>CM075670.1:5012500-10012500 GCA_037962975.1 Clitoria ternatea | reverse complement strand
ATAGATAAGTGCCGATTGGAACCATTCTGAATGAAAGGCGTCTGACCTCAGAAGAATGCATCCGAGTGGATAATGGCCGATTAGAGCTATCCTGAAAGAATCACTTTCTGAGTGTATAATGTCGGGCGGATATTGAATGAGTCACTTTCCAAGTTCCATAATTTCCGTGAGAAATACTTCTGAATGATGAAAGATTAATTCCGAAGGAATACTTCTCCAACTGAAGCCCGTCCGATTGAGTGCTTCAAGCAGTGATGAGTTCTGAGCAAAAGCCCATCCAATTGAAGCAATTCTGATTGAGTGCTTCAGGAAGTGACGAGTTCATCCGAGTGAAACAGTAGCGATTGAATGCTTCAAGCAATGACCCACTTCCGAGCAAATCAACACCGAGTGAAGAATTTCTTAATGGACAGGGGACCTGATGAATGCTTCTTGGAAAGCCATTTCCGAGTCAATGATATGAACCCAGACTCTCACACCGAGTGTCAGGAGTCGGATCAGACCTGTGGATTCAAGCTTTCACTCGGTCTTTTATATGAAAGCAGTCATTTCACTCGGTCTTCTATAGGAGAGCATTTATTCCTCTCGGATTGACTCCCACTGTAGGAGGATACCGACTGGGGCGCTAAACCGAGTCAGAAGGGAAATGCCGACTCCATATTTCCACCATGCTGACTTGGATTCCCACTGCCCAAGTGGATCCATGAATCCTGGACGTGGTGGACAGGGGGCGGAAGTGGAGAAAATAAAGAATTTCCCACCAGCCGTTGTCCCCCACAAACAGGTAGTGGCCAGGACAGCACCACTACGCACCTGGGTGAGTGGAAACTTGGGTTGTCCCAAACACTCAGCCCCCGTCTTGGACCCCTATAAATGCCCCAGCTGAAAAAGCTCAAGGGGTTCGATTTTTTCACCTGACAACTAAACTCTGCCTTTACTCTCTCCAAGTCCCAGTACCTAATCCTCTCCATAACTGTCCAGCACCTCTGATCCTTGACACCGTCCCAACAACACCATCCCCCTCCTAATCCTCTCCACAACCGTCCAGCACCTCTAATCCTTGACACTGTCCCAACAGCATCTTCCCAACAGCACCTTCCCAACAACACCGTCCCCCTCCTAATCCTCTCCATAACCGTCCAGCACCATTAATCCTTCATACCGAGCAGCACCTCTCAAATCCTCACAACACCGTCCTTGCGCCAAGCCTTCACACCGCCTCAGCACACTCACCCACACATCCTCTCAGAAAGGAGAACACTCTGGTACGTTTCCTTTCCTCACTCGATTTTCCTTGTCCTTACTCGGTTTTCCTTTTCCTCACTCGGTTTTCCTCGTCCTCACTCGGTTTTCCTTTTCCTCACTCGGTTTTCCTCGTCCTCACTCAGTTTTCCTTTTTCTCACTCAGTTTTTCTTCTCCCACTCGATTTTTCTTCTCTCACTCGGTTTTCGCTCATTTTTCCCTCTCTTTTCTGAACTTACTTTTTCTCTTTCTCTCTTGTAGCTTCTGCTACCCCCCCTCTTTTTTGTCTTCTTCTTTTCTTTTTTTTTTGTCCTTTACTTTTAAGTTTTACTTAAAAAAGAAGAAAATTTCGTTCATCCATTTCCTAAAAAAAACATTTAAAAGAACTACGTAACCCTGATTTCTTGGTAACTCAAGAATACGTAGGAGCAGGACTTTAAATCCTGTCGGGCCCACCTTTCCCATTTTTATTCCTATTTTTATTTTCTTTATTTTTCCTTTGCAACTCCCTTTCTATCCACTTCCATGAAAATCAATTTAGACGTGACGTCTTGTTGATTTTCCCCTATCTTTGGTAGGCCATCGCCACAAGGAACGGAATACTTGGGACGAGACGTCCCGCTTATCCCCTTCCCGTTTCTAACCCCGCATTTTGATTAAATCCCATGAAAATTAATTTAGACGCAACGTCTTGTTGATTTTCCCCTATCTTTGGTAGGCCATCACCACAAGGAACGGGATACTTGGGACGAGACGTCCCACTTACCCCCTTTCCATTTCTAACCCCGTATTTTGATTAAAGGATGGCTAATTTAGACGCAACATCTTGTTAGTATCCTTCCCTTTTCCTGTTATACCAAAGCCAAGGTTAATTTGGACGCGACATCCTGTTGACCTACACTCCATGTCTGTTCAGTTTGTTCCTTCTGTTTTTGCACAAAGTACAACAATAAAAGGGGAGAAATATAACATTTTTTGTAAGGCTAGTTATGTTGCGTATTTTCAATCTTGGTACTGTTTCTGACAGGCGATGTAGGGTGCTAATACCTTCCCTACTCGTAACCGACTCCCGAACTTGAATCTCATTCTTTAAACTAGTGTTTTACTGAACTTAGTTTTTTCCAATGTTTTTCCTATGGATAAAAACGTTGGTGGCGACTCCCTATTTTCTTTTCGAAAGGATTTCAAAACTCATTTTATTTTGAGAGGGTCGGCCGCACCGTCGCGATCCCGATCGCGACAGATGGCGACTACGCTGGGGACACTTAAGAGAGTCAGGCCAATTTGATTGAAAAATGCATGTTCTCGTATATAGCCTTCGTTCGCCTTGATTTTTTCCCTTGTTATTTTTTTTGTTAATTGTCGTAAGTGTATGTTGTTCTTTGTTAGCTACTGTAAATGTTTGTTATTATTTCCAATTGTATCTTGTTATTTGTTCTGTTGTCTATGTTTTGCATGTTTGTTGAACCCTAGGGTAGAGGACCATGTTATTTTTCTGCAACCATTGAACCCTAGGGTAGACGACTTTGTATATTTGTTCTGTGTTTGTTCTTTGTGCAGAATAGGGTAAGGTAAAAGGTATTGAATACCCTTCCACACACTACACTCATAATTACTTGCACACACCTATGAGTGGCGCCCTATACCCGGGCCCCAAATGAAGCTTAAGTTATGAGGGGTATTCATCAACTGATATGGACCATTAAAAATCACTCAACCAATCTAAAAACAATCGAAATCGATTAAATCGAAAACTGAAAAAATTGAAACCGCGAAAAAATTGCTTTTCATGATTGGTCTGGCTCGGTTTTTGGTTTCATCTGTGAAAATTGAACTGAACTGTACCTTTGGCAGCAACACTTGATTGTTTTTATGTTGTATTTTACATTGAACCTTACTTAAGTAGTATTTTATTTATTTTATATTTGTGTTTGAATTATTGAAAACTTGATATTATTAATGATTCTGTCATTGTTGACAACCTAAGATATTTTTTGAATTGTTATAGTTATAAATTTCATTTGATTTTATAAAACATATAAATTGAAAAAAAAACTTAATAAACTAATCTAATTTAAACCGTATTTGATCGGATTGGATCGGATAGTGTCATTTGTAACATCTTGCTACATTTTATATTTATTTTTATCTAATTTATTGATTTTCACAATAATTTTTTTCACAAATAAATAAGTTCATTAATCCATAATGGGAACAACACTCATTTCCATTAAAAATTCCTAAAATATAAAATATATATTCACTTAAGAAACCTAAAAACTATTTAATTCGAAAAGAAATAAACAAACAGAAACAGGGTTCTGACACTGCGCGTCAGCCCTACGCTACTCATGAGCCTCTACTCGCAGCCTTGGCGTTATGCGCCAGGCTGACGCTACGCGTGGGCTTATCAGTGGCAGCACCTGATGCTGTCACACATTTTAGGCCTTTTGGCCAACTTCTAACTTATCCAATTGGCCCGTTTTAGATCCGATTGCCACGAAACTTCATGGGCCACATATTTTCCCCATTCTGAAACTGTTGGCATTGTTCGTTCCCCAAAATTCCAATGTATGCACAAATTATGCGCAAAATACAGTTTTAGTCAATTGGGCTCAAGACCCTTGCACAAAATACCCTAAATGGGTTCCAATTGGCCCAAGGCCGATATTCCCAGTTCCTGATTGTTCTAGAGGACCTATTGATACCTTCTGGAGGTCCCGAAACCCACCGGATTCCCAAATCACCCTATCCAGCTTAATAAATCCATAAAACTGGCTATATGCATAATCCTCTAAATCAAACAAATTCATCAACACAACAATTAATTTCATCACACACTCATCATACCAATCATACATAATACTATTCAATCATACGTTTCAGCAGAACCTGCCCATAATGCATGATTTTATCTATTATGGCTCCGTGCCACTACTTTATTCATTCAAACAGTACCTGGTCATCATGTGTGCAAAACTATCTAATGGCTCAGTGCCATATCACACTCACATCATCTATATCATAAACATATCATACTACGCATATGTACACATGCCCACATAGATACAGATATATATATATATATAAGTACTTACCAATGGCTTAGTGCCATTAGTTATCCTTTCCACACTAGTTATCATAACAATCTCAAACAACACATATCACTATAAAATTTATCAGATGACACATTTACATACAAATGCATATAATATGCATATCCTAAATTCTTCTAGCATTGCTCCGGTGCTCACTTGTACCTATCTCCGTGGCATCCGCAATATCCCTTCCTCGTTCTCTGAAAGAAAATAATTATAAGGATGAGTATCTCACATTATATCATAATGCAATCGAATAGAGAAGATATTGTATCACCTGTAGGAGCTCACACATTTCCTTCGTTTACCGGCTCATTAATCTTTTTAAATCCTTTTCCAATATACTCATATCTCATCAAAATCATTTTTCATACTATTACAATATCTTTATCATATCACTTAGCATCATTATCATAAATTAATCATAATTCCATAAGTCACTCCTCATCATCATAAATCGATTCCCATCATCATGAATTAATCATAATCAAGTCTCAATATTCATAATCTTTGTAATTCTCAATCAATTACAAATAACTTATACATATCACAATTCAATACCAATGATCAAATTTATTCACCACTGACTCTCATGGTCAAATCATATATATAATGACACCTAGTATCCGGATACTAACAGAGCAGCCACCAGCTGGGAGTCACACCGACATCCCGTGAACTCTACCTGGTTCACCGAGCCACACACCGGCTCCCCACCTCAACCACTAGGTCTCTACCTGGACCACTGGGTAGCTCAACTGGGATCTCTATATGGACCACTGGAGCTAAAAACGAGGGGTAATCTATACCGAATGGTTGTCCACATCACATATCATATATACACAATATATGACTATAAATCTCATTATAGGATCATCATTCATTATAATCATGAACATACAATATACAATCATTATACAATTTCTGGCATAAAAACCAACTCCCGGCATAAAAGTCAAATCTCGGCATAAAAGCCAAATCTCTCGGCATAAAAGCCAAATCTCGGCATGAAAGCCAAATTTCTCGGCATAAAAGCCAACTCATTCAAATATCATTATGAAAATCCTTTTTAAGGCATAAATCTCATATCATCGTCATAATGTCATATCATTTTTCAAACTACTTTAAGAATAATATATCCATCCATTCTAATTATAAAGATACGACATATACAATCGTATAATTTTCGGCATGAAAGACACTTTCTTTAAATATCATAATCAAGCCATAATCACATAACATCAATATGATCATCTCAAGCTCAACAACTCTGCCCCAACATAAAAGTTATCTCCTGGGACGTAATCATCCAAACTTAGGCATATACCTAACAATTAATCACTTACAATGTTATAACATATTTTTCATTCTTTATGGTCATGTATTCAATAACAATATTTTCTCATTACTATTTATCATCATAATCATATGTCTCATGATTGGAACTCATCACATTCACAATAGAATCACTATCAAACTCATTGTACTATTGTTAATATAATATAACAATATAATCATCAATCTTACCATTAGTATATATTCTATGGCATAAAGGCCATCCTCTATTGATTATCATAATCAATCCATCGTCGAACATAATTTCATGTCATCTATGTCACATATATTTCAATATTTCGTCACCATCTGTCATACACCATTCTAGGCATCATTTATACATTAATTCTCAACTTATTCATCATTCTTATCATACTTACTATCATTCCCTCAATTACAATCACCAAATACGCCGTATGGCCATAAACATATCCTAAACCACACATTCTCGTGTATGTATCTGTCCTGAACCGGGGTCTAGAGATCCGGAGTCAAGTCAATCACAAATAGTATGTAAATACTGTATAGAAGACCAGATGTATGTGTATCCAGTATAAATATTCGTTGTCCTTGCGTGAGGAGAGCGGATTGGGCGTTCTGGAGATCCTTCACACCAACCTAACGCGTTGATGTGGGCGGATGGTGGTGTCACCTGCAAAGATTTTCCGACGCTCAAGTCAGTGATATATTCCCAGTAAGGAATGTATTTTAGAGAGTAATCGTTTATAGATTAAGTTCCCCCTCCTCACTTCATTGATGAAGAGAGTTCATATACCTGATTGGCTCGTTTTACGAGGACTCGTTAGTGGGGAACCACTAACTTCCATTAGCATTATTTTATTGCGCACTTACCAGCATGATTGAGTCAAGTGACTATTTTATATTGAGCATGGAGAGTATAGACTAGGATTAGGGAGCAAGTTGACCATCCCCGTGAGCAGAATTTGGCTTATAGTGCTGGGGATTATTGATCGGTCCCTGTAGCAATGATTCTTGTCTTTTGCATAGTGACGTGTGTGTTATCCGGTGTCATGGTGTTATCCTGAACAACCGGTATAGGGAGAGCGCTTGATACGAAATTACAGTCCGGATGTATACCGATGACACCGGTTACACGTTGATGTCTTGACAAAGACGTTGAAATATGTCTTACAGATCGGATACCGGTATTGAGACCGGATCATATGTCCCCTAGCTTGTGTGAGGGACTGAGTGGTTGTTCACATAAGCTACTCAACCTGCGAGAGGTCTGAATATCGGTAGGCTTACGCGTATAACAGTTCCTTAGCATTTGTTATTATATTGCAAATAACCGTTCTTAAGTCAAAAGATCCAATGTGGTGATGTTATCACAACGGATTCAGACAAAGATTCGCTGTATGAGAATTTCAAGAGTTTATCAGAATTGAAGGCTCTTGAAGTTCGCGTAACGGCTGTAAAGCGTGAATTGTGTCGCATGATTAGACATTAAATGCTTTTAACCATGTGGGCGAGCAATTATTGCGTCTGAGATGGAAATCTCAATAACCGTCGTTTAGGGCTTAACGGGCCTACATTTTTCGAAACTTTTGGGCCTAGTAGATAGGCCCTTCGTCGAATGGATATTGTTTTGGCGCCCATGAATTTGGAACGGTTGTGTCGTTTCACTTGTGAACCAACGCGTTTAGTTGAGAGCGTCACAACTTCAAGAGGTGGTAACTGAGCCTTTTCATTTCCTATAAAAGAAACACTTAGTGGATTATGGGTTCCACTCGTTTCTGATTTCTTAGCAACACTTTACAAAAATATCGCAAGGAAGTTCGTCGCTTGCTCTACGAGACTTTTTTCAGTCCTCATCTTCATCATCTTCATCTGAGGTAACTTTCCCATGCTATTTTCATCTTGTTTTGGTATACTATTTTTGCGAAGAGAATGTGCTTTAGTTAGGGGGAGATTAATTTCTCGCAACCCTAATAGTCATGTCGCTCAGAAAAGGGATCTTACTCACTGTGGAAAGTGACTTTTCCCTTCTCAGAGTCGTCCTCTGATTGTAGTCGCTTTAAAAAATGAAGTGAGTAATGGTTATCACCTTTCTGACGATATGATCTTTTATCGTAGATTAAAGAGTTTGGTCTAGGCGATTCAGATGGCTGCTGGAGAAGGGACTTCCGGAGATAATACCATTCTGAAGACAACAGAAGGTCTTTACACCGTTGCTGTTTCTAGGTTAAATTGGGAAGAACTTCAGGCTAAATGGCCTTTCTGTTGGGTAGCTAGTGAGTTTAAGAACTTGGCTTCCCGTCATGCAAACGAGGATGGATCCCGAATTCAACCAAGGTTCACGCTTCATGCAAAAGAAGAAATGAAGAAGTGGTTTAGGGTATTCGCACCACTTCCTACAGAGCGGATATGCCATGCCGTACCCAATGTCCGTTCTGTATACATGTACGATTTCATATTTCATTACCTGGGAGTTCGTTTTCCCTTATCCGAGCTTCAGATGGGTGTGTTGAGGTTCTTAAACTGCGCACCCTCTCAACTTCATCCCAACGGTTGGGGCCTCATCCGTGCTCTGGAGGTTCTGGGGGATCATTTCAACTTCACGCCCACAGTAGCGATGCTGTTTTATTACACTCAAGTAGTTCGGAGGGCTAACAAGCAGGGCGTTATTGGCCTAGTGACACTCCGAACTCTCTGTTCTTTCGTAAACTTTGAATCTTACACCGATTCGGCCAAAGTCGATGGAAAATCATTTAAATCCTACTTTACTCGGATATCTGTTGGGAAGAAGAAACCAATCTTTTGGAGGGATAAAGATGGTCTTAACAAATTTCCTTTGAGTTGGACCCATAAACATTTTCTTTTAAACTCCCAAGCATATTATGCTGATCAATCCGAGCTATCCCCTGAATCGTCGAAAGTGTTGTTCGCACTTGAAGCGCACACTACACGCTCTAAAGTATTTTCGTGTAGGCGTCTTTTAAGTAGTTCAAGCGGAGTCCGCGATGAATATCTACGTAATTCTCGTTTTATTTCTCCTTTTCTCCTTTGTCAAATGTGTAAAATATTTCGTAGTTGCTAATATCTTGTGTTTGTGCATGCAGGTGAAATAGAACAGGAATCTCCAGAGATGAATAAGCTGAAGGGGTTTAAAGCGGCAGGTAAATCCGTAGCTCGCGAGAATGAAATTCAGGCTAAGACTTCTGTAAAGGATCGTCCTGAATTGATTATTCTGACATCAGATGTGGAAGGGGAGATTCCGCTGGTCGAGGGCGGCTTGACTGGTGTTGGCGCAACTACTAGTCAGCCCCAAATAACCGAGAGGAGGAGAAAGATCAAGAATGATTCTTCCGGAGGACCGTCGAAGAAACATAAACCTTCGGGGAGCTCAAAAAGGGGAAGAGTTTCAGAAGGTAAGGCTGTAGAGACCTCGGATGCAGCTGATGTTTCTTCCGGGCACCATAAGGGGATTCCTGCCGGGGTTTCTGGATCTAGTCTGATCTCCTACCCAACGACTTCGTTCCTTACCCCCTTCCTCTCATATCGGGGAGCAACTCCAGCGATTCTTCCTCAACCGCTGTATGAACTCCGTCCCACGCTTAAAACTAAAGAGATCAAGGAGGCGTGTGAGGCCGGAAAATGGCAGTTAGCAGAACTGACTGGGATGCTTCATTCATTCAGTTTGTTAGCTGAAGATGTTGACAAGGTTGATGAGCTGAGTGATAAATCAGAACAGCTTAACCTCTCGACGGAGAAGGATAAAACTGCCCTAAAATTGGCTAAAGATCGCCTTGCCAAGTCTAAAGAGTTTGCAGATATTATAAACAAAGAAAATCTCAAGCTCAAAACTATGCTTAAAGACTTGGAAGGTAAATTAGCAGAGAAGGAGGAGACGCTTAGTAAATCTCAAGAGGAACTCCGTAGCAGTCAAGCTAAACAAGCTGATCTTGAAGACAAAAGCAAAGTTGCTGCGGAGGATTATTTTAAGCAAGCCGAGGAGTGGTCCCAAAAGGAGAAGAAGTTCCTCCTTGAGATCGAGGGACTGAAGACTGGGAGCACAAAATCTGGAGGATCGAGTGGGGAACTATCGAGGTTACGGGAAGAATTGGCTGTAGCAAAAACTGAGAAGCAGGAAGCTATCGACATATGCACTCAGGCGGTTGAAGAATCCTTCGGCCTGGCTATACGCCAAGTTTTCTATCGCAACCCCACTGCGAAACTTAGCCTCTACGGTATGGATCCGTTCTACGAATTCCATGGAGGAAGATTAGTCACAGTGGTTGATGGTCGACATGAAGATTCTCTGAAGTCCTTGTACGGTTTGCCTCCCCTTCCTGAGGGTCAGAGTATGGGACCTGATTTCGTCTTTCCTACGTCTGAGGTTGCCTCATCTGCAGAAGGTACTGAGGCTCCCGAGGGGAAGACTCCTGAGGAAATCCCGAAGGAAGGGACACAAGAGCTTGGAGCAGGGGAAGCACAGAAAGAGACTGAAGAGCAAATTCCCCCTCCATAGTCTTGTTTTTGTTTATATGTAAAGTTGTGTACCGGGATCAACTCCGGTTTTGAACAGTTACATGTAATTTGCTTTTTCTTTTCCTTCTTTATGAATGAATGAAATTCTATTCGGATATTTGTCTTGGATGTATATATTGTCTCAGTGCCTGATAGTCCGTTCTGTATGACTAACCGTTAAGGTCGAATCGAAATGATTACCTCAGAAAATTAGGTAATAGAAAGACATATACATGAATACTGTCCCCAAGTATAGGCGTGTTAAGGAATAGATACCTGTTGTAGGGCGTCATCCTTAGTTCTTTTGGGGAGAAAAGTGGTCAATCCATTGTTCACAGAAGCGGTGTGTCAGGACGGATGACTAGTATTAATTAGTGTTACTCTCACAAGGAGGTTCACATAGTCAATCTGTTGTTCAATGTGAGAGTATCGTTATGAGATTTGGGAACTGCAAAGATGATGGTTGTGTTTTCCATCGTAGGGATAGTGATGAGAATTTGTTCACGCCAGGAGTTGATACATAAAATCACAGATCAAGTGATAGGGAGTATCCGTCCTGGAGAAATATCTCTCAATCATAAGAGCACGGATTAAGCCTTCAAGATCACAGGAGTAATATCATTAAATCACAGATTGGGTGATTGAGATTATCCGTTCTGGGGAAGTACACCATGCCAGGAGTTACATCGTCAAGTCACAGATCAGGTGATTGAGATCATCCATCCTGGAGAAGTACACTGTACCAGGAGTTACATCGTCAAGTCACAGATCAGGTGATTGAGATCATCCGTCCTGGAGAAGTACACTTTGATCTTCAGGGTATGGAATTGAGTTTTCAATTTCACTATTGAATCCGGTATTCAGGGTCATCACTTTGTTTGTCCCCTAGCTTGTGTGAGGGATTAGTAAAGTGACTCATATAAGCTACATCGTCTGTAATGATTTTGAATAGCGGATGATATTCATCGTTTATAAAAAGTCGTTACGTGGTTGCATAAATATCCGTGCTTGGGATGAAGTTCCGTTATCGTAGATCTTCTTAGGACGGATCCGTACAAAAAGTTCTTTTGTGTAGGAATCCCAGAAGTTATTGGAACTTGCAACCCTTGGTATTCGGGAAACAGTTGCAATATTTCTCATGATTGGATATTTAATGCCTTTAATCACGTGGGCAAGCCTTTATTACTTTAAATGCACACGTCTTTATAACCGTCACTGAGGGGCTTAATGGGCCTGAAATTTAAATTTTGAGACCCATTTGAGAAGCCCTTTTGACGAATTGACGCTGATTTCGCGCCTCAATGTTCGAAACGACAACCTCGTGTCTACGAAAAAGGTGTCGTTTAAAAGTGTCGTTTGGTTGTAAACGACATAACCTTCGACTCCTTATAAGAGTAGAATTTAATAGGTTCAGAAGTTACTCAGTGTTTGCTCACTTGACAAAACTCTGCAAAAATTTCGAGAAGAGACTCCTGTTTGCTTGTGTGAGATTTGATTCACCACTTCTCTTCATTCTTAGGTAACCTCTCTTTCGTCTTCTCAATTTTCTTCTAGTTTTTCTAAATGTCTGGGAGAGACTTTGCTAGCTCGAGGTATATTGGTCGTAGGGGAAAGAGAGGTAGAGTGTTGTCTCGGACCTCCTTAAGTCATGGTGGAAGGATCCCTGTGATCGTCCACTCAAATCCACTTCATTCAGAGAGGGAGGCGTCACCCTACTTGAGGCGAAGGGTGATAATACCCTCTTCAGAATCCTCTACTAGCGAGAGTGAGGGGAGTGCTGATTTATACCTCTCTGATGATGTTAGCTTTTATCGCAGTGTTAAGGCGTTTAAACTAGCCGTAAAGAAGATGTCTAGAGAAAGCACCTCTAGTGGTGGAGCATCTTCTAAAAAATATATCATGAAGACAGCCTTTGGATTGTGTAATGTAGTTGCACACCGGATTGACTGGGTAAAGTTCCAACAGAAACGCCCATATAGCTGGGTTGCTGACGAATTTCGTGATACGGTGTCCATACATGCTCGGGAGGATGGAGTTAGGTTGGAGCCTCGCTTCACCGTTTTCAAAAAAGGAAAGTACAAGGAGCGTTTCATGGTGTTGGCTCCCTTGCCTTCACAACAGATCTGTCATACACCGGATGAGAGATCAATATATATGTATGATTTCTTATTCCTGAACTTAGGTGTACGCTTCCCGCTCAGCAAATTCCAAATGGCTGTTCTGAGGTTCTTGGATTGCGCTCCCTCACAGCTTCACCCAAACGGATGGGGTTTGATTCGTTCTCTTGAAGTGCTTGGGGAGCACTTTAATTTTACACCGACGGTGGCCATGCTCTTTTACTTCACGCAGGTGGTCCGTCGTGCTAATAGGAAGAAGGGAGGAGTAAGTCTAATAACCCTCCGGACTCTCTCCAAGATCATCAACTTCGAATCCTACACCGACTCTGCCAAAGTTGATGGACGTTCCTTCAAGTCTTATTTTACCAGGATTCGTGTGAAGCCTGATGAGCCAATTTTTTGGTTGAATAAAGATGGGATTGAAGAGTTCCCCGTGTCCTGGACGCATGAACATTTCTTGTTGACGTCCCAGGCTTACTATACCGATGAGGACGAGTTAACACCAATATCGGTTTCCGTTCTTTCTGCTCTTCAATCATACACTGCCTCGCATAAGTTCTTCTCTTGCAGGCATTTGCTTGGGTCAAAGACCACCTGCGAGGAATATTTGCGTAATTTCCTGTCATTTTACATGTTCTTCTTTCTTAATAACTCAAAATCTTTTGTTTCTGACGGTTCTTTTTTCTGATTATGCAGTTGAAATTGAAGCTGATTCGCCAGAGATGGAGAAGTTGAAAGGCCTCAAGGCTGGAGGGAAATCCGTGGCGGCTGAAAACAACATTCAAGCAAAGCGGAATTCCAAGAAGGCCATTGTTGAGACCATCATACTCACCTCGTCTGCTGGTGACGATGTTCCTTTGTTGGAGGGCGGATCCGATATACCGACCTCCAACATTGAGGGAAAAAAGGTTGGTGAGAAAAGGAAGAAAGCAAAACATGACCCTTCCAAGAAAACCGAATCTCAACCCTCTCCCAAAAAACAAAAGATTTCTGAAGGGGCAGTTGATGCGGAGGTTTCCAAGGGTAAGGTGGTAGAGAAGGTCACACTGGATGCCCCGAGCAGTGTTCCTACGTCGGTTGCCAAACCAATAACTGCTTACTTTGCGCCTAAGGTTTCCTGTCCTCCCCCAGGGAATTCCAATCTTGCCCCACACCTAGTGTATGTGGGTCCTGTGCCTCAAAGCATCCCTGATTCTCCGTACCAGCTGAAGACTTTAGAGCCTGGTGAAGTAACAAAAGCTTGTGACGCCGGACAGTGGCAGTTAGCAGAACTGTCCGGTCTCCTAAAGTCGGTTCGGAGACTGTCGGAGGACAACGAACGGCTCAGTAAATTAGTAGGCAAAGTTAATGACCTTAGCGTTGCTGCAGCTAGGGATAAGGCAAGCATCCTCCGACTGGAGAATAAATTAGAGGCTTCCAAAGAGGAAGGGTATAAAAAGGATGAGGAGATTGCCAGTCTGAAACATCTTGCTAAGGAGTTGGAGGTCCAGATACTTGATCAGAAGAAAACCAATTCCGACCTCCATGCCAGCCTTTGTACAGAGAAAGAACACTCGGCCAAATTAGCAAAAGAATTGAAGGAGGCTAAGGTCGTTTACTCTCAAGGAGCAGAAGACTGGTCACGTAAGGAAAAGGAGTTGCTTTTAAAGTTGGCGGGTTCGACTGACAAAATCAAAACTTTGAAGGCGGATTTGGATGAGGCTGTAGGTATCTGTGACCAAGCAGTCAAGGAATCCTTCGGACTGGCTGTTCGTCAAATTCAATACCGGAATCCTAAAGTGGAACTCAATCTGAACGGTATCGATCCGTTCTATGAGTTTCACCAAGGAAAACTGGTGGCCATTGTTAATGACCGTCAGGAGGATCCGCCTAACACCCCTTACGAGTTTGCTCCTCTACCTGAAGGTCAGTCAATGGGACCTTCTCTCCTGAAGCTTAAAAGCGAAGGAACAAACTCTGGCGCTAATGAAAACAAGGCTACTGGCGATGGGGGAAGCAAGGCCGGAGGTAAAGGCAAAGGAGAGGACGGAGAGACGAGCCAAAAGAAATAGTGTCCTCCTTGTCTTAGTCTTTATTGATTAAATATGCTGTGTTCCGGGATCAGCTCCGGATTACTGTATGACTTCCTTCTTGTAATTTAGCATTTGATCAATAAAAGAACAATTTGCCTTTATATGTTTGTTAGCTGAGAACAGCTTCGATAGAAGGGTTGCATGTGTAATGAATCATTCCAGATTTAAATATGTAAAGTGAAGAGCGGATGTTAACATATATAACTTTCACTCCGGATTTGAACATACAGGATGAAGAACGGATAGGGACATACAACTATCGTTCTTATGTACGGGCACTTTGATAATTAAAGACTTGGTTTAACAGAAAAGATAGAGTATTCTTTTGTCAAGCATGGATAATTTGGTGTGATGAAGTCATTTTCTAGGATCACACGTTTGGTATACAAGCCTGGTAAAAAGTGTGCCTTGCTCCTTGAAGATCAGGTCTTTTGGTCGTAAATACCATAGTATGGATTGCCGTTGTGAGTGAAAATGCTATTGTCATGAGAACGGCTTGAAAAGTTAATTCTTGAGGGGAAATGATTGTGGGAACGTTTCACTAAGAGTTCGTTCCCCAAAATATTCGTTAAACTGCTGATACTGTCCCTCATGATTATTGGGTGATGAGTACTTTGAACAAACTCTGAGTGATACTTTCATGTGAGAGTTCTTAAGAGTGAGGACTTCGAGTAGAAATCCCTTTGTTTGATAATTCCGAATGTAAATATTTCCGACTGAAAGGTTTCGGGTGAATATGCCTCAAATTGTGGCGCCCCCGAATGAATTGTTTTTGGGTCGGAGTTCATGAGTCAGGTTTCAATTGAGCATTTCTGACTGAAGAATTGATGATTCAGAATTTAAAGCTATAAAACTCCCAAATAAGGAACTTCAAAAGAGAGTATTAATTTGGAGTTCAATATAACTTACTTGTATTTGGAGTTCGCTTTAACCCTACAATCCACTCCTTTAATCGGTCTTTGGTTTTACCCATTGAGGATTCTTCACCGACGTTCGGTCAATCCTACTAGTCATACTCAGAGTTCGGTTTAATCCTACAATCCGAGCCTTCAACACGGGGTTCAGATCAGGGCTAATTCTGAACCTACTGCGCCCGTTACTTGGGGTTCAGCGTGGTCTTGAAGAAGAACCAGCTTACTGCGCCCAAGCCTTCAATACGGTGTTGGGTTTTACCCTTTTACCGTTCTTGGAATGGGGTTCGGTTCAATCCTACAACCCATTTCCCGAGGTTCGGTTTAATCCTACAACCCAGGTCTTCACCGGTGTTCAGCCAAACTTACTAACCGTACCCAGAGTTCGGTTTAATCCTACAATCCGGGCCTTCAGTCTCTCACACATACTCAAGGAGTTACATCGTCAATTACAGAATGGGTAATTGAGATCATCCGTCCTGAGTATGCTCTTGTACGCTGCACATGTTCGAGGAGTTACATCGTCAACTACAGAATAGGTAGTTGAGATTATCCGTCCTGAACATGCTTCTGTACGCCGGATAAACTGAAAATCACAGCATAAGAAAAACTCGAAAAGAGTTAAATTGTCGTATGAGATTCTTATTAAATCAAAAATAAGAATTACAATGAAAGCATAGCCGGGAAAATAATTTCTCCAGTATTCAGTTTAAAATGAAGATAGGAGAGCATGTATCGTTCCAGCAGCTAGCTATAATAGATGCGCAAGTTTTGAGTGTTCCATTTATTTCGGATTGGAGTGCCATCAAGGTTCTCAAGGCGGTAAGAGCCTTTGCCAGCAACCTCAGATACCCTGTATGGGCCTTCCCAGTTTGGGGCTAGTTTACCTTGATGAGCAAATTTGTTCCCTACACTTGCTTTCCTCAAAACCAAATCTCCAACGTTGAAAGTCCTTGATTGAACTCGTTTGTTGTATCGGAGAGCAACTTTGGCTTTGATAGCCTGATCTCTGATGAATGCATCTTCTCTGAGTTCTTGTATGACATCCATTTCTGACGCCAAGTTAGCGTTATTGTTGTCTTCAAAGAAGTATTTGACCCTTGTGGAAGCAATTTGCAATTCCACGGGTATCATTGCCTCTACCCCGTATGTGAGGCGATATGGGGATTCGTTGGTAGAAGAATGAGGCGTTGTCCGATATGCCCACAGGACGTGACACAACTGGTCTGTCCATCCGCCCTTGGCTTCACCAAGGCGTTTCTTTAGTCCTTTCAGCACCTCCCTGTTGGCCACTTCAGCTTGGCCGTTGGTTTGGGGATGTTTGACAGATGAGAATATTTGGGTTATTCCTAACCCTTCGAGTAAATCTGTGAATTTTCTATCCGTGAATTGGGTGCCATTATCTGTGACAACTCGTGCTGGGACCCCGAATCGTGTTATAATGTTTTCATACATGAAACGACGAGTTCGGGCTGAAGTAATATGTACCACCGGCTCTGCTTCTATCCACTTAGTGAAATAATCGACCCCTACAATGAGATATTTGATGCCCCCAGGAGCAGTTGGAAAGAGGCCCAGAATATCCAATCCCCATTGGTAGAAGGGCCATGGAACAGCGGATGTGAAGAGTTCTTCCGCCGGTGTGTGGTGAAGATTAGAGAACTTTTGGCAAGCGTCGTATTTTTTGACGAAGTCAATGGAGTCTTGTCTCATCGTGGGCCACCAGTAGCCTGCCCTGAGGATTTTTCTCATTAAACTTCTTCCTCCGGCGTGGTGTCCACATTGTCCTTCATGCACTTCCTCCATTACATCTTGCACCTCATTCTCTTTAAGACAAATCAAGTAAGGCACGGAGAGCGCCCTTCTGTAAAGATTACCATCGATCATGGTGAAATATGGTAATTCCCTCCTTATCTTTGTTTTTTCCTTCTCATCCGTAGGCAGCTGCCCATCAGCCAAATAACGGATGTAGGGGGCCATCCATGTGTCTCCATAAAAGGAGCTAGTCATTATGGCATTTAGAGAAGGGAAAAGAGGAATGTTGGGCGACGTCAGTGTGCTTTGAACCAGTGTAGTGGTGTTACCTGGTCGTTTGGTGCTTGCTAATCTGGAGAGTATATCCGCTCTGGTATTCTCCTCGCGTGGAACATGTTTGAATTCCATTTTCGAGAATTTCTCTCTCAACTCCTTGACACAGTTCAAGTATAATTGGAGTTGAGGTTCGCGAGCCTGATAATCTCCCAAGATCTGTGAAATCACCAGTTGTGAATCGCTACAGAGCGTTGCTTCAGAAGCTCTGATGTCAATTGCAGCTCTCAGTCCGGCCAAACAAGCTTCGTATTCAGCTTGGTTGTTGGATGTTTTGAAATTAAAGCGAAGGGAGATTTCCAGGTGCACTCCATCATCACTTTCAAGGACTACACTTGCTCCAGAGCCCCTTTGGTTCGATGAACCATCAACGTAAATAGTCTAATGGACACGAGGGGTATCTGGATCCGTCCCTGTCATTTCCACAATAAAATCAGCCAGGACTTGAGCTTTAATAGCGCTTCGAGGTTCATAGGATATATCAAACTCAGAGAGTTCAATAGACCACTTGATCATCCTCCCAGCGAGATCGGGCTTGATTAATACAGAGCGGAGTGGTAAATCCGTTCTTACTATGATTGGATGGGCGTAAAAGTACGGACGTAGCCGTCGAGAGGCCCAAACAACAGCGAGGGCGGCCTTCTCGATTTTTTGATACCGGATCTCAGCACCTTGTAAGGTTTTGCTAGTGAAATAGACCGGTCTCTGTCCATCGGGAGTTTCTTTTATCAAGGCAACGCCCAAAGCTTCATCTGAAATAGCCAAGTATAGGATGAGTGTGTCTTCGGGGTCAGGCTTCGTGAGAATGAGAGGTTTAGACAACACCTCCTTAAGCTCTTGGAATGCTTTCTCTTGTTCCTGTCCCCACTCAAATTTCTTGGACTTTTTCAGTATTTTATACAGGGGGAGTGACCTGTGAGCCATTTTTGGCATGAACCGTGCCAAAGCTGCTACTTTGCCATTCAGGGATTGGACTTCTCTCAGATCCTTTGGACTCTGCATGTCTAGAATCGTTTGGCACTTCCCTGGATTGGCTTCAATACCGCGTTGGGTTAACATGAAACCCAAGAACTTCCCAGCAGGGACAGCGAAAGTGCATTTCATTGGGTTTAGCCTCATGTTAAATTCTCTCAAGCGGGTAAATACTTGGCGTAGGTCTTCAATATGATCGCCTTCAACCGGTGTCTTGGCTATTATGTCATCAATGTACACTTCAACAAGTTTGGTGTGCATACCCTCAAAAACCTTGTTGATCATGCGCTGATATGTGGCCCCAGCATTTTTCAGGCCAAAGGGCATAACTGTATAGCAAAAGACACCACGATCATTTATGAAAGCTGTCTTCTCTTGATCCTCTTCGCACATCAGAATCTGGTTGTAACCCGAATAAGCATCCATAAAACTCAGGTATTGATAACCAGAGGAGTCATCTACCATCCGATCTATATTAGGAAGAGGATAAGGATCCTTTGGACAGCAGCGGTTGAGGTCCACATAGTCAATGCACATTCTCCATTTATCATTGGATTTACGGACCATCACCACATTTGATAGCCAAGAGGAATAACGGATTTCTTTGATAAATCCGGCCTTCAGCAATTCCTCAGTTTGCTGGCAAGCTGCCTTCTGTTTCTCTGGTCCCAATCTTCTTTTCTTTTGGGCAACCGGTCTCGTCTCTGGATAGACGGATAATTTATGACAGCAGAAAGCAGGGTCTATGCCAGGCATATCGGCTGCAGTCCATGCAAAGAGGTCTTTAAATTCTTGCAGGAGCATCAGTAGTTGCTGCTCCATTTCTGTATCTAGCTTGTCGTTAATATGGGTGATCTTTTTTGGGGAATCTCCCAAGACGATGTCCCTGGAACTCCCATCCGGTGTGGGCTTTAATGGGTTGGACGGGTCAATGTTCAAATCCGCCCTAGGGTCCAGGTCGACAAGGCTTACAGATCCAGCGGCTGCTCCAGAATCATTGAGTTTCCTCTTTTTATTGGAGGCTTCCAGCTTCGTCATGTTGAGGCTTAGGTTGTAGCAGTACCTAGCCATCTCTTGATCACCTCGGATAGATGAAAGAACATTATCCTTATCAATAAACTTGACAAGGAGATGTGGAGTTGATACAACTGCCTCCATGGCATTTAACGTAGGACGGCCTATGATGCCATTAAATGGTGATTTAACATCGATCACCAGCACTCGGGATTTAACCGTTCTGGCCCCTGGTTCACCTTCAAACGAAATAAGGGTGTCAAGGTACCCCTTCGTTGATTGCTTTGCTCCATTGAAAGCTGTTAGCTCCTGCGTATAAGGCTGTAAGTCTGAGTCTTTTAAACCCATTCTTTCAAAGCAGTTATAAAAAATAACATCACAGGAACTTCCCTGGTCAACAAGGATTCTTCGGACGTCCTTGTTGGCTATCACTGCAGAGATGACTACAGCATCGTCACCACCAGGAATGGTTGGGCCAAAATCCTCATCGGAGAAAGAGATTATTGGAGCTTCAACCCCACCTCTGTAAGGGCGATTGTCTTTGACTTTCCCTTGCACAGACAGAATCATTCTATGATGATTCTTACGGGCCGTAATTGAAGCTCCTCCTCCTGCGAATCCTCCAGCAATCATGTCAATGACTTCACGCCGGCCTTGACGCTGTTGCTGAGGCATGCTATCTTTATGTGCTATTTCATCAATCATCACACCCTTTTGTTTCTCCGAAGCAGAGAATTTTCTAACCGAATTACGGTTATTGTCATCCCCGTCGTCTGGATCCCTTTCTCTTTTCTCATTCCGCTCTACTCTGTCAAAGGATTTCTCTTTGAACAGGTATTGCTTTAATTTGCCTTCTCTAATTAGCGTCTCAACCGCGTTCTTTAGAGCTTGGCATTCATCAGTGGAATGACCATTCTGCTCATGAAAATCATAATACTTACGGGGATTTCTTGGTCTTTTCATAGGGGCTGGCCTTCTAACACCATAGATGCTAAAAGCTGGCCATCTGACCTCTCTCAAAATCTGAGATGGCTTGGCAGATAGTTGTGCATAGTGGCTGAAGGAATTAACCTGCCTTTCTCGAGGTCGAGGAGAGTGGTTATTGACTTTGGGATTGGTGAATGGTCTCTCCATGCGTTCTGACCTTGTTTTCTCCTTACCCTTCTGAGTTTGGGAAGGTGGTGTTGGTGGTTTTTTCTTTGCAGCTATAGCTTCTAAGTGCATCTCTATACTCACGTACTTTGAGGCTTTTTTCCTGAACTCCTCAAACGTTACTGGAGGGCTCTTTGCTAATGAGAGGGCAAAAGCTGATCCTGGCTGCAAAGCCTCAATGACAATATGCAGCTTAATGGACTCTGTGAGGTTAGGAACCAGGGAAGCTTCCTTGTAGAACCTCTTCAGGAAATCTTTTAAGCCTTCGTTTCTACCTTGCTTAATCTGAGCCAAGGTGTGAGATGTCCTGGGCACATCTCTAGAGATGACAAAGTGAGTTTTAAAAGTAGCTGCCATTTCAGCCCAAGAATCTATAGATCCAGAAGGTAGACCTTTAAACCAACCCAGGGCCTCTTCTGATAATGTTCGTGGGAACATCCGACACATTACATCCTCATCAGCCCCCAAGTACATAGCTTCAAATACATAAGCATCAAGGTGCTTGGTAGGATCGGTTTCACCATTGTATTTTCCAATGGAAAGTGGCTGAGTAGTTTGAAGGTGCTTGGGGATGTGGATGCTCATGAGTCTCCTTGAAAAAGGAACTTTTAACTTGTAAGTTACTGGGGGTGCTGTCATTGACTCCCTCTTCCTTTAGGCAGTTTCAACTTCAGAGTCATGAGTCTGTTCTCTCCTCTCAAACGTAGGGATGTTCAAGTATTGGAGAGTGGTGGACTTTTCTCCGTCAGTTGTATGGGGAGTGTTTCGTGTGCCAGATGATTCCTTGTCCTCGCTTTGCCTTCTTTCTCTTCGCAGTTCAGCGAGTTCCCTCTGAAGTTGACTGATCAGCTCATCACGAGGATCAGGATTAGACACTGTTACTATCTTCTTTGAGCTGCCCCCATGAGAATCAAAGTTGAGTTTCCTGAAGATGTTGGGGTTGGTTCTGCCTTCAGGTTGATTCTCCACGAAATCTTGTCCTTCCCTTCCATCGAGGATCACTCGTTCTTTCAATGGATATGGGAATAACTTTATCAAGTCCCACTGGGCGTGCCAATGATCTGTCCTGAACCGGGGTCTAGAGATCCGGAGTCAAGTCAATCATAAATAGTATGTAAATACTGTATAGAAGACCAGACGTATGTGTATCCGGTATAAATATCCGTTGTCCTTGTGTGAGGAGAGCGGATTGGGCGTTCTGGAGATCCTTCACACCGACCTAACGCGTTGATGTAGGTGAATGGTGGTGTCACCTGCAAAGATTCTCCGACGCTCAAGTCAGTGATATATTCCCAGAAAGGAATGTATTTTAGAGAGTAATCGTTTATAGATTAAGTTCCCCCTCCTCACTTCATTGATGAAGAGAGTTCATATACCTGATTGGCTCATTTTACGAGGACTCGTTAGTGGGGAACCACTAACTTCCATTAGCATTATTTTATTGCGCACTTACCAGCATGATTGGGTCAAGTGGCTATTTTATATTGAGCATGGAGAGTATAGACTAGGATTAGGGAGCAAGTTGACCATCCCCGTGAGCAGAATTTGGCTTATAGTGCTGGGGATTATTGATCGGTCCCTGTAGCAATGATTCTTGTCTTTTGCATAGTGACATGTGTGTTATCCGGTGTCATGGTGTTATCCTGAACAACCGGTATAGGGAGAGCGCCTGATACGGAATTACAGTCTGGATGTATACCGATGACACCGGTTACACGTTGATGTCTTGACAAAGACGTTGAAATATGTCTTGCAGATCGGATACCGGTATTGAGACCGGATCAGTATCATTCATATATTTATACAAATTCATTTCATAATATAAAACTCCTATAATCTTAATTAAATACATGATACAATATTCTCCTTACCTCAATCCCAATGCTCTTGAATTTAACCATAAGCATTGACACGTCCAAAACACTAAAATTGCAAAAATCACAAAGAGATTCAGAGATTTAACTGTTGATTCTATAATTTAATTCAAGAAAGCACTTAAAAAACAATTCTTAAAGCTTTATAAGCTTACCACAATCGAAACTAGCAATTACTTTAAGAAATCTCTTTCTCCTCTAAGCTTCCGATACTCCGTTTATAACCTACGCAAAACGGAACTCAAATCTTTCAATTAATCTTTCACTTGGAAGCCATAAGGGACTCTTTAACTGGTTTAGAATCTTAAAATTTAAGGCTCTCTTGTTTTCCCAAGAAATAGGCAAAGATAAGAAATCTTCATAGAATTTAAAATTGAAAGATTCTACGCGTTTACCTTAAGTTCCTCACCTCTAATCCACCATCAATTTCAAATTCCACCTCTAATTTAGCCTTGATTGAGCTCAGAAGAAGAAGAAGAGGGAAGAAGAAAGCTCCACGCTGCTTTTTAGCCTCTGTCTCACAGGTTGTCTATGTGAGGTCTTTATTCTGCCTGCGACGCTGACGCTACGCGTCAGGTTCATAATTCCATCTTGACGCTACGTGTCACTTTGACGCTACGTGTCACTTTGACGCTACGCGTCAGGTAAAAACCTTAATTTCTCTTCTTATTCCATTTTTATCTTACTCAAATGCTACAGATTCTCAAATTTTTTCATAATTTAAATTCATTTACACATTATTCATTTATTTATATATATATATATAAATACGGGATGTCACATCATTTATTTCAACTGAACTAAACTGAACGACAACAACTTAATAAAATGATCAAATCAGATGATATTTTGTCTCAAAATTGAACCGATCCAGACCGTGAACACCCCTATGGACAAGGAAATTGAGGTTGTGCAAGACAACGATTGCGGGTGAGGTTCCCAAGCTGTTTGGGATCTTAAATGGATAAAAATAAGAGATCGCATGTGTAACACCCCCTTATATACACGAGATATATATATATATATATATATAACTTTTAGAAAGATATACATATTTATCACTCTTTATGTTGCGTATGCAAGGACGTATATACATCTGATTTCCTTTGAATTTTGAAAGTAAAAAGTTTCAAATTATTCAAAATGATAAAATGAACTTTCAGAAAATCATAAGTGATCAAAGATTACAGTATTATATCCAAAGAATAAGGTTTATTAAAGCTTAACATTTACCTTGAATTACAATCATCCAACTTAATATTGTATTAAGGTAAACTAAAACTAAAGATTTAATACCTCTACTTCGACTATAACCAATCATTTCCTTATCTTCAAACCATGTGATTTTGAAATCATACTCTTGTCACATCTCTTCTCCTATCCGATTGAGGATGAGACCAATTTACCCTCTTGTAATTTCATCCTTTCATCTTGAACTACTAGCTATATATCATATAACATATATTTTGGACACAAAAATTCAAACAAGAAGGAGTGAGAAACAGAATATAATACTTTACAGATAAGACATAAGCATAAGAGTTTTCACAATCTAATATAATAATTTCAAACACAATCATACACATAATCAATTATGAATGTAGAGTTTTCATAACATAACAATTATACTTTCATTCACAATCACCCACATAGAATGTCACAATCATATGAATGTCATGCAATGTTTTTAATACTACCATCTCATTCATTCTATGCAAGTAGGCCCTTAAAGTTTTAGTTTGTACTGGACCAACCAGGAGTTTACACTATTCCATAATTCTGGATAATAATAACATAAATGCCTTCATAGCATATGAACAGCTCAACTGGCATGGAAACACTTAGAGACTAGTCAGACTGAGAATGTAACATCCCAGATAATTTAGTGAAATTATGAGGAATGGGAAATAATAAAAAATGTTTTAGAGAATTATTTGATATTTTTATGAATTGTTAGGTAATTATAAATAATTAAATAGTATGTGATCCGGTCTGGATACCGATCCCCAATGTTATGACGTCAGAATGACCTCTAAGGAGGGAAACCAGTGTCACAGTTTAGACGATGCCACACCGGATATCCGTTGTACTTTTATCCGTTCTCATTCCATCAGACGTTCTATTCGTCCTCGCTACAACGGATGCTTCATTCGTTCTCATTTCATGTCGATAATCGTTTGCTTCAGGGTCACTGTGAAATAAGAGTTCCTTATAGCTTATCAGCGAAGATACCCTGCATAGCGGAATGTGTTAATGTCAATTACCTCAGAGAGTAAGTACATGTGTCAGCGAAATATACGAAAAGGTGATTGTCCTCCATCCTTATCACAGGATCGTACTCTGATAATTGACCTACCCCCCTGACACACTCTGAGTACTGAGCCACTTTGATTGATACAGTTCATACGCTATCAGAGCCAATGGGCCCACTTGCATCCAACGATTCATTTCCTACGTTCAACTATAAATAGCATGATTTAAAACACATGCAAGGTGACGTTGTCCTAACTCACTTTTTTACTATTGCATTGCTTGAGTGTTCACTGAGTTCATGCACTCTTCTAACTTGAGCGCGGAGAATCTTCGCAGGTGGCACCACCTTTCGCCCCCTCTCAACACGAAACGTCGGTGTGAAGGATCTCTAGGACAACAAGGCCGGTTTCTCCCACTGAGAGATCGGATTATAACACCGGATACCCACTGTACCGGTGTGTAAACCCTAAAACACCTAAACTCTTGTGGCTAGTCCCACACCGGATCCTAGACCCCGGTTCAGACCAGTTCATTGGCACGCCCGGTGGGACACGTTAGAGTTATTCCCACTTTTCGTAGAAGTTTGGTTGTCAGAATGGAAGGTGATGGACGTGATTTTATTGATGGTCATATGGAGGATATGACCCACCAATAGACTGGAAGGAGACTTGTCTTTGAATCTCCTGTTACCAACACTCGAAGGATGGTGCAAGTGCCAACCCCTGATCCTCGTGATGAGGTTATTAGGCAGCTCAGGGAGGAGTTGATGGAGTTGAAGCGGGAGAAGAGAGGAACTGGGGACAGGGTAACGTCCCACGCAGAAGAGGCTCACCATGTATCAGTGAGGGAAAGATCTACAACCCTCCAGTACTCAAAAATCCCTACGTACGAGGAGAAGGAGCAGACCCAAGACTCTGGTGATAGGGTTAGTACCAGGAGAAGGGAGCAAGCAGTGGTGACCTCTGGTGTTTATAGACTCAGTGTTCCTTTCTCAAGGAGGCTGATGAATGTCGTCATCCCTAAGCACTTACAAACGACTCAGCCACTGTCAATCGGCAAGTATAATGGAGAAACTGACCCCACTAAGCACCTGGATGCTTATGTGTATGAAGCTATGTATCTGGGAGCTGATGAAGATGTCATGTGCAGGATGTTCCCAAGAACACTGACGGAGAAGGCTCTCAGCTGGTTCAAGAGCCTACCCTCAGGATCCATAGATTCTTGGGAGGAAATGGCAGCTGCGTTTGAAAGCCATTTCGTCATCTCCAGGGACATCCTAAGAACTTCTCACACCTTGGCCCAGATAAGGCAAGGAGAGACCGAAACCCTTAAGGAGTTTTTGAAGAGGTTCTACAAGGAGGCTGCTTTGGTCCCCAACCTCAAAGAGGCCATACAGCTCCATATTGTAGTGGAAACTTTGCAACCTGGATCCGTTTTTGCCATATCTTTGGCAAAGAGCCCCCCAACAACCTTCGAGGAGTTTCGAAGGAAAGCTTCCAAGTACGTGGGTATAGAAATGCATCTGGAGGCTACAACAGCTAGAATGAAGCCTCCAGTACCCTCTCAGCAGCCACGGAGGGAGAAGGAGAGGATAAGACCAGAGAAGCATACCTTCCGAGAGGACTTTGCAAGCGTTCGACCTCATCAACGAGACAGGCGTGTCTCGTCTTTCAGTAACTATGCTCCTCTGAACGCCAGGCATTCCCAAATCATGAGGGAGGTTGGTTGGCCAATGCTCAGTGTTTTTGGTATAAGGAAGCCACCCCCAGTCAAAAGAATTGGTAACCTATGGAAATATTACGCCTTTCATGAACAAATTGGTCACCACACAGACGAGTGCAAAGCGTTGAAGAATACGGTGGAGACCCTCATTAGGGAAGGAAAGTTGAAGCAATATTTGTTTAGAGAAAGATCCTCTGACGAGCCTAATAGGATGGACAAAAGGGGGAGAGATCCAGATGATGAAGATGACAATAGTCGTAACCCATTCAGGAAGTTTACTGCTGCCGAAAAGCAGAAAGGAGTGGTAATCGCTGAAGAAGCCCAGCAGAACAACATGCCTCAACAACAGAGGCAGGGCAGGCGTGAAGTGATTGAGATGATTGCTGGAGGATTTGCTAGAGGAGGAGCATCAATCACAGCCCAGAAAAATCACCACCGGATGATTTTGTCTGTCCAGGGCAAACCCAGAGATAACCGCCCTTTCAGGGATGGTGTGGCAGCCCCGATGGTGTCATTTACCGATGATGACTTTGGCCCAACGATCCCAGGATGAGACGACGTATTGGTGATCATCGCTGTCATTGCTAACAAGGATGTGAAGAGGATCCTCGTTGACCAGGGAAGTTCTTGCGATGTAATTTTTTATAACTGTTTCAAAAGAATGGGTTTTAATGATGTAGATCTGCAGCCGTACACACAAGAGCTCACAGCGTTTAATGGGGTGAAGCAACCTACTAAAGGGTATCTTGATACCCTCATTTCTTTTGAGGGAGAGCCTGGTGCGTGAATGGTAAAATCGAGAATTCTGGTGATCGATGTGGAATCCCCCTACAACGGGATTATAGGTCGTCCTACCCTGAATGCAATGGAAGTAATTGTGTCCACTCCTCACCTCTTGATCAAATTCATTAACAAGGACAATAGTGTGTCCTCTCTCTGCGGAGATCAAGAGATGGCTCGATACTGTTATAACCTGAGCCTCAATATGGTTAAGTTGGAAGCGTTTAATAAGAAGAGGAAGCTGAATGACGGAGGAACAACGGCTGGGTCTGTCAGTCTGATTGACTTGGATCCCAAGGCAGAATTGAAGATCGACCCTCTTAACCCCTCAAAGCCCACACCGGATGGTGGTTCCAGGGACGTCATCTTAGGAGATTCCCCAGAGAAGGTCACGCACATTAATGATAGCCTGGAGGCAGACATGGAGCAGCGTTTGTTAGCTCTCTTGCAGGAGTTTGAGGACCTTTTTGCATGGACTGTAGCAGACATGCCTGGGATGGACCCTGATTTTTGTTGCCACAAACTTGCTGTTTACCCAGAAACGAGACCGGTGGCCCAGAAGAAGAGGAGGTTGGGACCGGAGAAGAAGAAGGCAGCGTGTGAGCAAACAGAGGAACTGTTGAAGGTTGGTTTTATAAGGGAGATTTGTTATTCATCCTGGCTTTCCAACGTAGTGATGGTGTAGAAAGCTAATGGCAAGTGGAGGATGTGCACGGATTATGTGGACCTTAACCGGTGTTGCCCCAAGGATCCATATCCTCTCCCAAATATTGATCGAATGGTAGATGACTCATCTGGTTATCAGTACCTCAGTTTCATGGATGCTTATTCTGGGTACAATCAGATTCCAATGTGGGAAGGAGATCAAGAGAAAACGGCCTTTTATCAATGACCGGGGTGTTTTCTGTTACACCGTCATGCCATTTGGATTGAAGAACGCTGGTGCTACTTATCAGCGCATGATCAATCAAGTATTTGAAGGAATACACACTAAGCTGGTGGAAGTATATATCGATGATATCATTGCAAAGACTCCTGCTGGAGGAGATCACATTGAAGATCTGCGCCAAGTGTTCACTAGGCTGCGATAGTATAATATGAGGCTAAATCCACTAAAATGCACCTTTGCAGTTCCAGCGGGGAAGTTTCTAGGCTTCATGTTGACCCAACGGGGTATTGAGGCCAATCCTGGAAAGTGTCGAGCCATACTGGATATGCAAAGCCCTAAGAATCTGAGGGAGGTGCAATCATTGAATGGGAAAGTAGCCGCTCTAGCTTGGTTCATGCCTAAGATAGCACATAGATCTCTTCCTCTATATAAGGCTTTGAAGAAACACAAGAGTTTTGAATAGGGAGAGGAGCAGGAACAAGCTTTCCAGCAGCTTAAGGTCGTGCTTTCAAGTCCATCAATTTTGGTAAAGCCTGACCCTGGTGAGACTCTGATTTTATATTTGGCAATTTCTGATGAAGCCCTAGGCGTGGCTCTGGTTAAAGAAACTCCAGAGGGGCAGAGGCCGGTGTACTTTACCAGTAAGACGTTCCAGGGGGCAGAAGGAAGATACCAAAAGATTGAGAAGGCTGCTCTAGCAGTCGTGTGGGCTTCACGACGGTTGAGGCCATATTTTCATGCGCACCCAATTCTTATGAAAACGAATTTACCCCTCCGCTCAGTACTTAGCAAGCCAGATCTGGCTGGAAGGATGATTAAGTGGTCTATCGAGCTTTCTGAGTTCAAAATTTCTTATGAACCTCGAGGCACTATTAAAGCTCAAGTACTGGCAGATTTCGTGGTGGAAATGACAGGGTCGGATCCAGCCACACCTCGAGCGCATTGGACCATTTACGTTGATGGGTCATCAAACAGTAAGGGTTGTGGAGCCGGTGTTGTAGTGGAGAGTGATGATGGTGTGCATTTAGAAATTTCCCTTTGACGTCGGCTGTCGTGGCCCCGTCAAATTAGTACATTAAAACTAATTAATGTAGTACTAGGGTGTCAACCTAGGTCGTTCTCTCAAGGATCAACACTAAAATTTAGGAAAATCAAGTCTTAAACTAATTTTTAACAAACCAAAATAAAACAACTAAAATTTATTTTTTACAGACAAAAGTTCAACAAGCATACAATAGGGGGGTTTGTTTAAGTGTTACAGAAATTTAAAATAGAATATAAAATACAAAATGAGTGTAGAACAAGTAAATAATGAATGATTGATTTTCTTGGAGTATTGTAATTTATTTTATCCTTGGATTTGAAAAGGTTTCTATACACTTCCTTACTGTAAATCCCTTAGTTCAATTTGAATTAATCAACTAAGCGTCTTTTAATTCATAATTCCTTTACTTTCATAAAATGAAGATTTTAATCAAGCATCCTAATTAAGCAAAAAGGAGTCAAGATTTTAAATTCTAGGAATTATTGAACATACATAGAACATCGCCTACATACATAATCTAACTTCAACGTTATGGAATTAAGAAAACCACAACTATCAAGATCGATTTTGAAACATTTATTAAGCATGTATATTTCTTAATCTATCTTCATATATATTTTTATTATTTAATCCTAACTGTCTAATTAAATTGATTAAGCATACAACTTAATTAAACCGAATAGACATTAAATAATTGAGCTAAAATTATGAAGAGTTTAACAACAAGGAAATATATTAAAAATCAAAACCTCAAAAATAACATTACATTAACCTCCAAGAAAATCAATCTAAGGGTTTTAGCCCTCCATAATTAAAACAAAATAAAAACCGAACCCGGAATGAAGTTCTCCCGAATTCTTCCTCTGTTTCTCCTACTGTCCACTACTCACTGCCTCCTCTGCTCCAGAAATTCTTCTGACTCTCTGTTTCTGAACTCCCCCCTTTTATGCATCACTAAGCTCCTTATTTATAGCATTTCAAGGCTGATTTTTCTCATTAAAAATCAGCCCATTCCCATGTCCACATGCTCTTCACGTTGGCTATTTAGGCAAAAGAGAAACATGCCATTTGATGCTTCATGGGTGTGAGATTTCCTTGTTGTTTAGTGTCAAATTCTCTGCTGTCCAACAGCCATAATACACGTTAATTGCTTGTCAATAATACCAATTTATTTTGTTCAATTGCTGTCTAAAATCAACAGCAATCAACGTGAATTATTGTCCATTTTTCTTGCTATTTGCATTATTCCATTTGCTTCCCATCAGCTATATTTCACGTTGGGAATTTAGCACTTTATTGCTGTCCCATTTTCTTTATTCTGCAGCAGTTTTTTTTTTAATTCTAAAATCTTGTTGTTTTGCTGCCTGTTTTTATGTGATACAGAATGCAATAAGGGTCCCTTTTTTTCTTTTCTTCAATTCATGTTGAATTCAACAGCAAGGATGATGGGACTTTATGCTTTAAAAAGAAAGCTTGTTTGCATTAAAATAATATGAATATGGAGCCTTGTAACCGTGAGTGTATTTGGTAGGATGGCAATTGACATAAAACATATGGAAGAGGAAAAAAAATGACGTGATGCTTTGCTCCATGGACCCATTTGCATTCAATTTTGACTAAGTCAAAATTAAAGAAAACTTTCCAACGTGAAGAGCTTCCTTGAAACCATTTAAGTCCAATTTTGACTAAGTCAAAATTGGATTAGTCAAAATTGGATTTACCATTTAGCCTTGTAATTCACGTTAAAGGCATAGTAAAAATAGGAATTTATTTGCAAAATAATCGAAGAAGCTTCCAATAATTGATAGCCTGTAAAATAAAATAAAATAAAATTAAACTTAGTAAATTCAATAGATTTTTTTTTTGGATGAAAGCTTAATTTATTTTAAACATACTAATTAACACAAACTAAACAGAAATAATAGAAATTAAAAACAACAATCACTAGTAAACAGTAACAGTAACAGAAAACATAAATCACAAAATTCAACACTCAATAGTAACAGTAAAAATAAGAAAACAGTGATTACTAACAAATAGTGAAATAAAAATTATAAATGGAGATTACTAACAAATTACGCTAAAACATATTTATTAAGATTTAACAGTAAATAAAACAGACAAACAGAGTAAGTAATTAGAGGTAAAAAGATACGTCATCAAATACCCCCACACTTACTCTTTTGCACTCCTGGGCAAAATCAGAATAAAAACAAGTTTCACACTTTATTGAAAACATCAAAAATTTAAATACATTAAACACACAGAACTGGCATGCTTTTCATGAAATCTTAGGAATATACAGAGAAACAAGAGTTTTCAACATGTAAGATACAAAGCATCAAGATATGCATAAAAATCATCCAAACATTTAGACATGTGAGAATTAAATTAAACTGAAAGGAAAATCATAAGTGACAGAACCTCACAAGACATACTCTCAACTCTCAAGTGTTTTGGGTTTGTGTATACTCTCAAAATATTTCCTGAAAAATAGACAGTCCAAAAATTTGGCAAGTTTCTCAATTCCACAATCAACACAAATGCATGTATAGATCAACAGGGCTTTCCAAGGTTGTAATGTGGCCAAGGTTAAAGTAGGTGGAAATTTTTTTTTTGGAAAATAAGTTTAAATACAAAAAGAATGATGGAACAATTAATTTAACTGGCAAACAGTGAGGGTAAAACATTTACTGTATCATATTTGGTCGCAATCATCAAGAAATTTTATTTTATTATTATTTTTTTCATTTATTTATCAATATTTTTTTTATCTGATTGCATAACACTTGAAACAAGAGTTGGAACTCTTTTTTTTTGTACACCCCCACACTTATTTGAATGCCTGTTTTTGACTTGATTCCAAAGCTCCAATATATTCCTTAAGGTAGGTATATTTTTGGTTTTTCGTCCATAGCTTATTTGAGCTGCAACAAAGAAATGGTTAAATAGGCTCAAAAGGGCTAACAAAGGATGATTTATTCATGGTAAACTTATATGGCTAGTGGCTCAATTGAACAAAATGCCTGTGTCATTTCAAATACATTCATATGAGTTTCAAGTATCATCAAGAAACAAGACAAAAATTAGGATGTAAACATTCAAGAATTAATCACACATGAAAGAATTAAGATGGTTTAAAGTGATCCATCAAAATTTTTTAAGGCTCAAAAATCTCACAAGGTATAATTCCATCATATATGATCATCTCTCAATTATCTTGTCATTCTCAACATACCAAAAATTGCTTGAGTTCAAATCATAACATATCATTAAGCTTATATCAGACATGAAAGAATTTACCTGTTACTCATGCATATCCAAAAAAAATTCCAATAAAACATGCCTTTTTAAAACAAAAACACACAAAAAAAAATTTTAATTTTTTTTTTAAATTTTTTTTTTTGAAAAATAGTCACACAAAATTAATCACAAATTCACACAATGAAAACAACACACAACAATATACAAGGATATTCCCACCCCCACACTTAAATCATACATTGTCCTCAATGTAAGACAGAGCATACAAAATAGACAATATAATGAAAAAGTAAAAAGATGGGTAAGAAAAACTCCCTCAAGGGGGATCAAGAAGTGGTTCCCCCAAATTATGTTCCTCTATTGTGACATCTACAAGTAAAGGATTCTCATGAAACGGCTTCAAACGTTGTCCATTAACCTTGAAGCTTTTATTGGAGTTTTCACTTTTTATTTCCACAGCTCCATGGGGAAATACATTAGTAACAATGAAAGGTCCTTCCCATTTGGAGCGCAATTTTCCGGCCATCAGTTTTAACCGGGAATTAAACAGTAGCACTTTCTGTCCAGCAGTAAAATCCTTTCTAGCTATTGAGCTATCGTGGAATTTCTTTGTTTTCTCCTTATAGAACCTCGAGTTCTCATAAGCTGCCAAACGGATTTCATCAAGCTCATTCAGTTGTAATTTCCTTTCTTCACCTGCTTGATCAAGTGCTAAGTTACAAGCTTTTACAGCCCAATAAGCACGATGCTCAATCTCCACTGGAAGATGACATGCTTTACCAAAAACAATTCTATAGGGAGACATTCCTATAGGTGCCTTAAAAGCTGTTCTATGTGCCCAAAGAGCATCATCCAGTTTCCTGCTCCAATCTTTTCTGTTAGGCTGTACTATCTTTTCCAGGATTCTTTTGATTTCTCTGTTAGAGACTTCTGCTTGTCCATTGGTTTGGGGGTGATATGGAGTAGAGACTCTATGAACAACCCCATACTTCCTAAGCATAGCTTGCATGGTCCTGTTACAGAAGTGTGTTTCTTGATCACTAATGATTGCTCTCGGAATGCCAAACCTGCAAAACATTTGAGATCTAACAAAATCTACAACAACTCGAGCATCATTAGTTCTGGTGGCTTTAGCTTCCACCCATTTAGAAACATAATCTACAGCTAACAGAATGTAAGTAAAACCAAAGGATGGAGGAAATGGACCCATAAAATCAATGCCCCAAACATCAAACACTTCACAAAACAACATAGGTTGTTGAGGCATCTGTTGACGCCATGTGATAGCGTTTCCAGTTCTTTGGCATTTCTCACAGGTGTTACAAATTCTCCATGCATCCTTAAAAATGGTGGGCCAGTATAGACCAGAGTCTAACACCTTCCTTGCTGTTCTTTGTGGACCAAAATGTCTGCCAACTGGTGAAGCATGGCAGAATCGAAGAGTTGATTCTATCTCATGATCTGGAATACATCTTCGAATCACCTGATCATTACATAACTTCCACAAATATGGGTCATCCCATATATAATATTTTGCATTACTTTTTAATTTTAAAATTTGGTTTTTAGATGCATATGGTGGAAAAACAGAAGCAACAAGATAATTTACAATGTTAGCAAACCAAGGTGTATCAAAAGAGTTAGAAATACTCATGAGGTGTTCATCGGGAAAATAGTCCCGAATAGGTGCCGAATCAGGAGCATTCTCAATTCTGCTTAAATGGTCTGCCACGAGGTTTTGTGTTCCACTTCTGTCATGAATTTCCAAGTCAAACTCTTGGAGCAAGAGCATCCAACGAATTAATCTTGGCTTGGACTCACCTTTCTTCAACAAGTACTTCAGAGCTGCATGGTCAGTAAAGACAACTACTCGGGAACCGAGTAGGTAAGATCTGAACTTATCTAACGCAAAAACAATGGCCAAGAGCTCTTTTTCAGTGGTGGTGTAATTTACCTGGGCAGCATCTAAAGTTTTAGATGCATAGTAGATGACCCTAGGTTGCTTGTCAATCTTTTGACCAAGGACAGCTCCCAATGCATAATTAGAGGCATCACACATCAATTCAAATGGGGCTGTCCAATCAGGTGCTTGGATTATTGGGGTAGTGGTCAATGCTTGCTTGAGGCAATTAAAAGCCTCCTTACACTTTTCATCGAATTCAAATGCCACATCCTTTTGAAGCAAACTGGATAGTGGCCTAGCCTTCTTGCTGAAATCCTTTATGAATCTTCTGTAGAAACCTGCATGACCAAGAAAAGAACGAACCTCTCGAACACAAGAGGGGTAAGGCAAATGTGATATAATTTCTACCTTGGCAGGGTCTACCTCAATTCCTTTCTCAGAGATTACATGCCCTAAAACTATTCCTTGTTTTACCATAAAATGACATTTTTCATAGTTCAAGACAAGGTTAGTTTCAATACATCTGTTTAAAACTTTATCAAGACTATCAAGGCATGCATTAAATGAAGATCCATAGACAGTAAAATCATCCATAAACACCTCTATGCAATTTTCAATGAAATCATGAAAAATACTTATCATGCATCTTTGGAAAGTTCCAGGAGCATTGCATAGGCCAAATGGCATTCTCCTATAAGCAAATGTGCCAAAGGGACAGGTGAATATGGTCTTTTCTTGATCCTCAGGTGCAATGTGAATCTGAAAATATCCAGAGAATCCATCAAGAAAACAGTAGTGAGACTTACCTGCGAGACGCTCAAGCATTTGATCAATGAAGGGTAAAGGAAAATGGTCCTTCTTGGTTGCTTGGTTAAGTCTCCTGTAATCAATACAGACTCTCCAACTATTCTGCACTCTAGTTGGGATCAACTCATTCTTCTTATTCTTCACAACTATGATCCCTGTTTTCTTAGGAACCACTTGAATTGGACTCACCCATTCACTGTCAGAGATAGGATAAATGATTCCTGCTTGTAAAAGCTTGGTAATTTCCTTCTTAACAACATCAAGGATTACAGGGTTGAGTCTTCTCTGGGGCTGTCTTACTGCTTTAGTATTTTCCTCCAGAAATATTCTATGCATGCACATGGATGGGCTAATTCCAGGAATATCTACCAATGTCCAACCTATAGCCTTCTTGTGTCTTTTCAATACCTGCAACAATTTTTCTTCTTGATTTTCATCAAGAGAAGTGGAAATTATCACCGGGAGCTGTTCATCATCCCCTAAGTATACATACTTGAGGTTCTCAGGTAGGGGTTTCAATTCTAACTTAGGTGCCTGCAAAATAGATGGAACTAACAAAGTAGATTTTGATTCTGTTACTTGCAACTCAAAAATTTTGTTAGAATTTTCTTGAAATCCTGCATTCAGCTCCTTATGGTTAACAGGTATATCTAAAGACTTTGAATCAGAATTTATGTATTTATCAATTTCAACACAAATACCATAATTTCCAAAATCATTGCATGCAAAACATTTGTTTGAATCATCTATGCATTCCAAATCAACATTAAAAAAATGTTCAAAAACTAGTTCATCAATAATGTCAATTTGGAAAACAGAATGATTTTCAGATGGATATTTCATGGCATCAAGAATATTAAATTGAACTCTCGTGTCACCAAATTCCATAGAGAGAGTTCCAGAATGAACATCTATTTTGGTTTGAGCTGTTTTCAAAAATGGTCTTCCCAAAATGATAGGAACAGGAATTTGAGGCATACCTTCTTCCATATCAAGTACGAAAAAGTCAACAGGGAAAACAAGTTGTTCTACCTGAACCAAAACATCTTCTATAACTCCAGCAGGGTAAGCAGTACTCCTATTGGCTAGCTAAATTACTACACCAGTAGGTTGTAAATTTCCAAGAGACAGAGATTTAAAAACAGACATAGGCATAACATTTATTGAAGCTCCTAAATCTAGCATGCAATTTTCAAATTTGTTATTGTCTATGATACAGGGTATAGAAAACGTACCTGGATCTTTGCATTTCTCAAGAATATTTGGAACTTCCTTACCAAGCAATGCAGATACATTTCTTCCCATGCTTATCCTTTCATTCCCTTTTAGTCTTCTCTTATGAGTACATAGTTCTTTCAGAAATTTGGCATACTTGGGTATTTGCTTGATTGCATCAAGAAGAGGTATATTCACTTCTACTTTCCGAAAAGTATCCAAGATTTCTTTGTCAACTTCTTCCATCTTCTTGCTTGGAATTGCTTTGGGTGGGAAGGGAAGAGGGATATGAGGTGGGATTTGAGGTGATTGCATCTCAGACTTGCTTGTGCTTGAAGAGGATGCATCATTCTCAACTGTTGTGGGCACATCTGTTTGTTTCTCAGGTTCCTTGGGTATGGGTACTTCAAGGTTCTTACCTGATCTTAACTGAATTGCGCTCACATTTCTTGGATTAGCAGCTGGTTGAGATGGTAACTTATCAGAGTTTTGAGACTGTAATTGGTTCAATGATGTAGCCAATTGCCCAATTTGGTTGCTTAAACTCTGGATGGTGGCATCATTCCTCTGTTGATACTCCAAGTTCTGTGCAGCCATTTGTTTCACCAGATCCTCCAAAGAAGGTCCACTTGTAGATGGTTGAGGTGTAGGTCTTTGGAAGGTTGGTGCATTGTTTTGAAATGGAGGTTAGGGATTTTGTTGTTGGTTGCCCCATCTCAAATTTGGATGGTTCCTCCAACCTGGATTGTATCTGTTAGTGGAAAGGTCATGGTTTTGTTGCTGTTGTGGTGGAGGTCTATCATGGTAGATATTGGCTGCATAGGCTTGAGGATTATTATTATCCTTTTCTTGTAGAGAAGGACAACAATTAGTGGGGTGTTCTAGTGAAGTACAGATGCCACACACTTTAGCAGTCATGGATTTTTGATTTACTGCTAATTGTGTGACCAGAGTGGTGAGAGCATCAAGTTTGCTCTCCAATTTAATTCCAGATGAACTAGAATTGGAATCAAACATGGGTTTGAAAGAATCATTTCTCATACCAAATTGTTGAGAGTTGGATGCCATCTTCTCAATCAAGTTTCTTGCTTCAGCAGCAGTCATATCTCCTAAAGCTCCTCCACTTGCCGCATCAATCATGTTGCGATCAACGTGGTGCAGACCTTCATAGAAGTACTGAAGAAGAAGTTGTTCAGAAATTTGGTGGTGAGGGCAACTTGCACAGAGTTTCTTAAATCTCTCCCAATATTCATAAAGACTTTCTCCAGAGAGTTGCCTAATGCCAGATATGTCTTTATGGATTGCAGTTGTTCTAGAGGCAGGAAAGAATTTTTCCAAGAACATTTTTTTTAAGTCATTCCAACTTGTGATTGATCTTGGAGCAAGGTAGTACAACCAATCCTTAGCAACACCCTCTAACGAATGAGGAAACGCTTTAAGATAGACGTGGTCTTCTTGAACGTTTTGGGGTTTCATTGTGGAACACACAATGTGGAATTCTTTGAGGTGTTTGTGCGGATCTTCACCAGCAAGACCATGAAACTTAGGCAACAAGTGTATAAGTCCGGTCTTAAGAATAAAAGGGACATCCTCATCAGGATATTGAATACACAAACTTTCGTATGTGAATTCGGGAGCAGCTAATTCTCTAAGAGTTCTCTCACGAGGTCCAGCCATATCAGAAAAATTTTCAGAATTATTTTTAACAGATTCAGATGAAATACTATCACTATCAATATCAACAAAATTATTATTAAATCTAGCTTCTCTAATTAATCTATGAAAAGTTCTATCAATTTCAGGATCAAATGAATATAAATGCCCAAAAGTACTTCTAGTCATACATAACATACAACAAGATATTCCATGATCATGAGCAATATATCATAAAAATCCTAAATCATGCAAAAGAAATAAAACTAAACAAACATACAAACAAAATATTTTATTTATTTATTTATTTATTTATTTTTAAAATTAAAAAAAATTAATTTAAAACAAAGATTTTCCTAAAGATCGTTGATCCCCGGCGGCGGCGCCAAAATTTGACGTCGGCTGTCATGGCCCTGTCAAATTAGTACATTAAAACTAATTAATGTAGTACTAGGGTGTCAACCTAGGTCATTCTCTCAAGGATCAACACTAAAATTTAGGAAAATCAAGTCTTAAACTAATTTTTAACAAACCAAAATAAAACAACTAAAATTTATTTTTTACAGACAAAAGTTCAACAAGCATACAATAGGGGGTTTGTTTAAGTGTTACAGAAATTTAAAACAGAATATAAAATACAAAATGAGTGTAGAACAAGTAAATAACGAACGATTGATTTTCTTGGAGTATTGTAATTTATTTTATCCTTGGATTTGAAAAGGTTTCTATACACTTCCTTACTGTCAATCCCTTTGTTCAATTTGAATTAATCAACTAAGCGTCTTTTAATTCATAATTCCTTTACTTTCATAAAATGAAGATTTTAATCAAGCATCCTAATTAAGCAAAAGGAGTCAAGATTTTAAATTCTAGGAATTATTGAACATACATAGAACATCGCCTACATACATAATCTAACTTCAACGTTATGGAATTAAGCAAACCACAACTATCAAGATCGATTTTGAAACATTTATTAAGCATGTATATTTCTTAATCTATCTTCATATATATTTTTATTATTTAATCCTAACTGTCTAATTAAATTGATTAAGCATACAACTTAATTAAACCGAATAGACATTAAATAATTGAGCTAAAATTATGAAGAGTTTAACAACAAGGAAATATATTAAAAATCAAAACCTCAAAAATAACATTACATTAACCTCCAAGAAAATCAATCTAAGGGTTTTAGCCCTCCATAATTAAAACAAAATAAAAACCGAACCCGGAATGAAGTTCTCCCGAATTCTTCCTCTGTTTCTCCTACTGTCCACTGCTCACTGCCTCCTCTGCTCCAGAAATTCTTCTGACTCTCTGTTTCTGAACTCCCCCCTTTTATGCATCACTAAGCTCCTTATTTATAGCATTTCAAGGCTGATTTTTCTCATTAAAAATCAGCCCATTCCCATGTCCACATGCTCTTCACGTTGGCTATTTAGGCAAAAGAGAAACATGCCATTTGATGCTTCATGGGTGTGAGATTTCCTTATTGTTTAGTGTCAAATTCTCTGCTGTCCAACAGCCATAATACACGTTAATTGCTTGTCAATAATACCAATTTATTTTGTTCAATTGCTGTCTAAAATCAACAGCAATCAACGTGAATTATTGTCCATTTTTCTTGCTGTTTGCATTATTCCATTTGCTTCCCATCAGCTATATTTCACGTTGGGAATTTAGCACTTTATTGCTGTCCCATTTTCTTTATTCTGCAGCAGTTTTTTTTAATTCTAAAATCTTGTTGTTTTGCTGCCTGTTTTTATGTGATACAGAATGCAATAAGGGTCCCTTTTTTTCTTTTCTTCAATTCATGTTGAATTCAACAGCAAGGATGATGGGACTTTATGCTTTAAAAAGAAAGCTTGTTTGCATTAAAATAATATGAATATGGAGCCTTGTAACCGTGAGTGTATTTGGTAGGATGGCAATTGACATAAAACATATGGAAGAGGAAAAAAAAATGACGTGATGCTTTGCTCCATGGACCCATTTGCATTCAATTTTGACTAAGTCAAAATTAAAGAAAACTTTCCAACGTGAAGAGCTTCCTTGAAACCATTTAAGTCCAATTTTGACTAAGTCAAAATTGGATTAGTCAAAATTGGATTTACCATTTAGCCTTGTAATTCACGTTAAAGGCATAGTGAAAATAGGAATTTATTTGCAAAATAATCGAAGAAGCTTCCAATAATTGATAGCCTGTAAAATAAAATAAAATAAAATTAAACTTAGTAAATTCAATAGATTTTTTTTTTTGGATGAAAGCTTAATTTATTTTAAACATACTAATTAACACAAACTAAACAGAAATAATAGAAATTAAAAACAACAATCACTAGTAAACAGTAACAGTAACAGAAAACATAAATCACAAAATTCAACACTCAATAGTAACAGTAAAAATAAGAAAACAGTGATTACTAACAAATAGTGAAATAAAAATTATAAATGGAGATTACTAATAAATTACGCTAAAACACATTTATTAAGATTTAACAGTAAATAAAACAGACAAACAGAGTAAGTAATTAGAGGTAAAAAGATACGTCATCACCCTTTGGTTCAATTTTAAAACCTCCAATAATCAAGCTGAGTATGAGGCATGCCTGGTCGGCCTCCGAGCGGCGATTGACATCGGGGCGTCAGCAGTTACATTGTGTAGCGATTCACAGCTGGTGATTTCGCAAATCCAAGGGGAATATCAGGTCAAAGAGCCACAACTTCAACTATACTTGAATTGTGTGAATGAGTTGAAGGGGAGATTCGATGTTCTAGAATTCAAGCATGTGCCAAGAGAGGAGAACACCAGAGCGGATATCTTATCAAGGCTCGCAAGCATAAAACAGCCTGGCAGTACAACGACGGTGGTTCAGAGCATATTGACAACACCAAGCATTCCTCTGTTTCCCTCTTTGAATGTCATAATGGTCATTATCCTTATGAGAATTCTTGGGTCATCCCTTACATCCGCTATCTAGCAGATGGACAGCTCCCTACTGATGAGAAGGGGAGGAGATGAGTGAAAAGGGAACTACCGTACTTCACTATGGTTGATGGTGTTCTTTACAAAAGGGGATTCTCTGTCCCGTACCTCCTTTGTTTGAGAGAAGATGAGGTACAAGCAGTGTTGGAGGAAGTACACGAGGGGCAGTGTGGGCACCATGCTGGAGGTCGGAGCTTAATGAGAAAAATCCTCAGGGCTGGTTATTGGTGGCCCATGGTGAAGCAGGATTCAGCAGATTTTGTGAAAAAGTGTGATGCTTGCCAAAGATTTTCCAATCTTCATCATACACCGGCCTAAGAACTCTCTTCATCCGCTGTGCCCTGGCCGTTCTACCAATGGGGCCTTGATATCTTGGGTCCGTTCCCCACCGTTCCAGGAGGTATCAAATATTTGATTGTGGGGGTAGACTACTTCACCAAGTGGATCGAGGCTGAGCCAGTAGTGCATATCACATCTACGCGGACAAGGCGCTTTGTGTATGAAAATATCATAGGTCGATTTGGTGTTCCAGGATAGATCGTGACTGACAACGGCACCCAATTCACAGACAGAAAGTTTACTGACTTGCTCGAAGGACTGGGGATAGTCCAAATATTTTCATCTGTGGAGCTCCCCCACACGAACGGCCAGGCTGAGGTAGCTAATCGGGAGGTGCTGAAGGGGTTGAAGAAGCGTCTTGGAGAAGCGAAGGGGGGTTAGACTGATCAGTTATGCCATGTTTTGTGGGCATACCATACTACACCACACTCCTCCACTAATGAATCCCCATATCGGCTTACTTACGGGGTCGAGGCGATGATACCAGTAGAGTTACAAACCAGATCGGCCTGGGTGGAATATTTTTCAGTAGAAGATAATGATGCCAATCTAGCATCAGAATTGGACGTTCTTCATGAGTTAAGAGAGGGAGCATTTGTCAGAGACCAAGCGATAAAGGCTAAGGCAGCTCTCCGGTACAACAAGCGTGTCCAATACAGAGCATTCAATACTGGAGACCTTGTTTTGAGGAAGGCAAGTGTGGGTAATAAATTTGCTTATCAAGGGAAACTAGCACCAACATGGGAAGGCCCTTACAGAGTTGCTGAGGTAACAGGAAAGGGATCATACCGACTCGAAGAGCTCGATGGAACCCCAATTCGCAATAAGTGGAACACTCAGAACTTACGTATTTATTACAGCTAGTTGGTAAGACGGCATGTACTCTTTTTCCTTACTTGAGTTTTTTCCCATTGGGTTTTCTCAAGAAGGTTTTAACGAGGCATGACCCCAGCTACGCTCCCTTTGTAATATCCATTCAACTTAATGAAAGTGCAATTTACAACTCTATCAATCTCACTCTCTTATTTGTATGATGTGATTTATAGCTATAAGCCGTTCTTAATCGAAGACCCTCAGGACGGATGATCTCAACTACTCGGTCTGTAGTTGACGATGTAACTCCTCGAGGGACGATTGAAGACCCTCAGGACGGATGATCTCAATCACATATTCTGTGTATTGACGATGTAACTCCTCGAGGGGGAAATGGGTTGTAGGATTGAACCGAACCCCATCTGAAGGCCCGGATTGTAGGAATTAAACCGAACTCTGGGTACGGTTAGTAGGATCGAACCGAACACTGTCTGAAGGCTTGGATTGTAGGATTGCACCGAACTCCAAGTATGGTTAGTAGGATCGAACCGAACACCATTTGAAGGCTTGGGCGCAGTAAGCTGGTTCATCTTCAAAACCACGCTGAATCCCGAGTAACGGGCGCAGTAGGTTCAGGATTAGCCCTGATCCGAACCCTGTGTTGAAGGCCCAGATTGTAGGAATTAAACCGAACTCTGGGTACGGTTAGTAGGATCGAACCAAACACCGTCTGAAGGCTTGGATTGTAGGATTGCACCAAACTCCAAGTATGGCTAGTAGGATCGAACCAAACACCATTGAAGACTTGAGTTGTAGGACAAGACCGAACCTCAAGAGAAAGGTGTAGTTCACTAACCTTTTACAAAGTCATACCGAAACCTACATGAAGGTTTGGAGGAAAGGGTTGTACCGAACTCCAAATATAATTTCCGTCCTCATTTTCGAAGCATTCAGAATGGGGCGGTTGAACGCGAATATAGCCGTTCTATACCTCCAAGATCGGATGAACCTTTCTAATTTCCAGAAAGTTAAAGGTAACATTTTGCAACAAACTTTCTTTTCCCAAAATACTTATACTTGGGGACAGGGCATACTTTAACTTATTTGTTGCTTCTTTGATTACCATTTTTGCTATCTTACTTCGAGTTGATAAACACGCTTTAAACAGCAATATAGCTAAGTAGAGCAAATTTGTAAGGTATTGAAAAGGTAAAGTATTGTGTATACGACTAAGTTATCCAGTAACTGTATATTTGACACAAATGATTGAAGAAAAGCAAAAACAAATCTTATTTTTATGAAGAAAAATTTTATGTGTCTCAAAGTGTTAAAACTGGAGCTGATCCCAGTACACAGCTATAAATGAATGCATAAAATCAAGGAGCAGGTGGTTGATTCTCCGAGGTGGGCACTTCCGCTCTCTCCTCTTCAGCTCCCTCAGTTTGAGCCTTATTCGCTCCGGTCTCTGGGCCAGTTTGAGCACCTTCTTGTGTTTCACCTTCGGGGCCAGGATTGGACAGTGTAGGTTCCATGCTTTGACCCTCCGGAAGTGGAGGCGGTTCATAAAGAGCTTCGTGAGGATCCTGGTGCGAGCCGTCCTTCTTCACTTCGACAAGTTTCCCTCCATGGAACTCATAGAACAGATCCAATCTGTACAGATTAAGCTTCACGTCAGGGTTGCGGTAAAATACTTGACGAAGTGCCAGGCTGAAGGATTTGTAAGCCACTTTCTTGCATATTTCCAAGGCTTTGGCAGCCTTGGCCTTAGCAGCAGATAATTTCTTCTGAAGCTTGGCAAAATCCTCCTCCGATGGACTAGTGCTCGTACTCCCCTTCTTCAGCTCTTCGATCTGGGCCTGCATTTCGTTCTGAAGGATCTCCCACTCCCCTAGGCTTTTATTGTGACCGGCCTCCATTGTTTTGAGATCTCAGCAAGCTTGGCCGATCTCTTTTTCTCTAATTGTAGCTCTTCTTCAAGGAGTGGGATGGACTTATTTTGCTGTTGAAGCTCAGTGACCTACCGCTCTAAAGCCTTGTTGGCAAAGTGAAGCTGACTTATTTCTGCTGTCTTTTTCTGAAGTGTTTCCTTGGCTTTCTCCAGCTCAGCCTCCACACCCCTACGAATCTCAGCTTACCTGGCTGCCCAGTTTTCCTTCTTGGCGTTGTCGGCTTCAAGTTTTTCAACTTGCTCCATATAGTCTGCCTTTTCGCTCAAGGAGTCCAAGAGGCCGGATAGCTCATCTAGCTGCCAGCGGCCAGCCTTGGAAGCACCTCGAACTTCAGCAGCATCGAGGGAAGGGCGGAGACAATACCTTGCCTTTGGAAGAGTGGGGGGCGCAGACCCCTGGAACCAGAGATAGGGTGAGAGAAAGGATTCACCTGGAGGATCAAATACTGGGGAAGGACCGCTTCCAGAGTCCGGCCCATACGTGGTCTGTGAGGGAGGGGCAGTTGAGTCAGAGATGGGCTTCTTCCCTTTGTCCTTTTTTAACCCAGATTCCTCAAGGGTTTTTTGACGCTTCTTTACGGGGTCACCAGAGGGAGGCTTCTCCATGCCCAACGTCTTGACCGGACGCCTCTTTTTCTTTTTTTTCTCTGGGATATCCTCTTCATTACTCTGCTCCGTAGCCTCTGTTTGTTTTTCAGGATCCTCCTCATCAAGGAGAGGGACCTCATCTCCCACTGCGGAGGTCAGAGGAATGGTTAGAGCCTTGGTGGAATTCCGCTTGGCTTGAATTTCATTCTCTTCGAAGGAAGAATCATCATCAGCCAGCATAGTCCTCAGGGACAACATTTCAGGACAGGCTTTTTCAATTTGTTCTGCAAAACAAGGAGAATTGATTAGCACTTGGGAAGAAAAATAATTAGAGCGGAATAAATGCATAACGTAACCATAGTTAAGAACGGGTATTACGGAGGTAGGTGGTTCGGACATCGTTATCCCCTAGGAGGAGCCTGCAGGAAAACCCCTTGAGGGTCTTTGAGGCCGTCTGCATGGCACTCAGTACCTCGACGGAGTAAGAGGAAAGCTCACTCTCTTCAGTATAGTAAGCACGGCTCAGCAGCAGAAAATGCTCGTGCGACCAACTGAGAGGGAATTTAGTGAATCCTTCTTGTTGAGCCAGAAGACCGGCTTGTTGGGTTGAATTCGGACCCGCGTGTAGTAGTGTTTGAAAGAATGTCCATCCACCTTCACGGATTCGGTGTAGGACTTAAAGTTCACCATCCTCGAGTCATAACAGAGTGTTATGAACCCAAGGCCGCCCTTCTTGTTGACACGGCGGACCACTTGGCAGTAATAAAATAGCTTGGCCACAGTGGCGGTGAAGTTGAAATGCTCTCCTAAAACTTTGAGAGCCCGCACCAGACCCCAGCCATTGGGATACAGTTGAGTAGGAGCGCAGTCAAGGAAGCGTAGGACGGCCATTTGAAACTTCTTCAGGGGGAAGCGAACTCCCAAGTTTTGGAAGACGAAGTCGTATATGTAGACCGACCTCTCGTCAAGAACACGGTGGCAGACCCTCTCAGTTGGAAGGGGGGCAAGGACGAGAAAGCATCCCTTGTACTTCTTCTCAGAATAGATTTTGCAGCAGAGAGTGACCGAGCCGCCCTCTTCATTTGCGTGATGAGAAGGGATTTCCAGGAATTCATCTTCGACCCAGCAGTACGGCCTTTCCCTGTTCAGCTTTTCCCAATTCAGCCGGTGTGCCACAACGTTGACACACCCTTCAGTAGTCCACAGAATCAATGTCTTGCCAGACCCCAGAATCCCGGAATCTCCATGGTACCTGATGCATGATGGAACGCGTATGTGCTGTGATAGAAGGCAACATCGTCAGAGAGATAGCCTTCGTTACTTGACCCATTCTCAGAGCTGCTGGTGGCCCTCGAGTCAAGGGGATCCTCAGAGCGGCGCTGATCAACTGGCGCTCACGAGGACGAAGTCTCAGCTCTCTCTGAGCGACGAGGCCCAGTCGCAGGAAGATTCACTGGAATCCTTCCTCCACGGCGGCTAGAGGGGGCACGAGAGCTCAGATTCCCCCTGTTTGAGGTACCAGCGCTGCTTGTTCTAGGGCGCATGATTGAAGCAAATGACTAAAGATAATACGAAGGTAAAGGTTAGGGAGGTTACCTAAAAGAAGGAAGAACTCTGTGAGGATGAAAGGCAGCAAGGGAATCTTCAGGAATTTCAGCAGAGGTTCACTAAGCTTGATGGCAGAAATGGATTCCGAAACTCGTTAAGTACCCTTTTTATAGGTAACGAAGAAACACAGTGAACAACCAAGAGTCGCAACGTTTGTTTCAAAATGCAACCTTTAAGATTCAAACGACTTCGTCGTTTCGTAACATTAAAGCGCGAAAATGGTAACGTTTCAATAAATGTTTTTACGAAGTGGGCTCGCATAAGTTGAAATCTAGGCCCAATAAGCCCAATCGACGGTTACACTCTTGGGTAATGATGGTTCACGTGTTAAAAAAGGACATTTAATGTCTAATCATTTCAGACGCATTTAATGCATCCCAACCACTCCTCGAATACTAAGAGTTTTGATTTTCAAAAAACTCTTGGGATTTCTCTCAATATGAATCTTTGTCCGAATCCGTTATAGATAACATAAGAAGAGCGGTCACATAGTTGGCAGAGCGGATGTTGAGGAGTTCTCAAAAAGAATTTATAGAACGTTCCACCGGCATCCAGACTTCTCAAAGGCTGTATAGCTCATGTAAGTAACCTAACAGTCCCTCACATAAGCTAGGGGACAAATGATCCAGTCTGGATACCGGTCCCCAATGTTATGACGTCAGAATGACCTCTAAGGAGGGAAACCGGTGTCACAGTTCAGACGATGCCACACCGGATATCCGTTGTACTTTTATCCGTTCTCATTCCATCAGACGTTCTATTCGTCCTCGCTACAACGGATGCTTCATTCGTTCTCATTTCACGTCGATAACCATTTTCTTCAGGGTCACTGTGAGATAAGAGTTCCTTATAGCTTATCAGCGAAGATACCCTGCATAGCGGAATGTGTCAATGTCAATTACCTCAGAGAGTAAGTACATGTGTCAGCGAAATATACGGAAAGGTGATTGTCCTCCATCCTTATCACAGGATCGTACTCTGATAATCGACCTACCCCCCTGACACACTCTGAGTACTGAGCCACTTTGATTGACACACTTCACACGCTATCAGAGCCAATGGGCCCACTTGCATCCAACGATTCATTTCCTACGTTCAACTATAAATAGCATGATTTAAAACACATGCAAGGTGATGTTGTCCTAACTCACTTTTTTACTATTGCATTGCTTGAGTGTTCACTAAGTTCATGCACTCTTCTAACTTGAGCGTCGGAGAATCTTCGCAGGTGGCACCACTTTTTGCCCCCTCTCAACGCGAAACGTCGGTGTGAAGGATCTCTAGGACAATAAGGCCGGTTTCTCCCACTGAGAGATCGGATTATAACACCGGATACCCACTGTACTGGTGTGTAAACCCTAAAACACCTAAACTCTTGTGGCTGGTCCTACACCGGATCCTAGACCCCGGTTCAGACCAGTTCAGTATGAAAATAAGTAAAATTATATGATTGATTAATTTTAAAAGGATTAAATGAAGTGTGATTAGAAGAAGAGAAAAGTTGATCAAGTTTTTAATGAAATTGCAAAGGAAAGGGGGAAGTGACCGGTTGGGGAAGTTACCGGTTGCCCCTAAGCCTTGAATAAAGGTGTTTTTTTCTCTCTCTTCCCTCATTCACTCACATTCACGCGAACCACTTCTTCTTCTTACTTCACTTTCTGTTCTTCTTCTTCTTCCTCCATCGCTGCGACTTGCATGTGCTGAGGGGAGGTCCTGTTCGCATTAAAATCGTGTGATAAGCCCATTTCCGTGATCGTGGTCTCAAGGTGAGTCTAGTGATCCGTTTACATTTGTGTTACCTTGCCCCTTTCGTTTTCTCTGTTAACCGAGTGGCCATGCATGACTGTGTACGGGTCTGTTCTCCACTCCTCTGGTGAGTGTGAGCTCGAAAGTGGTCCTTAGAGCTGAGGATGGTGTAAAGCTAACAGGTTTTGCATTCCGACCCCGTAGGTAGCAGATCCAACACCGAAAAGCTGATTGACGGAGCTGGTGCTGGATTCGGAAGTGAAACAGTGAACCCAGTGCTCAGAGGACGTAATCGGCACCAAGAGCAGATTGTCGAAGCTTGGAACCGAGGTAAGGGGGTGTTCAGGTTATAATTAATTAGAATAGGACATGTTGTGAGTCCGAGTCATTAAATTGATTGTGAAAATGGTAAGAAGATATTACTAAACGAAAATTGTATGTGTATATGTATACATGTGAGTATGGGCACCGATCGGTTGAAGATCATGTGTGTATGGCTTAAGCTGATTGAGTGAAATGTTTGACGCTGTGATAATTGGTGTAGTGGCAATGTGATACCGGGCTTGACAAGCAGGTCGCCCGAGTGATGGGTATGTGTTATTGATGGCCACTTGATATGAAAGATGTGAATTATATGTATGATTATGTGGTGTGGGACGGCCAACGGTATGTTTAGCCCCTCATTTCCGGCTCTCGTGGTTTTTGTGCCCAGTTGAGCTACCCAGTGGTCAAGTAGGACCCAGTGATCGAGGTGGAGAGTCAAGCAGGACTCGGTGAACCAAGCAGGGTTCATGAGGTGTCAAGTAGGACCCCTAGCTGAAGGCCGATCCTTTAGTATCCGGATACTAGGCGTCAATTTTGTATGAGAGTCAGTGGTGACAATTGAATCATTAGTTGTGTGATTAATTATATTTGCCGAGTGCAACTTGATTTATTTGCCGAGTGCAGCATGTTATGTTTGCTGAATGAGTTGCTATATTTGCCAAGTTCAATTTGTTATGTTTGCTGAGTATGACTTGATAATTTGCCAAGTGCTATTTGTCATATTTACCGAATGAATTTTTATACTTGCCGAGTGTGAGTTATTTGTCGAGTGTGACTTTCAGTTTGATGGTAAAGTAATCGAACAGAGTTTATATACATGTAAATTGTTAATTTCCGTTCTAGATTAATTATGATGTCAAACACTCACCTTTGTTGTGGTTTCAATTTAGTAACCAGTGATAGGGAACAGGTCGGAGCCCTGGAGGTGCGCCAAGCGGAGGATCGATGCCAAGGCCCGAGTGATTTTGAATGAATTGTGTAATTTATATGTATAATGAGTTTTCTGAGTGTGTGAAGCTACATGTTGTGTGTAGAACTAAGTTTGAATCAGTATGCTAATTAATCGGATGTGAAATTATGTCATTATATGATTGGTATTAATTTTCACGTGTTTGCTGTAGCAAAGTCGATTACCAGGCAAATATTTCCCGAGTGGATTTATTCTTGTCCGAACGAGGGCCGTTTGAGTTGGTGTCTGTTTCGTTCCAGTGTGTACCCCTCGTCCATTTCCGAGTGAAGAAAGAGTAGAATGTTTGCGAGTGAAGATTAGAGTGCTTCCGAGTAAAGGTGAGAATGTTTCCGAGTGACTTATGCCCGAGAGAGCCTCTTCCGAGTAAAGTAAAGTTAGAGTATTTTCCGAGTGAGGATGCCCGAGGGAACCCTTTCCGAGTGAAGGAAGGTTAGATTGTTCCCGAGTGAGCTATGACCAAGCGAAATATTCCTGAGTAAAGGTTAGGAATGAGTCAAGTGTGGTATACCCGAGTGAATGAAAGTTAAGAGTTGTCCGAGTGAACCTTTTCTGAGTGATGTGAGGTTAAGTTGTTACCGAGGAAGAGAAGACCGAGTGGACCCTTTTACCGAGTGGAACCCCGACTTGTGAGTTCTCCTGGTAAGTCTGGTTCGCCCAGGTAGCATTCGATCAAGCGAGTCGGAACTCGCTTAAGCGACTTCCTCGGATTTCGCCTAAGCGCTTCAGGGTCTCGCTCAGGCGAATGACCCCCTGTCTTCTTCTTCTTCCGCTGTTTCTAACTCCACTTTATTAATGGATGTATTTTCGATCGAATATTATTTTGCGTACGCTTTTATTATTTTGAATGTACTTTAGTGAATACTATTTTATATTAAGACCGAGTGGAATCATTTCCGATCGGTTATTATTTTTAGTATGTTTAAGAAAAGTAAATATTATTTTTTATTAAGACCTAAATTTTTATTAAACGTGAAAAATCTATTGCGAAAATGATTAACCGGGTGTAAATAAAAGGTAAATTGACGCGGGTCGTCACAGAGAAAGTTTTTATTGTGAAAGTACCCGACACTAGGGAGCGACCCCAGGTCACCTGAAGCACCCTTTCACACCCTCTCATCCCAAGGCTCGTAATTAAGCCTCCTTTAATATATCATCGGTTTCTATAATCCCTCCCCAGGAAATATCACATCTCATTTCTCTTTAATGATTCATGATGCATGAACTACTCGCATATTTAGTTGGTTAAGACTTTTAGAAACTTAATTATTAAATACCATAAAGGTTCACAAATTCATCTCAATAAACTGTACATTCCCAAAAGTTCTTCTTTGAACTTCTGTTATACAGAAACAAAATTTAGTACAGTCTTTAAATTCAGATCTCACCAAAATTGAGTTTCCAAGCCTTAAATATCTCAAAACTTTCTCTTTAAAAACTTCACATATTTACATAATCTTTCCCAATTTAAATCTTAACTAGATTGAGTTTAGAAATCTCGACTATAACAAAATATCCTTTAGTTATTTTGTTGGGGAAAAGCAAAATAAATTTACTTTAAATTTCTAATTTCTAAAAGAAATAATTTTTAAAATCATTAACCAAGAATACTTAAAACTATAAAAAAATTTATTTAATTCAAGAATTAATTATCTCAACCTCTGATTTTCATAAAATAGCTTCTTTCTAATACTAGATTTTATTCTAGAGATTAAAAATAAAGTTAATGAAAATTATTTCTAAGAAGAAATAAAAGACTAAAATAATTATAAAATACTTTCTCTTAGAATAAAACTTTAAAGAGTAAGGTAAGAAAATTCTTACTTAGTTTTAACTTTCCGTCATGCTTGCTATATGTTCAAATTCATATCATAAGATCATCAATCATAATCAAATATTATCAATCACAATATCATCAATCACAATAAAAAAAATGTGAATCATAATCAAATAATATCAATCAAAATTAAATATTGTAACAGCCCAATTTTAATTAAATTTGAAGCGGTAATTAAACAGTGAAAAAAAATTAAAATTTCTCAGAAAAGTAAGAAATGAATCCTAGAAAATAGGAAATTGAATTCTGAATATAAGGATATTTTTAGTCTGACTTAAAACGAAATTAAACAAAAATGGAACGTAAAATAAAATAAAATAATAAATAAAATAAAAATCTTCCATAGTAATCTGCTACAGTAAAATGCTACAATAATTTGCTACAGTACTTGCTACAATAAATTGCTACAGTATCTGTCACATGAAAAATCTTACAACTTCACGAGAATTCTTCCTCCTTCAACCGCCTCATGTCACTTCGATTTGCTACAGTATCTACTACAGTATCTGCTATAGTGATTTGCTACAGTATTTGCTGCAGTAACCGCCATTGGAAGCCTATAAATAAGGCTCCAACCTTCCAAATTTCTTCAAAACCAAAAACATTACCAATTCCACAACCTTTCATCTCCCTCTTCAAGCTTTCAAAACCTTCAATTGCCATACTCAAACTCTTTAATTTTGCATAAGAAGAAACTACACAAACTTGAAGATTTGAGGAAATACAAGGGAGTTTAGCATAAGGAAAGCTTAAGGATCTTCAATTGAGGTAAGAAAGAGGAGATAGGATATTAAATACATAGAAATTAAGTTAGAATTACTTGCTTAATTGTTTGGAAACTCATTTAGCTAGATTTTAATTTAATTTGAATTAAATTATGAAATTGATGCCAAATAGTTTGGAATATGATATATGATATGTTTCTAATGTTGTATAATGATTTGGAACCAATTGGCATATTTAAATTGCAATTGAAATCATTAAAATAGCAAAAACAGAGGGAAACAGAGTGCTGTCTTCATATACGGATTATACTTGTAAATATGATAAAATGTCGTATCTTCTTGAATTTTACCATAAATTCTTATTGTTAAATTATGAATAAATTTAATGATATATATTTACTGCGTTCATGCATCATATGCATTGGCCGTTTAAAGAATCTGCAGGGGGTTCTTTGAGGGGGTTCTCGGTGGGGGAACGCGCTTTGTTGTGCAACAGACCTCTGCAGTGGTTTTACACCATGGCCGTCTTAAGGGCTAAGCAGTGTGTCCTTAAGGGGGGTCCCGTAACACTTGTTATTGATATGATTGTATTGTTATCCGATGTTAGTGTTGCATTATGGGGCGCGGTATCGGTTAGATATCCATAAAAATATTATTGCTGAAAAATCACTACAGATGTTCCCACCAAAATGGATCCATCATGCATTTTCATTCATATAGAGAATGGAATATTAATATAAATATAATACAAAATACGTGTTTGGCATCCACATCGCATAGCATCATACTTGTGATTGTGTATGTTCTAATCTAATTTCTATTTATTTGATATTTTATCTCACTCTTTTTCTTACTTGTGGTAACCCTTTAGTGGTTAACCAGGAAGACATGTGACAAAGTGGATGTTGCTGAATATGGATGAATTATGAAGGCTTTTGATGATGATGCTTGCTTGCGTGACTACTATTGCTGTATTATGTATATGTTATGTTTTGGTACTTTACATCTTTATATTTTATAAGATCTAGGTGCCTGTTGTAAAATATAATATATATATATATATATATAACTCTGATGTTATGTATACTAATAAGTAGTCAATTATGAAAAGGTTGCGCACTCTGATATTGTATTAGTAACCTCTGGAATCAGGTTGTGAATCTCTTGATAATTACCAGTTGAAAAATAAGTTATCCATGAGATTTTATATGGTGACGGTAATTATCTTGGGATTTGCAAGTTGACTCCAGGGCGTTACAACTGAAGTGGTATCAGAGTAATGGTTTATAAAATATAAAGAAAACCTTAGGAAGTGACTAGAGATTAATATAGAATGACTTGAAGTATATGAACCATGATTGCTATCTGTTTGAAATTTGTGTGCTTGTGTGTGCTCTTTGTATGTTTCTGTTTAGTATAATTACTAGTTAGATAACATAAAAATTGTTAGAACTCTGAGTATATTAGATACTCAGTAACTGAATGCAGTGGTACTCATACCTGTAGGATAAGAAATGGCTAGACGTCAGAACGATGATGCCATGGCTGCTGTATTCAATCGATTTGCTGAGATCCTTGAAAGACAGGAACAGCAAAGGTTAACTGAAGGAACCCATGGACTTGACCGTTTCCTGAAAAGGAAACCTACCCAATTTAAAGGAGACTATAATCCAGAGGTGGCTTACCTGTGGATTAAAGAAATGGAATGTATCTTCCAATCCTTAACTTGCACTGAAGCCCAGAAGGTAGAATATGCTACCTATATGATGGTAGGGGAAGCAGAAAATTGGTGGATCTTCGCTCGCGATTGGTTACTGGAAGCCGGTAGACTACTTAACTGGGAAAATTTTAAAGAAAGTTTCCTCGAGAAATATTTCCCTGCTAGTGTCAGGAGCAAAAAGGAATTAGAATTCTTAGAATTAAAGCAAGGGAATATGTCTGTTGGAGAATGCACTACCAAATTTGAGGAATTATCATTGTTTTATCCTCCTTTCCAACAGCCAGGAACTGAGGCTTCTAAATGCGTCAAATTTGAAAATGGCTTAAGGCCAGAAATTAAAGAAGCCATAGGACATCAGGAGATTAAGAGTTTTCCCACTTTAATCAACAAATGGAGAATCTTTGAAGAGAACCTTTGGGCTAGGATCGAGCAGGAGAAAAGTAGTAAACAATTGAGACCTCAACTAGTGAACTTTAAAAAGCGAGGAGCATTTAATCAGAATTGATTTTGAGGAGGATCAACTTCATCATCTAGAGGACACGCGAACCAGCCAATCACATGGAACTGCTACAAGTGCGGAGGAAATCATAGAACCCATGATTGTACACAGACAGATGTTACCTGTTTCCAATGCAACCAGAAGGGACATATTCGTCCTAACTGCCATAACTTCACCAAGGCACTAACACTTTGAATGTTAAAACTGAGAACAACAACAATGGAGCCAACAGAGGAGGAGCCAACATTCGAGATGGACGTAATACCAATGGTTGCGGAGGACTTAATGTCAAAGGCACAGCTAGTCGAGGACGGAAAATGGACAGCTAGTGAATAATCAGAACAAATCACCTACAGCTGGCAGAGTATTTGCAATTAGTGGATCAAAGGCATCGCATACAGATGACTTAGTACAAAGTGAGTGCATTCTTAACGATACTACTTTATCAGTTTTATTTGATTCTGGTGCGGCACATTCTTTTATTGCTGAAAAATGTGTTAGGCGTCTGAATTTACATATGAAATCTATGCAATATGATTTGCTTGTGTCTACTCCTACTGGTAACCATCTTAGGACAGCTAACGTGTGTGAACTGTTCTATACATATACGAGGTAGAAATTTTAACGTGAACTTAGTATGTTTACCATTAAAGGACTTGGAAATTATCTTAGGGGTGGATTGGTTATCTGCTAACCATGTCCTTGTGGATTGCTGTAATAAAACCGTGATCTTTCCACCTGATAACATGGAGTATCAGGAGTATGATGCCTCACAAAACCCTATAGGATATTCCTTAAACAATGAAGCCCAATTATTCATGGTATTTGCACTTACAGAAGGAAAAGTTATTCCTGATGTAAGTAAGATACCAGTAGTCTGTGAATTCTCAGAAGTATTCCCTGAGGATGTTCCAGGATTACCTCCTGAACGAGAGATAGAATTCTCTATTGACTTAATTCCTGGAGCAGAACCCATTGTTAGAGCACCCTATAGAATATCTCCAGTAGAACTGATTGAACTAAAGAAGCAAGTTAAGGAGTTATTAGAAAAGCAATTTATATGACCTAGCGTATCTCCTTGGGGAGCACCTTTACTACTAGTCAAGAAGAAAGACGGTAGTATGAGGCTTTGTGTCGATTATCGCCAACTGAACAAAGTTACGGTTAAAAATAAATACCCGTTACCAAGGATCAATGACTTTATTGATCAACTACGAGGAGCTACTGTGTTCTCCAAGATAGACCTGAGATCGGGATACCATCAAATTTGCATGAAGAAAGAAGATATTCCAAAGACAGCCTTTAGAACACGCTATGGTCATTATGAATATTTAGTTATGCCTTTTGGGGTAACTAATGCTCCAGCCGTGTTCATGGACGACATGAACCGGATATTCCATCCATACCTTGATCAAGTTGTCATTGTCTTTATAGATGATATTCTTATCTATTCCAAAACCAAGGAGGAACATGAGGAACATCTGTACTTAGTGCTACAAATACTAAAGGAGAAGCAATTGTATGCCAAACTATCTAAATGTGAGTTTTGGCTTAATAAAGTAAAATTCTTAGGCCATGTGATATCTGAGAATGGAGTGTCAGTCGACCCTACAAAGATTGAAGTTGTAATAGCTTGGGAGAGGCCGAAGACTGTCACAAAAATCAGGAGTTTCTTAGGACTCGTGGGTTACTATCGAAGGTTTATTGAAGGATTCTCCCGAATTGCCCTACCAATGACTCAATTAACCTGTAAAAATAAACCTTCGTTTGGACTCCTGAGTGCGAAGCAAGTTTCCAAGAATTAAAGAAAAGATTAACAACTGCACCAGTTCTAGCTTTACCAAACCCCTAAGAAAACTTTGAAGTTTATTGTGATGCTAATGCAACAAAGAAAAATAATTGCTTATGCTTCAAGGCAATTACGACCACACGAACTTTGTGACACCCAAAACCCAAATTACAAATTCCAATTAATTAACCCAAATTTTTGAAATAAATTTTTCACGTTTAAAGAATCATTTTAAAATTCGTTATTTAAATTCTGAGGTCACATAAAAATTGATAAATATGGAATATTATCATGCATACTAGTCGTGAACGAATAAAACATAATACATTTATATAGCGGAAACGATAGAGAAGATTACAGTACGAGGTACATAATAATATTATTACAACATATTAAATCTCAAATGAAATCAAAGTCCAAGCAATAAAACATAACAACTTCATTAATTGCACCACTCATCATTCTGTGAAGCGTGCATTGTAAAAATAATTTAAGAGTGAGATAAAATATAGAATAAAGATAAAATAAGTAAAATTTCACAACACAATCAACAAACAATTATGATATGATGAATATGCCAAACAAGGTCATTCACATTTAATAATCTTTAATTTAGTTATATGATGTCATGCTGGATCCATTTTGATTTAGTGGGAATACTGCAATAAAAAGTCTCATAGAGACATAAGTAGGACTTAGCATAATGCCACGAATCTCTACCCTTCGTAGCGCTCAAGTACTAAAGTACACAAGTAGGACTTAGCATATACCATGAATCCCTACCCTTTATGGCGCTCAAGTATCGAAGTACACAAGTAGGACTTAGCATAAACCATGAATCCCTACACTTCATGGCGCTTAACGAAAATAAGGCTTTAACTCATCATAGAGTAACCCCCCACCAGGGCCGGCAATCATGGAACCCTTAAATTCCATGGTGTGTCCAAATGCTTATGATGCATGAATGTCTTTAATTCTCTTTATCAATTTAACATACCATGATATCAATACTTCCATAATCACTTGAAAGCCATAAGTCCTCAAAGGACACATCACATATATCAATTCTCAAAATCATGGATTTACAGTTCAACAACATATCTCAATAAATCACAAGGCATTCATGTATACATTAATTTTGTCATTCATAATTAATCATAAAGATATACTGTATGACATTCATAGGACACTCAATAACATCCATAATAATCAATAATCCCTCAATAATTCATAAATAAATCATTATCCATATGGAAAATATCATTTTCATCCATAATAATCATCATAGGTAAATTTCAGAAATTTACAACAGCAACATACATTAGTAAAAAAAACTATAACGTGAGCAAATCAAATCCTTTTTAAGTAATTCCACTTTCTATAGTTCCATAACAAAATTATCTACAATATTCATGAAGACCATAATTTTAAATTCCAAACAGAAATATCACATAATCACATAATAGTCAATAGGTTATCATTTTTCATTATCACCAATTGCTGGAAAATTTCCTGATTTGACAATCTTTAGTAAATTAGCTATAACTCATGGTATAAAAATAATTTTTGAATGAGGCCAAGTTTTGTGTTTCAATAATTCCATTATCTATAATTTTTATGAAGACCAAAAATTCCAAATTCAAACAAAAATATCACAAACTCATAGGATGCTAAACCATCTCAAAGAAAGTAACAAAACATACATATGTTGGTAAAATCAACGTTTCTGGAGCTACAAAAATAATTTTGGCATGATACCAGTTCTAAATTACTCATAACACAAATATCTAAAACTTTTATGAAGACACTAAACATTGATTCTCATCACAAAATTCTCAGTTTTAAAAATACAAACAGTTAATCATGTCAACAGGTTTTCAGTATGAACATACTTTTGTATTTACGGTATAACTAGAGCTACAAATATCCTTTTAACTTGAAACCACTTTCTGTAGATTCATAACATAAATATCTACAACTTTTATGAAGACATCAAAGTCTAAATATGTATGTATAATTCCTAGAATATTAATATTTACACAAAATAGAAGGTACATATTCCAGAACAGACATATTGTAGTATTTTGACTATAACTCATGCTATACATATCCAAATTAGTTGGTTCAAGTCTCAAAATTCACACAACAAAAAGATATACAACTTTGATGGATAAGTAAAAGTCAAATTCACACATTTTCATCTTCTAAATTAAGTAACAAGTTAGGAAAATAAATTTGGAAATCCTAGAACAGCATATAATTCTACCCATTCCATATTTATTCACAACCTTATCCCCTCTTATCTTAATGGAGGTTCCTAAAGTGGTTGAAAGTGTTCTCTTATTATCCTAGCTTCAGATCAAGAGGGTCTTTGATGGAGAAAATGAAAGAAAATGAGAGAGAGACTTCACTAACTTTAGCTTGTTCTAAGAATTCAGACTTGGAAACAAGATGTAGTGATGGTTTAATCATGCAAATGACAAGTGGGGGACAAGCTTTTCATAATGAGATTGTAGTGGGATATTAGGTACATTAATTATGGTGATAATGGAGGTTTTAGGTGAGAAATATGGGCTGGATTGTTGACCATTCCGCAGCCTACATAATGTAGCTTGTATGATTGAAGTAAATATTAATTCTGACACAATTTCGGTATTTTGGGTATATCTCTCTCATATCTTAATGAATTTTAATAAATTTGGTCTTGTTGGAAAGCTAAGACAACGAGGAACAACTTTGTAGTTTACCATTTTTTCAAATTCGGACTCTAACTAGGCATTAAAATATGTACAAGATGATATAATTGAAGTAAAATACCAATTCTGAAACAGTTTCGGTATTTTATGCATATCTCTCTCAAATCTTAATGGATTTTAACAAATTTGGTCTTGTTGGAAATATAAGAAAAAGAAGAATAACTTTGTATTTGACTATATTTCCAAATTCGAACTCCAACTAGCAATTAAAACGTGTATAAGATAACACATTTTGAGTGGAGTATGTGGTAATTTGATGAGAGTAATTGGAAAAGCCAAAGAAATTAATAACTAAGGAAATAGGTAATAAGTTATTTGATTAACTTTTACCTAAGGTATAAAGTTAAAATTATTTACCATGGTAAAAGGTTAAATTGAACCAAAATTTATGTAGAAAGTTGAGATAAAATGGATAATATCATTGATGGTCTAAATCAAAATGATTATACATGAGAATAAAATTTTTAGGATGTTACAAACTTAATTACCCTACTCATGACTTAGAATTAGCGGCCATTGTTTTTGCTTTAAAGATTTGGAGGCACTACTTATACGGTGCAAAGTTTGAAGTTTATAGTGACCATAAAAGTCTCAAATACCTGTTTGACCAAAAAGAATTAAACATGAGACAACGTCGATGGATGGAATTTCTCAAGGACTATGACTTTGAGTTGAAGTATCACCCGGGGAAAGCCAACGTGGTTGCTGATGCACTTAGTAGAAAAGCTATTCATGTGGCAGCTTTAATGATAAAAGAATTAGAAATGATTGAACAATTTAGAGATTTAAATATAGCAATTGAAGAGAAGTCTTCAGTAAATATGATTATAGGAGTTCTTAAAATCACTAATGATTTTCTGAAGATGGTGTGCGAAAAATAAAGATTGGATGAATATCTCCAAAAGATGATCGACACACAGCGTAATGAGAAAGATCTGGGATTACAAGAAGGTTTAGATGGAGTATGGAGGATGAAAGGAAGAATATGTATTCCAGAGGATGCAGAGTTAAAGAAGATAATTCTAGATGAAACTCATAAAAGTATGCTTAGTATTTGATCTGTCCTGCACCGGGGTCAAGAGATCCAGTGTGGGGCCAGTCACAAAAGGCAAAGATTGAATGGGATTAAAGACCGGTTCTGTAAGTATCCGGTCTATATATCCGGAGTCTCAATATGAAGAGAGCGGTCTTGGCGTCCTGGAGGTCCTTCACACTATCCTCACGCGTTGATGTGGGCGAAAGGTGGTGTCACCTGCAAAGATTCTCCGACGCTCAAGTCAGTAATAATATTCCAAGTGAGGAATGTTTTATGATTACTCCCTGAAATCCAGATAGTAGTTGTAAGTCAAAAAGGGGGGAAAGATCCTCCTTCCATAAATGGAGAGAGTTCTTATACCTGATTGGCTCGATATACGAGGACTTGTTAGTGGGGAACCACTAACCTCCATATATTAAATAAATTATTATTTAATATACACTTGCCAGTATGATTGAAGCAAGTGGCTATTTTATATTGAGCGTAGAGGAAGTAGGGCTAGTCTTAGGGAACAAGTTAATTATTTTCAGGAGCAGATTATGGCTCATAGTGTGGAAAATGAAATCTTTGTCCTTGTCCCTGTAGCAATGCCCTTTGTCTTCTATATGGTGATATGTGTGTTATCCAATGTGCATGGCGTTATCCTGGACAACCGATATGGGGAGAACGCCTGATATGGATTTAGAGTCCGGACGTATACCGATGACACCGGTGACACATTGGAGAATTGTCAAAGACGTTGAAATATGTCTTGTAGAACGGATACCGGTATCGAGACTGGATCAGTATTCATCCTGGATCTACGAAGATGTATCAAGATTTAAGAAAGGATTTCTGGTGGAAGAGGATGAAAAAGGAGATAGCTGAGTATGTTTCATCTTGCTTAATATGTCAAAAAAGTAAAGTAGAACATCAAAAACCATCTGGTGGATTACAACCACTAGAAATACCAGTATGGGAATGGGATGACATTGCCATGGACTTTGTGTCAGGCTTACCTAAAACATAAAGAGGCAATGATGCTATCTGGGTGATAGTCGATAGATTAACAAAATCAACCCATTTTCTTCCGATCAACATGAAGCATTCACTTGAGAAATTGGCTCAAGTGTATATAAAGGAGATAGTAAGATTACATGGAGTACCGTCAAGCATAGCATCTGATAGAGATCCTAGATTTACTTCTCGATTCTGGGAAAGTTTGCATAAAGAGCTTGGTACTAGACTGAAGTTAAGCTCTGCCTATCATCCATAGACTGATGGACAGTCAGAGAGGACTATCCAAAGTCTGGAGGATTTACTAAGAGCATGTGTATTAGAACATGGTGGAAGCTGGGAACATTACCTCCCACTAATCGAATTCACATATAATAACAGTTATCACTCAAGCATTGGGATGAGACCATATGAAGCATTGTATGGTAGAAAGTGCAGGACACCAATCTGTTGGTTAGAGACAGGCGAGCACCTGTGTAACATCCCGGATTTTTAAAGGAAATGAAGTTGATTGAACAATTTAGAGATTTAAATGTGGGCGTGGAGACTTACACTCCCAAAATAATGGTGTTGAAGATGTTGAAAGTTACTAATGAGTTTCTTGAATATGTGAAGGTGCAACAACTTAATGATGAGTATTTGAATTATTAATATTTTTAAAGACGCAAAAAATCCTCCCCTATTTTATTTGGTGGGGGTTCGGGGCGTCTCAACCTGACTCTTGGACCAAAAATTGTCCAGCAAACAACAGAGCAAATTTGGATGATAAGAAAAAGGATGAAAATTGCGCAGGATCGGTAGAAGTCATATTATGATCAAAGGAGGAAACCATTAGAATTCCAAGTTGGAGATTATGTATTCTTAAAGGTATCACCCAACAAAGGAGTTGGAAGAGTATTACAAAGTAAGAAGCTTACTCCAAGATATATAGGACCATATGAGATTCTAAAAAGAATTGGTAAAGTGGCATATCAGATTGCATTGCCACCTCACCTTTCCAATCTTCATAATATGTTCCATGTCTCACAATTACGGAAGTATGTACCTGATCCAGACCATATGATCGAGGCTGATGATATAGAAGTTAAGGCAATATCCTGAATTATTCTAACAAGGTATATTTAAATTTCAAGGACGAAATTTTTATAACGGAGGGAGAGTGTAACAGCCCAATTTTAATTAAATTTGAAGTGGTAATTAAACAGTGAAAAAAATTAAAATTTCTCAGAAAAGTAAGAAATGAATCCTAGAAAATAGGAAATTGAATTTTGAATATAAGGATATTTTTAGTCTGACTTAAAACGAAATTAAACAAAAATAGAACGTAGAATAAAATAAAAATCTTCCACAATAATCTGCTACAGTAAATTGCTACATTAATTTGCTACAGTACATGCTATAGTAAATTGCTACAGTATCTATCACATGAAAAATCTTGCAACTTCACAAGAATTATTCCTCCTTCGCACCGCCTCATGTCACTTCGATTTGCTACAATATTTGTTATAGTGATTTGTTACAGTAACCGCCATTGGAAGCCTATAAATAAGGCTCCAACCTTCCAAATTTCTTCAAAACCAAAAACATTACCAATTCCACAACCTTTCATCTCCTTCTTCAAGCTTTCAAAACCTTCAATTGTCATACTCAAACTCTTTAATTTTGCATAAGAAGAAACTACACAAACTTGAAGATTTGAGTAAATACAAGGGAGTTTAGCATAAGGAAAGCTTAGGGATCTTCAATTGAGGTAAGAAAGAGGAGATAGGATATTAAATACATAAAAATTAAGTTAGAATTGCTTGCTTAATTGTTTGGAAACTCATTTAGCTAGATTTTAATTTAATTTGAATTAAATTATGAAATTGATGCCAAATAGTTTGGAATATGATATATGATGTTTCTAATGTTGTATGATGATTTGGAACCAATTGGCATATTTAATTTGCAATTGAAATCATTAAAACAGCAAAAACAGAGGGAAACAGAGTGTTGTCTTCATATACGGATTATACTTGTAAATATGATGAAATGTCGTATCTTCTTGAATTTTACCATAAATTCTTATTGTTAAATTATGAATAAATTTAATGATATAAATTTACTGCATTCATGCATCATATGCATTGGCCGTTCAAAGAATCTGCAGGGGGGTTCTTTGAGGGGGTTCCCGGTGGAGGAAGGCGCTCTGTTGAGCAATAGACCTCTGTAGTGGTTTTACACCACGGCCGTCTTAAGGGCTAAGCAATGTGTCCTTAAGGGGGGTCCCGCAACACTTGTTATTGATATGATTGTATTGTTATCCGATGTTAGTGTTGCATTATGGGGCGCGGTATCGGTTGGATATCCGTAAAAATATTATTGCTGAAAAATCACTGCAGATGTTCCCACCAGAATGGATCCATCATGCATTTTCATTCATATAGAGAATGGAATATTAATATAAATATAATACAAAATACGTGTTTGGAATCCACATCGCATAGCATCATACTTGTGATTGTGTATGTTCTAATCTAATTTCTATTTATTTGATATTTTATCTCACTCTTTCTGTTACTTGTGGCAACCCTTTAGTGGTTAACCAGGAGGGATTTTTGCCAATATAGTGTATTTTTTGAAATTAATTTGTGAAATGGGGTTGTTTTGAAACAATTTGGTTGTCTGGGGTTAAAAACGTCACATCATCTTTCTATTACGCATTTTGGAAATACATAATAGCTATTACGTATCTCCAAAATACGTAATAGCTGTGAGTGTGACATGTGGCAGTGGAACAGCAGTGGAGTATTGTCAGCGGTTAAAGATACAAACCGCTCACAATTCTTCTAAATATGGGGTGTAGCCTGATTGCATTATTGTCAGCGGTTAAGATACAGAACCGCTGACAAAGTATTTAAAATATTCAAATCAGTATAATAAAAAAATATTTTCAAGTATTTTATGCTAAAGTATTTTAAGTATTCATAATATTTATGCTTTAAAATATTTTATTTTATAATATTTATTTGAATATTTTAAATATTTTATTTTATTATATTTATTTGAAGTAAAAATTTGAATTTGTTTGTTCAAATATTTTATTTTATTATATTTATTTTAAGTAATATATTTATGATATTTAATTTTTACTTCATATTTTTATTATTTGAAGTATGCTTAAAAACTATTTGTTGTAAGTAATTTTTTAATTTTTACTTAAAAGTTAACTATCAACGGTTCTATATTTTAACCGCTGACAATAATGCGTTCAGTTACACCCATATTTTAGAAGAACTGACAGCGGTTTGTATCTGTAACCGCTGACAATGCTCCATTACGCAGCCCCACAATACGTAACACTGCTGTTCCACCGCCACATGTCGCACTCACAGCTATTACGTGTTTTGCAGATACGTAATAGCTATTACGTATTTCCAAAATGCGTAATAGAAAGATGATGTGACGTTTTTAACCCCAGACAACTAAATTGTTTCAAAACAACCCCATTTCACAAATTAATTTCAAAAAATACACTACATTGGCAAAAATCCCTAACCAGGAAGACATGTGACAAAGTGGATGTTGCTGAATATGGATGAATTATGAAGGCTTTTGATGATGATGCTTGCTTGCGTGACTACTATTGCTGTATTATGTATATGCTATGTTTTGGTACTTTACATCTTTATATTTTATAAGATCTAGGTGCCTGTTGTAAAATATAATATGTATAAAACTCTGATGTTATGTATAATAATAAGAAGTAAATTATAAAAAGGTTGCACACTCTGATATTGTATTAGTAACCTCTGAAATCAGGTTGTGAATCTCTTGATAATTACGAGTTGAAAAATAAGTTATCCATGAGATTGTATATGGTGACCGTAATTATCTTGGGATTTGCAAGTTGACTCCAGGGCGTTACAAATATCATCAATAATAATCAAATACTAATAATTATAATCAAATCAATTAAATATAATTCAAATCTTAATGGTTATTTAAATTAATAAGATTAATTTTAAGTCTTTATAGTTCATTCCTCGCATAGGCCTATGTAGATTCATATAGTTCAATCCTCGCATAGGTATATAGTTCAGTCCATACAGGTCATAATAGTCTAAGTCCTTGCATATGTTCAGTCCGGTTCGTATAGGTTATCCAGGTATTTGCATAGGTATTCAGATCAAGTTACATAAGATACTCAATTTAAAATTTATAATAAATTTTTAAGTTAAATAATTATTATTTTAAAATAATATTATTATTAAATTTTAAAGGAGTAGGGGACTCCTCTCATTATTCTTATATCTTTTCATATTATATTCCTATCTCACTCCCTCTTACCTCTTGTATCTTGATTCGTTATGGAAAGTGTGTGCGCGTCTCGTCTTCGAGTTCTAAAATATACCAATTTCACTTTAATATAGTTATAAGATGAAAATTAAGATTTCTACTTAAAACAGAAATAGTAATTTTTTGAATAGTGAATAGTGAATAGTAAATCGTAAATAGTTACAGCAAATAGTAATGTGAATAGTAACATTAAATAGTAAAACGTGAATAGTAACGGTGAAAAGTAAATCATGAATAGTAAAGGTAAATAGTAACAATGAATAGTAATTTACTATTTGAATAGTAATTTACTATTGAAATAGTATTTTACTATTCAGAATAGTAACTTAAAATAATATTATGTCCAATATAATAATAGATTTTCAAAAACGATATAAAAATAACCCTAAAAAATATAAAAGAGATGTATTCTTACCTTAGAATTTTAGCAGAACCTTCTTCCAAAAATTTTATTTTTCTCTCTTACTTCCACCACTATCTCACTAGCACTACTATATTAAGAAAACTTAAACTGAAATTATGAATTCTAAAGAAGAATTCCTTCGGTATTTATGGGAAGGAAATTTACTATGCATTCGATTATTTTAATATAAAAGTACTGTATATTTTTTGAAATTTAAATCCTGGTTACTGTGCACCTTTTGAAATTTTCATACATGCACAGTGTTTTGTATAGTAAATATCGGCTGAATTATTAAGCCAAATAGTAACCTTTCACTCGATATATTTTAAATATTCAAAATTAGTCCTTTTTGAAATTTAGCGATATTATATCAGTTCTCACTAATTTTATGATAAGTAATATAAAGTTTAAATTTTAAAAATCTAAAATTTTCTGTTAATAAAAATTTATTGATACGTTTTCAATTTTTTAACGATTGGAAAAAATTAAGATTTTTCTCAAACCGAACATTTTTAGATAAATCTACTTAAAATGGATTTTAAAAAAGTTTCTTATAATTTAAATTCACTTTCTTATAAATATTTTTAATTTTAAGTGACTTTATATGAATTTAAAATTATTTAAAATATATTATTTTATTAAAATATTTCATAAATTTTCAAAAAATTCTAGAAAATCATAAATATTATGTAGATCAAAAAGTTTTAAAAAACCATAGTCTAATTCCTTCAAAATTTTATTTTAAAATTCTAATAAGAGTTAAATCATAAATATGTAAAAACATAAATATAAAAACATAAAATAAAAGTTGTGAATAATAAATATATTTAAAATTCTTAGTATAATTTCATTAATCAATAAATACTAATTAAGTCATTTTAAAATTCTCATTCAAAATACATAAATATTTTTATTTTATTATTATTATTTTATTTTATTTTTAAAAAAATAAATAATTAAATATAAATACCAAAATTTCATTAAAAAATGATAATAATAAACTAAATAATAGTAAGTATTTCTTATTAAAGATATATTAATATCTATTTTCTATTTGTGTTGAGAATAGGATGTTACAGCATGTGGTGGGCATCATAAACACAAGAAAAGAAAGGTTCCACAGTAGACATAAACGCAACAAAAGAGAGAAGAATGTCAAGAAAGAAAGGTTGTCGTTGGTGAAGATTTCATTCCCTATTGATCCGGTCTCGATACCGGCGTAAAGATATGAGGGTAATTTTATCCGCCCTTACACTCACTACTTGTGTCGTAGGTAATCCTCCGGGCTGTAAATCCGTATCAGACGTCCTTCTATACTGGTATGTTCAGGTCAGCGCCTCGTACACCGGAAAACTTCCATGTCAGTCAACAAAAAGTACAGGGTACAGGTACGGGGGAACGTTCGCAAGAGACGTGGAGCCACCCGCGTCGTGTGTCAGAATCGTACATTGCACAGTGTACTATTGATCCCCTAACCCTAGAGACTCTTCATTCTCCATGGACGTATATAAATACCAATGATTTCACTACTCTGGTACGTTAGACTCATTCTGAAACTTACGCTTAAGAAAACTTGAGCGTCGAAGAATCTTTGCAGGTGACACCACCTTTCGTCCCTCACCAACGTGAATTCCCAATGTGAAGGATCTCCAGGACTTTAAGACCTTTATTCTCCCACCGAGATAAAGGACATAATACCGAATACTCATTGTACCGGTGTACAAACCATTCTCAATAGTTGACATTTATGGCTGATCCCACGTCGGGTCGTTGACCTCAGTTCAGACCAGTTCACCTATATATTTTCTTTTTCTTTTTCTATGGTTGCATGTGACTTTTTTTATCTTTTCTTTTAGGAACTTTCTTTTTAATATTAATAGATATATTATTTTTTAATATAATATAACCTGATTTGCTCTAACAATTGGTGTTTATTCCCTCATTTCTTATAATAACACTTTATCCCACTGAAGTTGATCCCTACACACACGTATATATATTCATATTTTTTATAGTGTTAATTTAAATACAACATGGATGATGTTAGTGTGCATGATAAAACATAAATTTATATTATTTTATCAATTCCTATAACTTAACACATCATATTATATATTTTAAAAACCATAAATCATTAAAAATATTATTAATAATATTTATTAAATATAATAATCATAAATATATTTAAATATAATTTTATTATATATTTATAAAAAAATTTAACTATAATATATCTTTTAATTAGTATTATATTTAATAATTAATAATGAATATTATTAAAAATAATTTAATAGCTATATTTTTAATAAATATATTCTAAAAATATATACTATTAAAATATTTAATATTACCCATGGTTTCAAATATAAACAAATTTTAGTGGAATTCACTCCATAATCTTAGCAAAATTATATTTTTCCAATGTCATTAAACGTTTGTCTACCAAATATGTCATTCTTATATGTATTCCCAAGACAACTAATGTTTTTTGCAATAAATAATTTTAAATATATTTTAAGATGTTACATCAAATATTTGATAACATTAATACAAATTATTACTGAACTGGTCTAATCTAGGGTCAAAGATCCGGAGTGGGGACCAACCCCAAAAGTCAAGGATAGAAGTGTTTCTACACCGGTACAGTGGGTATCCGGTATTATAGTCCAAACTTTCAGTGGGAGAATCCGATCTTGATGTCCTGAAGATCCTACACACCAAGCTTTCGCGTTGAAGAGGGGCGAAAGGTGGTGTCACCTGTGAAGATTCTCCGATGCTCAAGTCAGTGAAATAGAACAAGGATTCCAGGGGATTCGAGCAATGTAACAGTAAATAGAGAGAAGAATAGTGTCAGCTTTTATGAGTGTGAGAATCGACTATTTATATGTGAGCATGGAGAATTAATCGTTAGGTTTAGCCAGGGGAAAAATAGTACACAACTCAGTGTACGATTCTGACACGCGACGCGGGGAGAGCCGTGTAACATCCCATTTTCGACACAAATAAAAAATAAATATTAATATATCTTTAATGAGAAATACTTACTATTAGTTAGTTTTTTTATGAAATTTTGGTATTTATATTTAATTATTTGTTTTTTAAATATAATAAAATAATAATAATATTTATGTATTTTGAATGAGAATTTTAAAATAACTTAATTAGTATTTATTGATTAATGAAATTATATTAAGAATTTTAAATATATTTATTATTCACAACTTTTATTTTATGTTTTTATATTTATGTTTTTACATATTTGTGATTTAACTCTTATTAGAATTTTAAAATAAAATTTTGAAAGAATTAGACTATGGTTCTTTAGAACTTTTTGATCTACATAATATTTATGATTTTCTAAAATCTTTTGAAAATTTTGAAATATTTTAATAAAATAATATATTTTAAATAATTTTAAATTCATATAAAGTTACTTAAAATTTAAAATATTTACAATAAAGTGAAGTTAAATTATAAGAAAATTTTCTAAAATCCATTTCAAGTAGACTTATCTAAAAATTATCGGTTTGAGTAAAATCTTGATTTTTACCAATCGTAAAAAAATCAAAAACATACCAACAAATTTTTATTAACAAAAAATTTTAGATTTTTAAAATTTAAACTTTATATTACTTATCATAAAATTAGTGAGAACTGATATAATATCGCTAAATTTCGAAAAGGGTCGATTTTGAATATTTAAAATATACCGAGTGAATGGTTATTATTTGGCTTAATAATTTAGCCGATATTTACTATGCAAAACATTGTGCATGAACGAAAATTTCAAACTTGCACAATAACCAGAAACGAAAATTTCAAAAATTGCACAGTACTTTTATAATAAAATATTCAAATGTATAGTGAATTTTTCTGCTATAAATACCGAAGGATTTTTGAAGGAAAAATCACAATTTCAGATTAAATTTTCTTAATATAGTAGTGCTAGAGAGATAGTGGTGGGAGTAAAAGAGAGAAATAATTTTTATGGAAGGAAGTTCTGTCAAAATCATAAGGTAAGAATAACTATCTTTTATACTTTTTAGGTTTATTTTCATATCATTTTAGAAATCTATTATTATACTATATATAATATTATTTTAAGTTACTATTCTAAATAGTAAATTACTATTAGAATAGTGAATTACTATTCAAATAGTGAATTACTATTTACTGTTACTATTTACTGTTACTATTTATGATGTACTATTTACCGTTACTATTTACGTTTTACTATTTATAGTTACTATTCACGTTTTACTATTTACAGTTACTATTCACTATTCACTATTCAAAATTTACTATTTTTATTTTACGTAGTAATATTTATTTTTATCTTATGCCTATACTGAAATAAGTTGGTATTAATATTTTTAAAAACTCGGAGGTACAAAGCGATCTCATTTTTGGTAGCAATTCAAGGTAAGGGGGAGTGAGATAGGAATATAATATGAAAAGACATAAGAATAATGGGAGGAGTCCCTTACTCTTTTTAAATTTAATAATAATATTATTATTTTAAAATAATAACTATTTAACTTAAAATTTATATAAACTTTAAATTGTGTATCTTATGTAACTTGATCTAAAAATACATATGCAAAGACCTGGATAACCTATGCGAACTGGACTAAACCTATGCAAGGACTTGAACTATTATGACCTGTATGGACTAAACTATACCTATGCGAAGACTGGATTAAATATATGGACTTATATAGACCTGTGCGAGGAATGGACTATAAGGACTCAAAACCAACTCTACTAATTTAAATAACCATTAAAATTTGAATTATATTTATGAGTGATATTTAGTTATTTTACTTGATTATAATTAACTATATTTGATTTTGATTAATGAAATTGTGATTTATGATATTAGACTGTGATTGATGATATGTAATCATGATTGATAATATTTATGATTGATGACATTACAATACTTGATTGTGGTTGTTAAATGATTGATGACCTTGTGATATGAAGTTTAAGCATATAGCAAGCATGACGTAAAGTTAAAACTCAGTAAGAATTTTCTTACCTTACTCTTTAAAGTTTTAAGAGAAAGTATTTTATAATTATTTTAGTCTTTTATTTCTTTCTAGAAATTATTTTCATTAACTTTATTTTTAATCCCTATAATAAAATCTAGTATTAGAAATAAGCTATTTTATGAAAATTAAAGGTTGAGATAATTAATAATTAAAGAAAATTTTTATAGTTTTAAGTATTCTTAGTTAATGATTTCAAAAATTATTTTCTTTTAGGAATAAGAAGTTTAAAGTAAATTATTTTAGTTTTCCCCAATGAAATAACTAAAGGATATTTTGTTATAGTTGAGATTTCTAAACTCAATCTAGTTAAGATTCAAATTAAGAAAGATTATGTAAATATGTGAAGTTTTTTAAAAGAAAGTTTTGAAATATTTAAGGCTTGGAAACTCAATTTTAGTGAGATTTGAATTCAGAGACTATACTAAATTTATTTCTGTATAACATAAGTTCAAAGAAAGACTTATGGGAATGTACAGTTAATTGAGATGATTTGTGAATCTTTATGGTATTTAATAATTGAGTTTCTAAAAGTCTTAATCTACTAACTATGCAAGTAGTTCATGCATCATGAATCATTAAAGAGAAATGAGATGTGATGTTGCCTGGGGATGGATTATAGAAACCGAGGATACATTAGAGGAGGTTCAAATATGAACCTGTGGAAGGGTGCTTCAAGGGACCTGGGGTCGCTCCCTAGTGTCGGGTACTTTCACAATAAAAAACCTTCTCAATCTGACTAGTCTCTAAGTGTTTTCATGTCAGTTGAGCTGTTCATATGCCATGAAGACATTTATGTTATTATCCGGAATTATAGAATAGTGTAAACTCATGGTTGACCCAGTGCAAACTAAAACTTTAAGTGTAACACCCTCTGTTACACCTTAATAAATTATAGAAAATTTGTAATTTTTTTTAAAGATATGATTGTTAAAAAAGAAACTATCGGAATAAATTACATACATTATTTCTGAAATACCTCATAAATATTATTAAAACTTTATAAAGTAATTGTATATTCATCCGAAGAAAATAAACATTAAACATTATAAGAAAGAGAGGAAACTCCATGGCCCAGAAGCAGTTACTTAATAGCATTATTTATTCATTGGACCACGGTATTCATACCGAGCTCCCTTTCTAGAACGTACTATATTTACTACTGAGATTCTTCGATCCTTCCCTCTGAACCATCAATTTAAAACATATGAAACAAAAATACGAAGAAAGGAGTGAGAAACAGAATATAATATTCTCGAATAAGACATAAGCAACAAAGGGTTTTCACAAACTAATATATAATAATATCAATCACAATCACAATCACATACACAATCAATTATGAATGCATGAATGTTATGCAATATCTTCATCATAACTTACCTATATATGTAGGCCCTTAAATTTTAATTTGTACTGGGTCAACCAGGAGTTTACACTGTTCCATAAGTCCGGATAATAATAATATGAACAGCTCAACTGGCATGGAAACACTTAGAGACTAGTCAGATTGAGAAAATTTTTATTGTGAAAGTACCCGACACTAGGGAGCTACCCCAGGTCCCCTGAAGCACCCTTTCACACCCTCTTATCTCAAGGCTCGAAATTAAGCCTCCTCTAATGTATCCTCGGCTTCTATAATCCGTCCCCAGATAATATCATTTAATTTCACTTTAATGATTCATGATGCATGAACTACTCGCGTATTTAGTTGGTTAAGGCTTTTAGAAACTCAATTATTAAATACCTTAAAGGTTTACAACATCATTTCAATAAACTGTATATTTTCTCAATTCACTGAATTTCTGTCCCACAAAAATAAATTTGGTATAGTTTTTAATTCTCACTAAAATTGAGTTTTCAAACCTTAAATATCTCAATACTTATTATAGAAAACTTTACATATATATTTTTAAAAAAATTGAATCTTAACAAGATCAAATTCTCAATTATTTCCAAATATCTTTAGTTATTAAGTTGGAAAAATAAAATAATTTTCTTTTGAAAATTTTATTTTATTAAAAGAGAATAATCTTTAAATCATTAACCAAAAATACTTAAAATTACAAAAATTTTCTTTAATTCAAGATTTAATTATCTCAATTTGTTATAAATTAATTTTCATAAAATGTCCTCTTTCTAAAATAAATACTAATTTTTTTATTCTAAATATTGAAAATAAATTTAATAAAAATAATTTCTAAGAAGAGAAGATTTAAAGTAATAAAAATTTAAAGAGTAAGGTAAGAAAATTCTTACTGAGTTTTAGCTTTCTGTCATGCTCGCTATATGCTCAAACTCCACATCACAAAATCATCAATCAAAATCAAGCATTATCAATTATAACTAAATATCATCAATCACATCAAATATTATTAATCACAATTAAATATCAATTAAAATTAAATATTATCATTATAAACAATTCAAATAAATTAAATATCACTCATAATGTAATTCAAATCTGAATGGTTATTTAAATTAATAAGATTGATTTTGAGTCTTTATAGTTCATTCCTTGCATGAGTCTATGTAAGTCCATATATTTCAATCCTCGTATAGGTATAGTTCAGTCCATAAGTCCATACAGGTCATAATAATCCAAGTCCTTGCATAGGTTCAGTCCAGTTTGCATATGTTATCCAGGTATTTGCATAGGTATTTTAGAGTTAGTTACATCAGATATTTAATTTAAATTTTATTATAAATTTTAAGTTAAAAGTTAATATTTTAAAATAGTAATATTATTTAATTTAAAAAGAGTATGTGACTCCTCCCATTATTCTTATATCTTTTCATATTATATTCTTATCTCACCCCCCTTACCTCTTGTATACTGGTTCGTTATTGTAAATCCGTGCACGCCTCGTCTCCGAGTTCTAAAATATACTAATTTCATTTTAATATAGTTACAACATGAAAATTAAAATTACTACTTAAAACAGAAATGGTAAATTTTAAATAGTGAATAGTGAATAATGAATAGTGAATAGTAAATCGTGAATAATAACAGTAAATAGTAAAACGTGAATAGCAACGGTAAATAGTAAATTATGAATAGTAACGGTAAATAGTAAACGTGAATAGTAAAGGTAAATAGTAACAATAAATAGTAATTTACTATTTAAATAGTAATTTACTATTGAAATAGTAATTTACTATTGAAATAATATTTTACTATTCAGAATAGTAACTTAAAATAATATTATTTTCAATATAATAATAGATTTCTAAAAACGATATAAAAATAACCTTAAAAAATATATAAGAGAGGTATTCGTACCTTAGAATTTTAGCAGAACCTTCTTCTAAAAAATTATATTTCTCTCTCTCACTTCCACTACTATCTCACTAGCACTACTATATTAAGAAAACTTAATCTGAAATTGTGAATTCTAAAGAAGAATTCCTTCGGTATTTATAGGAAAAAAAATTACTATGTATTCTATTATTTTAATATAAAAGTACTGTGTATTTTTTGAAATTTCAAACCTAGTTACTATGCATTTTTTGAAAATTTCGTATATGCACAGTGTTTTGCATAGTAACTGTCGGCAAAATTATTAAGCCAAATAGTAACCTTCCACTCGATATATTTTAAATATTCAAAATCAGTCCTTTTTGAAATTTAGCGATATTATATCAGTCCTCACTAATTTTATAATAAGTAATATAAAGTTTAAATTTTAAAAATATAAAATTTTTTGTTAATAAAAATTTATTGATACGTTCCCAATTTTTTTAACAATTGGAAAAAATCTAGATTTTTCTCAAACCGATAATTTTTAGATAAGTCTACTTGAAATGGATTTTAGAAAATTTTCTTATAATTTAAATTCACTTTCTTATAAATATTTTTAATTTTAAGTCACTTATATGAATTTAAAATTATTTAAAAAATATTATTTTATTAAAATAATTCCAAAATTCCAAAAAAAATCCAAAAAATCATAAATAATACGTAGATTAAAAAGTTCTAAAAAACTATAATTTAATTCCTTCAAAATTTTAATATAAAAATAAAAATAGAGGTGTTACATTAAGGGCCCATATGTATAAACTGAATGAGATAGTATTAAAAGCATTACATGTTATACATGTGATTGTGACATTCTGTGTGAATGGTTGTGAATGAAAGTATGATTATTATACTATGAAAACCTTACAATTATAATTAATTGTGTATAAGATTATGAATGATATTATTTTATTAGATTGTGAAAATCCTTATGCTTATGTCTTATCTGTAAAATATTATATTCTGTTTCTCACTCCTTCTTGTTTGAATTTCTGTGTTAAAAATATATGTTATGTGATATATAGCTAGCAGTCCAAGATGGAAGGATATGTAATTACAAGAGGGTAAAGTGGTCTCATCCTCAATCAGATAGATGAAGAGATATGACAATAGTAGGATTCCAAAACTCGATGGTTCAAGGACTAGGAAATGATTAGTCACATTTGTAATAGAGGTATAGTTTAGTTTTACCTTGCCTTATTACAATATCAAGTTAGATAATTGTAACAAGGTAAAGGTTAAACTTTGATAAACTTTCTCATTCGGATATAATACTGTAATGATTTATCACTTATGATTTCTATAAATTATTTTATCATTATAGACAAATATTAAAGGACAATGTTTTTTTTACTTTAAATATTCAAAGGAAATCAAATGTATATACGCCTTGTATACGCGAGATAAAGAGTGATAAATATGTATATCTTTCTAAATGTTTTTTATATATATCTCGTGTATATAAGGGGGTGTTACAAGCCGCGTCTCCTGCGAATCCCCCTTATGGCTGTACCTTGTACCTTTTGTTAGGTGACGTGGATACTTTCTAGTGTGCGAAATGTGAACCTGGGCAATCCGATGTCGAGAGCGTCTCACACAGACTTACAGTCCAGAGTTGTACCTATGAGACCGGTAGCTCAGTGAGGACAAATGAAATTACATCACTGCCCTAGGTACCGGTATCAAGACCGGATCAATTACTTACAAATATTATTCTTAATACGTGTGAAAGTAGTTCCTTCTACTTATATTTGAAACCAGAGATAGGAATACATTTAATATATATATATATATTAAAAAGGCTAAAAGGTAAATTTAGCCCCTAGAATTATTGAGAATTTGGGTTTGCCCCCTGAAATGATTTTTCTTAGTATTGCCTCCCTAGAAAATTTTTAAGGTTAGAATATAACCCCTTCCGTTGACTGCCTCTGCCAACTGATGAGGTGGAGCCCAGTCACATGTCTGTCATTGCATACGTGACATGTGACTCATCATATTAGGAGCCAAGTCACTGATTAGCACAGATTAGCCTTTTTTAATTAAAGGTTAATGAAATTATTTATTAAGTGAATTAACAAAATAAAAAAAAATAGAAAAAACACTCTTCCTCTTCCTCACTTCGTCTCCTGCGTGTTTTGCAGGGGACCCCACACTGTCTCCTCCTTCCTCACACTGTCTCCTCCTTCCTCCTTCCTCCTTCCTCCACACTGTCTCCTCCTTCCCCACACTCTCTCCCTCCATCACACGCACCCACAACATGCATCGCTTCATTGTCTCTGCTCTCTTTTTCTGCCCCACCCTATCAGGTAATCTTAACCATTTTACTTCCATCTTCTTCTTCTTCTACAATTACTCTCAATGCTAAATCTTGTTTTCTTTCGCTTACAGATGCTACTTCAGCAGCAGCAAATTTCCAATTCCAAGCAAAGCAAAAAAATTACTAATATCATTAAATCATCATTCAGCACCAAACAATTCCAAACAACAGCAAAAATTACAAACAAATAGAAACAAAAACAGCAATCATTATTTATTACTAACCCAGCAGCAGCAGAAACAAAAACAGAGAGGACCGCGTGGAGGTCTGGGGTCACTGGTCGGAGGAGGAAATGGAAATAGGAGAGGGGGGAAAAGACACGAACAAGGGAAGAAGGGAACCTGCCGTTGCCAACGGTTCAGAGAAGGAAGACGATGATGAGTGAGATGAGAGAAAAGACGAGAGGCAGAGCAGAACGGAGAAAGAAAAACACACCTCAGAAATGGAGAGAGACGCCGGAGAAGATGAACGGAGAAGACGACGGTGGGGTGGGGTGCTGCGCGGAAGGGATGCTCGAGAGGGGAAGGGTTTCGAATAATGGTGAACGGGGAGAGAGGGAAAGTGAAAACAGATTGCGTATTGGGCCAGAAACGCCCCGGACATGCGAATCAGAAACGACGATCCCAAGTGAGGAAGAGGAAGAGTGTTTTTTCTATTTTTTTTTATTTTGTTAATTCACTTAATAAATAATTTCATTAACCTTTAATTAAAAAAGGCTAATCTGTGCTAATCAGTGACTTGGCTCCTAATATGATGAGTCACATGCCACGTATGCAATGACAGACATGTGACTGGGTTCCACCTCATCAGTTGGCAGAGGCAGTCAACGGAAGGGGTTATATTCTAACCTTAAAAATTTTTTAGGGAGTCAATACTAAGAAAAATCATTTCAGGGGGCAAACCCAAATTCTCAATAATTCTAGGGGTTAAATTTACCTTTTAGCCTATTAAAAATATAGAAAAAATAAATGTGTTTAATAATAAAATATATTTTTTAAAATATATTTATTTAATATATTTAATAATAAATTGTAATATATTTATTAAATATTCTTATGTTTAATATTTAAATACATGATATAATATACTATGGTAAGTTGTATAACTTGATAAAATAATATGAATTTATATCTCATCATACATACTTATCTCATCCATTTTGTATTTAAACTAACACTAAAAATATGAATTATCATACTATTTACTACCTTTTTTGTTTAATATAAGACTCTTTTAAGAAAAAAAAGTCTTTTGTTAGAACCTTTTTCACATTTTCATGTCATTAATTATGTTTTGACCAAGATATCTCTATTAATATATAACTTTTTATTGGAATCAATATAACAATAAATAAAATACATCAACTAAATTATTTAGCTCTCCTATGATAACAAGCAAGGTTTTAAAAACTGGATAAGTGATTGAACCGGTGAAGGTACTGGTTTAAGATTCATTGGTTTAACCGTGGTTGAACCGGTTATAATAAAATATATATTTTTAATATAATATAATATATTTCTTGATATATTAACAATAAATTATATAAAAATTAAGTTAATTAAGGATCATATTACATGTTTTAGGATTAAAAAATTATAATAAATAAAAACAATATGTAAATATTATATATAAGTTTTATTTATTTAATAATATTTTTAATAGATTTTTTTAAAAAAGAAATAACCAAAAAACAAAAAATAAATAATTTTAAACTCTGACCGGTTCAACCGGTTTTGGCCGGTTCTAACCGGTTCTTAAATGTCTGGTTTGTTTCCTTGTTCAGACCGGTACCCTGACCGGTTCCCGGTCCAACCGGTTGAATCGGCCGGTCCGGTCTAGTTTTCAAAACCATGATAACAAGTGGTAAGTGGAGATAATAAGTAGAGAAAGTTGAATAATGCGTCCTAATAATCTCAAGTGCAATTTTAAAAATTACTCTAAATTTCAAATAAATTTAGTGAATTTAATTAAATTAACTAATTTTCTCAACACATGTAGATCAAACAGAATAGCCTTATATTAAAGGATAAAAATATATAATAGTATATATAATCTTAAAAGAATCATTAATTTACTATTGGTTGAATACGTGGTCTTTGGGGTCGTGGGCTTAACATAATGTAAGGATTGAAATAGTATTTTTCTAAAAAATACAATTTTTAAAACAATAACATTTTTTAAAATAAATATAAATAGAGCGGTAATGTTCATTTATTACATTTAATGAAAAAGATAATTTTTGTGACTCAATTTGCACAATTTACTAAGTTCAACGAAAAATATAAGATTTATGATTTAGTTAGCACAATAATAAAATAAAATAAGGACTGAAATAGTACCTTTTCTAAATAATATTTTTTTAAAATAAATGTAAATAGAGTGGTAACATTTCATTTATTTTGTTTAATGAAAAAGATAATATTTGTGACTCAGTTAGCACAATTTACGAAGTTCAACGAAAAAGATAACACTTATGATTTAGTTGGTACAATAATAAAATAAAATAAGGACTGACAGTACTTTTCTAAAAAATCAATTTATAGAACAATAACATTTTCTAAAAATAAATATAAATAGAGCAGTAACGTTTCATTTATTATGTTTAATGAAAAAGATAATATTTATGATTCACTTAGCATAATTTACTAAGTTCAATGAAAAGATAAGAGTTATGATTTAGTTGGCACAATAATGAAATAAAATAAGGACCGATATAGTAGTTTTCTAAAAAAATTTTACAAAACAATAACATTTTCTAAAAATAAATACAAATAGAGCGGTAACATTTCATTTATTATGTTTAATGAAAAAGATAATGTTTATGACTCATTTTACTAAGTTCAGTGAAAAGATAAGACTTATGATTTAGTTGGAACAATAATGAAATAAAACAAGGACCGATATAGTACTTAAAAAAATAATTTATAGAACAATAACGTTTTCAAAAAAAAAAATATAAATAGAACGGTAATGTTTCATTTATTACGTTTGATGAAAAAGATAATATTTGTAACTCAGTTAGTACACTTTACTAAATTCAGCGAAAAGATAAGATTTATGATTTAGTTGCACAATAATGAAATAAAATAATGACCGACATAGTACTTTAAAAAAAAACAATTTATAAAACAATAACATTTTTCTAAAGATAAATATAAATAAAGCGGTAACGTTTCATTTATTACATTTAATAAAAAAGATAATATTTGTGATTCAGTTAGCACAATTTACTAAGTTTAACAAAAAGATAAGATTTATGATTTAGTTGGCACAATAATGAAATAAAATAAGGACCGACATAGTACTTTTCTAAAAAAACAATTTATAAAACAATAACGTTTTCTAAAAATAAATATAAGCAGAGTGGTAACATTTCATTTATTATGTTTAACGAAAAAGATAATATTTGTGACTCAGTTGACACAATTTACTAAGTTCAGCGAAAAGATAAGACTTATGATTTAGGTGGCACATATGAAATAAAACAAGGACCGACATAGTACTTTTTTTTAAAGTAATTTATAGAACAATAACATTTTCTAAAAATAAATATTAATAGAGCGGTAACATTTTATTTATTACGTTTAATGAAAAAGATAATATTTGTGACTTAGTTGACACAATTTACTAAGTTCAACGAAAAGATAAGACTTATGATTTAGTTGACACAATAATAAAATAAAACAAAGATCAACATAGTACTTTTAAAAAAAACAATTTATAGAACAATGTCGTTTTTCTAAAAATAAATATAAATAAAGTGGTAACGTTTCATTTATTACATTTAATGGAAAAAATAATATTTGTGTTTCAGTTAGCATAACTGGCTAAGTTTAACGAAAATATAAGATTTATGATTTAATTGGCACAATAATGAAATAAAATAAGGACCAACATGGTACTTTTTTTGAAAAACAATTTATAGAACAATAACATTTTTCTAAAAATAAATATAAGTAGAGTGGCAACGTTTCATTTATTACGTTTAACATAATTTACTAAGTTCAACAAAAAAGTAAAATTTATGATTTATTTAACAATAATGAAATTGTAAAAAAATCTTAAGTTAGATTTTTACTTAACCAAATCTCAAGTAAAATTCAATACAATTAAAGATATATATGATTTAAAAAATAAAGTTAGGTTAACGTAATTGGATCATAATTTTTTAATAATTTCAATATTTTTAACTAAATTCAATGTAATTAATATAAAATGATCCAATCAATTTTGAATTGAAAATTTTCGATTGGGATCAGAAAAATATTTTTTTCTAATCTATTAGTGCAATAAAATTTGATTAATCTCAAATTACTATTAAGTATCAAATAATTCTCTTTATACAAATTTATTTTCACAGCGCCAGTAAGAAGAAGACGGAACATCAGACAAAAATATCTAAAACTAATTTGAGTCTGCGGATTAATCATGCTGACACGGAGTCCTACCCTACCCGCGTGTCACTTTTTTCACATCGAAAATGTTTTGGGGGTGAAGTTCCTATTTTACCCTTGTATTGTGTCTCTGACGGGTGACCAGACCTTTCCTGCGTGACATAAATCGAATTGAATTCCCATTGCGTGTTTCGCGTGTCATTCTCCTTCGAGAAAAGAAAAAAAGAAAAATGGTGAATCGGCGCTTCACTCAGGTGGCGACGAGCGACGACGAAGACGAAGCACCGCCTCAGACGCGCACGCGCAAGAGGATGAAGCTTCTAGAAGAAGATATCGACAACGAGGCCAACAACACCAACAACGATTATACCGATAACAACAAGCAAGAGAAGAAAAAGGATTCCCCTCTTGTTCCCGAAGACGCCAAGCCCATTGGCGATCCCATTAGGGTTTCTGGTAAAGGAAGAGGCAGAAGAAAACACTTCGATTCCTTCGAGTACGATGGCAATCAATACACTCTCGTAAGTTCAAATTCACTCTCTCAATTTCTCACAATTTTAACCTCTTCACATTCCAATTCCCCTTTTGTTATCATCATTGCAGGAGGACCCTGTTCTTCTTGTTCCCGAGGACGACACTCAAAAACCATATGTCGCAATCATTAAGGTATTCTCTATTTTCCTTGTCAATTACGTCTATTAATCGTAAATTGTAATGTAGAATTAATCGATTTGACTGTCAGGGGACTAACTCAAATAGTTGAACAGAAGATTGAGCGTATGAGTTGTTATGAGTTTCTCACAGTTATCGATTCCTACCGAACCAAATAATAATAATAATCAATTTCATTGATTCATGCTTGATCATTGATCAACTCATGTTTGATTATTGCTGCATTAATGTTACAAAGGGTCTTTTTTTATATGTCAGGATATTTCGCAGTCGAACAATGGCAATGTACTGGTGACGGGGCAGTGGTTTTATCGCCCTGAAGAAGCTGAGAAAAGAGCCGGTGGAAACTGGCAATCTCGCGATACGAGGGAGCTTTTTTATAGTTTTCACCGGGACGATGTTCCTGCAGAGGCTGTTATGCACAAGTGTGTTGTGCATTTTGTTCCCGTGAACAAACAGCTTCCGAAGCGTAAGGAGCATCCCGGGTTTATTGTTCAAAAGGTTTATGACACTGTGGAAAGAAAGCTCTGGAGGCTAACTGATAAGGACTATGAGGATTGTAAGCAGCGAGAAATTGATGAGCTTGTTAAGAAAACTTTGGAACGTATCGGTGAAATGATTGATATTCAGCAGCCGGAGGAAGTCCCTGCCGAGGAGGAGGACCAAATGAAGGGTAAAAGAAGCTTAAGGAGGAAGAGCTCTTCACCCTCGAAGGAGGAAGAAGAAACTCCCAAGAGTGAAGTACTTCCGAAGGCTGAAACACCAGGGAGTTTTGGAAGTAATGCCTCTGAGTATCATCGGATATTGGTTGATTTCAATGTGCTAACCGGAGATAGCCTTCGCGACAGATGGCTGGAGAGGTTGCTTCAAAACATTCAGTACATGTGTCATTCAAGCACAGGGTTAGAGGATGTCAAAGCTGAGGTAATCGAGAATGAAAGCAAGAATCCCAGTTATGGCTCAGCAAATGATTGTCAAGACAAGGGTGAAAAGGTGTGAGTGTGTGACTGGTCCTTATTATTGGGCCATTAGCAACTATACATTTTGTTTTCACTTTTCACTAACAGGTGTATGAATTTGATCCCTTTCTGTATTTTCCCACTCTACAGAGTTACAAGTGGCCAGATGTTGCTGTTTCGGCTGTGGTTACTCTTGAAAAGGCTTCACGTGATGCTTTCTCATCTGATTCTATGAAGTACAACCAAAAATTACGGTCATTAGATTATAATCTCAAGGTCTGAAGCTAGCCCTCCTGCATAGATAAATCATAGGCTTGAAATATTCTTAACTATTGCACTTGTGTGATTTAAAAATTTATATATATTGCCGCTAAAGTCTTGTGTGGGACTTTTAAACTCATTTTTCACATTATTATATCTATTGAAATTGATTTATATTATCATTGTTCATATCATCTACTAAAATTAACATTGTTGGGTGATCATGCTGTTGCAAATTAAGTTGCGTTCGTCTTCTGATCATGGAAAAGAAAGGGAGAAACCAATTAGCTATAACAATAATTTGTTTTCTGTCTCGTCCATATCCTCACCAGTCCATTATCACAATCAATGCTTCTGATATATTTTTGGCTCCAAGAAATCCATGTGAATATATTTGTATTTCATCTGCTGCAATAATGACGAATTGATTATACTGTTTTTCTTTTGTTCTTTGCAGAGAAATGCAGTGTTAGCACGCCGGCTATTAAATGGAGAGTTGGAACCTTCAAAAATAATAAGTATGACACCCAATGAACTGAAGGTATGATATGTGTCATGCTTTAATCTTCTATAGAAATTAAATAGAACTTTTAAGCTGTCTGTTTGTGATGAAATGATGAACTTGTTTCCTAGATTTCCTACTGTTTTCTAATTTCATCCAGAAGCATGTTTTTCTTTTTCCCCGTCGGTCAAATATTATTTGATTTATGCTTCTAAAGTAGTCTCCAGCATATGATAAATTGAAGTACAAGTACCTGTAACTTTTGCATCAATTCTAAAAGCTGGTTTTGAAAAAAGTTAAACCGCTTGTTGATGCCCGATTTCTTACTTTATATGATATATGAATTTTAGGAGGGTTTGACCATAGAGGAAATCATCAAGGAGGAGCCTGATGAGTCCCAGCATATGCGAGTAAAATTTCCCCACTACAAATTTATTTCTGTTGAGCTGTGTAATGCTATCTGCTGACTGCAGTTTTCCCACCCCTGAAACAGATGATAGATGTGCGCTGCCCAACTTGTATGGCTTCTAAGGTGGGATTGAGGGAGATCATCCAAGCTGCAAATAGAGACCGTTATCAGGTTTGCATCGTTTTTCATTTTACTCCAGATTTCCTAATGCGTATCTTGCACTACTGGCTTGGTTTGATTGCTTGCTGCTTTGCCTTTTCAGCTGGAATGTGCTGCCTGTGGTCATTCCTGGTATGCCTTCCGGGATGAGGTGTCTATGCTGACAGTAGATGCATCAGATTCAAAGAAAGGAATAAGCACAGCGCCATAGGCCCTTGCAGAACTTGAATATGTTCAGGATCAGCTATTTTGGTTTCCCACAAATCGTTTAGCAAGTCCAGAACAGATGACGATAGTGTGTGGCTAGGAGACATGCTTGTTAAGAGGAATATCCTGTTAGAATTTTTGGATTTTGTATATCGATATAGATATATAGACCATAGTTGATTAAAGCGCATACTCGAATTGGTTTGTAAAATATACAACTGATGTTGCCGCAGACATCCCATCCCGTTAGTCATAGTTGCAGTAAATTTCTGGATTTGACTATGATTGTTAGTCGCAACTTATTTTAATCATGAATAAGCAAAAAAGGAAAACCCTTATACATAACTATTGGGCTATTGGCCTTTTGCTTTTATTTTAACGTCTTTACTCAATATTGCCCATCACAAATAGCATTGGAAAATGTCTTGAGTCTTTGTAATTGTATATTGTGTGAGATAGCAACAAATGAAAAATAAACGATAGACGCAATTAATGATGTGATGTTACAAGGAAAATAATGAAGAAGATTTGAGTGAAGTGTATAAAGGGTAGTAAGGATTCATAAATTAGAATTGATGATCATATACGTGCTTCTCACTTCAGTTTTACAGTCGAACGACGATTTGCAATTTGGTTTCCCGCCATTCGAAACTAAGTGCATGCAACCATATCCATATTTTGTTTCTTACCATGTTGTCCTTGTCTTTCGCTTTCCTACGAAGGCCATTTTACCCATCTGTCCTTGCTCCCATGCTTCCCAAAATGACCATAACACATTTTGACCATGCTGCCCTGTAATGGGAGCACATCTGACTCAGAATTGGCCAACGACTTACTATATTATCATATGCACAGTCGTTTAATTATTAGCTTGATAACTTCATTGGTGGTGTAACCTTGAATTGAAGATGATTTTTACTTTTGTTCTCTTATATTATAGCACTAACCAATAAATTATAAGACATCATTGACCTTAATTTCAGAATGGAAGAAGGATGTCCCTTTAGGGGGTTATTTGTCTTTTCATCTCTCGTTCAGTGTTTGTTTGGCCACGATCGCTGGCCCCACATGCCGATTGCTGAGTGAGACACACATAATAAATAAGATAAAAGAGAAACACGCAGCATATGATTGTGCTTGAACGAGGGAGAGAGACATAGCTTTTCTTTTTGCAGTAGGGACATGTTAACAAGATTATCAGTTTACTGTCTCTTCTTTACCCTCCTTCTCGTGTGTGAGAGAGTTCACTTCTTCTCCTCTCTCTCTCTCTCTCTCTCTCTCTAGTTTCCGTTACTCTTTCTAACTTCACTTTTTGGAACCATTTATCACGCTTTACTTACTGCTTCTTCTTCAGCCTCAACCATTGCCGTTTTCTTAGGTTATACTTATACTCTTTGGCACACAATCATTGTGCATTGAAGCTCTTCCTCTTGGGTTTTTCTTCTCTTCAGTTCACTTCTCCAAGATCTATTTCAGTACGGTCTTTTCCTTTTAGTGCCTTCCCCCCTCAATTTTTGACTGTTATGTGAACTTTACTAATATTTTTAGAATACTATACTTAACATCCTCTTGTCCGTTAATCACTTTACCCGAACTCTGGGCGTTATAGGGATCACCCTCTATTCTCTTTAGCTTTTCTTCTTTCATTTTGCAATTTTTGAGGCTACGGATCATATATGATTTTACTATTATTGGGTGTTGGGAATCAAAATTGTGATTTCCAAGTTTTTCTGCAATCCATCACTAGTGGGATGCTTCCTTTCCAATTGCAAGGTTGTAATTGACATTGCAAACTTGATGCTTTAGAAAATCGTGTATCTGTTGTAACTTGTACAGTGTGGGTGTTTCTTACCTGCAATTAGCAATTTGTGTTATGACTTTCATGTGTTCTTCTGAAAAATTAGAAGCTGAGAACCATAATTGAACATGGCTGGACCTCAAAATCATTGTAATATCATAATATTTCTATGCTTGATTGGGAGGCTGAGCTAAATATACGTAGCTTAGTTGAAAGCTTGAAATAAAATAAGATTTCTGTATTGTGGCGAAGTAATAAATTCTGTAATGTTCTTAAAAGTTTTTCTTTTAATGGTTTTGCAGGTCTCTAGTTTGTGAATGGGACAAGAATTGGAGTTGGATCTCAATGACAAGTCTTCAGTGGGTTTAAGTCCTGATACCGTTCTTCCATCTCATCAATATTGTTTGAATGTGAAGAAGGTATGTAAAAATGGGGAACCCATTGAGAAAGATGAGTTTTTGAGGCTCAGAGGGAAGTTTGCTGATATTAATTTTGCCAATATATCTCATGGAGTGGAAGGAAATGTAGAAATCAGACAAAGTTCCACGTATCAGAGTTCAGAGCAGCAGGTAATAAATATAAAGCAAATGGGCACCACGGGGTTAAGGAAAAAAATAGAAATATCATGTAGGAGTAGTGATTCCTCTTTTTCTGGTAGTGTTGTTGATTCTCTATGTGGTTCAGATGATGAAAGTCTGGATGAGAGACCTTCAATATTAACCCTGGACTCAAACTATGGTTCCCCATCTTCATCTGTTTCTGGTTCCTGGGCTTGCATGGAGCGCAACACTTCAAATGGATTTATTGAATTTTGCTTAAATTCAGATGTTTGTGATAAAAAATCTAGTGTAGTAGAAGGGATCGGTTATACAAGTAGAGAGTTCAGAAGTGACGAAGTTGCTGTTGGTTCAGTAATTGATGGCAATTTTGGTCTTCTGAAAGACACAGATCATGGCCTACAAAATTCACTCTCTATCTCTCATCTGCAATCCCCATTACGGAGTGAATGCTCATCAAGGGCAAGTTCTAAAGTCCAACGCTCCCCAATTACGAAGAGGTTAAATCCATTCAGAAAGTCAACATCTATGACAAGCCCGGTGAGTTGTGTGCTGGAAGCTACTCAGGTCAAATTAACTGGGACAAGAAATGTTACAAGAAACAGGACTTACCAGAAATCTTTGCTAAATGACTTCTCTAATGCATCTAAACATTCTGACATCATTTCTGAGTTTATCAATAGAGATATCCAGCATTCAGGTCTATCATATTCACCTGTTCATTTGCATGGTAATCTCAAGTTGAAAAATAAACAAGGACTGCCATTTTTTGAGTTTAAGGTAAAGTGCCCTGAAGTTGTCTTCGTGGCAAAGACATGGGAATCAAGCAATGCTTTCAGTAGGGTGTATACCTTTCACTCAATTGATAATAGAAAGAAAACTACTGCCACTGGCTTGGGATCCCGTTACAGTGACAAAGGCTCATCAATGGTGGCACAGATGCCAGTTTCCTATAATTTATGTTCTGAACTAGAAGGTGGAGTGTTTGACAACACTATGGTGACAGAATTTGTGCTGTATGATCTTACGCACTCAAGAAGTGTTTCACCTGAAAAAAAGTCTTTCAGCAGGCAAGAGTGTTCTAAAACCACAAAATCTCCGTGTGTAGAAATGAAGGGAGAAACTCTGAGGTCAGATGAAGAGACTTTGACAATAAAAAGCAAGGATCTATCTGGCAATGCAGATTTTGATAAGTCAAATTCTTACCCTCTGCCATTGACAAAATTGCATTCAAACCCTGAAATGGCTGCCGTTGTTTTGCAAATTCCGTTTCGCAAGAGAGAGAGTTTGAAATACAAAAGAGGGGATAAAATAAATGCTGAAACGTATTCCACACCATGTGATCTCTCTTCAGCAGTAGATCAGAGTAGCAAAAGCCCTCTTGACAGAAAAGTGCAAGAACAGGTGAAGGTGGTGCTACCAACTGGCAACCATGGTTCACCCAATGCTGAAAGCAAGGGTCCCTCATCACTGATTGATAGATGGAAACATCGTGGAGGTTGTGATTGTGGTGGCTGGGACATGGCCTGTCCCCTTCTTCTTTTAGACAATCCTAGTATTCAATTTCCTGAAGACCGCCCTCTGATGGAGGAATATCAAACATTGGAACTTTTCACTCAGGTAAAGATTGAATTTCACATGAACTCTTTCATGAAGAGTTAAAATAGATGGAACTCTAGTTCACCTCTTCGCACATTGAGATGGGTGAAATAGCCGTACTATCAGTTATTTCTTCATATTATTTTGCTGTTTTAAATCTTGTGAATTTAAGCTTTTAGATGCTTTTGTTAGAAAAGTTTTACAAACCAGCGCAGCATTATGGTGCCACGGTAGTTAGAACATTTTCCAAATGAGCATGTATTTATGTCTAGCACCCATTTAATATGTGGATACCAATGAGTTGTGACTTAGTTATACTAAAGACATAAATTATCAGAAGAGTCTTGAGCCCAGTTCCCGATAAACACATTTTTTCAGGGGTTGTGAATTTTTAATTGTGACTAAACTCTAAACAGGATAACTCTCGTATTGGAGAATACATGTGATTAACCAAAAAAAAAAAAGATGCTTTCACAATAGAATAAGAAGCAAAAAGATATTGGTTATATTGGACAATGAATTAATTCTTTGATACATGCATCTACATAAGATGTCAATTAGTTCTGGGTTTTTGATAGTACTAATTATTATGCCCCCTTTTGGTGCACAGGGATCCAAAGAAAGAAGTCCTACCTTTAGCATGAGGGTGGTTGAAGAAGGGCAATATGCAGTTGATTTCCATGCACAGTTATCCCCTTTGCAAGCTTTCTCCATTTGTGTTGCCATTTTGCATGGCACCTCCACCTTCAGTGGTGTTGCAGGGCAGGAGAAAATCAAACGGTCATCTCAATGCAATTCATTGAAAATGCTTATTGAGGAGGAAGTGGAGTTTTTGATCAAATCAGTCACAAAAGAACAGAAGAAGACAGTGTCCAAGATTCACAAGGGTATTCCTCCGCACTACGTGGTAAACCCACCTTTTTCTCCTATGGCACGTGTATAGAAGTACGAGGTGCCACGTGCCCAGGAATGGGTTATTAGGTTATTGCCATGCTTTCATGAAGAAAATGTCCAGAGCTGTTTTGCTGCTAATGTTAGAATCATGCTTTGTAAGTTGTAACGCTAAATAGAGCAGAATATTGTCCATATTGTAATGGGATAATTAAATGGGGAAAGGATTAAAAAAGTAGGAAATTATTTTATTTTAGATTTCAGTCCTTTTATGTAGGTTGTGTATTTAAATTTAAATAGTGAAAATTGATGATAAACGTGTAGAAAATCAACTCAACAAATTAGGTAAAAAATTTCGCCGTTGCCGGGGATCGAACCCGGGTCGTCCGCGTGACAGGCGGAAATACTTACCACTATACTACAACGACATGCTGATGCTATTGCTCTAACAAATTTTGTCATCACCATAGAGAAAAATCTACTACAACCTACAATAATTCCAGTTATGAATTAAGGGCAAAATATTTCGTTTTTCACTATCTTTTTCTAAGCATTTAAAATTAAATGAATACACGTATCATCATTTATTTATTTATATAAAGTAGAAACTTTTGTGGTGGAAAACATTCTGATTTTTAGATTTGATCTTGATGTATTCTCATCGAATTAAATATAAATGTTACAGCGGAATTAATCAATTCGCATATTAACTGTCATCCGTAAATGTGATAATGGAGGCATCATTAATTTTTTTAAGTGGATGGAGTCGGGTCAGCCATATTAATTAATAATGATAGCTTTGGGTGTTTCGGTTTTTGTTATTTCCATATGTTGATATAATAATTAATCCGCATTAATATTGATATACGTGTCTACCGCAAATTTAACCTTTTAATGAAAGGGAGAAAGAGAAAAAGAAAAAGCTCACCTGGTGTGACGAGGAATAAGAGAAATGAATTGGAAAAATGTTATATGCATGAAGGGCATACTTGTCATTTCCCATTTTCCTTTTTTCATTTCAATTTATTTTATTTTCTAATTCTATTTCTCTTTCCTGTTATTTCTCTTTAATAAATATATTTTATTTTTACCCTACGGTAATTAACATTCTACCATCATCATTTAATTTATTTTAATTTCACAATTAATCAGCTCTAAATAATTAATCTAATTTCATCACCAATTAAAATTCCTCATTGATTAAATTTACACTCAATAATATTTAAATAATGTATTAATTAATCCTATTCGACATGAATAATTAATTTTAATAACTGAAATGTTACACTAACTCTTAGTCCTTGGGGACTCCGATCAAGAGTTAGGTCGTGACGCAAGCGCATGAGTTTTGTTTAGTGTTGTGGGCTGTTTACAGAAAGTGTCCCTTTATGGGTGATCTTAGTGACTCGATCTGAGCTATCCCCTCCTAGCTTAGGGCCAATTTCTCTTGATGGGTAAACTTGTTCCCTACACATGTGCACCGTATGACCATGTCACCAACGTTGAAGCACAGAAGTTGGAATTTCTTGTTGTACCGCCTAACGATTTTGGCTTTGATAGCATGATCTCCAATGAAAACAGTTTCTTATAGTTCTTGGACATCGTCCAACTTATTTCAAAGATTCTCGTCGTTGTCATACTCAAATGTTGGACTTTGCATGAGGATTCGTGTATTTCAATCGATATAACTACTTCGACCCTATATATGAGTCTGACAGGAAATTCACTTGTGAGTGAATGAGGGGTAGTTTGATACGCCCATAGGACATGTCATAGATGATTTGTCCAATCTCCATTTGCTTCACCGAGCCTCTTCCTCAATCCTTTAAGGATCTCTCTGTTTGTAACCTTGACCTGACCATTTGTTTAGGGGTTCTTAATGAAAGAAAATACTTAAATTACTTGGAGACCTTCCAAAAGTTCGGTGAACTTCTTGCTCATGAATCACATGCCATTGTCAATAACAATTCTCCTTGGGACATCGAACCTTGCAATGATGTTCTCATAGACAAACCTTCTAGCTCATACCGATGTGAAATGAACAACGACCCAAACTTCATTCCATTTCATGAAGTAGTCACTTTAACGATGAGGTACTTGATACCAATATATCAATGAGGATAAAAATGTAAAAAATAAAATAAGCTTGGAGCTTATAAATGATATGGACCTAATATCGACCTTAATATCCAAATCTCCATATCGCTATCGAGGAGCATACATCCAATATAGACCAAGCCCACACTTGCATAATGAAAAACTAAGCTTTGCATTAGTATGGTCCATACATTATGATTCTAATAGAGCACCCATTAAAACTGGTATCCAGTATTTAGGTAAAGGTCGAGGAACATACTAGGGGCATATCGGTCAACACCTGCAACTGTGTTAGAAATATTTATGTTTATGTGAGCTTTTCCCCAAACTTTATAAAAATGTTCTGACATAGTCGCCAAGGCATTCAATTGTCACTTGACTTCTATAAACTGTTGTAGGTCTTTAACTATCAATTTCCTCATGGTCTAGTTGTTGTAGAGCTTTCTAGAAAAATCAAAGTTCTCCTAAAAATTGGTCTCCCCTTTTTCACTACCACCTTGACATATGCATGCTTAAAACTCATACCATCCATGTTGACAGAGTCAGAGTATGATTCAAAATTGATAATGTAGTCAAACACCTCATATTTACATAACTTAAGCCATTGTCAACGTCCATTCAGCGCATCACATGTGCGTAATGGAAAAACATCACCATTATAGGTGTATTCTCCCAACACTTCAAGGGACCTCATAAATCCCTATCTATTAGGATGCAATTGACTATGAGCGACATCCATAAATCTTAACACCCTTATCTCAAAATCGTTCAATGGAAACTCGACCCTAACTTTGGCGAAGACCATCCCATACATAAAACAAAACTGAACCTCGACATGTAGAAGATCTGATTCATTACCAGAAGTGATATCATTGTGAAATCATTTTCATTTTCTTCTTTGTCATGAATTAGGAAACCATGTACTTCCACTCTGCTTACCTCTATGACATGCTTTAAAGGAAAGACTAGCGGTGTGGCGTGAACCTAGAAAATACTAGTCTTTGGCCTTCTCTGCTGTCCAATTTATTTTATGCTCTAGGACATTGGTATTTTCATCGTTCATGGCCACCCTTCATGAATCTGTTTCGACTTTCAGACATCATTAGAATTATGCAATGTTAGAAGAAAGTAGTGCAACTATAAAAAGATAGACCATCAATGTGGTAGATAGACCATCAATATGGTAATAACTAGCGCTAGAATCAGTACCCTAAATGGAAGTGAAGGAATTTGCTGAAAACAATTGTAGTTTTCCCAATGAATCAAAGGATAGTTCCTCAACAAACCAATGTAGTTCCTTATAGGAAGGTTTTTCAAACATATGGGGTCACAATGACAAAATGTCTGATCCGGTCTGGAAACAGGCCCCTAGGCTAAGACGTCATCTTGGCTGTTCTGGAAGGTCAACCGGTATCACAGGTCAATATCCGTACTGTAAAGACACCATGTTAGGAGTCCTTCCTTCACCGGTCATCCGAGGTTGCACCTAAGACACCGGATACTTGATCCGTTCTCATTCTTCCGTCACGTATAACCGTTTACCATAATGCCACGATAAGATAAGTGGAGTCATCACTTATCAAGATAGATACCCTGCACAGTAGAATATGTCTATATCATTCACTGAAAGGTGCAAAGTACAATTACAGGCGTGATATACGAAAAAGGTGGATTATCCTCATTCCTGTGTCGGAATCGTACACTGATCATTGACTTACCCTCTGTCATACATTGAGCATCAAACTACTCTGATTGATACGCTGCACACGGCATCAGAGCCTCTGGGCCCACTTGCACCTAACGATTTATTTTCCACATTCAACTATAAATAGCATATGCAAGGTTACATTATTCTTACTTTCATCATACTATTTCATTGCTTAAGTATTCATTGAGTTCTCATCTACTCTACTAACTTGAGCGTCTGAGAATCCTTGCAGGTGACACCACCTTTCGCCCCCCATCAACGCGAAACTCAGGTGTGAAGGATCTCCAGGACAACAAGACCGGTTTCTCCCATTGAGAGGTCGGATTATAATACCGGATACCCACTGTACCGGTGTACAAATATCCAAATCACCAACTTTTGTGGCTGGTTCCCATACCGGATCATAGACCCCGGTTCAGACCAGTTCATTGGCACACCCAGTGGGACTTGATAGAGTTATTCCCACTTTTCACAGAAGTTCAGTAGTTAACCATGGAGGGAGATGGACGCGATTTTGTCGATGGTCACGTGGAGGATGTGACCCATCAGCAGGCTGGTAGGAGACTCGTTTTCGAATCTCCTGTAACCCACTCGAGGAGAATGGTACCAGTTGCAACCCTAGATCCTCGAGATGAGGTTATAAGGTAGCTTAGGGAGGAGTTGATGGAGTTGAGAAGGGAGAAAAGGGTGACAGGGAAAAAAGTTATGTCTCGGGCTGAGGAGACTGATCACACATCTGCGAGAGAGAAGTCTACTACTCTCCAATATTCAAAGATTCCCACCTATGAGGAGAGGGAGTAAACTCAGGACTCTAAAGATAGAGTTAGTGGAAGAGGGAAGAAGCAGGCGGTGGTAACATCTGGAATGTATAGACTCAACATTCCTTTCTCAAGGAGGCTTATGAGCGTACTCATCCCTAAGCATTTGCAAACAACCCAGCCACTCTCGATCAGAAGGTATAATGGAGAGACAAATCCCACTAAGCATCTTGATGCTTACGTGTATGAGGCCATGTATCTAGGAGAAGATGAAGATGTAATGTGCAGAATGTTCCCATGAACCTTGACAGAGAAAGCTCTTAGCTGGTTCAAGAGTTTACCCTCAGGTTCGATAAACTCCTGGGAGGAAATGGCAGCTGCGTTTGAGAGCCATTTTGTTATTTCTAGAGATGTTCCTAGGACTTCTCATACCTTGGCCCATATCAGGCAAGGAGAGAATGAAACTCTTAAAGAGTTTTTAAGAAGGTTTTATAAGGAGGTGGCTTTAGTGCCTAACCTCACGGAGGCCATTCAACTTCATATTGTTGTTGAAGCTCTACAACCTGGATCATCCTTTGCCTTGTCTCTGGCAAAGAGTCCTCCGATGACGTTTGAGGAGTTCCAGTGGAAAACTTTGAAGTATGTGGGCATAGAGATGCATTTTGAGGCAACAACAGCTAGATTGAAGCCCTCAGTGCCTTCACATCAACCGCGGAGAGATAAGGAGAGGATGAGGCCAGAGAAGCATGCCTAGAGAGACGATTTCATGAGCACCCGACCTCAGCAGCGGGACAGGCGTATAGCCTCTTTCAACAACTACGCCCCGCTGAACTCCAGGCATTCTCAAATTTTGAGGGAAGTTGGCTGGCCCACGCTCAGTGTTTATAGGATAAGAAAGCCTCCTCTAATGAAAAGACCTGGTAACTCTTGAAAATATTATGCTTTTCATGAACAGGTTGGCTATACGACAGATGAATGTAAGGCATTGAAGAACGCGATGGAAACCCTCACCAGGGAGGGAAAGTTGAAACAATACTTGTTTAAGGAGAAGTCCTTAGACGAACCAGACCGAACGAAGAAGAGAGGAAGAGATCAGGATGACGAATGTGACAACAGTCGTAATCCGGTTAGGAGATTCACAGCTGCTGAGAAACAAAAGGGAGTTATGATCAGTGAAGGTGCTCAGCAAAACGGTATGCCCCGGCAGCAAAGGCAAGGCCGTCGCAAGGTAATCAATATGATTGCTGGAGGATTTGCTGGAGGAAGAGCGTCAATTATAGCTCGCATGAATCTTCATCGGATGATCTTATCTGTACAAGGAAAACCCAGAGATAACCGCCCTTTCAGGGACGGCATGACAGCACTGGTGGTGTCATTTACAAATGATGATTTTGGCCCAACCATCCCAGGAGGTGATGACGCAGTGGTCATTATTTCTATGATAGCTAACAAGGATGCAAAGAGAATCCTCGTTGACCAGGGAAGTTCCTGTGATGTTATCTTTTACAATTGCTTCAAAAGAATGGGTTTTACTGATGCAGATTTACAGCCTTATACACAGGAACTCACAACCTTCAATGGAGCAAAGCAGCCCACCAAGGGGTATCTTGACACCCTTGTGTCTTTTGAAGGTGAACCTGGAGCAAGAACGACGAAGTCTAGAATTTTGGTGATTGATGTGGAGTCGCCTTACAACGGTATCATAGGCCGTCCTACTCTGAACGCAATGGAAGCAATTATGTCTACTCCACACCTCCTTATCAATCTTGATAAGGACAATGACGTATCTTCCCTCCGAGGTGATCAAGAGATGGCCAGATATTGCTACAACCTGAGCCTAAATATGGTGAAGATGAAGGCGTTTAACAAGAAGAGAAAGTTAAATGATGGAGGAACAACGACTGGGTCTGTTAGTTTGATTGATCTTGATCCTAGATCGGAGTTGAAGATTGATCCACTCAACCCCTCAAAACCCATGCCGGACGGAGGTTCTAGGGACGTCGTCTTAGGGGATTGTTGGTGTTTTTCATATGATGAATTCACAAAACACTCAGATGGTCAATTTTAATGTGACTTATGGCAAGTGAACCACTGTCGGTGTAGTATATGTTCTAAAGAACAAATGTCGTTCCCACTAAGAATTATTTAAATCGATTTCAAACTATTACGGCTGATATGGTGTATTGTTTTTATGATAGTGAATTAAAGAAACTATAATAGGAATGCATAAAAGTAATATAAGTGATATAATTGAAATAACATAGTTTAACAACTGGGATTTAGATTCACCTCTATCACCTTCTGATACACAGTCAATATTAATATAAACAACTTTTGCAATATGATTCTTTACGTCACAATCCAAGTCATTCGTATTGATTCCTCGACTACGAAATTCATAGGAATAGATTTGATAACATCAATCCCTTGATCATTTCAAATCCATTCCAGCATTAAGTACGATTGTTTAGACATTCACTGCGTTAAATACCATCCCTGGTTATTTACTCACAATGAGCATTTCATTTAGATCCGTTTTCGCAAGTTATTTTCCAATAACAAGTGTAAACCTAAATCAAGAAAATGTTGATCAAGTATATTCAAGCAATGAACATGAAATGAAAGACCAAGAATCATAAAACAAATTCATCGATTACATAAATACCAAACACATGTTCATCCGACTTGATTGGTTGCCTCTAATCCCAATAAGAGAGTTAGCCACTCATAGTAGGCATGTTCATATAATATTAATGTAAGGAATAAGAAAAGTCTAAGCTAAGAACACTTGGTTGAAAAATCTCTCTCTGCCCCTTCTCTCTTTTCATTGTTTTCCTTTTATAATGCCTCACTCGCTCAAGCGAGTTTAAATCTCACTCAAGCGAGAAGCATTCTTCAACTCGAAGGAATTCCACATCCTGCTCACTTGCATGCTTGATTCGCTCAAGCGACGACCTTCACTTGAGCTAAACTCAAGCTGATGATCCCCTGTTCCAATTTTTCTTAAACCATAGTTATTCCGCTGTAGTGAAGCCTTGCACTTTTGATTCTGTACAAATCTCGCTGGAGTGAAATAAAGTCGCTCAAGCGACTTCAGTATTGTAACTCACTGGTGGAATTTCGCTTGATGCATTTGTTGTTTCGCCTGAGCGAAGTCCTCGTCTTTGCATTTTGGACCATTTTCACTCAAGCGAAACTACTTCGCTTGAGCGACTTCTTCATCAGTCCTCACTGGTCCAAATTTGCTTAGGCGAATAGATTATTCGCTCAAGCGGTTGATGACTTGTAACTTGCATCTGTTGATTGCTTTGCTCGCTCAAGCGAGCCTTAATTTGGCCTAAGCGACTTGAGTCGCTCAAGCGAGAATGACCTTTGCTTGAGCGAATCTCCTCTTCTTTGCTCTTAACTTGGTGAAATTCTTTCTTTTCTTTTTCTCATTTTTCCTGAAATTGCATCAAAATATGGGATTTGCTAACACTTATTAACCAATCAAAATTGCACAATGCTTATATCCTAATTTATGTCCTATATAGCTTACAAAATAACAAACATTGCATATTATGTCCAACTTTTGCTCCATTTTCATCATAAAATCTATATAAGTTGGACATCTATCAACTCTCCCCGACCTAGAACTTTGCTTGTCCTCAAGCAAATGGTCAAGAAACAGTCAAGTGAAACAAAGATCCTAATTAATCACAACTGCGAATAAAATGAAGGACAGCTTCTCACTATTTACAACTGATAGTTCCTTAATCATGCTTCAATTCATCTAACTAAATTCTAAGTTTGAAATGTGCTATACAATTGCAAGTAACCACTCTGCTGTAAAAACAAGAAATCCTCTCTATTTATACCTTCCAGGTGAGTGTTTACTCTTTGCATCACTGATCAAGTGTTATTCAATCATTGCATTTCATTTCATTGCATAAGATGACTACTCACACAAACATGGATCAAAAGGTCTTTAATAGGTTGTAACTTGGCCAGGCTTACAAGGAACTTATTGGTTTTTCTTTGGAATGCAAAGGACACACTAAGGACAATCAAATTTCTTAGCCTTGGCTATTTTAAAATTTATAGTCTCATCCTTTCTTCACCTGAGCCATTGAATTCTTCCATGTATTCCTCCCTATTTTTGTTTGTTCTTTGGTGTTTCTAGGAGGATTTTATTTATTTTTCATTCTTTGACAGGTATAGCCGAGTTATCCACATAACCCTCTTAGAAGATTGTTCTTGTCCTTAGCATGCATTAGGGTTGGATCTTCCATACAAGCATGTTCTAAGGTTAGAGAAAAACTTTTTAGCTCAATGGGGTTAAAAAAAATTGGATTGATTACTATCAGGGGTCGGCTTTTTGGCTCTAGTTTGCCTATTCTACACAAATTTTGCCTCTATCCTGTCCATGTTTGACTAAGCAATGATCCTTGCTAGAAATTTATGCAATGAAAGATTACACAAGAATCAATGAACTCTCAGTGTTTAAGGTTGCACTCTCTTACTGGGTTAATCGTCTTGATTTATTTATCTTCACAGAAAAGGGTTCAAACATTGTGAGCTAATTCCTAACTCAAGATTTAGAAAGATTTCATTCAACATTCATCAGGAATTATCATATTTTCCAAAACTAGTTGTCCTTCCTTTTATGCAACCTAAGATTAATTCACATCTTTCTTCACTTTTCCAAAACATTGATACATTAACAAAAAAAAATCGCGCCTAAACATAACAACTAGCGTATGCAACAAAATTCAGTTGAGCATGAACATGTGAATCCAACTATAAACCATACTAAAATACTGTAAAGCAAAGTGCTAAAACAACTGCTGAATTTAAAGTAGTATAAACATAAATAAACTGAACAAAATAAAATGGAACCACAAAGGCCAATCAATCACGTGACATCAAGATGTCAGTGACCATGCAATCGAGCTGCTCCTCGAACTCTCTATCCTCAGCGTCATGCTGCTCCCGAGTCTGTGTGACAGAAGGCTGTGACTCTGGTGCTAAAAATTATGCTGGGATTGGTATCTCTGTTGGTTCGGATGATGGTTATGGTGGTGGTGGTGCTACCGGCTCCGCTTTAGATGTAGCTGTTGGCCTCTCCTCCTCCGAGAAGATAGGACTGTCCCCAAGCCAAGCAACTTTAGCGATGAATTCGTCTGGATGCATGAATGGTCCTGCTGGATGGCTCCAGTAACTAGCACGGTAGAAGTAAGTGATTGCTCTGTTAAGAGCTGCCTGTTGCTGCTGGATATGAGTGAGATAGGTGAGGAGGATAGGGTCAGTGGTAAGAGGTGGGGGTGGTACTGATGAAGATGGAGCTTCATGGCGTGGTGGCGATGATGTAGTCACAGGTTATATCGAAACTGGAGGTGGTACAGAAGATGATTGTCCTGCTGATGATACTGTTTCAATCCGACAATTTTGATCAATAAACTTTTTATCAGTAGGAGGTCGGATAGGGGTAGTAGAGTCAACGTCAACTCTCTGGGCTACACACAAGCCTGTGATGAAAGCAGGAAAACCAAGAGTGCCTTTGGGTTTTACATCTGCTATGGTGGTTTTTGGATTTTGCTGAGCAAAACAAAAGATCTCGTCAGAGAGGATTTGAGCGATGTCCACTGTTATCCTTGGATCCAAGACGCATAAGAAGAGCTCACACTTAGGCAAGGGAAGATCAGAAACGTGAGCATTTGGAACCACATTGGCTAGAAGAAATGCGGTCCACACCCTCGTCAGTATTTTTATGTCTTTCCTAAGTAATCTGGTTGGATGTTGGTTGGCACCTCTCTGAAAATGGTGTTCTGGAAGGCATAAGACAGATTCTAATTCGAGAACAGAGTAGACGTTCCTTCTTCAATCTACCGTAGGTACACAGTTCACCTTCCTCTAAGTGCAGAATTTCCCCAAGGTGATCATTAATGGTATCTCTGTCATAAGAAACCCAATGACCTCTAACCCAGGCTCTTCGGTCCATAGCACCCTCGGTCCACCAAGCATTCGCATAAAACTCTTTCACCACGTCTGGATTATATTTAACTCGAGGATTTACAACTCGCAACCACTTCCTACTTCTGATCATGTTCATAAATTCATCACATTCACCTTCTCTCAAATCTACCTGACGTTCTGGGAGGATGGTCCAATGGTGAATATTGTGGAATCGCTTCTCAGTCTCTTTATTCTTGAATTTCTGATTTGATGGAGGGGAAGAATCCGAAGTGCGCTTCCTATTTCCACGATCCCGGTGCGCAACAGCTTGTTCCTGCCCCCTATGTATCTCTTCTGAAAATGCATATTGAAATTCAGGGATTACAAGCAAAATATGATGCACTAATCAAAATAACATATATCATGCACTCGGAACCATTATTCGACGTAAAACAAAGCATCGTGTCATAAACATATCCCAGTTTATGCAAAAAGAATAATGCACATAAAGTCGAAACAAAATTCCTTATAGACAAGTGTTATACAGAACTACATGCTCAAAACATAGCATGACACCAAAGATTGGGGAAATTCACAATCATATAAAGCTAAAACAGAGCATGGCCCAAAGATCTTAGCTTTCCCCCAAAACACAACTCCATTGATAAATTTAGTTAAAAACAGAGTATACATGAGTATTTTAGCATCTTCTACTTGCTTCACCACAATTGCATGCATTATAATCAATGATAACTAGAAAACAGAACATGCATCATCCATGGATTTAGCACATCAACTTAGGGCATGGGTTCACATACATGTTACATAGAAGTTGGAGATAACAAAACCTAACCCTAAGCAAAATGCATCCTTCACATTGGCACCAACATGTGAAATTGAAAACAATGGCATATGAGGAAGTTAGAGAAGATGAACAAAGAAAATAAAATGAAGTCTCCAATTACTTACTTGGAAATGAGGAAGACTTGAAATCTAGAAATGAGAAATGGAAGAATGGCAAAGAAAAGGTGCAAAACCTTCGAATCCGAGAATGGAAGTGGAAGGGAATTCGTGGGTTGAGAGGTTTTTTTTAAGAGAGAAATGATTTTGTGACTGAAAAATGAGAGTTGAAACCCCTTTTAAAACCTCAACCGCTTAAATTCGCTCAAGCGAGCTTCAGTCGCTGTAGCAAATTTAACCTTCGAGAATGAAGAGTCTCTTATTTCGCTTAAGCGATGAGGTTCGCTGCAGTGAAATAGAGTAGGAAAAGCACCTGATGCTTTAAAAATTCCTTCGCTCAAACTATGTAGGTTTCGCTTAGGCGAAAGTTGGTAATTTAGATACTAGGCAAAATTCACTGAAGCGAATTAAATAGCGCTTGAGCGAGTATTTGGAGTTTCTCTTCTGGAAGAATTTCGCTTGGGCGATTATTTATCGCTTGGGCGATTTTATTCCAGTAACTAAATAATTAACTCTCACTTGGGCGACATTTAATTCGATTGAGCGAATGTTGCAGGACAAAATTTTCAAGATTTTGGGAACTCTGCACAATTCGCTTGAGCAGAAATTTCATTCGCTTAAGCGATTTTTATCCAGTAGCTACTTTCATGAAATTTGTTTGAGCGACTAACAATATAGTTTAAGCGAGGGCTTTATGGAATTGCCTTCGCTTGGGTGAAATACATGTCGCTTAAGCGAATATCTTCCAGTAACTAAATGTATGTATTAAGCTTAAGCGACCTGCAGCGAAGGTTATTGAAAGTACATCTCGCTTGAGCGAATTAATGTTCACTTGAGCGAGATAACTTTTGCTCAGACTTTAAACTTCCCAAATTAACTCCTCCTTATTTTTAAATTTCATACTTCCATTGTTTTTCAGTTTCTTGGATTTTAACACTTACTCACACTCAACATGTAAATTCAAGAAAATATATCACAAACAAAACTTGTAAAAGATCAAACACACTGGGTTGCCTCCCAATCAGCGCTTGTTTAACGTCATTAGCTCGATGCCTGATTTATTTTTCAATTTGGATCATGAAAGTGGAGTAGCATATCCAGCTTCTCCACAACTCCACCCATGTAGGGTTTGAGCCTTTGTCCATTGACAGTCCAGGTTCTTTCAGATTTTGGATCTTGGAGTTCCACTGCACCATATGGCTTTACTTCTTTGACTACGAAAGGTCCTGACCATTTCGAGCGCAATTTCCCTGGAAAGAGTTTCAACTTAGAATTAAATAAAAGCACAGACTGACCTAGATAAAAACTCTTTTTTATAATGTGCTTGTCATGGCAAGCCTTCATTTTCTCTTTATAGATCCTTGAAGAGTCATATGCTGTTATCCTCCATTCTTCTAACTTTTGCATCTGGATTTTTCTTTCTTTAGCTGAGGCCTTTGGGTCATAATTGAGAATTTTCATTTCCCAAAATGCCTTATGTTCAAGCTCCACTGGAAGATGGCAATTTTTTCCATACACCAACTGGTAAGGTGAAAATCCAGTTGGTGCCTTGTAGGTTGTTCTATATGCCCATAAAACATCATCCAACTTCAAGGACCAATCCTTCCTATTTTGGCCAATTGTCTTCTCTAGTATCCTCTTGATTTTTTTGTTGCATACTTCTACTTGGCCATTGGCTTGAGGATGGTAGGGGGAGGTTACCTTGTGCTTTACTCCATAATGTTCTAGGCATCTTTGGAGTTGAGTGTTGCACAAATGAGAGCCTCCGTCACTTATCAATACTCTGGGAGTGCCAAACCTACTGAAAATGTTTTTCTTTAGAAATTTGATGACGGTTTTTGCATCAGTTTTAACACAGGCTATGGCTTCTACACACTTTGATACATAGTCCACTGCTACAATAATGTACTCATTTGAAAATGAAATAGGTAGAGGTCCAACAAAGTCTATGCCCCAGCAATCAAAGACCTCTACTTCAAGAATGGTAGTTAATGGCATCTCGTTTCTTTTTGATATGCTACCTGTCTTTTGACATGCATCACAATGTTGCACGAAAACATTAGCATCTTTAAATAGTGAGGGCCAATAAAAACCTGATTGGAGGATTTTAGTTACGGTCTTTTCCCCGTTAAAGTGTCCTCCATATGGTGAGCTGTGACAGTGCCATAAGATGCTGTTAGCTTCTTCTTGAGACACACATCTCCTCAAAATATGGTATGATCCCAGTTTAAACAGGTATGGATCATCCCATATAAATTGGTTTGCATCCTTCAAAATTTTTTTCTTTTGTTGCCATGAAAGATCATCAGGCAACACTCCTGCAGCCTTAAAGTTTGCCATGTCTGCAAACCATGCCCTGTCTTGTATTATTAACAGCTTCTTATCAGGAAATTCTTCATTCACTTCTGGTTGTAGTAGTGTGACTTCCTTGTTGACAAGGTGAGACACGTGATCTGCAATAAAATTTTCACTGCCCTTTTTGTCTTTGATTACTAGATTGAATTCTTGTAAAAGCAAGATCCATCTAATTAACCTGGGCTTAGAATCTTGTTTGTTCAACAGGTATTTAATTGCTGCATGGTCTGTAAAACAAACAACTTGAGAACCAATCAGATAAGATCTAAATTTTTCCAATCCATATACTACTGCTAGTAATTCTTTTTCAGTTGTGGCATAATTAATTTGTGCCTCATTCAAAACTTTACTAGCATAATATATAGGATGGAACAATTTAGATTTCCTTTCCAAGCACTGCACCTATAGCATAGCCACTTGCGTCACACATTAATTCAAATTTGAGTGACCAGTCAGGGGCGACTATTACAGGAGCAGTGATCAACTTTTGTTTTAATAGTTGAAAAGCAGATAAACAATCTTTATCAAAATGAAAGGGAATGTCTTTATACAGTAAATTACTCAAAGGTTTTGTAATTTTTTAAAAATCCTGAATAAACCTTCGGTAAAAGCCAGCATGACCAAGGAAACTCCTAACACCTTTGACATTAATTGGTGGAGGTAATTTTTCAATGACTTCCACCTTGGCATGATCTACTTCAATGCCTTTATTTGAAATTGTGTGGCCTAACACAATGCCCTTGGATACCATAAAATGGCATTTCTCCTAATTAAGCACTAAGTTAGTCTCTACACACCTTTGAAGTACAATGTCAAGATTTTCGAAACATAAGTCAAATGATTTTCCAAAGACTGAAAAGTCATCCATAAAAACTTCTATACAATTCTCTACAAGATCAGCAAAGATAGAAAGCATGCACCTTTGAAAAGTGGCTGGGGCATTGCAGAGTCCAAAAGGCATTTTTCTATAGGCAAAAACACCATAAGGACAAGTAAATGCTGTTTTTTCTTGGTCTTCTGGTGCGACAGCTATTTGATTATACCCTAAATAACCATCCAGAAAATAATAATATGCTTGTCCAGCCAATCTTTCCAACATCTGGTCCATAAAGGGCAATGGGAAATGATCCTTTCTAGTGGCTTGATTTAGCTTCCTGTAATCTATACACATTCTCCACCCAGTTACTGTCCGAGTGGGAATAAGCTCATTGTTGTCATTTTTCACCACTTTCATACCTCCTTTTTTTGGTACCACCTGAACAGGGCTAACCCAAGCACTATCAGAGATTGGATAAATCATCCTAGCTTCCAACAATTTGATTACCTCCTTTTTAACAACTTCTTTCATGGTTGGATTTAATCTTCTCTGTGGTTGTGCTACAGGTTTGTACTCTTGCTCCATAAAAATGTGGTACATACAGTATGAAGGGCTAATTCCTTTTAAATCGCCCAACTTCCATCCAATTGCCTCTTCATTCTTCTTCAGGATCTCAGTCAATTTTTCCTCTTCTTCCTTCAACAAGTTTTTGTTAATGATGACTGGTTTTTCTCCTTCAGCATCTAAAAAGATATACTTCAAATATGAAGGCAACTCTTTCAGCTCCAACTTTTAAGCTTCAGAAACTTGTTTTTGAGGGAGGGTCTCCACTGCCTCTTGTTTACTAGTACTCTCTTTGCCTGCATCTAATCTTTGCAGAATCTCCCTAACTTCTTTAGCTTCCACATCATCAAGACTTTCAACAGCTCCATTCAAAGCCCTTTCAAGAAGACTTGAATTTTGCACTTTATTGAGCTGTCCTTCAATAACCTCCTCTTCCACATCAATTTTAAAACAACTTTGTTTATCTGCTGGATATTTCATTGCCTCAAAGACATTAAAATTCACTTCTTCATCCTGAACTCGTACCTTTAATTTTCCATCATCTACGTCTATGATTACTTTAACAGTTTTCATAAACGGTCTTCCTAAGATTAGTGGTACTTCAGCATTCTCTTCCATATCCATTATCACAAAGTCTACTGGGAACATAAATTTCTCCACCTTTACCAAAACATCTTCCACCACACCATAAGGAAACTTCATTGATCTGTCAGCCAATTGTAATGTCATTTTTGTTGGCCTTATTTCAAGATCTCCAATCCTTTTAAGCATTGAAAGTGGCATTAAGTTTATACTTGCTCCCAAATCTAGTAATGCTCTCCTCACTGGCATGTGACCAATAGTGACAGGAATTGTGAAACTTCCTGGATCCTTGGTCTTAGGCGGTAATGCCTTTTGGATAATGACACTACATCCAGCTTCCAATTCAACTGTCTCTTCTAAAAACCTTCTTTTCTTTGTTAATAAATCCTTTATAAATTTTGAATAGGTAGGCATTCACTCCATAGCTTCCATGAATAGGACATTAATTTGAAGTCTTTTAAAAATGTCCATGAACCTTTCAAATTGTCTCTCTTTATCACGCTTCGAAGGATTCTTTGGGTAAGACATGCTTTTCATTTGAGGCAACTCTTCATCAACCTTGCCTTTGCCCTTCTCAAACTCACTCTTTTTGTTTTTCTCTTTCTCTTTTTCTTTATTTACATATGCACTTATTTCTTTTTCATACTCTTCCATATCTTTTTCTTTTCCTTTTTCTTTTTGAGACTCTCTTTCTTTTTCTTTTCTTTCTTTCAAAATCTCTTCTTCTTCTTTTTCTTTTGGCAACTCAACTCCACATTGTCTACCACTCCTTGTTGTGACTGCTTTGCAATGCTCCTTTGGATTTGGCTCTATGTTTGCTCCGTACTGAGGTCGTTGATTTTTAGCAATCTGTCAGGCCAGTTGTCCCACTTGAGTTTCCAGATTCTTTATCGATGCCTCAATGTTTTTCTGGTTTGTTAAAGAAGCTTGCATGAATTTCTCCAAAGTGTCCTCTAATCTTGAAGTCTTCTCCATCAAAGAAGGATAATTACTCTGATATGGTCTATTTGAAGAACTTGGTTCTTGTTTCTATCCTTGTCCTTGATGTTGATTACTCCTCCATCCTTGAAATTGTTGGTTAGGATAATTGGAATTGAAATTATTTGGTTTACCTTGGTTAGTCATGTAATGGACTGTCTCCTCTTGTGCTCCGCAATAACCATTCGGATGTTCACCTCCACAGAAATCAAATCTTGCACTTTGTTGCTGTATTGGTTGTGAAGAATGCACTGAATGTAATTGTTGTGGGAGTTTGGTCATTTGTTGAGTTAAAGCTTCAATCTGTTGAGTCAAGATTTTATTTTAGGCCAAAATAGCATCTGAAGTGTTCAAATCTAGAACTCCTTTTCTCTGAATTTGTTGATGATCATGCTGAGCTTGATAATCTATTGAGGATAAGGCTTCTATGATTCTTGTAGCTTGATCAGCGTCAACTGTCATCATTGTGCCCCCAGCTGCAGCATCTAAAATCATTTTTGTATCTGGTCGAAGTCCATTATAAAAAATGTTCAGTTGAGCAATGTCTTCGAAACCATGATTAGGACACTTGCGAAGCAGTGATTTAAAGCAATCCCATGCTTCACAGAATGGTTCCTCAGCTCCTTGACGAAATGTTGAAATATCAGATTTAGCTTTTATGAATCTTGATGGAGAAAAGAAACGGTGCAGAAATTTTTCTTCTACATCAGACCAACTAGTCAAGCTCTGATTGGGATGTGATTGTAACCACTCCTTAGCTCTTCCAGCCAGTGAAAATGGGAATAAATGAAGATATGCAGTCTCCATATCCTCCTGACCAAAATCCATGGTACCAACCAATTCATAAAAGGTTGCCAAATGAGTGTACGGATCTTTATTGGACATTCCAGTGAATTGATAAGCACTTATCAAACTTAGAAATGCTGGTTTCATCTCCAAAGCTCTTGTTTATGGCATCACAATACTTGAGAAGTATCGTGGTCCTTGTTGATTTGCATAGTCTCCCAAAGTACGCCTTGGTGTTGGTTGATGTTGTCTTTCCATATTTTCTATTTTTGGAGTTGATATTGGTGGTGAAGTTGGAGAAGAAGATTGTCCTTCCTCTTGTTGTGCTTTTGCTTTGGCTTTAATTCTCTTCAGAGTCTTCTCTATTTCAGGGTCTATTTCAACTTGTTCTTTAGATCCCTGACTTCTTAATATCATAAGAAAAACTGACAACAAAGAGGTTAACAAGGAAAAAGATATAAAAGCACAAAATTACTCATAACTACTATATTCACAAACTGAAATAATTAAATTCGATTGAAGTTTGATCCGTGGCGGACGGTGCCAAAAACTTGTTGGTGTTTTTCGTATGATGAATTCACAAAACACTCAGATGGTCAGTTTTAAGGTGACTTATGGCAAGTGGACCATTGTCGGTGTAGTATATGTTCTAAAGAACAAATGTTGTTCCCACTACGGATCGTTTAAATCGATTTCGAACTATTACGGCAGATATGGTGTACTGTTTTCATGATAGTGAATTAAAGAAACTATAATAGGAATGCATGAAAGTAATACAAGTAATATAATTGAAATAACAGATTTTAACAACTGGGATTTAGATTCACCTCTATCACCTTCCGATACACAGTCAATATTCATATAAACGACTTTTGCAATATGATTCTTTACATCACAATCCAAGTCATTCGTATCGATTCCTCGACTACGAAATTTATAGGAATAGATTTGATAACGTCAATCCCTTGATCATTTCAAATTCATTCCAGCATTAAGTATGATTGTTTAGACATTCACTGCGTTAAATACCATCCCTGGTTATTTACTCACAATGAGCATTTCATTTAGATCCGTTTTTGCAAGTTATTTTCCAATAACAAGCATAAACTTAAATCAAGAAAATGTTAATCAAGCATATTCAAGCAATGAACATGAAATAAAAGACCAAGAATCATAAAACAAATTCATCGATTACATAAATACCAACACACATGTTCATCCGGCTTGATTGGTTGCCTCTAATCCCAATGAGAGAGTTAGCCACTCATAGTAGCCATGTTCATACAATATTAATGTAAGGAATAAGAAAAGTCTAAGCTAAGAACACTTGGTTGAAAAATCTCTCTCTGCCCCTCCTCTCTTTTCATTGTTTTCCTTTTATAATGCTTCACTCGCTTAAGCGAGTTTAAATCTCGCTCAAGCGAGTTTAAATCTCGCTCAAGCGAGTTTAAATCTCGCTCAAGCGAGAAGCATTCTTCAACTTGAAGGAATTCCATGTCCTGCTTCACTTGCATGCTTGATCCGCTCAAGCGACGACCTTCACTTCAGCGAAACTCAAGCTGATGATCCTCTGTTCCAATTTCGCTTAAACCATAGTTATTCTACTGCAGCGAAGCCTTGTACTTTTGATTCTATACAAATCTCGCTGAAGCGTAATAGAGTCGCTCAAGCGACTTCAGTATTATAACTCACTGGTGGAATTTCGCTTGATGCATTTGTTGTTTCGCCTGAGCGAAGTCCTCGTCTTTGCATTCTGGACCATTTTGGCTCAAGCGAAACTACTTCGCTTGAGCGACTTCTTCATCAGTCCTTGTAACATCCCTAATGTTTTAGTAAAAATTTTAATTGGCGGAAAGTATTAGTAATTGTCCAAGTGGATTCATTGAAAAATTTGGGGAATTATTATTAATAAAAATACAATTATAATTAATTAAACGATGTGGAAATAAATAAATCTATTTGATTGATTAATTACAAAAGATTAAATGAAGGTAATTAGAAGAAGATAAATTTAGAAGTTACCGATGGGGTAAAGAGGTAAAAGTTTAATTAAAACTTTCAAAGAAATTATAAAAGAAATGGGGAAATGACTATTTTGCCCTTGTACCTTAAATTTTAATTTCCTTTCCTTCTTCTTCCTCACCTTCACGCGAATTCACTTCTTCTTCTTCTCCTCACCATTGCCGTGACTTGCATGCCTTAAGGGGAGGTCGATTTTGCGTCGAAACTTCGAGATAACTACGTTTTTGAGATCGTGACTTCGAGGTGAGTACAACGACCCCTTTAAATTAAGTTTTCTCATCCCTTTCATTTTCTCCGTTAAACCGAAGGGTCATGCATGGAGGGGTAAGCTTCCGTTTCCTACTCCTCTAGTGCGTTGGAGCTTGAAAATGGTCCTTAGAGTAATGAGGGTGGTTTAACGTTAACGGGTTTTGCGTTTCGACCTTCGTAGGTAACGAAACGGTCGTCGGAGGATCGAACGGTGAAGCGGGTGTTAAATTCAGACGTAGGACGTTGGACACAGCGTTGGAAGAATGTTAACCACATCAAGAACGAGTCGTCGGAGCTCGTAATCGAGGTAAGGGGGTGTTCGGGTCATAATTAATTAGAATTGATATGAAAATAGATTATGGGAAGTTTAAGAATTTAGTAAGAGTTGTCATAAATAATATAAAGTAACTAAATATAGTAGTTATGAATATGAGTATGTGGAGTGAGATTAAATGGTTGAATATGAAAGAAATATGTTGATTGAATTAATTATATAATGAAATAAAGATTGGAATGATGAAAGTAAAAGATATGTGTAATATTTCCACTTTGAGTTATGTATGTATATTTGATTATGAATAAGAATGTGGAATTTTGGATCATTGATGATATATGCAATAGCATTGTATGGATGGGTTTGACAAGTCGGTCGCCCTGTACTGTGAGCACATGCCAGTTTATGGTAGTTGCATATGTTGTTTGTTGATGATATGTCACGATTATGAGATATGATATGTGATTATGTGGTATGGGATGGCTAACGGTATGTATACCCCTCGTTTTCTGGCTCCCATGGTCTTTGTGCCCAGTTGAGCTACCCAGTGGTCAAGTCGGACCCAGTGGTTGAGGTGGAGAGCCAAGTCGGGCTCGGTGAACCAAGTCGGGTTCACGGGATGTCAAGTCGGACTCCCAGTTGAAGGCCAGTCCTTTAGTATCCGGATACTAGGCATCGAATTGATATGAGAGTCAGTTGTGTTATTCGATGCATTGTTAGCACTGTGTGATGATATGAATGTGTTTAGTTATAATTGTTGGTTGTGATTGGTAAATTGAGGATAAAGAATTGGTAGTGAGTTTATGACTAGTAGGTACGATTCGATGACAAGAGGTGAGACTAGCTGCATAATGCAGAATTATCAAATATGTATCTTGTTATTTAATTGTTGTTCTATATTAATTATGATACCAAACACTCACCCTTGCTGTTGTTTTCTTCTAATTTAGTAACCAGTGACAGGGAAAGAGGTTGAAGCCCCGGAGGTGCGCCAAGCAGAGAATCGATGCCAAGGAATATAGAAAATTGTGAATTGAATGATGTATGTAGGGTATCCTATGAATGTAATATTTACATGTTTCTTGTGTGTGATGGACTGATTTATAATATGATCAACGTAGTTATGAATGATTGGGATAAATAGGAAGCTAGAATTGATATGTTGAATGATGAAGATACGAATTCATATGGATAAAATGGTATAGTGGTGATGATAATACGATTAATGTTGGTTTTCATGAGTTGGCTACATATAGTGGTACGGAGCCAATAGTAGATAGGGATGATGAATTAACATGAACAGGTCTTGTGTATAATTATGAGTCATGGAGGATGTACATTATGTGGATTGTCTAGTGTTTTGATAAGTGAAGTGCATGTTAATCGAAACCAAGTCTACTTGTATGTTTGAATGTATATAAATGGATAAACTAGGCCAGATGATGCATGTGAATGTTTAAATTTGCTGGCTGGTATGAAAATCTTAAGTTTCTGTGCATGTACTGCATAACTCGCTCAAGCGAGATGAATTCTCACTCAAGCGAGAGGGCTTTGTGTCAGTGATATAGTCCCTGGCCAAGTCTCGCTCAAGCGGGTATGACTTCGGCTCAAGCGAGACCTGTATGTGTTAAGTGAGAGTGGCTACTGGGTTAATTTCGCCCAAGCGGGGAGGATTCCCGCTCAAGCGAGATGCATGTTATGCAATCAGGGGAGTTACTGGACGAACCTCGCTCAAGCGGGCATGGCCGCGCTTGAGCGAGCTAGTGAGGAGTGGTCACTGTACATTTTTCGCCCAAGCGTGTGTGAGTGGCTTGAGCGAAAGTGTGAAGTCTGCTGCTGGGATGGTGCTCACTTAAGTGAGTGACTGGTATGGTTGTGTTTTTGACTGAGTGTGATGAGTGTATGGTGAGTAAGTGGGATTCCGGACAAAATTTCACTAAGAGTGGGAACCTTAGAAAATAACTCTATGATGTAGTGAATTTCCGAGTGAAATGCCGAGTGGGCTATGTCCGAGACAAAACCTTCCGAGTAAGAAAATGCGTATAATTCCAAGTGAAGGGTCTCCCAATATAATACCCAGGGTAGTGGTGTTCCGAGTGGAAATTTTCGAGTTCAAAGTAACTCGTTCCGAGTGGAGTCCCTCCGTGTGTGTAATTCCGAGTGAGGCTGGCACCGATTGAGGATACATGGTGTGTTTGTCCAGAAGTATTCTGGAATAACTTCACTCGTGTGAAAATAAAAAAGGAAGTCAGTTTTTGGAATAAGTTGTCGAGTGAAAGGCCAAGTGAGAGACAAGTCAGTTTGATTGATTTTAACGAGTAGAAAACCAAGCAAGATGAGTCAGTTTTGATTGAATTACCGAGTGCAAAACCGAGTGATGGGAAAGACGACCTCTGGTCGGATTTCGCTTAAGCGAGTGGGTGCCTCACTCAAGTGAATGTAGTAGGATTCCTTACTGGAGTAATCTCGCCCAAGTGGGAATAATCCGCTTAAGCGAGTCCCATTGGTAATGTCACTGGAGCCATTTCGCTCAAGCAAGACAACCTCGCTCAAGCGAAGGCTCTTGATCTCGCTCAAGCGAATCAGGTATTCTCTCAAGCGAGTGGGCCTGGTTCTAGTTCTCTAGTTTTGTTTCATTTAATCAATTTTATTCTATTCTTAAACTTATTAACTTTAATTCTACTTATTATTTTGAACATGTCTAATAAAAATAATGGATATTTTGAATTAGAAACTAAGTAATTATTATTAAATGTGAAAAATTTATTGTGAAAATTAATTAATTGAATAAAAATAAATGTAAATTGACCTAGGATGTTACAGTCCTCACTGGTCCAAATTCGCTTAGGCGAATAGATCATTCGCTCAAGCGGTTGATGACTTGTAACTTGTATCTGTTGATTTCTTTACTCGCTCAAGCGAGCCTTTAATTTGGCCTAAGCGACTTGAGTCGCTCAAGCGAGAATGACCTTCGCTTGAGCGAATCTCCTCTTCTTTGCTCTTAACTTGGTGAAATTCTTTCTTTTCTTTTTCCTTTCTTCTTTTTTCTTCATTTTTCCTGAAATTGCATCAAAATTTGGGATTTGCTGACACTTATTAACCAATCAAACTTGCACAATGCTTATATCCTAATTTATGTCCTATATAGCTTACAAAATAACAAACATTGCACATTATGTCCAACTTTTGCTCCATTTTCATCACAAAATCTATATAAATTGGACATCTATCAGGGATTCCCCAGAGAAGGACACACACATTAATGATAAACTGGAGTCGGTTATGGAGCAGCGTCTGTTAGCACTCCTCCAGGAATTCAAAGACCTTTTTGTATGGACTGCTGCATATATGTCTGGGATAGACCCTAATTTCTGCTGCCACAAACTATCCGTCTATCCAGAGACGAGGCCGGTTAGAAGAAGAGAAGATTGGGGCCAGAGAAGCAGAAGGCAGCTTGTGAGCAAACAGAGGAGCTGTTGAAGGCCGAATTTATTAGAGAGACCTGTTATTCCTCTTGGCTTTCCAATGTGGTGATGGTGCAGAAAGCCAATGGTAAGTGGAGAATATGCACTGATTACATCAACCTTAATCGTTACTGCCCGAAGGACCCATATCCTCTCCCAAACATTGATCGTATGATGGACGATTCATCTAGTTATCAATACCTAAGTTTCATGGATGCATATTCGGGGTACAACCAGATTCTGATGTGGGAGAAGGATCAAGAAAAGATAGCTTTCGTCAATGACCGCGGTGTCTGCTGCTACACCGTCATGCCTTTCGGATTTAAGAATGCTGGGGCCACATACCAGTGTATGATTAACAAGGTGTTTGAAGGCATGCACACCAAGCTGGTGGAGGTGTACATTGACGATATCATTGCTAAGACCCTAGCTGGGGGTGATCAAGTTAAAGACTTGCGCCATGTATTCACGCATTTGAGGCAGTATAACATGAGACTGAACCCATTGAAGTGTACTTTCGCTGTCCCAGCTGGGAAGTTTTTGGGTTTCATGTTAACTCAGCATGGCATTGAAGCTAATCCAGGAAAGTGCCAAGCAATACTGGACATGTAGAGTCCGAAGAATTTAAGGGAGGTACAATCGTTAAACGGAAAAGTGGCAGCTCTGGCTTGGTTCATGCCTAAGATGGCACATAGATCCCTTCCCCTGTATAAGGTGTTAAAGAAGTCCACAAAGTTTGAATGGGGACAGGAGCAGGAACAAGCTTTTTGGGAGCTTAAGGAGGTGTTGTCAATCCCTCCGATCTTGGTAAAATCAGACCTCGGTGAATCCCTCATTTTATATTTGGCAATTTTTTATGAAGCTTTGGGAGTCGCATTGGTCAAGAAAACCCTGGAGGGGCAGAGGCCAGTGTATTTCACTAGTAAAATGTTGCAAGGAGCAGAGGGCCAGTACCATAAGATTGAGAAGGCCACTCTCGCAGTTATCTGGGCTTCACGACGGTTGAGGCCGTATTTTCATGCACACCCAATATGGGTAAGAACGAATTTGCCACTCCATTCTGTATTAAGCAAGCCAGACCTTGCGGGGAGGATGATCAAATGGTCTGTTGAACTTTTTGAATTTGAAATCTCCTATAAACCACGAGGAGCCATTAAAGCCCAAGTCTTAGCCGATTTTGTCGTAGAAATGACAGGGGCAGATCCAGCCACACCTCGTGTTCACTGGACCATTTATGTAGATGGGTCATCAAATAGTAAAGGATGTGGAGCTGGTGTTGTTGTGGAGAGTGATGATGGTGTGCACCTTAAAATCTCTCTTTGATTCAACTTTAAAACCTCCAACAACCAGGCTGAATATGAGGCATGTTTTGCTGGACTCCGAGCAGCGATTGATATTGAAGCAATAGAAGTAATGTTGTGCAGTGATTCACAGCTGGTGATATTGCAGATTCAAGGTGAATACCAGGTCTGTGAGCCACAACTTCAGCTATATTTGAATTGTGTAAATGAGTTGAAAGGAAGATTCACTGTGCTGGAGTTTAAGCATGTGCCAAGAGAAGAAAACACTAGGGCGGATATTCTATCGAGGCTCGCGAGCACGAAGCAGCCTGGTAGTACAGCTACAGTGGTCCAGAGTACGCTGACATCGCCTAGCATTCCCTTGTTCCCCTCTATGAATGCCATAATGGTCAATTCTTCCTGCGAAAATACATGGGTTATCCCTTACATCCGTTATCTGGCTGATGGGCAGCTGCCTACCAACGAGAAGGAGAAAAGAAGAATAAAAAGGGAATTGCCATATTTCACCATGGTTGATGGTGTTTTCTACAGAAGAGCATTTTTAGTGCCTTACCTCCTTTGTTTAAAGGAAAACGAGATACAACGAGTAATGGAATAAGTGCACGAGGGGCAATGTGGACACCACGCGGGAGGAAGAAGCTTAATGAGAAAAATCCTCAGGGCTGGATATTGGTGGCCCACGATAAAGCAGGATTCCATTGAATTCGTCAAGAGATGCGATGCTTACCAAAGATTTTCTAACCTTCACCACACGCCGGCTGAAGAGCTCTTCAAATCGGTTGTCCCATGGTCATTCTACCAATGAGGTTTGGATATCCTAGGGCCTTTCCCAACTACGCCTGGGGGCATTAAATACCTCATTGTGGGAGTCGATTATTTCACCAAATGGATTGAGGCAGAACCAGTGGTCCACATCACGTCAGCCCGAACTCGCCGTTTTATGTATGAAAACATCATAACACGATTTGGGATACCAGCACGGGTAGTCACAGATAACGACACTCAATTTACTGACAAGAAGTTCACAGAGTTGCTTGAAGGGCTGGGGATAGTTTAAATTTTCTCATTTGTTAAACACCCACAGACGAATTGCCAAGAAGAAGTAGCCAATAAAGAAGTGCTGAAGGGACTTAAGAAGCGCCTTGGTGAAGCAAAGGGTGGATGGACTGATCAGTTATGCCATGTTTTGTGGGCATATCACACTACACCCCATTTTTCTATCAATGAGTCTCCATATCGTCTTACCTACGGGGTCGAGGCGATGATACCAGTGGAACTCCAAACCAGATCGACAAGGGTGGAATACTTTTCTGCGTAAAATAATAATGCTAATCTGGCATCGGAGCTAGATGTTCTCCAGGAGTTAAGAGAAGAATCCTTTGTCAAGGATTAGATGATAAAAGCGAAGGCCGTCCTTCGATACAACAAGTGCGTTCAACACAGAGCATTCAACACAAGAGAGCTCGTTTTGAGGAAGGCAAGTGTAGGAAATAAGTTTGCACACCAAGGAAAGTTAGCACCGATGTGGGAAGGCCCATACAGAGTATCCGGGGTGACTGGCAAATGATCATACCGCTTAGAAGAGCTCGATGGCATACCAATCCACAACAAGTGGAACACTCAAAACTTGCATATTTATTACAGCTAGTTGATAAGACGGCATGTATTCTTTTTCCTTACTTGAGCTTTTTCCCAATGGGTTTTTCTCAAGAAGGTTTTAATGAGGCATGACCCCAACTACGTTCTTTTTGTAATCCTTATTCAATTTAATAAGAATGAAATTCATGCATTTGCTATCTTCACTCTTTTTCTATGTCATGATTTATAGCTTTACGCCGCTGTATATGAAGACCCTCAGGATGGATGATCTCAATCACCTATTCTATGAATGGCGATGTAACTCCTCGAGTGGTGAAATAGGTTTTAGGATCAAACCTTTTTCAAGGTTGTACCGAACCCCATTCGAAGGCTCGAATTGTAGGATTGAACCGAACTCCAAGTACGGTTAGTAGGTTTGGCCGAACACCGTTGAAGACTTGAGTTGTAGGATTAAACCAAACCTCAAGAAATGGGTTTAGGATCAAACCTTTTTCAAGGTTGTACCGAACCCCATTCAAAGGCTTGGGTTGTAGGCATAAACCGAACTCTAAGTACGACAAGTAGGTTTGGCCGAACGTCGGTGAAGATTTAATCATCATCCTTATGATTGAGGTAATTTCCCCAGGATGGATGATCTCAATCACCTATTCTGTGAATTGATGATGTAACTCCTGGCGTGGACAATTCCAATCACCAGTCTTGTGATTGAGGGCCCAATCATCATCCTTATGATTGAGGCAGTTTCTTGCAGTTTGATATTTCTATCTAAAATGGTATCACTCTACGGATAAATCAATAGCTTCATCTACTATCAGAGTGGACTAAATCCATCATCCCTTAAGAAGTTAAGGGCAGCATCCTACAACGAATACTTATCTCCCAACACACTCGTACTTGGGGACAGTATTCGCACGTCTGATTTTCTGATTCTATCATTTGTTTATTGCAATCCAACCTCGGACTAATTATACAGAACGGTTTAGCGAATGCTGTAAAGGTAAAAGCATAACATATATGCCCAAATTATGTTATAGCAGTACATGTTTTGTAAATTTCAAAAGACAGAGGATTGAAGAAAAGTTCATTCATTCATAAGAAAATTTTATACAAGTTGTAATAAAGTTGGAGCTGATCCCAGTACACAGCAGTAAAAGAAAAATGCAAAATTAAGGGGCAGGCGTCAGGTGCTCCACTGTAGGCACTTTCCCTTCTCCCCCCTCATTCCTCTGTTCTTGGACTCCTTCACCTCCGGGCTCCTCATCTTTTGAAACGTTTTCTTGAGCAGCACTTTCAGGACCCGGAGTGATTGGTGAAGGCTCCATGCTCTGACCTTCAGGGAGAGTAGGCAATTCATAAAGGGAACTGGGAGGATCCTCGTGTGAACCGTCACTCTTTACCGTAACTAGTTTCCCTCCATGAAACTTGTAGAATGGATGGAGCCCATATAAATCGAGTTTCACATCAGGGTTGCGATAAAAGAGCTGGCGAAGAGCTAGGCCAAAATACTCAAAGGCCACATTTTTTCATATTTCCAGAGCCTTGGTTGCTTTAGCCTTGGAAACAGCCAACTTTTTCCGAAGCTTGGCGTTCTCCTCTTCCATTGAGCCAGCGGACGCATTCCCCTTCTTTAGTTCTTCGATTTGGGCCAGCAAATCCTTCTCCCTGGCCTCTCATTCTCCCACGCTTTTGCTGTGGTCGACCTTTACCGCTGTAAGGTCTTCGCTCAGCTTAACAGATTTATTTTTCTCAAGCTGAAGTTCTTCTTGCAGGAGGGGAATTGACTTGTTTTGTTTTGAAGCTCAGAAAATTGTCGCTCTAAGGACTTATTCGTTAAGTGAAGGTGACTTATTTCAGCAACTTGTTTCTCTACCAATTCCTTGGCCTTTTGTAATTCTGTCGCAACTCCCCTCGCAGTTTCTGCTTGTTTAGCTGCCCAGGCCTCTTTCACTGCGATGTCGGCCTCAAGTTTTTCAAGTTGTTCCATGTAATCCGCCGTCTCACCCAAGGAATGCAACAGGCCTGAGAGCTTATCTAACTGCCAGCGGCCGACCTTGCAAGCTTCTTTCACATCACCAGCCTCAAGAGATGGACAGAGGCAGTACCTCGGCTTGGGGAGTGTCGCTGGCATGGAGTCTTGATACCAGAGGAAGGGAGTGAGGAAAGACCCCTTCGGATGAGCATGGGCGAAGAGGATCTCATCTTCTGATTGCGCCCCTAAGTCAGTGTGTGAAGGAAGAGTGAGAGGAGACTCAACCGGTTTCTTCCCCTTGTCTTGCTTCTTGACATCGGTCTCCTCCAAGGTCCTCTGGTGCTTTTTGGGAGATCCTTCAGCGGAAGGCTTCTTCCTGTCTGCATCCTTGACCAAGACCCTCCTCCTCTTCTTTTCAGGGGCGGGTTGTTCTTGATCTTGGCCTTATTCTTGAGCCTGCTCCTCACCGCCCTTCTCCTCGAGGAGGGGCACGTCATCTCCCACAGCAGAGGTTAATGGAATTAGTGGAGCCTCAGCCTTGAAGGAATTCCTCTTGGCTTGAATGTTATTCTCATCCAAAGAAGAGTCATCATCCGCCAACATAGACTAGAGGGAAAGCATATCGGCGGAAACTTCTTCGATTTGTTCTGTAAAAAAAAGAAAGGCAGACATTAGTATAGAGGTCGGAATGGGAAATATAATATAAAACGGACATAAAAGCAAGAGAATGGATATTTACTAAGATATTCATCCCTGACATCGGCGCTCCCAAGGAGGCGTTTGCAGGAAAACCCCTTAAGGGCCATCGAACAGGACCTCATGGTGCTCAGCACCTCTACGGAGTGAGGAGAGAGTTCGCCCTCTTCGGTATAATAAGCACGGCTTATTAGTAGGAAATGCTCGTGCGTCCAACTGGTAGGAAACTTCGAAATCCCCTCTTTATTAAGTCAAAAGACTGACTTATTGCTCTTCACCCGAATCCGCCTGTAGTACTGCTTGAACAAATGACCATCAATCTTCGCGGATTCGGTAAAGGACTTGAAGTTTATTATCCTTGAGTCACCTCAGAGCGTAATGAGCCTGAGGCTGCCCTTCTTATTCGCACGACAGACCACTTGGCAATAGTAAAAGAGTGTTGCCACAATGGCTTTAAAGTTGAAGTGCTTCCCAAGAACTTCCAGGGCACGCACCAGACCCCAACCATTTGGATGCAGCTGCATAGGAGCACAGTCCAGGAAGCGGAGGACGGCTATCTAGAACTCTGTTAAGGGGAAACGCACCTCCAGATTTTGAAAGACGAAGTCATACATATACACCGACCTCTCATCTGGGACCAGATGACATACTCTTTCCATCGGCCGGGGTACGAGAATGAGGAAACGCCCCTTATATTTTTCCTCGGAGTAGACTTGGAAGCGTGGCTCCACTGGGCCCCTATCTTCCTTGGCGTGACATGAGGCTATTTCTTTAAACTCTTCCTCGACCCAACAATATGGGTGCTCCCTGTTCAGCCTCTCCTAATTTAACCGGTGTGCAACAACATTGACACACCCCTCAGCAGTGAGGAGGATCAACGTTTTTCCAGACCCTGGAATCTCCATTTTGTCTAATGCGTGCTGAAATGCTTCGGTACTGTGATAAAAGGCAACATCGTCAGAGAGGTACCCTTCTGCACTCGATCCACTGTTAGAGCGACTGGTAGCCCTTGAGCTGAAGGAATCCTCAGGGCGGTACCGAACCATTGGCAACCGCAAAGAGGAAGTTCCAACCCTCTCTGAGCGATGAGACCCAGCCACAGGAAGATTCACAGGAATCCTCCTACCACGGTGGCCTGAGAGGGCACGAGAACTCTGTTTCCCCTGTTCAAGGTACCAGCGCTGTTTTACCTAGGGCGCATGGTTGTGGGGCAAAGAAACTTAAAGAAATGTGAGTTTAGGGATGAAGGAGGTTACCTAAGAAAGGAGTTAAAGGAGATGAGAACTTCACAAAAACGACAGCAACAGGTTTTTCAAAATTTTTACAGAGTTTCACTAAGCTTGAAGGCAAAAGTGAATTTTGAAACTCGCTAAGTCACCCTTTTATAGGTAACAAATAGTGCAACAATCGACCAGGGATCATGTCGCACGCCCCAAAACGCAGCTTTTTGAATTTAAACGACCCCGTCATTTCATAGTTAAAGGCGCTAAATGGTGACGCTTCGCGAAAAGTTTCGAGTGAAATGGGGCCCAATATCCAAAGTCCAGGCCCAAGATAGCCCTAACGACGGTTACATTTTTGGAACAATGATGACTCACCTGTTCAATTAAGTGTTTCAGGTTACAAAGTTTATAAATAAAAAAGGGAGTCTGTAACATCCCTTTAAATACACGAGATATATATGTATTCTTCTTGCTTTTAAAAAAAACTTTTAGAAAGATATATATATTTATCACTCTTTATCTTACGTATACAAGGACGTATATACATCTGATTTCCTTTGAATATTGAAAGTAAAAAATATCGTCTTTCAACATTTATCCATAATGACAAAAATAATTTATAGAAATCATCAGTCATAAAAGATTTACAGTATTATATCTGAATGATAAGGTTTATCAAAGTTCAACATTCACCTTGTTACAATTATCCAACTTGATATTGTAATAAGGTAAACTAAAACTAAATTATACCTCTACTACGACCGTGACCAATCATTTCCTAGTTCTTAAACAATAGGGTTTTGGAATCCTACTTTTGTCATATCTCTTCACCTGATGAGACCCCTTTACCCTTTTGTAATTACATCTTTTTATCTTGAGCTGCTAGCTATACACCACATATATTTTGAACACAAATTCAAACAAGAAGGAGTGAGAAACAGAATATAATACTTTACAGATAAGACATAAGCATAAGGGTTTTCACAAACTAATAAAATAATATCATTCATAATCTAATACATGATAGGAGTTTAGTTTGCATTAGTTTTAGGGTCCATTTAGTTTTAATTTTAGTTTATTTTCACCTTATTTTTCCCAAATTGCCATGGTTATTCTTCTACTTCCATACATATTACTTGGGTAGTTGTTTTTGCAGAAACCTTCATTGAATAAGTCTACTAGCAAAAGGATTTGGAAGATTTTGAATGGGATAATGCAACTGAGAAGAGTTTGAGCTTGTCAAAAATCCAAGATTGAAGTTAGGCCAACAATGGAGGAAGAACGTACCAAAGGAAGTGCTTCAGAACCCAAAAACACCCTAAAATTGCATGTTTACCAAGACACAGAAATCCATTGGCAGTGGGAATTCCCACTGGCCGTGGAACACACTGGGAGAAGAAGAAAAATTGGGCCAGAGAAAACCACTACCAGTGGAAAAAAACACTGGCCATGGATTACACTGCCAAAAAACCCACTGGCCGTGGATTTTCCCACTGCCAGTGGTCACTGCCCAGTTTTCTTAATTAAATCCGTTTAGGTGTAACACAGTGCGATCCACTGCCAGTGGATTTCACACGCTGCAGCAGTTACTTTCAGTTTTTGCCAAATTTTAAATGGAGAGAATGGGCAAAAATTGAGGAATAAACAGAGAACAGATACAAGACAGTTTTTTGGGTGAAAATTGAAGGTTCTTCTTGAAGATCTTGAGAAAGGAAACAAGAAGGAAAATCAAGGGTTTAAGCTTGGGCAAGAGATTGGAAGATTAGTGAGAACTCTTCTTCTACCTTTAATCCTTTGTTTTTGTAATCCTTATTTTCTAAATGATGGGACAAATTCTTGTAACTTGTGGATTTGTAACCTCTTCCATGAGGAACTAATTTCCTATTATTGGGATTTGGGGGAAAATATGTGTGTATCAAATTAGGTTACTTTGATTTTCTTTTGTTATTGGATTTCTGTTTTCTATTCAATTTTATGAGATCTTAATGCTTCTAATGGCTTAGAAATAAGGTTAAATGAATTTAAACAATATGGATGATTGAGAGATTGACATTCGTTAGAACACATGAAATTGAACCTAGGGATAATTAGGTACGTTATTGAGGTTTCGAGAGGAATTCACTAATTAGCTAGGGGAAATCCGCCTTAGGAACAGAAATTGAATAATAAAGAAAATCGGTAATTTTAGATTTGGTACATTGCATATGAACCTACTGATTCCCAAGAGTCTTTTTCATCTTGATTTTAAAAGAGGGATTTCGATTTGAGTTTTCTACCAATAGTCTTTAGTTCTTCATTAATTTTACTGCACCTTTTACCTTGAAACCAATTATCTAGATAATTAAATCACTATGAGCTGGTACTTGGGCACAATCCTTGTGGGAATGATAACTTTTTATTATGCGATACCCCGTGCGCTTGCGGTTGGCTATCAATACACAATTAATTATAAATGTAGGGTTTTCACACGCATAACAATTATACTTTCATTCACAACCATTCACACAGAATATCACAATCACGTGTATGACATGTAATGCTTTTAATACTATCTCATTCAGTTTATGCATATGGGCTCTTAAAGTTTTAGTTTGCACTGAGCCAACCAGAAGTTTACATTGTTCCATAATTCCGGATAATAATAACATAAATGTCTTCATGGTATATGAACAGCTCAACTTGCATGTAAACACTTAGAGACTAGTCAGATTGAGAAAGTTTTTATTGTGAAAGTACCTGACACTAGGGAGCGACCCTAGGTCCCCTGAAGCACCCTTTCACACTCTCTCATCCCAAGTGCATGAACTACTCGTGTATTGAGTTGGTTAAGACTTTTAGAAACTCAATTAATAAATATCATAAAGGTTTACAACATCATTCCAATAAACTGTACATTTCCATGATCTCTCCTCTGAATTTTTGTTATACAGAAATAATTTTAGTACAGCTTTCAAATTTAAATCTCACCAAAAATTGAGTTTTCAAGCCTTAAATATCTCAAAATTTTCTCATAGAAAACGTAACATATTTACATAATCTTTCTCAAATTGAATCCTAACAAAATCAAGTTGAGAAATCTTAATTATATCAAAATATCCTTTAGTTATTACCTTGGGGGAAAATCAAAATAATTTACTTTAAAATTCTAATTTACTAAAAGAATTTAATTCTTAAAATCATTAAAAAAATACTTAAAACTATAAATTTTTCTTTCATTCAAGAAATAACTATCTTAAGCTTTTTATAAATTAATTTTCATAAAATAGTTTCTTTCTAAAATGAATGTTAGATTTTTATCCTAAATATTAAAAGTAAGGTTGATGAAAATAATTTTATTTTATTTTATTTTATTTTTGAAAAAATAAAAGACTAAAGTAATTATAAAATACTTTTTTCTTAGAATAAAAACTTAATGTGTAAGGTAAGAATATTCTTATTGGGTTTTTAACTTTTCGTCATGCTTGCTATATGCTCCAACTCCACATTTCAATATCATCAACCACTCATTAATCACGCATCAATCACAACCAAATATTTTCAATCACAATTAAATATTATCACTCACAATCAAATGTTTTTTATCACAATTAAATATCATCAATCACAAATAGATATTATCAATCATAATCAAATCAAATAAATTAAATATTATTCATAAAAATCATAATTCAAAGTTTAATAGTTATATAAATTAATAAACTTAATTTTCAAGTCCTTATAGTCCATTCCTCGCACAGGTCTATGTAAGTCCACATAATCCAATCCTTGCATAGGTTTAGTTTAGTCCATATAGGTCATAATAGTCCAAGTCCTTGTATATGTTTAGTCCAGTTCGCATAGGTAGGTTATTTAGGTATTTGCATAGGTATTTCAGACCAAGTTACACAAGATACTTAATTTAAATTTTATTCTAAATTTTAAGTTAAATAATTATTATTTAAAAATAATAATATTATTCTTAAATTTAAAAGGAGTAGGTGATTCTTCCCATTATTCTTATGTCTTTTCATATTATATTCCTATCTCACTCCCCTTACCTTGAATTGTTACTAAAAGAGAGTTCGCTTTGCGCCTCCGATTTCTAGAAATACTAATACCAATTTATTTCAGTATGGGCATAAGATGAAAATTAAGATTACTACGTAAAACAGAAATGGTAAATTTTGAATAGTGAATAGTGAATAGTAAAACATAAACAGTAACAGTAAATAGTAAAATATGAATAGTAATAGTAAATAGTAAAACATGAATAGCAACATTAAATAGTAAAATATGAATAGTAACTGTAAATAGTAAAACATAAATAGTAACAATAAATAGTAAATTGTAAATAGTAACAATAAATAGTAATTTACTATTTGAATAGTAATTTACTATTCGTAATAGTAATTTACTATTCGTAATAGTAATTTACTATTTAAATAGTAATTCACTATTCTCAATAGTAATTTACTATTGACATAGTAATTTACTATTCAAAATAGTAACTTAAAATAATATTATATTCAGTATAATAATAGATTTCTAAAATAATATAAAAATAAACCTAAAAAGTATAAAAGAGAGTTATTCTTACCTTATGATTTTGGCAGAACCTCCTTCCAAAAATTTTATTTCTCTCTTTTACTCCCATCACTATCTCTCTAACACTACTATATTAAGAAAATTTAAACTGAATTGTGATTTTTCCTTCAGAAATCCTTCGGTATTTATAGCAGAAAAATTCACTATGTATTTGAATATTTTATTATAAAAGTACTGTGTAATTTTTGAAAATTTCATTTTTGGTTACTGTGTAAGTTTGAAATTTTCGTTCATGCACAGTATTTTGCATAGTGAATGTCGGCTGAATTATTAAGCCAAAAAGTAACTATCGACTCGGTATATTTTAAATATTCAAAATCAGTCCTTTTCAAAATTTAGCGATATTATATCAGTTTTCACTAATTTTATAACAAGTAATATAAAGTTTAAATTTTAAAAATCTAAAATTTTCTGTTAATAAAAATTTATTGGTACGTTTTTTTATTTTTTTATGATTGGTAAAAATTAAGATTTTTCTCAAATCGATCATTTTTAGATAAGTCTACTTGAAATAGATTTAGAAAATTTTCTTGTAATTTAACTTCACTTTCTTGTAAATATTTTTAATTTTAAGTAACTTTATATGAATTTAAAAATATTTAAAATATATTATTTTATTAAAATATTTTAAAAATTTCAAAAAATTCCAGAAAATCATAAATATTATGTAGATCAAAAAGTTCTAAAGAACCATAGTCTAATTCCTTTAAAATTTTAAAATCATAAATGTGTAAAAACATAAATATAAAAATATAAAATAAAAGTTGTGAATAATAAAGATATTCAAAAATTTTAATATCATTTCATTAATCAATGATTACTAATTAGGTCATTTTAAAATTCACATTCAAAAGACATATATATATTTTTATTTTATTATTATTATTATTATTTTATTTTATTTTTTAAAATAAAATAATTAAATATAAATACCAAAATTTCATAATAAAATAATAATAATAAACTAACTAATAGTAAGTATATATTAGATTTTTAGAATTTTAGATTTTTAAAATTTTAGTGAGGACTGATATAATTAGTGATGACTGATATAATATTATAACGTCCTTAATTTTTAAAATTGAATTTCAAAAATCCAAATAAATTTTTCGCAAAGAATTTAAATTTCCAAAACAGAATTTGGATTAAATAATAACTATATCAGTTTCACATTAACCGACCGGCTCATTTAAGTATACAAATAAATACTCGGTATGCACAGGAGCCAGCCAAGGCTACTACAAATTAACTATGTGCACTATGTACCATACATATATATACATAATGCTCCATGCAGGCTGAGTGACTTCATATATTATCGTTTCGTCCTATATCCACTGAAAAATATCAACAGCAGGGGTGAGCATATACATGTCAAATGACAGTTACTGAATCAGATCAAGTGTCCAATTCATAACCATAAATAAATCAAAATCATAACACATAATCACATCATATTTCATTCATTCTCATATCATCAAATGATCATATCATCATGTTATCTTCAATAACATATATCAATGCATATGCATACGGATCCGACTCTAATGATGGGATTTTCACAACATAATATCTCAGCTCTCAGCTGATTCGGCCGTTTTACAGGTACCAAATCGCGTGCGCCCATAATGTAACACCAGTCACTCTCAGTGACAACGGTAACACAACTAGGTGTTACGGGCTGGCCTTGAGTCCAACTCAAAGGCGTCTATGGAATCTGAAGAAACCACCATAGGGTCTGTGCCTTATCATCAGGCCGCTCTCCCATCTGGGCCGGCATCACAGGCCCCCTGCAGTCCTGTGTGCATCTGAATGAAAATGCTATGCCAAATAATTATCAATCATCAATATACCACCTGATTACCATCATCAGGGGCTACCACTCGGTTACCATCACCAAGGGTCTCAATTACATATAACAACAAGCATAACATGCAGTAGTCAATCACAACCACATAGTATTTCATGTTTGTTCATCACATAAGCATCTCATGTTTTATCAATATACATCCCATGCATTTATATATATATCTCATGAAAAATTCATGCATATCACTCATATTATCATCATCAATCACATATACAGATCATATCTCATATACCAAAATCAATAACACTCACATGAACGGAAAACATCATAATATATCACACATATCATACATATTCGGGATTTCTCATTAAAGATAATAATAATGTCCCGAATCCGTTCATAAACCATACATTTAAAATGTAACGCTCCCCCTACCTAGAAATAAGGAATTCCTCAAGCTATATCCAATCACAGCTCATAAATTCCGACTGGAATTTCAGTTCTGAATAGTCCAGAGCTTCCTTTCTTAAAGCTCTTACAAACTTTCACGTTGAAGAGAAGAATGAAGATTGGTCTCCTCTTTTATTGATAATTTCCAATAATGATTGGAAAAGAAAAAGATTAAAGGTGATGTTGACACCCTCGAAATTCCCAGCTAATCTGATGATAGGATTTGACAGAAATCGTTCATGAAAAAGACATGAACGAATTGAATAAGCACTGATACACGCATATTATGATATAAGGACAAAACGAGATAATAAAGAAAGGAAAATAGGACAATAGAGAGGGTCCCATACTTTGAAAAATCAGAAAAGAGAATCTGTTAGAACAGTGACGTGGAAAGCCTCAATAATTGGAGTAATTATTAATTCCGACTCGGTTTCGATATTTTGGGCATATCCCTCTTTCCGAGAAAGATCCATCAAAGCCTCTTTCCGTTCAGAATTACTTCACTCGGAAGAAATTCACTCGGAAAGGTTTCCACAAGAAACATTCAGTCATAGCCTCTCTTTCCTCGGAAGTGATCCACTCAGAAATATATCACTCGGAGATACCTTTAGAAATTTCTCACTCGGATATATATATTTCTGCCCGAATCAAAGCCTTCACTTGCGTCACTTGGAAGTCTTACATCCGAAAAGATCACTCAGAGTTCGAAGTTCAGTCCTCTCTCGAAAATCTTTCCACTTGAAAGGATCACTCGGGATCCAGGACAATCCCGAAGACGAACCCGAGTACAAGCTCTCGGAAACTTTAAAACACCCGAGCACGAATGAATTCACCACTCGGATATTTACTTCCCTCGAGAACTATTCACTTTCTTTCCAGAAGCACTCCCTGGAAAAGACTCACTCGGTATGTCCCAATCAGTACCATACCACTCGGAAGTTGGTAATACCTCACTCGGTGCCGTCTCACTCGAGAGTGTTGCACTCGGAGACTCCCTAGTCGGAAAAGTTTCACTCAACTGAGAAATTCCCCACTCGGAATTCACAACTCAGAATTATCTCAGCCCGAGAAGTACTCATTTCGAAATCAAAGCTTTACTTTGTTCAGAAGTACTTCTCTCGGAAATGATCTGTTCGAAAATGTTTCACTCGGATTTGCCTCTCAAGTGCCTCATTCGGACACAGAGCTTTTCTTCACTCGGAAATGATTCTCTCGGTCATGTTTCACTCGGAAACATCTTAACTTTACTTCACTTTAGTAGTTCTTTCACCCAGAAAGATTTTACTCAGAATTATATCCCTTTCTTCACTCAGAATTATCTCAACTTTTATACACTCGGAAGTATCTTAACTTCCCACACTCGGAAGTATCCATTTTTCACTCAGAATGTCTTGTCTCAGACATAATTCACTCGGAATTTCACTCGGAAATTATCCACTGATCCTTAATGAATTATTTTCTAAAATTCTAAATTTTAGGATGTTACAAATATCGCTAAATTTAAACTTTATATTACTTATTATAAAATTAGTGAGGACTGATATAATATCGTTAAATTTCAAAAAGGACTGATTTTCAATATTTAAAATATACCGAGTGAAAGGTTACTATTTGGCTTAATAATTCTGTCGATAGTTACTATGCAAAATACTGTGCATGTACGAAATTTTCAAAAAATACACAGTAACCAGGTTTGAAATTTCAAAAAATGCACAATACTTTTATATTAAAATAATAGAATGCATAGTAATTTTTTTTCCTATAAATACCGAAGGAATTCTTCTTTAGAATTCACAATTTCAGATTAAGTTTTCTTAATATAGTAGTGATAGTGAGATAGTGGTAGAAGTGAGAAAGAGAAATAAAATTTTTTGAAATCTGCTAAAATTCTAAGGTACGAATACGTCTCTTTTATATTTTTTAGGGTTATTTTTATATTGTTTTTAGAAATCTATTATTATACTGGAAATAATATTATTTTAAGTTACTATTCTAAATAGTAAAATACTATTTCAATAGTAAATTACAATAGTAAATTACTATTTACTGTTACTATTTACCATTACTATTCACGTTTTACTATTTACCGTTACTATTTACGATTTACTATTTACCATTACTATTCACGTTTTACTATTTACTGTTACTATTCATGATTTACTATTTACCGTTACTATTCATGTTTTACTATTTACTGTTACCATTCACAATTTACTATTCACTATTCAAAATTTACCATTTCTGTTTTAAGTAGTAGTCTTAATTTTCATCTTGTAACTATATTAAAATGAAATTGATATGTTTTAGAACTCGGAGACGAGGCGTGCACGGATTATTACAATAACGAACCAGTATACAAGAGGTAAGGGGGAGTGAGATAAGAATATAATATGAAAAGACATAAGAATAATGGAAGGAGTCCCCTACTCCTTTTAAATTAAATAATATTATTATTTTAAAATATTAACTTTTAACTTAAAATTTATAATAAAATTTAAATTAAATATCTGATGTAACTAACTCTAAAATACCTATGCAAATACCTGGATAACCTATGCGAACTGGACTGAACCTATGCAAGGACTTGGATTATTATGACCTGTATGGACTTATGGACTGAACTATACCTATGCGAGGATTGGACTATATGGATCTACATAGACCCATGCAAGAAATGGACTATAAAGACTCAAAATCAATCTTATTAATCTAAATAACCATTAAGATTTGAATTACATTATGAGTGATATTTAATTTCTTTGAATTGTTTATAATTGATAATATTTGATTTTAATTGATATTTAATTGTGATTAATATTATTTGATGTAATTGATGATATTTAGTTATAATTAATAATGCTTGATTTTGATTAATGATTTTGTGATGTGGAGTTTGAGCATATAGCGAGCATGACGGAAAGCTAAAACTCAGTAAGAATTTTCTTACCTTACTCTTTAAATTTTTATTACTTTAAATCTTCTCTTCTTAGAAATTATTTTTATTAACTTTATTTTCAATATTTAGAGTAAAAAAATTAGTATTTATTTTAGAAAGAAGACATTTTATGAAAATTAATTTATAATAAATTGAGATAATTAAATCTTGAATTAAAGAAAAATTTTGTAATTTTAAGTATTTTTGGTTAATGATTTAAAGAATATTCTCTTTTAATAAAATAAAATTTTTAAAATAAAATTATTTTATTTTTCCAACTTAATAACTAAAGATATTTGGAAAATAATTGAGAATTTGATCTTGTTAAGATTCAATTTGAGAAAGATTATGTAAAAGTTTTATATGAAAAAGTTTTGAGATATTTAAGACTTAGAAACTCAATTTCAGTGAGATTCGAAAACTGTACCAAATTTATTTCTGTGGGACAGAAATTTAGAGAATTGAGAAAATGTACAGTTTATTGAAATGATGTTGTAAACCTTCAAGGTATTTAATAATTGAGGTTCTAAAAGCCTTAACCAACTAAATACGCGAGTACTTCATTTTAGGATGAGAGGGTGTGAAAGGGTGCTTCAGGGGACCTGGGGTAACTCCCTAGTGTCGGGTACTTTCATAATAAAAACTTTCTCAATCTGACTAGTCTCTAAGTGTTTCCATGTCAGTTGAGCTGTTCATATTATTATTATCCGGACTTATGGAACAGTGTAAACTCCTGGTTGGCCCAATGCAAATTAAAATTTAAGGGCCCACATATATAGGTAAGTTATGATGAAGATATTGCATAACATTCATGCATTCATAATTGATTGTGTATGTGATTGTGACTGATATTATTATGTATTGGTTTGTGAAAACCCTTTGTTGCTTATGTCTTATTCGAGAATATTATATTCTGTTTCTCACTCCTTTCTCCGTGTTTTTGTTTCATATATTTTAAATTGATGGTTCAGAGGGAAGGATCGAAGAATCTCGGCAATAAATATAGCACGTTCTAGAAAGGGAGCTCGGTATGAATATCGTGGTCCAATGAATAAATAATGTTAATAAGTAACTGCTTTTGGGCCATGAAGTTTCCTCCCTTTCTTATAATGTTTAATGTTTATTTTATTCGGATGAATGTACAATTACTTTATAAAGTTTTAATAATATTTATGAGGTATTTCAGAAATAATGTATGTAATTTATTCCGATAGTTTCTTTTTAACAATCATATCTTTTAAAAAAAATTTATGAATTTCTATAATTTATTAAGGTGTAACAGAAGGTGTTACACTTGAGCTCTGGTATGAATATCGAACTGACTTGAGCATCAAAGTGTATTTGTAGGTGACAACCTATTTCACCACACAACACAAGATACCTGCGTGTTAGACGGGGCGACATCAAGACCCTTAAATCTCAAATGAACTTAGGGACATAATATCATATCCTTATTGGGCAAGTATAAGAGATACAACTTACATACTCACTATCCATACCGTAAGTATGTCCCTCATATCGAACAAATCAATAAGCTAAAACACTGTTATGTAGTTTTTCAAAGAATACTATAAGCTAACTTAACTTGCTATTCATTAATTTATTGGTTAAATTTATATAGTTAAATAAAATAAAATATTTTGAATAAATATTGGTTAAATTTATTAACCTGTATGAAAAATTATAGCAAGGTAGTTGTTTATACTACACAAATAATAAATAATTAAACATATACGTGGATGACATGCATCTAAATCCTACAATAAGGTGTTTATAAAAAGGTGTGTGATATACAAATCTTTATTTATTTCCAGAAATTATATTTAACAGGAATTATATTTTTTTATAGTTATATTTATTATAAATGTTATAAATATATTTAATATAATTAAAATATTTCTTAAAAAATTATAAAAATATTTCCCGATATTATTTGGTTTTAATTTAGTTCTATCAAGAATATTAATTTATTTTTTTAGAAATACCCCTTATTTAATTAAAAGACTTGTGTATTATATATATATATATATATATATATATATATATATATATATATATATATATATATATATATAATTGGAGCGGTTGAGCAGTGAGTGAAAATTATTATTCATAAAATCACTTAAGTTGAAGTAACAAGCAATAAAAAACACAGTTCCTGAACTTTTTTTTTTTTTGCCATGAAATAGAAACAATGAAGAAGATATAATAAAAACAAATTATGGAATTATTTTAAAAAAATTAACCTATGAAAAAATGAAAAGGATAAATTTATATTAAGAAAATAATTGTATTTTTTACCTTATAAAAAATTTACGTACTAAATAAGAATTAGGATTCTCATTCTGTTTAACAAAAAAAAAAGTTTTGGTGTAAATTATAATTAAAATTAAATTCCTAGATTTATGAGTTAAAATTCCCATAATAAGAAAAAAATGAATCGCTTTCGAAGCCTCTCCTAATTGTCTGACTGTTTTTGCTGTATTTTTCATTACTCTTAGTCCGGTCTTTATTTATATCTTTTTTCTTCAATTATAACAAGTTTTGACGCTTGTACCAAAAAAAACAACAATTTTTTACGCTATTTTTTTTTTGTCTTTTTAGTCTTATAAATTATTATGCACCTATAAATGACTAATTGACTATATCACCAGTTACCCCTTCATACATCATTACTATAGTAATATGCTTTCATTTCTTTGAATTTTATTTTTTGGATCAAAACCAAAAGTTGATTGTTCAAACTTCAAAGAATCAGCAGCGAAGGCTCTTTCCCTGTCTCTCCCCCAACTTGTGATGGATTCATAAACCTTTGTTGAGAGTGCATCTATGGCTTTGGAAAAGTTTTGTTGGATTCTTGTGTTTTTTGCTGTAATTCTGCTTCTCCGTGATGCTCCTTCTGTAACAGCTGGTGACATAGTTCACGATGACGATTCAACCCCCAAGAAGCCTGGTTGCGAGAATCAGTTCGTTCTGGTATACCCACTTTGTAAAGTTTGCTTCTTTTTCTCTTTTCATTTCTGGGTTTCATGTTTTTGGCTCATAGTAGAAGCAGGGTCATACAGCATCAAAATCATACACAGTGTTTTACTTGTCCAAAATTAGGCATTTGGGTTCAAAGTTTAGTTCCTGCTTAATTAGTAAGTCTCAAGTTTAAGTGGTGCTTGGCTTGTTAATTGTTATTATCAGGTGAAAGTGCAAACTTGGGTCAATGGGGTAGAGGATGCTGAATTTGTTGGTGTGGGTGCCAGATTTGGCAGAACCATTGTGTCCAAAGAGAAAAATGCTAAGCATACGCGCCTTATTCTCTCAGATCCTCGTGATTGTTGCAATCCGCCAAAGAATAAGGTTCTTTCTTCATACTATGTGACATGTTTGTACTTTGGTCACGAGTTTAGCAACTAGGAAAGTACTAAAATGTTGGTAGTACAACTTTCTTATGTATACTGTCAGATTGTGGGAGATGTCATCATGGTAGATCGTGGCAACTGCACATTCACAAAAAAGGCAAATACGGCTCAGAATGCTAATGCTTCTGCTATCCTAATTATAAATAACCAAAAAGGTAAAGAAAAATTTGGGTTTTTGGTAGGGTGGTTTTGTTTTTTCGGTAGTTGGGGGAGTTGTTTCCCTGTTGTGTTGAGTGGGTTATGTCTTGTACTTACACTTTTATTTATTCATGTCAAATTTGTTTGTTGTTTGCAGAACTTTACAAGATGGTTTGTGAACCTGATGAAACTGATTTGAACATACACATACCTGCTGTCATGCTCCCACGAGATGCAGGTACAAGGCTGGAAAAAATGCTGACAACTACTTCATCTGGTGAGCTTCCTTTCCATTTTCATAAGAGTCTATTATTAATTAAAACAATGTTAAAATAAGTTCCACATCCATTAGACCAGAATACTCCATTATAAGATTTGTGACAACCCTCAACTCATTTTTGGTCGTTTTTGGGTTGAGTTAGACTTATCATTTCTAATATGGTATCATATGGTATCAAATCCCCTATTCAATGTTGGCTCACCCACAGATATTGAGTCTTACAAATTTCATCACATACTTTATTTTCATAATTATTTGATGTCCCTTGTACATTTTTTGTGAACTTGCAATAGTTTCTAATTAATGCAGTTAGCTAAGTGACGATGGTCACAACTCCTTTAATGCTTCTGTGCTGCTTCTTCGATTTTTCCTTCAAGGGGAGGGGGCAAATCTAAAAATTCTTACCTTTTTTTTGCAGTGTCTGTGCAGCTATACTCACCTCGTCGACCAGCTGTTGACATAGCAGAAGTATTTCTTTGGCTGATGGCAGTTCTTACCATTTTGTGTGCATCATATTGGTCAGCATGGAGAGCCCGAGAAGCTGCTATTGAACATGACAAGCTATTAAAGGTAAGTTTTTTCTATTCTTTTAGCTTTTCCTCTGGTTGGGTTCTGATCTGTTCTCTTAATATGTTGTTGATCCTCATCCTACCACTTACTGTTAAATCTTTTTTATAGGATGCTTCAGATGAAATCCCAAACACTAATGATGCTGGTGTTAATGGAGTTGTAAATATGAGTGCGAAAGCTGCTGTCCTTTTTGTTGTATTTGCTTCATGTTTCCTGTTTATGCTTTACAAACTGATGTCCTCATGGTTCATTGAGGTTTTGGTTGTTCTCTTCTGTATTGGTGGGATAGAGGTATTGACTCTCCATTACATCATTCTAAAATTCTAAATATATGCATATATGTGTGAGAGAAAAAAACACCTGTTTGGATATTTATGCTGAAAAGAGAGTGCATCAGATTAACTTCTATCACATTGCATCAGTGCACATTATAAAAACTCTATGTTGCCATTACTAAATTCAAATTTTGTGTCTTTACTGCTATTGCCATGTTATCCTCCTCCAAGTCATCTCTAATCATATTTGTTATTGTATTTGCAGGGCTTGCAAACTTGCTTGGTTGCTCTTTTGTCTAGGTATGGTGTATCACCTTTACACTTTGTTTGGATGAAATTCCCCTTAATGATGAAAAAAAAATTAGAGAGGAAAGAAATTAAATGGAAAATTAGAGAGCAAATTAAGTGGAAAATAACTTGTTTGGATGGAATGAAATTGAAAGGAAAGAAATAATTTTTTTCCTTTTCATTTGTTTGGATGAGATGAAATAAAAAAGGAAGGGAAATATAAAAATAGGAAAATGTAAAAAATACCCTCCATAAAAGACAAAAAAACCTTTCAATAGATATTGTTTTATTAAAAAATGTCATTGCATCCAAATTCATTTATTTACTTAACTGTTATAATATTTAATTGCATTTCAATAAATTAAAGTGATTGATTCAAATGGTACATGTTTGATTCCCCGTAAGTAAGGTCTTAGGTTTGAGCATTATGGATGGAAAAAATCTCCACTAGTAGAGTTAGCCCATTATGATGTGGATGTTTCCGGCCTTAACAGGATTGTTCTCCAAATAAGGATACCTATGGTTTTAAAAATAAAATATTAACCTTATTAAATAAGAACTGTTGTAAGGTTTAATTTTTGAATATTTAATTGTATCTCAAAGGACAATTTGTTAAATGAAATACTTGAGTGTTTTATACCTGATTTTCACAGGTGTTTGGCAGGGAAAATTTTTAAGTGGGGCCCACAGAAAATAGGCTTTCCATACTAAATTAAACCTTGATCCAAACCAATTGAAAATTTTTCTGTCCATGTATTTTCAGTGCTTAATTTTAAATCCTTTGTATATACTCAAACAAACAAAGGCTTAATGAATTTATTGCTTTCTGAAAGTTATTATGAAATTTTGGTTGTAGTATCCATCTAGAGCTAGAATGATTGCCATTCATTATGTTTTGAAACAATTACAATTTGATTATTTAAGATGCTCAGATTGGATCTAGGGAGGGTTGGCATTCTTCTATTGCTAAATAAAAAACCCAGCTGGATGGATTACCTGTTTTAATACATGATTAGCTCATTGCATAAGAATTAAAGCAATTGTTTTACCTTTTTATTTAAATGCATATTCATGAATATCTTGCATTCAGAAGTCGTTTTCAACATAGATAAATTAGTGACTGCGACCTGTTATTCTGTTACTTTTGCACATAATCTGCCACCAAGTGTAGATAAGTGAAACTTGTGGCTGGTTTGATAGAAACAATGATCTGTGTATAGTAAGCAGAACAACTGAGGCTTAGCTTTTATTACTTCTTACATTTATTTATTTTAGGGTGGAAGAATGCCAATTGTGCATTTCTCTTACCCATCTCTTCTTCCATAGCCCTGGAATTTTTACCTTTCTTTAATAATTTTCAGATGATTTTACCAAGCAAAACCAAAGGTGATGTGCACCTCTGGAGAAGTCTGTCACTGTCTTTTAGTTCTCTTAAAGATATTGTGAAAAGAAAATCTTTTGCAAATTTTTGGGAGGCAACAGGTCACACACAGCTGACTAAAGAACTGAGAAAAGGGTTTTTTAGGTGTAACCTGCCTCATTAGTATTTAAGACTATACTTAATTTGATCATTAATTTTGTAAAAATTTCCTATAGCATTAAACATGTAATAAACTTAAATTACTGTATTTTGAACTTTGAATAACATGAGATGTTGATCATATTATTGCATTTTGTCGTTTTAAAAAAATAAAAATAAAAAGTTTCAGAAGGTATGGGATCAGAATGCTTTAATACCTTGTACTCTTGAAAATGATATCTGAAGAGACTCTTATTTCTTCACTCTTTAGAGAGTAGTTTCAAATGTGTAAGCCTAAGGATGATGTGTTTGAGAATGTTTGAGTTTTCACCCTTGCTTCCTTTGTTGTCCTTTTTAATTGAACTTGTCAATGTGTGTCCTTTCTTCCTCCATGATGTTAACTTGTGCAAGAAACTTATTTGTTTTCCTGTACTGTGCAGGTGGTTCAAGCATGCTGGAGAGTCATACGTTAAAGTACCTTTTTTGGGAGCTATATCACACCTGACTTTGGCTGTTTCTCCATTCTGTATAACCTTTGCTGTTCTCTGGGCCGTTTATCGCAATCAATCCTCTGCCTGGATTGGTCAAGATATACTTGTAAGGATAAATTTTCCTCTTCAGTCTTAAATGGTTGTTACATTAGAAGAGGAAGAGCCGCAGAGGGTGAATTTCTCATAATTTACTTGTGCTTTATATGCATAAATTGTAAAATGTATCCTGGCACACATATGACTCTGCTTCATACTAAAAGGAAATTCAACCAAAGTGGATGCTTTTGGTGAAGACTTTTATTTTTCGGAAACTTTTTCTAATTGAAACTATTTCATAATAACTATATGCACAGCTGAACTGATTATAGTAAACTTCACTTTTTACGAGATATGTAGCATGAAAATTCTGTTTAGCTTTTACACGTCAGGATAAGCCATCAGTCCCTGTCTTAATCATCATATCTTTTTCATTGATTATTCTAACAGGGGATTGCATTGATTATCACGGTTCTACAGATTGTACATGTACCTAATCTCAAGGTGGTTATTTGAGCTTATTCTATCTTCAAGTTAACCATTTTAAAGTTATTCTTGACTTCTGGTGGTGGTAGTAGTAGTAGTAGTTTCTTTATGAGAACTAAGAGACTCAAGTTGCATGATTTGATTGTTTCACAAATTAGGTTGGTACAGTTCTTCTCAGCTGTGCCTTCATTTATGACCTCTTTTGGGTGTTTGTCTCTAAGAAGTTTTTCAAGGAAAGCGTCATGATTGTGGTTAGTGTTGCTTATACTTCATTCTTAATTATTCATGAAAATCACCAACTCCCTATGTATTTATTTACCAATTTTAATTATGCTTAGTTTATTTTCACCATAGGTAGCCCGAGGCGATCGAAGTGGAGAAGATGGAATTCCAATGTTACTTAAGTTCCCACGGATTTTTGATCCGTGGGGTGGTTACAGCATTATAGGTTTTGGGGACATCCTTTTACCAGGAATGCTGGTGGCCTTCTCACTCAGGTTTTATATTTTCTATGTTTCTAACTTTGTGCTTTGCATGACTTAATCATGTTACTCCAAAATTTTATTTTAGTAACAACAATGCACAAACTTTATGGATTCGAAATCTGCTGTGAAAAATTACCTAAGAAACATAGAAAAATGAAGAATGAAGGAATTTGGAGGTCTTAGGACAACAGTGTTTCCCTAATGCTTATATTATAGTCAATGGATTATTGTAATTGGCCATTGTAGACAAGTTTTTAGCAAGAAGAAAGAAGCTTTTCTGATCAATGGTTACTTTCTTGCAGATACGATTGGTTGGCAAATAAGAACCTTAGAAATGGATACTTCTTGTGGGCAATGTTTGCCTATGGCTTTGGTGAGAAAAATCAACTATGTCTGTTATTCATTTTGATAACTGTCCTGGGGTACATGTCAAGAAAGTTAAAATGAAAATTTTTACAAGAAATTGTGTTGGATCTGCCTTGAAATCAGGAGAGGACTATTAAATATAAATTCCTATATAACTTCCTATGTCTGACTTTCTTAGCATGCCTGCAGGTATACATTAGAAAAACAGAACTATCAAAACAAGTTTTCATGACCTTAAAAATAGAAAGTAGATTCTATTATTAATGATCTAGAAATTACATGGTTGGTTGAGCGAATACATACAAATGACCTAACTTTCCTAACTTTCTGGTAATGTTGGTAGGTCTTTTAATTACGTACGTGGCACTGAACTTGATGGATGGGCATGGCCAACCAGCACTGCTATACATAGTTCCTTTTACCCTTGGTATTCTTCTACGGAAAATATAATTATTTTCATCATTTTAAGTGATGAAAATTGTATAGGAAATTGATGAAAACTTTTGATGCACTAATGCAGGGACCTTGATGACATTGGGACGGAAGCGTGGAGATTTGAGGGTGTTGTGGACAAGAGGAGATCCTGAAAGACCGTGTCCACATGTTAGACTCCAACATAGTGGAGACTTAAGCCTTGAATGAATGATATTGTAACTTTAATTAACTTGTTTTCCTATATTTCGTATATGTAATGCCAAAACCAACCTTACTTAGGAAATTTCAGAGCCCTTAAAACGAAGCAGGGCCTCACATTTATAGAAATAGTTTAATGTAGAGTTTGTTCACAAATTTCTACAGTTTAGAAATCTCTAATTATTCACCGTTGATAAGCAAAGCGCATTAATAAGGTTGTATAATCAATGAAATTTGAAATTAGATTCTTAATAATACAAGTTAGGTTCTTAACAGATTGAACCATTTTTTTTTGTTGGCAGATTCTTGAGATTACCCATTATCACAGTTGCATGCCAATGCAGACATACTACCATTAACTGCTCATTAGTCATTACTACTCATCCTTACTTTTATGGAAGAAATTGTAAAACAACAAAGAACCAAACACCCCAAAGACAGACTACTAACTTTTCCTATATTACAACTCACCCCATAAGTTTTTAAGACTATACAATCCACCGTGCTGTTAATAAACAAATAGAATATTTCATGAATAAATCATGGCTAACTTAACATTTTTTTTTTATTTTTGACTCCAAAGGATAAACTATGATTATCTTTACATTTTCTCCCACCTACTCCTTTTTCCTTCCTAGAAAGATTATTAAACTCAAAGCCATTCCTGTCAAATGTTATAATAAAACCAAAATTCTGAAACGGCTTTCATTCCAGCTCAACGAATTACATGCCCGACACATGAAAATTAGTTTTTCTAAAGGTTGTTAAAATATTTTAAAATAATATATTCATAAACCATGGTTAACTCATCAGTTAAGATTGGAATGGAATATTCCTTTTATTATTAACTATCGGGGTGAAATGTAAGGAAATGATGCAGAAAAATTCTTATTATGAACATACAATTCATAACACAATTTTAACACACATCATGACAACAAAGTTTTGATTGAAGGCGTACTTGAAGACAAACCATCCATGAATCCCAATAGTGAGCGTGTACTATTCTCAATCTGAGTGTCTTATGTTCAGTGTGTTACTGACTCTGTATGATAATCACCTAATGGGATAGTGATTATATAGGCAACCACATATGAGAGCAGGAACCTCTCACTGGGCACATAGGATGGGCCAACCTATCACGGTCCATCCAAACAAAAGCCCAATAGCTAAATCTATATTATATACATAATATTTACATGTTATATAATTAATCAACACAATATAGATATAATAATTTAATGATGTTAATCCATCAAATTAATATAATAATATATATTAATAAGAAAATCTAACAAGTGAAACTTAGTGGATTGGGTTGTAATAAGACAAAAGTTTAAGGGAGGTGGTCATAATTTACTCATTATTATTACATAACAAAAAAAAAATCACAACGTTCCTCTTAAATCGGGTTGAACTTATCAAGTTGGTCCACTAACCTAAAAAAAAAATCAATATAGAAAAGTATTTGGTCTATCAAAACATTAAATCTGCCTTATTTGATCTATAGCAGGCAATTCGGGCAGACAACTTGAGCCAAGTATTATCAGGTTGCGGGGTTGCGGGCTACTTAGGGTCGGATTAAAGACCCACATAAATTTGGGTCTTAAAATTAGAGGTCCTAGTCCGTCTTTCAACGGGCTGCGGACTTGATCGGGTGACCTTTTTTTAAAAGTTTTTAAAAAATTGACTTGTAAAAAATTGAATTACAAAAAACTGAACCAAATTAGTAAAATTTGTCTAAAACTACATTTGTAAAAAATCTTGTGCTATTGAAATTAATTAACTATTGCTAGACAAACAATGTTATAAAATCAATAACTTTTCTTGTAAAAATATGTTTGTTTTTATGCTATAATTGAAAATTAAAATGAAATATTGGCACATAAATCCTGTAAAATCAACAAGACTTCTTGAAAAAACTTGTTTGTAAAAACATAAACTAATAAGTAGTACTTCTCATTTTGCTAGATTAATTAATAAGTAGTACTAATATTTTTTTTAAAAAGGACTTGGGCCGCTCATGGGCCTGTGCGGGCTGGCCCGACTCAACCCATTTTTTTTAGCTTTTTTGTTATCGAACTTTTTTTTAATTATTAACTTTAAATTTATTTTTAAGACTCACACATTATATTTTTTTATGGCGGGCTTAGACCAACCCAACTCTAGCGAACCTACTAGGATTTAAACTATATGAGACACAAATCAATAAGGTTTTCTATATAAAAGACATATTAGTTTTAGCTACTTATCAGCTTAATATCTAATATTAGCTTTCGTTACTTAGTAACCTATTATAGTTTTTTTTCTTTTATCTCATTTAATAAATTTTCTCTCGCTTGTTATAAAAAAAGTAATATTATGTGCAATTTCATTTTTTATGTGTTTTTCTATTTCAATTATTTTATTTTTTTATATGGTTAAACAAGTCAATCCACCAACTTCTCATTAATAACATATTAAGTAAGATTATTTTTTTTGAAAATCTAACGGGTCAACCCGTCTAAAAAAGACAATGGAAAAAATTAATTTTGACATGACGGATTGTGTTAACTTGTTTTGACAAACTTAAATCTTACCAAATTTGTATTTTTAAATAAATCTTACCAATTTAGTTTGAAGATTTTGTTTTTAAATGGTGCGTAAATATTATTATAAGTGTTTGTTAAATCTCAAGGTTTGTTATGATTTAATGAGCTATTAAGATCCAACTTTAAAAAATATATTCAATCCACAAAACTTTATAAATAAGGGAAAGGGAAATTTGTTGCTTGATAGGAAAAGGGGTGCATATACAGGAGATAAAAAGAAATACGTAAGAGATAATTGATAAATATGAGACTATATATAAATAAATCAAGTGTAAAATTAGCATTACAGGAAAGGGAATAGTGTGGTGATCAATGCCCTTGTCCTTCTATGTATATCTATCTGGAGAGGGAAAAAAAACATATGTGGTGAATGGTTACAGGAAGGAAGATTTTTTTTTAAAAGGATAAAAATTAAAGGTGAGTAAAAAATGGATGATAGAAAAAATGGTTGTTAAACAATAAAAATTGTTATTGTAATTCATGGTTAGTCTTGGTGGGGGGTGGGGTGGTGATGGTGGGTTTGGGGTGGTGGTTGTGGGAGTGATTAAGAAGAGAAGGAGGAAGAAGGTGACATGTGAACTCTAATTTTTTGATGAAATGCAGAGGTTAACATTCTGTTTGATGAATTTTGGAGATTAATATATTGTCAGCTTTAACCATAACACTGTTCTTTAGAAAATGTGTGCAAACAATAATATTACCTTTTAAAAAACATTTTTTTCTTAATTTTCGCATGTCAACATTACACATGACAATGTAAAAATGGTCTATTAGTTACCATTTTAAAATATATACAGAAAATTTTATAACAATCTTAAAGTATTATTTTTGTTTAAACGTCTGTCTTGTATGTAGATAAAATAACAGAGTTATAAAAATAAAAAAATTTAAAAATTAATATTAATTTTTATATTATTTAAAACAATTAAAACTTATTTTAATTATAAAATCTTTTTTTAAGTTGACTAAAATTATCGGAGAACCAAACACCTTATAAGAGTTCTATCTGTAACTGTAAACCTAAAATTGGAAAGGGAGCAATTGACACGTAAGTGTGTAGTTTGTAACGTATAAGTATGACGCCAGAAAGGAAAAGCCGTTAACATTGGCAAGTGCTGTCACTTTCCCATCGCTAACAAAACAGCAATTTCTGTCTTTCCGCCACCTAACATTTTTTTTATCACGATATCATTTGTCATACTTGTTTATTTTGTTATATTTCTATTTCTTTTATGATTCACTCCTAAAAATTTGATGCACACTGATATTTTTCCTAAAAAAATTCTTCAATAATATCTTTCTACCACATATTTGTTCCTGCGACTAACCTAGAGTGTGATTGAACATAAATGATACATCATTTATAAATTAAGTATTAAAGATTTGATTTTTCATCTCTAAGTGCAAAACAATCTTAGATATCTATAAATTAGCTAGTAACAACTACCATATTAGCTTATATCTGCACTTGTTGCCACTGTATATGCGTTTATACGCTTAAATATGGGTAGTTACAAAAGGAGATTTAAAAGTATAAGGAAAATTTAATAATAATTTTTAAATTTTTTATTTTCATAATTAAATAGACACGAAGTAGGGTATCTACAATATACACATAATAAATATAAAATTCAAAAAAGAATCATTTATTACACCCTGTTTGTCTGCGGCGGATAAGATAAGAACAAGGGAAAGGCACCAATGAGAATCTGTCAACATCCTCTCGCTCTTTCCAGAACAATCTTCCAATTATATTTACCCTAAAGCTCACTTAATTAACATTTTAACCTCTAATGTCTTCTTTATTTAACATATTCTTAACATCATGCCCTATACAAAAGCAAAAAAAAGTAACACATTCTTAACTCAAGAAAAAAGAAAAAGCAAAGAAAAAGGTGTTTGCCATATATCATCATGTGTGCCAGCAAAGCAAATAATAGACTTTCAGCTTTTTCCAAATTCCCCTATATATGTATGTAATTACTAGTTTGAGGACAGAGAAATCTGAGGAAGCAGCTGGTTAGAGTTGAGTTGTTAACAGAGAAAAGTGTTAGGATGGAGAGGGAGGAAGATGTTAAGGTTGGAGCAAACAAGTATTCAGAAAGGCAAGCTTTGGGGACAGGAGCACAGGGTGACAAGGACTATAAGGAGACACCACCAGCACCCTTGTTTGAGCCAGGGGAGTTAAAGTCATGGTCTTTTTACAGAGCTGGCATTGCAGAGTTCGTTGCCACCTTCTTGTTCCTCTACATAACTGTCTTAACTGTCATGGGTGTCAACAGGTCACCCTCCAAGTGTTCATCTGTTGGCATTCAAGGAATTGCTTGGGCTTTTGGTGGTATGATCTTTGCCTTGGTCTATTGCACTGCTGGAATATCAGGTTTGATTGAAACTCTTAATAATCCATTCCTCCTATTTGCATCTACTGTTTTAGTAAAAGAGTAAATTTTTATCTTAGTAAAAGGATTAACATGAAAGAGGTCATGTAATGTTAGAGACTGATTTGAGGTTTTTAAGATCGCAGGACTAAAGTGTTTGTTCCATACAATTTTGATAAGTAAATGGAGTATTTATCTTATAGTGACATAGATGTTGGGTGTGGTTGGCACAGGTGGGCACATAAATCCAGCAGTGACATTTGGTTTGTTTCTGGCTAGGAAGCTGTCCCTCACGAGGGCAGTGTTCTACATTGTGATGCAGTGTCTTGGAGCTATCTGTGGTGCTGGTGTGGTCAAGGGGTTTGAGGGTAATGCAAGGTATGAGTTGTTCAAAGGTGGAGCAAATTTTGTGAGTCATGGATACACCAAAGGTGATGGCCTTGGAGCTGAGATTGTGGGAACTTTCATTCTTGTTTACACTGTCTTCTCCGCCACTGATGCCAAGAGAAACGCTAGAGACTCTCATGTTCCGGTATTTAATTTATCATTCTAATCTTTCTTACTGGGAAATTGTATGAGGTTTTGGTACAATAAACACACACACACCACACATATGGTTAGAATTTGGAAATGGGATGATTTTTGTGGACTATGTAATAATTAATCTGTCGAAAAAATTTGTAGATTTTGGCACCTCTTCCAATTGGGTTTGCTGTGTTCTTAGTCCACTTGGCCACGATTCCTATCACAGGAACTGGCATAAACCCAGCTAGGAGTCTTGGTGCTGCTATAATATACAACAGAGATCATGCTTGGGATGACCATGTATGTACATTTTCCACCTGTTTCTCATTATGTGACTTGAAAATTGTACTACTTGTTTTGCTTATAATTTATAAAATGACTTGTTTGATGGTTTAATTATGTGGGTTGCAGTGGATTTTCTGGGTTGGACCCTTCATTGGAGCTGCCCTTGCTGCTGTGTATCATCAGATAGTGATCCGAGCAATTCCTTTCAAGACAAGGGGTTAATCATTCCTTTATCAAAATTAATTATGCTCCTTGTATTGAAGTATCTACCTGGTATCCTCTTTTGTCGATTTGGCCAGTTCATATGGAACATCTTTTTGTGTTAATTCAATCCCTCGTGTGTAAATTATGACCTCTGCTGTTGTTTGTGAATTCAACACACTTCTTTCATGCTGTTATTATGTGTGCCCTATGCTCAATGTTTATTACTTGTAGTATTTTTTTCCCTCTCATTTAATAATATCGAGGAATGGAAAATATGAGCTTGCAATTGGATTTTCCAACTAAAAAAAATGGAATTCCGAAAATACAATACTTATTAGTCCGTTCCATTCCTGATTCCTGATAAAGTAAAATGGGAATCCTTAAATTATGCTTTAATTTTTTTAAGCCCTTTTCAAAATAAAAATTTGTTCTGATATTCAAAAAAAAAATTGTTAACCACACAATTGAGATTAGACAATTCTAAGCGGTAATTTTTTTGAAATGCATAAATAATTAAATCACAAGCCTAATAAACATTTATTTTTTAACAAAACAAAGATTTGTAACAAAAAAAAAACTCAACCCTTAGTTGAAGTTAACAAAATCAACAATAATAATGAAGGATCTCAAGGCCAATGGGAAAGCGAGTTGACTAAGTGTGTTTACTTTCCAATTAGGAAAGTCTAACTAAGATTGGTCAAAAGTTGTGTTTCCAATTTCATAAGATTGAGGGCTAACGTTGGATATCCTTGCAGGAATCCATCATGCAAATTTTGAGGATTTTGCACTATCTTAGTGGATTCCAGGAATACGCTATGGAATCCAAAATTAGCTTGACACTAGGAAGTCATTCCACGAGTGTACATATGTTACCTGCAATTCCCTTACATTAGCCAATAAATAGGTTACGTTCTAGGGAAAAAAATCTGGCCCTACATGATTCCTTAGCAGCTGTTGCGATACACAACAGCTAGATGGTTTCCAAGAGCATCATTGCTAGGTAAAACTATATCTGGGCAAGCAAATGCTGTTTGCAGAATCCCCCAAATTGGGTCATGTTCTGGCTCTTGATAAGCATGCCTTTGGGTCACACTGACACCTGCATATGACAATGTTGTTGGCTTTTGTGTGATGAAACTGGATTGCACCGGCACTGCCGTTGAGTGGTGTAGATGAGCCAGATGCAGTATAAGGACTAGATATTGGAGATGGAGACATCCTTCCACTCACATGCAATGATCTAGTTGGCGATAATGGGCTCTCAGTAGGAGTCACGGGACAAGATACATGCCTTGGTGAATGGGCATCACTGAAAATAAGGGATGGGAAAATTAAAATTAGTTCATTTGCTTTGACATCACTTACAAATCTCATGCCCTAGTATGAACAAATAATTTACAATTTCCCTCCATGGTCATGACATTAGTTATCATAATAGTCCAATTTAATAAAATATTGAAGCTTGATTATGAAAATACTTATACAATATTTTTACAAGACAAGTATTTAAAGCACTGCATGCTCCTAAGCTTACATTTGAGTGACAATTTTGTATGATGACTTTAATAATTTGATTCATACAACATTGATCAAGGACAAGTATGCATGTGATTTTTTTCATGATCGAGTGTTCATTTTAGAGATAGAGAGAGAGAGACCTTGATCCTGAACCAGTTCTCAAGCTTCTAGGTAGATATCTACCAGCCACTTCTGAATCTGAGCATAAATTATGTTTTGGAGGTGCAATGGCCTAAAAGAATGGTAAGAGACAGTGATAGTAAGAACTCGAGAAATTTGGGAAAATCCAAACAGAATAAAGACAGGCAAACAAAACAACTATTCATGTGTTTCCTATGAATCAACCATCTTGAGGTTCCAAGAGTTTTAATCATATTCAGACATTCAGACTACAGAACCCTTGCACAAAACCTTTATGGCAGTTCTTTTTTATTTATTTCATATACTTGCACAAATTTTGGCATATAAGGGTAAGAACCAAGAACTTCAGAGAAAAGGTATCATGGACACTTCCAAGTGATTTTACCAGAGATCTCAGAGCATTTGCCAAATCATGTACTGCTTCTGAAGGATCGGCAGACAAAATAGGTCTTTCTGGTGTGGCCTTCTTAACAAATGGATGCATCAGAAGCTGGGCGGCAGAGGGACGAAGCAATGGATTCCTTTGCAAACAAAGCCTGACAAAATCTTTTCCATCTTCTGATAGATGATCTGGGATTGCAGGAAGTTCCTTGCTATTCCAAATCTTAAACATAGCCGCAACCTAACATGGTGAGCACAACAGGATAAACAAAGATAAGCAACCTGTTAGGTATCTTGTACCTCCAAGAAGATAAAAGGGCGTTATTCGTCCCTGAATTTTATTGATTTCAGAAAAAAAGTGCTACGCAAAGGAGTCAACTCCTCTCACATTGGAATTAAACCAGTTTTGCACTAAGCAATAAAAAGAAAAATCTGTCCCTGTTGGAAAACAAAAGAGCTATTTAGAGGAGATTGGTTAACACTCTAACCACCTCAAATTAACATATAGATAAGCTAACTAATAAAGATAAAGATATAAGAGATTGGTTAACAACCTAACCACCTCAAACTAACCTATCAACTAATAAAGATAAAGATAGATTTAAAGATTTAATTTCTATTTTTTCCCCTTCTTTCTATAATACCCTTTTAGCTTATTTGGAGGTCTAACAATACCTTCCCCTCCTAAAACAACCTTGTCCTCAAGGTTAAAATCTGGAAATTGAGTTTGGATATGGTGGCTGAATCAACCTGGTTGTATGGTGTCATCTTTCTCCCCATAAACACTTTCCGGATTTGCGCTATCATCCCCAGCCAAGATAATGACCTGCAGGTTCTTATCTTGACAGTGATGTCCTGGAACAAAAGGTAAACCGCAATGAAAGCATCGATTTTCTTCCCTACGTTTCACATATTCTTGGTATGGTAAGCTTCTGGTTCCCTTGAATCTGTTGGTATTTGTAGGTGTAGGCACAGAACAGACTTCTCCCTGATTTTTATGATTGATGTTGTTGCTTTGGAAATAACAGGGGCTTCTATTCGAGAAGCTGATCCCTGGTTCCCCTGAAATCGATACCCTGCTGCTGTGGTACGTTCTTGTGGTTTCCCCATGAATTGACCCTCTTTCATGGCATCTTCTATGTCTCTCACAATTTCCATGGCGCGATTTAGCTCTCTAGGATCATGGGGTCGGACTAATCCTCTAATGTTTGCACGTAGTCTAGCCAAGAAATATCCCAAGATTTGCTCCGCCGAACTGTTTTTCATTTGAGCAATTAGAAACTCGAATTCTTGGGCATAGTCTTCCACTGTTCCTATTTGTCTTAAAGCTGCCAACCTTTCATACACAGAACCTCGCCCATTCTCGCCATATCTTTTTAGTAATGCTCGTGAAAAATCATCCCAAGAAGGATTCTTGGTGTTGTTACGCCAATATTGGAACCAATGGCAAGCTTTTCCTTCCATGCTAATGAAGGCCACACGCAGTTTTTCTGATGGCTTGACATGGTGCACTGCAAAAAACTTTTCTGCCCTAGCAAGCCAGCCCAAGGGGTCATTCCCTTCAAACGCGGGTAGTACCACTTTCTTCAACCAAGAATGTTGCAAATCTTTTTCATCCTTTTCATTGTCACTAGAACCAATGCTGGAACTGTCTGTATTATCTTGTGGTTATTTCTTGGTGAGACATTCCATGATAAGACCTCTGATTTGATTCAAATCGGGCATAATTTTCCTGGATGTAGGCGACACACGAAACGGCAGGTCGGACCAATTGTTAGGTATTTGTACCTCCAAGAAGATAAAAGGGCGTTATTCGTCCCTGAATTTTATTAATTTTAGAAAAAAAGAGCTACGTAAAGGAGTCTACTCCTCTCACACTGGAATTAAACCAGTTTTACACTAAGCAATCAAAAGAAAGATCTGTCCCTGTTGGAAAACAGAGGAGCTATTTATAGGAGATTGGTTAACACCCTAACCATCTCAAATTAACATATAGATAAGCTAACTAATAAAGATAAAGATATAAGAGATTGGTTAACAACCTAACCACCTCAAACTAACCTATCTACTAATAAAGATAAAGATAGATTTAAAGATTTAATTTCTATTTTTTTCCTTCTTTCTATAATACCCCTTTAGCTTATTTGGAGGTCTAACACAACCAACATTCAATACAAGCATTTGCTCCAACTAAGATATTCATATATTTGTATCAGAAAATGGATTTGAAAGGAATAATAAAGAGTATTCAACAGTATGTCATCAAAATTCCCTCACCTCTTCATATTGGCTCCAAGGTGGTTTTGCAGTAGCCATCTCCAAAACCGTGCAGCCAAGGCTCCAGATATCAACAGCAAGATTACAACCATTTGAATTTGTCATAACCTAGATCATCAAAGTCACATCACAAATAAGAACATTACCTGAAAAGTATCAATAACAGAAAGTATTACTTAACAAAAAATCATACTGACCTCAGGAGCCATCCAGTATGGACTTCCTTTGAAAGATAATGGACAGGACTGTCCACTTATCTGCAATCAGTTCCAATACGAAAAATTAACTTGAGTCGGTCATCCAATGCCCAAGAGCCACTTCTTTTACGTAAAGATGAAAGTTGCACAGCATACACATTAGAATAATTTTTAAAAGGTCTTACATGCTTTGCCATGCCAAAATCTGCTAATTTTACCCTCCCACTAGGATCCACCAATATGTTTGCTCCTTTAATGTCTCTGAGAAAAATGCAGCAATCAGACAAAAGAGGAAATAAGGTAACAAAAAAATTACAGTAAAGACTAAATAAGAGAATAATTCCAACAGAATTTAAAAGTAGACAGTCATATGATTAATTGAGATTCACCTATGGACGGTGTTTTTAGCATGTAAATATGTAAGACCTAACAAGATTTGGCGAGTGTAATTACGAATAGCAATTTCACCAAGCTGGCCATATTGTTGAAGCAACTTATAGATTGACCCACCAGAAATAAACTCCAAGTATATATAAAGTTTGTCATCTACCTGTTTAACGTGAAGAACCATAGAGCAGTCAAAACAGTCTGAAGTATCAACACCATTTCCTAAATTTTTTGTGGTGAATTCCCAAGGAAAATGGGTATTTCATAAAACAGAACGTCAATTACAATTGCTGAATTATATGCAATGTAATTTCTTTTATGCTCTCAATTGTTAGCAAAAATTTCGATACTGAAGCACAAAAATGTTATACCATTATTAGAATGAAGCAAAGAGTCCAATAGATATACCGTCTCAGATCCATAATATTGGACTATATTTGGATGCCGCAAGCGACTTAGCAATGCAATTTCCTGCAAGAAGCAATTGATGGTGAGTGATTATGCATAATCAGTACATATCAAGTGTCTGCGCTTCTCCCGCTGTCTCTCATAACTAAATTGGACTATTTCCTTCCGAAATTATTCTCAGTAATTCTTAATTTTCTTTAAGTGGGGCCTACTGGGGAATGTAGGCCAGTTTTTCACTTGGTAAATGACACGTGAGTAATAGAGAAAGTGTACTTCACCTAATCTAAAAAAACAAGCTTACTTGGTCAAGTTGTTGTGCACATTCCCTTGATTTAGCATCATCAGAAAAAAGAGTAACCTCCTTCATTGCACACATCTCTCCACTTTCACTATGGTTCAGAAGTTGAACTAAATCAGGCATAAAGGTAGAAACTACTTAATGCAAGAAAATCATTGATAACCGTAAGTCCAACAACACAACAAAATCAGCTAAGTTCAGGAATATAAACACATGACCGGAATAACAAATGCTAAATACCTATTAAAACCAAGATATACATGTCCAAATGTCCCCCTTCCAAGCAGTTGCCCCTTTTTCCAGCATGAACCAGGGCTTGTTTGATTTTCTGCTGTGCTAGGACTATGAGGTGCTGAAGGAGTAGTTGCAGAATAGGTCGGTGAAAATGGACAGAAATTAGTGATTGTTAATGGAGGAGGTGGTAATCGGTGAGCCTGTTGTTTTACATCACCAGGACATCTTGTTGGTGATTCTGTTACAGCAACTCCAGCTCGTGAATAAAGAGAGGTGACAGCACCACTGTTTTTCCTTGAACTGAAACCAGGGCTTGTCATTCTGGGACTGGGTATTGGAGAGCACTCAGGGCTGCATCTGCTCTGTGGCCAAAGTATCTGCCCAGAAAGATCCCTAACAACTGAATTATTGCCCGAACCTGGACTAGAGCAGTGCCCAGAAACTATATCAGGATACAGCTTTTCTGTACAGAATCCAGAGTTCAAAACTTGCTCGGAACCAAATGCTTTCAGTGGACTTCTAGAAGGACTTGACAATGAACTACCTGGAGCAATGCATAAGCCACCTGAACAAGCTATGTGCAGATTTGATCGATGCAAAGAAGCCCCTTCGGGTGTGCTAGATGAAAGTTGATGGTTGCACAATTGAGGAGCTGGTTTTGAGTATACACTTGAATTTTTCTGGATGGTAACGGGTGAGTGATCCTTGTGCACCACACTTTAGAGTCATAGAAATACATCAATAAGAGAAGGAACACAAAACAAGCTAAACATATGGAAAGGACTAAAGAAATGTATGTAAATGGAAGTAAACCCACCAGGAGTTACTGCGAACAACAGCTCTGCTTCTATTTTCACTGTCAGATGCCAGTGGAGTAAGGAAATGTGAGTGACATCGGTCATAACTATCAATAGAACTCCCACTGGAAACAGATGCGGTGGCTATATCTTCTGCAGCATCTCTAGGTTCTCCCTTTTTAGAAACACAACCAGGCTCTGGTAGGTGAAAATATAGAGATGGCTTCAAGCCTCTGGTGCTTTCATCTATTGATGGTACACTAACTACAGAATTTGCATGATTGGTGGAAGGAAGGTGTGGCCCTGGGAGTGGGAGTGGCTGGGCATGAGGTCTTTCTGTAAAGCTTAGGCAGCGGGAAACATAGGTTGAGGGTGGTGATGATCTTGAAGGCTCAAGGGATCTAGACCTGTTCTCTGAAGTAGTGTCACTACGATGTTTCCTAGACCCTCTTGATCTCTTTAATTTCCTCTGTATTGTATCGATAATACTTTCCCTGTTTTCTTTCCGCTTCACCTCTTTGGATGAAGACTTCCCCCACCACAATGGCATGTCTTGAGGAGATGTTATAAAAAAAAAAAAAACTCAGAAATGACAGGAAATATCAACTAAAATGTGGCGCAAATTCACATTAGGCACTAGCCAGCTGTCATGTGCAACAAGGAGCCAAATCTATAACTCGTGTTTGTAAAATGGTAAATTGACTAAATTCATTACAAAGTATCTAAATCTCCACTGAAGTGTAATATTCTGCCCTGCGTTATAAACCATAAAAGGGGAATGTGCTCTGTGTAAGAACCTGAACAGAAAGTTTCAATGTTAGATTGGTTCTTACCAGAAATAAACATTTAATAAACAAAGCATATAAGGTATACAAGTTTGTGTAGAAGTGACTGATATCAGATAATTGATCATCAATGTTCAGTAGCCTTTTTATTTGTTAAAACTTCTGATTTAGGATTAATGGTTGCAAAAAGCATAACATCAACTTCAACAATCATTTTTAGGATAAATACAATGTCAAATGAAACACGGTAAGCCTCAATGACATATAAAAAGGATATTAAAAATTACAATGAGGACAAGAAACTATGTTGGAAGGTACAATAATGGGGAAAAGTATTCATAAACTTGTATACATCGGACGGCAGATTATATCCAAATGGCATCTTTAACTGAAATAACAAGAAAAGCACAAGAAGAAGCATTAAAAAATTAAATATTAAGAAAACGGCACATCACATGTTCTGTCTTACAGCAATTATTGGAACCTAATGTATGTCCAAATAATTTAGTCTAGGAAAAACCGTTAAAATTTCTCGAATTAAAATCAATTAGAATTTAGAAGGCATGCTGATGATGTCATTATCATAACTAAAGACAAAAGCAGACAAATCATCCATGGAAGTTCCATTGGTTTAGTCTACAAGCTATGTTGATGTGTCGCTTAAAAGCCCGGTTAACTAACTCATCCTTCAGATGAACACAGATTATATAGACTAAAGTTGAATTTCAGTAAGGCCTTATTAATTTTATAATAATGGGAATAGAAAAAAAGTGAACTGTGGAAAAAAGTATGCTCTACACTATCCAATTAAAGGGAAAAAATTGATAAGAAGATAATTTTGGAAACAAATATTAGAAGATATAATTTATCAAAAAAACACTTAAGCAGGACTTGCAATTCAACATGAAGGAAGCACATGGAACCAAGACAACTAGCAAACAACATTATACATGTGCATGTAATCAGAAGATGGGTGTTAAAAAGAACCCAAAGGAAAAAGCCCTATACTCATCTCAACTTGTATAAACAAATTTCTTAGACCGAAACCATTACACTGTCGATGAAATTTGTGAAGAAATTAGCAGCAACTACGAACCTCAATAAAAATTGAACTGAATATGCTACCACAGTGGTTGCAATTCCTGTCTTAACAGACACGAAAGAGCAACACTAAACAAAGTTCAAATTCCGAAAGAAGCATGCAGCCATAATTGTTGGATGATGAACAAGCACATAGTGTTGAATTCAGTAGAAGAAAGTGATGAACCCTACGATCACTCACTGGCAAACGTCGACGTTTTACGGTGAAGATTGGAAGCAAAAGGTGTGTCCCTTCCTCGCGGACACAGCGACAAGAAGCTGAAAAGACACAGAACAAAGGGGATGGAAAGGGACGGATTGAGAGTGGAAGAAACAAACAAACAAACAAACACCTGACCAGAAACAAACTCGGGAAGTTTTTGCTGTGTAAAATGTGAAATTCAGTATTCCCTCCATTTATATTATAATAATCTAATATAAAAAATAGTATTTCATTTTATAAAACCTTTTAAAAAATAGAAATATTCATTGTATTTATTTAGTAAAAAATATAATAAATACTCTTAAAAAAATTTAGTTCAATTTTTAAATTTTTTTTCTTACGAAGTTTGACTTTGATAATGACAAATTTAATAAAATAAAATTATCTTTATAATATTAAAATAGTAATTATTATTTAAACTATATCTTATTGTAAATAATATAAAACGAAATAAATAATATAAATCATTGATTAATATGTGAAAAAAAAAGACTCAACGTTATGTCTTCTCTCGCACGCAAAGATCCTAACTGTGAATTGAAATTTCACGACACTGTCAGTGATCATAGGGAACATGAAATTCATGTGGAACCTTCAACACAGGGAATCTTGTTACTTTACTATCCAATTTTTTGTCTTTTTTTTATAATCGACAACTTATTAAAACATCTGTTTTATTAGTATTCACACTCTTAAGCAGTCAAAATGTATTCTGGATATAGTTTTTTAAATAATTATTATAAAAATTATAAATAATTACTTATATGTTATTTACGATTGGATGTCAATATAAACTTCTTTTACCCTTATAGTATATTTAAATTAAATTCTTAAATTATTCCATTATTACCATCCTATACTTTTTCTTTTCAATTGTTGTTCTTATACACTTTCTTTGAACCCTACTAATCCATAATTTTCTGGTTTAATATTATCCTTTTCAGTCTTAAACATAGAAAAAATAATTTATGGAAAAAATTAGATTCATTTTCATTTTTTTTACCAATTAAAATAAGACTTTTCAATTTGGTAATATTCTCATTAATGTCAATTTATATTACTCAATTTGAATATTACTAAATTTGCTAACTTTCACACTTATTAAAAACGTGTGTTCAAATAATTATTTTAATTAATGTTACTAAATATATATGATTTACTTATAAAAAATTATCTTTAATCATATTTAGACAAATCAAAGGAAAAATATATTCAAGAAGATATATTTGATACTTTCAGCCATGTTTCACACTGAAAAGAAGAAATGGAGAAGATGGTTGTTGGTGAAGGGGCCATAAGCTCAACAGTGCTAAGAGGCAACTGGACCATGCACAGAGCGTCAAGTCATCGATTGCTCGGAATAAAGACGCAATCGTAGAAAGGGTGTGATGGTGGTGAAGATTAGAGGCTTCTCCTCACTTGACGCTAGTGGGAAAGAAAAGAAAACTATGACAAGATTGAAAAGTGGAGAGTAAAGAATTTGATAAGGTCATGCTAGAGAATTTAGGAGACTAGAAACTTCTTAACATTGGGTTTGGGTTTTAAATTTAAGTTTATGTTCTAAACATATGAGCCTTCAACATATATAAAATAAAATCAAGTGTATAAGTTTTGGGCAATAATGGTTGTTAGGCCTGTTTTGTCTAAAGCTAGTATTTTTAATATTTTTGTTAATAACTTTTAAATTAGGTGACAGGTAGTATAGTTAAATAGCATATCAAACAACAACAATGATTAACAAAAAAAAAAAGGACTAAAACAAAATAATTAAATTTATAAGGGACTATTATGAATGTTTTATATTGATAGGACAAAAAGTGAAACAAAAGTTTTGTAGGAAAAAAAACTAAAATTCACTAATTTTAAGAGACATATCAAACAAATTGAAAACTTTGATGATAAAATTTGAAGGTAATTTTACCTTTTCTCTTGTTGTCACCTTTTACTGAGCAATTGTATAGAAAATCTAAAAGACCATTGATGGTGTAAGCATGAGAGATTGAGTCTCAATCATGTTTGTATTGTTTGGTTCATCACAGTTTATGTCACCTTTTCCTTGTTCCCTTGTCATTTTAAGCCAATGTCAATGCTTATATGTTAATTTTGGGTAAAAAAGATAGTTAACTTATTATTATGTACATATAATGATTTTAGGATAGAGTTTGAATTAATGATTAAAATCATCAAGTAAAAATAAATAAGACATTCACATATAAGTTTAGCATGTTTGAATTGGACCTTGTCATATAGGCAATATCCAATCTTAATTGGCAAATGTCATGGCTAAGCATATGAACAAAATTATGATCAAATTTGATAATTAAAATATTATAACAAACTAAATTATGAGAATTTACTGTATAATACAATTAGATAGTAACATTATAGGGAATATTGTTTGTCACTTTCTCTTGATATGATCATAGGTCCTGGAAATTGACCATTGACAATGAAAATGTTTTTTGTTTGGAAAATATTGTGGCATTTTGTAATTTGACCCGCAGGTAATAACTAAATGCAAATGTAAAAAAGGTGGTTGAATTGTTTTGTCTCGAGTGCAATATGTCACATACATTAAAATTGTAATAAACCACTGAAATGTTTTGTGTAAGGTTCAATATGTTACATTAAAATTGTGGTGCATAAGTGCATGTAAGAGTACATAAACAAACTGTTTTAGATGAGATTCATCCAGAGAGTAAATGAGAAAATGAATGATGTGCATGGAACAAGGAAGATGCAAAGGTTATGAATGCTTGGTGGTGCAAAAAGAAATACATTAAATCAATATTTAGGTCTCTCATTTCTCTAGTTTGTTTCATGTTAATCTCATAAGTTTTTTTTTTAAGTCTCTTATCTCTCAAAAGCGAAGTTATTTTCATTACATTTCGTTTTACATCACTCCATCATTCACTTAGACACAAAATAAAAATACATTAATTAATTGAATGTAAATATTAAGTATAAATATTAAATATTAAACAAAAATATTAAATATTATTAAATACTAAATATAAATATTAGATATTAAACATAAATATTAAAAAATAGAAAAATATTAATAAATAATAAATATTAATATTAAATATTAGTTTCTAAGTATAAATACTATATTAAATATTAATTACTGAATGTAAATATTAAATATTAAGTCTAACTATTAAATATAAATATTAATTAATAAATATAAATATTAAATATTCACACAATGAAATTTAATAAATCTTATAGATCAAACACAAATCAATCAGACTCAACCAATTTCTAAACTAACATATTTCAACATAAATCATATTTATCAAAATCAATTTTACTTCTCCAATAGTTTTTCAAATTATTTTTCCCTGTCAAACTTACTCAACCTTTTAGTCAAACATATATAGGGCTCGTTTGTTTAAACTTATTTTAAGAGATAAGTGTTTTTTTAAATAAAAAAATACTTATTTTAAATTTTGACGTGTTTGTTTAAAGTTTTAAAAATAAGCAGAAGCTTATTCTAAGAAACAACTCTGATCTGCTTATTAAAAAAGTGATTATAAAAGAAGCGTTTTTTTATAATCACTTTTTTAATAAGCTTAAACAAACGGACCCATAAAGTGTCTTATTTGTCCTCCGCCAAACTACATGGTGTAGCTCGCATATAATTAACCTACACAATACATGGACCTTTTTTTTTTAAAAAAAAAAGATGATTAGTTGTGGGTTACACCAAAACTACATGGTGGGACTTAGATAGCTAAACTAAATTATACATGTGATGCATGTGAGTGGTTAATTTTTTAAATGTAAAAATAAATTATCGATGTATATGAGTTTTTAAGAACTTAATTGTATGAAAATGAGATCATGAAATTTTCCTCGAATCATAATGCTCTAAAAATCATAGAAGAATGCTTGAGTGCAAAGAAAAAAGGGGAATTAAAATTTAGGGAGTAATAGACTGGTGTAGATTTTCTTTTAAATTTCTTTAATTAAAATTAAAGTAACATATATATGAAAACGAAATCCGATTATAAATATAAATGGTTTGACATGAGAATTAAGTGATATTATTCACGTGATATAATCAGTATGAATTGAAAATATAACACTAAACGCTTGAGTATCGTGTTTATGGCCAAGTATATGGGTCTCATTCTCATTATTATGCTATTCGTAACTCATTCTCATTCTCATAGAGCAATGCGCATCACTCACTATGGTATCTTGAAAATTAACCATCACTTTCCAGGTAGGTTCCTGCACACGTACGGTTGTGCCACCCATGAACTCCTGTTATGAGATTCATTATACGAAAGATATAACCATGTTAATTATGTTATGTTATGTCATTTTATTTTATTTTAATCAAACACTTTCTCATCTCTCTTGCTCCCTAATTCCTCACACGGGAAAGACAGCTACTCGTGGGACAAAAGAAATAATAAATAAAATCATATGTTCACATAGTTTGGGTCCCACTTTTAAATTAAAAAAATATGCTGGTTGGTCCTCCACAACTAGTCAGGTATACTACAATTGTTCTTATCACAAATTGAAAACCATATAATTTAGTAATATATAGTGAACTGGTCTGAACCGGGGTCTAGGATCCGGTGTGGGACCAGCCACAAATGTATAGGTGTTTTAGGGTTTGTACACCGGTACAGTGGATATCCGGTATTGTAATCCGGCCTCTCAGTGGGAGAAACCGGTCTTGTTGTCTTGGAGATCCTTCACACCGGAGCTTCGCGTTGAGAGAGGGCGAAAGGTGGTGCCACCTGCGAAGATTCTCCGACGCTCAAGTCAGAAGAGTATATGAAACTCAGTGAATACTCAAGCAATGCAATAGTAAATATGTAAGATAGAACAACGTAACCTTGCATGTGTGTTGGAACATGCTATTTATAGTTGAACGTAGGAAATGAATCGTTGGATGCAAGTGAGCCCCTTGGTTCTGATAGCGTGTAGAGTGTGTCAATCAAGATGACTCAGTACTCAGAGTGTGTCAGGGGGGTAGGTCAATTATCAGAGTACGATCCTGTGATAGGGATAGAGGATAATTGTAACATCCCTGTTTTTAGTAGCAGTCTTATTTAGTAAAAATTGAAGCTTAGAAGGTCTGTAAATGGTAATAAGTGAATATACACCCCGTTGATAGTCTGTGGTATCTCAGAAATGTCATTTTTGTACATAATAATGGAATTTATATGGACTATTAGTAAAATTATGCAAATTCCGAGTGAAATAGGCTCTGATCCGAGTGACAGAGTGAAATTCCGAGTGAAGGATTAGAGATTCCGAGTGAAGGATGAAATTCCGAGTGTAAGGTTATGTTATCCGAGTAATATATGACCAAGAAGGTTACTACCGAGTGGATCCTTGATCACAGAGACAGCTGGAGTGAAGTGGGTTCAAGGGAACCACTTCTAGATGAATATTCCGAGTGAAAACACCCTTGAGAGACTCATTTCCGAGTCAGACCTTTCCAATTGTTTCTTTTCAAGAGACAATCATTATAATTACAGTATACCGAGTGAATAGACTCAATTAGAATTATAACCAAGTGCAATCCGAGTGAGTTGTCCAACTCAGATCTTCCTAGAGAAGAAGGGAATAGCATTCCGGGTAGAAAGATCTTCGAGTGTGGTGTTTTGGGTAGTAGAGTTCCGAGTAAGGGCATATTTGAATCCAGTATAACCTGTTCTAAGAAGCATGACTCCAAATATGCAATTCCGAGTGAAATATAGAGTAATGGAAGCTCATTCCGAGTGGAATATATAGGGCAGAGGTATTTCCAAGTGAGGCTTATATTCTGTTGCTCAATTTCTGAGTGAAAATAGATCTGAAAGGATTGTGAATGAAATGTATTGTGAGGAAGAATTCTGTGTTGTTAAGAGATGAAAAACCGAGTAAACCTGAATGTAAAGGACTTAATTGTTAAGTGGTAAATACTGATTGATTAAGAAGTAACTAGTCCGAGTGAAAAAGGCAAGACTTTATTAGGTCTGAATGAGAACCCCGAATAAATAATGTGAAGTTCCGAGTGAATGAATACCTGTAAGTATTTTATACCGACTGGAATGTGTTGTTGAAAATTATTTGGGAAAAATTGTTGGATGAAATAGTGATTGTTAAGGATTCCGAGTGGTTATATATATATATATTGTATGGTTAAAGCATTACTTGGCTTGAATATGAGTGGTAATGAATGAATAATGCTAATTTAGTAAATACCGAGCGGAAAATGGTATTTGAGAACCCATTCTGAGTGAATTGTAGTAGGTAGGGCCATTTCCGAGTAAGTCTATGAGTATGACTCCTCTTCCGAGTGAGATATACTCTATTGGACCAATTCCGAGTGAGACTTGTATGTGTAAGTCTTTTCTGAGAAGTGAGGGCCTTAATATGTTCTGATTGGAATTGTAGTTGAAGAACCTGGTTAAAACCGAGAGGGAAATATGAGTAAACCGAGTGAGTAAAGTTTGAGTATTTCTGAATGGTAAACCGAGTGAAGTATATTCCCGATTGTGTTGAAGTTAAATACACCGAGTGGAATGGAAAGTAGTATTCCGAGTAAGTGGATGAGTTTTACCGACTGGAACAGTGTATGAAGAGATTCGGATTTGGAATAAAAATTTCGAGTAGAAAAAAAAATAGGAAAAAGAATGTAATGGAGTCGGTTTTTGAAAGACATTACCGAGTGATAAAGGACTAGGCTTGGAATGATTTAACCGAGTAAGAACCATCAGAAATGACCCGGATTTGGGATATAATACCGAGTGAAAGGCCAAGCAAATTAGGAGTCGGTGTGGGGGCGACTTACCGAGTGAATGATGGAAAGATGAGTCGGTTTCATGGGAATGCCGAGTGAGGATTGGCTGATTCGCTCAAGCGAGCAAGCCACGCTCAAGCGAGCCTTGTAATTGTTGACTCGGAAGTGGGAATTCCAGTCGGAATTCACTGACAGAAGTGTTAACCGAGTGTAATTTTACTCGGTATTCACTGACAGAAGTGCGTTTTGACTTCAATTTTGTCTTTTAATGATATTTAAATCCAATCGTGCGCATTATGGATGATGGACGACCAGAAATGGACACTGACTCAGCATATATATTTGTTTAATCCCTAGTGACCCTTCCATTATCACTGACTCAGCATACCACTCAGAAATGGGCACTGACTCAGCATACCACTCAGAAAAGCTGTCTCCCACTTGTCTTCCCACTCACTTCCTCCCTATTTAAACGAGCTCAAGGTCCTCAGAACTCACACCACACACACAACCCAAACACTCTTCATCACTCTCCTTCCCAGCAAGTTTCTTTCTCTCCTATCCCCTCTGTTTCACTCGGATTTGAAGCAGGACAGTGAAGGGAGCCTCTTTCTTCTCCTCCAGGAACTTCATTGAGGTAAGGGGGTATATTCTTGGGTGCCTTGTGGGAAAACCGAGTGGAGGACAGATTCAGTGTGTATGAATTAAATGCTTCAAATTGTATCTGTATATGCATGTATGTATATATATCTGTTACCGAGTGTATATAATCATTGATGAATTGTGAAATATTGGATTGAAAATATTAAGAATCATGGGTACCGTGTGATTTCCAGTGAAACAAATATGATAACAGGTTATGTTTTATGATAATCTGACCGGTTTTACACTTATTTTACTCGGTTTTGCTTATTTATACTCGGATAGTATCTTTCTAGTTGATTTCACTCGGAAAACAGAGTAATTCACTCAGAAAACACTCTATTTCTCTCGGACAGTATCTCCCAAGTCTTATTTTACTCGGAAATCTCTTTCTTATATTATTTCACTCGGAACTTAATTTAATTTCACTCAGAAAATATAATTACTTTTTACTCAGAACTCTTTTTCAGTAAATTCACTCGGAAACACACTATTTTACTCGAACAGTAGCTTCCCAGTCTTATTGCACTCGGAAAACATCATATTTTACTCGGACAGTAGCTTCCCAACCTTATTTCACTCGGCAAAACAATTTATTTCACTCAGCAAATAGTTATTTTCACTAAAAGAACTCCTTTCAACTTGATGTAACTCGGTATATAAAGTCAACTCACCAGAAGACCTTTCCCAACCTAATTCCACTCGGAATCAGGATTATCTTACTCGGATTTTCTTTATTCAGATGTATCTTATTCAGACAGAACCCTTTTTAATTAATTTCACTCGGTAAACTCATGTTTCACTTGGAAACTTATCTTATTTTTATTTAGGAACATTTTCACTCGGATTCACAAACATTTTTACTCAGAAAACTCCTTTCAGACTAATTCCACTCGGAATCCTATTTTATTTCACTCAGAATTATATTAATTTCACCCAGAAAACTGTTTCTTCATTTTGTTTCACTCGAAAGGCATTTTAACTTCACTAAGGAAACTCTTTCAGATTGATTTCACTCGGATTTAGAACTGTTTTACTTAGAAGACCCTCTCAGCTTGATTTTATTTGAAATCGTGATTATTACACTCGCAATCTTAATTATTTCACTCGGTATTACACCTATTTTACTCAGAAAGCTTGGATATCAACATTTTCACTCGGATATAACTTGTTTTAATCGGAAGAATTATTTCCACTCGGAATCAGATCTGTTTCAGTCGGAAAACAACCTTTCCAGTACAATTTCACTCGAATTTTTAACCAGAACGTTTGGAGAACCCTTCTCAGTATGATTCCACTCGGAATCATACATATTTCACTCGGATTTGACCCTGTTTCACTCGGAAAACTCTATTTTTAATGGTTTTCGCTTGGATTTTCATTTAGAAACTACTTTATAATACTTTTTAAATTAATGAGAAGATATGATTATTATTATTATCCTTATTCTATTATTATCCTAATTATTATTAATCTTAATATTATTATTAGCAGTTTTCTTGTTATAAACCTTGTTAACATTTTAATTATGCGTAATTATATAAAGAATAAATTATTTTACTCCTTATGGAAAATACTATATAATAGATATACTTACAAATGTTTAAATAATTGATAGAATCCAAAGAACTTGGAAATGATATGATGAGACTAGAAATACATAAGATACCCAAGGGATCAATTGATAAGATAAATGCATTTCGCATCATGAAAATATTTTGAAGAAGAAAAACCTTTAGAGCATACACTTGGTACAGTGAAGGACACTCACGTTCGATCTCAGTAGAAGAATCTTGGGAGTACAACTGGAACGGCAACCCAATGGCATCAGAGTCGCGCCCTGATAGCCGGGTGAGACGAGTAATTCTGGTGTACTTTGACTAAATGACGGAGTGTGACCATGATCGTAGGGATCCAAGTCTCAAATATATATATAAATCAATGATAAGAACCAATGAGTTCATTTGTACCAGAGCTTGGGCGGACCCTGATCGCTCTAGAGAATTGGAATGGTGATATTCCAGAGAAGAAGAAATAATTTCTTGGGCCCACATGCATCATGAGACTTAATCAAAGATAAATCATAATGGATCCGAACTCATGCATACATTACATCATATTTGATTGTTATGATTGTGAATATGTTATATGTATGATTTATTTCATAGTAATATGCTTGATTGTTATAATTGTGAATATGCTAAATATACGATTATGTGATAACAACATGCTTGATCGTTATAAATATGCTAAATGTATGATCTATGTGACATTGTATGTTAACTGGATTATGTCCGCACCGGATGAACCAATCAGGGTCTTGGGTTATACTCACCCTTACTGTTGAACATTTTTCAGAGGAATTAGAAACTCAGGAACCCGAGTGTGAAGATCAGCAATACGCTGAACACATTGAGAACAATTATTAAGGATAGAATATTTATAATCAGACACCGGATGACTGTATAATATTTAAGGGTGCCTACGTGCTCCATTCTGTTAAGAGTACAATTATTTACAGTTTGTGAATGACTATGTGATATATACAATATTACTTCCGCTGATCTGCCACGTATTTATTTTTAAAAAAAAAATATTCATTTTTTCTAAAAACTGTTAACACTCTCAGTTAAATGGGATGAACCTACAGAAGGATTTGTCTTATCTAACCGAGGGTGTTACAAGGTGGTATCAGAGCATAGTCGATTCATTAAGCTTGTGGAGTGGACCATTAGGTTTCCACGTACTCTGATAGAAATATTTAACAAGTCCATAAAACACCTAAGACTAGATTTCCTATGTGGAATTCTCCACATAACATATACACAGAACCTCTTTGTTGATATTCTATCAACAAATTCCTAAGCGATTCACTTAAACAATGATCATGACCTGGAGAAACTTCTTACTCAAATCATGGAGACGATAAGACAATGAAAATTATCCCATACTCTACTAGGCAGAGCCAAGGATTAGCTAACTTTCAGCGAAACGATCTTACACAATTCGAAGAAGAGCTACGACAGAAAATCCGTCAAGTATTAGTAGACCATAAGAGTTAAAATAAGAACCGATTAGAAATCTGAGTTTAGGACCAAGTAGCTCCAATTGAGATATCATTGGTTAGGACTATTAAGGATATTAGTGGAATTTTTTTGAAGTTAGTAATAAGCCCAAAACTGAGATCCTATTCAGAAACAAGATATGACCTATTTTCTTATTCTCCCTTCATTTTCGTGTATATACTAGGAATTAGGATACCTTGGAGTTTAAGGTAAAATTCTCTAATCTTTGTTTCTAGGTTTTGAATTTCTATGTGATTAAGAGCATGCCTTGTGAATGGGTTTTAGGAATAGAAGCCATTTTCATGCAAAACCCAAAGGTAGAATACACTTATGTGTGTTTCAGGATGGATGTGAAGTGGTATACAAAAATTTCAAGATTTGAGACAGAAGATGATGGTTGTTAATAGCGATTGTTTGATTTTAGTGGAACCCTAACTTAGGATTTAAGGGAAGTAAATAATAATGTCATGAGAGATGATTTTTAGTGAAAACCCACGATAATGTGTATGTAGGTGTTGTTAATGGAAATTAGTGATTATTAGAAATGATCATTGAATTTTGATGAAAAACCCTAAGTGTAGTGATTTGAGGATTTTAACTAAGTTGATGATCTTGATGGCTTAAAATACCCTAGAATGATTACATATAAGGAAAAGAATATCTGAGGCATTAGGTGTTGATTATTGAGGATTGGTAAAGAAGTGTATGTAATTGGAGTAATTAATTTAGACTATTGATGTTATGATAGTAGATTAAGGAAACAATTGATAGTGGATTAAGATATTTGAAATGATAAATAGGCATGTCATTTTGGAATAAGATGAATTGGTGATGATCTTAGATGAAACCAAGAGACTTATAATGAGTTTGACTAAATTTTAGTAATGATTGAATGATTTATGTGATGATTTGGAAGTCTTAAGGCTAAGGAATCATAGTATTGTTATTGTTAGGTGTAGTTAGCATTTTAAGATTTAAATAATCTTGGTTTTGGGAGAAGAATTTCCGAAGTCTAATACAAACGTGTAAATTGGATTTAGACAAGTCTAGGATTTGACAATGAGTTATGAGGGAATAATGCCTTATAATGGTATATTAGTAGCAAGTATTTCTCAAAAGTTACCCCTACCACTGGAATAGACAGAGCTATAAAGACCAAGAAGTTAAGTCTCAGATACGTAGAACCTATCAAATTCTGCAAAAGATAGGAACCAATGTGTGCCGTATAGCCCTTCCAAACCTTCATGATGTCCACACATATGTACTAGGCCCTGATCATGTTCTGAGTCCCGATCAATTTGTTTTGAAAAGAAAACCTTACCTTTGAAGCATCACCGGTTAAGATTGTTAATCGATGTCGAAAATAGTTAAGGGGAAAGGAAGTCCCTTTGGTCAAAGTAGTTGGAGTCAGTTGAATGATAGAGACGCTACTTGGAAAGTTGAGGAAAAGATTAGAGGATTGTACTCTCAATTATTCCAACCATGAATTTCGGGACGAAATTCCTAAAAGGGGAGGAGAATGTAACATCCCTGTTTTTAGTAGCAGTCTTATTTAGTAAAAATTGAAGCTTAGAAGGTCTATAAGTGGTAATAAGTGAATATACACCCCGTTGATAGTCTGTGGTATCTCAGAAATGTCATTTTTGTACATAATAATGGAATTTATATGGACTATTAGTAAAATTATGCAAATTCCGAGTGAAATAGGCTCTGATCCGAGTGACAGAGTGAAATTCCGAGTGAAGGATTAGAGATTCCGAGTGAAGGATGAAATTCCGAGTGTAAGGTTATGTTATCCGAGTAATATATGACCAAGAAGGTTACTACCGAGTGGATCCTTGATCACAGAGACAGCTGGAGTGAAGTGGGTTCAAGGGAACCACTTCTGGATGAATATTCCGAGTGAAAACACCCTTGAGAGACTCATTTCCGAGTCAGACCTTTCCAATTGTTTCTTTTCAAGAGACAATCATTATAATTACAGTATACTGAGTGAATAGACTCAATTAGAATTATAACCAAGTGCAATCCGAGTGAGTTGTCCAACTCAGATCTTCCTAGAGAAGAAGGGAATAGCATTCCGGGTAGAAAGATCTTCGAGTGTGGTGTTTTGGGTAGTAGAGTTCCGAGTAAGGGCATATTTGAATCCAGTATAACCTGTTCTAAGAAGCATGACTCCAAATATGCAATTCCGAGTGAAATATAGAGTAATGGAAGCTCATTCCGAGTGGAATATATAGGGCAGAGGTATTTCCAAGTGAGGCTTATATTCTGTTGCTCAATTTCTGAGTGAAAATAGATCTGAAAGGATTGTGAATGAAATGTATTGTGAGGAAGAATTCTGTGTTGTTAAGAGATGAAAAACCGAGTAAACCTGAATGTAAAGGACTTAATTGTTAAGTGGTAAATACTGATTGATTAAGAAGTAACTAGTCCGAGTGAAAAAGGCAAGACTTTATTAGGTCTGAATGAGAACCCCGAATAAATAATGTGAAGTTCCGAGTGAATGAATACCTGTAAGTATTTTATACCGACTGGAATGTGTTGTTGAAAATTATTTGGGAAAAATTGTTGGATGAAATAGTGATTGTTAAGGATTCCGAGTGGTTATATATATATATATTGTATGGTTAAAGCATTACTTGGCTTGAATATGAGTGGTAATGAATGAATAATGCTAATTTAGTAAATACCGAGCGGAAAATGGTATTTGAGAACCCATTCTGAGTGAATTGTAGTAGGTAGGGCCATTTCCGAGTAAGTCTATGAGTATGACTCCTCTTCCGAGTGAGATATACTCTATTGGACCAATTCCGAGTGAGACTTGTATGTGTAAGTCTTTTCTGAGAAGTGAGGGCCTTAATATGTTCTGATTGGAATTGTAGTTGAAGAACCTGGTTAAAACCGAGAGGGAAATATGAGTAAACCGAGTGAGTAAAGTTTGAGTATTTCTGAATGGTAAACCGAGTGAAGTATATTCCCGATTGTGTTGAAGTTAAATACACCGAGTGGAATGGAAAGTAGTATTCCGAGTAAGTGGATGAGTTTTACCGACTGGAACAGTGTATGAAGAGATTCGGATTTGGAATAAAAATTTCGAGTAGAAAAAAAAATAGGAAAAAGAATGTAATGGAGTCAGTTTTTGAAAGACATTACCGAGTGATAAAGGACTAGGCTTGGAATGATTTAACCGAGTAAGAACCATCAGAAATGACCCGGATTTGGGATATAATACCGAGTGAAAGGCCAAGCAAATTAGGAGTCGGTGTGGGGGCGACTTACCGAGTGAATGATGGGAAAGATGAGTCGGTTTCATGGGAATGCCGAGTGAGGATTGGCTGATTCGCTCAAGCGAGCAAGCCACGCTCAAGCGAGCCTTGTAATTGTTGACTCGGAAGTGGGAATTCCAGTCGGAATTCACTGACAGAAGTGTTAACCGAGTGTAATTTCACTCGGTATTCACTGACAGAAGTGCGTTTTGACTTCAATTTTGTCTTTTAATGATATTTAAATCCAATCGTGCGCATTATGGATGATGGACGACCAGAAATGGACACTGACTCAGCATATATATTTGTTTAATCCCTAGTGACCCTTCCATTATCACTGACTCAGCATACCACTCAGAAATGGGCACTGACTCAGCATACCACTCAGAAAAGCTGTCTCCCACTTGTCTTCCCACTCACTTCCTCCCTATTTAAACGAGCTCAAGGTCCTCAGAACTCACACCACACACACAACCTAAACACTCTTCATCACTCTCCTTCCCAGCAAGTTTCTTTCTCTCCTATCCCCTCTGTTTCACTCGGATTTGAAGCTGGACAGTGAAGGGAGCCTCTTTCTTCTCCTCCAGGAACTTCATTGAGGTAAGGGGGTATATTCTTGGGTGCCTTGTGGGAAAACCGAGTGGAGGACAGATTCAGTGTGTATGAATTAAATGCTTCAAATTGTATCTGTATATGCATGTATGTATATATATCTGTTACCGAGTGTATATAATCATTGATGAATTGTGAAATATTGGATTGAAAATATTAAGAATCATGGGTACCGTGTGATTTCCAGTGAAACAAATATGATAACAGGTTATGTTTTATGATAATCCGACCGATTTTACACTTATTTTACTCGGTTTTGCTTATTTATACTCGGATAGTATCTTTCTAGTTGATTTCACTCGGAAAACAGAGTAATTCACTCAGAAAACACTCTATTTCTCTCGGACAGTATCTCCCAAGTCTTATTTTACTCGAAAATCTCTTTCTTATATTATTTCACTCGGAACTTAATTTAATTTCACTCAGAAAATATAATTACTTTTTACTCAGAACTCTTTTTCAGTAAATTCACTCGGAAACACACTATTTTACTCGAACAGTAGCTTCCCAGTCTTATTGCACTCGGAAAACATCATATTTTACTCGGACAGTAGCTTCCCAACCTTATTTCACTCGGCAAAACAATTTATTTCACTCAGCAAATAGTTATTTTCACTAAAAGAACTCCTTTCAACTTGATGTAACTCGGTATATAAAGTCAACTCACCAGAAGACCTTTCCCAACCTAATTCCACTCGGAATCAGGATTATCTTACTCGGATTTTCTTTATTCAGATGTATCTTATTCAGACAGAACCCTTTTTAATTAATTTCACTCGGTAAACTCATGTTTCACTTGGAAACTTATCTTATTTTTATTTAGGAACATTTTCACTCGGATTCACAAACATTTTTACTCAGAAAACTCCTTTCAGACTAATTCCACTCGGAATCCTATTTTATTTCACTCAGAATTATATTAATTTCACCCAGAAAACTGTTTCTTCATTTTGTTTCACTCGAAAGGCATTTTAACTTCACTAAGGAAACTCTTTCAGATTGATTTCACTCGGATTTAGAACTGTTTTACTTAGAAGACCCTCTCAGCTTGATTTTATTTGAAATCGTGATTATTACACTCGCAATCTTAATTATTTCACTCGGTATTACACCTATTTTACTCAGAAAGCTTGGATATCAACATTTTCACTCGGATATAACTTGTTTTAATCGGAAGAATTATTTCCACTCGGAATCAGATCTGTTTCAGTCGGAAAACAACCTTTCCAGTACAATTTCACTCGAATTTTTAACCAGAACGTTTGGAGAACCCTTCTCAGTATGATTCCACTCGGAATCATACATATTTCACTCGGATTTGACCCTGTTTCACTCGGAAAACTCTATTTTTAATGGTTTTCGCTTGGATTTTCATTTAGAAACTACTTTATAATACTTTTTAAATTAATGAGAAGATATGATTATTATTATTATCCTTATTCTATTATTATCCTAATTATTATTAATCTTAATATTATTATTAGCAGTTTTCTTGTTATAAACCTTGTTAACATTTTAATTATGCGTAATTATATAAAGAATAAATTATTTTACTCCTTATGGAAAATACTATATAATAGATATACTTACAAATGTTTAAATAATTGATAGAATCCAAAGAACTTGGAAATGATATGATGAGACTGGAAATACATAAGATACCCAAGGGATCAATTGATAAGATAAATGCATTTCGCATCATGAAAATATTTTGAAGAAGAAAAACCTTTAGAGCATACACTTGGTACAGTGAAGGACACTCACGTTCGATCTCAGTAGAAGAATCTTGGGAGTACAACTGGAACGGCAACCCAATGGCATCAGAGTCGCGCCCTGATAGCCGGGTGAGACGAGTAATTCTGGTGTACTTTGACTAAATGACGGAGTGTGACCATGATCGTAGGGATCCAAGTCTCAAATATATATATAAATCAATGATAAGAACCAATGAGTTCATTTGTACCAGAGCTTGGGCGGACCCTGATCGCTCTAGAGAATTGGAATGGTGATATTCCAGAGAAGAAGAAATAATTTCTTGGGCCCACATGCATCATGAGACTTAATCAAAGATAAATCATAATGGATCCGAACTCATGCATACATTACATCATATTTGATTGTTATGATTGTGAATATGTTATATGTATGATTTATTTCATAGTAATATGCTTGATTGTTATAATTGTGAATATGCTAAATATACGATTATGTGATAACAACATGCTTGATCGTTATAAATATGCTAAATGTATGATCTATGTGACATTGTATGTTAACTGGATTATGTCCGCACCGGATGAACCAATCAGGGTCTTGGGTTATACTCACCCTTACTGTTGAACATTTTTCAGAGGAATTAGAAACTCAGGAACCCGAGTGTGAAGATCAGCAATACGCTGAACACATTGAGAACAATTATTAAGGATAGAATATTTATAATCAGACACCGGATGACTGTATAATATTTAAGGGTGCCTACGTGCTCCATTCTGTTAAGAGTACAATTATTTACAGTTTGTGAATGACTATGTGATATATACAATATTACTTCCGCTGATCTGCCACGTATTTATTTTTAAAAAAAAAATATTCATTTTTTCTAAAAACTGTTAACACTCTCAGTTAAATGGGATGAACCTACAGAAGGATTTGTCTTATCTAACCGAGGGTGTTACAATAATCACCTTTTCGCATATTTCGCTGACAATTGTACTTACTCTCTGAGGTAATTGACATAGACACATTCCGCTATGCAGGGTATCTTCGCTGATAAGTTATAAGGAACTCTTATCTCATAGTGATCCTGAGGCAAACGGTTATACACGTCGTGGTAATGAGAATGGATAAGGTATCTGTCGTAGAGAGGGCGGATGAAACATTTAATGAAGTTAGAACGGATACAGTGACAACGGATGACTGCTGTGGCACTGTCTTCCTGTGACACCGGATGCTCCTTTAAGAGGTCACTCTGACGTCACAACTTTAGGGTCCGGTATCCAGATCGGATCATTTGTCCCCTAGCTTATGTGGGGGACTGTTAGGTTGCTCATATGAGCTATTCAATCTTTGAGAAGTCTGGATGCCGGTGGAACATTCCCGAAGTTCCTTCTAAAAACTCTTTGACATATGCGTGTTTGGTTTCTTACCAACGCATCCGCTCTGTAGATTAAGTTACCGTTCTTCTGATGTCTTCACAACGGATTCAGACAAGAATTCATAGCGAGGGAAATCCCAAGAGTTTTTGGGAATCGAAACTCTTGGTATTCGAATAGTTGTTGGGGTGCATTAAATGCGTCTGAAATAATTGGACATTAAATGCCCTTTTTAACATGTGAACCATCATTACCCAAGAGTGTAACCGTCGATTGGGCTTATTGGGCCTGGATTTCAACTTCCACAGGCCCGTTTCGTTCAAAAACTTTCCTGAAGCGTTACTATTTTCGCCCTTTAAGTTACGAAATGACGAAGTCGTTTGAATCCAAAAAGTTGCGTTTTGAAATAAATGTCATGACTCTTAGCTGAACACTGTGTCTCTTCGTTACCTATAAAAGGGTCACTTAACGAATTTTGGAATTCACTTCTGTCATCAAGCTTAGTGAACCTCTGCTCAAATTTCTGAAGACTCCCTTGCTTCCTTTCCTCTTCACAAAGCTCTTCCTTCTTTAGGTAACCTCCCTATCTGTAACATCCTAGGTTATTTTTGCATTTATTTTTATTCAAACGATTACATCTTACGATAAATTTTTCCTTTTCTTGAAAATTAATCGATATTTAGTGAAAAGCATTTATTTTTACTGACTTATTCAAGTGACAGCAGTCACAGTTAGATTAATTAAATGAGGTCTAGAAAAGAAAAGCAAGTTAATTTAAGCACAACGGATGGGAGAAAGGGAATCAGGGCTTCTCGCTTGAGCGAGGCCCCTACTCGTCTAAGCGAGATTCCGGACTCTCACTTAAACGAGGTTTCTATTCGCTTGAGCGAATACCTTTCACACACCGGATTAGACAAAACATGCAGACGGACTCCCGCAAGTCTCACCCTAAAAATGATTCTGTTAAGCAAAGGTTTGTCATAGCTACCACAACAACATATGTAAATGACAGTAATGTATTTTAAAATATAGATTTGCATTCGTCTGGTCTTGATTAAACACAACTAATTAGTAATACTTGGAAGTTCTCATACATATATATAACCCTATAGAGAGTCACTCAAAGTCACTCGGACCCTGGCACCGTTCTCCCTCTTGGCGCGACTCCATGGCTTCTTCCCCCTCCCTGTCTCTGGTTACTAAAAAAAAAGGGCAAGGGTGAGTGTTTGGCATTGTAATTAATATAGAATGGAACTTAACAAATATACATGCATATTTATACATACACATCAAGCATCACTTGTAAGTAAGCATACCAAAACATAGTGTATTACATACAGTGACTATATTAAACCAACTACACAATTCCATCACATTCATTACGATCACAACTGACTCTCATACAATCTGACTCCTAGTATCCAGATACTAAAGGATTGGCCTTCAGCTGGGGGTCCTACTTGACACCCCGTGAACCCTGCTTGGTTCACCGAGTCCTGCTTGACTCTCCACCTCGACCACTGGGTCCTACTTGACCACTGGGTAGCTCAACTGGGCACGAAAACCACGGGAGCCGGAAATGAGGGGCTATCATATACCGTCGGCCATCCCATACCACATAATCATTCAACAGTTTACCTTTCACATAATAATATCAATTCCTCATCACTCGGGTAGCCTGCTTGCTAACCCGACGTCACATAACGCTGATCATTTCAACATTAGATATCACAAGATCATAACATGATAAACTCAACCACACCCGATCTTCCACTAATTAATGAACCCAGTCACACATGCACAAGCATAAACACATAACTACGTTTAGCAACATTTTCCTTAACCTGTTTACATTACCTCAATGACCTGAATAAGAAGCGAGTCCTATTCTAATTAATTATAACCCGAACACCCCCCCTTACTTTGGTTCCACGCTTCGATGATCTGTTCTCTGTGTCGATTCCTTCCTCTGAGCACTGGTTTCGCAGTCTCAACTCCGTCACTCAGTCTTCCGTTGCTTAGCCTACTACCTACGGATCATAAAGTACAGCTCGTCACTTCAACGCCCTTAGTTCATGGACTGCATTTGGGCTCACACTCACCGGAGGAGTGGAGAACAGCCACGAATATAGCCATGCATGGCTTTAAACCGTTAAAGAATAAAAGGAATAAGGGAATCACAATTGGAACGGATCAGTAGACTCACCTTGAAGCCTCGATCACAGGAATGGGAATAAATTGAAGTTTGGACACAAATGGAGTCCTTCTCCAGCACATGCAACTCAGCGTTAAGAGAGGAGAAAAACGAAAGTGAAGGAACAGACCAACAGCAAAGGTAGCTTGTAAATAATGAAGAGGGAAGGAAGAGAATTTCCTTATATATATATAGCTCATGGGCAAGATCGTCTTTTCCTTTATTTTATTTGTATTCTTACTAAATTTAATCAATTTCACTATATTAAACTATTGCATAGTTATCAAATCAATTACACGTATTTATTCCCTCAACGTTTAATTATTCACAATTCTCTAATACTTCGCAAGAGTATAGGCCCAATATAAATATCGGCCCCCGGTGTCCTAACTTAGTGTTCATACCTCGGAAATCTAAGCTACAACCTGAGAGGTCGGATATCTCATCCGTGCTCACCTCTTGGTTACCTACACCCGTTGTTTCAGTCATTATGAGGTTAATCCAGGCTATGACCCCGTGTGAGGCGCTCTCCTCACAACGGTTGGACCAGATCACCTAACTCTGTCCGCTCTTCTCCTACACTCCCGATCTTTAACTCCGCCTGCTCGCGCTTCTGAGACCGATCTCGACACCGGCTTTCTTATCTCTGGCTAAGACAGAACAAATATTAAATAAAACTTCTAAAACATTTACTAATCATTTCCCATTTCTTATAATTCTCATTAAAACATCAGGGATGTTACATCCACCCCCCCTAAAAGGAGATTTCGTCCCCGAAATCAGTGTTCCAGTTGAAAAAGATGAGGGTACATTTGATGATGCATGATTTATCCTTAATTCCTCAATTTAAATGTGTATAATTTGCCATCACTTAGTGTGTAATATACTGCACTTTAACACATTTTCATCATTTGAGCTTTATTTAATATTTAATTTTAAAATGAATTAAGGATAAATTTTTAATAAAAGTTGGTTTTCTCTTGTTTTGTAGTGTGTGATTAAGCCTGTAATTAAAAAATAATTACCACAGGTCAAACGAAAGAAGCCACGACTCAAGAAATGGTCAAAAAGGCGAGAAAAGCACCAGAACAGGTCTGGGAATCGATTCACCAATGTGGGAATCGATTCCCACACAAAAGAACAGCAAGGAATCGATTCAAGCACCCTGGGAATCGATTCATACAGCTAGGAATCGATTCCCCACCCCTGTGAATCGATTCATATGCATTTTTAAGGCCTGGGAATCGATTCAAACAAGCATGAATCGATTCATGTGCTTGGGAATCGATTCCCACCCCTGAGGAATCGATTCCTATATGTAAAATTGCCCAAAAATTGCCTAGATGAATCGATTCAGGCACAGATTCATCAGTGGAAACATCAGATAACGCATTATCAAAGTGGAAACAACACTGAAGCTGATAATGGAGCACTAAAGATCATCATGGAGCACTGAAGCATCATAATGGAGCACCATTGAATTGTAAATTAAGAGTGCACATTCCATTACAAATTAATTAAGGCATAAGCTTTGCTTTTGAGCTCCTATAAATAGGAAGCAAGGCAAGGGGCAAAATCATTCATTCTTCATCAGAAGACAATTAAGTCTTGGGTGCCATACGTTCTTCCTCTTCTCTTCTCCGTTGGAATTTTTCCAGCAAGTTCTTCATTTCCGGGTTAGTTTCGTTGTTTGTAGTTGTTATTATGGAGGGCTAAAACCCCTAGATTGATTTTCTTGGAGAATGTTGTAATGTAATTTTGAGGTCATTAATTTTAATATAGTATGCTTTTATTATTGTTATTTCTTCATAATCTTTCTCTACTTATTTAATTCCATTTTGTTTAATTAAATTTGTATGCTTAATCGGTTTAATTATTCAAATGGAATAAAATAAGGTTTTAAATTAGAATGGATTAAGGAAATATGCATGCTTAATGAATATTTTCATAATCACTTTTAATAATTATGGTTTGCTTAATTCCATAATTTGAGAATAGATTATGTATATAGGTGATGTTCTTATGTATGCTCAATAATTCCTAGATTTTACGATCTTGACTCCTTTTGCTTAATTAGGATGCTTGATTAAAATATTTATTTTTAAATGAAAGTAAAGGAATTGTGAATTGAAAAAGACGCTTAGTTGATCAATTCAAATTAAGCTAAGAAATTAACATTAATAAGTATACAAATTATTTTTAGTGAACCAAGGATAAATTTATTTACAATACTCCAAGAAAATCAATCGCTTGTTATTTATTGTTTTAAATCCTTTATTTACTTTGTTTTAATTTTAATTGTGACAACAAAAATCAATCAAACCCCCCCCCCCCAATTGTATGTTAGTGAACTTATGTTTGCAAAAATTTTTAGTTGTTTAGTTTTAATTTTTAATTGTTAAAAATTAGTTTAAGACTTGATTTTTCCTAAATTTTTGTGTTGATCCTTGAGAGAACGACCTAGGTTGACACCCTAGTACTACGTTAATTAATTTTAATGTACTAATTTGACGGAATAACGACTGTAAAAATAACAACGTCAAATTTTGGCGCCGCAGCCGGGGATCAACGATCTTTAGGAAAAACTCTTGTTTTAAATTAATTTTTTTTTTAAATTGAAAAAAAAAACTTCTTTTGTTTGTTTGTTTGTTTTATTTCTTTTGCATGATTTAGGATTTTGATGATTTATTGCTCATGATGATCAAATATCTTGTTGTATGCTATGTATGACTAGAAGAACTTTTGAGCATTTATATTCATTTGATCTTGAAATTGAAAGAACTTTTCATAGGTTAATTAGAGAAGCTAGATTTAATAATAACTTTGTTGATATTGATAGTGATAGTTTTTTTTCTGAATCTGTTGAAAGTACTGCTAGTTTTTCTGATATGGCTGAACCTCGTGAAAGAACTCTTAGAGAACTAGCTGCTCCTGAATTCACTTACGAAAGTTTGTGTATTCAATATCCTGATGAGGATGTCCCTTTTATTCTTAAGACCGGACTTATACACCTGTTGCCTAAGTTTCATGGTCTTGCGGGTGAAGATCCGCACAAACACCTCAAAGAATTCCACATTGTGTGTTCCACAATGAAACCCCAAAACGTTCAAGAAGACCATGTCTATCTTAAAGCGTTTCCTCATTCTTTAGAGGGTGTTGCTAAGGATTGGTTGTATTACCTTGCTCCAAGATCAATCACAAGTTGGAATGACTTAAAGAAAATGTTCTTGGAAAAATTCTTTCCTGCCTCTAGAACAACTGCAATCCGTAAAGACATATCTGGCATTAGGCAACTCTCTGGAGAAAGTCTTTATGAATATTGGGAGAGATTTAAAAAACTTTGTGCAAGTTGCCCTCACCACCAAATTTCTGAACAACTTCTTCTTCAGTACTTCTATGAAGGTTTACACCACGTTGATCGCAACATGATTGATGCGGCAAGTGGAGGAGCTTTAGGAGATATGACTGCTGCTGAAGCAAGAAATCTGATTGAGAAGATGGCATCTAACTCTCAACAATTTGGTGTGAGAAATGATTCTTTCAAACCCATGTTTGATTCCAATTCTAGTTCATCTGGAATTAAATTGGAGAGCAAACTTGATGCTCTCACCACTCTAGTCACACAATTGACAAGAAATCAAAAATCCATGACTGCTAAAGTATGTGGCATCTGCTCTTCACAAGAGCACCCCACTGATTGTTGTCCTTCTCTACAAGAAAAGGATAATAATAGTCCCCAAGCCTATGCAGCTAACATCTACCATGATAGACCTCCACCTGTAACATCCTGCTTTTAATAATAGCTCTTTTTGGTAAATTTTGAAGTATAAAAGATCTGTTAGTGTTACTCAATAAATAAAAACACTCCATGGATGGTTGTGGTACTCCAAAATTTCATTTTCTGGGTATAATTATAGGAATTACATAAACCTTTAAGGATAAGGCCCAAATTCCGAGTGAAAATACCTTAGAAAGAACTATCCGAGTGAGAAAGAGAGTCTGTTTCGAGTGAAAACTGCAAATTCCGAGTGACCAAAAAGGAATTCCGAGTGGAAAATGGAAATACCGAGTGAAAATGGTGTTTTCCGAGTGAAACAGGTCAGAGAAAGGGTTACTCGAATAAATAAAAGCTCTGTTCCGAATGATTGGAAGAAATTCTGAGTGACTGAGAGGAATTCCGAGTGAAAATGGCAATACCGAGTGAAGGTTGTGTTTTCTGAGTGGAACATGGCTGAGAGGATTCATTCTGAGTAAAACACCTTCAAAAGACTCAATTCCGAGTCAAATATTTTTCAATGACTCAATTCTGAGTCATACATTGTTAGGCATTTCTATCTATGAATAAAATTTTCCCAAAAGCTTCACTTCCGAGAGGAAAGACTTATATACTCCGAGTGGAGTAATCCTGAAAAAAAACCATTTCCGAGTGGAGTATTGTTGGAACAGTTCCGAGTGAGACTATAGCCATTGGGTCTGTTCCGAGTGATAGAGGTTCAAAGGGATTCCGAGAAGAATTAGTGCAACTCTGATGAATGAAAGATTTCTGAGTGTGCATCTCCGAGTGATATGGTCCCGACTGGAGACACTTAGGGTACTAAGTGAGTGTGAATAAGAGAGAAAGGAGGTAAGTTTTGACAATAAGATGCCGAGTGAATGATCAAACTAGGAAGTGAATCGGTCTCTGGAATATTTACTGAGTGAAACTCAAGTGATTGAGGGCTCGGATTTGGAATGATTCTACCAAGTGGAAGTTGTGTAAGGAAGGACTCGGGTTGGATTTATTTTGCCGAGAGAAGAATGAGTAAATGGTGATCAATATAGATTATTTTACTGAGTGACTGAATTACCGAGTGGGCATTCAATAGGAATGAGTCAGCATTGATGAAATTCACCGAGTGAAAGCTGATCAGGAGACGAGTCGATTTGGAGATGAATTACCGAGTGAGACACTGCTCAGAAGATGAGTGATTATGAATGGTATACTGAATGATGAACTTGTAGAATACCCGAGTGAAATAAGGTTGGGATATGCCGAGTGGCATTTGATTGGGAGATATTCCGAGTGAGGGGACAACTATGAGGGGAGAATCGGTTTTTGAAAAGTCTTACCGAGTGGAACCGTGTGTGTATGGAGACTCGGATTTGGAATGAGGAACCGAGTGTTGAAGACTGTGAAGGGGGACTCGGTTTTCACTGAATGAAAGACTGGGTGAAGGATAAATAGGTTTGGATCAATTGTGCCGAGTGATAGATTATGTATGAGTCGGCTTAATAATGATTTGAAACGGCCGAGTTGAAAACAGAGAAGAATGACTCGGTTTCAGAAGAATTTTACCGAGTGAAAACTCGAGTAAAAGACTGACTTAGAGCTGACTCAGTATCTGGAAGGTTTACCGAGTGGGTATACTTGAATGAAGACTCGGTTACCGAGTGAAAGGATGAGTGAGAGAGAGAGCTCGGTCTGGACATGCTCTGCCGAGTGAGGAACCAAGGAATTGAGTCTGATTCAGATAAATTCCGAGTGAGAATGCATGACTCGCTCAAGCGAGTCCGAGTCCGCTTGAGCGAGGGGACTTGTTTTCTCTTTTTCTTCACACGACTGGAGGAATTCCAGTCAGTTTATAGGCTAACCGAGTGGAATTCCAGTCGGTTTTCAGTGCCAGAGGTGACTTTTGACTCCTTTCTTGTCCCTTATACAATTTTTAATGCAACCAACACCATTATTACTCCTTCTAGTGGGTGGACGGCCAGAAGTGGACCATTATAAACCACTTTCCTATTTTAATCCTCCATTATCTCCACTATCAAAGCACTAACAACACTAAACATCCACTCACAAGGATAATGTTTCCCACTCACTTTGCATTATTAACTCTGCCTTGCCAAGACCTGAACGTGGAAACAAAGCTAGTAAACTATCCTTACCTTAACTTCTCTTCTTCCTCAATATTCCTTCAAACAGAAGCAGGAGGACAACCAGGGAGCCATTTTTCACTCGGCAAAACAAGTAAGAGGGGACAGGGTTGTGAATATTTGTGAAATGGGTAGAAGTGTATGCTGTTCTAGGATTCCAGAATTAACTTCGTAACTTGTTGCTCATTTTTGAAATTGAAAACGTGTGAATTTGACTCTGACTTCTTCATGAAAGTTGTAGATCTTTTTGATATCTGAATTTTGAGACCTGAATCAAGTAATTTGAATAAGTATAGCAAAAGTTATAGCCAAAATATTACAGCATGTTCGTGTGGAAAGTTTATCCTTTGTTTTGTATATATATTGATTTACTGGGAATTGTACGTGCATAATCAGCCCTTTATGTCTTCATGAAAGTTGTAGATATATATGTTGTGGATCTTTAGAAAGTGGTTTCACATTAAAATAATTTTTGTAGCTCAATTTATGCTCATAATACTGAAGTATGTACAAGCTGTAAATCTGTGAACTTGAAATCCGTATCTTATTTTTAAAACTGGGAATTCTGTGGTAAGAATTAGTGATCAGTGTCTTCATGAAAGTTGTAAATCTTTTTGTTATGTGAATTTTGAGACCTGAACCGATTGATTTGAGTATGTGTAGCAAAAGTTATAGCCAAAATACTACTGTATGTCCGAGTGAAAGATTTGCTTCATGTTTAGTGCATATTTTGATATGCTGGGAATTATAAATGCATAATCAGCCTTGGATGTCTTCATGAAAGTTGTAGATAATTAAGTTGTGGATTTTTAGAAAGTGGTTTCATATCAAAATAATTTTTGTAGCTCAAGTTATGCTCAAATTACTGAAGTATGTGCAAGCTGAAAATTCTGAAATTCTGAAATTCTGAAATCCGAATCTTGTTTTTAAAACTGGGAAGTTTATGGTGAGAATTAGGGGTTTGTGTCTTCATGAAAATTGTAGATATGTGAGTTAAAAATAATTTAGAATTGGTTTCATGTCAAAATCACGTTTGTAACTCCAGATACGTTCTAAATACTAATCTGTGTACATTTTGGAAAACTTATCTTGAGGCAGTATGGTATTTTGTGAATAAGTAGTATTTTTGATTGGAATCCGAAACTGTGTTCTTCATGAAAGTTGTAGATAATTGTATTATTGAGCTATAGAAAGTGGAATCATCTAAAAAGGAGTTGATTTGCCCATGTTATGACTGTTTTGCTAATGTATGTTGCTGTTGGGGATGCTGAAAGTCACTTAAAATGGCTATTTTGAAAGAAAATGATATTTTCTCTATGGATAGAAATTATTTATTAAATTATTGAGTGATTATGAATTATTATAAATGTTGTTGAGTATTACACAGTTTGTATATTGTGATGGTGAATAATTATGAATGACATAATTAATATATATGTACATGAATGCCTTGTGGTTACTAACATATGTGGTTGAAACAGTAAATCCATGATTTTGTGAATTATTATGGGTATTGTGTTCCTTGAGGACTTGTATTATCCAAGAGGTTTTGGAAATGTGGTTATCATGGTATGTTAAATGATAAAGAGAATTAAAGGCATTCATGCATCATAAGCATTGGACGCATCATGGAATTTAGGGGTTCCGTGATTGCCTACCCTGGTGGGGGGTTACTCTATGATGAGTTAAGCCCTATTTTGTTGTGTGCCATGGAGTGTAGGGATTCATGGTCTATGCAAAGCCCTACTTATGATAATTGTGTACTTCGGTACTTAAGCGCCATGAAGTATAGGGATTCATGGTATATGCTAAAGCCCTAATTGTGTAAGCGCCATGAAGTATAGGGATTCATGGTATATGCTAAAGCCCTAATTATGTAAGCGCCATGAAGTATAGGGATTCATGGTATATGCTAAAGCCCTAATTGCGTCTCTATGAGACTTTTACTGCAGTTCCCACCAAACCAAATGGATCCAGCATGACATCATTTAACTAATTGAAGAATTATTAAATGGACTTGTTTGGCATATTCATCATATCATTATGAGTTGTTGATTGTGTTTGTGCAATTTTATCTATTTTATATTTATTCTATATTCTGTCTCACTCTTACATTAATTTTTACAGTGAATGACACACAGAATGCAGAGTGATGCCATGATGGATGTCTATTTGAATTATTACCTAAACTTTGATTTTATGGGTTGTAATAAATGTAATATGTCATGTACTATTATGTTCTAAATCATTTCCGCTATTTAAGTATTTTCTTGAATTTAATTATTCACGACTAGCATGTATGATAATTTTTTCCGCTGTTATCAACTATTACATAAACTCTGAATTGAATTTATAAATTTTAAAATGATCTTCTGAAAAAGCGAAAAATTTACTCGAAAATTTTAATTAACGTTTCGGGACGTTACATGTTGGTATCAGAGCATTTTCAAAAATTCAGGACCAATTACTATGATATGCCTTGATTCTTGATATACTATGTGAATTGTTTGATTATTTGTTTGAGAATATGTCCTATATGTGCTATATGACTTGTGCCTGATTGATAAACTGCAAAGTGATTTGTTTGATTACTAGCTTGATGATATGATAAATGTGCGTTATATGACTTATTGCTTATCTGATAAATTGTAGTTACGTTATAATATCATATATATATATATACATACGATATATTTTCCCATAGGATTAGTATAAATCAAACCATGAATATAGGATGACAAGGAACGAGAACGACGCTATGGCAGCTGCTATTAACCGTTTGGCTGAAGCTATAGAAAGGCAGAATCAACTAAGAATTTTCGAAGAAAACCACCAAGACAGATTGGCACGAGAGGAGATCAACAGACAACTGAAGCCTTAGTCAATTGCTTTCAAGAGGAGAGGATCGTTTTATCCAAATCACTTCAAGGGGGGATCGTCATCATCTTCTGAGAAATACAACAATCATATGGATATAAAGTGTTTTAAGTGCAAGGGTAATCACCATGTACGTGATTGCAATAGACGCTTAGAAAATATCACTTGCTATCGATGCAATCAGAAGGGTCACATCAACCCAAATTGTCCACTGAAACAACGAATCAGCAACACTATGAATAAGCAAAGAGATTCGGGTTATCAAGAAGCCCGTAGAGGAAACGCTCGTGCTGTTCAACCTATAAGACAGTATAGGGAGTCAACAGACGAGAGATCACATACAGAAAGAGTCTTTGACATTAGCAGTTCAGAGGCAGACCAAGCAGGCGACCTCATACAAAGTAAGTGTGAGAATAATGATACCATTTTATCTATGTTGTCTGATTCTGGTGCTACACAGAAGTAAGTTAGACGTTTTCAATTACCCGTGAAGCCTATAATATATGATTTAGTTATTTCCATTTCCAACTGTACACAACTTAGGATTACTAAGGTGTGTAGCGATTATTCTGAGCTCACAGAAGGTAGGAACTTTCTTGTTAATCCTGTTTACCCTTGAAGAATATGGAAGTAATTCTAGGAATGAATTGGATAGTGGTGAATCAAGTTTTAATAGACTGTTATAACGAGACCGAGGTATTTCCATTAGAAGAAAATCCTATTTCAGACAACCATTTTTTTTAGTCTCCTTCTATACCAACCAATCATGTTTTTCTTATTCTTCAATGTGAAGATAGTCCAAACGATGGAAACTCCTTATTCTCTTTTCATTTTCTTGGACATACTAAGGCTAGAGATAACGTAGAGTTTAAGGTGAAATTCTTATACTCTTTGGTTGTTTTAGGTTTTGGTTTCTATGAGGAGAGTACATTATGAATGAGTTTAAGAATAGAAATCATTTTCATGTGGAACCCAAAGGAAGAATATGTCTTAAGTATCTTTGGATAGGTGTGAAATAGTATACGAAGATTTTAAGATTGAGATGGAAGATAATGGTTGTTAATGGTGATTGTTTGATTCTAGTGGAACTTTAACTTTAGGATTTAAGGGAAATAAGTAATAACGTCATGTGAGATGATTTTTAGCGAAAACCCAGGATGATGTGTGTATAGGTGTTATTAATAATGGGGATTGATGGTTATTAGGAATGATTATTAAGTTTTGATGAGTTGAGGATTTTGGTTAAGTTGATTATTCTGATGACTTTTAATACTCTAGGATGATTATATATGAGGAATCGAATTATTAAAACATTGGTATTGATTATTGAGGATTAGGAGAAGAGTGTATATAAGTATGTGAGTGATTAGAGGACTTAAATTTAGATTGTTGATGTTTATGATGATGTTAATAATGGTTGCAAGCAATTGATAGTGAATTAAGGTAATAAATACTAGAGTCACTTTGAAGTAGTTGAAATAGTAATAGTTGAATGATTCATGAGATGATCTGGAAAGCTAAGAGCTATGGTAATGTTATTGATAGGAATAGTTAGCTCTTTAAGATTTAAGGAATTTAGGTCTTGGGAAAGGAATTCCCGAAGCCTAACATAGACGTGTAAATTGGATATAAACAAGTTGAGAACTTGATAATGAGTTTTGGGGGAAGATGTCTTATGGTGGTATAATAATAGCATGAATATGTATAGTTGTGATAAGATTGTGTTCCGGATAATAGTGCGGAATGATTCCAGCTTTGAAATTTCGAGGACGAAATTTTTATTAGGGTGGGAGAAATGTAACATCCTGCTTTTAATAATAGCTCTTTTTGGTAAATTTTGAAGTATAAAAGATCTGTTAGTGTTACTCAATGAATAAAAACACTCCATGGATGGTTGTGGTACTCCAAAATTTCATTTTCTGGGTATAATTATAGGAATTACATAAACCTTTAAGGATAAGGCCCAAATTCCGAGTGAAAATACCTTAGAAAGAACTATCCGAGTGAGAAAGAGAGTCTGTTTCGAGTGAAAACTGCAAATTCCGAGTGACCAAAAAGGAATTCCGAGTGGAAAATGGAAATACCGAGTGAAAATGGTGTTTTCCGAGTGAAACAGGTCAGAGAAAGGGTTACTCGAATAAATAAAAGCTCTGTTCCGAATGATTGGAAGAAATTCTGAGTGACTGAGAGGAATTCCGAGTGAAAATGGCAATACCGAGTGAAGGTTGTGTTTTCTGAGTGGAACATGGCTGAGAGGATTCATTCTGAGTAAAACACCTTCAAAAGACTCAATTCCGAGTCAAATATTTTTCAATGACTCAATTCTGAGTCATACATTGTTAGGCATTTCTATCTATGAATAAAATTTTCCCAAAAGCTTCACTTCCGAGAGGAAAGACTTATATACTCCGAGTGGAGTAATCCTGAAAAAAAACCATTTCCGAGTGGAGTATTGTTGGAACAGTTCCGAGTGAGACTATAGCCATTGGGTCTGTTCCGAGTGATAGAGGTTCAAAGGGATTCCGAGAAGAATTAGTGCAACTCTGATGAATGAAAGATTTCTGAGTGTGCATCTCCGAGTGATATGGTCCCGACTGGAGACACTTAGGGTACTAAGTGAGTGTGAATAAGAGAGAAAGGAGGTAAGTTTTGACAATAAGATGCCGAGTGAATGATCAAACTAGGAAGTGAATCGGTCTCTGGAATATTTACTGAGTGAAACTCAAGTGATTGAGGGCTCGGATTTGGAATGATTCTACCAAGTGGAAGTTGTGTAAGGAAGGACTCGGGTTGGATTTATTTTGCCGAGAGAAGAATGAGTAAATGGTGATCAATATAGATTATTTTACTGAGTGACTGAATTACCGAGTGGGCATTCAATAGGAATGAGTCAGCATTGATGAAATTCACCGAGTGAAAGCTGATCAGGAGACGAGTCGATTTGGAGATGAATTACCGAGTGAGACACTGCTCAGAAGATGAGTGATTATGAATGGTATACTGAATGATGAACTTGTAGAATACCCGAGTGAAATAAGGTTGGGATATGCCGAGTGGCATTTGATTGGGAGATATTCCGAGTGAGGGGACAACTATGAGGGGAGAATCGGTTTTTGAAAAGTCTTACCGAGTGGAACCGTGTGTGTATGGAGACTCGGATTTGGAATGAGGAACCGAGTGTTGAAGACTGTGAAGGGGGACTCGGTTTTCACTGAATGAAAGACTGGGTGAAGGATAAATAGGTTTGGATCAATTGTGCCGAGTGATAGATTATGTATGAGTCGGCTTAATAATGATTTGAAACGGCCGAGTTGAAAACAGAGAAGAATGACTCGGTTTCAGAAGAATTTTACCGAGTGAAAACTCGAGTAAAAGACTGACTTAGAGCTGACTCAGTATCTGGAAGGTTTACCGAGTGGGTATACTTGAATGAAGACTCGGTTACCGAGTGAAAGGATGAGTGAGAGAGAGAGCTCGGTCTGGACATGCTCTGCCGAGTGAGGAACCAAGGAATTGAGTTTGATTCAGATAAATTCCGAGTGAGAATGCATGACTCGCTCAAGCGAGTCCGAGTCCGCTTGAGCGAGGGGACTTGTTTTCTCTTTTTCTTCACACGACTGGAGGAATTCCAGTCGGTTTATAGGCTAACCGAGTGGAATTCCAGTCGGTTTTCAGTGCCAGAGGTGACTTTTGACTCCTTTCTTGTCCCTTATACAATTTTTAATGCAACCAACACCATTATTACTCCTTCTAGTGGGTGGACGGCCAGAAGTGGACCATTATAAACCACTTTCCTATTTTAATCCTCCATTATCTCCACTATCAAAGCACTAACAACACTAAACATCCACTCACAAGGATAATGTTTCCCACTCACTTTGCATTATTAACTCTGCCTTGCCAAGACCTGAACGTGGAAACAAAGCTAGTAAACTATCCTTACCTTAACTTCTCTTCTTCCTCAATATTCCTTCAAACAGAAGCAGGAGGACAACCAGGGAGCCATTTTTCACTCGGCAAAACAAGTAAGAGGGGACAGGGTTGTGAATATTTGTGAAATGGGTAGAAGTGTATGCTGTTCTAGGATTCCAGAATTAACTTCGTAACTTGTTGCTCATTTTTGAAATTGAAAACGTGTGAATTTGACTCTGACTTCTTCATGAAAGTTGTAGATCTTTTTGATATCTGAATTTTGAGACCTGAATCAAGTAATTTGAATAAGTATAGCAAAAGTTATAGCCAAAATATTACAGCATGTTCGTGTGGAAAGTTTATCCTTTGTTTTGTATATATATTGATTTACTGGGAATTGTACGTGCATAATCAGCCCTTTATGTCTTCATGAAAGTTGTAGATATATATGTTGTGGATCTTTAGAAAGTGGTTTCACATTAAAATAATTTTTGTAGCTCAATTTATGCTCATAATACTGAAGTATGTACAAGCTGTAAATCTGTGAACTTGAAATCCGTATCTTATTTTTAAAACTGGGAATTCTGTGTTAAGAATTAGTGATCAGTGTCTTCATGAAAGTTGTAAATCTTTTTGTTATGTGAATGTTGAGATCTGAACCGATTGATTTGAGTATGTGTAGCAAAAGTTATAGCCAAAATACTACTGTATGTCCGAGTGAAAGATTTGCTTCATGTTTAGTGCATATTTTGATATGCTGGGAATTATAAATGCATAATCAGCCTTGGATGTCTTCATGAAAGTTGTAGATAATTAAGTTGTGGATTTTTAGAAAGTGGTTTCATATCAAAATAATTTTTGTAGCTCAAGTTATGCTCAAATTACTGAAGTATGTGCAAGCTGAAAATTCTGAAATTCTGAAATTCTGAAATCCGAATCTTGTTTTTAAAACTGGGAAGTTTATGGTGAGAATTAGGGGTTTGTGTCTTCATGAAAATTGTATATATGTGAGTTAAAAATAATTTAGAATTGGTTTCATGTCAAAATCACGTTTGTAACTCCAGATACGTTCTAAATACTAATCTGTGTACATTTTGGAAAACTTATCTTGAGGCAGTATGGTATTTTGTGAATAAGTAGTATTTTTGATTGGAATCCGAAACTGTGTTCTTCATGAAAGTTGTAGATAATTGTATTATTGAGCTATAGAAAGTGGAATCATCTAAAAAGGAGTTGATTTGCCCATGTTATGACTGTTTTGCTAATGTATGTTGCTGTTGGGGATGCTGAAAGTCACTTAAAATGGCTATTTTGAAAGAAAATGATATTTTCTCTATGGATAGAAATTATTTATTAAATTATTGAGTGATTATGAATTATTATAAATGTTGTTGAGTATTACACAGTTTGTATATTGTGATGGTGAATAATTATGAATGACATAATTAATATATATGTACATGAATGCCTTGTGGTTACTAACATATGTGGTTGAAACAGTAAATCCATGATTTTGTGAATTATTATGGGTATTGTGTTCCTTGAGGACTTGTATTATCCAAGAGGTTTTGGAAATGTGGTTATCATGGTATGTTAAATGATAAAGAGAATTAAAGGCATTCATGCATCATAAGCATTGGACGCATCATGGAATTTAGGGGTTCCGTGATTGCCTACCCTGGTGGGGGGTTACTCTATGATGAGTTAAGCCCTATTTTGTTGTGTGCCATGGAGTGTAGGGATTCATGGTCTATGCAAAGCCCTACTTATGATAATTGTGTACTTCGGTACTTAAGCGCTATGAAGTATAGGGATTCATGGTATATGCTAAAGCCCTAATTGTGTAAGCGCCATGAAGTATAGGGATTCATGGTATATGCTAAAGCCCTAATTATGTAAGCGCCATGAAGTATAGGGATTCATGGTATATGCTAAAGCCCTAATTGTGTAAGCGCCATGAAGTATAGGGATTCATGGTATATGCTAAAGCCCTAATTGCGTCTCTATGAGACTTTTACTGCAGTTCCCACCAAACCAAATGGATCCAGCATGACATCATTTAACTAATTGAAGAATTATTAAATGGACTTGTTTGGCATATTCATCATATCATTATGAGTTGTTGATTGTGTTTGTGCAATTTTATCTATTTTATATTTATTCTATATTCTGTCTCACTCTTACATTAATTTTTACAGTGAATGACACACAGAATGCAGAGTGATGCCATGATGGATGTCTATTTGAATTATTACCTAAACTTTGATTTTATGGGTTGTAATAAATGTAAAATGTCATGTACTATTATGTTTTAAATCGTTTCCGCTATTTAAGTATTTTCTTGAATTTAATTATTCACGACTAGCATGTATGATAATTTTTTCGCTGTTATCAACTATTACATAAACTCTGAATTGAATTTATAAATTTTAAAATGATCTTCTGAAAAAGCGAAAAATTTACTCGAAAATTTTAATTAACGTTTCGGGACGTTACACCACCACCACAAAACCATGACCTTTCCACCAATAGATACAACCCAGGTTGGAGGAACCATCCAAATTTGAGATGGGGAAACCAACAACAAAATCCCCAACCTCCATTTCAAAACAATGCACCAACCTTCCAAAGACCGACACCTCAACCACCCACAAGTGGCCCTTCTTTGGAGGATCTGGTGAAACAAATGGCTGCACAGAACTTAGAGTATCAACAGAGGAATGATGCTACCATCCAGAGTTTAAGCAACCAAATTGGGCAATTGGCTTCAACATTAAGCCAGTTACAATCTCAAAACTCTGACAAATTACCATCTCAACCAGCCGTAAATCCAAGAAATGTGAGTGCAATTCAGTTAAGATCAGGTAAGAACCTTGAAGTACCCATATCTAAGGAACCTGAAAAACAAACAACTGAGCCTGAAATAGTTGAGAATGATGTACCCTCTTCAAGCAAATCTGAGATACAACCACCCCAAATTCCACCTCATATTCCTCTTCCATTCCCACCTAAAGCAATTCCAAGTAAGAAGATGGAAGAAGTGGACAAAGAAATTTTGGATACTTTCAGGAAAGTGGAAGTGAATATACCTCTTCTCGATGCAATCAAGCAAATTCCCAAGTATGCCAAATTTCTGAAGGAGTTGTGTACTCACAAGAGGAGACTCAAAGGTAATGAAAGGATAAGTATGGGAAGAAATGTATCTGCACTGCTTGGTAAGGAAAATATCCCTGAAAAATGCAAGGATCCAGGTACGTTTTCTATACCTTGTATCATAGGCAATAATAAATTTGAAAATTGCATGTTAGATTTAGGAGCTTCAATAAATGTTATGCCTATGTCTGTTTTTAAATCTTTGTCTCTTGGAAATTTACAACCTACTGGTGTAGTAATTCAGCTAGCCAATAGGAGCACTGCTTACCCTGCTGGAGTTATAGAAGATGTTTTGGTTCAGGTAGAACAGCTTGTTTTCCCTGCTGACTTTTTTGTACTTGATATGGAAGAAGGTATGCCTCAAATTCCTGTTCCTATCATTTTGGGAAGACCATTTTTAAAAACAGCTCGAACCAAAATAGATGTTCATTCTGGAACTCTCTCTATGGAATTTGGTGATACAAGGGTTCAATTTAATATTCTTGATGCCATGAAATACCCATCTGAAAATCATTCTGTTTTCCAAATTGACATTATTGATGAACTGGTTTTTGAACATTTTTCTAATATTGATTTGGAATACATGGATGATTCAAACAAATGTTTTGCATGCAATGATTCTGGAAGTTGTGATATTTGTGCTGAAATTGATAGATACATAATTTCTGATTCAGAGTCTTTAGATATACCTGTTAACCATAAGGAGCTGAATGCAGGATTTCAAGAAAATTCTAACATAATTTTTGAAGTGCAAGCAGCGGAATCAAAATCTACTTTGTTAGTTCCATCTGTTTTGTAGGCACCCAAGTTAAAATTGAAACCCTTACCTGAGAACCTAAAGTATGTATACTTAGGGGATAATGAACAGCTCCCGGTGAAAATTTCCACTTCTCTTGATGAAAATCAAGAAGAAAAATTGTTGCAGGTATTGAAAAGACATAAGAAGGCTATAGGATGGACATTGGCAGACATTCCTGGAATTAGTCCATCCATGTGCATGCATAGAATATTTCTGGAGGAAAATACTAAAGCAGTAAGACAGCCCCAGAGGAGACTCAACCCTGTAATCCTTGATGTGGTTAACAAGGAGATCACCAAGCTTCTACAAGCAGGAATTATTTATCCTATCTCTGATAGCCAATGGGTGAGTCCAATTCAAGTGGTTCCTAAGAAAACAGGGATCACAGTTGTGAAAAATGAAAAGGATGAATTGATCCCAACTAGAGTGCAGAATAGTTGGAGAGTCTGTATTGACTACAGGAGACTTAACCAGGCAACAAAGAAGGACCATTTCCCTTTACCCTTCATTGACCAAATGCTTGAGCGTCTCGCAAGTAAGTCTCACTACTGTTTTCTTGATGGATTCTCTGGATATTTTCAGATTCACATTGCACCTGAGGATCAAGATAAGACCATATTCACCTGTCCCTTTGGCACATTTGCTTATAGGAGAATGCCATTTGGCCTATGCAATGCCCCTGGAACTTTCCAAAGATGCATGATAAGTATTTTTCATGACTTCATTGAAAATTGCATAGAGGTGTTTATGGATGATTTTACTGTCTATGGATCTTCATTTAATGCATGCCTTGATAGTCTTGATAAAGTTTTAAACAGATGTATTGAAACTAACCTTGTTTTGAACTATGAAAAATGTCATTTTATGGTAAAACGAGGAATAGTTTTAGGGCATGTAATCTCTGAAAAAGGAATTGAGGTAGATCCTGCCAAGGTAGAAGTTATATCACATTTGCCTTACCCCTCTTGTGTTCGAGAGGTTCGTTCTTTTCTTGGTCATGCAGGATTCTACAGAAGATTCATAAAAGATTTCAGCAAGAAGGCTAGGCCACTATCCAGTCTGCTTCAAAAGGATGTGGCATTTGAATTTGATGAAAAGTGTAAGGAGGCTTTTAATTGCCTCAAGCAAGCATTGACAACAACCCCAATAATCCAAGCACCTGTTTGGACAGCTCCATTTGAGTTGATGTGTGATGCCTCTAATTATGCATTGGGAGCCGTCCTTGGTCAAAAGATTGACAAACAGCCTAGGGTCATCTACTATACATCTAAAACTTTAGATGCTGCTCAGGTAAATTACACTACCACTGAAAAAGAGCTCTTGGCCATTGTTTTTGCATTAGATAAGTTCAGATCTTACCTACTCGGTTCTCGAGTAGTTGTCTTTACTGACCATGCAGCTCTGAAGTACTTGTTGAAGAAAGGTGAGTCCAAGCCAAGATTAATTCGTTGGATGCTTTTGCTCCAAGAGTTTGACTTGGAAATTCGTGACAGAAGTGGAACACAAAACCTTGTGGCAGACCATTTAAGCAGAATTGAGAATGCTCCTGATTCGGCACCTATTCGGGACCATTTTCCCGATGAACACCTCATGAGTATTTCTAACTCTTTTGATTCACCTTGGTTTGCTAACATTGTAAATTATCTTGTTGCTTCTGTTTTTCCACCATGTGCATCCAAAAACCAAATTTCAAAATTAAAAAGTGATGCAAAGTATTATATTTGGGATGACCCGTATTTGTGGAAATTGTGTAATGATCAGGTGATTCGAAGATGCATTCCCGATCATGAAATAGAATCAGTTCTTCGATTCTGCCTTGCTTCACCAGTTGGTGGACATTTTGGTCCACAAAGAACAGCAAGAAAAGTGTTGGATTCTGGTTTATATTGGCCCACAATTTTTAAGGATGCATGGAGAATTTGTAACACCTGTGATAAATGCCAAAGAGCTAGTAATGCTACCACATGGAGACAACAGATGCCTCAGCAACCAATGTTGTTTTGTGAAGTATTTGATGTTTGGGGCATTGATTTTATGGGTCCATTTCCTCCATCCTTTGGTTTTACTTACATTTTATTGGCTGTTGATTATGTTTCTAAATGGGTGGAAGCTAAAGCCACCAGAACTAATGATGCTCGAGTTGTTGTGGATTTTGTTAGATCTCAAATTCTTTGCAGGTTTGGCATTCCGAGAGCAATCATTAGTGATCAAGGAACACATTTCTGTAACAGGACCATGCAAGCTATGCTCAGGAAGTATGGGGTTGTTCATAGAGTCTCTACTCCATATCACCCCCAAACCAATGGACAAGCAGAAGTCTCTAACAGAGAAATCAAAAGAATCCTGGAGAAGATAGTACAGCCTAACAAAAAGGATTGGAGCAGGAAATTGGATGATGCTCTTTGGGCACATAGAACAGCTTTTAAGGCACCTATAGGAATGTCTCCCTATAGAATTGTTTTTGGTAAAGCATGTCATCTTCCAGTGGAGATTGAGCATCGTGCTTATTGGGTTGTAAAAGCTTGCAACTTAGCACTTGATCAAGCAGGTGAAGAAAGAAAATTACAACTGAATGAGCTTGATGAGATCCGTTTGGCAGCTTATGAGAACTCGAGGTTCTATAAGGAGAAAACAAAGAAATTCCATGATAGCTCAATAGCTAGAAAGGATTTTACTGCTGGACAGAAAGTGCTACTGTTTAATTCCCGGTTGAAACTGATGGCCGGAAAATTGCGCTCCAAATGGGAAGGACCTTTCATTGTTACGAATGTATTTCCCCATGGAGCTGTGGAAATAAAAAGTGAAAACTCCAACAAAAGCTTCAAGGTTAATGGACAACGTTTGAAGCCATTTCATGAAAATCCTTCACTTGTGGATGTTACAATGGAGGAACATGCTTTGGGGGAACCACTTCTTGATCCCCCTTGAGGGAGTTTTTCTTACCCATCTCTTTACTTTTTCATTATATTGTCTATTTTGTATGCTCAGTCTTACATTGAGGATAATGTATGATTTAAGTGTGGGGGTGGGATCATTTATGTGTTATTGTGTGTGTTTTTTTGTGTGATTAAATTTTGTGTGATTAAAAAAAATTAAAAAAATTAAAAAAAAAATAATAAAATAAAATAAAAGATTTTGTGTGTGTTTTTAAAAGGCATGTTTTATTGGAATTTTAAGATATGCATGAGTAACAAGTAAATTCTTTCATGTCTGATATGAGATTAATGATATGTTATAATTTGAACTTAAATATTTTTGGTATGTTGAGAATGACATGATAATTGAGAAATGATCATATATGATGGAATTATACCTTGTGAGATTTTTGAGCCTTAAAATTTGATGGATCACTTTAAACCATCTTAATCCTTTCATGTGTGATTAATTCCTGAAAGCTTACATCTTAATTTTTGTCTTGTTTCTTGATGATACTTGAAACTCATATGAATGTATTTGAAATGATACAGGCATTTTGTTCAGTTGAGCCACTAAGCCAGATAAGCCTACCATGAATAAATTATCTCTTGCTAGCCATTTTGAGCCTATTTAACTGTTTCCTTGTTGCAGCTCAAATAAGCCATGGATGAAGAACCAAAAATATACCTACCTTAAGAAATATATTGAAGCTTTGGAATCAAGTCAAAACAGGCATTCAAATAAGTGTGGGGGTGTGCAAAAAGGAATTGCAACTCTTGTTCCAAGTGTTATGCAATCTCATAAAAAAAAAATTTTTACCAAATACCATACAATAAAAGTTTTACCCTCACTGTTTGCCAGTAAAAATTAATTGCTTCATTATTATTTTGGTATATATATATAAATATATATATTTCATCTATTTTAACCCTGGCCACATTACAACCCTGTGAAAGCCCTGTTGATCTATACATGCATTTGTGTTGATTGTGGAATTGAGAAACTTGCCAAATTTTTAGACTGTTTGATTTTCAGGAATTGTTTTGAGTGTATACACAAACCTTAAACACTTGAGAGTTGAGAGTATGTCTTGTGAGGTTCTATCACTTATGATCTTCTTTTCAGTTTAATTTAATTTTCACATGCCTAACTGTTTGAATGATCTTTATATATATCTTGATGCTCTGAATCTTGCATGTTAAATAACTCTTGTTTCTCTGTATATTCTTAAAATTTCATGCCAATTCTGTGTGTTGTTTTCAACTTAATGTTTTCAATAAATTGTGATACTTGTTTTTATTTTGATTTTGCCCGGGAGTGCAAAAGAATAAGTGTGGGAGTATTTGATGATGCATGATTTATCCTTAATTCCTTAATTTAAATGTGTATAATTTGCCATCACTTAGTGTGTAATATACTGCACTTTAACACATTTTCATCATTTGAGCTTTATTTAATATTTAATTTTAAAATGAATTAAGGATAAATTTTTAATAAAAGTTGGTTTTCTCTTGTTTTGTAGTGTGTGATTAAGCCTGTAATTAAAAAATAATTACCACAGGTCAAACGAAAGAAGCCACGACTCAAGAAATGGTCAAAAATGCGAGAAAAGCACCAGAACAGGTCTGGGAATCGATTCACCAATGTAGGAATCGATTCCCACACAAAAGAACAGCAAGGAATCGATTCAAGCACCCTGGGAATCGATTCATACAGCTAGGAATCGATTCCCCACCCCTGTGAATCGATTCATATGCATTTTTAAGGCCTGGGAATCGATTCAAACAAGCATGAATCGATTCATGTGCTTGGGAATCGATTCCCACCCCTGAGGAATCGATTCCTATGTGTAAAATTGCCCAAAAATTGCCTAGATGAATCGATTCAGGCACAGATTCATCAGTGGAAACATCAGATAACGCATTATCAAAGTGGAAACAACACTGAAGCTGATAATGGAGCACTAAAGATCATCATGGAGCACTGAAGCATCATAATGGAGCACCATTGAATTGTAAATTAAGAGTGCACATTCCATTACAAATTAATTAAGGCATAAGCTTTGCTTTTGAGCTCCTATAAATAGGAAGCAAGGCAAGGGGCAAAATCATTCATTCTTCATCAGAAGACAATTAAGTCTTGGGTGCCATACGTTCTTCCTCTTCTCTTCTCCGTTGGAATTTTTCCAGCAAGTTCTTCATTTCTGGGTTAGTTTCGTTGTTTGTAGTTGTTATTATGGAGGGCTAAAACCCCTAGATTGATTTTCTTGGAGAATGTTGTAATGTAATTTTGAGGTCATTAATTTTAATATAGTATGCTTTTATTATTGTTATTTCTTCATAATCTTTCTCTACTTATTTAATTCCATTTTGTTTAATTAAATTTGTATGCTTAATCGGTTTAATTATTCAAATGGAATAAAATAAGGTTTTAAATTAGAATGGATTAAGGAAATATGCATGCTTAATGAATATTTTCATAATCACTTTTAATAATTATGGTTTGCTTAATTCCATAATTTGAGAATAGATTATGTATATAGGCGATGTTCTTATGTATGCTCAATAATTCCTAGATTTTATGATCTTGACTCCTTTTGCTTAATTAGGATGCTTGATTAAAATATTCATTTTTAAATGAAAGTAAAGGAATTGTGAATTGAAAAAGACGCTTAGTTGATCAATTCAAATTGAGCTAAGAAATTAACATTAATAAGTATACAAATTATTTTTAGTGAACCAAGGATAAATTTATTTACAATACTCCAAGAAAATCAATCGCTTGTTATTTAATGTTTTAAATCCTTTATTTACTTTGTTTTAATTTTAATTGTGACAACAAAAATCAATCAAACCCCCCCCCCCCAATTGTATGTTAGTGAACTTATGTTTGCAAAAATTTTTAGTTGTTTAGTTTTAATTTTTAATTGTTAAAAATTAGTTTAAGACTTGATTTTTCCTAAATTTTTGTGTTGATCCTTGAGAGAACGACCTAGGTTGACACCCTAGTACTACGTTAATTAATTTTAATGTACTAATTTGATGGAATAACGACTGTAAAAATAACAACGTCAACATTCGTCTCATATCGGATTCTAACTCCCAAGTGTAGTTTATCCAATGTAAATTCTGCCACTTCACCTTCACCAGCGGTACCTCCTTGTTCCTTAACCGTTTGGTTTGATGCTCTTCAATGCCGATTGGTACCGCCTCCACCGTCAGGTTCTCCTTCACTTCAATGGAGTCACTCGGTATAATCATGGTATCACACGGAATGTAGGCTCGAAGTTGCGATACGTGGAACACGTTGTGAATGTTAGTCAACAATTGGGGAAGATCCAGTCGATAAGCGACTTTACCAATCCGTTCTAGTATTTGGTATGGTCCAATATACTTCGGATTAAGCTTTTGGCTCTTCAAAATTCGACCTACACCCTTAGTCGGTGAAATCCTTAGGAACACCCAATCACCCACTTGGAATTCAAGGGGTCTATGCCGATTGTCATAATAGCTCTTTTGCCGGTCTTGAGCAATTTTTATCTTCTCTCGGATTAAAACGATTTGCTCATTCATCTCTTGAATCATCTCAGGCCCCAGATGAAGGGCATCGCCGTTCTCATTCCAACATAATGGAGTACGACATTTCCGACCATAAAGAGCTTCATATGGAGCCATCCCAATGCTGCTATGGTAACTGTTATTATATGCAAACTCTACCAAGGGCAAGTATTTCTCCCATGATCCGCCCTGTTCCAGTACACATGCCCTTAACATATCTTCAAGAGTCTGTATAGTCCGTTCTGATTGGCCATCGGTCTGGGGATGGTAGGCTGAGCTCAATTTGAGCTCAGTACCCAGTTGTTGTTGCAAACTCCCCCAAAACCTTAAAGTGAATCGGGGATCCCGATCGGAGATAATGCTTGAGGGCACACCATGCAGTCGTACGACCTCAGCAATGTACAACTTAGCTAATCGATCTAGCGACCACTTCATATTTATTGCCAGGAAATGCGCACTTTTGGTTAGTCGATCAACAATCACCCAAATCGCGTTGTATCCGGTTTGAGTGCGGGGTAGTCCGGACACGAAGTCCATGGTGATACCTTCCCACTTCCAGATCGGAATTTCTGGAGGTCGAAGCAAACCTGGAGGTCGTTGGTGCTCAACCTTGCACTTCTGGCATATCACACAGGATTTCACATACTCGATTATTGCCTTCTTCATACTTGGCCACCAGAATTCCTTTTTTAAGTTATGATACATTTTTGTCACTCCCGGATGTATACTCAAAGAGCTCTTGTGTGCTTCTGATAGCACCGCCTGCCTGAAGCCTCCATGTGCAGGCACCACCACTCGGTTCCTGAATCTCCATATACCATCGTTACCCCTAGTTATCTCCACATTTTTGCCTTGGGTCTGAGTATCAATCAGCCTCAGTAACTCTTTATCGTCTTTCTGTGCAGCTACCATCGACTCCAGAAATTCGTTGGAGATTTTTAACATTCCGATTGTCATTCGATTTGGTGCGTCCATAACAATTCCAACATTCATATCTCTAAAGCTTTCCAGCAATTCCTGTTCTCTACCCATCAGGTAAGCCACGTGTAATACCTTCCTGCTTAGTGCATCTGCCACAACATTCGCTTTGCCCGGGTGATACTTTAAATCGAAGTCGTAATCCTTTAAATACTCCACCCATCGCCTCTGTCTCATATTTAGCTCCTTTTGATCAAACAAGTACTTTAGGCTCTTGTGATCACTGAATACTACAAAGCGAGCCCCATACAGATAATGACGCCAAATCTTCAGTGCGTACACCACTGCTGCAAGTTCCAGATCATGAGTCGGGTAATTCTCCTCATGTGGCCTCAATTGCCTCGAAGCATAAGCAATTGCCCGATCAGCTTGCATCAACACACACCCCAATCCAAATTTGGATGCATCACAATATACTTCAAATTCCTGTGTTACATCAGGCAGTGCAAGCACAGAGGCAGTCGTTAAACATCGCTTAAGAGTTTGGAAGCTTAATTCACACTTTTCCGACCACACGAAGGGGTTTCCTTTCCTTGTTAACCGAGTTAGAGGAAGTGCTATCCGAGAGAACCCCTCAATGAAGCGTCGATAGTATCCACCTAATCCGAGGAAACTCCTGATTTCAGTTATTGACTTCGACCTCTCCCAAGCCATAACCGCCTCAATTTTTGTCGGATCAACTGAGATTCCCTCTTGGGAAATTATATGCCCCAAGAATTGTACACTACTCCCCCAGAAATCACACTTAGATAGTTTAGCGTACAACTTCTTCTCCCGAAGTACTTGTAAAACAAGTCGAAGATGTTGAGCATGCTCCTCGTCCGACCTCGAATATACCAAAGTATCATCAATGAATACTACCACAAACTGGTCCAAGTACGGTTGAAAAGTCCGATTCATATAGTCCATAAAAATGGCAGGAGCGTTCGTTACTCCAAAGAGTGCCCATATCGAGTCCGAAATGCTGTCTTTGGGATATCCTCCGACCTCACTCGGATCTGGTGGTATCCCGACCTCAAGTCGATCTTAGAGAACACAACGGCGCCTCGCAACTGGTCTAGTAAATCGTCAATCCGAGGTAGTGGATATTTATTTTTGATTGTCAGTTTGTTCAGCTGTCAGTAATCAATGCACATTCGCATACTACCGTCCTTCTTCTTTACCAATAACACCGGAGCGCCCCAGGGTGAGGCACTGGGTCGGATAAAGCCCTTTTCTAGTAATTCATTTACTTGTTTCTTCACTTCGGTTAATTCCACCGAAGACATTCTATATGGCGCTCGGGACACAGGTTCTGCCCCGGGAATCAAGTCAATAGAGAAATCAATTTCCCGACTGGGAGGTAGTTCCAGAATTTCTTCCGGAAAAACGTCAGGAAATTCACAAACAATCGGAATATCACTTAGCAGGAGGTTATGCCGACCCTCCGAAGTGAATAAAACAACATACGTGGTTAGGACATCGCTCACCCCGTTCTTCATGTCAAGTTCCTGAGAGAAAACAATATTCTTCCGATAACAGTCGACCAACACATGATTAGCAGCAAGCCAATCGAGACCCAGAATAACATCTAAGTCCTTCAATGGCATACAGATAAAATTTACTCGAAAAGTACAGGCTTCGATTTGCATCGGCAGTTCTCTACACACTGTAGTTGCACGGAAAGTGGAACCAGTTGGAGTGGAAACAATAAGAGCGTTCTCCATTAAACTGATTGGCAGACTAAGCCGTCGCACACAACTTTCCGAAATAAAGGAATGGGTGGCACCTGAATCATAAATTACATCAACCAGATAACCACAGATGAGGCACTTACCCTGTACCAAATTGTCATTCCTCGTAGCTTCTGAAGCATCAAACGCAAATACACGCCCGGTCATGGCGTTCTGGGCATCGCTAGATTGGGCATCATATCTTCCCGATTGTTGGTTCCCTCTACCAGCTCCATTCCGGCCTCTCCTCGAAAAGTTGGAACCCCGGGTCCCAGAAGAGTTAGTTCGGTTATCCGTCCTGCCCTGCTGTTGCCTCTGAGGGCAATCGGGCCTGAGGTGCCCTGGTTGTCCGCACTGGAAGCACACAATCTGATTGGCTTGGCAATGTTTGGCAATGTGACCTTCCTGACCACAATTGTAGCATGTACGATTACCAGAAGGATTACCCGATCGACCAGTGGAACCCTGACCGGAAGAGGATGAGGAGGTAGCAGAAGACTTGCCACCCCGGAAGAATTGACTCATCCTCTTGAAGTTGAATCCTTTTGCCTTCAGTGGCTTTTTATCTCTCAGCTGGGACGTCCTTTGTAACTGCACCTCTTCAGTCAGTCTTGCTTTGTTCACCAGGGTTGGGTAGTCCCTAATCTCCATTGGTACGATTACACTACGGAGCTCAATCCGTAGTCCAGCTTCGTATTTGGCGCATTTGCTACCTTCAGTCCCTTCTAACGAGAAAGGGTGGTAAAAATCACACAGCTCGTCAAATTCGCTGGTATACTCAGCTACAGACATCCGGTCTTGCTCCAACTTCAGGAATTCCATTTCTTTCCGGATTTTGTAGTTGTCTGGGAAGTATTTAACAAGGAACCTCCTTCAGAAATTCGCCCATACCAGCGGCTCATTTGCTGCGGTCATCTGCACCTTCACTCGGGACCACCATACTCTAGCCTCTTCTTTTAGTTGGTAAGTAGCAAATAAAACCTTTTGCTCTTCAGAGCACTCAAAATATTCAAAAACCTGCTCGATATCCCTGATCCAGATGTATGCCCCGTCATAGTCATGTCCCCCTTTGTAAGTCAGAGGATTCCTTTTCAGGAATTTATCCAGAGTGGGACCGGACTCGGTCCTACTCATCAGCTGAGTAAATCTAGAGAAGAAATCATCTCTTCCCCCAGAACTAGTCTCTCCGGCCATTTAGTAATTCTACAATGAGCAAACACATCACCATTAATAACCAAGATCAGTCAGGGGATCGTAAATTTACCTTATATTCATAGAATACTACGCCAGTGGAGTGCCAAGGGAACGATGCCAGGCCACACACAATCTCAATACAACGAAATACAATCAACCTTCATAAGACTATCACAATCACTAGATCGGCCCATACACCGGCTCTAGAAGGAACCGCTCTGATACCAAGTGTAACATCCTAGGTTATTTTTGCATTTATTTTTATTCAAACGATTACATCTTACGATAAATTTTTCCTTTTCTTGAAAATTAATCGATATTTAGTGAAAAGCATTTATTTTTACTGACTTATTCAAGTGACAGCAGTCACAGTTAGATTAATTAAATGAGGTCTAGAAAAGAAAAGCAAGTTAATTTAAGCACAACGGATGGGAGAAAGGGAATCAGGGCTTCTCGCTTGAGCGAGGCCCCTACTCGTCTAAGCGAGATTCCGGACTCTCACTTAAACGAGGTTTCTATTCGCTTGAGCGAATACCTTTCACACACCGGATTAGACAAGACATGCAGATGGACTCCCGCAAGTCTCACCCTAAAAATGATTCTGTTAATCAAAGGTTTGTCATAGCTACCACAACAACATATGTAAATGACAGTAATGTATTTTAAAATGTAGATTTGTATTCGTCCGGTCTTGATTAAACACAACTAATTAGTAATACTTGGAAGTTCTCATACATATATATAACCCTATAGAGAGTCACTCAAAGTCACTCGGACCCTGGCACCGTTCTCCCCCTTGGCGCGACTCCATGGCTTCTTCCCCCTCCCTGTCTCTGGTTACTAAAAAAAAAGGGCAAGGGTGAGTGTTTGGCATTGTAATTAATATAGAATGGAACTTAATAAATATACATGCATATTTATACATACATATCAAGCATCACTTGTAAGTAAGCATACCAAAACATAGTGTATTACATACAGTAACTATATTAAACCAACTACACAATTCCATCACATTCATTACGATCACAACTGACTCTCATACAATCTGACTCCTAGTATCCAGATACTAAAGGATTGGCCTTCAGCTGGGGGTCCTACTTGACACCCCGTGAACCCTGCTTGGTTCACCGAGTCCTGCTTGACTCTCCACCTCGACCACTGGGTCCTACTTGACCACTGGGTAGCTCAACTGGGCACGAAAACCACGGGAGCCGGAAATGAGGGGCTATCATATACCGTCGGCCATCCCATACCACATAATCATTCAACAGTTTACCTTTCACATAATAATATCAATTCCTCATCACTCGGGTAGCCTGCTTGCTAACCCGACATCACATAACGCTGATCATTTCAACATTAGATATCACAAGATCATAACATGATAAACTCAACCACACCCGATCTTCCACTAATTAATGAACCCAGTCACACATGCACAAGCATAAACACATAACTACGTTTAGCAACATTTTCCTTAACCTGTTTACATTACCTCAATGACCTGAATAAGAAGCGAGTCCTATTCTAATTAATTATAACCCGAACACCCCCCTTACTTTGGTTCCACGCTTCGATGATCTGTTCTCTGTGTCGATTCCTTCCTCTGAGCACTGGTTTCGCAGTCTCAACTCCGTCACTCAGTCTTCTGTTGCTTAGCCTACTACCTACGGATCATAAAGTACAGCTTGTCACTTCAACGCCCTTAGTTCATGGACTGCATTTGGGCTCACACTGATCGGAGTAGTGGAGAACAGCCACGAATATAGCCATGCATGGCTTTAAACCGCTAAAGAATAAAAGGAATAAGGGAATCACAATTGGAATGGATCAGTAGACTCACCTTGAAGCCTCGATCACAGGAATGGGAATAAATTGAAGTTTGGACACAAATGGAGTCCCTCTCCAGCGCATGCAACTTAGCGTTAAGAGAGGAGAAAAACGAAAGTGAAGGAACAGACCAACAGCAAAGGTAGCTTGTAAATAATGAAGAGGGAAGGAAGAGAATTTCCTTATATATATAGCTCATGGGCAAGATCGTCTTTTCCTTTATTTTATTTGTATTCTTACTAAATTTAATCAATTTCACTATATTAAACTATTGCATAGTTATCAAATCAATTACACGTATTTATTCCCTCAACGTTTAATTATTCACAATTCTCTAATACTTCGCAAGAGTATAGGCCCAATATAAATATCGGCCCCCGGTGTCCTAACTTAGTGTTCATACCTCGGAAATCCGAGCTACAACCTGAGAGGTCGGATATCTCATCCGTGCTCACCTCTTGGTTACCTACACCCGTTGTTTCAGTCATTATGAGGTTAATCCGGGCTATGACCCCGTGTGAGGCGCTCTCCTCACAACGGTTGGACCAGACCACCTAACTCTGTCTGCTCTTCTCCTACACTCCCGATCTTTAACTCCGCCTGCTCGCGCTTCTGAGACCGATCTCGACACCAGCTTTCTTATCTCTTGCTAAGACAGAACAAATATTAAATAAAACTTCTAAAACATTTACTAATCATTTCCCATTTCTTATAATTCTCATTAAAACATCAGGGATGTTACACTATCCCTTTCCTCCATATCGTTTTAGTTTGTTTTGCTTCAATCATGCGCCCTAGAACAAGCAGCGCTGGTACCTTAAACAGGGGGAGTCTGAGCTCTCGTGCCCCCTCTAGCCACCGTGGAGGAAGGATTCCAGTGAATCTTCCTGTGGCCGGGCCTCATCGCTCAGAAAGGGTTGAAACTTCCTCCTCGCGAGGGCCAATTGTTCGGCGCCGCCCTGAGGATCCCCTTGACTCGAGGGCTACCAGCTGCTTTGACGATGGGTCAAGTAATGAAGGTTACCTCTCTGACGATGTTGCTTTCTACCATAGTACACACGTGTTCCATCGTGCATCAGGTATCATGGAGATTCTGGGGTCTGGAAAAACTTTGATTCTGCGAACTACTGAAGGGTGTGTCAACGTCGTGGCACACCGGCTGAACTGGGAAAAGTTGAACAGAGAAAAACCGTACTGTTGGGTTGAGGAGGAATTCTTGAACATCCCCTCTCATCATGCAAATGAGGAGGGAAACCCAGTTACTCTCCGCTGCAAAATCTATTCCGATAAGAAGTATAAGGGACGCTTTCTCGTCCTTGCCCCCCGCCCAATGGAGAGGGTCTGCCACCGTGTCCCTGACGAGAGGTCGGTCTACATGTACGACTTCGTCTTTCAAAACCTGGGAGTCCGCTTCCCCATGACGGAGTTTCAAATGGTCGTCCTCCACTTCCTTGACTGCGCCCCTACTCAACTGCATCCTAATGGCTGGGGCTTGGTGCGCGCTCTCGAAATTCTGGGAGAGCATTTCAACTTCACCGCCACTGTGGCCAAACTATTTTACTACTGCCAAGTGGTCCGCCGTGCCAACAAGAAGGGCGGCCTTGGGTTCATAACACTCCGTTGTGACTCAAGGGTAGTGAACTTCAAGTCCTACACCGAATCCGCTAAAGTGGACGGACGCTCCTTTAAACATTACTACACGCGGATTCGAGTTCAATCGAATAAGCCAGTCTTTTGGCTCAACAAAGCAGGGTTCACCAAATTCCCTATCAGTTGGTCGCACGAGCACTTTCTGCTGCTGAGCCGTGCTTACTATACTGAGGATAGCGAACTTTCCTCTTATTCCATTGAAGTGTTGAGTGCCATACAATCAGCCTCAAAAGTCCTCAAGGGGTTCTCTTACAGGTTTTTTCTGGGAGATGCCGCTGTCCGGGACACTTATCTTCGTAATAGTCGTTCTTGAACTATGGTTATGTTGCATATTCATTCTGTTCTTATTATTTCTCCTTCCATGTTTTAACTCAATTTTTCATTATTTTGCAGAGCAAATCGAAAAAGTCTCTCCCGAGATGTTGTCCCTGAAATCCATGCTGGCGGATGGCGATTCTTCTTCTGAAGAAAACGAAATTCAAGCCAAGAGGAACTCCACTAAGGCAGTGGCTCCAATAATTCCTCTTACCTCCACCGTGGGAGACGAGGTCCCTCTCCTTGATGAGAAGGAACCTGAGGGACAAACTGAGGCCGCGAGGCAAGGTAATGAAAAGGCTACCCCAGAGAAGAAAAAGAAAAAGAGACATCTGGTCAAGGCAACGGATGTGGAGAAGCCTTCTTCTGGTGACCCTGCAAAGAAACGCCAGAAGACTCTCGAGGAGTCTGGGCTGAAAAAAGACAAGGGGAAGAAACCCATCCTTGATTCTTCTGCCCCTCCTTCACTGCCACGTCCGAACCGGACTCTGAGAGCGGTCCTCCTCCAGTGATTGACCCTCCAAGCGAGTCTTTTCTCTCTCCTTATCTTTGGTTCCAGGGGTCCATGCCCCCCACTCTTCTGAAGGCGAGGTACTGTCTCCGCCCCTCTCTCGATGCTGTCGAAGTTCGAGGCGCTTGCCAGGCCGATCGCTGGCAGCTGGATGAGCTCTCCGGTCTCTTGAACTCCTTAAGCGACAAGGCAGACTATATGGAACAAGTTGAAAAACTTGAAGCCGACATCGCCGTAAAGGAGGCTTGGGCGGCCAAACAAGCTGAAATTCATAAAGGGGTGGAATCGGAGCTGATTAAGGCCAAAGAGACGCTGCAGAAGAAAACCGAAGAAATAAGCCAGCTCCATTTCACCAACAAATCCCTGGAGCGGCAGGTTACTGAACTTCAGCAGCAGAATAAGTCCATTCCGCTCCTTGAAGAAGAGCTCCAACTGGAGAAGAAGAAATCCGCTAAGCTGGCTGACGACCTTGCAGCGATGGAGGCCGGCCATAATGAGAACTTAGGAGAGTGGGAGGCCCTTCGGAAGGAGATGCAGATTCAGATTGAGGAGCTGAAGAAAGGGAGTGCGGGCACTGGGCCATCAGAGGAGGATTTTGCCAAGCTTTAAAAGAAATTAACTGCTTCTAAGGCCAAGGATGCCAAAGCCTTGGAGATATGCAAGAAAGTAGCTTTCGAATCCTTTGGCCTGGCACTTGGTCAAGTCTTTTATCGCAACCCCGACGTGAAGCTTGATTTGTACGAACTGGATCCGTTCTATGAATTCCACGGAGGGAAGCTTGTCGAAGTGAAGGGTGACGGCTCGCACCAGGATCCTCCTGATACTCTTTATGAGCTGCCTCCACTTCCGGAAGGTCAAAGCATGGAACTAACACTGACCACTCCTGGCCCCGAAAATGAAACACAAGAGGATGCCCAAGCTAGCCAAGAGACCAGAACGGATAAGACTCAAGCTGAGGGAGCTGAAGAGGAGAGAACGGAGGTGCCCACATCAGAGAACCAACCACCTGTTCTTTAATTTTGTGCTTTTATTCATAGCTGTGTACTGGGATCAGCTCCAATTTTGATGAAACATACTTATAAAACTTTTATTCTCATCAATTAAATTCGCCTTCATTTCTCTTCTAACATTTGTGACAAGTGTATGATTGCCAAATAACTTAGACATATACGTTGTACTTTTACTTCTTCATTCGTTGTACATCCATTTTGTTCAAGTTAAAGTATGCCCTGTCCCCAAGTATGAGTATTTTGGGAAGGAAATATCTATTGTGAATTGTTGCCTTTAACTTCTCAGAGATTGAAAAGGTTTATTCAATCTCACAGATGTGGAATGGCAATATTCGTATTCAACTGCCCTGTCTTTAGAACCAGTATCTAGACCGGATATTATGTCCCCTAGCTTATATGAGGGACTTACGAAGTTGCTCATATGAGCTATGCGACTTGCAAGAGGTCTGGATGCTGGTATAACCTGTAAAATTACACGTTATGTTTTTACCTTAGTAATACTTATTAATCGTCAAACATTGGCATCAAGCGTTATGAATCAAACGGCTCTGAGCGAGCGGTTCTGAGTGGAGGCTTGACGTTGAATGAACAACTCCGAGTGAACATCTGATTTTGAGTGATCACTCCGAGTGAAATTGGTTCTGGTCGTATTATCTAGAAAGTTCTGAGTGAGAATTCCGAGTGGAAGCTCTCATATTGATCCTTCTAGGAGGGGGATTATCGAGTGACCGTTCCCGTATGAAAATTTTTGACTCATGCTTCGACGGCGCTCGGTTTGATTCGGTTAAATCCTACAATCCGAGTCTTCGTTCGGGTTGGAGATTTCCAAGTGCAACTCTCCTGAGAAGGTGTCCCCAAGTGTGACATTTCTGAGCGGGGTAAATACCGAGTGAGATATTTCTGACTCCCGGGTAGTATGGCAATGAGTGGAGCATTTCAAAACAAGATAGCTCCGAGTGGAATATTTCTGAACAGGATAATACCGGGTGAAACATTTCTGACATCTACGTAATACGGCACCGAGTGAAGAATTTTCGACCTCCACGTGATATGGTACCGAGTAAAGCATTTCCCAAGTGAAGAATTTAAGAGTCTCGCGAGTGCGTTCCGAATTCCTGATTGAAACTTCAAAGTGAGATTTTCTCAGCTTACAGAGCTCACGAGTCGGACTTCAATAAGATATTGCCGACTAAAGAATTTAAGAGTCTCGCATCGAATTTAAAGTGTTTCCGAGTAAAGAATCCTAAGGGAGAATATTTCCGAGTGAGGAATTCCCAGGAATACTTCTGAGTGAATTCGATAACGATTGATTCTTCAATAGCAAACGACCAAGCCTACAAGTTGTACTCGGAGTTCGGTTTAATCCTACAATCCGAGCCTTCAGTCGGTGTTGGATTTTACCCATTCACCGGTCTTCGAATGGGGTTCGGTGCAATCCTACAACCTATTTCCTGAGGTTCGGTTTAATCCTACCACTCAGGTCTTCAATGGCGTTCGGTTTGATCCTACTAGCCATATCTTCAATCGGTGTTGGATTTTACCCATTCACCATTTTTCTTCACCGACGTTCAGCCAAACCTACTAGTCGTTCTCGGAGTTCGGTTCAATCCAACAATCCGAGCCTTCACCGGTGTTCAGCCAAACTTACTAACCGTACCTAGAGTTTAGTTTTATCCTACAATCTGGGTCTTCAAATGGGGTTCGGTTTAATCCTACAACCCATTTCACCCCTCGAGGAGTTACATCGTCAATACACAGAATGGGTGATTGAGATCATTCGTCTTGAGGGTCTTTAAACGTGACAGCTTATAGCTATAAATCACAACATATAAATGAAAGGGTGAGAGTGATAGAGTCATGAATTGCATTTTCATTAAACTGAATGTATATTACAAAGAAAGCGTAGTTGGGGTCATGCCTCGTCAAAACCTTCTTGAGAAAACCCAATGGGAAAAAACTCAAGTAAGGAAAAAGAGTACATGCCGTCTTACCAACTAGCTGTAATAAATACATAAGTTTTGAGTGTTCCACTTGTTGCGAATTGGGGTTCCATCGAGCTCTTCGAGCCGGTATGATCCCTTTCCAGTCACCTCAGAGACTCTGTAAGGGCCTTCCCATGTCGGTGCCAACTTCCCTTGATACACGAACTTATTCCCCACACTCGCTTTCCTCAGAACCAGGTCTCCAGTGTTAAACGCTCTGTATTTGACACGCTTGTTGTACCGGAGAGTTGTATTCGCTTTTATTGCCTGGCCTCTGATAAAGGCTCCTTCTCTCAGCTCATGGAGAATGTCTAACTCTGATGCCAAATTGGCGTTATTGTCTTCCGCTGAAAAATATTCCACTCGGGCTGATCTGGTTTGCAACTCTACTGGGATCATCGCCTCGACCCCATAAGTCAGCCGATATAGGGATTCGTTAGTGGAAGAGTGTGGTGTAGTACGATATGCCCACAGAACATGGCATAGCTGATTAGTCCAACCTCCCTTTGCTTCTCCGAGGCGCTTCTTCAACCCCTTTAATACCTCTCGATTAGACACCTCTGCTTGGCCGTTTGTCTGGGGGTGCTCAACAGACGAAAATATTTGGACTATCCCCAGACCTTCGAGCAAGTCTGTAAACTTCTTATCTGTGAACTGGGTGCCATTATCAGTCACAATCCGCCCTGGGACACCGAATCGAGCTATGATGTTTTCATATACAAAACGCCTTGTCCGCGCAGAGGTGATATGTACTACTGGCTCAGCCTCGGTCCACTTAGTGAAGTAGTCAACCCCCACGATCAAGTATTTAATGCCCCCTGGAGCGGTAGGGAACGGACCCAGAATATCAAGGCCCCACTGGTAGAACGGCCATGGCACAGCGGATGAAGAGAGTTCCTGGGCCGGTGTGTGATGGAGATTAGAAAATCTCTGGCAAGCATCGTATTTCTTCACAAAATCAGTTGAATCTTGTTTCACCGTGGGCCACCAATATCCAGCCCTGAGGACTTTTCTCATTAAACTCCTGCCCCCAGCATGGTGCCCATACTGCCCCTCGTGTACTTCCTCTAACACTCCTTGTACTTCATCTTCTCTCAAACAAAGGAGGTATGGGACTGAGAATCCTCTTTTGTATAGAACTCCATCGACCATGGTGAAGTATGGCAGTTCTCTTTTCACTCGCCTTCTCTCTTTCTCATCAGTAGGGAGCTGTCCATCCGCCAGATAACGGATGTAGGGGATGACCCAAGAATTCTCGTAAGGGTAATTGACCATTATAGCATTTAAAGATGGGAACAGAGGGATGCTAGGTGATGTCAGCGTGCTCTGAACCACAGTCGTGGTACTGCCAGGCTGTTTTGTGCTTGCAAGCCTTGATAAGATATCCGCTCTGGTGTTCTCCTCTCTTGGCACATGCTTAAATTCAGCACATCAAATCTCCCCTTCAGTTCATTCACACAATTCAAGTATAGTTGAAGTTGTGGCTCTCGGACCTGATATTCTCCCTGGATTTGTGAAATCATCAGCTGTGAATCGCTGTACAATGTTACTTTTGACGCTCCGATGTCAATCGCCGCTCGGAGGCCGGCCAGGCATGCCTCATACTCAGCTTGATTATTAGAGGTTTTGAAATTGAATCAGAGGGAAATTTCTAAGTGCACACCGTCATCGCTTTCCACTACAACACCGACTCCACAACCTTTACTGTTTGACGACTCATCAACATAAACGGTCCAATGCGCTTGAGGTGTGGCTGGATCCGCCCCCGTCATTTCCACCACGAAATCTGCCAAAACTTGGGCTTTAATAGCTCCTCGAGGCTCATAGGAAATTTCAAACTCAGAAAGCTCGATGGACCACTTAATCATCCTTCCAGCGAGGTCTGGCTTACTGAGCACTGAGCAGAGAGGTAGATCCGTTCTCACAAGTACTGGATGCGCGTGAAAATACGGCCTCAACCGTTGTGAAGCCCACACAACTGCTAGAGCGACCTTCTCTATCTTTTGATATCTGCTCTCGGCCCCCTGAAATGTTTTGCTGGTGAAGTACACTGGCCTCTGTCCCTCTGAAGTTTTTTTGACCAAAGCCACGCCTAAAGCCTCATCAGAAATTGCCAAATACAGGACTAGAGTCTCACCAGGGTCAGGCTTTACCAGTATTGGTGGACTTGAAAGCATGGCCTTAAGCTGCTGGAAAGCTTGCTCCTGCTCCTCTCCCCATTCGAAATTCTTGTGCTTCTTCAATGCCTTATACAGAGGAAGGGATCTATGTGCCATTTTGGGCATGAATCGGGCCAGAGTGGCCACCTTCCTATTCAATGATTGTACCTCCCTTAGGCTCTTAGGGCTTTGCATATCCAGTATTGCCTGACACTTACCAGGGTTGGCCTCGATGCCCCGCATGAATCCCAAGAACTTCCCTGCTGGAACGGCAAAAGTGCACTTCAATGGGTTCAACCTCATGTTGTATTGTCGCAGCCGAGTGAACACTTGGCGCAAATCATCAATGTGATCCCCTCCAGTGGGAGTCTTTGTGATGATATCATCGATATACACTTCTACCAGCTTGGTGTGCATGCCTTCGAATACTTTGTTGATCATGCGCTGGTAGGTAGCACCGGCGTTCTTTAGTCCAAACGGCATGACAGTGTAGCAAAAGACACCACGATCATTGACAAAGGCCGTCTTTTCTTGATCTCCTTCCCACATCGGATCTGATTGTACCCTGAATAAGCATTCATGAAACTGAGGTACTGATAACCAGATGAGTCGTCTACCATACGATCAATGTTTGGGAGGGGATATGGATCCTTGGGGCAACATCGGTTAAGGTCCACGTAATCCGTACACATCCTCCACTTGCCATTGGGTTTTTGCACCATCACTACGTTAGAAAGCCAAGACGAATAACGAATCTCTTTTATAAAACCAGCTTTCAACAACTCCTCTGTTTGCTCACACGCTGCCTTCTGCTTCTTCGGTCCCAACCTCCTCTTCTTCTGGGCCACCGGTCTCGTTTCTGGGTAAACAGCAAGTTTGTGGCAACAGAAATCAGGGTCCATCCCAGGCATGTTGATAGGTGTTTTGTTTGCATGATTTTAGTGGCTTTTTATTTAGTTTTTCTAGATCATTTGTGTTATCTTGTCCCTAATTCCAAGTATTTTTCATTCCTTCCGCATTTGTTACTCGGGTGTTTCAAGTTTTTGCAGGAATAGCTTGTTTACAGGTACATACATTCCAAACGCGAAGCATTCGAGGAAGCATTGGATTAATGGAAGGGTTTCAAGCTATGAAAAAGCAGCAAAGTGGGGTCCAGAGAAACCCACTGGCCGTGGGTTTTTCCCACTGCCAGTGGATCTTGCTGCCCTGTAACCAAAAATGCATATCTTGGGGTCCAGGAAAACCCACTGGCCGTGGGTTCCTCTGTTTGAATGTTCGAAATTGTAATTGTTGAACCTCCAGTACGATCCACTGGCCGTGGGTTTTTCCCATTGCCAGTGGGTTTTTGCACGCACAGCAGTTCCTTGATTTTAGGGAGCAGTTTCTGAGGTTTTGAGGGACAGTTTTGGAGGGGCAAAACACACAGACATTTTAGGACGTTTTTTGGAGAGAAAAAGAGGGAGTTTTCACCTGGGATTATTGAAGAAATCAAGACCATAGGCGTTGAAGAACATTTTTTGGGCAGATTTCAGAAAGATTCATAAGCACAAGTGAGAGCTTTGCTTCGTGTTCTTTACTTTCTTCTTGGGTTTTCTCTTTCTCTGTAATTTCTGAATTTGATTCCATCAATGGGCTGTGGTGAATTGAGCATGTGTAGCTAAACTTTATCTTGGGATTAGGGTGTGACAATGCTTATGTATTGAACCTCTTTTGGATTTTTCTGTCTATTAATTCATTGCTTCTATTCAATTTCCATGAACGCGTAATGCTTTTGAATACCTAGAGATAGGGTCAATTGAAATTAAACTCTAAGAGAATCGAAAGGTTAATTAGTTATTTGAACGCATGAAATTGAACTTAGAATCATAGGTCACGAAAGTGGGTATGACGATTCGAGGTTTAATAAGATTTCACCGTTCTTAACGAGTTCACATAATAAATCGAACGCGGTTCTTTATTATTTGGGCACATTAATGTTACTCTGAGAAGAGGGCTTAATTAAATTCGGAAATCCAACCTTAGAGCGTGAATTAATAAATAGAAAGGTCTTAGGAAAATTAAATACATGGCATGATCATATACCAAATCCCAAGAACTTCACCCTCATTTATTCTATTTCAATCTAGGAATTCATTTAGTTCTTTCAGATAGCATTCCTTCTTCACTTCTGTTTTCCTTAATTTTCTAAATTACAAACCTAATTTCAATATTTTCTAGATAATTGAACCACTGTGAAAACTTGTACTTGGGAACAATCTCTGTGGGACGATAACTTTTTATTACGCGATACCTCGTGCGCTTGCGGGCCTATCAAGTTTTTGGCGCCATTGCCGGGGATTGTCCCCCAATATTGGTTAAACGGTGTTTTGATTAGACTAGATTTTTATATTTCTACATAATTTTTCTGTTTTTCTTTAGTTCTTATTTTTTCTGCAGAATTACGTGTTGGTATTTGTTGTTAGAGGGTTTTGTAGGTTTATATATGTGAAGGAGTCATAGCCTTGAGCACATTTTCGATCCAGAGATTGAAAGGACCCTCCGTAAGATCAGAGCACTTCGGAAGCATCTTGAACAGGAAAAGCACCAAGCTTTAAGTTCAGCTACCGACACACACATGGCAAACCAGGACAACAGAGCGCTTCGTGATTTTGCAGCGCCCAATGCAATGGGTAGGAGGTCTAGCATCACAAGACCCAACATTGAGGCAAATAATTTTGAGTTGAAGCCATCCTTGCTCTCGATGGTTCAACAGAATCAATTTGGTGGATTACCATCTGAGGATCCCAACTTACACTTGCAGATATTCCTTGAGTATTGTGACACGCTCAAGGTGAATGGGGTCTCAAGCGACGCAATCAGGCTTAGGCTTTTCCCATTCTCATTAAGGGATAAGGCTAGAGCTTGGTTGTACGCTCTTCCAGAAGCGTCAATCACCACTTGGGAGGAGCTGTCCCTCGCCTTCCTCAACAAATATTACCCCAAGAGCAAAACTGACCAGTTGAGGAAGCTGATTATCACCTTCAACCAGAAGGAAGATGAGACCTTGTACGAAGCCTGGGAAAGGTACAAGGAAATGCTCCGGGAATGCCCACATCATGGCATTGAACGTTGGTTGACCGTTCACATTTTTTATAATGGGTTGTCTCCGAACCAGAAAATGACCTTGGACGCCGCAGCTGGCGGTGCCTTTATGGGTAAAAACATGGAGGAAGGTTATAACCTCATTGAGGAGGTTGCCCAAAATACCTATCAGTGGTCATCAGAATGGAATATGCCAACGAAAACTCCAGGTAAGTATACTGTTGATGCTCTTTCTTTATTAACTGCTAAGGTAGAAGCTTTATCCGTTAAGATTGATAAGTTCGATAAAGTAGGAGCAGGTGCTACTAAAGCTGTTTGTGAGTTATGTGGTGTTTCAGGGCATAATATTTCAGGATGCCAGCTTGGAGTGAATCAGCATGCCGAGCCAGAAATGCATCAGGTGGATGCAGTTGGAAACTATGGTGGGTACTATGGAAACAACTTCAGACCACTTGGACCACCGGGTTTCCAAAGCAGGCCACCTCAGTTTCAAAATCAGCAAGGTAGCTACAGACCACAAGGACCTTACACTCTACAGAAATCCAAATTGGAATCCTTGATGGAAACATTTGTAGCTACCTAATTAAAGCAGAATGATGATTTCTCGAACGCCATCAAAAACTTAGCCTCGAAGGTGGACAACTTGGCCACCCACAACAAGATGCTGGAGACCCAGATTGCTCAACAGGCATCATCCTCTCAAAGAGCACCAGGAACATTCCCTGGAAAGCCCGAAACAGGACCATCGAACCACACAATGGCTATCACTCTTAGGAGTGGCACAAAATATAAAGGTCCGGTAAACAAGGAAGAGGAGGAGGCCAACCAAGAAAAGAAAGCGGATGAACCTCACTCTCATCCTATGGTGGAGGAAGAGAAACAAACTGAAAAGAAGGAGGAGGTGAAGCCTTACCAACCTCCAGTGCCGTTTCCTCAACGCTTGGCCAAGGCCAAGTTAGATAGACAATTTGGTAAGTTCCTTGAGGTCCTTAAAAAATTGTATATAAATGTCCCCTTCACAGATGCTCTGCAGCAAATGCCGACCTATGCGAAGTTCTTGAAGGACATCTTGTCAAATAAGCGGAAACTGGAGGACGATGGCACCATTGCACTAACTAAAGAGTGCAGTGCACTGATCCAGAAGAAGCTACCACCCAAGCTTCAGGATCCAGGTAGTTTTTCTATTCCTTGTGTGATTGGTAATGTGGCTATTGATAGAGCACTATGTGACCTAGGGGCTAGTGTTAGTCTTATGCCATTATCTATTTCTGAGAAATTGGGACTAGGAGAGCTAAAACCTACTAGGATGTCTTTGTAACTTGCTGATAGGTCTGTTAAGTACCCTGTTGGCATTTTAGAAGATGTTCCAATCAAAGTAGGAAAATTTTTTATACCTGCCGATTTTGTGGTTCTTGAAATGGATGAGGATTCGATGATCCCCATTATCTTAGGCAGGCTATTTTTGGCAACCGCGGGTGCGATTATAGATGTCAAGAATGGGAGGTTGTCTCTGACTGTGGGAGACCAAAAGGTTGATTTTAACTTGTAGAATATTTTAAAAAACCTTTTAATGATGATGTATGCTGTGTTATGGATTGTATTGACCAAGTGGTGAAGGAAGAAACCCTTCCTGATGAACCACTTGAATCTGTATTTTTGATTGAGCCTGCAGGTACATCAAGTAGCTCCGAAGGAGAAGCCCAACCAAAGCATGATACTGAGGTCATGCAAGATGAAGTGATGGGTAACAAATTAGAATTGAAGCCTTTACCGGCTTCATTGAGGTATGAATTCCTTGGCCCAAACTCTACCTATCCTGTGATTATGAATGCTGAACTGACTGCTGTGGAAACCGAAAAACTCCTGAAACATCTTAGGTTGTATAGGAAAGTTATTGGTTATACCATGGATGACATTAAGGGGATTAGCCCTTCATTTTGCATGCATAGGATTACTGTGGAGGATGAGAGTAGGCCAACTGTAGAACCACTTAGGAGACTAAATCCTAAAATGCAAGAAGTGGTTAAAAAAGAGATTTTGAAGTTATTGGATGCGGGCATCATTTATCCCATTGCTAGTAGCAAGTGGGTTAGCCCAGTTCATGTGGTTCCAAAAAAAGGAGGGATGACTGTTGTGCAAAATGATAAACAGGAATTGATTTCTACTAGGGTAGTTTCTGGGTGGCGCATGTGTATAGATTACAGAAAACTAAATAGCGCTACTAAGAAAGACCATTTCCCTCTCCCTTTCATTGATCAGATGCTTGAGAGGCTTGCTAAGCACTCCTATTTTTGCTATCTGGATGGGTATTCTGGTTTTCATCAAATCCCCATCCATCCATCTGATCAAGAGAAAACAACCTTCACTTGCCCATATGGGACTTATGCTTATAGGCGTATGCCATTTGGCCTGTGTAATGCACCCGCGACTTTTCAAAGGTGTATGCAGGCCATATTCTCTGATTTAATTGAAAATGTGATGGAAGTTTTCATGGATGACTTTTCTGTGCATGGCTTGAATTTTGATAATTGTTTGACCAATTTGTGCCAAGTTTTGCAGCGCTGTGAAGAGACCAACTTGGTCTTAAATTGGGAAAAATGCCACTTCATGGTAAAGGAGGGCATAGTCCTTGGGCACCTGGTGTCTGAAAGAGGAATTGAAGTCGATAAAGCCAAGGTGGAGGTGATTGAGAAATTGCCCCCACCAACTAATGTGAAAGGTATTCGGAGCTTTCTTGGACATGCCGGGTTTTACCGGAGGTTCATTAAAGACTTCAGCAAGATCACAAAGCCTCTGACTAATCTTTTGGGTAAGGATGTACCATTTGTTTTTGATTCTTCATGTCTTGAGGCTTTTTGCAGGATAAAGCAGGAGTTAATTTCCGCACCTATAGTGCAACCCCCCGATTGGGAACTCCCATTCGAACTCATGTGTGATGCTAGTGATCATGCAGTGGGGGCTGTACTTGGGCAGCGAAAGGATAAGAAGCTGCATGTGATCCACTATGCCAGCCGTACACTTGATGACGCGCAGGTAAACTATGCTACCACCGAAAAGGAATTGTTAGCTATAGTTTTTGCTTTTGACAAATTTAGATCGTACTTGGTAGGCTCACATGTTACTGTATATGCCGACCATTCTGCCATCAAGTACCTTTTAAATAAGAAAGAAGCAAAACCTAGGCTCATTAGGTGGATTTTGATTTTACAAGAATTTGACTTAGAAATCAAAGATAAAAAAGGTACTGAGAACCTTGTTGCAGACCACTTATCTAGGTTGTCATCTGAAAAAGATGAGATGGGTGATGTTTCCATCAATGAGTTTTTTCCGGATGAACAATTACTTAGCTTAAGTGTCCAACAAGTGCCTTGGTACGCTGATTTTGTCAATTTTCTTGCATGTGGCATAGTACCCCCTGACCTTGGTTTTCAGCAGAAAAAGAAGTTTTTTGCAGATGTAAGGCACTATTATTGGGATGAACCCCTTTTATTCAAGCAGTGTGCAGATGGTCTGATTAGGAGATGTGTTCCTGAGCCTGAAGTTCGAGCCATCCTGGATCACTGCCATTCCCTTTCCTGTGGAGGCCATATGAGCACTTCTAAAACAGCCTCAAAGGTGTTGCAAGCGGGCTTCTATTGGCCACATATTTTCAAGGACGTGCGTAAGTATGTCCTCACTTGTGATGCATGCCAAAGGGCCGGTAATATTGGTAAGAGGCATGAAATGCCACTTAATAGTATTCTTGAGGTTGAATTATTTGATGTATGGGGTGATGATTTCATGGGACCCTTTCCCCCATCGTTTGGAAATCAATTTATTCTGGTTGCAGTTGACTATGTATCCAAATGGGTAGAAGCCATTGCTTCGCCTCATTCGGATGCTAAGACTGTCATTAAACTTTTTAGAAAGATAATTTTTCCAAGGTTTGGGGTCCCTAAATGCATAATTAGTGATGGAGGGTCTCACTTTATTGAAAAAACTTTTCAGACCCTCTTGAAAAAATATGGAGTGAGGCATAAGGTTGCTACACCTTATCACCCTCAAACTAGTGGCCAAGTTGAGGTTTCTAATAGGGAGATTAAAAACATTCTTCAGAAGGTGGTTAATACCTCCCGTAAGGATTGGTCTATTAAATTAGACGATTCTTTATAGGCGTATCGAACCGCTTACAAAACTCCTATTGGAACTACACCTTTTAAACTGGTTTATGGGAAACCGTGTCATTTACCTGTTGAATTGGAATATAAGTCTTTTTGGGCTATAAAAATGCTTAACTTTGATATTAAGCTTGCAGTTGAACACAGGTTGCTGGAGTTGAACGAGCTTGAGGAGCTCCGGTTGGATGCTTATGAAAATGCCAAGATTTACAAGGAAAAAACTAAAAAATGGCATGATCGTCACATCTTCAGGAGATCCTTTAACCCTGGTGATATGGTGTTACTTTTCAACTCCCGATTGAAGCTATTCCCTGGCAAATTGAGGTCCCGGTGGTCGGGACAATTTCAGGTAACTAAGGTATATCCTTTTGGAGCTGTTGAGTTATGGAGCGATAAGTCTGGTTCATTTAAAGTGAATGGACAAAGGCTTAAGCACTACTTGACAGGAGAACCAATCCAACAAGCAAGTGCTTTGGACTTGCTTGATGGATTAGATTCTTAATTCCAAAGAATGCCAAGCGTCCGGCTGAAGACGTTAAACTTAGCACTTGTGGGGAGGTAACCCCATTTCTCATTCTTTAAGTACTTTTCTTGTCATATATATACATATATATATAAAAAAAAATCAAAGGGAGTCCGATGTAAATAGTTGCATGTTTATTTTCTAGTTTGTAAATTTTGCATTGCATGATTGTTTTGTTTTGTTTTGTATATATTTATTATGATTGAATGCATACATGTGTTTCCATGAGTAAGAGGAATCAAATAAAGGAGAATCATTGTACATATTCAAGGTGGTTGTATTTCAAAAAAAAAAAAACAGGGAAATCCACTGGCAGTGGGTTTTTCCCACAGCCAGTGGACTATTCTGACATTAAAAAGGAGAGCCATTAATTTTTTCTGAAGTGCCAAAGCAGAGAACTCCACTAGCCGTGGGTTTTTCCCACTGGCCGTGGGTTCTTCTGCTTGTATCCAGGACCTTGCGTGAAATTTTTTGGGAGGGGCCTGGCAGCAAACTCCACGGGCCGTGAGTTTTTCCCACTGGCCGTGGGTTTTCCCAGGCCCAAAAATGTGAATTTAAATCCCCTGGGCAGCAACAACCACAGGCCGTGGATATTTCCCACTGGCCGTGGATTTGCCCCCATTTCCCTGCTCCTATATATTGTTTCACGCACAAACATAGGCATTACATCCCTCGCATTGTTTTGCATTTTCTTCACACCTCACACTCAAATTCTTCAAGAAGGTACTTGTTTTCTACTACAACCCTTGTTCACCCACTCTTCATCAATGTAAGTTCCTCCTCCATTCATCTTTTTGGGGTTCCTTCTTGCAAGTTTGGGGTTTCTTTTTCCTTTGCTTTCTTGGTTGGTTTTTGGTGTACTTGTTTAAGAAAGAGTGTTATATATGTTCTATGTTATTATTTGATAGCAATTCTCATGTGGTTGTCTATTAAACTTTTGATTGGGTTTCTTGTGTTCATCATGATTCATCTTTATTTATAGAAACCCAACTTGTGAATTTGCCTCTTGTTTGAGACTCCATGATGCATATTGAACATTTATGGTATTACAATTCATGAGAAAGGTGTGAAAGATGAAATTGGGAGACTTGTGATGCATAGTTCTTGGATTACTTAGTTCATGTTTTATGCCCACCAAGTGTTTGCATAAATGTCTAAACCAGAATTTTTGCTACTTGGTTGCATATTAATGTGTTTGTGGTGACTTTCTTGGTGTCAAGCTTTTTGCCCACCAAGTGTTTGACAAATTGCCCAAAACAATCTTTTGTTCTTCCTTATATACATTTTGATCCTTTTGGGTTTTCCCTATGCTTACCCATCCTGCCAATATCATGTTGTTGATTATATTGATATCCATTGTGCTGACATTTGATTTGGAATTTTAGGTGCCCAAAACCATGTATTCGGGACGAACCAAGAATGTCTCCAAAAAGAGGAAAAACAAAGGTACGTCATCTAACTATTCTAGTATAGATGGTATTGAATGTACCTCTGATGAACAAAAGATGCGCTTATCTTCTTTGACCTCTAGGGAAATTATCCCCTCTAGGTTCTTTTGTAAGGAATCTTTATTGAAGCTTGGGTTATATGATGACACCTTTAAATTGTGCAAGAGTATGGGGTGGGAAGATTTTATTGAATTATATGAGCCCTGTTATGAACGCACCACATTAGAGTTTCTAAGTTCCATTGATATTAAGCCTTGCGATAATGAGTCGACCTGGGAAATCACTTTTAGGCTAAATAACACTGATTATAGGATGGACTTAGCTGATGTGGATGCCATCTACGGTTTTCCATCTGTCCCTGGAGATGCCTCTGCTAAATTAAATGCCGCCCGCATCCCTAGGGATTTTAGGGCCAAGTATTTTTGGTCTACGCTCTCTAAATCTAGGGAGACTTATGACCCATCTTCTACCAAAGCTTCACTCATGCATCACCCTGTCTTTAGATACCTTCAGAGGTTTATGGCCCGATCCATTTTTGGTCGATATGATAGTCCTGGTACTATTAGGGCTGCTGAGCTTTATTTTCTGCATGCCATGATTAATAACATCCCGGTCCACTCTACGAAATGGCTTTTTAGCCAATTCGCTAGGGTAGGAAGGGCTACTACTGGAAGGATTGTCATTGCAGGTTATATAAATCCTATTGCGAGGTATGTGGGGATAGATCTGCAAGAGGATACCTTACTTTGCCAACCCAAGCGGGTTGATATTGAGGAGATGGTTCACATGGGTATGCTTGTATTGGAACGTGGAATTTACTGTTTGGTTATTCCCGGATTTTCTGTGCCTCACCCCTTGCCTGACCCTAGCTTCACTAGCCTGGAGGGCAAAACTTCTTTTTTGTTTTCAGGTACAGAAGAAGATACCCCCTTGGACACAGAGATGCCTCTTCCTCATGACCACTCAGCTGGCCCGTCTAGATCCTCTCCCGATTCTGGATTTTCTATGGAATGGATGTATTCCTTGATGCAAGGAATGAACACCCGTTTAGAGTCTTTATCTATTGAGCAACTCCGGCAAGGAAGCAGGATCGATAACATAGCCCAGCGCGTGGATGCCATGTACTCTTGGCACCTCCAGGAAGGCCATTTTCCTCCTCCCTCCCCATGACGGGTTTGGTCCTACAAATAAGTTTCATTGTACTTGGAATCCTCTCTACTGACCAGTGAGGACACTGCTCACTTTAAGTTTGGGGTAGTAGGTACAAGGAAATTTATTCCGAGCCTTTGCACCTTGACATTTCTTTGCATTTTTTCTTTTGATTTTATTTGAACATGCTAGGTTGTAGTTTGTTTTTCATTTGCTTTGCATGACTGTGCCTGTCTGTACCCCCATCTAGGAATGTTTGTTTACTTGTGATTATTGTTGCCATTAATTGTATCAGTTTTGATTGAGGAAATTGACTGTTGAGGAATCCAAATAAAAAAATGAAAATTAAAAACTTTTGATTGATGTTGATGATGGCACTGATTGTCTGGAGGTACTATGCTTTATGATGCTGTGTTTTCTTTGACTGGGTCTATTTCACCTGCCATGTATTATGAGAGTTTTTGAGCCAAAATGGGGTAGTTTTTAAACATAAATATTTAGAAAACCCCTGTTTTCTTCTATTTGAGTGTGTCATACATTTAAAGCGCTCTAGAACTTGGCTTGCGACCGACTCAAAATGGTTAATGATTACTTGTTATGGAATGAAAAAGGCAGTAGGTTTTTTTCTCTAGCCTCTGAATTTTGAAAGTATAACATACAATTAGTTGCCCCTGTTGAGCTTAGACTGTTTGTTTATTGTTGAAATCCTTTGGTATTGGTTTGATAAAATACTGAGAAAATGACATAAATTCAAGGATGGCAGCTAGAATGAAAATGGCTAAGAGAAAACAACTGGGTTTTAGTTGATAAACAAAAATAAACAAGATGAATCTGTGTTTCCCACCAAAGAAAAATTGTTGGAAAAACAAAGAAAAGGATGAAAAGCAAAGCAAGAAAGGAGTCAAGTTAATAGAAAACAACAAGGACTCCTTGGGTTTCTGGTCTGCCTTTCGAAAGTTAACTATTCTTGGTGTTCCATTGAGTGATAGCCCTTTGAATTTCCTTTTCCTTGATATCCATTCCCCAAACCCATGGCCCCATTACAACCAAATGAAAGACCTTTTGACTATAATTTGTTTTCTAAATAACTGTGGAGAGTAAGGTCGTTTGCCAAGCCTATGGTAGTGTCTTAAAATGCTATGATTTGAGTGATAATCATACACAAGCTTAAAATACTTAGAGAGAAATGAAAGGATGTGTGTCTATAGCCTAGTTTTGTGAACATGGTATGAATAATTGTGTGGTTTCCTCTGGTGATAATCTTGCAATCATACGTTGATAATTTTACCAATTCGGTTCCTCAAGATATTCTGAATTCATAAATCTCTATTGACCATATTTGTGGCAATGATGATTGCTTGGGGACAAGCAATATTCTAGTTTGGGGTGTTTTGATAGGTGTTTTGTTTGCATGATTTTAGTGGCTTTTTATTTAGTTTTTCTAGGTCATTTGTGTTATCTTGTCCCTAATTCCAAGTATTTTTCATTCCTTCCGCATTTGTTACTCGGGTGTTTCAAGTTTTTGCAGGAATAGCTTGTTTACAGGTACATACATTCCAAATGCGAAGCATTCGAGGAAGCATTGGATTAATGGAAGGGTTTCAAGCTATGAAAAAGCAGCAAAGTGGGGTCTAGAGAAACCCACTGGCCGTGGATTTTTCCCACTGCCAGTGGATCTTGCTGCCCTGTAACCAAAAATGCATATCTTGGGGTCCAGGAAAACCCACTGGCCGTGGGTTTTTCCCACTGGCCGTGGGTTCCTCTGTTTGAATGTTCGAAATTGTAATTGTTGAACCTCCAGTACGATCCACTGGCCGTGGGTTTTTCCCACTGCCAGTGGGTTTTTGCACGCACAGCAGTTCCTTGATTTTAGGGAGCAGTTTCTGGGGTTTTGAGGGACAGTTTTGGAGGGGCAAAACACACAGACATTTTGGGACGTTTTTTGGAGAGAAAAAGAGGGAGTTTTCACCTGGGATTATTGAAGAAATCAAGACCATAGGCGTTGAAGAACATTTTTTGGGCAGATTTCAGAAAGATTCATAAGCACAAGTGAGAGCTTTGCTTCGTGTTCTTTACTTTCTTCTTGGGTTTTCTCTTTCTCTGTAATTTCTGAATTTGATTCCATCAATGGGCTGTGGTGAATTGAGCATATGTAGCTAAACTTTATCTTGGGATTAGGGTGTGACAATGCTTATGTATTGAACCTCTTTTGGATTTTTCTGTCTATTAATTCGTTGCTTCTATTCAATTTCCATGAACGCGTAATGCTTTTGAATACCTAGAGATAGGGTCAATTGAAATTAAACTCTAAGAGAATCGAAAGGTTAATTAGTTGTTTGAACGCATGAAATTGAACTTAGAATCATAGGTCACGAAAGTGGGTATGACGATTTGAGGTTTAATAGGATTTCACCGTTCTTAACGAGTTCACATAATAAATCGAACGCGGTTCTTTATTATTTGGGCACATTAATGTTACTCTGAGAAGAGGGCTTAATTAAATTCGAAAATCCAACCTTAGAGCGTGAATTAATAAATAGAAAGGTCTTAGGAAAATTAAATACATGGCATGATCATATACCAAATCCCAAGAACTTCACCCTCATTTGTTCTATTTCAATCTCAGAATTCATTTAGTTCTTTCAGATAGCATTCCTTCTTCACTTCTGTTTTCCTTAATTTTCTAAATTACAAACCTAATTTCAATATTTTCTAGATAATTGAACCACTGTGAAAACTTGTACTTGGGAACAATCTCTGTGGGACGATAACTTTTTATTACGCGATACCTCGTGCGCTTGCGGGCCTATCACATGTCTGCTGCAGTCCATGCAAAAAGGTCTTTAAACTCCTGCAAGAGAGCCAACAAGTGCTGCTCCATGCCTGACTCCAGGTTATCATTAATGTGCGTGACCTTCTCTGGGGAATCCCCTAAGATGACATCCCTAGAACCACCATCCGGTATGGACTTTGAGGGATTAAGAGGGTCGATCTTCAATTCCGTCCTGGGGTCCAAGTCAATTAGACTGACAGACCCAGCCGCTGTTCCTCCGTCATTCAGCTTCCTCTTCTTATTGAACGCTTCCAACTTAACCATATTGAGGCTCAGATTATAACAGTATCGAGCCATCTCTTGATCACCTCTGAGGGAAGATACACAGTTGTCTTTATCAATGAATTTGATCAGGAGGTGGGGGGTAGACACAATTGCTTCCATCACGTTCAGGGTAGGATGGCCTATGATCCCGTTGTAAGGGGACTCCACATCAATCACCAGAATTCTCGATTTCACCGTTCTTGTGCCAGGTTCACCTTTAAAAGAAATGAGGGTATCAAGGTACCCTTTGGTAGGTTGCTTCACCCCATTAAAATCTGTGAGTTCTTGCGTATACGGCTGTAAATCTGCATCATTAAAATCCATTCTTTTGAAACAGTTATAAAAAAGTACATCACAAGAACTTCCCTGATCGATGAGGATCCTTTTCACATCTTTGTTAGCAATGACAGCAATGATCACCACTGCGTCGTCTCCTCCTGGGATCGTTGGGCCGAAGTCATCGTCAGTGAATGACACCGTCGGAGCTGCCACGCCGTCCCTGAAAGGGCGGTTATCTCTAGGTTTGCCCTATACAGACAGGACCATCCGGTGATGATTTTTATTGGCTGTGATTGATACTCCTCCTCCTGTAAACCCTCCAGCAATCATCTTAATCACTTCATGCCTACCTTGCCTCTGCTGTTGAGGCATGCTGTCTTGCTGGGCTCCTCCAGCGATCACCACTCCTTTTTGCTTTTCAGCCGCAGTAAACCTTCTAACTGGGTTACGACTATTGTCACCCTTATCATCTGGATCTCTCCCCCTCTTGTCCATCCTGTCAGGCTCGTCTAAGGATTTTTCTCTGAACAGATATTGCTTTAGCTTTCCCTCTTTAATGAGGGTCTCCATGGTATTCTTTAACATTTTACACTCGTCTGTGTGGTAACCCGTCTGTTCATGAAAGGCGTAATATTTATGCGGGTTCCCAGGTCTTTTGACTGGGGGTGGCTTCCTTATACCAAAGACACTGAGCGCTGGCCAGCCAACTTCCCTCAAGATTTGGGAATGCCTGGCGTTCAGAGGAGCGTAGTTGCTGAAAGACGAGACGCGCCTGTCTCGTTGATGAGGTCGAGCACTTGCAAAGTCTTCTCTGAAGGCATACTTTTCTGGTCTCACCCTCTCCTTCTCTTTCCGTGGTTGCTGAGGGGGCGCTGGAGGCTTCATTCTAGCTGCTGTAGCCTCCAGGTACATTTCTATACCTACGTATTTGGAAGCTTTCCTTCGAAACTCCTCGAAGGTTATCGGGGGGCTCTTTGCCAACGATAGGGCAAAAGCAGAACCAGGTTGCAAAGCCTCCACTACAATATGGAGTTGTATAGCCTCCGTGAGGTTAGGGACCAACGCAGCCTCCTTGTAGAATCTCTTCAGAAACTCCTTGAGAGTTTCAGTCTCTCATTGCCTTATCTGAGCCAAGGTGTGAGAAGTCCTTGGGATGTCCCTGGAAATGACAAAGTGACTTTCGAACGCAGCTGCCATCTCTTCCTATGAATCTATAGATCCTGAAGGCAAGCTCTTGAACCAGCTAAGAGCCTCCTCCGTCAGGGTTCTGGGGAATATTCTACTCATGACGTCTTCATCAGCTCCCAGATATAGGTGCTTAGTGGGATCAGTTTCTCCATTGTATTTCCCGATCGACAGTGGCTGAGTCGTTTGCAAGTGCTTAGGGATGACGACACTCATGAGTCTCCTCGAGAAAGGAACACTGAGTCTATAAGTTCCAGAGGTCACCACCGCTTGCTTCCTTCTCCTGATGCTGACTCTATCACCAGAGTCTTGGGTCTGTTCCCTCTCCTCGTACATAGGGATTTTCGAGTACTGGAGGGTCGTAGATCTTTCCCTCAAAGATGCATGGTGAGCCTCTTCTGCATGGGACATCACCCTGTCCCCAGCGTAACCTTGCATGTGTGTTGGAACATGCTATTTATAGTTGAACGTAGGAAATGAATCGTTGGATGCAAGTGGGCCCCTTGGTTCTGATAGCGTGTAGAGTGTGTCAATCAAGATGACTCAGTACTTAGAGTGTGTCAGGGGGGTAGGTCAATTATCAGAGTACAATCATGTGATAGGGATAGAGGATAATCACCTTTCCGCATATTTCGCTGACAATTGTACTTACTCTCTGAGGTAATTGACATAGACACATTCCGCTATGCAAGATATCTTCGCTGATAAGTTATAAGGAACTCTTATCTCATAGTGATCCTGAGGCAAACGGTTATACACGTCATGGTAATGAGAACAGATAAGGTATCTGTCATAGAGAGGATGGATGAAACATTTAATAAAGTTAGAACAGATACAGTGACAATGGATGACTGCTGCGGCACTGTCTTCCTGTGACACCGGATGCTCCTTTAAGAGGTCACTCTGACGTCACAACTTTAGGGTCCGGTATCCAGACCGGATTATATAGTAATAATACTTTATGTATTATATGAATTAGCTAACTAGCCATTTTTAACTAATTGAGATTGAGAATGGTTATAGAAAAAGAAAGAAGAAGAAAGAAGAAAGAGAATGTAACCAAACTGAATAAAACTGAATGAATATTTTAATTGAGTTTATTACAAATTATAAGTTAAGGGAGTGTTTATATATAAGGCGTGTTTAACCAACTAAACAAGGAAAGAATAATCATAAATTTAACAAACTAAATAGATATTAACTAGGTGATTTAGTTAACAAATCAACAACTTGAAACCTAAATGGAATATGTTTGACTTGAATGTGTCCCTTTGCTACTTTTTCTCTTACAAACCATTAAGTCTAGTTCAAAGTGCTTAGTTTTTAAATGATGGACTGAGTTTGCTAACAGAAGAACAATTTTCTGGTTACCACGCCATATGAAATGAGGTTTCTTAGGAGGAAGATGCATTTTAGTTGGTAGGGATTGAATGTATGTGATTTTAGTGATCACAGAGGCTAGGCTACGAAATTCTGCTTCAGTGCTAGATTGACTAACCACATATTACTGTTAGAAAATTTTCAATGCACTTTATGGATTTTCAAATAAACTTAAGAACCATTACGTTAGATTATTGAATAAGAAGAGTATTATAGAATTATCTGGATCCATTGATGATGGCTGAAGGTCGCAACGAAATGATTTGTTAGTGTTATGGTCTTCCTCAGTAAAATCATTGGATTCCTCAATAGGACTTGACATTTCTCTTTGATGGAGCAAAGAAAATTAGGTTTTGATTTGACATCTTGGGGACCATGACCACTGTTTGATTATATACCTGTTAGGGTTCCCATTAAACCCTAACAGGTCAAATCCTAGTTTCCACTCATATAAGCTAATATTATTAATGTTGATACTCTAACGGACTCACCAATATTAAACCTAAAACATCCAAACCTTAATTTAATAATAATAATAATAAATAAATAAATAAAATATGGGAATTTTTTTTAAGAATATTCACACCCATCCTAGGATGTCCTTATATGACTCAATGGGTCCCCTATAACATATCCTAGAGTTTGGGGCTCCAAAATGGCCTAAAGAAAATTTTTCAGCACGCCGGCTAGCTGCACACCATTCGATAATTTGAGTCAAATCGGAGTTACACAACTCCAATCAAGATGAATCTAGTTTGTAAAGATTCGTAACTCAAATACCTACAATTGTTATGAAGAAGTTGAGGGCCAATTGTGCCCTGAAGATTGCTTAATTTGTTAATTTATGAAATCACCCTGCTGAAATTTTTACCCTGAACACCCTTTAGTATTTTGGGCATAACTCGGGCTACCTAACTCCGATTGACAAAAATTGGGTATCAAAACGACGACAACAAAATTATCTACAACTTTAATGCAGAGAGTAAAAACTGAATCAGCACGCTTTAGCATGATTTTGGGCGCTTAAGCGAGCTCGCGCTCAAGGTCTCGCTTGAGCGTGAATTTTAGAGCATCAGACCTTAATTCTCACGCTTAAGCGTGAATTGGACAGAATCAGACCTTAATTCGCTTGCTTGGGTGAGAATTAAATGTAGAGAGAATGAGAATCAGGGGCGCGAGCACGCTTGAGTAGCTCCCCCCTCACGCTTGAGCGTGAGAATCATGAGCATCAGGTATGGGGCGCGCTTGAGCGTGCCATCACTCACGCTTGAGCGTGAGTATTCTATAACATGATCACGCTTGGGCGTGCTAGGCTCGCTTGGGCGAGCATATTCCAGTAGCTCACATTATGCCTCTTGCTTGAGCGAGACTCCCTCGCTTAAGCGAGATTATCGCCTCCAAAGTTCTCGCTTGAGCGAAACCAAATTCGCTTGAGCGAAAATTGGCCAGTAAGCTTCCTTCCTGAAACCGACTTATCTCGCTTAAGCGAGGATTATTCTCGCTTGAACGAGTTTATCAGCAAAGACCTGTAAATTAAAATCTCTCACACAACATAACCTGTAAAACTCATTAACCAACTTTTAAGCTACCTATTTTACCCGTTTCAACTCTGATTACTACGAAACTTTAAGGGCACTATATTTTCACCCTTCCGGAGCTATTGGCGCTATCCGTTCCCCAAAATTCAGACATATGACCAACTTATGCACAAAAATGCACTATGATCCAAATATGTAATTTACATGCACCTAATCCATCAATTTGCATTCAAATACACCAAAACCTATATGGACAACTCATAATTGATATAGGGAATCTATCGATCCCGTCTGATGACTCAAAAACTCATCGGATCTCAATTTTACTCTTTCAATTCCTAAATTTCCTTTTTATGCATATGATTAATTTCAAATTATATGAAATCAACTCATATCTCATACCATATAATATGAACATATATCATATACATATTCAAGTTTAAATTTTAAGCTTCCAAATGAAGCTATCCATCATTCAAAACTTTAAATCTTTTATACATATCATAAAACATCATCTAGAGTCGGCCAAGGCACAATATACTACTATACATACTATGCACACATACATGTACATAATACTTCAATCTCCACTGAATGTCGTCTCATATGCCTTCACTGCGTCCTATATCCACTGAAAAACAATCATAAATAGGGGTGAGCATACTACATGTTAAATGACAGTTATTGGATCGGGTCAAATGTCTAATTCATAACCATATATAAATCATAATCATATCACATAATCTCATTACATTTCATTCATTCACAATGATCATATAATCATGTTATTCACAACAACATACATCAAGGTAATCACATGCTCAATCAAATGGATCCATTATTAAGTTTTAATTTTGTGTTACAACATTGGCTCTCGGCCATAACTCAGCTCTCAACTGATCCGGCCATTTTACTGGTACCAAACCGTTTGCCCTCTCACGTGACACAATCACTCCCAGCGACAACAGTAGTGTCACAGGCCAAACCCCGAGCCCCGCTCAAGAGGTTTGCCTTGAGTCCCACCCAAGGTCTTTTTGTGGAATCCTCAAAACCACATCATATTTCATGTTTATTCATCATATAAGCATCCCATGCTTTATCAAATGTATCTCATGCATTCATATCATGAAAACTTCATGAATATCATTCATATAGCATCTCATGCCATTCAAATCACAAGTTCTTTTCATGAATATCATTCATATCATCATCATTAATCACATATTATCATCATATTTCCTACTACATCTCATGCATAGGTATCATCATAAATTCACACATGCAAATCATGTCTCATGCCAATTCAATTTCTTAATAACATTCACATATGAACGGAAAATACTATAACACAAGTATATAACACATCACATATTCAGGATTTCTCATTAATCACAACAATATTGTCTCGAATCCATTCATAAACTATGCATTTAAAATGTAAACGCTCCCCCTACCTGGAATAAGAAATTCCAAAAGCTCCTCGAGCTACTAAATACATTCAGCTCGTTATTCACAAGCTCCAAATCAAACTCCTAGTTCTGAAATCTTCCAGAGTTACCTTGAATTTGAGAATTCAAATTCTCTTTCCCTTTTATCCAAGCTATCCACGTGAGAAGGTAAGATGAAAGAGATGAATTTCCACTTTAATTGATGATTTCAATAGAAATTGGAAAAGAAAAGGATTAAAGTGATGATTTTGGATGAAATGAAGAAGAGAATGAAGGAAAAGATAAACGCTCTCTATCTCATGGAAGTTTTGAGAAGAAAAAAGAAGAATTTCAATTTAAAACAATTTAGGGATGTGTCGGTTATTACGGCAAATGTTGGGACGTATTCGTCATTTTGGTAATTGTTCAAATTAATTCCCATTTGCCTTTAAATCCCTCTTTAAACCTCGTTTTAATAGTAAATCCTATTTTTAGGATGTTACAATTCTCCCCTCCATAAAAGAATTTTGACCTCGAAATTCAAACATAGAAACATACCTCAACGGAATAGCTCAGGATATTGTTGCCTCATAGCGTCTTCACGTTCCCAAGTATGCATAATGCATTGATCCTGCTGCCATGCCACCTTGACCAACTGAGCATTTTTGCTTCTTAAGCGTTTCACAGATTGATCCACTATACCAATGGGCTCAGCTATAGTGGTCAGGTTCTCTATGATCTCAACATCATCATCTGGCATCTCATGGGTAGGATCTGGAAAATACTTTCTCAACTGAGAAACATGGAACACGCTATGTAGATTTGACAAATGTGAAGGTAATGCTATCTGATAAGCTATAGGGCCAACTCTTTTCAATATTTCATATAGGCCAATATACTTTGAGCTTAGTTTCTTGCTTTTTAGTGCTCTCCTAATGCCTTTACTAGGAGAAACTTTCAGAAAGACTCTATCACTAATCTGAAACTCAAGCGGCTTCGTTCGCTTATCATAATAACTTTTTTGATGATCTTGGGATGCTTTCATTTTATCTCTGATTATCTGAATTTGCTCATAAGTCTGCTGCATAATCTCAGGCCCTAACATCAGGCTCTCACAGTCTCTGACCAGCAAAGAAGTGTTCGACACTTCCTGCCATATAAAGCCTCATATGGAGCCATACCTATACTGCTGTGGTAGCTATTATTATAAGTAAATTCAATCAGTGGAAGGTACTACTCCCAGCTACCACCATGCTCTAGCACACAGGACCTCAACAAGTCCTCTAAACTCTGAATAATATGCTCGAATTGCCCATCTGTCTGGGGATGATAGGCCGAACTCAATCGAAGCTTCAAACCTAACTCCTGATGCAAGCTTCCCCAAAATCGAGAAGTAAATCTCAGATCTCTATCCGACACAATAGAAGATGGAACACCATGCAGTCAAACGATCTCACTGATATACAACTATGCTAGTCTCTGCAAGGGGTAACTCATATTAATAGGCAAGAAATGTGCAGACTTTGTCAATCTATCCATGATAACCCAGATAGCATCATGACCACTGCGAGTCCTGAGTAATCCCATTACAAAATCCATGGCAATAGCATCCCATTTCCACATTGGAATCTCTAAAGGCTGTAAACCACCAGATGGTTTCTGATGTTCAACCTTTACTTTCTGACAGATAATACAATGAGCCATAAAGTCAACCACATCTCTTTTCATTCCAGGCCACCAAAAATGCAATTTCAAATCATGATACATCTTGGTAGTACCTAGATGGATACTCAGCATACTTTTATGAGCTTCATTGAGTATCATTTGTCATAAATCACCAGAATCAGGTACATAAATTCGGCCTTTTACTCGCCAAATGCCATCAGAACCCTCTGTTAACAACAAATCTTTACCATTAGCCTGAGTTTCTTTCATCTCTGCTATATAAGCATCAGTTAATTGTTGAGTATACACTAACTTCAAGAATTCATTGGCTATTGTCAAAGTACCAAGAGTCACTTTCTGAGGTGAAGAAATATCCATATGCAGATTCATGTCTCTGAATTGTTCAAGCAACTCCATCTCTTTAACCATCATCACTGCCATATGAATAGATTTTCGGCTTAAGGCATCAACTATAACATTCTCCTTTCCCGGATGGTATTTCAAATCAAAATCATAGTCTTTCAAAAATTCAATCCATCTCCTCTGCCTCATATTTAGTTTTTTCTGATCAAACAGATATTTCATACTTTTATGATCACTGTACACTTTAAATTTAGAGCCATAAAGATAATGCCTCCAAATTTTCAGTGCAAAGACCACAACTGCAAGCCCCAAATCATGCGTAGGATAATTCTGTTCATACGGTCGCAACTGTCGCGAAGTGTAACATCCTAAATTTGAAAATTTAAGAAAAATAATTCAGTGAAGAATTTTCGAGTCCGACTTCGGACGAGTACTTCTATCGGAAAGGAATATTCCCAAGAGGATTGATTCTGAACGAAAAGGAAGGGGCTCTGACTTCGAATGAGCACCTTTCAGGCAAAGACGCTCCCAAGTTTAATACTTCCGAGTGTAGGAAGTTAAGATACTTCCGAGTGTAGGAAGTTAAGATATTTCTGAGTGTAGGAAAGTTGAGAATCACTTCCGAGTGAAGAAAAACTGTGTCCGAATAAGACACTTTTGAGTGAGGTGAATCCGAGTGAAACGTTCCTAATGGGTCGTTTCCGAGAGAAGTGCTTTCGAGCGAAGAAAAGCTTTGATTTCGAATAAGTACTTCTCGGGCCAAGATATTTCTGAGTAGAGAATTCCCGAGTGAGGTATCTCCGAGTTGAGTGCAACTTTCCTGAGTGGGATGTCTCTAAGTGTGACACTTTCGTGTGGAATGACACCGATTGAGACATACCGAGTGAGTCTTTTCCAGGGAAGTACTTCTAGACAGAGAAAGACTTTAACTTCAAACGAGTACGTTTCCGAGTGAATAGTTCCCGAGGGAAGTAAATATCCGAGTGGTGAATTCTTTCATTCAATTCGTGCTCGGGTCCATATTCAAAGTTGTCGAGAGCTTATGCTCGGGTTCGTCTTCGAGATTGTCTTCGACTCCGAATGATTCTTTCGATTGTAAGACTTCCAAGTGACGCACTTTCAAGAGAAATATTTTTGAGTAAAGAAAAGCTTTGACTCAGGTAGAGATATATCCGAGTGAGATATTCTGAATGAGGTGTCTCCGGGTGAGACATTTCTGAGTGGGTCACTTCCGAGGAAAGAACAGCTATGACTGAGTGTTTCAAACCGAGTGAAGCAATTCTGAATGAAAAGAGACTCTGATGAATCTTTCTCGGAAAGAGAGATATGCTCAAAATACTAAAACAGAGTCAGAAATTGATAATTACTTCAATCATTAAGGCTCTTCCACGTCACTCTATTCTTCTAAATTCTAGCAGATTCTCTTTTCTGATTTTTCTAAGTATGGGACCCTCTCTATTGTCCTATCCTCTTTTCTTTTAAATATTTTGTTTCTTCCTTATCTCTTAATACACGTGTATCGTACTTCTTCACTTCGTTCACGTCTCTTTTTCATGAACGATTTATATCAAATTCTACTGTTGGATCAACTTGGAATTTGAAAGTGTAAAACATCACCTCTAATCCTTTTCTTTACCAATCTTTACTGGAAATTATCAATCAAAGAGGAGACCAATCTTCACTTCTTCTCTTTCACGTGGAAGCTTGGCTTTTAGGAAGAAGAAGCTTTGGACGGGTTCAGAGTTAGAAATTCCAGTTGGAACTTCTGAACTATGATTAGATATAGCCTGAGGAGCTGCTGGAATTCTTTACTCCAGGTAGGGGAAGCGTTTACATTTTAAATGTTGTTCAAGTGGCCTCAATACTCAAGAGGGGGGGTGAATTGAGTTATAAAACTTTTGCTTGGAATGCCTTTGAAATTGATTTCTATAACCAAGTTTATGAGATTATGCAAGTGAAAGCAAGTAACAATGATATGCAATGCACTACAAGAGGTAAGTGTTGTTGAGGCAATTTAGCAAACACTTGGTGTGCAATATCTAAAGTATAGCAAATTAAGCAAGTTCAAGTATGTTCTTTCTCAACCAAACAATACCAATCAACAGATATGCAATGTATGGAAGTAAAGGGGTAAGGAAGAGAAGCTTGCAAACCGATGTAACGAGTTCCACCCAATCCGGTGTACGTCTCGCCTCTAAGCAACCCACTTAGAGGATTTTCCACTATTGTAGATTAGAGATACAACTTTGAGCAATTGCGGCTTCCTAGTGTCCCACACTCAAGAACCCAATCCTCACAAGTACAAGGGCAACCCACCCAATCTCTCAATCTCACAATATCCCAAAGGTTGAGTCCACAACCTTTGTAACCACTCAATCCTAGAGTGAACAACCACTCAACCTAGAGTGAATAACTTTGTGTGTTTGGAGTTTGTGTTTACAATCAATATACTCTCTTAATAGAGCAGATATACAAGTGAAAAGCTCTCCAAATTCTAATCTCTCAAGATGAGAGGATATACAATTGAAAGTACAAAAATGCAAGAGATAGGCTTACAAAGCACAAAATAGAGCTATGAATTGTTGCTGCTTGGTTGTATGTTTGTGCTTGTCTTCCTCTTCAATTTATAGACCTAAGATTGCTGTTGAAGAGTGCCCTAGTCCCTCATAGTCGTTGCAGTTAGTGGAGATTTGAAGAATGGTGGAGACATGACCTGGTTTCCCACTTAAATCTGTTTTTCCACTATCGTAATCGATTACACCCTCGCGTTGTAATCGATTAGCTTCAAGTCAGAGAGTCACTAATCGATTATCTCATTACCTGTAATCGATTAGCATCTTGTATCTGATGCATTTAATTTGTCTTCGCAGCATCCTAATCGATTATCATGTCTTGCAATCGATTACCTTAAATTCCAGTGGCTTCCTAATCGATTATATGGCTCTCTTAATCGATTAGCATGTGTGCCTGATGCATTTAATTCCATTTTTGATTGCTGTAATCGATTAGTCTCAAGTGTGCAATCGATTATCTTAATTCCAGTGAGTATCTAATCGATTGTGTGGCTTCCTTAATCGATTATCTTCAACTCTGATGCAATTTCTTCCAAGACAGAAAGCTTCTAATCGATTAGCATCTATGGCCTAATCGATTAGCTTCGTTGTTTCTTCAATTCTGATTTCATGTCTTTGTTTTTGCATTGTTTCTTCAAGAGTACTTGTCATTATCAAAATCCTTGCACATCTTTTGGACCTGTTAACATATTCAAACACATTCTCCCCCTTTTTGATGATGACAACTATGTTCATCTCTTGAGGGTTGTTAGTTTAAATAATATAGGCTTATCTTTTGCAAAAACAACTCTGCTACATTATAGCAGATGACAATTTTCAAAAACCAATTCAGCAGCCAATGTCTTATCTCATTTTATCCATTGTTTATTATCTCTTATCTATAATTCTCCCCCTATCAAAAAGAGTTTAACAAACAGATAAGATTTTGCAAATTGTTAACAAGGCATCTATTATCCATATTATCAGAGCATATTATCAGAGCATATTTAGAATTATTCATATTTTGTATCAGAGCATTATCCAACATATGAACATCTATTCTTCTCCCCCTTTGTAATCATCAAAAACAAAATTATATAAACTCAAATAAGATACTTTTATTAAATAACAAAGGGAAATACAAGAAGTAAATTTATTCAAAATGCAAAAAAACAACAAACAGAAACCAACATAACTAAAAAAAATCTAATTGTCCGGGTTGAAGAAGCGGATTTCTGCAATTTGGTGAGCCAGCTCCTCATAGCGCTGCTGCATCATCTCAAAATGTTGCTGCTCGGTCATGGAAAACTCTTGGAGGGAGTTCTCAAGACGATCGAAGCGGCGATCAAGATGAGCGTAGAGAGATGCAAAAGGGTCAACTTGTGGGGCAGATGAAGAGGTTGCAGCTTGTGGTTGAGGTGGAGAAGGAGGAGGAGCAGGTGCTTCTTCAGCAGGAGCTTGGAAGGGAATGTTGGCATAAACGCCCTCCATGCGTGAGTACCATGCTCCATTGGTGAAAACAAGACCCATTTTGGTGAGGTGATGGGTGCCAATGCAAGCTCTAGGGGGCACTTTCTCAGAGAGTTCCCCTGCTAAGTCTACTCCACAGAATTTGAAAATTTTGGTGAGGAGGATACCATAGGGGAGCTTTTGTTGGTCCTTGGCATGGCGCATGTGGAACTTGATCAACTGAACCCAGTTAATCTCTTTGTGGTTCAGCATGGCCCACATTAAGAGGACATCATCCTCTTCAACCAGAGCATAGTTCCCACCACGGGGAACAATCATCTTGACCAAGAAGAAGTGGAGCAAGCGGTTGTTCATGGTCAAGTGGCCAACTAGTTTGTGGTTGCTCCTTGGACGGTCAGCTTTCCATAAAGATTGGCGAGCAGTAAGAGCATTGAAGCCCCATTCATCCTCGGGTTCGCCTCCATCAAAGTCAGCATTGTTGAGGGGCAGTTTGGAAATCTCTGCAAACTGGGCATTGGAGAGTTTGATGGTGGTGTTTTTCACTTTGGATTCAACCATCCCATTGACAAGGCGGAGGTTGCAGTAGAATACTCTCATAAGCTCAGGATAGTATTCTTCTTCTTTGAGGGATAGGAAGGGGAAGAGGTTGTAGTGGTTGAGGCTTTGGGTGAAGGTAAGGCTTGGGTTGTCAAAGGTGTCAGCTATGGTGTAGTGAGGGGTCATAATCTCCTTTTCAGAAAAATTTTTCATAAAATTCTGAAGGTCTCTAGGAAAAGAGAAAAACCTTGAGAAGTCAAGAGGATTATGAGCTTGAGCAGCAGAGGACCTAGCCCTTTTGACATTCCTTGAGGAAGACATGGTGAAAAATGCTAAAAGAGGAGATGAAGAGAGATGAGCGCTAGAGAGTTTTGAGAGACTTGGGAGAAAGGAGGTAGTGTGAGATGAGAAGCTGAATGAGGGGTTATTTATAGTTGAAAATTAGGTTTAGGAAGGAGGAAAGAGAGTTTAGGGAGGAGTGAAGTGAGTTAAGAAAGGGAGAGTTTCGAGTGAGCCTAGGAAATTGGAGTTTTGACCCATCAGAACGCATACTAATCGATTACATGGCAGGTGGTAATCGATTAGATCACTGTTTCTGGGGAATTTCAAACGTTTTGTGCAGAGGGTAATCGATTAGAGGCTTACGGTAATCGATTAGTTTAGAAACAGAATCGTCCTAATCGATTGGGGCAATGTGGTAATCGATTATGAAGAAGAGGAAACGTTTTGAACTGGAAACAGAAGCTTCGTAATCGATTATGGATAATGTATAATCGATTATCTTAAAAACAGAATGATTGTAATCGATTATGGGTGAGTTCTAATCGATTACCCTCGAAACAGAAGCTTAGTAATCGATTGGGATTAACAAAGTAATCGATTATGGAGTCAAAAACTTCAAATATATCAAACAGCAAGGTTCCAAACATGAAATGTGATGTATATCATGCATTATGCCATTCAACAAAATATTCAAACACAATTGGACATGTCAAGAATGCCTAATTCTCTTCTTATGTGAATGAATTGCTCTCTAGCCAAGGGTTTTGTGAAAATATCAGCTAGTTGCTTAGAAGTTTCTACATGTTCAAGTACACAATCCCCTTTTAACACATGATCTCTAATAAAGTGATGCCTAATCTCAATGTGTTTGGTTCTAGAGTGCATTACTGGATTTTTGGAGATGTTAATGGCACTTGTATTATCACATTTAATGGGGACTTTATTCAAGGCAATACCAAAATCAAGAAGTTGTTGTCTCATCCAAAGAATTTGAGCACAACAACTACCAGCTGCTACATATTCTGCCTCAGCTGTTGACAATGCAACACTTGCTTGTTTCTTGCTATGCCAAGAAACAAGGGAACTACCAAGCAAATGGCATGTACCACTAGTGCTTTTTCTATCAAGCTTACACCCCGCAAAGTCGGAATCAGAATATCCTAAAAGATTACATTCAACGCCTTTGGGATACCATAAACCAACACTTTGAGTACCCACAAGATATTTCAAAATCCTTTTTACGGCAGTCAAATGTGATTCTTTGAGACATGCTTGATATCTAGCACACATACATACCGCAAACATAATATCAGGTCTACTCGCAGTTAAATATAGTAAGGATCCAATCATACCTCGATATTTGGTGATTTCAATGTCCTTACCCTTTTCGTCTTTGTCTAGATAGCAGGATGTGCTCATTGGTGTAGCTATCTCATTTGCCTTGTCCATTCCAAACCTTTTAAGTAGTTCCTTACAGTATTTGGTTTGGCTAATGAACGTTCCATCAATGGCTTGTTTTATTTGTAGTCCAAGGAAGAAGGTGAGTTCTCCCATCAAGGACATTTCAAACTCATTCTGCATAATCTTGGCAAATTCTTGACAAAGATTTTCATTAGTAGCACCAAATATTATGTCATCTACATAAATCTGTACCAAGAGGATGTCATTTTGTTTGCGTTTTATAAACAATGTAGTATCAACCTTTCCTCTTTCAAAGTTGTGTTCTAAAAGAAATTTGCTTAATCTTTCATACCAAGCTCTTGGAGCTTGCTTCAAACCATATAAGGCTTTTCTCAATTTGAAAACATGGTTTGGAAATTTATGATTTTCAAAACCGGGAGGTTGATCTACATAAACTTCTTCTTGAATGTAGCCGTTTAAGAACGCACTTTTGACATCCATTTGATACAATTTGAAATCCATACAACATGCAAAAGCTAGCAATAATCTAATGGCTTCTAACCTAGCTACGGGAGCATATGTTTCTTCATAGTCTATTCCTTCTTCTTGGTTGTATCCCTTTGCTACTAGTCTAGCTTTGTTTCTAGTTATTATTCCGTTTTCATCTAGCTTATTTCTAAACACCCATTTGGTGCCTATTATTAGATGATCATTGGGTCTTGGCACAAGTTCCCAAACTTCATTTCTTTCAAATTGGTTTAACTCTTCTTGCATGGCCAACATCCAATGTTCATCAATAATGGCTTCGTCAATATTCTTGGGTTCTATTTGGGATACAAAAGCCAAGTGATTGCATGCATTTCTAATGGCGTTTCGAGTACTTACCCCTTTGGTTATTTCTCCAATGATTTTGTCCAAGGGATGATCTTTCAATGTTACCCAATCTTGTTGTCTCTCAATTTGTGTTGCACCTCCATCATTGTTGACTTCTTCTTCTTTGTCTTGTAAGTTCATTTCTTGAAAGGTGCCTACAAGATCATCAACATCTTCCTTTCTCGGAGGGTTATGGCTATTTTCATCAAATTTGACATGAATAGATTCCTCAATGGTATTTGTTTGTTTGTTGAAAATTCTATAACATTTACTTGATTGAGAATATCCTAGGAAGATTGCCTCATCAGATTTTGCATCAAACTTCCCTAGATTATCCTTTCTATTGTTGAGCACAAAACATTTACATCCAAAGATATGAAAGTATGCAATGTTGGGTTTTCTACCTTTGTAAAGCTCATAGGGGGTTTTCTTTAAAATAGGCCTTATCAAGCATCTATTCATAACATAACACGCGGTGTTTACCGCATCGGCCCAAAAATGTTTTGCAACATTGTTTTCATTTAGCATGGTTCTAGCAAGCTCCACTAAAGATCTATTCTTTCTTTCAACTACTCCATTTTGTTGTGGAGTTCTAGGAGCTGAGAAGTTGTGATTAATACCATGTTTTTCGCAGAACTTTTCAAAAGATTGATTTTCAAATTCTCCCCCATGATCGGTTCTAATGGATGCAATTTTTGAGTTTTGCTCATTTTGGATAATCCTTGCAAGTTTCTTGAATGCATGATATGCTTCATTTTTATGAGCAAGAAACAATGTCCATGTATATCTTGAATAGTCATCTACTATAACTAGACCATAGTAATTCCCTCCAAAGCTTTTGATTTTGGATGGTCCAAATAAGTCCATGTGCAAAAGTTGTAAAGGCCTTTGAGTAGAAACAATGTTTTTGGATTGAAAAGATGCCTTTACTTGTTTTCCCTTTTGACATGCATCACAAAATCTATTTTCAAATTTAAGCTTTGGTAGACCAATTACTAAATCTTTAGAAACAAGTTTGTTCAAGTGGTCTACATGTATATGAGCTATTCTTCTATGCCATAGCCATGTTTCATCCTCTTTTGAAATGAAGCATTGTTCATCATTTGTAGACAAACTATCCATATCAATCATGTAAATATTATCAATTCTTTGGCCTACAAACTTAATTTCCTTATTGGTCTTATGTTCAATTATGCAACAATTTGATTCAAATAAAACTCTATATCCTTTGTCACATAATTGACTTATGCTTAGTAAATTATGTTTGAGACCTTCAACATACAATACATCACTTATGGATGTGGAAGAGTTCTTACCAATATTTCCAATGCCTAGGATTCTTCCCTTAGTGTTGTCTCCATATGTGACGCTTCCTTTTCGTTTGGGAGTGAATGATGTAAATTTAGTTATGTCTCCCGTCATATGCTTCGAACACCCGCTATCCAAGTACCAATGGGTGTTGCTTGCCTTGAAGCATACCTGCAAAACAAAATCATTTTAGAGAACTAGGTACCTATTTTATGTTGGGTCCTTTAAGGTTAGTTTGTGGGAATGTTTCTTTGGGAACCCACACCTTTCTTAAGACCTTTGGTCCTAGTTTCCTAACACTGCACTTATATGCACTATGTCCTTTGGTACCACAATGATTGCATTTCATAAAAGGTGAGGAGGATTTGCTTGGTGGTGCAAAGAAGTTTTTGTAGTGCTTCTCCATTTTATGATTACTATGTTCTTGGTCATATCCTAGACCGGTTTTACTAAACATGCATTTTTGTTGCCCAAGTAGGATATTCAAATTATCTCTTCCATTAGTGAATTTCTCTAGTGTCCTATTTAGGTCTTCAACCTTGGTTTCTAACACAATGCACTTCTTTGCAAAATCACAAGGTTTATCCCTAGAGCATGTTTGAACTTTCTCTAGTTCTTCTTTTAAGCTCTTATTTTCTTTACATACTTCCATGAGATGCAATTCGAGAGTATCACTAGTTTTCCTAGATGCTTTGAGTTTACTAGAGATTTTTGTAAATTTATCATATAATTCCTCAAATGCATCTAACAGCTCATTTTTATCTAGGTCAAGAAGATTTACCTCATTTTCCTCTTCTTGATGATTTGCCATTAAGCAAAGATTGGCTTGCTCATCTTCCGAGTCGTCGGAGCTGCTCACATCATTCTCATCCCAAGCAATATAGGCTCTTCTTCTTCTTTGTTTGTCCTTGCCCTTCTTTTTGAGGTTTGGACAATCGGCTTTGAAGTGCCCTTCCTTGCCACATTCAAAACAGTTGGGTGAGGGAGAGTTTTCTTTAGTGATAGGTTTCTTACCTGAGCTTTTGAAGCTTCTTTGGAAGCGTTTGCCTTTCATGAATTTCCCGAAGCGTTTCACAAATAGTCCAAATTCTTCTTCTTCATCAAGTTCACTTCCGGATTCTTCTTCTTCATTTGTGGAAGTAGCCTTGAGAGCAAGACCCTTTTTCTTGGAAGATTTTTCTTCCTCTTCCGCCATCTTTAATTCTTTCAGCTCTTGTTCTTGTTCCTGCAACTTACCAAATAAAGTGGCGAGAGACATTTCGTTTATGCTAGGAGATTGTTTGATGGCGGTAACTAGCGGTTGCCATTCTCTGTTAAGACTTTTCAACACTTTATGAATGAGTTCTTTGTTAGTGTAAGTCTTTCCAAGTGTAATGAGTTGATTAATGATGAGAGTAAACCTTTTTTGCATATCAACAATCGATTCATGAGAGTTTAATCTAAAGTATTCATATTGACTAGTAAGAGTACTAATCTTTGAGTCCTTTACATCATTAGTGCCTTCATGGGTTACTTGAAGAGTATCCCACATTTCCTTAGCAGTTTGGCATGTCATTATCCTAAAAAATTCATCTTGACCTAAAGACATAGTAATAAGATTTTTGGCCTTGTAGCCATATTGGACTTTCTTTTCTTCTTCGCTTGTCCATTCATCTATAGGTTTTTCAACATTCTTGCTATCTATAGTATGCATTGGTATATAGGGACCATTTTCAATGGTATTCCATATTCTCAAGTCAATTGATTGAATCAAGATTTTCATTCTTTCTTTCCAAAACGCATACCCTTCCCCATTGAAAGCGGGAGGTCTATTTATCGCACCACCCTCGGGAAAAACATTTTGAGAACTTGAGGCCATTTAATCTCTTGAAGCTGTTAAGCTTGATCTACCAAGAGTCAAGCTCTGATACCACTTGTTGTTCAAGTGGCCTCAATACTCAAGAGGGGGGGTGAATTGAGTTATAAAACTTTTGCTTGGAATGCCTTTGAAATTGATTTCTATAACCAAGTTTATGAGATTATGCAAGTGAAAGCAAGTAACAATGATATGCAATGCACTACAAGAGGTAAGTGTTGTTGAGGCAATTTAGCAAACACTTGGTGTGCAATATCTAAAGTATAGCAAATTAAGCAAGTTCAAGTATGTTCTTTCTCAACCAAACAATACCAATCAACAGATATGCAATGTATGGAAGTAAAGGGGTAAGGAAGAGAAGCTTGCAAACCGATGTAACGAGTTCCACCCAATCCGGTGTACGTCTCGCCTCTAAGCAACCCACTTAGAGGATTTTCCACTATTGTAGATTAGAGATACAACTTTGAGCAATTACGGCTTCCTAGTGTCCCACACTCAAGAACCCAATCCTCACAAGTACAAGGGCAACCCACCCAATCTCTCAATCTCACAATATCCCAAAGGTTGAGTCCACAACCTTTGTAACCACTCAATCCTAGAGTGAACAACCACTCAACCTAGAGTGAATAACTTTGTGTGTTTGGAGTTTGTGTTTACAATCAATATACTCTCTTAATAGAGCAGATATACAAGTGAAAAGCTCTCCAAATTCTAATCTCTCAAGATGAGAGGATATACAATTGAAAGTACAAAAATGCAAGAGATAGGCTTACAAAGCACAAAATAGAGCTATGAATTGTTGCTGCTTGGTTGTATGTTTGTGCTTGTCTTCCTCTTCAATTTATAGACCTAAGATTGCTGTTGAAGAGTGCCCTAGTCCCTCATAGCCGTTGCAGTTAGTGGAGATTTGAAGAATGGTGGAGACATGACCTGGTTTCCCACTTAAATCTGTTTTTCCACTATCGTAATCGATTACACCCTCGCGTTGTAATCGATTAGCTTCAAGTCAGAGAGTCACTAATCGATTATCTCATTACCTGTAATCGATTAGCATCTTGTATCTGATGCATTTAATTTGTCTTCGCAGCATCCTAATCGATTATCATGTCTTGCAATCGATTACCTTAAATTCCAGTGGCTTCCTAATCGATTATATGGCTCTCTTAATCGATTAGCATGTGTGCCTGATGCATTTAATTCCATTTTTGATTGCTGTAATCGATTAGTCTCAAGTGTGCAATCGATTATCTTAATTCCAGTGAGTATCTAATCGATTGTGTGGCTTCCTTAATCGATTATCTTCAACTCTGATGCAATTTCTTCCAAGACAGAAAGCTTCTAATCGATTAGCATCTATGGCCTAATCGATTAGCTTCGCTGTTTCTTCAATTCTGATTTCATGTCTTTGTTTTTGCATTGTTTCTTCAAGAGTACTTGTCATTATCAAAATCCTTGCACATCTTTTGGACCTGTTAACATATTCAAACACATTAAATGCATGGTTTATGAACGGATTCGGGATAATATTATTGTATTTAATAAGAAATCCTGAATATATATATATATATGTTATGTGTGACATATTTATGATGATTATGATATTTCCATTCATATGATATTGATGTTGATATGTGATTGATGATGATGATATGAATGCATGGGATGCATTTGATAAGCATGGGATGCTTGTGTACTAAACAAATATGAAATATGATTGTGGTTTCGAGGATTCCACAAAAGACCTTGGGTGGGCCTCAAGGCAAACCTCTTGAGCGGGGCTCGAGGTTTAGTCCGTGACACTACCGTTGTCGCTGGGAGTGATTGTGTCATGTGAGAGGGCAAACGGTTTGGTACCAGTAAAATAGCCGGATCAGCTGAGAGCTGAGTTATGGCTGAGAGCCAGTGTTGCAACACAAATAAAAGACTTAATAATGGATTCATTTGATTGAGCATATGATTGAATTGATGTATGTTGTTGTGAATAACATGAGTTTATGATCATTGACAATGAATGATATATGATATGATTATGATTTATATGTGTTAGTGAATTGGACATTTGATCCGATTCAATAACTATCATTTGACATGTATATGTTCACCCCTATTTATTGTTATTTTTACAGTGGATATAGGACGCAGCGATGACATATGAGGTCACTCAGCCTGCAAGGAGCATTATGTATATATATGTATAGTACATGATGCACAGTTGTTTTGTAGTAGCCTTGGCCGGCTCCTGTGCATACCGAGTTGTTATATTTATTTGTATACTTAAATGGGCCGGTCGGTTGATGTAAAAATGATAGTGTTATTACATTAATCCAAATCCTGTTTTAAAATTTAAATTATTTGTGAAAAATTTATTTAGATTTTAAAAATTTAATTTTAAATATTAGGATGTTTTACGAAGCATAAGCTATCACCTTACCATTCTGCATCAATACACACCCAAGACCCAGCCTGGATGCATCATAATAGACCATAAAATTTTCCTGCAAATTAGGCAATACCAACACAGGAGTAAAAGTCAATCTAGCCTTCAATTCTTGGAAACTCTTTTCACACTCAGAAGACCACACAAAAGGAACATTCTTTCGGGTTAGCTTAGTCAATGGCAATGTAATTTTAGAGAATCCTTCAATGAATCTCCGATAATAACCAGCTAAATCCATGAAACTCCTGACCTCAGTGATTGATTTAGGTCTCTCCCAAGCCATAATAGCTTCAATTTTTGAAGGATCAACAGATACACCTTCATTGGAGATAACATGACCCCGAAATTGAATCTTGTCCATCCAGAATTCACATTTAGATAATTTAGCAAACAATTGTTTCTCTTTCAGCACTTGAAGTACCAAGCGTAGATGCTCCTCATGTTCCTCATGAGACTTAGAATAAATCAAAATATCGTCGATAAATACCACCACGAATCGAACCAAATAAGGATGAAAAATATTGTTCATATAATTCATGAACACAGCAGGAGCATTAGTCACTCCAAACGACATTACCACAATTCATAATGACCATATCGGGTCCTGAATGTCGTTTTAGGAACATCAGTAGCTTTAACTCAGATCTGATGGTATCCAGATCGCAGATCAATCTTAGAAAAGACTGAAGCACCATGCAACTGATCAATCAAATCATCAATTCTAGGTAATGGATATTTATTCTTGATTGTGAGCTTATTTAATTGGCGGTAATCAACACATAACCGCATACTGCCATCCTTTTTCTTAACAAATAACACTGGAGCACCCCACGGTGATATACTAGGTTGAATGAACTGTTTCTTAAGCAATTCATCAACCTGCTTCTTTAATTCTGCCAATTCAACTGGAGACATTCTATAAGGAGCTTTGGAGATCGGTTCAGCTCCAGGAATAAGATCAATAGAGAATTCAATTTCTCTATCAGGAGGAACACCAAGTACATCCTCCGAAAACACCTTAGAGAAATCACACACAACAGGGATATCATGGACTCTAGTCCCATTCTTTCCATCAATCATACAGAATAACATAAATAACTGAGATATACCTTGAATTGTATAATCATCGACATTCAGATTTAGAAATATTACCCGCCGATTCTGACAATCAACTAGGATTTTATTGGCTGATAGCCAATCCATACCAAGGACAATGTCAAGACCCCTCAAAGGTAGACATATCAAGTCAACCATAAAACTCCTATCACTCAAAGTGAAGGATACATTTTTACACATCATAGAAGTCCATAGTTTAGGACCAGTCGGGTTAGATACATCAAAAGCCCGATTCATAACAATAACAGGTAATCTCATACGCATCACACAATCATTAGAAATAAAAGAATAAAGTTACACCAGAGTCAAACACCATATTAAGAACAGTATCCCTAATTAAACACTTACTCTGAACAAGGTCATTGGCTTGAGCAGCTTCTTCAGCAGTAATGGCATAAACTCTTCCCGTAGCTAGTGAATTAGAAGTTCCAGCTCGATCATTTCTTGGCATCATAAAATTATTACCATGTTCACCATTTCCTCTGCCTCCTCCATTATCATTTCCACGGCCTCATCCTCGGAAACCTCCACGGTTTACACTAGCATTAGATTCAGTCTGTTGCAAAAGAGGACAGTTAGGACGAATATGTCCTTTTTTATTACAATTATAACAGATAACCTCTTCTTCTTTATCACAGTTCCTGGCATAATGGTCTCCACCACATCTGATGTGACATCCCTCCTTAAATAATATTTATTTTTACTCAATCTTATTGATTTTCACAATAAATTTTTTTTTCACGTTTCTAATAATTATATACATCACAATAAAAATATATCTGATGAAATTTACACGAATTATAATTTAAATAAACAATTTATGGTCTTCAAAATCATTTAAGTTGAAGAAAACTCAAAACCTGAAACAGGGCTCTGACGCTACGCGCCAGCCCCACGCTAGGCGTGAGCGTGCATTCGCAGCCCTGGCGCTGAGCGCCAGGATGACGCTACGCGTGGGCTTACCAGTGACAGCACCTGATACTGACACACATTTTAGGCCTTTTGGCCAACTACTAACTTATCTAATTAGCTCATTTCAGGTCCAATTGCCATGAAACTTCATGATCCATATGTTTTCCCCATTTTGAAACTATTGGCGATGTTCGTTCACCAAGATTCCAACATATGCTCAGGTTATGTACAAAATACAACTTAACCACTTTATGTGCAACACTCTTGCACCAAACACCCTAAATGATTCTCAAATGACCCTAGGTCAATGTACACCACTTTTAAATATTCTCATGAGCCTATTAATACCTTGCAAAGGTATTGAAACTCACTGAAACTCAAATTCACCTATCCAGTTTCTCAAAGTCATAGGGATGACTACTAGTTCAAATCTCTAAATATATTTGATTCATCAATATAACATTCAATTATCTTAAGCAACCATTACAGCACACATACACCCACAGAACCTGCATATAATGCATGATTTACTACAGTATGGCTCTATGCCATAACCATAATCATCCAACAGTACCTGGTCATCACACATGCATGATATCTAATGGCTCAATGCCATTATATAATCACATCACCCAAACCACACACATATTATACTATGCATAAGTTCACACTCCCATAGATTTACATACATATCCACTATATATACCAATGGCTCAGTGCCATTAGTCATCACAAACAAGTAATAACAACACATACTTATGCAAGTCTACAAGATAATACATTCACATATGAATATATACAAGATATACATTCCAAACTCCTCTGGCATTACTCCTTGCTCACTTTGTACTGGTTTCCGCAGCATCCGCAACATCTTTGAGTTCATTCACTGTGAATATAAAGTAAGGGTAAGTATCTATCACAAAAATGATACAACTACATAATCAGAGTTGAAATCACCTGGAGAATCTCATTCTCCTGCCTGGATTATTGATCCACTAAACTTTCCTCATATGAACCCAATATATAATAATTCATCATGATCATCATAAATTCATTCTGTTCACATCATAACAAATAACTCATAACATCGAGATGAATTAATTATAAGCATCCATGCTTAACCGAATCATTTTACAATTCATTATTTCAATCATATCATTATCATATCAATGCAATAATCTGCATATTTGTCAAGGAGTGTAATTCACAACTGACTCTCATATACATCAGACACCTAGTATCCAGATACTAACGAATCAGCCACCAGCTGGGAGTCCACCGACATCCCGTGAACACATCCTGGTTCACCGAGCCCGGTATCATAAACCGTCTCCCCACCTCAACCACTGGATCTCTTCCTGGATCACTGGGTAGCTCAACTGGGCCTCTACATGAACCACGGGAGCCAAAAACGAGGGGTAATCTATACCGAATGGCTGTTCATAACACATATCATGCATATACAGCATATAACAATATATATCTCATCATATACACATTATGCATTTTAAATCATGAATATACATTATACAATCATTAAATGATTTTAGCATACAAGCCAACTCACAACATAAGAACCACATCTCAGCATAAAAGCCACATCTCGGCATAAAAGCCACATCTCGGCATAAAAGCCATATCTCTCGGCATAAAAGCCATATCTCGGCATAAAAGCCACATCTCTCGGTATAAAAGCCACAACCTTTAAATATCATAATCATACTTAACATTCATAATATTCACATAATCAATCGGCATAAAAGCCATAATCTTTAAATATCATAATCATACTTAACATTCATAATATTCACATAATCAATCGGCATAAAAGCCATAATCTTTAAATATCATAATCATACTTAACATTCATAATATTCACATAATCAATTATAACTTTATATCTTCTATATCACAATAATTCAATATTTCATCACTCTCCATTATGCACATTTTAGGCATACTTTATACATTATTTCCCATCTTATTCATAATTCACATCTCATTTATTACCATTTTATTTTCCATAATTGTCAAATACAATATATGACCACATACCTAAGCTAGTCATATATTCTCCCATATATATATATATATATATATATATATATATATATATATATATCAATATTATACTTTCACAGTTTTATTTTCAAACATACTCATCACAAATCTGTAATCAAATATATACTATAATACTCCCCTTACCTCACTGTCGACGCTCTAAACTCAATTACCAAGATCAATGCGCCGCAACCACTAAAAGATAGAATTACAAAAAGGTTTAAGGTTTTAACCGTTCAAACCTCAATCCAACTCAAGAATATGCTCAGAAATTACTTTCTAAAGCTTTAGAAGCTTACCACAACTGAAACCACAAGTTCTCCGAGAAACCCCTTTTTCCGTTAATCTTTCAACGGCTCTTTCGCAACCTATATAAAGCGGAATTCAAATTCGTCACTCAATCCTTCTTTTGAACACCATAGGGAAACTTTTAATCGGTTTAGAATCTTAAAATTCAAAGTTCCCTTATTTTTCCCAAAAATGGATAAAGATAGAAAATCTCTATGGAATTCAAAATTGAAAGATCTCATGCATTAATCTTAAGTTTCTTACCTCTAATCCGCAATTAATTTCAGATTCCAACCTCTTGTTGGCCTTTAATTGTCGCAGGGAAAAGAGAGAAGAAGAAGAACCCCAAAACTTATGTTTTTAACTTCTGTTCTGCAGGCTGTCATCTTGGGTCTTTATTCTACCCGCGACACTGACGCTACGCGTCCCCCTGACGCTACGCGTCAAGTCTAAATTTTTATATGGACGCTACGCGTCCACTAACGCTACTCGTCAAGTTTTACCCTGACGCTACGCGTCCCACTGACGCTACGCGTCAGGTCCCAAATCAAAATTTTCTTTTTATTTTAATTTTACATCATATAATAATCTTACTTTATTAAATATCCAAACTCATGAATATAAAACATAGGGATGTTACATCTGAAACATTTGATGTCCCTCGGACAACTTATAGAATGACCACCAAAGTTTTCTCGGCCTCTGGATTTAGAGGATGATCCACCTCTAACAAACTTCCCTAGCTTTTTAAAACTGATAGGTTAAAGCTTTAAAGAACTGTCAGATCTACTGCTTGATCCAGTAGAAGCTTTGTCATCTTCCTCATAGATTCAACACTTATTAACAAGAATAGGGAAGCTACTGATTTCTTGGTGTCTTAAAGCCTTCTTGATTTCTGGTCTCAGACCACTCTTAAATTTAATGCACTTAGAGCCTTCAGTACCCGGCAGCTGAAAAGAAGGATAAAATAAATAGAGTTCCTCAAATTTTGCTGCATACTCTTCCACACTAAGATTGCCCTGTCTGAGCTCCATGAATTCTAGTTCCTTTCTGCTTTTTACAGTGTCAGGGAAATATTTCTCAAGGAAGTACACCTTGAAATTCTCCCAAATCAATTCAGTTCCTGCAGTTATCATCCTAGCTTTTGTCATTTTCCACCAATTTTTAGCTTCTTTACGAAGCATAAACATAGAATATTCGACTTTTTGTGCCTCAGTGCATTGTAGACTATCAAAGATCCTTTCCAAATTCTGGATCCATGCATAGGCTTGATCAAGATGAAAGCCTCCATGGAATTCAATTGGTTTACGCTTCAAAAAGCAGTCTAGACTATGATTATCAGACATTTAGCGTTGGTTCTGCCTTTCTAAAATGTCAGCAAAACACTGGAAGGCAGCAGTTATTGCATCCATATCTAGATGATCAGCCATTCTTATCCTGAAATAACATCACACTTTAGTATTTCTAATGGATAAGAATACAACATTTTTATAATGGATAACATCAATCAATTCAATAATTGACAACTATCATATGAGTTCACTCAGTTTATAGTATTCAGTACATTAACCTTGGCCTTGGACCTTTTAAGTCTGCTCTTATACCAAAATAAAACATCCAAAGATTAATTTAATAATAATAATAAATAAATAAATAAAATATGGGAATTTTTTTAAAAAATATTCACACCCATCCTAGGATGTCCTTATATGACTCAATGGGTCCCCCATAACATATCCTAGAGTTTGGGGCTCCAAAATGGCCCAAAGAAAATTTTTCAGCACGCCGGCTCCCTACGCACCACTCAATAATTTAAGTCAAATTGGAGTTACACAACTCCAATCAAGATGAATCTAGTTTGTAAAGATTCGTAACTCAAATACCTACAATTGTTATGAAGAAGTTGAGGGCCAATTATGCCCCAAAGATTACTTAATTTGTTAATTTATGAAATCACCCTGCTGAAATTTTCAGCCTGAACACCCTTTAGTATTTTGAGCGTAACTCGGGCTACTGAACTCCGATTGATGTAAATTCAGTATAAAAACAATGGCGACGAAATTTTCTACAACTTTCATGAAGAGAGTAAAAACTAAATCAGCCAGCTTGAGTATGATTTTGGGCGCTAAAGCGAGATCGCACTCAAGGTCTCGCTTGAGCATGAATTTTAGAGCATCAGACCTTAATTCTCACGCTTAAGCGCGAATACTCAAGCTTAAGCGTGAATTGGACAGAATCAGACCTTAATTCGCTCGCTTGGGTGAGAGTTAAATGTAGAGAGAATGAGAATTAGGGGCGTGAGCATGCTTGAGCGGCTCCCCCCTCACGCTTGAGTGTGAGAATCATGAGCATCAGGTATGGGGCGCGCTTGAGCGTGAGTATTCTACAACATGATCACGCTTGAGCATGCTAGGCTCGCTTGGGCGAGCATATTCCAGTAGCTCAAATTATGATTCTTGCTTGAGTGAGACTCCCTCACTTAAGCGAGATTATGGCCTCCAAAGTTCTCACTTGAGCGAAACCAAATTCGTTTGAGCGAAAATTGGCCAGTAAGCTTCCTTCCTGAAACCGACTTATCTCGCTTGAGCAAGGATTATTCTCACTTGAATGAGTTTATCAGCAAAGACCTGTAAATTAAAATCTCTCACACAACATAACCTGTAAAACTCATTAACCAACTTTCAAGCTACCTATTTTACCCGTTTCAACTCCGATTACTACGAAACTTCGTGGGCACTATATTTTCACCCTTCCGGAGCTATTGGCGCTGTCCGTTCCCCAAAATTCGAACATATGACCAACTTATGCACAAAAATGCACTATGATCCAAATATGCAATTTACATGCACCTAATCCATCAATTTTCATTCAAATACATCAAAACCTATATAGACAACTCATAATTGATATAGGGAATCTATCGATCCCGTCCGATGACTCAAAAACTCATCGGATCTCAATTTCACTCTTTCAATTCCTAAATTTCCTTTTTATGCATATGCTTAATTTCAAATTATATTAAATCAACTTATATATCATACCATATAATATGAACATATATCATATACATATTCAAGTTCAAATTTTAAGCTTCCAAATGAAGCTATCCATCATTCAAAACTTTAAATCCTTTATACATATCATAAAACATCATCTAGAGCCGGCCAAGGCACAATATACTACTATACATACTATGCACACATACAAGTACATAATACTTCAATCTCCACTTAATGTCGTCTCATATGCCTTCACTGTGTCCTATATCCACTGAAAAACAATCATAAATAGGGGTGAGCATACTACATGTTAAATGACAGTTATTGAATCGGGTCAAATGTCTAATTCATAACCACATATAAATCATAATCATATCACATAATCTCATTACATTTCATTCATTCACAATGATCATATAATCATGTTATTCACAATAACATACATCAAGGCAATCACATGCTCAATCAAATGGATCCATTATTAAGTTTTAATTTTATGTTGCAACACTGGCTCTCAGCTGATCCATCTGTTTTACTGGTACCAAACTGTTTGCCCTCTCACGTGACACAATCACTCCCAACGACAATGGTAGTGTCACGGGCTAAACCCCGAGCCCCGCTCAAGAGGTTTGTCTTGAGTCCCACCCAAGATCTTTTTGTGGAATCCTCAAAACCACATCATATTTCATGTTTATTCATCATATAAGCATCCCATGTTTCATCAAATGCATCTCATGCATTCATATCATGAAAACTTCATGAATATCATTCATATAGCATCTCATGCCATTCAAATCACAAGTTCTTTTCATGAATATCATTTATATCATCATCATTAATAACATATTATCATCATATTTCCTACTGCATCTCATGCATAGGTATCATCATAAATTCACACATGCAAATCATGTCTCATGCCAATTCAATTTCTCAATAACATTCACATATGAACAGAAAACACAAGTATATAACACATCATATATTCAGGATTTCTCACTAATCACAACAATACTGTCTCGAATCTGTTCATAAACTATGCATTTAAAATGTAAACGCTCCCCCTACCTGGAATAAGAAATTCCAAAAGCTCCTCGAGTTACTAAGTACATTCAGCTCGTTATTCACAAGCTCCGAATCAAACTCCTAGTTCTGAAATCTTCCACAGCTACCTTGAATTGGAGAATTCAAATTCTCTTTCCCTTTTATCCAAGCTGTCCACGTGAGAAGGTAAGATGAAAGAGATGAATTTCCACTTTAATTGATGATTTCAATAGAAATTGGAAAAGAAAAGGATTAAAGTGATGATTTTGGATGAAATGAAGAAGAGAATGAAGGAAAAGATAAACTCTCTCTATCTCACGGAAGTTTTGAGAAGAAAAAAGAAGAATTTCAATTTAAAACAATTTAGGGATGTATCGGTCATTACGGCAAATATTAGGACGTATTCGTTATTTTGGAAATTGTTTAAATTAATTCCCATTTGCCTTTAAATCCCTCTTTAAACCTCGTTTTAATAGTAAATCTTATTTTTAGGATGTTACAAAACCACATTAATTGAGCCTAATTAAATAGCTAATTAAATATTATAAATAATATATCAGTCCATATTAATTATTAGAAATTAAAATTTCTAACAATCTCCCACTTGGGCTTTATATTCATTTAAGTATTTATATTTTTAAAAATTCTTTAGGCGTGCAACTATATGTTATTTACTTTTAGACTATCCTTAAACAATCTGGTCCATCTTATAATACAACAGGGAACCACTGCAGATTTCATCGTAATTAGATTTGACTATACCACAATGATCACCACAATCGTATGTACTCGATGACATAAATCAAATATGGATAAGTGGCATGGAAATTATATGCAATGTGATCTTAGGCATGCCTATTTCCAACTGGTCCAAACTTTATTCTTTATAGAGATCATCATAATATAAGTTTTGCATAAAATAAGCTAAATCAAAATAACAAACATCAACTGAAGCATATAGAATAAATGGGACTCCCGCTTAAATTAAGATTCTGCCAGGAATTACACCCATATGAGCAATGTGCTTATGAAAAACTTTAGGCACCAAACCCTTAGTAAGTGGATTAGCTAGCATAAATTTAGTCCCTATGTGTTCTATAGAAATTTATTTATTCTGAACTCTTTCCTTTACAACCAAAAACTTAATATCAATGAATTTTGACTTAGTTATACCGCTGTTGTTGTTAGAATAAATAACTACTGAGTTATTATCACAATAGATCTTCAATGGTCTTTTAATGCCATCAACCACACACAAATTAGTGACAAAATTTAGCAGCCATATACCATGGTTGGATATCTCAAAATAAGCAATATACTCTGCAGCCATGGTTGAAGAAGCTATAATAGTCTATTTAACAGACTTTCAAGAGATAGCTCCTCCAGCCAACATAAAAATATATCCTGATGTGGAGCGTTTGTTGTCTTGACATCTAGTGAAACCAGAGTCAGAGTACCCAATGATCTCCAAATTGTCTGACTTCTGAAAAGTGAGCATATATCCTTTTGTTCTCTTCAAGTAGCGCATTACATGCTTTACTACCTTCCAATGCTGCATCTTGGGATTACTTAAGTATCTGCCCAAAACTCCCACTACAAATGCAATATTGAGACGAGTACAAACTTGAGTGTACATAAGACTTCCCACAGCTGAAGCATAGGGAATCTTTTACATCTCATTTATTTCAAGATCATTATTAGGACACTTTTTAAGGCTAAATTTGTCTCCCTTTGTTATCGGGGTATCTCCTGGTTTACAATCTTTCATGTCGAATTTATCTAAAACTTTATCGATATAACTCTCTTGTGATAACCTTAAGATACCAAGAGAACGATCTCTTCGTATTTCAATACCTAATACAAAAGAGGCTTCACTAAGATCTTTCATTTCAAAATTCTTTGTTAGAAATTTCTTAGTTTCGTGTAATAAGCCTATATCGCTGCTAGCAAGCAATATATCATCGACATATAACACCAAGAATATATATTTACTTCCACTAAATTTATGATAAACACAACCATCAACTACATTTGCCTCAAAACCATATGAGGTAATAGTTTGATGAAATTTATGATACCATTGACGGGAAGCTTGTTTGAGACCATAGATGAATTTCTTTAATTTGCATACCATAGACTTTGGTCACCAATCACAAAATTTTTTGGTTGCAACATGTTAATTATTTCTTCTACATCACCATTTAGAAATGCGGTTTTAACATCCATCTGATGGAGCTCTAGGTCATAATGAGCTACAAGTGCCATGATTGTCCTAAAAGAACCCTTCGAAGACATTGGAGAGAAGGTTTCTTTGTAGTCGATGCCTTCTTTTTTAGTGAAGTCTTTAGCAACTAAATGAACCTTATATCTCTCAATATTACCCTTTGAATCCCGCTTGGTTTTAAATATCCATTTGCAACCATGGGTTTCACACCTTTAGGTAATTCAATAAGATCCCAAACATTATTGTCTTGCATAGACTTCATCTCATCCTTCATAGCATCAATCCACTTTTAAGAGTTAGAACTTTGTATAGCTTGACATAAATTGAGTGGATTATTTTCTGTTAAATCAATTCCATCCTTATGTTCTTAAAGAAACACAACATAATCACCTAGAATTACATTTCTTCTTTCTCTATTGGATCTCCTCAATGGCATTTCTTGAGGTTGTTGAGCTTGCTCTACAAGTTTTTGAGGGAGAACCTCATTGTTATCTTGTGCTGGGACAATGTTAGGAATAACTCCATTATTGTCATCTATTACTAGAGTAGATACTAAAATAGTAATAGGCATGAGAACTTGGTCATGGTTAAAAACTGGTTCTTCCTCAAAGACATCATTCCTTATGTTCTCTTCCTTCCCAAGCTCAACATCCTTAAGGAATCTCACATTCCCTGTCTCAAAAATTGATTTAGTAACAGGATTGTAAAATTTATAGCCCCAAGAACGTTCAGAATAACTAACAAAATAACAACTAGCAGTCCTTGATTCCAGCTTGCTTTTATACGGTCTATAAGAACGCGCCTCAGCTGGACAACCCTAAATGTGTAAATGTTTTAAACTTGGCTTTTTACCAGTCCATAGCTCATAAAGAGTTTTGTTAACTATTTTACTTGGCACCTTGTTTAGGATGTAAACTGCAGTCTTAAGTGTTTCTCCCTATAATGACTCTAGCAAAGAAGAATGACTAATCATACTTGTCACCATATCCTTAAGAGTCTTGTTTCTACGTTCTGCAACATTATTCATGCTTGGTTTCCCTGGCATAATATACTAAGCGCAAAAGGACCTGGATGTTGTTCACCTGATCCATCATATCTACCATAATATTCACCTCTACGGTCAGATTTAATAGCCTTAATTTTCTTTCCAAGTTGAAGTTCAACCTCAGCCTTTGAAAGTTTTGAAAACGTCTAGGGATTAAGACTTCCCATGAATTAAAAATAGGTAGTCGTACCTTGAATAATCATCTATGAACATAATGAAATATTGTGGTTCATTCCATGATGCCGTAGGGAATGGTCCACAGATATCTATGTGAATTAATTTTAAAACGTCCTTAGCCCTTTCAGCACCTAATTTATTTATTTATTTATTTAGAGTTTTTTTGTTTGCCCTTAATGCATTCAACGTATACCTCAAACTTTGATAAGTCTAAGGGTCCAAGAATCTCATCCTTTTTAACTTTCTTTTGTTGAGAAGTCCCTCCTATAGCATCCTTATTGTTCTTTCTCTTTCTATTCTAAGAATTTAAGGCCAAATGAGCACTTTCAGTTTTGTCTCTTTGTTGCCTTTCCTCTTCTTGCACACAGTGAGAAATGAGCCCATTCAAGGTCCATTTATCCTTTTGAGTATTATAACTCACCTTGAACTGTCTAAAGTGTACAAGAAGATAAATCAAAACTAAGTGCACGAGCAAGTCATCAGACAACTCTAACTCTAGTGCTTTCAGTTTTGATGCAAGATTAGACATTTCCATAATACACTCCCTTATATTTCTTGTTCCTTTGTATCTCATAAAGATCGGCTTGGCAAGCAAACTGCTTGCATCAGCCTTCTCATTACTGGTGAAATATTTTTCAACGGTATCAAGAAAACCTTTGGCACTCTCGATCTCAGAAATAGAGCCTCGAAAAACTTCTGGAACGAATCGCTTCATGATTATTAAACACATTCGGTTTGAGTGTTCCCATTTTTCAACCTTATCCTCTTTCAAATTTTCCGGAATTGGAGTGGGCTTCGCAGCTTGAAGTGCCAAATCAAGATCAATGCAGCCAAGAATGATCTCAACAGCTTCCTTCCAGACCTTGAAGTTTGTCCAATTAAGTAAATGGATACAATTAATTTAAGCAGAAAAGTTAACAGCACTAGCAACAATAACTAAAAAAATATTTATATGCATATATGATTAAAATAAATAATAAATAAATAAAATATGTAGATAATTCTCATGATAAACCCATTACAAGATACCGAGCACAACATTAATTTTTAGTCTTTGGACCAACAAATTAATTTGTAAGTGGTACCTTTAATGCAACGATCAAATATTGATAATTAATTCTGTCAAATAATAGTCTTTCTTTGGACCGACTATTACTCACATGATTTTAACTTTATAAGTATCACATATTTATCATTCAGGCATGTTATTATTTGGCCAGATTGCATCTTCCTTTGGAATGAGTACAAAATGCATAAATAATCTCATGCAAACATCTATTGTAATTTTAATTAAATTAATTTCTATAACAGGGATTGCTTTGGCAATAAATATTATATCAATTAATCCAATTAAAAAAATTATCAGTGTTGCCCTTCGCCACATTGGGTGGCTGTTCTAAATTACTAAAAGACCACTAGAGTTCAGCCTCCACCCATGATGTTGACCACAACAATAGGAAGTCTACCGGTTGTGGGCACCATGAGGAAGCCACACTCTAGCTGAGGCTCTCACGATGTCAGGCGGAGACGAATGTCCCAAATGACACCACTACACAACCTCCCTTAAACTTAAGGTTTATTTAGACCCCTGGGTGTAGGGTCCCACTCGAAGTATGTGAAGGGACACAAATTAATTATTAATTAGGGTCTTTTATCTACCTAAATTTTTATTCAAATTAAAATAACAACTTGATTAAAAAATTACCATATATATATATAAATTCATTTTATTATATATATATATTTCACAACTGCAGCATGCCCATAAAAAATGTACCTTAATATATTAAATTAAAATTCAAGATCATAACGATATTTAATATATATATATATATAATATTCATTATATTACGGTACATTCAAGTATGATTAAAATATAACGACATTCATAACAAACTTAAATATGGTGCATTTAATTTAAATTTAATATATTTAATAAAAAACACCATAACAACTTGATCAAAACTTTAAATGCATGACAACAATATAATATTGTTATAATATTATTATATTATAATCATATAAAAAATGGCAAGCACAACAACAATAAATAATATTATAATATATTATAACCAAAACCATAATATAATAAAAAATGGCACAGTAACAACCTGGATCCATTAACAATGATTGAAGATCGCAGCGGAATGATTTGTTGGTGCTATGGTCTTCCTCAGCCAAATCACCGGATTCCTCAATAGGACTTAATATTGCTCTTTGATGGGGCAGAGAAAATTTGGTTTTGATTTAACATCTTGGGGACCATGACCACTGTTTGATTATATACCTGTTAGGGTTCCCAACCATCCACGATATAAGGTTGCTGCTAATAAACACATAAAGTCTTGAAGTTGATTTCATGCCATATGGGTCACATGCCCAATCACTATCACAGTAAGCACTTATAGCAATTGAAGTAGATTTGTGGAATAAGAGACCATGGTGGATTGTTCCTTGTAGATATCTCAATAATTTTTAGTTGATTTCCAATGTATTTGGAAGGGATTATGCATAAATTGACAGATTTTATTAATTGTGAAGGCTATGTTAGGTCTAGTTAAGGTTACATATTGCAAAGCTCCTATGATAGATTTGTATAAGGAAGGATTTGAGGTTGATTCAGTGCCATCATGAATTAATTTGGAGGAATGAGCCATGGGAGTTTTGACAAGTTTAGCTTCTTGCACTCCAAGTTCGATAAGAAGATTTGTAATGTATTTTGTTTGAGATAGGTGGTAGTTTCTTGAAGGATCAATGGTAACTTATATGCCAAGAAAGTGATGCAGAAGGCCAAGGTCTTTGAGAGGGAAATTTTTTTAAGTTTGTTGGTGAGAGTGATTATAGTATCAGGTTTATTGCTAATAATTAGGAAATCGTCTACATAGACTAAAAGTATACAGTTAAAGAGGGTGAGTGAAATAAAAACAGAGAATGGTCACTTTTTGTAGGATGGAAACCAAGAGATGTGAGAACTTGGGCAAGTTTATGGAACCATGCTCTAGGAGATTGCTTCAATCCATAGAAAGCTTTAGTCAGTTTACATACAATAGAGGGAAATCCTTTATGGAATCCAAGTGGTTGAACCATGTATATCTTCCTTAAATTCTCCATTTAAGAAGGCATTGCCAACATATATTTGATGGACTTTCTAGCCCTTAGATATAACAATAGCCATAACAACTCTAATGGTCATAGATTTAATGACAGGGCTAAAAGTTTATGAATAGTTAATTCCCTTTTGCTAAGTAAAACCTCTAGCAACTAACCTTGCTTTATGCTTGAGGATAGTACCATTAGGATTATACTTGTTTTTATATATCCATTTGCAACCGATTATCTTTCTGTGAGGAGGAGAGGTAACCAGATCCCATGTGTGATTTTTGAGTGGGGCGTGGTATTCTTCAAGCATGGTAGATTTCCAAATAGGATTTATGAGAGCCTTATAGTGGAATTTGGTTCTAGAAAAGTGAGAAGAGCTTTAGGTTTGAAAATGCCATCTTTGGCTATAGTGATCATAGGCTGATAATTGATATTTTGAGGAAGGGAGGTAACTTGGTCAATGTTAGGATTAGTTATTAGGTTTGGTGTTCTGTCCTGAAATCGGGGTCCAAGAGAGAGGACCCGCATTGGGGTCCAGAATTTATGTTTTGATGGGTTACTAAAATGAACGGTTTCTGGGCCAGACCGTTTTCATGAAATATAATCTTGATCTCCTCACACCGGCCTGACGCGTTGGGGGCGAAAGGGGGTGGTACCTGCAAAGACACTCCAACGCTCAAGTTAGTTCGGATTATAACATTGGAGCTATATCGGGTCTACATGATGGGTACCAAGGAGCTTACCACTTATGAGGGCATTGGTTGTATTTATAGTGATGGAGTGTCACTAAAGTGCCTCATTCTACATATTGGATTAGGTCCATACACGTGGGCTCCTTGCAGGTTATGGTTAGTATAGGCTTTTTTAGCCCTCTCATGACTCTGATCGTACGACCACTCAAAGGGGCCCTGACACCGGTCAGAGTGGGGCTATGGTCGTACCGATATAACAGGGTATGGGACAATGTGCTGTCCTCTAAGGGGTCCACATTGGCTGAGGGGAAGATTATGGGCTGGTGCTGATTCAAGAGTCTGGGGGCCGGTATCGACCTCAGATCATTTGCCCCCTAGCCTGTTGAAATGACTTGGGAGTTGCTTCCATAGGCTATTGAGTTCCTGCATCATGAAGATATAAATGCAAAGTGTTGAGAAAAAATTAGAGATTTTTACCTTTGCCAGTGTCGTGACCGACGTGCGGTTCTTTGGAGGTGATCGGACTGATCCAGTGCTATTGTTAACTTGATTTTATATATATCTTTAGGTCGATGTAGATACATTTGAGTCGGATGATATGATCTTCCTTTAGATGATATAGCCCTCTACTCTTGACAGTGTTTAATAAAGACTAGGGAGGTCTTTTTGGGCTCTTGGTCCGATGTATCCTCTTTAAACCACAACTAATGTAGTCATTCAGGATAGTGTGGATATTCACCAGACAAAGTGACCTTTATGGCTTTAAATGGTGTAACTATTTTTGCTGGGCAATGTGACCTTCACCTGAAGTGACTTTCTTTAGCCCTTGACACGTGTCCTTTCTTGATTCGTGTGGTGTTTAGCATTTTTTGCACCTTTTGGCCAAAATACGAACTGTTGCAGTTGATGGTCCAGGTTCTTAGGGCCTGGGCCGGAATACGAAACATTTTTTGGTATGCAACGGTTAGAAACTCTTCGTCTCCCTTTGCCCTATATAAAAGCAGGTGCACACCTTAGGCATTCTCACTTAATTTCTACTCTGAAGTGTTGCTGCTCTGATAGTCAAAACCTCCAGTGTTACTTCCTAAATTCTGGCTCGCACACGTAAGACAAGCCGCATCGTCTCAACAGGTACCTTTATACTGTCCTATCTTTACTTTTAAAGTTTTGCACAAGGGTATAAGGATGATGGCTCAAGCAGTGACCCCGTTGAGGTGCTGTCTGGGCCTCCGTCGATTTAACCCCGACGTAAGCCGCGTATGGGGAATTTAAACCAGAATTCTCGCTGCTCTGATTGGGCTACCTTTGGTTCTTCACATCGGCTGGGGAATCTAGGGACTCGGCGTCTTTCTCCGATGTCGTTGTGGGAAATACAAGAGTTTGATACGTCCTTTTGCTCTTCCATATCATCCCCCACGTCATTTGGCTTTGACGTAGGCTTTGCTAGTGAGCCCGGCAATAATGCTAATTTTTATCTAACTGACAATGTGGCCTTTTACAGCTGCATACCGTTCCTCCAACATGTCGTCCATTCAATGGCCTCTGATGGGAATTCTGAAACTAACTCTCCCGTGGTCGCAACTCATCCAATATAGACCAACGTTATGGCACATCAGATCAACTAGCTTGCCAAAAAGGTGAAGGATCCTTACTACTAGGTGCATGAGTCTTTCCTCCCATTATGCTGAAGATGCGGACAATGTCACGATAGAAGATGTACTTGTCCACTCCGGTGAGGATTTTGAAGATCACTTCACCGTCTACTGCCCCCTAACATCGGAGCATATCTGCCATCAGCCAGGGTCGAGGTACATTTTATGTACAAAATGGTTTTCTCCAAGACCGGAATCTGATATCCTCTGATGGACTTTGAAATTGGGGTGCTCCAGTTTCTGGATTACGCCGCCAGTCAACTTTATCCCAATGGCTACGGTTTGGTGAAAGCTCTTAAGGTTTTAGGGGAATACTTCCACTTCATCCCCACCGTCATGCTCTTCTTCACTTACTGCGGAGTCATGCGACTCGATAACCCCGGTGGAGGTCTCGGCTTCATCAACCTCCGATGCAACTCGAAGATATCACGTCAGGATGGCTACCTACGTATGCCTTTTTTGTCCTTATACCGGTCTTCTGACATTTTTACCTTTGCGCTTCAGGTGAAATGGCACGGATCAACTTATTAGAGAAGTTGAGGCAACAAGTTGAGGCCCGTAATGCTACGGCTGTTGCGGTTGAAAATAGAGTTACTCCCAGGCGCACTGTGGTGAAATTGGTAAACATTCCGGCAGAAAAAGTCAACACCCTGACGCTGACAGCGGAGTTAAAAGGAGCCCAGAATAAGGGCAAGAAACGCAACAACAACGGCCCCTCCAATCGGGAGCCAAATAGAACAAGACTCAACAAACTCTGACCGGAGCTGGGATTAGTCGGGGTCCACAGGAGGAAAGTGTAGTTGAACCTGCTACAAATGTGTTGGATGAGATCCGACCTGCTGCTGCCAATGCCCCCTACTGTAATTCTAGCACATCAGAATTTCTTCAAGCTGTGGGTAAGACTCTGGGCCGATTTCATATCCCTTTCTAGTTGAAGTAGGATCTCCCTGCAACTGAAGCTTGGAGTGCTGCTAATGGGGCTATCTTCAACTTAATTGAGGCTGCTGGGGTCATACACTCTCTTGGGCAGTCTTACTATTCTGGCCTCGAGGTTAAACAATGCCTGGATCGGATAAAGGAGGCTAAAGCCCTAAGAGTGGAGGCTCAGACGCCCTTGGCTAAGAAGGAAGAAGACCTGGTCGATCTCAACCCGTCGTTCACCTAGGCGACCGAGAGGGCAAATAAGGTCGAGGTCCAAAAGAAGACTGCAGGGGATGCCTTAAAAGATCTGCAAGCCAAGTATGATGAGGTCGTTACTGCACGGACCACCGTTGAAAAGAAAAATGAAGATCTGGCAGCCGAGGTGGCGTCAATGAAGGAAGCCCATGCCCAAGAGCTGAAAAATCATGATGAGGAAATGATGGAGTTTACAGAGCTGGCTAATGTCGTCTTCAGTACCGTCATTCGTCAAGTTATCCACCGTAACCCCGATGTTGAGCTTAACTTGAATGGTATATGTGTCTACTATGAATTTCATGGTGGCCATCTATATGCGATGGACCGAGGTCAAGCAGTGGAGCCTTAGGATGTCCCTTATGAGCCTCTACCTCTGCCTGACAACCAAAACATGGAACTGAGGGCGATATCAGAGGAAGACTCCGAGAAGACAACCGATGATGCCAGACTTGACTCTTCTGCCACCACAGTTGTTTAGAAATTTACTTGTTCCTAGTTGCCTTGTACCGGGATAAGCTCCGGTGTTGACAATTTGACTTTAAGGCCGTGGTGCCTTAATTTTACATATTGCTTTTCCATTTGTGCTTTCATATCGTCTGTATTCTTTTTAGTGTTTTAGATGATATACCTGCTTTCATAATCAACGTTAAACAAATAGAATAAAATCAAAGTAGTAGGAAATTTATTGACGTTTAATCAACTTTTTGACTTTCTTTCGATATTGCTTCTCTGAAATTGTTTTGCGAGCTTGTTATCTTCTTCCGGGGTTACTCATAATGACACCGGACATTCTCATTTTATACCGTCTATTAAGACGTCTAGACTTCTGTGGATTTTGGGTTTTGCCTTTGAAACATTTGATAACTTTTCGAAGTACTTGATCCTTAGACCATGGTCACGTGTAATCCCCTTACCAGCAATCATTATTGGTTTGGTTCCTCCGGACCTCATCTTTGACTTTGTGACTTCATCTTTATTATGACATCGTCTAAGTCTTGATTCTTGACTTCATCTGACTTACGTCATCGTTTAAGTCTTGTGAGACCGTTTGATAACGTCTTTTCTAGCCTTTAGTTTATCTCGACTGAGGCAGTAATAGACCTTGGAATTTATTAGTTATTGAGTCTCAATCCATAGGTATGCAATCATTCTGGGCTTGCTTGCCACCTGGAGGTTTGATCCATTGGGCATACAACCACTTTGGGCCTCCTGCTCATTTGGGGACAAATGCTTCGGCCACTCCGGGGTTTAACCTCAGGTCTAAAACCACTCTGGGGCTTTAGCCATTCCGGGGTTATTTTAGCCTATGGGGTTTGACCACTCTGGGGCATGCAACTGCTCTGGGGCCTTAGCCACTTCGGGGTCATTTTAACCTCTCCGGGGTTTGACCACTTCGGGGGTGTAAGCATAATCGCACTAGGGTCGTGGCTGTTATGTTGTTTCTGAATTCTTGTATTTTGATAGAACAATGAATGACCTTTGTCGACCTCTATTCTGACGTGCCAGAAGTTCCATCCATAGTTGCCTTAAAGACCGTTCTCAATATATGGGCCTCGTACCTTAGCCATCAGAAGTTAATACCTTAGTGCTTACCCTGTCTTCAACCTTACTTCGGTTATGTACAAAAATCATACTACTTCATAATGGGATGTTCTAAGTGTCATAGGAAACCATCATCCAGGGTGTAATTCAACATCAGAGTATCCAGATGTAATTCCTTTGCCTTTATTGTTGATGAGAGTGGCTCCTCTCATTACTTGTCTAATTAGTACAAATCTCCCCTTCACAAATCGTTGTTGAATGCTCTTACAACTTTAAATGATCATCATCCAGGGTGTGGGTCCTACCCCTGGAATATTCGGTGAAATTTAAACGATACGCGGTCCCACTAGGCGTGCCAATGTTCTGTCCTGAAACCGGGGTCCAAGAGAGAGGACCCACACGAGGTCCAAAATCTATGTTTTGATGGGTTGCTGAATTGGACGATCTCTAGACCGGACCATTGTCATGAAATATAATCTTGATCTCCTCACACCGGCCTGACGCGTTAGGGGCGAAAGGGGGTGGTACCTGGAAAGACACTCTTACGCTCAAGTTAGTTTGGATTCTAACATTGAAGCTATATCGGGTCTACATGATAGGTACCGGGGAGCTTACCACTTATGAGGGCATTGGTTGTATTTATAGCGATAAAGTGTCACTGTAGTGCCTTATTTTACGTGCCAGATCAGGTCCATACATGTGGGCTCCTTGCAAGTTATGGCCAGTATAAGCTTTTTTTAGCCCTCTTATGACTTCGGTCGTACGGCCACTCAAAGGGGCTCTGACACCGGTCGAAGTGGGGCTATGGCTGTATTGGTATAACAGGGTATAGGACGATGTGCTATCCTCTGAAGGGTCCATATCGGTTGAGGGGAAGATTGTAACACCCCCTTATATACACGAGATAAAAAAAACTTTTAGAAAGATATACATATTTATCACTCTTTATCTCGTGTATACAAGGACGTATATACATCTGATTTCCTTTGAATATTGAAAGTAAAAAAAATTGTCTTTCAATATTTATCCATAATGACAAAATAATTTATAGAAATCATAAGTGATAAATCATTACAATATTATATCCGAATGAAAGAGTTTATCAAAGTTTAACCTTTACCTTGTTACAATTATCTACTTGATATTGTAATAAGGCAAAATAAAACTAAACTATACCTCTACTACAAATGTGAACAAACATTTCCTAGTCCTTGAACCATCGAGTTTTTGAATCCTACTCTTGTCATATCTCTTCATCTAATCGATTGAGGTTGAGACCACTTTATCCTCTTGTAATTACATATCCTTCCATCTTGGACTGCTAGCTATATATCATATAACATATATTTTGGACACAAAAATTCAAACAAGAAGGAGTGAGAAACAAAATATAATATATTACAGATAAGACATAAGCATAAGGGTTTTCACAAACTAATATAGTAATATCAGTCATAATCTCATATACAATCAATTATGAATATAGGGTTTCCACATACATAACACTTATATTTTCATTCATAACCATCCATATAGAATGTCACAATCACATGAATGTTATGTAATGCTTATGCTACTATCTCATTCAGTTTATGCATGTGGGCCCTTAAAGTTTTAGTTTGCACTGGGCCAACCAGGAGTTTACACTGTTTCATAAATTCTGGATAATAATAACATAAATGCCTTCATGGCATATGAACAGCTCAACTGGCGTGGAAACACTTAGAGACTAGTCAGACTGAGAAAGTTTTTATTGTGAAAGTACCCGACACCAGGGAGCGACCCCAGGTCACCTGAAGCACCCTTTCACACTCTCTCATCCCAAGGCTCGCAATTAAGCCTCCTCTAATGTATCCTCGGTTTCTATAATCCGTCCCCAGGCAATATCACATCTCATTTCTCTTTAATGATTCATGATGCATGAACTACTCGTATATTTAGTTGGTTAAGGCTTTTAGAAACTCAATTATTAAATACCATAAAGGTTCATAAAATCATCACAATAAACTGTACATTTCCATAAGTTCTTCTTTGAACTTCTGTTATACTGAAATAATTTAGTACAGTCTTCAAATTCAGATCTTACCAAAATTGAGTTTCCAAGCCTTAAATATCTCAAAGCTTTCTCTTAAAAATCTTCATATATTTACATAATCTTTCTCAATTTGAATCTTAACTAGATTGAGTTTTTGAAATCTCCACAAAATATTCTTTAGTTATTTCGTTGGGGAAAACCAAAATAATTTACTTTAAACTTCTAATTTCTAAAGAAAATAATTTAAAATCATTAACTAAGAATACTTAAAACTATAAAAATTTTCTTTAATTCAAGGATTAATTATCTCAACCTCTGATTTTCATAAAATAGCTTCTTTCTAATACTAGATTTTATTATAGAGATTAAAAATAAAGTTAATAAAAATTATTTATAAGAAGAAATAAAAGACTAGAATAATTACAAAATACTTTCTCTTGGAATAAAAATTTAAAGAGTAAGGTAAGAAAATTCTTACTGAGTTTTAACTTTCCGTCATGCTTGCTATATGCTCAAACTTCATATCACAAGATCATCAATCATTCATCAACCACAATCAAGTATAGTAATCTCATCAATCACAATCAAATATCATCAATCATAATTGCATATTATTAATCACAGTCTAATATTATAAATCACAATATCATTAATCGAAATCAAATATAATTAATTATAATCAAGTCAAATCAACTAAATATCGCTTATAAATATAATTCAAATTTTTAATGGTTATTTAAATTAGTAGATTTGATTTTGAGTCCTTATAGTCCATTCCTCGCACAGGTCTATATAAGTCCATATATCCAGTCTTCGCATAGGTATAGTTCAGTCTAGACAGGTCATAATAGTCCAAGTCCTTGCATAGGTTTAGTTCGATCCATATAGGATATAAAAATCCAAGTCCTTGCATAGGTTTAGTTCAGTCCGTATAAGTTATAATAATTCAGATCTATGTATAGATATTTCAGAATAAGTTACACAATATATTAAATTTATTATAAATTTTAAGTTAAGAAGTTATTACTTTAAAATAATAATATTATTAAATTTAAAAGGAGTAGGGGACTCCTCCCTTTATTCTTATGTCTTTCATATTATATTCTTATCTCACTCCCCCTTACCTCTTGTATACCGATTCGTTATTGAAAATCCATGCGCGCCTCGTCTCCGAGTTCTAAAACATACCAATTTCATTTTAATATAATTACAAGATGAAAATTAAGATTACAACTTAAAATAAAAAATGGTAAATTTTGAATGGTGAATAGTGAATAGTGAATAGTAAATCGTGAATAGTAACAGTAAATAGTAAAACGTAAATAGTAACAGCAAATAGTAAAACGTGAATAGTAACAGTAAATAGTAAATCGTGAATAGTAACAGTAAATAGTAAAATGTGAATAGTAACAGTAAATAGTAAATCGTAAATAGTAATGGTAAATAGTAACAGTAAATAGTAATTTACTATTTGAATAGTAGTTTACTATTGAAATAGTAATTTACTATTGAAATAGTGTTTACTATGCAGAATAGTAACTTAAAATAATATTATTTCCAGTATAATAACAGATTTTTAAAAACGATATAAAAATAACCCAAAAAATATAAAAGAGAACTATTCTTACCTTAGGATTTTGGCAGAACCTTCTCTTCAAAAACTTTTCTTCTCTCTCTCACTTCCACCACTATCTCACTAGCACTACTATATTAAGAAAACTTAATCTGAAATTGTGAATTCTAAAGAAGAAATCCTTCGGTATTTATAGGAAAAAATTTTACTATGCATTCCATTATTTTAATATAAAAGTACTATGTATTTTTGAATTTTTTATTCCAGGTTACTGTGCATCTTTTGAAAATTTCATACATGCACAGTGATTTGCATAGTAATTGTCGGCAAAATTATTAAGTCAAATAGTAACCCTTCACTCGGTATATTTTAAATATTCAAAATGAGTCCTTTTTGAAATTTAGCGACATTATATCATTCCTCACTAATTTTATAATAAGTAATATAAAGCTGAAATTTTAAAAATCTAAAATTTTCTGTTAATAAAAATTTATTGATACGTTTCTAATTTTTTAACGATTAGAAAAAAATCAAGATTTTTCTCAAACCGATAATTTTTAGATAAGTCTACTTGAAATGGATTTTAGAAAATTTTCTTATAATTTAACTTTACATTCTTGTAAATATTTTTAATTTTAAGTAACTTTATATGAATTTAAAATTATTTAAAATATATTATTTTATTAAAATAATTCAAAATTTTCAAAAAATTCCAAAAAATCATAAATATTATGTAGATCAAAAAGTTCAAAAGAACCATAGTCTAATTCCTTCAAAATTTTATTTTAAAATTCTAATAAGAGTTAAATCTTAAATATGTAAAAAAACAAAAATATAACAACATAAAATAAAAATGGTGAATAATAAGGATATTAAAAATTCTTAATATAATTTTCTTAATTAGTGAATATTAATTAAGTCACTTTAGAATTCTCATTCAGAAATATTTTCATTTTTTTATTATTATTATTTTAAAAAAACAAATAATAAAAATATAAATACCTAAATTTCAAAAAAAAATAATAATAAACTAACTTATAGTAAGTATTTTTCAAGAAATATATATTAATATCTATTTCCTATTTGTGATGAAAATAGGATGTTACAACTCTACTCCCCTAAAAGAAATTTCGTCCTCGAAATTTAATATTGTTAATAAATCTTACCATAGATAAACTAACTGAACTGTTCTAAAATATATTTCTAGTTTCCTTGACAATTGTGTACATTTTCCTTAACATTGCCATTTATCTCTTTTTTTTTTAATCTTATCAGTATTTTTTTTCTTAACTCAAAAATATTACTCGTCTTAATTTTTGTCAACCATGCTCATCATAAATTGATGGTTAACTCTAAACACTTCAATAATTACGTTTCTCAATCTATTAAAATCTTACTTAACCTAATCCATAACATCTATTAATTAAAATTCCTACTCATAACATAGTAAAATGGACTGCTGAGAATTAATTACTGGACAACTAGCCGTTAGCAACTAGCCGTTGGACTAGCCGTTTATGACCGTTGCAACTCTCCCTCCCTTGCTTGCTTATAAATTCTCATTTCATTCTCACTTCCTATCACAACTTCAAGATTTCTTAGTTTCTCTCTTCTATCTAATTTCTTCAATCTTTTTCTCAAGTACTATCATACTATTCGATGGCCAACCTTCCTAGAAGTAAGGAAGAACGAAGTCGGGATGGACTACAGGTTGTGGTAACAAGTGCCTCACTTCTTATAATCGTTATGATTATTTCTCTAGTTTGGATAATTTTTGTATTGCCAAGACTCTTAGACCTCTATCTATGATATACTAGATGTTCTATTTTATTTTCCTTAATGTAATCGTGTATAATAAATTATCCTAGTGAGAAAGGATAAATATGTCTTAGTCCATGTTGTACTTGTTTATCTAATTAAATCCTTGTGGTCTTTGCTTCATGATAATCCAGGGTATGTAATCATTTCTTATTGTCTTCTATAATGAATTAAATATTCCTTAACTAAGTGATTGCACATTCCATTATAATTGACTACAACCATTACATATATTTGATAAATTCTCCAATCTTAAATGATCACAAATCACTACGTTGACTTAGAAATACTCACTTGAAATTTTTATTTTTTTTTTATGGGTAACTAAGACTTATGTAATTCTCTTTATAGGAAAATCAATGAGTAAAGGTTCATATATACTTCCTCATGGTTTACTAACACACTTCTTTATTTTAAATCTGCAATGGTCATTACATAACAATGATTTATATCAGGTATGTATATTCGTCGAACAAAATCGATGACTAAAAAAAAATAACTTGATAAACATGTATCATATTGTTAGGAATCACAAAAATATTTTATGTCACAATTTCTAAATATTAAACCAATATCAATGTCTTCCAAAGATCTATAATGCTTATTTTAGGTCATTCATTGATATATTTATCACAATAAATCAATTTAAAAAAAATTCAAAAATATATGGTTAATTACATTCGATGTCACAATCATAAAAGTTTCATTAATTCATATATTTACACACATAACCATCATATATATTATTCAATCGTAGACATCATAAATGAAAACTTCATCAAATCAAACAATAATTAACATATTTTATATGTCATACAAAAGAAGAATCAATACAAATAGCCAGAGATACAATTCCTAATATGATTATTTGTTATATCAAACAAGTTATAAATTATCATATTTCTTTCATGAAGCATACATCCACACATTTTTCTTTTCAAAATATATCACCAAAAGACAAAACTATGATTCTATCTTAAACAATTTGTTATACTAGTTTGGGATTACAACAGTTATCTACCCATTGGAATTCTAATTCACACAAGTATCTCTTACAACTTCAAGGACATGGTAAGGAATATCCTAATAGAATTTATTGAGTTTATCTCCATTTCTCCATATACCACATTAACCCAAGGTTAAATTCGTTGATCTTAACATCCTTCTTTTGACATGTCTTTCACTACTTAGTGCAAATCATTCGGGGTGATCAGTCCCGATAGTTTATAACTAAGTAGTCAAAGTCACGACAGCTCCAGTCTAGAATTCATACCAAAATATTTCTAAGAATTTTCTATTGTCTTATCTCCCTTGTTGTCTCATACCATATTGTAAAACAGGAAAATGTTAGAATATTTCACTATCACATATTAATCAGAGAATCAAACACCATACAATACATTTGGAATAAAAGGAAATAACTGCATTAGTTAATTTACCTTATCATTCCACCATACATTAAGGCCCGTACTTAAACAATGTCAAGAAAGACTTCAGAATGGCCAGTTTCTGATAATCCCTGCAATAACATTTTTCAAGTAACAGGCTATAAAGTTCTAACTTATACTTCTTATGAACTTAAAATTAGTTCCTTCTTTCTATACTCCTAATTTTTCTTCACTTACTTCTTACCATTTACTCTAATAAAATTTCCTCTTTTCTCAACCATAAAATCTCTTGTCAAACTCAACCATCAGAGTACACTAACACGCTAGTAAGACCATACCACAAGCCGGTTTGGATTGAACTGCTCTGATACCACTTTGTAACACCCCCTTATATACACGAGATAAAAAAAACTTTTAGAAAGATATACATATTTATCACTCTTTATCTCGTGTATACAAGGACGTATATACATCTGATTTCCTTTGAATATTGAAAGTAAAAAAAATTGTCTTTCAATATTTATCCATAATGACAAAATAATTTATAGAAATCATAAGTGATAAATCATTACAATATTATATCCGAATGAAAGAGTTTATCAAAGTTTAACCTTTACCTTGTTACAATTATCTACTTGATATTGTAATAAGGCAAAATAAAACTAAACTATACATCTACTACAAATGTGAACAAACATTTCCTAGTCCTTGAACCATCGAGTTTTTGAATCCTACTCTTGTCATATCTCTTCATCTAATCGATTGAGGTTGAGACCACTTTATCCTCTTGTAATTACATATCCTTCCATCTTGGACTGCTAGCTATATATCATATAACATATATTTTGGACACAAAAATTCAAACAAGAAGGAGTGAGAAACAAAATATAATATATTACAGATAAGACATAAGCATAAGGGTTTTCACAAACTAATATAGTAATATCAGTCATAATCTCATATACAATCAATTATGAATATAGGGTTTCCACATACATAACACTTATATTTTCATTCATAACCATCCATATAGAATGTCACAATCACATGAATGTTATGTAATGCTTATGCTACTATCTCATTCAGTTTATGCATGTGGGCCCTTAAAGTTTTAGTTTGCACTGGGCCAACCAGGAGTTTACACTGTTTCATAAATTCTGGATAATAATAACATAAATGCCTTCATGGCATATGAACAGCTCAACTGGCGTGGAAACACTTAGAGACTAGTCAGACTGAGAAAGTTTTTATTGTGAAAGTACCCGACACCAGGGAGCGACCCCAGGTCACCTGAAGCACCCTTTCACACTCTCTCATCCCAAGGCTCGCAATTAAGCCTCCTCTAATGTATCCTCGGTTTCTATAATCCGTCCCCAGGCAATATCACATCTCATTTCTCTTTAATGATTCATGATGCATGAACTACTCGTATATTTAGTTGGTTAAGGCTTTTAGAAACTCAATTATTAAATACCATAAAGGTTCATAAAATCATCACAATAAACTGTACATTTCCATAAGTTCTTCTTTGAACTTCTGTTATACTGAAATAATTTAGTACAGTCTTCAAATTCAGATCTTACCAAAATTGAGTTTCCAAGCCTTAAATATCTCAAAGCTTTCTCTTAAAAATCTTCATATATTTACATAATCTTTCTCAATTTGAATCTTAACTAGATTGAGTTTTTGAAATCTCCACAAAATATTCTTTAGTTATTTCGTTGGGGAAAACCAAAATAATTTACTTTAAACTTCTAATTTCTAAAGAAAATAATTTAAAATCATTAACTAAGAATACTTAAAACTATAAAAATTTTCTTTAATTCAAGGATTAATTATCTCAACCTCTGATTTTCATAAAATAGCTTCTTTCTAATACTAGATTTTATTATAGAGATTAAAAATAAAGTTAATAAAAATTATTTATAAGAAGAAATAAAAGACTAGAATAATTACAAAATACTTTCTCTTGGAATAAAAATTTAAAGAGTAAGGTAAGAAAATTCTTACTGAGTTTTAACTTTCCGTCATGCTTGCTATATGCTCAAACTTCATATCACAAGATCATCAATCATTCATCAACCACAATCAAGTATAGTAATCTCATCAATCACAATCAAATATCATCAATCATAATTGCATATTATTAATCACAGTCTAATATTATAAATCACAATATCATTAATCGAAATCAAATATAATTAATTATAATCAAGTCAAATCAACTAAATATCGCTTATAAATATAATTCAAATTTTTAATGGTTATTTAAATTAGTAGATTTGATTTTGAGTCCTTATAGTCCATTCCTCGCACAGGTCTATATAAGTCCATATATCCAGTCTTCGCATAGGTATAGTTCAGTCTAGACAGGTCATAATAGTCCAAGTCCTTGCATAGGTTTAGTTCGATCCATATAGGATATAAAAATCCAAGTCCTTGCATAGGTTTAGTTCAGTCCGTATAAGTTATAATAATTCAGATCTATGTATAGATATTTCAGAATAAGTTACACAATATATTAAATTTATTATAAATTTTAAGTTAAGAAGTTATTACTTTAAAATAATAATATTATTAAATTTAAAAGGAGTAGGGGACTCCTCCCTTTATTCTTATGTCTTTCATATTATATTCTTATCTCACTCCCCCTTACCTCTTGTATACCGATTCGTTATTGAAAATCCATGCGCGCCTCGTCTCCGAGTTCTAAAACATACCAATTTCATTTTAATATAATTACAAGATGAAAATTAAGATTACAACTTAAAATAAAAAATGGTAAATTTTGAATGGTGAATAGTGAATAGTGAATAGTAAATCGTGAATAGTAACAGTAAATAGTAAAACGTAAATAGTAACAGCAAATAGTAAAACGTGAATAGTAACAGTAAATAGTAAATCGTGAATAGTAATAGTAAATAGTAAAACGTGAATAGTAACAGTAAATAGTAAATCATGAATAGTAATGGTAAATAGTAACAGTAAATAGTAATTTACTATTTGAATAGTAGTTTACTATTGAAATAGTAATTTACTATTGAAATAGTGTTTACTATGCAGAATAGTAACTTAAAATAATATTATTTCCAGTATAATAACAGATTTTTAAAAACGATATAAAAATAACCCAAAAAATATAAAAGAGAACTATTCTTACCTTAGGATTTTGGCAGAACCTTCTCTTCAAAAACTTTTCTTCTCTCTCTCACTTCCACCACTATCTCACTAGCACTACTATATTAAGAAAACTTAATCTGAAATTGTGAATTCTAAAGAAGAAATCCTTCAGTATTTATAGGAAAAAATTTTACTATGCATTCCATTATTTTAATATAAAAGTACTATGCATTTTTGAATTTTTTATTCCAGGTTACTGTGCATCTTTTGAAAATTTCATACATGCACAGTGATTTGCATAGTAATTGTCGGCAAAATTATTAAGTCAAATAGTAACCCTTCACTCGGTATATTTTAAATATTCAAAATGAGTCCTTTTTGAAATTTAGCGACATTATATCATTCCTCACTAATTTTATAATAAGTAATATAAAGCTGAAATTTTAAAAATCTAAAATTTTCTGTTAATAAAAATTTATTGATACGTTTCTAATTTTTTAACGATTAGAAAAAAATCAAGATTTTTCTCAAACCGATAATTTTTAGATAAGTCTACTTGAAATGGATTTTAGAAAATTTTCTTATAATTTAACTTTACATTCTTGTAAATATTTTTAATTTTAAGTAACTTTATATGAATTTAAAATTATTTAAAATATATTATTTTATTAAAATAATTCAAAATTTTCAAAAAATTCCAAAAAATCATAAATATTATGTAGATCAAAAAGTTCAAAAGAACCATAGTCTAATTCCTTCAAAATTTTATTTTAAAATTCTAATAAGAGTTAAATCTTAAATATGTAAAAAAACAAAAATATAACAACATAAAATAAAAATGGTGAATAATAAGGATATTAAAAATTCTTAATATAATTTTCTTAATTAGTGAATATTAATTAAGTCACTTTAGAATTCTCATTCAGAAATATTTTCATTTTTTTATTATTATTATTTTAAAAAAACAAATAATAAAAATATAAATACCTAAATTTCAAAAAAAAATAATAATAAACTAACTTATAGTAAGTATTTTTCAAGAAATATATATTAATATCTATTTCCTATTTGTGATGAAAATAGGATGTTACAACTCTACTCCCCTAAAAGAAATTTCGTCCTCGAAATTTAATATTGTTAATAAATCTTACCATAGATAAACTAACTGAACTGTTCTAAAATATATTTCTAGTTTCCTTGACAATTGTGTACATTTTCCTTAACATTGCCATTTATCTCTTTTTTTTTTAATCTTATCAGTATTTTTTTTCTTAACTCAAAAATATTACTCGTCTTAATTTTTGTCAACCATGCTCATCATAAATTGATGGTTAACTCTAAACACTTCAATAATTACGTTTCTCAATCTATTAAAATCTTACTTAACCTAATCCATAACATCTATTAATTAAAATTCCTACTCATAACATAGTAAAATGGACTGCTGAGAATTAATTACTGGACAACTAGCCGTTAGCAACTAGCCGTTGGACTAGCCGTTTATGACCGTTGCAACTCTCCCTCCCTTGCTTGCTTATAAATTCTCATTTCATTCTCACTTCCTATCACAACTTCAAGATTTCTTAGTTTCTCTCTTCTATCTAATTTCTTCAATCTTTTTCTCAAGTACTATCATACTATTCGATGGCCAACCTTCCTAGAAGTAAGGAAGAACGAAGTCGGGATGGACTACAGGTTGTGGTAACAAGTGCCTCACTTCTTATAATCGTTATGATTATTTCTCTAGTTTGGATAATTTTTGTATTGCCAAGACTCTTAGACCTCTATCTATGATATACTAGATGTTCTATTTTATTTTCCTTAATGTAATCGTGTATAATAAATTATCCTAGTGAGAAAGGATAAATATGTCTTAGTCCATGTTGTACTTGTTTATCTAATTAAATCCTTGTGGTCTTTGCTTCATGATAATCCAGGGTATGTAATCATTTCTTATTGTCTTCTATAATGAATTAAATATTCCTTAACTAAGTGATTGCACATTCCATTATAATTGACTACAACCATTACATATATTTGATAAATTCTCCAATCTTAAATGATCACAAATCACTACGTTGACTTAGAAATACTCACTTGAATTTTTTTTTTTTTTTTATGGGTAACTAAGACTTATGTAATTCTCTTTATAGGAAAATCAATGAGTAAAGGTTCATATATACTTCCTCATGGTTTACTAACACACTTCTTTATTTTAAATCTGCAATGGTCATTACATAACAATGATTTATATCAGGTATGTATATTCGTCGAACAAAATCGATGACTAAAAAAAAATAACTTGATAAACATGTATCATATTGTTAGGAATCACAAAAATATTTTATGTCACAATTTCTAAATATTAAACCAATATCAATGTCTTCCAAAGATCTATAATGCTTATTTTAGGTCATTCATTGATATATTTATCACAATAAATCAATTTAAAAAAAATTCAAAAATATATGGTTAATTACATTCGATGTCACAATCATAAAAGTTTCATTAATTCATATATTTACACACATAACCATCATATATATTATTCAATCGTAGACATCATAAATGAAAACTTCATCAAATCAAACAATAATTAACATATTTTATATGTCATACAAAAGAAGAATCAATACAAATAGCCAGAGATACAATTCCTAATATGATTATTTGTTATATCAAACAAGTTATAAATTATCATATTTCTTTCATGAAGCATACATCCACACATTTTTCTTTTCAAAATATATCACCAAAAGACAAAACTATGATTCTATCTTAAACAATTTGTTATACTAGTTTGGGATTACAACAGTTATCTACCCATTGGAATTCTAATTCACACAAGTATCTCTTACAACTTCAAGGACATGGTAAGGAATATCCTAATAGAATTTATTGAGTTTATCTCCATTTCTCCATATACCACATTAACCCAAGGTTAAATTCGTTGATCTTAACATCCTTCTTTTGACATGTCTTTCACTACTTAGTGCAAATCATTCGGGGTGATCAGTCCCGATAGTTTATAACTAAGTAGTCAAAGTCACGACAGCTCCAGTCTAGAATTCATACCAAAATATTTCTAAGAATTTTCTATTGTCTTATCTCCCTTGTTGTCTCATACCATATTGTAAAACAGGAAAATGTTAGAATATTTCACTATCACATATTAATCAGAGAATCAAACACCATACAATACATTTGGAATAAAAGGAAATAACTGCATTAGTTAATTTACCTTATCATTCCACCATACATTAAGGCCCGTACTTAAACAATGTCAAGAAAGACTTCAGAATGGCCAGTTTCTGATAATCCCTGCAATAACATTTTTCAAGTAACAGGCTATAAAGTTCTAACTTATACTTCTTATGAACTTAAAATTAGTTCCTTCTTTCTATACTCCTAATTTTTCTTCACTTACTTCTTACCATTTACTCTAATAAAATTTCCTCTTTTCTCAACCATAAAATCTCTTGTCAAACTCAACCATCAGAGTACACTAACACGCTAGTAAGACCATACCACAAGCCGGTTTGGATTGAACTGCTCTGATACCACTTTGTAACACCCCCTTATATACACGAGATAAAAAAAACTTTTAGAAAGATATACATATTTATCACTCTTTATCTCGTGTATACAAGGACGTATATACATCTGATTTCCTTTGAATATTGAAAGTAAAAAAAATTGTCTTTCAATATTTATCCATAATGACAAAATAATTTATAGAAATCATAAGTGATAAATCATTACAATATTATATCCGAATGAAAGAGTTTATCAAAGTTTAACCTTTACCTTGTTACAATTATCTACTTGATATTGTAATAAGGCAAAATAAAACTAAACTATACCTCTACTACAAATGTGAACAAACATTTCCTAGTCCTTGAACCATCGAGTTTTTGAATCCTACTCTTGTCATATCTCTTCATCTAATCGATTGAGGTTGAGACCACTTTATCCTCTTGTAATTACATATCCTTCCATCTTGGACTGCTAGCTATATATCATATAACATATATTTTGGACACAAAAATTCAAACAAGAAGGAGTGAGAAACAAAATATAATATATTACAGATAAGACATAAGCATAAGGGTTTTCACAAACTAATATAGTAATATCAGTCATAATCTCATATACAATCAATTATGAATATAGGGTTTCCACATACATAACACTTATATTTTCATTCATAACCATCCATATAGAATGTCACAATCACATGAATGTTATGTAATGCTTATGCTACTATCTCATTCAGTTTATGCATGTGGGCCCTTAAAGTTTTAGTTTGCACTGGGCCAACCAGGAGTTTACACTGTTTCATAAATTCTGGATAATAATAACATAAATGCCTTCATGGCATATGAACAGCTCAACTGGCGTGGAAACACTTAGAGACTAGTCAGACTGAGAAAGTTTTTATTGTGAAAGTACCCGACACCAGGGAGCGACCCCAGGTCACCTGAAGCACCCTTTCACACTCTCTCATCCCAAGGCTCGCAATTAAGCCTCCTCTAATGTATCCTCGGTTTCTATAATCCGTCCCCAGGCAATATCACATCTCATTTCTCTTTAATGATTCATGATGCATGAACTACTCGTATATTTAGTTGGTTAAGGCTTTTAGAAACTCAATTATTAAATACCATAAAGGTTCATAAAATCATCACAATAAACTGTACATTTCCATAAGTTCTTCTTTGAACTTCTATTATACTGAAATAATTTAGTACAGTCTTCAAATTCAGATCTTACCAAAATTGAGTTTCCAAGCCTTAAATATCTCAAAGCTTTCTCTTAAAAATCTTCATATATTTACATAATCTTTCTCAATTTGAATCTTAACTAGATTGAGTTTTTGAAATCTCCACAAAATATTCTTTAGTTATTTCGTTGGGGAAAACCAAAATAATTTACTTTAAACTTCTAATTTCTAAAGAAAATAATTTAAAATCATTAACTAAGAATACTTAAAACTATAAAAATTTTCTTTAATTCAAGGATTAATTATCTCAACCTCTGATTTTCATAAAATAGCTTCTTTCTAATACTAGATTTTATTATAGAGATTAAAAATAAAGTTAATAAAAATTATTTATAAGAAGAAATAAAAGACTAGAATAATTACAAAATACTTTCTCTTGGAATAAAAATTTAAAGAGTAAGGTAAGAAAATTCTTACTGAGTTTTAACTTTCCGTCATGCTTGCTATATGCTCAAACTTCATATCACAAGATCATCAATCATTCATCAACCACAATCAAGTATAGTAATCTCATCAATCACAATCAAATATCATCAATCATAATTGCATATTATTAATCACAGTCTAATATTATAAATCACAATATCATTAATCGAAATCAAATATAATTAATTATAATCAAGTCAAATCAACTAAATATCGCTTATAAATATAATTCAAATTTTTAATGGTTATTTAAATTAGTAGATTTGATTTTGAGTCCTTATAGTCCATTCCTCGCACAGGTCTATATAAGTCCATATATCCAGTCTTCGCATAGGTATAGTTCAGTCTAGACAGGTCATAATAGTCCAAGTCCTTGCATAGGTTTAGTTCGATCCATATAGGATATAAAAATCCAAGTCCTTGCATAGGTTTAGTTCAGTCCGTATAAGTTATAATAATTCAGATCTATGTATAGATATTTCAGAATAAGTTACACAATATATTAAATTTATTATAAATTTTAAGTTAAGAAGTTATTACTTTAAAATAATAATATTATTAAATTTAAAAGGAGTAGGGGACTCCTCCCTTTATTCTTATGTCTTTCATATTATATTCTTATCTCACTCCCCCTTACCTCTTGTATACCGATTCGTTATTGAAAATCCATGCGCGCCTCGTCTCCGAGTTCTAAAACATACCAATTTCATTTTAATATAATTACAAGATGAAAATTAAGATTACAACTTAAAATAAAAAATGGTAAATTTTGAATAGTGAATAGTGAATAGTGAATAGTAAATCGTGAATAGTAACAGTAAATAGTAAAACGTGAATAGTAACAGCAAATAGTAAAACGTGAATAGTAACAGTAAATAGTAAATCGTGAATAGTAACAGTAAATAGTAAAACGTGAATAGTAACAGTAAATAGTAAATCGTGAATAGTAATGGTAAATAGTAACAGTAAATAGTAATTTACTATTGAAATAGTATTTACTATGCAGAATAGTAACTTAAAATAATATTATTTCCAGTATAATAACAGATTTTTAAAAACGATATAAAAATAACCCAAAAAATATAAAAGAGAACCATTCTTACCTTAGGATTTTGGCAGAACCTTCTCTCCAAAAACTTTTCTTCTCTCTCTCACTTCCACCACTATCTCACTAGCACTACTATATTAAGAAAACTTAATCTGAAATTGTAAATTCTAAAGAAGAAATCCTTCGGTATTTATAGGAAAAAATTTTACTATGCATTCCATTATTTTAATATAAAAGTACTATGCATTTTTGAATTTTTTATTCCAGGTTATTGTGCATCTTTTGAAAATTTCATATATGCACAGTGATTTGCATAGTAATTGTCGGCAAAATTATTAAGTCAAATAGTAACCCTTCACTCGGTATATTTTAAATATTCAAAATAAGTCCTTTTTGAAATTTAGCGACATTATATCAGTCCTCACTAATTTTATAATAAGTAATATAAAGCTGAAATTTTAAAAATCTAAAATTTTCTGTTAATAAAAATTTATTGATACGTTTCTAATTTTTTAACGATTAGAAAAAAATCAAGATTTTTCTCAAACCGATAATTTTTAGATAAGTCTACTTGAAATGGATTTTAGTAAATTTTCTTATAATTTAACTTTACATTCTTGTAAATATTTTTAATTTTAAGTAACTTTATATGAATTTAAAATTATTTAAAATATATTATTTTATTAAAATAATTCAAAATTTTCAAAAAATTCCAAAAAATCATAAATATTATGTAGATCAAAAAGTTCAAAAGAACCATAGTCTAATTCCTTCAAAATTTTATTTTAAAATTCTAATAAGAGTTAAATCTTAAATATGTAAAAAAATAAAAATATAACAACATAAAATAAAAATGGTGAATAATAAGGATATTAAAAATTCTTAATATAATTTTCTTAATTAGTGAATATTAATTAAGTCACTTTAGAATTCTCATTCAGAAATATTTTCATTTTTTTATTATTATTATTTTAAAAAAACAAATAATAAAAATATAAATACCTAAATTTCAAAAAAAAATAATAATAAACTAACTTATAGTAAGTATTTTTCAAAAAATATATATTAATATCTATTTCCTATTTGTGATGAAAATAGGATGTTACAAAGATTATGGGCTGGTACCGATCCAAGAGTCTGGGGGCCGGTATCAACCCCATATCATTTGGAGAATAAATATTATGAGGACCGGGTTAAGGGGGATGTTGTGGAGTATTGTTATCAGGCTGAATGTGAGTATAAGGTAGCATTTGGGTTATGGTGGGAATTATAGGTGTAGTGGTAGAGGTAGAAGTAAGGGGAGTTGTGGATAAAATTTTGATAAACTTTGAGAGGAAAAATAGTTTCATCAAAGATGATATGCCTGCTAATGTAAATGCTGCGAGATGAAGACAAACATTTATAACCTTTATGTTGAGTGGAGTAGCCTATGAAGATGCAGGGTTGAGAATTAGGATCAATTTTGTGCTTGTTATAAGGTCTGGGACGAGAATAACACAAACAACCAAAAAGTTTGAAGATGCTATCGTCAGGTGACGTGTAAATAACATGAGATTTGAGTTTATTAATAGGTAATGGTGGTTTGTTCATTACAAAGACAACTGTTTCAAAGGCACTTGGCCAATAATCATGAGAAAGCTTGGATTCAGCTAGCATGGTGAAGCCAATCTCGATCATATGCATGTGTTTCCTCTCCGCAACTCCATTTTACTTTTTTTAGTATTTAAATAAAAATACTCTTAATTATTAATTTATTTAACTTTTTTCTTAATCAATATCATAACACTTAAATTTATATAAAAAAATTTCATCGAAAACTGAAAATGGAGTATACCAATACGTTAAAAAAAGAAGGATATATATTTAATTTGGCCATATAAATTTAATTATATATAATAACATTTTAATTATTGATATAATAGAAATAGTCGAATGATCATTTTAATTGGTTTTTTAAAACATTTCTTTTTCTATATATGGTGAATAACAAAATAAAAATCATTTTACCTATATAAAAGCTTTTAAAAAATATTTTCATAATAACGTAATTAAGACAAGATAAATGTAAATAGGTTAACTATGGTTAGATAGTATTAGGGATGGAAATGGGTCAGGTCGGCCGGGCTTTGAAAGGCCTGAGCCTGACCTACATTAAATTTTCAAGGCCCGAGCCTGACCTATTAGCCTGTCATAGGCCTTTTTTTAAGGCCTATTTTGGCCTGTTTGAAGGCCTGGCCTGTTTAAAAGCCTGTTTATAGTGAAACTTTTAAAATGCTAAAACTAACCTAAAAGAATTTGTGTTCCATTCCCTCCTAATTTTTTAATTGTAAACTTGTAATATTAATTTATATTATATAAATGTAAATATGTAATATATATATATATATATATATATATATATATATATATATATATATATATATTAGTTTATGTTATAAATATTATATATATAACTAATTAATAATTAATTTAATTAAATAGGTCAGTCTGTTGAGTTTCAAAGGCTTTTCAGAAAGCCTGTGGTCTGGCCTGTTTAGTTAAAAAGGCCTTTTAAAAGCCTAAGTCTGGCCTTCTAGCCCGATAAGCTTGGCCTATGTAGGCTTTAAACGAGCCGGGCCATAGACCCCCGACGGACGGCCTGACCCATTTCCATCCCTAGATAGTACATACAAAGTTACTATTTTTTTCTTATTGTAACAAATCTTTACATTTAATAGAGTAATGTAATTTATATTGTATAACTAGAATATGATGGTTTTGATTGGTTATCCGTTATTAGATAGCTACATAATTCTACTTTATTCATTCATTTAAAATTATATAAATAAAAAATTGAATGAAAATCTCTAATTTATTTCCAATAGATAATTCATTACTAGAACTTTTTAAGGTCTGACTTAATAATTAATATCCACTATAATTGTAATATGATATTATTTAATTTCATATTAGTATATTATTAGTTGTAATTTTTAACTTATTATAATTAATTACTCTATTTTTAATCATATTTAAACTTTAAAATGATCAATATAAAATTACATTACACTAAAAAGGTAATAAATTATTGTTTAAAAGTCTAGAAAAAATCATAATTTTGATATTTTAATAGTGAAAAATCTTTGCGTTTAATGTGCTAATATTTTTTAGCACAATTAAGGTAGGATAATATTGTGTGCGTTTATGTGTGTGTGTATATATATATATATATATATATATATATATATATAATATGTCACAAAAGGTAATTTATAATTTATTTAAAATTAAATAGATAAAAATAAATGGTATAATACGAGTGCTTTAAAAAATCATAATTTTAGTTTTAGTTAAAATTATTTTTTGATATAGATTGATTTGATAACTAGCATTCCATATTCCACACTAAAACAATTTTAAAGTCTTAATATGAACTTAGTTTATCTGTTAATATATGGATTGCTATTATTAATTTATTCCAGTCATTTTGATTTTTTAAGAATTTTTAAAATAAAAACTATTTATTATAAAGTAAAATATACTTATAAATTTATTTATTGGTTAGTTATAGTCAAAGGAAACATCGTTAGATGTTACCTTTAGTAAATGTTAACGGAAGCAATTATGAAAATTTGATTAAAAATATACATATTTACTTAGTTTAAATTAAGAAATCCAGAAATAAAACCATAAATTTTACATGCTAAATAATAAAATTAAATCTTTAATAGGTTTTTACTTCTTGATTGTTAGTCAAATTTTCATATGATTAATTAAAGTTTCTCTTAACTGATCAACATCATTATGCTTGTGCTATTATTATTGTATTTTTTATTTTATTATTTCAATTGTTTATAATATTATCACCATCTATATTTTTTTGTTTATTTTCTTTAATTCAATATCATGATTTTATGTTTGAGTTAAAAATATACCATGACACGTTGCCTTTTAGATAATATTATTAATTTTAGATATGACCAAGCAATTTTTATTTCATTTTTATTATTTTAAAATATTTCTATTTGTTATTTAATTCAACGATAGTTCTTAAAAAATATTTTTAATATCCAAAATATTTTTTAATAAAAAATTATATCCGTAAGATTATTAGATTATATATTTCATATTGAAATTATTTGTATTTTTATTATTTATGGGAATTTAATATGTTTTAATCGAATTAGCATGATGATAATTTTTATATATAAAAATTACAATATGTGCAATGCAGTAAAATTATATTAATTAAATATTTATATTTGAACAACACAATAAAAATACAATTAAAATAATAGAAACTGTTGTAACACAATATTAATATATTGATAATAAATATACTAATATCATTGTTTAATGACTTTTCAAATGTCTATTTATACCTACTTGCTTAGTTTTTCTTCTCAAAATAAATTTAAATTAAGAATTAAAATTAGTACATTTGTGTGTTTTGCTTAGAATATATGTTCTAAATTTGCTTATTTTTTGTGCGTACAAAAATAAGGAATTGAATTTAAATATTTTTATTCAATATTTCCGTAACAATAACATGATCAAAATTAATTTAAAAATTTAAAAAAAAATTGAATTGAATTAGTTTTCTATTCAATCTTACCATAAAATTTTATTGTTATGTATAGATAATTTTATTTTATCTATAATATATGTTCATAAATATGTTAACTTTTTCAAACAAAAATCATCAATTGAATTTACTATATAGTATTATACATGAGATTTTGTTAATATTGAATTGATTATAAATATATGAATAACTTAATTATAGGCAATTGTCTCAATTATATATGATATATTGTACCTAAATTATTATTAAAAATATTTTAAAATTTAAAATTAAAATTAGCATATATTTTTTTAGAATACTTTTTTATATGCGGTTCAATAATAATAATAATTAAAATAACTATTATCCAAATATTAAAAATATTTTTTACTAAAATTATTTATTTTATTATTATTTATAAAATTTAATATAATTATAACATATATTTATATATTAAAAAATGTAATACAAAATAGTAACGGGGGATGAGTGTAGTCACATGGGAGCACGTGATATCGTCTTTTGGCATCATCAATGCCAATGCCTTCCTTTAAGTCAACCCAACGGTCTTTGTGTCATTTATTTATTTCAAAACAAACACCAAATACTATAAAACCACCAAACTTTTATATTTTTTTTGTTATTTGTGAGAGATTTAAAGGGATTAAATTTAATTCTTGAATATTTTATAGAGACTAAACACTTAGTTAAGTCTTTTTTAGTTAATAATTATGCAAAAATAGACAACAGATTTTACTCATATTATAATTTTCGATTATCTATAGTCTCTTTTTTTATCATTTGAAATATAAAATGATAAACATATAAATGTTAAAAAAAATTAAGAAAACTAAGACTCAAACTCAACACCTTTAACACTGTTATGTTAATTTCAATGTTACCTTAATGTCATGTCCTAATTGTGTTGAACTCATGGGACAATTCTATCTATCTCTATTCTCTAATTTAAATAAGATACGTTAAACTATAAAAATTCATATAACTATTTACTGAAATGTTCATATGTTATTTGTATACCATGTTTTTATTATTACTCAAAACGTAAATGTCAGCAGAAAACTATTTTTGTCAAAATATACAAACTAAATTATAGTTTGGATTCTGCTTTTGGTGTTCCCTTGTCCTCACTTCTCTGGCAATTTATATATAAGATTGCTTTGCCGTACCCTTTACAAATGTTGCTTTCAAATCATTTGTACACACATTAAAATCTTCATGATTCTATCTTTTGGTTCATTCATTAATCATTATTTTATAACGTTCTGTTTGTTTTAAATTTTTAACCTAATTTTTTATCTAATTTTAATTATTTTTAAACTATTTCTTATAATACATGATCTTATCGTTATTAACAATAAATTAAATAACTCATCTAAAATGCAATTTATGTTGCAAACCTATAAGCACCATGGAGGCTAAAGAAATTACACGGTGGTGGAGAAATTTGTGTTTATACCCGAAAATATAATTCAATTTTCTTGTTTATTATGGAAGGACATTTGTATCATTTAACATTGAGGAAAAAAAAAGGAATGCTACGATAAAAAAAAGCAACAATGTTAGAAAAATAATTTTATTTTTGTCTCGTTTTAAAGGTGAGTTAAGTCAGATTGATTGTTCAATAACCATAATCCATGATAAGTCTTTTTATGTAAAGTGAGTTAATCCATTTTAACATATTCATTTTGATTATAATAAATATATAATTAAATCTTTTAATATCTTAAGAGTTTAAATCATATTATGTATATTAAAAAAAAGGCTTTATTAAAAGACACAAAACTCTTTTTAAAGATCTGCACGTATCTACTTGATTATTCTTTGATTTTGGATAAAGAAGTAGCAATTTACAATTAATAAAATGGTAACTTCAGATTATTGTAAAATGGTAACTGAATAAAAAGCGAAATTTTGAGGTGGGACTTATAGCTTAAGGTGTAGCTTTACAATATCATATTCGCTGGTTGGAAACCAGCAACTTGCAGCAGAAAAATAAATGGTTACAACTCACAATTTGCGGTTCAAAGAATAAAATAAAATCACTAAAAGCAAACAAAGCAACAAGTAACGTCAAAAAGTTATCTATGATATCTGCTTGATTCCAAGTTGAAATCTTCTACTCAGACTAACTTACATTTACATTTACATGTAACTTAGCTACCATTCTTTGGTTCCTTGTTCATTCCAATATATATCTGTATGGTAAAAACAAAAGCTATGCAGAAGAAGGTACAATGTTTGCAGAAGAGGAAAAACAAATCATAAAAAGGTTGGCAGTGCAGAGAGAAAGGATTCCTTAGAAGTTAAAAACCTCAAAACGTCAGTCACTATGTCACACATATCCCACAAAGTACAAAACACCACGTTTTGCTTTCAACTATCTTAATCAAACTTCCCTTTTAAGCACCCAACCCACAGCCACAGGTAAAAAAAAACCCTTTTTTTAGTTTTTTTCTAGCCACGTAAATGCCAATGCTCCCAATGACCCAGCAGCTAAAACCATAAATAAAGACTGTTTTAACTTGATATCTAATCTAGGACTCAAGTTTCAATAGGCATAATTCTATTAAATCTTAATAAAAAGTTTTTTTTTTATTGTTTATAGTAATGTTATTCAATTCAAACTTGGAGAAACGGAAAAAAAATTCCTCAAATCATCTGCAAAATTAACAGTGGTGTATAAATGGGTGTGGAGCCTACTCTAATTCCAACCATACCCTAGTCAGATCCCTTCTTTGGTCCCATTGCCTTCTTCTCACTCCGCTTCTTCCTCTTTAGACCAGTTTCTCAGTCTTGCAGACACACACATATAAAATACTACATATCTCCTGCATTGAAAAAATAAAAAGCAAGTGTTATAAAGGTTGAAGAGAGTCACAGAAGAACCAGTAGTAATTGTAATAGTAATTTTAATAATAATGGATAGTGTGAAAGGGTGAAGTTAAGAAGGAGAGAGAGAGAGAGAGGGTGAGAGACACAGAGACAGGTTTTTAGTTATATATACTTACAAAAGAGCGTGCTTATCAAAAAACAGCTAGAGTTTCTGAACCCTCAAGACTTGTTCTCTCCCTTTCTGATAAAAAGGTACAACCTTTTACCTTCATTTTCAACGAGTTTTGTCCTTGTTCCTCTTTTTCTCTAACGGGTGTCTCCCAAATGCTCTGAAACTCATTAGTTTTAAATCCATTTTGGCCTTTTGCTCAATACTTGTGATCTATGTTGTGTAGTATGTAGTATGTGTTTGTGTTTTTATACTGTATTCTGGTGATGATGTGTTTTTTAAAATTTTTGTGTGTAGTTTGTCTGAGTTGGTTTTTTTTCACTGTCGCATATTTGAGTGGTTCTAAGTCTAATGGTTATGACCTTCCTCATTTGCTTGGAGAAAACGAGATTGATTTGGTTGGAGGAAAAACAGAGAATCTACGATACTGTGCTTCAGTTTGGTATCCTTGTAAGTATTCAGATCTGAATCACTATGCATTTTTATGATTCTCTGAAGTCTCTCTCTCTTTTTTTAATCGGAAATGGGGTTATACTTTTATTATTTAAGATGATGCCTTTTTCTTTGTTCTTTGAATTTGGTTAATGAATTCCTCAGAAACGAATTATGCGCTTCAAATGAGTGTATAAATCCAGCAAGGGTGTATGCCCCAAGCAGATACTGTCTTTCTTGTGTATTTACTGTTCACAATCAAATTCTTTTATAAAGTTTTACCTTTTTACCTCAAAAATTATTTTCTGAAAAGTAACTATTGCATTTAAGTTGATTCTCTTGCTTCCTACTACTGATTTTTGCTTTTTGAGAGTTGACAAAGTTAACAAAGCTTTTATGATGTCCCAATTACGGTTTTTTTTTTTATGTTATCTGTGTTTCAATTAGCATCTACATAACAATGTAGAACATTCAGTTTTGTTTCATTTTTTCATATTGGTTATTTGAATACATCTTGTGACTGACATGAAAATCGTTCGAACTTCAGAGGGTCTGTTTCCATTAACTGTGGGACTGTGTGCATGGGATTTGATATCTTCTGTGATTGGGAAAGTGTAGCACAGCACCACAGGCATGGATATTCAGGAAGAGAGCTCCATGATTGGGCCATTGACAGCCATGATTACAAGGAATATGTCATCATCATCTTCTGCTTTCTTTTCAGCAAATCAGTCACCCTTTTTCTCTCCAAGATCACCATCATCATGCCATTTATCAGAGTCAACCAGACTTGATGCTCTATGTAACAAATCTCATTTAGATTTGGCTCCTCCTAGCACCAGTTCAGGGATTCCAGAACCAAAATCACATGTAAATGTCAGATGTAACTTCTCAGATGTATCTGCATCTGCAGCTGGATGTAATTTAGGTGAGCTGCAGAAACTTGATCGAATATCTTCCTCAGTTGGCATCTCTAGTAGCAGCATATCTAGTTACTGCCATCGCCACAGGGATGGCAATTCTGGACAGAAAGAAAAGAGAAATAAGAAAGAGAGAAGCCATAGAACATCATCAACCCCGGGTTCCACTTCATTTTCTTCTTATAGGCTGAAGACTTATGATGTTTTCATAGGATTACATGGCTGCAAACCCCCATTACTTCGATTTGCTAATTGGCTCCGTGCCGAGTTAGAAATTCAAGGCATAAGTTGTTTTGTATCAGATAGGGCTCGATGTAGGAACTCTCGCAAAATAGGCATTGCAGAGAGAGCTATGGATGCTGCTTCTTTTGGGATTGTAATTATAACAAAGAAGTCTTTCAAGAACCAATGCACCATAGAGGAGCTGCAGTTTTTTTCTAGCAAGAAGAATTTGGTACCGATATACTTTGATTTGAGTCCGGCTGATTGTCTTGTGAGGGACATAAATGAAAAGAGGGGTGAGCTGTGGGAAAAACATGGAGGAGAACTTTGGCTTTGTTATGAAGGTTCGGAACAGGAGTGGAAAGAAGCTGTGCATGGCCTCTCTCGGGTTGATGAGTGGAAATTGGAAGCTCAGGATGGAAACTGGCGAGATTGCATACTGAGGGCTGTCACATTATTAGCATTGAGGCTAGGAAGGAGAAGTATTGCAGAGAGGTTGACGAAATGGAGAGAAAAAGCAGAAAAAGAAGAGTTTCCCTTCGCTCGAAATGAGAATTTCATTGGCAGAAAGAAAGAGCTTACACAATTGGAACTTATTCTTTCTGGTGATGTCACAGGAGATGCAGAGCAAGACTACATTGAACTTAAGGCCATACCCAGGAGAAAAAGTGTGAGACTTGGTTGGGGCAAGGGTAATATAATAGACGAAAGATGGAGGGAAAGGCACATGGGAAATGGAAGCAGGAAGGAAAAAGAACCAGTTGTATGGAAGGAGTCAGAAAAGGAGATTGAAATGCAAGGCATTGAATTTTCTCATAGGCACAACCATCATCGACTCAAGCGTGGAAAGTATAGCAAGAAAAAAAGAGGAATGAAGATTTTGTATGGGAAAGGGATTGCTTGTGTTTCAGGGGATTCAGGAATTGGAAAAACAGAACTTGTTCTTGAATTTGCTTACAGATTTCATCAAAGATACAAAATGGTTTTATGGATAGGAGGGGAGAGCAGATACATAAGGCAAAACTATCTAAATATCAGGTCATTTTTAGAAGTTGATGTCGGAGTTGAGAATGGAATGGAGAAAACCAAGATAAGAAGCTTTGAGGAGCAGGAAGTGGAGGCAATTTCTAGAGTTCGCAAGGAACTGATGAGAAACATCCCTTATCTTGTGATCATTGATAACTTGGAAAGTGAAAAAGATTGGTGGGATCACAAACTTGTGATGGATCTTCTCCCTCGCTTTGGGGGAGAAACCCATGTAATTATATCGACCCGCCTTCCTAGTATCATGAATTTGGAACCTTTGAAACTTTCATACTTATCTGGAGTTGAAGCAATGTCTTTAATGCTAGGTAGTGGTAAGGACTATCCAGTAGCAGAGGTTGATGCTCTGAGAATTATTGAGGAGAAAGTTGGAAGGTTAACTTTAGGCCTTGCCATTGTCAGTGCAATTTTGTGTGAATTACCCATAACACCAAGCAGGCTCCTTGATACCATTAACAGAATGCCGGTGAAGGAGATGTCATGGAATGGTAAAGAAGGCTACTTGTTAAGGAAGAACATTTTTCTTCAGCAACTTTTTGACGTTTGTTTCTCCATATTCGATCATGCAGATGGCCCAAGAAACTTGGCCACCAGAATGGTGCTGGTAAGTGGATGGTTTGCACCTGGTGCTATTCCTGTTTCCTTGTTAGCACTTGCTGCTCACAAGATACCAGAAAGATGTCAGGGAAAGTGCTTCTGGAAAAATATACTGCAGTTACTAGCATGTGGGTTCACATCATCTTATGCCAAAAAATCAGAACTAGAAGCATCTTCTTTGCTGCTAAGGTTTAATATTGCAAGAAGTAGTACTAAGCAAGGCTATGTCCATATCAATGAGCTCATCAAAATATATGCCAGGAAAAAAGACAGTACTGGAGCTGCACAAGCAATGATTCAAGCTGTTATCAATCATGGGTCTATATCACAAAATCTGGAGCATTTATGGGCAGCATGTTTTCTGTTATTTGGATTTGGTCATGATGCTGTGGTTGTTGAGCTCAAGGTGTCTGAGCTTTTATACCTTGTCAAAAGAGTGGTTCTGCCTCTTGCAATTCACACATTCATTACATATTCTAGATGCACTGCTGCTCTTGAGCTTCTGTGTCTATGCACGAATGCATTGGAAGCCGCAGACCAAGCATTTGTTACACCAGTTGACAAGTGGTTGGACAAATCACTTTGCTGGAGATCCATCCAGACTAATGCTCAATTGAATCCTTGCCTCTGGCAAGAGTTAGCATTATGTAGAGCCACTGTTCTTGAGACTAGGGCCAAGCTAATGCTAAGAGGGGCTCAATTTGACATAGGGGATGATCTGATCAGGAAGGCTGTTTTTATCAGGACTTCAATTTGCGGTGAAGATCATCCAGATACTGTTTCTGCTCGCGAAACGTTAAGCAAACTTACTAGGCTCAATGCCAATGTCCAGGTTCATGCTTCAAATTAGATTTTGTATCTTGTAACCAAACTCTAGAATTATACAAAAGATTTCTAATAAAACTTCTGCATACTATTCCATGGGACTTTCTGCAGCATTCCTTTTAGTTATCTAATCTTCAGTGTGGTTAGTATGCATCCTTATAGAAATTCCTTGATGATCCTCCTATAGATATGCCCCACATGAAAAGTGATTCATGGATCTATCACTTTGATCCCACCATGTTGAGATTCTAGCTACTGTGTGTTTCTGTGATCCTCCATTTTTGAATTTCTAATGCTTCAACAGATGACTTTATTGAGGATTTTTCTTTATTCATTAAAATAGTGGTAAAAGAAAGGGGGAATAAGTATCGAGATCAGTTGCTGTAGACACAATATCACATTAAATACCAATTGTGCTGGCTTTTCAGAATGGACAGGAATTTGTTTAGTTTATTTTCTGAAATTTATCATGGAAAATGTCGACATTTTGACATGATACGTCCATGAATTCTTTGTCATTTAGTGGATATTTGTTTTTGGAATTCTGTATCTGCTGTTTTGTGTTTCCCCTTTTATTTTTAACCTCAACTTTAAATTGTGAGGGTAAGTCAACCTTTTTCTCTTTAAAGATAAAACACTTAAAATTACAAACTATTTCAGATATATTTTTTTAATGTTACTTTGATCTCTTGAAAGACTTATAAGTGAACGTAACAGCAGAGTTTTATCTTTGGATTAGCTCAGTTTATTTTTGGTTTATTATACGTGGATTACCAATATAATTTTGAGGGTCATTAAATTAGTGGAAGACTTAAGTGTATATATATGTAGGAATAGGATAAATAAGTAAAAAACAGTAAACTCTAATGACCAAGTTGATGGTACTTGTATTAATGTTAAAATTCAGTGTACCCAAAGAATCCCATTCACCTGGACATGATAATAGTTTTTGTTATACTATAATATCATTATTATGCTGAAAACCATAACAGTTTCTTATTAGTATATTGTTATACGATAGTGAAATCTGAACTAATAGTATAGTATCAATAATTTGACCAACTGAGAACAGTGAATGAAGATTTGGAGATGCAAGAATCTAAGTGTATGAGTGTATGTTTACTTTTTGTAAGATATATATATATATTTTTTTAATTACAAAACTATCATCTTAATCTCTTATCTAAATTGCGAATTCAGCCTCCTCCGATTACACAAAAATAACAAAATTAAAATAGATGCCCCCACGCAGGATCGAACTACGGACCTTCAGTTTACAAGACTGACGCTCTACCACTGAGCTATAGGGGCCCAGTGCTATTTATCAGGGTTACAACCAATTTGTCATAAAATAGAAGTGTATCTTGATACGCGATTTATATGTGTATATACACACATGAAATTTAAATGGATACCAATTAAGATTATATATTTCTATGTAAACATGCCATAAAAAATAGGCAATCATTTTTATATCGAATTAGTCTTAGGTATCAAATACATTACATTGATATGATAATGGATTAACATGGACGTAAAACCATTTTATATTGCTTTATCTTGAATTCAGCTCCCAGAACAATAACAATATCCCTTATTTTGCTTATATATTAATAACGGAATCAACTACATCTATTTAGAGCATGTTTGCTCTACGGTGAAAGTAACGAAATAGAGCTTTGCAAAAAGAGGAAATTTATCCTACGGTCCAACGGAGTTTTAATTGTCTCAAACGACGTGAATAATTAATATAAACTTTTAAAATTTTCCATTTCCCCAATTGCCAACCAAACATCCCCTTAGTTTCTCTTTATCATCCACTTACACCAACAAGAATGTTTCTAATACCTGAATTGAAATTTGTGTTAGAAATGCCATGGTTTTAAAATTAAAATTAGAATCTAACACTTCACGGCTAATGTTTAAGGCTTTTTTTGTGTTTGGGGAATATTTTGGGATTTTTTGTATAATTTTAAATGTTAAAAATCTATAAATATTATTATTTTTAGCTTTTAGTGTTCCAAAATAATTATAATACATTTTTATTAATATTATTTTATATAAGATATGGTTGTTGTCAGAATTAATATCTTATCAATTTAATTATTTTGCTTTAGTCCCTAATTTTCCTATTACTTGTAATTTTTCCAACAAATTCTTACACTATTGTCCAATATTTTGTCTAATATATCATTTGTATCATTTAATTAAGAAGTTATTAATAAAAATGTAAAAAATATAATAATATGTAACCTAAACATATCAATTACTCTAATAAAAAATATGAACGTTTTTTCCTTAAAAACTTCTTATATCTATTTTCAAGATAATTAAATGACATGAATTATGTGAACATATATCAAACAAATTGATTGTTAATAGCAACATTCTAATGATGGGGACTATTTTTGAAATATTATAATTTAATAGGAATGAAAAATGTCACAAAATTTTTATAAAGACAAAAATTGAAATTTGATAAATTTACAAGACCGAAAAACATAGTTAACCTAAATTATTATTTTATTAATATTATTTCATATATAATATCATTCTTATTTAAAAATTCTTTTACTAATATTATTTCATATATGATAATAATTTTATTGAAATATTATTTTGTTAATAACATATCAACCGCGAGTTGACCATGGTTTAATCATTGGACTTTAAGGCTTGACCGGTTCAATGATCGAACCAATCTTTAAAACATTGGTAAAAAGATTGCTTGAATCAAGATTCTACCTAGCATTAGAGACGTCAAAATGAGTTGTAACTCGTGAGCCAATCCGGCTTGATGTGGGTTGTAAATGAGACGGGTTGAAAAAAAATGGCTCATTTTCAAAGTAAAACTTTTTCTGCCTAGGACCACTAAATCCGGCTCATGGTGGGCTAAACCCAAAACTTGGAATGGGGCGGAGATCGAGTTAAAAATTAAAAATTTCAGCACATGTGTATGATGTTTTTAATTTGTATTATTTTGAAGTTGAATTATGGAATGTATTTAGTTTTGTTTTATGGATTATATAAATTATGACATTTTCGTATATTTTTATTGGTATTGGAATGTGAGGAAAATAAAAAAATTGGTATTTGAATGCGTGGAAAATAATTTTTTTTGGCATTTTCCTATTTTTTTATTTTTATTTTTTAAAAAATATGGGCCAACCTGTGAGCTACCCAGTAGATTGGTGGGTTGGGTCAGGTTAAAAAAAATTGACTCACTCAAGAAAACAAGCCAGGTTGGATTATAAAAATTTTCAACCCATAATGGGTCAACCCGTGTGGACCAGGTTGGCCCGTTTTGACAGCTCTACCTATAATCATAGAGGCTCTCATAGAATCAAGAGTCTAGGTAGAGTTACCATAAGTTTGTATTTCAAATGGGCTATTTCTAAAAAATATAAGTATAAAGATCCAAAAGTTTGTATTTCAAATGAAAGGCCCAAAAGCCCATTTTACAGGTTTTAGAAACAAGAGAAATGACGAACAGCCGGTCCTTGTTTCACATGGCCTGAGTACTTCAACCAGCCCTAGTTTCACATGGAAGGCAAACGCTGAGAAAGGATGAAAAAGTTCAAACACTGCAAAGCAAACATTGGACACAAAAATGAGAGAGTTTTAACTTCGAATAGGATTAAGAAAACCTGAAATGATCAGGTTGCACACAACTAGATCAGTTTTGTGGGTTGTTTTTCAAGTTTTAGTCAAAATGTTGAAAACCATCTTAGCAGTTGACACTACTACATGAACACAATGGAATCACATAGAAAAGTTTTCTTTAATCACGTATTTCATTTGAGAATTAGGAGCATGTCACGATAGGGGGAGAATAGAAGGGAATCATATATCAGGAAAACCCACCAATGAAAGCATTAAAATAATTGACAAAAAAGAAAGCAATCGATTTGACTCCAATCCATTGACAGGAATTTTATTTAATTCGGCCATATTAAAAATCCAATATTAAATCCAAATAATTCAAATATAAAACAATAAAAGCTAAAGAACGAACAAAAGAAAAAGATCCATTTAGCTATTAAAAGTCTGATCGTGATAGATAAAGAATAGAAGGAAACATATTTACTGATCTGTTCTATTATTTTTATAAATCATGTCCCTAAGGATAATCTGTGCACAACCGCGTGTCATCATAAATTCCATTTACACCACTTCACATAGATTCCTGATATCACACCAACTTTGTAATTAAAGAACTATGAAATGGAATGAACTTAGAACCCAATCTATCTGTGGTATGGCCTTGGTATATTCTACTTTTCTTTTATCAAGATACTGGGGACCAAATAAAAGAGGAACACAAACCCTTAGTTAGGAAAATCAGAAAACTAAACAAGCAAAATACAACCATTTACTTGGGTTGCCAAAAGAGAAAATTTTGTAGCCTCGGCTCTCGAAATATTATATATTTGAATTTCAATTTCAAATTAAGTTGTTGACACTTGACATCTTTTAATGAATGGGAGGGTTGAAAACCATATCCTACACCATAAGATAAACATACACATAAGCTTATACTTTAAAAAATCTCAAGACAGATTACCATGACCAAGATGACAAACTTGATCACACACAGGACATTTTTCACTTCTTTCCATCCATTCCAAAATGCATGCAAGGTGAAAGTGATGTTCACATTTTGCGGAGAGTTTTGGATTCTCTGCACCATACTCTGCGAGAATGAAAATAAGAAAATACATAAATGTAAATTCCAACCAAACTAGGATAACTGTCACATAATAAAGCTTAGTTAATGTCGAAAGCCAAAGATATATAATAAAGCCGTGACATCACCTTCTAAACAAATTGGGCATGCATCCTCCTCTTCCACTAAAATGACTGCTTCTGCTAACTTAGGAAGTTCAATTTCAGAATCCATTTCGGGGTCAAGTTTTAAAGTAGTCTGGATTTCACATTTTGATTCCTTCAGCTCTTTTGACTTAGCTGAGGCCCCATGATTTTCGCCAGCAATTTTTTCTGGTGTTGAACATGAATTTGTAGTTTGCAGTGATTGTTTAGTCTTGTCACCAGAAATTTCTTGAGCTACAGGTGGAGTTTGAGTGACACCTAAAGAAACATTAAAAGGGATAGGAGCAGGAGGCCATCTATAAGTATCAAGACTTGAAATGTCTAGATTAGTATCAACTAAGAGCCCCCGCAAAAATGCAGCAGCATCACCATGGTGAGATGATAGTGGGACTTGTTCCTCTGATGCTCTTGGGTACTGCATAATGAATGTAGAAAGTGAAACAATGCTAACACATTGATTGCACAACTATATATTATAGAATGGAAATCTCATGGCAATTCTAAATTCCTAGTTGCATGTCAATGTTATATCCCCCATTGTTGTTTATTATCTCCCTGTGCATTTGTTCGCTAAGAAAAAGTGAAAATTTTAAGCGCAACAACTCCACATCAGCAACCCGTTTAAATAGACTAACCAAAGCTTCTTAATCACAATTCAAAGGTGAAGTTGGTCAAATCAAGCAACCATTCATACCCAGACTAACATGCATAATTATACTGTTAGCAAAGCTTTAAGAACATAATTGATTCTCACATTGAGAAGAAAATAAGAGGACAATACAAATGGTCAAGTTTGAAGCTAAGAATATTTATATGACAAGTTCCACTAAATTTGATGGAAATCCTTGGTGCGAGTTTGAAGTGAAAATGTTGAAATTGGAATACATATGGTATTGGGGAGTCATTTGTAACTTAGAAAATAGTTTGTTTGTTTGTTCTCTGTTTTCATTTTTTCTTATACAAATTTTTTTAAGAAAAGAAACACGATGATAGTTTTATAATTAAAACTAAAAACAAGAAATGAAAATAGAAACCAAACAACCCCTCATGTTGCAAGTAGAATGCACACCTAGTTCAATGAGGTTTCAATTCCCATGAATTGGGCTAGATGAAGGGCGTATGGTTACCCTTTCCTGCTGCAACAGATGGTCATAAACTTGACTACTTTGAAGAATAATGTGCTTCCATCAACAGGTAGAAATTTGAGTTTTTTTTTTTTTTTTTTGGGGGGGGGGGAATAGAAGCAAATCTTAAACCATACAATAAAAATGAATGATCATGACTAGATTTAACTAAAATAATCTTGACCATTCATTAGTAACTGTATGGTTTAAGATTAACTCTTCTCAAACCCTGAGAAGACATAGCTATAGGCTATAGCAAATTAGCAATGTTAACAGTTGAATAGTGAAGCAGTAAAAGTAATACAAGTGCTGTAACAACAAAAAAAGACAAAAAAGAATTGAAGGGATACTAACGTAGTAGTATGCAGGTGGAACGCTCAATTCGATTTTTTGGGGGGAACAACAGCAACCACCCATCTTTTATCCTTAGTCTTTAAAAATAAGTATTAGCACTACCTGCATTGTTTCACTAATCAATATCATCACCACAAAAGCATTTCAACAAAAACAACAAAAACAGTAAAAGAAAAGATTGCATTGATTTAAGCAATTCAAGGGGGAATAGAATTACGACGAATTGGTAAATACCAAAAGAAGTATGGAAAACAAACAGAACAGATAAAGACCTATTCCTAACGGATTGAAACTAGAAACAGAAATTTTTAGGAGCAACGCAGATAAACCTTGTAAAGAATTAGCAATAGCATGCAACGGAATCAGAATAAAGCAAGAAAGGGTTTAGACATGCGGGGTTTATACCATGAGAAGTGCAATAGCGATATTTCAGCAGTGTTTATTGGCGAGAAAGAAATAAAGAATAACAAATAAAGAATCAAAGAAACTGTTTCTGTTCACTTGTTCGCTCTAGAGGTGCAGAGGTGGCCAGAAAGCTGTTAAAATAGACTGAGCTATGTGGGCCGGTTCGAGCTCATCATTATAAACGTAATTGGTAAATCTTAAAAATAATTTTAAAATTAATAATTGAATAAAAAAATTGATAACAAAAGAGCCCAAAAAATAGGTTGAGTATTGGTCAGCTTGTATGAGTATGGGCGGTCTGAGTCTATTTTTTTTAATTTATTTTAGGGAATTTGGGACTCTTATGTAATTTATTAGTTAATTTAGTATTATGAGAAATACTATTTATTAGTTGATATTTTTACAAACAGTTTTTTTTAAGAAATCATGTTGATTTTATAGCATTTGTGTGTTAGTAACTTAATAGTTAATGTTTCATTCATTTTAATTTTTAATTATTGTACAAAAAACAAACATATTTGTTACAAGAAAAGTTATTGAGTTTATAACATTGTTTGTCTAACAACAGTTAATTAATTTTAATAGTACAATTTTTTTTGCAAATATAGTTTTAGAAAAATTAGATTAAGTTAATTTAGTTTTTTGTAATTCAATCTTTTATAAATCAAATTTTTAATAATTTCTTTTTAAAAAATGGGCCGCCTGGTCAAGCCTACAATTCATTGAAGGTCGAGCTATGACCTCCAATTTCAAAGTCCTAAGTAGCTCGCAACTTAATAAAGTCCGGCCCGTTTAGGGCCACTCGCCTAAATTGTCAGCTCTAAAACACCCTTATCCGTTCACTAAAAAAAACCCTTATCCTGCTCATTGTAATGAGCATTTCTTTATTTATTAAATGATTAAATAACAATTACATTACTCATTACCTTAATAACCTATGATTATTAATATATTTAAATATTTAAGTTTTCTATTATTTTATAATAATATTTGATCTAGTCTTGATTATAACATCCTTAATTTTTAAAATAAATTTCAGTAAATCAAATAAAATTTCCAAAAACAGAAGTCGGATTCAATAAATAACAAGCTCGGTTTTACATCAATCCGACCGGTTATTTAAAAATACAAATAATTTATTTAAATTTTAAACAGATTTTTGAATTAAATAATTTCAACATCTGTTTTACATAAGCCGACTGGCTTATTTAAAATATACAAATACATAATTTTACTCGGTATTCTCAGGAGCCGGCCAAGGCTTCTACCAAACTACACTCTGAGCTGTTGAGTGTCTTCACATATCATGGTTGGGCCCTTCATCCACTGAAAAATGACAACAGTAGGGGGTGAGCATAAACATATCAAATAACAGTTATTGAATTGGATTAAAAGTCCAATTAATAACTATAAAACAAAACCGATCACATAAATATCATTACAAATCATTCATTCTCAAAACCGAGACATATACATATACTCATCATAACAGCATGTTCCCTCAATAACACATAAATTAGTGTATGCACATGCTCAACCAAATGGATCCATTAAGTCTTTTACACATACTTAATCAATGATCAACCAAAACGGGATCATTATTAAGTCTTTCAAATTTTGTGTTGCAACACTGGCTCCCCGAGCCATAATCCAGCTCCTCGCTGATCCGACCGTTTTACAGGTACCAAACCGCTCTGCGCCCATAATGTAACACTGAGTACCACTCCCAGAGTGATAGCGGTCCTCTACTCAGTGCTACGTGTAACACCCCTAATTTCGTTATTTCTTATTTAAAATAAAATTTCAAAGGAATTTGATTATAGTTCTTTAGAACTTTTTGATTGTTATATAATTTATAATTTTTTAGAATTTTCTTATTTTTTTTATTTTTTTTATTTTTTTTTTGAGAATGACAAAAATACCCTTAACCTTTCATCTAATAACCAAAATGCCATTACTGACATCATCGCTTACATCATCATCGCTTACATCATGAATAGTAAAATAAATAATTAAATAATCTTAAATAGTAAAATTTTCTTCCTATAAATAGATGGCTCATTTACAACATTTCCACACCAAAAATTAGAGAGAGAATCTAGAGAGATAGTGCGTAAGAAATTAGTGGGGAGTAAATTCTTTTGGTAAAAAGAAGTTCTGCTGGAGGTGTAAGGTAATAACTTTCTTCTATATTCTTTTTATAATTTTAGTTTATTTTTTTAGCACTCTTAAACCATTGATATACTAGTACTATTATGAATAAGTTACTATAGTAAAAATAATTTACCACTGTGTTATTTTTACTATTTACCGTTACTATTCAAAATTTACTATTTACCGTTGTAACATCCCTGATGTTTTAATGAGAATTATAAGAAATGGGAAATGATTAGTAAAAGTTTTAGAAGTTTTATTTAATATTTGTTCTGTCTGAGCCAGAGACAAGAAAGCCGGTGTCGAGATCGGTCTCAGAAGCGCGAGCAGGCAGAGTTGAAGATCGGGAGTGTAGGAGAAGAGCGGGCAGGGCTAGGTGGTCTGGTCCAACCGATGTGAGGAGAGCGCCTCACACGGGGTCATAGCCCGGATTAACCTCATAATGACTGAAACAACGGGTGTAGGTAACCAAGAGGTGAGCACGGATGAGATATCCGACCTCTCAGGTTGTAGCTCGGATTTCCGAGGTATGAACACAAAGCTAGGACACCGGGGGGCCGATATTTATATTGGGCCTATACTCTTGCGAAGTATTAGAGAATTGTGAATAATTAAACGTTGAGGGAATAAATAAGTGTAATTGATTTGATAACTATGCAATAGTTTAATATAGTGAAATTGATTAAATTTAGTAAGAATACAAATAAAATAAAGGAAAAGACGATCTTGCCCATGAGCTATATACATATATAAGGAGATTCTCTTCCTTCCCTCTTCATTATTTACAAGTTACCTTTGCTGCTGGTCTGTCCCTTCTCTCTCGTTTTCTCCTCTCTTAACGCTGAGTTGCATGCGCTGGAGAGGGACTCCATTTGTGTCCAAACTTCAATTGATTCCCATTCCTGTGATCAAGGCTTCAAGGTGAGTCTACTGATCCGTTCCAATTGTGATTCCCTTATCCCTTTTATTCTTTGGCGGTTAAGGGCCATGCATGGCTATATTCGTGGCTGTTCTCCACTCCTCCGGTGAGTGTGAGCCCAAATGCAGTCCATGAACTAAGGGCGTTGAAGTGACGAGCTGTACTTTATGATCCGTAGGTAGTAGGTTAAGCAACGGAAGACTGAGTGACGGAGTTGAGACTGCGAAACCAGTGCTCAGAGGAAGGAATCGACACAGAGAGCAGATTATCGAAGCGTGGAACCAATGTAAGGGGGGTGTTCGGGTTATAATTAATTAGAATAGGACTCGTTTCTTATTCAGGTCATTGAGGTAATGTAAACAGATTAAGGAAAATGTTGCTAAACGTAGTTGTGTGTTTATGCTTGTGCATGTGTGACTGGGTTCATTAATTAGTGGAGGATCGGGTGTGGTTGAGTTTATCATGTTATGATCTTGTGATATCTAATGTTGAAATGATCAGTGTTATGTGACGTCGGGTTAGCAAGCAGGCTACCCGAGTGATGAAGAATTAATATTATTATGTGAAAGGTAAACTGTTGAATGACTATGTGGTGTGGGATGGCCGACGGTATATGATAGCCCCTCATTTCCGGCTCCCGTGGTTTTCGTGCCCAGTTGAGCTACCTAGTGGTCAAGTAGGACCCAGTGGTCGAGGTGGAGAGTCAAGCAGGACTCGGTGAACCAAGCAGGGTTCACGGGGTGTCAAGTAGGACCCCCAGCTGAAGGCCAATCCTTTAGTATCCGGATACTAGGAGTCAGATTGTATGAGAGTCAGTTGTGATCGTGATGGATGTGATGGAATTGCGTGGTTGGATTAATATAGTTACTGTATGTAATACACTATGTTTCGGTATGCTTACTTTCGAATGATGCTTGATGTATATGTATAAATATGCATGTATATTTGTTAAGTTCCATTCTATATTAATTACAATGCCAAACACTCACCCTTGCGATTTTTTTTTAGTAACCAGTGACAGGGAGGGGGAAGGAGCCATGGAGTCGCGCCAAGGGGGAGGACGGTGCCAGGGTCCGAGTGACTTTGAGTGACTCTCTATAGAGTTATATGTGTGTATAAGAACTTCCGAGTATTATTATTAGTTGTGTTTAACCAAGACCGGATCAGATGCAAATCTATATTTTAAAATACATCACTGTTATATACATATGCTTTCATGGTAGCTATGACAAACCTTTGGTTAACAGAATCATTTTTAGGGTGAGATTTTTGGGAGTCCGTTTGCATGTTTTGCCCAATCCGATGTGTGAAAGGTATTCGCTCAAGCGAATAGAAACCTCGTTCAAGCGAGAGTCCGGAATCTCGCTTAGACGGGTAGGGGCCTCGCTCAAGCGGGAAACCCTGATTCCCTTTCTCCCATCCGTTGTGCTTAGATTAACTTGCTCTTCTCTCTAGACCTCATTTATTTAATCTAACTGTGACTGCTTTCACTTGAATAAGTCAGTAAAAATAAATGCTTTTTCACTAAATCTCGATTAATTTTCAAGTTAAGGAAAAATTTATCGTAAGATGTAATCGTTTGAATAAAAATAAATGCAAAAATAACCTAGGACGTTACACTTGGTATCAGAGCGGTTCTTTCTAGAGCCGGTGTATGGGCCGATCTAGTGATTGTGATAGTCTTATGAAGGTTGATTGTATTTCGCTGTATTGAGATTGTGTGTGGCCTGGCATCGTTCCCTTGGCACTCCACTGGCGTAGTATTCTATGAATATAAGGTAAATTTACGATCCCCTGGCTGATCTTGGTTATTAATGGTGATGTGTTTGCTCATTGTAGAATTACTAAATGGCCGGAGAGACTAGTTCTGGGGGAAGAGATGATTTCTTCTCTAGATTTACTCAGCTGATGAGTAGGACCGAGTCCGGTCCCACTCTGGATAAATTCCTGAAAAGGAATCCTCCGACTTACAAAGGGGGACACGACTATGACGGGGCATACATCTGGATCAGGGATATCGAGCAGGTTTTTGAATATTTTGAGTGCTTTGAAGAGCAAAAGGTTTTATTTGCTACTTACCAACTAAAAGAAGAGGCTAGAGTATGGTGGTCCCGAGTGAAGGTGCAGATGAACGCAGCAAATGAGCCGTTGGTATGGGCGAATTTCCGAAGGAGGTTCCTTGTTAAATACTTCCCGGACAACTACAAAATCCGGAAAGAAATGGAATTCCTGAAGTTGGAGCAAGACCGGATGTCTGTAGCCGAGTACACCAGCAAGTTTGACGAGCTGTGTGATTTTTACCACCCTTTCTCGTTAGAAGGGACTGAAGGTAGCAAGTGCGCCAAATACGAAGCTGGACTACGGATTGAGCTCCGTAGTGTAATCGTACCGATGGAGATTAGGGACTACCCAACCCTGGTGAACAAAGCAAGACTGACTGAAGAGGTGCAGTTACAAAGGACGTCCCAGCCGAGAGATAAAAAGCCACTGAAGGCAAAAGGATTCAACTTCAAGAGGATGAGTCAATTCTTCCGGGGTGGCAAGTCTTCTGCTACCTCCTCATCCTCTTCCGGTCGGGGTTCCACTGGTCGATCGGGTAATCCTTCTGGTAATCGTTCATGCTACAATTGTGGTCAGGAAGGTCACATTTCCAAACATTGCCAAGCCAATCAGATTGTGTGCTTCCAGTGCGGACAACCAGGGCACCTCAGGCCCGATTGCCCTCAGAGGCAGCAGCAGGGCAGGTCGGACAACCGAACCAACTCTTCTGGGACTCGGGGTTCCAACTTTTCGAGGGGAGGCCGAAATGGAGCTGGTAGAGGGAACCAACAATCGGGAAGATATGATGCCCAATCTAGCGGTGCCCAGAACGCCATGACCGGGCGTGTATTTGCGTTTGATGCTTCAGAAGCTACGAGGAATGACAATTTGGTACAGGGTAAGTACCTCATCTGTGGTTATCTGGTTGATGTAATTTATGATTCAGGTGCCACCCATTCCTTTATTTCGGAAAGTTGTGTGCGACAGCTTGGTCTGCCAATCAGTTTAATGGAGAATGCTCTTATTGTTTCCACTCCAACTGGTTCCACTCTCCGTGCAACTACAGTGTGTAGAGAACTGCCGATGCAAATCGAAGCCCGTACTTTTCGAGTAAATTTTATCTGTATGCCATTGAAGGACTTAGATGTTATTCTAGGTCTCGATTGGCTTGCTGCTAATCATGTATTGGTCGACTGTTATCGGAAGGATATTGTTTTCTCTCAGGAACTTGACATGAAGAACGGGGTGAGCGATGTCCTAACCACGTATGTTGTTTTATTCGCTTCGGAGGGTCGGCATAACCTCCTGCCAAGTGATATTCTAATTGTTTGCGAATTTCCTGACGTTTTTCCGGAAGAAATTCCGGAGCTACTGTAACATCCCTAATATTTTAGAAAAGTTTTAATTGGCGAAAAACATTAATAATTGCTCAACCGGATTTATTGAAATTTTGGGAATTATTAGTATTAAAAATGCAATTAGAAATAATTAAATGTTGTGGGAATAAATAAATTTATTTGATTAATTAATTATAAAAGATTAAATGAAAGTAAATAGAAGAAGATAAATTTGAAGTTACAATGGGGTAAAAGGTGAAGGGTGAAAGGTAAAAGTTTTAGTTAAAACTTTTAAAAGAAAATGTAATTGAAATAGGAAATGACCCAATTGCCCTTGTGCCTTAAATTTTAAATTCTTTTCTTCCTTTTTCCTCACCTCCACGCGAATACCTCTTCTCCTTCTTCTCCTCAAGCTTGCCGTGGCTGCATGCTCCAAGAGGGAGACTGTTTCTCGCCGAAACTCTGAGATAACTACGTTTTCGAGACCGTAGTTTCGAGGTGAGTCCCATGGGTCTTTTAAATTAAGCTTTCGTAGCTCTTTCATTTTCTCCGATAAACCGAAGGGTCGTGCATGGAGGGGTAAGCTTTGGTTTCCTACTCCTCCAGTGTGTAGAAGCTTGAAAAAAATGGCTTTTAGAGTAATGAGAATGGTTTAACATTGATGGGTTTTGCGTTTCGACCTCCGTAGGTGACGAAACAGCCGTCGGAGGATCGAACGGCGAAGTGGGTGTTGATTTCGGACGTAGAACGTTGGACATAGCGTCGAGGGAACGCCAATCTCATCAAGAACGAGTCGTCGGAGCTCGGAATCAAGGTAAGGGGGGTGTTCGGGTTATAATTAATTAGAATAGGTGAGTATGATTGAATTAAGTCATTGAATGAAACATGGAAATAATGAGATTTGATAATGCGTAATAGTAGTATGTGTATGAATGTAAATTGAGTGCGGTTTGTAATGACTATGAAGATGACGTGATGAGAATTGTGGTGATTTGATGAGTTTAGTGGCAATGTGATAACGGGCTTGACAAGTAGGTCGCCCAATTGATGAATATGTGTTTTGTTGCTGGCCACTTGCAGTATGATATGAGAAATATGAATATACTTGTGTGATTATGTGGTGTAGGATGGCCGACGGTATGTGCAGCCCCTCGTTTCTGGCTCCCGTGGTGTTTATGCCCAGTTGAGCTACCCAGTGGTCAAGTAGGACCCAGTGGTTGAGGAGGAGAGTCAAGTAGGACTCAGTGGACCAAGCAGGGTTCACGGGGTGTCAAGCAGGACCCCCAGCTGAAGGCCGATCCTTTTAGTATCCGGATACTAGGCGTCGATTTGATATGAGAGTCAGTTGTGTTATTCGATGTATTGTTAACATTGTGTAATGATATGAATATGTTTTATGATGATTGTTCATTGTGATTGACAAATTGGAGATAAAGAATTGGAATTGAATCCTTAATTGGTAAGTAGAAATTGAGAACAAGATGTAAGATGAATGGTACAAACAAAAACTAGTAAATATGTTCCTTGTTCTTAAATTGTTATTCTACATTAATTATGATACCAAACACTCACCCTTGCTGTTGTTTCTTTAATTTTAGTAACCAATGACAGGGAGGAGGTTGAAGCCCCGGAGATGCGTCAAGCGGAGAATTGATGCCAAGAAGCGAAGGGAATTTATGAAATGAACTATGTGTGTAATGTGTGTTGTGAATTATGTATGTTGTGCTTGGATGTTGTGTATGCATGGTGAGTCAATTTGGAATACTGTTATCGTAGTCATGAATGTGATGAATAGCAAATAGAAAACTGAATGTTGTTGATGTATATTGGCATGGAGCCAATGGTAGTGTATTTGATGCATGAATATAAACAGGTTTGATCTATGATTAGAAATATGAATGATGTGGGATGATAGGTGAATGGTCTAGTGCATTGATGATTGATGTACATGTAGCAGAATGAAATTAGAAGTGAAGTGTATTGCATGATTGAAATGTTGGTAAGTGTATGAACTAAGTCAGAGGAGACATGTGAGTGTTTAAATTTGTGGGTTGGTATGAAAACTTTAAGTCCTTCGCATGTACTGCATAACTCGCTCAAGCGTGATGAATTCTCGCTCAAGCGAGAGGGCTTTATGACAGTGTTATGCTCTCTGGTCAAATCTCGCTCGAGCGGGTATGTTTTAGCTCAAGCGAGATAGGTAAGAATTAGGAGAAGGTGGTTTCTGGAGGTTTTGCGCTCAAGCGGTTATAACCTCGCCTGAGCGAGGAATAGAGGAAATGGCCACTGTGCTGATCTCGCTCAAGCGGGAGAAATCCCCGCTCAAGCGAGAAGTGTATGAGGTATCAGGGGCTGCTACTGGGTGGTTTTAGCTCGAGCGGATTGAGTTCCGCTCAAGCGAGGACCATAGGATTAGATTCTGGAGTTTATTCGCTCAAGCGAGATGTGCTCGCTCAAGCGAATAAAGAGGAAATTAGCTATTAGAAAAACCTCGCCTAAGCGAGAGTAGTTTGTTAGAGCGAGTCAGGTTAGTAAGGTTACTGGAGTTAATTCGCTCAAGCGAGGAAATCTCGCTCAAGCGAACTAAGGCCTGATGTATATGAATGTATTCGCTCAAGCGTGAGTGTGGCTCGCCCAAGCATAGAATATAAACCTCGCTCAAGCGAGTTGGTGCCTCGCTTAAGCGAGATACTCCTGATCCCCTTTTTCCCTCCTTTTGCTCTATTTAACTAGTTTTCTCCTTTTTCCTTGATTGTTTAATTTAATTGAGTCTGTTTACTATTTTAAATATGTTTAGTGAAACATAAACATTATTTTGAATTATAACTTAATTATAATTATTGATTGTGAAAAAATTTATTGTAAAATTTAATCGAATGAATAAAAATAAATGTAAAATGACCTAGGATGTTACAGGTGGTATCAGAGTGGTTCTTTCTAGAGCCGGGTGAATGGGCAGTGTTAGAGGATAGTTTGAGTCCCATGTTGGACTATTTTTGCATTGTATGGAAATTGTTGTGTTATAATTGAGTTGTAACAGGTTCACTTGGCATCATTTCCCTTGGCACTCTGGTGGCATTATGTTATGTATATGTATGAGGTAAATGCCCTATACCTGATCGATCATTGGTTATTAATGGTGATGTGTTTGGTTATTGTAGAACTACTTTATGGCTGAAGAAACTAGTTCAGGAGGAGGAGATGATTTCTTCTCAAAATTTTCCCAACTGTTGAGTAGGACTGAATCTGGTCCCACTCTTGATAAATTCCTGAAGAGGAATCCACCTGTTTATAGAGGAGGCCATGATTATGATGGGGCTCATGTCTGGATGCGAGAAATTGAGCAAACATTTGAATACTTTGAATGCTCTGAAGAACAGAAAGTCCAATTTGCTACTTATCAATTGAAGGATGAGGCTCGTGTGTGGTGGTCGAGGACTAAGATTCAGATGAATGCTGCGAGTGAACCCTTAATGTGGATGAATTTCAAACGGAGATTTCTTGCTAAATACTTCCCAGATAATTACAAAATTCGCAAGGAGATGGAATTCTTAAAACTTGAGCAAGGCAAAATGTCAGTGGCAGAATACACGTCACAGTTTGATGAACTATGTGATTTCTATCATCCTTTTTCTCTTGAAGGAACCGAAGGTAGTAAGTGTGCAAAGTATGAATCCGGGCTGAGAATTGAACTCCGAAGTGTCATTGTTCCTATGGAGATCCGTGACTATCCTACTCTGGTAAACAAGGCCAGACTTGCTGAGGAAGTGCAGTTACAGAGAGCGTCTCAATCAAGGGACAAAAGACCCTTGAAGGTTAAAGGATTTAGTTTTAAAAAGATGGGTCAGTTTTTCCGTGGAGGTAAGTCTTCCACTACATCTTCTTCTTCGGGCCGTAGTTCTGCGGGCCGTTCTGGTGGTCATTCTGGTAGTCGTGCCTGTTATAATTGTGGCCGGGAGGGCCATATTACAAAACATTGTCCGGCCAGCCAAATTATTTGCTTCCAATGTGGACAACCGGGGCATCTTAGGCCAGATTGCCCATAGAGGCAGCAACAAGATGAACATAGCAGTCGAGCTAATACTTCTGTGGCCCGTGGTGGTAATTTTCAAAGAGAAGGTAGGAATAACAGTGGTCGTGGAGGTCAACGCCCGAGGAGGACTGATGCCCAATCTAGCGGTGCTCAAAATGTTATGACTGGACGAGTGTTCGCTTTTGATGCTTCAGAGGTTGCAAGAACTGATAATTTGGTGCAGGGTAAGTGCATTATTCATGACTGTCTGGTAAATGTAATTTATGATTCAGGTGCAACACATTCTTTTATTTCTGAAAGTTGTGTGAGGCGGTTTGGGTTACCAGTGGTGTTAATGGAGAATGCCCTTAATGTCTCCACCCCTACTGGTTCTACATTCCGTGCCACCACCATGTGTGGAGGATTACCAATGCAAATTGAAGACCGTTCCTTTTGGGTAAATTTAATATGCATGCCGTTGAAAGATTTAGATGTTATCCTGGGTCTTGACTGGTTGTCTGCAAACCATGTTATGGTGGATTGTTACCGCAAGACTATAGTATTTTCTCAGGAATTGGACACTAAGAGTGTGGTAAGTAATGTCTCCACAGCTTATGCTATTCTATTTACTTCAGAAGGACGGTATACTCTTAATCCCAATGATATTCCTGTAGTGTGTGATTTTCCTGATGTATTTCTGGGAGAAATTCCGGGGTTACCTCCCAATCGGGAGATTGACTTTGCCATTGACTTGATTCCCGGGGCCGAGCCTGTGTCCCGTGCACCCTATAGAATGTCTTCAGTGGAATTGACTGAAGTGAAGAGGCAAGTGAATGAGCTGTTAGAAAAAGGGTTTATCCGACCGAGTGCTTCACCTTGGGGCGCTCCGGTGTTGTTGGTGAAAAAGAAGGATGGCAGCATGCGAATGTGTATCGATTATCGGCAGCTGAATAAGTTGACAGTTAAGAACAAATACCCTTTACCACGAATCGATGATCTGTTGGATCAGTTGAGAGGCGCTGAGGTATTTTCCAAGATTGACTTGAGGTCAGGATATCACCAAATAAGAGTGAAATCGGAAGATATTCCCAAGACGGCGTTCCGGACTCGATATGGACACTTTGAGTATGTTGTAATGCCCTTTGGAGTGACGAATGCTCCTGCTATCTTCATGGACTACATGAATAGGATCTTCCAACCTTACTTGGATCAATTTGTAGTAGTATTCATTGATGATATATTGGTGTATTCAAAGTCCATTGAGGAACATGCACAACATCTTCGAATTGTTTTGCAGATATTGCGGGAGAAAGGGCTGTATGCCAAACTGTCTAAATGTGATTTCTGGGAAGGAAGTGTGCAATTCTTGGGCCATGTAATTTCCAGGGATGGAGTATCTGTTGATCCATCCAAAATTAAAGCAGTTATGGGCTGGGAGAGACCTAAATCAGTGACGGAAATTAGGAGTTTCCTAGGATTGGCTGGTTACTATCGCCGTTTTATTGAAGGATTTTCTCGTATTGCTCTTCCTTTGACTCGATTGACAAGAAAGGATAACCCATTTGTATGGTCAGATAAGTGTGAATTGAGTTTTCAAACTCTGAAGCGATGTTTAACTACTGCACCTGTGCTTGCACTACCAGATGTGACAAAGGAATTTGTGGTATATTGTGACGCATCTAAGTTTGGTTTAGGATGTGTATTGATGCAGGACGACAGGGTGATTGCCTATGCTTCAAGGCAATTGAGACCCCATGAGCAGAATTACCCTACCCACGACTTAGAGCTTGCAGCAGTGGTGTTTGCATTAAAAATCTGGCGTCATTATTTATATGGTTCTCGTTTTGTGGTATTCAGTGACCACAAAAGCTTGAAATACTTGTTCGATCAGAAAGAGTTAAACATGAGACAAAGGAGATGGGTAGAATACCTAAAAGATTATGATTTTGATTTGAAGTACCATCCTGGAAAAGCAAATGTTGTGGCAGATGCTTTAAGTAGAAAAGTATTACATGCAGCCTTTTTGATGGGCAAAGAGCAAGAATTGTTAGAAGACTTTCGCGACATGAACCTTGGGGTTGCTGTGCAAGCTCCGAATCAAATGATAATTGGAATGCTGAAGATATCTAATGAATTCTTAGAATCTTTAGCCACGGCTCAGGAGGAAGATAAAGAGTTACTAGAATTGCTCGATACTCAAGCAAGAGGAAAAGATATGGAGCTAACCAAAGGTACTGATGGAATTTGGAGATTCAGAAACCGAGTTGTAGTGCCTACAAAAGGTGACTTTAGGCAGGCCGTGTTAGCTGAAGCTCATAAAAGTTCTTTTAGCATTCATCCTGGTGTTACAAAAATGTACCATGATTTGAAGAGAGAGTTCTGGTGGCCAGGTATGAAACAAGCAATCATAGAGTATGTAAGATCTTGTGTGGTATGTCAGAAGTGTAAGGTCGAACACCAGAGACCCCCAGGTCTACTTCAACCTCCGGAGATTCCAATGTGGAAATGGGAAGGCATTACTATGGATTTCGTATCCGGGTTACCCCGTACCCGTTCTGGTTGTAATGCAATATGGGTGATTGTGGATAGGCTAACAAAGAGTGCTCACTTCTTAGCTATGAATATGAAATGGTCATTGGACCGGTTGGCTAGATTATACATTGCAGAAATTGTAAGATTACATGGTGTACCTGCGAGTATTATTTCAGATCGTGATCCTCGGTTTACTTCCAGATTCTGGGGAAGTTTACAACAGGAATTGGGTACTGAACTGAGGTTGAGTTCTGCTTATCATCCCCAGACTGATGGCCAATCTGAGCGTACAATCCAGACCTTGGAAGACATGCTTAGAGCTTGTGTACTAGAGCAAGGCGGTTCATGGGAGAAATACCTACCATTAGTAGAATTTGCTTATAATAACAGTTGCCATAGTAGCATTGGAATGGCTCCTTATGAAGCGTTATACGGAAGGCGGTGTCGTACGCCCTTATGCTGGAATGAAGACAGAGATGCAATCCATTTAGGGCCCGAGTTAATTCAGGAAATGAATGATCAGGTGATAATGATTCACGAAAAGATGAAGGTTGCACAAGACCGTCAGAAGAGTTACTATAACAATCGTCATAGGCCACTTGAGTTTCAGGTGGGAGACTGGGTGTTCCTGAAGGTTTCACCTACCAAGGGCGTAGGTCGGATACTAAAGAGCCATAAGCTCAACCCACGGTATATTGGGCCGTATCAGATTCTGGAAAAAGTTGGTGATGTTGCTTACCGATTGGATCTTCCCCAATCATTAACTAATATTCACAATGTGTTTCATGTGTCACAACTTCGAGCATACATTCCTTGTGACTCCATGATCGTACCTGAAGATTCTATTGAGCTGAAAGAAGATTTGACGGTAGAGGTGGCACCTATTGGTATTGAAGGATATCAAGCTAAACGATTGAGAAACAAAGAGGTATCATTGGTGAAAGTGAAGTGGTGGAATATAAATGGAGTAACTTACACATGGGAGTTGGAGGCGGACATGAGACGGCTGTACCCCAATCTTTTTCAATAAGGTACGTTGATTTCGGGGACGAAATCCCTTTTTAGGGGGAGTGGATGTAACATCCCTAATATTTTAGAAAAGTTTTAATTGGCGAAAAACATTAATAATTGCCCAACCAGATTTATTGAAATTTTGGGAATTATTAGTATTAAAAATGCAATTAGAAATAATTAAATGTTGTGGGAATAAATAAATTTATTTGATTAATTAATTATAAAAGATTAAATGAAAGTAAATAGAAGAAGATAAATTTGAAGTTACAATAGGGTAAAAGGTGAAGGGTGAAAGGTAAAAGTTTTAGTTAAAACTTTTAAAAGAAAATGTAATTGAAATAGGAAATGACCCAATTGCCCTTGTGCCTTAAATTTTAAATTCTTTTCTTCCTTCTTCCTCACCTCCACGCGAATACCTCTTCTCCTTCTTCTCCTCAAGCTTGCCGTGGCTGCATGCTCCAAGAGGGAGACCGTTTCTCGCCGAAACTCTGAGATAACTACGTTTTCGAGACCGTAGTTTCGAGGTGAGTCCCATGGGTCTTTTAAATTAAGCTTTCGTAGCTCTTTCATTTTCTCCGATAAACCGAAGGGTCGTGCATGGAGGGGTAAGCTTTGGTTTCCTACTCCTCCAGTGTGTAGAAGCTTGAAAAAAAATGGCTTTTAGAGTAATGAGAATGGTTTAACATTGATGGGTTTTGCGTTTCGACCTCCGTAGGTGACAAAACAGCCGTCGGAGGATCGAACGGCGAAGTGGGTGTTGATTTCGGACGTAGAACGTTGGACATAGCGTCGAGGGAACGCCAATCTCATCAAGAACGAGTCGTCGGAGCTCGGAATCAAGGTAAGGGGGGTGTTCGGGTTATAATTAATTAGAATAGGTGAGTATGATTGAATTAAGTCATTGAATGAAACATGGAAATAATGAGATTTGATAATGCGTAATAGTAGTATGTGTATGAATGTAAATTGAGTGCGGTTTGTAATGACTATGAAGATGACGTGATGAGAATTGTGGTGATTTGATGAGTTTAGTGGCAATGTGATAACGGGCTTGACAAGTAGGTCACCCAATTGATGAATATGTGTTTTGTTGCTGGCCACTTGCAGTATGATATGAGAAATATGAATATACTTGTGTGATTATGTGGTGTAGGACGGCCGACGGTATGTGCAGCCCCTCGTTTCTGGCTCCCGTGGTGTTTATGCCCAGTTGAGCTACCCAGTGGTCAAGTAGGACCCAGTGGTTGAGGAGGAGAGTCAAGTAGGACTCAGTGGACCAAGCAGGGTTCACGGGGTGTCAAGCAGGACCCCCAGCTAAAGGCCGATCCTTTTAGTATCCGGATACTAGGCGTCGATTTGATATGAGAGTCAGTTGTGTTATTCGATGTATTGTTAACATTGTGTAATGATATGAATATGTTTTATGATGATTGTTCATTGTGATTGACAAATTGGAGATAAAGAATTGGAATTGAATCCTTAATTGGTAAGTAGAAATTGAGAACAAGATGTAAGATGAATGGTACAAACAAAAACTAGTAAATATGTTCCTTGTTCTTAAATTGTTATTCTACATTAATTATGATACCAAACACTCACCCTTGCTGTTGTTTCTTTAATTTTAGTAACCAATGACAGGGAGGAGGTTGAAGCCCCGGAGATGCGTCAAGCGGAGAATTGATGCCAAGAAGCGAAGGGAATTTATGAAATGAACTATGTGTGTAATGTGTGTTGTGAATTATGTATGTTGTGCTTGGATGTTGTGTATGCATGGTGAGTCAATTTGGAATACTGTTATCGTAGTCATGAATGTGATGAATAGCAAATAGAAAACTGAATGTTGTTGATGTATATTGGCATGGAGCCAATGGTAGTGTATTTGATGCATGAATATAAACAGGTTTGATCTATGATTAGAAATATGAATGATGTGGGATGATAGGTGAATGGTCTAGTGCATTGATGATTGATGTACATGTAGCAGAATGAAATTAGAAGTGAAGTGTATTGCATGATTGAAATGTTGGTAAGTGTATGAACTAAGTCAGAGGAGACATGTGAGTGTTTAAATTTGTGGGTTGGTATGAAAACTTTAAGTCCTTCGCATGTACTGCATAACTCGCTCAAGCGAGATGAATTCTCGCTCAAGCGAGAGGGCTTTATGACAGTATTATGCTCTCTGGTCAAATCTCGCTCGAGCGGGTATGTTTTAGCTCAAGCGAGATAGGTAAGAATTAGGAGAAGGTGGTTTCTGGAGGTTTTGCGCTCAAGCGGTTATAACCTCGCCTGAGCGAGGAATAGAGGAAATGGCCACTGTGCTGATCTCGCTCAAGCGGGAGAAATCCCCGCTCAAGCGAGAAGTGTATGAGGTATCAGGGGCTGCTACTGGGTGGTTTTAGCTCGAGCGGATTGAGTTCCGCTCAAGCGAGGACCATAGGATTAGATTCTGGAGTTTATTCGCTCAAGCGAGATGTGCTCGCTCAAGCGAATAAAGAGGAAACTAGCTATTGGAAAAACCTCGCCTAAGCGAGAGTAGTTTGTTAGAGCGAGTCAGGTTAGTAAGGTTACTGGAGTTAATTCGCTCAAGCGAGGAAATCTCGCTCAAGCGAACTAAGGCCTGATGTATATGAATGTATTCGTTCAAGCGTGAGTGTGGCTCGCCCAAGCATAGAATATAAACCTCGCTCAAGCGAGTTGGTGCCTCGCTTAAGCGAGATACTCCTGATCCCCTTTTTCCCTCCTTTTGCTCTATTTAACTAGTTTTCTCCTTTTTCCTTGATTGTTTAATTTAATTGAGTCTGTTTACTATTTTAAATATGTTTAGTGAAACATAAACATTATTTTGAATTATAACTTAATTATAATTATTGATTGTGAAAAAATTTATTGTAAAATTTAATCGAATGAATAAAAATAAATGTAAAATGACCTAGGATGTTACAGGTGGTATCAGAGCGGTTCTTTCTAGTGCCGGGTGAATGGGCAGTGTTAGAGGATAGTTTGAGTCCCATGTTGGACTATTTTTGCATTGTATGGAAATTGTTGTGTTATAATTGAGTTGTAACAGGTTCACTTGGCATCATTTCCCTTGGCACTCTGGTGGCATTATGTTATGTATATGTATGAGGTAAATGCCCTATCCCTGATCGATCATTGGTTATTAATGGTGATGTGTTTGGTTATTGTAGAACTACTTTATGGCTGAAGAAACTAGTTCAGGAGGAGGAGATGATTTCTTCTTAAAATTTTCCCAACTGTTGAGTAGGACTGAATCTGGTCCCACTCTTGATAAATTCCTGAAGAGGAATCCACCTGTTTATAGAGGAGGCCATGATTATGATGGGGCTCATGTCTGGATGCGAGAAATTGAGCAAACATTTGAATACTTTGAATGCTCTGAAGAACAGAAAGTCCAATTTGCTACTTATCAATTGAAGGATGAGGCTCGTGTGTGGTGGTCGAGGACTAAGATTCAGATGAATGCTGCGAGTGAACCCTTAATGTGGATGAATTTCAAACGGAGATTTCTTGCTAAATACTTCCCAGATAATTACAAAATTCGCAAGGAGATGGAATTCTTAAAACTTGAGCAAGGCAAAATGTCAGTGGCAGAATACACGTCACAGTTTGATGAACTATGTGATTTCTATCATCCTTTTTCTCTTGAAGGAACCGAAGGTAGTAAGTGTGCAAAGTATGAATCCGGGCTGAGAATTGAACTCCGAAGTGTCATTGTTCCTATGGAGATCCGTGACTATCCTACTCTGGTAAACAAGGCCAGACTTGCTGGTAAACGAATTGAAGTGAAGAAACAAGTAAACGAATTACTAGAAAAGGGCTTTATCCGACCCAGTGCCTCACCCTGGGGCGCTCCGGTGTTACTGGTAAAGAAGAAGGACGGTAGTATACGAATGTGCATTGATTACCGACAGCTGAACAAACTGACAATCAAAAATAAATATCCACTACCTCGGATTGACGATTTACTGGACCAGTTGCGAGGCGCCGTTGTGTTCTCTAAGATCGACTTGAGGTCGGGGTACCACCAGATCCGAGTGAGGTCGGAGGATATCCCAAAGACAGCATTTCGGACTCGGTATGGGCACTTCGAGTACGTAGTAATGCCCTTTGGAGTAACGAACGCTCCTGCCATTTTTATGGACTATATGAATCGGACCTTTCAACCATACTTGGACCAGTTTGTGGTAGTATTCATTGATGATATTTTGGTATATTCGAGGTCGGACGAGGAGCATGCTCAACATCTTCGACTTGTTTTACAAGTACTTCGGGAGAAGAAGTTGTACGCTAAACTATCTAAGTGTGATTTCTGGGGGAGTAGTGTACAATTCTTGGGGCATATAATTTCCCAAGAGGGAATCTCAGTTGATCCGACAAAAATTGAGGCGGTTATGGCTTGGGAGAGGCCGAAGTCAGTAACTGAAATCAGGAGTTTCCTCGGATTAGCTGGATACTATCGACGCTTCATTGAGGGGTTCTCTCGGATAGCACTTCCTCTGACTCGGTTAACAAGGAAAGGAAACCCCTTCGTGTGGTCGGAAAAATGTGAATTAAGCTTCCAAACTCTTAAGCGATGTTTAACGACTGCCCCTGTGCTTGCACTGCCCGATGTAACACAGGAATTTGAAGTATATTGTGATGCATCCAAATTTGGATTGGGGTATGTGTTGATGCAAGCTGATCGGGCAATTGCTTATGCTTCGAGGCAATTGAGGCCACATGAGGAGAATTACCCGACTCATGATCTGGAACTTGCAGCAGTGGTGTACGCACTGAAGATTTGGCGCCATTATCTGTATGGAGCTCGCTTTGTAGTATTCAGTGATCACAAGAGTTTAAAGTACTTATTTGATCAAAAGGAGCTAAATATGAGACAGAGGCGATGGGTGGAGTATTTAAAGGATTACGACTTCGATTTAAAGTATCACCCGGGCAAAGCGAATGTTGTGGCAGATGCACTAAGCAGGAAGGTATTACACGTGGCTTACCTGATGGGTAGAGAGCAGGAATTGCTGGAAAGCTTTAGAGATATGAATGTTGGAATTGTTATGGACGCGCCAAACCGAATGACAATCGGAATGTTAAAAATCTCCAACGAATTTCTGGAGTCGGTGGTAGCTGCACAGAAAGACGATAAAGAGTTACTGAGGCTGATTGATACTCAGACCCAAGGCAAAAATGTGGAGATAACTCAGGGTAACGATGGTATATGGAGATTCAGGAACCGAGTGGTGGTGCCTGCACATAGAGGCTTCAGGCAGGCGGTGCTATCAGAAGCACACAAGAGCTCTCTGAGTATACATCCGGGAGTGACAAAAATGTATCATGACTTAAAAAAGGAATTCTGGTGGCCAAGCATGAAGAAGGCAATAATCGAGTATGTGAAATCCTGTGTGATATGCCAGAAGTGCAAGGTTGAGCATCAATGACCTCCAGGTTTGCTTCGACCTCCAGAAATTCCAATCTGGAAGTGGGAAGGTATCACCATGGACTTCGTGTCTGGACTACCCCGCACTCAAACCGGATACAACGCGATTTGGGTGATTGTTGATCGACTAACCAAAAGTGCGTATTTCCTGACAATAAATATGAAGTGGTCGCTAGATCGATTAGCTAAGTTGTACGTTGCTGAGGTTGTACGACTGCATGGATTGCCCTCAAGCATTATCTTCGATCGGGATCCCCGATTCACTTCAAGGTTTTGGGGGAGTTTGCAACAACAACTGGGTACTGAGCTCAAATTGAGCTCAGCCTACCATCCCCAGACCGATGGCCAATCAGAACGGACTATACAGACTCTTGAAGATATGTTAAGGGCATGTGTACTGGAACAGGGCGGATCATGGGAGAAATACTTGCCCTTGGTAGAGTTTGCATATAATAACAGTTACCATAGCAGCATTGGGATGGCTCCATACGAAGCTCTTTATGGTCGGAAATGTCCCATTATGTTGGAATGAGAACGACGATGCCCTTCATCTGGGGCCTGAGATGATTCAAGAGATGAATGAGCAAATCGCTTTAATCCGAGAGAAGATAAAAATTGCTCAAGACCGGCAAAAGAGCTATTATGACAATCGGCATAGACCCCTTGAATTCCAAGTGGGTGATTGGGTGTTCCTAAGGATTTCACCGACTAAGGGTGTAGGTCGAATTTTGAAGAGCCAAAAGCTTAATCCGAAGTATATTGGACCATACCAAATACTAGAACGGATTGGTGAAGTCGCTTATCGACTGGATCTTCCCCAATCGTTGACTAACATTCACAACGTGTTCCACGTATCGCAACTTCGAGCCTACATTCCGTGTGATACCATGATTGTACCGAGTGACTCCATTGAAGTGAAGGAGAACCTGACAGTGGAGGCGGTACCAATCAGCATTGAAGAGCATCAAACCAAATGGTTAAGGAACAAGGAGGTACCGCTGGTGAAGGTGAAGTGGCAGAATTTACATTGGATGAACTACACTTGGGAGTTAGAATCCGATATGAGACGAATGTACCCTCATCTTTTCCAACCGGAACACTGATTTCGGGGACGAAATCTCCTTTTAGGGGGGGTGGATGTAACATCCCTGATGTTTTAATGAGAATTATAAGAAATGGGAAATGATTAGTAAAAGTTTTAGAAGTTTTATTTAATATTTGTTCTGTCTGAGCCAGAGACAAGAAAGCCGGTGTCGAGATCGGTCTCAGAAGCGCGAGCAGGCGGAGTTGAAGATCGGGAGTGTAGGAGAAGAGCGGGCAGGGCTAGGTGGTCTGGTCCAACCGATGTGAGGAGAGCGCCTCACACGGGGTCATAGCCTGGATTAACCTCATAATGACTGAAACAACGGGTGTAGGTAACCAAGAGGTGAGCACGGATGAGATATCCGACCTCTCAGGTTGTAGCTCGGATTTCCGAGGTATGAACACTAAGCTAGGACACCGGGGGACCGATATTTATATTGGGCCTATACTCTTGCGAAGTATTAGAGAATTGTGAATAATTAAACGTTGAGGGAATAAATAAGTGTAATTGATTTGATAACTATGCAATAGTTTAATATAGTGAAATTGATTAAATTTAGTAAGAATACAAATAAAATAAAGGAAAAGACGATCTTGCCCATGAGCTATATACATATATAAGGAGATTCTCTTCCTTCCCTCTTCATTATTTACAAGTTACCTTTGCTGCTGGTCTGTCCCTTCTCTCTCGTTTTCTCCTCTCTTAACGCTGAGTTGCATGCGCTGGAGAGGGACTCCATTTGTGTCCAAACTTCAATTGATTCTTATTCCTGTGATCAAGGCTTCAAGGTGAGTCTACTGATCCGTTCCAATTGTGATTCCCTTATCCCTTTTATTCTTTGGCGGTTAAGGGCCATGCATGGCTATATTCGTGGCTGTTCTCCACTCCTCCGGTGAGTGTGAGCCCAAATGCAGTCCATGAACTAAGGGCGTTGAAGTGACGAGTTGTACTTTATGATCCGTAGGTAGTAGGTTAAGCAACGGAAGACTGAGTGACGGAGTTGAGACTGCGAAACCAGTGCTCAGAGGAAGGAATCGACACAGAGAGCAGATTATCGAAGCGTGGAACCAATGTAAGGGGGGTGTTCGGGTTATAATTAATTAGAATAGGACTCGCTTCTTATTCAGGTCATTGAGGTAATGTAAACAGGTTAAGGAAAATGTTGCTAAACGTAGTTGTGTGTTTATGCTTGTGCATGTGTGACTGGGTTCATTAATTAGTGGAGGATCGGGTGTGGTTGAGTTTATCATGTTATGGTCTTGTGATATCTAATGTTGAAATGATCAGTGTTATGTGACGTCGGGTTAGCAAGCAGGCTACCCGAGTGATGAGGAATTAATATTATTATGTGAAAGGTAAACTGTTGAATGACTATGTGGTGTGGGATGGCCGACGGTATATGATAGCCCCTCATTTCCGGCTCCCGTGGTTTTCGTGCCCAGTTGAGCTACCTAGTGGTCAAGTAGGACCCAGTGGTCGAGGTGGAGAGTCAAGCAGGACTCGGTGAACCAAGCAGGGTTCACGGGGTGTCAAGTAAGACCCCCAGCTGAAGGCCAATCCTTTAGTATCCGGATACTAGGAGTCAGATTGTATGAGAGTCAGTTGTGATCGTGATGGATGTGATGGAATTGCGTGGTTGGATTAATATAGTTACTGTATGTAATACACTATGTTTCGGTATGCTTACTTTCGAATGATGCTTGATGTATATGTATAAATATGCATGTATATTTGTTAAGTTCCATTCTATATTAATTACAATGCCAAACACTCACCCTTGCCCTTTTCTTTTAGTAACCAGTGACAGGGAGGGGGAAGGAGCCATGGAGTCGCGCCAAGGGGGAGGACGGTGCCAGGTCCGAGTGACTTTGAGTGACTCTCTATAGAGTTATATGTGTGTATAAGAACTTCTGAGTATTATTATTAGTTGTGTTTAACCAAGACCGGATCAGATGCTAATCTATATTTTAAAATACATCACTGTTATATACATATGCTTTCATGGTAGCTATGACAAACCTTTGGTTAACAGAATCATTTTTAGGGTGAGATTTTCGGGAGTCCGTTTGCATGTTTTGCCCAATTCGATGTGTGAAAGGTATTCGCTCAAGCGAATAGAAACCTCGTTCAAGCGAGAGTCCGGAATCTCGCTTAGACGAGTAGGGGCCTCACTCAAGCGGGAAACCCTGATTCCCTTTCTCCCATCCGTTGTGCTTAGATTAACTTGCTCTTCTCTCTAGACCTCATTTATTTAATCTAGCTGTGACTGCTTTCACTTGAATAAGTCAGTAAAAATAAATGCTTTTTCACTAAATCTCGATTAATTTTCAAGTTAAGGAAAAATTTATCGTAAGATGTAATCGTTTGAATAAAAATAAATGCAAAAATAACCTAGGACGTTACAACTGTTACTATTCAAAATTTACTATTCACTGTTATTGTTCATGATTTACCATTTAACACTACTATTCAAAAAGTTACTATTCACAATTTACTATTTACTATTACTATTCAAAAATTACTATTTACCGTTACTATTAATGATTTACCATTTACCGTTACTATTTATTATTACTATACATATTTACTATTTATCATTCTGATAGCAATCTTAATTTTCATCTTAAGCTTATACTGAAATAAGTTAGTATTAATATTTTGTTAGAACTTGGAGGCGCAGAGCGAATTCACTTTTGGTAGCAAATCAAGGTAAGGGGGGTGAGATTAAGGATATAATATGAAAATACATAAGAATATTGGGAGGAGTCCCCTACTCCTTTTAAACATAACAATATTATTATTTTAAAATAATAACTTTTAACTTAAAATTTATAATAATTGTTATTAATAAATTAAGCATCTTGTGTAACTTAATATCTAAAATATTTAAGAACTTGAACTATTATGACCTATGCGGACTGGATTGAACCTATGCAAGGACTTGAATTATTACGAACTTGACTGAACCTATGCAAGGACTTGGACTATTTATGACCTATATGGACTGAACTAGACCTATGCAAGGACTGGACTATCTTGGATTTACATAGACCTGTGCGAGGAATTGACCATAGAACTTAAAACAAACTTTATTAATTTAATTAACCATTGAATTTTAAAATTATCATATTTATAACTGATGCTGAATTATTTGATTTGATTATGATTGTTAATATTTATTTATGTTTTATGATGTTTGATTGTGATTGACAATGTTTGATTATGATTGATAATCTTGTACTGTGGAGTTTGAGCATATAGCAAGCATGACGGAAAGCTAAAATTCAGTAAGAATTTACTTATCTCCTACTTCTTTATTTACTTATTCATATTTATTCAAATTACTTTTAAGAAATTTCTTAGATTTCAATAAAACTACATAAGTTTTTAGAAATCTCTTTTATATTTTAATATATATGTATATATCTTTACTAAAATTTAGATTTTTTTTAGTTAGTTTATTAAAAAGAAAAAGAAAGAGAAATTATATTATAAAAATAAATTTTTTTACTAATATTTTAATATATACATATATATATACATATTATTTAAATGTATAAAAATATTATACAAAATTTTCAAGTACTAAGGTTTTAAAGATTGATAATTCCAAATTCGAGTTTTTAGAAATTGATTTTGAATTGACCTATAAACTTTCTAAAGAATGTTGTGAAATATATTTAAGGCTTTGAAACTCAAATTTATAAGGAGATTTGATTTGTGATTTGAAAAGGAACTGTACTAAAATTCTATGTGCGTATTTGAGAAGTTGAAAAAGTACAGTTTACTGGGGTGACTATGTCGCGATTCGTAGGCCCTGATAATATAATTGAGTTTCTAAAAGCCTTAACCAACTAAATACGCGAGTAGTTCATGCATCATGAATCATTGAAGAGAAACAAAATGATATTGTCTGGGGACGGATTATAGAAACCGAGGATACATTAGAGGAGGCTTAATTGTGAGCCTTGGGATGAGAGGGTGTGAAAGGGTGCTTCAGGGGACCTGGGGTAGCTCCCTAGTGTCGGGTACTTTCATAATAAAAACCTTTTCAATCTGACTAGTCTCTAAGTGTTTCCATGCCAGTTGAGCTGTTCATGTTATTATTATCCGGAATTATGGAACAGTGTAAACTCCTGGTTGGCCCAGTGCAAATTAAAATTTAAGGGGCCCACATATATAGATAAGTTATGATGAAGATATGGCATATCATTCATACATTCATAAATTGATTGTGCTTGTGATTGTGATTGATATTATTATACTAGTTTGTAAAAACCCTTTATTGCTTATGTCCCATTCGGGAATATTATATTCTGTTTCTCACTCCTTTCTCTATGTTTTTGTTTCATATGTTATAAATTAATGGTTCGTACAGAGGGAAGGATCGAAGAACATTGACAGTATATATAGCACGTTCTAGAAAGGGAGCTCGGTATGAATACCGTGGTCCAATGAATAAATAATGTCACTAAGCAACTGCTCTTGGGCCATGGAGTTTCATCTCTTTCTTATAATGTTTAATGTTTATTTTCTTCGGATGAATGTACAAATACTTTATAAAGTTTTAATAATATTGAGGTATTTCAGAAATAATGTATATAATTTATTCTGATAGTTTCTTTTTAACAAACATATCCTTAGTAAAAAAAAAATTATTACGAATTTTTATAGAATTTATTAAGGTGTAACAGAGGGTGTTATACTACGGGCCGGCCTTGAGTCACACTCAAAGGCGTACGTGGTATATAGGAACCACCACAGGGCCTATGCCTTTATCAGGTCGTCCACAACTGGACCGGCATCACAGGCCCCCTGCAGTCCTGTGTGCGTCTCAATACAATTGATATATCAAACAAATATCAATCACACATCAACATAATCATCATATCATTCCACTCGGCATAATAATCAACATAGCATGCAATTATATATCATGAAAATTCATGAATATAATTCATATCATAATCATCAATCTCATACCAACATCCTCAATATCATGAACGGCAACATCACATATATAAACTCAATATGAATGGAAAATAATTAACATAAAGTATGTTATTCAATTGGGGTCTCAATAACATTTCATACATATATCACATATATCATATCAATAATACCCCAAATCCATTCATAAACCATCTATTTGAGATGTACGCTCCCCCTACCTGGAAATAAGGTGTTCCAGCAGCTTTAAAATCAATAACCAAGTCACTGCTCCAGAATTCTGACTGGAATTGCAGTGTTGTTCCACTCCCAAGCTTTTCTTCGTGAAGAGAAGGGATGAAGATTTAATTATCTTCGTTGTTTAACAGTTCCAGTAGAGAATTAGAGAGAAAAGGATTATGGTGGTTTTACTTGCAAAAACTCTTAATCTAATCCAACAATAGATGGATTTATATATCTTTCACGTAGAAGAAATGTGAATGAATGGAAGTACTCTGACACATGTTTCTTTAATCATTAATGAAGGGTTAAGATATTTAATATAAAGGGAACAATACATCAAAATGGGTCCCAATCTTAGAAAATATCTGGAAAGGAATTTACTAGAACGTAGAAGAACAGATTGACGTGGAAAGCTAAAATATTTATTCATTCCGACTCGGTTTCTGCATATTCCGACTCGGTTCCACATTCTGAGTATTTCTTTTCGAGAGGACTCATCAGAGCCTCTTTCCGCTCGGAATTCCTTCATTCGGAGGAAATTCACTCGGAAAGGTTTCATCCCATGAAACACTCAGCTTTCCTTCCTTGGAAATGATCCACTCGGAATGTCTCATTCAGACGGTTCACTCAGATATACTTCTTCACGAGTCAAGCCCTTTACTTGCGTCACTCGGAAGTCTTCCATTCCAAAAGATCACTCGGAACTCGGAGTTTAATCCTTTCTCGGAAGTCTCCACTCGAAAGGATCACTCGGGGTCAAGGACAATCCCAAAGACAAAACCGAGCACAAGCTCTCGGTAATCATTAAATATCGACCCGAACACAATTTAAATGAAGGGTCCACTTCTCGGAAACAAACCACTCAGAATTATTTACTCAGAAACACATAATTCGGAGTTGAAGTCTCTTTGTCCAGAAGCACTCTTTCTGGATGGACTCACTCAGAATGTATCACTCGAAAGTGTCACAGAGACACTTCACTCTACAAACCTTCCACCCAGATATACTCTACTCGGGAGTTTACTAATCAGAATATCGGTTCGAGAAGTACTTCCACTTCTCTCGGAAACAACCTATTCGGAATCATTCCACTCGGAGATGTTTCCGTTTCACTCGGATTTACTTCACTTAAACGTGTTTCAATCGGACACAGCTTTACTTCGTTCAAAAATGATTCTTTTAATGATGTTTCACTCGGAAACATCTTAACTTTACTTGGAAATGATCTCCTGAGTCATGTTTCACTCGGAATCACATCCAGAAATTCTTCTTTAATCCTTTTTAAATTATTTTTCTAAAAATTATAAAAATCGGGATGTTACATTGATACCTACGGGCAAAAAGGTCATTAGACCTAAAGCCATCATGCAACATCGGCATCACATGTATTATTGAAATCTGATATCGGCTTGCAACACCGGGCATAAGACTCGTGACCTAACGTCGATACGAGTCATTCTCACAATATCGAAAGGTCAAAGTTGTCTTATGCAATCGTGTGTTGAGGAAGTAATCTGCAAAAGTGACTAGTGAGAAGGTACAGTTGGCAGGTAATGTCACTGTTGCGTATCAGCCTTTCTACAATGATTTGAATCACGCTGAAATTTCGTATGATAAACTCACCTACTCGAAACGACCCTTCCATTGCTCGTAAGGTATAAAAACTTGTGAATCAATTAAAGAAATGTAGAACATTTTTAATACAAACTTACACTCAAGCTCTTTTATTTCTCTGAATATTCCACTAACGTCAAAGTGTCCTTTTAGGTGACATCCTTATTTGTCTTACAACGCGTGAAGTTTGTGAGATTTGATCGAGGGATCACTCAAAAACTCTTATTTCATATAATATCAGATCCTCACTGGACCGGTGTAATATATATATATATATATATATATATATATATATATATATATATAAACATCGTTTAAGGGTTGGTTGCCACATCGGACCTTGAACCCGACCACTTCAAAATTAAAAAAAATAATATTTCTTCTATTATAATACTTTTAATGTGAACAAAACTATAATATATTATATAATGTTAATTTATAATATATCATATTAAAATAAAAATAATATCATATTTAAATATTAAATATGATAAACACACACTTAATCTTTTATCCATAAATACTTATTATTCATCTCAAACCTAAGGAATAAGAATAACATATTGCCCGATATCCTTATTTCTTTGTAGTTTGTAGCTCCGGATCTACCAGAATCCAAACTCATTTGGCCCAGCCCAAGACTATTCGGTTTTATATCCACCACTATTCCGGGTCTTATCCTTTTCAGGACAAAAAATCATTGTAATAATAAATAAGAGATTTTGATTACTGAAAAAAGAAGACATTTTAGTTATTATAAAATTGTTATACTTTCTAGGATTTTTTAGATATTATTTCAATAATAATAATTATAGATTATTTAATTATATTTATAATTAATTATTATATACGTTTGAGTATATTAAATTAAAACGAGATAATGTAATTGTTTGGATTGTTAAAAATACGGATTATTTTGTCATAAAATTACAAAAGAAATATAACTTTATTCATAGTAGCTATATGCACTTAAATCAATAAATTAATGATAATAAAACAAAAATAGAATGAAAAACGATATGTTAGCTTATAAATTATATTATGTTTTTCATATTACTGTAATCTAATTTTATAGGATATGATCAAATTTTAATATGAAAAAATTAAACATACACACATGCGACTATGCTGACTAGCTAGCCTTCATTTTTTTATTTTGAGAAAAATTTAGATGAGTGAGATATGAGCTCTAAGATTGCAAAATAACTCGTACGCTGGGTTATAAAAATAGGTTCTGATTTTTCGGTTGAATTTGGTAACTAGATTATTAGATCGGCTAAATAAATAATTTGGTATAAAACTGGTTAAATTGAATAGTTTTGTTTGATATCAGTGACACGGCATATGTCAATATTTTTTTTTTTAAATTTCCTCCTTCAAAACAATATTGTTTTATTTATTTATTAGGTCTTTATTATTATGTGTTTGGTTTTGGAATTTTAAAATTTTAGAGTATGAAATAGTTAAATTATTTATGTTATTTTTTATTTTCTTTAAATAGATTGAATTAACCAATTCAATCAATTTGACCATTAACCTATTGATTTGATATTTGTTCAATCACTGATTTAATTTTAATAACATTATATATACTCGTAAGTAATCTATGAATATAAATACAACAGGTATTATACCACATGCCCCATAAGTACCCATATATGTATCAATCTTTTATTTTTATTAAATATATCTCAATATTAAAACTTTTTATCATATTAAAATGTGATAGTTTTTTAAATAATCTTATGGTAATATTTTAATATATAACATTATAATTATAATTATGTTATGTAATACTAATTTATATTATATCATCCTAAATATATTATATAATATCTTTATTATAATATTATTTTTTAAAAATATTATACATAAATAAAATTTTCCTATCCACGGGCATATGTACGGGTAGGATATTACCTGCCCGCACCTGTTCTATTAACACGTCTATGGAGTTTATAGGGGTAAAGCATGTTTTAATGAAAGTATTTAAAAATTACTAACCACTAAAACTTTTATATTTTATAATCTTATAACTATAAGTTTAATTTTTAATCAATTAGATAGATTGGAAACTCCTTTAATTACTTGTTTGCGCACACTTAATTAAGGAATCGTTTGGTTCCTCGTTAGGTTGGTCAAACCGAGATTTGATCAACTCAAAAAACATCCTACGATTAATTTTGATTGTCTCGAACGATATGAAGGATCAATGTTAAATTTTAGATTTTTTTATTTTTATAACTCCGTTTCTCCAATTATAACCTAAACGAATACTAAGTTTATATGGTGGAATATTTGTGTGAGGGCTAAAATTTGACAATGGAGGTGAATTGAAGAAAAAGAAAAGTGCGGCGCAACACATTGAAACTTAACTCGGCGTCGCTATCAGGTTAGGTATTTGGTGAGAGTTGGGAGCCCACAAATTGTGAATGATGATAACGGGTGTTCGTGTTGTGCATGCGAAGACCTAGGAAGATCTACCACTTCACTCCTCCAACATTCTCTTTGCTTTTGCCTTTAACCATTATCAATCCCTTACTCATTACACCCTCATCATTCACTTCAAAATATTCAAACCCTTACCAAATTGGGGGCATGTTTTCTCCAACAACTCAGTGCATTCTACTCCTTAGAGTGATAACAAAATAACGTTTAGTTACAGATATAGAAAAAGATTCAGTCTAATATATAAGAAATTTAGACACATTTTACTTAGTGACCATCTTCAGGATTCTCGGTCCATTAATTAGGCAAAAGTTTGATGGTCAATGGGACACGACCACTTTCTTTATTGTCTGTTCTATCGCTCTAGGCCGGTCCACTAAGGGCTTCAGATCATGCCATTCGTGTGCAAATGGTTAATTAAATAGCTACAATAATAATGTTCTTAAGGAATAAGTACGAATTTGCCCAGTGGTGGACAACTTTCATAAGCACTTGGAATAAGGGAATACAGATTTTTCATCTTATAATCTATAGCACTGCAATGATAGGGTCTTGATTCATTTTTATTTTGTTTTTTCAATATTATTTTTGCCACCTAGGCTTAGGCTGTGCCTGTGCCTGTGCCTGTGCCGGTCAAAACTCGGTGTTTCGAATCATTTTGATAATTCTTTTCTAATTAGTTTGGGGTAATTAGAAATTATCTCTTTATTTATTAATCATTTTACCATTGACAAATAGCTATATCTATATGCCTTAAAGGTATTTTAATTGTTATTTTTTATTCTATTTTGTTTTATTAAATGTGACACTTCTTAACATTTCCTTTAAATTCAACCATATTAATTATAAAACAGTGATGTTAGTTTTCGCATAATAATAATTTTAATTTATCCTTTTTTTAATATGGTAGTCAGTTAAAAGTAAATGTTGCAGTATAAATTACTTTGTTATGGAATATATAAAGTATGGTACTCTCGTTTTTGTGCAGAAAGTGTTAGTAAAAACCATTTTCTCTTCTTCTTCTCTCCCTTAATAGTATCTGGAAGAATATATTTGAAGCTTATTTAAGGTTAATTTGAACCCATTAGTATTTATTTAGTTTCTATTTTTACTTTATCTTTTTTAGTTTTAATTATAAATATATCATTTTATTTTTTATTTTTAAAATTTTACATAGGAAATAAAAACAAAAAACTAGAAAACTAAAATATAATAATACTTTTATAATTAAAATTAAAAACAGGAAATAAAAACATATATAAAAATCTCTTATGAATTTTCATATAAGTAAAAAAAGTTACATATGTATTAAGAGTTTAATTGTTATACACTATTAATTTAATTTTTTTAATTGTGAATTAATTATATATCAACTTAATTATATACCACTTCTAATGCAGTTATTATATAATATAATATTTATTGTTTACATGATATATTTAAAGAGATGTTAAGTGAGCTTATAATTTTTTATACAAAGGATACATCGAAATTTAACAGTGATTTTTACACTAATGATACATTAAATTCAATTTAAATTAATATTAGTTGATTCTTTATAAAAAAACTTTTAAAAAATAAAAATAGATACATTTTTAATTATTATAATAGCAATATATATATATATATAAATTTTTTATAACATAAATTTTATCCAAATTATCTCTAAAGTAATTTGTTGATGATAATTTATTTGATCATGACATTCAATAAAGAAAATATAAATTTAACAAAAGAATTTATAATTTTAATTTATATATAGATAATTAGAAGTGTTTAAAGACAGATACTCATTGTTGGAAAGGGAGCAGGTCGCTCTCGTGCAAGCCTAGTCTTTTGAACACGTCTAGGAACGAGATGTCAACGGAGCTGCCCAGGTCCACTAACATTTGTTTGGCAGTTTTGTTGTAGAGGATGGCTTGACCATGGCGTTATCATGAGGGCGGTCAATATCTCCATAGCCATCACTGTTGAAACTTATAACTGGGGTAGCTAATGTGTGATGGTAGAGGCTAGCCTAGTTAACATATTTAGTTTTTCCCAATCACAAATATTTCTTCCAAGTTGTGAGGGCACTGCCTCCCCTTGTGAATCCTTATACGATCATATCCATGACCATGACCTATTTCACCAGTTTCTGTTAACCTCTTAGACCTCATCCTCTTGGCCTGGAACGTCTACCATGGTGTCCTGCCAAACTATATGTCTGCTCCACAACCCATTTCTACGCTCGTCTAAGGAGTGCTCGTGTCTTCTTTCTCTTCCCTAGGGTTTTCCCGGAGGATGAAGCACCTCAACCTTCCATTTTCTGACCATGGTTTCCACGATGTTCTTTAATTGTTAGCATTTACCGGTGGAAGGGCCATACCTTTCATGGTATTCACAATAAAATATGGTGTCATCAATCTTCTTTAGGGGGAGGTTTCAGAATACCTACGACAATGAACCTTTAATACCCTAGCTCCTTGAAAATTTGTTGAGGAGTTCATGAGAATAGAGTGTAATAAGTGTAGAACACCCTTTCATTTCGTGGTTTGAGCGATGTGTCCCTAACGAGATTTTGTTCGAGGTGCTTGATGGTGCTTGAGGAAGCCCTGTTATTAGATGCTTTTAAATGCATTTCCTCATTGATATACTTGTAAGCTCATATTTTGAAGTCGTCAAGAGTCCGAGGCTAATGATGGGCCAAGGACAAAGCAAAATAGGTGTTGGGAAGAATTGCTTCAGCAATGATGTGCGGTTGAATGGCCTCTTTGATGAGCCCCAATATGAGGCCAGTTCATGAATGTCAATTTTATGTTGTTTTCAATATAAAATATGCCCTTGAATTGGTCTTTAATTGACTATTTAATTAATAATTTAACCTTTATTTTATTTAATTGAAGCATTACCATAATTTTGAACTTACATACTATTTCTAATGTGTTTTGATATGTTTGAGATGCCTTTGTAGAAAAAAAAAAGAGAAAAAGAAAATGAGCTTCATTTTCATCATAAATTTTCCACTACCACTTTGCTCATCGTTGGATCAAGATGAATTTTTTATATGTTGTTCAAGACATCCAAATAGTCATTTTGAACAGTCAGATGTTTTGGAGGCCAGGAGCTTTTAGTATGAAGAAAACAATAAAAAATGAAGTTTTCGATAAAAAATGATGTTGTACTGTCAGAAAATTTACCCAGGCAAAACCATAAATATTTTAGGAGTTTGCCTAGGTGAGAATTTGGCCACCTAGGTGAATGGGATGCGGCAGCACTTCCCGAAAGGTCAGATAAAAGGTTTTAGGTCTTTTTTTTGTTATCTTTGATTTATGAGGGGCTTAAAGTGGATGATATTTGGCATTATGAAGAGGCTTAAATGAAAGGAATATCTTCCAATTTTCCTTTCCTTCCTCTTTCTTTTCATTAATCTACGTATTTTTTTTTGTATTTAGGTTATCCCATATGAAAATATGTAACTAAAACCCTTTTTTGTTGGATTTTGGTGTAACTCACTTCTTTTCTAGTTATGTAATTGAATACTTTGTATGATTTATGCATTTAGTTGAAGTTAGTATTACCTTTCATCTACCTGTTAAACCCACGACAAGCGTACCACAATCGATTATAGTATAAGAAATGTAAGCTCAAGTGTCGTTCCACTGAGGGTTGCTGTTAACTGAAACTTGCAGTTTATAACTGAATAAGCCTATATATAATGAAGTTAAACTATTTCATGATTGAAAGAAACTACAGTAGGTGACAAACAGAACTTAAATATAAAAGCAATAAAATAAATATGGTGGAAAATCAATTGAGAGAGCTAAGATTGAATTTCATCTATCTCCCCCGATCATATCCTGAATATATAAACATATACAACATTTAAAACTATTGAACTTGATGCAACATTCACTATTCATTTATATCAATTTCTTGAATGTAAAATTCATAAGAAAACTTTCCAAACGTTGATTCCTCAATCATTTAAAGAAACTTTTCAGCATTAAGATTAGATGTTATACGTATTCGATACGTTGGAATCTATTCTTATCAATGCAATGTAACGAGTATTTCATTGAAATCAATTTTCTAGAATCATTTTCCAATAACTCAAGAGAAACAAAATCAAGAATCTATTGATAAGATATAATCAAGCATTAAGAACAGAATGAAATACCAATGCTCAATAGACACGAAGATGCCATATATATATATATATATATCACCCAAGGTACATCAGGTTCGATTCAACTACATTCAATCCCAAAAGATGTTTAGCTACGGATGGTAGCATTACAAGCACATACAAATGAGGAAAGGAAGAAGAAAGTTGTTTCCATAGTCTTTGGCTTCTGTTCCTACAAGATGGGAGCTTTTTCTCTCCCTTGAATATGCATTTTTCACCTTTTATATCAGGACGTCTCGCTTGAGCGAGCCAAGCTCCCACTCAAGTGAGCCTTTTCTTCATGCTGAAGGAATCCTTTTGCCTCTATTTTGTCTTCATGGTCTCGCTCAAGCGAAACTGCTATTAATTGGACTCTTCCTCTCTGAAACATTTTTGCTTGAGCGAGATAATCTTGCTCAAGCGAGGGGTCTTTAGAGTGAGCTTCTTCCCTTATTTCACCCTCGCTCAAGCGAGCGAAGGCCTCGCTTGAGCGAGAGTCTTCCAAACATGAACTTTTTCACCCAACCAAAGCAATTCCTCTTGATTTCTTCAACTTCTTCATGCCTTTCTTCATTTCATCCTTAATTACCTACAATTTACATAAAAAATAGGGATTAATTACTTTCAATTTAACAATACTAAGGAACATTCATTCATATACAAATTGTACCTAATTACAACATGATTAATATCCAAATGAATGTAAACATGTTAAAATTATCCATATTTAGTATCAAATTTTCATCATAACGTACATTTATCAATACCTAATGCATGTTTTGAACAAGAGAATGATCTACGTATGTGTTTAGGGTTTTCAGAATGGGTTGAGGAATGAAATACCCATTAATTTTTTCTTCCAGGGATTCAATTGAGTTTAATAATTGTTAAGGCCAATTCCTAAAGGAAACACTATCATTAGTTGCTAGAAGGATCTTCAATTAAGGATAGGGTTTATGATTTATGCTATGGGGGATCACGTATAATGAAATTTATGCTACATTAACTTGATTAATTATGTAAATAAGCTAAGTAGGATAACACACACTTGAAATGGAGTAGGTAAAATCTAATCCCAACGCTTATGTTTATATTCATTTCAGTTTTTATAATTTCCGCATCACAATAATATTTTCTATAAAATCAACAATCCTTTATAAATATTTTGTATATATGTTTATAATGATTTTACAAGTATAGATTATTATTTTGCCTATTTCCAACAAGTCCCTATGGATGCGATACTCTTACTTTTAAATTGAAAATTGCAATGAATATTTGGGGCACTTACCAAAGTCTTAACACTAGCTTCCTTGTAAAATTTGGTGAGGAATTCGCCCAAGGGTTCATCTGGATTTTACTTCACATGAGAAAATGTGTGTTACATGTGTGGAGCTTCACAGGATATGACAAAGTTCTTATCAAAGGCAATGTAGAGAGCAGTCTAATTGTCGTGGAGAGGGGTAGCAATGAATTGCACCACCTAAGGGCCTCGCCCTTTAGGGTGTGTGAGGAGATCTTACATGCAATGTCATCAATGGCATCAATGTATAACATCTCATTGAGGAATGCATCAACATGTTTTCTAAGTCTGTGGTTCCGTCATAAAAGTCAATCAGAAGAGGTAACACGATTCTAAATGTGTATGGGATAATAGTAAGAGCCAAACGTGTCATAAAGCATGTGAAAAATGAGATGATGTTGAGGGTTGATAAGTTTGTAAGGGTTATGAGTTGAGGACCGGGGTTTGTAAGAGTGTTAGGGAGGATGAGGATATTAAAAGTAATGTTGAAGCTTTAATTGAGGTTGGAGATAGTCTAAGGTTAAGGTTAGGATTAAGGTTGAGGCTAGGGTGTGTTCCCAAAGATAGCTGTGGTGACTAGGACATAAGGGGTAAATGGAGCCGGGAACATAAGGCTCGGTGTATTGGTTCGGGGGGAGGGGGGGTCAGGTATGGTGAAGTTGGGAATGGGAATATGTGTGGGATCTTTTTGGGTCGGGGGAGGGATGACGGGGTCTGTAGGAAGTTATGTTGTGGTGGTGGTGGCATGCTGCGAGGTGTGCTTAAGCTGCCTTGGTGCTCGGGGTGGCTCATACGTCAAATTAAAGTTTTCCTTGTAGGTGGAGAGGAGTGTATAATAGACCCTTTTGTCTAGCTCATTATGGATGTATACTTTTTTGATTGTCAGGGTTAGTTGCCATTGTAAATCTTCAATGATAACGTCCCTTCCATCTCTAGGTAGGAGAGAATAAGGTTCTCCCATAGTAAGACGTTCTTTTGCCTTTAAGCACCACTAAGGTATAAACATGTCCCTTTGATACAGGGGAGCATCTCTAAGGTGGTCTGTATCCATGAGAAGGGAATAACTTTAATGGTCCCTACTGGAGTTGCCAAATGATCATTGTTAATGTTTATCCTTTAATGATAGTATATGCTGCTGATGTTGTCTAGGGTACCTGCAAAAGGGCCCGAGGGATCTAATTTAGGTGGGTCTCATTGGGCCTTTTTGATGCTTAAGTCAAGGTTATGTCGATGATGTATGTCAAAGCAAATGATAAATTCTAGGTAGGAGTATTAATGAACGTACTTGTGTAATAAATGTTAGGTGTATTTATAGTCATGGGGTTTGTCAAAGACAATCGTGACCATATGAGGTGTCATATGGGCAATGTTAAAAATCGAAAACCAGGGATAAGACCTCGGTTACGTCATGGTTGACGTCGACTTTGATCTTGCATTGTGTAACATCTTGGATATTTTAGAAAAATTATGTGTAGCGGAAAATATTAATAAATGTTTTAGAGATTTATTTGATATCTTTATGAATTATTAGGTAATTATAAATAAACTTATTTGGTTGATTAATTACAAATAATTAAAACTTTTAATGAAAATATAAAAGAAATGAGGAAAAGACAGTTTTGCCCCTGAGCTTTAAATAATAAAGATCTCCTTCCTCCTTCCTCATTATCCACGCGAGCCTACTTTTTTCTTCTTCTCCTGTTTCTTTTTCTTCTTCTCCTTCCTCACGTGGCTGAGCTGCATGCTCTGAGGGAAGGTCCATCTAGCGCTGAAACTTTGAGATAACTACATTTCCGTGACCGTGGTTTCAAGGTGAGTACGATGGACTCTTTAATTTGAGTTATCTCGTCTCTTTTCATTTTTACTCTTTTAAACCAAATGGCCATGCATGGCGGAGTAAGGTTCTGTTTTCCACTCCTCTTGGGTGTGTGAGCCTGAAAATGGTCTTTAGAGCAGAGGGTGGTATGACGTTAATGGATTTTGCATTCCGACCCCCGTAGGTAGCAGAACGAACACCGGAGGACTGATTGACGAAGCTGGTGCTGGATTCGGAGGTGGAACCTTGAACCCAGCGCTTAGAGGACGCAATCAGCACCAAGAGCAGATCGTTGAAGCTTGGAATAGAGGTAAGGGGGTGTTCGGGTTGTAATTAATTAGAATAGGACATATTTTGGGTTCGAGTCGTTGAACTGATTATGAACATGATAAGAAATGTTGCTGGATGAGTTGTATGTGTATGCATGTATGAATATGGACACCGATCGGTTTAGGATCGCGTGTGGCTTGCGATGATTGAGTTTGAAACACTTGATATTGTGATGATTCGATGTGTACAGTGGCATTGTGATGACGGGCTTGACAAGTAGGTCGCCCAGTGGCAATGTGATGGCGGGCTTGACAAGTAGGTCGCCCGTTTGATGAGTATGTGCTGTTGATTGATGGCCACTTTTTATAATATGATGAATGTGAATGATATATGTATTTTATGATTATGTGGTGTGGAACGGCCGACGGTATGTATAGCCCCTCGTTTCCGGCTCCCATGGTTTTTGTGCCCAGTTGAGCTACCCAGTGGTCAAGTAGGACCCAGTGGTTGAGGTGGAGAGTCAAGCAGGACTCGGTGAACCAAGCAGGGTTCACGGGGTGTCAAGTAGGACCCCAAGCTGAAGGCCGATCCTTTAGTATCCGGATACTAGGCGTCAATTTTTTCTGAGAGTCAGTGGTGACAATTGATGAATTATTAGTATTATGATGATGTGTATGTACTTGGTTATATTTGCCAAGTGTGAATTGTTAAACTTGCCGAGTGTGAATTGTTATAGTTGCCGAGTGTGAATTGTTATAGTTGCCGAGTGTGACTTGTTATACTTGCCGAGTGTGAATTGTTATATTTGCCGAGTGTGATTGGCTATAATTGCCGAGTGTGATTGGCTATATTGCCGAGTGTGAATTGCAATCTGTGGATAGAGCAGTCGGACGGAGTTTATATACATGTAATTTGTTAATTTCTGTTCTAGATTAATTATGATGCCAAACACTCACCCTTGCTGTGGTTTTCAATTTAGTAACTAGTGACAGGGAAGAGGTCGGAGCCCTGGAGGTACGCCAAGCGGAGGATTGATGCCAAGGAACCGAGTGATTTTGGAATGGATTATGTGTAATATGTATAATGAGTTTTTCGAGTATGTGATGCTACAATATGTTGCTTGTGATGTTGACTAATGTGCATATGAATTATGTTGCTATGTGATCGGTATTGATTTTCATGAGTGAATTTGCATTTGTTGTAGCAAAGTCGATTACCGGGTGAATCTCACCGAGCGGATTCAGTCTTGTCCGAGCGAGGGCCGGGAGGAATTGATCCTGTGCCTCTTTCGCTCGTATGTATCCCTCGTCACTTCCGAGTGAATGTTAGAATGTTTTTGAGTGAGGTATGGCCGAGAGAACTCTTTCTGAGTGAATGTTAGAATGTTTCTGAGTGAGGCATGGCCGAGAGAACCCTTTTCTGAGTGAAGGTTAAGAGGTTCCCGAGTGAGAGATGACCGAGTGGACCCATTTCCGAGTGAAACCTGACTTGTTAATTTTCCTTGCATGTCTCGTTGTTCGCTCAGGTTTAAAGTGTAGAATTCGCTCAAGCGAGTCGGAACTCGCCTAAGCGACCTTCTCGGGTTTCGCCTAAACGAATCAGGGTCTCGCTCAGGCAAATGACTCCTGTCTTTGTTTTTCTTCTTCCGCTGATTGTAGTTAATTCTGTTTCATTAATTGATTTATTTCCGATCGATTATTATTTTGAGTATGTTTAAGAAAAATAAATATTATTTTATATTAGGACCAAATTAATTTTCATTAAACGCGATAAATTTATTGTGAAAAATGATCAAATGGGTATAAATAAATGGTAAATTGACGCGGGTCGTCACACATTGGTTGTAACCTTTGTATGTCCTAATATAGGATACTCAATGAGCTCGGTGTCCCGATCCGGATCAGGAATGATGGAAGAAGAGAGATGAGAGACGTTGCAATTTTGAATTCCTAACTAACACTTCTTCCAATTAAACTAACAAGTATAATTATAATTATTTGTCTATAAAAAAAACCATGAAATTTTGTACACTTAAGTTACTAACAGGCCATTAACTAAAAAGTGCCTAGAGAATTATGTTGTGATCTTTATATATACTGTCTGAATGATGGCACATGAAGCATGTGTTGAAACAAAGATGAGCAGCAACGCTCACAGTCCTAAAGGCATAATATTACGTGAATTTTGGAAGGAAGCTCTATCTATATGAAAGATCGACGGTGTCATTAATTTATTATATTGAAAAATGAAAACAGCCAAAAGTTAAAAGAATGAAAGAATTGTTTTTTTGAAGATATGACAACGGAGACTAGATACCAGGACAGATTCTCTTATATATAAATAATAAAATAATAAGGTACAAAGAGATGCTTCTGATCGTAAAGCTTACATATTTCTTTTGATAAATATCCATTTTCATAACCCTGATCAAGTTTTGCATCTCTCTGAACGACTTTATTACATATATATATATAATCATCACCTACTTTAGAAGAAAAGTGATAGATATTTTTGAATAAAGGTTACGTATTGATAAATTAATTAAGAATTTAAAGTTAATTTTTGGCTAAAAACTGTTAATATTGAAAATTACACTTTAATGAACCAGTTTATTAAATTGTAAATCTTCAATAAATTATTTTTTTTATCAGCAAATGAAAATACCATTAAAAAAGTACAAAGAATACTTTAACTTATATACAAAATTAAACAGTTATAAATCTGTAAGACATAAAAAAAAGCCTTTAAAAAGTCTTTCATTCAAAACTTAAGTCATATTCAACTCTTATATTGTAACAGTTTAAACATTTTATGTAAATAAACAAATTTATTCCTGAAAATAACATTGTTACACATCCTCAAATCATCTAAATAGTAGCAAACAACACAACAGCAAGACCCTGCTTAGTTCCATATGTAATACCCAGACCCAAGAAACCTTCAAAATTGCATTTACACTCATCTTGTAGGACCAAACAGAAACCCAATCAATTCAATCATAACATGTTTGCCATAAAGAATATGAAAACTTACAAGAGAAAATCATATGAGAATTCATCTCCACACACTCACCACAAAAAATACAAAGCATAAATGAAGTGTCCAATACATAACCATGAGAAAATAAATTTTGCTTGGATTATATTCGATCAAACATGAGCCTCCATCCAAAACCCACCATTTTGAGAGAAATAACTTTAATAGTCCAAAACAACCGCACAAAAGATGCACCCACAAATCTATATCATGACGCACAAGACTATAGGTTGACCTTATAGAATAACAACCTGAAGGATCTCCCAACCATGACTAAGAATCTTGAGAATTATCAAGTACACCACCAAAACCATGAAAAAGCTCAAGAAGATATGACAACAAATCTTGCTCTTAAACAAATAGCTTTTTACGTCATTTTAAATTTCATACCCACTTATCCCTCACCCATACACCCATCTTTGCCCAAAAAAACATCAAATTATTTGTTGAGCTAAATAAAAAAATAACATAGAAAATATATCTGTTTGATAATTTAATGTAAATTTTATTTAAGTATGCTTTCCTTGTTCAGTATCATACATGTCCAAGCATCATCCAATTTTACTTTGCTACCTCTTTATTTTTATCAAAATTCTACATGGTTTTGATAAAAAAAATCATGGATGGTTCTCGAGGATTTTAGTGGTTGAACGTATTGAAACACGGGCTTGGTTCTTTTTCTTTTGAAATGCGTGAGTTACTATGCCCGTAAAATGTTTAGTGAAATACTTGAGAGAGAGGGTAGCATACGAGTTAAATTATAGTTTAAAAAAAATTATACCTAACATTTTAATAACTTCCCCACATGTCCTATAATATTAATTACTTTAATAATTTTCATTTAACATTGCTCTATTTAATTTATTAAGTTAATTTACCTTAAATCATAATTATATAAAATGTATATTTGTATAAATTCAAGACATAGGCAAGCACTAACTTTCATAAATATTAAATATCAAATAAAACAAGCAAGTCAAATGATGATTTTAAAACTAAAAGATAAATTAATAAATTATGAAAAAGCTCAGGACTTGACATGGAGCGGGGTTAAGAAAACACTCATTTTGAATCTGGGTTAGTTTTTTGGTCTAGCCCACTTAAAACCGATGGTGAGCGAGGTTGATCCATGGGTTTTGACCCAAATTGATACCTCTAGAAGAAAATATCGATAAGAACATCAAATGGAGGAATGGGCATGAGCCGGAAGCGATGAAACTAAGAGAGAAAAGATTTTCACAAATCACAAGTTATTTAAGCAAAGTAGATTATCGAACCCTAGGCATAGACACAAAAGAAATTTGAAGCAGGTCTTATAAACTGGAAGAAAGAAAACTCGATAAAAGTAAAGGAAAATATACCTCAGAGGCGATTGATGGAAAATAACTCAAAAACCTTAAGCCTAAGTTCAAGTTTAGGAGCAGAGCAATAAAGAGTAACAAAGGCATAGAGTTTGGGTCAGTGACTTTTAACTTCATAGGGCACTACAAAGGGTTGCAATAAGTCGTGGTTCTGGTTCGAGTGAGGTGTGATTGACAAAGGCAGTAACACGATGGTCTTAGGTGGAATTGGCCTCTGATGATGGTTGTCTTAGCGAAGCCATGGTGGATTCGATGGTGGTCAAGTTGGATTAGAGGTTCGTAGTGGTCAAGGGTTGTTAGGGCGAAAAGGTTTTAAGGCTTGATTAAGGTTATGACTATGACAGGTGATGAGAGGGAGGCAATGGTGCTTGATATGGTGGTTGGGAATACAGTTAGGTCACTACAACAATGGAGTGGATTGGTCGATGATAGAGGGCAATGGTTATGTTAAGGATTTGAGATATGAGGGAGAAGTAAAAAAGAAAGGGTGTAGTTTGAATGTTGTTTGTTGGGATTGGATGGTTTAGCGATAAAAAAGGTAAGGATTATTTGAGCAATTAAAATTATTACACCGTAAACAATGTTATCTCAATCTTTAAAAATTAACATGTAGCAATTATGTGGTGGCATAAACATTAGATATCTTAGCACTTGAGGAACTTTCTTAATAGAAAGACATTTGTAAATGACCCTTAAGGGGCTAAAAATGATCATTTTTTACAAGGTTTTTTTTAAACCCTAAATATTATTTGGGTTATGTTATACTTTAACCGTATCATATTTTGCTTCTAATTCAATTGTGAAAAGTTGAAAAAATCCTATAGTCTAAAAAATAATTGTAGATATAGTTAATTTTTTAGCATATAAAAATATAGTATTTTTTTTGCCTTAGTTTCTTAAAAAACATTCTGATGGTACAGAGTTAGACTTAAAGGGGGTTGAAAAAGTCTTAAACTCTTTTCAAAAATATTTCGCAAACAAACTGCTCAAGAGTAAAACTAATTTTACGGACCAGAGATAAGGGTGAAGAAAATGCACAACGGAAATTTATCCTGGTTCACTTCCAACATAGAAGCTAGTCCAGTCCCTTCAGCTCGAAAGATTTTCACTATTGTAAAACACCTTTACAATCTACAACAACATAATGCACCAAGTATTCTTGACTCCAGCCACTTCTGGCTTATACCCAAGTATTCTTGACACTAGCTACTCCTGACTCAAAACTCAAGTATTCTTCCAAAAGCCTATTTAGGCCACAAGTGTTTCCCAACACTAACAGATTCTGACAACACACCAGAATGCACAAAGTGAAGGTAATATAGTATTTGAGGTTACAAACAAAGAACTCACCGTACAAAGATATGAAATAAGTATAGGTACACTGAGCTACAGACTACTATAAGTCACGATCTATACTAAGTAGAACTACAAAGAGGACTTATGTAGTGAATACAAGAACTTATAAACTTTCAAGAAAAGTCTTTACAGACTTAGGTTTCTAGAGAGAAAACAAGAGAGAATTCAGGAAAAGAACGAGCAGCATTACACTCTTGAATTCAAAGGATTCTTGTATTTTATAATCCTTCTGAAAAGATCTGTTGATTCAACTAGAAGGATGTTGGTCTTTTCGAGTACTGTGCCATGAGTGGTTGCAAAGACATGCTTTAGAGAAGTTTCCTAAACTGGACAACTTTGAAAGTCTTTTAGCAAAAGATCTTTTTTGTTTATCCACTTTGAGGAAGCACGTACACACCATAGCTGTTGACTTTAGGTTTCCGTACTGATCAAGTTTAGCTTTTCTAACATCTTGAGATATGTGAGGCAGTTTTCTTAAGACATGCTAGAAAACCTTTCAATTTTTCCGTTGATTTCCATTTTAGTGAAATCTTCAGAGATGACACGGGAAAGTTCATGCAACTTCATTTCTGGAAATAAGAGATCCTTTCTCGAATACTTCGAAGAGTGAGGTTGTTTCATGGTCTGTAGGTTCACTTGACTTGATTCAGTAAAGCTTTGAGTAAGTGCAGACTTCTTCAATCTTGAAACGCATTGAGTTTCACGGACTCCTCCTTTCTTTTGTAATTAGAGTTCTACGGACTCCTGACACTCTTGAACAGAAATGTTGGACAAACAAGCAGTACATAATTCATTCTAGCTAAGAGCCTTGATGTGTATTATTAATAAATTACATGGGGTTCAAACTGCTCAATCATTAGTTCAGACTTTACTCTAACACATTTATCTTAATCCTTTCAATAAAATTTAAATATTTAAAAAATAATCTTAATAGTGTCAATATAAATATGTCACATCACATCATTTGTAACATCTTGATAAATAATATGACATACTTGCATGTATGATATGTTATCAATTAATGATAATAAGAATTATTTTAAAATGTTTAAATTTATAGAGGCAACTTGCACAATCCCTTATTTGATTATTTGATCTTTGAATGTTACGAAACTTTATGGGCACTATCTATGACGCACTTCAAAGTTGTTGTCGTAGTTCATGCTCAAAACTTTCTCCATATCATAGAGTCACGCAGTAAAATATATTATGGTCAATTTAGTGCAATTCCCCTACTAGACTCCCACCAAATGACATCCAATTGATCATTTCACATCTCACACAAGTTTCAAATACTCCTAGGGTTTTACTGACATCTTTCAGGGACTTCGAATCCTATTGAAACTCAAAATAACTTATTCAGTTAGCTTAATTAGCCATTTTTGCTTCTAAAACTTAACCTTCAACCGTTAGATCTATTAATTCTCACTCTAAACCATAATCCACCTTCTTATCTCATTGGTAATCATGTATACTATCTTGACTTAAGGTCTTTCATAAGTGCTTCATTGTGCAATTCAATTTAGCACCCAACACCTTCAATTAACAATACCTTATACACTATACTACTATAATCATCAAGTGTAATTCATCATGGCTCAATGCCCAGACATACACACACAACAACAATAACCTTCTCAAAATAAAGCTATTTAACCATACATTGACTTAGTGTCATTTCACAATACATATATATTCACAATCCCTGGTCATAAATATATAATTCAACATCAATAAGCACAACACCATTCATGCTAAATATACTCCCATTACTCCTCAAATCCCAAAATATAAATCATCATCAACCATGGCACTTCACAAACATAAGTCATATATATATACGCACACACACACACATCATGTAGCATAATAATACTAAATGCTCAAAACATAATTATATGCACATCATTATCACACTTTCCCTTGGCATTGTTCCATCTAATTCATCTGGTATTGGCCTCTATGGCATCAACAGGGTCCTTGTCTTCAGTCACTACATCAACAAGTAAGGGTGAGTGACTGACAATAATAAATCAATAGAAATAATTCACAATGTAGGGAAAAGCATAAACTAACTTATATTTACCTCCTTATCACTCTTCATTCAATTATTTTACTAAATACTTGATCAATACTTGGAATCATCAAAATTTAATAACATTATAAAGGCATTTATTCCCATATCATGTTCTCAGAGACATCAATGAATTCATTAGATATGTATGTAAAATCAATTCAATACACCACTAACTCTCAATCAATATAATCAAGACTTTTTAGTATCCAGATACTAATTGGATCACCCATCACCTGGTGGTCCTACCTGACCAACCGTGAATCCTACCTTGTCCATCGAGCCCTACCTGGCTCCCCACCTCACCACTGGGCCCTACCTGACCTCTGGGTAGATCGACTGGGCCACGCTCGACCATTGGAGCCAAAATGAGGATAAACTATATCGATTGACAGTCCACACCACACAAGCATACACATATAGCAAATATATCTCAATATCAATTTAATTGATTTCCAATACATTGTCCCGACACTACGACCATCACCTTAGGACCACAAACAAGCCACTCAGACATATTTTCCTCTTTTTGTTTCATTTCATATAACATTCCAATTTTTCCACATTAACACGTCCATAATTCTAAATAAAATCACAATTCATCATTTATGCACTTCAAGCATATAATTTTATAATCTATATTACAATCCCCACATATTCATGTATCTAAATCATCTAGGCATTTCAAGAGTTATATCTTTGTAGAAAAATCATATTCACATCATTAATTGATTCACCACACATTATCATAACACAATCATACATTTCCAACAACACATATAAGTGGTTTTTATTCCACAAATCTATTTTACCCTTTTACCATATGTCGAATCCGACGCCACATATTATTTTTATTAATTCATATCCCAAGTACACCCTCTTACCTCGTTTCTAAGCTTTCGGAACTCTTTTCTTAATGTCGGTTATGCCAAATATCTAAAATTTAAAGGATTCAAGGAAGGGATTAAGGTTTCAGCCTTCAAAACTAAACTCATTTCACCAAAACAACCTCAAATTTATTTTGAGTGTTTCTGAAGTTTACCTCTACTAGTTTCTTCCTTTGTTTCAAGCTCCACTTCAACTAGCAGCTCGTCGATGCTTGGTTTATCACCTAAATGCACCAAAACAAAAACCCATTAACACTGGATGCCATTTTTGAGTTCTAAAAACTTGGTTTTGCCTCTTTCTTACACAAAAACATCAAAATAGAAGAAACCCAAGAATCCCCATTGATTATGCCATTTTTCAGTTTGGAGCAAGAAGCCATGGAAATGGAAATTGAATACTCACCTAACTTCTACAATTCCAATTATGCTATCAATTTCAATTTTTAGCAAGAAATTGGACTCCAATAAAGCCTTCACATGTACGCCCATGGGAGAGAATAGAGCTTTTGATTTCCTTTTATGCATAAGGGTGTTTTGGTATTTTCTTATTTTCCTTTCCTTTTCTAATTTCTTTTCTTTTATTTATTTTAAGTAAATATATTTTACTTTTACTTCATGGTAATTAATATTTTACTACCATAATTTAATTTAATTATATTCCTATAAATTAAATCACTAAAATTTAATTATTCCAATGTTTACTAATTCATTAACAATTCTGAATTAATTTAATTTACTATCTAAATAATTAATAAATTTTTATGCGACACAAAAATTTTAATTTAATATTAGGGATGTTACAGAAGGGATAAGAAAGATCACACCATAAGGTATCTTGGTTCGATCACTACCAATGTGATTTACTCCAGTCTCGTAACATACAGGCTTAGAATTTTACACTATAGTATGAAACGATTACAAGGTTTTATATTTACAACACTTGAACTACCTTCTCAAATCCAACTGGATCATAATAACCTTAATGTATCCTAGAGATCATTATCTCTCACCTTAAACTCAACCACTCTAGTCCAAGAGCACAAAAACGAAAATAACGATTGCACCTAAATCCTATGACAAGGAGAGAACTTAGAAAAGAGTAAGAAAAGATAATAACTCATGTAAGAATGTACAAAGTAGTGGCATTTCTTTTTTGAGCAATATGCACTCAATTTATAGCAAAACATTTTCCTAAAATTGAAAGAAAATATACCCAATTGCACAAAATAAGACACTTACTAGAAATACGTCAAGGAGCCTAAAAAAAAGAGGTTGGATTCACTCATGTTGGTTCAAACCAACTAGGCCATTTTTGGTCCAAATAACTTCCCTCAGCCTAGTGCACACGTTTTTGGTCTCTTAAGATCATTTTTGGACTCTAAAAAATATTTTAGTGCATTTGTTATTTTCCTTTGCTCTCTTCATGGTTCTTAAACCATCTTAACAAAAATTTTAAACAAGTTAACTAAGGCTCAAACACAAATAAAAGCATTCTAAAACACAACTGGTCCTTGAAGACTTGAAGTTCCACACATGGACTTCATTTCATAAAATGCGTCTCATATTAATTTCCTTTTGCATAACCTCAACCACGCCTTAGATCCATTTTGTCTTAGGTTCTATTTGATTTGTCCTTTAGTTTCGTTTGGTTTGTCATTATCAAAATACCTGGCTACATACACAAGAATTATATTAGCAGCAAGCATTAGTAGATAACTTGAACTTAGTGGCACCCTTATAAATAGGTTTACTAACAAATTAATGTTTAAAAAAATTGACATCGAGGGTTAAGTTTTTTTGACTCATTCCTCATACAATCATCACACACACATCATCAACGACATATTCATCATCACCACCACAACTCATAAACACATCATGTATCATGTTAATCATGTCAAACTTATTATTATTCACCATTGAACTGGAAGTACTACTACAAGAAAAATCATTTTTAGTGCGGGAGCTTGTAGTGAAACATTTTCCTGACGTGGGACAATTTTGAGTCTCATGCTAAATTCAAAATAATTTTAGTGTGACAATGGTCATGGCACGAGACATTATGGACACCCTTATTTCCTTCATTTCTCCTTTCCCTATTCTTTTTTCTAAGTTAATACCTCCCTTCCCACTTTGACCCATATTTTTTTCATCTCTTGAATCACTTTATTAAGTGACGAAAAATAAAGTATTTCTAATTGATTAATTTTGCATCTTAATGAGAGGTTAGTTATATTCTAACTCCCATTTAGTTTATGTATATTGTGTTGATTGAAAACACAAAACTAAAATTAAACAACATAACCTTAATGTTAAAATATTAAAGTAGACGACTATCCAAAAGTAGTGAGTTGGGAATTGAAACTCTAATTGACTTCTATCCAAGAAATAAAGTTAGATCATTTATAAGTAACTAAGTTCTTTATTTGAATATTTAACTTGGCAACATGAATTTAAAATTATTAACTGAGTTAAATTTACCCTCAATACTAGCTTAAGCTTATGCATCTACTACATAGCAAGGGTTAAAATCATGAACATAATTTTTATTAATTAAAAATTGATATGTATTTAATTTTTACTACCTACTATTTTTAGACAAATTTATATTTTATTGCGTCAAAAATTTCACACTCAGTTTACTACTCTCTTACATTCAATTCAAAGTTAGATAAATAATGAAATTATCCTTAAGAAGCTAATCAAAGATTTAAAGGTATAAAATTCTTAGAAATGATAAAAAGTGATTTTTTTAAATATTTTGATTAACATGTTTTAATACCCTTAAATTAAAAATCAATCAGGTAGATTTATCAAAATAAAAGTTAATCAGGTAGATTATTATTTAAAACACTTTAACTTTGAACAAGATAAATTAGATTATTAATTAAATGGCATTATCTATTTTAAAACTGAAGTAGTGAAGTGAACGATTTGACAGCATAAAATGTGTAAGCAGAATTAAAGTAGTGATTAACCGTCCTTTATCCTTGGAATTTATTTGACTAATGTTTGATTGGAAAAGAGAAGTCCTGCTAAACAAAATTGTTATCTTGAACGAATGCAACAATTTATTTATACAATATATGCCACTTCGGTGATTACTTAAGTGGATGCTTCTTTTTGTGCCCCCTAAAATTTAATTAGCTAGGTTGCTAGTCTTTACCAGTTGCAGTTCACCAACAAGAATAGCATCCAACCCAGCCACCTTTATTGCATGTGCATCATATCATACCTGTAGTCATGCGGCTTCCTTTCAATTCATTAACTAATCCTAATTCAATACAACAATTTTTCATTATATTATGTTAGTTTTCAAGAAGGAAGTTGCATATTGTGATATGAGTTGTGGATAGCTTCTTAATTCAATTAAAATTATTGGATCAGTAATCAAATTAGTAAGGATATTGGTTCACGGTTTATTAGTTTAATTGTAGTTAAATCAATAATAATAAAATATTTTTTTAATATAATATACTATAATTCATGATATATTAATAATAAATTAAGTTAACTAAAGGTTATATTACATTTTTTATAAGATAAAAATTTATAATAAATAAAAAATAATATGTAAATATTATATATGAGTCTTTTATTTAAAAATATTTTAAAATATAATTTTATAGAAAAATAACAAAAAATGAGAAACTTTTATTTTTTAATATGGCCAGTTTTTAACCAATTTTTAGTGTCAATTTTCAACCAGTTTTGAGTTTATCCCTTAGTTTTTCTACTTGTCTAGATCAGTACCTGTGTCGATTCCCGGTCCAACAGATCAAACCAGCCAATCTGATCCAGCTTTTATAACCTTGGTATTACTTCCTAAGGGTTTACACAAACATACATAGGAGTCAATGCACTATGAAACCTTACGTTTTGAAAACTCAACAACACTTGCTCAAAGAAACAAAATAAGAGAAAGATAAGAAAAGGAAGAGAGAGAGAAAGAGGGAGAGAGAAAGAAAGAAAGAGCAAAAATGCTAGCTTAGAAGTGTGACTGTCAAGGTCAGAGAGGGTTCTATTTATAGGAGTTGGAAGGATCAGAAATGAGCAAAAGATCAAAGGAGGGTTGATCCTTCATTGGCCAAGGTTAACCATTTCCTTTCAAGCATAGAAAGGTCGACCCCTTACAAGCTAGGATCGACCCTTCACCCATCATACAAGCTTGAGTTAACCCTTTAGATAGTTGGGTCAATCCTTATCTTTTCAGATAGGCTAGGGTCGATTCTCAACAAGCTAAGATCGACCCTTACAACTAATTTTTCAAAAAGAAGAATTCATTGTCAAAGAAAGGTTTTTTGATCTTTTTCCCAAACTCAACCCAACTTGACGGGGGGTATATGTGATTAGTTCAAACAATCCATACTCTAGGCTTTTATCCAAGATACCAAAGAGGATTAACAAGAATACATTGTCATGATCAAAGAGTAAAACTTTCAATGGAACATGAAAAGGCAATGAAGTTGGAAAGCCATTATCCCAACAATCCCAACTAATGGCTTTACAAGGAAAAAAAATTCTCTACGTAGAGAAAATTATTTTGTGCATAAGTGTTAATGTTCAAAGGATTGAATTAACACAGTGAAGTGAGACAACAACACTTCATTCAAAAAGTGGTATACTCTTGAACCAGTTGAATTAAGATTGGAACCCCCACTACACACACTTTAGCTTTTTAATGTAGATATTTTGCGATAAAATAAGTGAAATCATTCTCAACTTTAGGAATTATGTGAATGGTTTAGAAAGGTTACTTAGATCTTTCAAAGGATGTGACTTTTACCATTATCATTCATATATTTATTTAGATTGGTACTAATTACCCGTCGTACGTCTCATAAGCACTTTTATAAATAAACCTTTATTAAACAAGTTTAAAAATATATAGGTGTGTCTCAAAAACACTTTATTGTAGTTAATGAGGATCAACCAAAATTTTCCCACTTATTATAAAATCAAGGGAAACTACACCATTTTTAATCAGTTGTCTAACAACATCATGTCTAACATGAATGTACCTTTTCTTCTCATTGTAAGCATTGTTATTAGCAACTCCAATTATAGTCTGTGAGTCACAATAAAGTGATATAGTTGGTGTAGGTCTTCCCCATAAATGTATGTCAACTAATAGGCTTCTGAACCATTATACTTATTGACCAGCTAACTCAAAAGCAATGAATTTAAATTCCATGATGGAACATGCAATACATGTCTATTTTGTAGATAAAGCCAACTATTAAGGGGAGCAGGATAAGCAATTACTTAGGCCCTCATTTTGTAAGTTGACCCATCTGTGAATCTTTTTAGTTATTGGCTGGTAAAAGAAAAGTCAAAATACCTATTCGATATAAGCATACAATACTTATACTCTTAAAAATCTAAATTTCTTTTAACGCTAATTACCTTTTTTTTTTCTCTTCTTCTTTCCCTCCTTCTCTTTTCTAGGCCTTAGCCAATTTCTTTTATTCCTCATTCCAAAATTTTAACTCTCCTTATTTTTCTTATCTTTTTATTCTCCGTCATTTACATTATTGTCACAATTATCAGAATCATCTTCAAACTGTGTCATTGATCAATTTTGATTTGTCCTTTTAAATCGTGTAAACTAGAGGTTTGGTCAATTAATCGATGCTAAATTTAAGGTATAAGAGACTAAGAACTTGTTAAGGTACTTTTTTTATATACTAAATTTTATTTTCCTTCTACTAAATAAAAACTTCATATGCTATTTTGATATTCATTTTTGTTTTGGACTTGCTAATTCAGGATAAGGAAAAATACATTTTTTATATTCAATCTTTTCGTACGCGCCAAACTTCTTCGCTCACAACGGACAAAGCTAATATCAGAGCTCGATATGTGAAAACAAGTGAAAATGACGAGCCTTCACACCCTTTTTTATAGGTAAGGTTGGAGGGAACGAAGGGTTACACGAACAGTTGTGTTCCATTTATGATGACGTTTCGCATATTGTCTGACAGCACAAAGAATCACAACCGACACAACAAATCAGTACGCGACGCGTGTCACAACCTTCGCCTACAAAAGATGCGTGCCTCCGGCCATATAAAGGAGACACCGGTAAGGTAAAATTTTAACTTTTTATAAATTAACAAATATTTTGCATATCGGTCATTGTGATTCAGGAACTACATAACCCATTGAAGCAACTCCTAGTCACTTTAACAGGCTATGAGGCTTATGATCCGGAATGGATATCGACCTCAATTCCACATGATTGAGGAGTTCCTGCTGGTATAGACCTCAAGGACCCATTACATCGGCAGAATCTGTTAACTAGTGTTTATATACTTTACTACCCTGACCGAAGTCATCAATATAATAATTACACTCCAGATAAAAATGACTTAATGACTGGAACTAGGGTAAAATAAGTAACTAGGGACCTCGGCCCACACCTACAAAAATATCAGTCTAACACGTGATGTAGGGACCTGCTCTGGCACATGCCACGAGGGATGATGTCATGCTCCTTCGCTATAAATATCACAATCACCTCTCATAATTGATAAGTTCTGTGATACTAACACCATGCTCTAATATTGCTCTGATGTTAGAATCCAGACTAGTTTGAGCGTCGGAATGTCTTTGTAGGTACCACTCCCCCTGCCCTTTAACGTGTAGGGTCAAGATGAGGACCTCAACAACAACGACATACCACAACATTCATAACGTAACTTCAATTGTGAAGCTAGACTTACCTGACATCCAAAACATATATCACACCGCATAAAGATGGGCCTACTACACCAGGTCCTGACCCCAATATGAGGACGATTCAAAGTAATTACCATTCAAACACTATTCAGATACTATATATATTTTAGAAGGCGCATTTCCTAGTTATTGAAATATGATACATGGTTATATACATTGAACAAATCAAACCAGCAACGGAACAGGGAAATCGAAATTGAAATCAAATACAACTACAACTACAACTACAGATAAAAAGAAAAAATCAAAGTGGAGGCAGCCACCAACTACCCAATTTATGTTTGACTTCCATAGAGCATCAAAGACGACAGTGAGTTTATTAATAAATCTAAAAAGTTAAAATTAAGAAGCCATTTGTATTTCTTTTGGCTCACAAAGGTTTACCTAGTCAAGTTCCTATCAACCAAAACATGGTTCATAAAGGGTCTTCCACAAAAGACACGGGTCCTGAAACCGAGGAGGCCCATAATAATTATCTTTAACTTTCTGTCTATTGTTCTGCTCTAGCCGATGACCACCCTTCAATGAATTCCACCTACATCAAAGTCTCAGAAATGTCAACACCCCATTTAACTTATCAGCAATGTCAATGAAATTTAATAAGAGAAATAAATTAATCAAACCTTTTACTTACCCAAAACTCGTGTTCATATTCTTCCGTGGTTGAACACGAAGCTTTCGGAATCTCGCTTGTTTCGTCGTTGCGTGCGAATCTGCCACGTATGCGGGTTCGATTGTCGGCTAGTGTCTTTCGGCATGCATACTGCTTGGTACCACACAAAACAACAAACCAGCCTCATTCATACTTTTCTTCTTTCCTTTATATTCTTTATTTTTATATTCATTTCCTCTTCTTAATCATGCATTCGTATCCATCTATTTGCCAAAAAAAACCATGGTATCTTTTATAAACTAATACACCATTCTCAATCTTGTCCACCCCCCAATTATTACTACTAAACAAATATTCAAATATAGCTAATGTAGTGCTGTTTTCTTTACCTTAATAATCTTGTTGAACTTCCTCTGGCTTCTCTTGGCTCTGTATTTAGAGATTTTTTCTTTTCTTTCTTCAGCACTATAACGCCCCACTTTGAAGTTTGTTTCCTCCAACACGGGGCTCTCCGTTTGAGACATATCTGTTGCCTTCATGTTCTGAACAAAAACGTCAAATATAAAAAAGATTAATATGAATAAATAAATAATTAATAATGATCTTAAGATCAATCTAATAAATTGAAGTTGCAGATGCACCGATACCCAAAATTTAATGTTGCAGTAAATTGCAGATGTATATGGCCGCGGAAAGTTGAAGAATCTTGATATTACAGTTGTAGTTGTTTTTACGGACCATAATTTAAATCATTGTTTAAAATATTTCATATCAATTAAGAGTATGGTTAATATACATAAGTTAGAAATATGATCAACCATATATAAATATTGTAAGATGTATATTGGTAAGGCTCCTAATAAATATAAGGACATGGACTATATATTATTCATCATATATGCTTCTACCTAAGTTGATCTGGTACATCTTAACGAATGAAATATATACACACACATATATATGTAAGCATAGGTGTTATTGAACCTGCAAATCTCCTGTACTGCACACCCTCCTAATATCCCTTGTGAAGAAAGTGTTTTCAGGGGAGTTTAAGGCATGCCATTGAAAATTTGGTGAGTCCATGAGAGTGTCACGGGGAGCTTCAAAGGAAAAACTTGGCTTGCCATCGAAAGAGTTGCAGCTGAAGCTTCTTTGTATTATTAACTTTGATGCACTCTCAGCATCACTCTTACTTTGAGAAAGGAAGTGCTGATTATAGGAATAGTCCAGACCCATTTGACATTCCTCACTACCCAACATTTCAGGAACATCCAATGCCAAAGCAGAGAAATTCGTAAACTCATCCTTTATATTTGGGCCATTTGACAGAGGCTGCAGCACAGTGTTGGGCTGATAGAGGCTTTCGTTTTCCAAAGGAGAAAAGAAAGAAGGGGTGAAAGGGTCAAGAGAAGTGTCGGAGAAAAGCATGTCTGGGCTTGAATGTGTGTGGAAAGAAATATCAAAAGTATAAAGATCAGAAGACATTGAAACAAAATAGTTGTTGGCTTGTTGCTTCAATGAAAACTAAAAATAAAAATAGAAGAAAGTAGTTTTGTTTGGGTGGTTAGTGAGGTGCAAGGTACGTGAGGTTATGAGTTATTTAATGGAGGGCCTGCAGCAACAACACAAACCCAAACTCTTTACTTACTGTGCTTATGCTCTGTCTCTTTCTTTTTAATGGCATGCCACATGAAGAGACATTGAGTGAGTCCATGCTTCCCCAGTTACTTCGCTATATAAAGTTCATCTTTTCCATATACTTGCCTTTTGCCTTTATATTCTTCTCAAGTTGCTCCATTAACCTCTTTTAGACTAGGTTCCAGACTACATCAATTTTAAAGTAAAGAGTTATATAATTTTAGGGTTTTTTTTCCTAAATTGAGTAATATAAGGTTTGACCTTATAACCATGAGAGATAAAAAGGGAAATCACATCGTTAGCTAATATATTTTAAAAATATAATACAACTTAATATTGTTATATTATATTTGTAGAATGTAAATCTATTAATAAAATTTATTTACAAAATAAATATTTTTCCCTTTTTTCATTTATTAACTTTAATTCTAATTTTTATACTGTACGAAGAAAGTTAAGTATATTTATCTTGTAGATAAATTTTAGTAACGGATATACATTCAACGAATATAATATACTAATATATAATATAACTGTGTTATATTTTTTTAATGTGTTAAGTAGTTTATTGGTGAGACTCTTTTTTATGTTTCATCATATGTTACAGGTTATTTTTTTTTTGTTTTTGATTTATTTGATTATTAGTTTGCTATGATTTATTTAGATCGGTTAAACAACTTGAAATAGATTAAATTGGTTTATTAACATTTTTATTTTAAATTATACCTCCATTAAAAATATTGGCTAAAACTATATTATAAGTGTTAATGTTTAAAAGGATGTTATTTAGTGGGTTGAATCTGGCCAAAGTGATTCAATTCACTCATAAAATTATGGTGCATTTTATTTTTTATTTGATTAAAGGATAATAAATGAATTTTATTTCATCATTAAAATTTAGTTTTATATAAAATATAAAAGTTAAATAGAAAAGAACCTATGAAATGTAAAATTAAGTTTAAAATAATTTAAGACCAATACATTAATCAATATATCAAAATATTAAAATATATGTCTGATGGTAAATAAGAATATAATATAAATTTAAAAATAAAATGAAAAAATAATTTAATACTACAATTTCATGAATATATAATTATATGAATATGAGTAACGAGCTTTTTTTAACAAATAAGTTATCTATATAAATATAAATTCGGTTTAAATTGGGTTGCATTGACTTTTAATTATAAGTTCGAAATTCAATATGATCTAATAGTTTTTTTGTTTTTGCAAAATTTGGTTATTGTGATTCTTGATTTATATTCTGTGCTCAATTTTCAGTTTGAATTTATGATTTACATTGGATTTGGTTGGTTTGTCAACATGTGCATGTGTATACTCTATTCATTATTGGTTAAGCATGTACCTTCGAGCTCTACTTTATGAAAGGAGTAATATATATATTAACATAAATCTTTTTTATTAGTAGTTCGACGGATTAATTCGGCCCGGCCCATCAGGGTCCATTTTTTGACAGGTTAAAATGGGCTAGATTTATTTGAAAAAAAACGAGTTTATATTATTGATCCGACCCATCTACTTTTTAATGGACCAAATAAACTTAATTGCAATTTCTAATTATTTCATATATTAAATTGGCAAATAATAACATTAACATGTGCTTAACTCACTTAGATACACAGGTTAATGAACTAACATGTGATATATATGGATGATATGATATTTCATTTGTTGTATTATAATGACTAACAACAAAAATATTAAATTTTTGCGGGACTAAAAAGTTGTAATAAAATTTATAGCGATTAACTACAAACATGTTACATTTTTTTGGATAAAAAATTTAATTGGGAAATAAAAAAGATAAAACAGGGAAATAGAAAATGAGATTTACAAACACACAAATTTAAAAATATCTAATAACGTTGAATACTATGCTAAACCTTAAAATAAGAACATGGACAGATAGAAAAAGAATATATAGATCGATGTATGCATAAGTCATGAAACTATTTAGACTAATCTACTAGTAATGAATTATTATGTTTAAGTTTTTTAAAAGAATATTTTTTTATAAATACCTTTTTTAATAAGTAAATTAAAATTATTTCTTAAAATAAACAGAAATCTACTTATTTTGTATTTCTGTTTATTTTTTAAAACTTTAAACAAACACATAAAAAATTAAAATAAATATTTTTTAATTAAAAACACTTATTCTTAAAATAAGTTTAAACAAACGAGTTTATTGTCCTAAGATAAAATAGTTACTTTACTAATAAAAATTGATTCAAATAATAAATAGTTTGACATCGTTTAAATAATATTTTAAATTTAAGATTTTGTATATATAAAAAAAGCTTTATTAGTAATCTCACTTCTTATCATATTTATTTGATAGGGAGGGAGAGTGAACAAGACTGGTGAAAAAAAAAACTGGTTACTGTAACCCACTCTCAAAAGTTCTTTTAAATTACTATTACTATTCTAACAATTGTTAAGTTGTATATAAAATAAAAATTAGAAATCATTATATTGTTTTTAAGTATTAAATATTAGTTTAAACTTTTTTATGTGTAGTCGAAGCAGTGATTTCTAATAATTAATGTATGACTTTAAAGTTTAAAACCACCTTAATAGAAAAGAATCTTCAACTTAATTAATCACGAAAACTTAGTGGACGGGCCCAACCCAACTACCCAACTTAGCGCCTTAAATTGTTATACTGTTAAATCATTTTTATTTTTTTCGGTGACATCTATATTTATTTTTTCCATATAATTTTGTTTTAAAGTATTGTTAGAACAGCGTAAATTTCATTCTACGCTATAACATTAATGTTTCATTATTTCGTATTCCAGGAATTTTATTATATAAAAAATGGTACTCCGGGATGGGAAGTTAATTTCACATAAATAAAAGTTTATTTTCCGAAAATTGAAACCAGAATGTCGTGCAACATTAGGCTCAGTTGGAATAGTTTTTATTTTTTTAGTTTTAAAGTATTAAAAACTTTTGACAACAAAGATGATTTTAAAAACTTAAAATTTGGTTTTGATTTTTAATTTTATGTTTTAATTTTTATGAATTTGATTTTAAAAAGTTATTATAAAACTTTCATTTAATCTTAATAAAATTACACTAGAGATGGTAAAATAATCGGTACCCACGAATACATGTGGATATACCTCCAATGGTATCCATAAATTCTTTTAACGGGCGGGTATAGGTATTATACTACCCATTCAACGGATATCCGCATAAGTATTTATATTTGTTTTATATTAAATGTATTTAAATATAAAGATATTTTATTATTTTATAATGTGATAGAAAAATTAATATTGCTTTATGGTAATATTTTAAATACCTAAATTGTAATTATATTATACAGTATTAATTTATATCATATTATAAGGAAATATTATTATATTAAGTATATGTTCTTTATTATTATTATTATTATTTAAATATTTAAAATAAATAAATACATGCGGGTACTCATTCCCATACCTACAGATACTTGTACCTACTTTTATACTTGCAAGTACGGGTACAAGTATCATACTACCTGTACCCCACTACCCAATTGTTGTCTTGTTGACATCTTTACATTACATGCAAAGGCAGTAGTGATGGTGGCAATAGTGGTAGCGGTGGTGGTGATGAAGTGGTTATACTAGTGGCAGTGTGATAATGGTGGTAGAGGCAAGAGGTAGTAGAGGGGGGGAGTAGTTTAGGTTGATGGTGGTGGTGGTTATGGTAAGGGCAGTGATAGTGGTAGGGGCAGTGGCAGTTACGATAGTGGTGATCATGGCAGCAACAGTGGTGGTGACAGTGATGATAATGGTGGTGGTGCCATAGTGGTTGTAGCGGTGGCGGTGCGATAGTGGTGGTAAAGGCAGACAGTAGTGGGGAGGGGGAGTAGTTTAGGTTCGTGGTGGTCGTGGTTATGGTAGGGGCAATGATGGTGGTAAGGATGGTGGCAGTTACGATGGTCGTGGTGGTGGCAGCGGTGATATGTTAATGAAGGTGGTTGTTGGTCCTTTGATAAGTATATCAAATCGATTGTAGTTTTGATAAATATTGCATTATTGTATCTATGGGGACTTGCGTGATGTTCAACAACAAAACAGTAGTTAGTTGTAAATCACAACGAATATATGTGCATTATGTCCATTCCTTTAAGATTGGACTTCCTCATTATGTCTATTCTTTTGAGATTCTATTATGTATGATTAGACATTAAATTAAGATAATGTGACATAAAAGTCACTAGACCTAGTCACTTAGTGAAAAGATTCTAAAACCTAACATTAAATGTCAATCCCTTAACAATCAATGTTAGAATTTGAATTAAGAAAATACTTTAACAACCATTAGAATCAACTTTATCCATAGAAGAAGAATCTAATAAGCATTCCATCCCCAAAACCAGTTCGATAAAGCAAACACATTCAAATAACATTCTCCCGAATAAAAATAAGCATAAGGCATGAGAAAAGAAATGCTAACATGATATAAATACATAAACATACATAAATATAATATAAATGAGTTTGTCTAATCCCAATAAAAGAGAGTTTTAGTCATACATAGTCATGAGGGCTAACCTTAAGAGATCAACATATAAGAGGAAAAGAGAAAAACTCTAGAAGGACAAGACCCCAAGGCTCAAATGGCTTCAAGAGCTTTAAGGTCCCTTCTCCAATTCCACAAATAACCCAAATTTTTTTTAAGGCTCTTAAATGAGCCTTACTGTGCAAGATCTACTTGAGTAACAAGGGTGCCACTTGAGTGATTGGACCAGATTTTGCAACATCCAGTTGAGTAGTAGCATGGCCGTAAAAACAGATGGTCTTCAAGGGCCGTTCTATAATTATTCACTTGCAACTCTCTTTTGATGCCCAAAACCTAACAAAACAAACCTAAATTATCAGTTAGTTTGTAATTTAAGTGTTGCTTTAAAATGATAAAAATGAGAATATTAAAATACATGAATTGAGTGTTTTAGTGCCAAATTAAAGGTAAAATTTATTAAGAAAAATCCTAAAATTGACAGCTAACAACTAATCTTAACTTAGCACTTTCCTTGTCCCCAGGCAAGTACCCATAATGACAAAATCATGGATGAAATGGTGCATTACAAACACAACATATAATGATGTAAGAGATCCAAAAGCCATACAAAGAGGATGATATTTACAAGTTAAAAATGTCAAACAATGGGTTGTTAGATAACAATCCAAGCCTACAAGCATTTGACCTAAATACATGAAAAGCTTAGAACCAAGAAACAGTAAAGCAAATGTAACATGGTCAAAAGAGCTTGAAAGGTCATGTCTCATAGTTTATCACTCAATGTACATGACAAGGTTATTATTTCATTCAAACAATCACAGAATCAAGCTAAGTTCACTTTGATCATCATCTCACATAATATCACCACACAAAATCTACAAGGATCACAGAGTATTTTAAGGGTTGTAATAAGGCTTGACTATAATAAATAATTATTTTTCTGGATAACAAAAACTCTGAATATTTCTCAAAAGCAAATCATGTCATAACACTTATGTAAATGCATGACTTATCTTTTAGGTGTTCTTCTTGCACTAACCTTACTTCCTTTTGATTGACTTAACTTAGTTCTTTTCTTTCTTTTCTTTTATTGTGCTTTTGCCTTTTTGACACATTTTCTTTTTTCTTTCTTTATTTCTTTGAATGCTCTCTTGAAACAAATAGTGAAAGGGAAGGATTATTATTTTTAAAAGTGTACAAGCATGAGTCAATCACAAGAAAAATTTCTTAGGCTCTAAATGACTAACAAAGGATATAAATACACATGGTAAACTATTTGGCCTTTTGTTCAAATTTAACTCAAGCTTTTTCAAGATTAAGGAATTCACACCTCATAATTAGATACTATCTCATGCATCTAATAAACGTGACACATAAAGAAGCTTTTCAAAAAGAACAAAGTTATGGTATATATTTATACAAAAGAGTCAAAATATTCATAATCTAAACATGCACATTACCAAGCCAAAAGAGAGTCTAAACGACTGTGAACACCTCTTTTTGTCCGGCCAATTGGTACAGTTCCATCCTTTGAGCACTCTTTTATGCGCATGGTTCATTTGAAAATTCATAACTCCTTCATACGATCTTTGATTTGCACAAAACCGGTCTCTAAATTTTCATAACAAAATTGTCTACGACTTTTGTGAAGACCTTGAAGGCTAAATCCTTACCAATTGGTACAGTATTAATAATCTTCCTAGACTTGCTCCAGTTTCATGACTGCTCTGCACATCTTTAAGAAAAAATTCATATCTCCCTCATATGATATTGAAATGACCCCATTCTTTTTTCTATGGCTCCACATCAGAGATATCTACAAACTTCATGAAGGTAACAAAAGATAATTCTTCACCCATTTTGCCCAGTGAATTTATTTTGCTTTCAAATGTATTTCTGTCACACTCTGGAGCAGTTTTCGTAGATGGGTCATATCTCCCTCATTTCTTGATGAAAAGTTTTGTGCCATATATCAAATTAAAGCTAAGAGAAAGATATACAACTTTCATGTTGGACTCTTTTTCAAATTTGGCACGCATCAGCCCTCAAATACGCGAGCAAGTTTGTGATGCGTAAAAAGAAGAATGAAAAAGCACCAAACAGCATCATGAATCGATTCAACACGTGCATGAATCGATTCATGCGTGAAACAGCCCCAAAAATTCAATTTCAAGTGGTTTGAATCGATTCATAGCCCTCCTGAATCGATTCATACGTAGTAAAACACCCAGGATGTGAACTGTTGAGGGTTGAATCGATTCTTCCATCAATTGAATCGATTCACACGTTCAATTTTAGCCCAGAATTGCATTTTGGAAAGCCTGAATCGATTCATTTCACTCTTGAATCGATTCATGAGTGAATTATTGGCCCAGAAACACGTTTTCAAGCTTCTGGATGGTGGGCAAGGCACTAAAGATCATAATGGAGCATTGAAGCATCATAATGGAGCACTCAAAACTGATAATGGAGCACCATGATTTGTTAATTGATGAGTGCACCCTCCAATTCCAATTGTTTATGGCAATGGCTTTGCCTTTGGACTCCTATAAATAGGAAGCAAGTGAAGGGGCAGAGGGGACGGATTCTTCATTCAAGAAAAAATTCCTTCTTCATTGGTTGCCTTCTCTGTTCTTCTTCTTCTTTTGGTTCTTCATTTCCGGCTCAGCGCGTTTGCCACAGATTTCAATTCCAGCACCGCTACAACACCGCCACTATTTCCAACATCCAACTACAACACCGGCTCATAGCCCTCCACACCGGTTCCTTTCTGTTCCTTATTTCCCTTGTTTTCATCATTTATTTTCCTGCCAAATTTCTGCCTGTTGGTTATGGTTTTCTGTGTAGTATAGCTTATATTGTCAATACTTACCCTTTACCCCTAAAAAATAAAAATAAAAATAAAAAAAATAAAAAAATAATAATAAATAATAAAATAATAAAAATAAATAAGTAATAAGTTTTGCACATGTTTTGTTTTCTAGCCTAAAAATTTCCATTTTTTAACAGTGTCGTACGGGAACACTTCCGTCTACACAATCTCCTTAGGATCCGTACACGTGCGAAGAACTTCGTCTTGTATGAGTTCCTCATATCAATGACTTCCATCATCATGTTCCGAGTCATTTTTTTTTCAGAACTACGTAACCCTAATTTCTTGATAATTCAAGAATACGTAGGAGCAGGACTTTAACTCCTGTCGGGCGCATCTTTCTTATTTCCTTTTACTGATTTATTTCCTTGCTTTTTGCGTTTCTTTCGTGTTGTTACTTTTTGTCGTTTCCGTGAAAATCAATTTAGACGTGACGTCTTGTTGATTTCCCCCTAGTTTTTATTCAAACCTCGCTACAATTCATAGGGAAGGGATACTTAGGACAAGACGTCCCGCTTATCTCTTTCCTATCCCTATCCTTTTTTACCCGAGGATGTTTAATTTAGACGTGACGTCTTATTGGCATTCTCTCACCCTCTCTGTCTCATATCGAAGTCGAGCTTAATTCGGACGAAACGTCCCATTGACCTCGCTTCAACATTCTATGTCTGTACAGTTCTCTACTCCATTCTATCATTTTCAAAATAAAAGTAAAAGGGAAGAAACCATGTTTTATTTAAGGCTATTTATATTGTGCTTTCAATCTTGGTACTGTCTTTGACAGGCGATGTAGGGTGCTAATACCTTCCCTACTCGTAATCGACTCCCGAACTTGAATCTCAACTTTCAACCAGTGCTTTACTGAATTCAGTTTTTTTCCAATGTTTTTCCTATGAATAAAAATGTTGGTGGCGACTCCCTGTTTCATTCGACCCATTATCTCTTTCTCGCCGCGCCGTCGCGATCCAGGTTGCGACAGATGGCGACTCCGCTGGGGACACTTAAGAGAGTCAGGCCAGTTTGATTGAAAGCGCATGTTTTTTTTATATAGCCTTTGTTAGCTTGGATTTCTTCCCCCTTGTTTTATTTTCTGTTAATTGTTGTGAAAGTTTGTTCTTGTTTCAATTGTATCTTGTTATTTGTTTCATTATCTATGTTTGCATGCTTGTTGAACCCTAGGGTAGAGGACCATGTTACTTTCTTGTAATTATTGAACCCTAGGGTAGACGACTTTGTATATTTGTTCTGTGTTTGTTCTTTGTGCAAAATGAAGTAAGGTAAAAAAGTATTGAATGCCTTTTCACACACTACACTCACAAATTACTCGCACACACTTATGAGTGGCGCCCTATACCCGGGCCCCAAATGAAGCTTAAGTTAGGAGAGGTTGGTAACAGAATCGTATGGGATGTACTTCCTATCCGGTGTTCGTGAGAACCTCAACCAGAGTTCGACCTCTCATGATATACGCACCTAGTGGTTCCCCACTGTTGCGTCCCTGTCATGGGTAGGATCTTGGCTCTGGTGACCTTCTAGAAGTCTAGAATAAGCCACCTGGTGTGAAGAGCCACTTTTAGACAAACCATAGGGCCTAGAGAAAACTTTCAACAAAACCCGACCTAGGCCACAAAAGGGCAAACTTTACTTTACCTTACGTCATTTTTGCTTTCCCCTTTTATCCAAGAAAATGAATTATCTACCACCCGCAGATTTACTGAGTTATTGAAATAATGACTCGTTTTGAAACACACAGTATTCTTCGGGTGAATAGATAATCCTCTTTTGGTCGTGTACCCTTTGAGTATCTATGGAAATTGACATGGGATTGAACTTAAGAAATAAGGGCTGTAATTGCCCGAAGAAGATGTCTGAGCTAGAGGCTCCCACCTCAGGATGAAAGATTTCTTCTGTCTTCATAATTATCCCATATTAATTTCTATGATTACCATACCTAGTACTTTTGAATGATAAGTTCTAAGGAATGGTCAAAGGATACTCGCCAAAGTCTGTGATTGTTTCCCACAACATTTTCCTTCTTTCTATTTCCGCCTAACATTTTTTTCTTCTTCTTTTTTTTTTTTAAAAAAAAAAGACACCAACGTCACGGGTAGGCATCCTTACCAGACCCGGCTCCAAAAGAAACTCATGGCTGAGGCAGAAGCTGTTGAAGGAAACTTTAGAACCGAGTTCGATCAGCTGAAAGAGCGAGTCACGGAGTTAACTAAACTCTTAGAAAAGAAACTTACCGAAGGAGGCTCCTCTGCAGGTGTTGAGGATGCCCAACAACAGCCTGCCACCGCGCCACCTCCCCTTGGTTCTGACCCAGCAAGAACCCAACTCCCTAACACAACGACACCCCCTCTCACCATCCATGTCAGAAGACCTAACCCTACCATTGAGGCCCAGCCACCATACGGTCAGTCCCATGCACAACAACATACGTTTGTCGGTCCTGACGGCAATCCAATACCTTTTCCACTTTATGGCCTACCACCGGGGTATTATCCCCCGATCGCTAACCAGCAAGATGTTCACGACCCACAAGCGATGAATCTTCATGCTTCATACCCTACACCGCCAAATATACCACCACTCCACCAAACCCAAAACACGCAAGCCCATGACCCACAAACTTACCAAACCCAAAACACACAAGCCCCGATGGCCCAGCCAACCTACAACACCCAAGCCCAAAATACACAAGCCCAGATAACCCAGCCGACTTATGCTATGGCCCATCCTCAAGGTCCCTCACCAAATACAGGCCTAGTAAACCAGTCCCATGTGTTGCCTCCGTTCAACCAGTCATTCGGCTATCCGTATGGATACGGAACCCCATATGGGACCAATCTCCAAGATACAACCCGCGCGGTCGCGGCTCCTCGAAGGGAAAGGATAGAGATCTTAGAAGAGCGTTTAAGAATGATGGAAGGCGCCGGAGGTTTTGGACTAATAGATGCTTCGGAGCTATGTTTAGTCACAAATGTTATCCTCCCGCCCAAATTCAAGATGCCAGACTTTGACAAGTATCGGGGAATGACTTGTCCTAAGAATCATCTCACGATGTACTGTCGAAAGATGGCATCTTACTCTTCTAATGACCAACTGTTGATCCACTACTTCCAAGATAGTCTAGCAGGAGCTGCTCTTACATGGTATGCTCACCTTGATCGGAACCGTATCCGTTGTTGGAAAGACCTGACAGATGCCTTCCTTAGACAATACAAGTATAACATGGATATGGCACCCAACAGGGTTCATTTACAAAATATGGTGAAGAGGGACAGTGAAACGTTCAAGGAGTATGCCCAACGATGGAGAGAGACAGCGGCGCAAGTGGATCCCCCATTGTTGGAAAAAGAAATAGTCGCAATGTTTATCGACACACTCCCATCACCTTTCTACGGCAAGATGATTGGTAGTGTTTCAGCCAACTTTTCCGACATCGTGACTATTGGGGAAAGAGTGGAGAGTGGAATACGAACAGGTAAGATCACTCAGGGCTCATCTGGGGTAAACATGACAAGGAAGCCGACACCTAGGAGAAGGGACGGAGAAACTAATTCCATCTCTTCTAACCAAAAGACGGTTCCGCCGAGACTATTCACTCCTACCATGATTCAAGCTCCCAATCCTTATGTGGCCGCAACCACTTATGGCCCGACAGCTCATACTCCTCACTTCCGCCCACCCATGGTAAGAGCTCCAATACCGCAACCCATGCCATACCATCACCCGCAGCAAGTAGCTCGACCACCCAACCATAATCAGAACCCAAGGAATCCCAACAATGAGCGCACCCCGGTGCAGTTCGATCCAATTCCCATAACATATTCCAAACTTTTTCCAATCCTCGTTCAGGAAGGTCTGTTGGTTTCATGCCCCATGAAGCCATTGCAACCTCCTTATCCAAGGGGATATGACCCAAACGCTCGTTGTGATTACCACGCTGGGGCACCGGGGCATTCCACAGAAAATTGCATGGCTTTGAAATATAAAGTGAGAGATTTGATCAAGGCCGAATGGATCGATTTTAAAGAAGGAAGCCCTAACGTGGTCAAGAATCCCCTACCTAATCATGGAGGCTCAGAAGTTAATGTCGTGGTGGTTGATGTTGGAAATAGTTTTGATAACAATGTTGATTTGGTGATCGCTTGCCCGTCGGGCCAAGAGCTCAGTAGCTGGAAGACTGTCAAATTCCCCACGATTTTAAATGGTTCACCAGATTAATTTATCATTTGCCTTAATGTCTTGTTTATCCCTCTGCTATGCCTAAGGCTTTGAGACTTTTCTTGTAATAAGGGCGAAAAAAAAACTGTTTTACCAGTCAATCAATAAATACGTATCGAAGTTAAAAAAGAAAAAAAAAGATTTTTTCTCATCCCTTTATCCTTACTTTGATCTATTTTCTTTACTTGTTTGTTCCTCTTTTTCTCTCCATTTTTATTTCTTGCCATAAAGCGCTAAAATTGCAGATCCAAAAATGATCCTCTTAAGGCTAAAGAAATCACAATCCCATTTTATGGCTTCAACTACTCGGTCGATTGTGCTGAAAAAGGAGGTAGGAAAGCTAGCGAGCCACCACAAAAGTTAATAAGATTGTTAGAACAAGAGGTTAAGGAATAACCCTGAATCAAGAACAACTGGAGGAATCACAGGGCGATATATCAGAAGGCATTAAGTAATATTGTTTCAGGAGCATGGAATGAATTTATGTGAATGATAACATTGCCAAGTCTCGAATTAGACAAGTGGAAGACCAGTCAACTAAGAAAACCACAATTGTTGCCAGTATAAATATGGAAAATTGCTAATGTCTACAAATATAGATACAGTCAAGGGAGACTTTGCAAAAAAAAAAATACAAAAACAAAAACAACAAAAACAAAAACAAAAAAAAATGAAAAAAATGAAAAATGAGAAAAAAATGAAAAATAGAATTAAGGTTGGAGTCCAGTGCATGTGCCAAATGAAGTAAGATGGTTATGCCCAGATTATCAAGCAAGCTATCATTTTCTATACGAGAAGGATGAATGTCATTAGACCAAGAACTTGCATTCTTGTCGTCATCAACATACCCATGTAACCAAGGAAATAGTCTATCAGATGGAGTCATTGCATCATCAAGGGGATAAAAAAAAATCGAAAAAATCAAAAATCAAAAATGAAAAATCCAGAAAATAAAAAAAGAGAGAAAAGAGGCCAAAATGGTGACTCAAAGTAATTCTCCCTCATCGATGCCAAAAGACTCATCAATATTTCCTTAGATACATAGTATAGGAATAGAATCTCCTATTTTAAGTGACATCAACTCCTCAAAGGATCAAACTAAAACTCGGAAAAAGTTAGGCAGACTCAACTGGAGTGTGATCTGTTTCAACTTTTTACTGTGAAGGATGCAGCCAAAAATAAACAAGAACACATTATAAAGAAGATGAAAAGCTCGCTAGGCTGAAAACCTAAAAAGGCGGCCTAGGCAAAAGTTAGAGCAACCCGGTGAGTCGAAAACCTGAAAAGGTGGCTCAGGTAAAAATTAGGGTCAAGATTTTGGCAGAGTAGCTAAAGCTCCCAATGCAAAACATGCAAACTGAGGTATCAGGAACATGGTCAAACTACCCTCTCAAAGGCAGAATTGAGCGAGATACTTGAGGTTGTGACGTGGGATTAAGGTTCTCGCTAGTCTCAGGATTTCACTGGAGGATCTTTGAACCTTCCCTATTTCCCTTGGCCTTGACCTGTCCTACGAGACTTCACTTCATCCCCTGTATTTTCCCTGTTGTCCATTCTCTGTATTCTGTTTGACCTACATGAATAAAATTTATCCTTTTTTCGATACGTGTTATGAATTGCATTGATCTGATAAAACATTGTGTTTTTTTATAAAAATAAATGAAAGAATGGTGAACATTTAAAGTCGTAAGGGACAAGACACTCCCACTACTTGACCTCGTCTTAGACAATCATCACAAAGACTCAGCCAGGCACGCGCTTCAAAGCTATGATCGCCTCTTTGATTCTCCTCTGTCCATGAGTTATCCTAAGGACCGCGGCTTCACAGGACCTACCCAGTTTTTGAATGCATCTTTGCACTACTTACCCTTTTTCTGCAGGTTATTGTAACGGACGGTCATGTCAAGCTCTGACGCCTCAATCAAGACCTTTTCCTTAATGGAACCGCAGCTTCCAAAACTAGAATCATTCAAGTCTTCCCCTTGGTCGCCAAAGTTGGCACTTCCCAGAACTCCTTCCTTAAATCGCCAAAGCTGGCACCTCTCAAAGTCTCCTCCTTAATCGCCAAAGTTGGCACTCCTTAAAGCCCTTCCCCAAATCGCCAAAGTTGGCACTTCTTGAAGTCCTCTCCTCAACTGCCAAAGCTGACACTTTTCAAACACCCTTCCGGGGAATCTACTTGATACACTCTAACAGTCAAGCAAGAAGAACTCTCCCTCTCGGTAAATCCACACATACTAGGCGGACCCCAGATTTTACCTTCCCATTCAAGGAGCAATGCTCAAGCCATCAATCCTTCTCCAGTGGAATTACACTTCCCAGACAAATCAAACTGGGGCATCACCCTAGAATCATTTTCTTCTCGCTCAAGGGGCAGCTCCCTGAGGTTTCGAAACAAATAGTTCAAACTGGGGTATCACCCCAGGTTTATTTTCTTTTGCCTAAAGAGGCAGTACCCCGAACCATCAATCCTCCTCTAGTAGAAATACATTTCCTAAACAACTCAAACTGGGGCATCTCCCTAGATTTCTTTTGTTCATTCAAGGGGTAGTTTCTTAATAACCTTCAAACCATGTCAAACCGGGGCATCACTCCTGGTCCATTCTCTTTCCGCCAAGGGACAATTCCCCAAGGCTCCTTCAGACCATCTCAAACTGGGACATCGCCCCAGATCTATTCAGTCAAGGGGGCAATTCCCCAAGATTCCTTCGAAATATGTCAAACTGGGGCATCTCCCCAGGTTTCTTCTGTTCCAGTCAAGGGACAATTCCACAAGAACCTTCAGTCATGTCAAACCGGGGCATCACCCAAGGTTCATTCTCTCTCAGTCAAGGAGGCAATTCCCTAAGATTCCTTCAGTCATGTCAAACTGAGGCATCACCCCGAGCCTTTAGGACTAGTGAGCTAATTTGGACGAGATGCCCTGTTAGCTCCCCCAACCTTTACATTTCCTGCCAACAGTGAGCTAATTTGGACGAGACGTCCTGTTAGCTCCCCCAACCTTTACATTTCCTGCCAACGGTGAGCTAATTGGGACGAGACGTCCTGTTAGCTCCCCCAACCTTTACATTTCCTGCCAACAGTGAGCTAATTTGGACGAGACGTCCTGTTAGCTCCCCCAACCTTTACATTTCATGCCAACAGTGAGTTAATTCGGACGAGACGTCCTGTTAGCTCCCCCCAAACTTTACTTTCCATTCGCCTATTCAGGCATTCTTTCCCGTCTGTTAGCCTATCAAGGCACCCTTTCCCTTCTTGCCGCCTATCAAGGCATCCTTTTACTTTCCAGCCGCCTATCAAGGCATCCTTTATCTTTCCAGCCGCCTATCAAGGCATCCTTTATCTTTCCAGCTGCCTATCAAGGCATCCTTTACTTTCCAGCCGCCTATCAAGGCATCCTTTATTTTCCAGCCGCCTATCAAGGCATCCTTTACTTTCTAGCCGCCTATCAAGGCAGCCTTTACTTTCCAGCCGCCTATCAAGGCATCCTTTATCTTCCAGCCGCCTATCAAGGCATCCTTTATTTTCCAGCCGCCTATCAAGGCATCCTTTATCTTCCAGCCGCCTATCAAGGCATCCTTTATCTTTCCAGCCGCCTATCAAGGCATCCTTTTACTTTCCAGCCGCCTATCAAGGCATCCTTTACTTTCCAGCCGCCTATCAAGGCATCCTTTACTTTCCAGCTGCCTATCAAGGCATCCTTTACTTTCCAGCCGCCTATCAAGGCATCCTTTACTTTCCAGCCGCCTATCAAGGCATCCTTTATTTTCCAGTAGCCTATCAAGGCATCCTTTATTTTCCAGTCGCCTATCAAGGCATCCTTTACTTTCCGTTCACCTATGCAGGCACCCTTTACCTTCCAGTCTACCTGGGATCAAACCCGATCTTCTCACCTCCTGTTAACTGAAAGAATTTTTCCCGGTCCATTCAAAAAAAAAAACAAAAAAAAAACAAAACAAAACAAAAAAAAGGAAACAGAGGTGGAAAAGAGGAAAAAGTCACAATGACTCGTGATTGCCAACACTGTGAGACACCATACCGATTAAGAGGTCCCACCTGGTCCCTACATCGGTGTTCATATCTTTACTTCATTTTCACTTCAAAAACACGGAAAGCTTCGTGTTTCTCTTGTGAAAAAGAAGTAAAGAGGGGCATCTGTGAACACCTCTTTTTGTCCGGCCAATTGGTACAGTTCCATCCTTTGAGCACTCTTTTATGCGCATGGTTCATTTGAAAATTCATAACTCCTTCATACGATCTTTGATTTGCGCAAACCCGGTCTCTAAATTTTCGTAACAAAATTGTCTACGACTTTTGTGAAGACCTTGAAGGCTAAATCCTTACCAATTGGTACAGTATTAATAATCTTCCTAGACTTGCTCCAGTTTCATGACTGCTCTGCACATCTTTAAGAAAAAATTCATATCTCCCTCATATGATACTGAAATGACCCCATTCTTTTTTCTATGGCTCCACATCAGAGATATCTACAAACTTCATGAAGGTCACAAAAGCTAATTCTCCACCCATTTTGCCCAGTGAATTTATTTTGCTTTCAAATGTATTTCTGTCACACTCTGGAGCAGTTTTCGTAGATGGGTTATATCTCCCTCATTTCTGGATGAAAAGTTTTGTGCCATATATCAAATTAAAGCTAAGAGAAAGATCTATAACTTTCATGTTGGACTCTTTTTCAAATTTGGCATGCATCAGCCCTCAAATACGCGAGCAAGTTTGTGATGCGTAAAAAGGAGAATGAAAAAGCACCAAACAGCATCATGAATCGATTCAACACATGCATGAATCGATTCATGCGTGAAACAGCCCCAAAAATTCAATTTCAAGTGGTTTGAATTGATTCATAGCCCTCCTGAATCGATTCATACGTAGTAAAACACCCAGGATGTGAATTGTTGAGGGTTGAATCGATTCTTCCATCAATTGAATCGATTCACACGTTTAATTTTAGCCCAAAATTGCATTTTGGAAAGCCTGAATCGATTCATTTCACTCTTGAATCGATTTATGAGTGAATTATTGGCCCAGAAACACGTTTTCAAGCTTTTGGATGGTGGGCAAGGCACTAAAGATCATAATGGAGCACTGAAGCATCATAATGGAGCACTCAAAACTGATAATGGAGCACCATGATTTGTTAATTGATGAGTGCACCCTCCAATTCCAATTGTTTATGGCAATGGCTTTGCCTTTGGACTCCTATAAATAGGAAACAAGTGAAGGGGCAGAGGGGACGGATTCTTCATTCAAGAAAAAATTCCTTCTTCATTGGTTGCCTTCTCTGTTCTTCTTCTTCTTTTGGTTCTTCATTTCCGGCTCAGCGCGTTTGCCACAGATTTCAATTCCAGCACCGCTACAACACCGCCACTGTTTCCAACATCCAACTACAACACCGGCTCATAGCCCTCCACACCGGTTCCTTTCTGTTCCTTATTTCCCTTGTTTTCATCATTTATTTTCCTGCCAAATTTCTGCCTGTTGGTTATGGTTTTCTGTGTAGTATAGCTTATATTGTCAATACTTACCCTTTACCCCTAAAAAATAAAAATAAAAATAAAAAAATAATAAAAATAATAAAAAAATAATAAAATAATAATAAAAAATAAGTAATAAGTTTTGCACATGTTTTGTTTTCTAGCCTAAAAATTTCCATTTTTTAACAGTGTCGTACGGGAACACTTCCATCTACACAATCTCCTTAGGATCCGTACACGTGCGAAGAACTTCGTCTTGTATGAGTTCCCCATCTCAATGACTTCCATCATCATGTTCCGAGTCATTTTTTTTTCAGAACTACGTAACCCTGATTTCTTGATAATTCAAGAATACGTAGGAGCAGGACTCTAACTCCTGTCGGGCCCATCTTTCTTATTTCCTTTTACTGATTTATTTCCTTGCTTTTTGCGTTTCTTTCATGTTGTTACTTTTTGTCGTTTCCGTGAAAATCAATTTAGACGTGACGTCTTGTTGATTTCCCCCTAGTTTTTGTTCAAACCTCGCTATAATTCATAGGGAAGGGATACTTAGGACAAGACGTCCCGCTTATCTCTTTCCTATCCCTATCCTTTTTTACCCGAGGATGTTTAATTTAGACGTGACGTCTTATTGGCATTCTCTCACCCTCTCTGTCTCATATCGAAGTCGAGCTTAATTCGAACGAAACGTCCCATTGACCTCGCTTCAACATTCTATGTCTGTACAGTTCTCTACTCCATTCTATCATTTTCAAAATAAAAGTAAAAGGGAAGAAACCATGTTTTATTTAAGGCTATTTATATTGTGCTTTCAATCTTGGTACTGTCTTTGACAGGCGATGTAGGGTGCTAATACCTTCCCTACTCGTAATCGACTCCCGAACTTGAATCTTAACTTTCAACCAGTGCTTTACTGAATTCAGTTTTTTCCCAATGTTTTTCCTATGAATAAAAACGTTGGTGGCGACTCCCTGTTTCATTCGACCCATTATCTCTTTCTCGCCGCGCCGTCGCGATCCAGGTTGTGACAACGACAAACAAACCAATAAACTAAAATCCTAAAATAATTAAGAACAAATAAACACAAACATCTAGCAATCTTTAACAACCACAAACTGCAAGCTAAGCTAAGCTAGCATAAGCAAAATCCACAAACTAAACTACAAAATCCTCTGGCTCTGGGATGTACTCCTATCCCTAATTAAAGCCTTTATCTTGATCTTAAGGGGCCTCAACCTCCTTCAGGAAAAATATGTAGCAAAGTTAGTAGAGGCAAACACATCATACACATGTCTGGTGAGGGTAGGTAATGCAAAGGCTTATGCAAAAAGGTGTAGGAATAGTGGTAGGACATAATAATATGAAGGAAATGCTGAAAATAGCACTCCTAACGGCTAGGTGACACTTCTACATGAGTAACATGTAACACCCTCTGTTACACCTTAATAAATACTAGAAAAATTCGTAATTTTTTTTACTAAAGAAATGATTGTTAAAAGGAAGCTATCGGAATAAATTACATACATCATTTATGAAATACCTCATAAATATTATTAAAACTTTATAAAGTAATTTTACATTCATCCGAAGAAAATAAATATTAAACATGATAAGAAAGAGAGGAAACTCCATGGCCTAGAAGTAGTTACTTAATAACTTTATTTATTCATTAGACCACGGTATTCATACCGAGTTCCCTTTCTAGAACGCACTATATTTACTGCCGAGATTCTTCGATCCTTCCCTCTGAACCATCAATTTAAAACATATGAAACAAAAACACGGAGAAAGGAGTGAGAAACAGAATATAATATTCTTGAATAAGACATAAGCAACAAAGGGTTTTCACAAACCAATACATAATAATATCAGTCACAATCACATACACAATCAATTATGAATGCATTAATGTTATGCAATATCTTTATCATAACTTACCTATATATGTGGGCCCTTAAATTTTAATTTACACTGGGCCAACCAGGAGTTTACACTGTTTCATAAGTCCGGATAATAATAATATGAACAGCTCAACTGGCATGGAAACACTTAGAGACTAGTCAGATTGAGAAAGTTTTTATTGTGAAAGTACCCGACACTAGGGAGCTACCCTCGATCCCCTGAAGCACCCTTTCACACCCTCTCATCCCAAGGCTCATAGTTAAGCTTCCTCTAATGTATCCTCAGTTTCTATAATCCGTCCCCAGACAATATCATTTTGTTTCACTTTAATGATTTATGATGCATGAACTACTCGCGTATTTAATTGGTTAAGGCTTTTAGAAACTCAATTATTAAATACCTTAAAGGTTTACAACATCATTTGAATAAATTGTACATTTTCTCAATTCTCTGAATTTCTGTCCCACAGAAATAAATTTGGTACAGTTTTCGAATCTCACTGAAATTGAGTTTCTAAGCCTTAAATATCTCAAAACTTTCTCATATAAAACTTTACATAATCTTTCTCAAATTGAATCTTAACAAGATCAAATTCTCAATTATTTCCAAATATCTTTAGTTATTAAGTTGGAAAAAATAAATTAATTTTCTTTTGAAAATTTTATTTAATTAAAAGAGAATAATCTTTAAATCATTAACCAAAAATACTTAAAATTATAAAATTTTTCTTTAATTCAAGATTTAATTATCACAATTTGTTATAAATTAATTTTCATAAAATGTCTTTTTTCTAAAATAAATACTAATTTTTTTTATTCTAAATATTGAAACTAAAGTTAATAAAAATATTTCTAAGAAGAAGAAATTTAAAGTAATAAAAAATTAAAGAGTAAGGTAAGAAAATTCTTACCGAGTTTTAGCTTTCCGTCATGTTCTCTATATGCTCAAACTCCACATCATAAAATCATCAATCAAAATCAAGCATTATCAATCATAACTAAATATCATTAATCACATCAAATATTATTAATCACAATTAAATATCAATCAAAATCAAATATTATCAATTATAAACAATTCAAATAAATTAAATATTACTCATAAATGTAATTCAATTCTTAATGGTTATTTAGATTAATAAGATTGATTTTGAGTCTTTATAGTCCATTCCTCGCATGGGTCTATGTAGGTCCATATAGTCCAATCCTCGCATAGGTATAGTTCAGTCCATATAGGTCATAATAATCCAAGTCCTTGCATAAGTTTAGTCCAGTTCGCATAGGTTATCCAGGTATTTGCATAGGTATTTTAGAGTTAGTCACATCAGATATTTAATTCAAATTATTATAAACTTTAAATTAAAAAGTTAACATTTTAAAATAATAATATTATTAAATTTAAAAGGAGTAGGGGACTCCTCCCATTATTCTTATGTCTTTTCATATTATATTCTTATCTCACTCCCCCTTACCTCTCGTATACTGATTCATTATTGAAAATCCGTGCGCGCCTCATCTCCGAGTTCTTAGGATTTTAGCAGAACCTTCTTTCAAAAAAAATTATTTCTCTCTCTTACTTCCACCACTATCTCACTAGTACTACTATATTGAGAAAACTTAATCTGAAATTGTGAATTCTAAAGAAGAATTCCTTCGGTATTTATAGGAAGAAAAATTACTATGCATTCTATTATTTTAATATAAAAGTACTGTGTATTTTTTGAAAATTCAATCCTGGTTACTATGCACCTTTTGAAAATTTCGTACATGCACAGTGTTTTATATAGTAAATGTCGGCTGAATTATTAAGCAAAATAGTAACCTTTTACCTGGTATATTTTAAATATTTAAAATCAGTCCTTTTTGAAATTTAGCAATATTATATCAGTCCTCACTAATTTTATAATAAGTAATATAAAGTTTAAATTTTAAAAATCCAAAATTTTCTGTTAATAAAAATTTATTGAAACGTTCCTGATTTTTTTACGATTGGTAAAAATCAAGATTTTTCTCAAACTGATTATTTTTAGATTAGTCTACTTGAAATAGATTTTAGAAAATTTTATTATAATTTAACTTCATTTTCTTATAAATATTTTTAATTTTAAGTCACTTTATATGAATTTAAAATTATTTAAAAAATATTATTTTATTAAAATAATTCAAAAATTCCAAAAAAATTCCAAAAAATCATAAATAATATGTAGATTAAAAAGTTTTAAAGAACCATAATTTAATTCCTTTAAAATTTTAATATAAAAATAAAAATAGGGGTGTTACATAACATCCAAGTGAACTGCTCTTGAAAAAGATGGCTTGTAGGTGGTGGAAGGGGAGGTGTTGCAGGGTTGACAACTAAAGGAGAAACTAGATAGGCACGACAGTAACGTCGAGCATTCTTAGGGCGCTCAGGAAGCCCACAAAAGCCCAAAGTTATAAGTGATGATGAATCTGGGTGTTCATCATCCGACCTGGACTGAACAAAATTGTTCAACAGATTCAAAATAACCAAAAATCGATCAAATCAAAAATCGATCAAACTGAAACCACAAAAAGCACATTATATGTGTGATTATGGTTCTATTTCCTTTGTAACTAAGAACATTTATTCCAAATGTAATTGAAATGAAAATTGTATTGGAAAAATTTTCTAGTTATTTTGTAGGGTAATAGAAATTTTGGTTTCTTATATTTATAAGGGAAACTCTACCAAAATTTTGTTAAATTTTTAACTTTAATCACATTGTTGACTAATATTTATTAACTGAATTGTGCAAGATACCTATTAGATCAAAATGGTTGAGAATGGGGCAAAGCTTGCTGCATAGATGGAGGGTGAGGTAGATGAGGAGGCACCGACCCTTTCATCTGTTGACGACAATGCTTCTTATATAGAGGTTGTTAGAGGAAAGAACAAGAAAGAATGTGTACGGCCTTGGACACCTTGCCAGTGAGTTCGTTGTATCTTCCCAATGCTCTAGCTCCTTGGCTCCACCATTGGACAATGTTCAAGTTATTGTAGACCAGAAAAAGGAGCTTGTAAAGAAGACCAAGGAAATTGTGGTACTCTAGGAGATGCAATAGAGGACTGAGTCTTAGTGCCAGAGCACTAGAGTTCATGTGTGTTATAGGGTACCAGAGTCAGCAGTAATCGGATGCATCTCCTCAGTAACAAGATTAGGACCAACAATAACCCCTTTCCCTTCCCCTTCTTGACATTGCATTTCATTTTTTCACATTGTATTTACTTTTTACACATATTGTATATACATGATTAGGCTATTAATTATGTCGTATATAAATTTTTCCATGTTTAATTGTTAATATTTTATTATTTAGCATCATAATCTAAATTTAGGATTAATTGTTATCTATCAAGTTGTTTATGAGTTTAGGCTTTTATTAAAAATCTAAGAAAGGTAAATAAAATAGATTAGCGATCAACATATCTTGTTGCTAATGTGTTGACATAAAATAACATTAGCGACAGGTTTAGAGATGAGATTGACAATGAAATCACAGACCACATTTGGCGATGATATAGTACCCGTTGCTACAACTTGTAACTACTACTGAAAGTTTGTAAACTTTAGCAACGGTACTTTGATGTCGTAAAAGTTTTGTCACTTACATCTGATAAACATGTTTGCCACCAATGTAGTTATGACAATAAACCAAAACTTTAATGACGGGCGTAGTTACAGGTTGTGGTCGTAGCTACCTACGTCACCTTCGAGAAAAAATGATGTGTAGGTAAAGATGTTAGCGGTGGACGATGTTATGTTCGCTGCATATTTTTTTGTTGCTATTGGTCACAAAATTAGGGTTGACGTGCTATTGGCAACACAAGGTTTAACGATAGGATCTTGATGCACCTAAATCTATTGCTAACCTTTTTAGTGATGACTTTTCTAAGTTTAGAAATGGATATTATTCGTCTCTAACCTAGTTTTTTTTGTTGTGTGCAACCGTGGTAATAATGGTGGCAATGCCAAAAATGTCAGCTGTAATGATGACGACAGGGTAATGGTATGGTAGCCTTGGTGAGAGTGGTGGTGGTGGTGGTGGAAGATGGTCTCAAGTTTAAGGCTATGGTGGTGGCGGTGTTAGTTATGGTGTTGGTGGTGGCGGAGGCAACGATGGTGGTAATGGTGGTAGTAGCGACGATGATAGTTGGGGTGGTGATATGGTGGTTGTAGTAGCATTTTAGGTTTAGGATCAGAGACTTATAAAACTGAAAATAAAAATAAAGAAACTAATTTTTTTATTTTTAAATATGACTAAAAATTGTTTTGAAGATGAAATAAAACTCAATTTATCCCTATTTTTACTAAACAAATTTTGTTTTCAAATTTATATTTCAAAACCAAAGACTTACCATTATTCTCAATTCCAACGGGTTTTAGTTAACCTGTTTTCTAAATAAACTATAAATATATTAGCTATATATATATATATATATATATATATAATTTCTATCCTTATTTTGACCAATAGTAATGCAAATTTGATAACCAATTGGATGATTAATTAATTTAATTCACGTATTCGATGTTTCCAAGCTCGTGATGGATACATGTGATCGAGAAGGAAACAATACTACGTTTGATCACTATTTTATACTTACTAGTTTTAAGATATAAATTAATTTGTTAAACAAATGCACAAAAAACAATGCAGTTCTCTTTTGTTCGCATCCCAAGTATTTGGTGCAAGCCTCTTTGTGTGTGTTTTTCTTGTGTTAGGCCAAGTAGAAGGAGTGAAAGAATAGGTCAGGTTGAAAGTTCAAAGTCGTCTTCGAGGTCAACGTCGAAGTCACGAAGTGTTTCCTTATATATATATATATATATGCATTTCATTCATGTTGTTGATGATTCATTGGTAGGTGTAAAGTAAAGCAAATAAAATGGCGTTTCATCGGCATGTTGAGAAGCTGCAGATCCGCCAGAGCTACCGCAATGTCTGGCACTCTGATCTCTTCACCACTATTCAGGCTGACACTCCTTGTATGTTGCTGTCAACACTTTCAATCACATAAACCTCACATTATTTGTTTCTAATTCTTTGTTTTCAATTATGCGCAGATTGTTGCCTTGCTATGTGGTGGTAAGTGCTATCCTTCCAACAAATTTTCAATCTTCCATTCACATATCCTCACCTTTCAATTTCTGCACTTTTTTTAAATTCAATTCTATTTGGTTGGACATCGTTAATATTTTATATTCTCACATAATTAATTATGGCTGAATTTTGATTCAAGTAATATATGTTTAGGAAAATCTTGAATTTAATTCTTATGAATGGAACTCTTTGCTTCATTATAGGTAGTGATGGCAACGGTCGTAAACCTATGGGTATCAACCTGTACTTGTTTCAACTTTAATGAGGAAAATATGGTTTAACCAGGTTTAGAAGAAACCCAACCTTCACCCTAATCCGATTGTAGTAGGGACAAGATGAGTTTGGAAATATAAGTACCTACCCCCGAACCCTACCTCGTTATTGTAAATTAACTAATTTTAATTATAATAATATTAACAACAATAATAAATTAATACATGACCTAGCTCTTAAGTTCATTATTATTATTATTTTATTTTTATGACTATTTTCAAATATTATTTGATTAGAATATATTAGATATATATCATTTTTATTAAAATATATTTATGTTATTAAAGTTAATAAAAAAATAAAAAATATAGTAACAAAACCCATGGGTTTTCCCAAACCTGACGAAACCCGCAGATATAAGTTTGAGTTGCATAATTTTAAACCCGCCTCTTCTAAACCCACACTCAAACGTGTCCAGCCTGTCATGGGATTAGGGTCGGAGATACTTAAACCCGGTACCCACTTGTCTTGTTATGAACACTAATTTATGTGAATGTTCGAAACTTGAATAAATTTATCTTTAATAAATGATACCGTGATTAAACTAAAAAATTTATGATAAAGTTTTAACCGCTTCTAAAAATGAAATTCGGCTCCTCGAAGTATTTGTAAACTGAAAAAGTAGGACATATATCGTTGTTTTGAATTTAACTGTTTTATAAATATAACTTACTTTAAATTAAAAGGTAGATCAATCTTTGTTTTCTCTTTTAACATATCTCTTCACTTCATCTAAAGTGAAAGTAGAATTATTTTACACCATTAGACTTTTAGGCAACATTTTACTAGGAACTAATCTATATTTCTCAATTGAAAATATTGATATGTTCTTTTGAGGTGCTTTTGTGAATACCTCTTCTATTGTGCACTTGGTAGGGATGTATTCTTTTTACAAATTTCAGTATGGTCTGCTCGTGTCAACCATCTCAATATCAATTTAATCCCACTTTTGACCTTGAAATGATGTGTTTTGCGCCTCCAATGCCTTGCAATTTTGATGAACCTGTATTGAAGGGATAAATTTAATTGTTTCACATGTAATTTCCATAGTACTAAGCTAATTTTTTTTTGTCTCATCACAGTGGACCATGTGTATCATATATGCTCCGCAGACGAGCTCTCTACAATGATTTGTCAAGGTAATTGATACTGTTAAGTTCTGTGGAGTTTCAATTAAAATGGATTATATGGTATGTTGGTGTGAGTAATATGGCTTTGTTTTGTTTTGTTTTGTTTGTTGCAGATACACATGTTGTGCAGGTTACATGCCCTGCAGTGGTCGGTGTGGAGAAAGTAAATGTCCTGAACTCTGTCTTGGCGCAGAGGTATAACAATTTTTACATGTTTTGCTTCCTTTTAGAAACGAATATTTGAATGCACACCTCTTGTTTTTGGTGGATTTTGAAGACACCCCCTTATGATTGAGATTTGAGCCGTGTAAAAAATAGTTTCAAGAGTTGTGATGCTTTCAGTGTTGCTGGTTTGTTTTCCTCATGAAAAGTTGCTTGTATATATAAACAATGATAAGAAATGGCCCTTTTTTATCCATTAGAATTAAAGACAATATCAAAGAGTTTCCAATAATTTATATATCCTACTCAATTAATTTTTTACTGAAAAAAAGAATTCTGTTGTTATTTTGAAGTTTTTGATTGATTTAAAATATCTTTTTAAAATCATCTAATTTAGACAAACTATTGGAAAAACTAGAAAATGATATTTAGCTTTTATTTTGAAGTTAATTTGTGTCAGCTTAGACGCCTTTAGTCTGTTTATTTTACATGGTATTTTTCTGAGATTTTACATATATTCTAATTCATTGTTTTTTTTCAGGTTTTCTGCTGTTTTGGAAATTCAGTGGCCTCAACTCGATTTCTGTTGCAAGATGAATTTAATATTCAAACTACGCAATGTGATAATTGCATCATTGTACTCACTCTCTCACCCCCACACAAACAAAGATACATTGAAGTATATTTATTTCTTATGATACTGTGTTAACTGAAGGTTTCTTGTATAGGCTTTTATGCTTATTCTTGGACAAATTGCATGCGTATTTTCTATTATTGCCGCAGTTGTGGGAAATAGTGAACTTCGAGAGGCTTCTCAATTGCTATCCTGTTTGTCTGACTTTGTGTACTGCACGTAAGGCTTCCTTTTTAGTCGTTTTTCTTCATTAGTTGAGCACTCTAAAGTGAAACTTATGTCTCTATTGTTTGTTTGTTTGTTTGAAGGGTGTGTGCTTGCATGCAGGTAAATGGTTTAATGATTATGTTGTAAGTAGATAAAGTGTTTACAATTACATATATGGTAAATGGGAAATGAATTTTGTTTGCAGACTCAACACAAGATTGAAATGGACAAGCGTGATGGAATGGTTGGACAATCCCCAATGAGTGTTCCTCCTTTTCAACAAATGTCACGCTTTGATCAAGCAGTCCCTCCTTTTGTTGGGTACCCACATGCCTAATATTGTTTTATGTTCCTATTCATGTTATACATGTGCAATGTTGTGGTAACATTAATATATAAAAAGTCCCATTCATTATCATCAGCTGCTATTCCCATATTTGATTCTCTTCTATTTTGTATTTCTACATAGTATGTCATTGTTGCTCACCTACCATTCCTTTTAAAGTATTTGTGTGTCCTTTGTTAATATGTTTCAAATTTACAAATCTCACATTGAATATAATAAAAAAAATTAAAGAGTATATAAGTGTTGAAAGTACTATTTATAATATTTTTAAGATTTTATAATTAAGTGTTTGAAATATATAAATATTTTATACATAATAAACTCATTTTTACTCTTCTAAAATAATCCATAAAAAATAAAAAAAAATAGTACAACATGGATCATTCATTTTTCTGAATGTTAGACATATAAACTACTAAATATATTAACATAGGATAATTATACATGTATGTACATGATTATAAAATTTTTTTTATCATTTTCTTTAAATTCAACAACTTGTACTACAAAGCGCAATTTTTATAAAATTCTTTTAGTTGAGGTTTATTTTTTTTATTGGTGTCCGTTCTACCTATTTTTATAAAAATGATAAACGCTTATTATGAAGAGAACACAGCTTATTAAAATGAAAGGGAAAAAAAAGTTAATCTAAGTGAATATAAGATGAATCATAGGAGAAAAAAGATAGGCAAGCCTTACAAGCAAAAAAAAGAGAAAGAAAAGAGACCAAAATTCAAACTCTTAACCCGTTATTTTAAATCTACGTCAAACATCAATTGTGTTGATTTTTCGAGACCGACATGTTATCATTTGGGTTATCATCACAAAGATACCAAAAGCCTTATGGATCGTGGACCATGGCAGACCAAGAAATATGTTTAGGTTATGCCTGGCGGAGACCTAAAAATAATTTCATGTGTGAATCGCAAAATTTAAAAATTTATTTTTGAGTTATAAATTTTATATGATAATATAAATATAGAAATCAAAATACCCTTTAAAAACATAATTGAATAAAGAAAAAGTAGATTCATCTTCAAGAGCATACACAATTTATGAAATATTATCAACTAGTCCCTTTTAAATTAACTATATAGAAAACTAATTTATATCAGGTATGCATTCAATAGGCATTTCAGTATTTTCATTTTGGCTGGACTAGATTATGAAGTACCCGTTGCTGTTTATTACTTTTGGGATATTTCTTTCAACACCACCTTTGTTTTTTAAATGACACCACTTTTTTCATTTTTCACGTTTTTAAAAACAAATTTTAGCACTACTCCTCGAGTATCAGTTGATGTTTTTTTTAATTTCAAAATTCAAAAGTTAAATGTGTTTCCAAATTTTGATATCCAAAAGTCAAATTAAATATTCAGAAGTTGAATTTTAGATTTCAAATCCTGAAACTCTATTTTTTGAAGGGTTAAAAAGGAGGGATGGTGCTATTAAAAGAAATTCCTTTTTCTATTTGCGTGGACAAAAGTTTCTAAAGGGCCCATACTCGTTTTTGGGTAGCCCCATTAGTTTTCTCAAGTCTCAATCTCCCATATGAGGATTGGCCCAATAAAACAACACCAAATATATATTTGTATGTAATCTTTTTGACCAAAAAATGTATGCGATCTTTTAATTTTTGTAAAAATAATATTGATCTTCACATGTGTAGTTTAATCAGTAAATTTATGCCCAAATAACTAAGTACATCATCTTAGAGAAGGAAATCCTATAATCATTTTCTCTAATGGCCAATATTAACTGAATGCTCTAAAGAAGGAATAACAGTGAGGTGTCTATGTTTAGATTCAAAGCCTCAATGAAATAGATTTTTAGGAGGAAGTTGGTGAATTCAAACAAAAAGCTATAGTTTCTTCTCTCGTAACATCATGGAGATATTCACTTTTTTTTGGCAGTTGCAAAAACGCAGTGTGTAAGAGAAAAAAAATTTAACTTCGAAAAATTTCCAATCACGTCATTTTACTACTACGAGTTCTCTTAGTAAGTGACGCGTATTTAATAACCCCACGTTGCTTGTAACGCAAATCATGTCAATCATTGTGTGACGGTTACTTTTTTAAAATGGACCTATTAAATTAACAATGAATTGTTGCGGGCCTTCAAATTTGAAACGACACGGCCTATTAATTTCAAAACGATGCGTCCTTGCACTTGCCCCCAACCACGCCTATAAGAGGTGGTGCTGGAAGGCCCTGTGAAGTACTTGTCTTTCTTGCATACTGAAACTCTGTTGAAACTTTGAGAAAAAAGCTTTTCAACTACTCCTAAAGATTCCCCTTGTTCATGATTTAGAGTGTTCCAAAAACTTTTCTCCACCAAACTCAGGTAGCTATCCTCCTCTCTTCTTTTAGCATTTAAAACCTTACATTGCATTTATTTGTTGTGAGGGAAAAATAAGAATTTTGGGAGGATGAAAAGGGGTTCGCAAGGGACATATTACCGTTAGGCCACGCTGGCCTGGGTCACATTGTCCAAAACGAACAATTCCTCCTAGAATGAGGCGACTAAGATGGGAAATTTCCCCAGAGTCCTCCACGGATTCTAAGGTCGTTAGGGGTTTAGAGGGGAATGATGGCTCTGACACTTACCTTTCTAATAATGTGACTTTTTACCGTAGAATCTGCATTTTCAGACACACAATCTCTACCATGGCCACGACCACCGAAGAAGGACAAGCAAAAGTTGTCCCAGGGTGCTCCAACATCGTTGCACACCGGATAGAAATCGTACATCTGAGTGTAGAAAATTGGATACTACCTCTTGCCCCGCTCGTAAAAATTGGTCATGCCACTAGGCATGTCAATAAATGGGCCATGCATGACAACTTCAAGTCAAATTACCATTTTACCTATAGATTGGTATTGAGGTCATATAAATTTATTTTTTAAAAAACACCTAAACATATAAATTAATATTTTTTTCAGAAACCAACAAAATAAATCCTTAAAAGAAACACTCCCACACACTTAGTTAAGGAAGAGACAAGCAGCTGGTACCATACCTTCACAAGATCATGTAAATAAAATGAACATAAAATTTATCATATAACCACACTTGTATCTCTCTCAGCAATTTATTCTGAAATTGGGTATAACTAATATATACAAATAGACAGCAAGTGGTGACCACCACCAAACTAGCTAACATGGGATCTTGATTTCAAATACCAAAAAATTCAGCAGATCTTAATAAGAAGAGTGTTATCACCATAATGATTGACTCGAATCTTGATAAGACAACAAGCGGTGTGGTGTGGTGTGCTAGTAATGGTAAGAAAAGTCAGGAATTAATCCAGAAGCTGCCCAAAAGGAGTGATTGAAGGAAGGGGGATGCATATGGATATGGTGAGGAATGAAGGGTGTCCGGCACAAGGGGCACGTTCTTTGATGACGTCCCATCCAACGGTCCACACACCCTTTGTGGAATATGTGCTGGCACTTGCTCAGCCGTCTGATCTCGTCCTCCCCGGAGAACTCGCACAGACACACGGCGCAACTCTCCGGCGGGTCAGCCACCACAACCTCGGAGAACTTCACCGGCGGCGGCAGGGTTTCACGGATGAGCAAGGCCCACACCGACTCAATCTCCGGCCACGCAATGTCGGCTTCCAAGAAATGGGCAACGCCGATGTAGCATAAGAGGAGGGTGATGAGTTTTCTCATGAAACCCAACATCGACAGAAGCTGCATAAACACGCTTGGCAAGGTTAACTCTATGTATCCCCCTGGAAACCCCATATTCTCTCACACACTCACTTTCTGTTTGTTAATATGCTCCAGAGCGTAATAATAAGGAATGGGTTGTTTGTGAATTAAATAGAGTGGAAGTGCCAATAATGCGCTTTGGTTTTGTGTAAAATGACACCTTTGTAGTGGGAGATATGGGACAATTTTTTCATCATAAAGAAATCTTTTTGCACTCTCTTTTTATATATGCTACCTTTAATTGCTGCTTTGGCCTACTATTCTCATTCAGAAATCCACCTCTCTCTGTAATGTTTTCCCTCTTGTGCCTTGCTTTGATATATAGTTAATTAACTCATCAATGTCCTCAATGTTGTTATCAAACCTACTATACTAGTTATCAACATGATTATTTTTAAATAATATACTATAAATTTAGCTGAAAATCCTCTACCTTATGTTTTGGGGTGTTTGGTTACTGTTTTTATTATCTATTTTTAGATTAAATTATAAAATTATTTTTTTTCTGCTTAAAAAATTTAGACAGAAAAAAGTAAAAAAAAAAAAAGATAAAATTGGTTTAGTATTTTCTGTAAAAAAAATAAAATTTTTATAATTAAAATAAAAATAAAAAACAATTTTCCCTTAGCACCTCGTACAAAAAGGAATTAAGTTACATTTGATATATGATGTATCGATCTTTGATTATTATATTCAACATCAGGTTCGTATTTATATGATATTTATATGATCTAGAATTCTTATTTTCTATATGATATTTTTTTCCAAGAAGCAAAAGAAAATATTATTTATATGATATTTATAACATTAGGTTATTTTATGAATTAAATATTCACCTGATATATATTTTATTTAAACTTCGGTAGAAAATTATTTTGAAATTTTTTCATTTTTAATCTTATATGTTCTTAACAAAAATATTTTTTGTAAAAAATAACTAAAATATCTTTTTTGCAGCAAAAAACTCAAATAGCATTTAAATCTGAATAACAATATTGAATAAATGCTAGGAGACGATATTGTGGATGAATTTTAAAAGAAGTCATATTGCCATGTCAACGTTCGTATTTATGTGAAATGACATGCCATTAAAGAAATTGCTAACTATCCTATTCATAAAATTCTATTTTAATGTTTTCTTTCTTATTATATAATTCATTCGAATTTATAAGGTGTATCTATTATCATTATTATTAATTACATCTCCTTTTTTAATACTAATCGAATTTACAAAATTTATTTACCTTTTCTTGATATAAAAAATAATTTTAGATATATAATAAAATGATAAATTTAATATATTTACCTAAAATAACTAAAATTTTTAATGTATGTAAAATAATATGATAAAATCTTGTAAAAGGATTAAAGGAAGTTGACCTAAAATTCGATAAACACTTAGATGTCACAACCAACAAACCAATAAAATCCTCATGTTATGCGATTCAAATTCGTATCTTAGAAGATATACTCTTTTATTAAATAATTAGATGAATTTTATTGATAGAATTATATGAAGTTTACTGAAGTATACAAAAGCCAAAAATTGCATGGATGATATGAAGTGATGGTTGGTAACTTCAAATTAGGAGAGGAGTGGAGCAATCAGAGAGTCACAGACACAGCTGGGTTTCAATAACGCCAAGAAATTGGCTAAACCTTGTTCATAATGACAAGAAAATTTTCTTGGAAAACCTTGTATTGTATGCTTCTATCTTCACCTCTTTCATGTTTGGGTATATAATTAACCTCAACAAATTATGCCATTAGTTGGGAAAACAACGGTTTCGATGCTTTCTTTATCACTTGAGTCTTTGCTGTTAGGTTAATTGGTTTAATACCAACTCGGTGTTCTCAAAAGTTTATCACACACTTCAAGACTTGATAATAAATACATTTAAATATTAAATCATCAATCAATATTTGAATTAACTTTTGTTGACATAATCCATCATTTTTAAAAAAAATACACATTTTTAACATAGAATATAACTTCGGTTAACTTTAAAAATATCATTAAAAAAATCTTCTTGCCACGTCAATTTTGGGGCCAGATTTGTGAGCGTGGAAGGTGAAATTAATTGTTTTTGGAGTTGAAATTGTCGAGTGGCTGTGAGGATTAATTGTCAAGACAGCTCCAAATCGAGAGAAAGTTATTAGGGGTTGCATCAATGATCCTGATAAATGTCAAGTCACTCATGAGTCATGAAAATAGTTATAATATTATATTAGTCTTTTCAAACTAAATTTTTATGAATATCACTATTCGTTAAATGTAGATTAATTATTTTTTAACCCCAATTTGAAAGTTTCATTTTCATTTTAAATCTAAATAGACTTAAAATTTAGGATTGATTGTTTCATCCTTCGAAATGTTTATAAGTTGCTTAGGGTATTAACTCTTGAAAATACATATTTTAAGGTATATCTACAAATAAATAATGCAAATTAATTAGGTTCTTGGTTATGTGATAGCTTTTATTACTTTATTTTTAAATATAAGTAACAATTTTTTTATCTTAAAATATAAGTAAAATCCAACTAATTTTATTTTATTAAATACAAAAGTATTCTTAAAACTTTTATTTAATACATATTTTTAAATTAAGAGAGACTAAACCTCATTAACAAGTTTCAATAAAAGATATTATAATAAAAATATACCTTTTTATATATCTTATTTATTTCTTTTAAAATTTTCTTACTTTTAATATTAATAAAAATATATTACTGGACAGTTAAGTAGAGCAAAGAAGAAAGTACAGGATAGTTATGTACAACAATGCTTGTGTTTCATATATAAGTACACTTTTTGTAATTAAACTAAAATTCAAAGGGTTGATCAAATTAATGAGTACTTAGCCATCAGACTAACAGATATTTCTGTATGAAAGGAAGAGGACTTATCCACTAAAGTATATAGGTAACCAAAAAATGGGAAAAGGAAAAGGAGGAGCAGTAAATGCATATGGTTTGGGTGGTGGTGGAGATGGGGTGTGGGACCTTGTAATAACACATGTCTCTTCTCTTCATGGAGTCCTTGTCCCATCTCTATTGGGGTATCACTAACAATTCAGATGGACTTCTGGCTTTATCTCAGGCCATGTCCCAGAATATTTATCTTTCTCTATCTCTTTTTATTCTGACACTCATGTGCATCTCATGAGATCACATACTATATTTGGTTCAGTCTTTTTCCATGAATTAGTATATTTCTTCTAATAAAGAAAGAATTCTGCCCCCATACTCACTTTATCCTTTTATTTCACTTGTAGTAGCATCTTTGAAAATGCTAAGTTCAAACAACTTTGTCTGTTAGTAATTGAGCCTTGAAGTTCTGGGATCAAACTCATGTAAATTTTTGAAATAAAAGAATCACTTGATTAATGGATCAATCACTCAATAATTGTAGGCCGAATTGCCGCAGGTTGAAATTAGCATAGTTTTTATTGAATAAAATCTCAGATTTATTTTTATTATATATGTGATTAATTAAGTTAATTTTTAATTAATTTATCAAAATAATTTTATAACCTCTAACATATGTCTTTATTGATTAAATATGTTATTTCCATTAACTTTCGTTGAACAATATAAACTCGAGAGTGTGATGTGACATAATAAGTGTTATGTAAATTTCATCATGGTCATGTTTTGTGTTAATATGAACGTTTTTAAGTATTGACTAATGAAATAAATCAATTTGGTTTTTACTTTATTGGAGATGCATGATAACTTTATGTTCTTAATATACCTTTTATATTTTTACGGTTTCAATACTAATATACTATATTAGTTATGCTTAGATTGCTTTGCATTCAATAAAAAAAATTGTTCTTAAGTTGATTTTATTGGATAATATTTTTTTATTAAAATAATTTACAAATAACAACATTAAATTGACATTAAATAATTAACCTACTTTAGAAATTGAACTAGTCTGAACCGGGGTCTAGGATCCGGTGTGGGACCAGCCACAAGAGTGTAGGTGTTTTAGGGTTATTTACACCGGTACAGTGGGTATCCGATGTTGTAATCCGGTCTCTCCGTGGGAGAAACCGGTCTTGTTGTCCTGGAGATCCTTCTCACCAACGTTTCGCGTTGAGAGAGGGCGAAAGGTAGTCTCACCTGCGAAGATTCTCCGACGCTCAAGTTAAAAGAGTGTATGAACTCAATGAGTACTCAAGCAATGCAATAGTAAGAATATGAGATAGAACAACGTAACCTTACATGTGTATTGAAATGAGCTATTTATAGTCGAACGTAAGAAATGAATCGTTGGATGCAGGTGGGCCCCTTGGCTCTGATAGCGTGTTGAATATGTCAATCAATATGGCTCAGTGCTCAGAGTGTGTCAGGAGGGTAGGTCAATTATCAGAGTACGATCCTGTGATAGGGATGGAGGATAATCACCTTTCCGCATATTTCGCTGACAATTGTACTTATTCTCTGTGATAATTGATATAGACACATTCCGCTATGCAGGGTATCTTCGCTGATAAGCTATAAGAAACTCTTATCTCGTAGTGATCCTGAGGCAAACGGTTATTCACGCCGTGGAGATAAGGTCGGATGAAGCGTCCATCGTAGCGAGGACGGATGGAGCATTAACTGAAGTAAGTACGGATGAGGTGAGAACGGATTACCGGTATGGTCTTATCCTTTTATGATACCGGTTGCTCCTCTAATAGGTCATTCTGACGTCATAACTTTGGGGACCGGTATCTAGACCGGATCAGAAATTAATATTAAAAATTGATATGATATGATTTCTAATACGTTAAAAACTTTAACTAGTATGATATTTTTAATATATATATATATATATATATATATATATATATATATAAAGAACCAATTTGATGTAATATTTTATATGTTAATATTATATAAATCAATCACCAAATTAATGTATTTCTTCAATCAATATTTACAATTGTTTATCTTAACATAAAACATAACCAAATAATTAACCATATAATAGGTTGTATAATATTTAATATGCCACATGACATTACAACTTAACAAATGAACCAGTTTGATTAGGGAGGACTACATGGGGTTATAAAGTAATTATGACATATGAGAGACAAAATTGATTCATTTTATACATGTTGGGAGATAAAGTTTTACTCATTTTTGTTGCTTTCTAATTTTAGATTCCTGTAAACATATTTTAACGAGTTTCAAAACTATAGATTTCGTCGTAACCTAGAAGATAAGCCATAGAAGTGAAGAAAAATTGGTATTATAGTTGTTATTTTCTAATTAAAAATAAGTAATATCTGAAATTAATAATTATTACCAATTTTAACAATTTAATTCAGGTCTATAACTATGATTTCCATGTAAAAATAGCAGGAGGAAACATAGAAATAATATTTTAAGTAATTTTAGTTAAAAATATAACATCTCCGCCTTCATTATGAATTTTAGTAATTCTTATGAAATTGGAAAAATAAAATATGAACTTTAATTATTGTATTTAAATATTGTCCCTATAATAATTTATAAAATGGACATGAGATAATGAGACGAGGGTGTTTTAGGAATAGAGTAGCATTTGCTCACTTAAATTACACTTCAAAATAAAGTAGATATGAATAAATAAAGTTTTAATTGTCTTAAATATTGAAATATTAATTTTTAATTTTTAATTTTTTAATTTTTATAATTTTTTTTTTAAAACGGGGATTTGAAAGGATTGGTCCGTTTGGATCTTTAATCCGGAGTTTGACCAACATAAAAATAAATTTTATAGTCGAACGGAGTTTTGAATGTCTCAAACGGTATGAAGGATCAATATCAACCCTTAAATTTTTTCATTTCCTTAACTCTGTTTAGAAACTGAAAATTAAACGGACCCGTAGAAGTTGATGAATGGGCGAAACAGGACACGAGGCACATATTTATCTCCTCTGACACACGTGTCTAATGAGGCCAAGACAATATTGGTCCACATTCATTGTTCCTCAGTGCCCCAAAATTATTTTATAATTATCATCTTTGTTTAATTTTGTCTCATCCTAATCACACTTCGGTTATTGTGAATTGTTTTTGTTTGTAGCATTGGTTTTTCCTTGCTATTCGAAATCATGCATTTTACTTCAGAGTTTCCTTTGAATCTAAAAAACAGAATTATCTAATCAATATTGATTTATATATTATTTAAGGTTGATCAACCTTAGTTAAGAACCATTAAACCGAAAATCAAAGAAATTCTACGCACCAATATAAACACATATATAGTGTTCAACCGTTGGTGGGGAAGTGTTTATCGCATTTCTATAGCAGTAGTGTTTGTCGTGTTGATTGCGATATATAGTACTAATTTGATGCAAAGGATGAAATATTTGTTCCATCTCTATTATTTATAAAGTCAAAATACACTTTTCATCTTTTAAAATTTAAAATTTAAGGTTTTGAAAAAAAAGTCTTTCTAAAACAAAGAATAATTTTGATCCTTAAAATTTTTAAGTTCGTTTAAAAATAATCTTCTATTAGAATTTTCTGAGATGGTTATCATTTATACCATTTTAGAAGTGACACATTATTATCATGCATAAATTATTTTAAAATTTTAACTTTTTACAATAATCATCAGCCTTTTCATACCCTTTACCCCACATTCACAATTTTATAAATATATATAAAAAAAATCCTAACATCGTTGTGAGAGATAGAAAGGTTGGTGGAGGGTTCACATCATATAGAAAATGGTTCACGTCATACAGGTACAACATGGTGAATGTTGGTGGAGTTTGGATTTGGGTTTAGAAAAGGGTTCTGATTTATTTTTCATTGATTTCATTTAGATTTTCAATTTTAAATTTCAGATTGGGGATGATTTTTTATTTTGATTTCTTCCCCGGTTTTCAACCTACCTTTAATTTTGATCTTTGTTTCTGTTTTCATTCATTAACTTTATGTTCACTGCTACTGAAATTGATGCTCATACTCTACCTTTAAAATTCCATAATTGCTCTTGCATGGTCCAATCAATTACGAAACATGTTCAGAATTAAAATTTGCCAAATTTACACGTTTCACAACAGGGTTCACCCTCCTATTGAATATTTTCCCCTGCTTTCAAATATTTAGTATGAATTCATGCTGCTTGATTTGAGATGGACCAACTATTCATTTCTTACAATAGGTTTTGGTTAAAGGATTGATTGTTTCTTAATTTGTTAAAAATTTCTCTTTTTTTCTTGAAAGGTGTGAATTTTTACCTGGTGTAGATTTGAAAGGTTACTTGTATGACATGACACTAAAATCTCTTGTGGAAATGATGATTTGTTCTACTTTAAATAAAATGCATAATTCAAAGGTTAAGAAGAGATACATGATTGATTGTTGAGTCCCCAATTAACTTTTTGACTCATTTTATAGCTCCAAATTTTTAATTCATTCACTTGACATTTATCTTTAGAATTATCACTCTTGCAACTACAAATTTTTTACTATATTTTTCACTCTATATCATAAATTTATTGTGCATTGTTAGATTGTATGAATTGAAATAGGGGAAGAATTGAGTATTTAAATTGCTCTGGTGAATGACAAATGGTGTTGAAGATAAAGAAAATTATACCAATGAAAACATTCTGTTGTATTGGTGGAATCAAATATCGATTTTCAATATTTGAGCAAGATTTTAAAAATAATAATGATTGAATTGAAGAAATCTTTTGAGTTTTTCTTTGTTATGCCCGTATGTTTGAGCAAATGCTTAAGAGAAGATATTTAAATAATGTCGGTTGTTAAAAGTTTGAACCACAAACAATCCTTTACTTTTGTTATACAAATTTTTGTCAATTATTTAAAATTTTTATTTTTTTTACACATAAAAATGATGTGTCTTTAAAGTGACACAAATATTAGTCACCTTAATATTTAATAGAAAATTCTAATGGAAGATTATCCTAAAAATTTCAGAGACTAATATTATTCTTTTTTTAAAAGAATTTTTCCCTAAAGAAGATTAAAAATGTATTTTTACCTAGTTATTATTATACCATCATTTAAAAAATGATTTATTTGATATTTAATATGCATGACATAACTTACTCCAAACCTTGCAGCTAGTTATTAGGGCAGCTAATAGTCCAACCACGATGACTCTGTAGGACGAAAAGTACCAGCGTTTTACCTTTTAATTTTTTAATTTGATTCTCACTTGTGATTAATGCCAAGTCAATTTGGTCATTAATAAGTTAAAAAGCCGTATTTGTTGGCTATTGATGCCAAAACCTTGAGTGTACGTACGTTGTCAGATCTTCTAACAATGGACAAACGCAAGAAAATGGCTTAGGAGACAATTAGCAGCAACTTGTACAGTATCTTATAGTGAAAATGCAAATGGGTTCTGTTCCCATTGTCACTGAAATTGACATGTGAGAGCACGTTTTATGATTAGCCATCAAGATATACAGCACATTTGGCGACTCAATTTCAACCTGGTTTTCTCCGATGAGTGAGGGTTTTTTATCCTACAGGTTAATAGAGTTTTAATTGTTTTAAATAACATAAAAAATTAATATCAACCTTTAAATTTTTCACTTTAACTCAACTTTGTTACTTCATTTTCTCAATTGCAAACTAAGTAACCTCGAATATTTAGATAAAAGAAAAAAAAGGGACAAAGCAAGGTGTGAAGGCACAAAAGGGCGACGCCACGTATATGCACATTCTCTGTAATGTCCTTTTTTTCATATATAAGACTAATTCATTGTCTCTGTTAGTGCAGAACTCACAAGTGATAATAATTGAGGACCGAATTTGTAAGTTCCAAAACTTGAACTTTAGGATGAAATGGTGAACTATTACACTCCTCCAAGTGCTTTTGTATGTCCTTGCTTATTTTCACTTTTTTCCTTTCCACAAATACATTGAAATTCTAATCATTGCGCCCGTTTACATTCATGTAACTATTCTTATACTAATCATTGCGTTAGGATCCATCATAATTGTACCGGTTACACTCAGAATTATTTTGTTCTACATGTTATTCACAATCAAATAATTTCATCTCTATACTATGGGATATTTATCGTAATCTAGAGAAGTTCATTTGATTAATTTCTTTATTGATGATAATGATGGGGTGAGTTGAGGACGGATATAGATTTTCCTAACCCTAGTTTCATGTTATGAAAATCGAAATGGAATAGTCTGTACAACCGGCTAGACCAGAAACCATATGAGGGTACAGTTTATACAAATCAGAAAAATTAAAACATTTTAAAACCAATTAAAATCGGTCAAGAACCGGTTAAAACCGATTAAAAATTGAGATTGAACCAACTAGATTTTGAAAATTGTTTTTTCCCTTTTTGTTATTTTTTAAAAAAATTCTATTCTAAAATACTTTTAAATAAATAAAAAACTCATATAATACTTATATATTAGTTTTATTTATTATCTTAAAAACATGTAATGTGATCCTTAATTAACTTAATTTTTATATAATTTATTGTTAATATATCGACAATTATATTATATTATATAAAAATATATTTTATTATCACCGATTCAACCGTGGTTCAAGAATCATGAATCAATGTCTTTACTAGTTCAATCACTAGTCTGATTTTTAAAACATTGTCTCAACCTCATAAAAGTTGGGGTGGGTTCGTGTACACGTTTGAAAGAAGAGAGTTCAAAATTACGCAACCTAAATTTATTCTTGCGAGTTCTCGTCAAGTTTGGGGAAACTCGCGGGTTTTAGTATTTTTTTATTTTAATTAATTTTAATAACATAAATATATATCTTTTAATAAAAGTGATATGTATTTAATACATTCTAATCAAAATAATATTTAAAAATACTCCTAAAATTAAAAAAGACAATGAACTTAAGAAGGCAGGTTTAAAGGCGAGTTTGGAGAGGGTTCTTGTATTTTCAAACCTATCCTATCCCCGCCAAAATTGGATTGAGGTCGGGTCAGGTTTCCCTTAAATTAGGTTAAAACGATTTTTCTTTGTCAAAATTGGTACCTGCAAGTTCGAGTTTCGTTGTCATCCCTAATTACTATGTAACTTAAGGAATGTGTTAGATGACACGTTAAACCCACACTGATATGTCATATGTCCCATTTTTCCTAGTTAACTTCATATTAGTGTCCAAGTAAAAAAATCATCAATTTAATCCTTATAAATACATCAAAATGGTCCCTATTAAAAAATCAAATTACTCTCTAATTTCTAAAATTGATGATAAACTGTAATGCTTGGTTACATTACTACCGCATCCTATAAATAAATTACTATACTACCTATACATTAATAAGAAGTCCAATTACATAAATATGGACCATAGATCAAACCCACCAATAACACAATTACATGGAGTTGGGAGTTTAGAATCACAAGGAGTCGAGGAGTTGATGTTCAAGCCAAGGTGGTGGTTTCCAACAGCTTCTATAGACATATATATGCGTAATTTGATAGGTTTAATTAGTTGAAGTATAGATCACTTCAAAGTTCAAACTGAGCTACATCTACCTATAAATATGCGATAAAAGGTTGATGAAATTATGCAACATGCTATGAGATAAATTTTAGCCATTCCAATTTGTTTTTAGGTACATGAAAAAACAATAAATCTCTTATGAGGAAATAAAAAACCTTAGTGAATAAGATAATGTTAGAAACTATGTAGTTTAATTAGTCCCACATTGAAAACTCTTAAGGGACTTATGCCTTCTATGTTACTATATAAGTAACACCTTGTAAAGCTTTTAAATACACTAAAATATAAACACTTCCTAGTGTAGCCGTGGATATAGGTACATACACTGTGTGCTGAACCACATAAAATTCTTGTGTCGTTTCTCTCTCTCTCTCTCTCTCTCTCTCTCTCTCTCTTTTTCTTTTAGTTGGTTTTGTTCCTAACAATTGGTATCAAGAGCCTATATCTTAGTATGCTCTGTGGTTGCAGCCTTGTCTGAACTTCCACATCAGAAAAGATTTAGTTTTCCCAGGGAGTCTCAGTTTAGAGAAAATAGTGAGAGCTTTCTTAGTTTAGAGAAAGCAACAAGGGCAATGGCGCTAGAAGATGGGAAGGTAAAAATTGAGAAGTTCGATGGCAGAGACTTCGAATACTGGAAAATGCAGATGGAGGACTATCTGTATCATAAGAAGTTGCATCAACCCTTAACAGGGAAGAAGTCAGACGACATGAAGCAGGCAGAATGGGAGTTGCTAGACCAGCAGACTCTTGGTGTGATCTGATTGACACTATCAAAGAATGTTGCGTTCAACAGCCAACAAAGTATACTTGATACGTCGGCTAGTCAATCTCAGAATGGGTGAAGGTAATTCTATAACTCATCATATTAATGAATTTAATACAATCCTTGCCCAGTTGGCATCAGTGCAGATCACCTTTGAAGACGAAGTGAAAGCATTGATCCTACTATCATCTCTTCCGGATAGTTGGAGTGCAACAATTACTACAGTTAGCAGCTCTGCCAGAAATACCAAGTTGAAGCTTGATGACATCTGTGACTTAATCTTAAATGAAGATGTTTGCAGAAGAGACTCGAGAGAGTCTTCTAATTCTTCTTTCGGTTCAGCACTGAATACTGAAAGCAGAGGAAGGAATAGCCAGAAGGGTCAGAATCAAGGCCGAGGCAGATCAAAGTCTAGAGGAAGAAGACAAACCAAAGTCCAGAATAACATCATTTGTTAGAATTGTGACAAAAAAGGTCACTTTACCAATCAATGCAGAGCTCCAAAGAGGAAGAACAAAAATAAGAAACAGAATGATGATGATGAATCCACAAACGTAGCAACTGATGAAATTGCAGATGTATTAATTTGCAGTTTAAATAGTCCTGTTGACTCATGGATTATGGACTCGGGTGCGTCATTCCGCACTACGCCTTTTTTAGAACTATTATCTAACTATGTTTCTGGAAAGTTTGGGAAGGTTTAACTTGCAGATGGAAAATCTCTTGATATTGTGGGAAGAGGTGATATTAACATCAGAACCTCTAGTGGGATCCTTTGGACATTGCATAATGTTAGACATATCCTTAACTTAAAGAGAAACTTAATATCTATAGGGCAGTTGGATGATGAGGGACACCATACTACTTTTGGAGATGGAACTCTGAAGGTAACAAAAGGTAATCTGGTTGTTACTCGTGGAAAAAAGCGAGGGTCTCTCTACATGGTTGCGGATGAGGATATAGTAGCAGTCACTGAAGCTGCCAACAGTTCCTCTTTATGGCATCAAAGGCTGGGACACATGAGTGAAAAAGGAATGAAGCTCATGGTGTCAAAAGGTAAATTATCTAGCTTGAAACATATTGATGTTGGTGTTTGTGAACATTGTATCTTTGGAAAGCAGAAAAAAGTTAGCTTCTCAAAGTCAGGAAAGACATCCAAAGTTGAAAGGCTAGAAGTGGTGCATACAGATGTTTAGGGGCCAGCTCCAGTAAAATCCCTTGGAGGCTCACACTATTATGTCACTTTCATTGATGACTGTACATGAAAGGTATGGGTCTATTTTCTAAAAAATAAATCTGATGTGTTTTCTGTGTTCAAAAAATAGAAAATAGAAGTTGAAACTCAGACAGGTTTAAAGGTTAAGAGTCTAAAATCTGATAATGGTGGAGAGTGTGATAGCCAGGAATTCAAAGATTTTTGTTCAGAAAATGGGATCAGAATGATCAAGACTATACCAGGAACACCAGAGCAAAATGGTATGGCAGAAAGAATGAATAGAACCCTGAACGAGAGAGCTAGATGCATAAGGATCCAGCCTGGCCTGCCTAAAGTGTTTTGGGTATATGCAATAAACACAACATCCCACCTCATAAATAGAGGACCATCAGTTCCTTTGGATTATCAATTGCCTGAAGAAGTATAGTCTGGAAAGGAGGTAAACCTTTCACATTTGAAAGTCTTTGGTTGTGTCTCATATATTCTTGTAGACTCTACTAACAGAGATAAACTGGATCCTAAAGCAAGAATATGTTATTTCATTGACTATGGATCTGACATGTATGGCTACAGGTTTTGGGATGACCAAAATAAGAAAATTATCAGAAGCAGAAATGTCACATTTAATGAAAACATGTTCTATAAGGACAGGTCTACAGAATCCATGTGTGCAGATAAACAGTTAGAACTTTCTAAGAAAGTAGCATTGGAAGAAATTTCAAAAAGTGATCTAGAAGTGGAGCCTGAGTCAGAATCAGGACCCATAACAACGTCAGAAACTCCTGATACCCAGTTGAGAAGATCTAGCAGAATGAGAGTACCACGACAGAGGTATTCCCCTTTATTGCATTATTTGTTATTAACTGATGCTGGTGAGCCAGAGTACTTTGCTGAGGCCTTGCAGGGTAGTGACTCGATTAAGTGGGAGCTAGCAATGGAGGATGAAATGAAATCCCTTCAGAGAAACGGAACTTGGTCTTTGACTAAGCTACTAGAAGGAAAGAAGTCATTGCAAAATAAATGGGTTTATAGGATAAAGGGAGAATCTGACGATAATAAAAGATACAAGGTGAGACTAGTAGTGAAAGGATTTCAGCAGAAACAAGGAATTGACTTCACAGAAAGATGACTACCATCAGAGTTATCTTGAGTATTGTAGCTGCAGAGAATCTTCATTTGGAGTAGTTAGATGTCAAAACCGCATTCCTACATGTAGATTTGGAAGAAGACATCTTTATGACACAACCAAAAGGTTTTGAAGAGCAAGGCAAGGAGAATCTTGTATGCAAACTTCATAAGAGCTTGTATGGCTTGAAACAAGCATTAAGATAGTGGTACAAGAAGTTTAATGAGTTTATGACCAACTCAAGATTTCACAGATGTGAAAAAGATCATTGCTGCTATGTTAGGAAATATGATGATAGTTATATTATCCTTGCTTTATATGTTGACGACATGCTAATTGTAGGGTCTAGTATGACAGAAATCAACAGGCTGAAACAACAGTTGGCAGACAACTTTGAGATGAAGGATCTTGGTCCAGCTAAACAAATTCTTGGTATGAGAATCGTCAGAAACAAACCAGAAGGCATTTTGAAATTGTCCCAGGAGAAATATATAGAAAAATTGCTTGATAGGTTTAATGTTGGAGATGCCAAGACAAGGAACACCCCTTTGGGAACTCACTTAAAACTTTCAAAGCGACAATCTTCTTAAATAAATGAAGAAGAAAGTTACATGTCTAAAGTACTATACGCGTCTAAAGTAGGGAGCCTGATGTACACTATGGTTTGCACCAGACCTGACATAGCACATGCAGTGGGAGTTGTGAGTAGGTACCTATCCAATCCTAGAAAGAAGCATTAGGAAGCTGTGAAGTGGATATTAAGATATCTGAAGGGTACATCACGGATGTGTTTGTGTTTTAGAAGAAGCAATCTCACTTTACAGGGGTTTTCTGATGCAGATTTAGGAGGAGATTTGGATAGTAGAAAAAGCACCACAGGTTACATCTTTACTTTGGGTGGTACTGCTGTTAGTTGGAAGTCTAAACTCCAAGGAAGAGTTGCTCTCTCAACCACTGAAGCCGAGTATATGGCTATCTCCGAAGCAGCCAAGGAGATGTTATGGCTGAAGAACTTCCTCAAAGATTTGGGGAAGGAATTAGATGATTCTCCATTGTTTAGTGACAGTCAGAGTGCTATATGTCTAGCTAAAAATCCAGTTCTTCATTCAAGATGCAAGCACATTTAATTGAAGTATCACTTTATCAGAGACTTGATAAGTGATGGAGATTTGTCTTTGTTGAAGATCTCAGGATCAGAGAATCCAGCTGATATGTTGACCAAGACTGTCACAACTGACAAGTTGAGGCTTTGCATTACCTCAACTGGCCTTCAAGGATAATTGATGATGAAGGTGCTACACTAGGTGAAAGAGTAGATGAGCTTATTGTTTTACAAGAATATGATGTAATTAAACTCCAAGTGGGAGAATTGTTAGAAACTATGTAGTTTAATTAGTCCCACATTGAAAACTCTTAAGGGACCTATGCCTTCTATGTTACTATATAAGTAACACCTTATAAAGCTTTTAAACACACCAAAATATAAACACTTCCTAGTGTAGCCGTGGATGTAGGTACATACACTATGTGCTGAACCACGTAAAATTCTTGTGTCATTTCTCTCTCTCTCTTTTTCTTTTAGTTGCTTTTATTCCTAACATATAAAGCATTAGCTCTAACCAGTCTCTTCTAAATTCTAATGAGTTTTGTTATTTAAACAACTTTTTTTAGAACATCAAGACCAAATTATCTATTTAATTATACTTGTTTATATTTTACATATAGAGAGAGAGAACATCACAACGGTAAAATGTATGTTCAAACAAATATCCCTTCTAACTAGCTATAAGATAGCATCATGGTTTGGGTATGACATATACAAACCACAATTTAAATTTAAGGAAATACATTAATAGCAGCATGGTTGTTAAAGAGTGGCTCTAGAAAACTTCTTGTACCTTGCATGTAATTTTTGTTCATTCTTAGTGATTTAAAGTATAATAAAAACGAAATGAACCCCCGACATATAACAATTGATACACTAGTCGTATTCTAAGTGTCAAAATTATACTCAAGTGGTAGCAAGTCCACATATACTAGTCAAAACCAGAAAAGTGAGCCTAAAGCAACTTACACCATAGCAGATAGAGTTTCCTTGCTTTACAGCTTCTACATCATACACATTGCCAGCAAGGAAAACAAAAAAATAAGGGCACCAATTGGATTTCCTAATGTTAAACTAATGACTCAAATTTAGTTTCACATACTATATATTTAGTGTCTTTTACCAACTATACATGTAAAGGCTTTCGTACACTGTATAACCTGTGGTTATCACATACTTTTATATTATATATATATATATATATTCCATTTTCTTATAAAAGTCACAAAGATGATAGTATTCTTTATGGCCAATTCTGTTAGTGAAAACTAAGTTTTTTTTAACGAGTTTCTTATTTTCAAGTTTCATTTGAGAAAGTGTTTGTGAGATAGATAGAAAAATTAAGAGATACTTTTGTTCTTTTCCCTCACAATTTTATAGGTTTGTTATCTCTTTGTTCTCACCATTTAAAAGAACTAAGTGTACTCTTATTTTTACATAGTGGAAGTATTTTATTCATGATTTCCTGTAGTTTTTCTTCAATTTTGGATTTTTCCACGTAAATCTTGTGTGTTCATTTTCTTGCCCCTTTACTTGCTTCTCTTTATCTTCTATTGAACATCTTCACTCTGAGCGTATAAGGATAAAACCCTATAGAATTACTCTAGGAAAATTAAGATTTATTGCTTGAAAAATGTCACTTATCATATAATTGGGCTTTGAGGCCGTATTGATTTCGGCCCATTACTTATCAGCTAACAATAATTGCCTAAGATCATAGGGAAATATTAGAGATATTTTCTTGAAATAAAGGGGTGCTTAGGGGATTCCTTCCCTACCCAAGGGGAACAGAACCAATTCGTTGCTTCTGCGTTTTCACACTTTCCTTAAAAAGTTGTATCAAAGCCACTTGTTCATTTGGGGATTCAATATACCATCAATAAGTTTGACATCAAAAAGTTTGATGGTCAAATTAACTTTTCTATTTGACAAGTCCAAATGAAAGTTGTTCTTACCCACAACGAATTGAAAAAAGTCTTAAATGGCAAGACAAATAAACCAAAGACTATGACTAATGAGCAATGGGATGAGTTGGATGAGAAGGCACTCCCAATAATCCAAGTTTATTTGTCCAAGGAGATTCTTTGTAAGGTAGCCAATAGGAAAACTACTACGACTCTATGGTCGAAGTTAGAATCTTTATACATGATTAAAAGTCTCAAAAACAAGCTTCGTTTCAAAGAACAATTATGTACGATTCGTATGGTTGAAGATACTCTTATCCAATCACATCTTGATGAGTTTAATTCTATTCTCATGGGTCTGGAAATATTGATGTTAAAGTTGATGATGAAGGCAAAGTTGTTCTGGTTGATTGTTTCTTTACTTTCTACCTATAAACACTTTAAAGAAATTATGTCGTATTGAGAAAAAGTCTGGTCAAATATATTAGTTTTAAGTCCTAATGAACCAGACCCAGACTTTATGATTTGTTTATATCGATTATCAAGTATTTTTGCTAAAGGAATAAAGTCTAAACTGCTCATAATATTTCTTTAAGTGTATAAGTAATTTCAGGATATGAAGATTAGTTTGTAAAAACAAAGGGGGAGCATGTGTGTTCTAAAAAGTCTGGTAGAACAACAAAAGTCTGATAGAAGAATCTTGATTAAAGAACTCTCATTCAACGTTCGAAAATTCTATTTTGGTGATGCTTCGGGAAAAATGATCACATTGTATTTGCGTGCCTATTATCAAAGAACAAAAAGAACAAAATCAACACAAGAAGCGGCTGTCAGCGTACCTACTCTTGCGAACTCTGATCACAAGTCAGAAATCTCATCAGGACATATCAGAAAGCAACCTCTCACTTAATCAAGAATAAGTTCACAAATGGTTTTGTGCATGGAAATGAATGAGAAGCTATTCTCGTGAAAATACTAAAATGTGATTCAGACCTCTCTCAAGCTTGAATTCAATTTCAAGGTCTGATCTTAAGAAGCTTAAGGCAAAATACCTTCAAAGGATTTCCAACGTCTATATCTACTTTCAAGAACAATAACAAATATATCTTTTGAGTCATTATAAATATCAAGGAAGTTTGAACATCAAATATATACAAGAAATATCTCAGAAGAAAGTTCTTCAAGCCATCATTCAATCTCATTGTAGTTCACTTTCTTATAAAAGACAAAGACCCTCATTACTTTCTAGGTCTGCTTCTAGCAGACTCAAGGTCTTGTGTCAAAAACACTTAGTGTTTGATCTCAACATTTTCCATTTTTATAAACTAAGTTCTGAAAACATTTCTTATTCTTGTTGTTTGTATAAGTCTAGTGGGTTACCAGAACAAGTTTATGTCGGAAGTATTTTGACCTGAAGAGGCTTTCGAAAGAATACTTGGGTTAAGCCAGGAGTGGCTTGTTGAAAGAATACTTGGGATAAACAAGAAGTGACTGTTGTAAAGAATACTTGTAGCACGGGTCTGGTGCTGATATTGTAAAGAAGATTTTTTACAATAGTGGAAATCCTTCAAGTTGGAAGGGACTGGACGTAGCTTCTGAGTTGGAAGTGAACTAGTATAAACTCTGTGTGTTTATTGTTTCTTACTCTTCCTCGTTTGATTACTTGTACATTTTATCTTGATACAAGATCTAGGCGAAAAAGAGTCTAAGACTTATTCAACCTCCCTTCTAAGTCTGACTCTGAACCATCATGTTGTATAACAACAATGATACCTTATCCTTTAAAGATGTTAAATCTAACCTATTGTCCAAAAAAGTTTGATCTTGAGATCTATTATAAAGCCATTCAAATCAAGACTTATAATGGCATTTTCAGGACTCTTTCAAAAGTTTGCTTTATTCTTGACTTAAAATTGAATCTAATTTCTCTTGGCACCCTAGGATCTCTTGGGTGTGAATATTTAGTTGAATGTGAAGTTCTAAAAGTATCAAAAAGCGCCCTTGTTTCATTAAAGGCTAATCTTGATAATGATGTCACCAAATTGAATGCCCTTAGGGCTTTATTAGGTAATGAGCAATTTATCAAATTTGAATCATGGTGGAGATTATTAACTTAATGACTTAAATTTGGTTTTACATACTATGCATTTGGTAAATTTCACATACTATCGATTTGATGGCTTTCACACACTGTGTATTTGCATGCTTTGGTACACTATACAAAATGTGGTTATCATATATTAGTCCTTCATAGTATATTCCATTTTCCTATAAAAGCTAGCAAGATGATGACATTCTAAATTTGCATCCAATTCCCTTAGTGAAATACTAAGAGTTCCTTTATAGCAAGTTTTGTATTCTCTAGTGCTATTTTAGATAGTATTTTTGTGAGATAAAAAAATTAAAAGATAATTTTATTTTTTACCTTTACAATTTTATAGGGTTTATTGTCTCTTTGCTCTCATTATTTTAAAGAACTTATTGTACTATTTTTTTCATAGTGAAACTAGCATGTGGTTTTTCTCTAGTTTTAAAATTTTTCATGTAAATCTTTTGTTTATTTTAATGTCCCTTTACTTGCTTTTCTTTACCTCCCATTGAACGAATCTATTCCCTCCGTATTGTCGCACCTTCCTTAACACCTAGCATCATGAAGCTACTAATAACACCAAAGTGCTTCAAACAAAAAAAAAGTCTAGACACTGTTGGAACTTGGAATCATTGTAGAATATTGAACCTCAGCAAATCCCAAGGAAAGATGTCGCAACGTAAAGAGATCAAGAGCTGAAACATAACTATGGACCATGGACCATCTTATACATCGAATGTGTTATTTTGTGTAATCGGGTTAATATGTAATTCGACTTGTTATCAGTGTATAGAATGCAGTATCATGTATTTATAAGACGCAGTACTCATGTAATTAAGCATTGTAGTTGAAGAACATTTTTTTAGGAATTAAAGACAATCTTGGTTTTTTATTTTTCACAGGACCATTTTATTGTATTTTTGATGCATTTCTTATGTGAAGACTATTATAAAACCAACTAGGTAAAAAAAAAAAGACACATGACACATACACATGGATTTAACGTGTTACCTGATACATCTATTAAGTTACACGATAATGAAACTGAAAGAGGGACCAACTTGATGGGAGCATCACCAAACCATGAGGATTATGATGAATTTCTCATCAAATTGATTGATGGTGGATAGTAATACCATAAGGACCAAAATGAGGTTTATATATATATATATATATATATATATATATATATATATATATATATATATATATATATATATATATATATTCTTTCTTATGGCAATGAAATCATGAATTGAGAATGTAATATGACCAAACTAACCTGGCCCAAGAAACAGATCAGGAAGCAAGATCGAAGTTGGACCAAGTGAGAGAATGAGGCCCATTCTGTAGTCGCTATTCACTAAGGTAGCGAATTAGTGTATATTCCTTCTGTCATCCACATGTCGTTAGTAGCGCTTATTCTGTAATTGTTTTCACTATTTGTAATTGATTCTATCCATTAATGCCATGAAAAATTATCCCAAACTTTCTTCTTAATTTTCTTTGAATAAATGTAATGTTTAAAGGAAAAAGAGTGGTGCACAGAATAACGTTTATAAAAAGTTGAATAATCCGGCCCAAATGCAAACTTGTAGAAGGATAAGGTTATGGGACCAAAAGGTTGGGTGGAATGTTGACAAAAAGAGAATAGGGTGGGATACATTACATAGCTCCCCATTTATTTATGTATAAAAAAATAAAAAATCAAGTTCCAGTTTTATTAGCACTAATATGTTTTACTTTTAATTGCAGTAAAAAAGAGATGGGAAAATAATGTAAAAAAAATAGAGCTATTAACAGTAATTTCATCAAATCCTAAAGAGGATGAAGGTAACTTATCCTACCTCTTTAATTTTCTGATGCAGAGGTAGAAATAAAAATAATTTATATTGAAAATTCTAATCGTTTACAGCTATGACTTTATGTATTTTTTCTGCTTTTTCTTATTTGTTTCTTGAATACATTGAAACAGCTAAAATTAGTAATATGCCACACTTTAGCATCTGGGGATGTAGCTCAGATGGTAGAGCGCTCGCTTAGCATGCGAGAGGTACGGGGATCGATACCCCGCATCTCCATTTTAAGCTTTGCTTTTATAGGTCTTAAAGTTGGATATCGCTACCAGTCCAGCACCAATGTCTTAACCACAGGTACATTTCGAGCCTAACATACATAGAATCTTTCAAACTTTCCTTTTCACCTTTTTCTTACTTCAGCAAAATAAGCTTAAAATTGCAGTTTTGTTTCCATGCAATGTCAAAACGACAACTGTTTTAAGGGTACTATCTCTCATAATTGTACGTAAAAACAAGAGTGAAATTTGAGAATGGCGTGAATATTTAGCGTCAACTTAGCCAACAAGCATTTGCTATACAATTGCCAAATTAGCAAACCAACAAATTAATTAAATCTTTCTTCCCAACTGTTAACTAAATAATTTCCTAGTTAGATACCCACGCTTGATCATGCAGTAGTTATACGAGAACTCTATATAATGCCATCTGTTTCTTCCTTTAATTTCTATTTTTTAAAACTTTTTGGGTACAACTTTCTCTACTAACTGTGTTACAATGATGTAATTGTAGTGCATTGATCCTGTGGTTGGTTGGTGTAAATTCTAGATCACCCTCCAAGTTCACACTTGCTTGTTTCTTCACTTAGATGGGGAAAGAAGGAATTCACCATTGGACAATCGTAATTCAGATCAGCAGGGCTTGCGATTTTGTGCCTTCATGCATATCATCATGCATATCATTCACCACCACACACACAATAACCAAACCCATCAAATAACAATGTGACACATATATATCCATAGGCAAAAAGAGAAGATTAAGCAATTCTTACCACTCCTGATCTATCAGCATTTCATCAGTCAATCCAAACCTTCTTAGCTCTTCCTCACCATGATGCATCAGTAAGCTATACCTGTTTATGCTAACACCCTTTACATTTCTATAATCTAGTAACATATAAACAAAAACCAAAAACTGATAATATTCATTCTGATGTGCAATCATATTCATCTCACTCTTGTACTTATATTACATGCCTACTGAATCAATTCTAACTATGACGAAATTAACAATAAAGACTTTAATCAATGTTTTTAAAACATAGGAACAAAACTCAAATTTTACACACAAGTCAAGAAAACAGCATATATAACCCATGAAAAAAAGTATAGAGGTACCTTCCACCATAACCCTTTTCCATAACAAGCATATTTCCGTTGCCCATGTTGTTGAGACCCTCGAACTGTTCCACAGTCCATTTGTACCACCTCATGAGAAAAACACGAAGTGTTAGACCGTGTGACACAATCACCAAGTTCATGTCCATTTTTGTCTCCCCAGGTGGTTGATACCGTCCAATGTTAATATCTGTTCTCAGCGTTTCTCTGAATCCTTGTTCCACATACCAAACTCTGTATCAGTACTTTCACTAAATTTTTTCTTAACTTTGATTCCCAAAACCACTATTTTTACCTGTGATTCTATCATATACATCAGCTGCTGATTCTCCATCCGGAAATCGGTAAAAGAATCGACCATAAAGCTGGCGTAACGCTTTTTCCACTCGCATCTTTTCTCTGTTTTGAAAATTCCCTTTAAAACAAACATAAGAAATTTCAAATAGAAAAAAAATTATAATAATAAAATAAATACATGCACACAAACACACACAACCACAAGGGATCATGTGCATTAAGACAAAAGAAAATTAAGAATCTTGCATTTACATTTAACTATATAAAAAAAAAAACCGATTATTACCGAAATCTTGTTCACGAATCCGAGGCTCTTCCCTGAAGCCAGCGATTCGTGAGCGTTGAAAGGGACGAGCGAGGCTCTGCAAGGTTTGAAGGGTTCTTCTATAAGGGGAGACGTAGAAGTAAACTTGCCAATTTTCATCACCATCTTTCTCAATCATTTCCTTGATCTTATTGCCACATTCCTCTGCTTGGGCCTTGCCTTTGTGAGTGAGGGAAATTTTAGGATCAGGTACCCTTGTGTACACGCTCTCATCAACGTTCCCTTCACTCTCTCCATGCCTTACCAAGATTATCCTTCGAGGCCTGGGTGCCACAAACTTGTAGGGTGAGGCAACAAGGTTCTTCTCAGCAAATCTCGCTTCCCCATTGATGATGGCCTCTGTCTGGTTGTGACAACATTGAACTAATGAAACTGTGTTTGTGCTGTTAGAATTTCGTTTGGTAAGTTTTTTTGGTTGTGAAAACGGAATAGATCCTGAGTATGGGAAAGGTAGCATAGCCATTAATGACCAAAGTTTGGTAAGTAATAATAAATGGTGGTAAATTTATTACAAGGCAAATTACTAATGTCACGAAATAGAATATGGTTATGGTATGTTCCAATGACACTAGATATCCTTCAGAATTCCTCCTAGTATCTTGCATCATTTCAATTTCATTCACCTACCAACCACCAACGTGATTTGCTTTGGAGCAACGAGAGCCTCAAGTGTGTGTTGCGGTGGAGAATGGTTTGGGCCATGGGCCATTTACAGTTTGTTTACCAAATACTCTTGGCCCACACTGTTGTTCACACTTTTGGGACTTAGTGTACAGTTGTCTAGAATAAGAGTCAAAGTTCATTCCATAACAATCTTTAATCTTTTTAAAAAAATGTAAATTCAGTTAAACAAACTCTCCATTAAATGGGCACTTAGTGTTGAGAGACTTTCACTAGATTTGACCTATGGCGAATGTCTTCCAAATAGATAAGGTCTTCTCCTTTAACCAAAGTGTGGTTCAAATTGCAAGCAGATGGTGGGGTTCTGATGTGCATATATAGAGAGGAAGCATAAATGAGTTGGTATAGTGCAAGAAGTTAAATTGTAACACCATTTTGTTTTGTTTGTATTTTTCTTCTCGTTTGGTCATCAATTATTTAGTGCCCCGTATGGGTAGATTTAAATGTGAGATAAGGACAGGACTTAAGTAGCCAAGAGAGCTAAGCAGAAGAGTTTATCATTTATCTTCTCGTTTGCTCATCAATTATCTTCCATAATTTTTGGGTCAATCATTTTATGTAGTACGTGGTAAGTTCTAAATTCAAGGTCGGTTATTTTATCTATAAAAGTACGTATAAGTTGGCGGAAAAATTAATCACTATAATTATTGATGATAGATACCTTAGATTACATTTACACAAAAAAAAAACTTAAGTGAGACCTACGCGATGATTGTTGGAGTTGAAGTGTGAGAGTTAAATTTTAAGTTTATCGCATATAAATAAGGATGAGAATAAGTTGAACCAATAAAAAAAATAAGGGCACAATAGTCGTGGAAATATAAAGATAAAAAACAAATTTCTCAACTTTTTGTGAGAAAATTTTAACCTAAGATTAAACATTGATTTTCTTTACTCATGGAAGAAAAAATTTGTCAAATCATGAGAAAGTTTTTACTTGCCTATTTTTTCAACAAGTTTTCTTTCTAATAATATATCATCAACCAATAATAAACTTAAGATTAAGATCTAGAGTTGTATTACATATCTTATACTTGTTCATTTTTCGATTGGTCTATGTCCCGTTGTGCGGCAATGATCTCTCTGAGCACAAAACAAAGCCCTGACAAAGTGGTGGCACCAATGGGAGAGAATATGAGAGATACTCTAATGTTGACCAGCAAATGGAGAAAACAGACTTTCATTAAAAAAAAAATAGCATTTTTAGTAAGACAAACCAAAAGGAGCAATTTTTAGTTAAAAAAATAGATAAGACAAAACTTAAGTACAATAATAAGAGTAGTTTTTATAATTTTGTTTATCATAATTGAAGTTATCCATTGAACCGTACGCTAAATTTGAATGATAGCTAGTGTCATCTTAATAAATATCTTGTTAAATAAAGAATACGCATATCAAAAAAATTACTTTAAAAAATTATCAAACCATTAGAATGTGTTTTGACCATACTTTTAAGAATACATAGCAACTCGATCACTTTTTAAAACATTTCTTCCCACGTGTTTACTCCTTTGTTGGAACTTATTAGAAATATTTAAAGTCCATGCTTATCATTACAGCTTACCGAATAGTCTTTGCCTACAATGTTCTTCACATTTTTGGGAATTAATATGTAGAATGAGGATGGGAAAATGAGTCAAGTAAACTCATAAAATATGGTAGGGTAGACATAAAAAAAAATCAACTCGTTGTCTATAGTGTTTAAATTTAGCCTGTTAGTTTGGTGAGCCAACACTTTAATAGAACAGACTAACTTAAGGGATCCTTACTTAAGCATTAAGATAATATAAATATTAATAATAAAATTTTATTAAGCGTTAGTTTATACTTTTATTTTTTAAAACTAAAACAAAAGTCATGTCTCTCACTCTCTTTTCATTATTTTCTTTGATTTCTTACCCAAAAAGTATTTTAAAATTTTTATATTAATTTAATTTATACTACCTATGCGCCTTAATATATAAGGATGGCAAAACGGGCTGACATGTCCCGTCAAAAATAGGGTCGAGCTGGCCCGTAAAAGCCAAAACTATGTTTATTTTTTTGGAAAAGATGATGGGTTGGTGTATCATTTTAAAAAAAACGTCAAATTGATAAGAAATCTAGAAGTAACATTTTAAAAAAATCAAAGAGGATATTATTAAAAGAAACATACAAGTAGTAAGAGATGTCATTTTTTTAATTTTAGAAAATGAAAGTATATATTTTAATAAAATAAAGTATAAATTATTTTATTATTAATATTTGAACCTTTTCTTAAGCGAGGCCCATCGGGCTAGCTCGCCCTGCCAAACTGTAGAGCCGGGTGGGTCGTAGCGGGATGGCGGGTGGAAATTTGTCTGCCTTGCCTATTTTGGCAAGTCAGCCCAACGGAGTTGACTCATTTTTTCATCTATTAATATAAGAATATCTTAACTGATTCCAACTTTTAAAAAAATTAGTTAATATAATTAAATTCATTTAATTATATTAACAATTGTATCAGTTTTTTAAAAGTTTTTTCTTATATTTATTAGGAATCACAAATCTTATTATTTTTCTACTTAATGTTTGTTTCATTAATGACTAATAAGGATATTGTTTTGAAAAATTAATTAATGTTGTTGACATTTTGAAGGAGTTCTTATATTAAAAACCAAAGAAATCTCTTGATAAATTCTCACTTCTCATATTAAGGGACGAAAATAGTAGTTTTTTTAAAAAAAATTGGCAAGCTGGTAGTAACTTGCCAACCCTCTATCTTTTCCTAAAAAGACAGATTTTTTTACTTTGGTAGGATAACCTGCTACACATTGTTAGACAGAATGAACTTTATTTTTTGACCCTTTTAGGTTAGCGAAACGGATCAATCTATTTTATCATCCCTATTATAGTATAAGAGTATGTGTTTATTTTATAATAATCTTTAATCTTTTAAAAAAGCCAGTAAATTCAGTTAAACAAACTATATATTAAATGGGCGTGTGGAGAGACTTTCACTAGATTTGAGCAATGGCTAATGTCGTCCAAATAGATAAGGCCTTCTTTAACCAAAGTGTGGTTCAAATTGCAAGCGTGGGGTTGTGATGTGCATAGAGAGGATTCATAAATGTATAGTTCAAGAAGTTAAATTGCAACACCATTTTGTTTTGTTTGTATAGTTTATCTTCTCATTTTCTCGTTAATGATTGAATGCACCGTATGAGCTTTTCTAAATGTGAAATAAGGAGTTAACTTAAGTAGGAGCCCACTTATAAGTATAAAGTTAAGTTTCATATTTATTGGATATGACAACTTAATTAAGTATTGCTTAATTGATTAGAAAATTAGTTAAAGATTACATTTGGTGTATGAAGAAAAAATTATGAGAAAAGTGTGTGAAAAACTATTGAATTATTTTAGAGACATTAATTGTTTTTTCTATGGTTGAACATAAAAAAAAAAAAGAAGCAAAGTCATAATAGTTATTGGAATTTGTATCAAATAAAGTGAGACCTGCATAATCTATATTTTCCAATAATATCAAATTCAAAAAAAAAATATAGGTTTGAAAGGTTAATGAGGGATTTAAATCCACAAACTCTCCCTTATGTTTTTCTTTTACTGTCTCTTGGTTATCGACTATTGAATTAACCTTATATTTCCTATTTACTAATAATTTTTTTGTTAGGATTGTCCATAGTAAAATAAACTAATTGTCTAACAAAACTAAATTATTAATATAGGCATTACATGCTAATACTGTAATAATATGATTTATTATATTATTAAATTTGTTAATAAAAAATAATTTACTATCATCTCATCATATATTATTTAATTTGTACAACCTTCTGTAATAAAAAAAACTAAGTAAAATTTTTATTTAAAATTAATATATATAAAATAAATTCAACACAATTTTTAATAAATACGTTTTATATTTATCATATTTTAATTTCTTATCTTTGTAAGATTAGGTAAACCCCATAAACCCTATTACTTTTCGATCTCCATCTCCTTCTATTTTCATTTTTATTAATGGGAAGGACCCATCTCGTATTTTCTATCCTATCAGATAAAGAAAAAGTTAATCTTGTATGTTATTTGTATCATTTCTTAATTTCTTCCATCCAATAAACTTTTCCCTTCCTTTCCTTCCAGTCTAAAATTTGACTCACAAATGTAACCTAAATTTTGTCCTCACCACACCTATAAAAGATCTTCTTCTTTGATTCTGACTGCTTCAATTTAGTATAGAAACAGGAAATGAACCAAAACAATGGATGGAGTGACAAATAAAACGACATCGCTGCATGACATTTACAAGGAACCCTGTGGGCCCCTCTCCTTTTAGACCCTTTGATGTATTGATCCTTAATTCTATCAAAATAATTAAAAAAAAAAAAAGAATCAGAAGGACCAACAAGCAAGTATAGTTGCATGAACACTGGACCATCTTTACAGAAATGAACTCAAGTTCTCTATTATGTCATTTTCGATTGAGACACTTTCTATTGCTACAAAAATAATCATCTAATGCAAAGTTCCACAAGAAAGGACCAAGTCAAGGTTGTTGTAAGAAATGAGCAATACCCATCTAGAAGTAGTTAAGAATGCTTGGATAATTAATTATATATATAAACTTGATTTTAGATATCGCTTAATCTTTGACTATAAAATCGATTTTTAATGAAATTAATTAATTAAATACCATAAATTTGTAGTCAAATTTTCTATTTAATTCTCATTATAGATATGAAATCTAGGTGTTGCTCAAATTACTAATTTCTAGTAAGAAGAGACTTCATGCTTAAAAAGGTTCCGAATTATGATTATGGTTCTATCATTTGCAAGAGCTGTACCTTGTGCCCTGGGCAACAAGGCAAGCTTATTATCATGTGCATGTCTTTAATGATTAGCTAATTAATATAAATCCAATTTAAGTAGTTGAAAACGTTATAATACTGACGGTTACAGATTAGTATCTAATTAAATTAGGTGGCGTAATAACTATATATAAATGGAGAGAACACAACAGAAAATATTGAAAACCAACTGTTCTTTTGATTTAAATAATCTTTTTAGAATCGGATTTGTTATTAAATTGATAAAGATATTGATTTAAGTAAACTATAATTAAATCGACGATCAAATTATGATTGAATTAGTAATAATAAATAATTAACTTTTATTAATCATCTAATATTAGTTTACAATTTAACCGGTTAAATGAAAATTGATCTGATTTTGATATAATAATTTTAATTTTTTTACATCCTTATTCCTCTCAGTGGATTTTAATATTATTTAACATGATAATATAAAAACGATATGCTTTCTCAAGCAACCGTGAGTGAGTAGAAAAGTTAGCTTTGATGTTGGAATTTACGGGGAAAAAACAAAGGAAAGAGTAAGTAAAGGGTATCTATGTAACAAAAAATGGTATATAATATAATAAGGGGTTGCTTTCCAAAGACTTGTCTCCAACGGAAAACCATATACACTGATACAAAATGGTTCAACTTAAAGAAACTCATTCATCAGGGGGAAATGATATTTTTACAATCTTGTAATAATAAGTGTATTGTGTATCAGTGTATCTATATATATATATATATATATACACACACACTTGTTAAGTTGTGGCATATTAAAATTTTTAGAAGTCATATTTCAATTATAAAAATTAGGTTTGTTTGTCCTTAATATTTAAAAATAAAGATATACCTTTTTATCGCATTTTAATTAGAGTTAAGTATTGTTTCAATGTGTAGAGGTGTATTCTTGACCAAATGCCCGCGACACAGGGGTTCTATGGAAGGGTTATAGATGGGATGGATTTTGAAGGAAAAAGTTGGATGAATTATCATAAAATTATATTATTATTTGGTTAATTTTTTAAATTTAATTCAATTAAATATGGTTTGTATCGAATTGAATAGTTTACATTTCATATTTTTATTTGTTATTTAATTATAAGGTGGATAAATAAATTTTATTTCATTAGTAAATTATTAAATGTTAGTGTTAACTCAAAACGTAAAATTTAAATAGTAATGAGAAACATGAGTCATAAAATTAAGTCTAAATTGTTGTTAAAATAATAAATTTGTAAATACATGTCTCATAAAAATAATAAAAAAGATATAACTATAAAAGTAAATATAAAAAATATACAAGTATACAATCTCATAAATATGACTATGATAAGTTTATTATATAAATAAAAGTATATATAAAAATAAAAATTCGATGTAGAATTAAATTAAATCGGTTCCAAAATATAAATATGAAATTTAATATGTTCCAATAAAAAAATTCAGTTTTTACGGTTAATTATTAGTTTAGTTTTTTTTTTGCTTTTTGGTTTTTTATATCGATTTTGTAATTTACATTAGATTAGATTAGATAATGAACACTCATATTTTTACGTATCAACAATTTAGTACATTAATTAAACACAATTTTATTCCACTCTTAATTTTGTAGTTTTCATGTTCATCAAAGAAAAAACATAAACTAATGGTTTCTTTCTTTTTTTCCAATATATAAATTAAGATTTTACTTTCCTTTGCCCAATATATTCTGCTTTCTATCATTACCCAATAGAAACATCTTCCCATCTTCGAGGAATCAATGCGGAAGATCGTGAAAACTGTTTCCTTCATCCTTTTCTCATTCCTATTGGTTGTAATGGCTATCATGTGTAGCTGAACATTTTTTGGGATTGAATGTAATCAATTTAAACCTGACATAATATATATATATATATATGGTATTTTTGTTCTATTAAACTTTGATATGTTATTCTATTCTTAATGTTTGATTTTATCTGATGAATAGTTTCTTGATTTTGTTTCTCTTGAGTTATTGGAAATGATTCTTGAAAATCGATCTGAATGGAATACTCAATGCATTGTGTTATTAGGAATAGCTTTCAACGTATTGAACGCATTTAACATTTACTCTTAATGCTGGAAAGTTTTTTAAAATGAATGAGGAATCAACGTGTGGGAAGCTTTCTTAAAGATTTTATATTTGAGGAATTGATATAAATGATTAATGAATGTTGCATCTAGTTCAATAGTTTCAAAAAGCTATATATGTATATGTATATATATATATATATACAGGATACGGGCGGGGGAGATAGATGAAATTCAATCCCAGCTCTCTCTCTATTGAATTCCCTAATACATAGTTCATTATTTCGTTATTTACAGTTGTCATTAGTTGCTTTTAATTCCATTTATCATGAATATACTCTATTTCATTATAAATACACTTAATCAGTTATAAATTGTTAGTTATGAATGACAATAACCCTCAGTGGAACGATATCTGAATTACTATAACTGGAAGTGGAACACTTGCCACATACCATCAACAAGGGGGCATATTATACCATGGGTAATTAAGGAATGCTAGGTGCCAACACTCATTGTTAACAACCCGGTGCAACTTTTCTTGAAGTCACCTTCTACTCCACGTGAAAAAAGGGCCCTTTAGTAGCAATGTCTAATAAGCCACTGTTGTGTAAACACGTGGCACACTCTTTAGAGGATTTTTGATTAACAAGGCCACCCCTTACTTTTTCATAATAATATATTACATTGTTAAATCATCAATCACACACCAAGCTCTTTGATTCCCAGATCAAAAGCTCTAATATCTAGCTATGCTTTAGACCTATGGTTCATAATAGGGCTAGTATACACAAAAGAAAAATAGCAGGAACAACTAGCACTCTGGACCTAGAGATGTATTATCTAACTTTTCACTTCAATGACATCCACTTTGACTCTGGCAATATCCCACAGGCACTAAATCCTGTTAAAGAAACCCCAACTATCCACTTTAACAGCCCCCGAAAGTCTAATTTTCCTAATAACTACGTTCATTTTTTCACCGCTTAGTCTAGGTTCCAAAATAGCAATAATATCCACTTTATGGATTTTCATAATGTCCTTCACTAAGCCACAGTTCCAAGAGAAGGCCTTTATGAGGAGTGTTCATGAGAAGGAATCAGACCTACTAGTGTTGAGGTCTTTATTGCTCCATTAACAAAAAATCTCGATGAATTGATATGGCCTGCAGACCCTAATTTGAAGGCTATGTAATCTTCATGTTGTTTTATACTCATGGAGGCCATGAAGTAGTCATCCCAGTCATTTTTCCTACTTGATTGGGTAGGTTTGATAGGGTTTGACATGAGCTGGAGTCCACTTCTCAATGATGACCCTATAGTAGATTTCGTTCCCGATATAGCATGAGAGTGATATTTCTTTTTCTTTGTCTCCACTTGATTGCTTACATTTCTAGGCCCACCCATTTTGGGATTTGCGTTATTTTTCTTGACTCTAATAGGATTTAGTTCTGATGGGCCTTTATCCTTTTCTAACGAAATGCCACAAGTTCCCATATTGAGATTCTCAATACCTTTGCCCTTGAAGCCTTTGTGTTTGGCTCCGGTGACTTTTCTCCTCTGGCTTTTCTTTACAATCATCCATGGCCAAACAAGTTCTCTATGTACATAGTTTTTAGGTAACTAATTATTTGCGTAATAAATGATACTGAGAGTATTATAGAAAACTAAATGAAATATGTGATATTATTAATACAAATAACTACATCTAACCATTTTTTTAATACGCGTTAAATTAATTACTTTTGATTATATATGAAACCAGAGGTAATATAACTTAATTTCAAAGTGTCCATTGATTGAAAAATTTTGGATCACCTTTAAACAAGTTTGTAATCATTCAGTTATTATGTATTTTATTAAAGGATTTTGTTCATGTATTTTAAAAATAAAATACTGTCATATTATAATTAATAAAAATACAAGGGAAATTTTTCAAAAATTTCACATCCGTCCTAGGATGACCCTACATTGACTCCACTGGTCTCTAATAACATATTCTAGGCTTGGGAGTTCCAAAATTACTCAAAGAAAAATTTTCAGCACATAGGTTCCCTATGCATTGCTCAGTGATTTACGTCAAATTAGAGCTAGACAACTTCAATCGAGGTGAATCCAATTGGTACACCTCCATAACTTAATTACCTACAATCGTTATGTAGAAGTTGAAGGCCAATTATTCCCCTAAGATTTTCCAATTTGCAAAGTTATGAAACCAGCCCACCTAAAATTTTAGTCTGAACACCTTGTAGTATTTTAGGTATAACTTAGGCTATATATCTCTGGTTGAACCAATTCTAGCGGCAAAACGACCGTCACAAAATTATCTACAACTTTTATGAAGGAAGCAAAAACTGAATTGGCTCTTGCTTGAGCGAAAATTGGTTCACTTGACCAAGATTTTAGCTTAGGCTCTCGAATGAGCGAAAATTCGATAGAAGCATTGCCTATGAGGCTTGCTCAAGTGAAAATAACCATTTGAATCTTGCTTAAGCTAGATTTTCCCAGAAAACACCTCCCAAATCACTCACTGGCCCGTTCAAGTGTGAATTGGCTAGCTTAAGTGAAAATATCAGCATTTTATCTTCCAAACCAACTTCTTCGCATCATATCTCACTCGTTTAACATCCAAATGCCACCAAATTTTAACCTAAGCTAATTCTCATCATTTATGACCTATAGCAACAAGACACACATAAAAATTCCTAAAAATGAATGAGATATGCGTAAAATCACATATAGGCTGTTTTAGGCCATTACAAAGAACTTGTCGCGTCAAATCCCATCCAATTTGCTCCATTCCAATTCCAACACATTCTAAATACCAATTATGAGCTGTTAAACCTATCCAGAGGTTCCATAACCTCACAGATCTTATTTTGACCTGTTCAGTTCCTAAGATGCATAATTCTCAACATTTCTCATATGAAATCATTAAAAGTTCAATGCTATAATATATATGACTTCAACACTCATCAATAATAGTAATTTAGGCTCAATGCCAACAAAGACAAGACCTCCCTATATCAAAATCATTCACAGTTCACCATAAGAGACAATTCCTGGGCAAAATACATATAAATATAATCATGATGGAGCCAGCATCTTCATCATAGTTCTTCATTAAGTCAAATCTCAATATATATATATATATATATATATATATATATATATATATATGTACATAGGTATCGAAACAACTATAAACCTCCAGTGAGGTTACTAGATACCTAGATCCACTATAAACATGTATTTACAATATACCAAAATGAGTCGGCCAAAGCTGCTATATTAAAAACTATACAAGTTCATATAGATAAAAGAATCCACACTAGGATTCATCGATCACTAGCTTCTCAAGTTGTCAATAGTCATCCTCGCAGTCTAAATCCATTACAAGATAAAAATTGGTGCATGGGTGAGTATATATATATATATAAATGACAAATACAGAATTGGATTTGACATCCCACATCACATGTAATCAATCCAGTTCATCACATCAATATTTACATTTAATCTATGATATAAACACACATTATATCATCACAACATCATCATACATTACCAAACATCCTCAATAGCTGCCTCACATCTTCTCGTGATCACAATGGTTGCCCCGCAACATTCAGTGCACGTTAATAGTTTTACCACAACATATCCACGTCATAACAGCTACCTCGTAGCTATAATGCAATGCATGTGGATCCATTTCCATCGATGGGATATAAAAATACAAAAATATATCTCAGCTCCTAACCAATTCAGTCGTCTTACAGGTACCAAACCCCTTTCCTATTCATGCAACATAGTCACTCCAAACGATAACAGTAGTGTTGTGAGTTAACCTTGAGTCCCACTCAAAGGCCGCCTTGATCCCACTCAAGGACTCGTATGGAGTCTGAAGAAACAGAGTTTAAGCCCTCCCATATGAGCCAGCATTCTAGGCCCCCTGTAGTCTTGTAAGCTCTCATATATGCAGATGTTATGCATAAATATCAATCATATCTCATTCTTATCATCAATTAAGCTACTCTAACTTGTCAACAATATCATTTACATGATATATGACATTATCATATCCAGTCAAGCATAACAAGCATATTGAGTCATTTATCATCATTAATACATCATACCATCAATCACATAGGAACAGTATCCATATGAACTGGTTTGATCTGGGATCAAAGATCTGGAGTGGGGACCAACCTTAAAAGTCAAGGATTGAAGTGTTTGTACACTGGTACAGTGGGTATCCGGTATTATAATTTGAACTCTCAGTGGGAGAACCCGGTCTTGTTGTCCTGGAGATCCTACACACCAAGCTTTCATGCTGAAGGGGGGCGAACGGTGGTGTCACCTGCGAAGATTCTCCGACGCTCGAGTCAGTCACCAGAATGTGAATTCAGGCTAAAGGAACTTAAGCAATAAAACAGTATATCAAGAATAAGAACAACGTAACCTTTTATGAGTGTGAGAATAGACTATTTATAGGTGAGTATAGATAATGAATCGTTAGGCACAGGTGGGCCAGGAGACAAATAGTACACTACTCAGTGTACGATTCTGACACACGACGCGCAAGAGCCGCGGTTCTCGCGTATTCTCCTTGCGGCTGTACCTTGTACCTTTTGTCGGGTGACGCGGATACTTTCCGGTGTGCAAGGTAAGAACCTGGATAAAGCGATATGGAGAATGCCTCATACAAATTTATAGTCCGGAAGTACATCGATGAGGCCGGTAACACAGGGAGAACGGATGCAATTACCTATCTGTCCCTAGTACCGGTATCGAGACCGGATCACCACAATTAACCATCATCATATATTTACATCATATCATTTATCATCGCAATCTCAAAAACAAACACTATGAGGGATAGTTACACAATCAACACATACCAAAACTAACACATTCACACATAACTATTCAAGTAAGCATCAACTATCCCCTAATATGTTCCTAACTTGTGTATTTAAGATATATAATACTTCTCCTACCTAGAATCCTCAATCCCAATAACTCAAAATGCTTTTCAAATACTTCGACTTTGTTCCTGGTCAATTATTTTTCAAATCCAAAATCCTAATTAGTGCCGATACAACTCTGACACTAAACCCCGAAGCTTCGAAGTTGTCCCTTAATATCCCTTACAACAATTAATAAGCAAGAACCAAAATTCTAAAATGTCGTCCACATTAGGAAAATGGTTCTAAATACTTCTTTGAAATGTAAGAAAATGGACTCCCACACTTGGCTATGGCTACTACAAGAAAGAAGAAGACAAAGAAGCTCAAAATCAACTTTGCTTTGATGGCAAATTGAGAGAAATTGAAGAAGATGATAAGAATAGAGGAGAGTCACAGGTGGTGAAGGAAATGACCAATGGTTTATTAACTATAGCTTATAGTATTTAATTATTAATTAATTGGTATATTTGATTTGATTTGAACTATGGTTAGTCTTGAATCTAACTATTGTTATATTTGATTTGAACTTTTGTGTATAACTTTGAATATAAGAATCTATGAAAAGTGTATCTTTTTAGTGTTATTTAGCTTGATTTTATGTGGCCATTTAATGGATAGAAGCTAAGTTAGACATTTGATATGACTATTTATTGGGTAGAAACTGTGTTAATGAAATGGCATGTGTAACAAGCATATATGGTGAAAGGGTACTTACAATTAAATGGCTAGAGAATATTTCATGTTTTTAATTATGTTTTGAAAATTGGCATGATAGTTAAATTAATGAGGATACCAGAAGCAAATCATAAAGATAAAAGGTAAAGAATGAAATTGAAAAATTCTTTAGTTGGTTAATGATTTACTCAATCGGATATGAGTGTGAAAGTGTGTGAATGTAGTGTGAGAGTGTGCATTTACCTAATTGCCATATATTTATTTTTGTACAATTGTCATGTATTATAGTTTAGTTTCAATTCCCTCACAAGTTTTAGCAAATGAGAGCTTGCTTTCACTCCTATTGTCATGTTTATATACCCCTAAAAATATTCCTAAATAGAAACCATTTTGAAACTTGGAATAATATATTGAATTACAATTCATATTGATTCTAAATATGCCTGCTTATTTGCTTTCAAATTTTGTTTACCAGAAAGAATATGTTTAGTTCATAATTGCTTAATGAACTTAATTTTAAAGTTTCAGAATGAATAAATTAAACTATACTTAGACACTTTCACACTTAGACATACATTAACCTCACCACATTCGTCACACAATCACACTTATATAACTTCTCAATGATATATGGTATTAATGTGAGTTCAAATTTAAATTGCAAAAGTAATTATGAACGCAATGGCAAACTTTTATAAATGTGATTTCAAGTTTTGTTTTACAATTATTATCATTGATGGTTGTGTTCTGTGTGTTGCTACAAGCAATTGGATAATGGGGTTTTCTTCTTCTTTTGGTGATGGTAGGGCTTTTTTAGTTAAGCTGAAGGTACCTCTTTCGTTTGTGATCTGACCCTCCTGTGAATTTTACTAGGTTCCTAGTGTTTCATTCTTAGTTTGTCTTTATTTTTTTTCTTCCTTCTGTTTTTTTATAAGAAAAACCTTATATACGAGACTAACATTTGTGGAAGTGTGGATTCGAAATATTGTATTGTGTTATTAATCCTTACCGTTCTTTTTTAGGATAAACATTTTGACATTTTAGTATAATGTATGTTCCTAAGTCTAAAACTTACTTGTCATTATAGAATTTGATTATATTCTAATCAACCGTTAAAATTCTAATGATTAACGTAAAAACTTTATTATAAATTTATAAACGGTCATATAGTACCGTAAAAAATAACTCATAATAAACTTTATATATGAATTAATATTTAGTGGTTCCATGTGTCGTCTGTTAAGTATATGATTAGGGGTTTGATATCTAACTTATATGAATGAAGCAAATTATTTGATTAGTCTATTGTTGAAAAAAATCACTTAACTGATATGAAATAATCGAAAATCGGTCAAACCAAAATCACATAAAAACATTATATTATGTATGCGATTTGAATTGATTTTCGGCTCTATCTTTAAAAATTGAACGGTAATCTTCAATGTATTAGCCTTATATTTATATTACCTTATTAAATTATATATATGACTTAAATTTAAAGTAGGAATAAAAAGACTCTAACTAGTATTTATGATTATGCTAAAATTTTTTACGGTTGTGATTTTATTTTTGAAGCAGTTTTTCTTAATTTTATTGAATTGGAGTTATATGTCTTATACATAATTTTTGTCAAAAATATAATTAGTATAAAACTGAATAAGCTGGTCAAGTCTAAACTGCATTTGATCGGATCAAATGTCATTATACATTTTAACCAATTAAATCGAACCGTAACTTAAAAATGTAATTGGATCAGATGATCTTTTGTCTAGAAACTAAATTGATCCGAACCACGAATACCTGTGACTCAATGTTGGGACTAGAAATTAGTTCTACGACCCTAAGGATACCCGTGGGAAAATGTATAGTGGAGAAAATAGCTGTTTAGTCATTGGCACTAGGGATGATAAAGAGGCTCTAACTTTGACGAGGGAAAACCCGTTTTGACCGGGTTTTTAAAAAACTTGACCCTTACCCTAACCTGATTTGATCAAACTTATTTTGTTATAAAAAGTAACTAATTTTCATTATAATAATATTTAATAATAACAATAAATTAATATATTTTCTTAAAATATGGCATAGCTCTTAAGTTTATTATTATTTTCATATAATACTTTGCTTAGAGTGTGATCTGTCTAGTACTGGATATATATTCTTATCTCTTACCGTTGTCCATTGGGGATCCTGTATTGTGTCCTAGAGTTCTGTGTGGATCTTAAGGTCTTTGTATGATTCTATCTAACAACCACTAATATTTTATGTTGTGGGATAAAATATGGTGTCACTCACAAAGACACTTCAACACTTAAGTTAATGTCAAATAATTAATATCTGAGTTCAAGCGATGAGTTGGTGAACGTACCTTATACTATAGTAAATAAGTGGTATTTATAGAGTTGGGGTGGTAGTTGTGTCCTACGTAACCTGTGTCAGTACTTTTTCGTAATAGACAAACATTCTTGACGCTCTTGTAGATATGGACCGATGTGACTCATTGTGAAGCTCGCAACCTCTAAGTGATGCTGATTCTCTTATTAATACTAGTAATCATGAGTTATTTATGGGGTTACTATTATAAAGCTTATGTTTACACTGGTTATATAGTAGCTTAAGTACCAAGATGAGCCCTTTGGTACATGTACCAATATCAAATCCATATAAGAATGTATTAGATATATATCACATTTATTAAGCCTTAACTTTTATAGGGTTAAGGTTGATGAATCCTAAACCTAACCCTAATCCACCATGTTGTCATCAATAATTAACACGTAAATAATTACATATATTCAACACGTCAGTCAACCTATGGAAACAAATTCTTGGCAATGAAATGTCATAAATCCATTATTTTCTATCATTTTCGCATTCAATTTTTGAGGAAGTTAGCTAGCTTAGCTTATTGTTTTATCTTATTATTGCCTTGGCGTATTCTTATAGGTCAGGTAACCATCCTAGAAAAGAATTTAAGAAAAATACAAAAAATAGTATTTAGATACTCTAATTTTTCAAAGTTGATTTCAGTTTTTGTTCCTCTAGTTCTAATTTGACTTAATTGTCCTTCAAATTTTAAATATGTACTACTTTAATCTTTCTGTATAATATTGAATCTCATCATTTTATTCATCAAAAATTTGTAAAATAATTTTATTTGGTAGAAAATTATGTAAAGATACATAAATTTAAGAAAGTAATATAAATTCAAACAAATTCTAACCCACAAAAGTAAGATGTTTCCAAAACTTGAAGAATCAAGATGAAGAAAACTAATGTTAAAAGAACAATGTGAGAGGACGAAACATTATTTTTTGCTTCAAAATAATGTCATTTCAATTCAATGGAGAACTTGCTGAATTAAAACAAACATATTCATCCGTGGACATTGACAGTCCAATGGTCTATTCAACAACAAAACAGGGTGAAGCATTACCACCCTTCAGCTTCATTTCATCTAGAAAAAACAGAATGAACAAAACTATTAATTAAGTCTATTAACAGTCAACAACTTAAATAATTAGTTCGTATAATGAAATTAGTTAAGCACAAAGACTATCAAAAATTAATGTTGCTATTGTTCCCCTACAAAGAGGCAATTGTGAGTGTTAAAATGGGAGTAGAGTGTTGTGCTTTATATGGTAAGATGAAAGCATGGACTGCTAAAATATAGGACGATATTATGTTACCAAGAAAAGGGAACACTTTGGATAAACTACATAACCAGGAATTAATGGAGGGGGACAACTAGTCACCGGCATTTTTTTTTATCTCAATATAGTCATTAAATTATTAATAAGATCAAATTATGGAATAATCATAGTAACAATATGATGACGATTAATTAACATAGAATGGATGAATAATTCATGAGAATAATTTTTACACTTTCTCCACAAATTTTATTTAATAATCATGAAAAATTGACATCACATTGATAATAAATTATAATAAAAGGCTATTATCATATTGAGTTTCTTTAGTTACTTAATGTAAGACTTTTATCATTGTTATCCTTTTAAAAGCCAAAGTTTAACACTAACTCCCGCTGGTTTTCATTCACCTATTAGTATTTAGTACTTACACACCTTAATCTAACTCGTAGGTAGTTCTCTCCATAAATACTTTTCTCTATGAAGACAACAACTAATAGTATTTAAGTTCATGAGGAGAACTTAATTTAAAAAATTGATCCATTTAGTAAGAGAATCTCATTGTTTAAATACCACGTTAAGTTCTCATACTTAGTTAATGTTTATGAAAATAATGCATCTACCCTACCTTTTTGTTTTTCAAATGTTTTCCATGTGAAAAAGCTGTGGAGCTAAATGTTAATCATCTAAGGTATTCATTAACTAAATACTAAAAAGACAATGAATTCAATTAATTGGAAACTGCAATAAACATGAAATTGAACTTTGGTACCTGATTCCACTTTCTTACTTCATTAGATCATCCAACAACATTGCAAAAACACTCAAAGTAATATATATATTGCAATTTTTAACAAAAACCAGTGGTGTGGTGGAGGTTGTAGGAGACGTAGCCATGCTGTATGGAGAGTGGCCATTGAGGAAGAAAGTGGTGTTGCCGATGAGCCTTTTGGAGAGGCGGTGGAGGAAACAGACGGAGCTGGGGATGAGGGAAATTGAAGGATCGGAGACGATGGACAAGATTGGAATAAAATAAATGCTAAATCTACTATTCATTTTGGATATCTCATTAAAGAATTATATTTTTGTAATGTAACATTCAACTTAAAATATATATATATATATATATATATATATATATATATATATATATATATATATATATATATATAACGATGTTATTTATTTAACGGTTTCGAAGGGATCCGTAAGTGTTTAAAAATTTAAATAACTAAATTAAAAAAATATTGAAAGAACTGAAAAAAAGATATGAAGCTTAAACGAACAAACCTTTATTTTTGTTTTATTTTTATTAATTTACTATCCCACTCATGTGGAATATAAATATATGCACAATTTTAAACATTTAACTATGGATAAGGACTGATTTTGTAGATAGTAAACCCTAAAATTAGTGATACAAGTTAAGCATTTTAATTCTTGAAATCTAATCAGTATATGATTTTACAAAAACCATATTCAATTTAAAATTTTTTAGTATAACAATGATAGTAAAAAATAATGTAGTAATAAACTAAAATAACTTTTCGAGAAGTTAATTAAAGATTATATTAACATTTTAAAATCATATATAATTTTTTTTACCATAAAATCCTATATAATCGAAAAGAGTATATATAATCAGTTGTATCATAATCTGCCTGTACCTCCTATATTTTGATAACAATCAGTTATGATGGTTATAATACTAGATAGCTTTATTTATGGCATCTTTAATTATTCTATTAAAAAATAATTTTATCTTCAAAATTTGTTTTCCCCGGTAAAATCATTTTTATTACATTAAATATGTACTAAGATAAAATTTTAATTTTGATTTAAAAAATTAAAATAATTATCCTGGTATTTAATTAGGGATGAGAAATAAAACTCTTCCCCATCAATATATATATGTGGATAATACTCATGATGGGATGGGTTTGGGTAGACAAATATCTTAAACATGTATTTTAGATACTCGTCAATAAATGAGTGGGTAACAATATAGGGATACCCGTGCATATGGGTAATCCTATACTTTAATTTTACAATTATACATTTTACATATACATATTGAGTGTATCTTATCAGAATAAAATGATATGATAAGAAAACAATATAATTACTCATGAGCATCATATTAAATTAAGAAATATGATTAATTTAAATTAAAAATAGAATCATGTACCATTTCTTACATTATCTAATTTGATATTTTTATCTAATTTAATATTCAACCTCTTTTCAAAATTAAAGTATACATGATTAAAGCAATACGTGCAAGGATTAAAATATCCTTCTTATTTTTACTTTTTTATATGAGATTTGTAAACTCCTCTACCTTCTCCATGAAAGATCAAAGTGAAAAATCTACATTAAACTAATTTATCCATGTACTAAACAATAGAATGAATTAGAGGAAGCCACTCAATTTAGATCCAGTTCATGTTTTCCATTAGAAGAGGGAGAACACAAAATATAAGACGAGGAGGAACACGAAATAAATGGATATCATGAGTTAGCTCACCATTCAAGAGTATTTGATCATTATTTGAGGGTTTTTTCTTTTTTTTAGTAATGTATTTTGAGTTAGCTCTATATATGACTATGGGTGGGTTATATCCTTTTTAGTTAGGATTAGACATAACTTAGATTTTATTATGACATTGTATTGAATATTTAGTATATCTATATCAATGTTAGTGTCCTATTTCTCATTCCAGATGCATATTTCAAATGAGAAAATATTATATGCCCGTATTGGGTTTTTTGAATGTGTTTATGAGTGGCATATTCATTATCTTCTTTGTGTCTAGCGATAGAGTTGATTATAATGTTTATTTTGAGGTAAAAAAATGGGCACGAGAATTATGAAAGAGTAAAATGAGATGGAAAAGAAATTAGAGCCAACGCAATTAATTCTATTCTCACATGGAAGGAAATTGTGTGAGATTTTTATTCAATAAATATTATTTAAAATTATAAAAATATGAATAAATAATTTTTATTATATTAAAATTTATTATAATGAAAATTTGAGTAAATTATAAGGGTTCCTTGTGGTTTGAGGTATTACAGCTAGGCATAAACCACAAAGAAAATAACAATGAATCCCAGGTTATTACCAACCTAACATCTCACCTCACTTAATCAAATGACCTACTTACTTGAGTTAACTAAAATTGATTATGGGCCCTAGATGGACTATTTAGGGTTCGTTCCTTCCGTACCAGTCAACTAAACGTAATACACTTATTCATTCATTATTTACTTTGGCCATTCATCCCATTTGAAAAAGAATCAGGTGTTGAACACAAGTCGTAGTAAGCTATACACAACCATCTATGAAATCAAATCAGCACGCTGATAGAGCTCGTAAGTGCAAGGATTATATCGTGTAATAAAAATATCTATCTACATATAGACACCGTGTGATTAAGCAGTAGTTCATTCTAGGACTTTCAATTTAGTGGGAATTAAAGGGTTTGGTTTTTAAGAATTTAAAAGGAAACTAAAATTAAAATTAAAACTAAACTAAAACTAAGAAACACTAAATGTAAAACACACAAAAACTTTTAAGATCAAAGACACTATTAGGGGCTTCATTTCATCTGGATTTTGAAACTTAGTTGGTTGCTAAATTAGGATTTACTTTTAATGGAGTTGCTTCACTTATGTTCACCCATCGGTATCTAAAACAAGGTGTAATTACACCCTAGATTCAAGTCATTAAGTGCACTTATCAATGTTTAACTAACAATTAGAAACAATTCTTAAAGTTGTCATGAGTCGGAAAGAAAATGCATTAAGACACAACTGTAAAAAAAACTCAACTAATTTTCATTAATATTAAATTCAAAAATAAACAAGTCACATCATTTCTCTATTAAGAGTACTCATACATGGTAATAAAAAGTACAACAAACACTATATCAATCATTGATAATGCAAGATAACAAAAAAGAAAAGAAAAATCCTAACCAATACTTGCTCTTAAGAATGAAGAACTGTGATCGCTCCTTCACGATCCTCAGAGTCGACTCCAACTCTAAAGTGAATTCTCAAGTGCAACCCCAAAATACGTCAGAACTAACATAACAAAACTATAACAAGCCTTGTTACAACTCCACGGCCACAAGCTCGCGCCAATGCTAGACCTTAAAGTTGGTTTAATGCTGAATTATTCAGTCTTTTTCTCCCTTTGACCTATTGGGCATTCTTGACTTTAATATGCATTGGTCTTCAAGCTTTGCTTGTTTTGATCCAGGTTGAACCTTGTAGAACCTATTTTCCTTGCAAACATAACAAGCATAAACGGGACAAGGCACAAAAGAAATAAAAATAATATCAAAAAAAAGAAAACCTAAGGGAAATACTAAAAAGCCTAAGGAAATTAGGTTTTAAAATTATACATTTTAAGAATGCATCACATGCTAAGCATCAAGTCTTAAACACGAACTGTGATCGTGTAGATTATAAGGATTATTGGGCTTAAGGAGAGCACAACCTGTGTTCATTTGAACATGACTGTGTTTAAACAGACTATTACCACCTTCTAATTGAGTAAAGGGTTTTAACTAACAAAAGGAGAGCCATAATTGAGAGAATTGAATATACAACACAATAGAGATATGTTAGACGTCCAAAGTGTGATAGAACGACAATTAGAGAAAGAAGATGTGGTGGCCCAAAATCAAGGCAATAAGTTCATTTCTACCTTCCTCTTTGTCCATCTCCATTATGATTAGGGTGTTATGACATCTCGAGTGGTCAACAACGAGTTTTTCTACTGTTGGCTTATATTAGGATTTAAATGATTTATACTATTTGTTTAATGTATTTGATTATTTCATTTATGTTGAACTAATCTTGTTGCCAGAAGTGTATTATGTGATGCAACCCTTGTGGACCTTAATAAAATTTCTCTCTTTTTATGTTTTTTTATGGGTTAATTATTTGTTTCATTTATGTTGAACTAATTTTCTTGCCATGAGGCTGAAGTGTATTATGTGATGCAACCCTTGTGGACCTTAATAAGTTTTTTTTATGTTTTTTATGGATTAATTATTTAATTCCTCGTTTTAATTCTTGTCTAGGATTTGATCTTCCTTATTCTATCGTTACTAAGCATGCAGGTGACTGTATCGGTGTTTGTCGATGGATCTAGGAAATAAAGTAAGAGTCAAAAGGCCAATTATAGGTATTATCCTTCACACTTCTAGTTAGTGAATAGGTTTACAAGCCTAGTTGGTTTCTTTATGCACCCTTAAGATATCACTTAGTTCTATTCTCTAAGGTAGATTTTCAGCGATGAATGACCAAATAGTGTTAGTAGTATTAGCATGGGTGACCGGTAATTACCTTAACATATTTAAGCTGAAAATTTTTAAAAAGAACTTTACAAAGGAAACAAATAGAAGAAATCATATGAGAATTCAGATCTCCCGACTTTTAAATCATAGACGACACTCTTCCAAAATACTATTTTTGTTGTGTTGTGTTCATTTTACTTTTTACATTTTAATATTTCAAATCACTTCCAAAACACTTTCTTTAATTCGCTTAATTAATATATGAAAAACTTTTGTAGTAGATGATTGCAATTATACTTTGTATGAATTTGATACTCGAAGTCTAAAAAACTTCTTGTGCTCTACTAACAAGTACGCTTACACATGAGTAGGAAAGTGTATCCTGATTAAAATTATTTTTTAAAATTAATATTTTTCACATTGAGAAAACACAATATGTTCCCTTCATTATTGTGATGCTGTTGAAATTGGGAAGCACAATATGGCAATGAATTTTATAATTTGTGATGTACGGTTAGGAGGGGGTGGTGCTTGTCATGTTATAGCAACCACCAGTGGCTCTTGTAATTGCCTTCTGTACGGATTATGGAAGAAGGAGATACACACGACAAGTTATGCACATATGTGATGCTTAATTTTTTATTTGAGGCTAAGGGAACCACATTAATTGGGCAACTATTCATGTGGTTACACTTACATACCAGTTAACCAACATCAAATATTCCATTAAGGGTGACGGGTTTGGGGTTTATCCTTATTTCCCTTTTGGGACGTAGTTTTAATTTATTTTTTATATAATTAATTAATTCATTTCCATCAACTATATCCAAACAAAAATATATTTATTTTTCTACATCTTCCTGTATGGTTCTGGTATGAATGCAGATAACAATTAAAGATAAACTGAGCATTGCTAAGACAATTGACAGAAACTACTAGAAAGAAAATAAATATTTTCATTCATAACAACTATGGTTTGACAAAGGAAATATATACTGAGACAAGGTAAAGGAGGAACGGGCCCTATTACACAAAATAACAAAGAAATAAGGAAAATTCCTTTAAAAATACTCCTTCATCCAATAATACGGCTGATCAATTACCCTTTTTGGTCTTCCCTAGTCCGAAATGAAATTATTAGCCCTAACATCCTCTTTATTCAAACCATATATATATTTTTATATCCAAAGGAAACCTAATAGTAGTATTTTGTTTGTAATGTGCGTAACATATACAATGGCAAAGAATATTTGTATTGTTATGGTAATGATGAAAGTAGACACACGAGTCACACGAATTATATGTAAGTATTTATTATCTATAAATTTTTTATTAAAATTATTTAGGGATATTGAGTTTGATAAGTAAGGGTTGTTCGTCGGTGGGTTTGTGTTCTTGGTGTGTCATTCTCAAAGTGAGACAGAAATTAGAAAAGTTGCATGATAATTTTCTCTTTGGCGCAGCGTCCCACATATACCCGAGTAACCCTACCATAGCATTAGGATGGTCCTAAGGAATTAATACTAATGGCGATCTAACAGTAAAAGAATAAATATAAAAATAAAAGTGTTTTGAGGACCACCCTAAGCGTAGGGTTTTGTAGGCCTGTGTTGAGTCGCATGTAGTTACAAGTTTCAAACCTGTTCAAAAATGTGGCTGCTGTTAATGAACTCTGTCTCAGACTTGTACACCCTCTTACACGCACACAATCCCCCGCTATTTGTGGACTCCCTATTTTAACACCCTTTCCAATTTTCAAAAACTACTTTTTTCTTTTCTTTTTCTCATTTTTTCTATACAAATTTTCAACGTTTATTTTTTAATATATATTCCATCCATTCTTTATTTACTATACGTTTCATATCAAATAATAGTTAACTATAATATTTTGAGAAATGTTCTTTTTAAAAAGAAAGTTGGTAGACGGTCGACGTTAGTATTTTTGATATCGTATGATTATTCGTAGGATAGGAATGTGGTGTGGTACATTATTAACTGCAAAGGAGAAGCATATACTCTCTTGAAAAACCAAAAAAGGAGAAGCATTTATATATATACACAAGTCCATCAACAGAAAAATCTTGAGTGAAAGTTACGTGGGGGCGAAGAAGCAAGCAACATGGTGCAGCTTAACAGGGAGTTGGAAGCATGCAGAGAGTGCGTAGTGCGCACCCGAAAGGGGAGAGTGACGTGAGGGTGGTGTAGGGCAGTTTGGTAAGCGGCGGAGAAAGGTACCCTTACTCACTGGACCACTTGCTTTTTAATACACAGACATTTAAAGCTGTCTTCCCTTCCTTGCTTTGCGTCACCACCAATCCAATAATAATTCATTTTTTTACTTCCATGCCTTATGGAATGTTAGACCTACACAGATATACAATTTCACAACCAATAACATTTTATGCACGATATCATTAAACAATGAAGAGTTATATAGTTGATATTCACTCCCATTAATATTAATGGTTTGTCTGGGAATAGAATTGTAGCTGTGGTTTGAAATTTTAATTTTGATTTTAATTTTTATAGAATTAATTGTTTTTTATTTTTGAAATTACTAATTTTATGTTTGGATTATATAAAATTAAAATATAGATTTATTATTGCTTTAAGTTAAAATACGGGTGGTAGTGATAATGATGATGGTGGTGCCGAAAGTGGTGGTGACAGTGACGCAAATGAGGAAGTAATAGCGACGATGTAGGACATGGTGGTGTCGTAACAATGACAATGATGACATTGATGGTGATTATTGTGGTCATGATAACACCGATGGTAGAGGCAACGACAATGGTGGTTATGGTGGGGCTCATAATGATGGTAGTGGTGGGCACCGATGTTAATGCAATCAATTTAGGTGGTGGCGACAACAATAGTGGTGATGTTGACCATGGCAACGATAGGGATTGGGGTGGTGATAGCCACACAACAGTGGAGGTGGGGGAAGATGTAATGGTGGTGATTGTGACGACAATGACGGGTGATGATAGCGGCAGGCAACGGTGTTGGTGACAATGGTGATTGCAATTGCAAGGGTAATGATGCAATAACAATAATGATAATAGTGACAGGGTAATTCAGTGTTTTATTAAGAATTGATAATTTGCATAGTAGGGGTTAGAAATTCAAAAGAGCTAGTTTTAGTTGTATTGTAATTATGTGAAATTAAACCTTAGAATTATAATTTTAATTCTTAGGAGGTTTCAAAACACCAACATTCAAATTCCAAGACTAAATTTTAATTCCAAACAACCCTAATTTCATATGCGTAATGAGCACTATGTTTTTAAACTAGTGAAAATATCATCGAGTATGCATATATTATCCTGTACAAGTTGTTTTTACCTTAAAATGTGGTATTAAGTTTATCCACTAAGATTTACCACCTTGTGTTAAAAGCTTGGGTAGTTTACCCATTAAGTTTTACCTCACAAGATGGTATTGAGTAAACACACTAGTAAAGTTGTATCAAACTAGTTTTTTATGTTCAGTTTTAGTTTATTATTAATTTTTAGTTCTTTTTCTACCAAAATGCTAGCACTATAGTCTTTTTTATCCCATTGCTGGTAAGGTTTATGAAAATTTTAAAACAATAAATAATTTTATAAGTATTAAAGGATATAAATAATAGGTTTCTAGAAGAAAGCTAACTTATCATTGAGTCAATTATTCTTTTTTGGGTGTAATCTTTCATTTTTACTATTCCCGATTCTTTTTGTACAGCTATATCTTTTTTAGTGGTTTGCACCATTCCTTATAACAAATTTTGTTAGTTATATGCTCGCAGAGATAGTGTATGAAGGTCTATGACTCTAAAGTCTGGTGCCTAGTCTGTTGCTTCCCAAGGTCTGGACCCTTAACTCTGTTAGCAAACTTAGCTTGATTCAGTTGCGTTTCTGTTTCTATGTAACTACTTTGGTTCATAGAAGTTGTTAGCCATTGTTTCCTATAAATATGGTCCTTGGGTGATTGTGTAAGGGACTGAAATATCTCTAAAGCTAGAGTAACGGTTAATATTGTAACCATGTATAATCTCTTCATCATAAATCAACTTTGCTGGTCTTCCTATGGATGTAGGCTCATTTTGGTTGAACCACATAAACTGTTTGTGTTCATCTTCTTCCTTTTTTATCTCTTATGTTTAATTGTTATTTCTGAATTAGTATTTTAGAGTACTCTATTTTACTTCGTTTTATGTTCTAGTTTTCTTTCTCTGGTTTGTCTTTGCTCTTGTGGTTTTCTTTGTGTTTCTTGTTATCAGATTATCCTATTAGAACCAATACAGTGTATATATAGGGACCTTCATTTCTATATTTTGTGAGTAAGAATATACTTATCTTTCACGCATTACTTTGTGTTTTCTTTTCTCTCTCAACCTTTTTTTCTGTTATGGCATCAGAGTTGTGACATCCTAAGTCGATTTACCTTTTATTTTCACCTGGTCAATCATTTACACAATAAATTTTTCACGTTTGATAATAATTTAGGTCTTAATATAAAATAATATTTACTTTTCTTAAACATATTGAAAATAATAATCGATCGGAAATGATTTAACTCAGTTTTAATATAAAATAGTACTTAAGTACATTCAAAATAATAAGAGTGTATGCAAGTAATATCCGATCGGAGATACATCTTTGAATAAAATGAAGTTAGAAACAGCGAAAGAAGAAGAAGCGAAAGAAGAAGAAGAAGAAGAAGAAGAAGAAGAAGAAGAAGAAGAAGAAGAAGAAGAAGAAGAAGAAGAAGAAGAAGAAGAAGAAGAAGAAGAAGAAGAAGAAGAAGAAGAAGAAGAAGAAGAAGAAGAAGAAGAAGAAGAAGAAGAAGAAGAAGAAGAAGAAGAAGAAGAAGAAGAAGAAGAAGAAGAAGAAGAAGAAGAAGAAGAAGAAGAAGAAGAAGAAGAAGAAGAAGAAGAAGAAGAAGAAGAAGAAGAAGAAGAAGAAGAAGAAGAAGATAGGGAAGTCACTCGCCTGAGCGGGACCCTGATACGCTAAGGTGAAATCTGAGGGAGTCGCTTAAGCGAGTTCCTATCCGCTTGAGCAAATGCTACCTGGGCGAGTCAGACTTACCCAGAAAACTCACAAGTCGGGGTTTCACTCGGCAAAAGGGGTCACTCGGTCAACTCTCTCTCGGAAACAACTTACTCATACCTCACTCAGAAAAGGTTTATTCAATCTTATATCACACGGAAAACCCCTAACCTCACTTCACTCAGAATAGGCTCTCTCGGCCATATCTCACTCGGAAACACTCTTACCTTCACTCGGAAGCACTTTAATCTTCACTCGGAAACACTCTTACCTTCACTCGGAAGCACTTTAATCTTCACTCGGAAACACTCTTACCTTCACTCGGAAGCACTTTAATCTTCACTCGGAAACAGTCTTACCTTCACTCGGAATCACTTTAATCTTCACTCAGAAACATTCTTACCTTCACTCGGAAGCACTTTTATCTTCACTCGGAAACATTTTACTCTTTCTTTACTCGGAATCCTTCTATTCATCCTTCGCTCGGAAGTATTCTATTCTTTCCTCACTCGAAAGAGAATCTCTCAGTTATTCTTTACTCGGAAAAGAAACGAGGGATTCCCAGAGACAAAACAGACATCAAACCGACTAGCCTTCGCTCGGACAGGAATAAATCCTCTCGGGCAGGATTCGCCCGGTAATCGGCTTTGCTACAGCAAACACGTGAAAACTAATACCAATTATCTAACGACATAAATCCACATTCGTTCAATTAGTAAACCGATTCATACTTAGTTCCACACACAACATATAGCATCACACACTCAGAAAACTCATTAGATATATATATGTATATTACACAATTTATTCAAAACCACTCGGGCCTTGGCATCGATCTCCCGCTTGGCGCGCCTCCAGGGCTCCGACCTCCTCCCTGTCACTGGTTACTAAATTGAAAACAACAGCAAGGGTGAGTGTTTGGCATCATAATTAATCTACACTAGTACATTTCGGGGTTTTAAGCACGGTTAAATTTGACCTTTAAGCACGGTTCCAGAACCGTGCTTGTTCCCAGCGTACTTATAGGTAAGTGCTTTTTAGCACAGTTTTTAACAGTGATTGTAGGTGACCTATAAACACAGCTACACTGAACCGTGCTGAAAGAGGATGAACAACAATAATATAATAAGCCAGAGAAAAATCAATGAACAATATTTTAAGGATCATAAATAGAGCATAATGTGAATGGAGGCAAGGGATGATGATAGAGGCAGAAAATGTAGAAAAACATAGCAATAAAAAGAGTGCTTCCTCACGAGATCCTTGATCCTCATCTCTTCCAAATACTCCAACTGTTCACAATTCAATAAAACATCAACCAGTCATTATTTCAGTACAATCCTTCAACCAAATAACTAAACAATAAATTAGGATATATGCAAGTTAAACTTTCAACTTCCTATAATGACTCCTCTATGAAAATAAAACATGGGATACGTTAACGCAAATAACATAATTCGATCGGGTAAACAGAACACAATAAAACAAGAAAATAGGTGTAAGAAAAATCAAAGTTTTCAGCAAATAAAATTTCGTCAGATCTGGGAGCTTATGAACCTGTTTCGTCAGACCCTAAACCCAACAAAGAGAGAGAGAAGGTGACGAACCTGTTTCGTCAAGCCACAGATCTAGGACCTTCGCAAGGAAACGACAATGGATTGCTGACCCAAGGGGTTTAAACCACAGAGAAGTAAACGGAGGTCGCCCAAGGAGAGGGTATCAATGACCCACTCCAAAATGGAACAACGGAGAACGCTGACACCACGGAGAAGGAAGCACTCTACCGAATGTTTGAGAAACACAGACTTCCCTGTTACCCAGGTAGCAGCTACTGAAACAATCATGTCACTGCAAGGGAGTTTCAACTTCCCCGGAAAGCCTCTTATCAAAGAGGTCCTTCTTAAGTGTGCTGGTGTTGAGAGAAATTCCCAAAGTCTTGTACAAGTGGATCAGATCTGCGACTTCTGCCCGGAAATTGAAATACCTCAAGTAAAGTTCTTTGAAACTCCTGTAGTTTCAGTTTCTGCTTGCTATACATTATTTCTATACGAAAGGGAACAATAAAAGCACGATTCCCTTCAAAACCGTGTTATTAGCTTAACTATTTAATACTTTTAAGCACGGGTCCCCTAACACCCGTGTTAGTATATAACCCTTTAAGCACGGTTCGGAGTAACCGTCTTCGTAGGCCTTTTAAAAAAAAATTTAAAACCAACCTTTAAGCACGGTTCGGTGAAACTGTGTTAGTAGGCCTTTTAAAAAAATTTAAAAAACAAATTAATACAACCTTTAAGCACAGTTCTACTAAACCGTGTTCGTAGGCCTTTTAAAAAAATTTTAATAAAAAATTATAAGACCCTTTTACCACGGCCGGTTCACAACCGTGTTAATATATGACCTTTAAACACGGTCCATTTATAACCGTGTTCGTATATCAGTTTTTAAAATAAAACACTTTTCTTCGTATTTACAAAAATGTCACCGTGTCGTTTTAAAGACGGTTTTGGGATAACCGTGCTTATATCCCGTCCTTATATCACGTTGTTGCACTAGTGCTAGAACGGAAATTAACAAATTATATATATATAAGTCCCGTCCGATTGCATTTTCATCATTTTGCAAATCACACTCGGCAATTATAATACATCATACTTGGTAATTAATTCACACCCGGCATTTACAATATTTCGCACTCGGCGAGTAAAGCATTTCATACTCGGCAGATACAGCACATCATACTCGGCAAACGTAATAATCCAAACTCGGCCAATATAACAAATTTCACTCGGCAAATATAACAAATTTCACTCGGCCAATATAACAAATTTTACTCGGCAAATATAACAAATTTCACTCTGAAAATATAACAAATTTCACTCGGCAAATATAACAAATTTCACTTGGCAAATATAACAAATTTCACTCGGCAAATATAACAAATTTCACTCGGTAAATATAACAATTTTCACTCGAAAAATCTACACATCACAACTAATAATTCTTCAATTATCACAACTGACTCTCAGATAAAATTTGACGCCTAGTATCCGGATACTAAAAGGATCGACCTTCAGCTGGGAGTCTGACTTGACATCCCGTGAACCCGACTTGGTTCACCGAGCCCGACTTGCCTCCCCCTCAACCACTGGGTCAAAGACCTCTGGGTAGCTTAACTGGGTCCGACTTGACCACTGAAGCCAAAAACAGGGTAATTTATACCGTTGGTCGTCCTCCACCATATAATTACATATTCCATTATATAAACATAGGCATATCATTACGATCATCAACAATCAACAGATGCAACCACCAGAAACTGACATGTGCTCACAACGTAGGGCGACCGACTTGTCAAGCCTAGCATCACATTGCTACAACACCGATTATCACAATATCAAATATTTCAACTCATAATTACCTCAAGCCACACACACGATCCTCAACCGATTGGTGCCCATACTCACATACATACATATACACATACAATTCTCCTTCAGTAATATCGACTTACCATTTTCACAATCAACTTAATGTCTCGAATTCACAGTATGTCCTATTCTAATTAATTATCACCCGAACACCCCCCTTACCTTGGTTCCAAGCTTCTATAATATGCTCCTGGTGTCGGTTATGCCCTCTTAGCACTGGGTTCACAGTCTCTCTTCCGAATGCAGCACCAGCTTCTTCAATGCTACCTATGGGTCGGAATGCAGAACTCATTAGCTTTACAGCATTCTCAACTCTAAGGACCACCTCCGAGCTCACACTCACCAGAGGAGTGGAGATCAGGCCCACACACAGCCATGCATGGCCACTCAGTCACCAAAGAAACGAAAGGGACAGGGAAACAAAATGCAACAGATCAGTGGACTCACCTTGAGACCACAGTCATGGAAATGAACTTAGCACTCGGTTTTGATGCAAACAAGATCCTCTCCTAAAGCATGAAACTCAGCGATGGAGGGGGAAGAAGATGTACAGGAACAGAAGCAAACAAAGAAGAAGAGAGAGAAGCAGTAGCTCGCGTGTGTGAGAATAATGAAATAAAAGAGAAGGGGAAAGAATTGCTTACTTAAAGCCAGGGGTAACCGGTAACCTCCCCAGCCAGTTACCACCCCTTTTCCAATTATCATTTCATTTAAACGGTTATCAACTCCTCCTTCTTCTAATCACTCCACGTTTAACCAATCAAATAATTTCATTTACATTCACCATATTTAATTATTTATAATCTCCCAATAATATAAAAATATCAAATAAATTCCTAAAATAATTTTTAATATTTTTTTTCCACCACACACAACTCCACTAAATTGTCCGGGATGTTACAAGAGCTCTGATTTTTTAGAGCTCTGATTGCTACATTCAGACATGCCCGAAACATTGATCCTTCTCAAGACCTTACCTCTTCATATTACCTACATGCCTCTGAGAATCCAACCCTCTCCATTGTTCCTAATGTTCAAGAAGGAACAAACTATCATCAATGGTCTCGTTTTGTTCATATAAGTCTAGTTTCTAAAAATAAGCTTAGTTTTATTGATGGGAGTATTGAACTTTCTACCCATACCAGTTCTCTTTATTCTGCCTGGGAGAGAGCTAACATGATGGTGGTTATTTGGCTCCTTAAATCCTTTTCACCAAACATTTCCTAAAGTGTCATATGGATGGACACTGCCCTTAACATATGGAATAACCTTAAAGAGAGGTTTTTGCAAGGAGACATACTCTGGATTGTAGATTTACAGGACTTAATTTCTTCCTTCAAACAAGGAGAATTAAGTGTAACAAACTATTTCACAGAGCTCAAAATTCTTTAGGATAAGCTTGATGTTTTTAGACCTTTGCCATCATGCACTTGTGCCTTTAAATGCACTTGTAGTGCTACAACCAATGTAAGCAAGTATAGAGCAGAAGATCAAGTCATCAAGTTCCTAAGGGGACTAAATGATAATTACTCCATTGTGAGATCTTAATAATGGACCTTGTTCCATCACTGAATCGAGTTTTTTCTCTTGTAATATAGCAAAAGAGGCAAATATTTAGCGATCAATTTACTCAATCAAAAGCTATGGTTGTTACTGGCAGGGAAGGATATTTTAAGAACAATGCTAGTTGTAATACTAGTTTTCCTGGTTCTGGAAGAGGGAATATGCCTCAAAACAAATGTGGTTTTGGTCGAGGTAATCACACAAAATGTGTAGTCACTGTGGGAAATCTTGGCACATTGTTGATACATGTTGTAAGAAGCATGGCTTGCTACCACATTTTAAGTTAAAGAACCAGAACTTTGATCAGTCTAATGCTAATGCTGTTTTTTCAAAATGATAATCCTGATATTGATGAACAGGATATTGAAGGTCCAAAGGCAGATATACAGTCTTAGCAATTTGGTTTTACTACAGAATAATATCAAGGGTTGTTGGCAGTCTTACAGCAGTCACAATGCAGTAACAGTGTTTCCAATCAAGTTTCTGTTATTCCTTCTATAGCTATAACCTCTGGTCACAATGAATCTTCACACAATGGTTATAAACCCTTTTCATCTTTCAACCTTTGGATACTTGACAATGGTTCCACTTACCACATTTGCTCATCTATTTCTAACTTCACCTCTTTTCATCAAATCAAACCTATGCATATTAAACTTCCAAATAGAAATAAAGTTGTTACAAAATACTTTGGTAGTGTTTCCTAGGTCAAAAACATGTCATACATAATGTCCTTTACATTTTGTTTTTCTTTGAATTTGTTATTAGTAACTAAACTTATCGATAATTTATCTTGTATTCTTATTTTTTGACTCCACCCTTTGTCATTTTTGGGACAGGAGTTCATTAAAGACCATTGGTTCAGCTAAAATGCATGATAGGCTTTATATACTCAAGGTGCCTTCTTACCAAACTCTTCCATGTATCAAGCCTTCAAAGTCACCACCACAAGTTGTTAAAACTATTAATTTCACGTCTCTTGATCATGAAACACTTTGGCATTTTCATTTAGGACATTTCCAATAAATGTATTGATGTTATAAAATATAAATTCCCTTTTATCAAGTATGATAAGACTTATGTTTGTGATATTTGTCATTATGCTAAACAAAAAAGATTTCCTTTTCCCACTAGTGCTTCCAAATCTGTTAAGTGTTTTAATCTTATACATACTGATCTTTAGAGCAAGGTTTTCAATTATGGTCGCGGTGTCAATCACGCTGCAGATTTCATAATTGCGGGTGTTGCGGATGCTGCAATGTGGAATGCGGTCGCTGTGATGTGAAATGCTCACATTTTTAGTCAGATTATAATAAAATTATTTGTAACATTATATATTTTATAATGATTTATATTACATATGTTTTTTAGAAAAAAATAAGTTTTCTAATAAAAGTATTAAACAACATTAAATAGAAATAAATCTTTTTTTAATATTTTATTATGTGTAAATTTTCACATTGTAAAACCTTTTAATATTTCTGTTTTTATGCTCTTCATTTTATCATTATTTATTTCGTGTAAAAAAGAAACGCAAAAAGAGATTACTAATAAATTATCAGACTCTTATACTCTCTTTAACAATAACAACTACCAAGGTAATGAATAAATTTTTAAAAAATCATTCACCCACCCCTACATGACCTATACAAACTTACCCTCTTTTTCTGATTTTTTTTCTTTTTACTCTCTAGACTCTTCTTCTTCTACTCTCTTTCTCTGATCCATGATCCAAACTCTTCTTCTTCTACCCACTCACCCACTTTTTTGATTTTTTTCTCCTATATTTTCCCCCTTCTACACATTGTTAGTGTTAACTGTTAATGTTAAAGTTCATGATATGGCATGGGAAGAGAATGGCTAGACCGCTAGAGAAGCACTCATCAGAGAAGTAAAAACGACTCCAACTGAAACAAGGACAATGACGGCAATTGGAACGCTGAAGAGGAACGAGATGCGGAGATTTATAGAGCACGGTACTACACCATCATGGATCAGATTTATTCTTTTTTGTTCTTTGATTGTTTACTTATAAAAAAAATAGAGAGATAAATAGGTGTAAAGTTTGGGGCTTTTTCTTTAGTTATTTAGGAATCTGATCATTGTTTTCATGTCTTCTTCTGAGTTCTGGTACTATTTTAGATTTTGATTCCTTGCTTTTGGTTTAATTCTAAATGGAGTGAACCAAAAAATAAATAGATCTAAATTTTTTTAAAAGGGCGTTGTGGTTGTCACAGGCTTGTCACGAGCGTAGCGGACGCAACACCATTTCATTGCGGCTGTTACGTGTGATTCACAATCTCAGCGTTGTAGCATTTTGTTTCGGTTGTAGAGGTCTCTGCTACTATTTTGTCGTGGCTACAATATATGTAGCAGAAATATTTTTTAAAACCTTGCTTTAAAGTCCTTACTCCATACCATCCATTCATGGTCATAAGTACTTTGTAACCATTCTTGATTATCATTCAAGATACACTTGGATTTTCCCTATAAAGCAAAAGTAAAAAACATAAAAAATTTTACAAAATTTTGTTAATCTGATACAAACATAATTTCAAAATGTTGTGAAGCCGACTTCTTACAATTGAAAGTTTTTGGGTCTTTGTGTTTTGCCAACACTTCTTCTGTAAATAGAAAAAAATTGATCTGAGGGCCTGCAAGTGTGTTTTTCTTGGTTTTAAAACTAGAACAAAAGCTTACATTTTATTAAATATTCAAACCAGGGAACCTTTTGTGTCTAGGGATATCATTTTTTATGATAATATATTTCCCTATTAAAAGGATAAGATTAGTAACAGTGAAGTTAATACTCCCATCATGTAAGACCAAAACTTCTTCTATGATTATGACCACCACCCTACCATAATTCCCATTTAGAACCACCATCATCTCTAAATTCTACCAACATTGATAATAACCTTACTGATAATCCAGAAAGAGCACAAGAAAACCACACTGATATAGACCAAGTTGATACTTATGGACTCCAAACCAATGAAAATAATACCTGAGTAGATCCAACACATATTCGGCCTATCCGCATAAGCACCAGAATAAGAAGGCCCTTGGTTATCTAAAGGATTATCACTACAATCTTAATATCAATTATAATTTCTCTCATATCAAGTATCCATTATGTTCTGTCATGACTTACAAAATCTATCTTCTAATTATACTTCTTTTATCACGTCTTTGTCTCTACATGTTGAACCAAGATCCTATTCAGAAGTAATAAAACATGATTGCTGGAAGAAGGTTATCCAGTCTGAAATATCTGCTCTGGAGTCAAACCACACCTGGGCTACTAGATACCTGCCAAAGGACAAGGTTGTTATAGGGTGCAGATGGGTCTTCAAGATAAAATGTAAAGTCGGCAAGACTAGTGAAAGATACAAGGCAAGATTGATAGCAAAGGGATGCACTCAAACTGAGGGAATTGGTTATCTTGATACCTTTTCTCTATTGCAAAAATGATAACAATCAGGTTACTTTTAAGCTTAGCTTCTGTTTTTAATTGGGAATTACAGCAATTAGACATCAATAATGTCTTTTTACATGGAGAGATAAAGGAAGACGTCTACATGGTTGCTCCTTCTGGTTTGAATTCAATTCATCTAAGGCAAGTTTGCAAATTACAAAGAGTTTTATATGGCCTTAAACAAGCTAGAAGAGAATGGATTGCTTGATTATCATCTTTTTGGCTCTCTGTTGGTTACACTCAATCTGTAAATAATTATTCTCTATTCATTAACTCTTATGAAGGCTCTTTTATAGCTTTGTTGGTATATGTCGACAAAATTATTCTAGTAAGAAATGACAAGGATGAGATTAATCGAATCAAACAAGCTTTAGATAATACTTTCAAGATCAACGACGTAGGCAATCTAAGATATTTTCCTGGCCTAGAAAAAGCTTGAAGCAAACAAGAGATAATGGTAAAGCAAAGGAATATACACTGGAATTACTATCAGAAGCAGGTCTTCTAGCATGCAAACCAACGACCATTGCAATTGATGATGTTAACAAGCTCTCATGCATAGGAGGAGAACAATTCTCAGATGTTCTTGCATATAAGAGACTAATAAAAAGATTGATGTATCTTACGAATACTTGACTAGATATAGCCTTTTCTGTACATCAGCTATCTCAATTCCATTCTAAGCCATCAGTAACACATTACAATGGTGCTCTTCGAATTCTAAGATATATTAAAGGTGCACGCCTTGGTTTATTCTTTCCATGCAACACTATTCTCCATCTTAAGGCTTATTGTGATAGTGACTAAGGAACCTATAGAGATTCAATGGTCAGTAACAGGTTTTAGTGTTTATCTTGTTAATTCCCTTATATCATGGAAATCAAAAAAACAAAATACTACATCAAGAAGTTCTTGTGAAGTTGAATACATGGCAATGGTCACTGTTACTTATGAAATTTAGTGGCTAACTTATTTTCTACAAGACTTTAAGATCCCTTTTAAAAAAATCAGGTCTCTTATACTGTGACAATGATTCTTCCAAACATATAGCTACCAACCCCGTTTTTCATGAACAGACAAAACATATAGAAATATATAGCCATATTGTCATAGAGAAAAATTCAAAAAGGACTAATCCATTTGCTTCCAATCTCATCATCAAAAAAGTTATTTGATATATACACGAAGGCATTGAGTCCTCAATTATTTCATCTCTTATGTCCCAAGCTGGGACTCATAGACATATGCTCCCTAGCTTCTCGGTGGGCAGGGTATTAAAGGAAGTAGATAATAGGCTTCTAGAAGGAAGCTAACTCATCGTTTAGTTAGTTATTCCTTTTTGGGTGTAATATTTCGTTTTGCCTATTCCTGATTCTTTTTGTACAACTATATTTTTTTTAATGGTTTGCACCATTCCTTATAACAAATTTTGTTAGTCATAGGCTGGCAAAGACATTGTATATAAGGACTTTTATTTTTGTATTTTATGTGAGTAAGAATATATATACTCATCTTTTACGCATTATTTTGTGTATTCTTTTCTCTCTCAGTGTTTCTTTTCTGATAATAAGTTTAGAAATTTAGTTTGATAAAAGATTTTATCGGAAGTTAAATAAGTTACCAACACTGAAAGAATTAAAGAAAAACAAAGAGCTTGAAAAGTAAAAGGCTAAGAAGAAATTTATTAAAAATGCCTCAAATTTTGACATGTTCTACTAATATGAGATGTGTGATTATAAATGTAGTTTTAAATACTTAAGAGAAATTCTTGGATATCCTCTCTAAATTGAGGGTTTCAATACCCCTAGCCATGTGTCATACCACATGTGAAAATTGTGTGTGATTTTAATAATTAGAATTAATGCATTTATCCACGTGTCATGCCACATGTCGAAATCATGTGTGATTTAAGCAACTAGGATGGATGGACATGATTGTGTCTAGTAATTGATCACTCATAAATAGTCAACGCATTAAAACATTTTATATGCTAAAATTTAAATATAACAAGGCTTGATCCCGCAACACATTAGAGAGAAAATAAGAACCTTAACACTAAACTATTTGACACATTTAAAAACAAGATGCAACTATATATATTTATATTATATCTGTAGAGTGTATATCCGTTAATAAAATCTATCTATGAAATAAACATTTTTGTCTTTTTTTCATTTTGTATAAAAAGTAAAATTAATGAACGAAAAAAGGGCGGGAATATTTATTTTATAAATAAATATTATTAATATATATACATTCTACAAATATAATATAACAATATATGGTTATATTACATCTCTTAAATGTAACCTAGTGGTAAGGCTTTTCTTCCATCTCCTACTCAAATCAAACACTTCAGATGTTATCTTAGAATCTTAACAAAAATGATGATTTTGAAAAATGTGTGGTATAAATAGAGTTGATATGTGGCTAGAGACTAATACATGTGGTATAAATTTAGTTGACACGTGGCTAAAGGCATCCATTCCAGTTGCTTCACACACGTGACTGTAGATATCTATTCCTAAAAAAACTAATGATATATGCCTTTAATTTGCTAAGGCTTATATTCCATCTCTTATATATATGTTAGGGGATCAAACCTTGTTAAACTTAAATTTTGAAATATAAATATTTTAAAATGTTGACTAGTTTGACTGGTTGCTAAGCGCATTAATTGAGGGCTCTAATGCTCCTAGCCCCCTAGTCATGTGTCAATTGAATTTATGCCACACGTATAAGTCTCTAGCCATGTGTCAACTCAATCTATGTCACAAATTTTTCTAAGTCATCATTTTTGTTTGGATTCTAAGATAGTATTCGAAGCGTTCGATTTGAGCAGGAGATGGAAGAGTAACCTCACCACTAGGCTACATTTAAGAAATGTAATATAAGCATTTATTGTTATATTATATTCGTAAATGTATATCCGTTAATAAAATTTATTTGCAAAATAAATATTTCTACATTTTTTTTGTTCATTAATTTTAGTTTTAATTGTTATACTAAATGAGAAAAACAAAAATATTTATTTTGTTAATAAATTTTATTAACCGATATACATTGTATAAATATAATATAACTATATAGTTGCATCATAATTTTTAAATGTGTTAAGTAGCTTAGTGGTAAGACTCTTTATTTCTTTCCCATGTGTTCCGGGATCAAGTCTTGAAATTTTGGCACTATTTATTTCGACACGTGGCATGACACATAGCTAAAGGCATCAATTCTAGTTACTTAAATCACACACAAGGGGTATTGAAACCCTCAATTTAGAGAGAGTACCCAACTAAAACCCAATACTTAATCTGTACCACTTGCTCAAATATTATAATATTAAATTTAACTTAAATAGACTATCGTTATTGTAATTTTGATAATTATACTTTACTAATCAGAATTCTTCTAATCGATTAACCATGTAAAAGTTTTTACATTCACTATACAAATAAGCTCATAGACATTACACGTATGATGTATACTTTATTTGTCATGTTCGTAAAATGGAAATAGAAGAAGAAAGCTTCCAAAAATAAGTGAAAGTAAGACATGATGCAAAACATGCTTGGAGCTGGTTTTTCATTGAAAATCACCTATGAACATGATCAACATTATCATTTTCAATCACGAAATGGCCAATAATCATTGAGAAACAAAACCGACACCAAAATATTAAATGTACGTTAGCAAACATGCAATTGAATCACCATAGGGTTTGTCCTAAACATTTATTAATTTGTTGGCTTATATTCCTTAAATGGCCCGCGGTTTAATTAGGTGCCCGTTGTATGAGGTAAAAGCTAACAAGGCTGTTTTTGATAGAATTATAATTGAATGTTTTTCTTGAGGGGTGAATGTGATTTACATGAATATTTTAGTGGGGAACAATTAAAAAAATATTTATTTAATTTAAAAATAAAAGAAAATGGGGTCCCATGCAAAATGGAGAGATGGATGATGGGTGGAGTACTTTAATACACCAATAAATAAGAATTAGATAGGCAAAGATTGGACCACCTCATCTCAAAATCTGATATTGGCCTCAGTCCCTTATTTTAGGAACGTTTTACACAAACCCAAGCGCATCTATTCTTTCTCTTTTCACCCATTCTCTCAGTAATAACAACAACACAAAATTGTGCTAGCTAGAGGTACCCTTTATTTATTATTATTATTATTATTTGGGGGGTTGAGGGAAGAGAACAGAGGAGGCAGCATGGCCCACTAACTCATCCCAAACAGAGTTTCTCTTGCTGAAACCCATCTGAAAAAGCCTGTAAAAGACTCCTACTTAGGATCACTTCGATCTTGGGATTCGTTTCCCTACAAAGATCCCCTTAATCCCATCACTCATTTTAACTTAAATAATAATAATAAGAGACCCTACAAATCTACAATTTTCCTATCATGTCATGCATGAGTTTGGGTTTGATTTTTGTTCTGGATAAAAAAAATAACATTTTTTCTTTTGCGTTAAGAAAATAAACATTTTCATAGCTCAAAGGGAGCAACTCATGTGGCGGCTTGTAGTATATGTACCAGGCAAAGGACGATCATTACTTCCTGTTGCTCCTGCTCCTTCATAAGTACTGCTTGTTAGAGAAGCTCTCTGATTCTGTTTTTCTTCCCAATACTCATATTTTAATTTCAATATTAAAATATTTCTTCTGTAACATAATCTGTTTTACTGGTTGTATTGGAGGTACTTAATTAGGGGTAAGAGAGAAATTAATAATTGAGGAAATTATCTTGATTTTTTTTTTTGGTTTACCAGAAGTCTATTTTGGTTGTATTTATATCTTTGCATTGACCCACTTCTACTAGAGAGAGAGAGAGAGTGTGGCATATATGAAATGATGATCATGGCATGAGGGTCATCATCATCCCTATCTGATCTTCTATTTCTGAGGAAGTATTTCTCATCTTTCTTCCTAGGTTGGTTTTCATGGTACGTGTAACATCTGTGTTGTTGGCTTATTAAGAGAACAAGTCTCACATAAAAAGCCACTTTATTCTCTCCACCACCGTCGTCCTCCACCAACCACCGCCACCACCGCTGCTGTATAACTAACTTATTATTCCACTCATCCATTATTAATAAGGTAAGATCTTAGAGTTATTTAATTACTTTCCTCACAAACAAGCAAAGTAACCATTAATTCAATTTAATTTCTTCCCTTTTCTGCTTTTGGGCCTATAAATATACTAGTTGATTTAGTTTATCTACCTCCCTTGATGCTTTTCATCTCTGTTTCAGCGGTTTCTTTGATGAAAAATGAACCAATAGCCCACAACCACAACATCATCTATTGCGATATATTCCAACATAAGAAACTCAAAGAAGAAGAACAAGAAGAAGAAGAAGAAGAAGAAGCATGTTTGTTTGTTGAAGTAATTGGTGAGAAAATTGAAGAAGAGGAACATTATTTTAAATTGATGAGCTTTGAATATTAATTTGAAAATATGGCTAGACAACTTGGTGATGAAGAGAAATCATCGTCTGGATTCTGCTACTCATCCGAGGGTGGTAATAATAATCCAACGATGCAGACTCATCTGGTGAACCAGATCCAAGGGTTTGTGCAAGATCCTGAGATGTTCAACCTCACCACAGGCATGGAAATGATAGGGTTTCCGAAGAGTAGTGACACCATGTGGAAAAGTTTCATCCCAAAACACACTCCTTCTTCTTCCAAAACCATCAATGACTCTTCATCCACTTTCTACAACCACCACCATGAGTTTAACAACAACAACAGCAAGCCTTTAGATTTCACATCAGGGATTTCAGAAACAAGTGGTGAGAATCTCATGGTTGGAGCAACATGGCAAGAAAACAACAACAACAGCAACAGGTTATTCCTTGATGATTCTCCCTTAAGGTGTGTGTTCTCTTGTGAAGGCAACGAAAGGCCAAGTCAGGGTCTTTCACTCTCTCTTAGTTCAACCAACCCTTCAACTATTGGGTTACAGTCTTTTGAGCTAAGACATACAACTACCCCTCATCATCCTGATTTTGTAATTTCTTCAAGTTCCAGAGAAGGGTACTTTGGAAAATCAGTGACTACTAGTAATGTTCAACAACAACAACACTTGTTATTACAAGATGGGTACATGAGTGCCAATAATAAGGCTACAAATATTTATCAAGATGGACATTTCTTGCTGAAGAACTCAAAGTACTTGGTACCTGCACAGGATCTTCTCAACGAGTTTTGTAGTTTGGGCACAAAGCAAAGCGATGATGTTTTGCAAAAGGTAAAGTCTTTACACAAGAAGTGGGAAGAGGATAACAACAATAATAATAATAACTCTGTCGGTTCCTCAAAGAAGCATTCTCTTACCTCTCTAGAGTTCGTTGAGTTGCAGAAGAGAAAGACAAAGCTGCTTTCCATGCTCGAAGAGGTATATATGTTTTTTCATCTTTCCAATATCTTGTTTCACTTCATTTAAGAGTACCCTTTTACCCCCTTCATCCCATGTACTTTTTTTTAGCAAGGAAGAAAAAAATATATATTAAAACTACCTTTTATCCGTATAATGTTCCCCAAAAAAACATGGAGAAAAAGTAAAAATTAACCGTGCCTTTACTCCAAGTGAATTGAATTGGTATAATGGTATCTATCTATCTATCAATTTAAGGTCCCTTAACTTTCGGGTGCATGGTGTGTGTGTGGTTGATGGGATTTTGGGTCATTGAGATTTTGATTCCTGAACTAATTAAGCAGCCACTAAGGGCCCTTTCATTAATGCTCACCAAGTGACAATTGAACCTTTTTTATTTACCTTCACAACACAGAAACCACTATTGATCCCCCCCTCCCCCCTTTTCCTTTTCTTGCCAAGTACTTTCCTTTCATCTTCTTTCTTCACTTTGTGATACATATAAATAGCATTGTTGAATGGTTCATGGCTGTTACTTTCGAATTAAAGTGAAATATATTTCAAGTAGTATTGATTAAATACTCTGGTTTTTTGGGTTAATAGGTTGATAGAAGATACAAGCACTACAGGAATCAAATGAAGGGTGTGGTGTCATCGTTTGAGGCAGTGGCTGGAAACGGTGCTGCCACGGTGTACTCAGCTTTGGCTCTGAAGGCCATGTCAAGACATTTCAGGTGTTTGAAAGATGGGATTTTGGGGCAGATTCAAGCAACAAGAAAAGCCATGGGAGAGAAAGATCCAATTGCACCTGGCACAACAAAAGGGGAAACACCAAGGCTTAAAATCATTGATCAAGCACTTAGACAACAAAGGGCATACCAACAAATGAGCATGATGGAAACTCATCCTTGGAGACCACAACGTGGCCTTCCTGAAAGAGCTGTTTCTGTTCTTCGTGCTTGGCTCTTTGAGCATTTTCTCCATCCGTAAATCTCTCTCACTCACTCTCTTTCTTCATATTCTTTTGTTTTATCATCTTCTTTTGTAGTTAGCTAGCTAGACAGTGCCTATATATTAAGTAACCTGCAAAATAGATTTTGGTGAAGAATCAATGTTGTCTCTGAAATGAAAAAAGAGAACAACGATATGGTACCGTGTGTGTTTTCTCATCATGCGTAGTAGAATCTCTCTCAATCATTTTACGCTTGCAAAAACTATGGTACATTTTGGTAGTTTCTGTCCATCACTATTCAGATTCCATCCGTTGGTGTATTTCGTCATATTGTTTTCAATCACTTCGTTTGTAACGTGGAAATATAAATAATAATCCTTCAATTTTCTCCTCACCCTAATACTAATACTACTTTTATTTGTGTACCCTTTTGACTACAGTTATAATATAAATATAGCATAAGGTTATTTAACATTAATTGAAGGTTAGATTAATTTCTAATTAATTAAACTTTTGCAGGTACCCAAGTGATGTTGATAAACATATTTTAGCCCGTCAAACCGGTCTCTCTAGAAGTCAGGCATGTTCATTTTTTTCTCCAACATATTTTTTTTATGATTTTCTGTAATAAAACAAGATTTATCTAACCTGTTCAATCACAAGAATTTAAAAAGAAACATTATTAACAGATAAAGTCTTCTGTAATTTTCAAGACAAGATCAATAATAATTTCAAAAGCCAGATTGCATAGTAACATTATTATCATATGTGTTGATGTTAAAATGAAATTAAATTGGAACCGGCCAGTTTGGTGATCCCTATATATGTTTCAATTGAAATAACAAAGCAGGTTTCGAATTGGTTTATCAATGCAAGGGTGAGACTATGGAAGCCAATGGTGGAGGAAATGTACACGGAGGAAGTGAAGGATCATGAAAACAACGTAGGATCCTCAGAAGGGGCTACAGATTTAGAAGATGAAATCAACCCAAATGTTGTTCAAAACCTAGCACTACCACCACCACCACCACCTAATTCAATGGAGGATAAAAAGCCATCACTGGTTCGAATTGACTCAGAGTGTGCATCGTCGATCATCAACAACCACACCCCAGATAACAGAAGCGATCCAAAGAGTGGCATAAATAACACCCAAGAACAATGCTTTGGATCGGTTGAGCTTGATTTTTCATCATACACACAGCAGCACACAACGGGCATGGTGAGTTATGATCATCATCATAATGGGAGTGGTGGAAGTGGGGTGTCATTGACGCTAGGGTTACAACAACATGGGGTGAGTTTAGCGTTCCCTGCAGCTCCAGGGAGTCATCAAAGTTCCTTGTACTATCCTAGGGACCAAATTGAAGATTGTCAAACAGTTCAGTACTCTCTTTTGGATGGTGAAGGACAAAACCTGCCTTACAGAAACTTGATGGGTGCACAGCTCCTTCATGACTTGGCAGGCTAGGATTATTAATTTAATATTATTCATTTCAAATGGTGAGTAATTAATTATGTTGGTATAATTAACTGGATTTTTTTATTATCATTCTTAGCTAGCTATTTATAAAAATTTTATATATACTACACAATCAATGCTTAATTCTATACTTAAAGCTATACTTTGTTAGATAAAACGTACACATTCATCCCTATATATATTTTTGGATTGGAAATCGCGAGTCAAGATTTATACAGTTTTTAATTTGTTTAGTAGATAATCTTTTCTGTTTCTATTCCTCCACTTTTCTGGATTTGGAATGCATCATATACTCGCGTCGGGTCTCACAACCCTCTTTAATTAGAATTATGAATTATGGTTTTCAAAACTATTATGAATATTTTTCAAAACATTTAGTTAAATGATTTACGAGAATTTTATTTATGTATATTTTAAACTTTTTAACCTTATTAATTAAGAATCTTATGTTATTATCATTGAGCATCTTTTGTTGGGATGTGTAATGCAAAAACACTTAACCTATAGTGTTTTAGAATGTTTTTTAAAATAAGATCATAGCAAACACAGAAATGTAGGCTCAATTTGATAACTGTGTTTTGGAAATAATTTAAAGAAAAAAAAAACATTGTTCGACAATTTATCTTTTAATAAATGTTTTACAAAAATTAGAAATCTATTTTTAAACTTTTAAGATTATAAATAACATTTATATGTTTTAGTTTTCTTCTAATACTTAGTTAAAAAATAAGTTAGTCTTACATGGCTTATTGGATAAAACTTTTAAATACTAGACGAGACACTGTAACTACTATTTAAGCAAAAAAAAAACGTTGTGAATACTTAAAATATTTTTTACACCATTCATTAGATATACACTTTAACGAGTTTTAACTACTATATTAGTCTTCTTTCATTTATAGGTTTAATAAATCAAATAAACTTCTATTTCTAAAATGTATTTATAGAATACATCTATCAAACATTTTTTTTATTGTTTTTCGTCAAATTTAAAAGTTGTTAGTAAAAACAAAAAATAATAATAAATAGTGACATAATAGTTGTGACCCTACTCATCTAACCTGTAACCTTAGGAATAATATTTGTAAATTGAGATTGTGATAGAATAAAAGGAATGTGTCGCAGTTGCAAATAAAATTGTTGCGAAAAGAAAAGAATATAGGAAAAGGACAATAACATTTGGCTGTACAATTTTGGTTGGATGCTAAGAAGAAGAAGAAATATCAAAGATAATTTGGTGGTTGTGGTCCCTTATTCACATCTCGTGCCGATAAGAATTGGTTGCTTTATGACATCTCAACTTTTGTTATTGGTTTATATGTGCCCCCTTTCTTTTTCGCCAATTTAAGAGATACCGTTTCAGCAAGTTTTGTGTTGGAGGTCCCTATGCCTCCCTACAATTCCTTATACTTTATACTCATACCCCTCAATCAAATTAGATAATATACTTTATGTAAACACCATCCACATATCATCATTATTGCATTTGCTTGCTTCGGGTATGTTTTAATGTAATATTTTTAAAATGGTTATTGTGTGGGATGTGACTTCTAAGTCAAAAACTATATTTAGTGGTTGCTTAGGGTATTTCATTATGTCAAATATCACTTTGCTTGTATTTCATTATGTCAAATATGATTTTTTATAGTGTTTCCACACAACATTTAACGGCGATTTTAAATGTTTTTATTTCACGTGTGGCAATAGGTAGAACGGTTGATAAAAATACTATAAAACAGGTTCTATTACAACGTTTATAAAGACACGAAAACGCCATAATAGGTTCATGTTCTATTACAACGTTTTAAAAAATACAAAAATCTATAGTATGTTCATGTCATATGACAATGTTTAGTAACGCGGAAACACCATAATAGGTTAATGTGATACTACAACATTTAGTAACAAAGAATCGCCATAATAATTTACAATGTTTAAATCACAGGCACGTCATAATAGGTACAAATGCATATTACCCTATACTTTTTACAACATTTCTTTATTTTATTTTACAAATGCACACACATTGTCACAAACTTTATTATACTTTTATAGCATTTCCTTGCCCTTATAAATTCCATAAAAAATATTTTTTTAATACTTTTTTATTTATTCAAATTTCCATTAATTATGCACATTCAAATTAAAAAGTTAATTAGGTGATAAGAGTACTGATTTACAACTTGGTATTAATTACATAATTTAAAAATATGTTAATTAATTAATTGAATATAAAAATTTAAATAATATCTAATTATTAACTTTCACATTAGTCAACACAATCTAAATTGAAAACATACAAATTGCTATAAAAGAGACAAACTCATACACATTGGCAATCAAGTTATATATAGCCAAACAAGAGGAAATATATTCAATATGTCCCCAAAATATCATCTTAGGTACTCATGATAATGAAACTAATTAAGTACATTGCTAATCATATGGCGAGCCCAGTCTTCCTTTACTTCATCTAGTTGCTCATGAGAGTAAGTACGACATCTATAATCAAGGAAATAAAACATTATAATAAGTCAATTATTATATTTATTCACATGCATCACTCCAAAATATAATTGAATCATACATATTGACATATAAATATAGCATCATTTTTCTTAAGAAAATAGTGAAAGCTTCAATATTAGATAGTGAATATAAGCATAAATACTCATTGAAATTACAATATTATATACATTCCCAACACAATGGTAGTCCTAACTAAACACAAGGCAACACAAATCATGTTACACAATCTTATTTAAAGAACCAAAACTTATAGGCTAACAAGAAACACATTAATAGCATCCAATGACTAATTCCTACCCCACCTAAAATCCCAAAGCCAAAATATAAAATGTGTTTAAGCCTAAACATGTTTCCATGTCAACATACTAACAATATGCAGATCATGTAGATTTCCAATTATAAGCAAAGCAAAAACCATAATTTCCACTACACAAACCAAATAACAACGTAAGAATTCACAAAGAATGATCTTTGATTGAAACATCTCACTGAATAACATAGTTCTAGCATCCTAAACATAGTTAACTAAACATCTAATTCCAATCAAAGCATATTTTAAAACTAGATCAACCAAAATTCACAAACCTCATCCCGAATTGTCATTTGATTTTGTAAGATGATTTCCTTCATGAATCTCATAACATAATATCCACAATCAATATCATTTCTTTGATGATGACACTAAAAATAAATGAAAAAATTGTTAAAATAATATTTTTCTATTGAAATAATTTAATAAAACCAATACATACTACCTCTATAATAGTCCAATTGGTTACGTGTAGTTTAGATTTTCATAATCTACTTCCTCTTTGAGCTCGATAAATAGTCATAGCCCTATCATAATGACACGAATTATCATTAAGTTTTCATGAAGACACACTAACTCTAAATAAATATATAATATTAAACAAAAATTTACCCATTGAACATATCCTTCATGATTGAGTATTGAGTAGGATGAGACTGTATTGAATTTAGAAAATATATAGTATCCATTGTAGGATTGATGACAATCAATAGCCAATGTCTACTGCAATAGGTAAAAGTGTAAACGATCTTTATTCAATAGCATTTAGATCATAACAAAGCAAAAAATGACTGTAAAATAATATGGTCTTTAATTCTAATAAATTAATAAGGATCCAACTTTATCTCAAGTTCTCAACTAATGATGCATTTCATCAATTTAGAAGCCAAAAGAAGCAAGCGACAGAAATGCTCCACATGTTCAATTGTAGTTAGAAATGTAATTTGTCGATAATTTGGTTTGCATATATCAACTTTAGGATCAAAATGCCCTCAATATTGTAGTTCTTTGATTTTTATAAAATCTAATAAGATAAATTACAGACATATAGTACTAAAAAAATGTGTAAATATTCTTATCATTCACTTCCTTGGTGCACTTCAAAAAACTTGTATCATCACTACACTCAGCTGTTAGAAACTAGTACTAGTTGAGTTGTAAATGCATTGACATTGTCATTGTATATTATAACTTCTAACATCATATTTGTTACATAATTTTATAAATCTGACACCATTTCTTTTCTATTCTTAATTTAAATATGCATATATTTTGTACTATTACTTTTTATATGATGTTTGAAGAATATATCAGATACATGCATCTTGCAAAACAGCATAAGGAGATGAACAACAAGGAATCATAGCCACATTTACACCATTCAACTAGGAACCACAATTTATTCAACTATTCAACACATGGGGAAGGACTGAGAAAACATTACATACAACCACATTTTAGGCCATTATAATTGCAAAGATATACAAAGTACAAGCGGATAACGATTACCACTATTTAGATTATTGAAGTTGTGCTTCCCATGATATTTCTTGTCTAGTTTTTACTAATTTTCTAAAGAAGAAAAAATAAACAACGCAAGCAACCCAACAAGTAAAACTAAAATAACAAATGAAAAAAATAAACTAACAAAATCGCAAAATCATCCCGCCCTAGTTGCCATTTTCATTGATTCTAATACACTTCCCAGAATCAAGCCAACAAAAAACAAATCAAAGAATGAAAAAGAATCACCTCGCGGAAAGTACAAACAGGGGCGATCTCTATAACCTTGTTACTAGGGGACCAATCTATATCCGAAGATTGGGAATAACAAGGTTGTGAGAGAGAAAAAGATTCTTTATGTGGTCCTCATCAAGGTGAACAAGCCTTGAGCTAGGAGCACCCTTGTAGTAGAGAATCCTAATATTTGATGAAGTTACAAATAATGGCAGAGAGAGATTCAGAAATGCTACCAATGTGAAAAAAAGGAATACCTTGCACGACAAAAGAGGAAAGACAAAGGAGCAATGTGAAGGGTGAAGAGGTAAATACGTTCTAAGACAATGTGAAGGAAATGCTTTACTTCAAAAAAGTGAGAAAAGGTGAAGAGTGACAAGCGCACAGAGATAAGAATAGAAGGAGGGAAATTACAACTGACTTTTACAGCGTTTCCAAAAAAAATTACGAAATGTTGTAAATGGAAAAACTTTTATAGCATTTTATTTCAAAAATGCAGAAATGTTGTAAATGGAAAACTCTTATAGCGTTTTATATCAAAAAATTTGGAAACACTTTATATAATGTTACGTATTATGTCATTTTTAAACATAAACGTTGTTAATATATCTAGTGTATTATAGCATTTTAGAGCGGAAATGCCATAAAATAATTCATCACTATTTTTATACCATTTATTATTATAAACGTTTTAATATGAGTGTTGTAGTATCTCATTTTTGGAATAGTCTTTCACACATGCCAAGATAGAATGAATTTGTTACGTTGATATTTGACATACGTAGGGCCATGATTTTAAAATTTTGGCATGGGACTCTACTATCAATATTAAGTATGTATCCAAGCTCTTTTCCTATTATGTCTTTCCAATTTCAAATCTATTTATCAAATTTACTCAATCTCTCAAATTTTATTTTATGTGATTTAAAGTGTAGAGGAAACCATTTTATTATATGTTGGTTGTAACATCCCAAAAATTTAAGTAAAATTAATTAATTGGAATAAATAAATAGAAAAATTATAGAAAATAATTATTTGATGCCCTATACATGTAGAAAAATTAATTATGGGCCCCTTGAGTTTATACGATAAATACAACCATTACTGTCGTCGTTTAATTGATGAACGACGTACGAGCAGAATATAGAGATGGGCCCAACGGGCCGGGAAACATTAGATAAATATTGGGAATGAATCTTTATGTCCCAAAGTTGAGATAAAATTAATTTGAGCATTCGTAGAATTTATTGTGAATTATTCGGGATTTATCGACGTCGTTTAACGTCAGAAAATGACCGATTCGGGCAACAGGCCTCAATTGGGCCTCAAAAATTCACTAACCCAAAAATAATTAATGAGTATTAGAAAACACTCAAATAAATATTTTAAACCCAAAAATAAACCCGGAAAAATTTATAGGTAATTAATTAGACGTAAAAGGGGCCCCAGGCGGTCAAAACGCTTCATTTTTTAGCCAAACGCGCAAAAATTTTTCCCTACACCTTGGGCTGCACGTTTTGAGCATCATGGGCTGTCCTAAATCTGAATCTTAAAGCCCAAATCTGATTTTGCCAAAATTTTGGGCCTTAGAGCCAAAAATTTTAAATGAAGGGCAAAAGGGTAATTTCGTGCTTGAGACAAAAGACTCCTGCCTCTCCATTTCCTCCTCCATTCTAACGTGAAAGCTTGGCCATCCATGGTGTGTTCTTGAATTTTTTTTTAAAGGAAGACTAAGGTAAGGTGCCTTGGACCTCTAAGCTTCATCTCCTTCCTTCTCTTTTCCAAGCTCCATATTCATTTTCTTCTCATTTCTCTTCACTTGCCAAAACCGAAAATCCCCTTTGCCTAACCATGAAAAAGACGAAATTTCTAGGTTCTTGGAGGCTTAAGTTGTAATTTGGAGAAGCTTGCTTAGCCTTGAACGTTGGGGTTTCTTAAACCTCCATCTCCACCACTCTTTTAAACTTGGAATCTTGAATTCCATTGGGGTAAGTCATAGACCTTTAATAGGACTTAAATTAGTAGCATAATATGTTAAGAATTATGAGATTGTTGTTGGAAAAATTGATGTTTTGCATGTGAAACCCAAAACCTAGGGTAGGAGACCATTGAGAATTTATTGTTATTATTGTTGGATAGTTGTTTTTGTGACTTGAATTTGATGTGAATTAGTTGTTGAAATAAGAATAATTATTGTTGGAATGAATGGATTGGTTTTGGAGTGTATTAGGTGGAAAACTTGAATTTGATGCTTACTTTAATTGGTGGACAAATTTGCAATTAGGAGACTTAAATTATTTTGGATGGTTTTATGTTGATTAAGAGGCCTAAATTAGTGTATTGAAATGAATTGGTAATGTTGGAATGAATGAATTTGGTCTTGGATGATATTAGGTGTAAAATCCTAAAATTGATGGCTTCCTTTAGTTTAGAGGAAAAATAGTGTTTTGGACTTAAATAGCTTAAGGATGATTTTGAAGTAATTATGGGACTTTGAATGATGCTCTAGTATTTATTTGATGCCTTGTAGACAAATATGGAATTAATGCCAGACTTTAAAAATTCTTTGAGATAGTAAAAGTGATAAAGAGACAAGATAGGTCCAAAAATGCATTAACCTTGTTAAATGAACTTGAAACCTCTTGTAGGATGTAGGATAGCAATTAGAATTAATATTGGGTAATTATTGGTTGATATGGAATGTAAAGTGTCATGAATTAGGTAAGGTATTATGTGAACTAGTAAAGGGTAAGTGTGTTACTAAGAGGAAGAAAAATTGTTAAGAGCATTTTAGGACTTAAAGGAGTAATTATGAACTTGAGTAAGTGCTAATGGGTGTAGTTTGAGGATTTGAGTGGTTATTAGGTAAGAAAGATTAAGAAGAAAAAGTGTGCAGTGTAGAAGTGGAATTGATGACAATTATGAACTATTGGAGTTGAAAGAAAGGCTAATGATCTAGAAAATATTATTAGAATACACTAGGCGTGAAAAAGCTAATAGATAGACTAAGAGAAGGTTGTCGTTGGTGATAGGTGACTTTGTCATGAAAGTGGACTAAAGGACTTAAGTCATGATGTAGGATTAGGAATGATCTTGGTTATGAAGTGTTACTTCTAATTGGTAATAATAGAAGATTATTATGAATAATTGATAGTTTTGAAAACTAATAATAAGACACTTGAATATGTGAAGACCATTAGTGACAATTAGTTGTCTTAGGGGGAATAAAGAATAAAATTTACTTGAATTACTTAGTGATGAAGGGCTTGATGCCTTCTAAAGGGAAACTATTAAAAATGAAACATAATGAAATGAACAATTTAATTAAGGCTTTGGGGAGCCTAATGAATAACACTTTGAATTTTGTCTAATTACAAATAGTGAATTTCAAATCCTTAAGACATTGGAAAAGTGTGATAAAGATAACTTAAATTTCAAACCTCCAAGATGGAGAAGGCATAAGCATAACAAAGTTTCACATACATGAATATATTTATGTACCTCTAAAATGAGACTTAGTTATTAACATTGATTTAATGATAGAATAATGTTTGATATGACTTTGTACTTATTAAAAATGTAGGCTTTGACCGTTTCAGTGAAGTGGGACCATCCAACTCCTCCAATCCCATGGAATACTTCTCTTGAGGTAGGAGAGGAGTCACTAGTGCATTTTGGGCCTATAAGCACGGTTATTTTAGACTTTTAAGCACGGTTTCAGAACCGTGCTTGTTCCCAGAGTGATGGTAAGTTAGGACCTTTTAGCACGTTTTTTAACCGTGCTGGAAAGTCACCTTTAAGCACGGATATTTTGAACCGTGCTTAAAAGTCACACTTTTTTTTTTGCCGACAAGCTTCAACTTTAGTGGCTTCACTTTCTTTCATGTAGCATTCCAGACCAAGTCTTTCTTTATGAATGAATTTGGAATTGAGAAGTAAGCATGAACAAATATAACAGGTACACCAATGGAAATCCATGCATTCTCCATTTATTCTTCAAAAGTTAGCGTATATTCAATGTAGTACCATTTTGCTTCAATGAAATATGCTTTGCATAAATCTGCCCACTTAAATATTAAACACAAAAATATTAGTCATATATATAAACTCATTTAAAAGGGACTTAATAAACTGCATACAACTTAAAAATATAACAAATACAAATTGCCTTAAACAAAATTAACGGAGAAGACGTTCGTGGTGGAGAAACGGAGAAGATGTTCGTAGTGGAGAGAAGAAGAAGTGTGGTAGATAGAGGGAAAACACATTTGTCGTAGAGAGAAGAAGAACCATCGTTTTCACAATAGAGGGAAGAAGTGTGGATGATGAAGCAATGGAGGGAAGATGAAGCAATGGACTTTCGTGAGGGAGGGAAGTTTTCACAAAAGAGAAAGAAAGAGAAAACGAAAGGGAGGGAAAGATGAAAATGAGGGGGGAAGATGAAAATGAGCTACAGAGGAAGACTAAGCGTAAAGTGAACTAGAATTTAATTCAAAATTCTACCTATAAGCACGGTTCCCGCCTAACCGTGCTTATATCATACCTATAAGCACGGTTACAATTCCAACCGTGTTCGTAACTTGACTTTTAAGCACGGTTCCCCTTAACCGTGTTCGTAGGCTTTTTTTTAAAAAAATTTCACAACCTTTAAGCACGGTTAACAACAACTGTCTTTGTAAGTCTTTCAGAAAAAAAAATTTAAAAAATTTTACCAGTCTTTAAGCACGGTCCACTAGTAATCGTGTTCATAGATGGCTTTTTAGGACGGTTGCCAGTCAACCGTCCTCGTATGTGACTTCAAAAATTACAAAAATGCCACCGCCTTTTTTTAAAACACGGTTTTGACATAACCGTGCTCGTATCCTGTCCTCGTAGCCATTTTCTGCACTAGTGAGTTTATTTTCTAAATGCATGGCCTTGTTGTTGATAGTGTATGCATGTGTGATGTATAATTGCATAGTAGCCTTGGTTGCTTCTATTATTGTTGTGTGATGACTGTGTAAAGTTGGACTCTTGAATGACATTGGTGATAAATTGATGATTGTGATAGTGATATACTTTGATGTGCCCTTTTGGCTTATATATGATAATAAAGTGGGATTATGTGAGAAATTGAGACCATCATGTGCACTTCTTGCATCTTGTGACATGCATAACATATCTCGTGTGATAAATAATGATCTTACGTTGATCTTGAGAATAACAACCTTGCGTTGGTTGATTTTATAAACGATTATGCGTGGTTGTAGTGGATACCATGTGACATGTTTTATTGATCTTGCGTTGATCTTGAGAAAGAAACCTTGCGTTGGTTCTAAATATTAAACAACTATGCGTGGTTGTAGTCACATGAGTGGAATATGCACATGATGAGAAAATGAAATTATATATGTTGGTCTCATTGCATATGCATTAATTGTTGGGTAGCATATGCATTATTTGTGAGAACATGACATTTGAATTTGAGTACCCAAAAATGATTATGTCTCATGAGTATCTTGAATTGAGAAACATTGTTGATGTTATTGACTATTGTACAAATGTAGTGATGACCATTGTTGGTGACATGAAATTGACACTTAAGGCTTTTGGCATGAGTTGGTATTTATGGTATATAATGTATGTATTTGATTGTCAAACTATGGTCTATCTGTTATAACATTGAGATTGGATATGTTGAAGGAAAATATGTATGATTGTTTCACTATACATGACTTATCATTATAATTGCTCATCATTGAGAAAATATACTCACTCTTCATGTTGTCCATTTTAGCCTTGTGATGTAGGTTGGAATGGTGGAGTGATACACTTTTTGTGGAGACGGCACGGTGTGAAGAAGGTATTTTGTTTGCCTTGGCCGGTATTCCCTTCGAATATGATAATTTAAATTCTTTGTAGAATTTAATATGTATAGGCATTATTTTTATAGAATTTAAATGCCTAGGTTTATTGAAATTTTGAATAGGTTTGTTAGATTACTTGTTAATATATTTGGATGTACAGATTGAGTTATGACCTTGTTAGTATATTGGAAATTGGTGAACATGAACCTTCATGAATGAGGATATTATGCATGAAAGTTGCGATTATATCACGAAATTGTGTATGTTGCATAAAAGTAGCTATGGAGTGGATTTAGGAAGCTTGGATTATGTTAGTGCAAATGCTGAATTTTTATTGTATAATTGGTGCATGGTGTGTAGGATGTGACAACGTGATATATATTTCCTAGTTATGAGTACATTAAGAAGCCTAATTGATAAGAAAGAAAGATTGATAATTTATTGGTATTTATGGATGGTATTATCACCTAATTAGGTTCTTGGAAAACTTTTGATGTGGATGATCATGATATGAACCATTAGACTTAAATGTGTAGGGTTATGGGTATGTATCTTAAATGTGAACAATCAATGTTCAATATGAGTAATGGAGGTCTTGTGCATGACAATTTTATATATTGATGAAGTTGATTAGGTACTTGGTTAACTTTCACATACTCATATCTTCACATATGGGTTGGTTTCCAATTAGATCTAGGGTAGTTATTATAAGTCTTGAATTGTGGTATGCCTTAATTAAGTGACGAAAAATAAACGTGAAAAATTTCTCCTACTTTTTATTAATTAGAAGTAGATAACTATAATATCGAATAGCGGATTTAGGGCGCCACATTGGTGTTATTATGTTCATTATGCAAAAAGTTAAGGTTAGTACAACCTATTTATTTCCTTAGTTTTATCTTGTAAGGTTCTTTACGATAATTGTAAGAACTCTAATATAAATGACTTAGATTCTCATGTTTTAAAAAATTTTGATATCTAAATCTTAGGATAGATTATTTACTTTAAAGTTTAATTATTAGTGTATATTTCTTACGCAGGTACTGAATTGAACAGTATGCAGTTACTGTCTTATCCAGTATGGAATCTCATGTTCACTCTTTTTTTACACCCTTTCAGTGGGAATCCAGTATTGTATAATACTAGCTCAGCCAGGGTTTCTCCCGTTCTGGCTCATTAGAACTTTTTGGTCTAAAGAGATGTTGCTTCAACTTTCCTTCTCGAATTAACACTTCAATAGCATCCTTCAACTGTCTACATTCATCAATGTTGTGACCAGTTTGTTCATGAAATTCATAATATTTATTTGTGTTCCCTGGATGCTTCATGGGAGTTGGTTTCCTGACCTCGTATACCATGAGTCTAGGAATTTTAATTTCACAAAGAATTTTATCGGGCAGGGCTATCAGCAGGGCATAATGCATAAAATTAACAGCCTTTCTCTCTTTATAGGGGTGTTGTAACTCGGCTATGACCTCTGCCTAGATCACCTATCACCACTCTTTGATCCTAGGTTGGGGTCTTGGTTCTTAGTGGCGTAGTCTTATGTTGCACTGCAACGAGGTCCATCTCTCTCCCAATGTACTTAGCGGCCTTTCTTCTAAATTTCTCAAATGTTTGGGGTGCCCCATTTTCCAAAGATAAGGAAAAAGGTGATTGCAGCGGTAGGGCTTCGATAGTTATATGCAATTACATTTTTTCAATCAACTCGGGTACCTATGCAACTTCTTTGTAAAATCTCTTTAAAAATTATCTCAGACTTTCGTCCTCTCCTTGCTTTATTTGAGCCAAAGTGTGAGAAGTTTTTGGGACATCAAGGGACATAATGAAGTGGTCTAAGAAAGCTTGGGCCATTTCTTTCCATGAATCTATGGACCCTAGAGGAAGACCCTTAAACCATCTTAAAGCTTCTGCTGCTAAAGTTCTTGGGAACATTCTATATATCACATCTTATTCTGCCTCTAAAAATAAGGACTCGTTTACGTAGGCATCTAGCCATCCCAGGTCAGTCTCCTTAGTATATTTCCCGATGGACAATGGTTGGGGTGTTTGAAGAGGTCTTGGTATAGGAACATTCATTAATCTCATAGAAAACAGTATTCCTCAAAGCCTCTGTATTTTGCAAGGCTCTTTTTTGACTTCCAGGGTGATTCATCCTCAAGGCGGATTCTTGGTTGTCATCCTATGTAAGGATCTGTGAGTAATTTAGAGATGTTGAAATCTCTAATAGCTGCCTCCGAAGTGTAGTAACAACTTTTTCCCTCATCTCTTTGACCTTATTTTTCTTAAGCTCCCGGAGTTCGGCTTGTAGATGTCGAATCAACTTATCTCTTGGATCAGGATAGACAATAGCTGTCGTCCTTCCCTGAGGTGGGTTGGATCCCGGAGTTTCTACGATTCTGGTATTATATTCTAACACACGTGGCTCCACACGGGTTACGTCCTGGATGTTCCCCCTAGGAGCTCAATGCCTTCGACTACAAGATACGAGTCTTTAAATCGTTTGTTCGGGAACTAGTGGTGGTAGTATCGGTAAAGACTATTTAAAACTTAAGTTAATACGAATTCAAGGATACAGAAGCATTGAAAGTAATAATTGACTTACTTGACTCTTCATAAATGATATTTATAGCTTTTACGGAGGTCCAACTTATGATTTGACATATGGCAGATGACCAGACTACTTTTTAGTCAAGTTGTATCCTATCTTTAAAGGGTTTGACTCTATGGCAGGCTTGTAATTGGTATATATCAGTAGGCATATCGGTCGTACTGCCTTTCGATTCATGCCATCTTATTGGATCAATGCGTTTTAACCTCAACGTGTCATCCCTTGACTTAGGGACCGATATGAACACAAGATCAGGTTTGTTAGAATCACATTTTAGAGCTTTAGAAATTTAGAACTTATACAAATTTAAAAATTAAACTTTGAAATTAGAATTTAGAGTTTATGATAATAATGAATTTATAAATTATAATTTAGAAAATAAGTAAATTCAAAATTTTTAATTAGAGTTTAGGAAAATAAAAAATTTAAAAATTTCAAATTATAAGTATAAGAAAATAAAATATAGAAATATGAAACTAAAGTATATTTCTAGTTAAAGTATACTCCTCACATGATGTGTAATTTTGAATAATATATGTGTTATAACTGGGTGATGTGTTGATAATGAAGATTTTGTAATAAGTATTTTTATGGATGGACAATAGAATTTGTTCCTATATGAGAGGTTTAAAAAGTGATTTTACTATAGGGTTAGAAAGTTTATTAATAAGACTACAGAGCAACTTTATTACTATTTAAAAGGGGCTATAAGTTTCCCTGTGTAAGATGTAGATGTTGTAAGATTTTGAGTAAAAATGATGTTACATTTTACTTGTACAAATTTGTTTTTAAACCCAATTATTGGGTTTAGACCACGCATAAAGGGGCGAAATTTAGAAGAATCTTCAAATCCCAAATTGCAAATAACTTTGACCTTTTTAAGGTTAATGTTAAGGAACCATGTACTAACATTGTGGAACCATATCACAAGTAGAATGAGGCAAAGATAGTCTCAAAATTAATTTATAATCATTTTTATTTATTTTTTAATGTTTAATATAACTTTTAGATGATCGGTCATGAAAGATGAGATGATCTTCATGAGGAGATTAGGAGGGGGAAGCTGTCAATTCATGGTGGCAGGAAGAGGATGATCTTACCAAGTGATTTTTCCATGCATATAAACCAACCTGTCACCATTGTTGATTAACGTGTGGAGCCGGTCATCCATATGATACAAACACCTAGATGAAAGAGCCCCTTGAGGATGTTGATTACTACCTGATCTGTTTGGTATAAGGGAATAACCCTCTGGTATGGGTACCAGGAATATTGATTCTTATCTCTTACACCGTTCTAATAAGGATTCAACATTATATCCTAAAGTCCAATGGGAATTTGTAGGACTTGGTATGACTCCATTCAACACACACTTATATCTCGTGTGGTGGGATGAAACAGGGTGTCACCTGTGAAGACACTTTGACGCCCACGTCAGTATAATATTAATATGAAAGCTCAAGCTCTAGGGTTAATTGGGCACACCTAATACTCTAGTAAATGAGTAGTATTTATAGAATTGTGTTATGGTAATGTCCTATGTGACATGTGTTAGGATCTTTCTCATAAAGTTTAGGAGACACTGATACATGTGCAAACATTCTTGACCCCCTATAAGTATTGTCGATATGCCTCCGGTGTGTTCCTCGCCCTCTACCCAATACTGGATCCCGTTGATACCGGTTTCTGAGAATGGTATACGAGAGTGACAACGCGTAGCCATCTCAGTACTAGAAGTGGTTCCTTATAGTGACGGTATTAGTGTGCTTCATAATAGATATATACTTCTTGATACTGGTATTGGTCGTGGGATACCAAGGTCAGCGATATCAAGCCCAAATTGTTTGCCCTTAGCCTGTTAAGGTGACCCAAGTGTTAATTCAATGGGTTATCTGTATGCCATGTGCGAGGCCTTTGATATAGGTATGGCTATCTTTACTTTAAAAACACTCATCAACGTGCTCTAGAGTATGACAAGGCCCGGAAGTTCTCAGGTTTGTTGCATAATATAAAGAATTATCGTCTCCTCAGGGACTGTGTTCTAAAGTACTCAGAATTATGGTCATATTTATCTAAACAAGCAAGAATCAAGATTTTGTGCAAAGAAACTAAAAACAGAGTAATTAAAAATTGCAAATCAGATAATCTTCAGGAATGAAATCAATTAAATGTATCTTGTGATTTTTGAGGGATTGAATGCTTTACGTTGATGACGGGATTCCAACTACTGCTGAGGATAAGCCACCTCGAAAGTCGGGAGTCAGTCATTCTAACCCTCTAGAGGCTTTGAGGACTCGTACTCATGATAGCATTCTTGTAAAAAGGGGCACTTCTGGTAAGGTCATTCTTACCACTGCTAATGGGTAAGTACTTTTCTTTTTTTACATTAATGTCTTTTGAATTTATTAGTTTACATTTATCTTTATTTTTGAGACTGAGAAACGTGAATTTTAAATAACTACCTTACACTAAAGAATAAGGGCATTGTCGCACTTACATAGGTTATTCAAGCTCATTTCCATAGACCATGAAAGGAATGAGTGGTCATTCCAAAGGCTGATTGAGATCTGTGGTGGGATAAGTGGCTGGTAAATTACTTTTAATGGTCATTTGTTAACATTTATCTTATTTTTTAATGTTTTATATATTACTTGTCATATGCAAGTGTATGTCACCTTCACACTAGAGAAATAAGAGAAGATGAAGTTCACCTTTGCAAAGGTGGGGAGGATCCTTTATGGTATCCTCATTCAGAGGTAATCCTACTTAGGAATTAGTCACAGTTACAACTCTCCGCCCCTCTTGATAAGTGTGTTTAGTAGTGATCGAACCTGAAACTTTTCTTACAATCTCAGTTTGCATTGTCAATTGAGTCACAACTAATTGGTAATATTGACTAAAGACATTAAATAAAGTAAAGATTTTGTTTGAAATAACTAATTAAAAATATTGAATTGACTTCAAGTGTGTTAAAGATTAGGCTAGAAATTCCCCTTAAGTAAGATCATAAGTTCGAACCACATGGATGAAAAAAATTCAACTGAAAAACTTAACCCTACTATAATATGAATGTTATACTTGATTAAGATTGTTACTAATGGAAAATTCCCGTGATTAAATAAATAAATAAATAAATAAAATGTGCCAAGGAAGCTTCAAGAATTTAAGATGTAGATGGTTCCTTAGAGAAATGAGCTAAGTATTGAATCTACTTAGGGCCCGTTTGGTAGATATGATAGAAAATGACAATATGATAAGAAAACTCGATAGGATAGGAAAACAGCAAAATAAAACAATATGATAAAGTCTTACCTCATCTAATATTTAGTATATAACAAGATAAAATATAAAGATATATAATAACAATATCATAATGATAAAAATAAAATATTAAAATAATATTATTAATAATAAAATAATAATATTACATAATATTATGATAGTAGCAGTTACTCTATTGGCACAAAGAAATAACAAAGACATTGTCTATCCTATTAACACACTAAACAACTTTTCCTATTAACTAAATAGGCGCTTAACAAAAACACTCATTATGGTACAGTGTACATACAATTCGTGAGGTCAACTCTGGGTGAGTGGAATATCAACCAACAACTTTGGGACGATTACCTTTTTGGAGTCCATTGCTTACAATAATGACGGCCCAAAACGGCAACCCAAGAGTGATCCATTTACTGATCGGCTGCCAGTTGTCATTTTGGGCTTAAAATGAATTAGAAAAAAGTAATTTCTTCCTCCACCTTATTTTTGTTCTTCCTACAATTTGTATAAATATTTAACCATCATATATATATATATATATATATATATATATATATATATATATATATATAATAAAAAGAAGCTACAATCCAAACTCAAAAAATTCTCATTCAAAATCGTATTCATTTAATTATTAATATATTTTAAATATAAGATAGAGAAATTCTAACATTCAATCCTCTCTCCTCTTCTTTTAACTCTTTTTGTGATTACTAGGTTAATCTTATAACTCTTCTCATTATTGTTTGTATATATTCAATATCATAATCAGAACTGTCTATTCATTTTTTTATATTGTATATATTTTAAATTATTTACAAATTAATATTTATTTTATAAACTATTTATTAAACTCAACATTGATCAATAACTTTATTTATTTCAATTTTATTAAGTAATTTCTTTAATTTGTTGTTTACTTGAAAATATATAAAATAAAAAAATTTTAAAAATTGTAATGAGAATAAAATGAAAAAATATTCATAAAATTTTCTCTTTTTCATAATCTATTTAATTAAAAAATTTTATTATAATATTGATTTTATAAATTATTTAACTATTGATATTTTTCTTATGATACATAACACATAAAATAATATATTACATAATACATTATTCATAAATATATCGTACAAACGTATAAAGTACGAACCTATTAACTAGTTTATAAAATTTAGATACCGTATTTAAACATATGAATATTAAAATTTGGACAAGTTCTGATTTATGAAGAAAACTATTATGTAATATATTATTTTATGAAGAAAAAGCCCAGAAATAAGAATTGCTTCTGATAATACCCATCTTTATTTTTCATACCACTTTTTTATTCTGTGGTAAAACATAAATTTTTCATGAATCAAAATGTGATAAGTTTTTTAATTTCTCATGAATGTTACTTACGCAATAGTAAAAATACGTCAAGTTTGATACACAATGCTAATAGACATTATAATTCATAATAAGGTTATTGAGAAATGACATGGTAACATCAACTGAGATAAACGAGGATAAAGTCATTGTGATTGAATTGATAAGGAATCTTGACTAACTGGCTCTATTTTGTCCTAATTTGAGGGTCGTAGTGCCAAGAAGGATAGATGAGTAATATAAAGGTAGTAATTTACCTCCTTTATGATGAGTTATGTGAGTCCTATGTGGATATTTTTATGTGGTTGTGTGTTCCTATTGGTAGGTTCATTCGCATGATGCTCCTTTGGTACTCAGGTAGTGGGATTTTTTGCCCATTTGGGGTGTATTTTAAAAAAATTTTAAGGTATGGTGTGTGTAAAAAAAAATTTAGTTGTCTGGGGCTTAAGCTGTCAAATCGTGTTTGTAAAACGGCAAGGGGAAGGGCGTTTTATAAAACGTAATCTGGGAAGACGTTTTTACCTCTGAAAGCGCAAGGTGGAAATGCGTTTTTGACCAGTAAAACGCTACTCGGACTGACGTCATGTAAAACGCATGGTGAGCTAGCGTTTTCTGACTTTGAAAACGCCTAGTGGACTTACGTTTTCAGTGGCGGGAAAACAAAAGTATTTGGACAACATAAAACGTAATTTGATGTTGCGTTTTTAAGTGTAAAACGCTGGATGAAATAGCGTTTTTATGTATAAAACGCACTTTCGAGCAACGTATTTTTCACTTTATAAGTCCCTCCCCGTTCATTCCCATTCTGGTGGTTCAAACATACACACATTTGCACTGGGAATTTGTGGAAGATTTTCTCAAGATACAGAGGTGAGTTTATGTTTCTCTCATATTTGAAAAGTTTATTTTCTTTATATTTTAATGTTTAGGTAGTTGATTTGTTACTTTTGATGAAGTTTGTGTTTGCAAGAATGAATTCCTCAATACCTGTTATGGTATATACAAATGGGCGAAAGTTTGAAGGACCAGACGGGTACACATTTGAGGGTGAGATTAAATTGATGAAAGTGAATCGGGACATTACGTTTGAGCAATTGAAGCAGAGAATATCCACAAAGTTGGCGCTAGGAGCGAGTCGTGTGATAACACAATTAACTACTAGATTAATTTTTGATAAGAGAAAAAATAAATTTTCAAGATTTCTAATAATTGATGATGAGGAGATTGAATTGTTGTTAAGTGTGTTTGAGTTACAAACTGACATGGTTGGACTTGAGATTTATGTTGATTCTGATGTCCAGGAAGGTAAGTTATTCTTGACTGACACTTTAAATTGATTGGGTGAAAATAATTTTAGGGTTTTACTGATGTTTGGAGTTTGTATGTTGTGGTAGATGAAAATAGTGACGATGATTCAGATTATAATGTTGGTGAAGATTGTGATAGTAGTTCGGAAGATGATGAAGGAAATATTCCGAATTATAGTGATATGGACACAGATGTGGAAGGTGACTATGATTCCATTTTAGCGACATCAAATATAGGAAATCCAGGAACAAGAAGCACTGTTTTAGTTGGTGGGGCTCCGTCGACTGCAATTGTGCCAGGTTTGCAAAAACTATTCAGGAGAACATGACTGGCTCATCCTTTATTATTCGCATTTTAACGGATGTCAAATATTTTAGTTTATTAATGTGACAGTCCAATCATTTATTATTGTCATTTTTAGGTATGCCATATTGGGCCTCATCACCACATTACAGCAACATTAACTTAAACCATACTACTGAAGAAAACAATTTGATTGGTCTGGATAACGAGTCAGAATGGCGTGTAGGTGATGATTTGTTTGTTGGTTTAAAATTTGCGACAAAGGCTGCAGTGCAGACGGCCTTGAAACAGTATTCTATGAAGAAGCATCAAACTTTTATTGTGGTTGAGTCAAAACCCACATATTTGGTTGTTAAATGTCCAAATCAAATTGATGGTTGTCCATGGAGGATGAGGGCAATGTTTTCAAAGAAAACTGATACGTGGGTGGTCACTAAGTGGGGAGGCAGCCATACATGCGTGAACGTTGAACTATCACAGGATCACACAAAATTAGACTCTGAGTTCATATGTTGTTGCATTCTTGGTTGGTTAATAGTTTACATTTTGCAGTTTGATATGATTTTGAATCCACGTATACGTGATGGCATGTTTGTTAACTTTATTTTGGTGTTTGTACAGGGATGGTAAATCAAGATCCATCAATTTCTATTTCGTTGATTCAAGAAAGGATTTGTTCCGAATATGGCTTTAAAGTGTCGTATAGCAAAGCTTGGAAGGCCAACGGTACATACATCTATGCCCAATTTTCCCCTGCTTTTCCTCTCTGCGTAATTCCATGTAAATTGTCTGGTTGCCGAGGGGCCGAGGGAATATGTTGCTGCATTCCGAATTGCCTCATTACTCGGTCCGGTTGGTGCCATTCGACTATGTTAGTGCATAAAAGTGGCACAACAGATCTCCAACACTCGGACCCTTCAAGACAATGTGCGGGCAACGTTTGCAATATGTCATCACCATACGGAGTCCAAACAATCTACAAAAACAAGTACCAATCAATGAATATTATTACGGAATTATATCAGTTAGGTATGTAAATTAAGTTTACTATTTCAGACCTCATCAAACTTCATTTGATCAAAGGCACGACGATAGAAATCAATATCCTGTCTGACAGCTTTGAAGGTTTCAGAACCCAACCACCTATAAAGACGAAGCATCAAATAACAACACACATTGAAAAACCAATGTAAAACACCACATATCATACAATAGTTTCGCCTACCGTGCAGCATACGGAGTGCCTATGGGCCTATTACGAGGTCGAACATTGGGAGCAATAGAAGGGAATCTATCCCAGGCCCACACCTGGATTAGCAGTTGAAGACCACAAATCGACACTCGCTCATAATCGGTAGATTTACACAGTTCACGATATAGGTAACTAAGGGCTGCCGATCCCCAACTATACTGCCCACAAGTTACCAAACATTTCAGACAACCATTTCATTTTTAAACACCCAACCTGTATAGCATCTTCAGGGGGGTACACTCCCAACAAATTTTGTACTACCGCCCTCCAATCCCGGGCAGTGGTATCAGTTATGACTGGCTGACCATCCACTCGAAGTCCAACTTGGACAGCCACGTCCTGTAATGTAATACTACATTCTCCAACTGGCATATGAAATGTATGCGTTTCTGGTCGCCACCGCTCCACGAGAGCAGTCAACAATGCAGGTTCCACCTGAAAAAAATGTAATTGGGCAACCCCCAAGAAACCAGCCCTTTGTAAAAGTGGAACTATTTGCTCCGGAACTAACCCTCCTCTACCTCGGGATGCCAATGCACGCCTGCATTTTAAAATGCGGTCAGGCTTTCCATTCCACACCGCCTCTGACACATGAACGTTTTGGAATCGCAGTAGTGACGGGTTCTCGGGGCCGGGGTTTACATCTCGTGATCCATGCATCGAAGATGATGATGCCTCCATGTTGTAAATCCTGCAAGTCAACAATAAACTATTTTCATCATATTAGTTTCAAAATATTATTTTTCTTAGTGTCACTTACAACTACTTTTGTCATTATTTTCACAAGATTTTCTTATCATATTATACACAATAATTTTTGTCATATTATTATCAATATATCATTTTTAAAAGTATTTAAAATTCACACAACTAACCCAATACATAAAAACTTAACTAAATCCATTTTACTACTACTTGCAAAAACTTATTTTAACACTACATTTACATACATATTTTAAAACTACATTTATATCCATTTTAATACTACTTGCAAAAACTTATTTTAAAAACTAAATCCATTTTAATTTCTTAAAACTACATTTATATACATATTTTAAAACTTATAAAACTACATGAGGTAAACAAACTTACTTAAACAAACTTATCAAAAACAACTTATTACATAAACAAAACTACCCTAAAAAAATTATTTTAAACAAAATAAATACTAACCTCAAAGCTCAATACAAAAAACTCTACTAAACTTTCCCACAACTCAACCAAATGCACCAACAAACTTGAGAAAACACCAACCAAAATGAAGAAGAAGATGGAAGAAACCCACTGCCTCCTTAAGCTTTCTCTCAATTTCCAGGACCACATTCAAAAACGCAGGGGGGCCATGCTTTTTAAGCAAGTCGGACTCCAACCCGTGATGCCACGTGTCGAAAGGATACGGAAAACGCATTAGGGGGTTGCGTTTTCAGGCTGCCAATGCGTCCCGTGACGCCAAGTGTCCATGGTTCATTGAAAACGCAATATTGACTTGCGTTTTAGCCTCTGCAATACGTCCTTTCCAATGGCGTTTTCCTCTCTGCCCGAGACCTGCAAAACGCTGGTCCACAATGCGTTTTGACCACTGCTCCCACGTCTTATCACCTGCATGCACGCCACTTGTCCCTCATGCACTGAAAACGCTATTTGAACTTGCGTTTTCGTCGCGTAGAATACGTTATTCCAATATGCGTTTTATAAAACGCACTGTCGTTTAGCGTTTTCCAAATATGATTAGACACTATTCGCCCCAGACAACTAAAATTATTTTTTTTGACCCCAAACCGTGTATTTTTTTTAATAACCACCCCAAAATGGCCAAAAACCCCAGGTAGTGTGTTATCCTTATACTGAGGTAATTTTCTACAACTCAAAGTAGTTTGAGTAATTATTACGTTGTGTTAATAGGCGAAAGGATAAGTGATTATAGTATGTTGTTAGTACAATATGTATGGTAGATTAAAACAACTAAAAGGGGCATGTTACACTTGGAACAGGATTTTCTTAGCAAATAGAGCTTGTTAAGGATTCTTGGTAATTCGAGCCAATGATTCAGCTGGTATTGGATACCTGATTGGCGGTATAAGGGCTATGATGATAAGTGATGGATTGTGTTCTATGTTCATAGATGCGCACATGGTGGCGTATGAAATTAAGGATAGATCTCGAAATATAGAGTTATTAAGAAGTTATCTATAAGTGTGTTGATGCAAGAGTATGATTGAGACCAATAAATTTAGTTGTTTAAAAAAATCTGAGAGTGGGACCATAATTATACTATAGTGCAGTAGATTGCATAAATGGCAGCACGTTGGCTCGAATTTTTCGAGTGTAGCAGTCAGGTGCGAATGTAAGAGAATTATTAATGGAAATAATTGGTAGTGGGATTGATGAGTTATGAAGGTAAAAATGGTCTGAATTGGCCAATTGATGAGTGAAATTTTAATCCGCAGGGATATGATATCCTTAAACATGTTTTAGAATATCTAGAAGATATATGAAGTTTGCTAGTGCAGAATATAAAAGGTGCAAAAGTTGATAGAGTGGGTTTCAAACGAGCAAAAACATGAAAATAGCCTAAATGTATTTTTTACGCATGTCTTCCTCATTCGGTGGCATTTTTGAACGAGACTAGTGGCAACAAGTCACAAGTGGGAAAGAGATATTGGCGTTCAAATTTGGTGTGATTCAGAGGCTGTTTGACAAAAAAAGGATTCGTGTAAATTGAGCCAGAAATATTGAACTGGTGTTCAAATAAGGCAGTGTTGGTTTTCCGTGCATGGCAATCGACATGTTAGGAATTTGGCCCGAGTGTCAACATGAGACTTGTAGATAATCTTTTTATCGACAAGTAGCCACAAGTTTCACTTGAACCAGAGGTGTGACGTATGAGATACGTGTGTTTTTCTGAATGCTACCGTTGCTGCCAAACTGTTATGGCAGCACTTCAGGCAATGACTTCTGCGCGATGTTGCAATTGATCGGGGCAGGATTAAATCATTGTGTCTTCATGATAGTTGTAGATCATTTATGAGAATTATGAAACTGGGCTCATGTTAGTCCAAGTCTCAGAGCCAAAGATACACGCATTTTTTGAAGGTTGTCTCTTGTTTAAATTTTGTTAGGACAACATCTAATCATACAACTTCGCGTAAAACCTGGGAACAAACCGTGAGGATTTTAGACTTTTGGTCTTCATGGGAATTGAAGATCATCACGATATTGAACTGAAAAGATTGGATTCAGGTCAAAACGAGACTTGTAATGCAAGTTATGCAAGAAAAACCAAATCTCCATTTTGCTGCAGAATTCAGCAACGGGGCTGAACTGAAATTCATGCATTAGAGGCATTTCGTTCGGGAATCAACGATTCATGTCTGCATGACAGTTTTACCTGATTGTGTGTGTGACTTAATCATGATAAATTAAGAATGAAAAGTGTGACCATGTGATGATGAGGAAGATTAACTAATGGAATGCTAAGATTTGGTACTTGCAGCAAGCATAAAGTATTGTAACTTAAAAAACTGAGATGTTGATATGAATGAATATGTACACATGTTAATCAATGAATGGTAAGGTAGTATGAGTTAAATTGGAGGTGAATATGTGGCATGTTCCACTACATGATGATTTCATAATAAGAATGATTTGAAGATGTAATATATGACGAAACAGTTAAGCTCCGAATGAGCAATTGTTACTTTTGTATAATGTTCTGAGTGGGCAATTGTCATGATATATGATGCTCTAAGTGAGAAGCTTTGAGTGGGCAATCACAAATATTTATCTTATATTCAACCTTGACCCTTCTTACTTTACCTTGAATTGGAATGGGTTCGCTTGAGTGTAATGCTTGTTATGATATGATGAGTGAGCTAGTGATTAGTGAGTCTTATGCTGTTACTTACGCAATAGTAAAAATACCTCAAGATTGATACACAATGCTATGAATAGACATTACAATTCAAGTATTGATTATAAAGAAAAAACCATTACAATGCTATGAATAGAAATTGCAATTCAACTAATTTCACGTATGTTAAGAATAATGATTAAGAGTAGTTATTTGTATTAATATTATTAAATATTCTATCTAGTTTCCTAAAATATCTTAAATACTCTATGTTGCCTTTTATAAGCCCTTATTTTAAAGACACACAATTTTATGAGAATAATTATTGTTAGTTTTATAAAAAGCAATTTTCTTTTTCCAATTATACTCTCTCATTTAAAGTCAAATTTTATCATCCTACATTAATTATACAAGTTTTAAAACATTAAATTTTTAAGGGTAAATTAGAAAAAATACAATAAATGCTTCTATCACTAGTGCATTATGTGGTTTTAACCACGGTTAAAATTGACATTTAAGTACAGTTCTACAACCGTGTTTGTTCCCAACATGGTTATAGGTAAGGGTCTTTTACCACGGTTTCAAACTGTGGTTATAAATTACGTATAAACACGGTTAAAAAGAACCATGGTTAAAGAGTGGCATTTTTAACCATGGTTAGATGGCAACCGTCCTCAAAAGTGAGTTTTTAACCACGGTTAACATTCAACCGACCTTATAAATGGGACTTTTAACCACGGTTATAGGCATAACTGTCCTTAAAAGTTAGGTTTTTATATTTTATATACAGGCTTTGTTTTTATTCATTACCCAAACCTGCAAGCAGAGAGTTTATAACCAGACAGCCCAATTGATGCACACAATAAGATATATAGTTCAATTAATGAAATGAAAATGAATAATTGGAAATTGATGCACACAATAAGATATATAGTTCAATTAATAAGATATATAAGATATATACTTTCCATTCACCTCCTCAGCATTCTTTATCATGAATTCTATGAATGTTTCGACTCCACCCTCATATTGTGGACTTATACGTGATGCAGTTATCCAACTTCGATCTATACTCACTGTTTACAATACCAATAAATTTAACGGTGCTATGAATCTCACTTTCTTTACAAAGGTGATGGTCCTACCCATTCAGGATGAACATTTTTCTATACTTCCTAACCGAACACAAGTTTGGACTTATTTTAAAATTTGATAAAATTTCGGCAACATTTTGTATTGGTCTCTAAGTACACGAAATGAAAGTGATGACATCAAATTCAACCACAATCAAATATGCATCCTGAGGATAACACAAAATTTAACTAACCAAAACTTGAACAAATTTTAAAATAAATCCTAACTTGTACATAGTAATGGTGCATAAAAAAATTATTCATCCCAAACTGTCCACAAGGACAACTCAAGATTCAACACAAACGATGAAATCAATTAATTTAATTACCATTTGTGTCGAATCTGAAATGAGAAACTATGGTTCACTCATACAATTTAAAAAATAACAAACTCATTTAAAAGGGACTAAAAAACCTTATCAAGAACTAAAAATATAACAAATAAAAATTAACCTAAACAAAATTAGCGACACCAAATTAAAATTCAAATTAAAGATAGTAAACATTGGATTTTTATTAGTTTACTATTAGTAATTTTTTTTATTTAGTCAGGTAGTATTTCGATTTAACATATGGTGTTTTGAGGTGTTGTATACTAAACAAAACTAGTTATTATTGTTATAATAAAATTATTTAAATTTATAGAACTAAAATAATTATGGGGTTAATTCATTATGTAATTAAAGTTTTAAATTGCCTAATCAACAACTTATACACATATCTACCCCTAATTTATAATTTCAATTATCCTTTGTTGGGCTTGTGTCATTTTGTTACAATGTTCATCTTTAATAAAATGTATTATTTTACTTTTACAAGTAACTTTTTATTTAGTTAAAAATATCAATTTTTTATGTATTTATTTTTTTTACTAATGTAAGGAATAATAGTAATGTTTATATATTTATTTAGTGGAAAATATCAACTTTTTTACTTTAATATCAATTTAAATTACTAATAACATTCTTATTTTAAATTTACCTAAGCGTTCCTAATCTATAACTAACAACATTCTAATTTCCCTAATCAGATTTTTCTAATCTATAACTAATAGCATAACATATTTCCAAATACTACCTAAGCCTAACATTGCATCAACCAAACATACTAGTAACCAACATTGCATAACCATAAGAGGAAAATGGGGCTTTAAGAACAACCTGGATGCACGTTGTACGAGAGAAGAATGAGAAGAAGACGTTCGTTGTTGCCTAGTAGAGAGAAGAAGAAGAGGTTCGTGGGTGCAATGGACCGCGACCGTAGTGGAGGGAAGACGAAGAAATGTGTTTGCGTGAAAGTGAAAATGGAGAGGTGGAGGGATTTGAAGCGTAACACTGTAGATAAGAGAAAGACGAAGCATCAAAAGGCCTCTCAAAACTAATCTGAAGTGTGTGTTTTTGTAATGTATGTGCAAACCTTTAAGCACGGTTAATAGATACACATTAAGCATGGTTCCTTAAAATAAACGTGGTAATAGGAAAGATATTTAAACACGGTACCTAAAGATCAGTGTTTATGTTAAGAATATATAAAAAAATATTTGATAAAAAATATTTAATAACATTAAAAAAATATAAACAAAAAATTTACTAAAATTTACTTGTATTTATACCTATGAGTGAGTTTACTAGCGGAAGATGCATAGTATTGTGTGCAAGAGATGTGATATATTCTATTCTTGGATCCAATGAGAATTTAACAGTCTTGATATGTCAATCTGATGCCCATGAAGTTCGGGACAAAAGTTGGTGACCACCTCAAGTAAATTATGTGATTTGTGTTTATAGATTTTTAGAATAACTCCTTATAATAATGATGATATTGGTTTATTTTTATAAAATTCAAAAGTTGTTATCTAATTAATGCAATGTTAACTCTAGCACATATGTAAGTGATATCTTATGTAAGTTTTGATAGACTAAAGGATCTTAACCGACGTTGCCTTAAATGTTTATATATGTTTAGTTCTTAGTTTAGGATTTAGGATTTATAAATATCTATATAGTTTAGATGAACATATTCTATAATATTCCAAATCAAGTAACAGAGGTGTGATCGGAAGCAAATTTTGTGTGGTTACAAGAAAAAGTTTTTTTTTATTAGCAAAAAATAATAATATAATATTAAAATAAGTATAAGGGGTACCTAAACCCATATACAAAAATAAAGCAGTTACAACCTTGTAAGACATAGTAAAGGTTCCTTATACTACTCTATAAATCCTCTAAAGAAACCTTTCATACAAGACTTAAGTTAAACTCAACTTTTAAATTGTACCAATTCAAACATTTTTTATACACAAACACTCTGATTCCTATAAATGACATTATTATGGTCATCCCAAATGGTCCACACAATAGCAAATCAAATAACAGCAAGACCATGTTTTATTTTAGAATCAACACCGAGACCAAAAACATTCAAAAATATCTTCACTTTCACCAGGTAACACTAAGAAAAAGTGAGTGGTTGTTGCTTAAGAAAACAAAAAGAATTGCACCAATAAATGTCCGGTCTCCCCTTGAACATCACATGTGATCGGAAGGAATGAAAAAAGCCGGATTCTTAATTAGAATGCCATTTTAATTAAGAATCTGATTGCTACAAATGCATTAGCATTAGCATTACAGAGGTAAGGTAAGGTGACTGCTTTTCCATGACTGTTGGGGCGTGGTGTACACCAAATTAATACTAATGTGCAATCCCTTTTTGCATTTAATGTAGTGTTTGATTATATTTTCCTCGTTTCTTTTTATCCTTAATATAACAACTCCATCAAAAACTTATCAACATTAATTAATTTGTTTATTAAAATATTCATTAAATAAAAAGAGGGTAAAGTTTGTAAGTCTCAATAATTATAAAAGTATTATTAAAAAATTAATATATCTTTAAAAAATTAAATTAAATTCAACTTTAAAGTCTCACTTGCAAGAAAAAGACACTAACTATATATATTGACCTTAATTAATATACATGGTTAATGTAAAATCTTTTATATTAATTATAAAAGTAATTATTATATAAATTAAGAAAGATTGCTTTCACAATCTATAATTGAATGTCATCATAAAAAAAATTACCCTAATAGTATATATAAATTAAATTCTTATATATTAAGTGCGAGTCTGAAAGAATTTATAATGAGACTATGAAAATAGTTTATGATATTCATAAGTTATTTTTAACTTATTTTAATGTTACTTACTAAAATAACTTATTTTTAACTTATTCCATTAAAGTCTATGACCAAATTTATAATATAAGCTCATATTAATAAATAACTTTACATAAACTCTTAATTAAATTATGTATCTAAAGTGGCCTTATAGATTCCATCAAATATTAACTCATGGAACACGTTTACTTAGGCCTAAAATAAGTTATAAGATGAAAGCTATTAAACTTAATTATAGTTTTCAAATATTTATCTTTTAAGTGTTTTAATATAAAATTATTTATTTATAAAATTATCATAACTGATTATACCAAAAACTTATATCATCTAACCAATTATGTTACGTATTAATTAAGTGCTTGCCCATAATTTAGGTGATGTTCAGCTTTATTATTTATAGTATTGAAAAATTTCATAAAACTCATACTTTTTACAGAAATAAATATGAGATAAATTCAACCTATATCAACACTTTATTTTTATTAGTCAACAAGAATTTTCTTAACAACTTCCAAATTTAATGTTTTAGTAAATGATAATTTTTTTTATAATTACTATAGTTTTCTAAGTTTCTCACTAATTCTCAGTTCAAATACAAAATATTATTGTTCAAACGAAGAAGACGAATAAAATGTTGATGAAGTGAGATCAGAACAATGTTGTCAAAATCAAAACTTATGTAAAAAACACACAGGATGAAATTTTTACAGGAAACTATCCAACTAATTAAATTGCTGATACCATTCTCATTAGGAGGGGAAATATATAGGTCTAATTTAGTGCATGCATGCATGCTTCCCTTCCCCGATCAAGTATAGTGTTCAACCACCTCATTCAATATACTTTTTAAGACGAAAGCATGTGTTCAGTTTAACGGGTATCAAATTCTACATCGATCTTTTGTGATTCTTGAATAGGTCCTAGCCTCACGATTAGATCTAGATAAAGCACACTTCATCCTTTTTGTTCGAATATGTCATCGTGCAATGAAGATGGAGTGATACATGAACTTAAAGACAATTTTAGAATTTTAAACAACGTCTTGTAAAAAGGTAAAGAATGTTAAAAACATGCTAGAACGCGCCACTTTCAGACTTTCCCATGCTAAACTCCTTCGATCCTTTTATTTTGATTGAGAATACTTATGGTAAATAATTAATTATTCTGTGGGAGCATGAAGACTTTTATGGTTTTGCCGACCTTCATTGTGCTAAACCATGGACCAAAGAAAGTGGGATAAGAATATTTCGCATGTGCATGCCTATTATATGTTTACGTAATTACTATGTAAGATGGGAAAATGTTTCTTTTTTGGGATGATGGAGGGGAAGAGTATAATGACTTTAAGGTTTGGAGAAATACTGGTGTATGGGAATGGGATGTATTAAGTGGATATATAAGTTCTCTTTTTTTAATGGAATGTGATTTGGCACGTTCTTTGAAGTACTATTTGCAAAATGTCAACAATGTGTTGTGGTGTTCTTTTTTTTTTTTTTTGTATTTGAGAAAGAAAGATAGGAAGAAAAGAAAAGAAACTCATTCGGTTCTAATGTTATGATAGATTCATAATTAGTATTTTAAAGCATTTGATATCATAGTGACTAAGGATGAAATTGCACATCGTGCATTTCTACCTCAGTAACGAATCTTGAACTACCTAATACCAGTTCATGTCAAATATGTGTCAAAATCAACATATCATCAACTTGTAACCTTTTCAAAATTTATGCATGTCAACAAACACACTGTCATTATAAGGATTCACCTTAATAATTTATAAATACTATCTTATAAATGAGTCAAGGAACATAATTTATTACTAATAACACATTTTCATTTTAAGATCATTAACTAACTTAAGCTTTAGAGTTCCTTTTTGGTGAACATTACCTCTCGCTTTTACTAAGTATATCGGATGCACTTTAGGACCTTATAAGAGTATGTGAAAGTAGAAGATATTTGATTCCCCCATTGATACAAGGCTTAGAAAATAGTAGATCCTTATCCAATTAAAAACTCAAAATGCTAACGTGTAACCCTAATACTAAACAGGTCAGAAGAAAAGAGAAGACATAAACAATGTGATCGGTAATAGATAAAAAAAAGAGAGAGAGAGAGATAAAGTAGTGTCAAATAGTATATGATAGGTTGGTATATAAATATCATTGTTGTACAAAATATAAAGTTGGTATAGAGAAAGTGAGATTTGCTGGAGTGGAAGCATGATAACTAAGGTGCATATTTGGCAAAATTTGCTAAAAAAAAGCATCCCAAAAGGAGGAAATAATGAGCAACAGTTTAAAAATTTGTTCTCCAAATATGGTCCTTCAGAAGCGGCAGCCAAATCCAAGCAGCAGTTATGTGTTGTTTAATGATACTGGAGAAATAGTAACACAAGTCATTTCTTATTTTCCTACGGGTTCTGTTATCAATTCAGTTATTTAGACGTAATTAATCACTATTTTACCTTATACTTGCAAGGAGCATTTCTATCAACATTGTGAAGTTCTCAAAACTAAAAACACAAAAAAAAAAAAATCGAAGCAAGCTGTAAAAGGATTTAGATAGAGAGGAATAATAGGATTTTTTATAAATGCATGTTATTGCTGAAAATGTTCTTGATATGGTAAAACTAAAAGCTTGATCATGGCAGAGAGTAAACTTTGAAAACTTGGTATTTTTGTCGTAAGAGTGGTCTAATGAATCTTTGTCACATTTGATGGCTTTGCAGATAATTGTTGACAAGTTTAGATATCTCTTTTAACGGTTATTAACAAATTTCTCAACTGATAAAAAGAAACTATTCAAGATTAGCAATATAGGAACTGAATGGATCAGAACTATCACTTCTGATTTATGTTCCAGTCACTTTAAAGGTAGAGTAGTAATTAGTTAAAGCACGCACCCAACTCTTCTTTTTATACGTTTTGTTGTGTACGTATCTAAAATCTAACGATTATCTCCAGAAGGGGAAGAAAATTATAAATTGAGCTTCTCTGGTTTATCCGCAACTTGTTTAACCAAATTGAAATACAAATTTGTATGAATTACAACATGTACCCCTTTTGCACAATCCCCCCAAATTAAGGGCATCTAAGAAGAATGACAAAATTTTAAGTTGACGCCCAATAAATGAAGAAATAAGCTCCAAGAGTATATACACAAGAAGCTAATATTAACCAGCACTTTGTTACAATTAAGCTTCTGAGACCTCACCATCTCTACATACACCCACATCTATTACCATAGTTCCTTTTTTGTTTGACTTCTTCACTCTGCAACAGTTCCTTCTTGGAGCCTGCCAAACATATCCACATTAATTTCTCAATAAATGATACCAAAATTAGAACTTATAGACTAACATATGAATATGGTGTTAGTTAGATTTGCTAATGACATTCCAAAGATGTGCCACACGAACTTACTCTGTCCCATAGATGTGGATCTGTCTTTTTATATACCTCTACTTTGTCAAGAGCAGAAGGGTCAGCCATCTTCCAACGACATTCTGGATGAGGAACACGATGTCTTTCATACTCAGTCACTGTTTGGAGCTTTGTAGAATTGAATTTGGCCTTTGAAAAGTAAAACACAAAAGGCTTCTGACACGGGTTTCGGCTAACCGGGCGTGTGTTGAATGCATATGCGGTGTAATCTGCTCTTCTGTACCAATTTAGGAACGTTCTTGACGGCATTTCCATCTCCCTAGGTGAAAATATCCCACGGAAAATCTGAACGGCAAAACCCCATGAAACTGAAATTGTCCATTTCTTTTTCTTCTCGTAGCAGATTGATTGCTGAATGAGTGCTGCAGAGTCAAGGTTCATTGGTATGGTAAGCCGTTGAAGAGCCTCTACTCTGGACATGTTGGGGAAGATTGGCTCAACCACATCAAGGTGGTGCAATGACACCAACGGAGTCACAGGATGAGCTGCAAGAAGCCCGAACAAATTCCCATACACATCATACTGTTTCAATACACCAAAATCCATCAATGTGAAAATCAAAAGCCTGCAGAATAGTGAACGAAACTATATACCGCTTGGCTCACCAAATAACATAAAATTTGTATAATGTAACTAATAAGATTTTTTTTAGGTGTAGGTGTAATCTGGAGTCTACACCGTTGAACACGGTATTTATATATACCCTTAATATTAGAATATTTGTTAGCATTTGTTGAAAACAAAGCAATAGTCCTCTGCATTTATATATAGTTGTCATAACTTTGGACCTGGCAACTACTCTAAACCTAAATTGTTTAAAGTCAAAATGTCAAGTACCTAAACTGGAACTCTACATGGAGGATGGAGCTCTTGCATGGGAATGATAATTAAGGGTCAAAATTTTGAAACCTATGTCAATTTCAAAAGAGAAGAGAAGAGGCAAAAGGTTGTTCACCACCCCCCGTCCGTATTCCAAAAAGAGCATGTTCTGTTTGCAAGTGATTTGTAGTTAGATACAAGATATTACAATCAAACCAGTCAAGTTGTGTAACAACTGGTTCAAGTTTTAATAGGTTGGTAATTAAAGATAATAGATGGTACAGCACATACATACATAAAAGACAATATCTAAACATGCTTTTTATTAGTTATTTTACCCTCTTCAATCCATACCCTTGCTAATTAGGACCCTGATGGACTATAAAATTAAATTAAACCAAATTGCTTGTTAAATCACAGACAACATAGGGAACAAATTGATTCTAGCAGACACCCTTTTCATCTATTTATTAACAAGTACCATCGTATGAAAAGTTTCATTATTTGTTTATACAAGCAAACTTGATCTAAGTTTTCCCCAAGAAAGAGAAAAACGAATTGAATAACGCCACTAAATCTCATCACAGAGAAACAGAAACACAATGGCTCCAGCCTCCATACCATATACGCTACATTATTACTTCTTTCTACTTCTATCCTGCTCCACTGATACTCGTACAATCATTTTTTCTCAACTCACCTCTCATTTTATAATCACATCAATTATTATATTTCTCATGTTTTTCTTTACCTATAAAAAGTAAAGTATATACTAAATTTTGATTTTTAAATTTGTAAAGATCAACCAATTTACTTTCTAACTTTAAAGCCAACCACCGTACTTCTTAACTAATATAACAAACACATTAATCATTTTAGCCCCTAGAAAATTACTAAAATGATTGATTTTTATAAAGTGGAGGACAAAAGTAATTGGGGTTTGCTGGATAAATTTTCCTTCTATATATATAATTATCTTTTTAATCAAAGCAGTCTGACATTAAAATTAAATATTGGGTTATGAGAAAATTAAACTTTATTTTTATTTAAAATGGAAGTCTATTATCATATTAATAATGAAAAATCAAATATGTCCATATTTGTAAATTACGTGTAATTATGGTAACAGAAGGAATTAAAAGAGAATTAAGTTGAGACATGAACCTGATGAAAACCGATTTCCTTGGTGAGTGGAACACCGAGTTCAGCCATACAAGCCTGCATACGATCATCGGAACCATAGAGACCAGGGTACCTCTGGATGCAACGGTCCTGCATTTTCTGCAGAGCTTTCGCCAATGGATAACTTATTGCAAAACCCCCTCCACCGTAAGCCATACCATAAGAGAAAAATATGTTCTGCAAGTGACTCTCCGACAAGCTCCCAATGTAGTACATTTCCCTATGGTCATACTTATTCAAAACCCTCAACAAATTCTCCGTCACGAAAACGGTGTCGTCGTCCCCCATCACCAACCACCGCACCTCCTTCATCCCCAAACGCAGCGTTTCCGACACGATTCGCGATATTCTGATGGCGGAGCGGTGCCCCTGCTTGTTCGTGTACGCGAAGTTGGATGTGTCGGTGGAAACCTTCACCGGCGGCAACTGTTCCTCCGGGTGCGTCTTCACGCGGTCGTCGAGCCACACCACTGCTCGCATCTTATTCGCCTTGTACCACAGCTTTATGTAGTTCTTCCTGTGTGCCCAGAGTTTCGACGACGCCGCGATTCCGAACACCACGTGACGGAGCTTCGTCTTCTCGGTTCGGGTTTCTCGCTTCTCCGTAACGTTAAGGGAAGAGAGGCGGTGGACGGAGAATGCGCCGTGCTCGTGGTGGTTGTGGTGGTTACAGGTGGTTGGCGTGGAGAGAAGTTTGAGAGTGTGAAGGATGTAGATTAGGGAAACGAAGAGAATTAGGCAGACCATTAGCTTCTGTGACACTCGTCCCTGTGCGGAACTTGCAGAACCAGCACTTCGACCTTGATCCCAAATGACTTTCTCTGATTCTTTCATTTTGTCTTTCAAATTTCAAAACAGAAGGAGATCTCTCAAGATGCGAGCTGCAGAGCATGCATGGGTGCCAGATTGCACACTCTTGTGGAATGAAGTGCTCAGTACCAATATTGATTTAAATAATGTGGTAGAAATTGGATTAATTAGTTAATCTGAAGACAAAAGAGAATGGGTGAGTGAATGCTCGTTATCGGAGTAAGAGAAACGTCTAATCTTTCGGTGTCGGATTTTCGTGGGGATCCATTACAGGCCAATTATGGCAATTAACAATTCCCGTTGTTCTCTTTGTTTGTATCCTTGGGGTGGGTTAACCAGTTGTTTTTTATTGCTGTAATTCACACAAATAAACATCCCTTTCTCATCTAAATTTGGCAATTTTAAGTCCCGTTTCGGCATCTCTTTCATTTATCTCGTCGTTAAACATCAAATGTATTACAAAACAAATTTATAATAACAGCTTTTGTTATTGACTTTTATTAATATGTCGATAATTTAATATTTCATGCCAAAAAAACTGTTACTACCCATGACGCTTGCTTGTCTTAATAAAACGACACTTTCTTAACCTACAAAAAGAAGTCAACACCTTTTAAGGAAAAGGAAAACCAAAAAGGTCAATGTCTATGACTTGGCGTCCAACTGCTGGTGCACATACAAAACGGTCTTACTAAGCGGAAGAGATTTTCAGCTTGTTCCGTTGGATTCCAAGATGTATCATATCATGTATGGATAATATATGTCAAATTACTCAAATTAATCTTATTATCCATTAGCTATTTAATGCATTCATATATAACTCATTTAATTCATACATTTATGAAGTGTTTGGATAAAAGTTTGACCAACTCTAAAAAAATATCTTACGATTAAATAGAGTTTTAACTGTTTCGAACGACATGAATGATCAATATTAACCTTTAGATTTTTCTATTTTTATAAGGGCCTATTTGATTTAAAGTTTGTGTAAGGTTTGTGAAACGAAGTTTGTAAAACTGTAGTGTATATTATTATAATTATATATATTGTAAATAATGTTTAATATTATTATATATATATTAAATATATTAATAAATGCATTGAGTTTAATAATGTTAAATATATTATTAACAATTTACATTAATACATACTAATTGGTAAATTCAACAAGCACAATTTGATCATTAATTGAGTTACAAACAATACTTATGTTCGAGGATAAGATTGTGTCAATTTCATCGTTTGGTGTATAATGTATTTAATTTGGATGCTTGACATTGTTGTTATCAATATCTGGGACGTTGTCAAACTCAATGTTATATAAAGCACATTTGTGAATGAAATTATAGATTCCTATTATGGCACACACTAGCTGCACTTAAGCATGATACTTGAAACTTGGCATGTGACGTAGTATGACAAACCTATTCTTACACACACCGAATCTAGTTTTTCTTCTTGATTTTATATATACATATTTAACTAATAACCAATGTAATGCATTCTTAACAAGAACACGTAAAAAATTAAAAATGTTAAACCAACGTAATGCATTATTATCAAGGTCATGTAAAAAATTTTAAAATGTTATTTTGTGCTAATATCGATGCCTTAATCAATAAATCGAAACCCTAACCCAAAACCTATTTTGTAAGTTAATACTTTTCCTATGTATAAATCTATCGCATTGTTTTTTGGTTAAAATTACGACATACAAACAATTGTCATAATATATTCCAACTTCATATACAAAATTACCACAAAAAAATCACCATAACATTATATAGAAAATGTAACAAACAAGTTAAGAGATTTTTTAAAATACATTCAAATTTTTTTAACATACTCCATAACCATGGTCCTCACTGATGTCCACACCAATCAAAATCCTTTAATGCACAAAATCTATCATACACCACAAACCCCCATCCAGACCCATGCTCCATCTTCCATACCATCACCATTCACTCATCATCCACCATCCAACCACCCACGACCACTATCACCATCCACTCCACCATCCACAAACCCTCACCACCCACCACCTACAGTCAACACCATAAACCATCACCCACCACGACAAACCTTCATCCACCACCACAATCCCTCACCTCACCACCCATCACCCATGGTCACCACGACAAACCCCTACCCACCACCCACGGCCAAGCATAACCCAACAAAAGTTCAACCCAAACAACAACAGTCCAAACCATAAAAAAGAACCAACAAAAGAGAAAGGAAGTACCTGTGTTTAGATCGGTCTAACAATGGCTTCATACCTTCTACCTATCAGTCAAGAGTACCAACTTCCTTTTCATCATGTTATGTCCAATTGCTTGGTCCAACAATTCAAGAAACAAACACCAGTTATCCTTGTACTCTACCTCTACAATAACCATAGTTATTGGGAATAGCCCATTATTTGCATCCAAGCTCACTATTGATAGAAGGACTCAACCATCGGGTCTTTTGAGATGACATCCATTCATTCTTATGAATAATCTACATCCAATTATGAAGTCATCTTTTAGAGCATGTAAACACATAAGAATCTTTTAAAAATTGGATTATGAGAAATCTTTGTCCTCTCACGATGCAAAATTGCTATTGAACCAAGGTTGGTCTCCTTCACTAACATTGCATACTTCTTGAACTTGGCATAACTATTAGCATGATTCCCTTCAAGAGCCTCTTTTACCCTCATTTTAGCTTGATACATTTGCATGCACATGTTAGCTTCACACCATATATGATCATCAACTCTTGTTGTATACTTAGATAGCTTAAATTGGGGTCTACCCTAAACTAGGCAGCCAATTTCTTAGCAATCCATTTGGATGTCACTTAAAATTAGTGTTGGTTCTAACACAGTTGTGCTCACCATGATAGACCTTGATCTCAAATGATACATCTTTAGCATTATAATACATGTCTTATTCATGATCATCCTTAGTGACTACATGCATGAATCTCAGAAAGGATTGTCCATCAACATTATGCATTTAAGTATTGACATCATCACATTCAGGTTGAGGTGTAGTAGGTAGTGGTACACTGGATTGACCACCATCTAGGTTAAGAACATGTTCATTTTGTATTATCTCTACCTAAAGCAATAGCTTGTGCTTACGAGTATTTTTGACTATCAATCACCATTCTCCTATCACTTGGGATATCACCCTTGAGTTTCAATTGCACTTCCCAATCCATCCTAAAAGTATAATAGACCTCATTCATTAGGTCCATGTAACACATTAAGTTTAGGTCAAACTCGGTATTATATAGAAATCATCATTGTAATGGATTACCATCCAAAACATCCAATCACCGTTACCAACCATCATTACATTCTTATGATTACTAAGCACAACCAAAAGACAAAGATATCAGGTAAAAAAACTAAAGCATGCATCTAATTAAGAAATATAATGTTTCATATGAGAAAAAGTTCCCTAAAGCGTAAATAGGACAAACCTTGAAGGAACCCATTATAGTTATCCCTCCAAAAACCCTTAAACATGTTTTAATTCTTGTGTTTCAACGTTTAATTGAGTTTAGTTTTTATGTTAAATTTTTATTGTCTTTGGTCATTTTGTTCAAGAAATATGTTGAAATATATACATATGTTATATTGAATTTTCATTTTCCCTTTATTTTGGAAATAGGAATGAAATTCATCCTATTTCTAGAATAGAGAGATCAAAGGTAATGCAAATTTAATATACGAACCAATTTCAATTTTGCGTAAAAAGAAAATGATCTAGAACATAATTAACCCAAAAAAAATCATATATTTACTATAGGATAATAAAATTATCTTTTGAAAATAAAGACTATTGTGAATTTTTATTTTATGAATAAATTTTAAAATTTGTAGTCCCCCATGTTATATGTAAATAAAATTTTTCACATAAATTTGGTATAAAATTACTAAATATTATCATAAGTTTGTTTGAACATTTGCAAAAAAAATTTAAGAAAAATAGAAAGTGGGACTCGGGTCGTTGTGGCGCCCTAAATCTGCTATTCAATATTATAGTTATCTACTAATTAATAAATAGTAGGGGAAATTTTTCGCGTTTATTTCATCACTTAATTAAGGCACACCACATTTCAAGACTTATAATAACTACCTTGGATCTAATTAGAAACTAACCCATATATGAAGATATGAGAAGGCGAAAGTTAGGCAAGTACCAAATTAACTTCATCAATGTATATATGAGATTGTCATGCACCAATTCCTCAAATTCTCATATTGGTCATTAATCCTTCAAATTCAAGGTACCTACCCATAGTCCTACATATTCAAGTCTAAAAATCCATGATCATGAACATCCACATCAAAGCTTTTCCAAGAACCTAATTAGGTGACAATACCATACATACATACTAATAAAACATCAATCTTTACTTCTTATCAACTAGGCCTTTTAATATACTCATAACTAGGAGGTATACATTATATTATCTCATCTTACATGCTTTGCACCAATTGTGTGATAAAAATTCAGCATTTACACTAACATAAACAAAGCTTCATAAATCCACTTCATAACTACTTTTATGCAATATTCATAATTTTTGTGACATAATATCAACTCTCATGCGTAATTCCTCATTCATAAAAATTCATGATCATCAACCTCCAATATACCGACAAGTTCATAGCTCAATCTCTAAATCCAAATGTACCAACAATTAATCTAACAAACTCATTCAGAGTTTCAAAAACTTAGGCATATACATCAATAGTCAAGCTATACAAAATAATGCCTATACACCTCAAATTCTATAAAGAATTTAAATCAACATGTTCAAAAAGAAGTATGCCAGCCAAGGAAAATGAGACACCCTCTTCACACCGAGCCGCCTCCACAAAAAGTACACCTCTCCACCATCTTAACCTATATCATAAGGCTAAAATGGATAACATGAAGAGTGAGTATATTTTCTCAATGATGAGCAATTATAATGATAAGTCATGCATAGTGAAGCAATCTACATATTTTCCTTCAATATATCCTATCTCATTGATACAACATATAGACCAAAATTTGACAATCAATGCATATATTATATACCATAAATACCAACTCATGCCAAAGAGTCTTAAGTATCAATCTCATGTCACCAACAATGGTCATCACTACACTTTCACATTAGCCAACAACACCAACAATGTTTTTCAATTCAAGACATTCATGAGTCATAATCACTATAGGCACTCAAGTTCAAATGTCATGTATTCACAATTAATGCATATGCTATCCAACAATTCATGTATATGCAATGAGACCAACTTGTATAATTTTCATTTTCTCTTCATGTGTATATTTCACCCATGTGACTTACAACCACGCATAGTTGTTTAATATATAAAACCAATACAAGGTTTCTTTCTCAAGATCAACGCAAGATCAATAATACATGTCATATGATATCCACTACGACCACGCATATTCGTTTATAAAATCAACCAACACAAGGTTGTTATTCTCAATATCAACACAAGATCATTATTTATCACCTATGAGATATGTTATGCATGTCATGAGATATAAAAATACACATAATGGTCTCAAGTTATCACATAACCCCACTTCATTATTATATATAAACCAAGAAGACACATCAAGGTATATCACCATCACAAACATCAATTTACAATCAATGTCATTCAAGAGTCTTACTTTACACATTCATCACACATAGCCTCAATAGAAGCAACCAAGGCCAATATACAATTATACATCACACATACATACACTATCAATATCAAGGCCATGCATTTAGAAAATAAACTCCTCTCCTACCTCAAGAGAAGTACTCCGACGGGTTGGAGGAGTTGGATGGTCCTTCTTCACAAGAATGGTCAAAGCCTACATTAAATAAGTGTAGAAACTCATCAACATCTTACTAATATTTTTATGATGTTCACAACTCCACATTTTATATACATACTTCATACTAACCCATGAAAGTTTCATTCTTGAGACTTTTAGGAGTATTATAAATTCTTAAATATTTTTTCAATACTTGTAAATTCTAGAACCTTGTCTACAAATTGTCAATTTTTAAGAATCACTCATGAGGTCTTACAAGACTCCTAATAAACCTTTCCCCTTACTATAATTATTTACATTATTTTTCCTTTTGTAGACAACAAGTTTCTCTCTACTAATAATTCAATTAACTTGTTCTTCATCCATTAATACATAACCCATTTGGTAGTGATTTTTAGTTGTTAGATCAAATCATGATAATTCTTTAGAAACACATGTTACTTACCAAGTTTTCCATCACATAGCAATTTTAGTCAATCTTGTCCTTTATCCTCCTAAGACAACTAATTTGTCACTAATGGTCTTCAAATATTCAAGTGTCTTATTACAAGTCTTTGGTATCACCTATTATTCATAGTGATTCTTCTATTATTACCAATCACAAGTAACACTCCCTAAACATGGTTATTTCTAATTCTACATCATAACTTAAGTCCTTTAGTCCATTTTCATGACAAAGTCACCTACCACCAACAACAACCTTCTTTAAGTTCAACAAATAGCATTTTATGCCTAATGTGACCAATAACATTTTCTAAGCCATAAATCTATTTTTTTTCAACTCCAATGGTGCATATTCATCATCTAATTCACTTTCAGCACAACACTCCTTTTTCCAACCTCTCTTACATAATAATCATCCAAATTCTTAAACTACATTTAGTAGCACATAATCAATTTCATAATTATTCTTTTAAGTTCTAATGTACTCTAACAAGTTTATTTATCCTAGTAACATACCCATTCTTTACCAATTCATATTGTCCTTAACCTAACTCATGACACATCTTACTCTTTGTCAACCAATAATTATCCAACACTAATTCTAATTAATAACCTACATCTAACAAGAATTTTCAAGCCCATTAACAAGGTTAACACATTTATGATCCTATTCTCGTCACTTGTCATTTTTCCAACTTCAAGAGAGATTTTTAAAGCCTACCATCTAACATATAATTTCTACCAACACCAAATAAATTCTAGAATGTTACCTAAGGTCTCATAACTACATCAAAGCCATCCTTAGGCCATTTTAAGTTTAAAACAAAATTCTTCCTTTAAATTAAAGTAAGCCACCAAATTTAAATTTTGCACCTAATGCTATCCAAACCAATTCATTCCTTCCAACAACACTTAATTCAATTCTAACAACCAATTTATATCAATGTCAAGCCATTAGAAAAATTATTCAAGTAAAAACAACAATAATCCAATGGTCTCCTAACCTAGGTTTTGGGTTCCAAATGCAAAGCATCAATTTTTCCAACACTAATCTCATAATCTATAATATATTATGCTACTAATTTAAAGCCCAACAAAGATTCTTAAACTTACCTCACTTAGGTTTTCACCCAAAATTCAAGAGTAACTTGAATATGGAGCAAGGAGGTTCACTCCTCAAAAGCAAGACCCAACACCACCAATATACAAGATAAGCCTCCAAAAGTCCTAAAATTTCATCACCCAAGGTTAGGCACAAGAAGGGGAATTTTGGATTTTGGGTATGTGAAGAGGAAGAGGAAAAGTGAGTGGAAAGAGAAGAGGAGATAGAGAGAATGGGGTCCAAAAACCCTTACCTTAAGTTTCCTTCAAGAATTTGCAAGAAGAACCATGGAAGGGGACACCATTTTCACGTGAAATGGAGAAGGGAATGAGGCTAAAATTTTGCTTGCTTTCCCACTCTGAAGCAGCTGGTTTCTAACGTGAAAAACGGGGAGGAGAAGAAGAAGGGTCTCTTAAGTTTGCATGCAAATTACTATGGTATCCTTCATTTAAACTTTTTAGCTCCAAGGCCCATTTTTTGGGCAAAATTAGATTTGGCCTTAAGGATTCAGATTTAGAACAGCCCAATATATCATTCATGATTAGCTCATTTAATTGGGTGAAATTCGTCATATTTTGGCTAAAAAACGAAGCGTTTTGGTCGTCCGGACCCCCCGTACGTCTAATTAATCATCTATAAATTTTTTCAGATTTATTTTTAGGTTTAAAATATTTATTTGAGTATTTTCTAATACTCAATAATTATTTTTGGGTTAATGAATTTTTGAGGCCCAATTGAGGCCCATTGCCCAAATCGGTCGTTTTTCGACGTTAAACGACGTCGATAAATCCTAAATAATTCACAATAAATTTCAGGAATGCTTAAATTAATTTTAACTCATCGTTGGTACATAAATATTTATTCCTAATAGTTATCTAATGTTTCCAGGCCCGTTGGGTCTGTCTCTGTATTTTGCTCGTATGTCGTTCGTCAATTAAACAACGGTATAAATCATCGTATTCGCCGTATTAATTCAAGGGGTCCATAATTAATTTTTCTACATGTATAGGACACCAAATAATTATTTCCTATAATTTTTCTCTTTATTTACTCCAATTAATTAATTTTTCTCAAATTTCTAGGATGTTACAGTCGTCAGAGAGGCAAAAAAAACCAGGAAACCAGATACGGATAAAGGACCTTTTCAAGCATAATTCGAATTCAAGAACATCCAAAAGAGGAAAAAAGGTGTGGTAGAGGAATAATGTGTCAAGTGACCCAAGCTTTTAGTTCATAAACTTTCAAACAAAAACTGGTTGGAGATATGTGGAAACATTTTGAAACATAGGGAAAAGTTCTAGAAATTTTCACACCAGAATAGAAAGATCAAGCAAGCTAGTAGTCCAGGTTCTTATGAATTATAGATGTTCAGAACCCTAAAAGACTATAAAGGTTTTTTTATAATATTATATATGGAACACACAAATGTTTATGAACATACCAAAGGAAGAAAACTTTATATAAGCAAAAGGAAGAAGAGGCATGGTTAGGAGAATTGTTTAAATACGTAACCCCATGGAAGAAGAAGGACGTATGTTAGTATGGGTCAAGTGTTGGGGTGTTCCATTGATTGTATGGAGGGAAGAGTTTTTGAAGAAAATAGCTTACTAGATGGGTACAATGGAAAAATGGGATGGAAATACAATAAAAATTAAAAGATTGAGTTATAGGATAATACTTATCAAAACATAATCAATGGAGGCGATATTATGAAATTTCTTGATGAAGATCAATGGTAAGGTCTACATGATTAGAATATTGGAAAAGGATGTAAAGGACAATATGTGCAAATATTATTTTTTTTAAACCTTAAATTCATGTAAAGTAATTGAATCTGATTGTACCAAACTGAAGCCTCGCCCTAGGTAGTGGTTAAGTTGGGCAATGGAAACAAAGTGAAACTATAGAAAGACTATTTAAGGAACGAATCAAGTCTAAAAAATATATTCCTTAGTCTTTATTCTATTTCATATATGAAAAATTACAAGATGGAAGAATACCAGACATAGGGAAATGTCACGTGGAAATAGGATATAAAGTTGAGAAGATCATCCTCTGATTAGAAGCAACAACAAGTCCTCAATCTCAACTAATTTCACGAGGCGAACGCAAAGAGCACCTCCCCTTCTCCTTGCCCTTACATCCTTGATTATCGCTTATCCTTATCCCCAATCCCTATCATGGGGGAATTTTTGTCCCTTATCTCTAGTTGCTACAAGGCATAAGGCTAGTACTACATAAGGAAGACATATAGACCTAGAAACATGAAAATTATAGAGATTACATAATGAAATATGGTTAAATAATTATTTTTAATAAGAGGGACATAGACCATTTCTTTTTCACATGTGATTTTTCTTTATTGGTGTAGGCTAACTGTAACATCCCGTGTCTTTATATTTAGAAAGAATGAATAAATGTGGAAATGAATTTAAATTATAGAAATTTGAGAATATGTGGCATTAGTGTAAATTTAGAATGGAATAAAAAGGAGAAAATGAGATTTTATCTGACGCGTAGCGTCAGAGTGGCGCGTAGCGTCAAGGTGAAATTTTGGACCTAACGCACAGCGTCAGGGGGACGCGTAGTGTTAGTGTCGCGATCAGAATTAAAAAAGGTGCAGAGACAGTCATGAAAACAGAGGATAAAATATCAAATAAGGCTATTTCTCCCTTTTTTTCCTCTGAGCCCTAGGGCATGGCTTCAAGCCAATTTTTTCTTAAAATTTGCAATTAAGAGTGGATTGGAAGAGGAAAACAAGAGGTAAACATCTAAATCTCTTCAATTTTTAGATTTGGTGGAAGATTCTTTCTATTCTTAACTTTCTTTGAAATTTGAATAAGCTTTAAGCTTTGTGATTCTAAATCAGTTAAAAGGGCTTTTAAGGCTTTTAGATGAAGGATTAAGTGATGGAATTAAACTTTGTTTCATGTAGGCTATGAATTAAATAAAGAAAGTTTGATGGAATTAGGGATTTCTTAAAAGAACTAATAGTTTTGGTGATGGTAAGCATATGAAGCTTTAAGGGTTAATTTTCAAGCGTTTCCTTAAGTTAAGTTAAGATTTTGGTGGTTAATTCCTAAAACCTCTTTTTATAATTTTGCATATTTAGAGTTTTGGCGCATCAGTGCTTGCGGTATAATTAAAGAGCATCAAAATTAAGGTAAGGGGAGTGTGTAAGGTGTTTTTAGTTAAAGTTTTATAGAATTTTATATTAAGAAATAAAATTGTTATAAATATGTGAATATTTTATTCAAGAATATGTAGTTTGCAATATGTAGATGATTGGGTAACGAATTTAATGTATTTGATTGGTAAAATGACGATGATAATAAGAAAGTGATGAATTATGATGAAGTACATAACATGTTAAGAGATATATGTATATGGTGATTATGAGAAAATATTGATTTATGATGAAAATTGAGGACTATAAAAATACATGATGTTTATATGAGAAAGAGATGATAATGAATGTGTTTTATGCCCAATTTGACTTATTGTGTTCCAAGTAATGGCTTTTATACCGAGACAAGGTTGTTATGATTTTGAGATGATCATATTGATGATATATGTCATACATGTATGTTATGTGATGTGAATGAAATGAAATTCAATGTTTGTTTATGACTTTGATTATGATAATTATGAAGATGGCTTTTACACCGAGGAATGGCTTTATGCCGAGTGATGACTTTTATGCCGAGAACTATGTATTATTGACGAGATTAATGGTTATATGTTGTATATAGATGTGATATGGTGTGGACAGCCATTCGGTATGTGTTACCCCTCGCTTTTGGCTCCAGTGGTCCATGTAGAGATCCCAGTTGAGCTACCCAGTGGTCCAGGTAGAGACCCAGTGGTTAAGGTGGGGAGCCGGTGTGTGGCTCGGTGAACCAGGTAGAGTTCACGGGATTTTGGTGTGACTCCCAGCTGGTGGCTGCTCCGTTAATATCCGGATACTAGGTGTCATTATATATATATATATGATTTGACCATGAGAGTCAGTTATGAATGATTTTGATTATTGGCATCGATTTGTGATATGTATAAGATATTTGAAATTGATTGAGAATTATAAGGATTATGAATATTGAGACTCAATTGTGATTGGTTCATGATGATGGGGATCGATTTATGATGATGATGATGAGTGACTTATGAAATTCTGATTAATATATGATAACGATGTTAAGTGATATGATAAAGATATTGTGATAGTATGAATGATGATTTTGATGAGATATGAGTATATCGGAAAGTGGTTAGGAAAGGATTATGAGATTGACAAGCGAGGGAGGTGTGTGAGCTCCTCCAGGTGATATTGAACCTATTTTAATATCTGCATTGTATTATTATTATTATATTGATAAATACTCACCCTTACAATTATTCTTTCAGAGATGGAAAGAAAGGATATTGCGGAGGTCGCGGAGACGGGTGCGAGTGAGCAGCAGAGCAATACCAGGATATTTATGATGATGAAATGTATATATATATATATAAGGTATGAGTGTGATTGTGTTATGAGTTTTGATGTGGTGTTTGTTTATGTCGTTATTAATATGGCTATATGTGTTGATTGTAGTTTGCTGGCTAATGGCACTGAGTCATTATGTGTGGTTTGATTGAGGTGTGGCATTGAGCCATTAGTTAGCCATCCATGCATAATGACCAGGAATTGACTATATAGATACGGATATGGCATGGAGCATGTGGTATTTAGGATCATGCATTATTGGCAGGAAATGTTTGTTTGATTGATAAGTGATTGTGTTGGCAAAATGTTATAAAAGAGTTATGAAATTTGAATGTGAGCATTAATGAATTTGAAGTGATACTGAGGAACTGGATAGGTGATTTTGAGATTTGACGGGTTTCAGGACCCTCGAAAGGTACCATTAGGTCCTCTAGGACATTTAGGATCTGTGTGAATTGACCTTGGGCCAATTGGAACCCACTTAGGGTCTCCGGTGCAAAGGTTTTGCATAAAATTAAGTTAAACTGTATTTTGCGCATAACTTACGCATATATTGGAATTTTGGCAAACAGAATGCGCCAACAGCTCTGGAATAAAGGTAATATTGTGCCCTTAAAGTTTGGTGAGGTTTGGAGCTAAATTGAGTGAGATAGACCCCTAGGAAGTTGGCCAAAAGGCCTAAAATGTACAGCAACTGCAGGTGCTGCTACTGATGTCCTCACGCGTAGCGTCAGCCTGGCGCGTAGCCAGGGCTGCGATTGGAAGCTCACGCGTAGTGCCAGACCCCCTGTTTCAGAACTTAGTTTCCTTTCAAATTAAATGGCTTTGGGGATTTTAAAGAATTATATACTTACCTTCTTAGGACTTTTTAATGAAAATGTATATTTTCATGATTATGATGCAATTTAATTATTTAAATGTGAAAATTTATTGAGAATTTTTGTTTAATTGCTAAAAATAAACGAGAAAATAGGTGCAGGATGTTACACTAACTATTATGCTTGGTTTTGGTATCTATGACAGTTCCAGCTTGGGGAAAGAGTAATTTAAGCGACAAGAATAATCTATCAAAGGCACAAGATAAATCATGGCCTTTGGTGTTATCTGGTTGGTTGTTGTATAATGCATTTAGAGAGAGTTGAACAACGTATGGTTTACAAACCAAAAAATGGAACCACAAAATACATATAACTTCGTTAATGACAAAAAAAGAAGATATTTTTTCCTCTTTGAATGAGTTTATCAATCCATAAAATGAATGAGGAATTTGTAATTGAAAAACTTTGTTTATAAGTTTTGAGCACCCTTTGTACCCTCATAATAATAATAATAATAATAATAATAATAATAATAATAATAATAATAATAATAATAATTTTGTTGTTGTTATTATTATTATTATTTTATGTATCTTGGTTTATCAACAACAAAAATTACAATTTTTAAATTTGTCCAATATTCACTTTTAGAAATTGACGAATGGAACTCTTCCTCATTTCCTACCATTGTTATTACTAATAAATCAATACAACCTTTCTATAATTTGAGTCTAAATGATTTAATAACTCATAAGATAATCTTTTTAAGAAAAAAATAAAAAAGAATATGATATAGCATATAAAGAAATCATTTGCTTTTTGTAAGAGAAAACATGGAATCAAAGTCAAAAGAATAGGAAGATTAGTTGTTAATTATAATAGACAAATTTGACCTATAAAATTAATAAAACAAGTCAAAGTTTATCCAACAAATCTTAGGCAAGGTTTGAATAAGTAAAAGAGATAAACCTTATTTAAGACTTGCTCACAAAAATTACAAAATAAAATAAAATAAATATTTAAATCAAAATTATCCTTAAATTTATTATGAGTAACATTTGATAAACACCTTTATATTAAAATATGAAATAAAAACTCAATTGAAACAAAATGGTTCTATTGGACTCATGTTTGAATATGGTATTTTATATTTATTTAAAGTCTTAGTTTGGTCCTCAAGTTTTAATTTTATCAATTTAGTCCTTTAAGTTAAATTTTTTTTCCAATACTACCTTTTCCGTTAAATATTCCAACATTGTTCTATCAATTGTTGTTGTTGAATCAGAATGACCCTCTTGATGTTTTGTGTGACTTCTTCATTGGAGATTCACACTCACTAGGGTTTGATCAAACACCTAATTAGATTTCGAACACTAAACACAACAAGGACTGGGGTACACGTGGAAAGAATATAAATAATAATACAAACTTGGTAGCTATAAGTGGTTGGGTAAGGGCAAGGCATAACTACATCTCCCAGCCAAAGAAAAGGAATATTTATGGGCGGAGAGAAAAAAATAATGAAAAAGAATAATGTTGTAAAAAATTTAAATATAAAGGACTAAATTGACAAAAATAAAATTTAAAAGGCCAAACTAGAGATGTCAATAAACATAGAGGACTAAAGTTGTATTTTTATTTTTTAAAATATTTATGAAATAAAAAAAGTCACTCTTTTCATTTCTGTTTATTTGTCCACCAAAAGACAACTTTGTTTCTATTTAACTTTTCACTTGGAATTTCAAAAGAGTATTAATTATCCATTTAAAATTTTAAAAGAGTATTAATTGTTGTTCTTCTAATAATATACCATTATTGATAAAAAGTGAAAATAATTTTGAAAACAATAAATAAGTAAGAAATAAGAAAAAAATTAATTGTTTTATAAAAATTAACAACTTTAGTTACATTTGTTAATATATGTAATTTTTCTCTTTGAACAGTTAAATAGAAATGGATAAACTATATAATTTTCTATTCATAAAAGTAATTTAAAAAACATCAGTAGACAAAATCTTCTCACGATAGTATAACTTGATTAAATGCAGTTTAATGGTAAATTATTTAAAGGCTAAAACTTATATTGTTCTTACGTTTTTTAGATTTTGAATTGGTGCTTTATTTTTTTTTTTGTCAATTTAGTCCTTCATGATTTGAGTCATTCTCAAAATGATCATTTTTTTAACTCAACTAGCAGAAAACTACTATATGTTCTCTTTAGATAAGTTATTGTAGAATGATGTAAAATTCTCCTTTTTTACATAAGTTTTATATTAGCCGAAATGAAAACCTAACATATAATAGATTTTCAATGGCTAGTAAATAACATTGAGTAAGAAACTGAATTGATAAAAAAAAATGCGAGATAAAAAAAAATACAATTATAGTTCTATGGAAAAATGTACTAAATAAATTACAATTATTTTGGCAGTTCATAAAGTGATTTGTTTATTTTCTTACTAAGAATCGAACTTATGGAAAAAAACTTATAAAAACTCACATATTTTTATTCAACCAATTAAACTAGTCTTCATTAACAATGATTTGTCAATATACATTAACTTGTTTCTATGAAACGTATTATTTAATTAGTTTGAACTACAATGTGATAAGTGTGTAATTTATTAATGTACTCCTAACATTATGTTTGATAGCTAGGTTTCTAAAAATCTTGTTTATAAGTTCTAAAAAATAGATGGGAGGAAGGAGTTTAGGAATTTTTTTAAAAATCCTCAAAGACCACTCTTTATTCATTTTTACGGGTTCTTTCAAATTAATTTTTTTTAACAGGTTTTACATTTTAGGGTTTTAAAACAAAAAATAAAGAGATCTCTCTTTTTTCTTTTTTTCTTTTTGGTGAAAGAGAGAGAGAGAGAGAGAGAGAGAGAGAGAGAGAGAGAGAGAGAGAGAGAGAGATCTGAACCTTCTTTTTCCTCTGTCTCCCCCCAATCATTTTTTTCCCCTCACCTTACTATCTCCCAAACATAACCTGTATGTATATTAGCAATTCTTTATGGGATGTGCTAACATATTTGAACAATTGAACTTACTTAGGAGAGACTAATTTAGCAAGTTGTAATAGAGTTTTTTTTTTAAAAAAAATATATGAAAAATATAACTCACTAACACACTCTTTCTAAAAAACAAGTTAACCTAGCTTAGAAAACTCTTATTGTAAGCTGCTAAAATCAAAGCTGATAAATTTGAGCGAATCTTATCAAGTCTATCTTGATGTCTATGAAATTCATTTACTTGGGTTGCTGTTTTGAGGTTTTATTATCGTAATCACGAAAGTAAACTCGCTCAACTAATAATAAAAAGTTCAACTAATGTCTAGCCTTAAAGGACAAAAGAATAATATTAGTCATACTCCAAAATTTTTAGTATGTTTTTTTATGAGAGATAATAAGTAAATATAAAATGTGAATTGATATTTATATAAAGCAATTGATAAACTTCTAATATGTTTTTCATAACAAATTTAACAGATATTTAAATCATTCTACATATGATAAGATAAACGATATGAAACTTCTAATAGATGGTCATGGTCCTACTTCACAAATTTTTTAATTTTATAAAACTTGCAAATTATCTAGAATTTTTCCTTTTTATACAAAACAGTTCATCGATTCTCGTGGACAAATTGATGCTATAACTATCAAAGCATGAGTCCAAACAAAGCATTGGCTAGAAGTTGACAAAATTTCCTTTAACCTCCTAAGTTTACATCCAAAACTGGACATATCTAACTGAAAAGTGGAGAAACCAATAAAAAACAGAGAAAAGAAATGATAAAGGAACATGAACAACTAGATGAAGTAGTAGCAGTAGTACAATATACAATCCAGCCTCTAATATGGACTAGTTTTTCCTTGGAGAATTCAAGCTCGACGAAGAGGCTCTGGAAATCACAGACATGATGGAATGGAAAGCATTGGCTGCTATCTTGGATTTTATCTGCCCTCTTTTTGGAAGTGGCTTTTTCCCTCTGAACCTGTTCCTGTTCCAAACTTCAGCAGCTGAAACATGACCAACTCTGCTATTCATTCTTGCTTAAACAAAATTATTAATATATATCTTTTCTGTGTGGGTAGCAAGTGTTGATTTTTGAGATAAGAGGAGTGCAAGGTGTAGGAGTTTATATAGAAGCCTGAATAAGCTTCTTCTTGCAAGTTTCTAACATAGTGATTGAAGATTTAATATTGAACAAGAGGGTGAAACAGTTTTGTCTCAGTGGTAGAGGTTAGGGGGAACGCCAGCTAATTTGTGTCACTGAATTAGATTCCTTTCTACTCAACTAAGGACAAGTTGTGGTTAGAATCCATAGGTTTGATATTTGTATGAACCGAAAATTGAAAATCATAATGGGCATATAATGGCTTCACAGATTGAATACTGTTGTTTTTTTCAGCCTCCCCCAGATCGAATGTGAACACGTGCGGGTATCTGGTAATGTGATTTAGTCACTGATTACGTTTGTTAGTATTTCATATGCCAATTTGGTGGGGATTCAGGGGGCATGATGCAATTCTTTAGTCCTTGTCCTCATTTTCAGTGTATATTTAGAAGCCTTGCTAGCTGGCTATGGATATATTACCGGGGCATGCAAGTCTTGCAGATATTAATAATATTTTATATATAGTTGATGATGCGGCTTCACATGGTTTGATGATATTAAACAGGATCACCCTGCATAATCTTCTGATTTCTGACAAACAAACTACAATTTCAAATTAACGATTAGTGTTGAACTATCCTTTAAACATATCTATTTTTCTACTAGAAATATCAACAATAAATACCAACAATTTAGTGAAACTTCTTGATTCTCATGAAAAATATATTTAATGAAAATCGAATTGAAAATTCTATTATCGAATTAAAAATTCTTTTTAAAATTTTAATTTGTGTTGACAACCAAATCATAGTCTGAATGTAATTGTGTATTATGTGAAATATTCATCAGGACTGCCCCTATTAGGCTTAGACACAAGGACATGGAGAGACAGAATTTGCCTATGTTGTGTATTTTATTGTTGTATCAGAACATCAAGACAGTATGTTATTGCCACTAAAAAATTGAACGAGGTGGTCCTTCTTCAAAAAAATAAATAAATTGAATGAGGTGGTAGATAAATGATTCTATGTCTGTGACTTCTATGTGTTGTTCTGTTCACAACCAACAACCCGTTTCCGTTTAATAATTAAATTTATTATATATGTTCCGTTTAGTACAAGAAACTGAGAGCTCAATCAAACCCAATACTGAAAAGGGGTTGGACACAGGTTTCATTTATTTGCAAGAAAGTTCCTCAGAGAGATTCCAAAACCAAATAAAATACAAACTAGAGTACTATTGTCTATTACAGTCTAAGAGTACAACTATATAGACACCAATGATCATTTTTTTATAATCTTACATTTTACGTGCCATACCAAACATGATGAAATAAATTGCTCAATAACAGTACTAGCCTTTTAATTGATATCCATGGTGGAGAATAATAATAATAATTTGTTCGATTACAATGATACACTAGTAGCAATGGTTGAGCGTGACACAATGGAATGGGATGAATATAGTTTTCAAATCAAAATGAATAAGATGATATATAAGATAAAGTAGGCATGAGATAATATTCGTGGATTTCATGTCAAGGCAGAAACAGCAAAGCAAATGGAGAGGCTAAACAAACTAGGCACTGATTCTTTGTTCTGTTCCTCAAGTCACATAGGCAGCAATATATTTGTTAGTGCCACCGAATTGCCATTTCTTGTCCATGGTAATGCTTTGGTAACAAAATTTACAAATGGATGTTGTGGTCAATTTCCCAAGCAGAGCCATTTGCCATTGGTCAGGAATAAACTCAGAAGCCACAAAGAGGCTCACCATTGGGTTCTTGCCTAGCAAAAGAAAATGCAAGTTGCACTTGGACAACATTGTGGTACAAGGACACAACATTAAGAAGAATGTCCTAAACAAAACTTGGGGTAGCAAAAGAATTTCAGTCACAGCATCAAAAAAAGAGATCCAATCCGAGTCAAGTCGGTCCTCTCCGGCAGCTATAGTGGGTTGGTTCTACAAATGCATCAATGAGAAAGATTTGCAATATTTGGATGAGTGCATATCCCAAAATGCTTGCTTTGATGACTATTCCTTCACCAAATCATTCGAGGGAAGGCAGGTTTGTATGGTGAAAACTTAATATGTTCAAATTGTTTTTTTCTATGAAAAAATCAATCAATTACAATAGAGGACATGAAAATATAATCCAATGCATTACAACAATATAGTGTTTAGAAATAACTCCTTGTCTTATCATAACATTGCAGGAAATAATGCGCTTCTTGGAACAGCTTACTGATGGCATGGGTCGCAATGTTAAATTCAGGGTGAAACGTATATACGAGGGAAATGATTTAACTGCTGCAGCTAGTTGGCACTTGGGTCATATTCTTTACCTTGATTTACTAATTTTCTCATTTGATTTAACTTTTCCTAAGAAACAAATGATTCTAGGCTTGATTACAATTTCGTTCGGTAGAATGGAAAAACAAACAAATCCCATTCACCAGAGGTTGCAGCTTCTTTCAGTTATCAGACGAAGGAGAAAACAATCTTGCCATTTGGTACGTAGCAAAACAATCAAATTCTTGACACTTCTATTGGTTAAAGCATATACTGATTATATTCAGAATACAACTATACTCAGGAGAGCTGAAGTACTAATTGAATCACCAATCAAACCCGGAAGCATAGTTTTGGTAAGTCCTAAAATGCAAATCAACTCATCTAAGTACTCTGATTCTTCATTTTTCCTCCTTTGTCTACAATCACCTAACGTGTTCTAATCTAAGGAATTTTCGTTTCTTTTTTTATCTATTCAATTTGCATTCATTCACTCTGGAGAAATTCAGACTCTGTTGAAAAACATTACTTCAATATTTGACGACTTTCCAAAAGCAACCGAGTGTGAGTCATTGTTCCAAGATTTTTCATTTCACTCCCTTGTATATCATCATCTCAAAACATCCATTAACATTTATATATATATATATATATATATATATATATATATATATATGTGTGTGTGTGTGTGTCACTGCAGGGTTCTTAAGAAGTCCTCATACAATACTAACATGGATATTAAGAATTCAAAATTTATTTGTATCGCCTTTGCTAAATCCACTACTAGGTGGCTACATAAAGCTGTGGAGCTTCTTTGTTCGATTGTTTAGTCATGCAGTCAGTGTTGTGATCTATATTACCAAGATTTTCTTCAAGTAGATATAACACACACATTCATTATGTGTCACATCTGGTGGTATAGAGTATGATCTCACATCATTTGGCATCATCATCATCACTACCATGGTTCCACCATGTCTCTAACAAAGAGAGAGCAAGCAAGGGTCCTATAAAAGGTGGAAGTGGTGGAGGCCTGCTAAAGGTGGCTATTGGGTCAATCATCTCTTTACTAGCTAGCCTTGTTTCTCCAGCTCCATTGTTCTCTTGTTTTGTAGGTGTTGTAGTCCCCAATAAACCTGTTTCAAGTATAAATTTTATTAATGTAACAAGTAACAATTCCTTCCAATTAAAATATATCAAATTAATTCATTACCAAATAACAGTATGTTAGTACCTCAAACAAAACTAAGTGTTTGTGTGCATGTTTGTTTTCCTGTTGGAATTTCCCAACCCTAGTTGAGCAAAAGCAAGTTTTTATTCATTGGTTAAACAAAGTTAAAAGATGGTAGGAACAATATACAGAATCAGTACTAATCATTAAATAATATTGTTAGCCAAGTATTGTTTTTGTGATGAGTTGTTTGGTATCCTCGATGGAAACACTTTCTAACTGTTCTGCCCCAACCGGAACCAAACATACACTTAAATAACCAATACTTTTTTACTTCAGGAACTAATTTAGAGTATAATTCATTGCATTCCGAAGCATAGGAGAAAAAAAAATACATGAAATAGGAGAATCTAAAAATGAATAAGTCAACGACATTACAGAATATAGATACCTGGTGATGGATTCATCGGGTACATTTGCCTGAATCTGTATTTTGCAGGTAGCAAAACAAGGGCATAAGGTCCACGCATGTTTTTTATAGCTACCGCGGTGCCGTCCCTCCCTGCAAATGCAATCATTGAAGGAAACAAAACGAAGGATTCCCTTATGAGAATATATATAAATCATAATGTTGTTATTGGTTGTTTTTCCCCGATTTAAAACTACACAATGCTAATTTCCGCAGACATGGCTATGTATAAGAAAAAAAACAAACACTACTTACAAGTTACAAAGTGTGTTTAGGTGATCAAAAGATCGAAGACTCGAGAAAAAGTTAAAAGTGGATGGATAGGAATAGAAGCAGGGATTTGTAGGAAGGATATGGAAATTAAAACAGATTGTTCCCGAAGTTTCGTAACTATCTATTTTATAAAATAAAGCCACGTATATGACAAGTGGCATGATGATAGTTTTTTTTTATAAAACCATCATGATGATGGTTTGGAATTGGATTGGATTGCTTTAGAAATTGGGCCACTGCTAACACCATAATGCATATGGGCTCCTGTCTTTCTTTGATAATCTATATTTATTGATAGAAACACCATTTAAATTTCTTTGACCGAAAGTGATTTTGTTCGATCGGAAAATATCAACGTCATAATATAGTTATTTTTTATAAAAAAAAAACCATCCTTAACATTCAAACTCAAAATTTTATTTAAAGAGAATTAAATATATACTATTTAAATATGTTGGTTGGTTTAGATTTAGAAGAGTTTATAAAATATGCTATTTTTATTTTTATATTGTTAATTTTTAATGATAATGAATTATTAGTAGTACACATTTTTATAAATATATTATTATAGTTATATTTTAAAACAAGAAACATTGAATTAATTATTTAATATTCTAAAAAATTCACTTAATATCAGTTTGCCCATTAAAATTTTACACCACTGAATAAATTTCTCAACTAAAACCATATTCTAGTATAAATAGAAAATGTATATTTACGTGTAAAATATTTTTAAATAATTAAAAGTTATTTAATTTAAGAATTAAAATTTATTGTTTTCTTAAATATTTTTAATTCATATAAAATAGGGATTTTTTTTATTTTCTTCCATGTAAAATATTTTTTGTTTTAGATACAACTTATGTTAAATATTTTGTTTTTAGTGTTATGGTGAACTTGAATCCATTAAGTGTTGATGTAACTTACTAAATTATGTCATATGGTTTTAGCATGTTTAATTAACTATTGAAACATGATTTTAGTAGTTAAAATATAGCTTCTAGTAATTAAAATTGCTTTCATAATTGTTGTTCCGGGCTTGATATCAGCTCCTAATCTTCAGAGCAGCCGATGTGGACCCATGATGAGACAACATATAATTTCCATCAACACATCGGCCTCGAACAACCATTTCACACTTCCAACGACCAGAGTCATAACCCCTTTGAGTGGCTAATGACCGAAGTCACAAGAAGATAAAACCAAACCAACACCGGTCAAAACCTGCAGAGATCAGTCCCCACATGATGAATGAACCTACTTCGGCACACAAAACAAGACATGACACTCCTTTGTTATAAATATAGCAAACACCCTCATAAGTGGTAAGCTTTGGTACCCATCTTATTAATCCGATATAGCTCCGATGTTAGAATCCGAATTGACTTGAGCGTCGGAGTGTCTTTACTGGTACCACTCCCTATTGCTCCTCAACGCGTTGGGACGAAGTTCAGAGCTCATCAAAGTTCACTGACACCAGCTTTGTCCACAAGACCGGCCTAGTCCACGAGATCAAATTTGGACAACCGGACTCCCAAGGTTTACTTGTACATCAGAGAGAGTCTAGACACCGGTAGTGCATGGAGTACTTTACCCCCTACATCTCAACCAGATCAATTGTCAAATTATAAAATTATTAAGGCTTTTATGGTTGCGAATTGTATTTTAATCGTTAGATCCAAGTTTTTGTATTTGGATGTATTGTAACATAACCAGTTTTAATAATGCCATATGATCAAGGCTTGTTAACAGCCTGGTATCCTAGCCCCATTTGATGGAGGGAGAGCCATATCTGGTATGATGTGGCTTTATACCAACACGCATGTCCTCATACTTGTATCTGAATAGCCCATATAGTATAATTCCCATATAAAACTTTGATAGTCAGTATCGACATGATCTAGTATTGAATGGAGGTCAAGAAATATGTTGAAGACATACCAATCAACACATGTCGATGTGTCAAAAATGTCTGTACTTATGTTAGTTTTCCCCGTATTTCATGTAAAGGTCCTAAACACAGGTTATGTTAGACAAGATTCTTACTCAACTCTTATAAATATCACTTATTTACTATAGTTTGAGGTATGTTCAATCAACCCTAATGTTCAAGCTCCGATATTGATATCGAACTAAGTTAAGCATCAAAACATCTTTACAAATGACACCCTATTTTGCCTTGTAACGTGAGATACTAATATCTGTTGACAAAGAACAAAGAAACCTTAAGATTCCCAATGAACTTAAGGATATAATATCGGATCTATATTGGACCGGTGTAAGATACTAGACTTATAAGCTTGGTACTTTATACTGAAAGTTTTTCCCCCGTACTAGATAAATTATTGGCACGCCCAATGGGGCATACTAAAGTTATTTCTACCTGTGCAATCATTTAATGGACACAAGTTATTACGCTCTAGGCACTTCTAAGGGAGACATGTGTGATCTCAACATATAGAGTCGTATCTGTTAGGATACAACTTGGGTTTCATCGATATCCTGAGGTCAGTGGCTCAAGCCTTAAAGAGACCCAATGATGTTGCCCAACCAAACCCCGAGGATGAGATCATCCGCCAACTTTGAGTAGAGTTGTAAGTGCTCAAACAGGGCTAGTGTAAGCCCTAGGAGAACCACATGGTTGTGCACCAAAAAACTTCTTCAACGCCTCTAATACTCTAAGATTCCAATGTATAATGGTGATTACCAAGAATCCATACACCGGATTAAGCCTCATTCGCCCTAGTACCATGCTTGGCAAGCTTCTAATGGTTCTGGAGAAGCTAACCCAAGCAAGCATTGGGATGCATATATGAATGATTTTTTATTCTTAGGAGGGGATGGCAATGCTATGCACAAAATGTTTCCTAGTAGTTTGCGTCATCTAAATGACAAGCTTAGGATGTCTGTCTTTAATAGTAACAGGTTGATTTGCATGAGCATGCAAATCACTTAATCAGAGTAACTTCTTCAGGCCACCAATTATCAGTAAATGTGACAACCCGCGTCGATTTACCATTTAATTACAACCGTTTAATTATTTTTCACCATAAATTTTTCACGTTTATTGATAGTTAATGAGATCCTAATGTAAAATAACATTTATCTTTCTTAAGCATACTCAAAATAATAACAGATAGCAAATAAGTCAATTAATAAAATGGAATTAATTAGAATCAGCGGAAGAAGAAAAAGAAGACAGGGGTCACTCGCTTGAGCGAGACCCTGATTCGCTTAGGCGAAACTAGTGAAGGTCGCTTAGGTGAGTTCCGACTCGCTTGGGCGAATTCTACATTCTAAATCTGAGCGGATTACGAGACCTACAAAGAAAATTAACAATTCGGTTTTCTACTCGGAAATGGGTCCACTCGATCATATCTCACTCGGAACCTCTTGACCTTCCTTCACTCGAAAAACATTCTAACCTTACTTCACTCGGAAGTGGATCTCTCGGCCATGACTCACTCGGAAACATTCTAACCTTCACTCGGAAGTGACGAGGGATACATACGAGCAAAATAGGCACAGGATCAATTCCTCCCAGCCCTCGCTCGGACAAGACTGAATCCGCTCGGCGAGATTCGTCTGATAATCGACTTTACTACAGCAACGTAAATTCACTCATGAAAATCAATACCGATCACATAGCAACATAATTCATATGCACATTAGTCAACATACACAAGCAACATAGTATGGCATCACATACTCGGAAAATTCATTATATATTACACACAATTCATTTCACAATCACTCGGTTCCTTGGCATCAATCCTCTGCTTGGCGTACCTCCAGGGCTCCGACCTTTTCCCTGTCACTGGTTACTAAATTGAAAACCACAGCAAGCGTGAGTGTTTGGCATCATAATTAATCTAGAACGGAAATTAACAAAATACTTGTATATAAACTCCGTCCGATTGCTTTATCCACAATTACAAATCACACTCGACAAATATAGCAAATCGCACTCGGCAAATATAGCAAATCACACTTGGCAAATATAGCAAATCACACTCGGCAAATATAGCAAATCACACTCGGCAAATATAGCAAATCACACTCGGCAAATATAGCAAATCACACTCGGCAATTATAGCCAATCACACTCGGCAAATATAACAATTCACACTCGGCAAGTATAACAATTCACACTCGACAAATATAACAATCCACACTCGACAAGTATAACAATTCACACTCGACAAATATAACCAAGTACATACACATCATCATAATACTAATAATTCATCAATTGTCACCACTGACTCTCAGACAAAAATTGATGCCTAGTATCCAGATACTAAAGGATCGGCTTTCAGCTGGGGGTCCTACTTGACACCCCGTGAACCCTGCTTGGTTCACCGAGTCCTGCTTGACTCTCCACCTCAACCATTGGGTCCTACTTGACCACTGGGTAGCTCAACTGGGCACAAAAACCACGGGAGCCGGAAACGAGGGGCTATACATACCGTCGGCCGTCCCATGTAACACCCTCGGTTAGATAAGACAAATCCTTTTGTAGGTTCATCCTATTTAACTGAGAGTGTTAACAGTTTTCAGAAAAAGTGAATATTTTTTTTAATAAATAAGTACGTGGCAGATCAGTAGAAGCAATATTGTATATATCACATAGTCAATCACAAACTGTAAGTAATTGTACTCTTAACAGAATGGGGCACGCAGGCACCCTTAAATATTATACAGTCATCCGGTGTCTGATTATCAATAACAAATATTCTATCCTTAATGATTGTTCTCAATGGGTTCAGCGTATTGCTGATCTTCACACTCGGGTTCTTGAGTTTCTAATTCCTTTGAAAAATGGTCAACAGTAAGGGTGAGTATAACCCAAGACCCTGATTGGTTAATCCGGTGCGGACATAATCCAGTTAACATACAATGTCACATAGGTCATACATTTAGCATATTCATATTTATAACAATCAAACATGTTATCATCACATAATCGTATATTTAGCATATTCACAATTATAACAATCAAGTATATTGCCATGAAATAAATCGTACATATAACATATTCACAATTATAACAATCAAATATGCTGTAATGAAATGCATGAGTTTGGATTTATTATGATTTATCTTTGGTTAAGTCTCATGATGCATGTGGGCCCAAGAAATTATTTCTTCTTCTCTGGAATATCACCATTCTAATTCTCTAGAGCGATCAGGGTCCGCCCAAGCTCTGGTACAAATGAACTCATTGGTTCTCATCATTGATTTATATATATATATATTTGAGACTTGGATCCCTACGATCATAGTTACACTCCGTCATTTAGTCAAAGTACACCAGAATTATTCGTCTCACCCGGCTATCAGGGCGCGACTCTGATGCCATTGGGTTGCCGTTCCAGTTGTACTCCCAAGATTCTTCATGGAGATCGAACGTGAGTGTCCTCCACTGTACCAAGTGTATGCTCTAGAGGTTTTTTCTTCTTCAAAAATATTTTTATGAAGCGAAATGCATTTATCTTATCAATTGATTCCTTGGGTATCTTATGTATTTCCAGTCTCATCATGTCATTTCCAAGTTCTTTGGATTCTATCAATTATTTAAACATTGTAAGTATATCTATTATATATAGTATTTTCCATAAGGAGTAAAATAATTTATTTATATAATTATGCATAATTAAAATGTTAACAAGGTTTATAACAATAAAACTACTAATAATAATAACAATATTGAGAGTAATAATAATAATAGAATAAGGATAATAATAATAATTATAACTTCTCATTAATTTAAAAAGTATTAAAAAGTAGTTTCTAAATGAAAATCCAAGCGAAAACCATTAAAAATAGAGTTTTCCGAGTGAAACAGGGGCAAATCCGAGTGAAATATGTATGATTCCGAGTGGAATCATACTGAGAAGGGTTCTTCCAACGTTATGGTTAAAAATCCGAGTGAAATGATACTGGTAAGTTATTTTCCGACTGAAATAAGTTTAGGTCAGAGTGAAAATCATTCTGCTGACCAGAATACCTTCGAGCAAAGTAAATCCGAGTGAAATAATTCCTGATTCCGGGTGGAATCAGGTTGATACAAGTTTTCTGAGTGAAATTAACTACTTATTCTGAGTGAAATTAAATTAAAAGGAGTTCTCCGAGTGAAAATAACTGTTTGCTGAGTAAAATGAATTATTTTCTGAGTAAAATCACTGAACGAGTTTTCTGAGTGAGAATAAAATGATTTCTGAGTGAAATAAGATGTTTTTCTGAGTGAAATCAACTGGAAAGATGCTGTCCGAGAGAAATAGAGTGTTTTCCGAGTTAAAATCACTGGAAAAAGTTTTCGTGAGTGAAGCTACTTAAATTTTGAGTGAAAATGAGTTCCTGAGTGAAATCAAGTATAATTCCGAGTGGAATCAGTATGAAAAGAGTTCTGTCTAAATGCAATAAAACAAATCAGAGTAAAATAACTGCTTGCTGAGTAAAATAAAGTGTTTGCCGAGTGAAATAAGATTGGGAAGCTACTGTCCGAGAGCAATAAAGTATTTCCGAGTGAATTTACTGAAAAGGGTTCTGAGTAAAAGATAAATGTATTTTCTGAGTGAAATTGAGACAAGTTCCGAGTGAAATAATTTAAGAAAGAGATTTCCGAGTAAAATAAGACTTGGGAGATGCTGTCCGAGTGAAAATAAATTAGGAAATATTCTCTGAGTGAAATTAGGTTGTTTACCGAGTGAAAAATTGTTTTATCAGAATGAAATACATTCAGTGAAGGTGAAATTCGATTATATTCAAGCAAAACCGAGTTGATATAGGCATAAAACCGGTCGGATTAACATAAAACAGAACCTGTTATCATTAAATCCATCTTCTATTTATAATTTTCACTGGAAATCACACGGTACCCATGATTCTTAGTATTTTCAGTCCAATAAGTACATATCATTTCACAATTCATCACTGATTATATACACTCGGTAACAGATATATATATATATATATATATATATATATATATACATGCATATACAGATAACAATTTAAAGCATTTAATTCATACACACTGAATCTGTCCTTCACTCGGTTTTCCCACAAGGCACCTAAGAATATACCCCCTTACCTCAATGAAGTTCCTGGAGGAGAAGAAAGAGGTTCCCTTCACTGTCCTGCTTCAAATCCGAGTGGAACAGAAGGGAAAAGAGAGAAAGAAACTTGCTGGGAAGGAGAGTGATGAAGGGTGTTTGGGTCGTGTGTGTGGTGTGAGTCCTGAGAACCTTGAGCTGGTTTAAATAGGGAGGAAGTGAGTGGGAAAACAAGTGGGGGACAGCTTTTCTGAGTGGGCTGTTAGTGGAGTGCTAATGGAAGGGTCACTAGGGGTTAAATAAAGATATATGCTGAGTCAGTGCCCATTTCTGGTCGTCCACTATCCATAATGCGCACGATTGAATTTAAATAATCATGAAAAGACAAAATTGAAGTCAATACGCACTTCTGTCAGTGAATACCGAGTGAAATTACACTCGGTTAACAACTATACCGACTGGAATTCCTACTTCTGAGTCAACAATTTCAAGGCTCGCTTGAGTGTGGCTTGCTCGCTTGAGCGAATCAGCCAATCCTCACTCGGCATTCCCATGAAACCGACTCATCTTTCCCATCATTCACTCGGTAATTCACCCCCACACCGACTCCTAATTTGCTTGGCCTTTCACTCGGTATTATATCCCAAATCCGGGTCATTTCTGATGGTTCTTACTCGGTTAAATCATTCCAAGCCTAGTCCTTTATCACTTGGTAATGTCTTTCAAAAACCGACTCCCTTACATTCTTTTTCTATCTTTCTTCTATTCAAAATTTTTATTCCAAATCCGAATCTCTACATACACTGTTCCACTCGGTAAAACTCATCCACTTACTCGGAATACTACTTTCCATACCACTCGGTGTATTTAACTTCAACACAATCGGGAATGTATTTCACATTCATCACTCGGCATAGACTTACATTTCTCACTCGGAAGTGTTTCTTCTAGAACCCGACTCTCTCTCCTAATTAGTCAATCACTCGGAATTATTCAAACTCTAATCACTTAGAATATATTCCAATAACAATTCATATCTTAGAAAGGAATCAATCGGATTTACCACTCAGAAATACCCAAACTTTACTCACTCGGTTTACTCATATTTCCCTCTCGGTTTTAACCAAATTCTTCAACTACAATTCCAATCAGAACATATTAAGGCCCTCACTTCTCGGAAAAGACTTACACATACAAGTCTTACTCGGAATTGGTTCATCCTCTCTATACTTCTCTCGGAATGGCTCCTTCCACTTTTTCCACTTGGTTTACTAATCATACTCTTACGAAACCATTCGGAATCTTTCCCAAATACTTCCATAACACGTTCCAGTCGGTAAGAAGCATCAAATCAATATAAAACACTTACATGTATTCATTCACTCGGTTTATATATATATATATATATATATATATATATATATATATATATCATACACTTAGAATATATTCCAATCCAAACCATTATAACAACTCTTCCCTCAGAAGCGGTTCACTCGGATTTTACCTTTCAGGAGCATTTAAGTCCTTCCCCACACATATTTCACTCGGATACTCATCTCTTAGGTACACATACACTATCCTTCCTTAAAATGTGTTTCGATCGGAATCCTTTAAGGTCTTTATCACTCGGAAAAAGAGTCATAAACATAGCCTCACTCAATAATGGCTCTAAACCTTATATATTCTACTCGGATTGGGCTCTCATTCCTATATTCCACTCGGAATTCCATATTTCAGAGAGGTTTTGCTCGGAAATGGAAGTACTCAGCAAGGTTCGACTCAAAAACAAAGAATCAAGGGTGTTTTGACTCGGAATTTTCACCTAGAAGTGGTTTTCTTGAACCCACTTCACTCCAGCTGTCTTTGTGATCAAGAATCCACTCGGTAGTAACCTTCTTGGTCCTATAGTACTCGGATAACATAACCTTACACTCGGAATTTCATCCTTCAGTCGGAATTGCTAATCCTTCACTCGGAATTTCACTCTGTCACTCGGATCAGAGCCTATTTCACACGGAATTTGCATAATTTCACTAATGGTCCATATAAATTCCATTATTATGTACAAAAATGACATTTCTGAGATACCACAGACTATCAACGGGGTGTATATTCACTTATTACCACTTACAGACTTTCTAAACTTCAATTTTTACTAAATAAGACTGCTACTAAAAACAGGGATGTTACATTCTCCTCCCCTTTTAGGAATTTCGTCCCGAAATTCATGGTTGGAATATTTGAGAGTACAATCCTCTAATCTTTTCCTTAACTTTCCAAGTAGCGTCTCTATCATTCAACTGACTCCAACTACTTTGACCAAAGAGATTTCCTTTCCCCTTAACTATTTTCGACATCGATTAACAATCTTAACCGGTGATGCTTCAAAGGTAAGGTTTTTCTTTCTAGAACAAATTGATCGGGACTCAGAACATGATCAGGGCCTAGTACATATGTGTGGACATCATGAAGGTTTGGAAGGGCTATCCGGCACACATTGGTTCCTATCTTTCGCAGAATTTGATAGGTTCTACGTATCTGAGACTTAACTTCTTGGTCTTTATAGCTCTTTCTATTCCAGTGGTAGGAGTAACTTTGAGAAATACTTGCTACTAATATACCATTATAAGGCATTATTCCCTCATAACTCGTTGTCAAGTCCTAGACTTGTCTAAATCCAATTTACACGTTTGTATTAGACTTCAGGAATTCTTCTCCCAAAACCAAGATTCTTTAAATCTTAAAATGCTAACTACACCTAACAATAACAATACTATGATTCCTTAGTCTTAAGACTTACAAATCATCACATGAATCATTTAATCATTACTAAAATTTAGTCAAACTCATTATAAGTCTCTTGGTTTCATCTAAGATCATCACCAATTCATCTTATTTCAAAATGACATACCTATTTATCATTTCAAATATCTTAATCCACTATCAATTGTTTCCTTAATCTACTATCATAACATCAATAGTCTAAATTAATTACTCCAATTACATACTTACTTATATACACTCCTTTACCAATCCTCAATAATCAACACCTAATGCCTCAGATATTCATTTTCTTATATGTAATCATTCTAGAGTATTTAAAGCCATCAAGATCATCAACTTAGTTAAAATCCTTAAATCACTACACTTAGGGTTTTTCATCAAAATTCAATGATCATTTCTAATAATCACCAATTTCCATTAACAACACCTACATACACATTATCGTGGGTTTTCGCTAAAAATCATCTCACATGACATTATTATTCACTTCCCTTAAATCCTAAGTTAGGGTTCCTCTAGAATCAAACAATCGCCATTAACAACCATCATCTTCTGTCTCAAATTTTTTTTTATTTTTTTATTATTTTTTTTTGTATACCACTTCACATCCATCCTAAAACACACATAAGTGTATTCTACCTTTGGGTTTTGCATGAAAATGGTTTCTATTCCTAAAACCCATTCACAAGGCACTCTCATAACCACATAAAAATTCAAAACCTAGTAACAAAAGATTAGAGAATTTTACCTTAAACTCCAAGCTATCCCAAGTCCTAGTATGCACACAAAATGAAGAGAGAATAAGGAAATAGGTCATATCTTGTCCCATCATTAAAACGTTTCCTGCCTTATAACAGACAGGATCTCTATTCGGGCTTAATACTAACTTTAAAAATTATTCCGAATATAGATTCGGATTCCCGTTAATATTCTTAATAGCCCTTGACCAATGGTATCTCAATCGGAGATACTTGGTCCGACACCCAGATTCTAACCGGGTCTTATTTTAACTCTTCAAGTTCCAATAATGTTTGACGGATTTCCTGTCGCAGCTCTCCTTCGAATTGTGTAAGATCGTTCCGCTGAAAGTTAGCTAGTCCTTGGCTCTGCCTAGTAGAGTATGAGATAATTCTCGTTGTCTTATCGTCTCCACGATTTGAGTAAGAAGTTTCTCCATGTCATGATCATTGTTTAAGTGAATCGCTTAGGAATTTGTTGATAGAATATCAACAAAGGGGTTCTGTGTATATGTTATGTGGAGAATTCCACATAGGATATCTAGTCTTAGGTGTTTTATGGACTGTTTAATATTTCTATCAGAGTACGTGGAAACCTAATGGTCCACTCCCCAAGCTTAATGAATCGACTATGCTCTGATACCACCTTGTAACACCCTCGGTTAGATAAGACAAATCCTTTTGTAGGTTCATCCTATTTAACTGAGAGTGTTAACAGTTTTCAGAAAAAGTGAATATTTTTTTTTAATAAATAAGTACGTGGCAGATCAGTGGAAGCAATATTGTATATATCACATAGTCAATCACAAACTGTAAGTAATTGTACTCTTAACAGAATGGGGCACGCAGGCACCCTTAAATATTATACAGTCATCCGATGTCTGATTATCAATAACAAATATTCTATCCTTAATGATTGTTCTCAATGGGTTCAGCGTATTGCTGATCTTCACACTCGGGTTCTTGAGTTTCTAATTCCTCTGAAAAATGGTCAACAGTAAGGGTGAGTATAACCCAAGACCCTGATTGGTTAATCCGGTGCGGATATAATCCAGTTAACATACAATGTCACATAGGTCATACATTTAGCATATTCACATTTATAACAATCAAACATGTTATCATCACATAATCGTATATTTAGCATATTCACAATTATAACAATCAAGCATATTGCCATGAAATAAATCGTACATATAACATATTCACAATTATAACAATCAAATATGCTGCAATGAAATGCATGAGTTTGGATTTATTATGATTTATCTTTGGTTAAGTCTCATGATGCATGTGGGCCCAAGAAATTATTTCTTCTTCTCTGGAATATCACCATTCCAATTCTCTAGAGCGATCAGGGTCCGCCCAAGCTCTGGTACAAATGAACTCATTGGTTCTCATCATTGATTTATATATATATATATATATTTGAGACTTGGATCCCTACGATCATAGTTACACTCCGTCATTTAGTCAAAGTACACCAGAATTATTCATCTCACCCGGCTATCAGGGCGCGACTCTGATGCCATTGGGTTGCCATTCCAGTTGTACTCCCAAGATTCTTCATGGAGATCGAACGTGAGTGTCCTCCACTGTACCAAGTGTATGCTCTAGAGGTTTTTTCTTCTTCAAAAATATTTTCATGATGCGAAATGCATTTATTTTATCAATTGATTCCTTGGGTATCTTATGTATTTCCAGTCTCATCATGTCATTTCTAAGTTCTTTGGATTCTATCAATTATTTAAACATTGTAAGTATATCTATTATATATAGTATTTTCCATAAGGAGTAAAATAATTTATTTATATAATTATGCATAATTAAAATGTTAACAAGGTTTATAACAATAAAACTACTAATAATAATAACAATATTGAGAGTAATAATAATAATAGAATAAGGATAATAATAATAATTATAACTTCTCATTAATTTAAAAAGTATTAAAAAGTAGTTTCTAAATGAAAATCCAAGCGAAAACCATTAAAAATAGAGTTTTCCGAGTGAAACAGGGGCAAATCCGAGTGAAATATGTATGATTCCGAGTGGAATCATACTGAGAAGGGTTCTTCCAACGTTATGGTTAAAAATCCGAGTGAAATGATACTGGTAAGTTATTTTCCGACTGAAATAAGTTTAGGTCAGAGTAAAAATCATTCTGCTGACTAGAATACCTTCGAGCAAAGTAAATTCGAGTGAAATAATTCCTGATTCCGAGTGGAATCAGGTTGATACAAGTTTTCTGAGTGAAATTAACTACTTATTCTGAGTGAAATTAAATTAAAAGGAGTTCTCCAAGTGAAAATAACTGTTTGCTGAGTAAAATGAATTATTTTCTGAGTAAAATCACTGAACGAGTTTTATGAGTGAGAATAAAATGATTTCTGAGTGAAATAAGATGTTTTTCCGAGTGAAATCAACTGGAAAGATGCTGTCCGAGAGAAATAGAGTGTTTTCCGAGTTAAAATCACTGGAAAAAGTTTTCGTGAGTGAAGCTACTTAAATTCTGAGTGAAAATGAGTTCCTGAGTGAAATCAAGTATAATTCCGAGTGGAATCAGTATGAAAAGAGTTCTGTCTAAATGCAATAAAACAAATCCGAGTAAAATAACTGCTTGCTGAGTAAAATAAAGTGTTTGCCGAGTGAAATAAGATTGGAAAGCTACTGTCCGAGAGCAATAAAGTATTTCCGAGTGAATTTACTGAAAAAGGGTTCTGAGTAAAAGATAAATGTATTTTCTGAGTGAAATTGAGACAAGTTCCGAGTGAAATAATTTAAGAAAGAGATTTCTGAGTAAAATAAGACTTGGGAGATGCTGTCCGAGTGAAAATAAATTAGGAAATATTCTCTGAGTGAAATTAGGTTGTTTACCGAGTGAAAAATTGTTTTATCAGAATGAAATACATTCAGTGAAGGTGAAATCCGATTATATTCAAGCAAAACCGAGTTGATATAGGCATAAAACCGGTCGGATTAACATAAAACAGAACCTGTTATCATTAAATCCATCTTCTATTTATAATTTTCACTGGAAATCACACGGTACCTATGATTCTTAGTATTTTCAGTCCAATAAGTACATATCATTTCACAATTCATCACTGATTATATACACTCGGTAACAGATATATATATATATATACATGCATATACAGATAACAATTTAAAGCATTTAATTCATACACACTGAATCTGTCCTTCACTCGGTTTTCCCACAAGGCACCCAAGAATATACCCCCTTACCTCAATGAAGTTCCTGGAGGAGAAGAAAGAGGTTCCCTTCACTGTCCTGATTCAAATCCGAGTGGAACAGAAGGGAAAAGAGAGAAAGAAACTTGCTGGGAAGGAGAGTGATGAAGGGTGTTTGGGTCGTGTGTGTGGTGTGAGTCCTGAGAACCTTGAGCTGGTTTAAATAGGGAGGAAGTGAGTGGGAAAACAAGTGGGGGACAGCTTTTCTGAGTGGGCTGTTAGTGGAGTGCTAATGGAAGGGTCACTAGGGGTTAAATAAAGATATATGCTGAGTCAGTGCCCATTTCTGGTCGTCCACTATCCATAATGCGCACGATTGAATTTAAATAATCATGAAAAGACAAAATTGAAGTCAATACGCACTTCTGTCAGTGAATACCGAGTGAAATTACACTCGGTTAACAACTATACCGACTGGAATTCCTACTTCCGAGTCAACAATTTCAAGGCTCGCTTGAGTGTGGTTTGCTCGCTTGAGCGAATCAGCCAATCCTCACTCGGCATTCCCATGAAACCGACTCATCTTTCCCATCATTCACTCGGTAATTCACCCTCACACCGACTCCTAATTTGCTTGGCCTTTCACTCGGTATTATATCCCAAATCCGGGTCATTTCTGATGGTTCTTACTCGGTTAAATCATTCCAAGCCTAGTCCTTTATCACTTGGTAATGTCTTTCAAAAACCGACTCCCTTACATTCTTTTTCTATCTTTCTTCTATTCAAAATTTTTATTCCAAATCCGAATCTCTACATACACTGTTCCACTCGGTAAAACTCATCCACTTACTCGGAATACTACTTTCCATACCACTCGGTGTATTTAACTTCAACACAATCGGGAATGTATTTCACATTCATCACTCGGCATAGACTTACATTTCTCACTCGGAAGTGTTTCTTCTAGAACCCGACTCTCTCTCCTAATTAGTCAATCACTCGGAATTATTCAAACTCTAATCACTTAGAATATATTCCAATAACAATTCATATCTTAGAAAGGAATCAATCAGATTTACCACTCAGAAATACCCAAACTTTACTCACTCGGTTTACTCATATTTCCCTCTCGGTTTTAACCAAATTCTTCAACTACAATTCCAATCAGAACATATTAAGGCCCCCACTTCTCGGAAAAGACTTACACATACAAGTCTTACTCGGAATTGGTTCATCCTCTCTATACTTCTCTCGGAATGGCTCCTTCCACTTTTTCCACTTGGTTTACTAATCATACTCTTACGAAACCATTCGGAATCTTTCCCAAATACTTCCATAACACGTTCCAGTCGGTAAGAAGCATCAAATCAACATAAAACACTTACATGTATTCATTCACTCAGTTTATATATATATATATATATATATATATATATATATATCATACACTTATAATATATTCCAATCCAAACCATTATAACAACTCTTCCCTCAGAAGCGGTTCACTCGGATTTTACCTTTCAGGAGCATTTAAGTCCTTCCCCATACATATTTCACTTGGATACTCATCTCTTAGGTACACATACACTATCCTTCCTTAAAATGTGTTTCGATCGGAATCCTTTAAGGTCTTTATCACTCGGAAAAAGAGTAATAAACATAGCCTCACTCAATAATGGCTCTAAACCTTATATATTCTACTCGGATTGGGCTCTCATTCCTATATTCCACTCGGAATTCCATATTTCAGAGAGGTTTTGCTCGGAAATGGAAGTACTCAGCAAGGTTCGACTCAAAAACAAAGAATCAAGGGTGTTTTGACTCGAAATTTTCACCTAGAAGTGGTTTTCTTGAACCCACTTCACTCCAGCTGTCTCTGTGATCAAGAATCCACTTGGTAGTAACCTTCTTGGTCCTATATTACTCGGATAACATAACCTTACACTCGGAATTTCATCCTTCAGTCGGAATTGCTAATCCTTCACTCGGAATTTCACTCTGTCACTCGGATCAGAGCCTATTTCACTCGGAATTTGCATAATTTCACTAATGGTCCATATAAATTCCATTATTATGTACAAAAATGACATTTCTGAGATACCACAGACTATCAACGGGGTGTATATTCACTTATTACCACTTACAGACTTTCTAAACTTCAATTTTTACTAAATAAGACTGCTACTAAAAACAGGGATGTTACATCCCACACCACATAATCATACATATATTATTCACATTCATCATATTATATAACAAGTGGCCATCAACAACAGCACATACTCATCAAATGGGTGACCTACTTGTCAAGCCCGTCATCACATTGCCACTGGGCAACCTACTTGTCAACCTCGTCATCACAACGCCATTATACACATCGAATCATCACCATGCAAAATACTTTAATCTCATACTCATCATAAACCATACACAGTTCACATGCAATTATTATCCATAATCTTTCTTACCGTTTTCATAACTCGATTCGACGATCCAAACCCAAAATATGTACCTATTCTAATTAATTACAACCCGAACACCCCCTTACCTCGATTCCAAGCTTCGACGATCTGTTCTTGATGCCGATTGCGTCCTCTAAGCGCTGGGTTCAAGGTTCCACCTCCGAATCCAACACCAGCTTCGTCACTCAGTCCTCTGACGTTCGTTTTGCTACCTACGGAGGTCGGAATGCAAAACCCATCAACATTATACCACTCTAAGTGTTCTAAATATCGTTGTCAAGCTCCTATGCACTGGAGAAGTGGAAAACAGAAGCTTCTCCTACCATGCATGGCCATCGGCTAGAGAGAGAAAGTGAAGAGGGAGAAAGATGACTCAATCTAAAGGGTCCATTGGACTCACCTCGAAGTCACGATCTCGGAAATGGGGTTATTTCGAAGTTTTGACGCGAACAGAGTCTTCCCTTGGAGCATGCAACTCTCGGTAGTGAGGGAGGAGAAGAGGAAGAAAAGGAGAAGAAGAAGAAGAAGGCTCGCGTGGATAATGAGGAAGAAGAAATGAGATCTTTATTATTTAAAGCTCAGGGGTAAAACTGTCTTTTCCCCATTTCTTTTATATTTTCATTAAAAGTTTTAATTAAACTTTTACCTTCTTCTAATTCCACCTCATTTAACCTGTTTGTAATTAATCAATCAAATAATTTTATTTATTTTCACAACATTTAATTATTTATAATTGCATTTATTTTAATAATAATTCATAAAAACATCAAATAAATCTCTAAAATAATAATTAATATTTCCCACTACTCATAATTTTACTTAAAATATCTGGGATGTTACAGTAACTTCCCTAAACCTTCTGATGATCATATCCTCCACCGGTCATCTAAAAATATATTAAGCATTAAAAAAGAAATAAAAATAATTATAATTAAATAATATTGCATTTGTCTCATTTCGCTTGTGATGTGGTTCCATGACTTTAAATAGGTTGTTGCCTATGGACATTAAATAGGTCAAAGTTATCCACGACTTGGGACATGATAGTTCTTCTAACTTTCACCTCGCCATGGTTGGTCCAAACTCAGTAGTTAAGTTTGAAACCAAATTTGTACAAGTGGAATGTATACATTTCACATAGGAACACCTTATACCACCATCTAAATAGTAATAATGTTACTCTTAAGCTTCATTAATAAACTCTCTAACATCTTTTTAAACTCTCATATGGGAACACATTATACATCCACAAACAATTCATATATAGATCTGCATTACCAACACATCATTAAGTTACAACACATGTATTATTCAAAATTATACACCTCTAAACTTTAATTAGGAATTTCAATTTTTTTATTTTGTAAATTATAATAAGAAATTAAATCTTTTTATTAACAAACCCAAATTAATTATGTAATATTTAAGTACATATATAATTTGTAAGTTTCTAATTTTTTATTTTGTAATTTATAATTAGTAATTTTGAATTTTTTATTAAACCCTAAACTCTAATTAAGAATTTATAATTTATTTATTTTGTAATTTATAATTAAAAATTTTATGTAATAATCAAGTAAATTTATAATTTTTATTTTGTAATTTATAATTAGTAATTTAATATTTTATGATTTGCAATAAACAAGTATAAATTTTTATCATACCCAGTGTGTATAATATATTGTAAATCGACTTAAAGCATAATCTTAAAGTATAAAAGTAAAGAAACTCAATAGTTATCAACCTTTGAGTTGTTTAAAATTTCGATCCAATTAGAACATTCCTTTGTGTGTCACGAACACGACAAGACGAATGAGGAATAGAATGGATTCTTTTAGGCGAAGAACAACACAAAATAATTGTTGGGGTCTTGAGAGGATTTAAGAGAAACTTTTATTGTGACATCATTTTTCAAGTTTTTATTTTCCAATTTTTAAGAAGTTTTCTAAATTTTTCATTTTTGAAAAAGTAAAAAAAAATTGTGAATTGTGTTCAAAAACTGTATTGATTTTCCAATACTGGAAAACATATTCAAATGCAACTAATTTTTTATTTTATTTCTTACTTTATTTTTACATTTTGGAAAATCGTGTTTTACATTATTCACATTTTGAGAAAAAATTGGAATACTCATCCATTTTTATAATGAAAAATTTTAAAAAAATATTTTGGATATTTTTCCAAATCAGGTTGTTTTATGGGAAATTTGAAATATCACGTTCTCTATTTTCTAGGCATTTTTTTTAAATGGTTGTATGAACATGTACTTTTTCATTTTATAGTGTATTATTAGAATATTTTTCTTGGAAAACATGCTAACCAAATGCATTCTTAAGTTTTTAAAGGAAATGAAAGAGGGAGGAGCTGCCATGCACATGAAAACTTCAAAATGGCGTGGGTATGTCTCACGCCCCCATCCAGGCTAGGCTTTTAAAATTGTGGCCTATGTGTCCAAATGAGCAAATTTTACAAGTACAAAAAAATAATGTGGGATAAATTTCAAATTGACGTAGGAGGCTTGTCCCACGCTCAAAATAAATTTTACGCGCTTTTTTGAAACTTGGATGATAGGATGAGACAAGTCACATGCCATTGGAATTAAGTTCCATACTATCTCGGGCATGGAAAACATCTCACGACATGCTCCTATGCCATAAAAGCATTTTCTTATAGTGTTAATCACCTAAACATCTAACAAAATCAAGTGCACACAATAAAGACTAAAATTAAAATACTTAATATAATTGTTGTAAAAATAAAAAGAAATTATAAGAACTAGAAAAAAAGAAATAAGAACTAAAATCATGTATTTTTTTTATTCAAGTAGAAATCAAACTTTAAATGAGTTAGTCTCGAGGACTTACTAGAATTAGAACATACCTCAATATAAAATGATCTCATACATAAGTATTTACATATCACTCACCGATAAGTCCACACGTCAATGTGATACAGAGGTATTTATTAACATCTGTGATAAAAGATGTGACATTTTGAATTAAACTCTACTTCTAAACCTCAAACATTTACTATATTTCCTATAATTTTTACTAGGAAAGTTTAACATATTTTTTAATAAAAAGTTAATTTTTAATTTTGATCCTGAATAAAGTTGGATAAGTTAAAAAAATGGTTAATAATTTTTGTTGGTTCTTGATTTAGCAAGTTAATTGGTGTAAGTTGGGAAGGATTGGATGGGCCTACCGGATCCCTGCCAACCGGACTGTGTTGTATAGCCTTTAATTTCTTCTGAGCCTTTTCAGAATTGGGATAAGTCACAGGGTCCATATTCATCTCCAACAGCAGGCCAATCAATGCTATTATATATAATTGTAGCCACTCATTTCTTGATTTAATCAACGTTTCAGAAACTTAATTATTGTTATTTAGGCTCAAAAGCACATCAACTAATGATGTTTTAAACCATAGGCCACAGTGCACCCCAAATGGCATGGTTTTCTTGTACTTTTGGTGGCAACCAATAATCATTTTGTACGATAATTTCCAAAACTAGAACCATTACTGTTACGTTGCATATGATCATCTGATAAGGCGACTTGCAACAGCATTAATGAAACAAATTAGAATTAAACAAAGGGATTTACAAGGTTGATCCCATAGTTAGTAGAGAAGCGACTTAATCCTTCCATTAATACTTTTAACAAAAAAATTCATAAATTAATATTTGTCTATTAAAAACTATTAAAATTAAGGGTTTTGTTAATTACTATAAAAGTATTCAACTTTAATACGTATCACAAAACAAAACAAAAAAATTACTACTTTTAATGATTTAAACTCTAACACTAAAGAATCGTAAAACCAAATAAATTTAAAATTAAGGTGTTGATAAAATGGAATGTCAGAGTAAATTACGACCCACTTAGACTTTTTACGAAACTAAAAAAATAAATTAAGATGCATGGTCTAACAACAACTATATATGAATTGCGTGATTAACAAGAGTTTTTTATCTAATGAAATTTTAAAGCAAAAGACCTATATATATTTTTTTAACCAAAGCACTTATTTTAGAAATACTTTTCTATAAAAAATTATTATTTCTTCAAAATCAAATGAAATCAAACACTTAATTCTTAGATTTAATCAAACACCGTTGTTTTAAACATTTTAGAAATTTCATCCAAAAAAGTTAATAAATTAGGAATACGAATATCATTGTGAACCAATCATTTGCTTAATTTTTTTAAAAAAAATTTTGCTTAAAATCTTTGTCCCCCATGTAAGTACCTTTCACTAGTTTAATAATAGTTGTTTTGCTTTTAAAAAAAGTTAATAATATAGGAATATTTGTGCCTTACTAATTAATTTAACGAATTGAATATAATAATTTAAGAAATTTGTTAGGAGTCTTGTTTTTTCTTTTCTTGAAATTTCTGTTGAAATATTATTTTTTATTAATTCCAATATGATTTTTTATTCCATTTAATAAAACGTTTATCCTTATTAAGCAATTCATAAAACTCGACCATAAATCTTGCATTTAAACAAGTAAGATCTCCATTTAAAATGTATTTTACAAAAAGTAGACATTTGTTTTGGGAATACAATTAGTATTAATTATATATTTTTCAAATTTATCTTAATTTATACCAATTCAAAGTAATAATAGTGAATGTTCCCTATTACATTATAATAAATTAGGATTAAGAAATAAGAACGATATAGGAAGTTTAAAGGATATTTTGCCATTAACAAATGCAATTACTGCATTTTTTAAATATGAAAATTTAGTAAAATTATTCTTTTCCAAAATGTTTATTAAATATGTCTTTTTTATATATTTCTGAAACAACTAATATTTTATGTAATAAATGATATTAAAGATATTTTAGGATATTACATCGAATATTTGATTTTTGATTACATTAATGTAAATAACTACTTCCAATCATTATTTTTTAATATGTATGAAAGTAATTACTTTTAATTATATTTGGAACCAGAATTAAGAAAATTGATTAGTTTAGTTAAAATTATTAATTTTAAATAAATTATGGGTATAATTTTCCAAAATTACCCTTAAGATAATTGAGAATACCATTTTTTCTTCTCACTCATTCTCTCTCCACTAATTTTCTTTCTATCATAGTTAATAACTTGTATTTCATATGAAAAAGCAAAGTAAATCAGGAGGTAAATTAATCTTTGTGTCACCTAATTATAATAAGAAAGATAAATATTTTAAGCAATGTAATTTCTTTATTGTCTTTTTAAACTCCAATAAGAGTTACTCATTTAATAAAAGTATTTTAGTCTAAAAATAATTAATGACATAAAAATTTAAAAGAGAGTCTAATATTAAAGGATAAAAAAATTTCTCAAAAGAGTCTTATATTTAAAAACAGAGGTAATAAAAAAGGAACGAATACCAATAGTAGTAGTAACAACAACAATAATTATTTCATCCGTTTCTATTTAAATGTTCACTTAAAATTTGAAGAGAGTATTAATTATCCATTTAGAATTTTAAGAGAGTATTAATTGTTGTTCTTCCAATAATATTTTTATAGAGAATTTTAAGAGCGATAAATAAAAGAGATATAGATCAAATAAAAAACAATCAATTATTTTATAAAAATTAACAACATTAATTATATTTGTTAATACATGTGTTTCTTCTCCTTCGAAACAATTAAACAAAAACCAAAAAGGGTATTATTCAAAAAACATTGATAGGTTATGATATGGGTCTGATATCAACCAAAACAGTATCACCCCAAGAACGATGCTTTCCGAAATGGAACACCCCCATGGGTAGCCCACGACACCGAATTGAACCCACATGACATCTTCGGAGTTCGTAAGAATCAAAGTCAAGGAAACGGTAAGAAAGTTCGTTGGGGGCACACTCGCTTCAAACCTATAAAGGAATTTAGGAATGTCTATGGTTGAGTAAGCTTTATCCACCCTTTATACTGACACATGTGCCACATAGGATATTTTCAACATCCAAATCAATAACTACTCATCATCAAGGTACGTCCATCAATCACGTTTAAACTCCAATATTAATTTATCAAGTGTTGATGTAACGCCCTCTGTTACACCTTAATAAATACTAGAAAAATTCATAATTTTTTTTTACTAAAGAAATGATTGTTAAAAGGAAACTATCGGAATAAATTATATACATCATTTCTGAAATACCTCATAAATATTATTAAAACTTTATAAAGTAATTTTACATTCATCCGAAGAAAATAAATATTAAACATTATAAGAAAGAGAGGAAACTCCATGGCCCAGAAGCAGTTACTTAATAACTTTATTTATTCATTGGACCACGATATTCATACCGAGCTCCCTTTCTAGAACGTACTATATTTACTGTCGAGATTCTTCAATCCTTTCCTCTGAACCATCAATTTAAAACATATGAAACAAAAACACGGAGAAAGGAGTGAGAAACAGAATATAATATTCTTGAATAAGACATAAGCAACAAAGGTTTTTCTTAAACCAATACATAATAATATCAGTCACAATCACATACACAATCAATTATGAATGCGTGAATGTTATGCAATATCTTTATCATAACTTACCTATATGGGCCCTTAAATTTTAATTTGCACTGGGCCAACCAGGAGTTTACATTGTTCCATAAGTCCAGATAATAATAATATGAACAACTTAACTGACATGGAAACACTTAGAGACTAGTCAGATTGAGAAAGTTTTTATTGTGAAAGTACCCGACACTAGGGAGCTACCCCAGGTCTCCTGAAGCACCCTTTCACACCCTCTCATCCCAAGGCTCGTAATTAAGCCTCCTCTAATGTATCCTCGGTTTCTATAATCCGTCCCCAAACAATATTATTTTGTTTCACTTTAATGATTTATGATGCATGAACTACTCGCGTATTTAATTGGTTAAAGCTTTTAGGAACTCAATTATTAAATACCTTAAAGGTTTACAACATCATTTCAATAAACTGTACATTTTTTCAATTCTTTAAATTTCTGTCCCACAAAAATAAATTTAGTACAATTTTCGAATCTCACCGAAATTGAGTTTCTAAGCCTTAAATATCTCAAAACTTTCTTATAAAACTTTACATAATCTTTCTCAAATTGAATCTTAACAAGATCAAATTCTGAGTTATTTCCAAATATCTTTAGTTATTAAGTTGGAAAAATAAAATAATTTTCTTTTGAAAATTTTATTTTATTAAAAGAGAATAATCTTTAAATCATTAACCAAAAATACTTAAAATTATAAAATTTTTCTTTAATTCAAGATTTAATTATCTCAATTTGTTATAAATTAATTTTCATAAAATGTCTTCTTTCTAAAATAAATACTAATTTTTTTATTCTAAATATTGAAAATAAAGTTAATAAAAATAATTTCTAAGAAGAAAAGATTTAAAGTAATAAAAATTTAAAGATTAAAGTAAGAAAATTCTTACTGAGTTTTAGCTTTCTGTCATGCTCGCTATATGCTCAAACTCCACATCACAAAATCATCAATCAAAATCAAGCATTATCAATCATAACTAAATATCATCAAATATTATTAATCAAAATTAAATATCAATCAAAATCAAATATTATCAATTATAAACAATTCAAATAAATTAAATATCACTCATAAATGTAATTCAAATCTTAATGGTTATTTAGATTAATAAGATTGATTTTGAGTCTTTATAGTCCATTCCTCGCATGGGTCTATGTAGGTCCATATAGTTCAATCCTCGCAATGGTATAATTCAGTCCATACAGGTCATAATAATCCAAGTCCTTGCATAGGTTCAGTCCAGTTCACATAGGTTATCCAAGTATTTGCATAGATATTTTAGAGTTAGTTACATAAGATATTTAATTTAAACTTTATTATAAATTTTAAGTTAAAAAGTTACTATTTTAAAATAATATTATTATTAAATTTAAAAGGAGTAGGGGACTCCTCATATTATTCTTATGTCTTTTCATATTATATTCTTATCTCACTCCCCTTACCTCTTGTATACTGATTCGTTATTGAAAATCCGTGCGCGCCTCATCTCCGAGTTCTAAAACATACCAATTTCATTTTAATATAGTTACAAGATGAAAATTAAGATTACTATTTAAAGCAAAAATGGTAAATTTTGAATAATGAATAGTGAATAATGAATAGTGAATCATGAATAGTAACAATAAATATAGTAAATCATGAATAGTAAAGGTAAATAGTAATAGTAAATATTAATTTACTATTTGAATAGTAATTTACTATTGAAATAGTAATTTACTATTCAGAACAGTAACTTAAAATAATATTATTTCCAGTATAATAATAGATTTCTAAAAACGATATGAAAATAACCCTAAAAAATATAAAAGAAAGGTATTCTTACCTTAGGATTTTAGCAGAACCTTCTTCCAAAAAAATTTATTTCTCTCTCCTACTTCCACCACTATCTCACTAGCACTACTATATTAAGAAAACTTAATATGAAATTGTGAATTCTAAAGAAGAATTCCTTCGGTATTTATATAGGAAGGAAAATTACTATGCATTCCATTATTTTAATATAAAAGTACTGTGTATTTTTTGAAAAATTCATTCCTGGTTACTGTGCACCTTTTGAAAATTTCATACATGCACAGTATTTTGCATAGTAAATGTCGGCTGAATTATTAAGTCAAATAGTAACCTTTCACTCGGTATATTTTAAATATTCAAAATCAGTCCTTTTTGAAATTTAGCGATATTATATCAGTCCTCACTAATTTTATAATAAGTAATATAAAGTTTAAATTCTACAAATCCAAAATTTTCTGTTAATAAAAATTCATTGAAACGTTCCTGATTTTTTTACGATTGGTAAAAATGAAGATTTTTCTCAAACCGATCATTTTTAGATAGTTCTACTTGAAATAGATTTTAGAAAATTTTCTTATAATTTAACTTCACTTTCTTCTAAATATTTTTAATTTTAAGTCACTTTATATGAATTTAAAATTATTTAAAAAATATTATTTTATTAAAATAATTCCAAAATTCTAAAAAATTCCAAAAATAATAAATAATACGTAGATTAAAAAGTTCTAAAGAACTTGATCCAGTCTAGATACCGGCCCCCATCTTTGTGACGTCAGACTGACCTCATATAAGGATAACCGGTGTCCTGGTTCAATGTTGCCACACCGGATATCCGTTGTCTGGCCGCCCGCCCTCGCTCCACGACAACATCATTCATTTTCTCCATAGCGGTTCTAAGTTCATCTTTACAGGGTGTTTATATAATTGTTAGCTTTTCCCTCATAGCAAGAGAAGAGCCCTTGATAACTTATCAACGAAGATACTGTTTGTAGCAAAATACGTCACATCAATGGCTTCAGAAAGTAAGTGGGTGTGTCAGCAGATTATGCGGAAAAGGTGATTATCCTCTCCTTTCCCTAGAGGATTGAACTCTGATAATTGACCTACCCTCCTAACACATTCGGAAAGTCGAGCCACTTTGATTGACACAATATACACGCTATCAGAGCTGAGGGACCCACCTGTATTCAACGACTCATTTTCTCACGTACAACTATAAGTAGCATATTTCAACACACATGCAGGGTATCGTTATTCTATCTCACACTTTACTGTTACTACGCTTGAGTATTCATTCAGTTCATACACTCTTCTAACTTGAGCGTCGGAGAATCTTCGCAGGTGGCACCACCTTTCGCCCCCCTACAACGCGAATCGTTGGTGTAAAGGATCTCCAGGACAACAAGATCGGCCTCTCCCACTGAGAGACCGGATTAATACATCGGATATACACAGTTCCGGTGTGCAAACCCTAAAAACACCTGCATCCTTGTGGCTGGTCCCACACCGGATCCTAGACCCCGGTCCAGACCAGTTCATTGGCACGCCCAGTGGGACTCGATAGAGTTATTCCCATTTTCGCAGAAGTTAGGTTGTCACAATAGAAGGTGATGGGAGAGATTTCGTGGAAGGTCACGTGGAGGATATGACCCATCAACAGGCTGGGAGGAGACTCGTCTTCGAATCCCCTACAACTCAAACCCGGAGGATGGTGCAAGTGCAGACGCCTGACCCTCGCGATGAGGTTATCAGGCAACTGAAGGAGGAGCTGATGGAGCTGAGGCGAGAGAGAGGAGGAGCTGGGGACAGAGTAGTGTCTCATGCAGAGGAGGCTCACCATGCATCAGCGAGGGATAGATCTACCACCCTCCAGTATTCGAAGATCCCCACATATGAAGAGAGGGAGCAGACGCAGGACTCTGGTGATAGAGTTAGTATCAGGAGAAGGGAGCAGGCGGTGGTAACTTCAGGGACATACAAGCTTAGTGTCCCTTTCTCAAGAAGGTTGATGAGTATTGTCATTCCAAAACATTTGCAAACAACTCAGCCATTGTCGATTGGGAAGTATAATGGAGAGACCGACCCCACTAAGCATTTGGATGCTTATGTTTATGAAGCTATGTATCTGGGAGCAGACGAAGATGTCATGTGCAGAATGTTCCCAAGGACGTTGACGGAGGAAGCTCTCAGCTGGTTTAAAAGTTTGCCTTCAGGATCTATAGACTCTTGGGAGGAAATGGCTGCTGCATTCGAAAGCCATTTCGTCATCTCCAGGGATATCCCAAGAACTTCTCACACCCTGGCCCAGATAAGACAGGGAGAAACTGAGACTCTTAAGGAGTTCCTGAAAAGGTTTTATAAGGAGGCTGCGTTGGTCCCTAACCTCACGGAGGCCATACAACTCTATATTGTAGTGGAAGCTCTTCAGCCAGGTTCAGCCTTTGCCCTATCTTTGGCAAAGAGCCCACCTACAACCTTCGAGGAGTTTCGAAGGAAAGCTTCCAAATATGTGGGCATAGAGATGCATCTAGAGGCAACTGCAGCAAGAGTAAAGCCTTCTGCACCCGCTCAGCAGCCACGGAGAGAAAAGGAGAGAGCGAGGCCCGAGAAGCATGCCTTTAGAGAAGACTTTGTGAATGCTCGTCAGCATCCACGAGATAGGCGCGTATCATCATTCGATCACTATGCTCCGTTGAACACCAGGCACTCACAAATCATGAGGGAGGTTGGTTGGCCAACTCTGAACGTCTTTGGTATAAGGAAGCCAGCCCCAGCCAAGAGGGGTGGTAACCCGCGTAAATACTGCACTTTCCATGAGCAGACAGGGCACAACACTGATGAGTGTAAGGCGTTAAAGAATACGGTGGAAACTCTCATTCGGGAAGGAAAGCTAAAGCAGTATTTGTTTAAGGAGAAATCTATGGATGAGCCTCACAGGATGGAGAAAAGGAATAGAGATCCTGATGATGAAGATGATAATACACGCAACCCAGTAAGGAAGTTCACTGCGGCTGAGAAGCAGAAAGGGGTAGTGATTGCTGAAGGTCCCCAACAAAGTAATATGCCCCAGCAGCAGAGACAGGGCAGACGAGAAGTGATTGAGATGATAGCTGGAGGATTTGCGGGAGGAGGAACATCAATCACAGCATGAAAGAACCACCATAGGATGATTCTGTCAGTCCAGGGTAAACCGAGGGATAACCGCCCTTTCAGGGACGGAGTGACAGCCCCGACGGTGTCGTTTACAGATGATGACTTCGGCCCAACAATTCCAGGAGGTGATGATGCAGTAGTGATTGTGGCCGTCATAGCCAATAAGGACGTCAAGAGGATCCTCGTCGATCAGGGAAGTTCTTGTGATGTTATCTTTTATAATTGTTTCAAACGAATGGGTTTCAGTGATGCAGATTTACAACCATACACACAAGAACTCACAGCGTTTAACGGAGCCAAGCAACCCACTAAGGGATACCTCGACACTTTGATTTCTTTTGAAGGGGAGCCCGGTGCAAGAACAGTCAAGTCAAGAATTCTGGTGATTGATGTGGAATCCCCGTACAACGGTATCATAGGCCGTCCAACATTGAACGCTATGGAAGCAATTGTATCCACCCCTCATCTCTTGATCAAATTTATCGACAAGGACAACGCTGTGTCCTCACTCCGCGGAGATCAGGAGATGGCTCGATATTGTTATAATCTGAGCCTCAATATGGTTAAGTTGGATGTATTCAACAAGAAAAGGAAGTTGAACGACGGAGGAACAGCGGCAGGGTCTGTCAGTCTTATTGACCTAGACCCCAGAGCGGAATTGAAGATTGATCCACTCAATCCATCTAAGCCCACACCAGATGGTGGTTCCAGGGATGTCGTATTGGGAGATTCCCCAGAGAAGGTCACGCACATCAACGATAAGTTGGAGTCTGCTATGGAGCAACGCTTATTAACCCTTTTGCAGGAATTCAAAGACCTTTTCGCATGGACAGCAGCAGACATGCCGGGGATGGATCCTGATTTCTGTTGTCACAAACTTGCAGTGTATCCTGAAACCAGACCGGTGGCTCAGAAGAAGAGGAGGTTGGGACCGGAGAAGCAGAGGGCAGCTTGTGAGCAAACAGAGGAGTTGTTGAAAGCAGGTTTTATAAGGGAGATACGTTATTCATCTTGGCTTTCTAATGTAGTCATGGTGCAGAAGGCTAACGGCAAATGGAGGATGTGTACAGATTATGTGGATCTTAACCGTTGCTGCCCTAAAGATCCATATCCCCTGCCTAACATCGATCGCATGGTGGACGATTCATCTGGTTACCAATATCTCAGTTTCATGGACGCCTATTCGGGGTACAACCAGATTTCGATGTGGGAGGGAGACCAGGAGAAAACTGCCTTTATTAATGACCGCGGTGTTTTCTGCTATACCGTCATGCCTTTTGGACTAAAGAACGCCGGCGCTACTTATCAGCGCATGATTAACAAAGTCTTTGAAGGGATGCATACAAAGCTGGTCGAAGTTTATATCGATGATATCATAGCCAAAACGCCCGCTGGAGGAGACCACATTGAAGATCTACGCCAAGTTTTCACTAGGCTTCGGCAGTACAACATGAGGTTAAACCCTTTAAAGTGCACTTTCGCCGTTCCAGCAGGAAAATTCTTGGGATTCATGTTGACTCAACGAGGCATTGAAGCTAACCCCGGGAAATGTCAAGCAATCCTGGACATGCAGAGTCCTAAATGTTTGAGGGAGGTCCAGTCATTGAATGGGAAAGTGGCCGCTTTAGCTCGTTTCATGCCTAAGATGGCGCACAGGTCCCTCCCCTTGTATAAGGCGTTGAAGAAACACAAGAGTTTTGAATGGGGAGAGGAACAAGAGCAAGCCTTCCAGCAGCTCAAAGCCGTTCTCTCGAGCCCACCAATTCTTGTTAAGCCTGATCCAGGCGAAACGTTAATCTTATACTTGGCAATATCCGATGAAGCTCTAGGCGTGGCCTTGGTGAAAGAAACCCCTGAAGGGTAGAGACCGGTGTACTTTACTAGTAAAACGTTTCAGGGGGCGGAAGGAAGGTATCAGAAAATTGAGAAAGCCGCCTTGGCAGTTGTTTGGGCGTCACGACGGTTGAGGCCTTATTTCCATGCGCACCCAGTATTGGTAAGAACGGATTTGCCGCTCCGTTCAGTACTCAGCAAGCCAGACCTCGCTGGAAGGATGATAAAATGGTCTATTGAGCTATCTGAATTTGAGATTTCATATGAGCCTCGAGGAGCCATCAAGGCACAAGTGTTGGCCGATTTTGTAGTGGAAATGACTGGGGCAGACCCGGCTACCCCTCGAACGCATTGGACCATCTACGTTGACGGTTCGTCAAACAGCAAAGGATGTGGAGTAGGTGTGGTGGTAGAAAGTGATGACGGCGTACACTTAGAAATTTCCCTCCGATTCAATTTCAAGACCTCCAACAATCAAGCTGAATACGAAGCATGCTTGGCCGGTCTCCATGCGGCAATTGATATCGGAGCATCAGCAGTTACCCTCTGCAGTGATTCTCAGCTGGTGATTTCGCAAATCCAGGGAGAGTACCAGGCGAAGGAACCACAACTTCAATTGTACTTGAATTGTGTTAATGAGCTGAAGGGAAGATTTGAAGTTTTAGAGTTCAAGCATGTGCCCAGGGAAGAAAATACCAGAGCAGATATCTTGTCAAGATTGGCAAGTACAAAGCAGCCTGGTAGCACAACAACGGTGGTTCAGAGCACTTTGACATCACCCAGTATACCTCTGTATCCTTCTCTGAATGCTGTCATGGTGAGTTATCCATATGAGGATTCTTGGGTCATTCCCTATATTCGTTATCTGGCTGATGGTCAACTTCCTACTGACGAGAAGGAAAGAAGACGAGTAAAGAGGGAGTTGCCATATTTTACTATGGTCGATGGTGTTCTCTACAGAAGGGGATTCTCTGTCCCGTATCTTTCATGTTTAAGAGAAGACGAAGTTCAAGCGGTCTTGACTGAGGTACACGAGGGGCAATGTGGGCACCACGCTGGAGGCCGAAGCTTAATGAGAAAAGTCCTCAGGGCTGGATACTGGTGGCCCACTGTGAAGCAGGATTCCGCAGACTTCGTGAGAAAGTGCGACGCTTGCCAAAAATTCTCCAATCTCCACCATACACCAGCCCAAGAGTTATCTTCATCTGCTGTGCCTTGGCCGTTCTACCAATGGGGCCTTGATATTTTGGGTCCGTTTCCCACTGCGCCAGGAGGAATCAAATACTTGATCGTGGGGGTAGACTACTTCACCAAGTGGATCGAGGCAGAACCAGTAGTGCATATCACTTCTGCACGTACAAGACGTTTCATGTACGAAAATATCATAGCTCGGTTCGGGGTGCCAGGGCGGATTGTGACTGACAACGGCACACAGTTTACAGACAAAAAGTTCACGGGTTTACTTGAAGGACTGGGGATAGTCCAGATATTTTCATCTGTTGAACACCCCCAGACCAATGGGCAAGCAGAGGTAGCTAATCGAGAGGTGCTAAAGGGGTTAAAGAAGCGTCTGGGAGAAGCGAAGGGAGGATGGACTGACCAGTTATGTCATGTTCTATGGGCATACCGCACTGCGCCTCATTCTTCAACCAACGAATCCCCATACCGGTTGGTATACGGGGTCGAGGCGATGATCCCAGTGGAGTTACAAACAAGATCGGCTCGTGTGGAGTATTTTTCAGCAGAAGATAACAACGCCAACTTAGCATCAGAGCTGGACGTCCTCCAAGAGTTAAGGGAAAAGGCTTTCGTCAGAGATCAGGCAATAAAAACAAAGGCTGCGCTCTGGTATAATAAACGTGTCCAGTACAGAGCTTTTAACACCGGAGACCTCGTTTTGAGAAAGGCCAGTGTGGGGAATAAGTTCGCTCACCAAGGAAAGCTAGCACCGACGTGGGAAGGACCTTATAGAGTTTCGGAAGTGACTGGAAAAGGGTCATACCGATTGGAAGAACTTGATGGAACTCCAATCCGCAACAAATGGAACACTCAGAACTTACGTGTCTATTACAGCTAGTTGGTAAGACGGCGTGTACTCTTTTTCCTTACTTGAGTTTTTTCCCATTGGGTTTTCTCAAGAAGGTTTTAACGAGGCATGACCCCAACTACGCTTTTCATGTAATGTACTTTCAATTTTAATGAGAATACATTTTAACCGCCCTATCATTCTCACGTTTCTTATGTGTTGTGATTTATAGCCGTAGTTTAATACGCATACACCTCAGGACGGATGAACTCAACTACCAATTCTGTAGTTGATGATATAACTCCTCGAGGAACTGATGAAGACCCCTCAGGATGGATGATCTCAATCACACATCGTGTGTTTTGACGATGTAACTCCTTGAGGTGGAATGGGTTGTAGGGCTGGTCCTTTCTCAAGGCCACAAACCGAACCCCATTCGAAGACTACATGGGTTGTAGGGCTGGTTCTTTCTCAAGGCCACAAACCGAACCCCATTCGAAGACTACATGGGTTGTAGGGCTGGTCCTTTCTCAAGGCCACAAACCGAACCCCATTCGAAGAATACATGGGTTGTAGGGCTGGTCCTTTCTCAAGGCCACAAACCGAACCCCATTCGAAGACTACATGGGTTGTAGGGCTGGTCCTTTCTCAAGGCCACAAACCGAACCCCATTCGAAGACTACATGGGTTGTAGGGCTGGTCCTTTCTCAAGGCCACAAACCGAACCCCATTCGAAGAATACATGGGTTGTAGGGCTGGTCCTTTCTCAAGGCCACAAACCGAACCCCATTCGAAGACTACATGGGTTGTAGGGCTGGTCCTTTCTCAAGGCCACAAACCGAACCCCATTCGAAGAATACATGGGTTGTAGGGCTGGTCCTTTCTCAAGGCCACAAACCGAACCCCATTCGAAGAATACATGGGTTGTAGGGCTGGTCCTTTCTCAAGGCCACAAACCGAACCCCATTCGAAGACAATATGGGTTGTAGGGCTGGTCTTTTTTCAAGGCCACAAACCGAACCCCATGTGAAGGCTTGGGCGTAGTAGGCCGGTTCACAGAGAAAACCGCGCTGAACCCCGAGTAGCGGGCGCAGTAGGTTCAGGATTAGCCCTGATCCGAACCCCGTGTTGAAGGCTTGGATTGTAGGATTGCACCGAACTCCAAGTACGGTTAGTAGGATCGAACCGAACACCGTGTGAAGACTTGAGGTGTAGGACCAAACCGAACCTCAAAAGAAAGGCATAAAGCTTACCCTTGCCAAAGCTATACAAAATTCAAAGGCAATATCCGTCCTCAATTGTGGAATATCCATCCCAGAGCGGTTGAAAGCTAATGTACCCGCTCTACATCTTCGAGGACAGATAAGCATTTCTATCTTTTGAGAATTTAAAAGGTAATCTTTGAGATAAACTCTCCCTTCCCAATGAACTTACACTTGGGGACAGGGCGTGCTTTAACTTAATTGTTATTTATTCATTACAATTTGTTATCTTAATCCAGTGTGATGAGCACGCTTTAAGTAACTAAGTAACCACGCAGAACGGATTCGCAAAGCATTGGAAATAATAAAGTGTTTTGTATAACACCAAGTTATTCAGCACTCACACATTCGATGCAAACAGTTGAGGAAAAGTAATAATGAATCTTATTTTCAAAAATAAGGAAATATGCAGGTTACAAAATGTTTTAAAGCTGGAGCCGATCCCAGAACACGGCTATGAGTGAAAGCATAAAATTAAGAGGCCGGTGCTTGATCCTCCACAGTGGATACTCCCGCCTTCTCCGTTTGGTCCTCCGCCCCAGTTTGGGCACCTTCTTGTGCTTTAGCTCCAGAGGCAGCAGTGGACGATGTAGGCTCCATACTTTGACCTTCTGGGAGGGGAGGCAGTTCGTATAGAGATGCATTGGGTGCATGGTGCGATCCGTCCTTGTGAACTTCTACAAGTCTTCCCCCATGGAACTCAAAGAACGGATCTAATCCGTACAAATTCAGCTTTATTCCAGGGTTACGATAGTAGACTTGACGAAGGGCCAGGCCGAAAGATTCATACGCCACATTTTTGCATATATCCAAGGCTTTGGCAGCCTTGGCCTTTGCAGCAGCTAGCCTTCTTTGAACCTTGGCGTAATCCTCTTCTGAAGGCCCAGCACTCGCACCACCCTTTTTGAGTTCATCAATTTGGGCTTGCATCTCCTTCCGAATAGACTCCCACTCCCCAAGGTCCTTGTTGCGACCATCCTCCATAACTTTGAGATCGTCAGCAAGCTTAGCCGATCTCTTCTTCTCCAGTTGTAATTCTTCTTCAAGGAGGGGTATGGATTTGTTCTTATTTTGGAGGTCGGCAACTTCCCGTTCTAGGGCCTTATTCGCAAAATGAACTTTGCTTGCCTCTTCAGTTTTCCTCTGGAGTGTTTCTTTAGTTTTTTCCAATTCCGATTCCACTCCCCTGCGAACTTCAGCTTGCTTGGCCGCCCATTTCTCCTTCACTGCGAGTTCGGTCTCAAGATTTTTATCCTGATCCATATAGTCAGCTTTCTCGCTCAGGGACTCAAGCAGGCCGGACAGTTCATCAAGTTGCCAACGGCCAGCCTTACAAGCACCTCAGACTCCAGCAGCGTCGAGGGAAGGGCGGAGGCAATACCGTGCTTTTGGGAGAGTAGGAGGCATGGATCCTTGAAACCACAAGTAAGGAGAAAGGAAGGAGTCACGTGGAGGATCGAATGCTGGAGGAGGACCATTCCCAGAGTCCGGTTCCGAAGCATTATGAGAAGAAGGGGCAGAAGACTCAGGAACGGGTTTCTTTCCCTTGTCCTTCTTCAATTCAGCGTCTTCGGCCGTCCTCTGACGCTTCTTCGCAGGGTCATCAGAGGAGGGCTTCTCTTGATTGGCCTTCTTTACAAGATGCCTCTTCTTCCTCTTTTTCTCTGGGACGGCCTCTTCGCCACCCGCTCCAGCGGCCTCAGATGCTTCTTCGGTCTCCTCCTCCTCGAAGAGAGGAACCTCATCTCCTACTGCAGAAGTCAGAGGAATGAGGGGAGTTTTGGTGGCGTTCCTCTTCGCCTGGATTTTATTTTCTTCAGAAGAGGAGTCATCGTCAGCCATCATGGACCTTAGCGACAACATTTCTGGGCAGGCCTTTTCAATTTGTTCTGCAAAACAAAAAGAGTTGAATAAGCATACAAGAAGGAAAATAACTAGAACGGTATAACCATACAACACAAGGAGAATAAGAGCGAATATTACGGAGGTAGGTGTTTTTGATGTCTTCCTCGGCCAAGAGAAGACGGCTGGAAAACCCTTTGAGGGTCTTTGAGGCCGTCTGCAGGGCGCTCAAGACCTCAACAGAATGAGGGGAAAGTTCACTCTCATCTGTATAATAAGCACGGCTCATAAGGAGAAAATGCTCGTGCGTCCAGCTAAGGGGAAACTTGGTAAACCCCTCTTTATTTCGCCAGAAGACCGGCTTATTTGGTTGAATCCGGACCCGCGTGTAGTAGTGCTTGAAGGAGCGCCCATCTACCTTTGCGGATTCCGTATAAGACTTGAAATTTACAACCCTTGAGTCACTACGGAGTGTAATGAACCCAAGGCCGCCCTTCTTATTAGCTCGGCGGACCACTTGGCAATAGTAAAATAGCTTGGCCACAGTGGCGGAGAAGCCAAAATGCTCCCCCAAGACTTCCAGAGCCCGGACAAGACTCCAACCGTTGGGATGTAATTGTGAGGGGGCACAGTCTAAGAAACGCAGGACGGCCATCTGGAAATCCGTCAGTGGAAAGCGCACCCCCAGCTTTAAGAAAACGAAGTCGTACATGTAGACCGACCTCGCATCAGGGACGTTGTGGCATATTCTTTCAGAAGGATGCGGAGCCATCACAGCGTATCGTGCTTTGTACTTCTTATCCGAGTATATCTTACAGCGGAAAGAAACCGTGCGCTCCTCCTCACTTGCATGGTGCGAAGGGATCTCTAAGAACTCCTCTTCCACCCAGCAATAAGGTTTTTCCCTGTTGAGTTTCTCCCAATCAAGCCGGTGTGCCACAACATTGACACACCCTTCAGCAGAGCGGAGAAACGGCGTTTTTCCACGTCCTGGAAGATCCATGGTTGTGCAGGCGCGGTGGAATGTGTAGGTACTGTGATAAAAAGCAACATCGTCAGAGAGATAACCCTCAGCACTTGACCCCTCATCAGAGCGGCTGGTAGCCCTCGAACCAAGGGGAACCTCAGAGCGACGAGATGAAGAAGACGCTCGTGAGGAAGAAGCTTCGGCTCTCTCTGAGCGATGACGCCCAGCCACAGGAGGATTCGCTGGAATCCTCCCACCACGGTGGCTAAGGGGGGCACGAGAGCCAAACCTCTCTCTATTTGAAGGACCAGCGTGTCCAGCTCTAGGGCGCATGATGGAAATAGAATGATTAAAATTGCAAGGAGTTGAAGGGAAGGAAGGTTACCTAAAGGAAGAGGATCTTTGAGAAGTTGAAGACGACAAGGAAATTCCAAGGAAATTTGAGCAGAGTTTCACTAAGTTTGAGAGCAAGGATGGATTCCTAAATCTGCTAAGAGTTCCTTTTATAGGTAACGAAGAAACACAGTGTTTCATCGAAGGTCACAAGGCTTGCCTCAAAACGCAACCTTTTCAAATTGAAACGACTCCGTCGTTTCACCACAAACGGGCGCGAAAACAGTAACGTTTCAGCAAACATTTTCGCTTAATGGGCCCCCACTCAGTTTGAATCCAGGCCCGATAAGCTCAATCGACGGTTACACTCTTGGGAAATGATGGCTCTTGCATAAAAAACGCATTTATTGTCTAATCATGCTGTGCGCATTTAATGCCTCCCAACCACTTTTCGAATACCAAGGGTTTCGATTTTCAAAGACTCTTGGGATTTCCATTACTTATTTTATGTTGTCTGAATCCGTTGTATGCAACGCGAGAAGGGCGGTCACTCGTTTGCTAGAGCGGACGCCACCGAGTTTCCAGAGACTTACAAGAATGTACTACCGGCATCTAGACTTCTCTTAAGAGTTGTGTAGCTCATATGAGCAACTTAACAGTCTCTCATACAAGCTAGGGGACAGATGATCCGGTCTAGATACCGGCCCCCATCTTTGTGACGTCAGACTGACCTCATATAAGGATAACCGGTGTCCTGGTTCAATGTTGCCACACCGGATATCCGTTGTCTGGCCGCCCGCCCTCGCTCCACGACAACATCATTCATTTTCTCCATAGCGGTTCTAAGTTCATCTTTACAGGGTGTTTATATAATTGTTAGCTTTTCCCTCATAGCAAGAGAAGAGCCCTTGATAACTTATCAACGAAGATACTGTTTGTAGCAAAATACGTCACATCAATGGCTTCAGAAAGTAAGTGGGTGTGTCAGCAGATTATGCGGAAAAGGTGATTATCCTCTCCTTTCCCTAGAGGATTGAACTCTGATAATTGACCTACCCTCCTAACACATTCGGAAAGTCGAGCCACTTTGATTGACACAATATACACGCTATCAGAGCTGAGGGACCCACCTGTATTCAACGACTCATTTTCTCACGTACAACTATAAGTAGCATATTTCAACACACATGCAGGGTATCGTTATTCTATCTCACACTTTACTGTTACTACGCTTGAGTATTCATTCAGTTCATACACTCTTCTAACTTGAGCGTCGGAGAATCTTCGCAGGTGGCACCACCTTTCGCCCCCCTACAACGCGAATCGTTGGTGTAAAGGATCTCCAGGACAACAAGATCGGCCTCTCCCACTGAGAGACCGGATTAATACATCGGATATACACAGTTCCGGTGTGCAAACCCTAAAAACACCTGCATCCTTGTGGCTGGTCCCACACCGGATCCTAGACCCCGGTCCAGACCAGTTCAGAACTATAATTTAATTCCTTCAAAATTTTAATATAAAAATAAAAATAGGGGTGTTACAATTGACTTAAGCCTTGAAGTGTTTTCACAAATTACACCCTATTTCGTTCTCAACATGAAATACCAGTGTGTACTAAGAGAGATAACATCGGATTCTTACTGGACCGTGGTAACATATGCAAGAGAGTTTGGTGCGCTACCCATACCGGCCAGTTCTATTCCTTATACCGGATAGTTCAAGTTACTTGTTTTATTATTTATTAATTTTAATATCTTTACCCAAGTTAAGAAATACATTTAATATATTTTTTCTATTTCCCCCTTAAGTAAAATTTCTCCTTCTATAATTAATGTTTGATTAATGTTTTTATCTTTCAATAAAATAAATAAAAGATTTAAATGAACATAAAGTTATACTTTTTCTTAAAAAAAGAACATCAAATATTATCTCAAAATATAAAGTCGTCATATGAGAAAAAGTGGAAGAAGTAGCGGAAAGTTAATAAGTTGCTACCTCCAATTCCAAATATAAGTCAAAGTATTTAATTTTACATATACTAAGAATAATAGTTGGAAGTAATTATTTGCATTAAGTAATATTACCTTAATAAGTTGCTACCTCCAATTCCAAATATAAGTAAAAGTATTTAATTTTACATATACTAAGAATAATAGTTGAAAGTAATTATTTGCATTAATATTCTCACATATTTGATTTAGTTTCTTAAAATACCCTTAATATATTTAATAAAGTAATATTACCTAAAGAATTAACGATCTTAAAAATATATACAAGGAGAACATATGTAGTAAATAAAACATTAGGAAAGTATAATTTTGCTTAAACAAAAACTTCTAAAAAAAAATTAGTTTGAAACTAGAGGTAATATTATATACATATCGGAACCGGTTATATAGTTATTGAAGGAAAAGGCAGTTAATTGTAATCAGCATTATAATTGAGCATTGTTAGATGATATTTATTGAAATATCCATATTAATCAATTCAAATTATAAATGCATGGTAATCACTGAGCACATATATATGAGATTTCAAGTTAATTTAAGTCTTATAAAGAATATAACTATGTTAAATTTTGGGTAAATGAGTTTTCGTGTCCATAATAAGTTAATTTATCGCTTAGTTGCATTTAACTTATATATTTCGTTATAAGATACGTAACATGTTAAATTAATAAAGACTACCCATTAAAATTGGTCTAATGGTTTTATCTTGAGTGTATAATTAGGTTCAAATTTCAGGCCTGTATAATTAGGTTCTATTTCTCATTGTGTATATGTATACCAGTGTTTGATATTAATTAAACAAAAGAGAAAAACTATTATCTTTTAATCCGTTATTGTTTCTTAGTCAGCAGCTTTATCCCTTTAGTAGGAAAGAGCCTAACAAAGGAATTATATGGGTTAATTAGTATGATGGTTTAACTTTTCCTTTAAGCAAGTGATCAGTTAGAGATTTGATCTGTTTAATTCTTATGAGGTAAAAAAATCTTATTGTCAGTCCTCTATTAGAACAAGAGACTCTCATAACTACCAACTGCAGGGATATGCCGAAAGTAATGTTCCTCAAAAAAAAAAAAAAGAGCCTAACAAAGGAATATATAACTATATATGTGATTATGCAGCACTAATGCACCACCCTTTAAAATTTATTGAAGACAATAATGACCGATTAGGTGCAGTGCATTATCATGCCACTTTACTGTACAAAAGTATTTGCATACTTTGCTTACTGAAGCAACCAGCCCATATATATATATATATATATATATATATATATATATCTAGGGTTAATGTAATAAACTAATCAGTGATTAATAGTTAGAATATAGCACAGATCTTGAAGAGAACCATGAGTAGAGGTGAAAGCTCTGGTGGTGGACAAAGTTCTTTGGGGTATCTATTTGGTTCTGAAGAGCAACCAAATCAGCCTCTGCCACCAAAGAAAGTTCCATTACCACCCTATGGCACTGACATCGACAACACCAATCATGCTCCTCCTTCTAAAACCCATCTTGTTGTCTCAAACAACCGATCTCAAGGTCACCACTTGGGAAACTTTCTAACTGTAAGCTTCCACTTGACACTGTTTTCATTTTTGGTTTTCGCAGGAGATATTTTCCTTTTGTGCAGATTTAATTATAATTAAAACTTTTTATTATTACCAAAAAAATTTGTTTAGTAGAGATTGAATTTGAATATATATAACTTTAAATTTAATTATATATTTTCTTCACATTATCGTCAATCTCTTTCAATCTTGTAGGGTTAATTAATCATCATAATTAACTAATTTTGCTATTACTACATTTTTCCAAGTATATATTAATTATTTATATATATGTATTAGGATCGTCCATCAACAAAAGTCAAATCGGTTCCTGGTGGAGACTCATCGCTTGGATACTTGTTTGGAGATAAGTGATATATGTTTTTTTTTCCCGACATTCATTGGTAGTGGTGCTTTTGAAAAGGAGAATCGGTATATTGCAGTTATACACATGTGTGTGTGAGAGATTTGAGTTATTTGATTTTACAATGGAAAAAGAAACCCAAAATATAGGGATTGGTTTTGATTAGCAAGGATTGATAAGGTTAAATCCAAAGGCCAAATTGAATCCAAGTGTAGTTTATTGTGGTTCATGTAATACTTTTCTGAGGGGAGAAAGAAAGAGTGTGCTGTCTCTGGTATTGGTATGTTGAGTGTGTTATTGTTATTTGCGTGCTGTTATTTTAGTTGTACTTCAAACATATATAATAGAAGTTTTATACTTTCATTGAATAGTTGATCTTCTAACATCGCTTATATATATTCAAATTCAGCTGGCGTAGAGAGTTCCTTTTCAACTAAGCATGCATTACAACATTCAATTATCACAGATTTCTGAATAGATTTTAATTCATCAATAATGACTTATATCAAAGATTTGTTCTTATTATATATGTTCCTCAAGATAGTAATAACAAAAATAATTTTAATTGATCAAATTCACAATTTGATTTCTTCTTTTTGACAAGAGTTACAAAATTACTCCTTCAAGGAGTTGGAATTTATTTACGAGCTTACAACTGTGTGTACGTGTTTGTTGGTTTCTTTTTCTTCAGACTTTGTCCCCTTTCATAAAGAAATATGGTATAGCAGAAAACCCTCACACGCACACTTTCTGTCTCTCTTTCTCGGGATTATGTGCGTTTGCTTATAATACCTTATTGTGGATACTGGTTGAATACTTTAATTAATTTGGGGGGAAATATCACTAATATTTTAGGGTATTCGTTTCTATAGGTTTGTTTGATAGGAGCCACACGTAATCAAATATATTTGATGTGGTATTTAACATAAAACTCTTCTAGATTTTAAGTTGAGACTATCAATTGATATTTTTATTTAAAAAATATGTCCACGTAAATAATTATCTGTAGGTTAGATTAAAATCTCAATAAGTAAAAAAAACCATCAAATTAATATCAATAAAAAATAACCATGTTAGGCCTATTAGTTAGCCTAAAATAATAGTATGATATTGTAGGCTGGATTGGTATGGAGAACTTCTTGGTTACTGTAACTTATATCAAATAAAAATTAAGTATATATAACATTTTGTTGGTATAACTTTGTTCATAATGCTTATAATAAGAAGGGTTTGTTTATGATTATTTTATCGCCCATTTACTTTTTATATGTTTATATATGTGTATAAGATAAATAAAAATATTCTGCAAATCGAAGGAGCTAGTTAACGTTCGAAAGTTACCCTATTAAATTAAATTGTATAAAAGAAGGTTTTATATACTTCATGGGGGAGGAAAGGTTATCAGTGTGGTTGGACATGTAGATGCTTTAATTTTTGATATAAAATAATAGAGAGTTCCCTGCACAAACATTGTCGACCAATCAATATCAATTGTGCTGAACATGAAAATAAAAATTAAATTTGAAGAGGCAAAGGTAGGGCGTGCTTTCCATGGTCAAATAAATATGTAGTTTATTTACTTCTAAACAGATTGATAAAGATAAATAAGAATTTAGTTCTGTACATATTTAATATCATTAAGGTTATGAGTTTCAATCTTGTTGATGAAAAAGATTATGTTAAAAATTTTGTTTTATTATGATATAAGATTTTAAATTTAAATAAGATTATTTTCAATACTGAATACATATAGGGTTGGCAGAGGATAACTAATAGCAGCTGGTTTGATATTTGCTTGATTAACTAGTAATTAAAGTGGTTGATCTCTTGGACTAGCTTTATTAGCTAATAATTAATTAAGATGTTGGAGGAAGTCTAAGCTAATTAAGGCCACACATGCACAAGATGAAAATTATACTTGGCAAGTAAGTACAAAATTATTATCCAAGTAGAGTGATTGAGCATGAATGAATATGAATGGAGCAAGCTTTCTGAAAGAGGAGATTGCACGTGCACTTCCTGTCATAGTGATAGAGATATGGTTCACACCAGACAGTAATAAAGTGGCCATTGTCTCTGATCACCATCAGCCATGTGTTGGGTTGGGTCATATATATTTTTCTCACAGCAAATCATTCACAATCCACAGAAGATTATTTGAGTGGTTCAGAAATTTCATTTAGTCTTTGTTTAGTAAGGTAAGAGAAAATGGAGAGAAAGAAAATAGGAAGAAGTGGAATGAATTTTTATATTGTTTGGAATGAGAGAAAATAGAAAGAAAGAAAAGTATATTTTGTTTTTGTTTAGTTGTATAGAAAAGTCAGAGGAAAGAAAATAATAAACGTGTATAAAAACATGTATCTTTTAGTATTAAAAATTGAGTAAATAGGTATGAGAATAGATCTGTAATTGTTTATATACATTTCCTGTTTTCTTTCATTTTCTACCTATACTAGTGGATTTTAGGCTTTTTACCACGGTTAAAAATGACTTTTAACCACGGTTCTACAACCGTGGTTGTTCCCAGCGTGGTTATAGATATGGACTTTTAACCACGGTTTTGAACCGTGGTAAAAAATGACCTATAACCACGGTTTTAAATAACTGTCATTAAAGAGGGGGTTTTTAACCACGGTTATTCCAGGAACCGTGATAAAAAATGGGCTTTTAACCATGGTTATTTCAGGAACCGTGATAAAAAGTTGACTTTTAACCACGGTTATTCCATAACCGTGATAAAAAGTTGGACCTTTTACCACGGTTATTCCAGAACCGTGATAAAAAGTGGAACCTGTTACCACGGTTATTCCCGAACCGTGATAAAAAGTGGAACTTTTTACCACGCTTATGGTCACAACCGTGGTTAAAAGTTTTTTTTTCTTAATGCAGGATTCGTTTTATTCATTACCCAAACTTGTACGCAGAGAACCAGACAACCCAATATATAAAATAAGAGATGAAAAATAATAAATTTCAATAAAACTATATAAAACAACAAATATGGTACAAAAATACGCAATATGATAATCCTAAAGCTACACTAATAGAAATAAATCCTATAACTAAGAATAATAAACAACAAAGACACTACTTAAGTCCATCCTTTACTTGAAGAAAGCTGGTGGCCCAATGGTTTTTGATTTCGTTAACATATTTTTCTAGGAATGTTGAGGAGTCTTGAAAGTGCTGCAAAGAAGAGACATTGTTAAGTAGCAAGCAAATAATTGATAAGTAGTATATGAAAACCAAATTAGAAATGTAGGAAGTGAAAACTTACAGTTGTCCATCCATCTACTATACCGGATTGGACAATGGTGAGCATCGTCTTCATGACGAAATACCCGCACTCAAAGCTACCATCCTGCCGATAAGACTACAAGGTACCACACATTGAAATCACAATTGGTTATTGTTTTTGTTACTAATTGAGGTAACTTTAAAAGTAATGCTTGTTAATTAAAATTACTTACTTTTGGGAAGACCCACTGTAGTTTTTTCTTACCCACTCCGCCCTGTAGTCGACAGTACCCATTAAAAGCCTTGTGATAGGATAAAACACCAGTTCAGTTAATAGAATGAATTAATTAAATATGTAAATTTGTCTAAGTTTTGAAAGCAGCTTACACGTCGAGTATTTTCATGTAGTCCACACCAGGGTTCCCATGCAAGGAACAGAAGCATGCAACAATCCCATCCTTAGGGCAAATAACTAGCAGTTGCCAGTGAAGGCTGTAATGAACATTGATTAGTAATAACACCAAAATGATTAAATTAACAACACTAACTATGTATTTAGTAGAAGACTCTTACTCTCTATGAAATGGCGCAAGGTACACAGTCTTTTTCGAGGCATCCATCCAATTCTGGATGTATGCCTGAATATCTGCCTTGCTGTTCCCGCGAACTTGTATTAGAGAGGGCTCTAGGAAACCATAAGTGTCATGGACACCCCTCTCTATGCAAAGTCTATATAGAAACCTAAGAAAATTTACACATGTTTAGTTAGTGAAAATAACATTTTAATTCACACAATCATTGAACAAAAAACATTATACTTACAGCTCCCAACATTGAATCACAGAAATGTTCAACATCGTCCTCCCCATCAGGACCTCACACAGGTCAGGCTGTGCAACGTACACTGGCAAGGTACTTGGGCGACCAAAAACGGATTCATCCCATGGGATCTCGACGACGTCGTCGCGTAACTCAGCCGATAAAGCCCATAGTTGCTCCATCAGCTCAAGGGGGGCTTTACCGGCCTTGCTGGGCCAACACCCTGCTAAAACAGTTAAAAAATTAGAAGCAATTTTGGATTATTTGAACCATAAGATAATATAGAATTGATGCTAGTTTAAGGAGCATACCTGGGGACCCGAATCTGACAAAAGTCTGGTCGGCCACATAAGGAAGTGTCCTACAGCCTGCCCGACCAGTTGTACCTCAGGAGTTGGAATGGGCACAGCTACCTCCGCGTCGAGGACCTGTATAACCGAAACCCTTGACACATCATCAGGCATTGCTTGATGGTGAACCAAAGGGCCTAGGTTATACACTGAACCAATGGCAACTGGCTCTTCCACTCCATCAACAAAGAGGTCACACTGACGACAGTCTCCAAGATTTACGTCATCATCATCACCGTCAAGTGCAGCACACGACCCCTTTGTACTGACCCGCCTAATCTGCATATTTACACAACATTTTGAAGTTATTCAAGAAATAATGATAACAAACCATAAGTAATTCAATTAAATGATGTACAATATAACCTGTGGGTCCACCACCGGGGGTGTACGTTGATGTTGTTGACTGAATGACACCATCATCTCACTCCAAAACCGTGCCATCTCCTCTTGAAGCAGCCTCTGCATCTCCTCCTTAGCCTCTGCCTTCACTGCAGTAACCTTCTCCTACAAGGTCTTCTCTAAATCAGAGATTGACTGGGAGGAGGCAGCGGGACGCCCAAAATAAGTTCAAAGGCCTACGGAGAAAGAACAATTAGAAACAGAATGTTAATATAAAGAATGTAACCAGTTGGGAGCATAAACATACCATGACCGTGACCAGCTGCACGGACTCGTCCAGGGTGCTCTGGTTGGCCAATGGCGGTGGTCAGGATATCATCCCTACCGTGTGACACGAAAGACCCTTGGGTCGACTGCTCCACCAAGGAATCCTGCAATCAAACCCTAGTGATTAGTGTACTTAGTACCCAGATGGACAATTCAAGTATCATTAAACCTGATAAGAAGCTTGTACTTACAATTCGTTGGGCAACCTCCTCAGCATGAGATGAAGTGTACTGACCACTCTTCCTTGTCCTGGCACGCTTCCATTTGTCGTGGTGTGCGGGTGGGGAGGGGGATCCACAATAGTGGTGTCAGGGTGGCTGCTCTGGCGTTGACTGGATTTCTTCTCTAACATCCGATCCTCCAACAGTCGGTAACCCCCGCGTGACAACCTATGAGGGTAGTCATTTTTCGCACGAATTCCCTGTGCTTTCATGCGTTTAGCCTGCAACAAAAACAATTCAAATACATTTATACCTTATATATACTTGCATGAAAATAATTCCAAAACATTAAAAGTATAAGGTATTAACCATAAAGTCGTCCATCTGCCTTGATGCAACAAACGAATCCCAAGTCTGCTGATCTATAAATGTGTATGAGTCTCCGGGAAACTTGCCCTGCTTCTTCCAGAAGACATACCTAAAATTCAAAATAGTTGAAGTAAGAAACTGACATTTTTAGGACAGGACAAATTTAAACACTTAATTTATAACAAGCATGCATACGTGGAAGTCAGAAAGGTCTTGAATGACCTCCATCGTTCAACGATCTCAGACATTATCTTCCTACGCAGTGTATCGGCTGCAGGAATATCCCAAGCATCCTACAAGTGTCAAATAAACAAGGTTGAGTTTAGTATGCATATCAAATTGTAATACAAGTAAAAACCAAATGTGCAGTTAAAGTACTTACAAGAATATCAGCCCAAATAGCATTCTTCATGACCTCCTCAACACTATCCCAATCAGGGATAATGATGGACACCTTCGACCTTGCCAAAACACCCAAGTAACTCTGAAACTTGGCAGCGTTAGGTCCCAAAGTCCTCCCCATGCAAATATCAATGTCAACATGGGTCCTTTGACCCTGATGGCGCCTAAGTGCAACATCGGACATCCGGGTAACACCTCGACTCCTCTTACCTGAGGAATTTGTATCCTGGGAGTCGGATCTCGCTGATGGACCCTCGTCAGCCATAAGTATCTATTTAAAGAAGCAAAAAAACCATAGTAAGTATAATAAACACATTACATATACAAATTAAATAATAAATACATGTTTCTTTTTTATTAATGAACAATACATACAATCAATGATACACAAGCTTGACATACAAATAATACATACAATACATACCCTATGTTTCCCACAGACCTTCCTGGTGATCATGACAAGTCGCCACTATATCATCTATGTGATCTTCCACATTCCCAGACGGCGTACATGTTGTTAGACAAGGTATGTCTAGGACATCAAGAGTTGGATCTCTAATGTTGTGTCTACCTTGGGCAACAACTGACCATCTTTTATCAGACGGGTCAACAATGTAAAAAACTTGCTTCACTTGAGCTGCCATGATGAAAGGATCCTCCTTGTGACCTACCTTATTTACGTCTACCAATGTAAATCCAAATTCATCTATCTTGATACCGTTCTTACTATCAACCCATTTGCATTTAAACATAGGAATAGTGAAACGACCATAATCAACTTCCCATATATCTTCAATGACACCAAAATAACATAACTCGGCCATGATAGGGTTATTGTCCTTTGAAGTGGAGAAATACATTGATTCGGCCACAACCATAACTCCACTATTCTGCACCGTACTCTTGTCATCCTGCGCCCTTGTATAGAATGAATAGTTATTTATGTCATACCCACAATAGGTGATTACATCAAAGTTAGGACCTAGTGCTAGTCGAAGTAATGTCTCAGGGGCCGATGTATCTCTAAGAAGGTTTGTTTTGAACCACTGCATGAACGTTTTGTTGTGTTCATTCAACACCTATTTTTCAGTCATTCTAGGGTTGTTTCTCTTCACAATGTCTTTATAAGTCGTTAAATACAGGAGGACGGCATCTGTGTTGTTCAAAACATACAAGTGTGCTTGGAGGACTTCATCACGTGACATGCTTTTAATTCTTTTCCCAATGGTACCTTTCCCATCTAATCGCCCTTCGTGACGAGTCTTAGGAATGCCAATGGTTTCAGCCTGTGACAGATAATCAGTGCAGAACTCAATTGCTTCCTCTGTAATGTACCTTTCTACTATTGATGCTTCAGGTCGGCGTTGGTTCTTCATATAGCCTTTCAATATTTTCATATATCGCTCTACGGGATACATCCACCTCAAGAACACTGGTCCACACAAACGAACCTCCCTTACCAAATGGATGATTAAGTGTACCATTATGTCAAAGAATGAAGGCAGGAAATGCATTTCCAATTGACATAGTATAAGAAAACCTTCATGTTCCAATGCTTCCAACTCCTCGTGGGTGATTACTTTGGAACATATGGCATTGAAAAACAAACACACCCTTGTTATCACATGTCTGACATTTTTAGGGAGAATGTCACAAATGGCAATGGGTAGAAATTGTTGCATTAACATATGACAACCGTGTGACTTTAAACCCACTAACTTCAGATCCTTCATGGAAACACAAGTCTTGATGTTGGAACCGTACCCAGATGGAACTTTCACACCATGAAATGATTCACACAAACTTTGCTTCTCTTTTCTAGACAAGGTATGACATGCTGGAGGCAAATATATTCGTTTGCCCTTTGCTTGTGGGTGCAACTCCTCACGTATACCTAATAACTCAAAGTCTAGACGCGAATTCAGGCCGTCCTTAGTTTTTCCAAGTATGTTTAACAGGGTTCCAACCAAACTATCACACATATTTTTCTCCACATGCATCACATCAATACAGTGCCTCACATCAAGCTCTTTCCAATATGGCAGATCAAAAAATATTGACCTTTTCTTCCAGTTCATTTTTGTAGCGGACTGCTTCTCAAACTTACCAAGAACCACATTGGCGTCTTTGATCGTTTCATATACTTGACGACCCGACAATGGTGGAGGAGGCCCTTCAAACTCTTGCACACCGTTGAATGACTTCTTTAACCTACGAAGTGGATGATTAGCCGTAAGAAACCTACGATGTCGAAGATAAACATTTTTCCTTCCATGATGCAGTCGATCAGAACTAGTTCCCTCCTCACACACAGGACATGCTTTATGACCTTTGATGCTGTAGCCCCAGAGGTTACCATACGCAGGAAAATCATTAATTGTGCAGAATAACAAGGCTCTCAATTTGAAGTTTTGGCCTGCAAACCCGTCAAACACATCAACCCCCTCTTCCCATAACATTTTCAGGTCTTCAACTAACGGAGTTAAGTATACATCAATGTCGTTCCCCGGTTGTCGTGGACCAGAAATCATCATCGATAACATAACATATTTCCGCTTCATGCACAACCATGGCGGCAGGTTGTAAACAAACAACAAAACAAGCCACGAACTGTGGTTTGTGCTCAAGTTCCCAAACGGGTTCATTCCGTCAGTGGCCAGTGCAAGCCTAACATTTCTTGGGTCATGAGCAAAATCTGAAAACATCGTATCCACTTTCTTCCACTGCAATGCATCTGCCGGATGCCTAAGTTGTCCATCAACAACCCTTTCATCAGCATGCCATCTCATAAGCTTTGCATCATCTACATTGGCAAACAGATGCTTTAGTCTCGGCACTATAGGGAGATACCATAACACCTTCGCAGGAGACCCTTTAGTGCAGACTTCATCAGAGTCAAGTTGTTTCTTCTTATATCGTGACACCCCACACCTAGGACATCGATGCAACATTTCATACTGACCACGGTATAATACACAATCATTTGGGCATGCATGTATTTTGGTATACTCCAAACCCATAGGACACAACACCTTCTTAGCCTCATAGTTACGATTTGGCAAGGTGTTACCAACTGGGAGCATTTCTTTCAACAACTTAAGCAAGTCAGTGAAACTTTTATCTGTCCACCCATTTATCGCTTTCAAATTAAATAATCATAAAACCGCTGACAACCTCGTGAAATTGGCGCAATTCGGATACAACGGCTTCTCAGAATCCTCACATAGACTTGCATATACGTGAGCTTTCTTAAAACTTTCTATCCCCACGTTACGTATCATATCCTCAAGTCGGTCATCCATGTCGTCATCAACCTCATGCGCAAAGCTTTGGTCTTTTGTTTGAAAACTGGTACTTGGCACTTTAACATGTTCACCATGCCATATCCATCGCGTATACGTCTGAAGAAATCCATCACACAATAGATGTTCTCGCACCTCTGCCAATTCTAGCCGACGCATGTTTAAGCATTTAACACAAGGGAAAAAATACATTCCATTAACCTCTTCAGCATTTCGTATCACGTACTCTATGAATGTTTCGACTCCACTCTCATATTGTGGACTTATACGTGATGCAGTTATCCAACTTCGATCCATACTCACTGTTTACAATACCAGTAAATTTATCGGTGCTATGAATCTACTTTCTTCACAAAGGTGGTGGTCCTACCCATTCGGGATGAACATTTTTCTATACATCATAACTACATACAACTTAGGAGTTATTTTAAAATTTGATAAAATTTTGGCAGCATTTCGCATTGGTCTCTAAGTACACAAAATGAAAGTGGTGACATCAAATTCAACCACAACCAAATATGCACCCAGAGAACAATATAAAATTTAACTAACCAAAACTTGATCAAATTTTAAAATTACTCCTAACTTGTACATAGCAATGATGCATAAAAAATTGTTCATCCCAAACTGTCCAAACGGACAATTCAAGATTCAACACAAATGATGAAATCAATTAATTTAATTACCATTTGTGTCGAATCTCAAACGGGAAAACTATGGTTTACTCATATACAATTTAAAATATAACAAATAAAAATTAACTTTAGTGACACAATTAAAATTCAAATTAAAGACAATAAACATGGTATTTATAAGTATTGAGAATTTTTTCTACTTTAATTCTCGCTTAGATATATATTTTATGTCATTTTACATTAAATACTAATGTCACCTAACATATTTTAATTAAATCACTTAACTTATCAATACTAACTCATTTATTTGTTTGTCTTGATAAACAAACTCTTAACAAATAAATAAAATGTTCATTTATCTTATGTAAGAATCTCAATTTAAAAATCTAAATCTGCTACTAGTACTAACTACATTAATTGATTCAAGTGCTAATTTGTGAGGAGAAGTAAACCTGTGCATTAATTATGATACATATATAACACACTTTTAAGTATTAGATACATTATAAAATTTTAATTTAAGTATTCTAAAGTTATAATATATAATAATTACCATTAAATGGACTTTAAACATGGACTTTAAACTACAGAAAAATTGATAATTACCATTAAATGTAAGGTTTTCGTTAACCTTAGCAACTAAGCTTAAGACTTTCTTATTAAAAAGGGCACTTCTAATGAAATAATTTCATTCATATCTTCCTAAAATTATCTTTTTTTATTAACTTATTCAATTTTTACACTTGGGAGGTTAACAAAATCACTTGTAATACTATAAACTATGCATTCATAATGACTATGCTAGAGTTGTTTTTAGTAAAGAAAAAATTAAAAATTACAGAAACTATATATAATGACTATGCTAGTGTTCATACATACTACATGAAAGCAACCAAATAAAAGTTAATCTTGGCAACACTTCCTATAATATAATTAAAGAATGGATTAAAAAAAAAAGTAAAGAGCGTACCTGAAGGAGAAGACGAACAGCGTGCGAATAGCTCGAATGGAGATGGAGAAGATGAACACTAGCGTGCGTCGTGCGTGCAAGACAACCAAGAGCTGGAGGGATGGAGATGAAGGGAGACCACCAGCGTGCGTCGTGTATGCAACAGCACCAAGAGATGGAGAGGAGGAGGGGAGAGCGTGCAAGAGAAGGGAAATGCAAAGATGGAGAGATTAAGAGAGACGAAGATAGAGAGATGAAATGGAATATGAAGTGAAGGGAGAGGGAAATGAAATATTTGCTTAGACCAAGGAGGGAAATGAAGCTGTTGCGGAAACCAAGGAGGGAAATGAAGGTTGCGGAAATGAAAGGTCAGGAATAGACCACGGTTATCAAAGAACCGTGGTAATAGACTCCAATAATCACGGTTTAATGGGCAACCGTGGTAATAGCCTCAACCTTTTATCACGGTTCTAAGGGAAACCGTCCTTGTAGCTAATTTTCAAAATTAATTTTAAAATGCAAAAACCATATAACCACGGTTGGCTAAAAACCATGGTTGTAGATGCTTTAAAATTAAATTTAAAAATTTTTAGCATACCTATTACCACGGTTATAATTAACCGTGGTTAAAACCTTCACCCATAATTTCAAAAATGCCACTGCGTTTATTTTTACCATGGTTATCTCATAACCGTGGTTATATCCTGTCCTCATATGTACTTTTTGCACTAATTAGAAAGATTGAATCCTGAGTGTAGGTTCCACTTGAGGATTGCTCTCTTTCCATTTCATATTGCTACCAAACAAAACAGATTCTGTGGCATAACCTTCTTTTCTTTCTCTCATAAATTGCTCCTCCATTTTTATACCCAATCAAACAATGGTTTAATCTTCTGTGCCAGTTTCATTATATATATATTGTAGTTTTAAAATGAGAAAGCTATATTATAGTAATGAGTTATGATATTAAAAGGAAAATTTTCACAAATCTCTATTGTAATCAAATGTTAGCATTACTCTCAAGAGTTTACAAAGCTACATTTAAAAATGGCTGATGTTGATTCTTTTGGGGTCCAAGGAGTAGTAAGTATAAGAGCCAATAAAATGAATAAATATTTTTTTATTACCAAATAAAGAAGTTTCATAATTTAAGTAATTTTATATTATTTAAAATCTGAGAATTAATTGTACCATCATAAAAGTTAAAGGGTTAGATATGTTATTTTTTATGTATTTTTATCAAAATTTGGTTTTGGTTAACGAGTTATTTTTATTGGTTTCAATCCTTATGTTCTTAAAAATGGTTCAATAACATAAGAACCGAAATCAATAAAAAAATAACCGATGAATTAAAATAAAAAATGATATAAAAACATAAGGACAAAAAATATATTTAATCTAAAATTAAAATGGTTCAACAAAAACGGTATAATGATACATTAACTTTAATCCAATTATTCATTAATAGTAGTAAGAAGATAGAACACAATAATTTAAGCTGTATTACATTATCACACACAATTACTCTTATAATCTCAAGTTTAAGATGAGTCCATATAATATTAAATCGTAATGCTCATATGTGCCCCCATTTTTTCGTTTCTATTCCTTTTTCTTTCCCCTATTGATTCAATACATATATGATTTAAGTAACTCGTTGTCAAATCCATTGCAATTTATATTGCTTGTGTTGTTGGTTAGTTTTTCGAGACAGCATCGCAATAGCAAAGGAATGTGACTAATGAATGAAACAGACAAACGCCAAAGACTAGGAAATGACTGCTATCATATATTCTATGCATTTTGCTATTGGCTACATTTGCTTATTTTTGGGCTAATTGTGCTGACTTAACTTGACACTTTATTCAATATGGTTAAAAATTATTTTAACAAGCAAGGAAAGTTTAATATGACAGAAGTAACACAATAACACCTCCAAAAGTTGAGCTTAAAAATGAAACTAAAAGCAACCTATTTTAAAATAAGATTCAAAGTACCTTATCTTTCAGTTACATTATGTTATATAATTAAAGCGTAGATTAATATCATCAAATCAAAGTGGTGCAGCGGAAGCGTGGTGGGCCCATAACCCACAGGTCCCAGGATCGAAACCTGGCTTTGATAATCAAAGAAGCTTCCCTTCCCAAAAGATTTTTTGGGTTTTAAAAATAACCAAAAATGTAGGTATTTACAAATAACTGGACTTTTTTAACAGCTATCACTCACTTTCCCTTATTCACACTCCCATCCAAAAACATGTTATTGTAGTTTTTTTTTTTATTATCCCCATTAAAAAATTTAGGAATGTGTTTCATTTATAGTATGAATTATAAGTATAGTTTTTTTTTTCAAACCCATTTAGTTTAATTGTATTTTTTCTGATCATCTCGTGTTTTCTTTCATTTTTAAATTTCAACTTCATTTTAGTTCAATTGTATTTTTTTTCCTTCTCCATCTTTACTTTCTTTAGATGTATATACAAGTTTGAGTATATCTAAGAAAGTAAGACACTATAATTACATATTGTTTATACATAAAGAATCTGAAAGCTAAAAGAACTAGGTCGTAGCTAGTAAATGAATTAGATAAGTTGAATTATTGTAATTAATTATCAATCATTTGTTTTTCCTAATCAATTGGAATGTTAATTTACTGGAAATGGATTAAGCAACTCTTTTTGTTATTGTAATTGAGAGTACTTTATTCATTTTTTGGTTATTTTTCTATCACTATATATATGATTAATCCTATTAAGTATTAGAAATATTTTTAAAGAAAATATAAAATCTTTTTTTTAAAATAATATCTTTAAGGAAAGAGTTGAATATCCATCCATAAAAAAATATTAATGGATAAGTTAGATGTTTTTAATTAAATAAATTCTGGATGACCTCAAACCTAATTAAATGAATGTTATATGGATTGATGATTTTTTTTTTTAACCACCCATTATAATTCAATTCAAAATTAATCTGAACCATGCAAATGGCATACCTAGTTTCTTTAATTCTATATTCTTATTCACAAATTTTAATGATAATGTGAGGGTCTAGGATCAGGATTCAGGACTAAGGTCAGTCCATAGCTGAAGTTGTTAATTTTCCTTTTCTATTCAAATTTAATTTCTCTCCCAGACTCCAAAAAGTCCCAACAGGCTATGATTTACGCTTTTGACCCATACTAACTCTAAAACACACGAAATTGAGATTGTAATGGTATTGCCAAAGAATACTATCATCTGTTAGCACCCTCCCTGTAGACACATCTTGAATTTGATATTGAGGGTATATCTGCTGCCATCAATATGCATTTCCAATGTAAACATTGATTAACAAAGACGGCTCAAGAAGTTCCATGGATTTATAATGATATTGCTGGCACTTCTAATGGTGCGATTCCTGTGTAGTGCAATATGCACCATTCCAGAGACCAAAGAAGATGACATATTTTCCTCCCGACATTGATTAACAAGTGAATGTTCAGGTAGTATTCATGGCAGTTTAAGAGGAAAAGACTAAGTTTGTACGAACAACCCAATCAATGAACTACCTCCAAATATTATTATTGGTATTCAAATAATTTGAAACTTGTAAAAACATTGAACAAACCAAGTTCATTATAGACACACTTTTGCCAGCTGCATGTGAAATTCATTATTTCAATGATTTCACGCGTGAGGCAAACAAGACAAATATTTTAAACGTGGAGTTTGAAATAGTCTCACTTTACAATTTGACACTGTTAGCCCTACTCTTGAGTGTAACTGTTACTGGGTCAACCAGTTTAGCCATGAAACAAAATCCACACCATATGTGAAAGACAGAAATCACAGGCATGTAACAAATGGTGCTAGATCTAGACATCTAGAAAGGGGAAGGGAAGTGATTCTCATAGATAATAGCTAATATGAAAAAGGGTCCACCACGGGACAACAAATTTTATAAATTGTGTGACTGCTGGAAATATTCAACTGGATTTCCAATGATTACTCATTTTCCTTTGTACCATACATGCTTCAGGACCACATTACAAGAAAAGAATTTTTTGTACCTATCAAGAAGTTTATCTTCTCATACATATATATACAAATAAAAAGGAATTACTAACAGGGTGGATCTGGATTGTACTTTACTGATTCCCTCCAAATGAGCTCTTTGATGTGCTCTTCAGTGCATGTTGGCTGCTCAAAATCAAAATTGAATGGCCTGGGACCAACTGGTTCGTCATTGATGTCATGAAGTGATGCAAGATATGGGTGATGCAGTGCTTCATCAACTGGTGCAAATAAACGGAAATACTACATAAGTATTATAAAAATGATAAATGGCCTTCAATAAGCAAGTTATAATTTTTCCTTGAAATATAACTCTTCCAGTATACCAGTAATGCGTTTGTTGGGATCAAAGACAAGCATCTTCTCTAGCAGATCCAATGCCTCAGCAGACATGTTTGGGAAACTAGCCAAGAAATTTTGCTTCCTAAATTGAGGAAGTTGTCTAACATATCTTCTGGCATTTTCACTTCGGAGAAATCCAAGGCTGGCATCATCGGGTGAACCTAATAACTTTTAACCAAAAGGAAAATAGAACGAACACCTGTGATGTTACTATTTTGTAGTAATCAAGTTTCAAGCAAGTAGGTAAGTAAAACATTAGCTTATATGCAATTCTTCAACATTTTACTCTTTTAATAATAACATTTGAGATGGACGTTAATCAGATGGCGTATGATATGCCTTTTGTTATTCCCTGGTGTAGAAGTGGAAGCAGGGATTGGATACAGATTCCAGGAATTGTTGCAATGCAACATAATATGCAGGCTTATAAAACAAACCATAACGGTGCTAAAGGTATTGGCATATCATATAAAAATAGTTATTGCCAATATCAACAATAGTAAATTAGCAATACCTAGATCCAAAAGGTAAACATGAAAGAAGAAGAATTGGAAGTTCAAAAAGCCTATTGTCAATTCTAAACAAATTTGGGTCATTCTATTTTTAGGAAATCATAGATTGAAAACCTTTAATAGAATCGAATTTCTGAAGTTAATTATCTAGCTAATAATGTGTTGACAAAAGTAAGAGTTACAAAACAATAGGAGTAAGTAACAAAATGAAAACTGATGCCTTTTTGTTTCTAATGGTTTCAGCTGGGGGACATTATGGATGTTGGGAAAGTCAAAGATCATTTATTTCTCATGAGAATAATTCTTTCAGAAATATGGTTCACAAGTGCAAATCACTTTAAAGAAGGATGATAAATTTATAGAACAACGACCAATAAACTAATGCAATAGGTAACTAATCCAATAAACTATTAAGAAAGTTTTAGCAGCATGTAATTTCAAATGGAAGCACCAAACCCATACCTCGGTTATAAGCCTCAGTTGATGAACATAATCTTTCCCAGGGAACAAGGGTTCTCTGGTCATAATTTCAGCAAATATGCAACCAACAGACCACACATCAATCGCAGAGGTGTACTCAGAACAGTTAAGAAGCAATTCCGGGGCTCGGTACCATCGGGTGACAACATATTCCGTCATGAAATCTGTTTCAGATGTTGTCCTTGCCAAACCAAAGTCCCCAATTTTAAGGTCACAGTTGGAATTCAAAAGTAGATTACTAGGCTTAAGATCACGGTGCAAGATATTAGCCGAATGCACATATTTCAGCCCCCGTAACAGTTGATATAAAAAGTACTGCACAAATTAATTTCAAATGAAAAAACAGAAACACAAGTCAAAACTTAACACATCTTATGTAACAACTAAGAAACCTTTTATCATTAGAAGGAAATCAAATTTCACATTCAATTCAAGCTAACCTATTTAACCCACATGTCTTTTTAATCACTTGAAAATACATTAGCAATATGGTAAATCAATGTTGGTCTATTTTTTCCAACTGTATAGAACATATTAGAAAATAGTAGGTTCAACTTAACCTAAAAGCTAGTTTATACGGAGTATTTTGGTCATATTTAAGGATAAAACATTTGGTGCGTGAAATTTACAAAATTAGACATTTACAGGTAGCCCAATATTCAAACTGCTTAGACGGTGATACCATATTAAAAAATGAAGGGTCTAACTCAACCTAAAAATTAACGAGTTTGAGCCTGTCTCAAACTTTATAATGAGTATTCCGACCATTTACCTAATCGATATATTACATATCTTAACAGAGCATAATTGCAAAACTGAAAAGTGAAAAAGGTAACAAGAAGAAGAAAGCAAAACCTGACAATGGTCATCATTCAGATGTTGGTTAGAACGAATAATCTGATGAAGATCAGTGTCCATCAATTCATAAACAACATAAACATCATTGAAGGAATCCTTTTTGGGAGGTCGTATGATATCCTTAATGGCAATAATCTATGAAAAATGAAGTGCATAATCAATAAATGAATATAGAAATAAAAAGAGATTAATCCAATTAAAGTTAATTACATTTTCATGGTCCATGTGGCTAAGGAGCTTAATTTCCCTCAAAGTCCTTTTAGCGTCAATAATGTTGTCGAAAGCGTTACCAATTTTCTTAATGGCAACTTCCTCGTGCGTATCGGAATTAACGGCAGCACTGAAACAAACACAGTGAGGTTAGGTTTATAATGAGAGTAAGAAAGAATAGGAAGGGAAGGGAAGAGCAATGAAGCATAATACCAAACAATGCCGTAAGCGCCTCTACCGATAGGGCGAATGGGAGGAACATACTTAGAAGAGAGCTCGAACAAGTTACCGAATAAGTTGTATTGCACGTATCTACCTCCGTGACTCATAACCCTTTCAACCCTCTCTTTCTCTTTGCTTCCCATCTTCAATCTTCAATCTCTTTTTGGGACGGAAATGCTATGAACTGCAATGTCAAATTTATACATTTTGACAATAATTTATATGAAGTAGACTCTTTCAACTTTCAATTCAATAAGCATTCATTCCACTTGTGTGTGCTTTGCCCATTCCAATTACTCAACTCATTGAGGTCAATTGCCTTTACAATTATTTTAATTCAACTTTAAGTCACGTGTCGACAACGTCGATCATGTAATTAATCCGTAGATACCTTAATTGATAGGATAACTAATACAAGTTTTAAAGGTATTTTATATTCAATATGAAGTGGCAAGGCAACTTATAAAACTAGCAATGCAATTCTGACCTCCAAAAAAGTTGAAGAAACCAGTTGAATTTTTCAATAACAAGTTGAAAAGCGTGTGAGCATGTAATTCTTTGCACTAAATTAAAGGCATGTTTCGTTATTCATTAGAGTTGATTAAACCTCAAGTTTGATAGGCTTGAAACAATTCTTAATTTGTTGAAATAACATAACTCTTCACAATAGATTCAAGCTTGAGCTCTAGTGATTTCATATTAGAGAATGTAACATATTCTCAACAAACTTTAAACATTAGAGTAACATTTTTAACAAGATCTTTTAGTTATTCTTTAGATTTAGATTTAATTACAGCTTGACATTTTATTAATTCTTTAATTGACTTTTATTATATAAAAAAATATATTTATAATCACACAAAATTTTTAAACACCAACTATTTTATTTACCATAACAAACTTGATTATAACATTAACAAAATCGAACTTTTTTATTATTTACATAAAAGGCGGAAATAGTGGCTTTCTCACCATATATCAGGCTTTCTTTTGGTGCCTACTTATGGCCCAACCGTCCCCACCGGTACATGGATCATTTTGGGCTTTTTTCTTCTTTACGCTTATCTACAATTCTGTGTGTATATATATATATATATATATATATATATATATATATATATATATATATATATATATATATAAAAGAGGCATGTGCTTTAATTAAATTTGGATAAAAAAGGAAATTGCTTTGATAAAAAAGACAAATAAATTTTCTATTTATTACACCTTTTTTATCGTACTTATGAAAAAAATAAAATCATTTTGAAACATTTGTAAAAACTGATTCTGTATTGGAATGAAGAATTTTAAGTGAATGAAAATAAAATGAATAATAAGTTCAGGCAATAAATTAAAACAATTAAAAATAAGAAGTCAGCCTATATTTGAATGAAGAATTTGAAGATGGTAGTTTTATTTAATTAAGTGTTTAGTCTCTATAAAAACAACTTTATTTTATTGTTCAGATTTAATCACTATTGTTAGTTTTATTCTGTTAATTGTTATCAGTGTTTAGTGACGACTTCTCATTAATGGATTTTTAAGAAAAAAACTAATTATTATATATACATATATATATCATTACATGTTTTTTTTATTACACACACCAGGTATTTGATGAAAATATTGTTACTTTTTTAATAGGTTATCAATTATTGAGGAATTTGATTATATGAAATGTTATTAATCTCAATTTTTAAATAAAATGATGACTAATTGTAAGTTCTCTTTCTTTTGACTGCTATAATTTATAATTTATATAAATATTAATTATTTAATATTTTTTAGTGTACGTTAAGCTTAATATAACCATGTTAAAAATTTAATTTAATTTAATTTTAATTTTGCTCCCCTAAAGAAAGATGTCTAGTTCCACCACTATTGGTGTTGCTCTTTTAACCGATGAAATGATAACAAAATTGATGATAAAAAAGTTTGAAACAACGATAGTCAAGAATCCACATGGTATAGTTATACATTGCAATTAATAGAACAATTAAATTAGAAAAATTAATAGTAAAGACTAACTCTAGATAATAAAATAAAGTTATAAACTAAATCCTAACCATTATTTTATAGAGACTAAATTTAAATCTTAAAAATTTTATAGAGACTAAAGACTTATTCAAACATAATTAGTTCTATAAGAGGATTGATAAATGTTGTTTTTTTTTATCAAGAAATTTAGAATCTCATGATTTTAACAAATCAACTGAGATTTTTTTTTTCAATTAATAAGATTTGAAGCAATTGGGACATAATCAAACATTTACATTCCTTAAGGTTACTCTTTGATTACCTAAACAAATTACTCTTTGATTACAAGGCATGATGACACACTAAATGGGTGTTTTGCTTTTGTCACAATAGAAATTAATTATAGATTAATGTAACTATATAAAAACAATTTCCTTTAAGCAAAAAATACAAAGAATATATAACTTCAACTCAGATATAATATGATAAATCTAGAATCAATTTTGAGGGAGTTTAGAAACTTAATTAAACTAATATTTAATACATAAAAATTGATTTTAGTGTTATCACCGCACGAAACTTACACTAAAAAGGAGTGTGACGAAATTGGCACACGATGGGTAAAAGGAAAACCTAGAAAGCGAAAGCTTACTCTATAAGACAGATCGAGTTGTTATATAGAAAAAAGACGCAAAAAAATATAAAAGGCAAATCATCATTATTATAATTCAAAAGCCACCAAATGTACAGTCAAATAGCAAATTGAAGATGTTTTCCAAATCTTCAAAATCAAACTTGTTCCAATCGCCTTTATTATTCTCTCTCTTTTTTTCCTCTTCCTTGTCAAAACACTCAATAAACACCTCACGCAATATGGTTATATATATATATATATATATATATATATATATATATATATATATATATTATATATTATCCTCACTCATCTTTCACAATCTTCCCAATCACCAATCAAAAGAGTGAAAAAAAAGACAGAAAAAACTTTAAAAAAAAAGAAGCAACCTCTGCAAGTTTCAGCCTGGCTTGGACCATTGTTGAGAACTCTTCCTAGTTAGAGGGAGCATGACATGACAATGTTGCAATCATAAAGAAGAAGGAAAAGGAGAAAGTGTATTTGTTGTTGTTGTTGTTGCCATATTTGATGCAAGTTCTTCCCCTCCAAGTTGTCCTTCAACATTGTCCCAAAAAAGAAAACTGGGACAACACTGTTGCTGATCATTCTCCACCCACTCATTCAACTCTTGTCTCTGCAAACACTCCAAATTCATTTCTCCTTCCTCTTCCATACTACAAGAATGCACCACCATGTTCTCTATTAACGGTGGCAGATCATAGTTATTGCAATTCTCCATAACTGTAAAAGTGGTTGCTGCTGGTTGAGGAGTAATGGCATGAACATGATGATGGCTCATGTTCCATGTTTCAGAGCTCAAACATACGGAATCTCCGAATAGAACTTCTGCTCGTACGTTGGTGTCTGTTGTTGTTGTTGCTGCTGTTGTCCCTTCTAGTGAACTAGTGTCAAACATAAATAAGGGGCAAGTTGAGGAAAATAACGTTTCTTGCACTTGTGGCTTTGTTGTTACACTTTCTTGGTTTGAAAAGTGATGATCAATTAATTGGTTGGAGTTATAATTGTATTGCAAGGGGTGATCAACATTTTGTGATGTTGTTATTGATGAAGTCATTGAAGGCTTTCTAATCTTTTTCTTGATCCAAGAATTCCAATAGTTTTTTATTTCGTTGTCAGTTCTACCCGGCAAGTGGCTTGCAATGTGAGCCCATCTGCATTTAATTACCAAATTATACAACAGAAGGATCAATTAATTATTAATTATGAAAAACTGTATCTTTTTAGTTAAGATGCTTTGCTCAAAATCGTAATTTGGAAGCATACATGTCGAGAAAAACGTGGCATGAAATGGAGAATAAGATAAGAATTTAGTTGCTTATAAAAAGGATTTCAACAAATAAAATATTTTTAAGAATGTAGAGATGAGAGATTGCGAGTGCACTGAAAGGGGACAAGTAAATTTCAACTGACAAAATTGCCTGCTTAACTTCTCCTAAACTGTAGCTCGGAGGCTGATTGCTCCAATTCATATATTTTGCTTCATTAATTCCTCATAATATACATAATTAGGACTCTATTAATTAATTCCTATATATTTATAACATTGATTATTTTGTTTAGTATCTTAGTCACTTAGTGTTCATAAGTCTCTCAATACCATTTCAAACCTGTTTTGTTTTCCATTCTATTCTATGTAGCAAATTAACCATCTATCTTATACTTTAATATGATTCGAAAGTGGAGAAGGCGATCAATAACATGTCAGATGCCAGCTCAATAGAAAGAAAGAAGAAAGGCATCATATATATAAGGTGCTGGGACAGAAAATGGAAGAATTGAAAGCAAAAAGAATTAAGGAAACAATTAATGGAAAGTGATCAATGGTCATAGTTCAAAATGCATAGTAGAGCTAGTCATGTGTGAAACAAATTACCTGTTGCCAACGACCCCATGAAGACTAATAATTAACTTTTCCTCTTCAGGTGTAAACCTGCCTCTTCTAATATCCGGCCTCAAATAATTAATCCATCTCAGACGACAACTCTTACCACACCTTTGTAGCCCTGAAATATATCACATACAATATATATATATATATATAGGTTGATTAATTCATCACAAAAATAACTAAGTTCATGAGGGAACTATGAATTTATGATGATGAAGCAAATTAGTATAAAGAAATTAAAGACAGACCAGCTTTCTCTGGAACTTCACTCCAGCAACCATAGCCATGAGTGGTGATATATCTGATGAGTTTCTCATCTTCCTCTGGAGACCAAAGACCTCTCTTAACCTTCTGTTGATTGCAACAAGAATGGTGACCCATTTTTGTATCTTAATTTCTAGCTATATATGTCTTCAAATGTCTTTTAGTCTTGAATCAAATGCGGGGATTAATTTGTATGCAATAGTTTATAGGTCTCTCTCTCACACACACACTCACTCTTCTCTCTCCCTTTAAAAGTGAGGGAAAGTACAATATGTCCAATGGGGTTAGCAGTAGCAGACATTTACAACTTGATGGGGTCCATGCAAGGGACCCATATCTCCATCTAACCCTAAAATGACGTTCCATCAACCTTTTTCTAGCTAGTGTGTTGCCATTTTTTCTACGTACGTGTGTAGTAGTATTACGTAACCAAACGTTCTTCACACACTTAACAAGTCCCAAAATAAGGTAACACACATAGGAAGAGCTTGAGGGAATGTTGCCGGTTGTTTCATGCACTCCCCTCTTTGCAACATCACTACCATTACCTTACCTGGATTTACTACGCCTACGTGATCTGAGAGTGATGGCAATTCCATTAATTTGCCAACTAAAGTTACACAAGCTCATCTTTGTATATTCATGTAATTTTTCTAATAAACGTTGCCTAGTTTCTTTAGGTACACATTTTTCTTTTCCAACTAATTAATAACAGCTTTATCCTATTTGGCGCCATCCCATTCTGTATATATACCAAAGTCTGTTTACACCATAAAACTCCACCAACTATAAATTTTTAAAAAAAAAAACTAAATTTCTATCTAAATGAGTATAATTATATTGAAAAATATTGTTTTAATTTCCAAATAAACTTAACATAGTTAAACTGAATCCTAAAGTATATTGTTAAGAATTTAAATTCTATCACGCGTAAATATAAAAATAAAATAAAATGAAAGAGACAAAGTCCATATGAATAACTTTTACGTTTTGAAGAATTAGCCTTAAACATTTTAGTTAGTGGACATTCTTAATTATAAATATTTTGTTTTCTCACGTTTTCATTTATATATTATATAAAACAAATTTCTTATTTTTTATCTGTTTTTTTCATCGAATGGTCTTCTTTTTTCTTTTTTCTTTTTTCTTTCAATAAATGCATCAGAACATACCCTCTAAATGGTTTCTATACCAAACTTTTTCCTATTGGGCTGGAGGAAAAAAACGTTGACCACTCCCATACATTTGCAAAAATATTTGTAAAAAGTAAAAAGCTGTACAAGCATGCACTGTTTAATAAATGTGATAATATATAGGGATGGAGTATGGTTCTTTTTTGTGACTAAGCTTGAAACATAACGTATGCTTGGAGTTCTTTTCTGTGTTATTATGTGTTGAGATCAAAGGATCTATACAAGTCAAGGTAAACTTGTGTCTATTCTCTTTTGTATGTAACTTGTTTGGATTTGATTTGTAAGCAATAATTTATGGTTTTGTCATCAATTTGTTATTGTCACTGGTTAAAAATAAACTATAATATTAACCCTGCTAGTTTATATATTGAGCAGTCATATATAATCTAAGTTCAGTTAGTATACCAGTTAAAAACAAAATATGTGTTAGTGAAGAAGTTAACCGCAAAAATTTAATGCTAATAATTTTATTTTTTCAAAGATTAAATCTTAAAAAAAATATTTTAAGGGGTAATCCTATTTTTAAATCTTTAAGAAGACTAATTTTATTTTTCAACATATATATTAAGTGTGTGTAATGATTTTCTTTTTATTCATCGTAATTTGAAAGTAAAAAAGTTAACTAAATTATAACTTTAGCTAACTTATCTTAGTTTTGAGGAAGGTTTATTCCTGCAATCATAGGCATCATGAAATTTAAGGGAGAAAAGAAATATTGAATTGAGATTTTATTCTCACACTTTCTCTCTCTCTCTCTCTCTCTCTCTCTCTCTCTATATATATATATATATATATATATATATATATATATATATATATATATATGAGATATTTTAATTATTCTAAGGCACATTACCCACGATTTTTAAGTATCTCTTGGTCTTGGCTTAGAGCAAATTAAAAAAAATTTCTTATTCTTCTTTTGAATGGGAGTGTAATACTCATCTGTGTATCTTAAATTTATAAAGATTACATGTTATAAGTTTGGTATCCTTATACCAGTTTGTTTTAATGTATTATGTCGTTTGCTGATAAAAAAATCATTTAACTAATTAGTTTATTCATATTTTTATACATCTGTTGGAGAGATCTTTGTACACACAATCCTTGTTACTCTTCAGTTAGATTAATCTCATGAAAAATTACTTCAATATTTTTAAAATATTAACCTGTGATATAATTTTTGTGACTTATTTTTGAAAAGTGCTATGCTTCTGACGTGTTTAGATACTTCCCCACAAAAACAAGTTAGATTATTCTCATTGTGTGTGACTATTAAGATATTTTGAGGTACAAGAAAAATGTAAATTAACCACTTTATTTCTCATACGCCATTGTTATATCTACTTGTTCAGTGATCTTTCAATGCATTAAAACATGTTTGATTGTAAATTCGTCAAAAGAGCCATCATTGTGAGGCATTACATTGTTAAAGAAATAAAAAAAAATTATTTAAAAAGGGTTATTTATTATTAATGTCCATTCCCCTTATTCTCATAATATATTACTAGATCCATATTTTAAAGAATCTAAGATGTTTGTTTTCTCTCACAAACATGTATATATGAAGTTTCTTATGATTAAAATAATTGATGTCCTTTTTTGCTTAATGCTTACTTATATAATACCTTGGTTAACCTGCGCAAGAATTCATGGTATGCCGTCTTTTATTTTTTTAATATATTATATATTTACGAATTAAAATGTTCATTGGTGACGGCTGGTGGGTGGTAAAGCGTATATTTCATATATTCGAAAGAAGTTCACATAACAAAATTAGGAGATAAACTATTTAAAAATTAAAAAATTAGCTTAAAGTTGAAAGTTGAAAGATGAAAGTTGATAAACTAATTGATTAAATTAAAATATATTTAATAAAGTTAATTAGTTGATAAATATCAAATACCATTATATATATATATATATATATATATATATATCAGGTATGAGTGATTTAAAATATAATAATTAATGAGGATAAAAATATAAAAAATAAAACATTCAAAACTTATAAACCTAAAAATAGTTAAAGTGGTTTGTTAATATATAAACTATTAAAATAAGCTCTTTAATTTATAAAAAAAACTTATTTTTTCTAACAAATTTTTAAATATTAAAATAAATTATAAAATAATTCAAATAGTAAGTCATACTCTTTAAGCATAACCTAAATCTTTATAGTCTATATAATTTCTTATCTTCCAACAGAATCTTCTAAAGCAATATATATTATATACATGTGTGAGAAAGACTGAAAAAATCAGTTTGTTGTTTTATGATTTAAGCAAGCCCACGCTATTAATTATTTTGACTTGATTGTCTCTTCATTTAAATAATAAGGAACAATAAAATCATTAATTAATAATGCTGTTGGAAAAACGTGTATAAGTAACATGATTGACGTCAATTAAAGTTAAAATAGCCTTAATTAATATTCAGGCTTTAGCAAGATTTCGCTGGTTGAAAGTTACAATTATGATACCAATGAAAGCTATAATCATTTGGTGATCCTAATAACATTTCTCAGATGACTTAAAGAGTTAAAGTGGAATACGAGCGTGCATATATATTTCAACTTAAAGAGGCCCTAAGTTTATTTGCAGGACCACTTAAACCACACACGTGATTGTATTACAATCACTCTTCACTCATGTATATGTCTCAGGTAAACTGTGGTTTTCGTTTCTTCATTCTCTGTCTATCTAGCTTTGAGGCTTTTCTAGGGTTCTTTTTTTTATGTATTGATGTTTTATTATATTCGAAGTAAGCATACTAGAGTTTGAGTTGTAATTTTTATTTGACATTATAATATCTGTTGGTGTATCTTTGTGGCTTCTGGAACTTGACATATATATATATATATATATATATATATATATATATATATATATATATATATATATATATTGTAAATACAGTATATTATTCATCTTGACCTAAATTTTCTCATTTCGAACAAGATTATTTATTCATCTTGACGTAAATTTTCTAAGATTATCTTTAATAAATACGTGGCATGTCAGTTATTAATCTGTGAAGTGAAGTGGGAAGAGGTGACAGAAGGTGTACATTCAGGGAAGATAGGGTGTCGGCTTAGCCTAAAGTGGCCTATTATCGTGTTTCAATGAAAAGGGCCATTAGTTATGAGGTGAGATCATGTTGCTTTTACACAATGACATTGCCTCTTAAAGTAACCATGCACTGAACTTCAGTAATCTCCTCGATCTTAATATCATCATCAAGATTTTGCAAATTGATTACTGAATTCGAAGATCATGGCTTCCTCTTGATAATGATTATTCGATAAAGACGGCATGTCGCAAGTTGTATTGCCAAAATTGATTAATTAATCAATTAACTAATTAATAGCATTTTTATAAAAATTAATACAATATTTTTAATTAAATAACTTTTTTTAAAATAATTTACGAATTTCACTCTTTTTAAAACAACAGGTTTTCCCTCAATCAACGATTAGTGCATCCAAAAGTAAATTTTTCCTGTTTAACAATGTTTTTAGTTAACAACTTTGATTTTGAAAGAATTTAAATGGTATCACACTTATCCTTATGAACTAGGTGAATGTTTAACATCCATATCCTCTTTTATGTTTAGAATTTTAATTCTTTTAGTTGTCATATGTGTGACTGGTGTTTATTAGTAAATACCTACATTGATTAATTTTTGTAGTGTGGTAATTATGTGACTAATCTCATATTTTAACGATTAATATACAAAATAATAAAAAACTGACCACGTGATATTTTTTATTTATAACAATTGAAGATCAACACCTACTAATTGGTTAAGGATTGAAATAAAGTGTTTAACGATCACGTTCATCCAATTACATAGTAGTGTTTAAAATTTTTTAAAGAGTAATTTAGTTACAATTTATTAAAGATTATGTATGTGTAGATGATGAGAAAATAATATTTAAACAGCAAGTATAATGCAAGGATGAAATGTTGAGTTGAAGAAATATCATGATCGAGTTGCGTTAATTAGTTAAAGCATATAACTAGCAAGGCATTTGTTTATTATGGCATTTCAAACGTTTGTATTAATACGTATATGGAATATATAGTTATATGGGGGGAGTAGTGAAAGGGATGGGAGGAAGTGTTGATTGATGCGAATGAACCACCAATTGTTGATGTGCAAGCCATGAAAGTGATATTTGCTTGTATGAATCGCAAGCTAAAGCTTTGAAAGTAATATACAAATGATTTTTAAAATAGACCTTTAGGATGAATTGAAAAGGGAAAATGATTGTACTTAGCTTTAAGGAGGAGCAAGAGAGAGGTATGTGGGCCCCCATATTTTTTGACACAAAAAAAAAAAAGATTGGGGTATGTGGGCCTATACCAGTTGGAATTTTTAACCAGTGATTAATTAAGGGAGAAAAACTATTTAAGGACATTTTAATTCATTGCCCATGGTTGGTTAGGTTATTAAGTCATGGATGAAATGTCTCCACCAGTGTTTTTAGAAATCAATCGGTTATTGAACCGGTAAAGATACTAGATCAAGCACATCGTTATCAAACCGAGGTCTAGTCGTGGTTAAACCAATAGTATTAAAAAATTAATCCAGACCAGTCACTTAACTGATTTATATGGTTTAACCGATCGAATCGACTGAACCGATTCGGTTTTGATAACCATAGTCTCTACCATTTTCTCGTCGAATTCTTTCTTTCTATCTCTGAATTAATCATACTACATTATCCATACAAATAATGTACCCCTACTATAGGTGATGAATGAAAACAATGCATTTTTTTTTATATTGGGCCTACCAGGGGCCCTTCATATGGACCCCTTTTTCCTATAATAGAAGCTCTCTAACCCTGTTTCTAATGGAAACATCAAAAGGCCACAAAAAGCAAAAACAGCCATTATAATCATAGATGAAAAATGTGCTGGCACATCTGATGAAATCAGCCAAAGGATCAACAGAAAAAGGAAAAAATGGGCAAGCCAATATGATACAATGGATGACTTTTCTAATAATAATAATACACATACCCCACCAAAAAAATAAGAGTGTTTATAATTTTTTTTGTTTGATATTATTTTATTGAGACTCAAACTGACTAGGTCACACGTAAGAAGATAAATTGTTTATGCACGAGTGATGTTTTTTCTTACATGTATTTGTTGATTTATTATTTATTTATATGCAAATGTGCTAGAGAAGGGGGATTTTGGATTGTGCTTCTTTTTTATTGTTATTGGAAGATTGTAGGAAAGTACACAGTTTGGGAAGATCATTAATTTTTAATTGAGAAGAATTTGGATATTAAATTATTAATTAATCAGGATCAATTAGAGTTGAAGTAGTGGGATGGCTTATAAAGATGCTTCCGAGTTGAAGTTGTTTCAGTTTAAGCTATGTGAAGTGTATGGATTTCTTTTTGTTAGTTATTGTTAGAGTATATAAGTATAGTTGAGTATTAAAGGTATACCCTCTTTTGTTGAATTAGTTTTTGCTAATGTTAGCCTGCTGAGTCACTTAAAGTAAGGTTTGAGATTGAGATTATTATCGCTCAAGAATTAAAGCATTAATTACATACATAATAAAAAAAATCAAAATCATTACACCATAAGTCTCCACCTTCACCTTGGTCAATGACTGAGGGGATCAGGTACACTTAATCAATCATGAAAATATGTAATTAATTATGAAATTAAACATAGGTCTTAATCTAAAATAATAATGGAAAAATCATCAAGGAAAAACTCACTTAGAGAAGGTAGGGATGAAGAAAAAATAGTAAATTGACCAAATTGATGCATCAAATTTTTTTAGGTAAATGAGGTTCCTTTAAAAATATTTTTTTTCTAGAATAAACGATGTCACATCCATTATTACATTTCAGTGTCTATGTACAAAATATAATTTCATATTCTCATAATGCGAAATAAACGGGGTGGGGACAAGTGGCAAGCATACAAGGATTTGTTGCCTTGAAATGTGAAATAACTAACATTTTACACCCTGGAAGTGTGAAATACTTGTAAGCCTGACACATGGCGTTTTGTCACCTTGAATTGTGAAATTTGACTGACATTTCACATCCTTGAACTACAAAATATCTATAAATCAGACACATGTGTAATCTGCCTAGGGGAAATGTGAAATGAGGATCTTTTCACACTATAAATTGCCTATCTTTCTTGCTACCACCCATTTCCAACTATTTTTCTTACTACGATCAGACTATTGTAGTTTTTAAAAAATGGCTTCTCAAAAATTGTGTTGATTCTTTATTTTAACGAGCGGAAATGTGAAGTCTGGATGGTTATACATTTGAGGGTAGCACCAGATTAATGTAGGTCAAGCGGGATATTATGGTTAAGCAACCCAAAGAAAGAATTACTGCTAAGATGAAACTTGAAACTAATCAGGTGATTACCCAATTAACTAGTAAGTTAATTGTTGATCAAAGAAAAAAAATTCAGGTTTCCAAATAAATGATAATGAAGAGATTGAACCACTATTAAGTATTTTTGAATTACAACCGAATTTGGCATCACTTGAGATATACGATGATGTTGTGAGGTCTTCGTTACTGCACACACAAGGAGGCAGTTCACAATATCTTACACAAGATGGAAGTATATGTTGCTAAAAACCTATTATAATCAATCCTTTGATTTTTTTTACCATGAATCCTTTGAAAAAATTTTTGGTAAAATATATAATTAAATTTTTATATTTTTTGGTGGAAGATGAAGTGAATATTAGTTTATCAGATGATGATAATCTAGATTTCAGTATTGATATGGAATGCCAAAGTAGGGAGGATGATGAAGTCAATGAAGTCAATGAAGGTAATGTTCCTAACGATAGTGATATGAACACAAATGTTAAATGTGACTTTGATTTCATACCGGAAACATCAATCCTCACAAGTTCACGTGGTGTGGCAATAGTAACAAGTCAGTAATATTTGTAACCCTCCATTAGTTTTATAGATTGAATAATATATTGTATGTTCATTGTACATTAATAGGTGACAATGACTTGAATTGTAGGGGACACAGGAATGGCATTGCGTAGTCTATCACCGCACTACAATAATATTAATTAGGAGTACCCAGATAAGGAGGATACTTTTTTAGGGTTGAGTAATCGCCTTAAAGATGAATTTTATATCGGATTGAAATTTCTATCAGTGTAGTTCAAACGACGTTGAAACAATATGTCATGCGGATATATTGTTGGTGAATCCAAACCTACCTTTTTTACTGTAAAATGTCCAAATGAAGTTTATGGTTGCCCATGGGGGATGAAGGCATTACTATTTAAAAAAACAAATGTGTAGGGAGGTTTTCATACTTGTGTGAACGTTGGACTTTCATAAAATCATCAAAAATTGGATTTTGAATTTATCTCCTCATGGATTCTAGGTTAGTAACCATAAATTATCTGTATATGATTGTGTCCGAGATTACTTATTTACCATGGAGGTTATTCATCCAAGGATGGTCAATCAGGACCTGTCGGTCGTTATTTTATTGATACAAGAACGGATCACGAGTCAATTTGGTTTCAAGGTCTCCTATCACAAGGCATGGAAAGCCAAGCAAACAATAATTATCTATGTTTTTGGTGACAGGGATGAGTAAATGGGTTTTTGCCCCATTGGCTAAATTGTATGAGTCAAATTATACGTAATTCTGCTTATAAATTTGTCATCATGAATTACTTTGAAGGCAATCAAGTTGACAATAGGTTCTGTACCTTTAAACGTGTGTTATGTGTTTCCATTTAGCAAACCAATCATCCAGATTGATGGCACTTTTTTGTATAGAAAGTATAAGCATACATTGCTTATTGTAACAACATAGGATGATAATAATTGTTCTACAAGTTGCGTTTGTAATTGTTGAATGAGAGACTTTATAAGCATGGAGTTGGTTTTTTATGTTAATTAGACTTCATGTGACACAGAAATTAGGCATATGCTTGACGTGATAGAACCCACCCCATAAATGAAAATACTTTTTAGGCCTCCGCATTTTGCAAAATATCTTTTTTTGCACCAAAATGGTCAAAATCCCTCAACTAACATACGGACATCAACTACCATATGACAAAAAAAATAAGAATCACTCAAATTAAGATGTATCTTAAACCCCAATACAAGAAAACATACTTCACACACAATCTGAAAGAGGAAACGTTAAGCACAAGGCTACTTAAAGGAAAGGAAAATTACAGCATTTTAAAGAAGCATGAAGGGAATAAAAGAGAAGAGGCATTAGAGTCTTGAGGGAGTTTGGGGAGCATGCCCCTTATATTTGGACCATTCAAACGTACCAATTTCAAAATTTGAATTATGAGCATTTTACACTTCCAAGGGGCGAAACCCGTGTCACGTCAGAGTTAGACTGACATTTCACACTTCCAAAGGGCGAAACACTATCATGTCAAAGTCATTGTCAAGCTTCACGTGTTCCCTAGGATGACTGACGCATATTTCGTACTTCTAAAGGGAGAAACACTATCACGTCAGAGTCAATGTCACATTTCCCGTGTTCCCTAGACTGATTGACATGTATGTTACACCCTTGAGAGATGAAACATGTCCACGTGTTGCCAGGACCTGGTTATCACTCCTATAAGTGATAACCATTTTATACGTTCATTCTCTTGTCATAATATCTAATTTGGTCTAATAAGGTATGATCGCCATCATCCTTGTATGACCCAATTCATTTTACTTGCTATTGGAGTAAACTTTACTCGAATAAATATAGAATATTTATTCTCCTTAGCATGACCATACATTTCTTCGGTCTCACTCCATCAAGTTATCCATAGATACTTTTGTCACATATAAGAGACAAATTTTATCTACATCACTCACATCCCTCTACGTGATTTGCTTACTACCTAATTACAACCTTTGTAGTTACCTTGATATAAATGACATTTAATTGTATTTAAATAACAAATCTCATGTAGAAATCTTAGTGACTTCGGGTCGAAGGACTACATATAGTATTATCACATTGAGAACCATTTATAACACTCATGTAACAATCCATGCAACGTTCTTATTATGGGTTCGTTCAATACACTATTACTGTGAATGTGTAACTGTGTGAAGACTTGATATCATCCATATCCATAATCTGTGACATCAGACTATCAATACACTCATACACTATCTATAATGTATTTATATGTCCCAATATAAATACTTAACTTGAGGCACTTTAAGAATAATTCTCATATGACCTACTATTCCAAGGATAAATAGGTTTAAAAAAATTTTAAAACTGAAACACTTATTTTATTGGTAAGCATAAAATGATGAAATAAAAAACATAATAGCTTATAGTTCATACACTAATGTACTTAGTGGGTGCATAAAAATGCTACTAAGAAAAAGGTTTAATCTTTTTTATTTTAATTTTCATGACATATATTAGTGAATGCATAACAACACCGTTAAGAAAGGTAATGTGTATCTTAAAGACAACACATGAAATCACTAAGAAAAACTATTTCTTAGCATTTAAACATTTAACCGTTAAGAAAAATCTACTTAAAAAGACAAATTTCGTTGTAGTGAAAATTGTTGTATTTATAAAATAATGGGCTCGAGCACGTGCAATGTTCAATAGAACACAGTTTGTCCTCGTGTTAGAAGTCCAATATGATCAATGCATGTCAAACAAGAGCCATGCTAAGGTGAACACAAATCATGTTTGAGTTAGTGACACATATTTTTTTATTGATTTGGCCAATTTTATTTTCTTTGAGCCCATTTACTCCTTTGAAATCTAAAATGTGGGTTGGTGAATGTACCTTTGTAACATCCTAAAAATTTTATTCTCATGTATAATCATTTTGATTTAGACCATCAATGATATTATCCATTTTATCTCAACTTTCTACATAAATTTTTGGTTAGGACAACATATTCAATTTAACCTTTTACCATGGTAAATAATTTTAACTTTATACCTTTGGTAAAAGTTAATCAAATAATTTATTACCTATTTCCTTAGTTATTAATTTCCTTGGCTTTTCCAATTACTCTCATCAAATTGCCACATACTCCACTCAAAATGCGTCATCTTGTACACATTCTAATTGTTAGTTAGAGTCCGAATTTGGAAATGTGGTTAACTACAAAGTTGTTCCTCTTTTTCTTATCTTTCCAACAAGACCAAATTTGTTAAATTCCATTAAGATATGAGAGAGATATGCCCAAAATACCGAAACAGTGTCAGAATTGATATTTTACTTCAATCATATCATCTTGTACATATTTTAATACCTTGTTAGAGTCCGAATTTGAAAAAGTAATAAACTACAAAGTTGTTCCTCGTTGTCTTAGCTTTCCAACAAGACCAAATTTGTTAAAATCCATTAAGATATGAGAGAGATATGCCTAAAATACCAAAATAGTGTCAGAATTAATATTTACTTCAATCAAACAAACTACATTATGTAGGCTACGGAAATGGTCAACAATCCAGCTCATTTTTCTCACCTAAAACCTCCATTATCACCATAATTCATGCACCTAACATCCCACTACAATCCCATTATGAAAATCTTGTCCCCCACTTGTCATTTGCATCATTAAATCAACACTACATCTTGTTCCCAAGTCTGAATTCTTAGAACAAGCTAAAGTTAGTGAAGTATCTCTCTTATTTTCTTTCACTTTCTCCATCAATTTTACTCTTGATCTGAAGCTAGGACAATAATACAACACTTTAAACCACTTTAGGAACCTCCATTAAGGTAAGAGGGGACAGGGTTGTGAATACCTATGAAATGGGTTGAATTATATGCTGTCCTAGGATTCTAGTTTTATTTTCGTATCTTGTTACTCGGTTTTGAGATTGAAAACATGTTATTTTGATTCTGACTTCTTCATAAAAGTTGTAGATCTTTTTGTTATCTGAATTTTGAGACCTGAATCAATTAATTTTAATATGTATAGCAAAAGTTATAGCCAAAATACTACAGCATGTCCGAGTGGAATATTTATCCTATGTTTTGTATATATATTAAAATTCTGGGACTTATACATGCATAATCAGCCTTTGATGTCTTCATGAAAGTTGTAGATATTTGTGTTATGGATCTGTATAAAGTGGTTTCAAGTCAAAATGATTTTTGTAGCTCGAGTTATGCCTAAAATACTGAAGTATGTCCAAGCTGTAAATCTGTTAACTTGAGATACATATTTTATTTTTTAAAACTGGGAACTTTGTGGTGAGAATTAGTGATTGGTGTCTTCATCAAAGTTGTAGATCTTCTTGTTATGAGAATTTTGAGACCTGAACCGACTGAATTGGATATGTATAGCATACGTTATGATCAAAATACTACAGCATGTCCGATTGAAATACTTATCTTGTGTTTTGTGCATATATGAATATTCTGGGAATTATACATACGTTTTTAGACCTTGATGTCTTCATGAAAGTTGTATATATTTATGTTATGGATCTATAGAAAGTGGTTTTAAGTTAAAAGGATGTTTCTAGCTCTAGTTATGCCTAAAATACTGAAGTATGCTCAAACTAAAAATCCGTTAACAATGAAATGATATGTATAACATGAGTTATAGCCAAAATACTACAACATGTCCGATTGAAATACTTGTCTTATGTTTTGTGCATATATTAATATTCTGGGAATTATACATATATTTTTAGACTATGATGTCTTCATGAAAGTTGTAGATATTTATGTTATGGATCTATAGAAAGTGGTTTCAAGTTAAAAGGATGTCTTTAGCTCTCGTTATACCTAAAATACTAAAGTATGCTCAAACTGAAAATCTGTTAACTATGAAATCCGAATCTTATTTTTAAAACTGGGAATTTTTTGGTGAGAATTAGTGGTTGGTGCCTTCATGAAAGTTGTATATATTTGTGTTAAGAATAATTTAGAACTGGTTTCATGCCAAAATTGTTTTTGTAGCTCCAGAAACGTTGAAAATACTAACCTGTGTACGTTTTAAAAATCCTCTTTAAGGCAGTTTTGTATTCTGTGAATAAGTGATGTTTCTGTTTAGAATTTGAATTTATGGTCTTCATGAAAGTTGTAGATATTTATGTTATTGAGCTATAGAAAGTGGAATCACATGAAAAGGATTTGATTTTCTCATGTTATGACTGTTTTACTAACGTATGTTGCTGTTGGAAATGCTGAAATTTGCTTATAATAGTTATTATGGATAAAAATGATATTTTCCCTATGGGTAACAAATTATTATTGAATTCTTGAGTGATTATGAAGTATTATGAATGTTTATGAGTGTCTAATGAGCATCATTCAGTTTGTGTATTTTGGTGGTGAATAATTATGAATGACTAAATTAATATATATACATGAATGTCTTACGGTTATTGATATATGTGGTTGAAACAGTAAATCCATGATTCTGAAAATTATTATATATGATGTGTCCTTTGAGGACTTGTGGTTTTCCAAGTGGTTTTGGAAATTGATATATCATGGTATGTTAAATGATAAAGAGAATTAAAGGCATTCATGCATCATAAGCATTTGGACGCACCATGGAATTTAGGGGTTTCATGATTGCCTACCCTGGTGGGGGGTTACTCTATGATGAGTTTAAGCCCTATTTTCACAAGAACCATGGAAGTGTAGGGATCCATGGTTGTGTAAATTCCTACTGGTATACTTATTTCTGCAGGAGCCATGAAAGTGTAGGGATTCATGGTTATGCTAATTCCTACTGGAGTCTCTATGAGACTTTTTACTGCAGTATTCCCACCAAACTAAATGGATCCAGCATGACATCATGTGACTAATTAAAGATTTATAAATGAACTTGTTTGGCATATTCATCATATCATTATGCCTTGTTGGTTGTGTTTGTGCAATTTTATTTATTTTATAATTATTCTATATTCTGTCTCACTCTTACATTAATTTTTACAGTGAATGCTATACAGAATGAAGAGTGATGCCATGAATGGAGTTTACGTGAATTATTGCTTGGAATTTGACTTTATTTTAATTTGATGGGTTGTAATAATAATATAATGTTTCTTGTACTGTATTTTTCTAAATCGTTTCCGCTATATAAAAATTTCATGACTTTAGTTATTCACGACTAGTATGTATGATAATAATCCGCGTTTATCAACTTTTACATGACTTATTACAAATTTAAAAAAAATGATTTTTAAAACGCGAAAAATTTATTCGGAAAATTTATACGGGACGTCACATTGGTGGTATCAGAGCGTTTTCAAAAATTCAGGACCAATTGATGTAACATGTATTGTTCTTGATGTATTACGTGAATTGTTTGATTACTTGTTTGATAATATGTTAAGTGTGTACTATATGACTTGTGGCTGACTGATAAATTACAAAATGACTTGTTTGATTACTTGCTTGATAATATGATAAATGTATATTATATGACTTATTACTTATCTGATAAATTGTAGAATACTTATAGTTACGTTATAATATTATATATATATATATACGACATATTTTCCCTTAGAATTAGTATAAACCAAACTACAAATGTAGGATGGCAAGAAACAACAACAACAACGATATGGCAACTGCTTTCAACCGTTTGGCTGAAGCCATTGAAAGACAAAATCAACCGAGAAGTGCTGGTGGACTTCACGGGCTAGATCATTTCCTAAAAAGGAAGCCATCACAATTCAAAGGAGGCTACAATCCAGAGGTAGCGTACCTATGGGTTAAGGAAATTGAGCACATTTTCCGAGCCTTGCCCTGCACAGAATTTGAAAAGGTGGAGTGTGCCACTTACATGATGGTTGAGGAAGCAGAAAACTGGTGGATACATGCCAGAACTCGTATGATTGAAACTGATAGACCATTGAACTGGGTCAACTTCAAAGACTGTTTCCTAGAGAAATATTTTCCAGCAAGTGTGAAAAGCCGTAAAGAGCTGGAATTTATGGAGCTGAAACAAGGCTCAATGTCTGTTGGAGAATATACTGCAAAGTTTGAAGAACTATCTCTTTTTTACCCTCCTTTTCAACAGGCTGGTGCCGAAGAATCAAAATGTGTTAAATTTGAGAACGGGCTGAATCTGGAAATCAAAGAGGCGATAGGGTACCAAGAAATTCGGAGTTTTCCTATTCTAATCAACAAATACAGAATTTTTGAAGAAAATCACCAAGCCAGACTGGCACATGAAAAGGCCAATAGACAACTGAAACCTCATTCAGTTGATTTCAAAAGAAGAGGATCGTTCTATCCAAGACGTTTCAAGGGAGGATTATCATCATCATCTTCAGAGAGACGCAACAATATGAGGTGTCTTAAGTGCGGAGGTAATCATCATGTACGTGATTGTAACAGACGTCTTGAAGATGTCACTTGCTTTCGATGTAATCAGAAAGGACACATCAGTCTAAATTGCCCTCAGAACCGTCAAAATGACAGCAACACTATGAATAATCAAAGAGGCTCTAACTATCAAGGAGGTCGTGGAGAAAATACGCGAGCTGCTCAACCTCAAAGACTGAAAAGGGAGTCAACAGACCAGAGGTTACAGCCAACAACTGGGAGAGTCTTTGCCATCAGCGGTTCAGAGGCAGACCAAGCTGATGACCTCATACAAAGTAAGTGTGAGATCAATGGTACAATTTTATCTGTGTTATTTGATTCTGGTGCTACACATTCTTTCATTTCTGATGAGTGTGTTAGACGCCTTCAATTACCTGTGAAGCCTATGACATATGATCTGATTGTTTCCACTCCCACCGGTACACAACTTAGGACTACTAAGGTGTGTAACGAATGTTCTATGCTCATAGAAGGTAAAAACTTTCTAGTAGATCTTGTTTGTTTACCTTTGAAGGATCTGGAAGTAATCCTAGGGATGGACTGGTTATCGGCAAATTGAGTCTTGGTGGACTGTCATAACAAAACTGTGATATTTCCATCAGAAGAAAATCTTACTTCCGACAATCTCAAACTCTTTGCCTTACAATGTGAAAGCCAATTATTTGCCTTGTTTACTTTTCCACAAGGAGATGGAGAATCTAAAGAGATCGAGATACCAGTTGTTTCTGAATTCCCTGAAGTATTTCCTGAGGATGTCTCGAGTTTACCTCCAGAACGTGAGATAGAATTCTCAATTGATTTAATTCCAGGAGCAGAACCAGTATCTAAGGCTCCATATCGCATGTCACCTATTGAACTGGCAGAACTAAAGAAGCAAATTGAAGAGTTATTGGAGAAGCATTTCATCAGGCCCAGTGTGTCGCCATGGGGAACGCCAGTATTACTAGTCAAGAAGAAAGATGGAAGCATGAGATTATGTGTAGATTATCGTCAGTTGAACAAATTGACGGTGAAGAATAGATATCCTTTGGCCAGAATTGATGATTTGATAGATCAATTGAGAGGTGCTACTGTATTTTCCAAGATTGATTTGCGATCGGGTTATCATCAGATTCGTGTCAAGTCTGAGGATATTCCAAAGACAGCTTTTAGAACACGCTATGGCCATTACGAGTATCTTGTGATGCCCTTCGGAGTAACCAATGCCCCAGTTGTATTCATGGATTACATGAATCGAGTGTTTCATTCATACTTGGACCAGTTTATTATTATCTTCATTGATGACATTCTGATTTATTCCAAGACATGGGAGGAGCATGAAAAGCATCTTTGAGTGGTATTGCAAATTCTGACAGAGCAGCAATTATATGCTAAGTTGTCTAAATGTGAATTCTAGTTGAAAGAGGTAAAGTTTCTAGGCCATGTAATCTCAAGCGAAGGAGTGTCTGTGGACCCTTCTAAAGTTGAAGCTGTAACGAACTGGGAGAAACCTACTTCAGTCACTGAGATACGAAGCTTCCTAGGATTAGCTGGTTATTATCAGTGATTCATTAAGGGGTTTTCTCAAATTGCCCTACCAATGACTCGTCTAACCCGGAAGAATCAACCTTTTGATTGGACGCCAGAATGTGAGAGAAGTTTCCAGGAACTAAAAATGAAGCTTACATCTGCTCCAGTCTTAACCTTGCCTAATCCACAGGAAGACTTTGTGGTTTATTGCGATGCTTCTAAAATGGGCTTGGTTGTGTTTTGATGCAGCAACGGAAGGTGGTTGCCTATGCTTCTAGACAGTTGAGACCACATGAAATGAACTACCCGACACATGATCTAGAATTGGCAGCGGTGGTATTTGCTTTGAAAATCTGGAGACATCATTTGTATGGAGTCAAGTTTGAAGTGTTCAGTGACCACAAGAGCTTGAAGTATTTGTTCGATCAAAAGGAATTGAACATGAGGCAGCGAAGATGGATGGAATTTCTTAAAGATTATGATTTTGATTTGAAGTACCATCCAGGAAAAGCAAATGTGGTGGCAGATGCACTTAGCCGAAATTCCATTCATATGGCATCTTTGATGATAAAAGAGATGGAGATGATAGAACAATTCAGAGACATGAACTTGGGTGTGGAGATGAAATCTTCAAAAAGTATGACTTTGGGAACTTTGAAAATAACCAATGATTTTCTGAAGCTGATAGGTGAAATGCAGACAGAGGACTTGCAACTACAGGAGTTGAGAGAGTTGCAGGCGAATGGAAAGGATATGGGATTACAAGAAGGATCAGATGGAATTTGGAGAATCAGAAGTAGAATTTGTGTACCAGATGATGTTGATCTGAGAAGGACAATCCTAGAAGAAGCGCATAAAAGTATGTTGAGCATTCATCCTGGATCAACTAAGATGTATCAAGATCTGAAGAAAAGCTTTTGGTGGCCAAGGATGAAGAAAGAAATAGCTGAATATGTGTCTTCATGTCTGGTGTGTCAAAAAGCTAAAGTGGAACATCAGAAGCCATCTGGTGAACTACAACCATTGGAGATTCCTGTCTGGAAATGGGATGACATTTCAATGGACTTTGTGTCAGGATTACCAAGAACACGTTCAGGAAATGATACAATCTGGGTTATTGTAGACAGATTGACTAAGTCTGCTCACTTCCTTCCGATGAATATAAAGAATTCTCTACAAAAGTTGGCACAATTATATGTGAAAGAGATCGTGAGACTTCATGGTGTACCATCCAGTATTATGTCAGATAGAGATCCGAGGTTCACATCCCGATTCTGGGGAAGCTTGCATCAGGAGTTGGGTTCAAGACTCCGATTAAGTTCAGCTTATCATCCTCAAACAGATGGACAGTCAGAGCGTACCATACAAAGTTTGGAAGACTTACTACGATCTTGTGTACTTGATCATGGTGGTAGTTGGGAGCAATTTCTTCCACTGATTGAATTCACGTATAACAACAATTACCATAGCAGTATTGGTATGGCTCCATTTGAAGCATTGTATGGTAGAAAGTGTCGAACGCCCCTTTGTTGGTTAAAAACTGGTGAAAGTTTGGCGTTAGGACCTGAAATTGTGCAGCAGACTACTGAACAAATAGAAGCAATCAGAGAGAAGATGAAGGCATCCCAAGATAGACAGAAGCACTATTATGATAAAAGGAGGAAACCACTTGAATTCCAAGTTGGTGATCATGTATTTTTAAAGGTTTCACCTCACAAGGGGATTGGCCGAGCATTGAAGAGTAAGAAGTTGACTCCAAGGTTTATTGGACCATATGAAATTCTAAAGAGGATTGGTACAGTGGCGTATCAGATTGCACTTCCTCCTCATCTTGCAAATTTGCACAATGTGTTTCATGTATCACAATTGAGGAAGTATGTACAAGACCCCACTCATGTGATTGCTAATGATAATGTTGAAGTTAGAGAAAATTTGACCATCCCTACAGAACCCACACAGATCATAGAAAGGTCGATTAAACACCTGAGAAACAAGAACGTACCATTAGTGAAGGTTGCATGGAAACAAGGGAATGATGTAACTCTGACTTGGGAGCGTGAGGATGCTATGAAGACGCAATACCCAGAATTGTTTCACTGAGGAGTGCGTTATGTTAAATTTCGAGGACGAAATTTTTATTAGGGTGGGAGAATTGTAACATCCTAAAAATTTTATTCTCATGTATAATCATTTTGATTTAGACCATCAATGATATTATCCATTTTATCTCAACTTTCTACATAAATATTTGGTTAGGACAACATCTTCAATTTAACCTTTTACCATGGTAAATAATTTTAACTTTATACCTTTGGTAAAAGTTAATCAAATAATTTATTACCTATTTCCTTAGTTATTAATTTCCTTGGCTTTTCCAATTACTCTCATCAAATTGCCACATACTCCACTCAAAATGCGTCATCTTGTACACATTCTAATTGTTAGTTAGAGTCCGAATTTGGAAATGTGGTTAACTACAAAGTTGTTCCTCTTTTTCCTATCTTTCCAACAAGACCAAATTTGTTAAATTCCATTAAGATATGAGAGAGATATGCCCAAAATACCTAAACAGTGTCAGAATTGATATTTTACTTCAATCATATCATCTTGTACATATTTTAATACCTTGTTAGATTCCGAATGTGAAAAAGTGGTAAACTACAAATTTGTTCCTCGTTGTCTTAGCTTTCCAAAAAGACCAAATTTGTTAAAATCCATAAAGATATGAGAGAGATATGCCTAAAATACCAAAACAGTGTCAGAATTGATATTTACTTCAATCAAACAAACTACATTATGTAGGCTACGAAAATGGTCAACAATCCAGCTCATTTTTCTCACCTAAAACCTCCATTATCACCATAATTCATGCACCTAACATCCCACTACAATCCCATTATGAAAATCTTGTCCCCCACTTGTCATTTGCATCATTAAATCAACACTACATCTTGTTCCCAAGTCTGAATTCTTAGAACAAGCTAAAGTTAGTGAAGTCTCTCTCTTATTTTCTTTCACTTTCTCCATCAATTTTACTCTTGATCTAAAGCTAGGACAATAATACAACACTTTCAACCACTTTAGGAACCTCCATTAAGGTAAGAGGGGACAGGGTTGTGAATAACTATGAAATGGGTTGAATTGTATGCTGTCCTAGGATTCCAGTTTTATTTTCGTATCTTGTTACTCGGTTTTGAGATTGAAAACGTGTGATTTTGATTCTGACTTATTCATAAAAGTTGTAGATCTTTTTGTTATCTGAATTTTGAGACCTGAATCAATTAATTGTAATATGTATAGCAAAAGTTATAGCCAAAATACTACAGCATGTCCGAGTGGAATATTTATCCTATGTTTTGTATATATATTAAAATTTTGGGACTTATACATGCATAATCAGCCTTTGATGTCTTCATGAAAGTTGTAGATATTTGTGTTATAGATCTGTATAAAGTGGTTTCAAGTCAAAATGATTTTTGTAGCTCGAGTTATGCCTAAAATACTGAAGTATGTCCAAGCTGTAAATCTGTTAACTTGAGATACGTATTTTATTTTTTAAAACTGGGAACTTTGTGGTGAGAATTAGTGATTGGTGTCTTCATCAAAGTTGTAGATCTTCTTGTTATGAGAATTTTGAGACCTGAACCGACTGAATTGGATATGTATAGCATACATTACGATCAAAATACTACAGCATGTCCGATTGAAATACTTATCTTGTGTTTTGTGCATATATGAATATTCTGGGAATTATACATACGTTTTTAGACCTTGATGTCTTCATGAAAGTTGTATATATTTATGTTATGGATCTATAGAAAGTGGTTTCAAGTTAAAAGGATGTTTGTAGCTCTAGTTATGCCTAAAATACTAAAGTATGCTCAAACTAAAAATCCGTTAACAATGAAATGATATGTATAACATGAGTTATAGCCAAAATACTACAACATGTCCGATTGAAATACTTGTCTTATGTTTTGTGCATATATTAATATTCTGGGAATTATACATACATTTTTAGACTATGATGTCTTCATGAAAGTTGTAGATATTTATGTTATGGATCTATAGAAAGTGGTTTCAAGTTAAAAGGATGTCTTTAGCTCTCATTATACCTAAAATACTAAAGTATGCTCAAACTAAAAATCTGTTAACTATGAAATCCGAATCTTATTTTTAAAACTGGGAATTTTATGGTGAGAATTAGTGGTTGGTGCCTTCATGAAAGTTGTAGATATTTGTGTTAAGAATAATTTAGAACTGGTTTCATGCCAAAATTGTTTTTGTAGCTCCAGAAATGTTGAAAATACTAACCTGTGTACGTTTTAAAAATCCTCTTTGAGGCAGTTTTGTATTCTGTGAATAAGTGATGTTTCTGTTTAGAATTTGAATTTATGGTCTTCATGAAAGTTGTAGATATTTATGTTATTGAGCTATAGAAAGTGGAATCACATGAAAAGGATTTGATTTTCTCATGTTATGACTGTTTTACTAACGTATGTTGCTGTTGGAAATGTTGAAATTTGCTTATAATGGTTATTATGGATAAAAATGATATTTTCCCTATGGGTAACAAATTATTATTGAATTCTTGAGTGATTATAAAGTATTATGAATGTTTATGAGTGTCTAATGAGCATCATTCAGTTTGTGTATTTTGGTGGTGAATAATTATGAATGACTAAATTAATATATATACATGAATGTCTTACGGTTATTGATATATGTGGTTGAAACAGTAAATCCATGATTCTGAAAATTATTATATATGATGTGTCCTTTGAGGACTTGTGGTTTTCCAAGTGGTTTTGGAAATTGATATATCATGGTATGTTAAATGATAAAGAGAATTAAAGGCATTCATGCATCATAAGCATTTGGACGCACCATGGAATTTAGGGGTTCCATGATTGCCTACCCTGGTGGGGGGTTACTCTATGATGAGTTTAAGCCCTATTTTCACAAGAACCATGGAAGTGTAGGGATCCATGGTTGTGTAAATTCCTACTGGTATACTTATTTCTGCAGGAGCCATGAAAGTGTAGGGATTCATGGTTATGCTAATTCCTACTGGAGTCTCTATGAGACTTTTTACTGCAGTATTCCCACCAAACTAAATGGATCCAGCATGCCATCATGTGACTAATTAAAGATTTATAAATGAACTTGTTTGGCATATTCATCATATCATTATGCCTTGTTGGTTGTGTTTGTGCAATTTTATTTATTTTATAATTATTCTATATTCTGTCTCACTCTTACATTAATTTTTACAGTGAATGCTACACAGAATGAAGAGTGATGCCATGAATGGAGTTTACGTGAATTATTGCTTGGAATTTGACTTTATTTTAATTTGATGGGTTGTAATAATAATATAATGTTTCTTGTACTGTATTTTTCTAAATCGTTTCCGCTATATAAAAATTTCATGACTTTAGTTATTCACGACTAGTATGTATGATAATAATCCGCGTTTATCAACTTTTATATGACTTATTACAAATTTAAAAAAAATGATTTTTAAAACGTGAAAAATTTATTCGGAAAATTTATACGGGACGTTACAACCTTAATGAAGAATAAATGTATAGTATTTCTAAACTTGGGTTGTGAGGATGTCCTAGTGACGTGTGCCAGTGTGGATTCCGTAAAAGACAGATAAAACTAACATGATTACAGACATTTCTAACACAATTTGCATGTATAAAATTGGTATGCTCCCAACATATCACTTATCTCTCTCCTGACTTTAATCCTTGGGGACTCCGATCAAGAGTTCGGTCATGGGCACAAGTGCATAGGTATTGTGTGGTGTTGTGGGGTCCTTGCAGGAGGTGTCCCACTTTCGAGAGCACCGTCCTAAGTGGATACCGGAGGCAAAAATAATAAGAAAATGGTAAAAAGGCAAAAAAAGGATAAAAAAGGAAAGGGAAACTAGGTTGGCTCGTTTAGGAGGTTGTGGCTTGCCTAGGCGTGTTGGCTAAAACTTCTCACCTAGGTGAGTTGATGGTAGTGACAAACAACAAGTTACTTACCTAGGAAAAAAGGATCGCCTAGGTGAACTTAACAACAATACACACATTCTGCACCTTAGAACAGGAAAAATAGGGTCCAAACATGATTTATTACATTTTATACATGGAAAATTTTAAACATGACATTGACAAAAAAAAGTTCATGCATATTATGGACTTTCAAAATTACATTTTTAGAGTATTGCAAGACATCTACGAGTATGGCATGCTAAAAGGGAAAGGAAAAAATGAAAAACCTTCACATGGTTCAAACAACAACACCAACCCAAACTTAAACAACAACATCTAAAGAGAAATAAGATGCAAATCTGTAAAAGAAACTCATTTATTCATTTAACCAAGGTTATAAATATACATGGTATGAGAAACAAAAAAAAGTTGTTTAAGTAGAGATTATACTTTTCCACTCTTCTAATAAAAAGGGGGAAACAACAAACCTCTCTCTTTGATCTCTCTATTTCTGATTTACAACAAGAAAATGAAAGCTCTCTCCTTTCTCTCAAGCCCCTATTTTTACAGAGTTTCCCCTCCCATTTTTTGTTTTCTAAAGCATAAAATTTTCCCTTCTTCTATAAAAAAATAAATCCTCTTTCTTCAGCTCCCTTCCTCCCTTTTTATAAAGTGAGGGGAAGGTCTTCACGTTTCCAAAACCCTAACAGAGTGGGGGCCAAGGGTTGAGTTTGAGCTTACCAGTCTCGTGCCTCTTCATATTCCTCTTTTCTCCAAGGCATAAGCTTTTTCCCTTTCTTGGCCATGGGATTGTCTTTGATAATGGAAAAAGAGTGCACCCTTAGAGTTTCTGAGCTGGGAGGAGGCCTTGTGCCTTGTGGGTAAAAAGGTTCCTATTTTTTACTTCTTTAAACCAGAATTCACCTAGGCAAGTAACTCATTTTTTGCAAGGTTTTCTTCTTCCCTTTTTTCTTCATTTTTCTTTTCTTCCTTTTTCCTTTTTTTTCTTTCTTTTTTCTTTGAAGTGCTTTTGGGTCACATAAAAATGGGTGTTCACAGATACCTTCTCTCAAGTAGCCAAAATGACTATTGTAAGGTTGGTTCTAGCCCTTGCTGCAATTAACCATTGGCATTTTCATGCAATTGCATTAACTTGATGTTGGTAATTCTTTTTTTACATGGAGAACTCCAAAAGATGTGTATATAGGTTCCTAATGGTGTTAGAAGGGTCAGGCCTAATCGGGTCTGTAAATTGCTTAAGTCAATTTATGGCTTAAAGAAAGCTAGTAGAAAATAGTTTGAGATACTAAGCTCCACTCTTACTGGTTTGGTTATCACTAGGCTCACTCAATTTCATCCATTTTCTTGAGATTTTTTGGCACTTCCTTCACTGTTCTCACTGTTTATGTGGATGATGTGATCTTGGTTGGCAATGACATCCATGAGTTTGATAGAATCAGGAGTGACCCGCATGCTCAATTTGGCATGAAAGATTTAGGCACTTTGAAATACTTCTTAGGCCTTGAAGTGGCTAGATCAGATACAGACATTTCCTTATGTCAAAGGAAGTATTGCTTAGATTTACTTACAAATATAGGTCTCTTAGGCTACAAACCTACGTATACTTCTATGCATTCTACAATAGATATTACGGGAGATGTAGGTGACATGTCTCCTAATGTTGTTGGCTATAGGAGAATCGTTGGTCAACTCTTATATCTCACTATCACAAGCCAAATGTTGCTTTTGTTGTGCATCAACTGAGCCAATTTCTCAATGCACCAACAACTAGCATGATATTGCATCTATAGGGATCGCCAAGTACCTTAAGAGTTCGCCTGGCTGTGGTTTATTCTTTGTAACCTCTTCATCTCTTCAGCTCCAAGGGTACAGTGATGCAGATTGGGGCAATTGCACCTTGACTAGGAGGTCCATTTCACGTTATTATTTCTTCATTGGTCATCCCCTCATTAGTTGAAAGTCTAAGAAGTAAACAATTCTGTCCAAGTCTTCCGCAAAGGTTGAATACATACCTTTAGGGGATGCTACACTTGAATTGTAATGGTTGATTTGCCTTCTTCAAGACTTGCAAGTGTAATGGACCAAACAACCCATGCTCTACTATGATAACCTGAGTTTTCTTCACATTGTCTTCAATCCTATGTTTCATGAATGAACCATGCAACTTGACATTGATGCCACACACTTCGAGAAAAGTTACAACTTCAACTCAGGAAGCTCCTCCTAATTTCAACTAGAGATCAACTTGCTGACATTTTGATAAAGCCTTACATTCTAGATATTTTTATGGTTTTATCTCTAAGCTGGGAAAGGTGAATATTTTCCAAGCATTGCCAGCTTGAAGGGGCTTTAAAAGTTAGTTTCAACTTATTAGTTAGTTCAGTTAGTTAGATTAGTTAATTTGAGTTAGTGAATTAGTTAGCCTAACTCCTTTTCCTGCCATTCTCCTCTTGTATATAAGCTCATGTAGATCACCTTCAACGTATAAGAAATCATTCATTGTAAGAGTTCTTGTTCATTCTCTTCATTATGTTCATTCAGTTTCGCGTGAGCTGGTAACTCGCAGAGGTTGTGGAGTTCCTCAAAGATGGTGTGATGCTCATAGGTGGATGAGGGGATAGGTGGTTCGTGGTTTTGATTTGGATTATGTTAGTGATTCTTGGGTGTCGGTGTTTGAGGGGAAGGTATTTTTCAGTTGTTGAGGTGATGGGCGATGATGATGATTTAGTTTACGTCGATGGTGGTGGTTTTGGGATATGGTCAGGGGCTGTGTCGTTGAGGGGTTGGGAAGGGAGAAGGTTCGTGCTTGAAGAGTCCAACAAGGTGCTTGGTGGTTTCTTTCAATGCAAGCATAGTATGGCTTTAGAAATATATACCATAGTTTACCACCACAATTCAACTCCCTCATTATAATTCACATCCACAATATTCCGTAACAACAGAAAAACAGAAGGTATTCATGTTTGAGAGGAAACGTGAAATGGGAGGTTTTGACACTAAATTTTGTGAGTTGGGTCAGCAAAAGAGCCACCCAAGAAAAAAAGACGAGGCCTATTTATAAGGCAGATCCATATTAACAAATTCCAATTGCAGATCTTTTCATTTTCAACATCTACAAAGCGTACCCTTCACAAGACCACACACTGTTGTGTAATTGTCATATATGTGTGGATTAATTAACTTCCAAGACATTTGTTGTTTAATGCTGCTCAGTTCCATCTACCATCCTGATCCTAGATTAACCGTGCTGGTTAACAAGAAATAAAAATTAACTATAATGAAAAATATTATTTATATTTTTCAATTTGTAGGCTATCTTCTTAAATACACGCATGCTGTTCTTCTCACCATCCGCATTAACTTCGATTGTGATACAGTTGAGACCCACAATACACAAAGATGTCATTTGTTATAATCTCTAAACCAATAAAACTAATAACCAAATTGCTTTTTTACTCCAGCATCAAATCTTATCCTCTATGCCTCTCTTACATGAAATTCAAATCGGGATTAGCTATCATAAGATTAAAAAGGAATAAAGTCAACATCAGATTCAGTCCATAAATGAATAAGAAATGATATCATACAACATGGACATTATTATAATTAACAACCTCAACATATAAAACATTGCTACAAGATACCAAAACATAATAAAACATCGATGAAAAACCAAACAACCCCATCTATCAGATACAAAAGCTAAATTCAGCAAGTGGTGGGCTTAACCAGAGGTGATTGAGGAATAGGGGAGTGAGGTGACATCAAGAAATCATCAAGCCTTCTAGAAGAGAAGCTTAGCCTCAAGTTCCTCTGGCTACAAGGCTTCTTATTGGCTTCATTATTTTGATGATGCACAAAGGTTCGCATTCTGGTCAAAGAAACTTCCACGGCCTTATCATCCATGTTCGCATAGCATACCCTGAACCACCCTGGCTCAGAGCAATGAAAAGAAGAGCCAGGGGAAATATTGATCTTAACTTGATGAATTATAACCCTCCAAAGTTCCATTTCTGCTTCAAAATTTGGCTCCTTCAAAAGACAACGCAAATCCATCCACAAAAAGAGACCACCATTGCTTTGCAAACACTTAATCCCAACTTGTGCAAGACCCCTACAAAAAACACCATATCTTTCGCCAAGCCTCTTTGCACTCTCTTGAAGGAACCCTTCCACAAACCCATCATCGGAAAGCATTGATGCAATGAGGTATTGGGTCTGCGAGGACACATATCCAAAGCTAGACATTTTGCGAGCACAATTCACCACGGCATCGTTGTAAGAGTATATGATGCCAATTCTGAAACCAGGGAAACCCATGTCCTTAGAAAGACTATAAACAATGTGAACGAGGTTATGGTCACATTGGATGTCTTTGTCTTCCTCTAGTATCTCAGCGATGCTGGTGAAATTGGGGTGGGAAAAAACCGTGGCGGCGTATATTTCGTCGCATACTAGGTGGATTTGTTTTTGGTTGATGAAATTCACCAATGTTCTTAATGTGTCTCTGTCCATGGTTGTGCCTAATGGGTTTGATGGATTGGTAATTAGCAAGCCCTTTATTCTGATTTTGTCCTTTTTGGCTTTCTCGTACGCGGCTTCTAGAGCTTTCCTTGTCAACTTGAAATCGTTAGAGCTTTCACATATAACTGGAACAAGTTCAACTCCTGTTCTCCACTTCAAGTCTCTGTCGAAACTGCATTACCAAAACCAATTGTATTCTATGTGGCACAAGAGAGATGATGAATACTACCAGAAAATGTGCAACGTTTCTCATTCTGTATAGATATTTTAAATTACCGTAAAATTGTACTGGCAATAATTTAAGTGAAAAGTGAGAAATTAATTATTTAACTAAGGCATGTATGCTATATAATAAAGGTTAATCACAATTTTTAATAAAAATCTTAATCTTGATTATTCATATTAATATTTAATAATTTAAATATATTGCTTTAATTTTCACCTAATATAATCTTTTTAATATAATTATTTTTGTTTGATACATCGTACTATGATTATGGATGACAAAGCAATCCTTATAAGATAAAATGACACTGTATTTCTTGGAATTTAATTTGAACCTAAAACCATATTGACTGAACTAGAATAATTTTCTACCAATTTATCTACATGTTTGGTAATCTCTTTCTAATGTGATCCATGCATGGCTAATCTTATGAGTCATATTCGTGCTGTCAGTGAGAAACAGTTGGTGATGGGTTAGTTGATTAAATTAAAATATATTTAGTAAAATTAGTTGTTAAGGTAAATTTTTTCATATTTTTTTAAAAAAATATTTTAGTAAGAATAAAAATATAAAAATATAATATAATTAAATATTATTTCAAAGAGTTACAAATTAATAAAATAAACTCATTTATTAAATATGACTATTTTGTCTAACAAATTTTTAAATTAATAAAACAAGTTATAAACTAATTTATGTTGTTAATGAAATCCTTACCAAACATAGTCTTTATTTAGTGACCGTTTGATAATAAATTGGGTGGAAAAATGTGAAAAAGAAAAAATCTAATAGTTAATATTAAGCAATTAAAACTCTATTAAACTAACTAATTTTTTTTCAAAGGGGGTTACAGAGAAATTAAACCACCCAACTGCTTGCTACTTGTGGTTTCATTCAGCTTTTGACTGGGTATTGGTCATTGATTGAATTCCATTTACGTTAGCCTCCAAGATACTTGGTCCCAGCCAAGGACTTGAATGTAACATAGGAAGTCAATTAAGTGGAAACCAACTACTTTATATTTCAAATATTGTGAAGCCTTTATTTAAAATCGCGTGATCCACTACTTTTTATAACCAAATTATCTTTCTCTATTTTATAGAAAAAGAATGATGATAACCCTACATTATACTTATCAATTTAAGGGTTGTTTGGTTGGTCCAACTAAATTTAGATTTGGCCAACGAAAAAAAATATGTTGATTCAATAGAGTTTTAATTATCTCGAATGGTATGAAAAATCAATATTAATCATTAGATTTGTTTTTATTTTCATAATTTTGTTTCTTCAACTAGATACTAAACCAAGCTTTTAGTAAATAAACATGTCCGAAATCATAATCTTTAAAAATGATATTCTGAATTTAGATTTTAACTACCAAGCTAATTTTAAGTTTTCAAAAACTAGTTACAACAATTTGGACTATGATAGGAAAGATTATGAATATTGATTTAATCTATCTTATAACTTAATTTATTAGCTTTTTTTAAAAGAGTTTGTTAAACAAATTAGTCATGTTTAGTGAAAGAGTTTATTTTGATAGCTTGTAATGTTTAAATTTTGAACAAATTAGTCATGTTTAAAATGCTACTTATAGTAATGTTTAAATTTATGAATTTTGAATTTGTTTTAATTTTTACACTTTTATATTCATTAATATTTTTAAAAAGTTACTTTTATATATATTTTTTATATCATTTTATATTTATCACAAACATATTTTAATTTCATGAGCTAGCTTATCAACTAACTAACTACTATCTTTCGATTTTAAATCAACTGATGAATTACTTTCAGCTAACTTATTTATAAACTAACTTTTCAACTTATTATCTTTAATTATTTTAAAAAATAACATACAGGCAAGACCTAATTACATGTTATTTTAGTCATTTAACATATTTCAATTGTACAAATAGTTTTAATAACTTTTCAGCTAGTTATACACAATTATAAACTTTCAGCTATGATCTCATGGTTCCACAATATAAGTTATAATCCATAATCTCTTTTGAATTTTCTTTGACCTAAAACCTTTACACTATTAGTTTCTATTCAAGTTAGTTGTTTTTGTCTAAAATTGGACCTTGAAATTAAAACAAAAAAAAGTAACGAATAATTAAAGAAAATTCATAAAATGCAAAGAAGGTTTATATATTTTTGGTAGAAAAAGAAGTTTTATAATGAAAGTGAATGCATGGAAAATTGAATGTATTACCCTGCATAATAAGGAGTAGGCACCAAAAATGCATCGCCTGGGTCTGCCAAACAAAAGGCAGTGACCTCGTGTGCTCCAGTTGCTCCACCGCTCATAACAATGCGCTCAGGATCAAACTTCACTCTATTTCCTCTCGTTCTCCCCATGAATTTAGCCACAGCCTGTGCAATTCCCAGTTAATTAAATTCATTATCTTAATTAATTAAGGTTTTTCAATTTGATCTCATTGGTTCTCACTCACTTCTCTGAACTCCGGAAGACCATGATAATCCTGAAAGTTAGCCATTGCCTTGAAATCACGCACTCCTTCTGGTGTGCAAATGGATGCCCCGGGATGACTCGTTAACCAACGTTGAACCATGTCAGAAGCAAGCTGCAAATAATTTTAAGGAAAAAAATGAGCTTGCAGTTCAAAGTTAATTTAAGAATTCAATTAGGTTAATATACCTGATTTTCTGCTAGACCCATCTGGATAACCCCATTAGGATTCTTGGTGGGGTGAAAGGGGTCATCTTCATAAGCCTTCCAGCCATCGAAGTATGGAGAGTTCTCACCATGTCCATTGCTTGTGGCTATCTTTGACAACAACTGGGTTTGCTTCATATTCATCATCTCCATATTCAAAGTTTGCTTGTGCTATTGTATGTATGTATGTGTTAATTAAATTGAGGAGAATGTATATGGGAATGAATTAGAAGTGGTCTGGTAGGGTTGTATTTATAGCACGTTGAGCACGAACTAGCATTGAATTCCAGAGGTCACATTTCCGGGAGACCATATATAAAATGAAGTTTCCTACCAAGACTTCTGGCTGCTTTCATGACGTGACACTACAACATATGTGTCTAGGTTGGATTGGGTATCAAAGATTCAAACGTTGATATTATTTTTTTTTCCTTTTTTTCCTTATTTTTTCTCCAAGAATTTTACAGACACTAAATATGCCCTTACCTTGTTATTATACCAAAATACGTAATTATATATATCACATGCACCCAACTTAACTATATATGCATAATAAATATTTTAAAGTATATTATAAAAATTAAAATATGTTAACTTTCCTCTAATCATAGTTAGGATAATTTTCTAACTTTCGTTAGCTTGTTAGTTAGTATATTACTCTAATTTTCTTAGTTAGTTTGATTGGTAGTTTGTATATAAACCATTGTTTCCAGTTTAGTAATTAATGAATGAGTCATTCTTTATTAATTTTGTTTGTGTCTCCAACTTCCATTTCTTCTTTCTCTAAGTTTTTGGGTGGTTCATTCATGGTGGCTAAGGATTTTGACATGGTATCAAAGCCTGTGTGTCTGAAATGCGAAAATCAGTGGTAGAGGTTTTTGATTCTTCACATTCAGTAATTGATTCATGCCTCTTTTATCTCATTTTCTTCTCGACTTTGCTAGATCCTTGTTTGAGTCTTGTCTTCGATTTTTGTTCGTGCTTCATTCATCTGGTCACATATATCCTTCTTTCGTCCGATTTCTTCTTTTCTCTGTTTCTTGTGGTCTGAAGATGGCGAATCCTGTGTTAGATTCTTCAAGTCCATATTTCTTGCATCCAAGTGAAAACCTTGGGGTTTCGATAGCTCCAACTCCTTTGAATGGCGAAAACTACCATTCTTGGTCCCAATCAGTGATTGTAGGGCTTAGATCGAAGAACAAGACAAAGTAGTGCTTTATTAGCACTACTTCAGCAACCTGGATCTCACATTGTGAACCAGATGGTTACTAATAGTCAAAGTAAGAATATGGGCTCCCAACCATCAGGTTCAGTTCACTCCCTTGCAAAATTCACAGATTCTAACTCCTGGATCATTAATACAGGAGCTACTGGCCATGTGTGTAATTCCTTGACTCTGTTTCATACTCACAAACAAATAAGACCTATACATATCAAATTGTCTGATGGTAGTAGAGTAGTTGTCAATGTTTCAGGAACTGTTTTCTTTTCATAATCATTTTACCTTAATTTCTTCATTCAGTCTTAACTTGATTTCTGTTTCAAAACTCACAAAAAAATTTAGAATGCAGATTTATTTTTTTCTATTAATTTCCAAATGCAAGACAACCATACATTGAAGATGATTGGTACAACTGACCTGTGCTCTGATCTATATGTGATGAGTCTTTCACAATATATTAATTTCTCTCAGCATTGGACCTGCAATTTCTATTCATATGATAGCAATTCTTGGCATCTGAGGTTTGGTCACCCTCACATGAAAAGCTACAATAGTTACAACACATTTATCCTTTCATTAGTTGTAATAAAACTTCTAAACCTTGTGATGTTTACTTTGGAAAACAATTACCTTTCTGTACTAGCCAAACTATAACTAAAGAGATTTTTTGAATTAGTGCATATAGACATTTAGGATCCTTTTTCTGTTCCTTCAACTTTTGGTCATAAATATTTTTTGACAATAGTTGAAAACACAGCTAGATATACATGGATATATTTGATGAAACATAAGTTTGAAGCTAGACATTTGATTTAGTCTTTTGTTCAATTAGTAGAAACTCAATTTTAGAAGAAAATATAAATAATTAGAACTAATAGGAAAGGAATTTGACATGCATGACTGGTTTGATTCCAAATGGATTATTCATCAACATTTTTATGTTGAAACACCCCAACAAAATGAGATTGTGGAAAGAAAATATCAACATATATTGGGCATGACTAGGACCCTTATGTACCAATCCAATGTCCCTAAATCCTTTTGAAATCATGTAGTCATATATATTGTTCATTTAATAAAATGACTTCCAACAAAGTTTTTAAACAACAAAAGTCCTTATCAGGTTTTGCATACAATGCTCAAATCCCTGATATTTCAGATTTGAAAACTTTTGGTTGTCTTGCATTTGCCTCCACTTTATCATCTAGAGTAAGGAAGTGTATTTTTCTTGGTTATAAATTTGGTATAAAAGGGTATATGTTGTATGATTTTTTTTAGAGATTTATATATATATATATATGTGTGTGTGTGTGTGTGTGTGTGTGATATATATATATATATATATATATATGTGTGTGTGTGTGTGTGTGTGTGTGTGTGTGTGTGTGTGTGTGTGTGTGTGTGTGTGTGTGTGTGTGTATGTACTACTTTCAAGTATAGGTGTAACACAAGGTATACCGCCAATTATAGTAATTAATTCATTCCCTAACTTATAAGTAATTTGATGGGGAAGAGAACTGGTTAGGATTTTAAAGTTAAGCTTATTAAAAAAGTGATTAAAAAAAGTTTCTTTTATAATCACTTTTTTAATAAGCAGATCAGAGTTGCTTCTTAAAATAAGCTGAAATCAACTTATTTTCAGCTTCTGCTTATTTTCGAAACTTTAAACAAACACGTCAAAATTTAAAATAAGTGCTTTTTAAAAAAAAACATTTATCTCTTAAAATAAGTTTAAACAAACGAGCCCATAATAATTCATTCAATACTTAGTTAAGGGAAGATGAATCTTTTCCGTTCAACTATACTTTTGAATTAGATTACTTATCAGTTGCAAGCACATGAGAAAATTAGTTAATTAGATAACGAACATGCAATCATTTAAATATTTATCTTGTAATTCAATTATTATAAAAGTCGATGGTAAATTTTAATTTTAATTTTAACTTGAGAATAATGTAAAAAAGTCCTATAACTTTTGTCCAATGAACTACACATTATTGTTTTGCCTAAAAAAAGAGGAAACTACACGCTATGATCCTAAGCCATGATATATCTTTCAATTAATTCCCAGTGTTCCCTATTCCGGATCACTTGTAATCATAGTTACTGCTCCTTATTAATTATGTTTTTTTTATTTCTCTCCCCTTTCATTCTGTCTATTGATTATACAAACATGCATTTTTATTAAAGCTTCTGAAAATAGGTAAACTACAATAATCCGTTCACGTTATTATCGAAATTTATAAAAATTAATTACCTATTTATTTAAAGAGTAAATGTATAATAATAAAGAAGTAAACTTCTAAAGTGATAGATAAAAAAATTTTGAAAAAAATTACCTGGTATAAAACGGAACAAGTGGAGTATTAAGAAAAATCATTTTCAATTTTATTAAACATGCGGCATGTTATAATATTAAAAGTGCAATTTGGGAAATGCAATGAAATCTTGAGGGAAAGAACTTTATCAATCCATCTTGTAATACCCAAACCCGATTAGGGTATATTAGACATAGAAAGTAAAAATAATAAAGAACAAAATTCAAAATTGTTAGACTTGTAGCAATTATTTCAAGTGTCCATTTGATATATAATTGAGGAAACAGAATTATGATAATGAAAAATCTAAGGGTTAATATTAATCTTTACAGTCAAAAACTTTATTGACCATAAGATCTTTTTTTTCTAACAGAAACCAAACACCCCTAAATATTAAATATTAAAGATATCTTCTAGTTAATACTATCTTGACTAAAGATTAATTCATTAAAGGTTATGAAATTCTTAAAATACTCTTTCTATAGGTTGCAAGCATCACATTGGTAAATTAAAAACAAATTAAATAATATATATATAAAGAAGAAAGTTGTAAATTTTAAGTTTACTTAAGTTTAAAATTTGTTCATCCAAAATACTTAGAAACAAGGTCACCAACTGAGACAAACTCTAATACAATACCAATTTTTTCTGTATCAACATATTTAAAAATCCTAATAATCAACATGATGAATTAGAATTGGTATACAAAATTGTATTTAGCAATGTGTAATTAATTAATCAACTTAGAATTCCTCTAAATCTTAGTTTGAAAAGTGGGCAAGAATTGGTGGGCAGTGAGACTGACAATAAATTAAGGTAAGGAGGAATGGTGCCACTCGCGGTTTCATAGTATTTAACACATTCACCTGTCTCCATTTTACTGTCTGCTACTCGCTATATTTATTGGTAGGTTTAGCTCGCATTGCAGGTAGTCTTAAATTTGTTGGTTGTTTTGGTGAAATTAAAATTTAAGGATAAAAAATAAAGAGATTTTATAGGTGATTTTAATTTTAAATATAAAGGTGTTTTATATGCATATTTATTATTTATTGATTGATGAGAGGTGTTGATTTGTTGAATCAAATTAAGATTAATTTATAATTTAAGTAAGAGTCAATATTGATGTGATTTTATTACCAATTAAGAGTTTTAATCGAGGAAAATGAGAAAGAAGAGACTCAATGTTTATATGTCATTAAGTAAGCTTTTAAATTGGTAGGCAAACGTTCAAGTTGATAAATTTTCAAGTTGTGATTAAACTATTTCTCATCTTAGGTTGGACTAAGTACATGTCTAAATAATTAATTTGGACAGTTTTAAAGACTCAGCAACAAGCGACAAGTGACCTTGTGTGATTAGAGCACATATCATTTAGTGGGAAAGAAGGGTAATTCCTTTCAAGTTATAGTTGTACAATAAGACATACAAATGAAAATAGAACTCAAAAGAGAGGGAGAACCATGCTCTGACATTCAAAAAGAAACGCCTAACACCTCCACCATTACAACTACTAGCAATCGGAAGGATTTATGAGTAATAGTTTATCTCTCAATTTTAGTTTCCACATCTTTTATTTTAGTGCATTTTGGTTCTTTTTAGACCTTTTTGCTGTAGTTTTATTGCATATTCTTTTATATTTTAAATTTTGATATGTTTTTCCATCATGCTTAAGTCATTTCTTGGCATTACAATTTACTTTATGACTTGATGATATAGACTATCTTAGGTCGGATTTGTAATGTTTCTCTCTTTTTGTTGTTATCATGATTTCCTACTCCATATTTGTTTTCTACTTTAAATTTTATTTTTAGTTTAGCCTTGTACTTCTCTCTCCTTATTTATTTCACATTTTCATTGTAGTTATTTATTTAAAGAATAAAGATAAATAAGAAAATAAGTAATAAATATTTTTTTGAACTCTTAAAGTGACTTATAAAAAACATTTTTTAAATTACGTTAGATAAAAAAGAACGGAAGAAATATTTGTTTTGAGACAAAACCGATGGCGCCACAAAATAGTATTTAATGCTGACACAAAATAATGTAAAGCCTATTCAATATGCCAATTTTAAATTTAATTTTAGTTTTTAATGAGATTTAAAATTATAATTATAATTATAATTTTATATATTATATTAAAATTTCAAAATTTTAATAGTTATAAATTTAATTTGTAGTGAATTTCAAATTTTTTTTATATATTATCTCAAATTTTCAAATTTTAATTACAAATTCAAAATAATAAATAGCTAAATTAAAAAGGTATAGTATATATTTGAATTAAAATTTAGAGTATATATTTGATTATTTTTTAAAAATGTTGATATTTGATAATATTTAGAATATAAATTTAATGCATTGCACGATTAATATTGAATATTGCATATTTGAATTAAATAACTATTTCATTTAATCCATTACGCAGTTAATTTACTATATATATTGGTTCTCGATTTATAATTACAATAAATAAGAATATTAAGCCAAGTCAATATGTCAATTATAAATTTAATTGTATATTTTAGGGAAATTCATAATAGAAACTTTACTTTAAATTTTTATATATTATATTAAAATATATTAAAATTTCAAAATTTTGATAACTTTAAAATTCTTGTGTATTATATTAAAATTTGGAAATTTTAATTTATAATGAATTTTGAATTTTTTATATATTATATCAAAAATTCAAAATTTCCAAATTTCAATTAAAAACTCAAATAATAAATAGCTATAAATTAAATAGGTATAATATACATTTGAATTAAAATTTTATAGAATATATTTGATATTTGATAATAATCAAAATGTGATCTAAATGCATTGCATGATTAATGTTAAATATTGTAAATTTAAATTAAATAGTTATAATATTTAATGTATTACACGGTTAATTTTTGTACATGTGCCTTTCATTGTATTAATTTTTAAACTTTATATTCATTAAATTTAAAGTATGATAACAAAATTTCATTATATATTAACGATGTTTACTAATAAATAATATTTAATAGAGTCAAAGAAGTATTTTGAAAATATGCTAGAAATATTGTCTTGATTAAAAAAAACTACCTTCAGAACCATCTATATTATTATGATTTTATACAGCTTTTATATAAGTAAACTCATGTTTGATTATATTTAATCTAAAAAATAATCCAACATTATAAATTTAAGTTTATTTTTTAATACATAACATGAATTGTACGATTGTTTTTTTATAAAATACTATAATCATATTAAATCTTATCTAAAACATAATTTTATATTTTGATAATATTTTAAATTTATCTCACCAGATAAAACTTTTTAATTAACCATATTTTAAATCTTTATAATCATAATCGATCTTAATTGAAGTTAAATTTTAAAGACATGCGTGACAATTTTAACAATAGAGATAACCTTAAATCATATGTGATTTTAGTGAATCTTTTGTGATAAAATGAATCAATATATAATTATGATAGTTACCTACAATATCATATGTAATAAATATCCATTTATAATTATAGAAATATTATGAAACACATAAGATTATTGAAAAATTTTAAGTCAAAAAATTTATTGAAAGAATATCCATTTCTAATACATCTTTTGATATTTAAGTCAAAAAAATTATTGAAAAAATAGTTAATATCCAATTGAACAAAAAAATGGTTAATATAAAAAATATTTCTTATCCATTTATATCCATTAAATTATAAAAAATTTTATTAAAATTATTTTTCATTTTTATTATTTATTAAATTTAACAAGTATAAATTAAATAAAAAATGATATACCATGTATGAGGTATAGTATTGTTGCTAGTATATACAAATACGTACAAAGATTTTACCTTAACATTTACTTTCTCCAGTTCCATTTATAAGTTCTTAAAATAAAAAAAATAATAATATTATTTTTTATAAGTCCCAAAAAATAGAAACATTTATGATATTTTTTTAATTTACCCTTAAAAAAATTGATACTTTTAAAATTATATAATTAATATAAAAATAATAAAATTTAACTTTAAATAAGTGTGCAACTAAAATAATAAAACTATTTTTTATAAAATTATAATAATAATTACTCTCATAAAATTATATACAACTTGTCACTTATCATAGCTTTTAATTGATTGCAGAATTTGGCAATGTTCATTGTTTGTGGACCAAAATAGAATGTTTCGTGCTGACTGACTGGGTATAATCTAACGTGGGAATTAAGCTTTTCAAGAAAGGAAGATAACACGAGGTCCTATTCATTTTCACACGTGGGAGGCTTGCGAGTATAAATATGACACTTATACTTTGTATCTATAATGAGTTTATAGTTTTCTTTTATTTATAGTTTTTTAAAGGCTAATAAATTGTAACATCCCAATTAATTAGTTTTAAAATATATGATTGACGGAAAAATATTAATAATTGTCTTTAAATTAATTTAGATTTTTAGAAATCCTTATTAATTAATATAAATACAATTTTAAATAATTAGATACTATGAAATTAAATAAATTTATTTAATTGGTTGATTATTAAAATAAAGTTTAAATTAGTGGTGGTAAATTTTTAGTTATCAAGAAGGTTAAAAGGTAAAGTTTAATTAAAGTTTTAAAAAGAAAATGTAAAAGGAAAAGCATTTTGCCCCTAGAACATTAAAAACTTCAATTCCTATTCTTCCTCAGGCATTTCACGTGTTCTTCTTCTTCCTCCCCCATCCTCCATTGCCGTGTGCTTTTAGCTTCAATTGGGTGTCCATATCGCGTCGAAACTTCAAATTGGTCGTATTTTTGGAACCGAGACCTTGAGGTATGTCTATATGCACCTCCAATTTTAAACTTTCTCCTTCCCTTTCTCTTTCTCTCTTTAGTCGTGACACTCATTGCATGTGAGGGTTTGGTTTTACTTTCTAATTGTTGTGTAAGGCTTGAAATAAGGTTCCTAAGGCTATGGGTATTTCGAAATGCACTCCCCCCTTCCTTTTCTTGCTTGACCGAACCTTATATATACAAGCTTGGGGGTTTCAGTTTTGTGTATTATGGCAATGGGAACCTCGAAGATCACTTCTAGGATATTGGGTGTGATGAAATATTGATGGGTTTTGTGTTTCGGTGTTCGTAGGTGATGAAACGGGTTTCAGAGGATCGTTAAACGAAGTGGGTATCAAAAGCGGAAGCGGAGCGGTAAACAATTTAATCGTGGGTCGTGACCGACACAAAGAACAATTCATAGAAGCGTGGAATCAAGGTAAGGGGGTGTTCGGGTCATAATTAATTAGAATTCGATAATGTATAATTAGGTTCGAAAAGAATGTAATGTGATTATGGAATACAAGGAATTTAGGAGTATGGTTAGGCGATAATATATATATATATATATATATATATATATATGTGTGTGTGTGTGTGTGATTAAGTGGATATGTTAGTGATTGATGATTTAAAAAAAAATGGGTGCTTTTTAAGAATTAAGTAAGTTGATTAGTTAGTTAAATGGTAATTGATAAATTGATTGCGTGGGTTATGGGTGAACCATTTTGTGATTCGTGAGCTAAAAATATATGATGATTATGTTATAATGATAAGTATGTTTATGCAGTTATGTATGATACATTGGGTTTTAAAGTATGAGATTAATGAGTAAATGCTAGTGTTGAACCTTATACTTATATAGCAAATTTGATGAATAATGATGATTTATTATATTGAGACGATATGAAAATATGTGGTGTGGCCCCTCATTTTGGCTCCCGTGGTCATTTGAGATCCAATTGAGTTACCAAGTGGTCAAGTAGGACTCAGTAGTTGAGGTGGAGAGGCAAGTCAGGCTCGGTGGACCAAGTTGGGTTCACGGGGTGTCAAGTGGGACCCCCAGTTGAAGGCTGATCCTTTTTAGTATCCGGATACTAGGCGTTATAATATAGATTGTTTGAGAGTTAATGGTGTTTTACATGACTTGATTTGGGTGTTATGCATATCGGTGTTGTTGAATCATTTAATATATGTATTGACATGAAACAATGGATTTCGGTAATATATGTTGATGAATCCTTTGATTAAGAACTAGGTGATAATTATGTGAAATATACTCTGTTAATGGTGTGAATGAGACTTAGGAAACTCGGTTAGTTAGTTATCTTGGTGATAAAATGGTGAATTGATAATATTGAATTTAGTTTTACCGTTCTATATTAATTGTGATTTTCTAAAAACTCACCCTTGCTGTGGTTTTCTATTCTTTTCATAACCAGTAACAAGGAAGGTGTGGATGCCCCGAAGGAAAGTGTTAAGTGAGGAGCAGATGCCAAAAAAACTGTGGAATTATGTTTTGTGTAATAAATTAGTAGATTGCTTGAATATGGACATATATGTGTGTGGGTTGTTTGATAATTGGACTTGTAGTTCTGTTAGACTTGAGAAATTGATTGTGGTGTGATGATACTGTTAATGTTTACATGTGTGATGGATTGATGATGATGGAAAAGGATTTGGGTTGTGAATGTATAAATTGAATGCATTTACTAGGTATATGATGTTATAATATTATGTGTAGTAATGGCACGGAGCCATTTGATTGATGATCTTTGAAATGGACAGGTATTGTATTGCGTGTATAAATTGTATGATAGTGTGAATGTGGGTGAATGTTTGAAGTGATGATGAAATAGAGGGTATTATGCATAATAGTGAAATTAGGTAGAAATGTGTGGAAAAATAGGAACTGGAGGGGTGATTTTGTGATTCGATGGGTTTTAGGACCCCCGGAAGGGACCGATAGGTTCCCTACCTCATTTATGACTTGTACATATAGGTCTCACCAAGTTTGAAGTCCATTTGATAGGTTTTATGCATTTATTTGCATTACTTTTGGTTTAAATGCATTATTCTACATATATTGAGAATATGATGAAATTTTGGTGAACGGACTACATCAACAGTTCTGGAATGGCGAATACATGTGGTCCATAAAGTTTCGTGGCAATTGGAGTTAAAACAAGCTATTTGGGTAGGTCGAAAAGTTGGCAAAATGACATAAAAACCATGACAACAACATTATTGCTACTCTCATTGCTGACACGTAGCGCCAGCCTGACACTACGCTTCAGGTGCTAGAAATTGGCCTCAAGCGTAGTGTGAGCCTGACGCGTAGTATCTAGCCATGTTCTTGCCAAGCCTGTTTTGTTGACTGTAACTGAAACTTAGGTATTGAAAGTGTCATATCGATACTATTTTCAGGTCCTATGAGTTTTTTTAAAAGGATTGATTAATTGTTAATTATTTATTTTGTGAAAATTTACTTGGATTTTATTTAAATGTTTAAAATTAAGGGTAAATAAGTGGGGGTTTTTACAAAAATTATTTAGTAAATATATAAAATAAGAAACTTTCTTAGTTTTTGGAAAATTATTTGAGGAAGGTTATGATTTTTTAAAAGTTATAAGTCCTTCATTAATTGTTTAGTTTTTATTTTTTATTTTTTAATAACAGTTTTTTATCTCTCACATAATTAAAATATAAATATTTTTTTTAAAGTCAGTTAATATAATTTATATAACATTTATTTAGAAAGAAAAAATTTAAAATATAACACTTAATAAAAAAAATCAGGAATTTTTTTAGCTCAAGCGAAAATGTTTAGCTTGAGCGAAGATCCCTTTTTAAACTGACCAGAATCTTCCCTTTTGAGTTTTGCTTAAGTGAGATTATCCTCGTTTAAGTGAAATTTACCCAGAAATCAACCTCCATTTCACTCATAGTCTCGCTCAAGCGAGATTTGCAGTAGTTTGGCCCTTATACCAACTTCCTTGCCCCATCTTACTCATTTGACCTTCGAAGCCCTTAAATTTCAGCACAAGCTATTTTCCACTAATTATGACCTGTGGCCACTAGCCACACCTCAAAATTCATAAAAATGAAAGAGATATGCGTCAAACGCATATGGGTCATTTGAGGCCATTAACAACCACCAAACCACTTAAATATCATCTAAATGAGACCAAACCAAATCCTACACATTTCAAATACCATGTAGGGTCTATCAAACCTATCCAGAGATTCCAGAATCTCATAAATCTCAATCTAGTCTACCCAGTTTCTAAATTACGCATAATACTCACAATTCCTCATAATAAATCATTATAAATTCAATATTACATTGCATTCATCATTATACACTTAACAATTATGACATTCTAGGCTCAATGCCAACAAGCAAAACCTACCAATAAATAATTCAATAGCATATCCACATGTGATACAATTCCTAGGCATAATCATATAGATTTCATCATCATAACTCATGCATAAGATATCAAAACAAATTCTAAACCTCCAATAAGGTTATCAGATACCTAGGTCAACTATAGAGTTGATCCGGTCTTGATACCAGTACGAAGACAAGTGTGACATGTCATCCGATCTACTAGTGTTACCGACCCAGCAGGTAAGACATCGACTAACAAGACCGTATAGGCGTTTTCCTATACCGGTTAGCCCATTTTGACACCTAGCACATCGGACATAACATATTCCCCACATCGGAACAGTTATTAATTAATTGTTAGTGGCTTTAGGAAGAATGCATCAATTCTAATCGCCCATGACAGATGTATGCCTTCGAAAGGCAGACACGCTACCTCTTAGCCCATACTTGTTTCCCACGCTGATTTAATATATATATATTGTCTTGTCGGAGCATGGGCATATATATATATATATATATATATATATATATATATATATATATATATATATGCCCATGCTCTGACAAGACAAAGTGGATATTCACCACTCCCAAGTCTCGTTATTTGAGGAAAGTCAGGTTTGTTCCCTGGGACAATCAGACCCATCATTTTCCTCTATCTATAAATACAGTGATAACACAAACAGAAAAGGACTTTTGATTCTGGAACCCTTATCTTATACTATAACATTATATTTTCGCTGTCCTGACACTGACTTGAGCGTCAGAGTACTTTTGCAGGTGGCACCGCCCTTCGCCTCATCTCAACGCGAAAGACTGGTGTGTAGGATCTCCAAGACGGCAAGACCGATCTTCTCCCACTGAGATATCAGATTATAATATCGGATACCCATTGTACTGATGTACAAATTCCCAAACCTTTGACCTTTGTGGCTGGCCCAACACCGGATCTCTTGACTCCGATTCAGGACAGTTCAAGAGTTATATTTACAGTATTCGAATGAGTCGGCCAAGGCTATGACTTCAAAAGCTACACAATATATCCATATATACATATGAATGCATCATAGGATTCATCCGCCAAGCATCTCAAACTTTTACTAATCCTCTTTACGATCTAGATTCACTATATTATAAAAATTGGTGTAGGGGTGAGCATATATGTTAAATAATAAATACTGAACCAGATTTACCATAATTCATCTCATTCAATCAATCTCGTTCATCACACAATCCATATAATTCACTATGCAACACATTCGTCATCACATCATCATTTAACATATCTCATAAATACATAATCACATTATCACATATATCATCAGTACCATTTCAATAATTAACAATAGTTGTCCCACTGTGTCTCAATATCGCAATGGTTTCCTCATAGCACTAATGCAAATGCATGCGGATCCGACTCTAATGATGGGATTATACTATAGTATATATAATTTTTCTTATATTATTTGATCATTTTACAGGTACCAAACGGCTCACCCACTTGCAACACCAGTCATTCTTAATGATCACGGTAAATCAACAGTGGTGTTGTGGGCGGGCCTTGAGTGCCACTCAAAGGCGTCTATGGAATCCAAAGAAACCACTACAGGATCTATGTCTATCCAAAGGCTGCCCTCCCATCTAGGCCGACATCACAAGCCCCTTACAATCCTATGTGCGTCCTTATGCAAATGCAATGCATAACCATCCATTATCATCAACTCATATCATCATTTAAGCTTCTCTAGATGCAATCCAATGCATTATCACAATATAATTATCAAGCAAGCACCATTCACATCAATAGCAATCCAATGCAATAATTAAAATTATTTCCATATAAGCAAAATTTACCCGGAAACCAACCTCCATTTCACTCATAGTCTCACTCAAGCGAGATTGGGCTTGCTTGAGCGAGATTTGCAGTATTTTGGCCTCTAGACCAACTTCCTCACACCTTATCTTATTTGATCTCTGAATGCCCCCAAAATTTTAGCACAAGCTATTTCCTACTAATTATGACCTGTGGCCACTAGTCACACCTCAAAATTCCAAAAATGAAAGAGATATGTGTCTAAATGTATATGGGTCATTTTAGGCCATTATCAACCACCAAACCACTTAAATCTCATCCAAAAAAGACCAAACCAAATCCTACATATTTCAAATACCATGCAAGGTCTATCAAACCTATTTAGAGGTTTCAGAACCTTCAGTAGTTAATTTAACATTAAGTGGGTTAGAAGAAGCATGCCAAACCGATATGGTATCCAAGGACCATTCTTTCGACAATGAAAATGCAGAAACCCCAAACTTATCAATGTTGCCCGTGAGGAAGACGAAGAGAATAAACCATGAATTTACCTTGCATTAGAAATTGAAGAAGAGAATGATTACAGAGGGAGGTGGTGTCACGGGTGATAGAGGGGGGAGAAGCAATTGCACTATTTTGCTTTCCTAAGCATGTGAGAGATAGGAAGAAAAAGTGAGGAAATGAGTGAATTGAAAGTAAATGAAATTAAAGACAATTTTGTTCTTTCATTCATCCGATTAATTTCTACAATTAATATGATAACTTCAGGTTACCCGAAATTACCCAAATGAATTCCAAAAATTAATGTACCCTTCAGTAGTTAATTTAACATTTCCAATTAATTATTCAATTAATAAAATTAATCAATAATTTAAACATTACAATTTAAATTAATTTTACCAAACAACTTTATTTCAATAAATTACGTAAAAAAACTAAATTCTAAATCACTAAAACAACCATAACCAGACCCATTGTACTTTATACATATACTTGTGTTATTCGAAAGTATATAAACCATCCAAACTGAACAAAATCTTTTCTAGAATTTAAAATGACAATTAGTTTTAACATTCTAGAAACAAAATACATTTTTAAAAAGATACAGGATATTTTAAAATAAATCTATATGCATATATACTTTGTTGAAATTGATACGATACTCATTAATTAATTCACTTATTCCTTTTTTTATTCCCCGATGCTTGAGAAAAGAAATTGTAAATTTGAGAACGAGATTTCCAGTCATATTTTAAGAAATAATTAATAAAAATTACAAGTGTCTTTGATGGGTAATTCTATACCAATATCCGTTTATGGTTAATACTTAGTAGATAGTAGATAGTTGAGTTACATTGTTAAGGATTTTAACCAATATTATATCTATAAAGAAGATTTTATTGAAAGAGGTAACACTTATCGCTATGTATTTTTTTCATCATTCCTTTTGCAATGATTTTATATCTTAAAATATGTAGTTAAAGGAAAGGAAGATAATTCTCCATGATGTTTAATAATATGCTTTACTTTTTAGGAGTGTTTTGTAGAAGGATATTTTTTAGTTCTCGAGAAATCTTAATTTAGAAATCTTAGAATTGTTTAATTTTTAAAAAAATAATTTTTATTTTTATTTTCAGTTTTAATTATAAATTATTATCTTATTTTTTTGTTTTTTAAAATTTACACAATAGACATGAAAATAGAAAAAAAGTCATTTTCATGTTTTCTTTACAAGCTTTTGGAAATTGATTGAAAATAATATGATAATTTTATAATTAAAAATAAAAATAACAAATAAGAACATAAAATATTTTCTAGAATCAAATTGCGGGAGAGGCTTCAATAGTCTCATAATTTTGAGATAATTGGTGGTCATTTTATTTTGTTGATGATATCATCCATTAATTTTAAAATTAAAGTATTTTATAATTACAAAATATTTCTCAATTGGAGAAAAAATCTTTATACGAAAAGGAAAATTGATGGTTGATTGATTAAGACGAGAATAAAGATTATATAATTAGAATATATGATGAAATAAAATCATTAAAAAAATACAAAATCACCCATTGTGAGTGGCTCCTCCAATGATTTTGGTAAACACTTGACCCTCAAATCAAACTTATCCATTTTGGATATGCAAAGATATTCCAATAAAGTTGAAAGTTGAAACACACGCATTGCAATTTCCACATTCATTTTTTGTCAAATGTCTTGGGACTGAATTTTGTGTCTCCACGTGAAACATTTACGATTATCCATCGGACATATGTTTCAGCTGTTGCAGAAGGAGAATAGAATACCACATTTCTGCAACTAACAAAAGCAATTATTCAACGTCAAATTAAAATACAGAAGAAAAAATATATATATTGGAAAATCAATATAATTAGTTCAAATATTTGATATCAATTAAATAATATATTAGGTTCGAAGTTTTATGTATAAAAAAATTTCATTGGAAGCTTACCTTTCATGTGCCTGGAAAAAAAACATTAAAAATTAGATTAGTCCCTGGTTAATTTCTAGTACAACAATGCCATCATCCAAGCATTCAATGTCAACAGAAATGCTTCAAAACAGAAGACAGGATTGCGTATATATTTTAATATAAACTCAGTTGTTCTTGTCTTCAATATCTTTTACCAATATATTCACAACCTAGTTGTTATGCTTGTTGAAAGGGTCATAGTATACTTAATTTTTTTATGTCATATATATATATATTAGAAATAAAAAAAGACACAAATATATAATGAGATAGGAGTCATGTTATCAAACAATTTATATAAAATTAAATTTTTAATATTTTAATTTTATTTATTTAACAAATATATTTGATTTTAAGAAAAAATTTCTACCACGTAATCAAATTATTTTTACTAAACTTTATAACAACCACATTTCCAATATATTATCCAGAATTATTTTATTCTCATACTTCTTTTATGTGTATAATTATATATCTTTTGTTTTTTTCATGGCCCCTCCATCCATTGAAAGGGAGAACCTTACACACTACTCACTACTCAAGTTCTTTGAATATTGAGCCATTGCTCAAAATTGTTTTAGAAATAGTTTTTAGGAAAAGAAAGAGAATGACAACAAGATTAAAGTCTTATGTTTTAAAGATATCATCGGGTAATTATGGTTTCACTTATATGATTTCATCTAATTATCTCTAAATTGTTCATTAATCCCAAGTTTCCACATTGTGGGCCATTATGTTGAACAATTAACGATCCTTGTAACACCCTAGTGCCAACTTGCAAATCCCAAGATAATTACCGTCATCATATATAAAATCTCTTGGATAACTTATTTTTCGCCTAGTAATTAGCAAGTGATTCACAACCTGATTCTAGAGGTTACTGATACAATATCAGAGTGCGCAACCTTTTCATAATTAACTTCTTATTATTATACATAACATCAGAGTTCCATACATATTATATTTTACAACAGACACCTAGATCTTATAAAATATAAAGATATAAAATACCAAAACATAACATATGAATACACAATACAGTCATAGTAATCACGCAAGCAAGCATCAGCATCAAAAGCCTTCATAATTCATCCACATCAAGCATCATCCACTTTGTCACATGTCTTCCTGATTAACCACTAAAGGGTTGCCACAAGTAACAGAAAGAGTGAGATAAAGTATCAAATAAATAGAAATTAAATTAGAACATACACAATCACAAGTAGGATGTTATGCGATGCAGATGCCAAACACGTATTTTGTATTATATTTATATTAATATTTCCATTCTCTATATGAATGAAAATGCATGATGGATCCATTCTGGTAGGAACATCTGCAGTGATTTCCAGCAATAATATTTTTACGGATATCCAACCGATACCGCGCCCCATAATGCAACACCAACATCGGATAACAATACAATCATATCAATAACAAGTGTTGCGGGACCCCCCTTAAGGACACACTGCTCAGCCCTTAAGACGGTCGTGGTATAAAACCACCGCAGAGGTCTGTTGCTCAACAGAGCACGTTCCCCCACCGGGAACCCCCTCAAAGAATCCCCCCTACGGATTCTTTGAACGGCCAATGCATATGATGCATGAATGCAGTAAATTTATATTATTAAATTTATTCATAATTTAACAATAAAAATTCAAAAAGATACGATATTTTATCATATTTACAAGTATAATTCATATATTATATTTAAAAAAATATGGAAACATAATATAAACTAATTACTATATTTAATAATTCAAACAATAAGGAAGCATTTTTCGTGTAAACAATTAAACTACTAAAATTATTATTCCAAGGGTTATGGAAACACATTTTTCCATAACATTTATTAAATTATCATACTTTCTATTTCGAGGAATATGGAAACATATTTTCAAAATAGTTATTTTATCCCTTTATTTAATTAAATAACTTTAATATTCAATATAATTATTTTGTTTAAAAAATTCAAATTTTGATAAATTTTAATGTCTTAGTAGTTAAGATTAAAGTAGATTTTAATAATTGTATATTCATATATGATAGTATAGCATAAGGAGAATTGATAAAAATACCAAGAAGAACTTAAAAATAGAAATTCTGAAACTATTAGTGTGCTATCTATTAGTGCGGTTGTAATAGGAACCACACTAATAGGGTTCTGCATATGCTCTTACAAAAACAACATATTGTTTTTGTGATTTTTATACGTTTTAACCATTCCAATTGCAATTTAAGCATACCAAATGATGTTAATTCATCATATAACATTAGAAATATATTATATATCATATTTCAATGTATTAATATTAATTTTAAAATTTAATTCCTTTAAATAAAAAAATTTAACTATTCACATTCAATGTTATTTAGTCAAATAATAATATATTTCTAATCTAATTTCTATATATCTGATATTTTATCCTCTCTTTCTTACCTTAATTTTAGATTCTCAAACTCGGTTTGTGCTTAAGCTCCTTGTTTCTCCTCGAATCTTCAATGGAAAATGGTTTCTAGGATTCCAAAATTGAAGGCCTTAGAGTTATAGAAACGAAGGTTTGAAGGTTTGAATTAGTAGATAATGGAGGATAGAAGGATTTGGGTGATTTGAATTGAAGAAAACTAAAATGGAAGGTCCTTTATATAGGCAAAGAAAGGCGGTGGAGGATAGCACGTGAAGGAGGAAGAATTCTCACGAAGTTGGAAGTTGTCGAAGATTTTTATTTACTGTGCAAGATTTTTCATGTAGCAGATACTGTAGCAAATCGCTGTAGCAGGTACTGTAGTACATCACTGTAGCATATTAGTAGTATATCATTGTAGCATTTTACTGTAGCAGGTAATGTAGTATATCACTGTAGCATTTTACTGTAGCAAATCGAAGTTACTATTGCAGATTACTGTTGAAGATTTTTATTTTATTTTATTATCATTATTATTTTATTTTATTCTACGTTCCATTTCCGTTTAATTCCATTTTAAGTCAGACTAAAAATATCCTTGTATTCAGAATTTAATTTCCTATTTTTTAGGATTCATTTCTTATTTTTCTGAAAAACTTTAATTTTTCACTGTTTAATTACCGCTTCAAATTTAATTAAAAATTGGGTTGTTACACCCTCCCCCCATTATAAAAATTTCGTCCTCGAAATTTAAACGTGCCTTGTTAGAATAATTCAGGGTATTGACTTCTCATCTCATCTTCTCGTTCCCAAGTCATGCTTATTTCATCTCCTTGTTGCCAAGCTACTTTCACCAATGAGATCTCCTTTCCTCTTAGTCGCTTGACGTCTCTGTCCATTATCTTCACTAGTGTTACTAGAATCGTAAGGTTTTCCTTAACTTCTATATCATCAGTCTCGATCACATGGTCTGGATCAGGTACATACTTCCGTAATTGTGAGACATGGAACACATTATGAAGATTGGAAATGTGAGGCGGCAATGCGATCTGATATGCCACTTTACCAATTCTTTTCAGGATTTCATAAGGTCCTATATACCTTAGAGTAAGCTTCTTACTTTTTAACACTCTTCCAACTCCTTTGTTAGGTGATACTTTTAAGAATACATAATCTCCAACTTGGAATTTTAATGGCTTCCTCCTTTGATCATAATATGACTTCTGCCGATCCTGCGCAACTTTCATCCATTCTCTAATCTTCTGAATCTGCTCTGTCATTTGCTGAATAATTTCTGGTCCAAGAGTTAGATTCTCACCCGTCTCTAACCAACAAATTGGTGTCCTACACTTTCTACCGTACAATGCTTCATATGGTGTCATCCCAATGCTTGAGTGATAACTATTATTATATGTGAATTCGATTAGTGGGAGATAATGTTCCCAGCTTCCACCATGTTCTAACACACATGCTCTCAATAAATCCTCCAGACTTTGGATAGTCTTCTCTGACTGGCCATCAGTTTGTGGATGATAGGCAGAGCTTAACTTCAGTCTAGTACCAAGCTATTTATACAAACTTCCCCAGAATCGAGAAGTAAATCTAGGATCTCTATCAGATACTATGCTTGATGGTACTCCATGTAATCTTACTATCTCCTTTATATACACTTGAGCCAATTTCTCAAGTGAATGCTTCATGTTGATTGAGAGAAAATAGGCTGATTTTGTTAATTTATCGACTATCACCCAGATAGCATCATTGCCTCTTTGTGTTCTAGGTAAGCCTGACACAAAGTCCATGTCAATGTCATCCCATTTCCATACTAGTATTTCTAGTGGTTGTAATCCGCCAGATGGTTTTTGATGTTCTACTTTACTTTTCTGACATATTAAGTGATCTGTCCTGAACCGGGGTCGAGAGATCCGGTGTCGAGGAAGTCACAAATAGTGAAAGGATCACGTCTCTGAAGACCGGTTATGTGAGTATCCGGTCTATGTATCCGATGTCTCTTTATGAAGAGAGCAGTCTGGGCGTCCTGGAGGTCCTTCACACCGTCTTCACGCGTTGATATGGGCGAAAGGTGGTGTCACCTGCGAAGATTCTCTGACGCTCAAGTCAGTAATCGTATTCCAAGTGAGGAATGTTTTCGGAGAGTAATCATAAGTTGAAAAGTAGTCGAAGATCCCTCCCCTCTTTGATGAAGAGAGTTCATATACCTGATTGGCTCGATATTCGAGGATTCGTTAGTGGGGAACCACTAACCTCCAATAATATTATAAATTATTATTTTATTACGCACTTGCCTGTATGATTGGGTCAAGTGGCTATTTTATATTGAGCGTAGGGAGTGTGAGCAGGAATTAGGGGACAAGTTGATCATTCCCGTGAGCAGATTTTGGCTCGTAGTGTGGGGAATTATTGATCGGTCCCTGTAGCAATGCCCTTTGTCCTCTGTATGGTGACGTGTATGTTATCCGGTGTCATGGTGTTATCCTGGACAACCGGTATAGGGAGAGCGCCTGATACGGAATTAGAGTCCGGATGTATACCGATGACACCGGTTGCACGTTGGCAAACTGTCAAAGACGTTGAAATATGTCTTGTAGAATGGATACCGGTATCGAGGCCGGACCATATGTCCCCTAGCTTGTGTGAGGGACTGTGTAGTTGTTCACATAAGCTATCCGACTTGCAAGAGGTCTAAATACCGGTATACTTATGCGGAAAATGTTTTCTTACACATGTATTATTATATCGTGAAGAACCGTTCTTTAAATGAAAGCTCCGATGTCGTAACGTTGTTATAACGGATTTAGACAAAGATTCGCTGTATGAGAATTTCAAAAGTTTTTTGAAACTGAAGACTCTTGAAATTCGAGTAACGGCTGTAAAACATGAATTACGTCGCATGATTAGGCATTAAATGCCTTTAGTCACGTGCGCGAGCAATTATTGCATCTGAGGCGTATGTCTCAGTAACCGTCGCTTAGGTTTTAATGGGCTTACAACTTTTTAAAATTTCTGGGCCCAATGGTGAGGCCTTTTAGCAAATTGACATTGTTTTGGCGCCTATGAATTTAAAACAACTATGTCATTTGACTTGTAAATCGACGCGTTTAGTCATGAACGACACAACCTCTAGAGCTGGTAACCGAACCCTTTCGTTTCTTATAAAAGAAACACTTAGTGAATTCTTGGAACCACTTGCTTCTGATTCCTTACCCAAACTCTGTAAAAATTTCAGACGATCGTTTGCTGCTCGTTTTGTGAAGCTTTTTTCTGCCTTCACTTTCCTTATCATCTGAGGTAACCACTTCCTTCCCTCTGCTATTTTCGTCTTCCTTTTTCTGTTTTCTTTTTGCTTGAAAAGAATGTACGTTCAGAGGGGGAGATTAGCTTCTCGCAACCCTAACTATCGTGGGGGGAGAATCCCTGTGATTCTTCTGAGGGCTGAGTCATGTCGCTCAGAAAGGGGATCTTACTCACGGCGGAGAGTGACCTTTCCCTTCTCAGAGTCGTCCTCTGATTGTAGTCGCTCTTCGAAAAGTGAGACGAGTAATGATTGTTACCCTTCTGACGATGTGACTTTTTATCGTAGAGCAAAGATTTTTGTCCAAACGACTCGAACGATGACTGGAGAAGGGAGCTCTAGAGATCAAACTGTTTTGAAAATAGTAGAAGGCTTATACAGCGTTGTTGCCTCTCAGCTAAATTGGGAAGAGCTTCAGGCCAAGTGGCCCTTCTGCTGGGTAGCTGATGAGTTTAAAAATTTAATTTCTCATCATACGAATGAGGACGGATCTCAAATTCAACCGAGGTTCACTGTTCATGCTAAGGAGAAGATGAAAAAATGGTTCAGGGTGTTTGCGCCGCTACCTTCAGAATGGATTTTCCATGTAGTCCCAGATGAACGTTCTGTGTACATGCACGATTTTGTATTTCATTACCTAGGAGTCCGTTTCCCCCTATCCGAGTTTCAGATGAGTGTATTAAGGTTCTTAAATTACGCACCCTCTCAACTTCATCCCAATGGTTGAGGACTCATCCATTCTCTGGAAGTATTGGGTGACTACTTCAATTTCACACCCACCGTGGCGATGCTGTTCTACTACACTCAGGTAGTTCAGAGGGCTAACAAGCAAGGTGGTGTAGGTCTAGTCACACTCCGAACTCTATATTCCTTTGTGAACTTCGAATCTTATACCGATTCGGCTAAAGTTGACGGGAAGTCTTTCAAGTCTTTCTTTACCTGAATATCGATTAAAAAGAGTAAGCCCGTCTTCTGGAAGAATGAAGAGGGTCTTAATAAATTTCCTCTGAGCTGGACTCATGAGCACTTTCTTCTGACCTCTTCAGCATACTACACTCATCAATCCGAGCTGTCTACTGAAACGGCGACGGTGTTATTCGCCCTTGAAGCATATTCTACACGCTTTAAAGCATTTTTGTGTAGACGTCTTTTAAGTAGTTCAAGCGAAGTCCGAGATGAATATCTACGTAATTCTCGTCTTATTTCTCTTTTCCTCCTTTGTTGATTGTATTGAGCATTTCTTTGTTGCTAATACGTTTTATTTATGCATGCAGGTGAAATAGAACAAAAATCTCCAGAGATGAAAAAGTTAAAACTCTTGAAGGCAGGAGAGAAATCAGTAGCTGGTGAGAATGAAATCCTGCCAAAGGAGAATTCTAAGAAAGATCGGCCTGAATTGATTATTCTAACCTCAGATGTAAAAGGGGAGATCCCGCTGGTGGAGGGAGATTCAGCCGGTGCGAATGCGGGTCATCCCAGAATAACAGAGAAGAGGAAGAAGATTAAGAATGACCCCTCAAAGGTGAAAAAGCATAAACCTTCCACGAGTCTGGAAAGAGCAAGGACCTCCAAAGGCAAAGCTATAGAAATGTCAGACACAGCTAAAGTTTCGTTCGGACTCCATAAAGGTATTCTTTCCGGGGTCTTCGGATCAAATCCGATCTCCTCTCTAACTTCTTCGTTCCTCACTCCTTTCCTCTCATACCGGGGGGCGACTCCAGCGATACTCCCTCAGCCGTTATACGAACTCCGACCCACACTTGAACCTAAAGAAATTAAAGAGGCTTGTGAGGCCGGGAAGTGGCAGCTAGCAGAACTTACAGGGATGCTTAATTCGCTCAGCCTGTTAGCTGATAATGCCACTGAGGTTGATAAGCTGAGTGATAAAGTAGAACAGCTCAACCTCTCAGCAGAGAAGGATAAAGCTGCCTTAAAGTTAGCTGAGGATCGCCTAATCAAGTCTAAAGAGTTCGGAGATCTCATGAGCAAGGAGAATCTCAAGCTCAAAACCATGCTTAAAGACTTGGAGGGTAAACTGGCAGAGAAGGAGGGGATGCTTGGTAAGTCACAAGAAGAACTCCGTAGCAGTCAAGCTAAACAAGCTGATCTTGAAGATAAAAGCAAAGCTGCTGCGGAGGATTATTTTAAACAAGCAGAGGAATGGTGCTAAAAGGAGAAGAAGTTCCTCCTTGAGATTGAGGGACTAAAGGCTGGGAGTACGGAATCTCAGGGATCGGGTGGAGAACTTCTGAGGTTGCGGGAAGAATTGGCTGTGGCTAAAGCTGAGGCGAAGGAAGCTATTGATATATGTACCCAAGCAGTTGAAGAATCCTTCGGCCTAGCTATACACCAAGTTTTCTATCGTAACCCCACTGTGTCGCTTAACCTCTATGGTATGGATCCGTTCTATGAATTCCATGGAGGGAGGTTAGTCGCAGTGGTTGATGGTCGACATGAAGATCCTCCAGAGTCCTTGTACGATTTGCCCCCTCTTCCTGAGGGTCAAAGTATGGGCCCAGATTTCGTTATTCCTATGCCTGAGGTCACCTCATCTACAGGAGGTGCGAAGGCTCCAGAAGAGAAGACTCCAGAGGAAATCCTAAAGGAAGGGACACAAGAACTTGGAGAAGGGGAAGGACAGAAAGAGACTGAAGAGCAAGTTCCCCCTCCGTAGTCCTGTTATTTTTTATAAGTAAAGTTGTGTTCCGGGATCAACTCCGGTATTATATGTAATCTTGGTTTTCATGAATGAATGATATTCGCTTCAGCAATTTGTCTTCAATACTTCATGTATAACTTAGATGTATATATCGTTTCAGTCATTGATAATCCGTTCTGTATGACTAACATTGAGGTCGGATTGAAATAATCGCCTCAGAAAATTAGATCATTTAAGGTAGATAAATTTGGAACAGAGAGATATATACATGAATATTGTCCCCAAGTACAAGTATGTTAAGGAATAGGTGCTTGTCATAGGGCATTAACTTTAATACTTTTAGGGAGAAAAGGAGTCGATCCGTTGTTCACAAAAGCGGTGTCACATGACGAATGACTAGTATTAATTCATATTATTCTCTCTGGAGATAAAAACGTCGTCCAATGTGAGAGTATTGTTCCGGGCTTGGGGAACTGCAAAGATACATAAAGATAATGATTGGGTATTCCATCATAAGGATGATGATGGGAATTTGTCTATGCCAGGAGTCACATCATCACATCACAGAATAAGTGATAGAGAATATCCGTTCTGGGGAAATACATCTCAATCGTAAGAGTACGGATTGAGCCTTCAAAATCTTCCATCATAAGGATGATGATGGGAATTGTCCACGCTAGGAGTTACATCATCAAATCACAGAATAGGTGATTGAGATCATCCGTCCTGGGGAAATGCACCACGCCAGGAGTTACATCGTCAAATCACAGATTAGGTGATTGAGATCATCCGTCCTGAGGAAATGCACAATGCCAGGAGTTACATCGTCAAATCACAGATTAGGTGATTGAGATCATCCGTCCTGGGGAAATGCACAATGCCAGGAGTCAAATCACAAATTAGGTGATTGAGATTATCCGTCTTGGGGAAAATAGATCTCAATCGTGAGAGTATGGATTGAGTCTTCAATTTCATTATCAAATCCGGTATCGAGACAGGATCATTACTCTACTTGTCCCCTAGCTTGTGTGAGGGACTAGTAAAGTGGCTCATATAAGCTACGTTATCTGTAATAAGTCTGGATGTCAGATGATATATGTCGTTTATAAAAGGTATTACGTTGTCACGTAAATATCCGTTCTTGGAACGAAGGTTCCGTTGTCGTAGTGCTTCTTAGGACGGATCTGGACAAAGGGTTCTTTGTGTGAGAATCCCAGAAGTTATTGAAACTTGCAACCCTTGGTATTCGAGTAACAGTTACAACGTTTCTCATGATTGGACATTTAATGCCTTTAATCACGTGGGCGAGCCATTATTGCTTTAAATACGCATGTCTTTATAACCGTCACTCAGGAGCTTTATGGGCCTGAAAATTAAATTCTGAGGCCCATTTGAGAGGCCTTTTGACGAATCGATGCTGATTTCACGCCTCTGGGTTTGAAACGACAGCCTTGTATTTACCAAAAAGGTGTCGTTTGGTGGTAAACGACATAACCTTCGACCCGTAATTGAGTCTGTTGACCTCTTATAAAAGGAAAACTTAGTGAATTCAGAAATCACTCAGTCTTGCTTCCCTGACGAAACTCTGCAAAAATTTTGAGAAGACATTCCTGTTTGCTTGTGTGAAATTTGATTCACCATCTTTCTTCATTCTTAGGTAACCTTTCCTTCGTCTTCTCGTATTTTTATCTCGTATTTTTCATCTTGTCTCGAACTTCCTCAAGTCGTGGTGGGAGGATCCTTCTGATCTTCCACTCAAAGCCACTTCACTCAGAGAGGGAGGCGTTGCCCTACTCAAGGCGAAGGGTGATAATACCCTCTTCAGAATCCTCTTCTAGTGAGAGTGAGGAGAGCGCTAATTTATACCTCTCTGATGATGTGAGTTTTTACCGCAGCGTGAAGGTGTTTAAATTAGCTGTAAAGAAGATGACTGGAGAAAGCACATCTGGCAGCGGAGCACCATCTCAGCAATATATCTTAAAGACAGCTTCTGGACTGTGCAATGTAGTTGCACATCGGATTGATTGGGTTAAGCTCCAAGAGAAGCGTCCTTATTGCAGGGTTGCGGGTGAATTTCTCTCAACACCGTCTATCCACGCTCGGGAGGATGGAGCAAGGTTGGAGCCTCGCTTCACAGTCTTCAAAAAGGAAAAATTCAAGGAGCGTTTTATGGTGTTGGCTCCTCTTCCCTCAGAACGGATTTGTCATACACCGGATGAGAGGTCAATATTCATGTATGACTTCTTATTTTTAAACTTAGGTGTGCGCCTTCCTTTGACAAAATTTCAGATGGGGGTCTTGAGGTTTTTAGATTGTGCCCCCTCTCAGCTTCACCCCAATGGATGGGGGTTGATCCGTTCTCTTGAAGTGCTTGGGGAACACTTCAATTTCACGCTGACGGTGGCCATGTTTTTTTATTTTACGCAAGTGGTTCGTCATGCGGATAAAGAGAAGGGAGGAGTAAGTTTGATAACTCTCCGGACTCACTCCAAGGTCGTCAACTTCGAGTCCTACACCGACTCCGCCAAAGTTGATGGGCGTTCCTTCAAATCTTATTTCACCAGGATTCGTGTGAAGCCCGACAATCCAATTTTTTGGTTGAATAAAGATGGGATTCAAGAATTTCCCGTGGCCTGGACACATGAGCATTTTTTGTTAACCTCCCAGGCTTATTATACCGATAAAGATGAATTAACCCCAACTTCGGTCTCCATTCTTTTTGCTCTTTAATCATACACTGCCTCGCATAAATTTTTCTCCTGCAGGCGTTTGCTAGGGTCGAAAACTACCCGCGAGGAATATTTACGTAATTTTCTGTCATTTTTCGTGTTCTTTCTTTTTATGTCTTGAAATCTTCTATTACTGATGGTCTTCTTATCTGATTATACAGTTGAAATCGAGGCTGAGTCGTCAGAGATGGAGAAGTTAAAGGGGCTCAAAGCTGGAGAGAAATCCGTTGTGGCTGAAAACAATATTCAGGCAAAATGGAATTCCAATAAGGCTACCGTTGAGACCATAATCCTGACTTCGTCCGCTGGTGACGACATTCCTTTACTGGAGGGCGGATCTGAAAAACTGACCTCCAGTGTTGAGGGCAAGAAGGCTGGGGAGAAAAGGAAAAAAGCAAAGAATGAGTCCGCCGAGCAAACGGAGTCTCAGCCTTCCCCTAAAAAACCAAAAACTTCCAAAGGAGCAGCTGATTTGGAGACTTCTAAAAGAAAGAAGGGAGAAGGGACCACATCGGATGTCCCAAGTACCGTTGCTGCCTCCGGCGCCAATCAAATAACTAACTATTATGCGCCCAAGGTCTCCTGCCCACCTCCAGCCAACTCCAATCTTGCCCCATACTTAGTGTATGAGGGTCCAGTTCCTGAATATATCCCTGATTCTCCGTACAAGCTGAAGACTCTGTTAGAGCCTGGAGAAATAACTCAAGCTTGTGACGCCGGACAATGGCAACTGGCTGAACTGTCCGGTCTTTTGAGGTCGGTTCGCAGGCTGTCAAAAGATAACGAAAGACTTGGCAAATTATCGGGTAAGGTTAACGACCTTACCGTTGCCTCGGCAAAGGACAGAGCGAACATTCTTCGCTTGGAAAGTCGGTTGAAGGCTTCCAAGGAAGAAGGGGACCAGAAAGACGAAGAAATCTCCAGGCTGAAATATCTTGTTAACGAGCTGGAGGCCCAAGTACTTGATCAGAAAAAAGTCAATACCGACCTCCATGCCAGCCTCTGTACGGAGAAGGAGCATTCTACCAAATTGGGAGAGGAATTAAAGGCAAACAAGGTCGTCTACTCCCAAGGAGCTGAAGACTGGGCTCGTAGGGAAAAGGAGCTGCTTCTGGAAATTGAGAACTTAAAGCTGGCAAGTTCGAATGACGTCGTTACCGCTCTGAAAGCGGATTTGACTGTTGCCAACGCCCGAGCGAAAGAGGCTGTGGATATTTGTGTCCAAGCAGTTGAGGATTCTTTCGAGTTGGCTGTACGTCAGATTCAATACTGGAATCCCAAAGTAGAACTTAATCTGAACGGTATTGATCTGTTCTATGAGTTTCATGAAGAGAAACTCGTAGCTGTTGTTGACGACCGTCAAGAGGACCCGCCAAATACTAAGTACCAGCTGGCTCCTCTTCCCGAAGGCCAGTCAATGGGGCCTTCTCTCCTGGCTCCTATTGTAACACCCTCGGTTAAATAAGATAGTCCTTTCTGTAGGATCATCCTATTTAACTAAGAGTGTTAACAGTTTTCAGAAAAAGTAAATATTTTTTTTAATAAAATAATGGCAGATCAGTGGAAGCAAATAATAGATAATTCACATAGTCATTCACAAACTATAAGTAATTGTACTCTTAACAGAATGGGGCACGCAGGCACCCTTAAATAATTATACAGTCATCCATGGTCTTATTATTCATTAATAAATATTCTACTACATATATTCTATTTTTAATGAGTGTTCCCAGTCGGTTCAACGTATTGTTGTTCGTCGTACCCCGGTTCCTAGTTTCCTATTTCCTCTGTTAATATTCAACAGTAAGGGTGAGTATAACCCAAGACCCTGATGGTTATCCGGTGCGGACATATCCAGTTAACAGATAATATAACATAAATCATACAATTAACATATTTACAATTATAACAATCAAGTATGCTGTCATGAAATGCATGAGTTTGGTTTACTATGATTTATCTGTGGTTAAGTCTCATGATGCATGTGGGCCCAATAAATCAATCCACCATCACCATTATCTCATTCTTTGGAATTCATCCTGCTCAAGTTGCCTCTTGGGCATAACGTTTCCATTCTAGAGCGATCGGAGTCCACCAAGCTCTCATTCATTATTTAATCATCATAAGGTACGAATGAACTCACAGGTTCTCATCAATATATTGTTTCATCTTGGGACTTGGCTCTACACGATCATAGATACATTCCGTCATTTAGTCAAAGTACACCAGAATTGCATCGTCTCACCCGGCTCCAGGCGCGACTCTGATACCATTGGGTTTCCGTTCCGGTTGTACTCCCAAGATTCTCTTCAGAGATCGAACGTGAATGTCCTCCAGCGTATCGGGTGTATGCTCTAGTTTTACTCCCTCAAAAATATTTTCATGATGCGAAATGCATTATTTTTTTATCATTTGATCCTTGGGTATCTTATGTGTTTCCAGTCTCATAATATTTATTCTCAAGTCCTTGGGTCCCATCAATTTTTCAGACGTTGTAAGTCATTTTTATTATTATTCTAGAAAATATATCGGCCATATCTTGACTTAAATAATGTTTCGTTTAAAGAGTAAGTAATATGTTTCTTATTCCATTACTCATAATTAAAACAATAATAATATTAATAACAATAATAATAGTTAATAACAATAATAATAATAAGAATAACAATAATAATGGTAATAATAATAGAAATAAGAATAATAATGATAATTGTAACATCCCAATTTTTATGATTTTTATAAAAATAATTTAAAAAGGATTAAGGAAGAATTCTGAATGAAAATCCGAGTGAAAGATGTCAAAAATCAGATTTTCCGAGTAAAATAAGTTGATTCCGAGTGAAAATGTTGAAAACCAGATTTTCCGAGTGAAATAAGTTGATTCCGAGTGAAAATGAGTTTAGTTCCGAATGAAATCAATAGGATTCCGAGTGAAAATGAGTTTCCGAGTGAAATAACCATGATTCTGAGTGGAATCAGACTGAGAAGAGTTTTCTGAGTGAAATAACTATGATTCCGAGTAAAATCAGACTGAAAAGAGTTTTCTGAGTGAAATAACTATGATTCCGAGTGAAATCAGACTGAAAAGAGTTTTCTGAGTGAAATAACTATATTTCCGAGTGAAATATGATTGAGGAAGAGTTTCCGAGTGAGAAAATGTTCTGTCTGAATGAGACACGTTCGAGTAAGTAAAATCCGAGTGAAATGAAAACATCTCCGACTGAAATGCTTCCGAATGAGTTATTTCTGAGAGAAGTGGAAGTACCTCTCGGACCAATTTTCTGATTAAGTAAACTTCCGAGTGAAATATATCTGATGGTTTACCGAGTGAAATCATGTATTTTGTTTTAAGTGATCCGGTCGGTTTACGTAAAACAAATATTTAATTCAAAATCTGTTTGAAATTTAAATAATTTATTTGTATTTTTAGGTAACTGGTCGGATTGTTAAAAATCGAGCTTATTATCATTGATTCTGACTTCTGTTTTATAATTCCTCACTGGAATTCACATAGACACCCATGATTGTTAATATTTTCACAATTCAACACCGTTCATATCCATTTAATCATCAAGATTAATAATAATCAATACAGTCAATTGAACATATTCATAGCAATAAAGATATATAAGAACAAACATATAAAAATTAAAGCATATTAATATAACAGTAATTCCTGAACCTGTCCTGGAAAGGTGAGGACCAAAGGTACCTTAACCCTTTCCTATCACTCGGTTTTCCCCCAGAATACCCGAGAATATACCCCCCTTACCTTAATGGAAGATCTTTGATTAGTAGATGATATCCTTGCTTCAGCTCACAGTGAGGAGAAAAGGAAAATGAGAGAGAAAGAGGCTTGTATGTAGAGAAGAAATAAGAAAGAGAGCGTTTTTGCTAATTTCCGTTGGTTCTGAAAGTTTGGACTTGGAGATGTGTTGTGGTATTGGTTTAATAGTGCAAGAGACAAGTGGGGGGACAAGCTTTTTAGTGATTGAAGGTTAGGTGCGTTAATTATAGGAATAATGGAGACTTTTGGATAGAAAGTGAGCTGCATTTGACCATTTCTGCCACTTACGTACAAGAGTTGGTAAGATTGAAGAGAATATATATTAAAATATATAAAAGATGCTTTGATTGGGTGAAAAGGTGCAAGTTTGTGGAGCGTTTGTGATAAACTTTTGGATTATGTGAGCTAGTTGACTGGTCACTAGCAGGAGCGTCTCGGTTTAGCTTGTTTCAGTCGGTTTCAATAGAACAGTGAGGTAAACGCTGAAGTGCAAAACCGGTCGGATTCTAGCTGGTGAGTGCACCAGTCGGTCGGATTTCCATTGATCAAGTCCTCTTTCCATTCTGACGTTGGTCGGCTAATTGTTTTCGAGAGTTACTGGAAACAGACTCCTTTGAATCACGCTTAAGCGTGGTCTCTCTCGCTTGAGCGTGAGTGTGCTATCACTCTTGAACATGCTGCCTTCACGCTTGAGCGTGAGAAAGAATCAGGACCCGAGCGCTTGAGCATAGAACGCTCGTTTGAGCGTCGTTCAGTATAGCTTCGCTCGGAAGGGATTTCCCTGGAGATGACTCAGTCGGACTTTCCTCACTCGGACTCACTCAGAAAATATCTCACTCGGATATAGATATATATCCCTCAAACAATGTTCTCAGTCGGCCACTTATCCTTTCCGAATGGATTCTCTTGGAATTGTCCACTCGGACATATCTTGACTGAATTAATTATTCAAAGTCCCCCCTTCACTCGGAGATGCATAACTCGGAATTCAAATTACCGAAAGGATCATTCGAATTTGTCACTCGGAAATGATACAATTAAGAGGTCATTCGGAGTCAACCTTTCTCTGTTCCAGAGTCCCTCACCTGAAGTGGCTCACTCGGTATCTATTTCAGTTAGCGTCAGGGAAATTACACTCGACTCGGACATAGCCCACTCGGATATCTATTACTCGAAAATATGTTTTCCTTCAATTGAACGTGCTTCTCTCGGAACGTTGCACTCAGAGAAGTTTCATTCAGAAAAGGAAGCACTTGACTCGGGAACGAGTCACTCGGAGGCGTTTGACTCGGAAACGAGTCATTCGAGAACATTTTGACTTGGAAACGAGTCATTCAAGGGTGTTTGATTCGGAAATTTCACCCAGAAGTGGTTCTCTCGAACACACTTCACTCCAAATGTCTCCAAGGCCAGGACTCCACTCGGTAGTCTCTCTCTCTCTCTCTCTCTCTCGGTCATGTCTTACTCGGAAAACATGACACTCACTCGGAATTCCAACCTTCAGTCGAACTCTTCAACTTGCACTCGGAATTTCTCTTGGTCACTCAGAATTTCATCATTCACTCAGAACAGATCCCTTTCTTCACTCGGATAGTCTCATCTAAGACATATTTCGCTCAGAAAATGGACAATATCACTAATGGTCCATATAAAATCAATGATTATACACAAAAATGAAATTTTTGGGATATTACAGACCATCCACAGGGTATTTATTCACTTATTAACACTTACAAACCTTCCATACTTCAAAATTACAAGATTAAAACTGTTACTAAAAACAGGGATGTTACCCTTATCCCCAAGCAAACCAACAACGAAGGAACCACTCCTGGTGATGGGGGGAGCGAGGCCGGAGATAAAGGCAAAGGAAAGGGCGGAGAGACAAGTCAACAGAGATAGTGCCTTCCTTGTCTTATAGCTTTTATTGAATTAAATCCGCTGTGTTCCGGGATCAGCTCCGGATTATTGAATCAATCTACTTATGTAATTCAGGATTTAATCAATAAAATGACAACTTTCTTTATAAGTCTGTTTGTTGAAAATAACTTCGACAGAACCATTGTATGTGTAATGATCCAATCCGGATTTAGATGCGTAAACACTAAATCGGATAACAACAAACAAGTTCTGTCCCCATATGTAGGTACTTTAATAACTAAAGGCTCGGTTTGATAGAAAAGATAGAATATCTTTTGTTGTATTGATATTGTAGTGTGACGAAGTCGTTTACTTTAATCACACGAGAACGGCTTGAAGTGTTAATCTTGAGGGGAAGTAATCGTGAGGACGTTTTACTAAGTGTTCATCCCTCGAAATACTCATTAGCCATTCGATACTGTCCCCAAGTATTATTGGGTGATCAGTTTCGAGTGAATAGTTGATTCTGAATGAGTGACTCCGAGTGAGGTTGGTTCTGGCCGTGTCACCCGGGAAATTCCATTGTCCCTCGTGTTGCTCAGTAAAAGCATGTACATTTTATCTGAGTCTTATTCTATGTCAAGGACGGGTACTTTGTCTTGAACAAATTCCGAGTGATACTTCCGAGTAAAAGTTATTCTGAGTGAGAACTCCGAGTGGGAGTTCTTATGAGTGAGAACTCCGAGTGGGAGTTCTTATGATTGAGAACTCCGAGTGGGAGTTCTTCTGATTGAGAGCTCCGAACGGAAGCTCTCAGATTAATTCTTTCTGAGTAAAGAGTTCTGATTGAACCTTCCTGGGTGGAAGGTTCCGAGTGATCCTTCAGCCGCACTCGGTTTGATTGTACTCACTACACTCGGAGTTTAGTTTAGTCTTACGATCCGAGTTTTCATTCAGGCTCGAATTTTCTGAGTGCAAATTTTCCTGAGTGGAGTATTTCCGAGTGGGCTACTTCAGGGGAAGTATTCTTGGTCAGAAGAAGGTTCTGACTTTGAATGAATACGTTTCGGGTTGAAATATTCCCGAGTAAATAATTGCTGATTGGAACTTCGAAGTGAAATATTTTTGACTTAAAGAATTCACGAGTCAGACACTCAATTTGAAGCGTTTCCGAGTAAGGAATTCTAAGGAAAAGTATTTCTGAGCAAAGTCAATGAGAATGATGATTGATTCTTCGCGAGTCAGATTTCAATGAAATATTGCCGACTGAAGAATTTTAAGAGTCTAGCTTCAAACTTGATGTGTTTCCGAGTAAGGAATTCCAAGGAAAAGTACTTCTTAGCGATTTTGAATAATCTCCGAGTGTGACACTTTAGCGTGAGATTACACTGAGTGAAACACATCCGAATAAGATAGCTCGGAGTGAAGCATTTTCGAACGGGATATTCTTGAATGAAACGTTTCTGAGCGGGATATGACCGAGCGAAATATCTCTGATTCCTGCGTGGCATGGCATCGAGTGGAGAATTTCTGAATAGGAAAAACCCCGAGTGAATAGGATATCACCGAGTGAAATATCTCTGACTCCTGCATGGCGCGGTACCAAATGGAGAATTTCCGAATGAAATGCTTCGGGTGAATGCGCCTCAGATAGAGACATACCCGAGTGAATTATTCCTGATTGCAACTTCAAAGAGATAATAAGGATTCCTGAGTCGGGCTTCGATAAAACATTGCCGACTGGAGAATTCATGACCCAAACTTTGAAGTTAAAATATTTCCAAATAAGGAATTTCAAGAGAAAGTATTACCGATTGAAGAATTTCCAGGAGAAGTGCTTCTGGGAAATTTAGAGTTCGGTGTAACTTACTTGTTGTATTTGGAGTTCGGTTCGATCCTACAGTCCAAGCCTTTCATTGGGGTTCGGTTTTGATCCTACAACCCATGTCTTTCTTGGCGTTCGGTTTAATCCTACTAACCGTTCTTCAGTCGGTGTTAGGTTTTATCCATTCACCGTTCTTCACCGACGTTCGGCCAAACCTACTAGTCGTACTCGGAGTTCGGTTCAATCCTACAATCTGAGTCTTCGACACGGGGTTCGGATCAGGGCTAATCCTGAACCTACTGCGCCCGTTACTCGGGGTTCAGCGTGGTCTTGAAGAAGAACCAGCTTACTGCGCCCAAGTCTTCTCTGGTGTTCGGCCATACCTACTAACCGTACTTGGAGTTCGGTTTAATCCTACAATCCAAGCCTTCAACGGTGTTCAGCCAAACTTACTAACCGTACCCAGAGTTTGGTTTAATCCTACAATCTGGGCCTTCGAATGGGGTTCGGTACAGCCTTATGAAAAGGTCTGATCGTACTGCGCCCTTTTCCTGGGATTCGGTATGGTTTTTGCAAGAGGACCAATCCTACTGTGCCCAGGTCTTCAATTATTCACACATATTCGAGGAGTTACATCGTCAACTACAGAATGGGTAGTTGAGATCATCCGTCCTGAATATGTTTGTGCATGCCGGATAGACTGAAAATCACAGCATAAGAAAAACTCGAAAGAGTTATGTTGGTGTATGAGATTCTTATTGAACAAAAATAAGAATTACAATAAAAGCGTAGCTGGGATCATGATTAAAGATTTCTCCTTTGAATAATCTCAAGTGAGGAGAGAAGAGTTTGTATCGTTCCAGCAGCTAGCTGTAATAAATGCGCAAGTTCTGGGTATTCCACTTGTTTCGGATTAGAGTGCCATCAAGGTTTTCAAGGCGGTAAGAGCCTTTGCCAGCAATCTCGGATACCCTATATGTGCCTTCCCAGTTCGGGGCTAGTTTGCCTTGATGAGCGAATTTGTTTCCCACACTTGCTTTCCTTAAAACCAAATCTCCGACGTTGAAAGTCCTTGATTGGACTCGTTTGTTGTATCGAAGGGCGACTTTGGCTTTGATGGCCTGATCTCTAATGAATGTGTCTTCTCTGAGTTCTTGTATGACATCCATTTCTGATGCCAAGTTAATGTTATTGCTTTCTTCAGAGAAGTACCTGACCCTAGTAGAAGCAATTTGCAGTTCCACAGGTATCATTGCCTCCACCCTATAGGTCAGGCGATATGGGGATTCATTGGTGGAAGAATGAGGCGTTGTTCGATATGTCCAAAGGACATGGCACAACTGGTCTGTCTATCCGCCCTTGGCGTCACCAAGACGTTTCTTCAGTCCTTTCAGCACCTCCCTGTTGGCCACTTCGGCTTGGCCGTTGGTTTGGGGATGTTCGACGGAGGAAAATATCTGGGTTATTCCTAACCCTTCAAGTAAATCTGTAAATTTCCTGTCCGTGAATTGGGTGCCATTGTCTGTGACAACCCGTGCTGGGACTCGGAATCGTGTTATAATGTTTTCATACATAAAATGACGAGTCCAGGCTGAAGTAATATGCACCACCGGCTCTGCTTCAATCCACTTAGTGAAATAATCGACCCCTACAGTGAGATATTTGATGCCCCCAGGAGCAGTTGGGAAAGGGCCCAAAATATCCAATCCTCATTGGTAGAACGGCCATGGGACAGCGGATGTGAAGAGTTCTTCTGCCGGTGTGTGGTGAAGATTAGAAAATTTTTGGCAGGCATTGCATTTCTTGACAAAGTCAATGGAGTCCTGCTTCATTGTGGGCCACCAATATCCCGCTCTGAGGATTTTTCTCATCAGACTTCTTCCTCCGGCGTGGTGTCCATATTGTCCTTCGTGCACTTCCTTCATTACTCCATGTACCTCATTCTCTCTTAGACAGATTAAGTAAGGTACTGAGAGTGCCCTTCTGTAGAGGTTACAATCTATCATAGTGAAGTATGGTAATTCCCTCCTTATTCTTTTCTTTTCCTTCTCATCAGTAGGCAACTGCCCATTGGCCAAATAACGGATGTAGGGGGCCATCCATGTGTCATCATACAGGGAATTGGTCATTATGGCATTTAGAGAAGGGAAAAGAGGAATATTGGGCGACGTCAGTGTGCTCTGGACCAACGTTGTGGTGCTGCCTGGCCTTTTGGTGCTTGCCAATCTGGAAAGTATATCCGCTCTGATATTCTTTTCGCGTGGAACATGTTTAAATTCCATTTTTGAGAATTTCTCTCTCAACTCCTGGACACAGTTTAAGTACAATTGGAGTTGAGGCTCACGAGCTTGATAATCTCCCAAGATCTGTGAAATCACGAGTTGTGAATCACTGCAGAGCGTCGCCTCAGAAGCTCCGATGTCAATCGCAACTCGTAGCCCAGCCAAACAAGCTTCGTATTCAGCTTGGTTGTTGGAAGTTTTGAAATTAAAATGAAGGGAGATTTCCAAGTGTACTCCGTCATCACTTTCAAGAACTACACCTACTCCAGAGCCCCTTTGATTCGATGAACCATCGATATAGATGGTCCAATAGACGCGAGGTGTATCTGGATCTATCCCTGTCATTTCTACAATAAAATCGGCCAGGACCTGAGCTTTAATAGCGCCTCGAGGTTCATAGGATATATCAAACTCTGAGAGTTCAATGGACCATTTGATCATCCTACCAACGAGGTCAGGCTTGATTAACACAGAGCGTAGTGGTAGGTCCATCTTTACCATGATTGGATGGGCATGGAAATATGGACGTAACTGTCGAGAGGCCCAAACAATAGCGAGGGCGGCCTTTTTAATCTTCTGATACCGGATCTCAACACCTTGTAACGTTTTGCTGGTGAAGTAGACCGGCCTCTGTCCATCAGGAGTTTTTTTTACTAAGGCAACGCCCAAAGGTTCATCTGAAATAGCCAAGTATAGGATGAGCGTGTCCTCGGGGTCAGGCTTTGTTAGAATAGGAGGTTTGGACAACACCTTTTTAAGCTCTTGAAATACTTGTTCTTGTTCCTGTCCCCACTCAAACTTCTTGGACTTCTTCAGTACTTTATACAGAGGAAGTGACCTGTGAGCCATCTTCGGCATGAACCGAGCCAAGGCTGCTACTTTGTCATTCAGGGATTGGACTTCTCTCAGATTTTTTAGACTCTGCATGTTGAGAATCGTTTGGCACTTCCCTGGATTGGCCTCGATACCGCGTTGAGTTAACATGAAACCCAAAAACTTCCCCGCTGGGACAGCGAAAGTGCATTTCAATGGGTTTAGCCTCATGTTAAATTCTCTCAAGCGGATAAATACTTGGTGTAGGTCCTCAATATGATCACCTCCAACCGGTGTCTTGGCTATGATGTCGTCGATGTACACCTCAACAAGTTTGGTGTGCATGCCCTCAAACACCTTATTGATCATGCGCTGGTATGTAGCCCCAGCATTCTTCAGGCTGAAGGGCATAATAGTGTAGCAAAAGACACCACGATCATTGAGGAAAGCTGTCTTCTCCTGATCCTCCTCGCACATCAGAATTTGGTTGTAACCTGAGTACGGATCCATGAAGCTCAGGTACTGATAACCAGAGGAATCATCCATCATCCGATCTATGTTAGGAAGAGGATAAGGATCCTTTGGACAGCACCAGTTGAGGTCCACATAATCAATGCACATTCTCCATTTGCCATTGGCTTTCCGGACCATTACTACATTTGAGAGCCAAGAGGAATAACGGATTTCCTTGATAAATCCGGCCTTCAGCAATTCCTCAGTTTGTTGGCAAGCTGCTTTCTGTTTCTCTGGTCCCAATCTTCTCTTCTTTTGGGCAACCGGTCTCGTCTCTAGGTAGACAGACAATTTGTGACAGCAGAAAGCAGGATCTATGCCAGGCATATCGGCTGCAGTCCATACAAAGAGGTCTTTGAACTCCTGTAGGAGCATCAACAGTCGCTACTCCATTTCTGTATCTAGCTTGTCATTAATATGGGTGACTTTTTCTGGAGAATCTCCTAATACGATGTCCCTGGAACTTCCATCCGGTGTGGACTTTGATGGATTGGACGGATCAATGTTCAACTCCGCCCTAGGGTCCAGATCGACAAGGCTTACAGAACTAGCAGCTGCTCCATAGTCATTGAGCTTCCTCTTTTTGTTGGATGCCTCCAACTTTGTCATATTCAGGCTCAGGTTGTAGCAATACCTGGCCATCTCTTGGTCACCTCGGATGGATGAAACAGCATTGTCCTTATCGATAAACTTGATAAGGAGGTGTGGAGTTGACACGACTGCCTCCATAGCATTCAGGGTGGGGCGGCCTACGATGCCGTTAAATGGTGACTCAACATCAATCACCAACACTCTGGATTTAACCGTTCTGGCCCCTGGCTCACCTTCAAAAGAGATGAGGGTGTCAAGATACCCCTTTGTTGGTTGCTTTGCATCATTAAAAGCTGTTAGTTCCTGTGTGTAAGGCTGTAAGTCTGAGTCATTAAAACCCATTCTTTTAAAGCAATTATAAAAAATAACATCACAGGAACTTCCCTGGTCAACAAGGATTCTTCGGACGTCCTTGTTGGCTATCACTACAACGATGACTACAGCATCATCTCCACCAGGAATGGTAGGACCAAAATCCTCATCAGAGAATGAAATTATTGGAGCTTCAACCCCTCCTCTGTAAGGACGATTGTCTTTAACTTTTCCTTGTACAGACAGAATCATTCTATGATGATTCTTACGGGCTGTAATTGAAGCTCCTCCCCCAGCGAACCCTCCAGCGATCATATCAATGACTTCACGCCGGCCTTGACGTTGTTGCTGAGGCATGTCATCTCTGTGTGTTATATCATCAGTCATTGCACCTTTCTGTTTCTCCGCAACAGAGAACTTTCTAACCGGATTACGGCTATTGTCATCCCCATCGTCTGGATCTTTTTCTCTTTTCTCATTCCGATCTACCCTGTCAAAGGATTTTTCTTTGAACAGGTACTGCTTTAGTTTGCCCTCTCTAATTAACGTTTCGACTGTGTTTTTTAGAGCTTGGCATTCATTAGTGGAATGACCTGTCTGTTCATGAAAATCGCAGTACTTACGGGGATTCCCTGCTCTCTTCACAGGGGCTGGCCTCCTAATGCCATAGATGCTGAATGCTGGCCATCCTACCTCTCTCAGAATCTGAGATGGCTTGGCTGTCAGAGGTGCATAATGGCTAAAGGAATTAACATGCCTTTCTCGAGGTCGAGGAGAGGAGTTGTTGACTTTGGGGTTGTTGAATGGCCTCTCCATGCGTTCTGACCTCATTTTCTCCTTATCTCTCCGCGGCTGTGAATGTGGTGTTGGTGGCTTTTTCTTTGCAGCCATAGCCTCTAGGTGCATCTCTATACCCATATACTTTAAGGCTTTTTTCTTGAATTCCTCAAATGTTGTTGGTGGGCTTTTTGCTAGTGAGAGAGCAAAGGCTGATCCTGGCTGCAATGCCTCGATAACGATATGCAGCTTAATGGACTCTGTGAGGTTAGGAACCAGGGATGCTTCCTTGTAAAACCTCTTCAGGAAATCCTTTAAGGTTTCGTTTTCACCCTGCTTAATTTGGGCTAAAGTATGAGATATCCTGGGAACATCTCTAGAGATGACAAAGTGAGTTTCAAAGATAGCTGCTATTTCTGCCCAGGAATCTATGGATCCTGAAGGCAAACCTTTGAACCAGCCGAGGGCCTCTTCTGACAATGTTCGTGGGAACATTCGACACATCACGTCTTCGTCGGCCCCTAAGTACATAGCTTCAAATACGTAAGCATCAAGATGCTTAGTAGGATCAGTTTCGCCATTATACTTTCCAATGGAGAGTGGCTGAGTGGTTTGTAGATGCTTGGGGATGTGGATACTCATAAGCCTCCTTGAAAAGGGAACTTTGAGTTTATAAGTTACCGTGGGTGTTGTAATTAGCTCCCTCTTCTCACGAGCAGCTCCATCATCAGAATCGTGGGTTTGTTTTCTCCCCTCAAACGTGGGGATGTTTGAGTATTGGAGAGTTGTGGATTTTTCTCCATCGGCTGTATGGTGTGTCCCATCAGTTTGAGATGTTGATTTCTCTCCCATGCTCTGTCTTTCACGTTTTAACTCCACTAACTCCTCCATCAGTTTTCGTATCATCTCATCTCTTGGATCGGGTGCAGATACTTGCACCATTCTCCTTGAACTCCCAACAGGTGACTCAAAAACCAAGCGTCTGTTCGCTGGTTATTCTTGGGCTGTAACATCTTCTACGTGCCCATCGGATATGTTTCTTCCATTGCCTTCCATGATGCAAAATCAGACTTTGTAAACGAGAGGTGGGAATAACTTTATCGTGTCCCACCAGGCGTGCCAATGATCTGTCCTGAACCGGGGTCGAGAGATCCGGTGTCGAGGAAGTCACAAATAGTGAAAGGATCACGTCTCTGAAGACCGGTTATGTGAGTATCCGGTCTATTTATCCGATGTCTCTTTATGAAGAGAGCGGTCTGGGCGTCCTGGAGGTCCTTCACACCGTCCTCACGCGTTGATATGGGCGAAAGGTGGTGTCACCTGCGAAGATTCTCCGACGCTCAAGTCAGTAATCGTATTCCAAGTGAGGAATGTTTTCAGAGAGTAATCATAAGTTGAAAAGTAGTCGAAGATCCCTCCCCTCTTTGATGAAGAAAGTTCATATACCTGATTGGCTCGATATTCGAGGATTCTCGTGAGCAGATTTTGGCTCGTAGTGTGGGGAATTATTGATCGATCCCTGTAGCAATGCCATTTGTCATCTGTATGGTGACGTGTATGTTATCCGGTGTCATGGTGTTATCCTGGACAACCGGTATAGGGAGAGCGCATGATACGGAATTAGAGTCCGGATGTATACCGATGACACCGGTTACACGTTGGCAAACTGTCAAAGACGTTGAAATATGTCTTGTAGAACAGATACCGGTATCGAGGCTGGACCATTAAGCAAGATGAAACATACTCAGATATCTCCTTTTTCATCCTCTTCCACCAGATGTCCTTTCTTAAATCTTGATACATCTTCGTAGATTCAGGATGAATACTAAGCATACTTTTGTGAGCTTCATCTAGAATCATCTTCTTTAACTCTGCATCCTCTGGAACACATATTCTTCCTTTCATCCTCCAGACTCCATCTAAACCTTCTTGTAATCTCAGATCTTTCCCATTACGTTGTGTCTCGATCATCTTTTGGAGATATTCATCCAGTCTTTATTTTTCGTACACCATCTTCAGAAAATCATTAGTGATTTTCAGAACTCCTACAATCATATTTACTGAAGACTTCTCTTCAACTGCTATATTTAAATCTCTAAATTGTTCAATCATTTCTAATTCTTTTATCATTAAAGCTGCCATATGAATAGCTTTTCTACTAAGCACGTCAACTACTACGTTGGCTTTCCCTGGATGGTACTTCAACTTGAAGTCATAATCCTTGAGAAATTCCATCCATTGGCGTTGTCTCATGTTTAATTCTTTTTGGTCAAACAGGTATTTGAGACTTTTATGGTCACTATAAACTTCAAACTTTGCACCGTATAAGTAGTGCCTCCAAATTTTCAAAGCAAAGACAATGGATGCCAGCTCCAAATCATGAGTAGGGTAATTCAATTCATGTGGTCGTAATTGCCTTGAAGCGTAGGCAATTACCCTCATTTGTTGCATTAAGACACAACCTAGTCCTAGCTTTGAAGCATCACAATAAACTTTAAAGTTTTCTTACGGATTTGGTAAGATTAGAACCGGTGCAGTTGTTAATCTTCTTTTTAATTCTTTGAAACTTGCTTCACATTCAGGAGTCCAAATGAAAGGTTTATTCTTACAGGTTAATTGAGTCATTGGTAGGGCAATTCGAGAGAATCCTTCAATAAATCTTCGGTAGTAACCCGTGAGTCCTAAGAAACTCCTAATTTCTATGATAGTCTTCGGCCTCTCCTAAGCTATTACAGCTTCAATCTTTGCAGGGTCGACTGACACTCCATTCTTAGATATCACATGGCCTAAGAATTTTACTTCATTAAGCCAAAACTCACATTTGGATAGTTTGGCATATAGTTGTTTCTCCTTTAGTATTTGTAGTACTAAGTACAGATGCTTTACATGCTCCTCCTTGGTTTTAGAATAGATGAGAATATCATCTATAAATACAATAACGAATTGATCAAGGTATGGATGAAATATTCGGTTCATGTAGTCCATGAACACGGCTGGAGCATTAGTTACCCCAAAAGGCATCACTAAATATTCATAATGGCCGTAGCGTGTCCTAAAGGCTGTCTTTGGAATATCTTCAGCCTTCACGCGAATCTGATGATATCCCGATCTCAGGTCTATCTTGGAGAACACAGTAGCTCCTCGTAGTTGATCAATAAGGTCATCGATCCTTGGTAACGGGTATTTATTTTTAATCGTGACTTTGTTCAGTTGGCGATAATCGACACAAAGTCTCATACTACCGTCCTTCTTCTTGACTAGTAGTATAGGTGCTCCCCAAGGTGATACGCTGGGTCGTATGAATTGTTTTTCTAATAACTCATTAACTTGCTTCTTTAGTTCAATCAATTCTACTGGAGACATTCTATAGGGTGCTCTAGCAATGGGTTCTGCTCCAGGAATCAAGTCAATAGAGAATTCTATCTCTCGCTCAGGAGGTAATCCTGGAACATCTTCAGGGAATACTTTTGGAAATTCACAGACTACTGGTATCTTGCTTACATCAGGAATAACTTTCTCTTCTGTAAGTGCAAATACCATGAATAGTTGGGCTCTATTATTCAAGGAATATCCTTCAGGGTTCTGTAAGGTATCATATTCCTAACACTCCATGTTGTCAGATGGAAAGATCACTGTCTTATTACGGCAATTCACAAGGACATGGTTAGCAGATAGCCAATCCATCCCCAAGATGATTTCTAAGTCCTTTAATGGTAAACATACTAAGTTCACGTTAAAATTTCTACCTCCTATATGTATAGAATAGCCTTCACACACGTTAGCTGTCCTAAGATGGTTACCAGTAGGAGTAGAGACAAGTAAATCATATTGTATAGATTTCACAGGTAAATTCAGACGCCTAACACATTCTTCAGCTATAAAAGAATGTGTCGCACCAGAATCAAATAAAACAGATAAGGTAGTATCGTTAAGAATGCACTCACTTTGTACTAAGTCGTCTGCCTGTGATGCCTCTGATCCACTAATTGCAAATACTCTACCAGCTACAGGTGATTTGTTCTGATTATTCACTAGCTGTCCATTTTCTCGTCCTCGACCAACTGTGCCTTTGACATTATGTCCTCCGTGACCATTTGCATTACGTCCATCTCGAATGTTGGCTCCTCCTCTGTTGGCTCCATTGTTGTTGTTCTCAGTTTTAACATTCACAGTGTTAGTGCCTTGGCAAAGTTGTGGGCAGTTGGGACGAATATGTCCCTTCTGGTTACATTGGAAACAGGTAACATCTGTCTGTGTACAATCACGGGTTTTATGATTTCCTCCGCATTTATAACAGTTCCATGTGATTGGTTGGTTCACGCGTCATCCTGATGATGAAGTTGATCCTCCTCGAAATCAATTCTGATTAAATGTTCCTCGCCTTTTAAAGTTCACTAATTGAGGTCTCAATTGCTTACTGCTTTTCTCTTGCTCGATCCTAGCCCGATGGTTCTCTTCAAAGATTCTACATTTGTTGATTAGAGTGGGGAAACTCCTAATCTCCTGATGTCCTATGGCTTCTTTAATTTCTGGCCTTAAGCCATTTTCAAATTTAACGCATTTAGAAGCCTCAGTCCCTGGTTGTTGGAAAGGAGGATAGAACAATGATAGTTCCTCAAATTTGGTAGTGTATTCTCCAACAGACATATTCCCTTGCTTTAATTCTAAAAATTCTAATTCCTTTTTGCTTCTGACACTAGCAGGAAAATATTTCTCGAGAAAACTTTCTTTAAAATTTTCCCAGTTAAGTAGTCTACCGGCTTCTAGTAACCTATCGCGAGCAAAGATCCACCAATTCTCTACTTCCCCTACCATCATATAGGTAGCATATTCTACCTTCTAGGCTTCAATGCAAGGTAAGGATCGGAAGATACGTTCTATTTCTTTAATCCATAGGTAAGCCACCTCTGGATTATAGTCTCCTTTGAATTGGGTAGGTTTCCTTTTCAGGAAACGGTCAAGTCCATGGGTTCCTTCAGCTAACCTTTGTTGTTCCTGTCTTTCAAGGATCTCAGCAAATCGATTGAATGCAACAGCCATGGCATCATCGTTCTGACGTCTAGCCATATCTTATCCTACAGGTACGAGTACCACTGCATTCAGTTACTAAGTATCTAATATACTCAGAGTTTTAACAATTTTACACTATCTAACTAACTATTATACTAAACAAAAACATACAAGAGCACACATAACACATAGGCACACAAATTTCAGACAAATAGCATTCAAAGTTCACAAACTTCAAGCTATCTCATGTTATTCTCTAATTACTTCCTAAAGTTTTCTTTATATTTTATATACCATTGCTCTGATACCACTTCAGTTGTAACACCCTAGTGCCAACTTGCAAATCCCAAGATAATTACCGTCATCATATATAAAATCTCTTGGATAACTTATTTTTCGCTTGGTAATTATCAAGTGATTCACAACCTAATTCCAGAGGTTACTGATACAATATCAGAGTGCGCAACCTTTTCATAATTAACTTCTTATTATTATACATAACATCAGAGTTCCATACATATTATATTTTACAACAGGCACCTAGATCTTATAAAATATAAAGATATAAAATACCAAAACATAGCATATGAATACACAATACAGTCATAGTAGTCACGCAAGCAAGCATCAGCATCAAAAGCCTTCATAATTCATCCACATCAAGCATCATCCACTTTGTCACATGTCTTCCTGATTGACCACTAAAGGGTTGCCACAAGTAACAGAAAAAGTGAGATAAAGTATCAAATAAATAGAAATTAAATTAGAACATACACAATCACAAGTAGGATGTTATGCGATGCAGATGCCAAACACGTATTTTGTATTATATTTATATTAATATTTCCATTCTCTATATGAATGAAAATGCATGATGGATCCATTCTGGTAGGAACATCTGTAGTGATTTCCAGCAATAATATTTTTACGGATATCCAACCGATACCGCACCCTATAATGCAACACCAACATCGGATAACAATACAATCATATCAATAACAAGTATTGCGGGACCCCCCTTAAGGACACACTGCTCAGCCCTTAAGACGGCCGTGGTATAAAACCACCGCAGAGGTCTGTTGCTCAACAGAGCGCGTTCCCCCACCGGGAACCCCCTCAAAGAACCCCCCTACGGATTCTTTGAACGGCCAATGCATATGATGCATGAATGCAGTAAATTCATATTATTAAATTTATTCATAATTTAACAATAAAAATTCAAAAAGATACGATATTTTATCATATTTACAAGTATAATTCATATATTATATTTAAAAAAATATGGAAACATAATATAAACTAATTACTATATTTAATAATTCAAACAATAAGGAAGCATTTTTCATGTAAACAATTAAACTACTAAAATTATTATTCCAAGGGTTATGGAAACACATTTTTCCATAACATTTATTAAATTATCATACTTTCTATTTCGAGGAATATGGAAACATATTTTCAAAATAGTTATTTTATCCATTTATTTAATTAAATAACTTTAATATTCAATATAATTATTTTGTTTAAAAAATTCAAATTTTGATAAATTTTAATGTCTTAGTAGTTAATATTAAAGTAGATTTTAATAATTGTATATTCATATATGATAGTATAGCATAAGGAGAATTGATAAAAATACCAAGAAGAACTTAAAAATAGAAACTCTGAAACTATTAGTGTGCTATCTATTAGTGCGGTTGTAATAGGAACCACACTAATAGGGTTGTGCATATGCTGTAACGAAAACAGCATATTGTTTTTGTGATTTTTATACGTTTTAACCATTCCAATTGCAATTTAAGTATACCAAATGATGTTAATTCATCATATAACATTAGAAATATATTATATATCATATTTCAATGTATTAATATTATTTTCAAAATTTAATTCCTTTAAATAAAAAAATTTAACTATTCACATTCAATGTTATTTAGTCAAATAATGATATATTTCTAATCTAATTTCTATCTATCTGATATTTTATCCCCTCTTTCTTACCTTAATTTTAGATTCCCAAACTTGGTTTGTGCTTAAGCTCCTTGTTTCTCCTCGAATCTTCAATGGAAAATGGTTTCTAGGATTCCAAAATTGAAGGCCTTAGAGTTATAGAAACGAAGGTTTGAAGGTTTGAATTAGAAGATAATGAAGGATAGAAGGATTTAGGTGATTTGAATTGAAGAAAACTAAAGTGGAAGGTCCTTTATATAGGCAAAGAAAGGTGGTGGAGGATAGCACGCGAAGGAGGAAGAATTCTCGCGAAGTTGGAAGTTGTTGAAGATTTTTATTTACTATGCAAGATTTTTCATGTAGCAGATACTGTAGCAAATCGTTGTAGCAGGTACTGTAGTATATCACTGTAGCATATTAGTAGTATATCACTATAGCATTTTACTGTAGCAGGTACTGTAGTATATCACTGTAGCATTTTATTGTAGCAAATCAAAGTTATTGTTGCAGATTACTATTGAAGATTTTTATTTTATTTTATTATCATTATTATTTTATTTTATTCTACATTCCATTTCTGTTTAATTCTGTTTTAAGTCAGACTAAAAATATCTTTGTATTCAGAATTTAATTTCCTATTTTCTAGGATTTATTTCTTATTTTTCTGAGAAACTTTAATTTTTCACTGTTTAATTACCACTTCAAATTTAATTAAAAATTGGGCTGTTACAATCCTAAGGAACAATCTCACAATGCCCTTAAAGCACATTAGAAATTTGACACGACTTATGAAGTTAATTAGATATTGAAAACACTTTTGTCAAGATACGCCAAATACCTACGGTTCTACTGTTGCACTTGTTATTATTCTTTATACTCACCAACCAAAAAAATAATCCTAGTCTATTACGATTAAACTCAAGAATGGTCAGTTCCCTAATTTAATTAAGCGCGAAAGAATAATAAACCAAACATAGTCAAGAAAAAGCACTTACGCACATCATGCATTCATTCAATAACAAATAAAAAAGGATTCAAAAGATTACATCAAAGAGATTCACCTCAACCCCTAAGGCTAAGAAGTCTAACTACTTATGTTCATAGACAAACAAAAGAGCGATTAATCTAAGCATGGAATTTACTTCATAGACAAACTTAGAGAACCACCTTAGATGCACGACCTACATGTAAGAGTAGCAACTCTTCGCTATCACGGAGAACCCTTGATTCCTCCATACCCCATGACCCAGGGAAAGATTTCATAGGAGAACTCAGAAATGGGGAAAAGATGGTGGAAGGATGACAAAGCCTCTAGACTAGGGTTCACACGCCCCCTCTAGTATGCTTAGACACACAACTATTTTGTTTTGATTATTCCTAATGAATTTGTCTTTCCCCTTTAAAGTTAGGGTTACTTTTACGTGTAAAAACCTCTTAAAATGCTTTGGGTTGGACATGTTGACACGTCTGAGCATGGATGTTCACTTGAACATTGGTCGTGCTTAGCTTAACACGTAACGTCCTTTAAATCTAAGCATCAATTGTGTTTAACTTTGTGACTTGGCTCCTAAGCTCCTTTGGGCCACTTTTTGGGCCTTTAGGTCCCTTTTCATTCCTTTTTGCAAGTAATAAAAACAAGTAAAAAAATAGACAATTAAAATTTGAAAACAACCAGGCTAGCAAGCAACAAAGGTATACAATTTTTACCTAGTGATCTCAATTGAACCATTACCCAATAAGACTTAGTAATTTGTCGAAAAGTCTCTCAATGACATGGAATTAAGTGTTTAGTAAGGCAAAAGGGAATCACTCAACCTCTTCATGATAAACACATTACCATAGGCTTGCTCATGAACCTCAAATCTCCACTAATAGAATAACTTGTTCAGGAATCATAAGGTCTTTCTTAAGGTTGTAATGTGGCCAATGGGGTACATGCAATCGGGTATGAAAATCAATAAAAGGATATCCACAAAGGGCTTAAAATATATCAATAATCATAATAAGCACTCTAAGAATATCAAACTATATCATAGGACCGCATATTATTCATTCAATTCAGACCACACTGTATTTTATACCTCCTTTAATTTTGAATTTACAATTTATGATTTCAAAGGCTCTTTTCTTCTTTTTCTTTTTATTTCTGCTTTATTTTCTTTAGGAGGGAGCATATTACTTCCCTCCTCAAACTTAGTTCTTTTCTATTAGTCTAATATCGTAAGAGCACCTATGTGATTAGAATTAATTATGTAGATACCCAGGGAAATGACTTATACAATTAGACTTAAAAGCGGTAACTAAGGCGATACTAAGTTTAAAGGTTTATTAAAAATGCCTAAATTGCCTTAATCATACTTCCTGATTAAAGTACTCATATTTCGCCTCGACAAGGTTGCAGAACAAGTTCTAGGATATGTAATTCATGAGCGCACTTAAAATCAACAAAAAATGGACATAAAATATATCTATCACACAAATGCCCCTAAATAGGCTCAAATCCTCAACATCTGAAACTAAATAAAAGAAAGAACCATTTTCAAAATTCTACTCATTTTCAGTCATCAAAGCATAAACAAAGATTGCATGCCATTTTATTATTCAATTACTTTGCTTACTTTTTCACTTAAAAGTTCTCAAAAATTCAATCATCAAAAATCCTAAGAAGGAACAAAACTTCTTCTTCCTCAAATTAATCACTTACCCTATTATATCATGCATATCATATGGCAATCAAGCATGTGAAAACATGGTATAATAGGAGGAAATAAAATTTCTTCCTCCTTAAACTTAAAGCTCATGCATACCACTAGAATAATAAAATAAAAGCAAAGAGAAAAGGTGAAGAAAGAACTTCATGGACCACAGTGTGTAATTGTCCTCGTGATCATCGTGCCACTCGCATATTAGCAATCTTATCCTAGCCACAACACAACCACTCTTCCTCAAACTTAACACCAAACATTGTCTCCAATGTTAAAGAGACATGCTAAGTTTAAAATGACGTAAAGTCATAAATTAATCGTAAAGAATATAAAATCAACATGCAATAAGAGCTTCTATCTGGGGGAATTCTAAACCCTACCTAACAGACTTAAAGGGAAAAACTAACTCTAAAATGGGAAAACAATCTTGCAAATAGAAATAAGAAATATAGTCAAAAACCGTGACATCTCATAACTCGTCATCACCCCAACCCTCTCTCCTTCGTAAAACACCTTTAACACATCTTTTTTCAACTTCAACAAATTCTGCCTTACCCATTTGATTTTGTTTTTTCTTCTACATCCTACTATTAAAATAAATCTGTTAAGTGTTGAGTTTATCCATGTGATTTGAACAAATTTAGATGACTAATATATATTATAAAAATATAATGTAAAACCCAAATATACTTTCTACGTTCCAAACGGTATAACAAAACATACAAAATGGTAATAATATAATAATAACAATAGCAAATAATCTGTAACCAAAAAACAGGAAATAGTTAATAATATAGAAATCGAATTTAAATTTAAAAAGTGACATGATATCATAATCATGAAAAATCTGAAATAAAAATGATAATATAAATATATGATTAAAATATTGTAATCTACGTAAATATTTTACAACTATGATAATAAATTTTTCTTTTATATATAAATCAATTAATTGTAAAAGCATATTTGTCTAAAAATTAGTCTAAATAATCATTTACATGTATTTATCATTAATGATTTTGAAATCATGTAAAGGTCTATACTATTATAAAATTTTAAATTATCTAGAATAAATCATCTTTAATAAAATTTAAATATTTTTATTTTCTCTTCTTTTTATTTATCTTCTCTTTAAACAATATGTTAATAGTTAATGAATATGAGAAACTTTAATAAATTTATAATAAATTACTACAATAAAAATTAATTTATTCGCACATGTCCCTTGATACGAAATCGGTAAAAAAAAATCTAAAATACTGCAGCCAAATTCTTAGCAAATTGCGAGTATGAGAGCTATAACATATGTATGAACATTAAGAAGTACACTAGAACTAGAAGCCCATAAACATAATTCATGAAATTTACAGTTTCTTTTTTTACGAACTATAGTTCTATCATGTTTCTCAATATTTCCAGTTTTTGTTCTCATTTCTTCATGAGAAGAACCACTGTATGAGCCGCTATACTTCTGTTTTCTCCAAGACTGTCTACTTTTTCATGAGTTTTTGCTTTGATATTTACCACAGAAGAGTCCACTCGAAGCAGTGTAGATAAGTTTGCCTTGATAGCTTCCTTGTGTGGACTTAATTTTGGCCTCTGAAGAATCAGTGTAGCATCTAAATTTCCAATTTCATAACCTGCCTCATGCATAAGTCTCACCTGTAAAATACCACAAAACCGATGAGAATCTGCACCATATGAATATCTAGCAGTTGTACACTGCGCACTTATCTTCAATCATACTCCTAGTAAGAAAACTTTCAATAACCAATATGTTTTCGCTTTTACAGCCATCATAAAGCTAATGCAAATCAAAGAAAATGGTACGTAGTTAACAATTGGCAATTTGGATTGTGAAAAATAAGTCAAAATAAATGAATACTACCTCCCCGATTATTTTTTTTAGTCCTTAATATAAGAATCTTATAAAAATGTCAATAGTATTATTATTTTTTTACCAAAATACTCTTATTAAGTATTAATGAAATAAACATGAATTATGTAAAAAGAGAGAAAGATTTATAAATCTCAGTATATATGTAAGGGTACTTTTAAAAAATCAGTATAATTTGTATACAAATTAAATAACTTTAATTTGACTATATTAACCAATTTTTCTTAAAAATTAAAATAGTTAAGAGATTCTTATATTAAGGAACAGAACTAGTAATACATATTATGCATAATGCTTAATATAACAGTTTTAAAGTAGAAATTGACAATTGACAAAACAACTTCCACAGAACAGAGTCATAACTGAGTTGTGAGGCTGTTATTTTTTTTCATGGAACAAAACAGAGTGGCATATAATGAGTGAAGATGTGACATTTTGAGAAAGACAAAGCAGTGGAATAATAAAATACAGTGCTATCAAAAGTGCTCCCTCATTTCCTTTTAATTTAACAATTTAGGCTCATCAAACTTTGTGAGGAGGATCAGTGAAAGAAAAGTAAAGAAATGAAAAGTAATGAATTGGGTGATTCATATCGGAAATACAGAATTGCACCAATTCATCTGTGTATTGTATGATTCAAAGTCGTATGGGATTCATCACTGGCTAGCTGAATCATATCAAATCTATGTTACATAAGATTATAACAACTATCCATGAAAAAAAAACACGTTGTAAATGCAGAATTAGAAGTTGAGTAACTCATCAAAACTGGAATCCATTTTAGAGGGTAGTATATTTAGTGGTTATAAGAGACATTATCTTTTGTCCTCTTAATACACTTGGCCAGGAATTTCAATTGATAAGCACGACCAAATAACTAAATTCAAAAAGCTTGTTCCATGTTCAATTTCAGTAAACATTTTGTTTCCACTAATAAGAACAAGAAAACATCATTTTTACTTTGTTTCCTGGCAAATATTTGTTTAGGAAAACGTGGAAACAAATGCTTGAAAATATAAAGCAAAATAAAACCTAGGTAGTATTTCTATGACAATTTTTCTAACCTATATAATTTTACACAAGATAAGAAATCAAAATATGGAAAGTTTTGATTGGAAATTGGGTTGAACTTCCCCTGGAAATCATGGGCTGTGCAACTTTCCACCTTTTAATTTCTTATCCTATGCAAGGTTGTACAAGTTACAAGAACCGTTTTAATAATGACTAATGAAAATAGACAACATTTTCTCCAACCAAAAATATCCTAACTCCTAAATCAATTCCTTTACATTTTAATTTTCAAGAGCTCAGCCTCACCTATTCAATCAAATCTCGTTGGCTGGCTGAAAGAAAATGACAAGTTATTGAAACAAAGCACAGTGGAAGGTTGGTTGCTAAAGGATCTGTGTTATTATAAATTTGAACAAGCCATTGATCTCTCTAAGTTGACAAAAGGGGATGTTTGGACATCTAATGATGGATGGAATTGGAGTGGAATGAAACAGTGTGATTATAGAATGGAATGGAATAAAATCACCATGTCATTGTTTGAATATTCTTTTGATAGAATGAAGTAAGGTTTTCAATCAATTGTTTAAGAAGTGGATATACCTAATCGTAAGGAAATTAGAGACCAATGAGTTGGTCCCATTACATCATTCCACACCCCTAAATTGAGGGAGGGCACAAAACAGAGGTGCTTGAAAGAATTGAATGGAGTTCACCAGGTTTCGTTCCATGCATTTTGAGGCAATCCAAACAATGACAAGTAGTATCCTTCCATTAGGCTACATTTCATCCCTCTGCAGTTTGCATCACACTTGAATTTGAGCAAACATTTGAATTCTAACTTAAAAGGGGTATGCAGTGTCCACCAATTATGAAGAAGCCTCAGTGATTCATGCCTGTTAGAGGACACTTCAGAGCGCATGTGGAGAAGCTCCCACTTGGCATCTTGACGCTCAGTTATCATGCAGCCAAGGTGACTTCAGCCCAGACAGGGATTGAATCCTAAGTACTTTCACACCCTATTCACTGAGGCTTCTTCAAATTATTTCCAAGACGGATTGAATTCAAATCAACAAGAAAAGAACGGAAGCACCAATGTCTTCTTCAAAATAAAGTAAAAAAGAAGTTGTGTTGGTAGGATATTACTCACAGATTCTTCAATGAAGACAGAAGAGGCACAACCTTTCCATTTGGGATCTGAATCCGGAAATATTTGGCCTATATCAGGAAGACCTAACGCCCCTAAAATGGCATCGACCACGCAGTGAAGCAGAACATCCCCTGTACCAAACAACCAACAAGGCTCATCATCGTACTCTCAAAAAAACAATTATTTATATATATATATATATATATATATATATATATATATATATATATATATGTGACTCTTGGAAGTTGAAAGATTAAAAATGAGTGTTCACGAGTTCCTTAAAACTGTAACCAAACCATAGTACACTGCAGTTCCTGAGATTCTAAAAACTTCAAATAAATCCATGAATAGAAGAAACTACGTTACTTAGATTTTAAAAATCTCAATTTAATCATCTACTTTATAAAAGACCTTCAATTTAATTATTTTTTAGTGAAAAACCACAGTAACTTTTGCAATGTTCAACTATTAATTTGAAGTTTTTATCTTGACTCCATTAAAAATCAAAAGGGGGGGGTGGGGGAATTACCATCGGAATGAGCCTCGCAACCTCTATCATGGGGTATGTTGATTCCACCGATGATTAAGGGGTAACCGGGTTCCAATCGATGGAGGTCAAAACCGTGACCGACCCGAAAGGGAAGAACCTTGGAGGGAGTGGAGGAAGCTGGGGAATTATCGATTTGGATGGAGGTGGTTGGGGTTGAAGCTGAGACACAGAGGTTACTGGGGAGGAGTGTGTGATGTTTGTAAGGGAAAGAGGCAAAATTTGGAGGAGAGGATTTTGAGGTTGTTGTGAATGGGAAGAGGATGGAACATGTTGTTAAGGAAGATGCTGCCATAGCCGTTGACGTATGAGGCTATGAATTGAAAACGCAGACACAGTCACAAGAAGTTCATTTGAAGAATGAATGACTGGCGGTGTGTAAATGGCACCTGAGTTCCACGAATTAGAATTAAATCCAAAAAAGAAAGAGAAAATTTACTAAGACGCAATTATAATTTTCCAACTTTTATACAAATATATTAAAATTAAATTAAAACTTTCAGTCAAAAATTTTAAAGTTATATCATAAAATACAAAATGAAAATAAAAAACTTAACATCACTTTAAACCTCCTAGGTTAAAACAGGCTACCTAATTAATAGTATTTGGTTAGTCCGATACATATAAGGTTGGGTCAAAAAATTCTAAATTAAATCAAGTATAAAAAAGAATAATTAAACTTGATCATATCACTAAATAAAAAAATCCCAATTTTTACAGGTTTATAATAGATTTACAGATTTTACATATCAAATTTTATTGGATGCAACTTAAAATGTTATAGTTTATTTTTGTACCACGAATTGAGTATATGTTGTCAGAGATTTAGAACAATTTACACATTCATAAAATTTAATCTTTGATTTTCTCTTTCAAGCTTTCCAATTATTCTTTTAATTTAAAAAAAAAAAACTAAACTAAAACCACCTGGGGACTTTAGCTTTTTGGTTTAATTATCTTATTTAAATTAAAGCATGTTGGAGAAAATTTTTATTGAAAATTATGTAGATTGCTTGTAAATAATGATGGGTGAGTTTTAATAATATTTTTAAATAAAAAGGTGGGTGAGTTTTAATAATATTTTTAAATAAAAAGATTTTATTTTTACTTTCTTAACCAATATTATTAAGATACTAGTGAACGTTTTTAAAAATAATATTTTTTAAGTTTTAATTTTTTTATTTTTATATGAAAGTAGTCCTCACACGTTTCAACCAAACTTTCTAACATTATGTTTAAAATAACTCTCTTATTTACTAATTTACTAATTGTACTGACCTTGGTTTGAATAAGAGATTCTTCATTATGTATTTAATTTTTTATTAAACCATGAATTTTCTTCACAATAATCTTTTTGTAACAGGTAAACACATTATAATGTCACTAAAATCCCCCGTGGAAGGTTCAAATTTAAAACTTATTTAGTTTCTTTTAAATTTGCTATTTGTCATTTAATTTATCTTTCATTTTTCTAAAATTTTTTCTTTTAGATGATGCATCTTAATTTCCAAATAATAACATTAGAGCTTATTATTTTATTCGTAATATTTTTATATTTTAATTTAGTTCCTAAATAATTTTAATTTAGTTCCTAAATAATTTTACTGGAAAGGTTAATTATTTTCAAAATATTAAAGAACTAATTTTTTTTACGAATAAAAGCTAATTATTAAGTAATAACAAAGAGATTTAATTGACGAGAAAAAAAGAGATTAAATTGACTAACGAAAATAAATTTAAAGAACAATTTAATGTTTCTGTTCCAAATTCACGTTTTATTCAACGAAAATTTATGTCTTGCATTTTTTTAAGAAAAGTTATACTATATTTTTATGGGATTATCTAAATTTACTATAATTGTGTAATAAAAAAAATATGTCTAAATGCATTCATATTCAATGAAAGTTAATTTTAATATTTAAGGTCCGTTTGGTGTGGTTTTGATTTTCAGTTTTAAAATTTTTAAAAATTAAAATTTTTTAGTTTTTAGTTTTATGTTTTAATTTATATGGTTTTGAATTTTGAAAGTTGTTCTAAAATTTTATAATTATGATTAAAACTACTTTATAAAACATCCTAATTTTAAATCAAATGCCCAAAAATCAAATAATTTTTTCGCGATTTTATTTCAACATCAAAATGGGGTTTTGGGACCACACAACATCAATACCAATCATAAATAAACATTAAGGGCAAGCATGGTGGAGTTGGAAAGCTTATCAGCCTAAACAAATACAAGTAAGGGTGATTTTGTGTACTGTCTGGTAATCGATTACACCCTAAAGAAAATGTAGTTTCCTATAAATTTTGCTTTCACGAAGGTCGTGAACACATTGGTAATCGATTACCACCCGAGAGCAAATTCGTTTTTCTATAAAAATAGCTCCCAGGTCTGCTCAGTCAGCTGTGGTAGTTGATTACCACATCCTGGTAATCGATTACTATCAGCAAAACTGCAAAAAATTGCAGAAAAAGCCTAAAAATCCAACTTCTAACCACCCTAACTCCCTCATATGACATCCAATCACCACCAAACTTTAACACCACCTAATATACACCATTTATGATGTGTAGCCACCGGCCGCACTCGAAAATACCCAAAAACGAGAGACTTATGCGCAGAAACGTGTTTAGCCCGTTTTAAGACATTTTTGTGCAACTCAAGGGTCAATTCTTAATAGATTGGACCCATTCTTGTTTCAACAAGTTCTAAATCATGTATAGAGGCTATTGGAACCATCCTATGGCATCCAAACCTCACAAAACTCTATATGACCCTATCACATGCTCAATTATGCATAAAACTCAAAGCAAAACTTCATTTTCATGCATTTATCATTCAATCACATCTTAATGTATAATCTAGCTCATCTACCATGTATGAACAATTCCTGAACATCTCATTCACACAATGCATCAATTACACACTTGCATTTCCTAGGCATCATAATGCATCATATATGTAATTTGGGTCCATCCATGGTCACCACAATCAAAATGTCATCATCATCATCATACATAACATCAACATATCATCATATACATAACCAAAATAAATCTAGGCTTCCAGTTGAAGTCGTCAGCTATCTAGATCCACTACACAATTATACACATCAACTATCAAAATGAACATTTACAAGAGTCAGCCAAGGCTACCACCAAAATACTACACAAGTATGTACAATATATACAATGCTCCTCGCTCAAGCACGATGACATCTCACCAATCACCATCTCAGTCCAATTCCACTGAAAATAGCCACATAAATAGGGGTGAGCAAAATACATGTTAAATGACAGTTATTGAATCAGATCAACCTATCTAATTCACTAATACACATTACAGTATCACAATCAATCAATATATTCATTGTCATTCAATTCAGCTCACAATCGACAAGATATTCTCAGTATGATACACATAGCTATCATAATCAGGTTGTTCACAATAACACATCACATATGCTATACTATCATGCTATTCTCATCAATGTTCATTAATGCATATACATATATACATACATACATATATATATATATATGCAATTACATGGATCCATTACACATCATCAAATACAGTGTTGCAACACATTGGCTCTCAGCCATATATTCAGCTCTCAACTGATCCAACCATTTTACTGGTACCAAACTGTTTGCCCTCTCATGTAACACAATCATTCTCAGTGACAACGAAAGTGTTACGATTTAGCCTTGAGTCCCACTCAATAGGCTTGCCTTGAGTTTCACTCAAGGTCTTTTGTGGAATCCTCGAAAGCACATATATAGAAATCTCATTTTATATTTAATCAACAACACAAAGCATCCCATATAAAATGATATTAAATCATTCATTAATTGTACCTCATGCAAAATCTTATTAGCATCAATATTTAATTGCACTTCATGCATCACAATAACCCAAGTTTAATTATTCTATTACATCTCACCCAGTCAAGTCATACTTCTCATGTAATATATAATCATCAATCTAATCACTTAATTGCACCTCACACCATTTTAACATCAACATCATGGACGAAATTCATCATACATATGATATCTCTCATTTATCATACACAATGGGGTATTTAACTAATAATTCATACTTAAAATAATTTAATCATCATGTTTCATACATACACAATTCACAATATATTAATATACCCCTAACCCGTCCGTAAACTATGCATTTAAAATGTAGTAGCTCCACCTACCTGGAAATGAATAATCCAGAAGCTCAATAGCTATCCAATTGTTATCCGAACGCTATCCAATCACCAATCCAAAGCCTTTAAAAATCCTAAAATATGGATATTAATTTTTAATAACTCATAAGCTATTATATTCGTATTTTGGGGCTAAAACAACCACCAATAATTATTTTATCAATTAACGACTTACCAAACTAAGTCATCGACTCTGAAATTCAATTTCAAATGAACCCCCAAGCTGTCCACTCACTAAACGAATTCTGAAACCACCTAAATTCATGCAACCGATCATTATCAAGTTTTGGGCTCATGAGAATGACAATCCATAAGTCATGGGTACCAAAATACTCACTAATAACAAAGAAGCTCAAGACTCCAAGGTTGCCCACTTCCAACAAAGCTTTAATATTGCTTCTAAATCAGTTGTTTTACCTTAATTTCGTGAAATCGAAGCTTTCCCTTCAAGCTCCCATGGTTACCACGTGAGAGAGGGAAGAAGAGAGCACAAAACACGAGCCCCAATTGAAGAAATAGAAGAAGATGGCACAGAATACCCTGCTCACATGCATGAAAGATAAGAGAATGGATGAATTCCCAATTTCCTTTCCCACAGACCATGTAAACATGCAAGGAATTAAAACAATTTTTGATTTTCCCCTTTCAACAATTATGAACAATTGGCACAATTTTCTCTCTGTTCCAATTTTCCACTTTCATGTGAATGAAAAGGAAAGGTAAGGCAATTTGCATTTCTAAGTCAGGGGTACAATGGTAATTCTATCTATTTTAATTAATTAATCCATTTAATCTAATTTCCCTTTAAGTTTTTAATCAAAATTTTACACTTTACATATAAACAATAATAATAATAATATATTAATAGTAATAGTAATTATTTCCTCCGGAATAGGAGGGGCCCCCATCGCATCCCTTATTCTTGGGGAACATAATGGAGATTTTGATTCTCCTTTATCTTTGTGAGATACGGTTACGCTCATTTGAGCCTGGATCAAAGGTCGTCTTTCCCCTTCACCGTTGTATGAATGTAATCTAAAAAAGTTATGTAATTCAAATGACATTTTTGAGCAATACAACTTTGATTTTCCTAGGTAATTCTTTAGGATTTTGGTACATTACGTGCTTATTGTGAACAGTAATAATAAATCTTTTACAATGATAGTAGTGGCGATGACAAAGGTGGGGGAGTAACTGTGGCAACAACAGTGGCGGTGGTTATTGTGACCGTGATGGTGGTAACGACAACGATGGTGATGGTATCAATGTTGACAATGGTGATTGTGACGGTGGTGGTGGTGAAGGTCATTGTCATCATGACGATGATAATAACTTTTGTAATGATAACAATGGTGGTGGTGGTGGTGGTGAAGGTAGCGACGTTGGTAACAAAGGTGATGGTGGTGACGGTAATAAAAATGGTGGTAGTGACAATGGCGATGATGGTGGTGGTAGTAGTGGTCACGGTATGGCGATGGTGGTAGAGGCTGTGGTGATGGTGGTGGTGGGTGGTAGTGACATTGGTCATGGTGGTTGTGGGGGTAAGGCGGTGGTCGTCGTGACAATGATGGTAGTGGTGGAGGGTGTGGCAGTGATTGGAACAACGATGGTGGTGGTTGTAACTCTCGATAATGACAGTGGTTGTAGAGGTGGTAGGGGTGATAATGATTGTGGTGATGATGGTGGGAATGACAATGGTGGTGGTGATGTGGATGGTGTGGTGATGGTGGGAACAACGAGTTACTTGATTAAAAGGGTTCTCACAAGCAACAAACATATTCAATTACAATTCAAATTCATTTTTGTGTTTTGTCTATTAATACAATGGAATATATATACATATATTGTACATAGGATTGATTTTTATTTTATATATATTTTTTACGAAAATTATCTATTGGCGATGATGGTGGTAACGGCAGTGGCGATGATGGTAGGATGATGGTGGTTGTTATAGTGAAGATGATGGTTGTGACGACGACAAGGGGTGATAATGATAGGGATGGTGGTGGTGACACTGAAAATGATGGTGGTACGGTGGTAATGATGGTGGTGGTGGTGGTGGTCGTAGTGGACACAAATATTAGAAGTTTATAAAACTAAAAACAAAAAACAAGAAACTTTTTTTAAAATAATTAAAACTCATTTTGAAAATAAATAAAAACTTATTTTAGCATTATTTTTACTGAATAAATTTTATTTTCAACTTCACTTTTAAAATTACAACCATCCTCAATGGGCTATACAACCAACAATGTCTTCTAGGCTGACAAAATGCATAATTGAGTTCACCTGTAGGTCCTTTTAGTATCCATTTAGTTCAATTTTCCTTTGAAACAAAAAGAAAAAAAAAACTCTATTTAAACTGGAATCGACAATTAGTTTGATTTGTTTGTGAAGATTAAAGAAATAACAATTTTTTTAATAGCAAAGGTTTCATTAATTTTTGTTAGAACCATATTAGATGGATTTGAAAATAGGACTTCCTCCCTCCATTTAACCTTCTTTAACTTAGAAATAACAAAATTTTTATTAGTTTTTAAAAAAATTTAAAAACATAATTATTTTCCTTAAATAATTATTTTCCATGCATTTAATTATTAACCATTAAATTTCATGTACCTAAATATTAAAAAAAGGTAACTATTAACTTTTATATCAACATAATCCATGTTAAAAAAAGTTACATTTTTCTATTTTTTTATTCCAATATAGTTATATTGATCTTTTGTATATATAGGTTATAACATTTTTGTTAAATTATTTTTACTTTGACTTTATTTTTATTTTTATCTTTATCTTTTTAATTTCAATTATTATCTTGTTTAATTTTTCATAAAAACCTATATATACACATAGGCATATGTGTGTATATTCTTTCCATATTCCTAGCCTTTTAATTTATTTTGTTAATTTATTAAATTTGAAAAAAATATAACTTGAAAATTAAAAGAGGAAGGAATTCAACTATAATATTAACAACATTAAAAGAAAATAGAATTTTGAAGTGAAAAATAATTAGTGTTATATATATATATAGAATGTATTATATGAGAAAGACTCTCTTATATAAGAATAAAAGGGACGAATCTACCATACAATGAATGGTTATCATTTAAAAAGTGAACAACGTGTATTTTGTCTAAATGGAAAGATAAATGAAACTAAGTGCATATAAATATTTTAAGTTTTTAAAAATGTCATTTACTAGTATAAGTTAAGAAATTATTCCTCATATTACACGTGATAAAAAATAAAAAATGATTTTTTTTAGTTAAAGTACAAATTTATCTCTAAAACATAAGAGTTTAGGAAAAATTCTTTATAAAATTAACCCTTTTTAACCCCTCAAATTTTAGGGATGACTAAAACCACCATATGTTCATTGTGAGTTTCATTTTATATTATTATTTTCTGACAAACTATAAAAAATCAATTTTTTTATAGGGAATTTTTTCTAAACCGTATATTTTACATGGGTAAATATGTATTTTAATATCTTTTTTTTAAAACTAACATAGCTACAATGAAATCTAAACAATTTCCAATAAAAAATATTTTTAATTTCTTATCTTATAAAATGTTACATATATTTAAAAAATCGTAATTATGTAAATACATGCTAGTAGAAGCAAAAAAAAGTAAACTCATTAAATATAACTCATTAAATAACTAAACTTATAAGAGGAATAGTTAGGCTGCGTTTAGTTCATAAGTTTTGTTAGAAAAATAGAAAATTATTCTTAGAAAAATTTAAAAAATAAAAAACTTGTTTATTTGTAGATTATTTAAAATTTTTTTATAGAAAAATAGAAAACTTGATTTTCTATTTTTCTAGAAAATCAGAAAACTATTTTAAAATGTTTTTTAAGAAAATTAAAAAAATGGAAAACGCGGTCCTCTAAAATTTTCTAAAAGATCCCACGAGCGCGTCTTCTTCCTCTGCATCTGTTTCCTCTATTTTAAGAACCATCTTCTTCCTCAATTTTGCTCACGGCTTCTTCCTCCGCATCTGCTTCCTCTATTTTAAGAACCATCTTCGTCCTCAATTTTCGTCCTTAACCTTAGTAATACCACCAACTTTTAATAAGTAGTTACGGATTATAGAACACTCATTAATCTTGATAAAAAAATTACAACAGAGGACAACAATGGAGAGCTAATGCTTACAATATATGGAACAACTCGATAGGAAAATGTTGCTATAAACTTGAATACTCAGCGGAATGAATTTCTTTCCATGGTATTCATATTTTTATAATTTCTACAGACTCATGCTTTTTCTTTAGTTTTCTTCGTCACATCACCTATTTTAGTGGCACACTTGTTTTCATATTTGTTCTTTATGCAGATTTTTTTTTTGTCTGTATAAATAACATCAATTATAAATAAGGAAAATGTGGGAGTAACAGTGGTATTCGTTAGTGAAAGTGTTGCAATTAATTAATTAGTGCACTTTGGTTTATTATTATTTTAATTATTGCTTGCAGGACTTAAAGTGATTTGTCTTTTCTCTGATTTCACTTCACTTTAAATCAAGCCTATATAAGAATGTCATTGTATATTTTCCTAATTAAGTTATATTTCTTTCTCACATGACGTGAAAAACATATAAACATATTTCGTATAGTATATGTATAAACTAGATGCTGAAGCTGAGTTATTAAATAGATGAGTGGGCATGCTCAATATGGGGAGGCTATGGATTGGAGTGAAGAATGTGAAAAATATTTTTTAGAGATCTTAGCAGATAGGGTCAATAGAAGATAAAGACTGTTGTAACTAAATGAGAAAATGAAACAAGTTATTACTAATTCTAAAAGTTCTACTGTTACTATTTTGAAATAAATTTAAACACAAACTCATTTGTTCTCATTTTAATATTACTTTAAAATTTTGTCACAATTTTTATGTTATGCATATACTATACAATATTGTCATAAATAATATATATATATATATAAGACATATCTCAATTAATTTAAATTAAAAAATGTTTAAAAAAATTTGAAAAACTAAGTGCACTTGAATAACTTTTTTAGTTTTTTTAGTTTTCCAAATTAAAAAAAATGTCACATTATCTAAACGAGTTTTCAAAATTTTTCTAGCTATTCTAGGAAATAAAAATTTAAAAAAACAAGCCGAAAACTTTTCCCAGAAAACTAGAATAATTTTCTGTAACTAATCACAGCCTTAAGATTACTGTATTAAGTTTTGAATAAAACATTCAATATTATAATTAAAATATATTGTCAGTGAAAAAGTGTTTTATATTATCATCAATCATATAGTTTCACATGTCACGTTTGTAATAATCCTTTTAAAAATTAGGTTTTTGATGTATTATGATTGGTTTAAAATATACTACTTCAAATTAAACTTATAAGTTTGTAACTTGATAATTCTTTTTTTTTTTATGTACAAGTTAAAGCAAATGATTTTTTTTAAGGGGGAAAGTACAAATGAAGTTTGAAGTAATGATTCCGTAAAATCGATTATAATGTTTTTTTAACTCGATAATTCAAGTTAACCTTTGATACTGTGGACTAACATTAATAATTACATGAGTTAGCAAGGTAATATTTCTACTTTTTAGAAGGAAAAACAACAAAGTACCCAAAAATTAATATTTATATTTTCTTTTTTAATCATTAATAATAAAACTGAACTATTAGAAATAGTATGATTGAACCGTGAAATAATTAGGTGATTGATAAAGATTAATTATTTATTATTACTAGTTCAATCACAATTTAATTCTTAATTTATTTACGATTTGTTCTAACCGATATCTTTATCTGTTCAATATTTCCTTTTAAATATTTGAATTTTGAAAGCTTAAATAAACAAAGAAATGTAAGAAGAACAAATGTTTTATGCTTACTTCACTTCGCATGTATTTGTTATGCAGAAAACTCTCCCTATTTGTTTTATCTTCGTATTTTATGGATCTAAATATATATCCAGTATTGATTATATATAATCGGACTGTACAATTTTTTTAGCTATGTACTTTCCCAAATAATCATATCCATGAAAGTATAGGGCCTCGATTTCAGCTCTTCTTCCCCTCTGAACCATTAAGGCTACTTCTTCCTTGTAATTATCCTGCTAAACACCATTTTGTTAGTGAAAAAAACACGCTTTCCTTGAAGAAAATATTCTTTTGTAAGCTGTTTGATGTACTTTTGACATAATAATTCGTGTACAAAAGAAATAATTAGAAATAGGAAGCTTTTGTTAAAAATATAATTAATATACTTTTGTGATTTTTAATCCATTCCTAACGAAATTTTTTTCAATTTTTTATTCTTTATCCGTACATAAGAACGTTGGTTAATAAGAGCAAATTCTTGTCTAAATTTTTTTTATGCCCTGTATGCATGTATTATTCTTATGCACGAAAGTTTCCTGCATAAGTATCTAAGAATGCATTGCAGAACTCATTTGGAAATTGGAATCTACCAAATGACTGTCTGTGCAAAAAAGAATGCCTTTTACAAGAAGATTATGCAGAATAAAAATGATGTAACTGAAAGTGACAAATATAAATCACTAATGAGGACCCCAGGATTGTCAAGTATAGTAGGGGCTACATTCAGTTGTTCTTGGTTGTTTACCTGTAAAATTCCAGAGGACATCAAGCTTTGAGCGATTTGCAGATCCTTTGGCTTTAATGGAACAAGAGATTGGTCAGGTAGCAAGGGTAGATCATGCCCCCGCAGTCCTAACCACTTGACGTTGCAAGCTATTTAATGCAAATAAAAACATATTTCAGGCGTAAGTTTGTTTCCAATCCAACACAATAGAGCTCATATGCCTGAGGTATAATGAGATTATAAAATTACCGTATCTATATGCCTCTAGGCCCATTCCTACACTTCCAAATTTGAAGGTGCTTAGAATAGCTAATCCAGCTGGATTCCTTTATAAGTTTAAATGCGGGCAAGAAGATACAAATAAACAACAGAGTTTTTCTAACAAACCAGGAAGAAGCAGAATCTCTATTTTTTAATATCACAGCGGAAAGTTGTAATACCAATCCACCAAAGCTAAAATTGGCAAATCTGGAAAAGCTCGACTGATTCGATAAAGAAGAAATCTGCATTTAAACGAGTTTTAGACATTAAAGTAGTCATATATCACTAAATAATGCTAGTATTAGCATACTACTATAAATTTTATGCAGTGCCAAATAATGCAATCTCCGATAGCATCACATAAAATTTCTAAGTAACTGAAATGAATTCTCTATCCAGTAAAGTGGGGTACAAGTTACCTTGTGGCCATATCTGGGTAGCCTTTAGCAGTGATAAGAATGCTTGGAATTTGATGAAAAAATCGATCCTCCGTAAGCCGCTGAAATATTGCATGCTAAACAGAACCAATTGTTCTTGTATCAAAATATAGTTTCTTCCATAGAAAAAAAAGTATGGAACCTTTTAAAGTAGCATGATGTAATTGATCAGTGAAATTAGGAATTTGAATAAACCAAATGACTTCTAAGTAACAAACTCACCTTTTCCACAATTATAATGTACCGAGCATCTGCATTTAAAACCAAGTTCTCTAACAAATTAAAGTCACCAGAGATTGCAAATCCAGAAGAACCACATACAGAGCAATCAACGACCTTGTTGCCCGGTTCCTATAACAGATAAATCAGAAAATCACGAGTGATTATTATTTACGTTTGCAACATTTCATCAAACATTGAGAAGACAACACATTTCGCAACTCGCATAAAATACCCGAAGGGCTAAGGGCATGTTTGTGAGTTGGTTTTTGGAGGGAAAGGGAAAATTAATTGGAAGCCCTTTCTCCTTTCTGTTTTAAGAGTTTGATTTTCTATATCCATCTTACAAAGCACTCTCTCCCTTCTCCTCCCCTCCCTTTCCTCTCAAAACTTGTCCTTCCCCTCCTCCCAAAACTCCTAAGCATCTATCTCTCTGAAGTCTGAACGACATGAAATTGTAAAATTCTCGAATGAAGGAAGGGTTCGAGACATACCTGCAAAATCAGACGGCCAGCAATGAGTCCTCGACTAGATGCCATGATTCCAAGACTGTATCGGCTGCACCGAAGCAATGCTACAACATCTGTTTGGCGCAGATTGAAATTTCCACATTCAAAACACCAAGACATGAAACATGAAGCAAACGAAATAGTAGTAATTGTAAACAGCAATAACCTTGGATTGTCCTGTTGACATGTGTTTGAGAAGGAAACAGGTGTGGCGAATCACACAGAAGCTTGTAGTAGAGCTCCCTCTGGGTTACACGCTTTTCCTGAAGCAATATCTGATAGCACATCTCCATAACCTTCCACACTAGAAGTGAGAAATTTATAAAATTCAGAAACGTAAAATCTCATGAACGCTAAACAAACAAGAAGTTGAAAGTAGGAGTTTGAACAAACCAATTTACCCTTAACAAAGGCCTTGGCCGCATTAGGTCTCATGAGAGACCTTGTAGATATAGAATGAGAGAGGAAAACACACGATAGATCCGTCAAAAGGCCATGATTCACTCGACTATTGCTCGATTTTCTCTGAATCTGATAGTTTCTTACGATTATTGAGCTAAAAATTAGAAATACATACATATTTGTTTCCTGCTACCGAAACAATTGTTAAAATGGAATCTTTACCAGAGGCAAATCTGAGATGGAAGGGTTGGATGCATTTAATATTCTGAGAAAACTGAGAACGGAGACTTCAATTCTGGCTCGAACCTGAACGCATGTAAACGAAACTATCACGATGTTCGGGATCACAAAAAGATGATGAAAGGGTTTTATTTATTACCTGAGCGGGTGGGATAATATCGGCGTTACAAAGCTCTTGATCGGAGAAGAACTTCAGCGTCGAACTCCGACAATCTTCCATTGCAGAGAGTGAAATCTCTAAATTGGCGCGCAATACCCGAATAAGGAGAACACGGCTACATGTTTTTTTAAAATAAATTTGAATTTATCCATTTAAGCACCTATTTAATTATGTGTAATTGCTTTTGGTTTTAGTGTCACACAAATAAAACTAGCTCGTGTAACCCTAAAACTTACGGCTAGAAATTAAAAGTTGATGATAAATCATGTACCATTGTGGTAATGATGTGCACGATTTAGAGTGTAAATTTTCACTGCTCCTTCACTAAATAAATTATTTCAAACACTCCCATCGTAAGACCTCGCGCAGTTGATTTTGCAGTTGTTGAACTATAACACAAGCAATAATGAGCTATATCTTAGGTGCCAAGAAAGTTAAGAACTTTGATACATGCTCTTAGAGACTTCCCTTGTGTGATAAACCCTGTAACTTATTTATTCATGAGGATAGTTGGGGATCTCTTTTCAGTATGGTTTATTCAATTAGTTAAAGAGTAATCTCAAGGGAAAAATGAAGTTCAAAAGGAGGGGTGATTGGAGTAGTTTGTTCTGTCAATATACTTATGACGTGGAATGAAAGAAAAAGTTTCTATTTTAAGGGAAACTCTCTTCTACTCATGGCTCTTTTTTTTATGACAAGGTTCAACTTTATGCTAATGTCATGATTACTAGTATGACATAGTTTCCACGTGGTGTTGTTAGGCAAGAAAAATCTCATTATGATGTAAGTATGAAAAGACCTCCTGAGGTTGCGCTTAAATATGGATCGACATATTATAGCTGGTAATTCGGGCGGGTGGCTCTAAATGGGCAGGGTTGGGTTTTATCGGGTGTTGGGACACTTAGGGTCTAAAATAGGCCCGTAAAAATTCGGCCTTAAAATTAAAGACCCTAGCCTGGCCCTCAACGAACCGCAGGCCACTTCGGGCGGTCCGCTTTAAAAAAGTTAAAAAAATAAATTTATAAAAAATTAAAATTTTATCAAAAAAATTAAAACTACGTAACATTTTTTTTGCAGAACAACTACAAACATTTGTAATATTTTTTAAAAACATTTCATAAATATTTATCATTAAAGTTCATAACAAAAAAGCCCATATTCCACATATATGGTGAGATGGAAAGTAGAAAAAAAGAAAGAAAAATCCTAACTAAAAGAGAAACTCCCTATAATTTTTATTTTTAAAAAATACTAGGGCCGCTCACGGGACAACCCACACTCGGCCCATTTTTTGGGGCTTTTTTAGGGTCAGACTTTTTTTTCTTGCTTATTAATTTTAAATTTTATTTTTAGGCCCTCACACTACATTACGGGCTGGTTCGGGCTGGCCCATTTTGCCAGCTCTAATTATGGTTACTACATGTAGGGTCTCATACAAAACTAACTAGGTCATTTTGTCAAGGGGTTCTCATGCAATTTGGGTTTTTATGGCCTGTGGCAGCTGAGCTTTAGAGGCATTTTAAAAGGCCTTCAAATGGCTTAGGATTTACTAGCTGCTCATCTTAGTATGGAAGTGGACTATAGGATTGCTCTTCGTCTAATTGAGAAGTGCAATAATGCAATAATGCACACCTGTATTTTAACTTGGTTAACAAAATTAGAGACTATATGTGTCTCATGATTAACAAGTTTTGTTGTAACAAGTTTGGAGGGAAAACAAGTGTGCTGACAATATATTGGCTTATAGGGGTCTTTGTTGAAACTATATGAGGGCACTTTATTGGAAGAATCTCATGATTTTGTTAAGAATTAAATATACGAGAAATTTATGTATGAGTGGTAGTCGGATATAGATTTATTGAGTAATATAATACTCATCTCCATACTCATATTATATTACCCACCTCACCGTGTCTTGCACCTCTCTAGTATACTTGTAATTTTTATTCTTTTATATATCTTATCACACTAATATAAATTTATAATTTTTAAAATTTAAATCTAAAATTAAAACAATAAAACCAATATACTTCTAATACTAGTATAGCAACATTGCCATGTTACATTGAGACGCTAAACTTTCCATCCTATAATCTACATGACTGAGTTAACGTTAATTTTTATAATATACTTAACTACTACTATTCTACATATTACTATTATCCTATTAAGTTTTGATTATCAAATATATTAATTAAGTTTTAGCATTCATTCACCGATTTAAGGTTACACATGGACATTTTACATTGTGTGATAAAAAGTTATTCTACTTGTTATGCTTTACAATAGTGATATCAAGTGATGATTTTATTTAAAGAAAATATGGATAACATGTTCAGGTATGAGTACTTAGGTATCTAAAAGTTATGGGGATGGAGATTGGAATTATCACCCACACAGGTATAAATGCATGTATAGATGATTTTTGAGACACGAATATGGACCGATATTATAGTACCTTACACAAGTTCGCACGCAACTGTCTTAGGGTGTAAATCCTTATCTTGTTCATGAATTAGCCTTTTCATTATTAAAAAAACCTAAAAAATATTCAAAATAGGTCGTTTAGATTGTGAAAATATTTACTATTTTCAATTTTAATTACAAAAATGTTTCTTATTTCAAAAATTTTGCATAGAAAATGTCACCCCTAAAATTTTAAATTAGGATTAATTGAATTAAAACGAGATTTTTGAGGTTAAAATTAATTAGTTTGGAGTAATTAAAATTTATCGATGCTATTATCAAATTGTAGGGAAATTGACTAATTAAATTAGAGATTAAAATGTATTAAGTTAACATGTATTTAGTTTAAATGAAATTAAGGGTACATACTTGTTTTACCATAGTAAAACACGAGTTACTTAAGGTTAATAAAATAAATAGAAATGGAATTAAAAATTTAATTTAATTTAATTAATTAAAAGGAAAAAATGCAAAGTGACGATAAATGGGAAAACAGGGTTTGTGTGACTTTAACTTTCTTCAGAGCGCATGCTCTATCTTAGCTCAAACTTCTCACGATTTTAAGAAACTGATTTCATATTCATGCAATTAGAGGTGAGAGGAAGCTATGGGTGCTCTCAATTTCATATTCCGCCATTTTATTCTCTCACTAGATTTCTAAGTTTGGTTGAATTTCAAGAAATTAAACCGGTTGATGAATTCTCGGTATCACAAGGATCACAATGATACCAATTTTTTTGGTGTTTTGACTATTATAGGGTCAGAACTAACAAACGGAGAAAGAACCTCGCGTCTTGGGTGAGAAAGGATAAGGGTAAGTTTTGATGCCTCTAAAACTCAGTTTCAGTGTTGTTTCATAATAGGTTTTGTGTTTCGGCACTTGAAATTAGTTATTGGATGTTGAGTCTTATAGGACCAATTCTGAATCATCAAAAGGTCGATGTTTTTGACGTGTGGAAATGAGGTAAAAGGGTGTACTAGATCTAGAGTGTTTTAGAAAATTATTTTACGCAATTGGCATATGGAATGAAAATTAATTACGAATGGCTATTCGGTATGCTTCGCCCCTTTTTGGCTCCAGTGGTCTGTAGGGATCCAATTGAGCTACCTAGTGGTCTGGAGGAACCCAGTGGTTAAGGTGGAGAACCAAAGGGCTCAATGTACCAGAGAGTTCATGGGATTTCAGAGGACTCCTAACTGATGGTCAATCTTTAAAGTATCCAGATACTAGTGTCTAGTGTTAGGCTCGTTTGTTTGCGAGTGAGTTATGCGTTCAGTATATGATGTGATGATGACCTTGAGAATTCTTTGTGTATAATGGTTTTGAATTGACCAAGTTATGTATGTTAGAATGATATTGGCAAATTGTGGAGGTTGTTTTTAATTTTGGTAGTTGCTAGTGTATGATTTCCTATTGTTTTATCTTCTTGTATACTTGAAAATTTAGGCAGTCACCCCTTTTTTTCTCGTGGAATATTTAGTGACTGTGGATAACAACCCATTTTTCTCGTGGAATATTTAGTGACTAGGGATAGGAACTAGGAAGATGCAGGCGAGGCTAACACTAAATGAGAACATGAGACGTTTAATGCCAAGTGTGGATGATGTTATGGTTATTTTGATAAAACCATGTATATAACTAAGTAGGGATATCAAAACAGGTCGAGCCCGATTGGCGGCCCATCAACCCGCCTAAAACAGGGCGGGGCAAGTTGACCAAATTTATTCTGTTGTGGGTTCAAAATTGGCCCGTCCCACCTGACATTTTTGTGAGTTTTTGGTAGGGCGGGGCGGGTTGACCTGACAGGTTATATAATATTTTATTTTAAAAATAATAATATAATATTAATAATATCTTATAAAAGTTTTTGGAGAATGTACTTTACTAATTTGATTTTTAGTGTTAGTGGTAGTTTGATAACTTTCATCACCTATTTTGGAAAATGAACTTGACTAGTTTAATTATTGATGTTAGTTTGATTATTTATTTTGGATAGATATTAAACTTTTATTAATGAATATTAATGGAAACTTAAATGTTCAGTCTCTATTTATTATCGTTAATTTATTATGAGGAATGAAATTGTTTCATTTTAGCATATTACTTTGATTAGTGTTAAAGTTAGAATTATTAATATAATTATATTCAAATTTTTTATTTTAGTGGTATACTACTTTGTTTTTTTTAATTTAGTTAAATTTTTCTTATTAAAAATAATAAGTTAATTGATTTTTATTAATTTCTATTATTTTATATTTTTAAACAGACCAACCATTAATCAACCTCCTATTAAATACATTCTTTTCTAAAAGTTTGTCTCTGTTTTTATCCTAAGTCTGTTACTGTTTTATTGTAATTCCATTGTTGTTTCTGTTTTCTTTCTAAAAATCTATCTTTCTTTTTATCCTAAGTCGGTTACTGTTTTATTGTAATTCTATTACACTTTCTATTTTTTTTTCTAAAAGTTTGTCTCTATTTTTAACCCTAAGTCTATTGATATATATTTTTTGTAATTCTATTGTTATTTCTGTATTTTGAAGTTGTTGTCTCTATTTTAAGTATAGTGTTGATGTTTTTGTTTAAAGTCTGTTGCTATGTGAACTAGTCTAATCCGGGGTCAAAGATCCGGAGTAGGGACCAGCCTCAAGAGTCAATGATAGGAATGTTTGTACACCGGTACAGTGGGTATCCGGTATTATGGTCCGAACTCTCAATGCGAGAATCCGATCTTGTTGTCCTGGAGATCCTTCACACCAAGCTTTCGCGCAGAGGAGGGGCGAAATGTGGTGTCTAAAACATCCTAACTCTTAATATAATTATTCCAATATAATTAATTGGAATAATAAAATTAAGGGTAAATTTTTCACGGATTATCAAATCAATTAAAATATAGAAAAGACCGCGAAATAATTATTTAAACAATACCTCTAGACCAATTAAATAAACCTTTCCCATATATTGTGATATGAGAAGGTATAAAAATAATTAAAATGTATCTTGGATAATCAAAATGGAGATTATCATAAAAATCAGTAGAAAGCATATTTTAAATTATCAAATATAAGAAAATATGATTATATAATAAAAATAATAAAATCATATTAAATAAAATAAATAAAATGAAGAAAATGAATAAAAGTGAAGAAATAGTCATTCTGTAGGAATCTCGCTTGGGCGAAATTACATTCGCTTGAGCGAATATAGTATGGTTCGCTTGGGCGAAACCATTCGCTTCCTCTTAAAGGCAAACATTTCCATTCTCGCTTGAGCGAGATCGACCCTATTCGCTTGAGCGAAGCAAATTCGCTTGAGCGAATTAACATTGAGGATAAGACCCCTCACTTCGCTTGGAAGAAACCCCCTTCGCCACACATTTCTACTCAATCTCGCTTGAGCGAGACTCTACTCGCTTGAGCGAGATTGATCCAGAATCAAAATCTCTTGCATTTCGCTTGGGCGAGATAGGCTCGCCTAATCGAAATCACTCCAGTGGCATTCCCCCTGATGCTGTACCAATTTCGCTTGAGCGAAAGCCATTTTTGCTTGAGCGAAATTGGACCCGAGACCAATTTCATGATACAAACCAGCTTCGCTTGAGCGAGACCCCTTCTCGCTTGAGCGCATCCCATTCGCCTGAGCGAAAATGAATAATTGTGCCAACCGCCTTGAGCGAGATTCAACTCGCTTGAGCGAGATTCAACTCGCTTGAGCGAGTTATGCAGACCCAGCCTGTAAAAAAAATTGATTTTCCTGTTCAATTCACATTTTCAATAATTAAAATCAATTTCCAACCTACGTAATTTGCCCGTTTTAAGTCTGAATACTATGAAACTTCATGGGCTCTATATTTTCCCCATTTCAAAGCTAATGGCGGTGTCCGTTCGCCAAAATTCAGACATATGACCAATTTATGTACAAAATGCATTATGGTTCAATTATGCAACTTAAATGCATCACACTCATCAAATTTAATTCAAATACATCAAAACCCATAGGAACAACTCATAATCGATATAGGGACTCTATCAATCCATTCCGATGACTCAAAAACTCATCAGATCTCAATTCCACTCTTTCAATTCCTAATTTTCCATCTCTTGCATATAAATCATATCAATTCTTATACTCAAACATATATAATATACCATTCTCATATATTCATATGCATATATATATATATATATATATATATATATATATATATACACCCATATTCAGTTTTCAAGCCTCAAAGTGAAGCTATCCATCATTCATATTCTATATTCATCATACATATCATAAAACATTATCTAGAACCGGCCAAGACATAATATACTATTATGCATACTATGTACAAACACATGTACATAATACTTCAATCTCCACTAAATGCCATCTCATATGCCTTCACTTCTTCCTATATCCACTGAAAAAGATAACCACAAATAGGGGTGAACATACTACATGTTAAATGACAGTTATTGAATCAAATGTCCAATTCACAAACACATATAATTCATGTCCATTATCACTTAATTCATGTTGTTCTCAACAACATATATCAATGCACACATATGCTCAATCAAATGGATTCATTATTAAGTTTTAATTTTGTGTTGCAACACTGACTCTCAGCCATATACTCAGCTCTCAGCTGATCCGGCCGTTTTACTGGTACTAAACCGTTTGCCCTCTCACGTGACACAATCACTCCCAGCGACAACGGTAGTGTCACGGGCTAAACCCCGAGCCCCGCTCAAGAGGTTTTGCCTTGAGTCCCACCCAAGGTCTTTTTGTGGAATCCTCGAAACCACATTATATTTCATATTTATTCATCACACAAGCATCCCATGCTTATCAATTTGGATCTCATGCATTCATATATCATGAAAATTTCATAATTATCATATAGCATCTCATGCCACAATCCATACCATCATCATATATCCTATTTCATCTCATGCAAAGGAATCACAAACAATTCACAAATACACTATATGCTCTTGCCAAATTCAATTTCTCAATATCAATCACATATCATTCATATATGAACAAAAGGCATCATAACATAAATTTGTTACATATATCATATATTCGGGATTTCTCACTAAAAATAACAATATTATCCCCAATCCGTTCATAAACTATGCATTTAAAATGTATATGTTCCCCTACCTGGAATAAAGAATTCCAGAAGCTCCTCGAGCTATCAAATATAATCCGCTCGCTGTTCGCAAGCTCCAAATAAACTTTTAGCTCTGAAACCTTCCGAAACTACCTTGAATTGGAGAGTTCAAGCTCTCTCTTTGATCCAAGCTACCTCTTGAAGAGAAGAAGTAAAGAAGTGATGAAGTTCTTCTCCAATTTGAGGTTTTACACTAGAAATTGGAAGAAAAAGGATTAGAGATGGTGATTCTTGATGAATAGAAGAAGAAAATGAAGAAAGATTGTTTCTCTCTATTCTCATGAAAGTTTTAGAAGAAAAGAGAGGAAATTTAGCTTTTAAAACATTTAGGGACGCGTTCGTCATTACGACAATTGTTGGGGACGTATCTGTCATTTTGGAAATTATTCAAATTAATTTCCCATTTGCCTTTAAATCCCTCTTTAGACCACATTTTAATAACAAATCCTATTTTTAGGATGTTACAATGTCACCTGCGAAGATTCTCCGATGCTCAAGTCAGTGAACAGAATAAGAATTCCAGGGAATTTGAGCAATGTAACAGTAAGTAGAGAGTAAGAATAATGTAACCTTTCCTGCGTATGAGATTTGTTTATTTATAGGTGAGCATGGATAATGAATCGTCAGGTTTAGCCAGGGGACAAATAGTACACTGCTCAATGTACGATTTTGACACACGACGCGGGGAGAGCTGCGTCTCCCGCGAATTCCCCTTGCGGCTGTACCTTGTATCTTCTGTCAGGTGACGTGGATGCTTTTCGGTGTGCGAAATGCGAACTTGAGTATACCGATATGGAGAACGTCTCACGCGGGCTTACAATACGGAGATGTACCTGTGAGACCGGTAGCACAGTGAGGTCGAATGAAATTACATCACTACCCTGGGTACCGGTATCGAGACCGGATCACTATATTTGTTTTTAAAAGTCTATTTCTATTTAAACTCTGTTTTAAGGCTGTTACTATTTCTGTTTTTAAAAATCTGTTACCATTTTTATTTTGAGTCTATTGTTTTTTTTATTTTTAAAAGTTTGTTGTTGTTTTTTTTTAAGTCGGTATGATTGTATTTGATTATTAAAAGTGAAAAATATTATAAATTGAATAAAATTATGTTAAAAAATAAATAAAATAGGGTAAAATGTTACAGAAAACACTTAAAACAACTTATTTTTTTTCCTAATTTCATTTCTTATTTTCATTTTTTTGAATATAATATTTTAAAAATAACAAATATTAAAAATAGAAAATAAAAATAGAAAATATTTTTCCAATTCAAACTGTCCCTAAATAACTCGTTGATTTTTAAATCAAAATATATCTTATTTATTTATTTCCCAAATTTAACTTCAACTAAAGATGGTGTTATTATCGTATGATCAAGGAAAAAACGAAGAGTACTCATTATGATTGGCATGACAAAGGGAACAGAAGGGATCTTCGCAGTTGCTCCGTAGAGCACAGTGGAGATGAACACTTCGTCGGCGTTTCCACCGGATTCCGCCACCTTAAACGTAACCGATAAGTTGTCGCCGTCGGTGAAGAACTCTCTGAGAATCAACCACGTTATGGACCGTTTGTCTTATTTTGTTCAACCTGGTAACCGAGTCGACGCTAACGAATTCTACGCCCATTGCCTCTCCCTCTCTCGGTATTATACACTTTCTCTTTATTCTTTCCTTCCCATTCTAGGTTTTTTTTTTCTTGTGCCACATTGGGAATTTGCTTGTGTTATAGTTCAACAACTGCAAAATCGACTCCACGAGGTTTTAGTATGGAAGTGTTTGAAATATTAGGTTTACTGAACGAGTAGTGAAAATTGACACTCCAAATTGTGCACATTGTTGCCACTGTAGTACATGATTTATCATCAACTTTTAATTTCTAGCTCTAAGTTTTAGGGTTTCAGGGGGTAGTTTTATTTGTGTAACAGATGAAAAATTGATATGATATTTAAGTGTGCATGGAATCATCGTGTCTTGATGGCTTTTTATTGAGGATGATACAACAAATGTGCTGAGTTGATTTATTTGGATGTGTTACAGAGGTATTGATTATGCACTTGCCAATGGTGATATTCCGAGGAGAGCTCGTGAGCTTCCTGGATTAATGAAACAGGTGATTTCCATTGAATTGTGTGGGTGCCTTTTTATCACCCTTTTTTCTTACCTAATGGTTGAAAGGGGGGGTTCAGGAAGAAATTCAATCATTTCAAGTGAATTGCTATGCTTGTATGTTTGGGAACCTTACCCTTTTCCCTTTTCCATGCAGGTTTTTCTACTGAAGAATGATGAAATTACTCAAGCGGCTATAATGGTTATGATGGTCTCTGTAAAGGTAAGATTGTTTTTCCACGTTGCTGCTCATTGTTATCAGTAACTTGTTGAATTTCCACTAGTTATGATTTATGGGAACTTGGTTTTTTCCATACAATACATATTTTTTTAAGCTATAAGTTTCATGAGATTTATGCTGATATCCGAATCTGAATGTGTTTTTGTTCTTGAAGAATTTTAGGGGCTGTTTGGTTTCTAAAAAACATTTTCTATTTTCATTTCTTGTTTTCATTTTTAATTACAAAATTGAATTATTGTTTTCTGTACAAACTTTGGAAACAGAAAACAATGTGACAGTTTTGTAATTAAAATTAAAAAAAAATGTTTTGTGAAACCCAATGGCCCATCATTTTTTGCTTTTTATGTATCCAAATTTAAATCTTTATCCTATGTCACTATGAATAAATTGATACCTTGAACTTGGATTTTTTCTAGCTTTTGTGTTATCTATATTGTATTTCTCTAAAAACATCCATTAGTTATGCATCAAAGCATTTATAAATTTTGAATTTCCAACTAACACTTTTGTTGTCACAGAATGCCTGCGAATTTGGATGGTTCCAGCCAAAAGAGTCAGAAGAACTTGTTACTATTGCTGAGGAGGTTTGCTTATACTTTAGGTTTTCTTCTTTGCTATGTGCTGAGCTCTAATTTTCATAGTTTTGACAATCATCTTTTGTAGTGTAGATAGCAAAGGTCTACAGAAGCTTGGGGAGTATAACAACCAGACCTAGTTCTTGCAATTCCGCAATATCATCAATTATGGAGAAGTATGTTCCTAGGAGCTTCTTCTATATTTATGCTTTTGCATCTTTTCTTTTAATTTTATAATAAACAATATCTCATTCTCGCTCTTTCTGTTATATTATAGCTTGCAATTATCATTCTAAACCCCAATCCAAACCAGGAAAAACCAAAGGACTTGTAAAAAACAATGCATTCAAATTATCTCTCATTCTATTTGATATGCAATAGTAATGGCGTTCCTGTTGTGGATTCCCATGCAGGTTCTATCCAAATATGAAATTGGGTCCGATAGTTGTGTCAATTGAAGCCAAGGTGGTTCCTTGTGCCTTGTCAATTCTGTCTTGTTTCATGTTGGGACTTGAGAACATAATTAATGTTATTCTATTCTACCTGCAATGCAGCCTGGATATGGAGCTTCTATTGTTGACTTCCATATTACGAAGAATAAACATTTGAAAGATGATAAACTTGTAAGAATCTCTTGAGTAGACCAATTATTCTTGGAATGTAATATATTTGTTAATATTCACTTTTAATTTTCTTATTAATTCAGTTATTTCAAGTATCAGAACTTCTCAAAACTTGGTGAAATTATGAACTTGTGAATCTGTCTATTTTTGAGATGGAGAGTATTTCATGGATTGTTTATACAAAATTTTGTCACAGCATAATCCTCTGTGAATTATGATTAATATCTAATGATTTCTTATTTAGGTGACATAATCCGGGTGCTTACTGAAATATGCTGCATACCATCTTACTTCTACTGTTCCAATATTTATACTCTATAGTTGGGCATGAGTGTGTATTCTGTTGTATTTTTAATTGTTTCTTCAAAAAATATTAGTTTGGTGCCTTTCTCTTTCTTATCCTTTATCATTTGATTGCACGGTCCACTTAATTTTATTCATGAATGGAAATATCTCAGTATTGCTTCAGTATTTTGTACCTTCAATCACTATCTTCGATCTTTTCTTTTCTTTGTCAACAATAAATTAATACTACCTCCGGTTCCAAATATAAGCAAACATACCTAATTTCATACATATTAAGAATAGTGGTTGGAGGTAGTTATTTGCATTAATGTTACCACTTATTTGATTTAGTTTTCTAAAATATCCTTCATATCATTTATTACATAAAGAATTAGTGGTCTTGGAAATATATATAATGAGGACATATTTGGTAAACAAGCATTTAATGACATTGGGAAAGTCTAATTTTGCTTATATTAAGGGACCAAAAAATTCCACTAAAATTTGCTTATATTTGGAACTAGAGGTAGTAATATGTAATGCATACTTTTGTTTGTTATTTAAATACACCTGTTACTTTTCTAATGCTCTTATCCATCACACATATTTCAACTTGCAGTATTTATTGGTGGTACAAACTGATAACATTGAAACATCTGCATGCCTCATAAGTCCTCAGCAAGTGAGGTACAGTTGGGTTTAACTATTTTTTTTCCTCTTAATTATGTAGAGGGCTTATACATTGATGCTGACTTGTTTTTGCACATGTTGTAGTTTTCTCCTCAATGGATCAAAGGTCAAATATAGGACTAATGTTGACATGGTCTGTTTTTATGATTGAACCTATGTTCTAAAATATTTAGCTTAGATGTTTTTTCTAGGTTGTGACATAAATTTTTTAATCTATGTTGTTGTGTTTCTAAGGAAGCTGGACCACAGATGCCAACTAATGTGAATGGTATGCTTAAATATGGGACAAATCTTCTTCAAGCTGTGGGCCAGTTCAATGGTGAGCATTTAAAACTAGTGTTTTCTATCCTGTCATCTTAGCTTTCAGTAAATGCATCTTACTATATTGTTATCGTTATCATTGTGAAGGTCATTATGTTATACTCATTACCCATATGAGTGTTATATCCATGCCTGAGCATCCAGTTCTTCAAGATTATTTTCAGCCTGCTGTTACCTCTGTTGATTCAGGTATAATTTGGATATCTAGGATGAATTGTAGCCTAAACTCAACATCTTATTCAATTGATTATTCATTCTTATTATTCTACATGTGTTTTTTCCTATATGTATATATAATTTGATTCAGATATTATCGAGGGGCCTTCACAAATTTCTCTTAATTGTCCCATAAGGTATGCGGTGATCTTCTTTGTTCATAACATTGTTCACTTTTTATTTCTTGCATTGCTTTGTTAGTTGATATATTTCTCCCTGGTTGCTGCTATTTTAAGGACCAACTATGTCGTTCATTATTGGTTCTTCATGATGTGATTCTTTTCTTCCTGCTTGATGGTTGGCATTAGTTTGTGGACTTTCATGTATGCCTGCTGTGAGCAGCAAGCTAATCGGACATACAGTTTCAGACATTTCTAGTAATTTTACTATTGGTTTTTTCTAGCATTAAGCCAATAGCTACCATCTTTTGAAGTTTTCTTTGTCTTGCAAGTGTGATTTCTCTGCAGCCTCATGCTATTTTTATTTGGTGGCTCACTGCCTTATTTTCAATGGAATGCTTTACTCTGTAGAAGTTATGCTAAAGATCATTTGTTTAATTATACTTAAAATACGTTGATTTGTTTTTACCTTTTTTGAGGACAATCTGTCTCTTTTTTATCGTTGTTTTTGATAAATGTTAATGCTTCTGTGTCTCATCTTTTTGAAACAGCTTTACCCGTATCAAGGTTCCTGTTAAAGGGCACTCATGCAAACATTTCCAGGTAACTGATTCCTATATTAGCATGACTTAATTTTGGAGAATGCTTAATGTGCTTGCCAATTAATTATATTGTGTTTCTTACCATTGGTAATAAATGTTGGTTTAGATTTAGAAGTTTATTTTATGCAATAAAGCAAATTGTCTGCAAGTTAAGACATTTTCTGGTATTTGGTCTGCAAAAGTTTATGATGTGGTTAATGGCTTCAGCATGGTTGTCAAATTCGAGTTTTAACTCGTAGACATGTACGATTCCACGTTTCTAGGTGTAGATTGTGTTAATTTGGTCGGAAACTCGGACGGAATCAGTCTTACTTGGGCAAACTCACTCAAAATCTTGAGTTTGGTCTGATTCCACGAGTTTGCACAAAATTGAACCCTAATTCCTAAATCACCAAAACACACCATTTTGGTTATTTCCCCCCCCTCTTCTTTTAGGTTCCAGTTCCACTTAGGCCCCATTTCCCCTGCCCGTGACCTTCAAACCCCCCTGTGACCTTCAAACCAGCGAACCCCACTTCTGATGTCCAATGCTGACAGTTCCACTGTCTGCTCCGATCTTTGACGACACTGACGAGCTCCGTCTCGTGCTGCGTGACAGAAACCCAACACTAACAGGTTCTTTTTTTTTTGTTTTTTCATTCTCCTTGTTTTTTTTCATTTCAAAATCTGCTTAGGGCCAGGGTTGAGTGTTCTGTTCTTGCTTCATTTCTTTCTTCTCATCCTCTTGAACTTCTGCTTGTTCCTCTCTATCTAGCATGTTTGAGAGAGCTGTTGGTGGATCAAAGGCCAGCAGCAGCAACACTTAAAGGGGGTAAAGCTCCTCTTCAAGGAAGAAAGAATATGGAGATGAAGGATCATCGGAGATTAAAAAATCATGTTTTCTTTGATGTTGCTTTCTAGTTTCAGCTAGGGGACATTTGATTTCAACTTCAATTAGTTTTATTATGTGTGTTTGTTATTACTTGTTGACAATGGTTTGCTCTAATTATGTATTTGGATGGTTGAATTTTCAGTTTTTATCTATTTTAGGATGCTATATGTTGTTTGGATGTATGCTTGATATTAGGTTTTATCTAATTTATAGTATGAGGTAAACTCACTCTTACGAGTTTGAGTTGAGTCTACCTAGCCTCCACGAGTTTAGGTAGACTCGCGAGTCTGACAGTCATGGGCTTCAGGCCACTTTATGTTGTGTGTATGTATATAAATGTTTAGTACTCCCTATTTGTTTCTTCCTCTATGCCTTACATATTTCTGTTGTCTCATTTCTGTAGTGTTTTGACTTTCACAACTTCATCAATATGAATTCAAGTAGGCCATCCTGGCGCTGCCCTCACTGCAATCAGAGTGTCTGTTATACAGACATTCGCCTTGACCGAAATATGGTTGAGGTGAGTTGATTTACTTCTTTAATTCTTCAATTGGGTTCTGCTGTTTATCCTCACACCTAAGAGTCAATTTGGTTATCGGTATGCTATCATTTGGGGGTGAAAGATTTGGTGATTAAGTTTTTCATATCATTTTCATACCTAGCCTTCCCCATCCCCCTCCAAATTTAAAGGGTACACCAAATTGACCCTAGGGATATATGAGAAGTTGAAAAGGAAATGAAAACTTCTAAATTTGTAATAATTTTCACTTTTAAAATAAAGATCTTGAAGGATGTTGGTGAGAACATTGCGGAAGTGATTGTCCTTGCTAATGGATCATGGAAGGCTGTCTTGGAAAAGGATCATGATAAGGGCAAGATGCAGACTCAGGCGCAAAATGGTGAAAAGGAACAACGTGAACTACAAGAATCTACTTGCTCTCCTAGTACTGTTCCTAATGTTTGTGACCTCACCAAAGATGATCATTTGGAGACAATGAGCTCTTGTGAAATTGCAGATAGAAAACCTTTCCAGGCCCCGGTTCTTAGTATGTTTGCTAATCAAATTTCAACTTCCTCGGGTATGAACTCTGCTGGTGTTAATCGAAATGTTATTGATCAATTAGATGACGACTTTTGGTCTGGAGTTTATGCAGCCTGTGGTGGTATGTCTGATACCCCAACAAATGGTGTCTCTGAGAATCCTGTTCTCCCTGATTCTGTTCCGCTTGCATTTAATCAGGAATCTGGGAGTCGTGATAATAACCCTGCCATCAACTCTGCAATGCATAATCAATTTTCTGCAACAAACAATTTGCAGATGCAGATGAATTATGTGAACTCGCTTAACGAATATGGGAGGTCATCCTCAGGGCCAAGACATATTAGTAGGAGTCCAGTAGCTGTTCAGGCCCTCCCAGTCCAATCCCCTGCATTGGGACCACAGCAAAATTCAGTAACCAATTTGAATAATTCCTTGTTACCAAGCAGTTCCTCTGCCACTCCTCATATTCCTATGTCCAATCCAGTTTCTGTAGATGCTTTAAATGTCATACTAAGTGATACAGAAAGACAGCAACACTTTTCTCGAACCCCAGTGAATATGCCTCAGGTCTCAGGTGTAAATTCACCTGCATTTCCGCAGCACCCAGCAACACAGGTTTGGTTTGTTAGTGCTCTATTATTACTCCTTTTTTTGGGTGGTTGTATTGCTAGTGACGGCTTGCTGCTCTGTTTCTGTTATTCCTTAATTTTTTCAGTGTTGATATCTTGTGATAACTTTTATGGAAAACATGACAACTGAATCTCTCATACATAGAAAGAAAAAAGGCTTAACTACACTTTTAGTCTCCCAACTATGACATTTGGGTGATTTTAGTCCTTAAGCTTTCAATTCAATTTTCAGTCCCCAACTTTTAAAAGTGTGAAAATTTCATCCCTCCATTAATTTGTCAAATTGCTGAAGGAATTCTAATGATGTGCTACCATCACTATATTTGAATGACATGTCATCATTGATGTCAAATTTCTGTTAATAATTCAATGAAAAATTGATGGACTAAATTCACGTAGTAAAAGTTTAGATACTAAAATCACAAATGTCATAGTTGGAGAACTAAAATTGCAATTAAGCCAAAAAATGTGCAAACTAAAATTGGTTAAAAATTCATTTTAGGATTAATGGTTTTAATTTTTCTAGCCCTTAAAAGGTAGGTTGGAAGAAAACCGGTCCCAGGAAAAAACATTCGATGGTGATATGGATACCGATTTATCTTTTCAAAAGAATTAAATAGATGTCAATGGAACTACTGGGAGATGCATGCCCTATTTTATTTGTTGTCCTTTGCTGTTATCTTTTAAGCGAAGATTATACTTTATTTATATATTTATAGGTTTCTTATTCTTCATGTATCATACTCTTATAGTCATTGATACCTGTAATACCTTTCACTGTAAGCTGTGAATCATTAGAAGAACTGCTCTGATGTCGTACGCTGTCTATGGCTAATAAACTAATCTTTTTCACTCATTGATGGCTAATAAACTAATCTTTTTCACTCATTGAAAACAGAACCGAGTAACACCTGTTAATACGTCGGCACCAACTCAATTGCATAACCTATACAGACCATCTAGTATGTTGGGTGATTTCAGAAATCCACACCTGCAGCAAGCTCTGAATACCCGACCTCCCCAACCAACTCGTACATCGACCCCGCCAATGCGATCATTGAATACCCAACGCTCCCACATCCAGCCAGGTGGTTCCCAATCACAACCTGGGATATTTCAGACAGTTAGAGCAGCTGCAAATAGCCAACAAGTCAGAGCTACTGCAAATGCCCAAGCAGCCAGAATTATGATGCCTGCTCAACCGGCTGTGAGGCAAGGTAGTTCCCAAGTTAGGAATGTTCAGCCAGCTGGAGCTACTACTCATAGCCATCAGGCTAGGGTTATGGTTGCTCCCCAGGGTTTGACAGGAGAGCAAAGAGCAAATCCAGTACAGTCAGTTTCTCGGACTGATGAATTATTCAGCGCGCCATCTGAACAGAACTGGCTTCCTACTGCAAGAATGCGAGGAAGTCTAGATTTAAGCCAGCGTTATGATGATTCTATTGCACAGCGAATAATTACACCAACACAATCAGGTCAAAGTTCAAGGCCACCGGGTCCACAACCTGTCCGATCAACCGGTGTGACACCCCAACTTGATGTGCTTATTCCTAACAGTAGAAATGCTCAAAATTATTCTTCAAGTAAATAATCTTTCTGCAACGCTCCACCTGCGTTTGTTGGGAAGATTTATCTAGTAGGGAGAATCACTATTGCCCTAGTACAGGTCTGTTAGATAATTTTGTTGGTAGAGAGAATGAATCTTGAAAATCTTATGGCCTTGGTACTTCTGGTCCTTGTAATCTAAACTCTGTACAAATTTAGTCTCTTAAAGTATATTTTTTAAATTTAAGACCTTTTAAAGATAAGCCAAATTTGCTGTCACCTATTTTTTTTTACTTGAAGCTATTGAATAATTATTATCTACTAAGATATATATGACTTGTAATGGCTTGAGGTATAGGAAAGAATTTTAAAAGTTTGCAATCAAGTGAAAATTTGACAGAACGGGAAATTTTTTGGGAAGTGTTACAGTTTGGATCGAAGGGGAAAATTTAAATTGATCTAATTCATGAATATTGAGTAGAAAAATGAAAATTCAAGGATTTCATATGGAAGAAAATTGGGGGAATAAATATGAGGAATTATGTTTGAACTTTTGTGGCTGAGATTTTATTTGTATCAATATAAGGAGTTGAATTAAAGAGGTGCGGACTTGAATGAAAGGAATAATATTGCTTGAATTGCAACGCGTATAATTTATTAAAAATTATTTACACTGAGAGGCAGCGCATTTGATAATTTAATTTTCAGTGCTATTTTATTGAAATGAAAATAGTTTTGCGTATGCAGGGGTAGAAAAACGACGAATGACAATTGTGTGAAGTGACAAATAACGATTTAGTCAAACCAATATGAGTAAAATTGCTCTTGCACATCTTTTTAAAATTTAGACTAACTCAAATATTCCATCAAGTATTTGATAAAATTATAATTGAAGTGTAATATAAAAGTTCTGAAGTGTAAATTTAAATCCCTATACAAACTAAAATCATGCACCACTAAGTCCATTATATTACTAATTTGCATAAATTAATAAAAATGTAAAAATGCATCATCCTAATTTTATTTAATTGAGAGATTTTAAGAAAATATATCAAACACGCGATTTATTTTCAATGGTCTATACTTAATTGATTAAGTAAATATTTGAAGGTTGACAAATTAAGATTTTTAGGGCGAGACTCATTAAGTCGAGGAATCCATCGGGTTGGTCTTTAAGATTTAAATCAAAGGATATTCGGTTTTGTTAGTTAACCAAAATGGTTAAAAGACTAAATTGCCCTTAACCAACCTAAACCTATTAAATTAAATCTTTTTTTTTCTCTATTTCCTTCTCTATCTCACGTGCACTCTTTTTTTCTCCATCACCATCCTCACTTTCCTTCACCTCATCATCACACCATTTTCCTTCTTATTCATCTCAAACTCTTTAATCCACTCATCTCGCCATCTTCCACTCCCTCCCTCCTTCCCTTTCTCCCCCCCCCCGCTCTCTCTTTCTCTCTCTCTCTCTCTCTCTCTCTCTCTCTCTCTATATATATATATATATATATATATATATATATATCATGGTCCTCTCTATTTCCTCTTCATCACTCTCACATAACCATTATCTTCTCACCACCACACCAAACCCGTGCCACCCCTCTTCGAGCCACACTCCATCTTTTCCTTTCTTCTCCCTCATCACCACAACACCACCTTGCCATAGCCATCTCCCTCTCCATCACGTACTCTTCTTTTCCTTTCTCACCACCATCACCGTGCCCTCTCTCTAGTTTCATTTTCTCTCTCATCAACATCATGTATCACTCTCTTTCCCTCTCTCTGATTCACTTGCATGTGTGGCGGCCATTGTCGCAAAGCTTGGAGGTCATGGCAATGGTTATCCGAACACTCATCGGAAGTCGAAACAAAGATCTGGGTCGCCGATGGTACGACATCGGCGTTGGTACATTAAACTCTCCTTTCCCCTTGCATGCATGTCCATCTTTGCACGAGCATTTTTCTTTCCCTTTGCTGCATGTTGAAATTATGATTTTTGTAGGTTTCTTGATTGGTCTACATGGGGCAGTTCCGCTTTGTTTTTGAAAAAGTCATGAACACGAAAATTGTTTCTCTTTCTTTCCTCTTTCCAACAAGCTATAGAACGTCTAAATTTGATAACTAGAGCAAAAGTTATGTTCAAAATATGAACATTATTCTGGTTGTATGCATGGCTACAAGTCAGCAAACTATTTTCGAAATATGGGACTGATTGGCTAAGAATTGGCTTTTGGTGTCTTCATAAAAGTTGTTATAAATTTCACTACAAAACTTTTTAAGACTAAGATCACTAAAATCGAATACCCGTAGCTTAAGTTAGGATTAAAATAGGGGAGTATGTGCATGTTACTCTTTCCGATCGCATGCATGTTACTCTTTCTCATTGCATGCAGTGTTTTTTACTTTCCCTTCTTTTCTCTAGCTTGGATGTGTGTGTTCGAGAGGCGTCAGTAGGATTTCGGAGCTCTGAGATAGTTTTGACACCCCGTTGATGAGTTTCGTAACCCTTAGTACGTGAGATCCTTATCTAAACTCCACCGTTGTAGCTTTCTGGCCTTGATTTTAGTGTTTTGGTGATTTATGAGTTATGATAATTATTTTAATTATTTTTTTGGAATTTATTGAATATAAGGAATTTATGCTTGAAGCTGAATAGAGAATTGAGAATTGAGATTGTATTCGAAAAGTTGGATAACTCCTTGAGGTATGTGTTGACGTACAAAAGAGTTGATCGCTCGAGTAGCGAGTAGGGATTTTATTTTCGGGGCGGGTTTTATAATTAAAAAGTTTACTTCAAATACCGACGCCCAGAAAATATTGATTTTTATAAAATAAAAATAATTATTATTGTGTTACGGAGTATTATTTGTAAATAAGTGTCTGATGCTTGATAAATGATGATATTAATATTATGTGAATTTGATTCGTGAAGTTCCATTTAATATATGGCTTGATATATGTTGGCAATGGCCTACGGTGTTGTTAATAATATTCTGGAAATGAAAGTGATGTTGTGAAATAATATTTATGAAGTGAAAGCTTAAAGCTTGGTACGGTATTGTTTTTTATTGGAATGTTGTTGGTTATGACCTATAATGGCGTTATACACATACACATATGCTGAAGTCTGATGTGCTGATTATGTGTTGTTGAAAGTTTATTGACTAGTGACGTGTTATGGATGGTTCAATGTTAATGATATGAATTATTGATAATGTTAATGTCATTGACTGTATTGGTTGATATGTGTTGCTAAAATTGACCCATGTGGGCGTTATGAATATATTGATGATTGTGTTAATGGTATTGATGGCTCCATGAACTTGTTGTGGAGTTTTTAAGGTAATGGTTGTTGAGTTGACGAATATTAAGGTTAGTGGAGCTAGACTATGATGTCTATATTATGAGAAGCCGCTTCAATTCGTACATATGCATTTGTATTGGTTTATGACATCATATGTATTTTATTTAGGCACAAGAGTTACATGGTCTCTTGTTGCTTGCCTTGGTGGGGGGTTGCTCTTAAGGAGGAACTTTAAATCCTCGAGGACTAATTTTGTCCTTGACACTTCAATTTTCCCAACACTTCGGTTTACTTTGGGATATCTACAAGCATTACACTACGATTCATCGTAGATATCCAAGATATCCACTTTTATGACGCTACGATTCATCGTGGATATCAGGGTTGTCTGTTCTTAATTCTCATTGCATGCTTTTATGTATTTAAAAAGATATGATTTTGAAAGTCCATGACATTCGATCATTTGCATCGAGAGAGTAATGAAATATGTATATGTATATGTATATGTATAAGTATTGGAGGAATTGAAGATATTTGGTGATGTTTGGAATTGAATTGATGTTTGATATTGTATTTAGTGATGTTTGGGGGTTGAATTGATGATTAATATGTATTTGGTAATGTTTGAAGTTAAATTGATAATTGAGATATGGTTTGTTGACTTATGATTGTATTATGGTTGTAACATTTTAAATTAATGACTCAATGGGTATTTTATATGTGAATTGCTATTTACTGCTTAGAGTGGTACCTACCCTTGAGCTTTTATTTTAGTGAGTTTTCAGGGTGATGATGCCGCTTGGTGAGCTCGGAGGTGGGAGCAATACAATGCCAGGACGAATTTATAGCTAGTCTTTTTATTGTGTTACCTAAGGTAAATGTGTAATTGGTCTTGTTTAATTGATATATGAAAGGGTGGTATGACCTTCTGATTGGCTTAGAGTTGTTTGATATATGAAGTTTTATATAGCCTTTTGATTGGCTCAGATTGACGAACACATGTATGTGATGCCAAATATTAAGTGTGTGTATAGACGATGTATCATATGAGAAAAACTTTCTTAGGTGAGAGTGAGATGAATAAATCTGAACCGTTAAATTTTACCATGGATGATCGAAATTAAAATATATTAATCATGTGACTTTTTAAGTGATCATGTGACTTTGAAAAACTTTTAATCATGATTATCCATGTATGGTTGTACGATCCAGCTTTGTCCCTCTCACTCTCACCTAAGACAATCTTTCTCATAAAATACATCCTATACATATACATATATTGATATATAAGGCTTATGGTGTGACCATTCTGTTGGCCTAAGATGGCAAGAATAAATATGTGGTTGATGTCATCTCTTAGTATTTGTGATAATTATATTTATCTGATTGTTAGTAGATAGGTAGCTGATACCTCACTAGAGGTTTAGATTTAGTCTTGCAATGATATTATGTTGAGGATTTAGTCCTTCATATGTCCAAGGATTATTTAAGATTGGTATGAATGTAAATTAAAGTATGATTGAGTTATGTAGTGATGCCCTGAGTCAGTATTTCTTAGTTCTCGACTCATATCTTCATATATGGGAAGGGAAGGATACCCTATCCATTGTTAGGGACCTGTAGCTTGGTAAGTTCACCCTTAAGCCTGTTAGGGCTTGTGTATGTTTCTGTTGTCTGTTTTGTAAGTCGTGTGTCGCTTAAGTTCTTGGAGTTAGTTCGCCAGGTGTTATGTTCTTTGTGAAAAATTTTCTCTAAATTTTGTAAAGCCTGAGATTAATTTTGGAAATTTAGGTGGGATGTTGTGAAAAGTATTTTAAAAAAATACACGACATTGCAAGTCAATTTTTTATTTGAAGTATTTCATATATTCTTTTCACAAATATGTAGAAATTATATATATATATATATATATATATATATATATGTGGTATTTATTAGTCGTTTTAGGATTTTAAATATGTTTATTTTTTTAGCTATTTATGGAGTTCAAGATGTATTTATTTTGTTTGTTTTAATATTACCGTTATAATAAATAGTGCACTTTCATCTCTTCATATTAATGTTTAATCAATGTGCACAATTCTCAATTATAACCTATTAAATTAATTGAAGAGATTTAGGTAAGATTATACTAGGAAATCAAACAATCATTTTCTTAATTATTGTACATAACCTTAAACTACTAAAAACATAAAGGGAGTAATGAAAAAAAACCCAAGCTCATCCACAACTTATAAGCGATCAATCAAATTCATTCCAATACTATAAAAATAATTCCATAAACCCTAACATATCTCTTTGCCCATCAACTTTTTCTCTGTCATCATTTTCATTAGAATTTCATTCCATTAAGATGCCTCATGGCATGTTAACTAACAACATACACTGTCTGTGGCATGTGTTATTATAAGTGTTGACATGATGTATTTGAAAGGTCCAATTACCAAATAACATCAAATAAGTCATTAACACATATAATATATCAATTTGTTCCTCAATTCAAAAAACAAAAAACCTACATTTATTTCGTGCATAAAGGTTTACGGGAGGAAACTCCTATCAAGCACAATTGAGAAGCATAATTGAGGCGTTTGTTTTTCAAAAGGCCATATACTCCAAATTGGTTACGGGGTAACAAATGGATAATTAAATTACCAGAACATAATAATGGAATTTACATCTTAGGGTAGGTTTAGTTAGCATATTATTTTAATAAAAATCTTTTTTTAAAATATAAGGAAAAATGAAAAAAATATTCATATATCTAGTTTTCTAAAGAAAATGATTTTGAAATGAAAAATGCGCTATTTTAAATTTTTTTAAAAAAACAACCATCATTCGAAAACTTATCTAAAATAGTTTTTTAAAATTTTCCAAAAAAGATGAGTATTTCAATTTTTTTCCAAAATAGAAATAATGAAAAATATGGTAATTTTTTTAAATGTGACAAAAATAAGAAATAAAAATAGAAAATTAGTTGTATTTTAACACGTTTTCCAATTTTCAAACTAGAGAATTGATATAATATCTAAATACATTTTCATATTTTTTCATACTTTTTTAGAAAATAAAATTTTTGAAAAACTTAAAAGCTAGAAAATGAAAACCAATGAAATGTTGCTCAACCAAACACACCCTTAACCTCTAAAAACAATTAGAAAAATAAAATAAAATAAAATAGAGGTAATTTACTCTTTTTTTATATATAACAAATTAACATATCCTTTCTACAAAAATTCAGTTCTGCTCATCTTCTATATTCAAGCACCAGCTCCTTCATCAAGGAGTTAAGCATTTTCATCAATATCATAACTATCTTCAACAAGATCAAGGGATTCTGTATCTTGCATTTCACTATGAACATAACTTACTAGCAATCATTGGAAGTGACTGAGATTCTCAAGAGCTAATTCCAAGTTTGCATTTTCTTTCAGGTACTTAATACATGCAATCAGATTAAAAAGGCCAGGTCTCAATCCCAGCTACAGATCAACTTCTATTTGCATGAGTAACTTCATGCCTTTATGTCTGTATCAGCCATATATGCATTTAACCGAATAGTATAAGTTTAAGCATTGCAGATATCCTTCCCTTCCATCTACATATCCGATTTCTAATATTTACTCATCTCATCTTAAGAGTTTCAGTATCATATTCCAATAGACGGGTAAGTGCCCCTGACAAATGTGAAATTTCTTCATTGAAAATCTATGGGAGGGAACTCTGAGTGAATCGAATGCAAATCAACTTTTTTTATTAACTTTCAATTTGGTCATTAGTGATATCGATGGTTTCAAGATAATGAGACAAATAAAAAGGTAATGATAACACACAAAAGACCAAATTGGTGTATTAAACAAGTTTTAGAAAATTATTTAATGATATTTGATGACTCGTCTTTTATAAACACCACCTCAACACCTACGATATGACAACATATATTGGCAGTTAACATATCACAAGACACTTTACGAGACAACATTTAACAGGAATAATGATAATGACAGACGGAGTTGAGGGACTAAGGATACATTGGTTTTTTGAAATTATTTTCATAATATATGGACATTATGGATAAATTCAAGATTTTATTCAAATAATGATACTTCAATCACATTTTTGTCAATTATTAGATAAATTTTGATACAAGAGACTTAATTTGAATAATTAGACTGCAAGAAAATGTGAACAATCGAGAGTAAGGGAATCACGATCGCACATATGGAAACTAAAAGTACAATTGAACAAAAATCTATTAGAGCTAAAATTCCAGCTTTCAACAAGTTTACCATTAATTTTATAATCATATACGAACAAAATAAATTCTACTTCAACAGAAAATGCAAATTAGGTCATTCTCCAAGCAAAATAATTTATCTTACACAAACGGTATTAAAAGTGATGTTGAAAGTAAAATAAGAGATTACAGAATTTCTTTTCCTTTTTGCATTTATTTTTTTTGGGAGGAAGAACTTGAACTCTCTCGCAGGTATCAGCTTATATGAATATTTGATTTGAGTACCGAATCAGTATTCCCATTTTTTCAACTCCATACCTTCAGGAGGAGTGCCTTCCACCTTCTTTGATCCCACTTCTTTCCAATCGGTTGACAGAACTGTTCCATTTGACTCCAACTACAAAGAACATAGTTCAAGAGTGGGAAAGGGTCAAAATTTTAATGATTACAACGAACAAAGCACAAATACAATGGGTGCAAATAATAATCATAAATTTCAAAACAACAAAAGAATAATATCTTACAAAAGACTTGCTCATTGCTCTCCTCATGTCCTCATCTGCATTTTGGTAAATATCACGGAACAATTTATTCAAGGCGGCATCACCATCCAGTTTTTCTTCTTTCTCCTGAAAGGCAGACCACCATCATGTCAATATTATTTGAACAGCCTTGTGTCCCTCAAACGATGAGGCACACATCCTGTGTTATCTTATGTATAGTGTTCTTATTTTTCATTATAAGAAAAATATTAACTACTAAAAAGTATACACTTTAGGTCCTGCAGTATAACTAACATTTGAATTGGGTTCTGTTACATATTTAAAATCCTACAGCTTTCAAATTAATGCAAACAACACCATCCGTCTGCTTGCTGAGTGCCAACTATTTGGACTCTATTGCTGGCAATGTATTCCACATCAGTAGAAGTACAATTGTTTCAATTAGTGAATTTTGCTAACATACTATTATTGTTTATGTACAGATGAACAAGCACATGAAGTTATTTGTGTTATAAAAAACCATGAGGATGAATTACTGGATAAAATTGAGCTTTTATGATAATAAGGCTATATTGTCCTCTCAAAAAAAGTGAAAAGGAATAGTTGGCAACCTCTTTTTTCACTAGAGCTTCCAACTTATCCCAATCTTTTGTCCTTGGCTTTGATGATGGGTATGTAGGCCTTTCAGAATGAACTGCATGGATACACATTGGGAGTAAGCTCACCACCAGGGAAGGAATTGCATGCTAACTCACCTCATTTATGAAGTTAACAGCCAACAATTACAAAGACAATAGGCAACTTATCACGAAGGGTAAACTAAATAGATAGTCATCTCACCTGTAGGCATATTTACTTTTTGGGGAAGCATATCCTTGCTATATTCCAGAGATGTCCAATTCATAGCTTCAGCCTTTGCAAGACGGATTTCAACTTTGGTTGACAACACGTCAACTCTGCACTTATCAGGTATTATCTGTTTTGTCCGTGTGGAGAAAAAAATAGGGTTAAGTAACAAAGAAGTTAATAATGAAATGATGAATATGAGTATTTATGTTGCCAAGCCCAAAGCAATACATGACTTTTTTTCAAATTAAAAAAATAAAATCAAGTAGTTGCCTTATTAAAAGTCACCTCAGTCACAAAAATGAAAATAAAATAGCACAGCCAAAATCCCAAACACCCCATTCTGAAATTTAAAGTAATCTGAATATACTAAACTAAAGGAATTATAAAAAGCACAAGCCAATTGATTGTCTTTTGAGAATCAAAAGATAAATCTAGTGAATAAATTTCTTATCCGACCATGTTATATGCTTTGTTGTGTGTTTAAAGTGTTTTAAATAAAAAGAATTCATTTCACAATAAATTCTTGTAAGAAGCTAGTTAAGAATAATGTTAATTCAAGAATTCAATTCATTAACAAAGTTTAATGAATCCATTTAGATTCTATAATCAAGGTATTCCAAAACAGGATAGAGAAAGTAAGAGGAATTAAATGAGACTTCTCAGTTCCCACCAAAAAATAAAGTGTTTTGCTTATTTTGTTATATAGTAGTCCATATGAAGGTGAAATGGCAAATAGAGCAGTACATTCTTGTCATGGTCATGGGACTGTCAGAAATGATATCCATTGTATGCATGGTTATCAAATCGGGATACATGTTGTGAATCAGAGAGACTAATTTCTAAATCTTGAATCGTAAGATTCATGAACAATAATTCTAAATAGTATATAAAGATAATATAATCATATAAAAACACAAATTCATGATTAATGGTAGAAAAACTTAAATTTAAAAACATTTTAGCATAACCAAACATATACCAAAAGCTATTTTAGAATCAAATAAGGCATTGTATAGCTAGCAAAGTGACAGTTTCACAATAACAAGGGGAGAAAATAATTCAACATAAGAGAACAAAATTCCTCGCATATAATTGAGCTTTGACGGAGGCAACAGTTCGATGTAGCTCCCATTTTGGCACAACCAGCAGCTTCCCACGCCTACAGAAGTTTCATGTAGCTTCCAAACATTGAAATCCTAGAGCTCTTCTGCAGTTTCGCGCGCATAGAATCTCACTCAAGCAGTGCTTTCCAAAAATACAATAGTGGGTTTTGTGGGTTTTTCCTCAAGCTGTGTTTTCCAACAATATAATAGTGGGTTTCGGTGCTTTTCCCTTAAGCAGTGCTTTTCATCTCTTTTTTCTCATTTTTCATTTTTTGAACTTTTCAGCTTTAGAATGAATAGATGATCCATTCCAGAAATTTTTTTAAAAAAAATGTTTTCCTTTTAGCATTTTATAGAAACGGGTCATCCAAATTCGACCCCTTTTTGATGCGTAACTTGGTTTCCTACGAGAAGGGTGGGTCTTGTGCGATTTGGACTTGACTCTCGATTCCACCAATACAGTTCCGATGCGCACAATTCAGAACCAAAAACCAAGTCACCCTCCGAATCATCTCATGCGGCCATCGACTCATCGCATTAATCACGATACAATTCATGCAATACTAACTACCATGATTGTATGTGATATTGAAGATAGTATATCACTGAGCATATAAACAGGTGAACTCTTGACATAAATTGTTTACCTTCCCGAACAATCTAGGTTGATAATGATATACATCTTGGCCAGGAACATCAATAGTAACACTAAGCTGCAATTTTAAAGTACTTTTGTAGAGTTATACGTGTAAAACTGAAACATGAAAAATCAGCAAGAGTAGTAAAGGGAAAAATGAAGCATCCAGTATATAAACATACAATCTGTTCACCGAAGTCAACGACCACATCTTTTGCTGATATTCCTTTTGCAAATATTGTCACCACCACTTCCTCTGGCTTCTGGTAGTATTCATGTCTGCTTAAGCATAAATCAACAGGTAACCAGATAGTTGAGGAAGCAATTTCAACATACTTACAAAGAGATAGACACATACAAAAGGTATAGACAGATAAACAGATACAATTGAACAAAAGATTTTACAGCATGTTTGGTTGGGCAATTTAAGTAACATAATCACATCCAAAGTGCAAAAAATATCACTATTCATAAACTATAATACACAGCTTCTACTTTAATAGTGCATGTGCAATTCAATCACAAACACTCACTTAACATTGTCCCAAGGGGAGTCAACCCCAATACTACTCCTAGACCCCTAGTTGCATGTTTGATAAGCACCTCTTTTGGTGGAAATAACCATTTGAAAAAAGTCTCAGTATTATCCATCTCTGAAGGAATTGTACAAGAAAAATTAAAACAAAATGCAAAAAAATGAGAAGACAGAAACATGCTATCTCACAGAATTAATAACTGATTATTAGATGTAGTCATTAAGCCAGTTAAAATTTTTCCCACAAAATTTATAGTACATTCGGTTGGAGGGGAAATGAAATGGAGGTGAGGGCAAATGAGGGTGCTAAAATCCCTCCCTTCCTACTTTTGTCTCCCTCCAATATTGGGGGATCTAGAGGGAAGAGAAAGTAGGTTAAACTTCTGGACTGTGCAGACTAAATTGCCCACAAGATTTTACTTTGCAACTCATCCACTCCACTAACCCCAGCTCCTTTGAACCAATCACACAGTTAATCAGCTCAGAATTAGGTAAATAATATCAGCACACATTGAAGAAGAAAGTGATAACCTGTATTTTGGTCCGTTTGCTGCAACTTCATTGATATGGGACACCGAACCATCTCTTTCAGTCTCTTTAGTGATCCCACTCATTCTATCACCCAAATGTGAACCATTACCAATCGATATAGATGTTGTAGACGCATTTGATGATAAGGTGCTAGCAAGATTATTTGATTCCTCTGATGAAACACAGACATCACACACACACACATATCGTAATAGGTATCAAACTCTAATGAGGATGGAAGCTACTCAATCACCAATACTAAAACACAAGATTTGTAAAATAGAAAACAACAAGAAAACATGAACAGTATAACTAAATCACATCACCAAACTATTCACTCCCTATGCCATAGACCAGTGTTCTAAATTGCAGTCCACAACCGCAATTGTGGCCACAATAACAAGGTTTTTTAATCTTCAGCAACCGCATTCTTGGGAAATTAGCGCAATATTAAGATTTTTGACATCATTGCAATTGCAGCCACAATTTAAAATACTGACATGAGCCATATGTGAATTTCACACTCCACTATCCAATATCCACAAACCTAATTTACAATTTTTCCACTCATTGATTCAACTACATAAATTAATTACTAGCACGGATAAACTGATTCATCCAAGTTGAACATTTAGAGCCGCTTTGGTTCCAAGGTACCAACCTAAGGCTGGCCAAGTTTTTATCTGTTGGTCAAACAAAGTTAGATATACCACGAAGGTGCCTGGAAACAACACTAACAACTGAATAGTGTCTTTTCCGTAACTAGATTAGCAAACAAGTACTTAGTCACCGCACATTGGCATAGATTTATAATACAAGAATTAAGCAGGAGCATTGACCTGCAATAAGGCGATCACATTCTTGAATCAACTTGGTGAATCTGGAATCGTCTGGCGCAAAAGACACACCGTTTTGCAGCGCAACCTTGGCGGTGTGATACTCCTCGAGTTTAATACAAGCGGTACTGTAGATAGTAATAGCATATGAGAAAAATGCAAGAAGGGAAAAAATAAAATTGAAAGGAAAAGAAAATACCCTTTGCGAAGATAGGCCTTGGACAAAGAAGGGTTTAATTGAATAGCTTTGTTGGCATCGGAAACGGCTTCAGTGAAAGCGTTGAGCTTGATATGGGCCTGGGCCCTGTCGGCGAAGAGATGGGCGTTGTTTGGATCCAATTGAATGGCCTGAGAGTAAAAATCAACGGCGAGAGCGAACTCGTCGTCGAAGAATGCTTCCTTCGCTTTCTTCTCAAGCTCCTTCGCCATTTCTTACAACTCTTGTTCAATTTCTCAAAATATAAAATCCCTAGGTTAGTAGTGAGAGCCTGGACTGTTCTTCTAGACCCTTCTTTTATTTCTTCATTCCTTCCTTCTTTCTACCGTAACCCAGCCCCACTTCCGCCCCCTCCCCCCACTCTATATTATCGTTACCATTTTTTTTAAAAATAAAATTTATATGTGTTTTTTTATTTATTGTCTTTGTTTTTTTACCACAAATATCTTCTTTTGATACAATCTTCATCAATTTCCTAACTAGTTGATATTTCTACAGAAGCATACTCAATTTTCTAGTTAAATATATTACAATATCTTTTTTTATAATTTCCCCTTACAAGTGTGGATAGGAGAGTTTATATTATCTTAACTAATTATATTTTACCGGTATCTAATCTATCTATATTTTATATAAAAGAGAGTACCATTTTTTTAAGAATAAAATTTATATGTTTTATTTTTTTTATTTATAGTCTTTTTTTAGTCACAAATATCTTATTTCAGATACAATTTTCATCAATTCCTTAAAGAAGAGATATTTCAACAAAAACATACTCGATTTTCTAGTTAAATACATTACAATACGGTGTTCCATACTTTCCACCTTACAAACAAGTGCTATAGAAGAAGTTTATATTATCTTAACTAACTGTACTTTACCTTAATGTAATCTATCTATAAGAGAGTTTATGAGATAGCAAATGATTCCATGTATCAATCTTGTATGACCACTCGTTTCCCTCCAAAAATCTCAATACAAGAATTTCTCTTGGTTTGTTAATTATTTTTTATTTGACTCAATGATATTTACTTGTTTTTCCTTGAGAAACGAGGCGTATAGACCATCACTTACACCTTTCACGACACCATTGAACCAACCGTGGATCTATGCAATTCTCTAGTGAGGACGCTAAAGAGGGTGCCTTCCTTAGATAACAAAGTTTGTATGTTACCTTTTCCTTCTCCGTTTTTTCAACTATAAAAAGGTTCTCTCTTTTAAATTTCAATTACTCTAAAATAAAATAAAATATTTCTGATGAAAATAATGGAAGCTAAAGTAAGTCATTATTTTTGCTTTATTTCTCTCTTCATTACCATCCTATTTTGTAAATTACAATCTCCTTATGTCTATCATAGATACCTTCCCATACAGGTGATCGGGTTTGTTTAAGCAATGGATAAGGGAAGGCAAATATTGACTGATGAAGTTTGTTATAATGTTGTACACCAAATGCGATAGTGGGGTTCGCCTAGGCAATTGATTCCAAGTTAGTGTAGTTTTGATTACTGATATCCGTTTCTTTTTTTGGTTTCAATACATTAGGTTGTCCATGTTTCTGTTGCAGTGTTCAAATAAAAATTCCTCTTTCATTTTCGTTACCATAGTCATGAAGCTCAGTAACTTTTTAACCACTGTAGCCCAGTAATCTCATATTTGCATCCTGTAGACTAGAGTCTAATAGACACACTGCACAATATTGCAGGTCACAAGTCTGAAGCTCCTTTTTATATTTCCATATGCTTGCTTGCAAATTGCAATTAACATTTACATTGTTGAAAAGGAATGCAAAGCTTATTATTTTTGGTTTTAGCTTTGCCTATAACCCTTCTTGTTGGTTTTCCCTGTGATAGTGTTGTGTATCATCATTTTTCAACCAATTTCAGTTCCCATGTTTCAAATTCTTTTTCTGAAGGAAAGAAAGAAAGAACAGAAACGAAACACTATTTTACCATTTGTAAGAGAATTTGTGCTTCGGCATAAAACATTTTCACAGTCTTGAAATCAAGAATGAGTGTCATCAATATCAAGGAAAAATGAAACTTTGGCAATAAGATAATCCACAAAGAAAGGGGGGGAAACGAGAAACCTTGCATTGTAGCTCCTTATAACCAAGAAGAAGAAACAGAAAACAGAGAGGTCTCAATGGAAAGCTCAAAATGAAAAGATCGTATGCATATTAAGATAGAAAAATGTTAATTGGAAGAAAAATGGAATGTTTCTTATATCCTATATAATTTATAATTTTTTTTACTTCTCTAAATACTACCCTTAAAAACACTGGGTTTTTTTTTGGACCACCTTAAAAACACCAGTTAAAAGGACCTTAAAATTATATGGGTCAATGTTAACCAACCAAAATAAGAGTAACTTTGTTACTGCAACCTTTTCCATATTTTCTATACAAGTTAAAAACCTATAACCCCTAAGCTTTTTTGCTTCTTGGTTTTACCTAAAGACCCAAAATAAGGCTAAAGCTCCTAACAAACCTCATATTACAAGAATCAAAAAAAAAAAAACTCGATAGAAGCAAAACTTAGGACCTCAAAGAAAATAGATATCTCAACTTTCAAATTAAGCTTCCCCCCCAAAAAAAAAACACTTTCAAATGAAGCTCATGCTTCGCAAAAAAATTTGCAAGAAAATTCCTTTCGTACGTGTGAAGCCAAAGAACGGCTTCCGTTTCCCTTACTTTCTGGTCGAATACATGATTTTATGGGCCTTTTTTTTTGTTTCTTTTGGCTCTTCTTATATTTTTCTTGTTGCAGATTATGTCTCCAAGTGGGTGGTAGCTAAGGCCACCTATTCTAATGACCCCTCTTGGTAGTTTAAGTGGTTAAAAGCAGGTTACCAAAAAAAAAAGTGGTTAAGAGCATGTGAGGGTCACCTAAATCAGCAGGGTTCGAGCTCTCCCCCTCTCCTAAACAAAAAAAAAATGATGCCCGAGTTGTTGATTTTTGTAGGTCTCATTTTCTACAAATTTGGTGTACCTAGGGCCATTACAATGAGGGTGTTAAAAATTTTGGTTATATTTCAAAAAAATTTAGTCTTACATTGATTGGTTGGTGAAAGTCATTTATTGGAGCATATGATTTTGGAACGTTACGATTTACGTTTTAAAAGAAAAAATATCTGATGCGGTTGATATGTCAATTAATACCCATTTAAATATTTTGTAATGTCTCATTAATGAGTTTAATTAACAGATTTATTTTCCAACTTAATGTTTTAATCTCTAATTTAAATCCATTATATTATTTTCCTTTTATAGAAAAATCATACACGGATTTGCCTAAAGTTGAGAAGGTTTACACGAGATTTCTCTTCACCTTTTGCGAGTTCTGCTTCCTATCATTCTAATAGAAGGGCTGCTGTATCCTGCGGGGTTCCTTTTATAGAAAAATCGTACACGGATTTGCCTAAAGTTGATAGGGTTTACATGAGATTTTTCTTTACCTTTTGCGAGTTCTGCTTCCTATCATTCTAATAGAAGAGCTGTTGTATCTTGTGGGATCACGCCTTAGGCGCATAAACCCTTAAGGGCAGTGTGATCCCACACGCCTCAGTCAACTTTTCCCAACAATATTAAAGATTTAAGTCTATTTCTTTTTCTCTCAGATTGATACCCATTTTTAAAAAAACCAAAGTGTGTTCCGTTAAGTGTTTGTGGTGACTCTTTACAAGAAATACGAAAATGAGGAAGCAACAAATATTAGTTTAATCACATTATTGACAAGGTTTGCAAGATCATAAGGGACAATCTGTTCATTTTCTAAGGTACATATCTACCTAATTTATTCTCTATGATATATGATAATAATTGGTCCAATGAAAGAATGATTATTTTGAGAAATTTAGTGTTTGAATTGTCATTATTCATTTGATTTGATAACTTTGGTACAAATATATGCGATTATTTTTTTTGTACAAATATTTGTTGCATAACTAATTCATATATTGTCTAGCGTGATATACTTGTTTAATATGAATAATTGTTCTGTCAATGTACTTCAATCCTTTGGAAATTGTGAAGGGTGAATTTTAATTTCAATCCTTTAAAAGTTGAATGAAATGTTTATGATGGAGAAGCATGTATTTAGTGATGTGCTTTAACAAGTATTTTTAGTGTGTAAATATTATGGAATATCTTGGATGTTCAGATGATGAATTTATGTTAAATCAACACATTAAAGATCGTGGACAATAAATAGTATAAGTAACAAGCATGGAACTAAAGTGATTGTTACCTTACCAAAGGATTTCTTAAAACTATGTCATATTTTTTTGGTGAGATATTGAAATTGGTGGCAATGGCATGACTTATGGAAGATAGTTGAATTTAAATTACATTTTTATCTATATTTATGTATTAAAAAAACAATATCCCATGTGAGTATGAAGATTGACATAATCCTATATATTTACAACTCATTAATTTGATTACCTGGTGCTAAGAAATATTCTTTAAATTTGTGTGCCTGTCGACATGAGTAATAGGGATGAATACATGATTTTTTAATTTCTTAACAACTTTTTATTGCAAATTAATATGCATAGATTGTTACATTTATGTAACTTTCTAGTCATAGTAATGTTGATATTGATGAGTGTTTTCTACACTAATTGTTATTGCTATGAACAGAATATCAAAAGAAAAAGAATTTGTATTATTCCTTTTTAAGATGATGGTGAATCTATCTATGATGATGTGTGAAATTAAACTTGATGATGTGTGGCAAATGACATGATTATGATATTATTAGTGTTTCAAAAATTATTTGATGCCTACATGATAGGCTATGATAAGTTATGTTATCTAATATGATTTAATAAGTAGCTTAAATATGTATTGTTATGGAACAAATATGATTAAAAGGAAGTGTGATAATTTATATTACAATATTATATTGAGAAAATTCTCATAAAGATTGATTTTTAAATAAGATCTCTTACGATAGTGACTTTCTTAAAAAAACACCTTATTGTCTAGTTCTAATATGCCCAAATTATTGGAAGATTATTGGATTTAATAAATTTATTGTGTATAGTGAATTTCCATCATAATGTTATGGTGATGTTACTTGAATCTAATATTAAACGAGAATAAATTCAAATTGAATTTATTTTACTTTTGAAAGAGATAAGTTATAATATTTCTTACTTTTGAGTTTTTCACTATGTTATTAATACAGTGATGTTGACTAGCTAATTTAATTTAGTCGATTATGAGTTTTTCACTATGTTAATGACACAATGATGACTAATTTTTTCGAGAATAAATTCCTAAGTGAATTTATTTTACCTTCAAAATAGGAGTCGTTGCTTAGAATTCATCTAAGTAGACCTGAGTAATCTAAATTAAAAATGGAGGCCAAGTTATTGTTTTACTTGGTAAAATTTAATGATAATAAGCTAAGAAAATTTTCTTAGCATATATACGAAAGAAATGTGTCTTCCTAAGCTGTATATTGTGATTGCCAATAGGCAAAAATAAATAATAGTATTTATATTGAGATCATCAGACATGTACATATATATTATGTAACGTCCCTAATGTTTGACAATTTGAAAATAAAATAAAAATGTGAATGAGGCTTAAAATAATAATAAATAAGGGTTTTGGAAGGAAAATAAGATTTAAAATAAATTTTTAAAGGAAGTGGCATCAGGGACACTGACGCATAGCGTTAGGTGCGAATTAATGAGTTGACGCGTAGCCTTAGTGTGACGCATAGCGTCAACATCGTGAATCAGAATTAAAAGCTAAAATTGAGACAGACCCGAGGCAAAATATATTTCCTTCTTCCTTCCCTTTTTCTCTCAAGCTATGGAGGCCTAATTAAAGAGGATTGATGGTGGATTCTTGAACGGAATCATGTTTATGGCATCGGGGAAGTGAGGTAAGCTCTTGGAGACCCTCAATTTCATAGTTTCTTTCTCCTCATTCTTGCTTTCTCTCTCTATCCAAAGTTAGCATGCATAATGAGAGCTTAATTCTTGAAATGAACAGATGTTTGAGGCTTAAATAAGGACCTCGAGGCGACGGGTATTTGAAGTGTATTTTGAAGCAAGGATCGGAGCCTATTCGACATCGTGGGTCTTGGAAACGGGGTTCGAACATGAAAATGGTAAGCTTCTATAACTTAAGATTGAGGTTCAGAGTTATTTAAGGATTATGGGTTATAGTTTTGGTAGTTATAATATTTATTGAAGCTTCGTTAAATTTTATTTTAGAGTTTTAAGGATTTCAGAAAGGACCCGACAATCGATTGGAAGATTTGGAAAGCTCGAAACCGGGGTAAGGAGGGTGTGTTGGGTTAAGATTAATAGAGAAATGAAACTTACACAGTTGGCGTATAGGAAAATGAGTATATTGTAGCCGTTTGTAATTATTCTAAATTAATTAAGATGATTTAATTAAATTAGGAATTTAATGATGAAAGATTAGAGAACGGGAAAGTAAGGGTGAGCTACAAACCTTGGAAATGATAAGTAAGGAATAAACGAATGGATGAATATGGAATTGAATATATTGATATATGATGATCGGAAAATTTTAGAATAACCTATATGGAATAAATGAAGTTGTGAAGTACGAATATAGTAGTTGATGAAATAGAAGGAGAGTTTAAGTGAGTTATGCATATTTATAAACATAATATATATATATATATGTATGTATATATATATATACGAGGTGGGTGAGTGAGAACCAAATAACGAGAAATATGATAATTTGTATTTGATAATGCATAAATGATATTAGTGAGATCATAAGACTATGTGAGTAGAATGAAATGATGATTGAGTTTCTAATTAATGGGCAAAAATAAAGTAAATGACATGTTACTAATAACGATAGTGATGTGTATATTCATATATTGTCTTGATTGCGGATGATTTATGTTGATGGTTAATGACGAAGGTTATGATATAATGTTATTGATGAGGTCGATACGCACATGTGTGATATAATGACATGATTTTAGATTTCAAGTGTGTGATACTGTATAATGATTGTATGGATATAACTCGATAAGATGAAATGAGATAATCGATTAAGGAAATGAAATGGGGTAATGAAGAGATTGTATTGTGCGCATACTAGAGTTTGATTAGTTAGTATTATATTATTGATGTATAATAAAGAATGATAGCTAAATGATATAAGGTATGGATGAGGTACTATGTGTATACATGATATTACTTGTGGAACTATATGAATAAGTAATGATGATGGAAATGCTAGAACATGGCTTGTGAGGGCTGGATCGTGTGGTCGCCCTGCAAGGTGAGTACATATCAGCTTCTGATATTATACCTGAGATCGATGATGTTTAGCCATATTGAGATAATTGAATATTAAACTATATGTTAATGGTGAGACACCCTGGACAATATTGTTGAGGGCGGGGAGTCATCACCGGTGCGTTGGCACAGTCAAAGAGCGGCTCCTGGCAGGCTTCCAGTGGAGGGATTGTATAGCTATGCTTATGTTATATGACTGATTATGTGGTGGAGGACGATCGACGGTATGTATAGCCCCTTGTTTTCTGACTCCCGTGGTTTTTGTGCCCAGTTGAGCTACCTAGTGGTCAAGTAGGACCCAGTGGTTGAGGTGGAGAGTTAAGCAGCACTCGGTGGACTAAGTAGGGTCCACGAGGTGTCAAGTAGGACCCCCAACTGAAGGTCGATCCTTTTACTATCCGGATACTAGGAGTCTGATATACATAAGAGTCAGTTGTGCATATGTAATATGATTTTGAGGTGATGATGCCTATAATGAATCTAATGTTTGAGGATGTCATATTATTTGCTTGAGAGTCAGTTGTGTTTTATACTCCTCGACTGATGCATATGTTATTGACGATGCTTATATGATGTGATGTATATTGTCGAGTTGACATGATAGTGATGGAAATGAGATGAGGAATTAGAGGATAAGTGGCTAGGCACGTATGCTTGGATTTAATTGATCATGATATGATAATGATGGTATTATTTTAAGATAACCAACATAATTATGCAAGTATATCAATGGGAATGGTAAGAAAAGAAAGGACATGAAAAGTAATTACTAGTACTGGATAATTATGCCTAGAAGCGTAGCTATGTTATACCTTTCCTAACTTTGATATTTATTTCTGTATTAATTCTTAATTCCAGTCACTCACCCCTTATATTGTGGTTTTAGTGACTGTTGGCAGGTATGGGTGCACACCGCGGAGGCGAGAGCTAAATGAGGCCAAGGTGACATGGAAGCTGGAAGAAAAGATAGATATATGTAATTGTGTGTTTGTTGTTGAATTATAAAGATATGAAATTATGTTACTTTGTAGGTGTGAATGTGTATTGATGTAGTAGTATAGCATTTCATTATGTTTGTGTGTTGTGTGGCACAAAGCCACTGTATGATTGCATGATATGGGCAGGTCTTGCAATATCTGTGTGCTTGAATGATATGTAAAGTGTGATTGCATGTTGAATTGTTGATAATGAGGGTTGAATTAGGATGAAATAATTAGACATTGATAACTATTTTAATGTGTTGGATGGACGAATCCTGGCACAGAGCCAGTGTAGTATGATTGAGTGTGATGGGCAGGTATTGTGTAGATGTATGATTGGTATATGATGTGTGTGATGCGATTGAGTAATGTATGGATGATTTGATTATTTTAGGAGTCATGTATATAGTGGGTATTCATGATTTTAAGGAACTGAATAGGTGGTTTTGAGATCTAATGGGTTTTGGAACCCCCGAAAAGAACAAATAGATTCTCTAGGTTATTTAAAAACTGTGTGTATTAGCCTTGGGCCATTTGGAGTCCATTTGGGTAGTTTGGTGCAAGGGTTTTGCACCTAAGCAAGTTAAATTGCATTTTATGCATAAATTACGTATATGATGGAATCTTGGCGAGCGGACAGCGCCACCAGTTTCGGAATGGGAAAAACATGTGGCCCGTAAAATTTTTTGGCAATCGGACCAAAATCGGGTCATTTGGGTAGGTCGAAAGTTGGCTGATTGGCCTAAAAGGTGCAGCAGCAGGTGCTGCTACCGATGTCCTGATGCGTAGCGCCAGGGCTGCGAACTGAAGCTCACGCGTAAGTTTTCATATTTCTTTGGCTTTTAATGGTTTTTTAGGCTTTTAACTTATTACAAATTTCATATTTTAACATTTTTATTTACATTAACTATTTTTCCAAGTATAGGATAATTAAAATAATTTAACCGTGAAAAATTTATTGTAAAATTCAGTTAAACATATAAAAATAAATATAAATTGACGCAAGACGTCACATATTATAATCAAGTGTAGCTATAATCATGGATCAAAATTACTTTAATCTTGAGTCTCACAAAGTGAAAAGTGTAACACCCTCGGTTAGATAAGACAACCCTTCTCTAGGATTATCTTATTTAACTAAGAGTGTTAACAGTTTTTCATAAAAAGTGAATATATTTTTTTTTAAACAAAGAGATGGCAGATCAATGGAAGCAAATAGTGAATATATCACATAGTCATTCACAAACTTACAAATAATTGTACTCATAACAGAATGGGGCACGCAGGCACCCTTAAATATTATACAGTCATCCAGTGTCCTATTGTCATAAAATATAATATTCAACTAAATAAATTCTATCTTTAGTGATCGTTCTCAGAGGGTTCAGCATATTGCTGTTCTTCACACTTGGGTTCTTGAGTTTCTAATTCCTCTAAAATGGTCAACAGTAAGGGTGAGTATAACCCAAGACCCTGATTGGTTAATCCGGTGTGGACATAATCCAGTTAACATACAATGTCACTTAGATCATACATTTAGCATATTCACAATTATAACAATCAAGCATGTTGTCATGAAATAAATTGTACATATAACATAGTCACAATTATAACAATCAAATATGCTGTAATGAAATGCATGAGTTTGAATTTATTATGATTTATCTTTGGTTAAGTCTCATGATGCATGTGGGCCCAAATAATCGTTTCATCTTCTTCTCATTCTTTGGAATATCACCATTCCAATCATCTAGAGCGATCAGGGTCCGCCCAAGTTCCATATGGTACAAATGAACTCATTGGTTCTCATCATTGATTTAAATATTTTTGGAACTTGGATCCCTACGATCAATAGTTACACTCCGTCATTTAGTCAAAGTACACTAGAATTGCATCGTCTCACCCGGCTATCAGGCGCGACTCTGATGCCATTGGGTTGCCGTTCCAGTTGTACTCCCAAGATTCTTCATGGAGATCGAACGTGAGTGTCCTCCACTGTACCAAGTGTATGCTCTAGAGGTTTTTCTTCTTCAAAAATATTTTTATGATGCGAAATGCATTTATTTTATCAATTGATTCCTTGGGTATTCTATGTGTTTCCAGTCTCATCATATTATTCTCAAGCTCTTTGAATTCCATCAATTATTTAAACATTGTAAGATATTCGTTTATTATTTTAGAAATATATCTATTATATCTTAGTTAAAATTATATTTTGTATAAAGGGTAAAATAATATATTCTTTATATAATTACTCATAATTAAGATGTTAATAATGCGGTTAACAATAAAACTAACAATAATAATAACAATATTAAGATTGATGATAATTATAATAATAATAATAGAATAAGAATAATAATAATAATTATATTTTCTCAATAATTTTAAAAGTATTAGAGATTGAATGAAAATCCAAGCGAAAAACATTAAAAAAAACAGAGTTTTCCGAGTAAAATAAAACGGAGAAAATGCTGTTTGAGATAAATAGGGTGTTTTTCCGAAACATAATGTAGAAACAGTTTTCTGAGTGAAGTTAATATATTTTTCGAGTAAAAGGTTCTGTCCAAATGTTCAGGTCGGTTTTTCACAAAATCCGAGCTTATTACACACTAAGTCCGACTTCTATTTTATAATTCCTTGCTGGAACTCACATGAATACCCAGGTTCCTTAATATCTTCACAGTCCAACTACCAGCATATATTTTGATAAAATAATAATCACTTCAATCAGTTTAATTATACATATCTTGAATATGAAACAACAAAATACCATAACATTTAATCAAACAATTCAGAACTGATTACATACACTTAGTAACAATATATATATATATATATTTATATATGTATATACAATTAATAACAATTAAAGCATTTAATTCACATAACACTGAATCTGTCCTGGAAAGGTGAGGAACAAGTTCCTTAACCCTTTCCTTCACTCAGTTTTCCCACAGAGCACCCAAGAATATACCCCCTTAGCTCAATGAAGTTCCTGGATAAGGAGAAAAAGGGTTCCTTTCACTGTCCTACTTCAAGTCCGCGTGAGAGAGGAAAAGCATTGAGAGAAAGAAAGCTTGCAAGAAGAGGTTATGTTTCGTATGTGTGTGTGTTCTAAGAGTGATAATAATGTATTAATAATGAGGGAAACAAGTGGAAGACAACATTTCCCGTGAGTGATGGTTAGGTGAAGATAATGGCAACTTTTGACTCATTTCACTGTCAGCGTTGCATTTGATTGGAATAAAATATATAAAGGTATTATAATGGATGCAACTTTCCCCTGTGATTAGTTCGTTGTGCCACTCATTTTTGGATTTATGTAATTAAGTGGGCTGATCACTAATTGGAGTGGAATTAAAAAAATGTTCAGTGCTGGAAAAGAGGTCGGTATTGGGTGTGTGAAGGCGGAGTGCAGTGTGAGGGCGGTGTGGAGTGTGAGGCGGTATGGAGTGTTAGAGCATTATTGAATGTGAGGCGGTATGGAGTGTTAGGGCGGTGTGGAATGTGAGGCGGTATAGAGTGTTAGGGCGGTGTGGAATGTGAGGCGGTATAGAGTGTTAGGGCGGTGTGGAATGTGAGGCGGTATGGAGTGTTAGGGCGGTGTGGAATGTGAGGCGGTATGGAGTGAAGAAAGGAAGGACGGTGTGTAATAATGAAGAGCGGTATGATAATGAAGGGCGGTATAATAATGAAGGGTGGTATGATAATGAGGGGCGGTATGATAATGAAGGGCGGTATGATAATGAGGGGCGGTATGATAATGAAGGGCGGTATGATAATGAGGGGCGGTATGAAGTATAGTAGAGAAAGACGGTGTGTGAAGGAGTTAAGGGACACCGTCTGTGAAGGAGGTCGGTTTTGATGAACACCGGGTCAGATCTATCCGGTGTGAACCCCTGATCTAAGGACGGACTTAATAGTCAACCGGTGTGCACATATGCTCATTCGGTGTGGTGTTATTAAGTAAATCTTTTCTTACACCATCCATCCGGTGTGATATAGGAGACGTTGGGTGGTTCCCGATTCGCTTTAGCCAATCTTTGCTCGGAATTCTATTCCTTCACTCGAAATTTCTAATTGTTCACTCGGAATTTGCATAATTTCATTAATGGTCTATATAAAGTCCATTATTATGCATAAAAATGATATTTCTGAGATACCACAGACCATCAACAGAGTATATATATTGACTTATTTTTACTCACAAACCTTTCATAATTCAAAATTTACAAGAGTAAAATTATTCCTAAAAACAGGGATGTTACAAAAATCTAGTGAGTTAAACACCAAGGGGAATAAGATTTGAGTTATTTATAACTAATAGTGATGGGAACCCAACCTTTGTGATTGGAGATCCAATTAAGAAGGATCATATGGGTAATAACAAGTAACTTGGTTAGTCTTGCTAGCACTTTTTCCTTCTTTCTCTTCCTATGGTGTATGTAAGAAGTGCTAGACCACACTAAATGATGGTTAAGCCTAAAAGCTTTTAATGGTTTTCATATTCCTTATGGGTGGTGTATAAAAGTGCATTATACACTTGATGAAAGCACCTATGTGAGTGTGGAGTAAGGCTGCTCCTATGAAATTAAATGGCAAAATTTATAGAGCACTCATGAACCACCAAGCACGCCCAAGGCCTATTCACGTATAATGACAAAAACAACAAAAAGAGTCAGGAAGTGTAATGTGATAGGTAGACCGCTATCTTGCATTAACGTGATTTTGGTTCATATTTCAATTCACTATACGTTGAGTTTATTTGTCTAGGGTCTGGATCATAGTCCAGAAGACACCAGATCTGATGCATTCGCACTATAATGTAAACCAATTTTTATTTTAAAAAAACTTTTGAAATATTGGGGGATTGTTAGAAATTTTGGTTATATTTCAAAAAATTTTAGTCTCACATTGATTGGCCCGTGAAAATCATTTGTTGGGGCATCTGATTTTGGAACGTTGCGATTTGCATTTCAAAAGAAAAAATATTTGATGTGGTTAATATGTCAATATTAGTACCCATTTAAATATTTTGTAACGTCTTATTAATAGTTTAATTGACAGATTTATTTTCCAACTTAACATTTTAATCTCTAATTTAAATTCCTTATATTATTTTCCTTTCATAGAAAAATCGTACACGGATTTGCCTAAAGTTAATGGGGTTTACACGAGATTTTTCTTCACCTTTTGCGAGTTTTGTTTCCTATCATTTTGATAAAGGGGCTGTTATTTCCTAGGGGTCATGCCTTAGGCGCATAAACCCTTAAGGGCAGTGTAATTCCATACGCTTCAGTCAACTTTTCCCAACACAGGGTTCTCATTTTTGCAATAAATCCATACAAGCTTTGCTTTAAAAGTATGACGTTGTGCATTGTATTTCAACACTTTATCATCCTCAAACTAACAAGCAACTAGAGGTTTCAAATAAAGGGATTAAATGGATCTTAGAGAAGATGGTGCAACCAAATAGGAAGGATTGAAGTGGATGCCTAGATGATTCTTATTAGTGCATCATTGAACTATTTTTTTTTGCCACAATTGAAATCAATGTGTGGTTCTAAATGTGTAATTGTTAGGGAGATTTGATTTTTTCAATTTTTGCCTTCTCCTGATATTGTATTTCATGATCCATTTCTGTCGGTTTCTATTTATATTTTTGTTATCCTTGCATTTTGTTTGTTTGTTGTTGTTTTTGCATTCTATTATTGTTTTCTATTTTTATTAATTTTTTTAAAATAGTTTTCCATTATTTTCATTGGATTTAGGATTTTCATTTGTAGTATCATTTTTCAACATGTGAGCATATAAATCTCTTGATGATTTGGATTGATATCTTGCATTTTTGAATATTTCATGATGATTAAGTAGTGAATAATTGTGATAGATTTCTACCTTAGTAAGCTTTTGAGCTATGTGGTGGAAGTGGGCCATTTTGTGTCATTTTCTTTCTTTCTAGTGTGATTCACCTATGTTTGTTGGTGCTTTAGAACTTAACTTATTTCTTTTTTATGTATCTTGCTCCATATGCATGTTTTGATGTGATTAAAGTCATTTTTTTATTTTGGTCACTAGCCAAATAACCTACCTTATACGTTTTTTGTCGCTAGCCACTTTTGAGCCTTTATACACCTATTTTTTTCATTTTAGCCATATTATTAGCTGATAGTCTGGAAAAGTATGATTGCACTTGCTTTAGAGTTAATTAAGAGCCCTGAAATTGTTTTAAGAAGATATTCTTGATGATTATGGAAGTGCATCCAAGTTTATGTTTGTTTGTTGTTTTGTCTTTCATAATGGACTTGTTTCCATTGGTCCAAGAAAAGTTAGAGAAAAGAAAGATACATAAAAAGAGAAAAAATCAAAATGAAAGAAAAAATGAAAAAGGAAAAAGAAATCAATCAAAATAAATAAAAATGAATTGCCTTGGTACTTTGTCCTTTACCATGTTTGAGTTTCTTTGCATCGTTTGTCTTTAAGTTTTTTAAATGTATTTCCATGATCATTGGCTCTTGTTCCCTATTGCTCTCTTTCATCTTTAAGTGTAGCCATGCCCCTTCATATTATCCACCCAACCACCTTGGCCTCTTCACAACCTTGATAAAATCCTTTTAATCTTTGCATGCATGTGTGTTCAAGTATAAAAATTAGAAACTTTTTAAGCCTATGGATGCTAGTTTATTTTGGTGCTTTTTGAGAGTATACATAAACTTAAACATTTGAGAGTATATCTTGTGAGGTTCTATCATTTTGATTCATCGTTAGATTTGATGATTTGTTGTTTGCTTGAGATATGAGAGTGAGATCCATGATATCTTATTTTGTTTATTTTCTCATGTATTACGTCATGTATATTGCTTAGTCCATCCTTTATTCATTGATGAGTTTGTTTTTTTGTTTTCTATTCATAGAGTCTTTTTCTTTGTTTTACCTAGAAGTGCAAAGGTTTTAAATACCGAGTTGTTTGATGAATCATATTATGTTGACACTTTAGTATCTTTAACATGGTATTTTAACACTTATTCTAAGATTACACCACTAATTTATGCTACTTTTATTGGTTTGGGTTTATTTGAGTCTTAATTAGTAATTCTAGTTAATTATTACATTTTAGAGCATTTGACTTTGTTTACTAATTTGGTCAAAACATTTAATGTAGGTAGAGGTTTCTGGTGATTCTTGTTGCATTAAAAAGTTGACTTAAAGAACTTTATATGGACACTTCATTTGCTGAATTTAGAGTTCCATGATGAAAGTCACAAACATTGGAATTTGGCAACCCAATGTTGTTAATTATGAGAATTACAAAAATTATGATAAATTAAGTGTCCATTAATAGTTTTTATAAAGGATTTTGAGCTTAATTATGTTTTATGGCTCATTTAACTTATAACTTTTGATATTAGGTTTAGCCTTAGAGGAATTTTAGACCTTCTATTTTACACGTTTACTTTAGAGTTTAATTTTAGCATTTATTTCTTTGTTTTCATTTATGTTTTCCGTAACGATTGAATTCAAAATTGTGTTTATGTTTCCAAACATAATGGGAGAGCAAATCAAAATTGCATTAAAAATTGGTACATTTGTCAAGATCCTATCAATACTCTTACAAAAAATAAATTCCTATACTTCTAATTATTCCAAATTTGTCTTCTTCCATGATTTTTCATTATATTCTTGAGCAAACTCCTTCCCATAACATATGTGAATCCATCCAACTGCTCAAAGGATAGAATTTTTTTTCTTAATTTTACGGACATCGATGGTCTCAATTTCTCCAATTCAAAAATATAGAGAGGGCTAGAGACAACATCAAGCAATTTATTGCAATGTAAATGCTCCACACACACAAACCAAACCACAATTCATAATTATGACCTCTCAAGATATTAATTCCCAACAAATAAGCTATGAAAATTATTGAAATTGTTCTTATATATCACATGTAAATTAAGGTTCTTTAACTCCTAGTCAATTACAACATTACATTCATATTCGACTAGGTATTGCATAATTGAATATATATATATATATATATATATATATAACAAGTGATTTGTATTCTCTTGATGATCCATGAACAATGGCAAATTTCTTGTTGTACATAAATAAAAAAGAATTATGCATACAAATGATTACGAATTACGAGTATGATCTAAATGACAATGGGTATTAAAATTGTGAAATTGGACATTTTAACGCTAGCCAGAAAGATAGAGAATATCCTATTTTATAAATCAAACAATGATTACTTGTTAAAAGAAGTAGCGTTGTACCCTTTTTTAATCTTAACCATTTAAAATATAAAAAAAATTCAATGATTACAAGTTATGTGAGCAATCTTCTATACTAGGTAATCTTACTAATGCATGAGTGCATCATATGGATATGCTTCCACCCATTAAATATATATTAGTTAAAATATCAATAACATTTTGGAATTTTTCGTGTCCCTTTTCTTTCTCAAATTTTTTGTTTGTTTTGAAAAGAGCCTTTTCTATCTCAATTAATTTACGGTGAATGTGTAAACCACATGCATGTATTAGTTTGTCCTTCGTATCTGACTAAGAAAGAAAGGAGAAAACAAATGTACCATATGTATCGCCGAAAGATGTGGGAAATTAAGGAGGATATATAGCAATGAAGCCGATAATGTTCTTTCAAAAATTGCAGCAAATGTATTTCATTGCATGCATGTTATCCATGTGACCCACGTACGTCCATAGGAATAGTAATCACCGAATTAATATTGTCAATCAAATTCTAGTTTGCTTAAATGTTGGATACCCTGTAAGGAAGTTCGGTGGAGGGAGATTTTTTATCCTACAATCAAACAAATTTTTGATTGTCTCGAACAGTATGAAGGATCAATATTAATCATTAGATTTCTCATCTTTTTTAAATTTTGTTTCCTCAACTACATACGAAACGGACAATTAAGAGTTATAAAGCCACAGAACGAGTAGGTCCCACCCGAATGGAGGTTCGTTACAATGTATGGTCTTTGCCGGTTCTTTCATACCGGTACGTAAACATATATACCTAAATATACGGTGTTCTTTTCTTATTTTATTTTCCAGAAAAAATAGGTAATGAACACAACTAACACTATGTTTATATCAAATGGAGCAATTGAAAATGTGAAATAGCAATAGCCATACTCTTAATTTCTTCAGGAAAGAAAACACATCAATGTCCATGCTGCCTAACCTTTTTTTCTTATCTAACACACTATTTAGCCACCAAAATTCTGTATGAAAATTGGGTCATATAGGTAACAAAGAAGAAAAGGTAATCATATAGTAGTCGAATATGAAGAAGGCACCACCAACACGGAAATTAGAAAACCATATGACGTTCGCAGGGGAATGGAATAAGTAAGGAATGAATATATGTTGGTAAACTCATCCGGGAGAGGAGCGGTGATAAAATCAGTCTAACTTGTCAGATTTATGTGTTAAGTTTATAAAAAGAATAATAAAATAGATATAACAACTGTAATATATGGTAAATCTCATTTAACTCATCAATTAATTCATGCGGGTTTATTAGGTTAATATTTTATTATATTTTGAGTAATTTAAATAAGTCCGACCTTCAATTCACCACAAATAATCTATATTTCTCCTTTTTAAAAATTATTTTCTTAGATTTCATTGCTCCCGATCCAATCCGCCAACTCCGAATGGGTAGAACGGGTTAGAGTTTCCAACATATTCTTTTTCTTAACACAATAGTCTCACCCTAACCTATTTTTTATGGTTGTTCGACTAGACGTGTTGATCCATTTTGCCACCCTATAAGTTTAGTGACTCAATTGGAGTTGTTTGTATTGTAAACATATTTATGTTTGGCCAAAACATTGAGCAATTTGATCTTAGCTCATCTTATGTTATTGATTAATCCCACATTCATGATTGGCATTCTCATAAATTAATATATTGATTAATGCAAAAAAATTGATTGATCATATATAATCAGCTTGATTTATGATGATTATTATTGAACTGTACGTAAATCTATGAACAGAAATTTGTTGGAAAGGATCAAGGAATATATAATGACTAGTACTATACGCCACGTTATCTCCCCTACTCCGCCACCACTTCATCAGTTAATTAGCACTTAGTAGCCAAAGCTGGTCCTAGTGTACGTATGGTTATCAAAATCCTTGTTTTACGGCCAATAATATTTTTATTTAGTGATAAACAACATTTATAAAAGTAAAGACTTAATATAGTACTATACTTTTTTAATAATATTATTTTACTGAGGATAATCGATTAATTATTAAAATCCTTTTTTATCAACAAAAAAAAAAGACTGATCATTTTGCATATTATATACGACTTTATCTTCATAAAAAAAATGATTCTCCCCTCATTTGATAAGTGATTATGCGCATCTTAAAGAATTTGATGGATAAATTTTAAATAGAATATAATAACTTTAACAGAATGTTCCATTAACTTTAAAAAGTCCCATCTTAAAATTTATTTTAGGTTTATGTTAAAAGCATAGTTCTTCCTGTAATAAATTGTTATACTTAACTAATAATATCAAATGATGGAGTTCTTATGAATATGTAGTTGTGTATGTTAAAAATTGGTTAATTTAAGTAATACATATATGATAGATTCTCTTAAATGAAGTCTCATATTCAAATTTTGTGAATAAAATTTTTTTATTGAAAGAATTAGTTCTACTATATACGATATAAGTGTTCACGGTCGAATATGATGTCTCTATTAAAAGATGTCAAAAAAATTTGGTTGATAGAAACTTAATAATAACATTTGTTATTTTTATCTGACTTAAATTTAAATAAAATATTACTCCTTTGGATCTTGAATACAAGCAATAAAAATTTAAAATATTTTATTTTATAATATAAGTAAAACATAATTAGTTAGATCTTATTTAATGATAAATTTTTATAATACCCTTCTGTTAATGAAGAGAAATATGGAAAATATTATTGTTTTAGTAATTAATGATGGGTAATTTAAGAATTATAATCTCCTTTTAAATGACAATAATTTAGATAACATAACTTTTTTAAAACAAAATTAATTAATGTGAATTAGAAAACCAGAATTAGTATTAAATAAAAAACGGCGGAGACTAGTATAGCAGTTAGGTAATGGGCATGTGTATATATATTAGCGCAAGTTTTGTGGAATGGTGCAGAGTTAAGAGAGTGATGATGGGGTACTATTGGGTGGTAATAATAAGTGGTGTGTTATTATGGTGTGCAATGGTGAGTCACAATGGATTAGCAATGACGGATGAGAAGTTAATGAATTCCTCGAGGACTAGTAATAATAGGTATGGTGATGCCCTTGGCAAAGCCATCTTGTTTTTCGAAGGACAACGCTCAGGGAAGTTGCCCTCCAGCCAAAGAGTCAAGTGGAGGGGAGACTCAGCTCTCTCTGATGGCAAACTTCAAAACGTATGACATTATTCTTTCCTACCTACCTACATTATCATTAGTTTCAAGCTTGTGATCCACCATATATACCATGCAATCATAAATTTATTATATAGCATGCATTTATTTATTTTTCTTTTCCACGGATATCCCTTCGAGCAATCCTATATCTATCTCAGGTCGTGTATCTGGATATAATAAGTGAAACACAAAATTTTGATTCTAGCATTTTACTTAAACCATACTAAACCGCTTATTAAATTGGCAGGTGAATTTGATTGGAGGATACTACGATGCAGGTGATAATGTGAAGTTTGGATGGACAATGTCATTTACGGTGAGCTTATTGAGTTGGGCTGCTGTTGAGTATGAGAATGAGATATCATCGGTGAAGCAGCTTGGTCACCTCCACACTGCTATACGTTGGGGTGCAGACTTCATATTAAGAGCCCACACTTCTCCAACCACCCTCTATACACAGGCTTGTTTCTATATATTTCTATATATTATGATGTGATTTGCTTAAGAGTCTAATCTGCTTAACATATTTAATAAAAAATTAAGCTTAAATATTTCAAAAAGCTTATTTTCTTTTAAAGAAAAGTTCAGCTTAGATCTTTTAAAAAAAGAACTTATGAAGCCTGATATGCCATATTGTTTATGTACATATTATCAACTAAAAACTTATTAAGCTTCTTTGATTCCCATGTTACCAAAAACAATTCAACCAACTTCATCGGTATGTTATTTTAGCTATATACATTAAACCTATCAATTATTACTTCTAAAATGATCATTGATATTGAAGTGAGAAGTAAGATTATCATATTTCATTGATATCAATAAAAAGTTTAATTAATTGATAAGGTTATATGTTATAAAAAAATATACAATAAAAGTCAAAAGAAGTCTTATAAAAAAAAACTCTACAAAAAAGACCATTATGAATTATAGTTGGCACTTAAGATGCTATATCTATGAGTTGTTTGGTAATTCTATTATCAGCGTATATCTGATTAATAATAACTATTATTATTGTAATAGGTGGGAGATGGAAATGCTGATCATCAATGTTGGGAGCGTCCAGAAGACATGGATACTCCAAGAACAGTGTACAAAATCGATGCTAAGTCCCCAGGAACTGAACCTGCAGCTGACTCTGCTGCAGCTCTTTCTGCTGCTTCTATTGTCTTCAAGAAAATAGATCCTAATTATTCCTCCACCCTATTAAGCAACTCAAAATCAGTAAGATATTTGAATATTTAACCCATCCATTTCATATTCATGATTCATGATAGGCAATTGGCTCCGTATGATCCATTACCTAGCACTTGCTTGATTACTAGCAGTGTGCTAATGTAATTTATGGAAATTTTTTATCTTTCAAAATAACGTTAAATAAGAATTGGTTAAAAGTAAACGTAATTTAAAGATAAGAATTGGTTAAAAGTAAAGGATATAAGTAAGGATACAAGGTTTGTTTATGTGAAGGTATTCGTTTGGTTCTAGTTAGATAAGAATTGGTTAAAAGTAAACGTAATTTAAAGATTATTAGTATATCAAATTATCAATACTGAATATTGAATAATGTTATTCACCTTATTTTTATAACTGGGTTACTAAATCACTTAATGTCAATGCCAAGTTATACTAGTCTTGCTGCCTCCGCAGGACATAAAATCTAAAAACATTTACATGCTTCCACCTAAAAATTGAAGTATTTTATAGAGTTGATACAGAATTTGTTAAGAACTATAGATTAACAATGTCCTGCAGCTATTTGATTTTGCAGACAAGTACAGAGGTTCTTACTCGGGTTCATGCCCATTCTATTGCTCGTATTCAGGGTACCAGGTAAAAAAAGCTGCTAGCTCCTGAAAACATTTAAACACTGACAAATTTTGTATAGTTCATATTAATTAAGGTTGTGATGTCTGTGAATTGTAAGGATGAACTGTTATGGGCTGCTTCTTGGTTATACAAGGCCAGTGGAGAAAGCAAGTACTTGAGCTACACCACAAACAACCAAGGTTGGAGTCAGGCAGTGACTGAATTCAGCTGGGATAACAAATTTGTTGGAGCTCAAACACTACTGCTGGAGGTATTTATATGTACATTTAATTGATTATCAATTTACTACCATATGACAAATTAATTGGCATCTTAATTTGATTATCCTTAGTTCGAAAGAATTTAATTATATTATAATCCATTTTTGTTTCATTCCTCCAGGAATTCTATGGTGGGAAGAAGGAGTTTGCCAAGATTAAGAGTGATGCTGAATCGTTCATATGTGCAGTGATGCCAGGAAGTAGTTCTCTACAGATTAAAACAACCCCAGGTATAGCTATACCCTGAGTGAGTGTACATTAGAAAAACCATATTAGTACGTGTTTATGATCAACTATATGTATTCACTGATCAGGTGGGCTTCTGTTTACAAGAGATAGTAGCAATTTGCAATATGCCACAGGCTCAACCATGGTGCTATTGATTGTCTCCAAAATCCTAAACAGAAATCATATTGGTGGAATCCAGTGTGGGTCGGCACATTTCAGTCCCTCTGAAATTAGAGCATTTGCGAAAACACAGGTGGACTACATACTAGGAAAGAATCCGATGAAAATGTCGTACATGGTGGGATTTGGGAGTAAATACCCGAAGCAGTTACATCACAGAGGCTCATCAATCCCTTCAATCAGAGTTCACCCAACCAAAGTGGGTTGCAACGATGGTCACACACAGTACTATTCTTCTTCTAATCCAAATCCCAATACCCATGTGGGTGCAATTGTTGGAGGCCCTGATTCAAATGACCACTTCAATGATGCAAGATCTGACTATTCTCACAGTGAGCCCACTACCTATATCAATGCTGCTTTTGTGGGCTCTGTCTCTGCTTTGCTCTCTCAAAAGGCTTGATGTTAGGGTCACCAATCCAATATTGAAGCCTAGCTCATCAATGTAACAAAACAGACCCACCATACCCATGTTAAGAAAACTTCACATACAAAGCTATAGTAGCAAGATTCAAATAATTGGTGAGGACTTCTAGTTTCAAACTGTTGTATTCTCCTCAACATTATAAATAAACTGGATTTTCTATCTTGTTCTACGTGTTTTATTTTATTAATTATTTATATTTATGTTATTGAATAGCTTTTTAATTTTATCTAAAGTATGTATTTTAATAATATGTATATTTTCTCACTTTTTTTAAAAAAATATTTATTTATATCTAAAATCAATCAACATTAATTTATTTTTAGCTAGTACTTATTAATACGAAAAGTTAAAGAAAGATTGTTAATAAATGACACAATTAAAGAAATGAAATAAACATTTAATTAAAATAAAAAGAGAGTAAAATTTATGAATTTTAATAATTATAAGTATACTACTACAATTTACAACAAATTAAATTACATTAACTATATCAATCAACTTTGTTAAAAAATAAAATAAAATTAATTTAAAGGTTATTATATTTAAAGAGGAATGTAATATATTATAGGTATATAAATATCCAAACCCGTAATACAAAATTATAAATGCTTAATACAACTAATTGGGCTAAAACAGCATTTAAAGAAATATAATCTTTCATTTTTGTTACAAGCTAACACCAAGTCTTGACCATAGACTTGATCTGGATTTTTCACTTGGTTATAGAAGCTCCTAGAGTTTTTTTCTTTCCTTACACTCCAAATTGTTGCCAGCCAAACAGCATCAGATACATCTCTTTCTTTTTTCTTCAAATGTCCCACATTTTGCAGCAGGTGACTTTCTGTCAAAATTCGAACGATCTAAAGCTACTTTTGTGTAGTTAAAATTGGCAAATGTAAATGATTCAAAGTGGTGCTTAATTTTGTGAAAAATTAGTAATGCATGGTACCTAATTTTGTTGAAAAACTTGTAATGCATAGTTCCTATCTTTCCCTATAAATACCAAGACATACACCTTGTTTTATCATCCCAAAATCAATACTAGAAGCATTTCCTAGTATCTAGAGAGAAAAGTTCAGAGAGAAAAAAAATTAGAGTGTTCTCCTGTGAGGTTCTCCTAATGAGTGTTCTCCTATTTAGAGAGAGTGTGTCATTGTTCTCTCCTTGTGTGATAGAGAGAAGTTGTAACAATTTTTTTCTTCCACTTAGTAAAAATATTTTTCTGGTCTTGCCCGTGGTTTTTCCCTTATCTAAAGAGGATTTTCCACGTAAAATATTGTGTGTTCAATTCCTCTTTTCTCATCTCTATTTTAGCTGTGTGATATTATTCTGATACTTTGGTACCTAACAGTGGTATCAGAGCCACTGGTTGTTGACGCTGTGGTACTATTCACAGGTACTATTCACAGTCACTATTCACACGTGTGGTTATATACTTTTGCAGTGATTATTAACGTATGCTGGAATTATTCTTGCGTACAGTAAAAATATACAATACTGTTCACATATACTGTACTATTCACGATGAAATTGTGTAAACCAGTTTAGTAAAAAAAATGGCAGCAAAATTTGAGATTGAGAAATTTAGTGAGAGAAATTTCTCCCTGTGGAAATTGAAGATAAAGGCAATTTTGAGAAAAAAAAATTGTTCGGCGGCAATTGAAGGTAGACCCGCTGGTATAACCGACGAAAAGTGGAAAGAGATAGATGAGAACGTTGTTTCCACCTTGCACTTAGCAATGGCGGATTCGGTTTTGTCAAGTATTGCAGAGACGGATACTGCAAAGGAGATCTGGGATACCCTCGTCAAACTGTATGAGGTGAAATCACTTCACAATAGAATATTTTTGAAGAGGAGGTTGTATACTCTTCGGATGAGTGAGTCCACATCAGTGACGGACCACATCAACAATCTGAATACGTTGTTTGCTCAGCTTACCGCGTCAGACTTTTCAATACCAGAAAATGAGCGTGCTGGACTGCTTCAGAGCTTGCCAGATTCCTATGATCAGCTCATCATAAATATAACAAATAATAATATTGTTGGTCGCTTGCACTTTGATGATGTCGTCGGAGCTATTCTTGAAGAAGAATCCAGACGTAAAAATAAAGAAGATAGTAAAGAAAGTTCAAAGCAAGCGGAAGCCTTGACGATGATGAGGGGAAGATCAACGGAGCGTGGCCCCAGTGGGAGCCAAATCATGGCAGATCAAAGTCTCGAAGAAGGAAGAACTTTAAATGCTATAATTGTGGCATGAAGGGGCACCTGAAGAAAGATTATTGGTACAACAAAAAAAATCTGGAAAAATCTTCTGGAGCAAGTACATCTCAAGGGTGTGTTGCTAGTACCTCTGATGATGGAGAAATTCTGTACAGCGAAGCAGTGATTGGTTCCAAAAGCAAAAGACAGCTCACTGACGTATGGGTAATGGATTCAGGACATGGCACATGACTTCACAACGAGATTGGTTTTGCACTTATGAACCTATCTCAGAAGGATCTGTGTTCATGGAAAATGATCATGCTTTAGAAATTGCTGGGGTTGGTACTGTCAAATTAAAAATGTATGATGGTACTGTTCAGACAATTCAGGGAGTACGTCATGTGAAGGGATTGAAGAAAAATCTTTTGTCCATTGGGCAATTAGATGACCTCGGTTGCAAGACCCATATTGAAGGTGGGATCTTGAAAATGGTGAAAGAAGCTCTAGTAGTGATGAAAGCAGAGAAGGTCGCTGCTAATCTATACATGCTTCTGGGAGATACTCTACAGGCAACAGATGCATTAGTTGCTTCAACCAGCCAAGAAGAAATGACGATGGTGTGGCATTGTAAATTGGGCCATATGTCAGAATGTGGCTTGAAGTTCCTTGCAGAGCGTAATCTCCTTCACGATTAAATTTACCTTTCTGTGAGCATTGTGTGACTAGTAAGCAACATAGATTAAAATTTGATAAGTCTACTGCTAGAAGCAAATGCATATAGACTTGATTCATTCTGATGTATGGGAGTCACCAAAAATGTCCCTGGGAGGAGCAAAATATTTTGTATCTTTCATTGATGATCATTCTAGGAGATTATAGGTGTACCCAATCAAGAAGAAATCTGATTTGTTTCCAGTATTCAAGGAGTTTAAAGCACGAGTGGAGCTTGAAACTGGAAAGAAAATCAAGTGCTTGAGGACAGACAATGGGGGAGAATATACAAATGGTGAATTTATAGCATTCTGCAAGCAAGAAGGTATTCAGAGGCAATTCACAGTGCCACATATAAAACATCCAAACCTTAATTTAATAATTATAATAAATAAATAAATAATATGGGAAATTTTTTTAAAAAAAAATATTCACACTCATCCTAAGATGTCCCTATATGACTCAATGGGTCCCTCATAACATATCCTAGAGTTTAGGGCTCCAAAATGGCTAAAAGAAAATTTTTCATCACGCCGGCTCCTTGCGCACCACTCGATAATTTGAGTCAAATTGGAGTTACACAACTCCAATAAAGATGAATCTGATTTGTAAATATTCGTAACTCAAATACCTACAATTGTTATGAAGAAGTAAAGGGCCAATTATGCCCCGAAGATTGCCTAATTCACAAGTTTATAAAATCAGCCCTGCTGAAATTTTTAGCATGAACACCCTTTAGTATTTTGGGCATAACTCGGGCTACCAAACTCCGATCGATGCAAATTGGGTATCAAAACGACGGAGACAAAATTATATACAACTTTCATGAAGAAAGAAAAAGCTGAATCATCTTGCTTAAGTGAGCTTTTGGGCGCTTAATCGAAATTTTTGCTCAGGCTCTCGCTTGAGCGAAAATGCAACAGCATCAGACCCCGTCAGCTAGCTTGAGCGAAATTGGCAATGGCTTGAGCAAAAATGACACTCGATTGAGCGAAATTGTGCTCGCTTGAGCGAGATTTGACCAGAATGCACACTCTAACTCATATAATGGCTCGCTCAAGCGAAATTTTACTTGCTTGAGCGAGATTGACAGCTTTAAACCTATAAATTGACTTTCCACCCACCTATTTTGCCCGTTTCAACTCCGATTACTACAAAACTTCATGGGCACTATATTTTCACTATTCCGAAGCTGATGGCGCTGTTCGTTTGTCAAAATTTGGACATATGACCAACTTATACACAAAAATACACTATGGTCCAAATATGCAATTTACATGCACCTAATCCATCAATTTGCATTCAAATACATCAAAACCTATATGGACAACTCATAATTGATATAGGGAATCTATCGATCCCTTCTGATGACTCAACAACTCATTGGATTTCAATTTCACCCTTCCGTTTCCTAATTTTCATCTTATGTATATGCATAATTTCAAATTCTATAAAATCAACTCATATATTATCTCATATAACATGACCATATCATCAAATACATATTCATAATCATATTTAGATTTCAAGCCTCTAAATGAAGCTATCCATCTTCCAAATCCTTAAATTATCATACATATTATAAAATCTCATCAGAAGCCGGCCAAGACTTTAACATACTATCAAAAGATATTATGTATCAATATATACATAATACTTTAATTTCTGCTGAATGCCTTCTTATATGCCTTCACTGCGTCCTATATCCACTGAAAAACAATCATAAATAGGGGTGAGCATACTACATGTTAAATGATAGTTATTGAATCGAATCAAGTGTCCAATTCATAACCACATATAAATCATAACCATATCACATAATCTCATTACATTTCATTCATTCACAATGATCATAAACTCATGTTGTTCATAACAAAATACATCAATGCATATAACATACATCAATGTAATCATATGCTCAATCAAATGGATCCATTATTAAGTTTTAATTTTTGTGTTACAACACTGACTCTCAGCCATAACTCAGCTCTCAGCTGATCCGGCCGTTTTACTGGTACCAAACAGTTTGCCCTCACACGTGACACAATCACTCCCAGCGACAACGATAGTGTCACGGGCTAAACCCCGATCCCCGCTCAAGAGGTTTGTCTTGCGTCCCACCGAAGGTCTTTTTGTGGAATCCTCAAAACCACATTATATTTCATGTTTATTCATCATATAAGCATCCCATGCTTTATCAAATGCATCTAGGGATGGAAAAATAGGTTAGGCCCAACGGGCTAGCCCGCCAAGGCCCGCCAAATTTGGCAGTGTGACGACCCGTGTCATTTTCTTATTTTTCGCAATAAATTTTTCGCTTTTAAAAAAAAATCCACCCGATCTTAATATAAAATAATAATTACTTTTATTAATAATAAAATCATACTTAAAATAGAAATAACCGATTGAAATCATTTGAAACTAAAGCCATTAATAAATTAGAGTTGTTCATAAAGAGTGAAAGAAGAAGAACAGAGTCAGGGGTCAATCGCCTGAGCGAGCCCCTGATTCGCTTAAGCGAGTGTCGACTCGCTTGAGCGAATGCCACGTGACTAACCAAACTCTCGAGTCGGGTTTCACTCGGAAAAGGACCACTTGGTTATGTGTCACTCGGTAACATCTTACAGTTTCATCACTCGGAAAACTCTTAGCTTTCATTCACTCGGAAATTGTTTCTCTCGGGTATACATCACCCGGAATACTTTCTTAAGCTTCACTCAAAATAGTTAGCTCATATTTTCACTCGGAGTCTCAACCATAGCTCACTCGGAGACGCTCTAACCTTTCCACTCGGATAGCTTCACCCGGTAATCAACTCTGCTACAGCAATGCAATTTCACTCATAAAATAAACACCAATCACTCAACATCAAGAATTTATACTCATTTCAAACAGCATACCGATTCGAATTTATTTCATCATACAGGCAACACATTGTAGCATCAAACACTCGGTAAACTCAAAATATACATATAATACATAATTCATTCAATTCACTCGGTGCCTTGGCATCATTTCTCCGCTTGGCACACCTCCATGGCTCCGACTTCTTCCTTGTCACTGGTTACTAAAAATATAAACCACAGCAAGGATGAGTGTTTAGCATCATAATTAATCTAGAACGAAATTTTAAATAAAATATAAGTACAAACTCCGTCCGATTCCTTTCTCCTCAATTTACGCCTTTCACTCAGTAATTAACTCCTACTCTGTAATATACTTACACTCGGAAATCATAGCAAATCAAACTCGATAAATATAACAATTCACTCGGCAAACATAACAATTTACCACTCGGTAATTAAAACAATCACTCAGCAATATATATAAAATTACACTCTACACATACATCAAATACTCAGCATTTATTTTAATTCTTATTCGGCAATTAAAATCAATTGCACTCAGAACAGTCAAAATTGACACAGTATCCGGATACTCAAAGGATCGACCTTCAGCTGGGGGTCCTACTTGACACCCCGTGAACCCTGCTTGGTTCACCGAGTCCTGCTTGACTCCCCCTCAACCACTGGGTCATAGACCTCTAGGTAGCTTAACTGGGTCCTGCTTGACCACTGAAGCCAACAACGAGGGTAACATATACCGTCGGTCGTCCCATACCACAATAACATTCACATTACACAAGTGGCCATTAATAACATCACTCGGGTGACCTGCTTGTCAAACCCGACTCATTAATAACATCACTCGGGTGATCTGCTTGTCAAACCCGACTCCACATTACCACAAAATACCGATTGTCACAGCATCATTTTAATTTCAATCGGATTTACACATACACACACACGGTCCTCAACCGATCGATGTCCACATACATGCACATACATTTTTTTACAGACTCATTTCATCACAGCATCGAATAACTGAATCTCACTCGGAATATTCCATACTCGGAATATGCCACACACGCGATCAGAAACTGATCGGTGTTCTCATTCATCCATATACATTCATAACAAGTATTCACACGATCCTAAATCGATCGGTGAGCACATAAACACATGCATATACATTCGCAACTTTCATTCAACACCTTATTTCTTGTCATACACACACACGATCATAAACCGATCGGTGTGCACATTCACACGCACATTCATATACATATTCACACAGTTTTTATTCAACATCAATTCTCACTCGGTTCACAGTCATTCCAATGACTCGGACAGTAAGTCCTATTCCAATTAATTATAACCCGAACACCCCCCTTACCTATGTTCCACGCCTCAACAGTGTCTGGGCTCACCGTTTCACCACCGTTCCAGCAACGACTCCTTCAATCGTTCTACCAGCGTTTGTTCCACGACCTACAGGTTTGGAACGTGAAGTTCATTAACATCTCACCATCATCCAGAATCCACACGATCAAGGGCCATTCACAGGCCTACTGCCAGGAGGAGTGGAATCGGAACAGTACCCTCCTCCATACACACGACCACTCGGTCCAGGAGAGAAAGGAGAGAGGTTTGAATGGTTCAAAGGACTTACCTCTGTCACAGCTTTGTAAAATGATCCTTCCTTCAAAGCTTATAGCTCTCAATCAATGGAAGAAGAAGAAGAGTAGCAGAACGTGAAAGAGACTAAATGATTACACAAATGATTGAAGAAAGAGAAGGAATCCATTATTTAAACTCATGGCAACCAGTTACCTACCCAACCGGTCACCTCCAACCGGTTACCTGCTCAGCCGGTCATTTCCCCATTTCTTTTACAATTTCTTTGAAGATTTAATTTAACTTCTCTTCTTCTAATCACACCCTTTATAATTAACCAATAATTCATAAAAATATCAAATAAATTCCTAAAACAATTTTTAATATTTTCATTTCACAAAAATTTTCTACAATTATCCGGGATGTTACAGGCGGGGCGGACAAGAATTTTTAGCCCGCCTCCCGCCAACACGAGCCAAAACCTTGGCGGGACGGGCCGGCCTGACGGGCCCCTGCCAAAAGAAAAAAAATATAAATATTACTAATTTATACTTTATTTTATTAAAATATATACTTTGATTTTCTAAAATTAAAAAAAAGTAACATCTCTTACTATTTATACATTTCTTTTAATAATATTTTCTTTAATTTTTTTAAAAAATTATTTTTCTAATTTTTTAATCTTAATTTGACATATTTTTTAAAAAATTACAATTTAAACCTTGGTGGGGCGGGCCCTGAATTTTGGCTCATTTAACTTGGCGGGGCGGGCCAGTCCAGCCCATTTTTTGGCGGGCTTTGGCGGGACGGGCCAGGGCCCGGTAGGCTAGCCCGTTTTGCCATCCCTAAATGCATCTCATGCATTCATATCATGAAAACTTCATGAATATCATTCATATCATCATCATTAATCACATATCATCATCATATTTCCTATTGCATCTCACGCATAGGAATCATCATAAATTCACACATGTAAGTCATGTCTCATGCCAATTCAATTTCTCAATAACAGTCACATATGAACGGAAAATACCATAACACACGTATATAACACATATCACATATTTGAGATTTTTCACTAATCACAACAATACTATCCCGAATCTGTTCATAAACTATGCATTTAAATGTAAACGCTCCCCCTACCGGAAATAAATGATTCCAGAAGCTCCTCGAGCTATCGAATATAATTCTCTCACTTTTGTAAGTTTCGAATTGAACTTTCAGCTCCGAATCCTTCCGAAGCTACCTAGTTTATTGAAACATCATTCATCAAACCTCAATTCGATAGAACTAGCATCAAGAAGCTATTTCTATTCTTTCTTTCTTTTTTTTCTAGGGAGAACTCATAACTCTAGGAAACCTAAGTTTTCCATTTTCATCAATGGATTCCAATTGTTTCTAAGTTCGATAAAACTTAAGAATTGAAAGATTTAAAGATTAAATCCTATTTCTATGCCAGAATTCATCTTCTTACCTTGAATCAAAGAATTCAAGTTCTCCCTTTGATTCAACCACAACTTGAAAAGAAGAGTGGAGAAGATGATGGAGTTCTTCTTCAATTTGAGAATTTTCACTAGAAATTGAAAGAAATGGATTAAAGATGATGATTTAAGGTGGAAAGAAGAAGAAGATGAAGAAAAACAATGCTCTCCCAATCTCACGAAGGTTTTTAAAGAAAAGGGAGAGAAATTCAGCTTTTAAATGACTTAGGGACGCGTCTGTCATTACGACAATTGTTAGGGACGTATCCATCATTTTGGTAATTGTTCAAATTAATCTCCCATTTGCCTTTAAATCCCTCTTTAAACCACGTTTTAATAATAAATCTTATTTTTAGGATGTTATAACATACGCCTCAACAGAATGGTGTAGCAGAGCGGATGAATAAAACTCTCCTGGAGAGGACTAGAGCTATGTTGAAGACTGCAGGTTTAGCTAAGTCTTTCTGGGTAGAAGCAGTCAAAACTGCCTGCTACGTGATAAATCGATCACCATCAACTGCTATTGGTCTTAAGACGCCCATGGAGGTATGGAAAAGAAAACCAGTAGATTATTCTTCTCTGCATGTATTTGGTTGTCCTGTGTATGTAATGTATAACACCCAGGAAAGATCAAAGCTGGATCCAAAATCCAGGAAATGTATATTCTTGGGCTATGCTGACGGTGTTAAGGGGTATCGCCTGTGGGATCCCACTGCCCGCAAGGTTATTGTCAGCAGAGATGTATTTTTTACAGATAATGAGCTGCAAGATAAGAAGAAACATGAGAGCACTTCTAAAGAAGCCACAACTGTCCAAATAGATGAAAAGTCTGAAGAAGATGATTCTTCTGAAGCTGAACTAGAGCACGAAGAACAAGAACCAAATGAGACCAATGATGTAGAAGTTCGACGATCAACACGTCAGATAAAGAAACCATCTTGGCACTCAGACTATGTGCTGGCAAGCCACGATGCATACTGTCTTCTAACAGAAGAAGGAGAACCGTTAACCTTTCAGGAGGCTGTGAGCAGTTCAGATGCTTCTCTGTGGATTACAGCAATGCAGGAAGAAATGGAAGCCTTACATAGAAATCAAACATGGGAACTTGTAACACTTCCAAAAGGTCGAAAAGCCATTGGATCCAAATGGGTTTACAAAATCAAACGAGATGGCAATGATCAAGTGGAGTGGTATCGTGCTAGACTAGTGGTCAAATGATATGCTCAGAAAGAAGGAGTTGATTTCAATGAGATTTTCTCTCCAGTGGTAAGACTTACTACTATCAGAGTTGTGTTAGCTATGTGTGCTTCATTTAATTTACATCTTGAACAATTGGATGTAAAAACTGCTTTTCTTCATGGAGAACTTGAAGAAGAAATATATATGTTCCAACCAGAAGGCTTTAAAGAACAAGGAAAAGAAAACTTGGTTTGCAGGTTAACCAAATCTCTGTACGGTTTAAAGCAGGCGCCAAGATGTTGGTATAAGAGATTTGATTCCTTCATTATGAGCCTCAAATACAACAGATTGTGTTTAAACCATTGTACATACTACAAGTTGTATATGGATGACATGTTGGTTGTAGGCCCCAACAAAGATCAAATCCAGAAATTGAAGGCGCAGTTGGCTAGGGAGTTTGATATGAAGGATTTGGGACCAGCAAACAAGATTTTAGGGATGCAAATTCACTGAGGCAGAAAAGATAGGAAGGTTTGGCTTTCTCAGAAGAACTACTTACTGAAAGTTTTGCGGCGCTTCAACATGCAAGACTGTAAGCCAATTTCTACCCCACTTCCTATCAATTATAAATTATCCTTAAGTATGAGTCCTAGCAGTGAAGTAGAGAGGATTGAAATGTCTCGAGTACCGTATGCATCAACAGTGGGAAGCCTTATGTATGCAATGATTTGTACGAGAGCAGATATTGCTCAGGCGGTTGGTATGGTCAGTCGGTTTATGGCAGATCCTGGTAAAGAGCATTGGAATGCTGTGAAAAGGATCCTGAGATACATCAAGGGAACCTCAAGTGCTGTATTGTGTTTTGGAGGATCAGAGTTCACTGTCAGAGGATATGTTGATTCTGATTTTGCAAGTGAACTTGATAAAAGGAAATCTACTACAGGCTATGTGTTTACACTTGCAGGAGGAGCGGTAAGCTGGTTATCTAAATTACAATCTGTTGTAGCTTTATCAACTACAGAAGCAGAATATATGGCAACTACTCAGGCATGCAAGGAAGCAATCTGGATGCAAAGGATATTGGAAGAACTCGGGCATAAGCAACTGAAGATTACAGTGTATTGTGACAGTCAGAGTGCCTTGCACATTGCAAGGAATCCAGCCTTTCATTCCCGGACGAAACACATAGGGGTGCAATATCACTTTGTTCAAGAAGTAGTGGAGGAAGGGAGTATGGATCTACAGAAGATTCATACAAAAGAGAACCTAGCAGATGTTATGACAACCAATCAATACTGATAAGTTCAAATGGTGCAGGTCCTCCTATGGCCTAATAGAAATGTAATGCAGCAGGAAAATGACAAGAAGAGAAAGATTTGAAAAGTTCACAAAAGTGACTTTAAGTGGGAGATTGTCAAAATTGGAAGGATCTAAAGTCACTTTTGTGTAGTCAAAATTAACAAATGCAAAGGATTCAAAGTGGTGCCTAATTTTGTGGAAAATTAGTAATGCATGGTACCTAATTTTGTTGAAAAACTTGTAATGCATAGTTCCTATCTTTCCCTATAAATACCAAGGCAAACACCTTGTTTTATCATCCCAAAATCAATACTAGAAGCATTTCCTAGTATCTAGAGAGAAAAGTTCAGAGAGAAAAACAAATTAGAGTGTTCTCCTGTGAGGTTCTCCTAGTGAGTATTCTCCTATTTAGAGAGAGTATGTCATTGTTCTCTCCTTGTGTGATAGAGAGAAGTTATAACAATTTTTTTCTTCCACTTAGTGAAAATATTTCTCTGATCTTGCCCGTGGTTTTTCCCTTATCTAAAGAAGGTTTTTCACGTAAAATATTGTGTGTTCAATTCCTCTTTTCTCATCTATATTTTAGCTGTGTGATATTATTCTGATACTCTGGTACCTAACACTTTCTGCATTTTGTAGTAAAGCCAACACCAATCCAAGCCTTTCACAGAACAAGAGCCACACCTAGTAAGCAAATTTATAAGAGAACAACAAGTGTGATGGGAACAGTAAAGCTCAAAGGTAATATGAATGAGAAACTCAAGGCTGTGTGGAAGAAAATAAAAAATATTAATATCATGAATGTTGGCAATGTGCCTTTTAATTGTACACTTTGATCTTTTAGGTTTATTTAATTTTTTTAGTATATTCTCATCAAATTCTTCAAATTATTGTAAAAAAAACCATGGGCTGGAGTAAGCTATATATGTATGCATGTGTTGGAGGTTCTCTTTCTTTTCGCTAAATTTTTTGGTTTGTATTGTATTATTGCACCTAATGGGCTTAACCCTACCACATAGGTACCTCTTTTTCTTTCATGGGGTGGTTGCCATCTTTAACTACCCATTTTATGTATGTCACATCGGTTGAGCTGTTATTTTTAGGGTAAAGTCTATTAGTTTCTCTCCTAGGACTTAAAATCTTGTCATGGTGTTTGGTATTTCGTTTTTTATGTTCATTAGTACGTGCTTTTATCGAGTTAACTTTGTAGTTCTAGATGTTGCAAATAGGAAATGTGACGTTGAAGAATGTATGTCATTACATTACAACAAAGAGCGGCAAAAGTTAATAGGAGTAATATAGTTCATGTTCAAAGATACCGATGATGTCCTGAAACAGAACATTGAACATTCCATAAGCCAGAATGAAGTTAACTGGTGTGCCATATGCTGATGTTGTTATGTGTTCTCTTTGAAGAACTAATTAACTACATAACATGTTTGAGGCTTTGTTCTTAGTGCAATGATTGTAATGCTATTGGAGCTAGAAAATGATCTATTTTTCTTGTAGACTTGCCTGCTTCAAAAGCAACCACACCTCTAGTCTCTATAAAAATGATTTCATGGAATGCCACTAATGTGGGCACTTGGTTATATTGCTTAATATCATTGTAAGATTCAACAATAGACATGCTATACAATTGTACAGTATTATATTTCTCGAAATAAATATCATGAAGCTATTATTGATGCCACTTTGGAGGTATCCCATGAATATTCAGTTCTACATGCTTCTATAAATTTGATGTGTTTGTTATTATTTCTATTTCATTTAAATTGTTATTCTCATTTCTGTGCCAGCCAAATTAACTGCAAGAGCATTTCTGTGATTTTTGGACTGGTACCTTAATATCTGACTGTATTTAATTTAACCCACATGCAGCCGTATTTATAAATTAAGTGGTATATGTTATGATAAAACATCCTATGATGTGATTTAGTACAGCACTTCTTTTGCTTGTGTGTGTTATTCTTTGACTATCTCTGTATTGGGCGGTTACTAATCTTTTGTGTGCATTAGTATCTAATCTTTTTTATAAGACTTTATTCCTCAACTTCATGTAAATTAGGAAATTTAATTATTCTAGTTAAATATATTATAGTTATTAATTACAAAATTATACATACTGTTAAAGAAAGAAGGAATGTGAACTTTTTGTATTTAATTGATATCAAGGGAGAAAATTTAACTAAGATTGTAAAAAATAATATGAACTGTGAATTGGAGTGTGTCTTAAAAAGGGACAACAAATCCTATCAAGAAAAAGGATCTTAAGAAAGGATAGGGTGTAACAGTTTTTGGTATAAGTAATCTGCTGAAGTTGCAAATTATCTTCTCCCCTGCTTAATATATTCACCTCTGACAGATGTTCATTGTTCAAAACTATTAGAAGCTGCACAAACACTCACCTAGGCAGAACCTATATGGACCTATAAGACTGAGGAAGAAGACTTCACATAAGATGTTAAAAAGTAACAAGCCTAAGCCAGCTGCAAAACTTGAAAATTTGCCTTCAACACCAATTTTATTGTCTATCTCATGAACCTCATCTCAAAATATTAACAACACATGTAGTAGTAGTAGCAGCTAGAAAGGGAAAAAGTGTCACGAAAACATTTGATCTAGGAGTAAGACGAGTGCCATGGCAAAGGCAGGATCAAAGCCAGAGTGTACAACCAACTGAAAAATCTCTATCCCAAATGAAACATTTTTGCTATTAGCTTCCTTCCTCTTAATTTCAGCCACCACCCTTCTGCAATTATCCAACACCTTACATGTCCTATGTGCATAGGAACCTTCTATACTAAACGCCACACACCGTTTATCTGAATATGGTGCTCCTTGGTACACGTATGCCTGAACATTGGAGTTTCCATGTAAAATACTCACATGTTTCCTTACACAACAAATTGGAGACACATTGCTCCCCACCTCTCCTCCATATACAAACCAACTATCTAACAACAATCCAAGCTTCTGCATATAATCAACCATAAATCATCATTAATATAAGCCATCCTCAACGATAAATAAGTCATTACATGGGTATGTTTATAAACAACCAAAAAAAAAAAGATAGAAGAAAGGGTAAAATATGGCATAAAGATCATCAAGCAGTAACAGGAGCTGTTCTAACTATTGCAGGCTAAAGTTCAAGTTCTAATTAATACAGTTCTATTAAATTTTAATGAAGATAGTTTTGTCACTCATAATAGTTCTATTCGACTCCAATCTAATTACCAAACGGGGAATAAAAATATGGCATAAAAAATGAAGATGTAAGAGATATATTTATATACCCTGCGGCGGCACATGGTTAGAATAGATCTTCCTGAGGCATCCATGAGAATGACTTGGTTGGGACGCCATATATAATTGTCAACACGATACACCAGATTTCCACAAGAATCAATCACTGTGAAACCGTTGCAACTCATAAGCAACGATTTTCGCCAAACTGTTAGGGACGTGCCCGTGCTTCCCGCGTTGTAAATTTTGTCCTCATGATGTTGTTGTTCCTCATGCACTGCTCTTGACAGAGATTTGAACCTTGAAAACACCCTCATATCCTCTAACTCTGTTTTCCTCTCTGATAACACTTAATTTCTAGCTTTGAAGCTTTGCTAGGTTCAATGTTTTGATAAGTTTTTAAAGGGCTACGCAGGACATATTTATATTATTGTTGTTTACGAACATGGAAAAGATGGTTTCCAAATTCTGCTGCTACCTACAAGGGTGACAATAAGCCATGTTGACACACCCTATACCCTATAAGCACACACACATTCTTTCTTTCAAGAGCACGTATTGTTGTATAGATGTTGACATGCCATTCTATGGTAGATTGTTACTTGTTATATATCATTTAGATATTTTACTGATAAATAATCTGTAAATGTTTGAGTTTATCTGGTAGCTAGCGTTATTTATTTAGTTTATTAATATAGCTGTTTAACATGTGAGATATTTCATATGGTATTAATTGAAGAGATATTTCGAGAGGTCCGAGAAGAAAAGTATTGGCGTTGAAATTCTTCAAGTGACGAATGTTGGAAACATGACGCGTGGCTCAGAGATTTCTTCAAAAGTGTTTTCGAGATTTGGGCTTCTTATTTTCCCAGTTACGTCCCTAGTTAGAAAGAGGGAGAAATCGGTCGCCAAACAAGACATCGAGATTCTAGAGTGATCAATCTATGATTAAAATCCAATTAAAAAATCTTAATTGGAACAAATAAAACATTAGGTTGTGAGAGGAGAGAGAATAATCAAACAAATTATTTACATACAAATTATTTTTTTAAAATAATATCCTTTTTCATAAATAAGGAAAGGAGAATGTTGAGGAAAATACTAAAAGTGGTATTTTGTAATTAAAAACACAATAATTAAATTTAAAACTATAAAAATCTAATAAATATATTTTTTTAAGAAATTACTATTTTTAAGTCACTTAAATTTTAATAAAATTCTTATATATCTTATATCAGTGGTTAGAAAGAGGACACTCATCAAAGGGGTTCAACAGAAGTGGCCTAGCAGCCAGTGGTGTAGTTTTTCAATTGGGCATGTGGTTGAAAATCGCATGTGGGCATGTGGGTGGCTAAAGCTGTTCGAGAATTAAATTAGATTGATTCTAAATATAGAAAACTTAAGAAATTAGGATGTGATTTCGATTAGACTGGTTAAAATATATTATAAAATTTAATTCAATTCAATAAATATCAGTTTAGATTTTGATTTTTAATGAAATCTCAAAAATAAATTATATACTTATGAATTATGTTTTTCTATGAAAATAAATCAATTACATACTAAAAATAAATCATCATATTTAAAGAAGAATAAATTATGTTTTTTTATACTTGGTAAAATAAATTATGGATCTTAACTGAGTGATAATAGACTTTCAGCTTTTAAAAAACACAAACGAGTAAATACAAGTTTAAAATTTTTATAATACATAATATAAATTTTAGATCGGTTGGATTAAATGATTTGGATAAGAATGGGTGATGAAAAGTCTACATGTGGTAGTATATGTTGCAAACATCAAAGCAAAAGAGACTACTTGATTTGACCAAACTGGAGGTGGAAAATGGGATTCTCATTCATATATAGATTTTAATTAAGACAATATATCTAAAATTATTTTCCCTCTTCTTTACACTTATTTTTCTCTTTATATATGTTTTCTGTTTTCACACTATATTATATATTTCTTCTTTATCTAAATGTTACTAAGCCTCTTCTAAACTTTAGGCTCCAAAGTTGATACTGATTGGTATATACAGCAATGTAGAACAAGTTGCTCTTTTAATTAATTTAGATCACCAACCATTTTTTAAAATTCAACTGGATGATCTATGGCTTTGTAGTTCCGAATGCTGAAACAAACGGAGGTTAAGGTAAAAAAAATTAATATTAACTATTAAACTTTTTATTTTTATAATTTTGTTTCCTCAACTAATTACTAAACGGATACTGAATGAGAACAAAATATAAAGATCTTATAAGATTCCTTTGAAATTGGATGCCAGTTCTATAAGATACGAGGTTGGTGAGCAACATGAGCACGTGGTATTATGGGGTTGTTTGTTTAAGCTCTTTATATGTAGTTTTTTAATAAATAGATAAGAGTTGCTTCTTAAAATAAACCGAAAGCTTTTGTTTATTTTTAAAACTGTAAACAAACACATCAAAATTTAAAATAAGTATTTTTTTAGTTTAAAAAATACTTATATTTTAAAATAAATTTAAACAAACAAATCCTATATCATATCTATTTTATTTAGATTTTAATTTGTCCGATAATTTTTTTAAAGATTTAATCTTTTATATTTTAAAACGTTTTAAAGATGGTATTTGTTGACAACAAGTTTATTTTTAAAATAAATTATTACACAACCAATATAAAATATAATTTTTAAATTAGTTTTACAATAAGTTGAGGTAAATTAATAATTACTTTAAAAAGATAAGTTCCGTCTACCAACTAAACCATTTTAAAATGTAAAAATATAAAATATATAGCATCATCATCATCGTCATCATACTTAACAGTGAAATTTGGGTAAGATTTCTAGGGAGGATGGTTTGATGTGGTAGGGACAGGAAATCTAGTGTCCTGTGCATCACATCATCATAGCTAGTTTTCTTCAAACACGGCTTTCCTCTTCTACTTGCCTTGAACACCGACCCGTGCCGCTTTTGATTACTCATCAAACACCATTATTTGCTGCCTACCCTCCCTACTCTTCAAATGGACTTGGAATGTTTCACATTTCAGTGTTACTGAGTGAAATATTCTCTCAGTAAACAAGCCTAACTACCTTCTACTATAATTAAATAGTCATTTTCAAAAAACATCAAACAAACAACCATTTGTGTTATTCAAATGGTACAAACCAATTCAAACAAATTTTGATGATTCCGTTTGACCAACTTAAAAAAGATTATATGATCAAATGAAATTTTAATTATATTAACGACATAAAAGATTAATAATTTCTCCTTCTTCTAAATCATATTTCTCCAACTATTAAGAAATAACCTGGAGAGTTCAACTGAATATTATAAATAATTTATTTGATAAATCATGAGAGAAAAAAAGTTTATAAATAAATCAAAAGTTTATCTTGAATTCTTTCTATTGTTGCATGGTTTTATTCATAATTTTTGAATTGGTTCTGGTTTAATATAAAGCTTTGCGCTTCCACTGGAAAACTAACGATCCAGAAACAGTTCGACAATGGAGATTCCAGAGTCAAAAAAGGAGCTTGTGAATGTAGATATTAGCTGGAGATTTGTAGTGAACAGTATAAATCACATGCAACATGCATGGATACGTGGCCTTATTATCGCACACATACGACAGTAATTGAAGTTTTTAGTGGGACCTGTTTATATATCAATCGTTGCCATTTTTGGATAATATTCCATAATTGTTAGTAAAAGTCGACCACGTGCAGTGCACAACGACTAACTAACTGCATTTCCATTTCGAATTCTATTCTATGGTAGCTCATAATCAATTTCATTTTCAATCAACAGGGCTTAGTGGAGGGGAAATTAATAATATAAAAACTTCCAAATGTTACAAGTGGGTGGAATTTAGTTAACAAGAGTTACTCTTTTATATTGGCAAAGAATTCTACACTCAGTTAGCTAAACATGATTAGAAATAATATAAAAAATAAAAAAGATGTGGAAATTTATATTACTTGATCACATTTTAAATATTAGAGACAATTATATATTTTTAGGTAAATTGACAATGAATTTTCTTTTATGCATCTTATTTATTAAAAAACATTAATTCTTTCACATAATTATAAATGTTGGTATGTATGTAAGAGAGTATTTATTTTTAAAGTTAAAATGAATTAGTTCCATCTTACAGCGGATTTTTAAAGTTAAAATGAATTGGTGTCCATGAGCAACATGGTATTAAAAACTTCCATCAACTTAGCAAACGGTTGGTGGGGACTGGTTTAGTCAACAAGTTATGCAGGTGCCAAGCTTGATATCTGAGGTAGCGTCGCACACCATTCTAGTCAGCGTACGATTAAGGCGTTTTTCAGAGTCTCTCACTAAGGGAGCGTGTTCATAAGTACATCAACGCTAAGGAGATAAAGGCGAATCAACAAGAGGAGCTTCTTGTTTGTTAAGTTACCATGCATCATATTTAACAAAGGTTTATTAATTATTTCATAATTACTTATAATTAACCATAATTTACAATTAACTTAGGTTTTAACAATTGAAATGTCCGGTATACGAGGGGTATTCTCTGTACTCTCCCAACTAGAATATAACCTCTTTATCACTCCTCTTTTTATGCCGGTTCAGTGGGATTCTGGTATTATAAAATACGGGCTCAGTGAAAGCACTATGCCCTCGGTAGTCAATCCCTGGTACCTCAATTTGTCAACTTAAGAGTGGTGGTTGTGGTACTTACAAAGATTCTTCAAAGATTAAGTTAGTACGGATTTATGAATACTGAAGCATTAAGAGTAATAACGTCATTTTTTAGTTCATTATGAATGATGGTATTTAATGGAGGTCCAACTCGTGATTTGAGGTTGACGAGTCCAAACTACTTTTCCAGGTAAATTGCAAACTTGGCTCAGAAGCTCTGACTCACTAGTAGGCTTTTCACCAAGGTCTATTTATCAACTTTGTTTTAGCTATCTTACTAGACTCATGTCTTTTGCCTTTACCTGTCTCTCATTAGTTTAGGGGTTAGTATTGATACCAGATCAATAACCTTCTAATTCTTAATACAAATTATTATTTTAGAAGTGATTAATATACAATTAAGGGGGAAAAGTTAGGGAAATAATTAAGTCTCTTTGGGTTCAAATATTAAAGGTGATATACAACACAAAGTTGGTACAATTATTGCCTCTATTAGAACCAATCAAATGGGCCAACACAAGAGTATATTGTTAGTACCATTATTCATGCAGTCACTTAATTGAACATTGTTGATCCCTTAAGAATAAAATAGAGCATTTCATAAAACAGGGTCAGCTTAGGCAGTATGTTGACAGGTAAAAGGTTCCTGTATAGAATAACAGATTTTTTGCTTAACAATTCAGTAATTCAAATAGGGGCAAAGAAGTGCAACAAGAAAGATCTCACTACGGCCTCCTGGACATAACAACCTCAACCATGAAAAGAAGGTAATTTAAAATCTCTTAGATGGGTTCAGTCATGGATCGCATATTGAGGTAAGCACCCAGGTCAACATGGTCTAGGAAAAATCAGAACACCTAGTGAGCCCTACACTTATGTTCGATGACTACAATTACCTAGAAACGAGTGGCAACAGTTTAGACCTTATGGTGATAGTGGTGGAGCTTGAAGATTGTTTAGTAGACCAAGGAAGCTCAGTGGATATCATGTACGGTCGGGTTTTCGATCAACTAGATCTCCTTAAGAGGAATTTGGAAACGATAAGATGGGGGTGCTATATAGCTTCACAACTGATGCAGAAAAGGTCAGGGGACACATTGGCCTATTAATGGTTATAGGAAAAAGCAAAGAGTGGAAATCGGTTGTTCATCAATTTTTTGGTGGTCAACATACAACAAGATTCGTACAATCTAATTCTCAACTGACCAAGCCTTAACTCACTTAGGGAGGTTGTTTCCACTACTCACTTGACGATGAAGTGCCCACTAGATAATGGATATGTAAGGATAGCCCAAGTGAATCTTTACACTGTTGATCAATGTTAGTTAGCAAGTCTCGCCCTAAGGGAGGCATACGTCCTCAAAGAATACATCGAGCGAGGTATGGACTGAAGGGACGAGCTAAAACTTATGGATCACCATCCCTAACCAGTGGAGTCCTTGAAACTAATGCTAGTAATAGAAATATCTATCCCGAAAACATTGTATCATTAAACATTGATTGGGTCTTGAACTTTAGTTTGAGCAAGCAACAGTTGTGGTTTAAGGATTAAAATAAAACATTAAAACATGGAACTTTTAACTATACATAAAATATAGAAAACACACTTAGGAGTTTCCTTTTATCCCAGTTATCAAAACTAGTAACTTATGAATTATGAAGTGATTTCATGTATGTTAAATTACTTAGATTCATTTTTCCCTTAAGGTTCAAATTGCTGGAATTATTGTCATGGATGTCTTCCTACAATATTAACTAATTATTTAACTATGTCATAATTCCTTTTAAGAACTTAATTAAATCTAGCATAAAATTCTCAGGGTAATCAAAATAGACATTCAATTATTAATAAATCATGAAGTTACATGGTTTCTCTAGTTAAATTACTCCTACTCCCCAAGAGTAAAAGGGACTACTCAATCATGGTTATAGAGGTCATAAAGAAGCCTATACCACTCACCATCATGAATGAACATAAAGGAAAATAAAGATAAAATAAGTGGTACCTTGAGAAGATAGATGAGTTATCATCGTCTCTTTACGATTCACCAGAATACTCTACAAACAACTCTCTAAAATTTAAAATTAGGATTCCTTTCAAAAACTTAAGTGTCTAAGCCTAATTGGGTCTGAAAAGACCTCCTAAGACTAACTCGCTAAAGCATAACTGGGCTTGGTCCAAGTGGAGACAGAAAGTAAACTAAAATAGGCGTACACCAAACTCCACAGTCAAACAGATGCACCCATGGCCTTGTCGTGGAGTCAACCAATAGGGCGTAGGGGGAGGTTTGGGCCACTTTGGGCCTAGTTCCGTTCTTCTTTAAGTTTGGCAACTTTTTCTTCTTGCTTACATCCTTTTTCGGTCCCAAAATTAGGCCTATAACACTTATTTACTTACAAAACACAAAAATAAAGCATAGACAGGCCAAGATAAGAAAACTGACTAAAACTAAATAAAACCAAAATTATGCTTAAGATAATTATTAAAAACCTAACAAAATATGATTAAAAATAAGACATTTTAGGAATGCATCATAAAAGTAGTCATGTAGAGGCAGGGAAAACAAAGTAGGGATCATTGAGTAACAATAAATGAGGAGACAATGAATGTAACATCCTAGACTAATTTACCTTTTTCTTTTCACACGGCAGATTATTTCCACAATAAATTTTTCGCATTTAATAATAATAAAAAATTTAGGTCTTAATATAAAATAATATTTACTTTCTTAATAAACAGCCCACTCGGTCATGATGCAAAAATAATATTCACTTCTTTTAGTTACCTTCTAAATAATATAGTCGTACTCATTGTAAGCAAAACCGATCGAAAATAAATCTTTTGGTAAGGGTATGTTAAAAAGTAATAACCGATCGGAATTGATTCAGCTCGGTCTTGATATAAAATAGTGTTTCTTAAATATATTCAAATAATTATAAGAACATACACAAAATAATGTTCGATCGGGAGCACCTTTCTTAATAAAGTGGAGTTAAAACTGCAGGAGAAGAAGAAGAAGAAGAAGAAGACAGGGGTCACTCGCCTAAGCGAGACCCCAAGGTGTTGAGGCGAAGTTCGAGAGTTGCTTAAGCGAGTGCCGACTCGCTTGAGCGAATGCCACACATTAAGCCTGAACAAAACGTACACGGGAACTCTCATCGGTGTTCACTCGGTAAAGGGTTTACTCGGCAAAAGGGTTTCACTCGGGAAACACTCAACCTCCATTCACTCGGGCATACTACACTCGACTCATTACTACCCTCCACTCAGGAAGGTTCGCTCGGTCACAGCTCCCTCGGGAATAATCTAACTTCTTACACTCTGTAAGAGTTTCTCCGGATATCCTCACTCGGAAAATACCCCAACATTACTTCTCTCGGAAAAAGCTCTTTCTTCACTCGGAATCACTACACACCTTCACTCGGAACATTCTCCCAACTAGTCTCACTCGGGACAATCTAACTTTCCACCCAGAAGGGGGTCTCTCGGTTATTCTTCACTCAGGAATGAATCTGCTAGTTAATAGGCAGTCACAGCAAACATGAGAAAATATATTCCAAGCATAATATAAATTCACATCCAATTCAATTTAAGTCAACACACAGGTAATATTATACACTCGGAAACTCCTTATATATACATATACTCTACACAAATCACTCAAAATCACTCGGGCCTTGGCATCGATCTCCCCCTTGGCGTGACTCCATGGCTCCGACTTCCTTCCTGTCACTGGTTACTAATATTGAAAACAACAGCAAGGGTGAGTGTTTTGGCATCATAATTAATATAGAACGGAATTTAACAAGTTATATATATAAGTTCCGTCCGACTGCATTTTCATCACTTTGCAAATCACACTTGGTAATTAATTCACACCCGACAGTCACAACCTTTCGCACTCGACGAGTAAAACATTTCACACTCGGCAGATACAACACATCATACTCGGCAAACATAATAATCCTCACTCGGCCAATATAACAAACTCCACTCGAAAAATATAACAAATGTCATTCGGCAAATATAACAAATTTCACTCGACAAATATAACAAATGTCACTCGGCAAATATACACATCACAACCAATAATTCATCAATTATCACAACTGACTCTCAGATAAAATTTGACGCCTAGTATCCGGATACTAAAAGGATCAACCTTCAGCTGGGAGTCCGACTTGACATCCCCTAAACCCGACTTGGTTCACCGAGCCCGACTTGGCTCCCCCTCAACCACTGGGTCAAAGACCTCTGGGTAGCTTAACTGGGTCCGACTTGACCACTGAAGCCAAAAATAGGGTAATTTATACCGTTGGTCGTCCTCCACCACATAATCACATTCCATCATATAAACATAAACATATCATTCCGATTACCACTTACAACTGTCAGGAACTGACCTGTGCTCACAGCGTAGGGCGACCGACTCGTCAAGCCCCTCAACATAACATACTGATTACCTCAATCATCACGTATTTCATGCCATTGTAAGCCATACACACATGCATTCACATACAACTCATCCAACATCATCTCAGCATTAAATATTTCAAGCTCATGACATGATTAACTCAACCACACACCCGATCTTCAACTGATCGGTGTACACGGTCACACATGTACAAACATAGGCACACAACAACATTCAATAACATTTTCTTACCCTGCTCATACTGTTCAATGACTCGGATAGGAAATAAGTCCAATTCTAATTAATCATAACCCGAACACCCCCCTTACCTCGGTTCCACGCTTCGATGATCTGCTCCTGGTGTCGGTCTCGTCCTCTGAGCACTGGACTCACAGTTTCAGCTCCGTCACTCAACCTTTCGTTGTTTAATCTACTACCTATGGGTCAGAATGCAAAACCCGTTAACTCGACACCCTCAACTCTAAGGGCCACACTCGAGCTCACACTCACCAGAGGGGTGGAGAACAGACTTGCATACAGCCATGCATGGTCACTTGGCTACCAGAGGAACGAAGGGGTAAGGACCCACAAATAAAACAGATCAGTGGACTCACCTTGAGGCCACGGTCACAGAAATGAGCCCAACACTTGGTTTCGATACAAATGAGATCCTCTCCTGGAACATGCAACCCAGCAACGAGAGAGGAGAAACGAAGAAGAAGGAGAAACAGACCAAGGAAGAAAAAGAAGAAGTAGTTCTTGTAAAAAAAATGAAGAGGGAGAGAGAGAATTTCCTTTTATACAAGGCTCAGGGGCAAGACAACCTTTTCCCCTTACTTCATTTGCATTCTCATTAAAAGTTTTTGATTAATTTCACCATATTGGACCCTGTTATAATTAACCAACCAACTACGCTTATTTACTTTCACAACGTTTAATTATCCATAATTATCTAATACTTCATAAGAGTATTAACCCGATCTGGATACCTGCCGACCGGTATCCTGGCATAATGTCCCCACCTCGGTAATTCGAGCTAAGGCTTGAGAGATCGGACACTTCATCTGTTCTCACATGTACAACCGATCTTCAACACCGTTTGGTCCTCACATCTGAGACCGGTCCGACACCGAATTTCTTGACCCCGGTTTAGACAGATCCAATATTAAATAAATCTCTAAAACATTTGCTAATATTTTCCACTCTTCATAATTTTTATTAAAATACCAGGAATGTTACAATAAAACTCCTAGCAATTGGTTTTATCCAAGAGATCAAAGTCCCACATTGTTATCTAATGTAGTTATGGTGAAAAATATGAGCGGGAAGTGGTGAATGGTCTTGATTTTACAAATATAAATGCAGTGTGCCCCAAGGACCAATATCCTCACCTAGAATTGACATGTTGGTGGATAGAATGTCTAGGTAGGAATTGTTGAGATTTATGATCCGAACGAATCCAACAAATAAGGAAAAAATCACCTTCATGACTGGGAACGCCGACTATCAACACAAAGTGATGCCTTTTGGTCTAAAAATTACATGGGTCATTTACCAAAGGTTGCTAGACAAAATATTTACAAGATATATTAGGAGAAACGTAGAGGTCTATGTAGATGATACAATGATGAAATTTGAGGTGAAAGCACAACATAAGGATGATTTGGTAGAGACCTTATAGACCGTGAGAAAGTACAACATGCGCTAGAATATAGAAAAATGTTCCTTTGAGGTTTGGGGCAAAAAAATTTTGGGCTACATGATTACACACTAAGCAATAATGGTTAACCTTTACCAATGTCAGGAAGTGATAGAGATGTGAAACTCGAGCAGCCCAAAGGAAATACAAAGATTGCCTAGAAGAATTTTGCCTTGATTTGTCTCATTTTTAGTCAAAATTGGCAAACAAGGGTCAGCCTTTCTTCAAGGCTATCAAGAAACCCGATAAGTTCAAGTGGATGTTAAATTGCAAGGTGGCATTTTTGGCTTTTAAAGAGTATATGTCCTTTGCCCCAATTTTTTCATGGCTAAAGTCAACAAATGAGCTACTCCTATACCTATCAGTTGGGGAACATTTCAGTGAGTGTAATTTTGGTTTGGGAATCAAATTTAGCATAAAATCTAATTTATTTTATCAATAACATCTTGGTTATAGCTGCTCATAAGTTTAGGCCTTATTTTCATAATCATCAGGTAGTTGAAAAGACAGACCAATCAATTAGTAAGATAATCTAGAAGTCTAAGTTAGCGAGGAGAATGGTATCATGGGTCATTGAGTTGTCAGAATATGAAGTTAGATATGAGCGCGGGGACTAATCAAACCCAGTTCTTAGCTGATTTTGTTTCTAAAATGGTGAGGATATCCAAGAAATTGCGAAGTTGATTATGTGGTGTGGACACTATTAGTGGAAAGTGCCTCCAACATCAAAGGTAATGTGGCTGAAATAGTTATACCTTTATAGTTTAGTGGTTGAAGAATCTTTAAAGTTCCTTTTAAGGTCAAAAATAACTAGTTAGAGTATGAGGCATTCATGGCGGGGTTAACCTTGACCCTAGATCTGGGAACCCAAAATATGTAAGTCAAGATCAACTCCTAGATGATGACTCGACAAGTAGAGTGGTCATATTAAAGAAAATACTCAACCATTAAGAAATATCTCGAAAGGGTAAAAACTCTCTCATAAGCCTCTCAAATTATTTAAAGTAACTCATGCGCTCAACAGTGATAGAATGAGAGGAGATATTAGCATTGGACATTGGGTGGAAAAAACACTAGTGGATGGATCTAATCATCTCGTAGTTGCAAGACAACACCCTCTAAAAAGATAAGTTCGACACAAAGAAATTACAAATGTGTATTGGAAATTATACCATATTCAACATATGTCTATACAAATGGTACAATATGTTATGAAAGAATCACATGAGAGAATTTATGAATATCACAATAATTCTTGACCGATATCTACTAAAACCCGCAGGATAGTTATTAATCATTAGCTCTCTAAGATGAATGTTCATCCTTTACCAAAAGATGTCATGCTTGTTTGAGATTCGCCTTCTGAATTCCTCAACATCCTAAACCGCTTTATGGAATGACATCTCATTGGATGGAAAAATCCTTAAGTAACCTTTAAACGCAAAAACTAGTCACCCATATTCAAGACATAGGAGTTTCCTTATCCTTTGGGGCTCAAGGCTGAAAATAGTAAAAGAACATATTTACGATTGATAAACAATTATAATATTCACATAAGATTTTGAAGGCCCTTATAAAGGCCCAACTATTAGGGTGTGGCTAGGTCGAGGCAACGTTAATGGCCCTTTAAAATATTTAATTGAAATTTCAAGAAAGGTAGTCTTATCACTAACTTGCTAAAAATGTTTTGTAAATGTAAGTAAAGTTTGTATCCTCCACTCGGTGTTTTGCCATACACACACTCTCTCTTTGTGCAGAACACACAGATTATGCTCTCGTCATCTACCTTTTAGGTCAATCTAAGCTTGACAAAATCATCGAGATCACCAAACTCAGATTTCTCTCTCAATTGATCATCTTTCACCCATGTAATGAAGTTTTCTGCATAAGGGTATAGGGGTCAAACAAGCCTTTTTATGACCTAGATTCTATGGACAACGTAATGGGTCATCCTTTTCAAAAATAGGAAAATGTGAAAAATAATGTATAATTTGAACAGACAGGGTGAATGAGAATGAAATCCCAACCCCCTTCACATGGAATATCGAGACACAAGGAGTACACGTAGGAGATGAAGAGAACCTAGGAGGAAAAGGGGAAAGAAAGAAGTGAAAAAGGAATGAGAAGAATGTGGAAGGCCTATAGGTAAAGAACTTTGCATGCCTAAAGAGGTGAAGTCGCCACGCTAGAGAGGTGGTAAGTGGCGGAGGAAGTGAGAAACATAAAGGCAACAAGAGAGTGACTGGTGTTACATTATAGGTGAGCGGTTCGGTATCGGTAAAAATGAATTAATTATATATGGAAAAAAAATATACACTGTAGTGTAATTCCCATCATTAGAGTCGGATCCACATGTATATGCTATAGTTATTGAGGTTGAAAAGCTATTGGATAGCTCACGATATGTATTGCGGTGTTGTTTGCATTTGAAGTATCGCAAACTTTGTTAAATGACGATGTTTATATTCGTGAACGAGTTGTGGTAGAACTGGATAGGTAGTTGATACTACTAAGGTTAAATTTGGTTCAATACCTGTTATTTAACATATATATGTTCATCCCTAAGTTGTTGTTTTTCAGTAGATGTAGAACGAGGCGATGCTTGGTAATTGCTTGGTTGGAATTATCGTTGTCTTGGAGACCTATATAAATATGTATATATTTGTATAGCTTTTAGTATAGGGTAGCTCCTAATGTGTAAAGATTTTTCTTTTGATACATATTGTATATATAAAAATATGTATATGTGTGTGTTGGGACTTTTAAACGATTAGATAAATTTACAAATCGAAAAAATTTTCTCGTATTTTTATTAAATAGGGTGTCATAAATAAGGTCATTTTATTATAATGATTAATGTACCTAATAATTTTTTAAGGTATGTATGTAACTTTCAAAAGATTGCCAATTTAAAAAGGATGGGGTACTCATGGAAGGATATAAGTTAATAGTTAATAGTGCATAATATACTTAATATTGAACAACTTTGAAAGAAAAATGTGTTGTGATAACTTAACATTGAAAGAAGTATAAAATGAATGTGTGGGTACATGTTTGTGCCATTGTGTTATTTCAGATTATTATTGGAAAGAGAAAGTTTTGAATTATTTGTTTCTAAAAATTGATTTTTCACTTTTTTTTTTATTTTTCTCTTCAACTAAATAAAAATACACATCAATATTCATGTTTTTCTTTTCTTCTTTTTTACTTTCTTTTTTTTTTGGTCGAATCTTTTTTTACTTTCGTGTTGGTCAACAAACATGACCTTTTGCTGTGTTCTTTTTTGTCGAAAAACATGACCTTTTGTTGTTTTTGTTCAAAAAACATGATCTTTTGTTGTCACAACAAACATATCCTTACGTTATCAAAAAACAAACAAACAAACACATCCTTACTAAGATTCCTCTTCCCTTTTTTTTCAGAATGGGTTTAGATTGTGGGTCCAGAAAAGTTCAATCTCAAAGCATCGACCCAAGTCACCATTAAATTGGTTGAGTCAATAAAAAAATTATTTATTAACAAAAATTTAATTTGATTAAACAATATATAAAATTAATATTAATCATTAATTTTTTTATTTTCATAATCTTATTTCCACAACTCAGTAGAAAAGAAACTCATAGGAGCCAATACAATTGACCAAAAACCATGTATCTCTGTAAAAAAAAAAAATTAATTTCAGACCCCTTGGGTTTCTTTTTTTATTAACAGACCCAATTAACTCTGCCTTGTTGCATTGCCAGTTCATAGGCCATTTTCTTGGCCCCTTTTCTGTTTTCACCTTATCTTTGATGCCATGTAATGCGGAACATTGCTTTTAACACCAGCTCTCTTCCTATTTACACCACCATCTCTTTTTTATATAAGTGAAATAAGCCAAGATATCCAATACCATCCCTTAAACACACTCTTCTCTTACATAATAATAATACATTATCTACACCCGAAATTCAAAATTCATATAGCTCCAAGTTTTTTCTGGTTCACACGAATTTCAAAATCTATACAACGCATTTGCTTTTCTAGATTTTGAAAGTTGAGTATTTGTAATTTCTTTCTACAAATTCCAAAATGAGTATGTTGCATGTGTTTCACCGGATTTTGAAATCTGGGGGCTACTACCTAATTCTAATTCCTACCTGTGGATTTCAAATTTTAGAAGAGCATATGCAAGGTAAAAATTTTGAAATCCGTAGAAAGGAATTACAAATTCCTAGATATTAACCTTCAATGAAGTAGATTTTATGTATGGATTTTGAATTCTGTATGAACTAAGCAAGGAACTTGGAGTTACACAGATTTCAAAGTTCGGGCAATGATTTTGTCTCGATTATAAACAAATTAGACAAATTTTACATAAATTAAGATAATTGATTAAAAGTTGATATTTACATCAATGTTATCAAATATTTTATGTATTTATCTAAAGTGTCCTTCATTTATTACATAAAGACTTTAGTTGTTTTAGAAATATATTTAGGAAGGATATATTTAGTATATAAATATTTAATAGTATTAAAAAATATACTTTTATTTATATTTAAGATAAAAAAATATCTCTGATGAACAAATTGAGTATATAAATAGTAAATAAGTGTGGAGTTGAAAACATTGTTCTCTAATTTGAAAAAAAAAAGACCTCAAACATATAAGGTGAAGTATATAAGGTGAACTTTGCGTTTACATTTCTGGTCCATTTTACCTTCAACGTATATGAGGGGACGTTTGGTTCCTAATTGCGTTGACATTAATGTAAGTTTATATATGTGATATATTATTTTCATGAAGTTTTTTCAGTTTGGTTTGGTTGCCCTTTGAACATGAATGGAATGGAATGATTTGTTGACAAATTTTGGAAAAGGAAAAGAAAAATGAACACAAGTTGTTGACAAAGGAAAAAAAATACCAGTTCAATTCCTAGTGGTCGTAACACGTATTCTTTATCTTAGTTCATCTTTCTGGAAAACAAAAGGTTTAATTTTTTTTTAATTTCATTATATTTGATTTTATTGAAACATGTGTGTTTAGTTTAATTAATTTTGCTCTATTAGAAATCACCTGGCAAAAAACACTGGATTAATTGGAATGCTCTGTAATTGTAAAGATTTTTGAACAGTCATCTAATAATATATCTACGGTAATTTTATATTACTTAACAATTACAATGCAGGATAGTTAAACCTTTTTGTTTAAGATGAGTATTGTTATTCCTTACGAGTACCACCCTGCGCATTCATTATCATAATTACCTCAACAATTTAGCTTAGGTTCGAATTAGTTTACATGTAACTAGTTAATTAGGGATAATTGTTAATTTTTACTGTGTACTCCATTTGCGAGAACAACCAATGAATATCTGAAATGACTGTTTTGAAATTTTTTTCTTACTTAATTACTACTTTAATATGAACTAGAACTAAATTGGCAATCTAAGGTATCAAATTAAACTTCAACAAATAAAAATAAAATTTAATGTAAGATTGGCTTTAATTATTTAATTTTTGAGCAAACCTAAAGTATTCTTCTATTTTTTTTACCGGCACAAAATAATATTAAAAGAGGTTAAAGAGGTATCTTAATCCATATACAAAATCAAACAATTATAACCATATAAGACATAACAAAGGTTCTCTATATCATTTCATAAATCCTTTAAAAAAGTCTTTCATTCGAGACTTAAACCAAATTCAATTTTTAAGTTGTATTCTTTGGTTAAAAATTGAAGATTAATTTTTTAAAACGTAGATATTATTAAAGTGGATTTTGTTTTCTTTTATTATATTCTTTCTTATATATGAAAATATTTGAACTTCTTATATGTTATTTTATTTGAAGAAAAAACTATTTTTTAAACTAAAAATCATTTAATGTAATTTTTATATGTTTATTTAAACTTAAAAATAGAAACTGAAAATAATTTATTTAAAAAACTACTTTAAACAATTTCTCTAAAAAACCATTAAAAAACTGAAATAAGATATTAATTTACTTTTAAAAAACATTTTTTTATAGTTGTAATCAAACATGCCAACTTATTTTAATAATCACTTCTTAGAAAAATTACTTTTTAAATAACTACTTGATTTTAAGCTAATGGCCTATTATAATTATTGACTAATTATACCGAATTTTATTGATTAACGTTGATTTTGATACAAATTTGTGTTTACAAAGTATGGATACCCTATTCACTTATCATGAGTTTTTTTATGTAGCCAATTACACAAATAATAAAAATGTTTAACAATATCAAAACGAAAAATAAATATGGTCCTTTTACGTGTGTAGCATTTGATTTTGAATAATATGCAATTCCAGTCACATTCAAGGGGGTGGCATGGGCAGTTACCAAATGTACTGTGCGCGTGTGCCCACCACCTCTAAGACAGTGACTATAATAACTGTTCTTGACATTGGGATGTTTGGTTTCTTTTTAGAATTAACTAATTTTAAAAATAGATTTTACATTTATATAAAGTTTTAAATATTTTAAACAACTTAAATAATTAATATTAATTTTTAAATTTTTATAATTTTATTTTATTAACAACGTAAGTGTTGTGTTAGCGTTGGATCTTGGAACCATTTCCAGATATCTGTGCATGTTATCATTTGCTTCTCCAACAAGGAACCAAATGTGGTGACAGGTCAAGGCACCTCTAATTGGTGTACAAGCTTTGTTCGCTTCTGATACGTTTTATTCTCAGCAGGAAAAATCTTTTAAGCAATTCTCATTAAACTTTGCGGTATGAGTGGATTTGGTTTTCAAGAAAAAACGCAAGTGTAGTTTAATTTGGTTTGCTGAAATAAAAATACAAAAAATTAAATTATTGAGGGTTGTATTGGTTTAGTTAATATAATTTTTAAATATTTATTTTAAATATCAAATATGTAGAAATTTAATAAAAGCAATATCATGGGTTTAGAATTTGAACTTGTGTTCATAAGATTATGGGGTGAAATTTCATTGATATGAAAATTTTACAAATAAATTATTTGTGTGTACCTTTGTTAGCATTTATTGAATCTTAAATCATATTTTGATCTTGATGAATCTCGAGACTCAACTATCTACACTTTTTGTTCATTAGAAGAAATATTTGTAACCAATATAACTTACAGAAACATTCATACAATCAATACAAATTATATAGTCAAACTTACAAATTAAAAAAAAAAGTGTGATTTATTGGTAGTATATACAAAGACATATTAATTAAAATATAGCTTTCAACCTTACTTAACCATATAGAAAACCACAACACATGCATAAGATAATACAAATGATACTCTTAAATTTACAAATACTCTTTCCGTCACCACAACACATGCATAAAATAATACAAATGATATTCTTAAATTTGCAAATACTTTTTTCATCTTTCTAATAAGCCTTATTATATTATTTTACATTCATTAAGAAATTTAGTTATGTGAGTTAAATGTATTAAAGTTAATGATTATTCTTATTATGCTTTCAAATTTATTGTTCATATTAATAAAGGGTGAGAAATGAATTTTCAAAATTCCATTAATATTAAGAGGAAAAAGTTGTCATTAATAAGGGTATGTGTTTTGAGAAAATAATAAATACACATTTTAAATTAAAATGGGTCTTATAAAAAGGAACAATAAATACTCCAAAATAATAAGAAAGGATTGGAGTGAATAATAGATAACATGATATCACAATTTATTAATATTTAGTTCACACTTTACGGTTCATAATACTACCTCTGATTTTAAATATAAGTAAATTTTAGTAAAATTTTTTGGTCTTATAATATAAACAAAATCATACATTTTCAATGTCATTAAATGTACCAAATAACTCATCCTTGAATATATTCCTGAGGATGTATCTTATGAGAAATGTTCTCTTAGGTAAGAGTGAAAACAATAAATTTAGACCATACAACTATACATAGATGGTTATAATTAAAAGATTTTTAAAATCACATGATTACTTAAAAAGTCACATGAATGATATATTCTAATCTCGATTATCCATGATAAGATCTGATGATTCAAATTTGATGTTTTCACTCTCACCTAAAAGAACATTTCTCATCAAATACACCGTCTTCCCAAAATTACTAATATTTTGTGTAATAAATGACATTAGAGGTATGTTAATTAAGAAACTATGCCAAATTTTTTATAACATTAATACAAAAAAAATATTTTCAACTATTATTCTTAATACATGTGAAATTAGGTACTTTTATTTATATTTAGAATTGAATGTAGTATAAGTAAAAAAAAAAAAAACTTAACTATTACTCCCTCCAGTTCTTTTTATTTGACGTGTTTTTGAAAAACATGCGTATTAAGAAAATCATTAAATGATTTTGGAATATATAATTTGACCATCTAATTTCTTAGTTTAGCCTTATATTTTTCTCTCCTTATCTATTTCACATCTTTATTATAATCATTTAGTTGAAGACTAAGGGTATAACAAAAATAAATAAATAACTAGTTGCTTAAATTTCTAAAATGAAAGATAAAAAAAGATAAGTTTTTTAAACTATATAAAAAAGAAACGTAGGGATTATTATGTATAATATGATTTGGTTTGGTTTTCTGAATATAAAACCATGTCAAATAGAACCTATGATTGATTTTTATAAGTTGTGATTTGGATAGATTTAGTTTAAAAGTTGTTCACTCATACATAATATACACATGCGTTTTAGGTGTGCTGGTGTTGATTGAACTAGCTTCAATAATGGTCTGGCGTGTTTTTAGACCTTTTTACCAAAATTTTAAAAAATACTCTCTCTTTCTCACATACACACACACATGTGTGTGTGTGTATATATATATATATATATATATATATACACATATATTTTATTAGCAAAACAAAATAATATTAAAAAAGGTACAAAAAGTACCCTAACTCATATACAAATATAAGTTAATTACAACTCAGATAAGTATAACAAAGACTCTATAAACCATTCAACATAACTTCTAAAGAAACCATTTAGCTTAAACTTTAACCAAATTTAAGACCTATATTGAACCGGCTCCAACATATTCTCGATAGACACAATAACACCATTAAAAATTACATTGTTCTTTGCAATCCAAATAGTCTAAATAGTAGCAAATCACACTATAGCCAGATCAATTTTACTCTTATTATGAAAACTATAACCCAAAGTACAATCAAAATGTTTCTTTCCACTATCATGTATCACCGAGCAAAAATCCAACCAATCAAAACACATTTGCCACAATGAATAAGATACTTTGCAAGGGAAAATAGATGAGAACAACATTCCACACATTCGCCACAAAAGACACATAAAGCAGATGACTCAAGCCCTCGTGTAGATAAACTATGTTTAATTTGAACTCAATCAAGAATAAGCCTTCATCTAAAACCTCCCACTTTAAGGGGTACAACATTATTCTAGAAGAATCACACAAAAGATGAATCCCACAATGCTGAATAATGTAGCAAAACACAATATGTAGACTTGACAAAAAAAAGACCTGACGAAGATCCCAACCAACCCCAAGCATCTGGAGCAGCCGCATGCACACCAACAAAACTTTCAAGATTATGAATAAAGGATGACAATAACTCTCGTTCCCATACAAAAAACTTTACGCCACTTAAGATCCCAAACCCACACGTTGTCCACTCATTCACCCATTTCGGCTATAAATGCATGTTGTTGAGACAAAATTAAGAATAACCTATTATACCTGGATTTTAAAGATATTTTCCCCCACTCAACAATCACTCCAAAACTTTGTTTTTAACCCATTACCAACCACTTTCCTTAAATTATACCTAAACCAACCACACACATTAGAGCTTCTTATAACACTCCTCGGGTTCCTCTTGACTCTTTCCTAAAAACCTATCAATCCTCTAACTTAACATCACACCCATACTTTGATTCTAACACTCTACACCATAAACTCTCATGATCTTCTAACAACCTCCACACCCATTTTCCTAACAGAGCACTATTAAATTTTTCCAAATCCCTTGCCCTCAACTCACTAGCCTCTTTACTTCGACACACTCATTCCCATTTAACCCAACATATTTTTCTCCCTCTTCCCACTACCCCACAAAAAAGATCGTTGCATAGAGGTTAATAATTTTATAACAAAGACAAGTCCCTTAAAAAGAAAAGAAAAAAAGAGAGAGAATGAAGATAGTATAAATTTAATAAGATAGAGATGACCACCAAAGGATAGATGATGTTAGTTCCAAGGGACAACTTCTTCTAAAACTTCAAAACAATAGCATCCCAAGTACTCTTTCTCCCTGGATTCGCTCCCAAAGGAATACCAAGATACATAAAAGGTAGCCTCATAACTTTGCAATTTAGCAAATCTACATACCTAGCCACTTCCTCCACATTATCCAAAATAACTCCCTACTTACTTTTAAAAAAATTAACCTTCAACCTAGAAGCCAATTCAAAACATCTCAACACACTGTTCAATGTCATAACATTCCTTAAAGACATTTCAACTTGTCACCCAACCATTAACATTATAACTCAATACCTTCATTGGCAATTGTATTCACCCCACCCTATGTTCCCCTAACCAACTAATTATTTCTTTTGATTTATCTCATCTCCATATCCACCAAACGCCTAATAATATCCCTATCGTCACCATCAACTGTAACACCTAATTTTTTTTCCTATCTCCCATAATGAAACAACCTCTGAATGATTATTCTTTATCCAAACAGAATCATCACCAATATTTCTATGACTAATAGCTTTAGGTACAGTTGATTGAATGGTAGCCATACTACCTTCACTAACAATACCATGATTAGGAATCGCATCATTGGGTTCGTCTAGCTCGCACCAAAACTCTTTCCAATCACATAATTACCTTCTTAAATTCTTCTTTATTTGTTTTTTTATTTTTACCATTCGTTTACTTAAATTATAAGGCATTAGGTGCTCCCATGAGGCAACACAAGAAGGAAATAATTCAGAATGAATAAAAGAATGCTTACCCTCATGCACATCTGATGATCTATCCTCATATCCATCCAACAATACACACTTATTATTAAATTTTCCATATTAACAATTGTTTGAATCGTGCTATCCAAAACATCATGGTTTTCAAGTGGAGCCAATTCACAAGAACTGCGCCTGGATCCTTCATCCTTTATCAAATTTAGTCCGTAACAAAATAAAACATCCTTTAATTTTTAATTATACCCAACTGACACATCCACTTCACTATTATCAAATGACCCCATTTCTTTTTGTAAAACATTACCTTCATGCATTAACACCGCTTGGCCCATGTACACCTTACGACTCTCCTTTTTGTTCAAATTCATAAATGTCACTTGTCCACCTCTTATAGCATCCACATGCTCACCCAAAGCCATGCATGTGCTCACGTTGTCTTCCATATTTTCACCGCAATTATGCTTCGAGCAAATATCCATTTCTTCGACACAATTGGGTTGAGACATTATATCTCTATATGGTCCAATTTGATGCACTGATTTCAAGCATTTTTCACTAACCATGTCCAAGTTTAATGAATTTATCCTTTTTATTTGTTCCATGACATTACCCCTCAGATCCGGAGCTATATCATCGGTTACCATTTTATTTGTAGTTTTTAAAGGAGACATCAATTTTGAATTTGAAATACCTTTTAAATTCCCAGAATTACCCTTGTTTGAAAATCCATCATCCGACATGGTATTCCAGTTATCTTCCTCGCCCATTCTGAATCATCATCATCTATAACTGATGAATTATCTGAGCAACCATAATGGCCCCTATAGCAACAACAACCTTTTCCTTCCTCTCTTCCTAATTCCTTAACACATCAGATAGAAAATATTTTCCCATTTATTTTAATATTTTGTGATGTAACACATTTCCTGTTGTCGAAGTGTGAACCAGGATTCTTGCATACTCCAGTTTACCCGTGCATCTTGTATTGTCGTCCATCATTACATATGAACCAAACAATGAGGCTAACTTTTGGAAAAAAACACTCCTGCCATACATTTAAAGGAAACCTCAAACACCTCACCCACACCAATCTATGACCAGATACCCGTCCTGGTTCCCATGGTGTTAAAGAATCAAACACAGATGCCAACCACACATTTGCATTCATCAATATATCATGTAGATCATCACCCTCTAAAGTTGAAATATACACTAAGTTACCCTCATGTACCTCAATCGAATTGTAGAGAGACCTTCTGACACAAATGATTCATATAGGGTGGCTAACCTGGAAATATCAAATAGTCGCCCTACATATCCATTCTTTACCTACTCCATAGGCCACTATCAATTGACATCTTATAACCATGCCAATCAGATTCCTTACTCTTCTCACACACACCTAGCTTCACATTCCCTCCATCCTTTGCCTCCAAAACTTTGCTTGGCCTCCACTTTTAATGGCTTACACATAAGAAACATTATTATTACATTGTTGAGAATTTTGCCCATATAACGACGGGATTTTAACAACTTGTTTCTCGTGTGTGAACCTTGGGATATTAACGCATAACTTCATATTCCCAATGCGTACTTGATCTAATAGTTTCTCAATTACCATTGAATTCACCACATCTAGAAACCTCACAAACCCATATTTTCATCCATTTTTGTGTCTCTTTTCCAATACAAACACCTTTCAAACTCATCCCTACCATAGAAACATTCGCTATAAATCTTGGTAATTCCAGTTCTCCAGAAAATTTATGAAATAAAATGACGTAATTCTTCCATGCATTGGCCCTTGACTCTTCTTCCCATTCTTCCTTGGAAACTATCCCCTGGAACTCACATTGTCTTTTTTGTAGGTGACACTGTTGATGTCCCTGTACCCCTCACGCTCACACTCTCTCATCTCTCTTATCTCACCAGTATCACTCTTGGAACCCTTTACGTTGTTTTGTCTTACTCACACATATATGTTTAAAGCCAAAATGATTTTCTTAATTTTACAATCTATTTTGTTATTTTAATTTCACAGGAAATTTAATATAGAAAACTAAGTTTCTCATGTTTGCAATGTCATTTTTAAAAAATATTTTTAAAAAATTAAGTTTACAAGAAAAAATATTTAAGGTATATTTTACAAATAATTTCAACAAAAGTTTTTAAGTGAGAAGTGATAAAATTAGTTTCACAAGTAGGGGGAAATTTTAGTTATATTTACAGAACATTTCTCAAAATATTTATATAAGCATATCAAACGCATTATATCTTTTCAGGTAATTATGATTCATACAAAATAAAAACATTCTAGATACCAAATACCCCAGTATTTAATATAACTACAAATGAATTAATGTAATTTAATTAACTTTTAACTCTTAAATATATTACTTTATTACCTTTTAGTCATTTAATTGAAAAATGTATTATTTCATTAAAAAGTTAAATTTCTATCATAAATAAGAATATAATTAACCAAGCATATTTTAATTCTAATTCTAATTCTAATTCTAATTCTAATTATACCCGGTATTTATTTTAAGAGATATTAATGTCAACTAACTAGCATATTCTACTCAAATATTCTATGCATTAGGACTTGTAAGAATATAATTGAAGGGAAAATAACTTTATCAACAAGTTGAAATATCAACCTTTTGTATTATACATTTTATATATCTTTATTTAACATCAAAGTATAAAATACAAAGATAAGTTTAAAATTTTATCTATCTGTCTATATATATAAATATAAAAGGGTAAAAGATTTGTTTGATGTGTTATATATATTTACAACTTGATTTTATGTTTTTTGTGTAAATTTGGTCCCTCATATTTAAAAATATTCTCAAAGTGTTCATTTCCATCAACTCAACTAACAAAAGTTTATTATATATTTGTTTTGTGAATTGTTATAAAATTCCTAAAAAAACAATAGATATTATATTTTATATCAATTTTGTAATGCATACAATAAACTTCTATTATCGAAATTGAGTGGATAATTTTAAAAATGTTTCGAAACATGATGGACTAAACTGACATAAAAAGATATAAATAGTCAAATTAAGACCTAAATAATATATGACACCAAACATATATTTTATAAAAAAAATGTAAAAATAATAAAGCAATAGTTGATTGCATGAGAAGCTATAGAAGGAGCATTTATTTTAATTTATATAATATATATACACACAATGATGTAATTGGCAACAAAGGCAAGGACTATATATAATTTATTTCCCATATATTGTCTTGGATGTTCGGTTGAATTCTATTGTTTTTAGCATTACTGTAAAAGACGTTTTTGAATACTTGATAAAACTCTAACATCAATGTTAACAATGTTAAAATATAAAATTAGTCTATTTTTGTCTTATTGTTTCTACCTATAAGCAATTGTTATGGAAGGATAGGAGTTGGTGAACAATTGACTTGAAAGTTGGAAGTTTGTGGGCTTTATACGTAATGTTAATCTAGAAGAAGCCTACCTTTTTATCTTTCAATTGTCTTTCTTACTAGTGTCTTTTGCCACGACTTGTTAAAATTAATGATTTAAAATTTAAGAAATTGTGGAAAGCACATGTTCATTGTTATCCAATCTATAAATTCATGGAACAAAAGAAGGTTCTATAACTAACAAATTATACGTATACGTATGTATAGGTATAAACTCTTGTTCTGTAATTTCCCCTAGCCGGCAGTACTAATATTGAAATGCTTGGGAAGCTCCATGGAAGCAGAAACAAAGAAAAAAAAGCAAGGAAAATGTCATCAAAGTGACTTGTTCAACTCTTTGTTTTTTTATTATTTATTTCAAACTAACAAACTAATCAATACATTTCTTGCATATTAGTATCCAACTAGGTCTACGGGTTTTATGATTTTGGTTTTTCATACTTCGTATATTTTAAAATATTGCACTATAATTATTTTAATATAATTAACTTTTATTAATAAAAAGCTATACAAAATATCCATAATAGTGATATATATTATTTTTTTACCTGCACGTTATAGTCTTTTTTTTTTGTTTTTAGTATTCATGTTCATGAAGGGGAAAATAAGTTATTGTTTTTAAAAATTGTACTGAACTAATAAAAATATGAATATAAATTCAATAATTATATATATTATTTTCATCCATATATATTAGTATTTTTTAAATACATTAATATATATTTAAAATATAAACAACATAACTTTAATTAACACTACTAAAAAAATACCAAACATCGATGGGACAAAGTCGTTGCTAAAGTACCTATACTTCGTTGCTAACTACATTAGTGACAGTATTTTTGACGGGAGATACGTCATCGCTAAATAGCTCGTCGCTGATTGGTTAGCGACAACAACAACACCTCGTCGCAACGTTTTCGACAGAGTCTCTAAGTTTCGTTCGTCACTGAGTTTCTCTCATGGGTGGTCACTCTGTCCGTCGCCGGTGATGACAAATTAGCGACCAAGAGACACCGTCGCTAATGGATAACAAATTAGCGACGACGCTTTACCGTCGTTACTTGACAACATATTAACGACCTCAATGGGTGTCGTCGCTACGTGACAACATAATATTTTTACACTATATTTTAAATATATATATATATATATATATATAATACCATCATTTATAAAAAATTAACAATATATCTTATTTAGTCATGATATGAAAAAGTAGAGAAAACTAACTAATATTTAATCACTTCCTATTAAATGAAATATATGTTTTCACCCTTCATTATACTTTAGTGTTTAGATATGCAATGCACAAATTAATATTTAAGTGAGTTATTTTTTTAAAAAAAAATCTTTAATTTTTTCAACTATTCTTACTAGTGATGGACCTATGTATCTTTGAGGGTGTGCAACTGCACCTCTAGGATAAATAAAATTAGTGTTAATTATCCTAAAATTTACATTTTACCCTTACTAGTTTCATTTATTTGAATCCATTGGTTGACTAATCTATAAAAGACTTTATTAAAAGTTATTAGTAATTAATATCTAAAAACTTTTTCTCTTCATCCTTTCTTTACTTTGTATCTTTTATTATATTTTTAAAAAAAAACTTCTCTAGTTTCTTTGTTTTTGGTAACACTTCTCATGACACTCTCATTTCTCATTAATTATATTTTATTCAAATAAAGCTTCACTTTGCATCTCATGACACTCATTAATGTTTTGTTTTGTTATCTTTCACTGGTTTGAAGTTTTAGATAGTCAGACCATCTATGGCTTATAATACATTTGTTATATCTAATTAAGATTTCTAAATAGGACAGACTCGTGTCTATCCCATTTACTCCTATATCTTCATATATGAAAATAGTTATTATTACTTTTTTTTCAAAAATTGCTTCCACTAACTCAAGGTCTTGAATTTGTCACTGATTATTACAGTTTCTCCCTTCATCATTATGCGAAGACACAACTTGTAGCTTGTAGATTATTTTAAAATAAGTTGTCATTATATAATTTTTTTCTTATAATAATGATGATGATTTGGGTCTCACACTGGCCCAAAAAACACGAAATTGAAATTGTGCCCCCTTGACACAAAGACACTTTACGCAAAGCACCTGCCAAACTCAGCATTATCCTGATCCCTTGACCAGAGTCCTTTAGGACTAGAGTCAGGGAAAATCTGAATGATCTGCTTGGGGTACACTGGTGGTCAACCAGTAAAAGATGTCAGGAATGTTTATGAAGGTGTTAACTTTTCCTGTGATTTATGGATCCATACTAATACAACATCATGTGGGACTTAATTGCCACCAAACTCTATAAATACTTCTCATTATGACCACCAAGGTATGTTACATAATATAACTTACACCCGAGCTCTGATATTAAGCATCTAGAATGACTTGGGTGTCGGGTTGTCCTTGTAGGTGACACCATCTTTTGTCTATCAATGCGATAGACCAACATGATAACTAGAGAAGAGACATTAAGGCTTTTGATTCTCCATTGGACCAGAAGATATTGACCCGGGGGTGCTAACCAATTTCCTGAGAGTAACCAGGGTGGCACTATGATAGAGCCATGTCATCGGATAACTTATCTACAAATGACTCAGATAGCATATCCGGGGTCCAAGACTCATGGCAACCACGGTTCCAAGATTATGACCCCGGTCTTATCCTGACAACCAGACAATTAGTCAGAATCGGTATAGGTTGTGTGTCCCTGCAAACGCTGTAGCTACAATAAGTTAGGAAGAAGGTCAAATCAATTCCTAAGCTAAGGTAAACACTATAAATACAGCTCATTTATTACTGAAGAAGGATCTGATCTAATTTGAGAGTTACCTCCATAATACCACATTTCCTGTAATACCGTACTGACTTAAGCATATCTTTTGCAGGTTTACCTCCGGTGTGTTCCCTCGGCCTCGGTGCGGACAAACAACATTAATTCCACCTTTAACTTCAAGAACTTAGGATTCCCACTGAACCTGGGTATAAAATAGCGTACTCCACTGAGGCGGTGTAAAACTGAGAGTTTGAGAGGTAACTACGGTCAAGGTTATTAATCCTTGACCCCGGTCAAGACAATCAACTCTTGACCCTGGTTCCTGAACAGAACAGATATAATATCGGATTCCCACTAATCCAATATAATATACAAGAAAGCTTTTACCCTATTACTGATACCAGTTGTCAGTTTGAGAGGTAACTACAGTCAAGGTCATTAATCCTTGACCCCGGTCAAGACAATCAACTCTTGACCCTGGTTCCTGAACAGAACAGATATAATATCGGATTCCCACTAATCCAATATAATATACAAGAAAGCTTTTACCCTAGTACTAATATCAGTTGTGTTATCCTCATACTAGATAGTTCAAATGATATTTATTTAGATATATATATATATATATTATGATCATGTAAATATTTATTTTTTATTTAAAATAATAATACACATTTATAAAAGAATAAATCTCTAGGTTAGTCATTGTTAAAGTCATGCACTTTAACCCCTAAAATTTTAAAATGTCAATCGTATGACTTTACAAAATGACTTTCAATTTGGTCCCTTTTTGAGAATAAAATGACATTGAAAAATTATAGTATAGAATGGTGATCAAATGCCTTGGTTCCTACATTAGCACTTTTCTTTAAAGTTCAGAGGAAGCTAACACAAGCATAGGCATTTCTAACAAGACTGCAGGTGCAGACTAGCATGCCCTTAATAAATCCCTCAACCTTTATCTAATATCGGTTCATCATGTGACATCAACTATTACATGAGTTCTATAGGGGAGCGATACTATGGCACTCATATTGATATCAGATGGCACAACTAAAAAAACCCTGAACAGCTACCATAAATTAGCGACCACCAACTCCCGTCGCTAAATAGCGACCGCGTTAGCGACCACCCCCACCAAAAAGGGACCCAAAATTTGTTAGCGACTGGATTAGCGACCGGTATATTACGCGGTCGCTAATCCTTGTCAACACCGTCGCTATAATGGTCGCTATATTTTAACTCCACCATTTTTTGTTTCCCGCCTGGGTTTTCAGTTGGCGACAAACAGTTGCGACGGTGTACTACCGTCGCTAATGTTCCCTCCAAGACAAGCGACGGTCTTAACGCGTCGCTATGGTTTGTACTTGTGACGGAAGACTTCGTCGTCGCTATTCTAGAAATAATCCGTGACGGATCTGTGCTACCGTCGCTAAAAATCTAGCGAATAGTGACGGAAGCCCTTTGCCGTCGCTACTATTTTCACCTTCATATATTTTTTGTTGTGGAAGTTAGTGACGGTTTGGCGGTGCCGTCGCTATTTGTGTAGAGGTTAGTGACGGTGATGCTCTACCGTCGCTATGTTTTTCGTCTAGAGGTTAGTGACGGTGGGGGTGACGTCGTCGCTAATATTCAGGAGATTAGTGACAGATGTGTTCGCCCGTCGCTATTAATTTCGCTTCCCTCCACTTTTTCCTTTTTATAATTGAATCTAGCGATGGTGGGTTGTAGCCGTCGCTAAGGTCAGGAGAATAGGGACGGAGGTGTGGTACCGTCGCTAACTGTGGAATGTTTACGACGTCGTTAGCGACGAGTTAGAGCCGTCGCTAAGTTTTTAATGTAACTCGACAGCAACCCCTTTCCCTCTCAGTCGCCCTAACTTTCCCTCTTAGTCACCTCTCCTCCCTGCCTCCCTTCGTCCGGCGTCCCCCTCCTCCCTTCCTCCGTTCACCTCCCTTCCTCCCCCCGACTTAGTCTCTCATCTCTGTCCTTGTCCCTCCGTTCCTCCGTCCTTGTCCCTCCGTTCCTCCGTCCCTTTCCCTCAGTTCCTCCCCTCAAAGTTCCTCCCTCAGTTACTCTCTCATCTCCGTCCTCTTTTATCGCCCCAATATTCGGCCTCCGAGAGCCTCTCTCCCCCAGGTTCCCCCTTCCCCGGCTAGTTCCATCTCTCTCTCAGGCTCCGACAGTGGTTGTGAAGCTCCCTCTGTTTTCAACACGAACCGACGAGAGTGGTAGTTCTTCCTCTGTCAACAGTTAGGTAATCTCCCTCAGTTTTCATTAATTATTTTGCTGTTGGTGGAAGTTATAGTTCTCCTCACTGTTAAACATTGGTTTTTCAGTTTTGAATAATCCGTTGGTCCTAGTTGTTTATAGTTTTGAACTTGGTGTTTCAGTTTTTTACTGGCTGTGATGGTGTTTATATGATGTTAGGCATTTGTAGTTATATAAGTGTTTTCTACTGGCTGTGATGGTGTGTATATGATGTTAGGCATTTGAGTTATATAAGTGTTTTCTACTGGCTGTGATGGTGTTTCAGTTTTCTACTGGCTGTGATGGTGTTTCAGTTTGTAGGCATTTGTAAGCATTTGTAGGCATTTCAGTTTTCTCTGGCTGTGATGGTGTTTCAGTTTCCCTTTTCACTTTTAACTTATCAAACAAAACTTATATAAGTGTTAGGCATTTGTAGGCATTTGAGTTACATGTCAATTCAAACCCTAAACCATAATTAGACCTGTTTTGAACTCAAACCCATTTCTTGTTAAATTCACTCACCATGGCCACTTGAAATTAAGTAGTAGTGCTTAATTAAGAACCAGAAAATTGATCAACAAGATCAAAGGGAAAATGAAAATTTTGCCTCTGTTTATATTAACATAAAATTATCCCATAAAAATGAACATTTAGATAGGTATTTCATTGGTTAATGTAAGGCTGCATAAGTTATAACACAATGATTGTTACCACTAAACAACATCTATCCACCTTCAACTATTGAATTGAATAATTATACGCTAGATCATACACCAACTCAAGTCTTAAAATTAAATTGAAAGAGCAAAGTTGTTTATTAAGAAAAACAAAATTTAATTTTAATTAGATATGTTTGACAATCAACAACAATAGTCTTATAGATTATAAGGTGCATTTTTATTGAAGCACGTGACAAAAATAGTATGATAGATCTTTAAAGAAAGGAATCTGCTGCAATTTACAATATAGAGAACTATAGTGATATACTCTTTACAAGGACCTTTCTTATTGGGCTTTTAACATATATTTAACATAATAAAATGCATCATTTTATTCAAATAACAGTTTAAAGAAGGTAACAAGGATAAGTTAACTCAAACATGTCATACAAGAAGTGTGTGATGGATCATCAATAAAGTGCTCTACAATGAGCCTAAAGAATAATCTTATGCTCCTCTCAAATACTATCCTTACAAAGAAGTTTCCTATTACCAGGTTACTGCAATAGGACTTCTAACCGTATATTTATGTGACACCCAAGTAAGTGACCCAAATGATGAACCTCCAGTAACGGTTGTTTTTCCATTTGAAACAAATGTCACTGCATAACTCAATTTCTCACCTATTTTCTTGAAACTCAAATTCGTTGGTTCAACTGTTACTGTTACTCCCTTTGGTTTTTCCACTTTCACTGCATAAGAACTTGTAGGATTTCCAACATTTGTGACCACCCTCTTGTATGTCACACTAGCATTTAGTGCAGTTGTGCCAAATAGCACAGCAAACGAGGGGTACTTCAAGTCACCAACTTGAGGAACTGATTTTTTAGAACATTTAAAATTACCCCTTGACCAAGGTAGTTAAAATTGGGATTCTAGGTTGAGTCGTAGAGGGTTTCAATAATCGTAAATCGTAAAATCGTAAATCGTATCGTAAGATTTTAAAAATTCTTATATATACATATAAATTCTTATATTCTTATATATGCATAAAAATTTTAGTATATAAAACACTAAAGATTTAGTTTAAACTTAAATAAATATTAAATAGAGTTTTTTTATGGAAAACCTTAAAAATATGAACCACATGCCCCTTTATGACGGGAAAATTTTGAATGCCCCTTTATGGACCAATGTCACCAATTGGAGCACCTTTGTTGTTCAATGTGAAAGCTATAGTCATGAGAGGGCACCTCATTCCACTAGTTGAACCTTTGCCCAAGTCAAGAAAGCTGACATTACTCACCATGTTACCAGCTGCAGGTGAGGCTGTGTGTGTTCCATGTCCATTGGAATCTTTAGCGGAACGGTAATCCGTTGTTTCATTGATTCTTCCAGCAAACTTCTCATAGCCTTTGAGAAAGACTCGAGCACCAATAAGTCTAGGTTCTAAATAACAGAAAAATAATCTTTGATATAGCCAGTCTTCAACCTCCTGAATCCATTAAAGGCGCCCTATCCGAATCCATTAAACATATATGCATAGGTTTATATATATCCTGAGACTAACCTTTTTTGTTCATTATTTTATCCACAGATGACGGGACGTCGACTGCCCTTCAGTAGGGGTGGTGGGTCCAGGACCCCGGCTTCCCGTCTGGGGACTCCTACCCCAGGGCAGGAGACCACTCCATCACCACCACAGCGGACCACTCCATCACCACTACAGCAGACCACTCCATCACCACCACCACAGCAGGCCACCCCATCACCCCCACAGCTGACCACCCCAGAGCAGACTCCTGGAGTTGGTGGCTTGGAGGACCATGGCCATCAGGCGACCCCACCTCCGGCATCCCCTCTGCCCATGTTGGTACCCGTGCCGGCCGGAGACGAGTAAGTGACTAAACCTCAAATACTTTTATGTTATTTGTATGACACTTTATATTAAACTTTAGTAGAAAGACTTGTTGGTTTATTGGATGTTACTTTAATTAGTACTTGTATAGATTGAATTGTACTGGGCACTCTTCTGTTTGTAACAGGGTAACTATGTAAACTTGGAAATGTTACATTTACAGGGGAGACTCTGCCGAAATTTTGGGTGTCTCCCTACATTGTGTGTTGTTTTACTCCTAACATAATTGTTGTCATTACAGCTTTGTTGATAGTAGTCGCACTACCAAAGCGATTACTAAGGTTTTGAAGGCCCAGTGGGATGGTCCATATATATCTTGGACAGATGCTGGGAAGGTTGTGCAAGATAGGTGGTTTGACACCTTCTCGGTAAGTTCCTAGCTCATTTATTGTGACTTGATTTGTAAAATAGACCTGTTATTAATTTTGATTTCTCAATTCATTTTACAGCGTGATTACCAGTGGGCGGAGGGTATGATTGATGAGATTAGGAAGGTCTTTGCCACAAAGACCTCCAAAATCATCAAGAGTACCCTTTGGAAGGTGAGGGACAAGGGTGAGCGCCCTCGTTGGATCCCGGAGGACCATTGGGACGGGATGGTCCAGAAGTGGGGCGGGGTCCCATTCCAGCAGGCGAGTGCTCGGAACAGGGCCAACAGAGCCGCCGATGCTGCAGCCTCGGTTTACACTGGGGGTAGCATTTCAACCCTCGAGCACAAGAAAAGATTTGTAAGTATATTTATGTTAAACATTTCTATTATCATTCGTCTTACATGTTTACAAATAATAATCTCAATGTTTTTTGTCCACCACAGGAGCAGAGGGAGCACCGGGAGCCTTCTTTGTTTGAGGTCATGCAAATGACCAAGAAGAACAAAGCCGGTGCATGGGTAAACCAGAAGACTACGGAGCTAGCGGTATTTACTTTTAACTGACATATGCTTATAATTTACAAATCAACTTACTAATCCTATCGTTGTTTTTGAATTTACAGGAGGCGTATCAGGCCAGGAGGGCCGAGAAGGAGGCGGACCTGGTGGCTTCCACTCCTGAAGGGGAGGTTCCTCCCACCCTATCTTATTCTGACGACAACGCCATCTATATGGAGGCTGTTGGCGGTGTGAACAAGAAAGGGAGGGTGTTTGGATTGGGTGGCGTCGGCACGCAGCTGGCGAAAAAGGGGAAGACCCCTTCCTCTTCGTCTTCCTCTGGTCTTCCGACTGAGGTCGTTCAGGTAATTCAAAACCTGAACGATGAGCTACAGGAGGAGCGACGTCAGAGGCAGTTGCTGTTGGAGCGGCACGAGGCGGACCGACAGAAGGCCGAGGCGGACCGACAGCGGGCCGAGGAGCAGCACGCCGAGACTCGTCGGCAACTTGCTCAGCAGCAGGAGCTACTGATGCAGTTGATGGCGAGGCTACCTCCCCCCACTTCCCAGGCGCCCCCACCACCACCCCAGGATCCCCCACCACCTTGATTGTAGTTCTTTTATTTATACACATTGTATATTTGATTTTTAGTTATGTTATATTTTCATTCAGTATTTAGTTTGTCATTCTTTATTTATTATGTCAATATTTAATGGTAATTACATTCAAATCACAAAGCCTTTCTACCTATCATTAATAATTCAACCTATTTCATAAATTAATTTAATCTATTATTTTGTTTTTAATAATAATTCATTGCTTCAAAAAAATTATTTTAATTTAATTATAAAATTTTATCAGCCAATAAAGATATTTTTAAAGCTAAATTAACAAAACCAGTCAACATTGGATCAATTTTAAAAAAATTTAAAAATTCTCGTTAGCGACGGTACCCGTCCGTCGCTGACTTATTAACACTAGCGACGGACGTTGTGGTCGCTACCTGACAACCACTAGCGACGGGAATCCTTGGTCGCTACATCGCAACCACTAGCGACGGACGTCGTGGTCGCGACCTGACAACCACTAGCGACGGAAGGTTGTGGTCGCTACCTGACAACCACTAGCGACGGAACGTATTGGTCGCTGTATCACTACCTCTAGCGACGGCACGGGGGTGGTCGCTGGTGTTTTTAGTAGCGACGGGGTCCCGAGGTCGCTGTATGGCAACACTTAGCGACGGCAGCAGTTATTGGGGCAGGGACGATTTTAGCGACGGCCTTACGCCGTCAATAAGTTAGCGACGGCATGTATGTGGTCGCTGATGTGTTTTCGACGAGGGTTTTAGCGACGCCCACCTTCCCGTCTGTGACGCCGTCGCTAAAACAATTAGCGACGGGAATTCCATTGATTAGCGACCAATTCTGTCCGTCGCTAACAGTTGTTTTTTTAGTGGTGTGGTGTCTGTTGCTACCGATATGCTCTCATTATGCTCCTCAATCTTTATTTGATACTGACTCATTAGTGATGTCAGTTGTAAGGGTTATATGGGGGATACTTTGGTGCACATGTTGATAGCAGATACCATGTGTAGCTAACGATATTAGGCTCATATTACTATTAATATACAATTTTTGAATAACTATATTAATATATTATAAAGCAAATATTTCATCTTGTGTACTTAAAATTTAGATGATCATAAAAAAAATTATTCATACAACTTTAAAGTGTTTCTTTTTCAAATTAACTTATACCATATTTCTATTTGGGTTTGATAATGGTTTAATTTCCATATAATATATATGTATAATTTAAATATGAATAGATAATCAGAAGGAGTGAAGTCAGGGCTATAATTTATGAGAGAAATTGAGATGAAATATAAAATTTAGTAATGAATAAATAAAGTTGTTATAAAAAATAAAATAAGATAAAATTAAAATGTAAGTAAAACATAAAATAAATTTAAAGTCGTTAAAAAATAAATTACGAATATAATAAATAAAATAAAATTTAGTAGAATGTAGAATTATTTATGGGACTCGTGAATGAATGAGTACGAAAAGGTGGAGTTGCTAAAATGAGAAAAGTTTAAATCTGAAAAAGTGAGAGGCACCAAACAGCCAACTTCCTTGCCTCCCCATTCTTTCTTGCAACCTTTCTTTTATTATTTTCACTAAATTATTTCACTTATCACATTCTTATCAAATTAACTTATTTTTTATTTTCCAATCTTATAGTACTAATAAATTGCTTTCTCATCTTAATTTGTTACCCGCATTACTGATAATTTCATTTCTTTTGTTTCTATTAAATGAGTTATCATTAAATTAATTTTGTTAACCCACATCATGTTGTATGTGTTATTATATTAAATTTATAAATATTATAAATCATAAAAATATATTTTAAATTTTTAATATTATTTTATTATTTTCAATCCCGCAACAAATATAATAATTAAAATATAATATAATATCGAATGTAGAGTTATTTGCGAGACCCATTTAAAAACTGTGAATAATAAAAGAGATAAATTGCTTGAGTTTAAAAAAGTAAAACTAGATTATATATAAATGTAAAACTCATTTAATGATTGAAATTAGTTAAAAAAAGAAAAATACAAGTAGTGAGAGACTTAACTTTTTTTTAGTTTTAAAAAATAAAAGCATAAACTTAATTAAAATGAAATGTAAATTGATTTATTATTAATATTTATATTATTTTAATCCTTATACGTGGGCTATTAGGTTGATCCGTCCTACCAAGGTGTTGGCCCGTCAAATTGGTGGACTAAACAGGAAGGCCAACCGGGCCTTCATGGATAATGAGTTAAAATTTATATTGAAAGAATAATTCTTGTTTTATTGATCTTGATTTACAATCTCTGCAAGGTGCATATATAATTTTGTCATAGTATATCTATAACAATTATTTATGTAATAGAATCCTTTATCCTTTAACACCCCCTCAAACGAGTGAGTGAGAGAATCCCTTCGAGTTTGTCTGAGTTTGACTAAAACGAGAATGAGAGAGAGCCTTGGTTAAGCAATCTGCAGTTTGATCAGTAGAAGGAACATAGACAATGGTGATTCGGTTCTACAAGACTTGGTCTCTAATGAAATGAATATCAACTTCAATGTGTTTTGATCTTGTGTGTAACACAAGATTGGAGGCTAATGCTTTAAAACTTAAGTTATCACACCATAGTATAGGTTTCCTTGCCATAGGTAGCTTGACCTCTTACAAAAGTGAGCAAACCCATGTAATTTCAGCAGCTAAGTCGGCAAGAGCCCTGTACTTAGATTCTGTGTTGGACCTTGAGACCACCTTTTGCTTTATTGAGCACCAGGCCACAAGATATTCACCAAGGAAGATACAATGACCACCATAGATTTTCTATCCATAAGGTTTATTTCCCAGTTCACATCAGAGAAACTTATAATGTGAAGATCTAAAGATGGTTTTATGTGTAAATATACCTTAGGATTCTCTTTATGCCTTACCAATGAATGGTAGTAGGAGCACTCATGAATTGTCTTAATTTATTTACTGCATAGGCGATGGTTGGTCTTGTGTTAGTTAAATACTGAAGAACACCTATTGCTTGTCTGAAAATGGTTGGATTCTTTATAGGTTCTCCTTCAGTTATATAAGACTTGCCTATGACCATAGGGGTTGGAACAGGGAGAAGAATTTTCCATTTTGAATCTTCTTAATAGATTGCTTATGTACTTTGATTGCTTGAGATACATGTCACCAGAATCTCTAAGGACCTCAATCTCGAGGAAGTAGTAGAGTTGACCAAGGTCCTTTAAGGTAAAAACAATATTGAGTTGCTTCACAATGGCTCTCAAAAATTCAGAATTGCTCCCTGTGACAATAATGTCATCCATATATATTGAAATAAATGTTATGTGATTTTTACCTTTAGAGAAAAAAAGGGATGAATCATTTCTAGTGTTCCGGAAACCCCAGTCAAGTAAAGCATTTTTAAGTCTTTCAAACCAAGCCCTTGGTGCTTGTTTCAACCCATAGATTGCCTTGCCCAGTTTATAAACATGATTTGGTCTAATTGGATCAACAAAGCCTTCAGGTTAATACATAAAGGTATTTTTCTTTAAGTGTCCATTTAGAAGGGATTATTTATATCAATTTGCCTTACCTCCTAGTTGTAGTTAACTACAATGGAAAGAATGATTCTCACTGTGCTGGCTTTAACGACTAGATTAAAGGTCTCTTCACAACCAATCCTTGTCGTTTGTTGAAACCCCTTGGAAATAAGCCTAGCTTTCCTTCTTTATGTTGAACCATCAACTTTATATTTTGTTTTGAAAACCTATCTAGAGTCAATAACATTGTTTTTTACCTTGATAGGGAACTAGGGTCCAAGTTTCATTATTCATCAAGGCTTTGAACTCATAATCCATTACCTCTTTCCATTCTAGCTTCTGTAAAGCCTCTTTTACTGTTGTTGGCTCATTTTCTTCAGACTGTTTTTTAGCTGTTCCAACATATGGTAGCTTAGGCTTGTGAATTCCTACTTTACATCTAATGCACATCATATGAGTGTTAGTTGGTGAAGCTTGATTTGTGTTAGCAATTATGTCTTTAATAATTGCACCTGAATCATTTGTACTGCTCATATCTTCTTTTTCTGTTGTGGCAATGTTTTGGCTTTCTTCTCTTGACTGATTCTGAGCTATTGGTGAGTTTGTTGGTTGCTGATAATATGATATTGATCTTTCTAGTGACATTTGAGAGTTATTGCTTTTTTGAAGGGAGTTTATATTCTGCTGTAGAATGGTGTTTGAGCTTTTTGAGCCTGCTAGTTGATGAATGCTTAAACTTTGAGTGTTGTAATTTCCTCTAAAAGAACTAGGATAAAAGAGAGTGGTTGGTTCAGTAATCATTTCTGTAAGTTTTGTAGTATTTAAAAATCCATCATGGAAGGGGAAATGCTTTTCATTAAAGGCCACATGTCTGGATATAAATATTCTACCATTTGAATTCATATATTTGAAGCCTTTGTTGGAGCTACTGTAGCCAAGAAAGACACACTTGGTGGTATAGTATTACAACCTATGTTTATTATATGGCCTAAGACAAGGGTAACAAGCATAACCAAAGGGTTTTAAATTGTGATATTTAGGTTCTTTGTGAAAGAGCAATGAATATGAACTTTGATTTACAATCGTTGATGAGGGTAATCTATTTATTAGATACACTGTTGTATGGAAAGCTTCCTACCAAAAGTAGAGAAGCATTTTGGCTTGAGCAAGTAATGTTAACCCATCTCCACAACATGTCTATGTTTCCTCTCAGCCCTACCATTTTGTTGAGAGGTATAAGGACAAGACAATCTCAACTTGATCCCATGTTGTTCACTAAGACTTTGTAAACTCTTATATTCTCCTCTACCATCACATTGCAAAACTTTGATCTTTTTAGTAAATAGATTTTCTGATAGTTTTTTAAACTGAATGAAAGCTTGTAGCACATCAAATTTTTGTTTTAATGGATATATCCAAGTAAATCTACTGAAATCATCAAGAAAATGTATATAATGTTTGAATCCAGAGGAAGAATTAATAGGCGCAAGGCCCCAAACATCAATATAAATCAAATCTAGGGGCTCTTGTGCATGTAAGGAAGAGGTCTTAAAAGGCAATTTATGTAATTTTCCAAACTGGGATGCTTCACTAAAGAAATCATCATTATTTAGAATTTTAACATTGTAATTTTTCAAAACTACATATAATATTCTACTACAGGGATGTCCAAGTCTTTTATGCCAATGTTCCTTAACAGAGATGTATGCATAATGATCACCACGAACCTAAGAATTGTTAGAGAGTTGGTAAAGTCCATCTTTAAGTCCCCCTTCTAGCAGTACTCTCCCTGTCTGTTTGTCATTCACAAAATAGTTTCTTGCATTAAACTCAACAATAATATCATTATCAGCTGTGCATTTTGAGACACTCAGTAAATTCTTGGTAATTTGAGGAACATAAAGAATATCATGTAAATTCAGTGATCTTTGGTGAGTGTTTAAAGTTGTAGTACCATATGCATGAATCTTAAATTTGTCACTATTTCCAACCTGTAATGCATTCTTACCATCATTCTCAGTGAGTTATTGGAATTGGTCTGCATCATATGTTACATGATTATTGACCCCACTGTCAAAGCATTACTCTGAATCTTTAACTAAGTTAGATGATGCGATAAAGGCATGTACTTCTCTTGCCTTTCCTCAGCTGAACGACCCATGTATGACTTATTAAATCTATGATAGCATGTTATAGTAGTATGGCCATTCTTTCCATATACCTGACACGTTTGTCTTTCTTTGAACATTCTTCCTCTTTCTCTTCCTCCTCTAGTCCCTCTATGATTAATACCTCTTCAACCTTCATGGTTTTGAAATATATTTCCTTTGTAATCATTTTTGGTTGCCATATTCACTGTGGGGTTGAATGTAAGACTTGAAAAGTTGCTCAGTTGTTCAAGTCTATTCTCAAAAGCCAAAAATTAGGCCTGTAAATCAACCCATGTTAGATCAGATTTATCAGAAAGTTGAACTACAATGGCATTGTAATCTGAATCTAAACTAATAAGGGTTTGAGTGATCATATCAGAGGTGGACATTGGACTCCTTGGAAGTTTTAAACTATCTAGTAAAGATTTCATTTTAATCAGATACTCCTACATCTTCATAGATCCCTAACGAGTACTGTGAAATTCTGTCTTCAGTAAAATGACTCGGGATCTGATGTAGGCACCAACTAGGCTTTAGGCAGCTTCCTAAAGTTCTCTGGAGGTTTCACAATGCAATAATTAGGTTGCCATGTCTACTGTCATGGAATTGAACAACCATCTAATATGTTGTTGGTCACTAGTTTGCCACCCTTCATACGCAGGATTGGTGTATTTTTTGTCTGCTTCTTCAATGAATTGTTAGGGACACTCCTTTGTCCTAAAAATATAACCACCTAGCTTGCTTCCTTTAATCAAAGGCAGCACAAGGGATTTCCAAGGAAGATAATTATTCTTGTCCAACTTGACAATACAAAGAAGGGGGATGAACTCTTCTGAGTTGAGTTGGCTGCGGTCTACATGGCGGTAGATCAATTGATGCTCTTGATACCAAGTTAAAATTTATACAGAAAGAATAATTCTTGTTTTATTAATCTTGATTTACAATCTCTACAAGGTGTATATATATACAACAAGAGATAACTATATGATAGAGATAGGAAACAGAATTGTCACTAGTGGAAAAAGTGGATATAATCACGGTTAAAAATGGCCTTTAATCACGGTTAATGAACCGTGGTTGTTGCAGCCGTGGTAGTAGATGAGGGCGTTTAACCACGGTTAACAACCGTGGTTATAAATTATATCTAATCACGGTTGTTCGTAACCGTGATTAAATAAGAATATATGTAATCACGATTGTTGAGCATAACCATGAATATAACAGACTATGTATAATCACGGTTGTCTAGCATAACCGTGAATATAAGTAGTCATAAAACTTCACTTACAGACTATGTATAATCACGGTTATAGTAGTAACAGTGGATAAATAGGGTCTATAATCACGGTTGTTACCATAATTGTGATTAAATAATGAGTTTTTTTTTAATATGGTTTCTGTTTTATTGTTTCCCAAACCTGCAATCAGACAACCAGCACAATATACAGTATATCCCAGCATATTCAGCAACAATATATAAAAAGAATAGTATGTATATAACATTAATTTGATATCAATTCATAACAACCTAAAAAATAAAACTATATACAATTTAGATGAATGTAACCTAATAAAATGTAAACCCTAAATCCTACACTAGATACATATATAAGAGAATAAAGATCCTATATCTAGCTAAGTCCTTTCTTGACTTCAATGAAGTATGCGGCCCATTGGTTTCTAACATTATCTACAAGTGTCTTAGAGAAGTATGACCGGTCCTGAAAGTACTGTAAACAATGCACAAAACAATTAGAACCAAAGCTATATTTATTACATGAATTTGATGAAATTGGTAGAAAACTAATGCAAGTGATGAGACTTACATATGCCCATCCATCTACTAAATGTTCTTGGACGGTGGTCAGCATGGTATGCATGACATAATGGCCACACTCATAGCTACCCTCCTGTCTATAAGACTACAATGGACATAAAATATAGAATAAGTGAATTCGCAACTTAAAAAATATATATTGAAGATTTGAATGAATACGATTGACTTACTTTTGGGTGTACCCACGCAACTTTTCTTCCGCTGGACTTACTTCCAAATAGTCGGTTGTATCCAACCACTGCCCTACGTCAAATAAAACACAAGATAAGTTAGAATTGTATAGGCCAAAAATGATGTAATCGAATTTGTACTTATTTTTTAGGGATTAACTTACCCGTCTACTATACTTTTCAGGTCTTGTGGAACTGTCCCGTGCATAGTATCAAAGTACAAAGCAAGATAAGCCCGGGGACAGATCACCACAAGCGTCCAATGAGCACTGCAGTTACCAGTGATAAGTGAGACTTCAAAATACAAAAATTAATAAACAATAATTATGGAATAGAATCTTACTCTTTATGATACGGGCCCATGTATACACCCTTCCTAGACTCAAACATCCAATTCTGGATGTATGCCTGGGTGTCCTCCTTATTGTTTCCTTTCCTTTGTATGAAAGAGGGCTCTAAGAAACCATAAGTTCCATCAAAACCCAAGTCCACACAGATTTTTGTCAGAAACCTAAACAAGTTAAGACATGTTTAGCGAAAAATAACTTATATAATGAAAAAATTGGACATAAAATGATATACTTACAGCTCCCACAGCTGAATGATGGAGATGTTTAACATCGTCGTCCCCATCATAATCTCACACAAGTCACTCCGTGTAATGTAAACCGGTAGTGAACTTGGACGGCCGAACACCAGTGGCTGCCATGGGACCTAAAGAGCATTCTATCCTAGCTCAGCCCCGATCTGCCATAGTATCTGGATCGGATCATCGACGGGGTCTGGCTTCTTCAATGTCAATTCTTGTTGAACAATTGACAACTATCACAGTTTGTACCATAATTGATAATATAACAAAATCAGTTAGTGTTTCAGGTTTTTACCTGTATAGGAGCAACCAACAGAAGTCTGTTGGGCCACATCAGAAAGTGGCCCACCGCCTGACCGACGGTCTTCACCTCTGGAGTTGCCACTGGCACAGCAGCATCCTCCTCGAGGATGAGCACAATAGAAACCCTGGACATTCCAACAGGTAATGACTGATAGTGAACCAAAGGGCCTAAGTTGTAGACCATGCCAGTGGCAACTGGCTCCTCCGACCCATCAATGAACAGGTCACATTAACAGGTATCTGCAGCCTCAACCCCATCATCATCAGGGTCAGCTGCAGCGCACAACCCCTTAGTGGTAACCCTCCATACTTATATATTTACACATTAAGTAGAAGTTATTCAACAATGAAAGAAAGTGATTACAAACAATAAACAATTAAATTAAATAAGGAATCTAACCTGTGGGTTGGTAGCTAGTGCAGTAGTCTCCTGGTGGTGGCTGAGTGGAGGAGCCATTTCAAAATCTTGAGCACCGTTGAACAACTTCTTCAACCTTTAAAACGGATGATTCTCTTTAAGAAACCTTCGATGTCGAAGATAAATATTTTTCCTACCATGATGCAGCCGCACAGAACTAGTTCCCTCCTCACATACTGGACAAGCTTTATGACCCTTCACGTTGTACCCGGATAAGTTACCATACGCTGGAAAGTCATTGATCGTGCAAAATAGAATGGCACGCAATTTGAATGATTTCCCGGTAAACCCGTCAAACACATCAACCTTGTCTTCCCACAACCTTTTGAGGTCTTCAACTAATGGAGTTAAATATACATCAATGTCATTCCCCGGTTGTCGTGGACCAGAAATCATCATTGATAACATGACATATTTTCGCTTCATGCACAACCATGGCGGCAAGTTGTAAACAAACAACAACACAGGCCACGAACTATGGTTTATGCTCAGGTTCCCAAACGGGTTCATGCCGTCTGTGGCTAGTGCAAGCCTAACATTTCTTGGTTCATGGGCAAAATCTGAAAAAATCGTATCCATTTTCTTCCATTGCGATCCATCGGCCGAATGCCTAAGTAGACCATCAATAACCCTTTCATCAGCATTCCATCTCATAAGTTTTGCATCATCTGCATTGGCAAACAGACGCTTTAGTCTTGGAATTATAGGTAGATACCACAACACCTTTGTAGAAGACCCTTTAGTACAGACCTCATCAGAATCCGCCTCTTTCTTCTTATACTGTGACACCCCACACCTAGGACATCGATGCAACATTTCTAACTCACCCCGGAATAATACACAATCATTTGGGCATGTATGTATTTTCTCATACTCTAAACCCATAGGACACAACACCTTTTTGGCCTCATAGTTACGATTCGGCAAGGTGTTTCCAGCTGGGAGCATTTCTTTCAACAACTTCAGTAAGTCAGTGAAACTTTTATTCATCCACCCGTTTATGGCCTTCAAATTAAACAATCGCAAAACTGTTGATAACCTTATGAAATTTACGTAATTTGGATACAACCGCTGCTCAGAATCCTCACACAGATTCGTATATACATGAGCTTTCTTAAAACCTTCTACCCCCACATCACGGATCATATCCTCGAGTCGGTCATCCATGTCGACATCGGTGTCATGCATCGAGCTTCGATTTTCAGTTTGAGAGCTGTTACTTGGCACCACCACATCTTCACCATGCCATATCCAATGCGTATAACTACATAGAAAACTGTCACACAGTAGATGTTCTCGCACCTCTTCTAAGTCTACCCGACGAAGGTTCAAGCATTTAACACAAGGGCAAAAATACTTTCCATTCACCTCCACTGCATTCCTCGCTACAAATTCTATAAATGATTCAACTCCCCCTCGTACTCTAGACTTAGGCGTGATGCAGGTATCCAATTCCGATCCATACCAACTATTTACAAGGTGCTATGATCAATCTCACTTTTTCTACAAAGGTGGTGGTCCTATACCCATTTAGGATGACAATTGTTTTTATACGTTATTCATATATACAGGTTAGGACTTATTTTAAAATTTAATGAAATTTCAGCAGCATTTTGCATTGGTCTCTAAGTACACAAAATGAGAGTGGTCAAATCAAATTTAACCACAACCAAATATGCACCCAGAGAACAACACAAAATACAAGTTACCGAAAGTTTATCAAATTTTAAAATAACTCCTAACTTGTACATACTAATGACGTATAAAAAATAATTGTTCATCCCAAACTGTCCAAACGGACAATTCAAGATTCAACACAAACGATAAAATTAATTAATTTAATGACCATTTGTGTTGAATCTCAAACAGGGAACTACGGTTCACTCATGCACAACAACTTTCATACTAGTTAGGTAACTAGTATAAGTCTACGAATTTGCAAGAATGACAACCACACACATACAACAACAACAGAAATAACACTATATACAAGCAACCAAGATCAATAGAAATAACATTATATAAGTGAAATATAAATTTTGATTAGAAGTAATACATAAAAATGTGTTATTTTGAAGTAGAAGTATGGTGTTGGATTATAGATTATGGATTATGGATTATGGATTATGGTATTGGATTATAAGACTTTTAAAGTTTGGACTTTTATTTAGTAATTAGTATGATGTTTTTAATTTGTGTTATTTTGAAGTAGAAGTATGGATTTATAGATTATGGATTATGAATTATGGATTATGGTATTGAATTATAAGACTTTTAAAGTTTAGATTATGGATTATGGAATAGATTATGGATAATGGATTATAAGATCACATGAACTTTCATTAACTAGGTTAGCATTAACAACTTCAATTTGTTGAAAGTTTATTTATACATTTACTTTCTTATTTGTATCAATTTGGTAAATATTTTAGATTATTTTTAATTTTTTAAATCTAATTATGTCTTTTAATTTTTCAATCCTATGTATATTTATCTTAATTATAAGTTTGATAATTTTTTATTTGTTCAAAAAAATCAACTAACACTCTAAACAATGGCATGAACTATTTTTAAACATCTTGCATTAATAAAAAAATTAGTAAGCAAAAAAATAAATCATAACTAAAACTAAAACTACCTAATTTTATAGTGACCAAACCTTATCATTAAACACATTCGAATAGTAAAAACTTCCTAATCAGAAACCAGTAATAATTTACAGCAGAAAACTAAAATAAAATTCTAAATTTTATTATTCTGACTAATGAAAGTGAAAACCACTAATTCAAACCAATTCAAAGTGAAAACCAATCAAATTTTAAAAACTAAAATAAAATTGTAAATTAAAGGTTACAATTCATTGCTGTTCAAGGTTTACCAAAAGTCAAAGTGAAAACCAAATCTTTTAAACACAAACAATATACACAGACAGGCCATTAATTCTTAGTTCAAAACAATGCATATTGGTTGTGAGAAACTAATGTGATTCAATAACTTTAGGGAACAGGGAACATGGCCATAAAAAAAGCACAATGACAATGAGGGGTCAAGGAACAGGGAACATGGCCATAAAAAAGCACAATGACAATGGGGGTTCAGGGAACAGCACACAGACAATCAGGTTCAGTAGTAAAAGGCACGCAGACAAACATATGATTTTTCTTACACAGAAAACACACACACAAACAGGGATATACCGATATTACCAGCAAACTAAACCAAACAGAGACAGAGACACAGATATACAAGCTTCGACTAATGGAGTTAATAGAGCACAGATACAACATACACAGTAATAGCAGATGGGGTACATACCAGACAATGTTGCAAAGAAGACGACTCGAAACCAAACAACGAAGGAAGGACAGAATGAACGACGTAGATGACGACAAGTAGAGAGTGTAAGCTGGAGAAAATCGCCAAAGATGAGCACGAGAGAAGAAGCAGAGAGTGAACAAGAGTATCTGGCGCGGCTTTTAAAGTTTCAGAAAAGATGTATAATCACGAATCCCCTTGAAACCGTGAATATATTGCACATATATTCACGGTTGAACAAACACCCGTGGATAAATGTTACCTCTATCACCATGGTTAAGACCACAACCGTGGATAAATACTAATTCTATAATCACAGTTATAGAAACAACCGTGGACATATAGTCCCCAGTGATTAAACCCTAAAACTTGAACTATATATCCACGGTTGGTGATCCGGTCTGGATATCGGTCCCCAATCTTGGGACGTCAGAATGACCTCATATAAGGAAAACCGGTGTCCTGGTTCAGCTTTACCACACCGGATATCCGATGTCTGGCCGTCCGTCCTCATCTCACGACTGCCTCACTTATTTTCTCTATAACGGATCTTTGTTCATTTTCGCAGAACATTTACATAACTCTTGGCTTTTCAGTCACAGCAAGATAAGAGCCCCTAATAACTTATCAGCGAAGATACTGTATGTAGCAAAATATGTCACGTCAATGGCCTCAGGAAGCAAGTAGATGTGTCAGCAGATTATGCGAAAAAGGTGATTATCCTTTCCTCTTCCTAGAGGATCGTACTCTGATAATTGACCTACCCTCCTGACACATTCTGAGTACTGAGCCACCCTGATTGACATAATGTACACGCTATCAGAGCTAGGGGACCCACCTGTATCCAACGACTCATTTTCTCACGTACAACTATAAATAGCTCATTTCAATACACATGCAAGGTATCGTTGTTCTATCTCACATTTTTACTGTTACTTCGCTTGAGTATTCACTGAGTTCTTACACTCTTCTAACTTGAGCGTCGGAGAATCTTCGCAGGTGGCACCACCTTTCCCCCCTGCAACGCGAAACGTTGGTGTGAAGGATCTCCAGGACAACAAGGTCGGCCTCTCCCACTGAGAGACCGGATTAATACATCGGATACACACTGTTCCGGTGTGCAAACCCTAAAAACACCTATAATCTTGTGGCTGGTCCCACACCGGATCCTAGACCCCGGTCCAGACCAGTTCATTGGCACGCCCAGTGGGACTCGTTAGAGTTATTCCCATTTTCGCAGAAGTTTGGTTGTCACGATGGAAGGTGATGGGAGAGATTCCATTGATGGTCATGTGGAGGATGTGACCCATCAACAGACTGGCAGGAGACTCGTTTTCGAGTCCCCTGTAACTCAAACCCGGAGGATGGTGCAAGTACAAACGCCTGACCCTCACGATAAGGTTATCAGGCAACTCAGGCAGGAGCTGATGGAGTTGAAGCGGGAGAGAAGAGGAGCTGGGGACAGGGCAACGTTCCATGCAGAAGAGACTCATCACGCATCAGAGAGGGGCAGGTCTACAGCCCTTCAGTATTCGAAGATCCCCACATATGAAGAGAGAGAGCAGACTCAAGACTCTGGCGATAGAGTCAGTACCAGGAGAAGGGAGCAGGCGGTGTTGACTTCAGGGACGTATAAGCTCAATGTCCCTTTCTCAAGAAGGCTGATGAACATTGCCATCCCGAAACATTTGCAAATAACTCAGCCACTGTCGATAGGGAAGTATAATGGAGAAACTGATCCCACTAAGCATTTGGATGCTTATGTGTATGAAGCTATGTATTTGGGAGCAGATGAAGATGTTATGTGCAGGATGTTCCCAAGAACACTAACCGAGGAGGCTCTCGGCTGGTTTAAGAGCTTACCCTCAGGATCTATAGACTCTTGGGAGGAAATGGCTGCTGCATTTGAAAGCCATTTCGTCATCTCTAGGGATATCCCAAGAACTTCTCACACCCTGGCCCAGATAAGGCAGGGAGAAACTGAAACTCTTAAGGAGTTCTTGACAAGATTTTATAAGGAGGCAGCTTTGGTCCCCAACCTCACGGAGGCCATACAACTTCATATTGTGGTGGAAGCTCTTCAGCCTGGTTCAGCCTTTGCCCTATCTTTGGCAAAGAGCCCCCCAACAACCTTCGAGGAGTTTCGAAGGAAAGCTTCCAAGTACGTGGGCATAGAGATGCATCTAGAGGCAACTGCAACAAGAATGAAGCCTTCAGCACCCACTCAGCAGCCACGGAGAGAAAAGGAGAGAGTGAGGCCTGAGAAACATGCCTTTAGAGAAGACTTTGTAAACGCTCGCCCGCATCCATGAGATAGGCGTGTATCATCGTTCGACAACTATGCTCCATTGAACACCAGGCATTCACAAATCATGAGGGAGGTTGGTTGGCCAATGTTGAACGTCTTTGGTATAAGGAAGCCAGCCCCAGTCAAGAGGGGTGGTAACCCACGTAAGTATTGCACTTTCCATGAACAGACAGGACACAATACTGATGAGTGCAAGGCATTAAAGAATACGGTGGAAACTCTCATCCGAGAAGGAAAGCTGAAGCAGTATTTGTTCAAGGAGAAATCTGTAGACGAGCCTCAAAGGATGGAAAAAAGGAGTAGAGATCCTGATGACGAAGATGACAATGCACGTAATCCAGCAAGGAAGTTCACTGCAGCCGAAAAGCAGAAGGGAGTAGTGATTGCTGGAGATACCCAGCAAAATAACATGCCCCAGCAGCAGAGGCAGGGCAGACGAGAAGTGATTGAGATGATAGCTGGAGGATTTGCGGGAGAAGGAGCATCAATCACAGCACGGAAGAATCACCACAGGATGATTCTATCTGTCCAGGGCAAACCAAGGGATAACCGTCCTTTCAGGGATGGTATGGCAGCTCCGACGGTGTCATTTACTGATGATGACTTTGGCCCAACAATTCCAGGAGGTGATGATGCAGTAGTTATCGTGGCAGTCATAGCCAACAAGGATGTCAAGAGGATCCTCGTCGATCAGGGAAGTTCTTGTGACGTTATCTTTTATAATTGTTTCAAATGAATGGGTTTCAATGATGCAGATTTACAACCCTACACGCAAGAACTCACAGCGTTTAATGGAGCCAAGCAACCCACCAAGGGGTATCTTGACACCCTGATTTCTTTTGAAGGAGAGCCTGGTGCGAGAACAGTCAAGTCAAGAATCCTGGTGACTGATGTGGAATCCCCATACAACGGTATCATAGGCCATCCAACATTGAATGCGATGGAAGCAATCGTGTCCACTCCTCACCTCTTGATCAAATTCATTGACAAGGACAACGGTGTGTCCTCTCTCCGTGGTGATCAGGAGATGGCTCGATATTGTTATAACCTGAGCCTCAACATGGTCAAGTTGGAGGCATTCAACAAGAAAAGGAAGCTGAACGATGGAGGAACAGCGGCAGGGTCTGTCAGTCTAATTGATCTGGACCCCAGAGCGGAATTGAAGATTGATCCACTCAATCCCTCTAAGCCCACACCGGATGGTGGTTCCAGGGATGTTGTCTTAGGAGATTCCCCAGAGAAGGTCACGCACATCAATGATAAGTTGGAGTTTGCTATGGAGCAACGCTTATTAGCCCTTCTGCAGGAGTTTAAAGATCTTTTCGCATGGACAGCAGCAGACATGCCTGGGATGGACCCTGATTTCTGTTGCCACAAGCTTGCTGTGTATCCTGAAACAAGACCGGTGGCCCAGAAGAAGAGGAGGTTGGGACCGGAGAAGTAGAGGGCGGCTTGTGAGCAGACAGAGGAGTTGTTGAAAGTAGGCTTTATAAGGGAAATACGCTACTCATCTTGGCTTTCTAATATGGTCATGGTGCAGAAGGCTAATGGCAAATGGAGAATGTGCACAGATTATGTGGATCTTAACCGTTGCTGCCCCAAGGATCCATATCCCCTGCCCAACATTGATCGCATGGTGGATGATTCATCTGGTTACCAGTACCTCAGTTTCATGGATGCTTATTCGGGGTATAACCAGATTCCGATATGGGAGGGAGACCAAGAGAAAACTGCCTTTATCAATGATCGCGGTGTTTTCTGCTACACCGTCATGCCTTTTGGATTAAAGAACGCCGGCGCTACCTATCAGCGCATGATTAACAAAGTCTTTGAAGGAATGCACACCAGGCTGGTCGAAGTTTATATCGATGATATTATAGCCAAAACGCCCGCTGGAGGAGACCACATTGAAGATCTGCGCCAAGTTTTCACTAGGCTTCGACAGTACAACATGAGGTTAAACCCCTTAAAATACACCTTTGCCGTTCCAGCTGGGAAATTCCTGGGATTCATGTTGACCCAACGAGGCATCGAGGCCAACCCTGGGAAATGCCAAGCAATCCTGGACATGCAGAGCCCTAAGAGCCTGAGGGAGGTCCAATCGTTGAATGGGAAAGTGGCCGCTCTAGCTCGCTTCATGCCCAAGATGGCGCACAGGTCCCTCCCCTTGTATAAGGCGTTGAAGAAACACAAGAGTTTTGAATGGGGAGAGGAGCAAGAACAAGCCTTCCAGCAACTCAAGGCTGTTCTCTCGAGTCCACCAATACTGGTTAAGCCTGACCCTGGTGAGATTTTGATCTTGTATTTAGCAATCTCTGATGAAGCCCTAGGCGTGGCCTTGGTTAAAGAAACCCCTGAAGGGCAGAGACCGGTATACTTTACCAGTAAGACGTTTCAGGGGGCGGAAGGAAGGTACCAGAAGATTGAGAAAGCTGCTCTTGCAGTCGTGTGGGCATCACGACGGTTGAGGCCCTATTTCCACGCGCACCCAGTGCTGGTGAGAACGGATTTGCCTCTCCGTTCAGTACTTAGCAAGCCCGACCTCGCCGGGAGGATGATAAAATGGTCTGTCGAGCTGTCTGAATTCGAAATTTCGTATGAGCCTCGAGGAGCCATCAAGGCACAAGTGTTGGCTGATTTCTTTGTGGAGATGACTGGGGCGGACCCTGCCACCCCTCGAGCGCATTGGACCATTTACGTTGATGGATCGTCGAACAGCAAAGGTTGTGGAGCAGGTGTGGTGGTAGAAAGTGATGATGGTGTGCACCTAGAAATTTCCCTCCGATTCAAGTTCAAAACCTCCAACAACCAGGCTGAATACGAAGCATGCTTGGCCGGTCTCCGTGCGACGATTGACATCGGAGCATCAGCAGTCACACTGTGCAGTGATTCTCAATTGGTGATTTCGCAGATCCAGGGGGAGTACCAAGCGAAGGAGCCACAACTTCAATTGTACTTGAATTGTGTTAATGAATTGAAGGGAAGATTTGAAGTTTTAGAATTCAAACATGTGCCCAGAGAGGAAAACACCAGAGCGGACATCTTGTCAAGACTTGCAAGTACAAAGCAGCCCGGCAGCACAACAACGGTGGTTCAAAGCACTTTGACGTCACCTAGCATACCTCTGTACCCTTCTCTGAGCGCTATCATGGTGAGCTATCCATATGAGGATTCCTGGGTCATCCCCTATATTCGCTATCTGGCTGATGGTCAACTGCCTACTGATGAGAAGGAGAGGAGACGAGTGAAGAGGGAGCTGCCATATTTTACTATGGTTGATGGTGTTCTCTACAAAAGGGGATTCTCTGTCCCATATCTTTTGTGTCTGAGAGAGGATCAGGTTCAAGCGGTTTTGGAGGAAGTGCACGAGGGGCAATGTGGGCACCATGCTGGGGGCCGAAGCTTAATGAGGAAGGTCCTCAGGGCTGGATATTGGTGGCCCACTGTGAAGCAGGATTCTGCAGATTTTGTTAGGAAGTGTGATGCTTGTCAAAAATTCTCCAACCTCCACCATACACCGGCCCAAGAGCTGTCCTCATCTGTTGTACCTTGGCCGTTCTACCAGTGGGGCCTTGATATTTTGGGTCCATTCCCCACTGCGCTAGGAGGTATCAAATATTTGATCGTGGGGGTAGACTACTTCACCAAATGGATCGAAGCTGAGCCCGTAGTGCACATTACTTCTGCGCGAACAAGACGTTTCGTGTATGAAAATATCATAGCTCGATTCGGGGTGCCAGGGCGGATTGTGACTGACAACGGCACCCAGTTTACAGACAAAAAGTTCACAGATTTGCTGGAAGGACTGGGGATAATCCAGATATTTTCGTCTGTTGAACACCCCCAAACCAATGGACAAGCGGAGGTAGCCAATCGAGAAGTGCTAAAGGGGTTAAAGAAGCGTCTGGGAGAAGTAAAGGGAGGATGGACCGACCAGCTATGTCATGTTTTATGGGCATACCGCACCACGCCTCATTCTTCAACTAACGAATCCCCATATCGGTTGACGTACGGGGTTGAGGCCATGATCCCGGTGGAGCTACAAACAAGATCGGCTCATGTGGAGTATTTTTCAGTTGAAGATAACAACGCCAATTTGGCATCAGAACTGGACGTCCTCCAGGAGTTAAAGGAAAAGGCTTTCGTCAGAGATCAGGCTATAAAAGCAAAGGCAGCACTCCAGTATAATAAACGTGTCCAGTACAGAGCTTTCAACACTGGAGATCTTGTTTTGAGAAAGGCAAGTGTGGGGAATAAATTCACTCACCAAGGAAAGCTAGCACCGACGTGGGAAGGTCCTTATAGAGTTTCTGAAGTAACTGGAAAAGGGTCATACCGGTTGGAAGAACTTGATGGAACTCCAATCCGCAACAAATGGAACACTCAGAACTTACGTGTTTATTACAGCTAGTTGGTAAGACGGCGTGTACTCTTTTTCCTTACTTGAGTTTTTTCCCTTTGGGTTTTCTTAAGAAGGTTTTAACGAGGCATGACCCCAACTACGCTCTTCATGTAATGTACTTTCAATTTTAATGAGAATACATTTTAACCGCCCTATCATTCTCACTTTTCTTATGTGTTGTGATCTATAGCCATAGTTTAATACGCATACACCTCAGGACGGATGAACTCAACTACCAATTCTGTAGTTGATGATGTAACTCCTCGAGGGACTGATGAAGACCCCTCAGGACGGATGATCTCAATCACACATCGTGTGTTTTGACGATGTAACTCCTTGAGGTGGAATGGGTTGTAGGGCTGGTCCTTTTTCAAGGCCACAAACCGAACCTCATTCAAAGACAACATGGGTTGTAGGGCTGGTCCTTTTTCAAGGCCACAAACCGAACCCCATTGGAAGACAACATGGGTTGTAGGGCTGGTCCTTTTTCAAGGCCACAAACCGAACCCCATTCGAAGACAACATGGGTTGTAGGGCTGGTCCTTTTTCAAGGCCACAAACCGAACCCCATTCGAAGACAACATGGGTTGTAGGGCTGGTCCTTTTTCAAGGCCACAAACCGAACCCCATTCGAAGACAACATGGGTTGTAGGGCTGGTCCTTCCTCAAGGCCACAAACCGAACCCCATGCGAAGGCTTGGGCGCAGTAGGCCGGTTCATACAGAAAACCACGCTGAACCCCGAGTAATGGGCGCAGTAGGTTCAGGATTAGCCCTGATCTGAACCCCGTGTTGAAGGCTTGGATTGTAGGATTGCACCAAACTCCAAGTACGGTTAGTAGGATCGAACCGAACACCGTGTGAAGACTTGAGGTGTAGGACCAAACCGAACCTCAAGAGAAAGGCGTGAAGCTTACCCTTATCAAAGTTATACCAAAATTCAAAAGGCAATGTCCATCCTCAATTGTGGAATATCCACCCCAGAGCGGTTGAACGCTAACATACCCGCTCCGCATCTTCGAGGACAGATGAGCATTTCTATCTTTTTAAGAAGTTAAAAGGTAATTCTTGAGATAAAGTTTCCCTTCCCAATGTACTTACACTTGGGGACAGGGCATGCTTTAACTTAATTGTCGCTCCTTTGTTACAATTTGTTATCTTAATCCGATGTGATAAGTGCGCTTTAAGCAGCTAAGTAACCACACAGAACGGATTCACAAAGCATTGAAAACAATAAAGTGTTTTGTATAGCACTAAGTTATCCAACAATCATACATTCGACGCAAGCAGTTGAAGAGAAGCAACAGTGAATTTTATTTCCAAAATAAGAAATTATCCAGGTTACAAAATAGTTAAAGCTGGAGCTGATCCCAGTACACAGCTATGAATAAAGCTTAAATTAAGGGGCCGGTGCCTGATCCTCCGCAGAGGGCACTTCTGTCTTCTCCATCTCATCCTCTGCTCCAGTTCGGGCACCTTCCTGTGTTTCAGCTCCAGAGGCAGCGGTGGACGTTGTCGGCTCCATACTTTGACCTTCTGGAAGGGGAGGCAGTTCGTACAGAGATGCACGGGGTTCATGATGCGAGCCGTCCTTATGCACTTCGACAAGTTTTCCCCCATCGAATTCGAAGAACGGATCCAATCCGTACAAATTCAGCTGCACTCCGGGGTTACGATAATAAACTTGACGAAGGGCCAGGCCGAAGGATTCATACGCCACATTTTTACATATCTCCAAGGCTTTGGCAGCCTTGGCCTTCGCAGCAGCTAATCTTCTTTGAACCTTGGCAAAATCCTCTTCTGAAGGCCCAACACTCGCACCACCCTTCTTGAGTTCCTCAATTTGGGCTTGCATCTCCTTCCGAAGGCTTTCCCACTCCCCAAGGTCTTTGTTGCGACCGTCCTCCATAATTTTGAGATCGTCAGCAAGCTTAGCCGATCTCTTTTTCTCCAGTTGTAATTCTTCTTCAAGGAGGGGTATGGTTTTGTTCTGTTTCTGGAGGTCGGCAATTTCCCGCTCTAGAGCCTTGTTCGCAAAATGAACTTGGCTTGCCTCCTCAGTTTTCCTCTGGAGCGTCTCCTTGGTTTTCTTCAATTCTGACTCCACGCCCCTATGAACTTCAGCTTGCTTGGTCGCCCATGTCTCCTTCACCGCGAGTTCGGCTTCAAGTTTTTCAACCTGGTCCATGTAATCTGCCTTCTCGCTCAGGGAATCGAGGAGGCCGGACAGTTCATCCAGCTGCCAACGCCCGGCTTTACAAGCACCTCGGACCCCAGGAGCGTCGAGGGAGGGGCGAAGGCAATACCTTGCCTTTGGAAAAGTGGGAGGCATGGACCCCTGAAACCATAAATAAGGAGAAAGGAAGGAGTCACGCGGAGGATCAAACGCCGGAGGAGGACCATTCCCAGAGTCTGGTTCTGAAGCATTCTGTGAAGAAGGGGCAGAGGATTCAGGAACGGGCTTCTTTCCCTTGTCCTTCTTCAATTCAGTTTCTTCGACCGACTTCTGACGCTTCTTCACAGGGTCATCAGAGGAGGGCTTTTCTTGATCTTCCTTTTTTACAAGGTGCCTCTTTTTCCTCTTCTTCTCTGGGACGGCCTCCTCGTCGCCCGCTCCAGTGGCCTCAGCTGGTTCTTCTGTTTCCTCCTCATCAAAGAGAGGAACCTCATCACCTACTGCAGAGGTTAGGGGAATAAGGGGAGTTTTGGTGGCGTTCCTCTTTGCCTGGATCTCATTCTCCTCAGAGGAGGAATCATCGTCAGTCATCATGGTCCTTAATGACAACATCTCTGGGCAGGCTCTTTCGATTTATTCTGCAAAACAAGAAAGGTTGAATTAGCACATAAGAAGAAAAATAATCAGAGCGGAATAATTATACAACACAGATAGAGTAAGAGCGGATATTACGGAGGTAAGTGTTTCGGATGTCGTCCTCGGCCAAGAGGAGCCTGCTGGAAAATCCTTTAAGGGTTTTCGAGGCCGTCTGCATGGCGCTCAAGACCTCAACAGAATGAGAGGAGAGTTCACTCTCATCTGTGTAATAAGCACGGCTCATGAGGAGAAAATGCTCGTGCATCCAGCTAAGAGGGAACTTGGTAAATCCCTCCTTGTTTCGCCAGAAGACCGGCTTATTTGGTTGAATACGGACCCGCGTGTAGTAGTGTTTGAAGGAGCGTCCATCCACCTTAGCGGATTCCGTATAAGATTTGAAATTTATCACCCTTGAGTCGCTACGGAGAGTAATGAACCCAAGGCCGCCCTTCTTATTAGCACAGCGGACCACTTGGCAATAGTGAAACAGTTTGGCCACAGTGGCAGAGAAGTTGAAATGCTCCCCCAGAACCTCCAGAGCCCGGACTAGACCCCAACCGTTGGGATGCAGTTGTGTGGGGGCGCAGTCTAGGAAACGCAGGACGGCCATCTGGAATTCCGTCATGGGGAAGCGTACTCCCAACTTCAAGAAGACGAAGTCGTACATGTAGACCGACCTCTCATCAGGGACGCTGTGGCATACTCTCTCAGAGGGACGTGGTGCCAGAACAGCGTATCGCGCCTTGTACTTTTTGTCTGAATATATTTTACAGCGGAAAGAGACCGTGCATTCCTCCTCACTCGCATGGTGCGAAGGGATCTCTAGGAATTCCTCCTCCACCCAGCAGTAGGGTTTCTCCCTGTTGAGCTTTTCCCAGTCAAGCCAGTGTGCCACAACGTTGACACACCCCTCAGCAGAGCGGAGAACTAGTGTTTTTCACGTCCTGAAAGGTCCATAGTTGTGCAGGCACGGTGGAACGCGTACGTACTGTGGTAAAAAGCAACATCGTCAGAGAGGTAACCTTCAGCACTTGACCCTTCATCAGAGCGGCTGGTAGCCCTCGAGTCAAGGGGAACCTCAGAGCGACGTTGGGAAGAGGACACTCGTGAGGAAGAAGCTTCAGTTCTCTCTGAGCGACGAGGCCCAGCCACAGGAGGATTCGCTGGAATCCTCCCACCACGGTGGCTAAGGGGGGCACGGGAGCCAAAACTCCCCCTGTTTGAAGGACCAGCGTGGCCTGCTCTAGGGCGCATGGTGGAAATAGAATGAACAAAAATTGCAAGGAGTTGAAGGAAAGGGAGGTTACCTAAAGGAAGAAGATCTTTGAGAAGTTTGAAGACGACAGAGAAATTTCCAAGAAATTTGAGCAGAGGTTCACTAAGCTTGAAAACAAGAGTGGATTCCAAAATCTGCTAAGAGTCCCTTTTATAGGTAACGAAGAGGCATAGTGTTTCGTCGAAGGTCACAAGGCTTGCATCAAAACGCAACCTCTTTCAAATTGAAACGACTCCGTCGTTTCGTCACGTACGAGCGCGAAAATGGTAACGTTTCAGTAAACATTTTGGCAAAATGGGCCCCCCCTTTTTTCAGTTTGAATCCAGGTCCAATAAGCCCAATCGACGGTTACACTCTTGGGTAATGATGGCTCGTGCGTAAAAAACGCATTTACTGTCCAATCATGCCATGCGTATTTAATGCCTTCAACCACTTTTCGAATACCAAGGGTTTCGATTCTCAAAGACCCTTGGGATTTCAATCATTTATTTTATGCTGTCTGAATCCGTCGTACGCAACGCGAGAAGAGCGGTCACTCGTTTATTAGAGCAGACGCTACAGAGCTTCCAGAGACCTCCCAGAATGTACCACCGGCATCCAGACTTCTCTAGAGTTGTGTAGCTCATATGAGCAACTTAATAGTCCCTCATACAAGCTAGGGGACAGATGATCCGGTCTGGATACCGGTCCCCAATCTTGGGACGTCAGAATGACCTCATATAAGGAAAACCGGTGTCCTGGTTCAACTTTACCACACCGGATATCCGATGTCTGGCCGTCCGTCCTCATCTCACGACTGCCCCACTTATTTTCTCTATAACGGATCTTTGTTCATTTTCGTAGAACATTTACATAACTCTTGGCTTTTCAGTCACAGCAAGATAAGAGCCCCTAATAACTTATCAGCGAAGATACTGTATGTAGCAAAATATGTCACGTCAATGGCCTCAGGAAGCAAGTGGATGTGTCAGCAGATTATGCGAAAAAGGTGATTATCCTCTCCTCTTCCTAGAGGATCGTACTCTGATAATTGACCTACCCTCCTGACACATTCTGAGTGCTGAGCCACCCTGATTGACATAATGTACACGCTATCAGAGCTAGGGGACCCACCTGTATCCAACGACTCATTTTCTCACGTATAACTATAAATAGCTCATTTCAATACACATGCAAGGTATCGTTGTTCTATCTCACATTTTTACTGTTACTTCGCTTGAGTATTCACTGAGTTCTTACACTCTTCTAACTTGAGCGTCGGAGAATCTTCGCAGGTGGCACCACCTTTCGCCCCCCTGCAACGCGAAACGTTGGTGTGAAGGATCTCCAGGACAACAAGGCCGGCCTCTCCCACTGAGAGACCGGATTAATACATCGGATACACACTGTTCCGATGTGCAAACCCTAAAAACACCTATAATCTTGTGGCTGGTCCCACACCGGATCCTAGACCCCGGTCCAGACCAGTTCAGTTGGAAATATAACTATGATTATAGACATCAATATATATTCACGGATAACATCAGAGCCGTGATCATACCATCAATATATAGTCACGGTTGTGTAGTCAACCGTGGATATATATTTCAGGTACTTTATATCCACGGTTGACTCCTCAACCGTGATTATATATTGATGGGTACGATCACAGTGATGATGTTAACCGTAGATATATAGTTTTCGCTGATTATATCGTTTACCTTATAATTTCAAAAATGTCACCGCGCATGTTTTTATCATTGGTCCACTTTAACCCGTGATTATATGCTGTTGTTATATCCAATTTTAGTACTAGTGTGTGTTATAGATATATAATTAAATTCTGTTGTAGTATATCCATAACAGAATTATCTATGTAATAGAATCCTTTATCCTTTAACTTGATGGACTCATTTTTTTCACTCCATCATTTTTTATAGGTTTGACAAGCCCAATCTATTTTGTCATCCATCATATTAGGTAAGAATTAAAAATGCCCAACCAAATGTCGGGTTCCCAAATGCACCTTCGGCATCTATGTATTCGATTCGCACCAAACCTTGTCTCAATGTTTTGTGCTCCACGTGGTTTTTACATATCTATTTTCATTTATTTATTTTTGTTAATATCTAAAGGATAAAATGTGAATTGAAATTCAGTAGGTGAACTTGCTGAAGTCATTGATGATAATTCCCCCAACCAAGCACTGGATGAAGGCATATTTATTCCAGAAATCATAATAAATAAATGGACGAGTTTGCAAGAAAGACCTCATTTTTCTACTTCGCATGCACATGTAAACTACACTGTCAAACACTAATTATATTCGTAAACTAGTTATTGACTCATTGGTTAATTTAATTAGGTGAGTGAAAAGTTTGTGACCGTGGTTCATTTTGCTGATGGAAAATGTGTATGTGGTCAAAAAACTGCAAAATGGGGTGGACTTTCTTTATTTTTTATAACCCTGTATTATTGTTGTATTTCTTAGGGTAAGCGGTTGGTGAAATGATATTTGTCAAATGAGTTCATTTTTCTTATACTCTTCCTTCTTCTCCTTAGTTTTCAATATTTCATCTTCATATGAAGGGACAAACTTTTGTGCCCCGCATTGATTTTCTGCCAAAGACAAGTCTTATGGTACAAGTTACATATTTTACTTGGACATGTATACATTAGGTTTCATATATTTAATTTCAAAGTCAAAAGAAAATATATATCTCAGTGATCACTTCATTCGTATGTTTATTAATTTATTTTAAACTAAACTGACCTTGCTAATCGAATTTGACCGCGTGCTCAACCATATGTGATATGTGGCTTCAAATATATATACACAATATATCATATGAAAACAAATTAGATAAGACTAATAAAAATAAATCTGAATTGTTAAATTTTATCATAAAAGGTTGAGATTAAAATATATTAATTATATGACTTTTTAAATAATTATATGTCTTTAAATTTTTTTTAATTATATTCATTCATATATGATTGTACAGTTCAAATTTATCATTTTTACCATAAACCAAACCAACATTTCCTATATCATAAAATATCATAAATGCCACATTTTTTCTTGTTGCAGTTGGGCACATATTTGCCATTAATTTATACATTGCACTATTATAAAGGTTATATCCACTTCTTTTATCCGTCATACATATGTATGGTGACGCGTGGAAGCAATCAAATATGTTTGGATGAATGATGGGCGCGAAGCCAATAATATAATGATTAACATATTTTATATAATTTCGATTGTAATGATACTGTTCCAAGCTTTTAAGATATTAATAACAAAAAATATTTGATGAAAAATGTAATTCATCCTTCCTATTTAACTTATCTTTAGTTAATATATTATTTTCGGATTTAAGTTGGACACTAGTTTAGTTAGTAAGACTCTTAATAAGTTGTGTAAATATTAGTGTTATTGTTTCAGAATGGATATTGATCCCTTTCCGCATAATCAGTTTCCAACCGATGTAAGTCCCATAAGCTGTCATAACTCAACACATTAGCCTCATTTATAACCGACATTTGCATTTCACTTCCATGACCAGAGTCATAAAAAGACAAGAGGTTAACAATACTGGTCAAACCTACAAGAATGTCAGCCTCATGAGATGTATGAACCTGCTCTGACACACAAAACAAGGCATGATGTCACACTCCTTCGCTATAAATATTACAATCACCCTCATAAGTGGTAAGCTTTGGTATCCAACCTAATATTCTGATATATTTCCAATGTTAGAATTTGAACTGACTTGAGCGTTAGAGTATCTTTGCAGGTACCTCCCCCTTCGCTCTTCAACTCGTAGGGTCGGTGTAAGGAGCTCAACAACGTCCACTGACATCGATCTAGTCCATGAGCCCAGACCAGGATGGCAACCAAACATTTTACATTGTATATAGACTAGCCTACAACACCGGGTCCTAGACCCCAGTACCAGGACAAAACATTGACACGCCTGGTGGGATTCACTAAAGGAATTCCCACTATTACATTCAGAGCCTTGTAGTCTCACGCCGGTGTAAAGGAAAACCAAAGGATCGGTGTAGCAAACAACTCAAGAATTACGTCTTATTAGCTTCGGGAGATCGCACTATAGATCTACAGCGCGAGAAGTATGCAACGATCATATCCAATGTCCACAAAAGGGTGTCACCTTGAGTGACACTAAGTTAAAGATCCAAACAACCTGTGGTTATAAATTTATAACCCCAGAGCAGTTAAGAAACCCTAAAGCAGTTATAAATTTTAATCCCATAGCGGTTATAAATTTATAACCCCAGAGTGGTTAACAAACCTCATAGCGGTTATAAATTTTAACCTTGGAGCATAAACCCCAAAGTGATTATAAATTTATAACCCTGGAGTGGTTAAGAAACCCTAGAGCGGTTATAAATTTTAACCTTGGAACGCTTAAGAAACCCCGGAGAAATTATAAATTTTAACCTCGGAGCAGTTAGGAAACCCAGAGCGATTATAAATTTTAATCCCAGAGCGGTGTAGAAGCCCTGGAGTAGCTGGGTAAAACACCCCAGGAGCGGCTAAAATCCTTATTTAACATGTATGTTGATAGAAAAATCCTGAGAGCGGCACTTTGCTATTTCAGTATAGAAAGCTGAGCCCTAAAGTAGCAAGAAAAATGTCTCGAAGACTATTTCGGACTTCAATGAAGGACTTAAATTAAACAAAGATCCAACAAAGTAATTTAGTCTTAAACTTATCAGCATTCAAAGATACCTGAGGTAGCCGTGATCAACCCCAGAACATGAGCATCACCTGCACTGGACCTAAACAATTACATCGTATGTGAAACCTCTTGAAAAGGTGACGAGGACCGACGTTGCTAAATAATCACTTGGGTGATCTAGCGTTCATGCGAATGATGAAAGATGTTGTCTAAATTTATTAACACCGATAAGAGTACCCATTGGTTGGTTTTTATTTATCTATCATTATATATGAGAAGTAGGTATATCTGTTCAAAGATAAAAAAAAACCAAAGCAATAAACACAAGCATGCATGCAAGAAAGGGAATTCATATCAAGTCAAAATAAAGGCACAACGACCTTGTGGGAGTAATTGCCTATACCAAAGCCCATCTTGAAACAAGGCGTAGAAAAGTTAAAATTATGTTGCATCAAAAGTATTTTCTTGGCACATCGACCCTAAATCCATACTTTGACCTTCAGGCAAAGGTAACAATTGATACGGCTCATCCGCTGGTTCAACTACTTGACCCTGGTCCATGGTGTATGAATGCCCACCATGAAACTCGTGGTATACATCAATGCCACAAAGGTTCAATTTCGTTCCAGGATTCTGGTGCACTACGGCGGTACTGAAGGCCATCTCGGTTAAGTTGTCAAATTAAAGTATCTCGTCTTGTCATTCCTTCTTTTCTTTGGCATGGTTCTCCTTCAATGACGTTGCATCGTCCTCAAGCTCTTGGATATTTTTTTTCAGCATTAGCCTTTTCAACGGCAGTCTTATCATGCTTAGCCTGTAATGCCTTAAGGGAGTCCTAAGTATCCTTCAAATTTTTCTTAGTATCATCCGCCCTTTTTGAGGTCGAGGCAAAGCCATCCTCCAATTCCATGGCCCTTTGTTACTGAGCAACCAGGGCAAACTGAGCCTCCATTCTCAAAGCTTTAGTCTCTTTCATCCGATCTAAGCATATTTTCACCTCAACAGATGAATAGTGAGACTGTCCCAAGGATTGCAAGACCCTGGCCACTTCGATCAAGTTGAAAATGGCCACCTTGGCCAGATTCTGAACTTCATTAGAAGGAATATCCTTCTTCAACTTGAATGGGATTTGAAATCTTGCCGAAGCCTCTCTAATAACTTGCAAAAATTTGAAAACACCAGAATTACAGAAGGGGACATGAATAACAATAAGCTAAACTTCATCCAGGACGTTCTCTAGAAGTGGGACCCTGTCTTGATTATGACTGCCACCAACACCCTCTAATCTTTCGTGGCCCTTGTTCCTTTTTGGTTCCCAGTGTGTGATTTCTTTGTTAGTGCGTTTCTTTCCTTTCTCCCCATTTCTTGCACCCTTCGAAGTCAAGTTCAGGGAACCAACCTTTTCAGTCAGTATACTAATATGCTTGGCCACGGATCGCTTGGGAGTAACTCGATTTTAATGCGTGCCATTTCTCCTGCAAAATGAAAGTCAAGACATTAGAACATCTGGCTAAGGACGAAATGCATGAAATTTGAAATAAAACAATGACATACTTCAATAAGCATCCCGACGTGACGTTTCCCCTAGCAAAACTTTGCAAGAAATTTTGGAAAAACTTGAAAAATCCTTCAAATCTTCCAACACCGTCCTAGACTCTAGTGATAACACAACTTTGCTAAAAGAGTAGGCATTGTTGGTCAACAAGAAGTGCTTATATGTCCATCAGGTATAAAACCTCATGGAAAAATTTGAGTTCTCCCAGAACATCGGTTTATCATTATTCACTTTAACTTTAACAAATGAGTGCTTGAAGCTCACTCTGTCCATCTTCGCTGACTTCGTAAAGGATTCAAAGTTGGTAATTGTGGAATTACACTGGAGGTTAATAAAGCCAAGACTGCCTCCAGTGTTACCCCAGTGCATCACTCCGCAGTAGCAGAAGAATAAGGTAACAGTAGGGACAAAGTTGAAAAACTTTCCCAGAACTTCAAAATCTTTCACTAAACCGCAACCATTGGGGTGAAGTTGACTTGGAGAACAATCTATGAACCGGAGTACTCCAATCTCAAACTCTGTCAGAGGGAATCAGATTCCAATTTTTGAAAACAACATTTCCTACATAAAAATATATCTTGACCCCGGTTAATGGCAAATGTGTTCCGACAACAAGGGGCAAAGAATGGTAAAGTAATCTGCGTATTCTTCCCCATAATGAACTATCACATCTTCAATAATAACATCGTCTGAATCTTCACCATACCGGGAGGAAATACGTAAAGGATCATCATGAACTTAGAAGTAAGGATCTTTGACCTTTTCAGCAAGCCAAAAAATTTGGTGTGCGATAACATTGGTCTTTGGAGGATTGGTCGTGACAACGGAAGAGTTGGTGCTAGAGTTACCATCAGAAGCTATTGGATGAATAATGTGGTGAAAGAACAGTATGTGACTGTAAAAAACTACATCGTCAGTTAAATATAAGTTGGCACTACTACCAGGCTCACTAGTAGAACCTATGTTAAAGCCAGACGATGTGAGGGACGATGTGGAAAAGCAAGAAGATGTATCCAACTCCCCTACTTCCCACGATGGTATCCATGAAGGACGCCAAGTCCCTAAATTCCCCACCGATGTCGTGTTAACCCAGAGGTAGCTCTATCAGTATAGCGAGAATGTCGGTATAAGTCCCTTCTCTATGGCGCACACCGGGATCAAATTGACGGAGCCCTAGACAACACCTCAACAGAGTTACTGCTTGAGTCGTCGTCCCTTATACCCTTCTACGTTCAGAAACTAAAAGAAGTTAAGGAAAAGACGGTATGGAGATACCTGTTATAGCGATGTGACTCGTCTTTTTTGCACGCGCCAGATTTCTTAGATCACACCAAACTAAGCTAATATCGGAGCAGCAGCACTTCATTATGCAAAAACAAGTAAAATAATAGGCCTCTACACCCCTACTTATAAGAAAGGTTGAAGGAGCAAAGGGTCACACAAACTGTTACGTCCTCATAATGACAACGCTTCGTATTCCATCTAAGCACTAGTCAGTTGTCCTTTCACTTTTCGTTTAAAAAGCACGAAGGAATTATGAATGACGCACAAATTAAAGTGTGACACGTGTCACAAACCTATGAAATGTGTGACTTCGGCCATGAAAAAGAAACATCGAGCCACAACGTCTAGTAGTAGGCACATCGTCTAATGCTAAAAGAATAATTTACAAGTAATTTTTACACTTTAGATAAATAAAGAAGCAATCTAGAAGATCTTTGTACAATTTAGTTGTAACACCGACACCTTGATAAAGACATCGGTAAAGTAAAAATCTCAAATGTTACTTAACAAATTTTTTGCATTCCGGTATTTATGATGTAGGAATTGAATAGCCTATTAAACCAACTTCCAAGTCACTTCAACAGGCTAGGGGGCTTGTTCTGGAATGGATACCGGCCCTCTTCCGCATAATCAGTTTCCAGCCGATGTAGGCCCCATAAGCTGTCATAACTTAATACATTGGCCTCATTCATATCCGACATTTTCATTTCACTTCCATGACCGGAGTCATAAAAAGATAAGAGATTAACAATACCGATCAAACCTACAAGAATGTCAGCCTCACGAGATGTATGGACCTGCTCTGACACACAAAACGAGGTATGATGTCACACTCTTTCGCTATAAGTATTACAATCACCCTCATAAGTGTTAAGCTCTGGTACCCAACCTAATACTCTGATATGCCTCTGATGTTAGAATTCTAACTAACTTGAGTGTCAGAGTGTCTTTGTAGGTACCTCCCCTTTTCGTTCCTCAACGCGTAAGGGAGGTGTAAGAAGCACAACAACGTCCACTTACAACAGTCTAGTCCATGAGCCCAGACCAGGATGGGAACCAAACATTTTACATCATATAGGGACCGGCCTACAATACCAGGTCCTGGACCCCGGTACTAGGTCAGAACATTAACACACCCGATAGGATCCACTAAAGGAATTCCCACTATTGCATTTAGAGCTTAATAATGTAATATAATACAGGTCAATAATATACATTTTTCGTATCTTTCTATTATTGTTTTTTTATATGAAACATTTTCTTCAACATTTGGTATGCAGAGCTTGTGTTTCTTAGGGAGCCTGTGAAGAAAACAAGAAAGTGTCTGTGTTACAAGAAGTGAGCTCAACCACGACTACTTCAAATGGAAGTTTTCCTCTTACGTAATTACTAGTTCATAAGGCTTTGTTTAGGAAGGTGTATGTAAATGAAAGTGTTATTTGGATTTTAGGATGTGATGGATATTGTAAAGAGCAACTATCTAAAATTAATTAATGATGCAATAAATGTTATAAGGATGCTTACAAGGAGAATAAAAATAAAGTTTAGAAGGTTTTGTTTTTTATTCTTCAGTGTTGACATAGCCCATTTTGAGAAGAATGTCGGAGTTGAAACAACAAAACAAACCTGGGAGATATTTAAGAAGTGTTATAAGGGTGCTAACCCACTCGAGAATGTGAAGCTTTAAATGTTGAGAAGGAAATTTGAGTTGTTACAAATGGATAATGCTTAAAAAAATTGAGTATTTCACAATGTTGTTGTGCCTTGTAAATCATATGAGTAATAATGAGGACAAGATTTCAGATGGAAAAATTATTGAGAAGATAATGCGTACTTTTGCCCCAAGATTTGACTATATTGTTGTAGCCATTGAGCAATCAAAGAATAGTGAAAACATGAAAATTGAAGAGTTGCAAGGAGCATTAGAGGCTTTGGAGCAAAGGTTGGATGAAAGATAGGTTGAGAAAATTGTTTATCAAGCTTTACAATCTCAGTTTTCAAGAAAAAGAGGTTTTGATCGAGGAAGGGGAAAGATAAGTAGAGATAGAAGAAGACGTTTCAATAATAACTCAGTGATATTTTTGTGGACAAGACCAATCAAATATTGATCAAGAATGGCAGAGACATCTTTAAGAAAAGGTGACTTTACTTAACAAAGATGTGGATCGAAGGAGTCCTATAAAAAGAAAGTGCAATGCTATAATTGCAACAAGTTTAATCACTATGCAAATGAGTGTTTACAACAAGCAAAAGAGACTTGATGATGAAGCACACATGACACAAGACAATGAGTCAAATTTGGATCTAGTTTAAGCTCATGGTGGCATTAAACTATGAAGAGTAATATGTTGAGTATGAGATATCTTCTTGAGAAAGGATGATTTCCTAGAGCTATGGCACCTAAGGTTTGGTCATTTGAACTTTAAAAGCCTCAGTATATTGAAAATAGGATGACGTGCATCTACCTTATCAAGACCAAGGCATAAGCTTTTTCAATCTTTAAGGATTTCAAGGCACTTGTTGAAAAGTAAGTGAATGCATAAGTATAAGACACCATAATACAATTAAAAACATTAAGGTATTAGATGCATTAGTCCATACACTTATAAGTCATTCAACTTACCTATATCAATTCGATGTAGGGTTTTCATTCACACTTGCTTCTAACAAGGATCATTATATAAACGTAATAATTTTCCTTTCAAAAAATTAATGGCACTATATTCTTATGACTCAAACTCGAGACCACAGGTTAAACTAGAACAATATTGTCAATTGATTTACCCGCTTGATAGTGAATTACTTTCATTCTTGATTCTTTTTATATATCACACATTATTAGGTTAACTATTCTTAAATTTTTGGCCCAACATAATACCTGTTTAGTTGACTGTTGTGTCAAACAAATTAAGGTTTAATCAATAAAAAAAATTCATCAAATGACAAACAGAATCAATATTTACTATTAGTTTTTTTCCATTTTTCACAATTTGATTCTCACACTTAATTATTAAACAGACCTAATACTAATAGTATATAGTCTCATACAGAGCCCAAAACGGAACTTCAGATCATAATATTTGAGTCAAATTTTTATTAAACATGTGTATATTTTATAAGTAGCGGGAAGTTTTTTTCAAGATTCTTTATCCTCTAATCTAAATAATGTTTTTAATGGAATCAATCATGTGATTCTTACTGCAATTTAAATATGTGTTGTGATCAATTAGGAAACAATTGTAATACGAAAATCTTAAATTGTTTTAACGATTAAATATTTGTTCCATAACATTTAAATTTGATGAGGTAACTACCGCGCTCTATGGATATATTAATGTCATAGTCAAATTCTGAAGTGATCACGTGTTTATTAGGTGATCGTTTCGGTTGCTACTGCTATTCATTATCAATTAGCTGCAATGTATTGTAGGTTCTCAGTTTTATAAGTTTCACATCACTATTCTATTTGGAGGATCCCATTAAAATGTTAACATAAATTCATATAAGTCAAAAATATGATTAATATGTAACTAATAAAGCTTGAGGTAATTATTGAAGGAAGTTAATTTTTAGGAATAAATTAGACTTAATATTTAAATTTAAAAAGATATTAAAATCTATTCTAAAATTCTTGTTAGATCATCTGTGGGGTGGAGTTAGCTATTTTAAGTTGAGGGATGAAAATATAAAATAAAAATAGTTATTAAAATTATCTATGTAAAAATGAAAAGAAGTTTAATTCTCTCATCGTTAATATTAAGAATATATAAATTTAATGTTCTTTTATCTATACTAATCATAATTCTAAATTCTAAATGCTTATGAAGTTAGCTTTGGTTGTCGCATTCTAGAAGTATAACAAAAATTACTATCAACTTTAATTTTGAATTCTTGTGAAGTTAGCTAATAGAATCTTATTAAAAAAAAATAATTTGATGGAGAGTATATTATAGTTAACTAATAGTCAAAATATCTCATGTCACTACATATATAAAATGTAAGTTGAAAGTTAAACAATAAGAAGGAAAAAAAAAATTTGAAGGAAAAAAAAATTCTATCTTCAAAGTTCAAGCTATGTAATAGGACCTGATTTCCGCTTCCAACTTTTCCTTACTTTTCTTTTCATTTACAAGTATTGTAACAAACGAACATTTATCAATTTTTTAAAATATTGAAGGCTATTCATTTAAATGTATATTCGAATGAGATGGAAACAAATATAAATGTATATTAGTATGAAGTGGAGAAAAAAATAGGGTAATCATGATCAACTACGAGGTTGTTTGGTTCATAAGGTTTTCCTCCATTCCAGTCCGTTGAACGCCTGAATCCTCGTCCGCGCCAACGGCACTCTATTTGGGTGTGTCACTATGTTCTGTTTCGTCGAGGCCAACCGTGTTGCTTTGTGTCATTATGTTCTGTTTCGTCGAGGTCAACCGTGTTGCTTTGGGTGGGAGCTTCGTTGCATGGAAGCACCTCCAACCAGCCTCCGCTCAACGGCGTTTGCCACAAAGTCCATTCTGCCCCCCGTTCAACTCTTAACCACGTCAGTGACATCACACGGGCCTGCGATCTACTGATCTAAAGTACTTGGGGAAGCTACGAGCCTTGTGGCCTCCGATCCATTTTCTTTTTTTATTTGTGTTTAGTTTTTTTTGTGTTGGCTATTGAGGTCTGGTTTTGGGACTGTTCGAGGGGGGGTGGTCGTGGGTTTCATTTAGGGTTTCAGGTAGGGTGGTGGGTGGTGGTTTGGGGACTTGGGCGTGGGGGGTTCTCGGGTTTTGGGGTTGGGGTTGGGGTCGGGTTACGCTTGGGGTTTGTTGGACAGTGTTGTTGGTGGTGATGTGGGGGCTTGGCCGTGACAGTGGGGGTGGGGCTGTGTTGGGTAGGATGGTGGGTGGTGGTTTAGGTGGTTGACTGTGGGGGTTTTTTGGGTTTAGGGGTGGAGGTTGGGTTCGGGTGGTGGTTTATTGGTGTTGGGGTTTGTTGGATGGCGTCGTGGGTAGTGGATTGTGGTGGTGGCTGGTGGTTTGTGGTGGTCGAAGGTGGTGATGGACGTTGGTGATGGTAGGTGCTTATGGACGATGGTTATTGATGTGGTGCACGGATGAGGATGGTGGTTAATTATTTTTTATTTGTATATGTTGTTAATTATGTTTTTTTTATTTGTATACATTGTTAAGTCATATGTTAAGACATATTTATAGTTATTTATTTAATGATTTTAGAATCAGTTAGTTTAATTTAGTTGAGTTTATTTATAGTATCACGCGTAAACCTTTACGTACTTGCGATAATTTAAGTTATTAGTTTTAATATATAAAAATGAATGAAATAAATTTATTAGTTTTAATATATAAAAAATTTATAATAAATTTATTACTTTTAGCATATAAAAATGAATAAAATTAATTTATTAGTTTTAATGTATAAATAAAAATAAATTTATTACTTTTAATATATAAAAAATTAAATAAATTTCTTAGTTTTAATATATTAATTCATTAATTAAATATGTATTATTAAATTTAATATATATATATATATATGGTTTAATATTATACATTTAATATCAATATAAACAAATATACACACAAATTATATATATTTAAACTTATACCTTTTTTGGTAATTTTATCCTCAATTATCATTTCTCCAACCCAATTCCACTACAAACCAAACACAATCACTACAACTCCACTGACTTTACTGTGAACCAAATAAAACTCCGTTTACAAAACCCCAGTTTTCTCAACTCTATTTACAAAACCTCAGTTGTCTCACTCTGTTAACTCAACTGTGAACCAAACACCCCTTACGTGTTGTCCTTGGTTATCCCTAAAAAGGTGTATTATAAGTCTTATGTTATTGGGTCATTTATAAAGTTAAGGTTTAAATCTCATAGAAAATATAAATTATATTATTTGTGATTATAGACAAATGAAAGAATTTCAAAGGATTTGATATCGATTAAAATTTAGAAAATGATTTGGTAAAACTTGATAATTCAATTATTGAGATTGGGTAATTAAACAATTAAATTGGATTAGATTGTATCAATAAAATAGAATACTAACTCTAATTTTTTATTTATTGTTGAATTAATTGATAAACTTGTTTTATTACCAAACATTTTTATTTGATTTCAATATTATTAAAAGATGGATATATTTTTATATGAGAATAAACTTTACTACTTCTTGTCCCGAAGTTTTTGTACTTGAAAAAGAAATCTAAATAGCATTATCTTAGATTCTTTTTCAGACTTATTGTCAATACTAAATAGCAACAGGAAATTTGTATCCATTTTACATGATATTATTCATGGACCAGATATATTATGACAATTCTTCTGATTCTATTATGGATGACACAATGGAATCAAATAAGTGAGATTTCAAGTAAGTGTTTACATAATCCATTATTTTCTAAAAGTTAAAGCTTGCCTTAAGTTTTATAAGGTGTATATCAGTTGTATTTATAACCAATGTGAAACTTATCTTAACATTTTAACATTTTCCCCCCACACCATGATTGAAAATCTGGTACGTGAAGTTTCCAGGACTGGACATCTATGGATATGACCCACCTTATAAAGTTTGAGGCAACTCATAAGTTAGTTTTTTGAAGGAGTTAGGTCTGCCATTTTCTAATATGGTGTCAGAGTTTGACTGATCTGAATATTAAGCCACCCATAACATCTTATAAAGTTTGAGACTACCTTTGATTTATGGGCTAGCTTAAGATTAAGTCAGATTTAATACACAAATTTATGAGGTATAATTAAAAATGTTTTAAATTTAAAATGCCTTATTCATGATTGTGAGCCACTCAGACACTAAAATATAAAAAAATTATTTATGTTTTAAAGAATTATAATTAACTTAATTTATTACAAATAGTTTTGTTACATTACTTTAATATTTTTACAATACTTTATAATATTTTTTTTCTCTACATAATTATTATTAGTTTTTAATGTTTTAATTGTTTGAAAATTTAATTAACTATTCTCTTTCCTTTTTATTTTCCTCATTTTTTTATTGATTTGTTTGCTAAATTTTACACCTGTTAATTATTACTTAATCAACATTATAATAATTATATTACCAATAAAATTATAATTAGGTTAATTGAGTTAATGAACTTAAACTTGTTTCATTGATAATGAAAAATGATGTGGAAGAATGCTAATAAAAATAAGGGACGGAGCCATTATAAACAGTCGGGCCTAACTCACCCTAAAAGCTAGCTATGAGTTAAGAGTTGTCTCAAACCCTAAAAGGAGTATATTAGTTATATTCTTGGTCAATATAAGTCGTATCTCAACATCTTGATTAACACCCTTCTCAGGCTTAGGACTGGATATATGTTGCGTGAAATTTGTAGAATTAGACATATTTGGTGCTCCAACTTTCAGACAAGTTAAGCTTTGATAGCATGTTAGAAAATGTCAAGCTTTGATACCATATTCATAACTGATGTGAGACTGATCTCAATATTTTAACAATGTTTGAATTCAAACCTTGATACACTTTATATCCGTATTACGCACCAATTGTGTTGGCTCCATAAGACTAATACATGATACATGTGTATGTATTTTATAATAATAAAAGTTATTTTCAAAATTCATAATAATTAAAAACACCATAAAATATTTTTTGAAAAATTAAAATTAATTATATTCATACAAACAAAAACATATTTTACCATATACATATATTTTATAATAAAAATTAGTGTTTTATTTAAGATATATCAAGTCATCCCGTAACAATTATGTTGGGTGCTTATCTTGATTTTGGCATGAGATACATTTATATGCAAAGTTCAATTCGAGACAGTGAGATAGCTTCATACTCCCATATGAAGCACCTCACCATTGATTATCATTTTGTTTGTGATCTAGTAGCCGATAAAAAATCTTCGAGTTGCACACATCCCATCAAGCCAACTAAGCCCCTCACTTCAACACGACATAATTTATTGATAAACAAGATTGGTGTTGTCTCCACCACCGCCATCTTGTAGGGGGAGTGGTGAGTTGTTGACTTAATCTCAACTTTATCTCTTGTAATAGATCATTACCTTATCACTTGTAACAAACTAGTTTGTGTTGGGTTGTTGACTAAATCTCAACTTTATCTCTTGTAACAAACCTTCACCTTATCGCTTGTAACAAACTAGTTTATTTAAATTCAAATCTCTTCGTCATCTTAGGTTTTGTTATATCTTAGATGTATAGTTTTATATTTATAACTTGTACAACAACATTCAAATAATGAAAACAGATTTCACATTTAGTTTTTTATATGGTATTAGAAGCCCCTAAGCTTAACAACATCAATCAATCCCTTTCTCATTTTTTTCCTTCATGGCCGTTGTCACAACTCCCGTTGCTCTCAAAGCTGTTGTTGAGCTTTCAACAGCTTCCACCCTACCCATTAAGCTCAACTCCACTAATTATTATCCTTAGTATAAATAGATCACTCATCTTCTTGAAGCCAATGAAATCCTTGGCCATGTTATAGGCATTACTGAATGTCCTTCTTCTACCATTGGTTTCGGAGATGCTAATACACCTAATCTAGCACACACTATTTGGAAATGGCAAGATCACTATGTTTTTGGCTCTCCTAGCTTCATGTGGTCTTGAAGCCCAACTCATCATGACTTTTGTTGATTCATCTATTGTTGCCTAGTCTCAACTCATCAAGCAATATGCAAATCGTTTCCAGACTTGTATCATGTCTCTTCAGGAATGTGTAGCCTTTGTCAAAATGAGCACTTCCAATGTTGCTGACTATCTTCACACTATCAGAATCAATGTATATGCGCTTGCTCTAATTGGGCACCCATCTAATGATCTTGATCTTGTTACCACTGCTCTTAATGGCTTTGCCCGAATATCGTGAGTTTATAGCGTCAACTTGTACATTTGACTCACCATTACCATTTGATGACCTTTTTGACAAGCTTGCTAATTTTGAAATCTTCCTTCAACACCAACACCAACAATAGTCTCGCTTAATCACTGCCAACTATACACAATGTTTCGGTTCCACTCCAGCCCGTGGCAGAAGACAACCACCTTCTCATGGTCCTTCATTCAATCGAAATCACACCACTAGTCAACTTGGTAATGTTGGCGGCACGCCCCAGCGAACAATTTGACAGTTATATGGCTATACATTTGACAATCAACGTCATCAAGCACATTTAGCTCCACATGATACCTCTAATGATCCAAGCTTGTCGCTTGACTACAGGGCCTCACACGATGTTACCAAGGATCTTGCAAACCTCTTATGTCAAATAAATATAATAGTTCTGACCAACTTCTTGTTGTAAATGGTAAGGGGCTTCCCATTACTCATTTTGGCTCAACATCTGTTTCCACCCCTTTCACCTCTCTCTCTATCTTTCAAACGTTTTACACATTCCTTTTGTTACAAAACTTAATTTCTGTTTCTTAACTTTGCAAAACTAACTATGTTTTAATTGAATTATTTCCATCTTATTTTAAGGTCAAGAGTCTGAGCACGGGGCAGTTCTACTATGCAGTAAGAATGGTGCTCATATATACAGGTTGACTACCACCTCTGTCCCATAAACCTTCCATGTCCATTGTCCCCTACTCAGTATGGCACATGTTGATGTATACACTACGAGTTATTAATGTATCATTTTAAACTTTTCAATAAAATAAGTCCTTTCAGTTTTAAAATATTTTTAAATATGTTTATCCTTAAATTTATAGGTCATATGAGAACTATTCCTAAAATGTCCCTAATTAAGTATTTATAGGGGACATGTAAATACATTAAGACTAGTGTGTGAATGAACCGATAAAGTCTTCACATGAGTGCACATTAAGATAATGTTATACTGGACAAACCCACCATGAGAACGTTGCATGAATTGTTACATGAGTGTCATAAACAGTTCTTAATGTGATAATAGTATATGTAGTCCTTTGACCTAAAGTCACTAAGATTCTTATATAAGGAGTTTATTGTTTTAATACAATCAAACGACATCTGTAATAAGATAACCATAAAGATTGTGGTTAGGCAATGAAGAAATTATACAGAAAGATGTAAGTGATGTAGATGAGATTTGTCTCTCCTATGTGACAAGAATGATATCTATGAGCTACTTGATGGAGTGAGACTAGAGAATGCATGACTATGCTAGGAAGAATAAATATTGAATATTTATTTAGTAAAGTATACTCTGGTATCAAGTAAAATGAATTAGGTCATACAAGGATGACGACGATCATGCCTTGGGCATAATTAGATATCGTAACTAAAGGAATGAACATATAAAATAATTATCACTGATAAGTCATGTCGATGATAAATAATATTCAAATATAATGATGCATTGCTAGATGTCACTCTTATTTTCATATTCATAATACAATAGTTTATTATTAATATGATTGGATATTTTACCTATAAGGTCACACGCATAGAGTAAGCCTACCAAATGATACTTTTTTTATTTTAGTTAGACTAAAATAAGACTAATAGGCCTAACTCATTCAGAATAAGTTATGAGCCTAATTTTTATGGAGAGCTTATCACGTTAAGACCTGAGCCTATATATAGAACATGAGATGCTCATAGGTAACTACTCAAACAAAAAAGATCATTCACATTCTCATTTTTGTGGTAAAGGGTGAAGACTTTACACTAGCATTCAGAGTTTCAGTGTCTGATGGGAGTGCTCACGTGGACTAATAAAGAACAAGGATAAAATTGCTTCGATTGAGGAGTTGATCTCATGGCTACAAGAGGTAACTCTTAACACAAATTTTCAATTTCGGTATGTAATGCTTTGAAGCACTCAGTTTTTCCATTTAATGAGAATCCTTTGTGTTTTCACTGCTTGACTCTGAGAGATTCCCTAACAGCACCACCATCTTGGTCACCCGACTTCTTAAGTTCTTAAATACATGCTACAAAGTTGTCACATTCCTTTGAAGTCATTAACATATCCCTGTCTTGATTATCTTGGCAACAAAAGTCACAAGTTGCCTTTTAATAAATTGAGTCTATCTAGTTTCCAGTCCTCTACAAATCATTTATTCTGATGTATGAGATGTCATTTTCATTCATTTATTCTCAAATTATGTTTAACTATACCTAAGTAAATTCAAATAAGAAGTTTCTAATATTTTCCTATCCTTTAAAGCTCTTGTAGAAAACCAACTAAATGCTGAAACATAAACTCTATACACTGATAATGGTGGTGAATATATCAAGTTGCGTTCCTTCCTCCAAACTCATGGTATCTCTCACTTCACCACCCCACCTCACACTCCTGAACACAATGGCATCTTCTTGATACATCCTATTGTTTGCTCCACCATGCATCTCTCTTATTAAAATTTTAGTGTTATGCCTTTCAAACTGCAACCTACCTCATAAATCGCATGCCAAACCCCAGCTTGAAAATGGATTCATTTTAAAAGTTTTGTTTAGTTGACAGCCTAACTATCATAAACTAAGAGTTTTTGGTTGTCTTTATTTTCCATGGCTTACTACATACATAACTAACAAACTTCAAACAAGATCCAAACCATATGTATTCCTAGGTTACAATCCTTCCTAAAGTGCATATTTTTATTATGACCCTCAAGATGCCAGGTTGTTCACTTCATGTCATGTTGAATTTGTTAAAGGTATATCTCCTTATTCTTCTCCTTTAAATTTGAACTCAAGTGAACCACTTGATCCTTCTCCAACAAACTCCTCTATATTCCTTCCTTATCTAACTATCACTCATATCATCCCTCAACCATCGAGTCCACAACTAATCCTATCTTCTCCATCCAACACGTGTCCTTCTCCCCTTCCTCCTGCCCTAATCCTACTTCAACAAACTCTCCTACTTACTCTCCCTTAGATATCTCTGGGTCACAAAAGTCCTCCAACAACTTGCACACATGCCCATTATCTCTTGTAAATGTAAACACTCCTTTTATGCCCCACAACTCCAACATCAACTCACCCTATGGTGACTCACTCTAAAAGTGGAATTTTTAAGCCCAAATAGATACACGTAGCCACCAAATTTCCTTTACCCATCTAGTTGAGCCAATATGTGTTACATAGGCTATGAAGAATCCAAATTGGAAAACAGCAATGTCTATTGAGTTTAATGCACTCATTGCTAATGGCAGCCTGAACGTTGTTAGAAACAAATGGGTTTTAGGCTCAAACACAATATTGACTGCTTCATTGTATGGCACAAGGCCCGTTATCATGAAATGTTTAGCCCAGTGGTGAAGCCACAAACAATCAAACCGGTGTTGTGTTTTGCAATTTCCAAAGGATGGTCTTTGAGCCAAATGGACATCAACAATGTATTCCTTCATGGCACAATCTCTAAGGACATCTACATGGCTCAACCTTTTGGCTTTATTTATCCTCAGTTCCCGAATCATGTTTGCAAGCTCAGAAAGGCGTTATATGGCTTTAAATATGCTCTAAGGGCTTGTTATCATGCTTTGAAAAGTTTCCTTCTTAATTATGGATGTCAACTCCAAGGTTGACACCTAGCTCTTTGTCTACACCTGTGGCTTTGTTATTTCTTATTTTCTTATTTATGTTGATGATTTATTGCTCACAGGTAATGATAGGCTACTTATCCAATAATTCCAACAAGCATTAGTCTCACAATTCTCCTTGAAGGACCTTGGTGTGCCTACTTACTTTCTAGGTGTTGAGATTGTTCCTACACAAAATGGTCTCTTTCTTGATCAACATTACTATATTTGTGATCTACTTTATGCCACCAACATGCATGATGCACAACCTATTAGCACTCCTCTATCTACCACTTGTAACCTTACATGAGGTGATGCTTCTACATGTGATGTCACAACTTTCCGTAAGCTCATAGGTTCTTTGCAATACCTATCTCTCATGAGGCCAAATATATCTTTTTCTGTCAAGAAACTTTCTCAGTACATGCAGGCTCTAACCTCAAAGGCACTGTTGATTTTGGACTTCAATTATGTTCTTCATCGGACCTCTGCCTCCACGCCTTTTGGGATTTGGATTAGGCTAGTGACTCCTCAGATATGAAATCCACCAGTGCATACATTATCTACCTTGGTCCCAATGTAGTTTCTTGGTTTTGTAAGAAGCAACCCATAGAAGCAAAGTGCTTCATAAAAATGGAATATTGTACAATAGCATCAACTGTCACTGAGATTATTTGGCTTCAACTACTTTTTAAGGAATTTTGTATTCAACCCGATCCTTCTCTAATAGTGCACTCTAACAACATAGGTGCGACATATTTATGTGCAAATCCTGTTTTTCGCTCCTGTATGAAGCACCTCATCATTGATTATGATTTTGTTTGTGATCTAGTAGCCGACAAAAAATCTTCAAGTTGCAGACATCCCATTAAGCCACCAGTTAGTTGACTGTTTAACTAATCCCTTCACTTCAACATGACATAATTTTTTGATAGACAAGATTGATGTTGTCTCCACCACCACTATCCTGTGGGGGGCGTGTTGGGTTGTTGACTTAATCTTAACTTTATCTCTTCTAATAGACCATTACCTTATCATTTGTAACAAACTAGTTTGTGTTGAGTTGTTGACTTAATCTCAACTTTATCTTTTGTAACATATCCTCACCTTATCACTTGTAACAAACTAATTTGTTTAAATTCAAATTTCTCCATGTAAATCGCCCCTATCATCTTAGGTTTTGTTATGTCTTAAATGTACAATTTTTCTATTTATATGTCTTGTACAATAATATCCAAATAATGAAAAACATTTTTCACATTTATTTTTTACAAGAAGCATCTTTTACTAATTCATTTTTGGTCGTTCATGTTATCCATTTGCAAAAATAAAATAAAATAAATTTTAAGTATGTAACTAAATTTTAAAGCATCGTGGGATTCATGGCTTAACACTGAAATTAAACAAAAGCTAGAAATGTAACACGTGTTAAAACAAAAAAATAAAAGTACGTGTTATGTTTTTATTCATTTTTTTTTTAATTTACAAGAGGTGAATAGAAATATACTCATCTTTACTCTTTCATCTTATCCGTTTGCAAAAATAAAATAAAATAAAATAAATTTTTATATAACTAAATTTTAAAGCATCATGCCATCATGGGAGTCATGGCATAACACTGAAATTAAACAAAAGCTAGAACTGTAACACGTGTTAAAATAAAAAATAATAATAAGTACGTGTTATGTTTTAATTCATATTTTCTTAATTTACAAGAGGTGAATAAAAATATTCTTGTTATGTCTGCTGATTCTTGAATGCTGAAATTATATATTAATTTTTTTTATGAGAAGATATTCTTTGATTTGTGTTGAATAGTTGAATACCATGTCTTTAATTAAAACTTAAGAAAATATTTTCTTTAAAAGAGAAAAAATTAACTAATCATTGGTTTGAACTAAAATCTCGGTAATACAGTTGCTTAAAATTTAGTGAAAATTTTGTATTAGAACTAAAAAAAATGCTAATCAACATTTTAAATGGATTGGTTAAGGAAGTCAAAAAAACATTTTCATTTAAAACATAATTAAGATTCACCAGTATTGATTTTCTTAATAATTTCCACACAATTTCTTATAAAGAAAAAAAATTCTTTTATTTTCTTAACCAATCCCTTTAAAAAATCATTTAAAAGAATCATAGGATTAAGTAGGTGGAGGATCCAATTAAATTAGTTGAATACTTTTCTTTTGTTTTCCATATATGTTTTCGGTCAGAGACAATATTATCTAATTCCAAATCACGTTTACAACAAAGATTTATAACAAACACAAAATTTTTAATTTGAGATTTTACTTAAGCAAGTTAAATTAGTTAAGTATGCACGAATTGTTATATTTTTTATATATATTGGAAACTGAATAAACATGTTTAAGAAAAATGGATTGATGGTGACAAGCGTGAGTGGGGTTTACTCGGTGATCCCTGCGGTCGACTTGGGAGACTCTGGAATCCCTTGACCCACCACCACTAAAGTGGTATTAATTTCCCCTTTCCTTTTCCGACCCCTCCACACACTCTCTCTCCCCTCCCTTTCTGCACTGCACACAGCACAAGAAACAAACACCATATCCTCTCTGCTCCTTTCCTTTCTTTATAACCAAACCTATAAATATAATGCCCATTTATTTTTGAATCAAATTATACTAAACTAACACCATTCCACGAATCTTTGTTCTTCCCTCGCTTGGCTTCATTTGGTTTTTTGCTGCAAAAGCTAAGCCATTGTCCTTTTCTTCCGGTCAATATTTTTTGTTGCCTTTCTCGTTAGCTCTGTACACTTTCTTGTCCTTTTCTCATTAGATTCTCATTCTCAACGTTCTACTTTAACCTTTCACCTTTCACCTTTACCTTCCCTCCTCCAACAACTCATCAGAATAACTTCCCGCGCACGTTAGCCCCATCGCATTATATAACAAACTCAGATCACATCATTTTTTTTTTTAAGTTTGTTTTATTTTTATTTCTTTCGGGATTAAAATAAATATCTGTATCTTATATATATATATATATATATAAAACTAAAACCTAATATACATTATTCTGTTTTGTTTAACAATGAACGGTGTTCCGAAGCACGAGCGCCGATGGGCGTCCGACACCGTTCCGCCGAACGCTACCGTAAGTACTGGAACTTCGCCGGGAACTGAATCCAATTCCTTCACCGGCGAGTACGTTGAGGTTACTCTTGATGTTCAAGACGATCACACAATCGTTCTCCGCGGATTTGAGCCCGTGACTGTAATTAACGTCGACGACGGTGCTTTCACTAGCGGGAACGCAACTCCGGCGTCGGCTACGTGGTCGCCCTCGATCAGGAGAAGCTCTTCCAACAGGTGGCGGCAGTTCTCGCAGGAGCTGAAGGCTGAGGCGGTTGCGAAGGCAAGGCAATTCTCACAGGAGCTTAAGGCGGAGCTTCGGCGGTGGAGCCACGGCGGTTCTGAATCGGCGCTGGTGGCTCGAGATCTTAGGAAGCAACGCGCTCAGCTTGAACGGAGCCGGTCAGGTACTCAGAAAGCACTCCGCGGACTGAAATTCATCAGCGGTAAATCCAATGGCGTTGATGCCTGGAAGGAGGTGCAGAGCAGTTTTGATAGTCTTGCAAAGGACGGTTTTCTCCATCGCGCCGATTTCGCACAATGCATAGGTTCGTTTCCTTTTCGAATTTCAGTTCAGATTCTCGTGTTGTGCATGCATTCACATTTAATTGTTTTGATCCGTTGTCAATTTGTCATCCTATAGCTCGCTGTTTGAACTGTTGCACAATTGCATTAAGAGTTTTCATGTTTTAATTTATTTTGATTATTTTGATAGGGATGAAAGATTCTAAGGAGTTTGCTCTGGAACTGTTCGATACTCTGAGTCGTAGACGAAGATTGAAGGTTGAAAAGATAAACAGAGATGAGCTTTACGAGTTCTGGTTACAAATCACCGATCAAAGCTTTGATTCGCGCCTCCAGATTTTCTTCGACATGTAATCATTGATTGATTAATAAATCTTTTAAAGTATAATTCAATTAATTAATGGCTGTAGTTGAAAATAGTGTTCCCTGAAAAACACTGGTACTTCATTAGTTTCTTAATTTCCTTTGGTAATTAAGGATTTATAAAATTTGCAAATAGAACAGAAAAATACCTTGTCCATCTATATTTAAAATGAATTAAGTTTATGAAATATTTTAATCAAATAAATATGCATTTGTTTTATTTTGTCATTTTACGTACACTTTTTCTTATTTAAGAGTATTAATATCTAATAAAATATCTACGAAGCTTTATTTATGTCTAATCTTATTCACCTTGGCAGGGTGGACAAGAATGAAGATGGTCGAATAACCGAAGAAGAAGTGAAGGAGGTAACAAAACAGTTCTGTTTCACGTTTCAATTTAAACGATTCTTCTTCTTTAATAAATAATGAAGATTAATAAAATACATTAATAAAAGAGTTGAAGCTAGCATAATCAACATTTTTTAAAAAAGGAGGCATAATCAACTACTTTCTGTACATATATTATATAAAGAGAAAAAAACCTTAGCGTCCCTCCCTTACCAAGAAAAACTATATTTTGATATTATTAATTCATTTATCCATGAATTTGGATTCTCTATTATTAGTATATAAAGTTATGAAAATGTCTATTACTATTATTTAAGTAAATTCATTAATCTATTTTTTATATTTTTTCTCTGACATGATAGTTTCATGTTTTTTCAACCAATTTGAGAGAATTTTAAATTAAACTTTAAGCCACCTCTTATGCGTAAATTAATACCATTAGTTAGCTGCACACGTCTTTAAAGGCTCTTATTAAGTACTAATATTATCCTACTAGTTGAGGAATACAAAATAGGAATTTCTATTTTAAAAATATGTTAAGAGATGTATTAAAAATATGGTGAAAGTATATTAAATAATTAAAAAAAATTTAAAACATGATCTATGCTATCCGTCTCTTTTTCTCCTTAAAATAACTTCTTCACGAAAGTCATGTGCAATTTCTAAGTTAATTATTATAATAAATTAAAATTATTTATTTATTTTGGTAGTTTGTGTTTGCATATATGCTTATCTGGTTTAAAGGACACTTGTCTTATGTTTATGTCTGCTCTATAGCCTATGCGTAATTCTGTTTGTTGTGGCAACTAGAGTTTTAGTAATTGATGACCTCGTTATACAACGAGGGTTGTGTTTCTCAAACAAATAGAATCTACACAATATAATAATTATTATTATTTTATTTTGTTTGGAAATCTAAACATTAAATGTGTAATTTTTTAAATTATTATTGATCAGTTTTCCCATTTAGGACGTTTCCTGTGTTCTAAAGCATGATTGTTTTTTTAAGGAGTTCTAAAGCATTTATGTTAGTTATTTATAAAGGATTAAAATTATTAGTTATTTACTGTTGGTTGGTAAATATTCAAAGCCGAATCCGAATGAACCAGGTCGTACTTTACCGGCTTTGGTCATACAGGTGGCACTTTCATTTTCTGATTAAACCAAAATTTTGAATTTATAAGGTGAGTGCTTTCAGTTTCAGTGGGGTTGGTGGGGGCAGAGTCGTCATTTAAGTCAAACCTGTTTTTTTGTGGTCCAAATATGTATATTGAATATTGGGAGAAGTACCATATGTCAAACAAGCAACTAATTTTTTCCCAAAAAAAAACAAGCAACTAATTGATTGTATAAAAAAATCAACTAATTGTTTAATCCCCATTTTTGTTTTCTAAATTTTAGGGAAAATTACATATAACATATCTGAGAATTACTTAAATTACATTTTTCAATTTTTTTTGGAAAAATTACTCTCTTCCTCCATACGTAAATTTATGGCGATTTTTTTTATTATTGTGGCGACTAAAACTCCAACAAAAATTTAAAATGGTACCCAACGTCAGTTTTTTACGTGGGTATAATTTTGACAAACACCGTAATTAAATTTTAACAGGCACAAATGTGGCAGGGGGCATTGTATATGATACATGTTCAATATAATAATATCATTTCTTTTTGTTTTACTAATACCGAACTCATATTATAAAAGAGTTTATATCAACTCATCCATCATTTCAATTAATTGAGTAAGATTTTTCTTAATGCAATATGTTATATTTTTTAAAACATATAAAGTATGATATATCAATTATAAAATCTATAAGAATAATGATGAATACAAATTACAATACGTAAGTGCTGGTTCAAATGAATTTGTTTATTGTTTACCAAAAAAATGAATTAGTTTATTCATCAATTTTTTAGGCGACATCAAACAATAACGAAGTATTTAGTTGAAAATTCTAAAATTCAAATTTTCAAAATTGAGTCTCAAAATAATAGTGTTAAAGTTTGATGAAAATAACTTTGTCACGGTTAATCATTTTTATTCTCCTTTAATCTACCCCAGTCCTTAACATAGGTACTCACAAGTTCTCGGACACGGTTCTACCCGGTTCCTCCTCCAACTGATGATTGCACATGGGAGATTTTATAGTTTTATTACAAAAAATTATCATGAGATTAAGTAAGATTACTACTTGTATTAGACAATGGTTATATCTCGTTTGATTTTCATCAGATCATCATGCTAAGCGCTTCAGCAAATAAATTATCAAGATTGAAAGAGCAGGCCGAAGAATACGCAGCTCTGATCATGGAAGAGTTGGACCCTGAAAGACTAGGCTACATTGAGGTAGGAATTCTCTACACATGACGACATATCTAAATTTATTAATAATACACACACATATAGTTGTGAGCAAAGCATGCATATATTTTAATCCCCTAACCATTCTATTTTATATTAAAATATTCACTAATATTTTTATATACCACTTTTGAAATAAATATGTTTTTATTATATGAGATTAATTATTATTTTCTTGGTCATATTCTTATAAAAAAGAGTGATATAATAGTGTATGAAATGTCAAAATTAAGAAATGAGAAAGAAAATTATTTTGATAGAAATAAATATTCATATGTGCGTGAGAGAGAAGGGATCAATATACGAGAATGAGAAATGAGAAAAGAGAAATGTGTGAAATATGATAAATGATGGGGTGTGATATAATTAAAAGAGATTAAAAGGAAAAAAATATTGTATGAATTTAATTATATGTTTTTGTTGTATAAATATATTATCTAGTAGAAAATTGGACCAAATCATACCCTATTTGGGTAAATTTAATTAGAAAAAAGAATGAGAGAAATTAAGATCGAGCGTCCATGCAATTAAGAGAGGAGTCGTCCGTACATATAATTTGAAAATTAATTAGTTTAAAATTGATTTAAAATGTATTTTTTAATTCATTATTTAAATAACTTTTTAAAAGTGATACTTTTAAAATCTATTCAATTAAGTTATTTTAAAAGTGTGAACGCACCCAAAGAAACCCTCTTTAACGCTACTTAATCCAAATTGTGATGTGATATATTTTAAAAAGTAAAAATAATTGGAATAAGTAATAACTATGCTGATATATTTTCTTAAAAAAGAAACCTATGCTGATATATGATAATGGAGATTGATATTTAAATCGAACCGTACACAGCTACACTTGGTTTTGTCAATGAATGTAATAAAATATCAAGTAGGGATGCCTTAATTTGTCTTTATGCACGCAATATGATTAAGCTGTACTGCTTCAAATATTGATTACTTAATAATCCATCCGAAGTGACCATATTAATTTATTAACTAATATAAATTGCTTAGAAGATATCAATGATTGATAATATGTTTGGTTAGAAATAGTGGATGGTCAACATTAACAAGGCTCGATTAACTGTATTGTGTTTTTTTGCTGCATCAGAGAATAAACTATATTCTTTAAGGACATTTGCTGATACATTTAAAGGAAAAAGTTTTATAAATGGATAATATTTGTTTAATACATAGGAGATTTTATTAAAAAATATTTAATTTAATTCTTCAAATTATATCTGCCATTTATTAAAATTTCAAAAATTAATCATTTAAATAATTTCTCAAAAATTTGAATCATTATTAGAGTCTTTTCATAAATTTAATTTTCATCAAATTAAGTCTTTAAAAATTTAAAATGCTATAATATTTATCACTTTAAGGATAAAATATAAAATATCATCATATTGCTCATTATTTTATTTTATTTTGAGATCTCATATTACTCATTACCAAATAGTAAATGATGATACTTTCAAAAAAGAGAGTAAATGGTGGCAGCACAAAATTAATTATTTGGTATCTAATTTGATACCGATAATGTTCAAAAGTTACATTTAACAAGGTTAGTTACTATCTAATTGTAATTAGTAATTAGTTATATTTAGTTAGTTTTCCCCTTTGATTTTGTTATGCTCTATTAAGTTAAGGCAATATGTTTCATCTCTTTCTCTCTAAGTAGCTCTCATTTTCCCCTTTTCTTCCTACGCTTTCTGTTCCTCTGTTATGGTATTAAAGCCCTAATCGAGGGCTCTGCCATCAACAGTGTAGTCATAGTGTGTACAAGCTCTTCAAATTCGAATTCACCTCCTCTTCCTCCACTGGATCAAATATTGAATCAGGCTAGTCCCTATTTTATGCATCTGAATAAGTCAACTTCTATTGTAATCGTGAATCCGGTTTTGGATGGTCAAAATTACCATGGCTAGGCCAAATCGATGTAGCGAGCGTTGATATTAAAAAATAAGTGGAGATTTGTTGATGGAAGCATTATGGTCCTTGATTCCTTCGATCCTTCTTACAATGCTTGGGAACGCTATAATAATCTTGTCCACGTCTGGTGATTCGATATTGATACCGGCCCCAAGAACTAGCCATACCGGTCACGCAAAGAAGATCAAGGTGCCCGCATAAAATAGAAAGCCGGACTGACACTAAATAAGTTAACCGGTATCGAGACTAATTAAGTACGGTATGTTATGAGTACGACCACGATCAAAAGTAACAAGTGCGCAACTTGCCTGCAAAAAACTTTTAGATCTTAGCACTGACACATGTCACGTCACAACCTGCGATTAAAGGAGGAACTATAAATAACACTCATTCATTAAGACCAGGGGGACACAACGTAATAACTCTTGATTTTCTCTTGAGCTCTGTAATACTTTTATGTTAATACTGTATTGACTTAAGCATCGGAGTCCCTTTTGCAGGTACACTCCCGGTGTGGTCTATCCTAAGATAAAGGTTAAAAATACAGCCAGATCCCTAACGCGAAGGGCTTGGAGTCCCCACTGGACCCAAGTTTAAAATACCGTACTCCCACTTAGACGGTGTAAAATTTAGAGAGCTTGAGAGGAAACTATTTGGATACCGTTCGGGAAGCATTGCTTCGTACCCCGGATACCGGCTGAACCATCTGGATTGTGAACTTTGTGGCTCCATTGATCGGGCAGAGTGTGTTGTTCTTGGATTATGCATATGATGTGTGGAATGAATTACATGAACGATTCTCTCAAGGAGATTTGGTATGTGTTTCAGAGCTTCAACAAGAGATCTATGCATTTAAGCATGGTATCCTCTCTATGACTAACTATTTCACTGAATTGAAGATCTTTTGGGAAGAGCTTGAAAACTATAGACGTATTAGTTCCTGTTCATGCAATATGAAGTGTAGATGTGATGCCACTTAAAATTCTAAGAAATACAGAACTCAAGATCATATTATTAGGTTTTCGATAGGCCTGAATGACAACTTCGATATGGTCCGGTCACAAATTTTGTTGATGGAGCTATTACCTAATCTCAGTAGTATTTTCTATGTGGTTTTGCAACATGAAAGGCAGAGTCACACTAAGTGAATAACCAGAAGTGTTAATTAATTATGTTGATGGCAAGAGATTCAATAGTTTCGGAAGAGGAAGAGGTAGTAGCAATAATTCATCACTTCAGAGGGCCAAGATGTGCAACTACTGTGGTAAACAGGGCCACACTGTAGAGACGTGCTACAGAAAGCATGGTTATCCATCCAACTTTAAGTCCAGATTCTCCATCAATGCTAATAGTGAATTTGTTGATGAGCATGATAATGACAATGATAATAAAGAGAAGATCACTGTTAAAGATGAGGAACAAAGTCACACACTCAATACTAGTGCTCCTTTCACTCCTGATCAATACAAGAGCCTCATAGCCATGATTCAACAAGCCATAAAATCTAGAAGTCTGTCTGAGATTGGTTCTGGCACACATGTCATCAATCAGATCACTTTTGCAGGAGCCACTCATGGTACCAATCATGTAGCTCTTATCTCGGGTAGCTCTTTTGCACTATCTCTTAGCACACAATACACACACAGCAATTGGATACTAGATTCAGGTGCTACCGATCACATTTGTGTTTACAAAGAAGCTTTTAAAGTCCTCAATAATATCCCTCCTGCAACTATACATTTGCCAAATGGAAATAAGGTTTCCACCACTCAACTTGGAATTGTCAAGATCTGGCCCAATCTTAATTTGCATGATGTTTTGTTTTTGTCTCAGTTTACTTTCAATCTTATTTCCTGATCCGGTCCTGAGATCGGCCCCTGGACTTAAAGGTAATTTGTCTAAAATCCATCATCTAGAATGGTATGATGTGATAACCGGTGTGAGTTATTCTTTCAACGCTGGTGTCTCACGTAATGAAATAGTTTAAACACCGGAATCTATTATCACGCGAAAGGTCTCTAAACTAACCCCGTTGCGAGTTGTTCACACAATATCGGAGGGTCAAAGTTGACCTATGCCCGTGTGCTTAACAAGAAGCCTGCAAAGTGACTGATGGGTAGGTAAAGCCGCTACAAAATGTCTTTGTCACAAGTAACTTTCTTGCAGAAAAACAAAGTACTAACACCATATACGGAAGACTTGGAAAGCAAGAAGACTCTTTCACCCTCTCACGGTATAAACACCCATGCATCAACATAACATAGTAAGAACACTCTCTCTAACTTTACGCTTGAGCTCTGAAATTCCTTCGAAGTTTTACTAACTTGAGTGTCAGAGTATCCTTTCAAGTGACACCTTTTTTCGCCCCACAACACGTAAGGTTGGTGTTGTTAGTACGAGGAATCACTCCAAGACCTCTTTTCTCCATTCGAATAGAGGATATAATACCAGATCCCCACTAGACCGGTGTAATATTAGAGAGAGAACGTGAGAATTAAGGACTATCGTGAGGCCGGACATTGTACCCAGGCCCAGACCTGTTCATTTCCATTTGCAAGCCCACCATTCAGCACAACATAAGATTAATGTTTCACCATCAACTTTGCTTATTACAGGATATCTCCGCGAAGAGGATGATTGGTTCAATTAAGGTTTAGGGAGGCTTTTACCGATTACAATCTTCAAGTCATGGTTGCTCTTTTGTTAATCCCTTTAATGTTGTTAATTCCCTTGTTGTTTTGCCTGAAAATGTCTTATGGCACTATTGGCTAGGACATTTATTACATAGAAGGATACAATTACTTGCTTATGAATATCCTTTCATTTTTGTTAATAAACACTTGATTTGTGATTCATGTTATGCATCTAAACAACGATAGATACCTTTTCCTATTAGTTCTAACAGAGCCACTTCTTGTTTTGACATGATTCATGTTGATATTTAGGGTCCGTACTCTGTGAGTTCTGTGCACAATGACAAATACTTCATAACCATTCTTGATGATCACATCAGATATTTATGGACTATTTCTTGAAGTCCAAATCCAAAGCTAGCATGACCTTATAGAACTTTGTTGCTATGGTGGAGACTCAATTCAATGGTAAAGTTAAGACCATCCGCATTGACAATGGTGTTAAATTTTCAACGGCTTCCTTTTACACCTCTAAGGGGATTCTGCACCAAACAAGCTATGTGCAGACTCCTCAACAGAATGGCGTGTGGAGAGGAGACACCAACATTTACTAAATGTTGTCGGGGCTTTCCTCTTTCACTCACAAGTTCCAAAGAAGTTCTGATGTTATGCAGTGGGCCATGCAACTCATCTCATCAACAAAATTCTAAGTCCCATTCCTAATAACTAGTCTCCTTTTCAACTTCTTCATCAACAGGCTCTTGATCTCAGCCTTCTAAAGGTCTTTGGGTGTTTGTGTTATGCCTCTACTCTCCATGAGCATAGGGGGGAAACCTGACCCGCGAGCTAGGAAAGGCATCTTCCTAGGATTCAAGCCTGGAGTAAAGGGTTTTATCATTTTTGATCTTTGCACTCAGGCCATCTTTGTCTCCAGAGATATGATTTTTCATGAGAGAGTTTTACCTTACACTACCTTCACCATCCCACCATATACCTACATTGATCTTTCTCAACCTTTTTAACCCTCTCCACATTCCCACCACCTTCCTCTTGAGGATCAACCTTCCCTCACCTCCTCTACACCTGCACCTACTTCTGACCTACCAACAAGTCCTTTTCCTTAACCTGCTCCTTACCCTCCCGCCCCTCTACCTCTTAGAAAATCTTCCCGGACCCCTAATCCTCTTTCTCACCTCAATGACTAAGTTTGTTCTTCCTACTCTAATTTACCTCACTCTATTCCAAGCATCCTTACTTATTCCAAACTTAGCCCCTCTCACCAATCTTGTACACTTTCTCTCACTTTCTTTTGTGAACCCCAGATTTTTGCCCAAGCTTCTACTGATCCTCATTGGGTTTCTGCCATGGAAAATGAACTGACAGCCTTGCAGAAGAATGAAATCTGGCAGATTGTTGATCTACCCCCTGGTGTCAAGCCCATAGGCTCTAAATGGGTCTATAAGCTGAAGAGACATGCCGAAGGAGCATAGCCCATTATAAGGCTCGGCTTATGGCTAAGGGCTTCTCTCAAATTGAAGGTATAGATTATTTTGATACCTTCTCTCCCGTGGCCAAGATGACTGCCATTTGTACCCTCCTTGCCTTGGCTACCATCAATGGTTGGCATTTACACCAAATCGATGTCAACAATGCTTTTCTACATGATGATCTCTATGAAGATGTGTATATGGCCATTCCTGAAGGAGTTTCTTCTCCCAAAGCAAATCAGGTCTGCAAGCTGGTTAAATCCTTGTATGGTCTTAAACAGGTGAGTAGAAAATGGTTTGAAAAACTGCACTAGACACTAGCCACTAGCCACTTTTGGTTATACCCTTGCCCATTCGGATTGCTCTCTTTTCCTCAGGTTTTATGGTTCTTCATTTACTGCACTCACTGTTTCTATTAATGATGTCCTGAAGGTGGGCAATGATCTTCTTGAATTTGCTAGAATCAAAACTAGTCTGCATCAATTCTTTGGGGTCAAAGACCTGGGCCCTTTGAAATTCTTTCTTAGGCTGAAAATTGCTCGGTCCTCCCAAGGAATTTTTGCTTGCCAATGAAAATATTGTCTAGAGCTGTTTTCAAATACTAGACTTCTTGGGTGCAAGCCTGCTTCCACCCTGTTTGATCCTTTCATTTCACTCAATCCTGATTCTGGCTCTCCTCACTTTGATGTTCTTGGCTTTTGTCACCTCATTAGCCGACTCCTCTGCCCGACCACCACACGACCTGATATTACCTTTGCAGTTCACCAATTAAGCCAACATCTCAACAATCCCAAGGACATCCATTTCTCTGTTACTCTCCACGTGGTCCATTACTTAAAACGGTGCCCAGGAAATGGTCTTTTCTTCTTTACTAGTGCTTCTCTTCAGCTTCGTGGCTTTTCTGATGCTGACTGGGGGTTTTGTTCCTTTACTTGCCACTCCATCTTTGTGCTTCTTTCTGGGCAGCTCTCTCCTTTTCTGGCGCTCCAGGAAACAAACCACAATTTCTTGATCATCCTCTGAAGCTGAATATCGAGCCCTTAGTTCTTCCTCCTGTGAGCTCCAATGGCTTATGTATCTCTTTCAGGATCTTCGTGTTGTCTTCTCCAAGTCTTCGGTCCTCTTTTGTGATAATCTCAGTGCTATTCACATTTCTTCCAACCCTGTCTTTCATGAACCCACCAAGCATCTCGACATTGATTGTCACATCATTCGTAAGCGCTTACGCCTGGGCCTGTTTAAGCTTCTCCCTGTCTCCCCCAAAGACCAATTTAAAGATCTCTTTGTTAAAGCTTCACATCCAACAGCTTTTCATTCCTTAGTTTCCAAGCTAGGCATGATAAATATTTTTTCTCCCTCATGCCAGCTTGTGGGGGGCGGGGGTAATAGGATTAGTTACTACCTAATTGTAATTAGTTCTCTCGTAATAGTAATTAGTTACATTTAGTTAGTTTTCCCCTTTGTATATAAACTGATTCTGTTATGCTCTATTCAGTCGAGGCGATATACATTTTCTGTTACATTTCTTCCTCTCCAAGTAGCTCTCGTTTTCCCCTTTTCTTCCTGTGCTTTCTGTTCCATTGTGAGATTGATATACACAAAAATATAAAATTTTGAAATGGGAGAACAAAAATAATATCACGCTGGTGTCACTTTTTTTCTTTTTTGTCATTATTTTACTCTTGTTGATAATGAGTAACATGGGCACAGTTTACTTAAGGTAGGAAAACAAAATGGGAGCAATTATTTCATGGTCTTAAATTATTAAGTCATTTGATCCAGCCGTTTGTAGGATTTTTTTATATAAAAAATAATTTCCCATGTATCAGTGATGATATTCACCAAAAAAAAGATGATAAGTGATAACTGAGAAGAATTATACATCATCATGCAACAATTTAATTTTTAGGAACTTGAAAGAAGCATTCTTGTATACAAACATAGTGAATGCATCCCTGCTGAGATATTCTTCTGGTCCATCTTTAATCTTGCTTGAGTTCCCAAGACAGATCTCTGTTTCTCTAAGATGTATATACCTTACTCAAGACGTATGCGCAAACTATGGCTCTACCTAAAACTAATTGAATAGTTAACGATGAGTGTAGTTGACACTCGACATGTTGAAATTTCCTTTAAGAGATATATATGATTCAAATTATAGTTTTGTGGCATTTTTATGTTGTTGTTTTACCACAGCTATGGCAGTTGGAGACGCTTCTCTTACAAAAGGATACGTATCTCAGCTACAGCCAAGCACTAAGCTATACCAGTCAAGCTTTGAGCCAAAACCTACAAGGACTAAGGGCAAGAAGTCCGATACGTAGGATAAGTCGTCGATTTCTCTACTATTTGCAAGAAAATTGGAAGACACTTTGGATTTTAACAGTGTGGTTTTCTATTATGATTGGGTTGTTTACTTGGAAGTTCATGCAGTACAAACACAAAGATGCTATTCATATCATGGGTTACTGTCTACCTACGGCCAAAGGTGCTGCTGAGACTCTAAAGTTCAACATGGCCCTAATACTCTTGCCTGTATGCAGAAATACCATAACTTGGCTCAGGTCCACCAAGTTGGCTTACGTCGTATCTTTTGATGATAACATCAACTTTCATAAGGTATGCACCACCCAATACCACTAGGAATCATCTCAAATGTTCACTTAAAATTAGTAGCGTCATTAATAATTATCATGATGTTTACCCTTGATCTCCCTTGATTCTACACTATATTGATATTCCAAGATTACTTTTAGGACATTGTTATCTGTACTTTTATGCTTATTAATATTGGATAACATTTATATACGATCACTAGGGATTCGTTAACTAAGACGGTATTATAGTTAATATTTTTTAAATTTATTGTATTTTTTAAAATGACCTTGTTAGCAAAACTTATCTTCTTATTAGTGATTCATTTGATCCAATTTATTATTGTAGATGAAGTCTTGAACTTCTATGTAGTTGGATGTTGTTTTATAGTGCAACAGATTATGCAGAATGTAACAACTTTTTGTTTTAGAGCTGTTAGTGTTTGTGCTTTTGAGGAATTCTATAGATAGGAGTCATTATAGCTCTTTTATGTGCAATCTAGCATGTACAACATTTATGAAGTAATGTGTAATAGTTGTAAAGTTATAAAAACAAGACTGTCCGGTGCTTTTATGTAAGTATGAGAGGGTTTCACAAGGATAAATGAAGTCTAAAACTGAGTATCCAAAACACATCAGTAGGGTGTTTGTAGTTGCGTGAGTGAGATTTAAGATTTGTTATATAAACGTACAAGTTGTAATCTCTGTGTAACTATTTTCACTATCTTAGTTAAGTTTGTTGCTAGTAGATGTAACACTTAAAACTTTGAGGTAAACTATGTAAATCTTGTTTCTTTCTCTTGTCCTTTGTGTTTTCTTGCATGTGTTTTTCTATTTTTCTTCTCTCTTTTTTTCGGTTGTTGATTTTTATTATGTTAAACACACACAATGATTTATATCTATTGTTGTATAATAAAATCACTTAGGTTTGACTTTATATCCTTTATATAAACTACCCAAACTTTCATGCAGAATCTATATTGTATGAATTTAATTTAAATACACTCTCAGTCTTAACATTAACATCCAATCATAAACTCTCATGTAAACAACCATTCTTAATTTATGTAATAATTACTTTAATAATCATATCTAGAATGAAGTTGAGCATGTAAAAGTTTTTACCCTGGTATGCTAGTGTAGACAGGATTTGGATCCTCTTTACCTCTCCAACACATTTTTTACACCGATTATAAAAATAACCGATGTAATAACTCAGTATAAAGATAATTAATAAATTATATTGTTTAATCTTGTCAATCGAATAATCTATGTTATACTAAAGAGAGATGGTGATGGAATATGAGTGAGGATCCAAATTCTTTTTATTATATACAAGATTGTACAAATTTATTGTACAAATAGTCTTTCTATTTAATGTTTAATTATGGATTCTTGCAGACAGTTGCTGCAGCGGTACTGGTTGGTGTTATACTTCATGCAGGGAATCACCTAGCTTGCGATTTTCCAAGGCTTGTAAATTCGTCTGAAGATATATACAAGAAGTATTTGAATGGAGTATTTGGTGTTCATAAACCCAGTTACGGAGACCTTGTTAAAGGGGTTGCGGGTGTAACTGGAATTATAATGGTGATTTTGATGGCAATAGCATTTATTCTAGCAACAAAATGGTTTAGGAGAAATCTCATTAAGCTTCCTAAACCATTTAATAGGCTTACTGGCTTCAATGCATTCTGGTATTCGCATCATCTATTTGTCATTGTATATGTCCTGCTCATCATTCACGGGGTAAATCTTTACCTGGACCGCAAATGGAACCATCAAACGGTAAGTAATTTGTAGTATCAGATTCCAATTATTAAGGGAGATTGTCAATTTTTTCCCCTTGCCGGTGATCCATTACATGATGCAATGTTTTATGTTTACAGACATGGATGTATCTCGCAGTTCCAATTTTACTTTATGCAGGAGAAAGGACTCTAAGATTCTTCCGTTCTGGTTTTTACACAGTCCGTCTTATAAAGGTGAGTAGAAAAAGAAAAAAGATAAAATGCTCCGGATAAATAGTGTACAACTACAGTCAAACTGAAGATTGCTACAATGTAAAACCATACTGCTGCAATAAGCTAAACATTGAAAATCGAACTCACGGGTATTGTGAAAAACATTTAGGTTGCCATTTATCCTGGAAATGTTCTGACATTGCAAATGTCGAAGCCGCCTCAATTTCGTTACAAGAGCGGACAATACATGTTTGTGCAATGTCCTGCTGTTTCTCCATTTGAGTGGTAAGGTTTGCTATACTGAATTTTGAGTGCTTCAAGTAAATTAGTTATTTAATTAGCCCATCTATATATTGCTTATTCACAAAAATTTCATACTTGAACGACTTAACCCTTTAAAGATATCAAAGTAAATATTCTTATTTTCAGATAAAGATATTATAGATTATAGATAAGATTTTTTTTTATCTTTAATTTTTCGAAGATGAATTTTCTTATTTGTTATAGTTTTATCTTTAATATTTAGCACATATTTAGGAGTCTTATCTCTAATTTTTAAGAGCTATATGATGTACACTCTTCTAAATTTGTACAATACAATTATTCATTACTTTCAAGTTGGTGTCTAGAGCAAGGTTTTTCAGTCATGGTTGTTGAGCCCCTGTTCTTCGTCAACAGAAACCTGTCATAGGGTGCTAGGTTGATAGACTTCATTGACATTGCCCGTTTTTAGTGGAAACACCACAATTCATCTCAGAGGTCACCGGTTGGCCTGCCCCTGAAGCGTCGTCATCAAAAAGTCTCACATGTGTTCTCACATGTGTTATTCAAGTTGCTTTCTCGCCAGTATGGGCGGTTCACACACCACCTTTCAACCACTGGTCCCATCCTACTTGTCGGTTCTTCTTGGTTTTGTTTGACCGGGTTTTGGTGAGTGGGTGTTGGATTAAGGCACGGTTTGTGGGTTGTGTTGTTCCTAGTCATCATGTTGTTCGTAGTAGTCGTTCGTGGTTGAAGATTTTGGCCCGAAGATCAACTCCAAGTCTGAACCTCCCAAGAAATAGTGCCTGAGAGAGATGAGTGGAAGCAAGCTGAGTATCAGCTCCTATTTGTATTGTGGCAAGCCATTGGCCCAAGCTGATGTTGTATTTTTGCCTTCCTATCTGAGCCGGGCTCAATTGATTAATGATGAACTTAAGTTGATGCTAGTGAATAATGATCTTAAGGAGATGTTGACTAAACTTGATAATCTATTCATGATACTTATTCTTCATCGTCTTCATCAGGACCTTGCCTCTATTCAGGACCAAACATTGACAAATCCTAGTATTCCAACGATGGAGAAGCTCATCAGTTGTCTAATTTGAGTACTTTCACCTGAGGACAATTCTCATCAGGTATCTGAATCCTCGGCTTCTTGTCTAACATTAATGACCATGAAGGACATGGTTGAGGGTGAGGTGTTGGTTACACCTATTACAAACTACATGGCCATCTTCAAGATCGTTGTTATTCTCTTCATGAATTTTCCAACTAGATAGTTAATGTTGCCCAGTCAGTGTCTGAGCTGACAACTGAAAGAAAAGGTGACCATGAGACTATTTTCTTTGCTTAAGAGTAAAAGAAGTATCTTTAGATGAAGGCAACCCAACAAGCCCAGACCTCATCATCGGCCATTATTGCCCATTCTGGTAATTCTACTCTTTGTTTCTCTTATTCTAAGCTTGTTGGATCCCTGGTTTTGGATTCTAGTGCTTCTAACCACTATGGTAACTCATTCTTTTTCTTTGAGTCATCACCACCTAAAATACCATATCATAGAACTCTTGCAAATGGTTTAAAAACACAGCCATTAGCATTGGCCAAGCAATATATCTTCCTTCTCTTCATTTGAACTCTATTTTATTTGTTTCTAGTTGTCCATTCAAATGATTTCTATTAGTAGATTGACATGTTCTTTGACTTGTTCTATAATATCAACTCCTAACTCTTTTGTGATTCTGGATTGAAGTACAAGACAGACGATTGGAAGTGGATCTGAATCACAAGGTTTATACTACCTTTATCTGACCACTTCCACCATATGTGTTGTTGTTAAGTCTCCTAGTTTACTTCATTGTTTTTTAGGTCATCAAAGTTTGGAGAAGGTAAAAGTAATGATTCCTAATTTTTCAGGTTACAATCTTTAGAGTGTGTATCGTGTAAGCTTGGAAAATAGGTTAAAAATTTCTTTTCTGGTAGCTCCCATAGTCGAATCGAGTCTTTCTTTAGTATCTGATGTCTAGGAACCTAGTCATGTTCCCTCAATTTTAGGAGATAGGTATTATGTTACATTTATTAATGACTTCTCTAGGGATACATGAGTTTTCTTAATGAAAGATCATTTTGAATTGGTTGCGATTTTTTAAAAAAAAATCTAAAATTCATACTCAATTTGATAAATCAATTCAAATCCTTACGAAGTGACAATGCTAAAGAATATTTCTCTAAATGTTTAATTCAGTTATGTCATCACAAGGTATAATACATCAATCTAGTTGTCCTCATACACCACAACAAAATGGTATTACAAGAGAAAAACATAAGACATCTTGTTGATACAACTCGTACACTTAAGTTGAATGCTAATGTTCCTTTAAAATTTTAGGGTGATGTTATTCTTACTAGAAGGTACTTAATAAATAAGATGTCATCATCTATTTTGAAAAACCAGATTCCTCATTATTTATTGCTTCCCCCTGATTCTTTATATTTGGCTCCCCTTTGTGTGTTTGGTTGTACTTGTTTTGTTCATGCTCTTTCTCCAAGTCGTGATAAGATGTCTGCTCGTACTATTAGTGTGTCTTCTTTGGCTACTTTCATGCCCAAAAGGGTTATCGATGTTATTCTCATTCTTCACATTGATTCTATGTCTCTACTAGTGTAACCTTCTTTGAAGACATGCCATACTTTCAGTTTTCAACTGTCCCTCTAGAGAACATGAGTATCCAAGTATTGTTTGATCCTTATCTTATTATTCTAGAAGTCCTAGAAGCTCCACCTTCGACATCTGTGTCAAATCCTCCATTTTGTCATTTTGACATTACTTATGAACGTCGTCTAAGGTTTATCCTCCCAGCCACCATTCCTACAGTTGTAACCAATGTTTTAGCTCTTACTTTAATTGCCTCATTGGTTCCGACTCCAGCTTCTCCTACTTCTGATGATCACCGTATTTCCCTCAGGAAAGGTAAATGCTATACTTTCAATCCCTATCTCATCTATAATTTTTATCTTGTCATCATGTGTCTCCTTCTTATTATGCATTTGTCTCTACCCTTTCCTTTATCACTATTCCTAAAATTGTTGGTGCAACTTTATACAGTCTAGGGTGGTGACAAGCAATAATTGATAAGATGCATGCCTTAAAATCTAACGATACTTAGGTTCTTGTTCCTTTTCCCCAAGGAAAATATGTTATTGGATGCAAGTAGGTCTATAATGTTAAAGTAGGCCTTAGTGGACAGGTGTGTCATTTGAAAGCTCGACTTATGGCAAAAGGTACACACAAGTATATGGGTTGGACTACAATGACACTTTTTCTCCCATAACGGAGATGGCCTCAGTACAAATCTTTCTATTTATGGCTACATTGAAGCATTGACCTTTGTACTAGTTGGATATAAAGAATGTTTTTCTTCATGGTATCCTGGAGGAGAAGATGTATATGTTGCAACCTCCGAGATTTATTTCCAAGGAGATATTAAATCTTCTATGCAAATCATGAAAATCTCTTTATAGTCTCAAGCAATCATCTCGCTATGGTTTGGACGGTTTAGCACTATTGTTCAACAGTTTGGGATGACCCGTTATGAAGCTGACCACTTAGTTTTCTTTCAACGTTCCCTGTTGAATATAAATACATTTATCTTGACGTGTACATTGATAATATTGTAATCATAGGGGATGAACAAGAGGGTATTAAGGCTTTTAACCAATATCTTCTTCATCATGTTCAGACTAATGACTTAGGGCATCTATACTACTTTTAAGAATTGAAATGGCACAATCAAAGTCTACCATCACTATTTCATAGTGAAAATATACACTTGACATTTTGGAAGAAACTAGGCTAGTAGATTATTTCTACTCCTATTAACCCAAACGTCTGTGCCTAATCGGGAGGAGTCTTATCTTGATCCAAGGAGATATTGAAGACTGGTGGAAAAATTAGGTTATCTTACAATAAGAAAGCCAAACATATCCTTTCCGGTGAGTATTCTGAGTCAATTCCTCAACTTTCCTTATGAGGGCCACTAGGATGCAGCTATTTGAATCCTTAAGTTCATCAAAGGGTCCTTAGAGAGAGGTCTTCTTTATATAGACAAAGGTGATACAAGTATTCTTAGTTACTCCAATGCATATTAGCATTACTTCGTAGGCTATTATGTTTTTCTGGGAGGAAATCTTGTTTCATGGAAAAGTGAAAAACAAAATGTTGTTGCCATCTTAAGTACAAAGGTTGAGTATCGAGTTATGACTCATATTGCACATGAACTTTTAAGGGTAAAATAGTTAATTTAAGAGTTATAGTTTGGTCCCATGAGATTAGTATGTGACAATTAATCAACATTGTATCTAACATCCAATCCAGTTTGTCACGAAAGAACCAAATACATTGAAGTAGACAGTCATTTTATTTGGGAAAAGATTTTGTATGGTGTGATCAAGACTTCATCAGTTCTCTCAAAGGATCAACTTTTGATATTTTCACTAAATCCTTACGTGGGCCTAGAATAGAGTATATTTGTAACAAGCTGGATGCATATAACATATATGTTTGAGTTTGAAAGGGAATGTTGAGATAATGTTGTTATAGATTATAGATAATAATTTCTATTTTATCTTTAATCTTTAGAAGTGAGTTTCTTTATTTGTTGTAATATTAGCTCTAATCTTTAACTCATTTTTAGGAATCTAATTTTTGTTTTTTAGAGAGTTTTGTCTTTTATATCTCATTTATATAATGTTGCATACTGTTGTAAATTAATTCAATACAATTATTCATTGTTTTCAAGTGTTAGGATAGTTGGTATGATGGTATCTAACAATGCTTTGTACATATGACAGGCATCCGTTTTCCATTACCTCTGCCCCTGGTGATGACTACTTGAGTGTTCACATACGACAATTGGGGGATTGGACACATGAGCTCAAAAGGGTATTTTCTGCGGCCTGCGAGCCTCCTGTTTCTGGGAAGAGCGGGCTTCTCAGGGCTGATGAAACCACCAAGAAATGGTATGTGATCTGCCACCATATTTGTTTACCTTATAACTTTGTCTTCAGAACAAATTATTCATGCTCAAATTCCCGTCATCTTCTTGGTATCAACAATTGACTCAGTTTACCCAAGCTAAGGATAGATGGACCTTATGGTGCGCCAGCACAAGACTATAGAAAATATGATGTCCTGTTACTTGTCGGTCTCGGGATAGGAGCAACACCTTTTATAAGTATTCTAAAAGATCTTCTCAATATTATCAAAACGGAGGAGATGGCGGTGAGTTTTAAAGCAAAAACTAACAACATATCTATTGATGCTCTGTTATAGAAAAATGTTTTTTTTATTATTTAAAAACGGTGTTTTGTAATGATCATGGTTGCTTTCTATCTAGGATTCAATATCTGATTCAAGTAGAGGCTCAGACCTTAGCACTGGGAGTGCAGATTCACCATCTTTTAATAAGATTTCTCCAAAACGGAAGAAAACATTGAAGACTACTAACGCTTATTTCTACTGGGTAACAAGGGAACAAGGTTCTTTCGATTGGTTTAAAGGGGTCATGAATGAAGTTGACGACCTTGATCAAAGGGTATTGTCTTGTTAAAACTTCCTCTTGTGGAATTCTTAGTATTCTTTCCTCGCTTCTATTTGAATAAATCATATTTGCATTAGCTAATGTTTAAGGTTTAATCATATATGGACTTCAGGGTGTTATTGAGATGCACAACTACTTGACTAGCGTATATGAGGAAGGCGATGCCAGATCTGCCCTCATCACAATGGTGCAAGCCCTCAACCATGCAAAAAATGGAGTTGATGTTGTTTCTGGGACTAGGGTAAGCCTTATATTATGCCACTTTCTAAAAATGTAGAGTTCGTTTTTCAGTCACGAGTGAGTATATCCTAAACCTTGACTTACTTCTTTGAATTTACTATTATTAGGTGAGGACTCATTTTGCTAGGCCTAACTGGAAGAAGGTCTTCTCTAAAATGTGTTCTAAGCACCCTAATGGACGAATAGGTCAGTCAGTTTTCATCAAGCATAAGTGTGTAGACTTTGTTTTCATCTTGTCCTGATATCCTGAATTGTATCATCAGGGGTATTCTATTGTGGTGCACCAGTTCTGGCCAAAGAACTAAGCAAGCTCTGCTTCGAATTCAACGAAAAAGGTCAAACAAAATTTGATTTCCACAAGGAGCATTTCTAAAGGAATTTGGACAAAGCTTTCATATCTATACCACTAGTGAACACAAGTACATTATGAGTTAAACCAGTCATTTTAGCAACTTTTCATAGCCAGATTATAAGATACGTTCAATTAGCTAAAGCCTTATGTATAGAGTATTGAGGCATTGTACATACCTGCCGGCAAGATGGTTGGGCATTTCATCATACATGTGGCGCCTGAAAAATATGCCCTCAAAATCACAAGGCCCTATTAACTATATGGTACAGCTAAGTTGTATACATTGCCCCGATTCTGGAGGGGCAGCATAGATTACTGGCGGATACACGTAGGAGAATATAGAAAGTTTTGAAGGTGATAAAAAGGAAAGGGTATTGGACCGAATAAAGGGTAGAACATAAGTTCTGTGAACATGATACAAGAGTTATTTATTTTTGAAAAAATAATTGTTTTTCAATATTTAGAGAGTGATTATTTTTATAAAAATAAAATGAAAACAAACATGTACAAAATTCTTCATTTTTTCTTCTAGTGGATTCAGTGTCTTTCTAAAATATTGAGGGTGAAAATGGTGAATCCATTACCCTTGTTGTTGCTGCTGCTTCTTGATCTTCTTCTGTCTATTATGCTATACATGTATAGAGGGAAATTAATGGTGATCGGAATGACATTAAAACACTAGGAATAGGTTCATGTGAGTCAACCTTGCAAATCAACAAGTTTCTAGCTAGTAAATACCATGTTATATAGAATGTTGTAAAATTATAAACATGTATCACAGTCATCCACTATCATTAAGTAATATAAATAGGATTCTATATTTAGTGGAACATGTAAGTAATTCTTAGGAACAAAAATGTAAAAGAGTGAGTAGTTAGTGAGTGTGAATCTAAAAAGATAAGAGTTTTATAATGTAAATTATTATTATAAGTGTATATTTTAGTATTTCAAAGTATGAAAAATCTTAAGAGGTATCTCCCTTTTATTTCAATAATATTCAATAATATTTGTTCATTTTCTCAACAATTCTCATTTGTTCATGATTCAATACCCTTGTTAGGATGGAGATAACTATAGTTCTTAATAATTACTTCCGTTAACATTATTTTAGATATTATTCATATTTCATGGTATTATATGAGGTAGTATGGAATGGGAATGTTTGGGACGCAAGGACAAATCTTTTCTTTCCTGAATTTAGAGATTCTTGTGAAAATATTCTTATTTCGGGTCATGGTAGGATTAAGGCCTCTCGCAAAAGCATTGGATTTTCAAGAGTTTAAAAATAGTTTATTTTTTATTTGAAAAATCTCAGAATTGGAAAAGTCAACAAATCATTTTTTTGAATAAATTCAATTAAATGCATATATTGCGTTTAACTTAAAAATCGTATTTTAAAATTATAATAGTTGTTAATTTAATCATTTAACAAAAAATAAGTTAAATATCCCCAACTATGTTAAATAAGTTAATTTTACTATAAATAATATTAATATTTAAATTCATTTAATATTAAAATTACTCAAACTTTAAACTTCATTTTAATACACTTAATTTGGATTCATAATATTTAATGCATTTGTGTGCAACAACTTTTAAAAATTATTTTGATCATATTTTTACTTTAACTCAGTAGTGTTTGTTATTTATACAACTCTTGAATTTTTTTTATTTATTTATTCATATTTGGATAAAATAGAATCAAAACAAGAAAAAAATTATATGTTTTAAGAGTAAACCTTTAAATTTGTTCTTAAAATTATAGGTCAAGATAATTATATTCATAACTTTTATAAGTATAATTTCATTCGAGGACTAAACTAGTGTTTTATTTGAAGTGGGAATGTAACCGTTTGATTTTTATGATTTTAAGGATGAATTTGGAGGTTTTAATGTTGTTATTTATAAGTGAGAGACACTGAAAAATTATCCATTTCTTACTGGTCCATACAATAAAACCTGTAGGTTTGGAGATAACTTTTTTTCTTAATACTATAATTTATCCCCATTCATGTAAGTACATGACCACAATGTATGATATAGTTGAAATATAACTGAATCTATAATCATGTCATGTGCACAAGAAGAAGGGTACCTTTTGGTTTTAAAAGAATGATTCTGCAATTCTTGGGAGTCTCTCTTGTAATTGTATGTTCCAAACCATTTCCAATTGATAAATGGCCAGCCTAGTGACTTGTGAAGGATCACAGTTGTATCCTTTCCTTGCCAATACATAAAAGGCTTTCCAAATGGCACTTTCGGTTGGTTGATTCCGTTGTCCTTTATATATCTAATGTATTTGCTGGAAAGAGAAAAACCGAATTGGTCAAAAAGCACGTAATGTGAAAAGTGTTTACTAACTTCTGCAAATAACCCTTGTGATAATAATTCGATATCATTTGATAATTAAGACATTTTATTATAAGATATTGGTTATTCAAAACTCAGGATTAGGATTCTGCCATGCTATATAAACTCCACAACCAGACCCTTCATTCACCTCCAAAATCTCCTTCCTTCAGTTTCCAATGCCTCAAAACATTCTTGGTTAGGACATAAAACAATTGACCAAGAGCAAGGACCAGCCATGTATTACAAACCAATCCACAAAGAACCAAACAGCAACAAATGTCTGGTATTCCTTTTGGCTACCTTCGTCATCATTTTTGCACTTCTATTAATTTCTGCATCCATTTTCCGCGTTAAGACTCCACATATCAGATTAAAATCAGCCACATTGAAACAATTACATTATAGCGCTTCACCACCATCTTTCTTCAACGCCACCCTCATCACCTCTCTCACTATTAGAAACCCAAATTACGGTTCCTTCAGTTTTGAGAATAGTAAGATGAGTGTTCTCTATGCTGGTGTTAAGATTGGTAATAGGGAAATTGGCAGTGGCAGAGTGGAAAACAGAGAAACCAAAGAAATGAATGTTAGCGTGAATTTGAGGTCCATGGTTTCTAGTGACATCAATTCAGGGATGCTGAATCTCACCAGTTATGCCAAGTTCAGTGGCAGTCTTCAGATGCTGAAGATCATCAACAGGAGAAAAATGATTGAAATCGCTTGCACCTTCAACCTCAACTTCACCTCTCACGCAATTCAGGGTATTCAATGTTAATCACTATTCTTCCTTTGTAGCGCCTATGAATTTTGGTTGTTTTATCGCACTTACGTCATTTTACCTTCTCCATATACTTTGGTCACAAGTTTTTAAAGTTAAGAGAAATATGTTTATTGAAAATCTTTTTGTTGTTCCTATACTTTTTGAGAGAACATTTTGATATTCGTGTATGTGTAACAATAATAAAAAGTAGTTCTTACAAGAGAAAGTTATCCAATTTTTCATGTTGAAATTGTCAAGTTCATTTAGCATGTGACTAGGTGGTCATGATGTGGATTTGTTTGATTTTAAAGTAAAAAAAGTTAATCATATAAATAAATGTATGGCTTATTTTAATTAAAATAAAATATAAAAATTAAATCATATTATTATAGTTTAGATTAATTCATTTAATATAATTTTAAAGTTTTATTTTAAAGATCAAATACTTAAACCTTTAATAAATATAATAGATGTTTTTAGATCAATACAAAGATAGACCTTATAATAACAAATAGTTGGCATGCATGTTAGCTAAAACATATTGCTTAGTCAAATAGGAAATTTAAAAAAAAAATACAAAGACAGGGTGCTATGCGGCAGATAATACACATTGAAATATGGATATAATAAGATAAGGTGAGAGATATAATTTACTATTTTTAATTTTTAGAAAACATTCATGCCCATGATACAATATGTAGAAACTCAATTATAGTTTCAAGACATATTTTTTAGAAAACAATTGTTGAACTAATTTATTGAGCAAGTAATTTGAGCCTGAAGTTCTAAAAATATAAGACGCATATTTAGGCATATAAAAACATTTTACTACTTTCACTTTAACTTAGGTTCCAAGTTAAACATTTGATATTTTTTCCAATTCAATTTCTAACTTTTCATTTTGTTTTAAATTATTTAAAATTTAACATAAAATTTGGCTAACTCAAAAAAAATGAATAGATAATCAAATTGCACAAAACAAGGAAAAAGTAAAAATCAAACTTAAATTAAGATTAAAGGACTAAAATTTTTCCCATTTGTTTATCATTTATATTTACATTTAAATTTAAGATTATAGTAGTAATATGTATAATTTATTAATTATATATTAATAACTTATATTAGTTCTTATCTGTCTGGTGTCCGGGGTGTAGAGTAATGTCATGTATAATATATTTTACACCGTCTCAGTGGAGTCCAGTATTATGTACACAGGTCTAGTGGGGACACTATGTTCTTCACGTTAAGGTGATGATTTTAGTCTACTCTGAACCGAGGTCGAGGGGACACACCAGAGGTGTATGATGGTTACAGAAGATAAAATGATTACGGAGGTTCTTAAGAAAATATCTAGAAATCTAGCTCAAGTTTAATAAATGAGTTGTAGTTATACAACTTTCCTGAGTATGAGAATTGATTTAACCTTCCTCCTAGAATACGGTAGCTACAGCAGGGACATACTGCCCATACCTTATCTGACTCACGTTCAGATGTCAGCTATGACTGAGGTCATGGAAGTAGAATCTGTACTTCAGTGTGTTTGATTACATCAGTTTGATGCACCTCTTCCGGTGTTATTCTTGGATCAGGTACCTAGTTTCGCAAGGTCAACTTTGAACTTCATCCATTGTTTATGGGATCCAGTATGCACCTCGGATCAAGTTCTGTTGTCAAATTAATTTTCTTAATAATTTAAATTTTTAGATAATGTTTGACTTCCTAATAAACTTTTTGGTAGCTTTATATATTATTAAAAATCGAGTAGAAATTATTAGTTTGTATGCTACTAATGTAGAATTAATTAGTTAGAGTTAGTTTAGTTAGCGTTTGTTATTCAGTTAGAGTTGATTAGTTTCTTTTCTTTTTCATCAACTATATAAAGCTAAAGATCCATTTGTTTTTCTCTTAACATGAATGAACAATTTTTTTGTAAACACTCTCTTCTTTTCTGTGGTTTGCATGCTGAGTTTTTCTTCTTCCTCAACCTATATCATTTGACAGATATCCAAGATCAAACCATGTATTTCACCAAAAAAAAAAACATAAAACTATGTATGATGGGTACAAAAAACATATACTTAGGAAATGGATCCATATGCCCACTTTTTAATTTTAGACTTCTTATTTTCACCACATTTAGGGTCCGTTTGGTTTCCAGTTGGGGAAACAGAGTTGGGGAAATGGAAAAATTTAAGGGTTGATATTGATCCTTCACGCCGTTTGAGATAGTCAAAACTCCGTTTGACCGTAGGATTTATTTTTGGGGTTGGTCAAACCGAGGTTTGACCAACCAAAGTAGCAATCCAAACAAGCTCTTAGTGTTTATTTTCACCGGTATTTATTTTTATTGGACTTAAAATTACACTCATACCCTTTGCTACTATAATTTCCCCATTTCTCCATAGATGACACCCACTTCTTTCTTCACCTAAAAAAGAGTTCTTCACCAACAAAATATGATATCACTTCTACTTCCTTATGTCGTCATTGCCATGTTTGTTCTTTAATTCCCCATTTCCTACTTAGATGATTTCACTTCTTTCTCCTACATGTGTGTTGCCATGTTCGCTCTTTAGTAGTTTAGTGTGGTGCGATTCCTCATCTGTGGTTCCCATTTCCCCTCCTATTGGATGACCAAATTTAAACTTTCATGGATGACTAAATTTGGAATATACCTGAACTGGTCTGGACCGGGGTCTAGGATCCGGTGTGGGACCAGCCACAAGAATGCAGGTGTTTTTAGGGTTTGCACACCGGAACTGTGAATAACCGATGTATTAATCTGGTCTCTCAGTGGGAGAGGCCGGTCTCGTTGTCCTGGAGATCCTTCACACCAACGATTCGCGTTGTAGGGGGGCGAAAGGTGGTGCCACCTGCAAAGATTCTCCGACGCTCAAGTCAGAAGAGTGTATGAACTCAGTGAATACTCAAGCGAAGTAATAGTAGAATGTAAGTTAGAACAACGATACCATGCATGTGTGTTGAAATATGCTACTTATAGTTGTACGTGAGAAAAATGAGTCGTTGGATACAGGTGGGTCCCTTAGTTCTGATAGCGTGTACATTGTGTCAATCAGGGTGGCTCAACTTTCAGAATGTGTCAGGAGGGTAGGTCAATTATCAGAGTACGATCCTCTAGGGAGAGGAGAGGATAATCACCTTTTCCGCATAATCCGTTGACACACCCACTTGCTTTCTGAAGCCATTGATGTGACATATTTTGCTACAAACAGTGTCTTCGTTGATAAGTTATCAGGGGGCTCTTCTCTTGCTGTGACTGAAAAGCCAACAGTTATATAAATGTCCTGTAACAATGAACATAGAACCGTTATGGAGAAAATGAATGATACTGTCGTGGAGTGAGGGCGGACGGCCAGACAACGGATATCCGGTGTGGTAACATTGAACCAGGACACCGGTTTTCCTTATATGAGGTAAGTCCGACGTCACAAGAATGGGGGCCGGTATCTAGACCGGATCATTTGTCCCCTAGCTTGTATGAGGGACTGTTAAGTTGCTCATATGAGCTACACAACTCTTAAGAGAAGTCTGGATGCCGGTAGTACATTCTGGTAAGTCTCTGGGAGCTCGGTGGCGTCCGCTCTAGTAAATGGGTGACCGCTCTTCTCGCGTTGCGTACAACGGATTCAGACAGCATAAAATGAGTAATGGAAATCCCAAGAGTCTTTGAAAATCGAGACCCTTGGTATTCGAAAAGTGGTTGGGAAGCATTAAATGCGCACAGCATGATTGGACAGTAAATGCATTTTTACGCAAGAGCCATCATTACCCAAGAGTGTAACCGTCGATTGGGCTATTGGGCCTGGATTCAAAATGAATGGGGGCCCATATTGTCAAAATGTTTACTGAAACGTTACTGTTTTCGCGCCTGTACGTGATGAAACGACGGAGTCGTTTCAATTTGAAAAGGTTGCGTTTTGACGCAAGCCTTGTGACCTTCGATGAAACACTGTGTTTCTTCGTTACCTATAAAAGGAACTCTTAGCAGATTTTAGAATCCATCCTTGTTCTCAAGCTTAGTGAAACTCTGCTCAAATTTCCTTGGAATTTCTCTGTCGTCTCCAACTTCTCAAAGATCCTCTTCCTTTAGGTAACCTCCCTTTCCTTCAACTCCTTGCAATTTTAGTAATTCTATTTCCATCATGCGCCCTAGAGCAGGCCACGCTGGTCATTCAAACAGGGGGAGGTTTGGCTCTCGTGCCCCCCTTAGCCACCGTGGTGGGAGGATTCCAGCGAATCCTCCTGTGGCTGGGCGCCATCGCTCAGAGAGAGCCGAAGCTTCTTCCTCACGAGCGTCTTCTTCCCCTCGTCGCTCTGAGGTTCCCCTTGGTTCGAGGGCTACCAGCCGCTCTGATGAGGGGTCAAGTGCTGAAGGTTATCTCTCTGACGATGTTGCTTTTTATCACAGCACCTACGCGTTCCACCGCGCCTGCACAACCATGGATCTTCCAGGACGTGGAAAAACACCGTTTCTCCGCTCTGCTGAAGGGTGTGTCAATGTTGTGGCACATCGGCTTGACTGGGAGAAACTCAACAGGGAAAAACCTTATTGCTGGGTGGAAGAGGAATTTTTAGAGATCCCTTCGCACCATGCAAGCGAGGAGGAGTGCACGGTTTCTTTCCGCTGCAAGATATATTCGGATAAGAAATACAAGGCACGATACGCTGTGATGGCACCACATCCGTCTGAGAGAATATGCCACAGCGTTCCTGATATGAGGTCGGTCTACATGTATGACTTCGTCTTCCTGAAACTGGGAGTACGTTTCCCCCTGACGGAGTTCCAGATGGCCGTCCTGCGTTTTCTGGACTGTGCCCCCTCACAACTGCATCCCAATGGTTGGGGTCTTGTCCGGGCTCTGGAAGTTTTGGGGGAGCATTTCAACTTCTCCGCCACTGTGGCCAAGCTATTTTACTATTGCCAAGTGGTCCGCCGAGCTAATAAGAAGGGCGGTCTTGGGTTCATTACTCTCCGTAGTGACTCAAGGGTGGTAAATTTCAAGTCTTATACGGAATCCGCAAAGGTGGATGGGCGCTCCTTCAAACACTACTACACGCGGGTCCGGATTCAACCAAATAAGCCGGTCTTCTGGCGGAATAAAGAGGGGTTTACCAAGTTTCCCCTTAGCTGGACGCACGAGCATTTTCTCCTTATGAGCCGTGCTTATTATACAGATGAGAGCGAACTTTCCCCTCATTCTGTTGAGGTCTTGAGCGCCATGCAGGCGGCCTCAAAGACCCTCAAAGGGTTTTCCAGCCGTCTTCTCTTGGCCGAGGATGGCATCAAAAACACCTACCTCCGTAACATCCGCTCTTATTCTCTTTGTGTTGTATGGTTATTCCGCTCTGGTTATTTTTTCCTTCTTGTATGCTTATTCAACTTTTCTTGTTTTGCAGAACAAATTGAAAAAGCCTGCCCAGAGATGTTGTCGTTAAGGACCATGATGGCTGACGATGACTCCTCTTCTGAAGAAAATGAAATCTAGGCGAAGAGGAACGCCACCAAAACTCCCCTCATTCCTCTGACTTCTGCGGTAGGAGATGAGGTTCCTCTCTTCGACGAGGAGGAAACCGAAGAGACGGCTGAGGCCACTGGAGCGGGTGGCGAGGAAGCCGTCCCAGAGAAGAAGAGGAAGAAGAGGCATCTAGTAAAGAAGGCAGATCAAGAAAAGCCCTCCTCTGATGACCCTATGAAGAAGCGTCAGAGGACGGCCGAAGAAGATGAATTGAAAAAGGACAAGGGAAAGAAACCCGTTCCTGAGTCCTCTGTCCCTTCTTCACAAAACGCTTCAGAACCGAACTTTGGGACTGGTCCCCCTCCAGCGTTTGAGCCTCCGCGTGACTCCTTCCTCTCCCCCTATTTGTGGTTTCAGGGGTCCATGCCTCCTACTCTTCCAAAGGCACGGTATTGCCTCCGCCCCTCCCTCGACGCTGCTGGGGTCCGAGGAGCTTGCAAGGCTGGGCGTTGGCAGCTTGATGAAATGTCCGGCCTACTTGAGTCCCTGAGTGAGAAAGCTGACTATATGGATCAAGTTGAAAAACTTGAGACCGAACTCGCGGTGAAGGAGAAATGGGCGGCCAAGCAAGCTGAAGTTCACAGGGGGGTGGAGTCAGAGTTGAAGAAAACTAAAGAAACGCTCCAGAGGAAAACTGAAGAGGCAAGCCAAGTTCATTTTGCGAACAAGGCCCTAGAGCGGGAAGTTGCCGACCTCCAGAATAAGAACAAATCCATACCCCTCCTTGAAGAAGAATTACAATTGGAGAAGAAGAGATCGGCTAAGCTTGCTGACGATCTCAAAGTTATGGAGGACGGTCGCAACAAGGACCTTGGGGAGTGGGAGTCCATTCGGAAGGAGATGCAGGCCCAAATTGATGAACTCAAAAAGGGTGGTGCGAGTGCTGGGCCTTCAGAAGAGGATTATGCCAAGGTTCAAAGAAGACTAGCTGCTGCAAAGGCCAAGGCTGCCAAAGCCTTGGAGATATGCAAAAATGTTGCGTATGAATCTTTCGGCCTGGCCCTTCGTCAAGTCTACTATCGTAACCCTGGAGTGAAGCTGAATTTGTACGGATTAGATCCGTTCTTCGAGTTCCATGGGGGAAGACTTGTCGAAGTTCATAAGGACGGATCGCACCATGAACCCCATGCATCTCTGTATGAATTGCCTCCCCTTCCAGAAGGTCAGAGTATGGAACCCACGACGTCTACCGCTGCCTCTGGAGCCGAAGCACAAGAAGGTGCCCACACTGAAGTGGAGGACAAAACGGAGAAGGCAGGAGTGCCTACTGCAGAGGATCAAGCACCGGCCTCTTAATTTTATGCTTTTATTCATAGCCGTGTTCTGGGATCGGCTCCAGCTTTAAAACACTTTGTATCCTGCATATTTTCTTATTTTTTAGAATAAAATTCACTATTTCTTTTCTTCAACTGCTTACATCGAATGTGTGATTGTTGAATAACTTTGCGTTATACAAAACACTTTATTGTTTTCAATGCTTTTCGAATCCGTTCTGCGTGGTTACCTAGCTGCTTAGAGCGTACTTATCACACCGGATTAAGATAACAAATTGTAACGAATAATTTATAATTAATTGAAAGCATGCCTTGTCCCCAAGTGTAAGTACATTGGGAAAGGAAAGTTTATCTCAAGGATTACTTTTTAACTTCTTAAAAAGATAGAAATGCTTATCTGTCCTTGAAGATGTAGAGCGGGTACGTTAACATTCAACCGCTCCGCGGTGGATGTTCCACAACTGAGGACGGACATTGCCTTTGAATTTTAGTATAGCTTTGACAAGGGTAAGCTTTTGCGCCTTTCTCTTGAGGTTCGTTTTGGTTTTACTCCTCAAGTCTTCATACGGTGTTCGGTTCGATCCTACTAACCGTACTTGGAGTTCGGTGCAATCCTACAATCCAAGCCTTCAACACGGGGTTCGGATCAGGGCTAATCCTGAACCTACTACGCCCGTTACTCGGGGTTCAGCGCAGTTTTCAGTATGAACCGGCCTACTGCGCCCAAGCCTTCACATGGGGTTCGGTTTGTGGCCTTGAAAAAGGACCAGCCCTACAACCCATGTTGTCTTCGAATGGGGTTCGGTTTGTGGCCTTGAAAAAGGACCAGCCCTACAACCCATGTAGTCTTCGAATGGGGTTCGGTTTGTGGCCTTGAAAAAGGACCAGCCCTACAACCCATGTAGTCTTCGAATGGGGTTCGGTTTGTGGCCTTGAAAAAGGACCAGCCCTACAACCCATGTAATCTTCGAATGGGGTTCGGTTTGTGGCCTTGAAAAAGGACCAGCCCTACAACCCATGTAATCTCCGAATGGGGTTCGGTTTGTGGCCTTGAAAAAGGACCAGCCCTACAACCCATGTAATCTTCGAATGGGGTTCGGTTTGTGGCCTTGAAAAAGGACCAGCCCTACAACCCATTCCACCTCAAGGAGTTACATCGTCAAAACACACATTGTGTGATTGAGATCGTCTGTCCCGAGGGGTCTTCCTCCGTTCCTCGAGGAATTATCTCATCAACTACAGAATGGGTAGTCACGTTCATCCGTCCTGAGGTGTATGCGTATTAAACTACGGCTATAAATCACAACACATAAGAAAAGTGAGAATGATAGGGCGGTTAAGGTGTATTCTCATTAAAATTGAAAATAGATTACACAAAGAGCGTAGTTGGGGCCATGCCTCGTTAAAACCTTCTTGAGAAAACCCAATGGGAAAAAACTCAAGTAAGGAAAAAGAGTACACGCCGTCTTACCAACTAGCTGTAATAAACTCGTAAGTTCTGAGTGTTCCATTTGTTGCGGATTGGAGTTCCATCAAGTTCTTCCAACCGGTATGACCCTCTTCCAGTCACCTCAGAAACTCTATAAGGACCTTCCCACGTCGGTGCTAGCTTTCCTTGGTGGGCGAACTTATTCCCCACACTGGCCTTTCTCAGAACGAGGTCTCCGGTGTTAAAAGCTCTGTGCTGGACACGTTTATTATACCGGAGTGCAGCCTTTGCTTTTATTGCCTGATCTCTGATGAAAGCCTTTTCCCTTAACTCCTGGAGGACGTCCAGTTCTGATGCCAAGTTGGCGTTGTTATCTTCAGCTGAAAAATACTCCACACGAGCTGATCTTGTTTGTAACTCCACTGGGATCATCGCCTCAACCCCGTACGTCAGCCGGTATGGGGATTCGTTAGTTGAAGAATGAGGCGTAGTGCGGTATGCCCATAAAACATGGCATAGCTGGTCAGTCCATCCTCCCTTCGCTTCTCCCAGACGCTTCTTCAACCCCTTTAGCACTTCTCGGTTAGCTACCTCTGCTTGTCCATTGGTTTGGGGATGTTCAACAGATGAGAATATCTGGATTATCCCCAGCCCTTCAAGCAAATCCGTGAACTTTTTGTCTGTAAACTGGGTGCCGTTGTCAGTCACAATCCGCCCTGGCACCCCGAACCGAGCTATGATATTCTCGTATATGAAACGTCTTGTACGTGCAGAAGTAATATGCACTACAGGTTCTGCCTCGATCCATTTGGTGAAATAGTCTACCCCCACAATTAAGTATTTGATACCTCCTGGCGCAGTGGGAAACGGACCCAAAATATCAAGGCCCCATTGGTAGAACGGCCAAGGCACGGCAGATGAAGATAACTCTTGGGCCGGTGTATGGTGGAGATTGGAGAATTTTTGGCAAGCGTCGCACTTCCTTACGAAATCTGCGGAATCCTGCTTCACAGTGGGCCACCAGTATCCAGCCCTGAGGACTTTTCTCATTAGGCTTCGGCCTCCAGCATGGTGCCCACATTGCCCCTCGTGCACCTCAGCCAAGACCGCTTGAACTTTGTCTTCTCTTAAACATGAAAGATATGGGACAGAGAATCCCCTTCTGTAGAGTATACCATCGACCATAGTAAAATATGGCAGCTCCCTCTTCACTCGTCTCCTTTCCTTCTTGTCAGTGGGAAGTTGACCATCAGCCAGATAGCGAATATAGGGAATGACCCAAGAATCCTCATATGGATAGCTCACCATGACAGCATTCAGAGAAGGATACAGAGGTATACTGGGCGATGTCAAAGTGCTTTGAACCATCGTTGTTGTGCTGCCAGGCTGCTTTGTACTTGCCAATCTTGACAAGATGTCCGCTCTGGTATTTTCTTCCCTGGGCACATGCTTGAACTCTAAAACTTCAAATCTTCCCTTCAACTCATTAACACAATTCAAGTACAATTGAAGTTGTGGTTCCTTCGCCTGGTACTCCCCCTGGATCTACGAAATCACCAGCTGGGAATCACTGCAGAGTGTAACTGCTGATGCTCCGATGTCAATCGCCGCACGGAGACCGGCCAAGCATGCTTCGTATTCAGCTTGATTGTTGGAGGTCTTGAAATTGAATCGGAGGGAAATTTCTAAGTGCACACCGTCATCACTTTCTACCACCACTCCTGCTCCACAACCTTTGCTGTTTGACGAGCCGTCAACGTAGATGGTCCAATGCGCTCGAGGGGTGGCCGGGTCCGCCCCAGTCATTTCCACTACAAAATCGGCCAACACTTGCGCCTTGATGGCTCCTCGAGGCTCATATGAAATTTCAAATTTAGACAGCTCGATAGACCACTTTATCATCCTTCCGGCGAGGTCTGGCTTGCTGAGCACTGAACGGAGTGGCAGATCCGTTCTCACCAATACTGGGTGCGCATGGAAATAAGGCCTCAGCCGTCGTGACGCCCACACAACTGCCAGGGCGGCTTTCTCAATCTTCTGATACCTTCCTTCCGCCCCCTGAAACGTTTTACTAGTAAAGTACACCGGTCTCTGCCCTTCAGGGGTTTCTTTCACCAAGGCCACACCTAGAGCTTCATCAGAGATTGCTAAGTATAAAATTAACGTCTCGCCAGGGTCAGGCTTAACCAGGATTGGTGGACTCGAGAGAACGTCCTTGAGCTGCTGGAAGGCTTGCTCTTGTTCCTCTCCCCATTCAAAACTCTTGTGTTTCTTCAATGCCTTATACAAGGGGAGGGACCTGTGCGCCATCTTAGGCATGAAACGAGCTAGAGCGGCCACTTTCCCATTCAACGATTGGACCTCCCTCAGACACTTAGGGCTCTGCATGTCCAGGATTGCTTGACATTTCCCAGGGTTTGCCTCAATGCCTCGTTGGGTCAGCATAAATCCCAAGAATTTCCCAGCTGGAATGACAAAGGTGCATTTCATAGGATTCAATCTCATATTGTATTGCCGAAGTCTAGTGAAGACTTGGCGTAGATCTTCAACGTGGTCTCCTCCAGCGGGCGTTTTGGCTATAATGTCATCAATATAAACTTCGACCAGCCTTGTATGCATCCCTTCGAAGACTTTGTTAATCATGCGCTGATAGGTAGCGCCTGCGTTCTTCAATCCAAAAGGCATGACGGTGTAGCAGAAAACACCGCGGTCATTGATAAAGGCAGTTTTCTCCTGGTCTCCCTCCCACATCGGAATCTGGTTATACCCCGAATAGGAATCCATGAAACTGAGGTATTGATAACCAGATGAATCATCCACCATGCGATCGATGTTGGGCAGGGGATATGGATCTTTGGGGCAGCAACGGTTAAGATCCACATAATCTGTACACATTCTCCATTTGTCGTTAGCCTTCTGCACCATGACCACATTAGAAAGCCAAGATGAATAGCGTATCTCCCTTATAAAACCTGCTTTCAATAACTCCTCTGTCTGCTCGCAAGCCGCCTTTTGCTTCTTCGGTCCCAACCTCCTCTTCTTCTGGGCCACCGGTCTTGTTTCAGGATACACTGCAAGCTTGTGGCAACAGAAATCAGGATCCATCCCAGGCATGTCCGCTGCTGTCCACGCGAAAAGATCCTTGAACTCCTGCAAAAGGGTTAACAAGCGTTGCTCCATAGCAAACTCCAGCTTATCGTTGATGTGCGTGACCTTCTCAGGGGAATCTCCCAACACGACATCCCTGGAACCACCATCTGGTGTGGGCTTAGATGGATTGAGTGGATCAATCTTCAATTCCGCTCTGGGGTCCAGGTCAATAAGACTGACAGACCCTGCCACTGTTCCTCCATCGTTCAACTTCCTCTTCTTGTTGAATGCTTCCAATTTAACCATGTTGAGGCTCAGGTTATAGCAATATCGAGCCATCTCCTGGTCACCACGGAGAGAGGACACACCGTTGTCCTTGTCAATGAATTTGATCAAAAGGTGAGGAGTGGATACAATTGCTTCCATAGCGTTCAATGTTGGACGGCCTATGATACCATTGTACGGGGATTCCACGTCAATCACCAGAATTCTTGACTTGACCGTTCTTGCACCGGGCTCCCCTTCAAAAGAAATCAAAGTGTCAAGGTATCCCTTGGTGGGTTGCTTGGCTCCATTAAACGCTGTGAGTTCTTGTGTGTAGGGTTGTAAATCTGCATCACTGAAACCCATTCGTTTGAAACAATTATAAAAGATAACATCACAGGAACTTCCCTGATCGACGAGGATCCTCTTGACGTCCTTATTGGCTATGACGGCCACAATAACTACCGCATCATCACCTCCTGGAATTGTTGGGCCGAAGTCATCATCAGTAAATGACACCGTCGGGGCTGTCATACCGTCCCTGAAAGGGCGGTTATCCCTCGGTTTACCCTGGACTGACAGAATCATCCTGTGGTGATTCTTTCGTGCTGTGATTGATGTTCCTCCCCCCACAAATCCTCCAGCTATCATCTCAATCACTTCTCGTCTGCCCTGCCTCTGCTGCTGGGGCATGTTACTTTGTTGGGCACCTTCAGCAATCACTACCCCCTTCTGCTTCTCAGCCGCAGTGAACTTCCTTGCTGGGTTGCGTGTATTATCATCTTCATCATCAGGATCTCTATTTCTTTTCTCTATCCTGTGAGGCTCATCCATAGATTTCTCCTTAAACAAATACTGCTTCAGCTTTCCTTCCCAAATGAGAGTTTCCACCGTATTCTTTAACGCCTTGCGCTCATCAGTGTTGTGCCCTGTCTGCTCATGGAAAGTGCAGTATTTACGTGGGTTACCACCCCTCTTGGCTGGGGCTGGCTTCCTTATACCAAAGACGTTCAGAGTTGGCCAACCAACCTCCCTCATGATTTGCGAGTGCCTGGTGTTCAACGGAGCATAGTGGTCGAACGATGATACACGCCTATCTCGTGGATGCTGACGAGCGTTCACAAAGTCTTCTCTAAAGGCACGCTTCTCAGGCCTCACTCTCTCCTTTTCTCTCCGTGGCTGCTGAGCGGGTACAGAAGGCTTTATTCTTGTTGCAGCTGCCTCTAGATGCATTTCTATGCCCACGTACTTGGAAGCTTTCCTTCGAAACTCCTCGAAGGTTGTTGGTGGACTCTTTGCCAAAGATAGGGTAAAGGCTGACCCAGGCTGAAGAGCTTCCACGACAATATGGAGTTGTATGGCCTCCGTGAGGTTAGGGACCAAAGCAGCTTCCTTGTAAAACCTTCTCAAGAACTCCTTAAGAGTTTCAGTCTCTCCCTGCTTTATCTGGGCCAGGGTGTGAGACGTTCTTGGGATATCCCTAGAAATAACGAAATGGCTTTCGAATGCAGCAGCCATTTCCTCCCAAGAGTCTATAGATCCTGAGGGTAAACCTTTAAACCAGCTGAGAGCTTCCTCCGTCAACGTCCTTGGGAACATTCTGCACATGACATCTTCGTCTGCTCCCAGATACATAGCTTCATAAACATAAGCATCCAAATGCTTAGTGGGGTCGGTCTCTCCATTATACTTCCCGATCGACAATGGCTGAGTTGTTTGCAAGTGTTTTGGGATGACAATACTCATCAGCCTTCTTGAGAAAGGGACACTGAGCTTGTATGTCCCTGAAGTTACCACCACCTGCTCCCTTCTCCTGGTGCTGACTCTATCACCAGAGTCCTGCGTCTGCTCCCTCTCTTCATATGTGGGGATCTTCGAATACTGGAGGGTTGTAGATCTATCCCTCGCTGATGCATGGTGAGCATCCTCTGCATGAGACACTACTCTGTCCCCAGCTCCTCCTCTCTCCCGCCTTAACTCCATCAGCTCCTCCCTGAGTTGCCTGATAACCTCATCGCGAGGGTCAGGCGTCTGCACTTGCACCATCCTCCAGGTTTGAGTTACAGGGGATTCAAAGACGAGTCTCCTCCCAGCCTGTTGATGGGTCACATCCTCCACGTGACCTTCGACGAAATCTCTCCCATCACCTTCCATTGTGACAACCAAACTTCTGCGAAAATGGGAATAACTCTATCGAGTCCCACTGGGCGTGCCAATGAACTGGTCTGGACCGGGGTCTAGGATCCGGTGTGGGACCAGCCACAAGAATGCAGGTGTTTTTAGGGTTTGCACACCGGAACTATGAATAACCGATGTATTAATCCGGTCTCTCAGTGGGAGAGGCCGGTCTCGTTGTCCTGGAGATCCTTCACACCAACGATTCGCGTTGTAGGGGGGCGAAAGGTGGTGCCACCTGCAAAGATTCTCCGACGCTCAAGTCAGAAGAGTGTATGAACTCAGTGAATACTCAAGCGAAGTAATAGTAGAATGTAAGTTAGAACAACGATACCATGCATGTGTGTTGAAATATGCTACTTATAGTTGTACGTGAGAAAAATGAGTCGTTGGATACAGGTGGGTCCCTTAGTTCTGATAGCGTGTACATTGTGTCAATCAGGGTGGCTCAACTTTCAGAATGTGTCAGGAGGGTAGGTCAATTATCAGAGTACGATCCTCTAGGGAGAGGAGAGGATAATCACCTTTTCCGCATAATCCGTTGACACACCCACTTGCTTTCTGAAGCCATTGATGTGACATATTTTGCTACAAACAGTGTCTTCGTTGATAAGTTATCAGGGGGCTCTTCTCTTGCTGTGACTGAAAAGCCAACAGTTATATAAATGTCCTGTAACAATGAACATAGAACCGTTATGGAGAAAATGAATGATACTGTCGTGGAGTGAGGGCGGACGGCCAGACAACGGATATCCGGTGTGGTAACGTTGAACCAGGACACCGGTTTTCCTTATATGAGGTAAGTCCGACGTCACAAGAATGGGGGCCGGTATCTAGACCGGATCAATACCATATGATGAAATATGAAACTTGCCAAATTCTTAAATCTAGAACTTACTGGATGACCAAATTTAGACTTTCATGGATGGCCAAATTTGGAACATATGGGATGATTTACTTTAAAACTCATTGGATAAAAAAATTGGAAATTGTTGGATAAACAAATTGGTACTTACCAAATGACCAATGTGGTGAAACTTACCAGACGAATAAATTTGGAGGAATCCAAAAAAAAACAATTGTGAATAAGCAAAAGTATACACGAATAAAGTGTACAACAACAAAAAAAATAATGAAAAATTATGAAGGGTTTTAGGGATTTTAGATAATTAGGTTAATAAAAAATCAAACATGATATATGGTGAAAATAAACACTATGAATGGTGAAAATAAATCTTTTTTTTTTGTCAATAACCTAATGAAAGAATCTTTTTATCAATAAAATTTTAAAAAAATAAAAGAGATAAAAATAAACATTAGGTGTGCCGAGAATAAAAACTCCCTTCTAATTTTTTCTAATCTAATTTATGCCTAACTAGCAAAATCCAATTATTTTTCGGTCATGATAAAAATCCAAAGTTTTTGGCTCAACATATTAATGAAACAAAGCCCAAAGGCAATATTAAAAAACTTCACTGTTCTTTTTGGTCAATAAAATAATTCAAATATTCAACAGGCAGTAGCCCATGGATATATGTTTTTTAGCCAACAAAATGAACCGAATCGGCTTTGTTTGGATCCTAGTGATGATAGACAAAAAAAAATTAAATTTAAAACTTTCTATTATTAAATTTAAATTTTGGTTTTTTATTCAATTATTCTTAGTTTGTGCTGTAATTCTTATAGGCCCAACATTTACAAATAAAAAACTAATAAAAAATGAATAGGATTACTTGAAAAAGGAGGAAATTTTACAAACAAAAAAAAAGAGTCAACCCTCGATTACTGAGAGATGGTGGTATATATTATAAAAAGAGTTAAAAGAAAACAAGAGAGTAAAGAAAATAACAAGAGAATAGAGAATATGGGAAGTCAATAGTATTATAGTGTATTCAATATTACAAGTATCCTTGTTCATAAATACAATGAGTCTAAAATTGGGTCTCTATTACAACCATTCTAGATTACTCTAGACATCCACATATAATATTCTAGCTCAAAGTTTTATATAATGGGAGGCGTTTGGTATGCATATTTGTTTGATTATTGAGAATTATAACTTGAGAATTTTCTATTTACGAGTTTGATATTGTTTTAAAAAATATTCAAGTGAAACTAGGATTCTCATGAATTTACTCTTATTTATAATTCTCGCCAAAACGTTCCCACCAAAATTCACACCTCATCTAAAAGTTTTTATTATATAAAAATACAATTATATCTCAGTTATAAACTTATATAAACTTCTCTTGCATATTGAATTCTCTTTCAAAATTATCAAAAATATGTATATAATTAGAATTTGAAAGATTCGTATAATTTTTTTAGGAATATTTTTAAAATACCAAACATATTTCTAACGTTTTTGAAAAAATATAATTCCCATAAAATATAGTTATTGGAAAACATAATTGTTGGGATTCAAAATAATATCTACGTACCAAACACTCCCTAAGGTTGTTTTAGTTATTACTCCCTCTGATTTTGAATTAAAAAAATAAGTTGGAACTATTTCATGTATATAAGAGATAATTACATATTTTTAGGTAAGTTAATGATTTTTTTCATACCCCTTAAAGTTACTTTGTTACATTTTTCTATTTTCTATTTTTACTATTTAATTTAGAGTATTCTTAAAAATGATTATATCATATAATTATTATAAGTACTAATATGGGTATTTTTATCATATATTTCAGTAGGAATAATATTTTAGAACAAAGCTAATGACATCAAAAGTAGTTAAAACAATAGAGAGAAAACAGTAAGAATAGTGGGGTCATATAAACTTGCCTCCGTAGAGATGACATGAAGCCAACACATGCATTAGATGGATCTTTTTCTTTCTGTGTCACCATTCACCAAATTAAAATATACAGCCAATCAATTTATCTACAAACATAAAGAAGTGTGAAAGCCAAGCTTTGAATATTTCTTCTACACGAAGAAATTAAACCGTGTTCATCTTTCAGCATAAGAGAAGAAAGAAAGAAAAAACACAAAGTGTGTGCCATAAACAAAAACAAAAAAAAAAGAGTTGAGTTATTCCATTAAACCCAAATTATATTCCATCCAAAAATGACATTTGATATTAAAATGATCTGACATTTTCAATTAAAAATAGAAGCATAAAACATTTTTTAAGACCAATTTTTCACATGCTTGATCAGAGACACAAACTCCACCAATTTGGTGTGATAAAAAAACCATAAAGTTTATAGGAAAGTAGAAGGATGCCATAGATTATATAGGTTATTGTGTTAGCTGAAAAAATAGATGTAAATTTATTATTACATAAATATTTATAGATTTTTAATAAGTATATGGAAGAAATCGATTAACCATAACAATCTAATGAATAATGACAACACAAATGATCCTTAATTTTGGTTAATGAAAACTATATACATCATGATTTGATTTGATTGAGTAGTATGGAAGATAATGGATTTAGAGATAAATCATTTCTACCCAAGAAAAACGATGTTAATATATTTATATTAAATTAGGTATCAACTTAGAATACCATTTTCTTAAGAAATTGATGAATTAACATTATATTATACACTTGTATCTGTTTTCTTACACTAGAACTAGAAAGTAATTTTAAAAAAAGTATATATAAGAGACTAACCCGGCATGCATTGTTCACCAAAAGAAGCACTGCATCTCATATTTTGTGAACCTCTGCCAAATTTCAACTTTCAGATTTTAAAATCAGAAGAAGAAAAAATGCCGCAGGAAGTGATGCCACTTCCAACACCAGCAACTATGCCAATACATACACACACAACAAAAACAACAACAGAGGATTTAATTGCCATGTTTTCAATTCGTCAACAACGAAAACAAAGCAGCAAATTTTTCGTCTATATTTTCGCTTCCTTTGTTACCCTTTTTGCCCTTTTCACACTTTTTGCATCCATCGTGCTGCGCGTCACAAATCCCCAAATTGAATTTATATCAGCTACGTTCATGCACGTGCACCATGCTAATATCACCATGTTTGCTCGTGTCACCCTCACCAACCCAAACTTTGGCCCTTTCCATTACAACAACACTACTGTTGCAGTTTCCAATGTTGGAGCTCGAAAATTACAAGGTGGGAGAGTGGAAGCTAGAGAAACCAAAAAAATCGATTTCGTGGTAAACTTGAGGTTCCATAAGCCATTTAATTTAAGCAGTGATGTAATGAAATTGAGAAGCTATGCAAAATTAAGTGGTACAGTGCACGTGCTCAAGTTTGTGAAGAGGAGGAAGATCACAGTGATGGCTTGCATTATGAATCTCAATTTGACATCATATTCAGTTCACCAGATCCTATGCTAATGTAATTAACTAATAGCGAGATGGAATTGATGAAGTAAGGCTATTTTTGGCCTATGTTATTGTAGAATTTTTAAGTATGGGGTTGCTGATTTTTACTCTAATTGCTGATTATGTGTGTGTTGTATGCCATAATCATATTGAAAACACGATTGTCTTTCTTTTATATGCCTTTTTTACTAGGGGTGGACAGAACCTGAAAAACTGATTTGGTCTGAACAAACGGAAAAAAAGAAGATTTAATGGGTTGGGGGATGATATCGGATTTCGGGATAAAGTGGGGGATTTGGGCTAAAATAGGGTCATTCTGTAATTTCAAATGTTTTGAGGAGACGAATTTGACCTTCATCTATCAGATGAAAAATAATTGATAAAATTACCTACACTAAGAGTTGAACCTGTCGCCCAAAAATCACAATCTGATACCATAACCATTAAGTCAACTGATTCTTTAATGTAAATAGGGAATACTATTAAATATAATACTTTCTATTCTTACGTAATATTTTAATATATATTTAATATGTTATATATATATATATATATATATATGTAAGAATAGAAAGTATTATATTTAATAGTTTCCCTATTTATATTAAAGAATTAGTTGACTTATTGGTTATGGTATCACATTATGATCTATAGGTGATAGGTTCAACTCCTGGTTTGGATGATTTTATCAATTATTTTCCTTGAAAAACGAATTTTTGACACAAATTCGTTTCCCTATACGACTAAATTTTTTTTTCAACCCAAAAGCCCAAATATTTTTAAAAAGGACCATATTTTGGCCAAAATCCTGATAAAGTGGTCCTAACAAGTTTTTGTTTTTAACGTTGTTGTCAAGACTTGTATTTCGGTAAACGACAAAACAATAATTTATTCTTGTTAGATCATTTTTTCCTTGTATAATGTTTCATTTCAATTTTTGTTTTCTTTTATGGAAGAAATAAGTCTACCTGTAAGTTATATATTATGATTGTCAATAAGAAAAATGCTATTACCTTTTTTCTTAAATATACGATCCTTTTACCTAATTCACGCGTGTTAAGAAAGTTAGTTAATCTAATTTAAATCATTAAATTTGTTTGAAATTTATTGTAGTTTTCTAAAATTGTCCATAAGGTAATTATGACTCATCATTCAACTTTCTTCACTTAATCTTTCTACTTGCTACCCGATTATCATAAGCGAGATATATAATGTAATTGATATATCTCATCTACTATTATATTAATTTCAAGAAAAAATTATCCATTAATAGAGGTATTTTGGTTAAAAAATAATTAATTGCATAAAAATTTAAAAAATGATCCTATATTAAAGGACAATTTTTTTAAAGGTCTATATTTAGAGACATAGATAGTATTATTCATTTTGAAACATGCATATATATTGCAATTATATAAAGTAGCCACTAAATTATGGGTCAAAATCAATTTGATCTTGTGCCTCACAAAACAAAAAGCTAGTGAGTTAAACATCTAAAGGAATGAGACTTAAGCCATTTGTAGCTAACAATGATGGGAACCCAACCTTTGTGATTGAAATCCCATGAAAAAAGTTCATATGGGTAATAACAAATCACTGTTAGTGTGCAACTATTTTTTTTGTCTCTTATGGTGTGCGAGAAATGCTAAAATGCATTGAATGTGAGATTAGGCTTACGCTTTTAATGACTATCATACCCTTTATAGGTGGTGTATGAAAATGCATGATACCCTGATGAAGTCACCTATATAAGTGTTAAGTAGGGCTGTTTACATGAGATTGAGGCATAATTTCTATAGCTCTCATGAAATACCAGGCATGTTCATGGCCTATTAACGCAAAATGGTGAGAATGACAAGAATTATAGGGGTGCAATGTAACAAATAAGCCTAATGTACACTAAATATATTAAGTTCATAGAAGTTTTCTTTTATTAAAGCATTGTATATTAAGCCTATTTGTCTATGGTTTGGTTCATAATCCAAAAGATATCAAACTTGATGCATTGTACTCATAATGTTAACTCGACAAAGCTCCTTTTATTTTGTAAAATATTTTCTTGAAATCTTTTGAAATATATGGGAGATTGTTATATATGTTGATATTCTAAAAAGATGTCAAGTCCTATTATTATTTTGAGGCTTATCTAGAAAATTTGTTTTTCTAGTTTTAAATTTTGAATGAAAGGGTTATCATTATTAACGGTCGTATTTTGAATAATCAGGTCTTTTCATTAAATCTGAACATATATGTTACCCTCTTTTCTTTTAAAAGGCATGACTTTTGCCATTTTCAAAAAGGCTTGTCTTCCTATAAACATATGTCTTTTCATGGTAGATTTGTCTTTTCGCAGAAGAAAATGGTATTTCTTCATTTTTTATTTAAAGCACTAAAATTCAATTTTTAAAAACAACCAAACTGTCTTCTCTCATTCCTTCTGATGATTTACATATAATTTCTTGTTAGTTATGTTCATGTTTAGGTGGATAAAAGTGTTGTATCCTCTAGGATGCCACAATTCAGTGAATAAATCATTTCAAGACAATGTTAACACAAGCCTTAATCTTTCAATTTTTTTCATATTTTCCAACACATCTGATATATAGAATAGTCATGTCATCATAATTAAAGGCATGTCAGATCCTCGTTAAAAAAGCTAGTAAAAAATATACTTGAGGACCTAACTAAAATATTTTTAAAAGATAGGAGACCTAACAGACTAAAAAAGGTTAGAGGCCTAACTTGAAATTAATGAAAAGATGGGGGACTAGAATAGTGATTTAAGTTTGTTGTAAAAGAAAAAAAATTAGAGATCAATATCGAAAGATCCTTATTTTATTAAAAAAAACATAATTAAGTCACATATACACACACTTTTAAGAAGAGTTTCATGTTGTTAAGTGAGACTAACTCAGTTAGTTGAGTAAGGTGTATAAGTTGTCATGAACCCTCTGACGTGTGCCTAATTCCTATTAAAACCCCAAAAAAAGACATCATATAAAGTATAAACATATCATTTGAGAGTTTTGTTATAAAACTTGGATAAACTTGACCCATTGGACTGGAAACCAATGGTCTAACTGGGTCCAACCACCTATTTGATTGGTGATGCATACGTATTGGTGAAAATTGATAGTCTAACCGGTTGAATTAATGACTCAGTAAGTTGAAACAATGCTTTAACTTGTTGATTCAGTTAGATAAATTAATTATATTAATAAAACTATTTTTTCTTAATGTTTTAATATATACCAGTTTAGTGTTTTCTCACAGATTAAGAAGTACATTAAATGTGTTTTTTCTCTTATTTTTTATTAAAATATTTTTTCTCTTTCTATAATTAATTCTCTCATGTTTCAATAAAGTAAATAAAATAATTAAAGACTATAAGGGTGTAATTGAAAAATAAACATTAAATGTTGCCTTGGATTTGTAATTGGACAAATATTTAAGAACAAATCAAAAATACAAACTGGGCAAATAAAAAGGAACAAAGGGAATGTCAAGTTAACTAGTTCAACCAATGATATATTGGTTTGACCATTGATTAATTGATCTAGTACCTTGATCAAATCAATAACTAGTTGGATTTAAATAAAATGAGAAAAACAAATTTAAAATGATAATAGTTAAGGTGTATCAAGCGATGTAACTAAATAAAGAGAGGGGGACACAAATAGTAGACCAAGCCCAACAGGCCAATGTAAGTTGTTTCCAATATTAAATACCAACATCATCAATTCATTATTTCAGTGGGGATGGAAATGGACCAGGCCAAGCTTTGAAAGGCCTAGGGGCTTATATCTAATTTCCAAGGTCTGAACCTGACCTATTAGCGCGTCATAGGCTTTTTTTAAGGCTTGGCCTAGCCTGTTTGAAGGTCTAGCCCATTTAAAAGCCTGTTTAAAGGTTCTATATGACTCAACCACTGGGATTTGAGTCATCTCAATGTCATATTTCGTGCAAGCTTAATAAAGTTATCTATGGCCTCAAACAAGCTCCTTATGCGTGGTTTGACAAACTATCCACTACTTTTCTACAATTTGGTTTCTGATCCAGTCGGTGTGATCCTCTCTTTTCATTTTAGCTACTCCCTCCTACTCTTTATGTGTTAGTGTATGTCGATGACATTTTAGTCACTGGAACCTGTCCATCCCAAATTCAAACTCTTCTCCTTCAGCTTCAGTTTAAGTTTGCTCTCAAATTCTTAGGTGAACTTGACTACTTTCTTAGTCTTGAGGTTCATAAACTCCCTAACTATTCCATTGTCCTAACTCAGGAGAAATATGTTCATGATCTTCTCTTGAAAGCAGGTATGCTACACTCCAAGCCAATGCCTTCACCCATGGTCAGCTCCCTACACTTTCCAAATTTGGGACTGATTTCTTTGAAGATCCAACACTTACCACTCTATTATAGGTGCCCTGTGTAATATCCTAAAAATAGGATTTATTATTAAAACATGGTTTAAAGAGGGATTTAAAGGAAAATGGAAGATTAATTTGAACAATTGCCAAAATGACGAATATGTCCCAACATTTGTTGTAATGACCGACGCGTCCCTAAGTGGTTTTAAAACTAAAATTCTTCTCTTTTCTTCTCAAAACCTTACATAAGATAGAGAGTATATGATTTCTTCATTTTCTTCTTCTTTTCATCTAAAATCACCATCTCTAATCTTTTTCTTTTCCAATTTCTATTGCAAAACATCAAATTAAAGTGGAAACTCATCTCTTCTCCACTTCTTTTCTTCCTTTGGCAGCTTGTATTAAAGGGAGAGAGAAAGATCTTGAATTCTCCAATTCAAGGTAAGATGATGAACTCCTATATTGAAATATGGTTTAATCCTTTAAACCTTTTAATTTCTTAAGTTTCATAAAGGTTGGAAGCCATTAATATAGAAGAAGAGCTTAGGTTTTCTAGAATATGAGCTTTTCATGAGAAAGAGAGTAGAGATAGCTTCTTGAATTACTAATCTTAGAGAATTGAAGCTTAATAGTGATTGTTTCAATAAACTAGGTAGCTTTGGAAGGTTTTGGAGCTAGAGGTAGGATTCGGAGCTTGTGAATAGTGAGCGGAATATATTTGATAGCTCGAGGAGCTTCTGGAATCGTTTATTCCAGGTAGGGGGCGTTTACATTTTAAATGCATAGTTTATGAACGGATTCAGTATAATATTGTTATATTTAATGAGAAATCCCGAATATATAATATTGAGACATATTTGTGATATGATATATTCTGTTCATATATGATTGATATTAAGAAATTGAATTGGTATGAGATATAAATTGTATATGTGAACTTATTATGATTCTTATGCAAGAGATGCGGTAGGAAAGATGATTATGATGATATGAGTATATGTATATGCATGAGATGCAATTGTATACAACATGAGATGGTTGAATTGATGAACTAATATGAAATATGATGTGGTTTTGAGGATTCCACAAAAGACCTTGGGTGGGACTCAAGGCAAAACCTCTTGAACGGGGCTCGAGGTTTAGCCTGTGACACTACCGTTGTCGCTGAGAGTGATTGTGTCACGTGAGAGGGCAAACGGTTTGATACTAGTAAAACGGTCGGATCAGTTGGGAGCTGAGTATATGGCTGAGAGCCAGTGTTGCAACACAAATTAAAAACTTAATAATGGATCCATTTGAATGAGCATGTGTATGCATTGATGTATATTGTTGAGAATGACATGATTATATGATCATTTGAGAATATATGAATGAATGAAATGTGATGAGACTATGTGGTATTGAATATGATTTATATGTGTTAGTGAATTGGATATGTGATCTGATTCAATAACTGTCATTTAACATGTAGTATGCTCACCCCTATTTGTGGTTATGTTTTCAGTGGATATAGAGAGAAGTGAAGGCTTATGAAGTGTCACTCAGTGTAAAAATGAAGTATTATGTACATATTTGTACATAGTATGTTTTGGTAGTTTGTTTATGCCTTGGCCGAGTCTCGAAAATGTTTTATGTTATATATGAATGACTAGAGGATTTGATGATGGATAACTTTACCTTGAAGTTTGAAATCTGAATATGTATATGAATTCATGCAGATGTTCATGTTATATGATATGGTGTATGAGTTTGAATTCCTAGAGTGATATGATGCATCTGCATGAAATGAAAAATTAGGAACTGAAAGAGTGACATTATGATCCGATGAGTTTTTGAACCGTCGGAAGGGATCGATAGCTTCCCTATATCATATATGACTTATTTCAATATGTTTTGGTGTGTTTGAATGGAATTAGAAGGGGTTGATGCATTCAAATTGCATATTTTGACCATATTGTATTTTACACATAAGTTGGTCATATGTCCGAATTTTGACGAACGGACATAGCTGTTAGTCTCAAAATGGGGAAAATATAGTGCCCATGAAGTTTCATAGTATTTCGGATTTGAAACGGGGAAATTACGTAAGTCGGAAGTTGGCCTAGAATATTTAATTTGCCATTTCGTATGAAAAACTGTGTTTCCAGGTCTGTAGTGCAAAACTCGCTCAAGCGAGTTAAGGCGGTTGGTCTACTGGACAATTCTCGCTCAAGCGAAACTGGTTTGCTCAAGCGAGAATGGTGTTCCGGTCAAGCGAGTGTGGATCTCGCTCAAGCGAGACTTGTTTGTATCAGAGGTGTGGCCTCTGGCCCAATTTCGCTCAAGCAAGATCGATACTCGCTCAAGCGAAAATGGTTGAGTATCAGGGGGTGCTTACTGGATGAATTTCGCTCAGGCGAGCCTATCTCTCCCAAGCGAAATGGATATGAAATCAATTCTGGAAGAATCTCGCTTAAGCGAGTGAATGCTCGCTCAAGCGAGAATAGGTGAGATTGTGAAGCGAGTTGATTTCGCCCAGGCGAAGTAAAGGGGTCTGATACCTCATTTGAATTCACTCAAGCGAACTTGCTTCGCTCAAGCGAAATTGAACATTTCGCTCAAGCGAATGTGTTCGCTTGAGCGAGATAGGGGAGTCTGATGTTGATGGTAGATTCGCCCAGGCGAGCCAAGCCTTGCCCAAGCGAATTAGGTCGATATCGCTCAAGCGAGAATGAGTAAGTTTGCTTTTGAAAGGGAGCAAGTTGGTTCCGCCCAAGCGATCCATACCAAATTCGCTCAAGCGAGATTTTCCCAGAATACTATTTTCTTCATTTTCTTTATTTTCTTCAATATGAATTTATTATTTTTATTATAAAATCATTTTTTCTTGTATTTAATAATTTAAATTACGCTTTCTGTTGATTCTTGTGATAATCACAATTTTGATTATCCAAGATGCAATTTAATTTAATTTTTACACCTTCTCATATCGCCATATATGGGAAAGGTAATATTTATTTTTCGATTTTTTCTATAATTTATTTGATTTGATAAACCGTGAAAAATTTACCCTCAATTTTATTATTTAATTAATTAATTTTGATATTCATATTTTAGAATAATTATATTGAGGGTTAGGATGTTTTACCCTGCAATATGCAACCATCACGTAGCCAGATATTGGCTTTGCTGTCAACAAAGTATGCCAATTCATGGCTTCTCCGTTATAGTCTTATTGGAAAACGGTGAAAAGAATTCTTCGTTACTTATAGGGAAATCAAGCCTTTGGTCTTTTGTTACAACCAGCTGTCGATGCTCCTTTTTAAATCTCTGCCTTTTGTGCGGATTGAGCCACTGATACTGATGATCATAGGTCCACATCGGGCTCAACCATCTTCCTTGGTCCCAATCTAATTTCCTGGTGGAGCAAGAAACAACACCTAGTGTCAATATCTAGTACAGAAGATGAGTATCGTTGTTTGGCCCTCACTACCCAGGAGGTTCTCTAAATTCAATCTCTGCTCCATAAACTCCACATTCCAATCACTACTCTTATTGTATATTGTGATAACTTGAGCCTGTCCTAACAACTATTACCACTTCAACTATTGACTAACGAGGTATGTGAATTGTAAATATGTGATATGTGTTTATTTCCTACCAAAACCTAAAAATAAGATATAGCATAGGGGTAATTTGTAAAGACACATAATGGCCTCGAAGAAAGAACAATACCAATTTAATAGTGTGAATAAGATGTATCGACTAAAGCAAATTGTTGCGTTGGTTGGTTGGCTAAACATAGTGTTCCTTTTCATCAAATTCTAAATTCTTGGATCAGTATCATGTAGGTGTTATCTTGTTAGTTGATGTTATGAGCATTATTTTTCATGTTTTTATTATGTTTATTTTAAAAAAAGACTTTATTTAAAATAGTGGAGCTTGGGACAAGGGGTCATGATGGCCCTTTAACATTTTTGAAATGAATACTAATTCCTTTTTTTAAAAAAAATATTTTAAGCATAAAAATTATCAAAATAAAGTTTTGATACAAAATAGATATGACTTTTAGAACATTGTCACATTATTTTCGTTGAAAGAAAAAATACTAAGAAATTTAACGTAGATGAATTTAGCAATATAAAACGAACATAAACTTATGTATTAGAACAAAATCTTATAATATGATTGAATGACTTTAAATTTATCTAACTTTTAATCTATATCTTATTTTATGATTATCTTATCTTTTATCTTATTGTTATTTTATTGGTATTTTATTTTTTATAAAAATTTTATTTCTTTATAACTACTTTATTTACATAATAATGAACTTTATATTTAATCTTAATCCTTCAAATTAAAATATCTTCGTATCGGACCCTTTAACCTTTTTCTTCGCCCCTGTTTTGAAATAATTCAACAAGATAGGTGCTAGAGAGGAGGTTGAGATATAGCATCCATTATGAACAAAATTTGATAGAATGCTGCCAAAATTTGAACATGTGAGAAGATACACAAAAGTACTTATAGAAAAAGTAATATAGCTCAATCACCAAGGGCTTATAGTTATAGATGCAACAGTTATGTGGGTCTCACAAAATATTTTTTCCAACTCCAAATTTGACTCAGAATTATTTGTGAAACCACCCAAGCAAATTGTTTGATTTATGAAAGACTTGGTTTTTGTAATGAAAAATAGATTTTCCTTGAGAAATTAATAGCTCAATTTGATTCTCTCATTATCATAGTTTCATTGAGAATTAATGAACGAAGGTGATCAATCGCATTCACGGTACAAGGTGCATGTAATGTTGAAGACGTTTTTGCAGATTTTATAGTAAGTGGCAACCTCATGCCGAAAAATACAAAGATGCGTTAAATCATCGGTCCTAGAAACGGGAGACATAAGCAATTTAACTGTCAAAGCCAAATTATACTTATAATACTTGTCCACATCTTCACCATTTTGAAACTCTGCGATGTAACCATTTACTATAATCTTGTCACGATTGTCCCCTTCCAAAACCAAAAATGACGACAACGTTGAATACCATGACATATTCAAGCGGTGGGAGAGATTTAAGGAAATGGGTTCTCAAGTGGGCCCAATAATACCAACATGATCATCAACTCATATGACACTTTGTAGGTCCATTGGGCTCAGGGTGGCTCATGGGGTTTCCAATCCAACTTTTTCTATGACGTGTCTCTCATTGTTATTTTATGTCATAAAAACATAACTAATTATTTTATAGTTTCATTTAGTAAATGAATAATTAAGAGTTTTTTTTAAAAAAAATTACCTGAAGTAACTTTTAAATTTATATAATTACTTTTGTCATATCCATATATGTAAATATATAAAAGTGAGATAAGTAAATCTGAACCATACAACTATCTAATAGATAGTTGAGATTAATTATGAGTTTTAAAAAATCATATAACTTTAAAAAAATTATATAACTTTTTAAGTGATCATATGACTTTAAAAGATTTTAATCTCAATTATTATGTAACTTATTCTTCTCATAAGATAAATTCCCTACTTATAAGATAAATTCCCTACGTATAAACTAATAACAATGTAATTATTGAGATGTGTAAGTTGAAAATTACTAGTTAGTAATAGTTTTTGCATTAACTAAGGGAGCATCTTTAAGTTAAAAACGTGGCACAAGGTGACAAATTGAACATCCAAGGCTGTATGACACACGGGAATCGGTGCACCAAAATTAATAAAAACACAAGAGACACTGTTTCGCCAATTCCGATACCTGCAACTCTTCACGCACAAACACATGTGATTGCAGACCCAAAGACCCAAACCAGCATTCACCTTGCACAGAACAGAACATGGCTCTTCCATTTACTCCAACTATGTGACTGAAATCCCCATTCCACCCTTCTCTTCTACTACCTCTGGTTCCAAATATAAGCAAATTTTAGTGGAATTTTTTGGTCCCTTAATATAAGCAAAATTAGACTTTCCCAATGTCATTAAATGTTTGTTTACCAAATATGTCCTCATCATATATATTTCCAAGGCCACTAATTCTTTATACTACCTCCGGTTCCAAATATAAGCAAATATACCTAACTTCACACATATTAAGAATAGTAGTTGGAGGTAGTTATTTGCATTAATGTTATCACATATTTGATTTAATTTTCTAAAATACCCTTAGTATTATTTATTACATAAAGAATTAGTGGCCTTGGAAATATATATGATGAGGACATATTTGGTAAACAAGTATTTAATGACACTGGAAAAGTCTAATTTTGCTTATATTAAGGGACCAAAAAATTCCACTAAAATTTGCTTATATTTGGAACCGGAGGTAGTATAATAAATGATACTAAGGGCATTTTAAAAAATTAAATCAAATATGTGGTAATATTAATGCAAATAACTACCTCCAACTACTATTCTTAATATGTGTGAAGTTAGTTATATTTGCTTATATTTGGAACCGGAGGTAGTACTTTTCTTCAGTCAAATGGTCTTTCCTTTCCCCTCTTCTCCCAAAAGAAAATCTAACTTTCACTGCTCATGTCCCTATCTTTCCCACTTCTCTGACCACATTTTTCCCACCTCTCGAGTAACCATGATACTTCATATTATTATAAAAGTTTCAAACTTTATGAAATCAACAGCAATAATTATTAGTTGATGAACCATTTCTTTTCCATTTTTTTATCTTTCCACCACCACCACCACCTTTAAAAAAAACCTGTAAATGTTAGACAAAAAACATTAGATTAATGAAGCAGGTTTTAAGACGTCGATCTATTTGCACAAGAAGAACATGGACAGGCATTAATAAAGCCAATACTAGAATAGCATAGCACAATTTGCACTTTGACAATTCGGGTGCTATGCTATTTGATGAAATAAAAATAGTAGGTATCATCATAGGTAGTAGATACATACAAAGATAAATACGAAAATGTGGAAGAGAAGAGAAAGAGAAACATAGATATATACAGAGAAAAGATCTGATTCTTCTTTCGCTTTATGTGAAAGAAGAGCTTTACACTACCAAGGAAGAGAAAAAAGAGCCACTAAGCTAAATGGCTGGTTACAATTCATGTTGGCCACGACACTCACTTTTACTATTTCTTTCTCTCTTTTTTTCCTCGTAGTCTAACCTAAGTAAATATAATACTAACATTTTCCTTTTTACAAACATGACAACAACAGTGGAAGATAGCTAACATTAATTCTTCATGAGTTTACATAAGAAGAACACCTCAAAGCCCTTCATTAATTGACTTCCTCGATAATACTTGTTGGCACGAAATCTCGTGAGATGGATCGCTCACAGAACGCGGCAACTGAGAAGACTCGCTCTCTGCAATTTTCAACAACCACCACCAACAATTTAATTACAACCACCAGAATTAATAAAAAATCCTTTTAATCCTTTGAAAAGCGGTAAAAACAAAAACGGGTAGTGGTCAACATAATAAAAATTACTCCCACAGTCTCCAATCCTATGCTGTCATGATTCATAGCAAAAGACACATCAGTGTAGCATTCTAACTTATATTTGGTTCTAAACTTTAAGGAAAAAAATAATTGTTTTATTGAAGATTGTGAATTCTAATAATGATTTTGAATAAAAAAAATTCATTTTTATTTCATTAAAAACTGGCCAAGAGCACTTCTTAGCATTTCTTTAATTATATAAAAAATATATTAATATGTCAATTACAATTTATTGAAAAAATCTACTTTAGCATTTTTACCAAAATAAGGATAAATATAGAAATAAAAACATTAAATGTTGCTAAATTAATGAGCTTAACTTGAAAACACAGGTAAAATTTAACAACATGAAAAAAAGTGATGTTACCTCTGGAAGCATTGAAGGACCTCTTGCAGTGTAAAATGGCGCCTTGAATCCCGTCCTGTTGCTGCAACAGCGAATCATCACGGCGTTTTGATGACACAAATGCCGGCGGCGGCGGAGCAGCAGCCACCGCCGAAGACGCGGAACGGCTTTTCCCTAAATGCTTGCACACTACCTTAAGCCCAGCCGGAATGTTCCCCTGTTTTTGACTCTTCACGTTGGTTTCACTCTCACCGGCGGCGGATTCTTCCGGCGGAACAGGTTTCTTGTCCGGCGACTTTCCAGCCAACTTGTCTGCGTACCTACGCGAGACCCTAACGTAGAGAGGCTTAACCATTTTGAAGTACTTCTGCATTACTTCCTTGGAGAAACGTTTCTCTTCCGAAGGCGAGTCTTGGGAGTGTGTTCTGTTGTTGTTTCCTTTGGAACTGTTGTCTCTGGTGAAGAGGGACATGATTGGAACTTCTTCAACTCTGAACTTCACAGTGAAGAGTTTCTTCTCTTGCTGCGATTTTTTCTCCGGCGAAGGGTTTGGGTTTGGGTCTTTGTCGGTGGGCTTGGGCTTCTTGAGGCCCGACATGAAGACGCGAAACTTGGTGGCGGATTTCAAGAGGGAGGAGAAGTGAGGCTTGGAGTTAGGTTCGGATGAAGGGTCGTCGTCGTCGACGTGCACGAGTTTTCCCTTGAAGAAGAGATCGTGGGAAGCACGGTCGTTGGTGGAGGGTGAAAGAGTGAACTTGAACTCTCTCTCCCCCTCTGAAGACTCTTCAATGTTTATGTTATCATCGTCATCTTCGTTTTCTTCTTCTGGTTTTGGATCTTCCACTTCTTCGTCGGGGACAGTGAACTCGAGGTCAAAGAAGGGGCCTTCGTCGTCGTCGGAGGATTCGGTGTCGTTTGGAGGGAGGGCGGTGAGGATGGTGGTGGCGGCGGCGGCGGCGGCGCGTGAAGGGAGAGTGTCGGAGGCGGCGCCGGGTCTCCAGTATTTGAGGAAGGTGAAAGCTTCCATGGTTGGGAGAGCCAGTATAGTGAGTGCAGTGTGGTGGAATTGCCTTTTGAATGGTGGGAGAAAAAAGGAAAGGAAAAAAGGGTTTATTTTTTTGAGCTTAATGGAGTTTGCAAAGAAAGATGGGAGTGAGTAAGTTGAGTGACAGTGGCAGCAGAGAGAGAAAGAGAAGAGTTTGGTTTCCTTTTTCTTTTCTCTTTTAAAAAATATTTCTTTCCATTTTTAAAAAATAATGACTTAAAGATACTTTTATTTATCTCAAATTATATTTTATTTTTCTATACTTAATTGATATGAAAAAAAGTTATGTATTTGTTTGTTTATAATTTAAACATACTAATAATTACTTATTCTTCCTTGACACTTGGGATTTAAAATGTTTCAAATTTTTAGAAATTATACATTTTAGGAATCTTGTTTATTACAAATTATAATTACTAAAAATGTTATAACATGTTTAGTATGTTTAATTTTTTTAAAATGTTATTTATGTATAACTAAAACTTTCCACCATTTGGAAATTAAAGAGTTGTTTGCTCTGTATTTCCATTTTCTATTTTTATCTTTTTCTATTTTAATTACATAATTGCCATCATGTTTTAAAAAATTATACAAGAAAAAATGAAAATGAAAAATGAATCAAGAAATAAAAAAAGTGTTTTTAGTATATATTGTACAAAATATTGAAAACATGAAACATGATGACAGTTTTATAATCAAAAATAAAAACAAGAAATGAAAGCACAAATAGAACAACTCTTAAGACCTTATTCAATGTGTTTTTAAGTTTTCAATTTTAAAATTTTCAAAAATCAAAACTTACTTTTATAGTTATAAATTTTTAAAAGTTGTTTTAAAACTTTCATTTAATCTTAACTATATTATACATAAACAATAACATTAATACAATCATAGTAGTGGCAACAGTGGCAGTGGTGGTGTTGTAGCAATAAGGTGGTGCTTGTTGAAGGTTTAGGTTGATGATGGAAATTGTGGTGGCGATGGTAGTCCTTGTGGTGCTAACGACGGTGGTGGCAACGAGGTGCTGTTGGCAGCAAAAGTGACGGTAATGGTGACAACGATGGTGATGGTGATGGATTTTGTAGTGGGGTGTTGGTGCTAGCGGTGGCGATGTAGATGATCAAATGGTGATGACAGTTGTGGTGGTGGTCATGACGACTATGATGGTTTTTGGTTTTCAATGAATTTTCTAAATTTTTTATTTTAAAAAAATATAAAAATATGTTTAGGCATTATATTGATTTTTCAATTTGAAAATATACACATATATGGACTTAATTTCTTAAATAGGGCAAGGCCAATAGATTGTTTTATATGCAAAAGGATAAGAATATCCAAATAATTTGCAATGATGATGACATTTTGACTTTAATTTGCAATGTCGATGGAAAAAGAAAAAAATTACATTTTTCAAATGATGGGAAATTTAGAATACTATGTTGGATAAATTTCTAAATATTGGTTCTTTTTTTAAATATCCAGTTTTCCATCTCTTTTACTATCATCATAGCCACATGAATGAATTTCCAACTTAAGGCAGCATTCGTCTTTCAGATGATACCTCAAATCAAAGTCATAATCTTTTAGGAATTCAATCTATCGTCTTTGTCCCGTGTTCAATTCCGTCTTATCAAACTTTTATGGTCATTATACAGCTCACATTTGGATCCATACAGGTAATATCTTCAAATTTTCAGTGCAAAAACCATAGTTGCAAGCTCGAGATCATATGTGTGGTAATTCTATTCATGCGGTCGCAGTTGTCGCGCGACATAAGCTATAACTCTATTATTCTGCATCAAGGCCCAATCTGGATGCATCACAATACACCATAAGGCTCTCTTGCAAGTTAGGCAATGTTAACACAAGGAGTGGAAGTCAACTTCGTCTTTAATTCTTGGAAAGTCCTTTCATATTTAGAGGTCCACACAAAAGGAACATCATTTCTGGTCAATTTTGTCATATGTAGCGCAATTTTGGAGAATCCCACAATAAATCTTCAATAATAACCAGCTAGACTCATGAAACTCTTGATCTCAATAACAGATTTGGGCTTCTCTCAAGCCATAACATCTTTCACTTTGGATGGATCAACAACAACTCCATCCTTGGAGATAACATGTCCTAAAAATTGGATCTTATTCAACCAGAAATCACAATTGGACAATTTTGCAAACAACTTTTTCTCCCCCGGTACCTAAAGTACTAAACAAAGATGTTCTTCATGTTCTTGGGGTAACTTAGAATAAACCAAAATATCATTAATAAACACCACCACGAATTGGTCCAAGTAAGAACGAAAGTTATTGTTCATATAGTTCATGAACACAACAAGGGCGTTTGTCACACTAAACGACATTACCACTACTCAAAGTGGCCATATTGGATCTTAAACATCGTTTTGGAAACATCAGAAGCCTTGACCCGGATTTGGTGATATCCAGATCTCAAATCGATCTTAGAAAAGACCGAAACACCCCTCAACTGATTAATCAAATCATCAATCCTTGACAATATGTATTTGTTCTTTATTGTTAGCTAGTTCAATTGGCGGTAATCAAGATACAACCACATACTATCATCTTTCTTTTTAACCAGTAACACCTGAGCACCCCATGATGATACACTAGCTCTAATGAATTGTTTCTCCAATAACTCGTCAACTTGCTTTTTCAAAGCCTCCAACTCAACAGGAGGCCTTCTATATGGAGAACTGAAGACTAATTCAGCTCCAGACACAAGATTAATAAAGAACTCAAATATTTTTTACACACTGATTTTTTAAATAATTGGTGTAAAATATTAATTTTTATATCAATAACCGATTTACAATATATTTTTACACCGGTTATTAAAATGACCAATGTGAAAAAAAACTATACTCGGTATTAAAATAATTGATATAATATATATAATTAATATTTTATACAGGTACTTTTTTAAAAGTTTAATTCCTTCATTTTCATTATAAAAAATTATACTCGTTATTAGAAGACTTTGTGTAACTTGTACGAAAGTTTTTTCGTACTACATAGCAGCGCTGTTTTTAAAAATGATTATCAAACATGCCTTTAGTTTTTCGTGTCAGCAACTTATGAAATAAATGTCAATAATAACCAATTGAGATATTAAGGTAAAATTTTGTTTTGGTTAAGAAATAAAACACAAAATGATCGATCTCTTACATATAATTTTCTAAGTTTGCATTATGCAGACCGAGACTATGTCTGAAATCATTCTCCTCGTTAATATATCACTAAAATTTTACTTATTTTATTATATAGTTTATACTAATAATTTTTATAAGTTGTTTTTAATTTATTTTAATAAGTTATTTTATATAACTTATCAAAATAAATTAATTGTAATTTATTTCAATAAATTTTGTGATTAAATTTATAATATAAACTCTTATTTAAAAATAATTTATTACATGAACTCTTAATTAAGTTATGTATATACATGCATCTTAATTATATAAAATATACAGGAAAAAGTATGTTTTTATTAATATATTTTTCAATAAATACAAAAAAAAATCTTTTATTAAAACTTCACTATTTTAAATTCCCATAAGTATATGTATTTTATAAAGATAATTTAAAGCATTTATTTATCCGTTTTTTAATTAAAAATTATTATTCAATATAGAACAATATAACTAAATAAGAAAACATAAGAATAAAATGTAAACGTCGAACTGATTTATAATGAATAAGCATATTAAAACATTAGGATAATAAGATACAATTCGGATAATAAAATTAGAAGGAAATAAATTAACATAATCATGTAATAGAATACGATTTTAATTGTTGCTCATTTCCTTAGTATATTAACCTTTTACAACATTCTTTTAACAAATTAGCCTGATCACAATATAAGTCATTAAGAGTAATTTTAAAGGGTTAACAAAAAACATTTAATAATTTGAGTAAAATTGACTAACATTTGAATTAATACAAATTAATTAAAAATATATATTATTTATTGGTATTCTGAAAGGAATCCTTGTTGGCACATTTTTATGAAGTATTCAATTTTGTCAGATTGTTTGGTTGCAGGGCTGCCAGTCACATGAGCTCCGTCAGATAAAGATGCAGAGAGGAATTTTCATCTCATTATTTACTTTTCTAGTAACCACATCTATGTTATTTATCTTAATTACATAATTAATCTCTGTATTATAGAAGTAAGATAAGACTTGTACCGTTAAAAAAATATTTGAATCAGATTAATGATGATGGAATTTGAATGTACAATGTTATACATATTATTTAAGTTTCCACCAATTTTCCAATGAATAAAAATTTTGGTCAAAATGTTTGCTTGAGTTGTAGAATTTTTAGTAATTCATTGGGTATGATTTTGCTACTCTTTTTTTAAATTTTACAAGCTTAAACACTAAATTTGTAATATATTCCTACCTACTCTCATTTCTTTATTTCTTTATGTACTTTTATTATTATCTTTATTTATTCACTATTTTCATACACATATAGCCTTCTACGTTGTATTGTGTACATGCAGGCTGCCTGAGGTCCGGCGTGGGATCGTATAGGATTGATTATTAACCTTTTCCCAAAACTTTCCCTTCCTGTGATTTCTTTTATAACCTTGTAAATCCAAATATCAAATGAGTCAATTTTTACTTTCCCAGAGGACTAAGATATTAAAAAAAATATGGGAGATTAGAATCACACATCTGAAATATATATATATATATATATATATAAGTAAAAGATATTTAAAATATTTTTTATGTTTGTTTAAACATTATGTCATTAAATTCCATTAAGGATAAGATGACATGTACTGATAGGAACCAAAATAAGTAATGATATATGTAAAATATAAAATGAAAAAGATAACTAATCCACATGATTAAATGCCTCTTGATGGTAATATTTTTGGGTATTTCCTCAAATGTTAAAACTGTAATCTTCTCCCAAAACATAACTCCCCATAGATTTATTCCTCTAAGCTTCACTCTCATTCTATTCTTCCATCTTCTGTTGAAGTTAATATTTACCTCATTACATTCTTTTACCTTGAATGGTTTGTTTACAAGGACTCCACGATGACATTGATGTAGTTGTGGGGAGTCACCCTTGTTGTACGACATCCAAGAAGACCTTTTTGATATGCTTGAATTGGATGGAAAGTTTATCATTACTTACTACAAGAAAATGTAATTATAGCATAAGAACATGGTATGAAATGTTTTCCCGTACCATAGATAGCATGAGACAATTTTAAATTGGCATAGGCCCTATGTCTTAAGTTTCTAAAAAAGTATGCATTTTGGGTGTGGGACATTGATGGAATGGTGTAGCACCATATCCCACACCCTAATTGCTTTAAACCAGGCAATAATGTAACATCCCCGTTTTAAAATTAAATGTTGAATGAAGAATAAACCATTAAGACTTGATTCCAACCAGAAAATAACTGTTAATTGTATTTAACTAAGTAGATTTAAGCCACTAAAATATGAAAATGGTGATGGTCAGGGGATGGAGTGGAGTGCACGTGGCTGCTGCAGCACACACTCTCCCATCCCACTCTTCTCTTGTTCATGCGCATGTACATATATATATATATATATATCGTGAGCCTTTAGTGAGGAACACACTTACTCTTTCTTCAGACTCTCTCCTCCGTCACTTCATCCTCTACTTCCTCTCTTCGTCTCCATTTTTCTTCTTCTTCCATCTTACTCTTCGCTCCTGGAGATCTTGATTCCAGTACTGAAGAACGAACCACACTTCATCCCAGAATCAGGCGCAGAATACGACAAAGCCAAGGAAGACCGGACGAACCAGGAGAAGGACATCGGACCCAACAACAAGAACGAAAAAGGTTTCTGAGGATTCTTCTAAAGGTAGGGGGCGCTTGCATGTCGAATGCATGGTCTAAGAACGGTACCGGATGAATGCATTGCTGAATGCGAGTGTGTGTGTGTGCATGTTTTTATAATCATTAGAACTGATGCTGTGCATGTGTGCATGTATTCACAATTACTAAAACTGATGCATGATTTGAGATTCTGATAGTGATCTTCGTGGCTATGGCGTAGTCTGCTCGCGGATGATAATGATGGATCTATTTTGTTGTCACTATGAAAAGTATGTATGTGCATGTTCTTAATTGGATTGCTCAATGTTGTTAGTTTGATGACCGATTGTAACATGCGCTGGTGTGATTGACTGAATGATGACGAGTAGTGGAGGACATTCGTTCTTACTTAATGACTACGGTAATGTGTTCATGGCGCGATGACGTGTAATAATGAATGTGTTAGTTGCATGAGTAAGAGTGGGGTGACCCATGGAAGGTCAAGAACCCCAAGGGAAATGACTTCCAGTTACCAACCCTGGCTAGATCCCAATAGGGCTCGTGGTAGCCGTTGGAGCTAGAGAAGTGAGTCTCGAGACGCCGTGGGGAGGCCGGTGCCACCTGGTAAGAGCTGAGGGACGAGGGGCCAAAAGAAAAGGGGGCCGTAACTGAGAGTCTTTTCCCGAGTCGGATCCGCAGGCATGCATATAGAATAAGGCTGATTGTGGTGATGTATAAATCTATGTATGTGCAAGTGTATGATTTTGAATGCATGATTATATATTTGGATGTGGAATAAACTCGGTGAATTATGTGTGTCATGAACATTGTTGAATTGTATGATTTTGGTTACTTGAGAAAGGTTGAGGTATAGCAGGAGCGTGTACTGACGCTGATACCGAGTCTGTGAGTATCATTTTACATGTAAAAGCTCACCCCTGCAGTGGCCATTTTCAGTGAATGTCTCTCGTGAGGAGGATCAGAGGCAGAGCTGGAATGCTGGGCGGAGTGCTGATGCATTTCGAAGGTTTAATTAAGGCGTTGTTAGATGAAGCCCGGACTGGTTCATACCGGATGTTAATGTTTTGTGATGAATAGAACTTTATGAACAAGTAGAAGTCTGATTTTGCATTGTAAATAGTAATATACGCTTTTATGTATATATATATGGATGTATGGTTTTGTGTGTGTGATGCTATGTGCTGCCTTGTTTTATAAGTGAGCTTTAATAGATACGCAGGGACGGTATGATTTGAGCAGGATATAGCCCAGTCAGAGTAAATTGAGAATTGTTTTAGGAAAACTTATGTCGGATACGTTGGGCGGAGTCGTATCCCGCCCGAAGTGTGGGAGCAATTCGCCCAAGCGCGAGGACTCACACTGAAGCGAGTAATTACCAGAGCGAGATATCGACCATTATCCTTTCCTATCCGTTGTGATACTAACGCAATCCGGACCCCGGTGTTGAACCCCGGATTTGGGCGTTATGGCTAAGTCCGCCCAGGCGTTGTCACAATTAGTTGAGCTGGGTGGAACAGGTTCAGATCCCTCCTTTCTCCGCAACCTACTAACGTATGTGTACCCTGTAACTTCTCATTTTTCTGAGTGAAAGGCGAGTGTGAGGATTTACTTAGTGAACCCTTGTCCATACCCGATGGAGGAAATTACCTTGTAGTTGTGTTAAGGAGGCGTTATGTAGATTTCGTTTCGGCGGCGTCATACCTCGCCCAAGTAACTAGGACAGCCCGCCCAAGATAAATATACCCCGCCTTGCCAAGTAGGATGATTCTAACTTCGCCTTTCCACCAAACGCTATGCGTGTGAATGTATTAACGTATTTCCCTTATCTATTCCTCCTGTTGAGTGACCAGTATTTCTCGAAGGGAAGCCTCAGTGCGAAATTTCTTCTATCCGCTGCTGTATTACCATACTCCGCCTGGACGGTGTAAGACCCCGTCTAAGCGAATGAACGGTGTAGTGTAATCCGCCCTAGTGTTAGTACGTTACGATAAACCCATCGAGCCGGCCCCAGTTTTTAGCTTCCCTGTAGGTTGCTTTATGCGCGTGAATGTTCTTAGTTTTCCCCATTGCCTGCTCCCTTCTACATCAAATGTTACGTGACTGTTTTTGTGCAAAATTTTCTCATGTTTGGGGATTTATTAATTGCAAATAATTAGGGTGTTACATTTTGGTATCAGAGCGGACCGAAAAGTCCAAGGCCAAAGTATGCTTACCAAGTGTAAGCGGTGGTGTTTGTGTCTTTTTGATTGAATGGTTGAAATTGTTCTGATGCTGGTTGACCTGATTGATGATTGTCTTGAAGACAAGGGGTTGTTTTCCCCTGGTCCGATTGTGTGTATGACTTAGGCGAATAACATAATGTGCTAAGTTATTAATTGTTGGGCTAATAACTAGATCGGTAGTAAGTGGCTCCGTATACTTATCCTTAAATGTCAATTTCAGGATAAGGAATGGCGCATCGTCAAAGTATGGAGGCTATAGCCACAGCATTCCAACGCTTTGCTGATGTGTTTGAAAGGCAAGGCCAAACTCAACCTGAGGATGGCCATGTGCTGGACCGCTTCCTGAAGAGGAAGCCGAGTGAATTCTTAGGAGGACGGAACCCTGAGGCGGCGTTCAAGTGGACTCAGGAATTAGAGAGAATTTTTAGGGGTCTTCGCTGTACCGAAGCCCAGAAGGTGGAATGCGCAGTGTATATGCTGCGAGATGAAGCGGAGAATTGGTGGAAGATAGCTAGGAGCCAATTCCCCGAAGATGACAATCACCTGACGTGGAACGATTTCAAGGCCTGCTTCCTAGACAAATACTTTCCCGACACAGTGAGGAGTCGAAAAGAGCTGGAGTTTATGGAGTTAAAACAGGGCTCCATGACTGTGGAAGAATACGCGACCAGATTTGAAGAATTGTGCCTATTCTATCCGCCCTTCCAGCAGCCGGGAACGGAGCATTCCAAGTGTCTTAAGTTTGAGAACGGACTGAGATCGGATATCAAGAGGGCCTGCAGATACCATGAAATCCGGAGTTTCCCTGCCTTAGTGAACAAGTGTAGAATATTCGAAGAGGATGACAGGGCCCATTCGGGCCAGTGCAGCAGAGCTAACCAGCACCTGAGGCCTCAGCAATCACGTTTCAAGAGGCTAGGGAACGTGAGGAGGAATGAACCCTTCACCAGATATCAGAACCATAATGACCGAGGGAGACAGATGAGTGGGCGACCAAGGTATGGCGGATGCTTTAAATGTGGCGGTGATCATTTTGCTAAGGAATGCAATGATACCAATGTTAAATGCTACCACTGCGGAGAGAAGGGACACGTTCGCCCGGACTGCCCCCAACTCCGCCAGGCAACCACCAATGTGTGTCAAGGAGGATTTCAAGATCGAACCAGAGTGAATGATAACCAACGACATGGTGGCAGAGGCAACGGAACCAGAGGAAGTATGATGCATGCCCCGAACAGTCGAGAGAGGAACACCGGCCCAACAGCGACAGGAAGGATCTACACCATCAATGCAGAGGATGTTGCACCAGCAAGCGATCTAGTACAATGTAAGTGCTCACTTGGAATGAACACGCTTAATGTTGTTTTCGATTCGGGGGCAACCCATTCTTTTATAGCTGATGAGTGCGTGAAACGGTTGAAGCTACCAACTATGTCTATGAACCGGACTTTAGAGGTGGCCAGCCCCACTGGCCCTAGTGTGTTCACATCGTCAATATGTAAAAATGTAGCATTTGAGTTGTGTGATCGGAGTTTCACCTTCGATCTGATTTGCATGCCCTTAAAGGGTCTTGATATTGTGCTTGGAATAGATTGGCTTTCAGCCAATAAGGTATTAGTAGATTGTAGAAACCGAGAGATAGTTTTCCCAAAACAACCCACCGAAGATGGCGCGGCACAAGGTATAACCCAACTATTTATGATGCTTTGTCTAACCAAAGATGAGAATGAGCCCTTAGTGAACGAAATTCCCGTTGTCTGCGAATTCCCAGAAGTGTTCCCAGAGGACGTCCCGAGTATACCTCCCCATAGAGAAGTTGAATTCTCTATAGACTTGATCCCTGGAGCCGAACCGGTCTCCAGTGCACCCTACAGAATGTCCTCAACTGAATTGGTAGAGTTGAAGAAACAAGTGGATGAGTTACTTGAGAAGCAGTTCATTAGACCAAGCGTGTCACCATGGGGCGCACCTGTGCTACTTGTTAAGAAGAAGGATGGCAGCATGAGACTTTGTATAGATTATCGACAGCTTAACAAACTCACAATCAAGAATCGATACCCACTGCCTAGAATTGATGATTTAATTGACCAGCTGCGTGGAGCCTCAGTCTTCTCAAAAATCGACTTACGATCAGGATATCACCAAATCCGAGTGAAGGACTCAGACATTCCTAAAACTGCCTTTAGGACTAGGTATGGTCACTATGAGTATGTAGTGATGCCGTTCGGTGTGACAAACGCCCCTGCTGTTTTCATGAATTACATGAACAGCATATTCCATTCCTTCTTAGATCGGTTTGTTGTTGTCTTCATCGATGATATTCTAGTTTATTCTAAGTCATCTGAGGAGCATGAAGGACATCTCAGGACGGTACTCCAAGTGTTGAAGGAGAAGCAATTGTTTGCAAAGCTTTCAAAGTGCGAATTTTGGATGGATGAGATCCACTTCCTCGGGCATGTGATCTCCAAGCGAGGCGTCTCGGTGGATCCTGCGAAGGTAGCTGCTGTAATAGCGTGGGAGAGGCCCAGATCGATCTCGGAAATAAGGAGTTTTATGGGCTTGGCAGGTTATTATAGAAGGTTCATCGAAGGTTTTTCTAAGTTGGCATTACCTCTGACTAAATTGACTCGAAAGAATGTTCCTTTTGTGTGGAGTCCGGAGTGTGAGGGCAGCTTCCAAGAGCTGAAGAATAAGTTGACAACTGCTCCGGTGTTGGCATTACCTGAGTTACGAGAAAGCTTCGTGGTCTATTGTGATGCGTCCGGACTCGGATTAGGATGTGTACTCATGCAGAAGGATCGAGTGATAGCATATGCCTCTCGACAATTGAGACCTCACGAACAACATTATCCGACCCATGACCTGGAGTTGGCAGCAGTAGTTTTTGCATTGAAAATCTGGAGGCATTACTTGTACGGATCCAAATTTGAAGTGTACAGCGATCATAAGAGCCTTAAATACCTATTCGACCAAAAGGAGCTGAACATGAGGCAGAGAAGATGGATTGAGTTTTTGAAGGACTATGATTTCGAGTTGAAATACCACCCAGGTAAGGCAAATGTCGTAGCAGACGCATTGAGTCGAAAATCTCTCCACATAGCAGCCATGATGGCAAAAGAAGTTGAGTTGTTGGAGCGGTTCCGAGACATGAACTTGCATGTTGATGCCCCTTCCTCTCAGAAGATGACAATCGGTACGTTGAGGATTGCCAACGAATTCTTAAAATCCGTGTACGAACAGCAGCAGGCGGACTCTTACCTAGCTGAAATGAAGGAAATTCAGGCTAGAGGGAAGGATTTATCCTTGGCAGAAGGGTCAGATGGGATCTTCCGGGTGAGGAACAGAATATACATACCAAGTGAAGGAAAATTGAGAAGAATGGTGCTTGATGAAGCCCACAAAAGCCTACTCAGCATTCACCCAGGAACCACGAGGATGTACCACAACTTGAGGAGACAGTTTTGGTGGCCCGGACTAAAGAAGGATGTGGCGGAGTACGTGGCCCGGTGTATCACTTGTCAGAAATCAAAGGTAGAGCACCAAAAACCGTACGGTGCAATGCAGCCTCTAGAAATCCCCGTGTGGAAATGGGACTCAATTGCGATGGATTTTATCATGGGATTACCCAAAAACCGAGCGGGCCATGATGCCATTTGGGTCATTGTTGACAGATTGACGAAGAGTGCACACTTCTTACCTGTACATATGAAGTACCCATTGCATAAATTGGCTCGAATCTACATTCAAGAAGTTATTCGACTGCATGGCATACCTACTTCCATCGTCTCAGATAGGGACCCTAGATTTACGTCCAGGTTTTGGACCAGCATGCATCAAGAACTGGGGACGAAGCTTTGGCTTAGTTCTGCCTACCACCCCCAATCGGATGGACAATCCGAGCGAACGATTCAGAGTCTAGAAGACTTATTGAGAGCGTGTGTGTTAGAGTACGGTGGGGACTGGGAGCAGTACCTTCCCTTGATCGAGTTTACGTACAACAACAGCCATCATCACAGCATTGGCATGGCACCTTACGAGGCATTATATGGGCGTAGATGCCGTACCCCACTCTGTTGGTCGGAAGCGGGTGAAAGTTTATTACTGGGACCAGACATCGTGAAGCAAACCACAGAACAGATCCGGGTAATAAGGGAGAAGATGAAAGCATCACAAGACAGGCAGAAGAGCTACCATGACAAACGCATCAAGCCAGTGGAATTTCAAGTCGGAGATCGAGTGTTTCTGAGAACCTCTCCGAGTAAAGGAGTTGGACGAGCCTTAAAAAGTGGGAAGTTAAGCCCTCGCTACATCGGACCTTATGAAGTAGTAGAACGGATTGGCCCCGTGGCATACCGCCTCGCGTTACCAACTCACTTGTCCCGATTACACAACGTTTTTCATGTGTCTCAGCTAAGGAAATATTTGCATGACCCCAGCCACATGATGCCGGACGACGAGGTAGAGATCAAGGAAGACCTAACCACTGTGGCTACACCGGTTGGAATCGTGGATCAATCGGTAAAGCGCTTAAGAAACAAGAACGTAAGGCTGGTTAAGGTGGAGTGGCAGCAAGGCAAGATCACCTCCTGCACGTGGGAACGCGAAGACGCCATGCGACAGCAGTACCCCGAATTGTTTACCTACGTAAGTACCGACTGAATTTCGGGGACGAAATTCTTTTTCAGTGGGGGAGAACTGTAACATCCCCGTTTTAAAATTAAATGTTGAATGAAGAATAAACCATTAAGACTTGATTCCAACCAGAAAATAACTGTTAATTGTATTTAACTAAGTAGATTTAAGCCACTAAAATATGAAAATGGTGATGGTCAGGGGATGGAGTGGAGTGCACGTGGCTGCTGCAGCACACACTCTCCCATCCCACTCTTCTCTTGTTCATGCGCATGTACATATATATATATATATATATCGTGAGCCTTTAGTGAGGAACACACTTACTCTTTCTTCAGACTCTCTCCTCCGTCACTTCATCCTCTACTTCCTCTCTTCGTCTCCATTTTTCTTCTTCTTCCATCTTACTCTTCGCTCCTGGAGATCTTGATTCCAGTACTGAAGAACGAACCACACTTCATCCCAGAATCAGGCGCAGAATACGACAAAGCCAAGGAAGACCGGACGAACCAGGAGAAGGACATCGGACCCAACAACAAGAACGAAAAAGGTTTCTGAGGATTCTTCTAAAGGTAGGGGGCGCTTGCATGTCGAATGCATGGTCTAAGAACGGTACCGGATGAATGCATTGCTGAATGCGAGTGTGTGTGTGTGCATGTTTTTATAATCATTAGAACTGATGCTGTGCATGTGTGCATGTATTCACAATTACTAAAACTGATGCATGATTTGAGATTCTGATAGTGATCTTCGTGGCTATGGCGTAGTCTGCTCGCGGATGATAATGATGGATCTATTTTGTTGTCACTATGAAAAGTATGTATGTGCATGTTCTTAATTGGATTGCTCAATGTTGTTAGTTTGATGACCGATTGTAACATGCGCTGGTGTGATTGACTGAATGATGACGAGTAGTGGAGGACATTCGTTCTTACTTAATGACTACGGTAATGTGTTCATGGCGCGATGACGTGTAATAATGAATGTGTTAGTTGCATGAGTAAGAGTGGGGTGACCCATGGAAGGTCAAGAACCCCAAGGGAAATGACTTCCAGTTACCAACCCTGGCTAGATCCCAATAGGGCTCGTGGTAGCCGTTGGAGCTAGAGAAGTGAGTCTCGAGACGCCGTGGGGAGGCCGGTGCCACCTGGTAAGAGCTGAGGGACGAGGGGCCAAAAGAAAAGGGGGCCGTAACTGAGAGTCTTTTCCCGAGTCGGATCCGCAGGCATGCATATAGAATAAGGCTGATTGTGGTGATGTATAAATCTATGTATGTGCAAGTGTATGATTTTGAATGCATGATTATATATTTGGATGTGGAATAAACTCGGTGAATTATGTGTGTCATGAACATTGTTGAATTGTATGATTTTGGTTACTTGAGAAAGGTTGAGGTATAGCAGGAGCGTGTACTGACGCTGATACCGAGTCTGTGAGTATCATTTTACATGTAAAAGCTCACCCCTGCAGTGGCCATTTTCAGTGAATGTCTCTCGTGAGGAGGATCAGAGGCAGAGCTGGAATGCTGGGCGGAGTGCTGATGCATTTCGAAGGTTTAATTAAGGCGTTGTTAGATGAAGCCCGGACTGGTTCATACCGGATGTTAATGTTTTGTGATGAATAGAACTTTATGAACAAGTAGAAGTCTGATTTTGCATTGTAAATAGTAATATACGCTTTTATGTATATATATATGGATGTATGGTTTTGTGTGTGTGATGCTATGTGCTGCCTTGTTTTATAAGTGAGCTTTAATAGATACGCAGGGACGGTATGATTTGAGCAGGATATAGCCCAGTCAGAGTAAATTGAGAATTGTTTTAGGAAAACTTATGTCGGATACGTTGGGCGGAGTCGTATCCCGCCCGAAGTGTGGGAGCAATTCGCCCAAGCGCGAGGACTCACACTGAAGCGAGTAATTACCAGAGCGAGATATCGACCATTATCCTTTCCTATCCGTTGTGATACTAACGCAATCCGGACCCCGGTGTTGAACCCCGGATTTGGGCGTTATGGCTAAGTCCGCCCAGGCGTTGTCACAATTAGTTGAGCTGGGTGGAACAGGTTCAGATCCCTCCTTTCTCCGCAACCTACTAACGTATGTGTACCCTGTAACTTCTCATTTTTCTGAGTGAAAGGCGAGTGTGAGGATTTACTTAGTGAACCCTTGTCCATACCCGATGGAGGAAATTACCTTGTAGTTGTGTTAAGGAGGCGTTATGTAGATTTCGTTTCGGCGGCGTCATACCTCGCCCAAGTAACTAGGACAGCCCGCCCAAGATAAATATACCCCGCCTTGCCAAGTAGGATGATTCTAACTTCGCCTTTCCACCAAACGCTATGCGTGTGAATGTATTAACGTATTTCCCTTATCTATTCCTCCTGTTGAGTGACCAGTATTTCTCGAAGGGAAGCCTCAGTGCGAAATTTCTTCTATCCGCTGCTGTATTACCATACTCCGCCTGGACGGTGTAAGACCCCGTCTAAGCGAATGAACGGTGTAGTGTAATCCGCCCTAGTGTTAGTACGTTACGATAAACCCATCGAGCCGGCCCCAGTTTTTAGCTTCCCTGTAGGTTGCTTTATGCGCGTGAATGTTCTTAGTTTTCCCCATTGCCTGCTCCCTTCTACATCAAATGTTACGTGACTGTTTTTGTGCAAAATTTTCTCATGTTTGGGGATTTATTAATTGCAAATAATTAGGGTGTTACAAATAACACCCTTCTTCCTTATTGCTTCTTTTTTTTCTCCCTTATTTCTCCCCTTCTTCTTCTTTTTTAACACAACAACCCATTCCCTTTTCTTCATCAATTATCTTTTCTCCTTATTTGCCTCATTGAATGCTCCATTTCAAGAGGCCAAGGTAACATTATGTTAAGGGAAAATAGAGTATTTCTAACCGATTATTTTGCATTTTAGTGAAAGGTTAGTTATATTTTGACTCCCCTTTAGGTTGTGTATATTGTGTTGATGGAGAATATAAGACTGAAATTGGACACTATAACCTCTAGAATTGGTTAAAACATTAGAGTAGATGACTATTATATGTCTGGCTGGTTAGTTTTAGAAAAATTATGTGTCTCCTTAAATTGTTGGTGGTTATTTATTGATGTTAATTTTTTTTGGATGTCCATATAATATAGGTTATGTTGTCCAATTTTTTAAAAATATTATGTTACATGATTATGAATTGAAATTAAATTCAATGTTAATAATTGAGTTTTTTTGGATTCAAAGTGTCATTTTTCATATTGGTAAGTGCATCAATTATTTAATTGAGTATGTTCAATTTTGTTCTCAGAGATTAAATCACAAAGTACCAGAATTCCTATATCAGTATTATCTGAACGTCAACTATCTCAATTTATCATGTAATAGTAAATTTTGTATGGAATGATGCTTGTGAGCAAAGTTTCCAAGAGTTAAAGAAGAAATTGACTACAACCCAAGCTCTTGCATTACCTGATGTAACAAAGGAGTTTCATGTGTATTGTGATGCCTCAAGGTCAGGATTGAGGTGTGTTTTGATGCAGGAAGGTCATGTTATCGCTTATGCATCTCGGTAGTTGAGGCCGCATGAGCAAAACTACCCTGCTCATGATCTTGATCTTGCTGCGGTGGTTTTTGCATTGAAGATCTGGCGGTATTACCTTTATGGTTCGCGATTTATGGTGTTTAGCGACCATAAGAGCCTGAAGTACTTGTTTGATCAGAAAGAGCTTAACATGAGGTAGAGGCATTGGATGAAATACTTGAAGGATTATCATCTTGATTTCCAGTAGGTAAGGCCAATGTTGTTGCAGATGCCTTAAGTAGGAAATCCCTACATGTCGCTTCTTTGATGGTGAAAGAATATGAATTGCTTGAAAGTTTCCATGATTTAAACCTTGGTGTGGTGATTTGGACTCCAAATCAAATGATGGTGGGGTATTTTTATGATTGGATCAGATAATTTTTTTGTTTCAAAATCAATTCAATCCATTCCATGAACACTCATAAAATTATTTTTTATAAGTTGGTGATTAAATTATTTTGATACATATTTTGTGTAACATCCTAAATCTAGAATTAAAAGTGAATTAAATTAAATGGAGGTTAAAAAGGATTGGAATGGATGATTAGTAAAAATTAGGTGTGAAACTACCACTATACCCTTAATTTCAACAATTACACTTTATGCCCACTTTGCCACTTTCACGTTTGTTGTTAAGGGAAAAGAAAATAGAGAAACTCATTCTCCTCATTCTCTCTTAGCGAATCGCATGCAGCTAGGGGTTAGTCCATTTGCGATTCCTCCTTCTTGTGACTTTATTACTTCAATCCCACCATCTTCTTCTTAAAATTTCTCAAATCAAAGGCAAGGGTTCAAGATTCCTTTATCCTCTTCCTTTCTCTCGCGACAGCAAATGGAACCTTTGGGGGAATCTTCAACCTCTAAAAATTAATGTAAAATCTCATGGTTTGAACCCCCTAATTTCGGTTTTGGGCCATTCAAGTAACCCACTCACTAATTCCTCCAACTTCTTGAAATTTTGAAGCATTAGGAGACCATTGTGTGTAACATCCTGTTTTTAATAATAGTCCTATTTTGTAAAATATGAGGTATAGAAGGTCTATAAGTGTTAATCAATGAATAAAAAACTCTATGGATGGTATATAATACTCCAAAAATTTTATTTTTGGGTATAATTATAGGATTTACATAGACCTTTAATGATAAGATCCATTTTCCGAGTGAAACATGCCTTAGAAAGGACTGTCCGAGTGAAAAAGGGACTCTGTTCCGAGTGAAGAATGAAAATTCCGAGTGAAAGAGGAAATTCCGAGTGACTAAGAGAAATTCTGAGTGAAAATGGAAATACCGAGTGAAGGTTGTGTTTTCCGAGTGGAATTCTTGCCCCAGAGACACTTTTGTGTGAAGTGGACTGACAAAACCACTTCTGGGTGAAAGAATCAGAGTAACTCACCTTAGAGTGACCCACTGCAGAGTCAAACACCTAAGAAAGACTCATTTCCGAGTTAAGTACTCTCCAAAGACTCGTTTCCGAGTCAAGTGCTTCTGAATGACTTGTTTCCGAGTCAATCATAGTCAGATGTTGCAATTCTGACTGAAAGTTCACTGAGTACCTTTTATTTCCGAGTGAAGTACAGAGGAAAATGTACTTTCGAGTGGAAGGATTCCGACTGGGGACACACGGTATATGATTGATGTACACTGGAATAACTTCCTGAGTGAAAAAGAAAAGAGGTCAACTTTGAGGGTGAAATGCCGAATGAAAGATATCCGAGTGCAATCCGAGTGAGTTTGTCCAAGTCAGGACCTCCCTAGTGAGGAAATGGATAGCATTCCGAGTAGAATATATATAAGTATAAGTGTTTTATATTGATTTGATGCTTCTTACCGACTGGAATGTGTTGTTGAATTATGTGAGAAGTGTTGATGGATGAAATAGTGTTAAATTAATGATTCCGAGTGAGGTTATAGTGTTTGACCTTATTTTTCGAGTGAAGAACACTTAAATGGATTCTGAGAGAAATCCCTTTAGATGAATAAATACCGTGTAGGCTTTGATGGGAGAATTTCCCGAGTGATCATGGGCCTAAATATTACCGAGTGAGAATAGGCATGAATGCCCAGTGTGAGACCGAATGAGTGTTGGCCAGTCTTGGTATTACTTACCGAGTGAGACGCTGCTCAGAAGATGAGTTGATTTATGAATGGTGTACCGAGTGATGAAGAATACTTCCGAGTGAAATAAGGTTGGGATATGCATTGGGAGATATTCCGAGTGAGGGTTTATGGATTCCGAGTAGAATAACCTCATTTGCCGAGTGAATTGTTTATGTGACCCTTGTGGATAAAAATAAATGCCTAAGTATAATATATTGGGTCAATCCCGAGTGAATGGAACCCCAGATTTCGAGAGAGTGTCCAATTAGATGGGAGTCGGTTCTAGAAGGTTTACCGAGTGGAACCGAGTGAAGGAAGACTCGATTACCGAGTGAAAGTCTGAGAGAGAGAACTCGGTCTGGACAGATTCTACCGAGTGAGAAAACCAAGTATTTGAGTCGGTTTCATTGGAATTCCGAGCGAGGATTGGCTGACTCGCTCAAGCGAGTCGGATGTCGCTTGAGCGAGAAGGACCCCTGATGCATATTTCTTTACTTCGCTCAAGCGAGCAAACTACGCTCAAGCGCGCTCGACCCTGATAGTCTTTTCTTCACTTCGCCCAAGCGAGGACAGCATGACCTGTAACACCCTCGGTTACACCTTAATAAATTCTAGAAAAATTCATAATTTTTTTTTTACTAAAGATATGTTTGTTAAAAAGAAACTATCGGAATAAATTATATACATTATTTCTGAAATACCTCAATATTATTAAAACTTTATAAAGTATTTGTACATTCATCCGAAGAAAATAAACATTAAACATTATAAGAAAGAGAGGAAACTCCATGGCCCAAGAGCAGTTGCCTAATGACATTATTTATTCATTGGACCACGGTGTTCATACCGAGCTCCCTTTCTAGAACGTGCTATATATACTGTCAATGTTCTTCGATCCTTCCCTCTGTACGAACCATTAATTTAAAACATATGAAACAAAAACATAGAGAAAGGAGTGAGAAACAGAATATAATATTCCCAAATGGGACATAAGCAATAAAGGGTTTTCACAAACTAGTATAATAATATCAATCACAATCACAAGCACAATCAATTTATGAATGTATGAATGATATGTCATATCTTCATCATAACTTATTTATACATGTGGGCCCCTTAAATTTTAATTTGCACTGGGCCAACCAGGAGTTTACACTGTTCCATAATTCCGGATAATAATAACATGAACAGCTCAACTGGCATGGAAACACTTAGAGACTAGTCAGATTGAAAAGGTTTTTATTGTGAAAGTACCCGACACTAGGGAGCTACCCCAGGTCCCCTGAAGCACCCTTTCACACCCTCTCATCCCAAGGCTCACAATTAAGCCTCCTCTAATGTATCCTCGGTTTCTATAATCCGTCCCCAGACAATATCATTTTGTTTCTCTTCGATGATTCATGATGCATGAACTACTCGCGTATTTAGTTGATTAAGGCTTTTAGAAACTCAATTATATTACCAGGGCCTATGGATCATGACATAGCCACCCCAGTAAACTGTACTTTTTCAACTTCTCAAATACGCACATAAAATTTTAGTACAGTTCCTTTTCAAATCATAAATCAAATCTCTTTATAAATTTGAGTTTCAAAGCCTTAAATATATTTCATAACCTGTCAATTCAAAATTAATTTCTAAAAACTTAAATTTGGAATTATCAATATTTAAAACCTTAGTACTTGAAAATTTTGTATAATATTTTTATACATTTAAATAATACGTATATATATATTAAAAAAATTTATTTTTATAAAATAAATTCTCTTTCTTTTTCTTCTGATAAACTAACTAAAAATCTAAATTTTAATAAAGATATATACATATATATTAAAAGATAAAAAGAGATTTCTAAAAACTTATGTAGTTTTCTAAGAAATTTCTTAAAAGTAATTTGAATAAATATAAAAAATAAATAAATAAAGAAGTAGGAGATAAGTAATTTCTTACTGAATTTTAGCTTTCCGCCATGCTTGCTATATGTTCAAACTCCACAATAAAAGATTATCAATCATAATCAAACATTGTCAATCACAATCAAAACATCATAAAGCATAAATAAATATTAACAATCATAATCAAATCAAATAATTAAACATTAGTTATAAATATGATAATTTAAAATTCAATAATTATTTAAATTAATAAATTTTGTTTTAAGTTCTATGGTCAATTCCTCGCACAGGTCTATGTAAATCCAAGATAGTCCAGTCCTTGCATAGGTCTAGTTCAGTCCATATAGATCATAAATAGTCCAAGTCCTTGCATAGGTTCAGTCAAGTTCGTAATAGTTCAAGTCCTTGCATAGGTTCAATCCAGTCCGCATAGGTCATAATAGTTCAAGTTCTTAAATATTTTAGATATTAAGTTACACAAGATGCTTAATTTATTAATAACAATTATTATAAATTTTAAGTTAAAAGTTATTATTTTAAAATAATAATATTGTTATGTTTAAAAGGAGTAGGGGACTCCTCCCAATATTCTTATGTAATTTCATATTATATCCTTAATCTCACCCCCCCCCTTACCTTGATTTGCTACCAAAAGTGAATTCGCTCTGCGCCTCCAAGTTCTAACAAAATATTAATACTAATTTATTTCAGTATAAGCTTAAGATGAAAATTAAGATTGCTATCAGAATGATAAATAGTAAATGTGCATAGTAATAATAAATAGTAACGGTAAATGGTAAGTCATTAATAGTAACGGTAAATAGTAATTTTTGAATAGTAATAGTAAATAGTAAATTGTGAATAGTAACTTTTTGAATAGTAGTGGTAAACGGTAAATCATGAACAATAACAGTGAATAGTAAATTTTGAATAGTAACGGTAAATAGTAAATTTTGAATAGTAACATTAAATAGTAAATTGTGAATAGTAACTTTTTGAATAGTAGTGGTAAATGGTAAATCATGAACAATAACAGTGAATAGTAAATTTTGAATAGTAACGGTAAATAGTAAATTTTGAATAGTAATAGTAAATAGTAAAAATAACACAGTGATAATTTATTTTTACTATAGTAACTTATTCATAATAGCACTAGTATATCAATGGTTTAAGAGTGCTAAAAAAAAATAAACTAAAATTATAAAAATAATATAGAAGAAAGTTATTACCTTACACCTCCGGCAGAACTTCTTTTTACCAAAAGAATTTACTCTCCACTAATTTCTTACGCACTATCTCTCTAGATTCTCTCTCTAATTTTTGTGTGGAAATGTTGTAAATGAGCCATCTATTTATAGGAAGAAAATTTCACTATTTAAGATTATTTAATTATTTATTTTACTATTCATGATGTAAGCGATGATGTAATTAAGCGATGATGTAAGCGATGATGTCGACAGTGGCATTTTGATTATTAAATGAAAGGTTAAGGGTATTTTTGTCATTCTAAAAAAATGAAAAAAATATAAAAATTCCAAAATTTTATAAATTATATAACAATCAAAAAGTTCTAAAGAACTATAATTAAATTCCTTTGAAATTTTATTTTAAATAAGAAATAACGAAATTAGGGGTGTTACAACTCTACTCCCCTAAAAAAATTTCGTCCTCGAAATTTACACTTTTTAGTAAAACAATTGGGGATGAGACTCTTTCATCTCATTTTCTAGTTCCCATGTAGCATCTTCCCCTCTCGTTTCACTCCAAATGACCTTCACGAGTGGAATTTCCTTGTCTCTTAGCTTTTTTATTCTTCTGTCAGCTATTCTGACAGGTGGTGCATCATATGTAAGATTATCTTTAACTTGTATGACATCAGGTTCAATAACATGTGTAGGATCAGATATATACTTTCGTAAGTTTGACACATGAAAAACATTATGGATATTAGAAAGAAAAGGTGGTAATGCTATTTGGTAGGCAAGAGGACTAACTTTATGAATTATTTGATATGGACCAATAAATCTAGAAGTTAGTTTTCGAGATTTCATTGCCCGACCGACCCCAGTCATAGGTGTGACTTTCAAGAATACATGATCGCCTTCTTGAAATTCGAGCGGCTTTCTTCTTTTGTCATAGTAACTTTTCTGCCTGCTCTGTGTTGCCTTCATCTTTTCCTGAACTATTTTGATTTTATCTGTGGTTTGTTGTACCAACTCTGGTCCTAGCATCAAGTTTTCACCAGTCTCAAACCAACATAGCGGGGTCCTACATTTTCTTCCATATAATGCTTCAAAAGGTGCCATGCCAATGCTAGCGTGGAAACTGTTGTTGTAGGTAAACTCCACATATGGTAAGAATTGATTCCAACTTCCTTTATGCTCTAACACACAAGCTCGTAACAAGTCCTCTAGAGATTGGATTGTTCTTTCTGATTGTCCATCCGTCTGAGGATGATATGCTGAACTTAGACGCAGTCTTGTTCCCAAAGCCTTGTGCAAGCTCTTCCAGAATTGTGATGTAAAACGAGGGTCCCGGTCAGAAATTATACTTGAAGGAATTCCATGCAATCTCACAATCTCCTCGATGTATAATTTTGCCAGCTTCTCCATAGAGTAACGAATATTGACGGGAATAAAGTGGGCAGATTTGGTTAATCTATCAACTATTACCCATATTGAATCATGTCCTAATGGAGTTTTAGGTAGAGAAGTCACAAAGTCCATGGTAATGCTATCCCATTTCCATTCTGGTATTTCCATTGATTGTAGCATTCCAGGGGGTTTTTGATGTTCCACTTTAACCTTCTGGCAAATTAGACATGCAACTACGTACTCTGCCACTGCTTTCTTCATTCCAGGCCACCAAAATAACTTCTTCAAATCTTGATACATTTTAGTAGCTCCAGGATGAATGCTCATATAACTTTTATGGTCTTCTTCCAGAATTACTTTCCTCAACTCCTCTTGATTAGGGATACACACTCGATCCTTATACCTCAGCAATTGGTCACTTCTTACATTGAACTCGACTTTTTTTCCTTGTTTCAAGAGTTCTTTCTTTTCTTGCAGGAATTCATCATCTCTTTGAGCCTCTAAAACTTGCCTCAGGAATTCACTTGTCACTTGCAACGCTCCTAATCTGTAGCTATTAGCATTAACCTTTACTGCTAGGTTAAGATCTCTGAAGTTTTCTATCAATTCCAGCTCTTTAATCATCATTGTGGACGCATGCAGAGACTTTCGACTTAAAGCATCAGCTACTATGTTCGCTTTTCCAGGATGGTACTGTAACTCAAAGTCGTAATCCTTTAAGAACTCCATCCACCTTCGTTGCCTCATGTTTAACTCCTTTTGGTCGAATAAATACTTGAGACTCTTATGATCGCTAAACACATCGAATGTTGCACCGTATAGATAATGTCTCCAAATCTTTAAGGCAAAGACTACAGCGGCTAATTCTAAGTCATGGGTAGGGTAGTTAATCTCATGTTGCCTTAATTGGCGCGACGCATAGGCTACAACCTTCTTGTCTTGCATGAGTACACTTCCTAGTCCTTGTTTAGACGCATCACAGTAAACTTTAAAACTTCGATGTGGATCGGGGAGTACTAACACCGGCGCAGAAGTAAGTCGATCTTTCAGCTCTTGAAAACTATTTTCGCATTGTGTCGTCTACACAAAAGGTTGTCCTTTCCGTGTTAACTTGGTCAATGGGTATCCTAGCTTTGAAAATCCTTCAATGAATCTCCTATAGTATCCAGCCAAGCCCAAGAAACTTCTGATCTCAGTGATTGTGGTTGGTCTCTCCCATTTTAAAACTGCCTCCACCTTGGAAGGGTCTACAGCTATTCCTCCTTGACTAATTACATGTCCTAAAAAGTTTACTTCTTCCAACCAGAATTCACACTTCGACAACTTTGCATACAGTTGTTTCTTTTTCAGGATTTCCAACACAACCTTCAAGTGTTCAACATGTTCTTCTTTGCTTTTAGAGTACACTAATATATCATCAATGAACACCACTACAAATTTATCTAGATATGGATGAAAAATCCTATTCATGTAATCCATGAATACGGCTGGTGCATTAGTTACACCAAAAGGCATTACTAGATATTCGTAATGGCCATAACGTGTTCTAAAAGCAGTTTTTGGTACATCTTCTTTCTTCACCCTTATTTGATGGTATCCAGACCTCAAATCAATCTTGGAGAACACTGTGGCACCACACAGCTGATCCATCAAGTCATCAATTCTTGGCAGAGGATATTTGTTCTTGATCGTCACCTTGTTCAGTTGCCGATAATCTACACACAACCTCATGCTACCATCCTTTTTCTTAACCAACAACACTGGTGCACCCCAGGGGGATACACTGGGTCGTATAAATTGTTTCTCTATCATCTCTTCAAGTTGTTTCTTCAACTCTGCTAATTCTAGAGGTGACATTCGGTATGGTGCAATTGAAATGGGTCCAACTCCAGGTACTAGATCAATGGCAAATTCCACATCTCTTTCTGGGGGTAAACCAGGGATATCTTCAGGAAATTCACACACAACCGGCAGATTTTTGATTTTTGATTCTTGCTCTCCTTTCGTTGAAAGCAATAGCATGAATCCTTGAGCCCCTCCTTTTAAAGAGGCACTCACTTGGTTGGCGGTTAGAAATCTCGAATCCTCAGGATTCAAATTCACTGGTTCTTTAAACATTATGGTTTTATTATGACAATCTATTAGAACATAATTGTCAGACAACCAATCTAGCCCAATAATAACTTCTAAGCCAGAAAGGGGTAAACAGAAAAGATTGGCCTTAAAGTCCCTACCATCTATGACAATAGGGCATTTCCAACAGGCTTTAGAAGTGACAATGGGATTGTTTCCAGGAGTATGTACAGATAAGTCAAATGGCAGTTCTATCACAGGTAATTTTAGTTTTTCTACACAGTCATTGGCAATAAAGGAATGTGATGCACCTGAGTCATACATAACAGTTAAAGGAATCTTATTAATGATACACTTACCTTGCACCATGGAATCAGAATGAGATGCTTATTCTCCAGTGATTGCAAAAACCTTTCCTTTTGCCTTCGGCCTTCCGACTGCACTGTGCGCGCCTCCTTGAGTATTTATGCTTGCACCTTCAGGGTTTTCCCTCTTCATCTCTGGGCAATCCTTGATGTGATGTCCTGGTTTGTTACACTTAAAACAAACATAAGTGTTTTTAGGACAATCCCTTTTCAAATGGGGTCCTCCACAGAGAAAACATTTAAAATTTGGTGCAGATGTTGGGTAATAGCTTCCAGTTGAAGCTTGGGGTCTGTTAGGAACAGATGCTGCTCCAAACCGGCGAAATGGCGTTTGGTAAGGCTTATTTCTCCTGAAGTCTCTTCTTTGGTGATGGTGAGGTCCTCCACTTCTCATTTCTCCTGCCTTGTGAATGGGCTCACGAATTTTAGTCATTCTATCCTTATGATCTTCTTCAAAGATCCTGCAGCGATTTACCAATACAGAAAATTCACGGATTTCCTGCATTCGTATAGCTTCCTTAATTTTTGGCCGCAATCCATTTACAAACTTTGCACACCGATCTCTTTCATTAGTAGCATCATTATAATGAGAATGAAAACGAGATAGCTCTTCAAACCTGGATGCGTACTCTTCAACGGTCATATTTCCTTGGGTCAGCGACAGGAATTCGAATTGTCTTTTCTCTTTAACATCAGCTGGAAAGTATTTCTCCAAAAACATATCCTTGAAATAATCCCAAGTGATCTCCACGTCGTTGACTTCAAATTGTCTACGCGTGCTATCCCACCAATGTTCGGCATCCTCAGATAAGGCATAAGTAGCGAAGACTACCTTATCAGCTTCATTACATTGCAATGCTCGAAAGATCTTCTCTATCTCTCGAATCCAGATTTGTGCTCCATCAGGGTTATATCCTCCCTTGAAACGAGGTGGATTGCGCTTTTCAAATAGGTCCAGCCTTCTCAAGGCATCGTTACCTTGACCTTCACGTGCTCCCATTGCATTGATTAAGCGTTCTACAACTCCAGCAAGATCGTTTCCAGCCATTAGTTTCCTGTTTCACAGTAACTGAGATTTGTCACATCAATCACAGTTACTACCAAATCAGATATTCTATTCTCTATCACCTATACAGAGTTTACGGACAAAGCAAGATAGACCTTTTCCCCAGGCCTATTGGATTAACTGCTCTGATACCACTTTGTAACACCCTCGGTTACACCTTAATAAATTCTAGAAAAATTCATAATTTTTTTTTTCTAAAGATATGTTTGTTAAAAAGAAACTATCGGAATAAATTATATACATTATTTCTGAAATACCTCAATATTATTAAAACTTTATAAAGTATTTGTACATTCATCCGAAGAAAATAAACATTAAACATTATAAGAAAGAGAGGAAACTCCATGGCCCAAGAGCAGTTGCCTAATGACATTATTTATTCATTGGACCACGGTGTTCATACCGAGCTCCCTTTCTAGAACGTGCTATATATACTGTCAATGTTCTTCGATCCTTCCCTCTGTACGAACCATTAATTTAAAACATATGAAACAAAAACATAGAGAAAGGAGTGAGAAACAGAATATAATATTCCCAAATGGGACATAAGCAATAAAGGGTTTTCACAAACTAGTATAATAATATCAATCACAATCACAAGCACAATCAATTTATGAATGTATGAATGATATGTCATATCTTCATCATAACTTATTTATACATGTGGGTCCCTTAAATTTTAATTTGCACTGGGCCAACCAGGAGTTTACACTGTTCCATAATTCCGGATAATAATAACATGAACAGCTCAACTGGCATGGAAACACTTAGAGACTAGTCAGATTGAAAAGGTTTTTATTGTGAAAGTACCCGACACTAGGGAGCTACCCCAGGTCTCCTGAAGCACCCTTTCACACCCTCTCATCCCAAGGCTCACAATTAAGCCTCCTCTAATGTATCCTCGGTTTTTATAATCCGTCCCCAGACAATATCATTTTGTTTCTCTTCGATGATTCATGATGCATGAACTACTCGCGTATTTAGTTGATTAAGGCTTTTAGAAACTCAATTATATTATCAGGGCCTATGGATCATGACATAGCCACCCCAGTAAACTGTACTTTTTCAACTTCTCAAATACGCACATAAAATTTTAGTACAGTTCCTTTTCAAATCATAAATCAAATCTCTTTATAAATTTGAGTTTCAAAGCCTTAAATATATTTCATAACCTGTCAATTCAAAATTAATTTCTAAAAACTTAAATTTGGAATTATCAATATTTAAAACCTTAGTACTTGAAAATTTTGTATAATATTTTTATACATTTAAATAATACGTATATATATATTAAAAAAATTTATTTTTATAAAATAAATTCTCTTTCTTTTTCTTCTGATAAACTAACTAAAAATCTAAATTTTAGTAAAGATATATACATATATATTAAAAGATAAAAAGAGATTTCTAAAAACTTATGTAGTTTTCTAAGAAATTTCTTAAAAGTAATTTGAATAAATATAAAAAATAAATAAATAAAGAAGTAGGAGATAAGTAATTTCTTACTGAATTTTAGCTTTCCGCCATGCTTGCTATATGCTCAAACTCCACAATAAAAGATTATCAATCATAATCAAACATTGTCAATCACAATCAAAACATCATAAAGCATAAATAAATATTAACAATCATAATCAAATCAAATAATTAAACATTAGTTATAAATATGATAATTTAAAATTCAATAATTATTTAAATTAATAAATTTTGTTTTAAGTTCTATGGTCAATTCCTCGCACAGGTCTATGTAAATCCAAGATAGTCCAGTCCTTGCATAGGTCTAGTTCAGTCCATATAGATCATAAATAGTCCAAGTCCTTGCATAGGTTCAGTCAAGTTCGTAATAGTTCAAGTCCTTGCATAGGTTCAATCCAGTCCGCATAGGTCATAATAGTTCAAGTTCTTAAATATTTTAGATATTAAGTTACACAAGATGCTTAATTTATTAATAACAATTATTATAAATTTTAAGTTAAAAGTTATTATTTTAAAATAATAATATTGTTATGTTTAAAAGGAGTAGGGGACTCCTCCCAATATTCTTATGTAATTTCATATTATATCCTTAATCTCACCCCCCCTTACCTTGATTTGCTACCAAAAGTGAATTCGCTCTGCGCCTCCAAGTTCTAACAAAATATTAATACTAATTTATTTCAGTATAAGCTTAAGATGAAAATTAAGATTGCTATCAGAATGATAAATAGTAAATGTGCATAGTAATAATAAATAGTAACGGTAAATGGTAAGTCATTAATAGTAACGGTAAATAGTAATTTTTGAATAGTAATAGTAAATAGTAAATTGTGAATAGTAACTTTTTGAATAGTAGTGGTAAACGGTAAATCATGAACAATAACAGTGAATAGTAAATTTTGAATAGTAACGGTAAATAGTAAATTTTGAATAGTAACATTAAATAGTAAATTGTGAATAGTAACTTTTTGAATAGTAGTGGTAAATGGTAAATCATGAACAATAACAGTGAATAGTAAATTTTGAATAGTAACGGTAAATAGTAAATTTTGAATAGTAATAGTAAATAGTAAAAATAACACAGTGATAATTTATTTTTACTATAGTAACTTATTCATAATAGCACTAGTATATCAATGGTTTAAGAGTGCTAAAAAAAATAAACTAAAATTATAAAAATAATATAGAAGAAAGTTATTACCTTACACCTCCGGCAGAACTTCTTTTTACCAAAAGAATTTACTCTTCACTAATTTCTTACGCACTATCTCTCTAGATTCTCTCTCTAATTTTTGTGTGGAAATGTTGTAAATGAGCCATCTATTTATAGGAAGAAAATTTCACTATTTAAGATTATTTAATTATTTATTTTACTATTCATGATGTAAGCGATGATGTAATTAAGCGATGATGTAAGCGATGATGTCGACAGTGGCATTTTGGTTATTAAATGAAAGGTTAAGGGTATTTTTGTCATTCTAAAAAAAATGAAAAAAATATAAAAATTCCAAAATTTTATAAATTATATAACAATCAAAAAGTTCTAAAGAACTATAATTAAATTCCTTTGAAATTTTATTTTAAATAAGAAATAACGAAATTAGGGGTGTTACATGACCCGCTCAAGCGAGTCGGTTTTCGCTTGAGCGAAACCCCTCTGCGAGTGCATTATACGGCACTCGCTCAAGCAAATCGTATTCCGCTTGAGCGAGAGGACTCGGTTTCCCTTCTGCTTCACAACGACTATCAGATTCCAGTGGGTTTATAGGCTAACCGAGTGGAATCCCAGTCGGTTTTCAGTGCCAGGAGTAATTTTAGACTTCTTTCTTGTCCTTTTATGCATATTTTAATATACTTCTTCAATCATATCCACTCCAGTAGGTGGGCGGCTAGAAATGGACAATGTTACAACTCATTTCTTATCTGAACTTCCATTATTTCCACAATCAAACACACCTAACAGCCCACTAAATTGCAATCACGGGAAAGCTTGTCTCCCCACTTGCCTTTGCATTATTAAACAAACACCATCTTCTCCGAAACTCTTAGAACAATTAAGTTATTCAGTTTTGTACCTCTCATCTACTCTTCTCTCTCAAAGGACCTTCAATCTGAAGCTAGGACAGTAAGAAGGACCCTTTTCCAGTCAGCCAAAGGTCTTCAAACCAAGTAAGAGGGGACAGGGTTGTGAATAATTATGGAATGGGTAGAGTTGTATGCTGTTCTAGGATTCCAGTTTTAATTTCGTATCTTGTTGCTCAGTTTTGAGATTGAAAACATGTGATTTTGGCTCTGTCTTATTCATAAAAGTTGTAGATCTTTTTGTTATCTAAATTTTGAGACCTGAATCAATTAATTTGAATATGTATAGAAAAAGTTATAGCCAAAATACTACAGCATGTTCGAGTGGATTATTTGTTCTATGATCTGTGTATATATTGATATTCTGGAAATTTTACAAGCATAATCAGCCTTTGATGTCTTCATAAAAGTTGTAGGTATTTATGTTATGGACCTATATAAAGTGGTTTCAAGTCAAAATGATTTTTGTAACTTGAGTTATGTCTAAAATACTGAAGTATGTACAAGTTGTAAATCTGTTAACTATGAAATCCGAATCTTATTTTCAAAACTGAGAATTTTGTGGTGTGAATTAGTGGTTGGTGTCTTCATAAAAGTTGTAGATAATTATGTTAAGAGTAATTTAGGACTGGTCTCATGTCAAAACTATTTTTGTAACTCCAGAAACGTTGAAAATACTAATATATGTACGTTTTAAAAATCCTATTTGAGGCAGTTTTGTATTCTGTGAATAAGTGATGGTTCTGTTTAAAATTTGAATTTATGGTATTCATGAAAGTTGTAGATATTTATGTTATTGAGCTATAGAAAGTGGAATCACATAAAAATAATTTGATTTGCTCATGTTATGACTATTTTACTAACATATGTCGCTGTTTGGAAATGCTGAAATTTACTTATAATGGTTATTATGGATAAAAATGATATTTTCTCTATGGGTAATAATTTATTATTGAATTCTTGAGTGATTATGAATTATTATGAATGCTGTTGAGTAGCATACAGTTTGTATATTGTGGTGGTGAATAATTATGAATAACGAAATTAATTTATACGTACATGAATGCCTTGTGGTTATTGACATATGTGGTTGAAACAGTAAATCCATGATTTTGTGAATTATTATGTGTATTGTGTCCCTTGAGGACTTGTATTATCCAAGAGGTTTTGGAAATATGGATATCATGGTATGTTAAATGGTAATAAGAATTAAAGGCATTCATGCATCATAAGCATTTGGACGCACCATGGAATTTAGGGGTTCCATGTTCGCCTACCCTGGTGGGGGGTTACTCTATGATGAGTTTAAGCCCTATTTTCACAAGAACCATGGAAGTGTAGGGATCCATGGTTGTGCAAATTCCTACTGGTATATTTATTTGTGCAGAAGCCATGAAAGTGTAGGGATTCATGGTTATGCTAATTCCTACTTGTGCACTTAATTTCGCAGGAGCCATGAAAGTGTAGGGATTCATGGTTATGCTAATTCCTACTTGTGCACTTAATTTCGCAGGAGCCATGAAATTGTAGGGATTCATGGTTATGCTAATTCCTACTGGAGTCTTTTTGAGACTTTTTACTGCAGTATTCCCACCAAACCAAATGGATCCAGCATGACATCATTTGACTAATTAAAGACTCATTATATATAAATGAACTCGTCTGGCATATCCATCATATCATTATGATTTGTTGATTGTGTTTGTGTAATTTTATCTATTTTATACTTATTCTATATTCTGTCTCACTCTTACATTAATTTTTACAGTGAATGCCACTCAGAATGAAGAGTGATGCTATGGTTGATGCTTATGTGAATTATTACTTGGATTTCGAGTTTATTCTAATTTTATGATTTGTAATAAATACAATGGGTTATGTACTATTATTTTTAAAATCGTTTCCGCTACGTAATTATTCCTTGAATTTTATTATTCACGACTAGTATGCATGATAATATTCCGCTATTACCGACTTTTATGTGAACTCTGATTTTAATTCATGAATTTTAAAATGATCTTTTAAAAACGCGAAAAATTTATTTGAAAAATTACATGGGACGTCACATTGTGCATGTGGACAGCTTTGGGTACCTTGAAATTTTGAAGTCCTTCATTGGTGGTAAGACTTTTTGGTACCCATTGTCATGGTTTGGCTCTATTTCGTAACTTGTGGTTTAATCCCTTTATTTCTAATGGTTAGGTGATGATTCAGAGTTGTTTCAGAATTATTTAGAGCTTGAGAGCATTTCAGAATTAAGTTTCGGGGGTCGACTGTAACACCCTCTGTTACACCTTAATAAATTCTAGAAAAAATCGTAATTTTTTTCTAAAGATATGATTGTTAAAAACAAAACTATCAGAATAAATTACATATATCATTTCTGAAATACCTCATAAATATTATTAAAACTTTATAAAGTAATTTTACATTCATCCATAGAAAATAAATATTAAACATTATAAGAAAGAGAGGAAACTCCATGGCCTAGAAGCAGTTACTTAATATTTTTATTCATTGGATCATGGTATTCATACCGAGCTCCCTTTCTAGAACGTGCTATATTTACTGCCGAGATTCTTCGATCCTTCCCTCTGAACCATCAATTTAAAACATATGAAACAAAAACACGGAGAAAGGAGTGAGAAACAGAATATAATATTCATGAATATAACATAAGCAATAAATGGTTTTTATAAGCTAATATTTAATAATATCAAATAAAATCACATATACAATCAATTATGAATGCATGAATATTATGCAATATCTTCATCATAACTTACCTATATATGTAGGCCCTTAAATTTTAATTTGCACTGAGCCAATCAGGAGTTTACATTGTTCCATAAGTCCAGATAATAATAATATGAACAGCTCAACTGGTATGAAAACACTTAGAGACTAGTCAGATTGAGAAAATTTTTATTGTGAAAGTACCCGACACTGGGGAGCTACCCCAGGTCCCCTGAAGCACCCTTTCACACCCTCTCATCCTAAAGCTCGTAACTAAGCCTCCTCTAATGTATCATCGGTTTCTATAAACCGTCCCCAGGCAACATCATTTTGTTTTACTTTAATGATTTATGATGCATAAACTACTCGCTATTTAGTTGGTTAAGACTTCTAGAAACTCAATTATTAAATACCTTAAAGGTTTACAACATTATCTCAATAAACTATACATTTCCTCAATTATCTGAATTTCTATCATACAGAAATAAATTTGGTACAGTTTTCAATTCTCACTAAAATTGAGTTTTCAAGCCTTAAATATCTCAAAACTTCTCATAGAAAACCTTACATATTCTTTCTCAAATTAAATCTTAACAATATCAAATTTAGAAATCTCAATTATTTCCAAAATATCTTTAGTTATTAGGTTGGAACAAAATAATTTACTTTTGAAAATTTTATTTTACTTAAAGATAATAATTCTTAATTTATAAAAAAATACTTAAAATTATAAAATTTTTCTTTAATTCAAGAATTAATTATCTCAATCTTTTTATAAATTAATTTTCATAAAATGACTTCTTTCTAAAATAAATACTAGAGATTTTTTTCTAAATATTAAAAGTAAAGTTAATAAAAATAATTTCTAAGAAGAAATAAAAGATTTAAAATAATAAAAAATTAAAAAGTAAGGTAAGAAAATTCTTACTGAGTTTTAACTTTTTATCATGTTTGTTATATGTTCAACTTCACATCACAAGATTATCAATCATAATCAAATATTATCAATCACAATATCATCAATCACAATAAAATATTATTAATCATAATATCATCAATCAAAATTAAATATTATCAATTATAAACAAATCAAATCAATTAAATATCACTCATAAATATAATTCAAATCTTAATGGTTATTTAGATCAGTAAGATTGATTTTGAGTCTTTATAGTCCATTCCTCGTATAGGTCTATGTAAATCCATATAGTTCAATCCTTGCATAGGTTTAGTTTAATCCATATAGGTCAAACTAGTCCAAGTCCTTGCACAGGTTCAGTCTAATCCGTATAGGTTATGAAAGTCCAGGTCCTTGTATAGGCATGCCAGAGTTAGTTACACCAGATATTTAATTTAAAATTTATTATAAATTTTAAGTTAAAAAGTTAATATTTTAAAATAATAATATTATTACATTTAAAAGGAGTAGGAGACTCCTCCTATTATTCTTATGTCTTTTCATATTATATTCTTATTTCACTCTCCCTACCTCTTGTATCTTGGTTCGTTATAGAAAATCTGTGCGCGCCTCATCTCCAAGTTCTAAAACATACCAATTTTATTTTAATATAGTTATAAGATGAAAATTAAGATTTCTACTTAAAATAGAAATGGTAAATTTTGAATAGTGAATAATGAATAGTAAATGGTAAATAGTAAATTATAAATAGTAATAGTAAATAGTAATAGTAAATAGTAAAATATAAATAGTAAAAATAAATAGTAATTTACTATTTGAATAGTAATTTATTATTGAAATAGTAATTTACTATTGAAATAGTATTTTACTATTCAAAATAGTAACTTAAAATAATATTATATCTAGTACAATAATAGATTTCTAAAACGATATGAAAATAACCCTAAAAAATATAAAAGAGAGACATTCTTACCTTGTTATTTTAACAGAACCTCCTTCCAAAAAATATTTCTCTCTCTTATTTCTACTATTATTTCTCTAGCACTACTATATTAAGAAAATTTAATCTAAAATTATGAATTCTAACGAAGAATTCCTTCGGTATTTATAGGCAAGAAAGTTACTATGTATTTATTTTATTATAAAAATACTGAGTAATTTTTGAAATTTTTGTTTCTGGTTACTGTACAAGTTTGAAAATTTCATACATGCACAGTATTTTGTATAGTAAATATCGGTTGAATTATTAAGCCAAATAGCAACCTTTCACTCGGTATATTTTAAATATTCAAAATTAGTCCTTTTTGAAATTTAGCGATATTATATCAATCCTCACTAATTTTATAATAAGTAATATAAAGTTTAAATTTTAAAAATCTAAAATTTTCTGTTAATAAAAATTTATTAACACGTTTCTAATTTTTTTACGATTGGTAAAAATCAAGATTTTTCTTAAACTGATAATTTTTAGATAGGTCTACTTGAAATAGATTTTAGAAAATTTCCTTATAATTTAACTTCAATTTCTTATAAATATTTTTAATTTTAAGTCACTTTATATAAATTTAAAATTATTTAAAATATATTATTTTATTAAAATATTTCCAAAATTCCAAAAAAATCTAAAAATCATAAATAATACGTAGATTAAAAAGTTCTAAAGAACCATAATCTAATTCTTTCAAAATTTTAATATAAAAATAAAAATATGGGTGTTACATCGACAACTTGGTTCTGTAAGTTAATACTTATCAAAATAATTGAAAATAAGCTTTCTAACTCAAATTATGAATTTTAGTAGTGATTGTGGTATTAAAATCAATTATTATGAATTTTAGGGAGTATTTTGATATTGAGAAATTGTGATCAGAGCTTGCGATTAGCGATTGGCTAGTGTTCGATAGCTCGGGAAGCTTTTGGGATTTCTTATTCCAGGTAGGGGGAGCTATTACATTTTAAATGTATGGTTGATGGACGGGTTCAGAGTATATTGATGTGTATTGATTAAGTGAATTATGATGATTGACTTGTTATTTGTGAAATATGGATAGTACACCCCGCTTATGTGATAATTAAGAATTATTTATGTTTATGAGTTGTCATCCATAATGTGATATGAATTGATGAGATATCATACTATAGCATGAGATGCTTGTTGTGAAATGCATAAGGTTGCATATATGAAAGGGTGGCCCGTGGAAGGTCAGAAACCCTGTGTGATGATTTCAAGTTACAGATTCTTGGGCTAGGTCGTGTAAGAGCCTGTGATAGCCGATATAGTTAGAGTTAAGTCTCGAGACATCACGGAGTGACTGGTATCACGCGGGAAGGGCTAATGGAGTGAGGCCGGGAAGGAATCTGTAATTGAAACCGTTGATTAAGTTGGATCCGCATGCATATGTATTGGTGCATTGTTATCTAGAATAACATGAGTGATATAGTCTGTGCATATGATATTGAGGATATATGTTGTGGGTGCATTGTGTTAAATGGCAATACATATTGTGATGTATGATATTGTGCAATGTGATTGAGAATTGGAATTGGATAGATTGATTTAGTTCAATAACTATCGTTTAATATGTAAATGTGTTCACCCCTATTATGTTGTTACATTTTTAGTGGATGTGAGCCGGGACGGAGATTGGTGAGAGGTCATCATGTTTGGCAAGGAGTATTGTATATACCTTTATAGTATTTTATGATGTAGCCTTGGCCAGCTACTGTAGATTTCTATTTTAATTAATGTATATACCTATTAGTGGATTTTAGGTATCTGACGGTGTCATTGGAAACCTAGATTATGTTTTGATTGTATGTGATGTGATGAATGACAAGGATATGATGACGATTTAAATGTTGATAATGTTTTGGTTGTGGTGACCATTGATGGTACCACCTTATGAATATATATACAATGCATAATGTCCAGGAATTGCTCATGTGTGTTATGTGATGTGAATTAAGCATTATGACCAGGAATTTAGTGACGATTGGATTTAATATGAGAAAGTTAGGGACATTAGAAGTTGGATTTTCTAGTTTTTAGGTAAAAATTTGCATAATTGTTATCATGAATCGATTCATGGTATGCTTGAATCCATTCATGAGCTGCTGTTTCACTTGAGAACATTTCCAGAATCTCATGAATCGATTCATATAACATCCTGTTTTCAACACAAATAGAAAATAGATATTAATATATCTTTAATGAGAAATACTTACTATTAGTTAGTTTATTATTATCATTTTTATGAAATTTTGGTATTTATATTTAATTATTTATTTTTTAAAATAAAATAAAATAATAATAATAAAATAAAAATATTTATGTATTTTGAATAAGAATTTTAAAATGACGTAATTAGTATTTATTGATTAATGAAATTATATTAAGAATTTTAAATATATTTATTATTCACAACTTTTATTTTATGTTTTTATATTTATGTTTTTACATATTTGTGATTTCACTCTTATTAGAATTTTAAAATAAAATTTTGAAGGAATTAGACTATGGTTCTTTAGAACTTTTTGATCTACATAATATTTATGATTTTCTAAAATTTTTTGAAATATTTTAATAAAATAATATATTTTAAATAATTTTAAATTCATATAAAGTTACTTAAAATTAAAAATATTTACAAGAAAGTGAAGTTAAATTATAAGAAAATTTTCTAAGATCCATTTCAAGTAGACTTATCTAAAAATGTTCGGTTTGAGAAAAATCTTGATTTTTTCCAATCGTTAAAAAATTGGAAACGTATCAATAAATTTTTATTAACAGAAAATTTTAGATTTTAAAATTTTAAAATTTATATTACTTATCATAAAATTAATGAGAACTGATATAACATCGCTAAATTTCAAAAAGGACTAATTTTGAATATTTAAAATATACCGAGTGAAAGGTTACTATTTGGCTTAATAATTCAGTCGACATTTACTATACAAAACACGGTGCATGTACGAAATTTTCAAAAGGTGCATAGTAACCAGAATTTAAATTTCAAAAAATACACAGTACTTTTATATTAAAATAATGGAATACATAGTAATTTTTCTTCCTATAAATACCGAAGGAATTTTTTTTTAGAATTCACAATTTCATATTAAGTTTTCTTAATATAGTAGTGTTAGTGAGATAGTGGTAGAAATAAGAGAGAGAAATAAAATTTTTGGAAGAAGGTTCTGCTAAAATTCTAAGAACTCAGAGACGAGGCGCGTACAGACTTTCCATAACGAACCAAGATACAAGAGGTAAGGGGGAGTGGGATAGAAATATAATATGAAAAGACATAAGAATAATGGGAGGAGTCCCTTACTCCTTTAAAATTTAATAATATTATTATTTTAAAATAATAACTATTTAACTTAAAAATTTATAATAAATTTTAAATTGAGTATCTTGTGTAACTTAATCTGAATACCTATGCAAATACCTGGATAACCTATGTGAACTGGACTGAACCTATGCAAGGACTTGGACTATTATGACCTGTATGGACTGAACTATATACCTATACAAGGATTAAACTATATGGACCTACATAGAACTATGCGAGAAATGGACTATAAAAACTTAAAATTAATCTTATTAATTTAAATAACCATTAAAATTTGAATTATATTTAATTGATTTGATTATAATTATTAGTATTTGATTATTATTGATGATATTTAATTTTGATCGATATTATTTGATTATGATTGACATTTTTTGATTGTGATTGATGATATTATGATTGATGATATTTGATTATGATTGATGATCTTGTGATATGAGTTTGAGCATATAGCAAGCATGACGGAAGGTTAAAACTCAGTAAGAATTTTCTTACCTTACTCTTTAAATTTTTATTCTAAGAAAAGTATTTTATCATTATTTTAGTCTTTTATTTCTTCTTAGAAATAATTTTCATTAACTTTATTTTAATCTCTAGAATAAAATCTAGTATTAGAAAGAAGCTATTTTATGAAAATCAGAGGTTTAGATAATTAATTCTTGAATTAAAGAAAAATTTTATAGTTCTAAGTATTCTTAGTTAATGATTTTAAGAATATATATATATATATATATATATATTCTTTTAGAAATTTAAATTGGTTTTCCCTAATGAAATAACTAAAGGATATTTTCTTATAGTCGAGATTTCTAAACTCAATCTAGTTACGATTCAAATTGAGAAAGATTATATAAATATGTGAAGTTTTTTTAAGAGAAAGTTTTAAGATATTTAAGGCTTGAAAACTCAATTTTGGTGAGATCTGAATTCGAAGATTGTACTAAATTTATTCTGTATAATAGAAGTTCAAAGAAGAACTTATGGGAATGTACAGTTTATTGAGATGATTTGGGAACCTTTATGGTATTTAACAATTGAGTTTCTAAAAGTCTTAACTAACTAAATATGCGAGTAGTTCATGCATCATGAATCATTAAAGAGAAATAAGATGTGATATTGCCTGGGGACGGATTATAAAAATCGATGATACATTAGAGGAGGCTTAATTACGAGCCTTGGGATGAGAGGGTGTGAAAGGGTGCTTCAGGTGACCTGGGGTTGCTCCCTAGTGTCAGGTACTTTCACAATAAAAACTTTCTCAGTCTGACTAGTCTCTAAGTGTTTCCACGCCTGTTGAGCTGTTCATATGCCATGAAGGCATTTATGTTATTATCCGGAATTATGGAACAGTGTAAACTCCTGGTTAGCCCAGTGCAAACTAAAATTTTAAGGGCCCACATGTATAAACTGAATGAGATAATATTAAAAGCATTACATGTCATACATATGATTGTGATATTCTGTATGGATGATTGTGAATGAAAGTATGATTGTTATGTGTGTGAGAACCTTACATTTATAATTAATTGTGTACGAGATTTTGAATGATATTAATTTATTAATTTGTAAAAATCCTTATGTTTATGTCTTATTTGTAAAGTATTATATTCTATTTCTCACTCCTTCTTGTTTGAATTTCTGTGTCCAAAATATATGTTATATGATATATAGCTAGCAGTTCAAGATGAAAGGATGAAATTACAAGAAGGTAAATTGGTCTCATCCTCAATCAGATAGGAGAAGAGATGTAACAAGAGTAGGATTCCAAAATCACATGGTTTAAAGATAAGAAAATGATTGGTTACAGTCGAAGCAGAGGTATTAAATCTTTAGTTTTAGTTTACCTTAATACAATATTAAGTTGGATGATTGTAATTCAAGGTAAAGGTTAAACCTTAATAAACCTTATTCTTTGGATATGATACTGTAATCTTTGATCACTTATGATTTTCTGAAAGTTTATTTTATCATTCTGAATAATTTGAAACTTTTTACTTTATAAATTCAAAGAAAATTAGATGTATATACGTCCTTGTATACGCGAGATAGGAAGTGATAAATATGTATATCTTTCAAAAAAAATTAAAAGCAAGAAGAATAGATATATATATATCTCGTGTATATAAAGGGGTGTTACAATTCATGGCTTGGGTGAATCGATTCATGACCCACTGGACTCCAAGAAAGCCTTTCCAGAACCTTATGAATCGATTCATGGGAGGCCTAAATCGTTTCATGACTTATCTTTATTTAAATTTAAGTTCTACTTTAATGTTAATAGTAGCATTTTCTAAAACAATCGTAAGCATTAGAAAAAAATATTAAATATTTTTAGGTAAGTAATTTTTATATTATAAATAAAACTATTAAAATATTTTTTCTTTGTCTCATAAATAGTAATAGATGAATAAAAAATTAGAGTTTGATTTTCCTTTTTATAAGTGTTATTCGATTATTTTTTGGAATTAAATTCTAGGAAAAGAAATAGAATTTATCCAACTAATATAAATATGGACCCAACAAAGTATTCATATATTGTTAAAAATACATTTTTAAATGCAAAGTTTAATTTATATATACAATTAATGTATAAACTTTGACACCATTAATCAATCAAAATTTATCTAAATATGATAATTAAAGTAATTATTACAAAAATTAAGGATATTACTCATATGATAATCTACGGATATAAGTATATAAAAAATTTACACTGACATGTATTTAAATTAAATTCTTAAAAATATATTTATAAAGGAAATATATGATAATGATTAGTTAGTTAGTTAATTGGTTATGATTTTGTTATTAGTAGTTTCTCCCTATAAAAGAAGGGTTGTGTACTTCCTTCCGTGACACAATCTCAGTCAATAATATTCAATCTATTCATCTCCTTTCCTTCCTATATTTTTCCTAAATCTCTCTACATGGTATCAGCTTGATCGATCCACATTAATGGCTTCCGCATCAACATTTGTTCCACAAACCTTTACCTCTGCAATCTCATGCAAGCTTAATGATGATAATTACCTAACGTGGATGAATCATACAGAATCCACAATCAAAGGTTTTTGCTTGAAGAAACACATTCTTGGCAAAGATTCAATTCCTGTACAATTTCTTTCCCCAGAAAACCAAGCTCAAGGTATCGTTAATCCTGAGTTTGAGAAATTTGAGCAGCAAGACTGCCTTCTAAAATCATGGTTGCTTGAATCGATGGAGGCTCCGTTCAAGGTTCGTGTGGTGGGCTGCGTTTGGTCCTACCAAATCTGGGACGTACTAAAGGTTTATTTCTCGTCGCAAACACAAGCACGGGTGAAGCAACTCAAGACTCAGCTTTGAACTATTCAAAAGCAAGCTTCTTTGAATGATTTCTTGGTTCAAATCAAACAAATCGTTGAAATCCTTTCTACCATAGGTTCCCCATTAACATCCGAAGAACACATTGATGTTATCTTTGACGGTTTGCCAGAGGAATACGATGCTTTTGTCACTTCCTGCATTACTAGGGATGAACCCTACACTGTCTCTCAAATAGAGGCTCTCTTGATGCATCAAGAAGAGCGTTTGGAGAAAAGGAAGAATCGTGATGTTACTCATCTTCAGGATAACGTAGCACAAACTCAATCTTTCAAGAAAGGCTATACCTTTACTAATCGAGGTCATGGCCAAGGCAGAACCTCCAATCGCGGCAAAAGTCGTGGGGGAAGAACAAATATCAATAACTCCAACTCTGAAAAAGGAGGGAGAATTCAGTGTCAACTTTATGGGCGGTTTGGTCACACAGCATATCATTACTGGTACCGTTTTGATGAACACCTAGAAGAACCATCACACCCTCAAGCTATGGTTGCTTCCTCTGCTAATCAAGGCAATCTGGATGAAATCTGGTATCCAGACACTGGAGCAACAAATCACTTGACTCATGACCTTAATAACCTCATGATTAAATCTGAGTATAATGGTCAGGAAAGAGTTCATATGGGCAATGGTAATGGTCTAAACATTTTACATGTTGGACAATCATCCTTTCTATCTCAATATTCTAACTCCAAGTTCAATTTAAACAATTTGCTTCATGTTCCTAACATTCATAAAAATCTTATTAGTGTAAATCAATTTGCACAAGATAACAATGTCTTTTTTGAATTTGGTGCTGATGATTTTTGTGTCAAATGTTAGGACACAAAGAAAACTCTTCTTAAAGGACCTGCTAGACAAGGATTATATGCTTTTACAGATTTGAAGCTTCTTCCTACTAGCTCTACTCTAACCTTTTCTGTTTTTAATAATACTATTGCTTTAGATAATATTGATCTATGGCATGCTAGATTAGGTCATCCTTCATACAAAGTGGTATCACAAGTAATGAGACTTTGTAATGTACCTATTCACAATGTTAATAAAAGTACTATTTAATAAGTGTTTATACTAAGCCTTTAGAATTTGTGTATACTGATATATGGGGTCCTTTCCCCAACACTTCTAGGAAAGGATATCGATATTATATAATTTTCATTGATGCCTTTAGTAGATTCACTTGGATCTTCTTCTTATATAACAAATCCGAGGCTATGACAGCTTTTTTACAATTTAAATCTATGGCAGAATTACAACTTGATAGTAGGATAAAAGTTCTTCAATCAGATGCTGGAAAGGAATACATTGCAATGACAAAATACTTGGCATCAAATGGAATTCTCCATAGGTTCAGTTGTTCTTACACATATGAACAAAATGAAGCTGCTGAATGAAAGCACAAACATGTTACTGAAACCGGGTTGACCTTATTGGCTGCATCTGCTTTACCTGTAGAATATTGGGTTGATGCCTTTAGTACAACCACTTTTCTCATCAACAGGCTGCTAACTCAGGTTTTAAAAAGCAAATCTCCCTATGAAATTTTATTCTCAAAAGTACCTGACTATTCTATGTTCAAACCTTTTGTCTATTCTTGTTTTCCATATCTGAGGCCTTATAATAGGCACAAGATGGATTATAGATCACAACCGTGTATTTTTCTGGGTTATAGTTCCAAACATAAAGGGTATACTTCTGTCACATCTTCTGGGAAAGTATATACTGTCAGACATATGGTCTTTGATGAAACAACTTATCCTCTCCAAAATAATTCTGAAATTTTCACTTAAACTCCTCAGTCAGTGGACAATAATTTTTGCCCTCCTCCCATCATTCCCATTGTTCAGCCACAAGTTAATAATCCTGACACTTTATCCCTCACACAAGTTGTTGACATTCCTCCCACAATAGACACAACACAACAAGCATCACAACCTCCTGTCAATACTCATTCTATGATAACAAGGGGTAAAGCTGGGATTTTTAAGCCAAAAGCTCTTCTAGCTGACACTACTCCAGTCACTGCTCATGACGCTCTCCAAAGCCAAGAATGGATATCTACAATGACAGAGGAATATGATGCCTTAATCAGAAATAATACTTGGGATATTGTCTCTCTTCCTCCTCATAGAAAAGCCATTAGGTCCAAATGGATTTATAAACTAAAATACAATCCTGATGGAAGCATTGCCAAGCATAAAGCAAGACTTGTGGCTCAAGGATTCTCTTAATAAGCTGGTCTTGATTACAAGGATACTTTCAGTCCTGTTATCAAACCAGCCACTATCAGAACCGTTCTCAGCATTACAATCTCTAAAGGATGGGAAATAAAACAAGTTGATATTAATAATGCCTTTCTGAACGGTCCTCTGCAAGAAGTTCTGTATATGAAACAACCAATTGGTTTTACTAGCAAAGATCCGAGTCTTGTTTGCAGGCTTAAGAAAGCCATTTACGACTTAAATCAAGCACCACGAGCATGGTTCTCAAAGTTGAAAAGCACTCTCAATCAGCTTGGTTTTCAATCAGCAAGGTGTGACCCTTCCTTGTTCATATATTCAACATCTACAATCTTGACCTATGTTTTAGTATATGTTGATGATATACTAATAACTGGAAACTCTTCTATGTTCATCCAAAATTTTATCCACAAGCTTAACACTCTCTATCCTCTCAAAGACATGGGTGCTCTTCACTATTTCCTTGGTGTAGAAGTCAAACACCTAGCTGACAATAAACTGTTGCTGTGTCAGACAAAATACATCAATGATTTATTAAAGAAACTTCATATGAGCAATGCTAAACCCATCAAAACTCCTCTTTCATTAGGCTGCAAATTCCAAACTGATGACACTAATGCCTTTGAAGATCCCACTCTATATAGATCTGTAGTAGGGGCCTTGCAGTATGTGTCCATCACACGTCTAGATGTTGTGTTCTCCATCAATAAACTCTGTCAGTATATGCATAGACCCCTGGATTCTCATTGGAAGTTTGTTAAAAGGGTGCTTTAATACTTAAAAGGTACAATTAATCATGGCCTTCTATTCAGTCCCTCTGATACTTTACATATCACTGGGTATTGTGACTCAGATTGGGCTTCAGATTTCTCAGATATGAGATCTACCTCAGGCTACTGTGTTTTTCTGGGTAACAATATCATCTCTTGGACAGCCAAGAAGCAAAATGTGGTTTCCAGAAGTAGTACTGAAGCTGAGTTCAGAAGTATGGCTTCTCTTGTGGCAGAAATTTGTTGGATCAATTCTCTTTTGACTGAACTTAAAATAAAAATAACAAGACCACCACTGATTTGGTGTGATAATCAGAGTGCTATTATGCTCACTACCAACCCGGTTCTGCACTCAAAATCCAAACATTTTGAACTTGACCTTTAGTTTGTCAGAGAGAAAGTTTCTCAAGGGATAATCTCAGTTAAACATATTCCTTCACATTTCCAAATTATTGATTTATTAACAAAGGCACCAGCAAGCACCTTATTAATCAATCTAAGACCCAAACTCAATGTTTGCTCTTAGGACACATTGACTTTGAAGGGGGCTATAAATGAAATATATGATAATGATTAGTTAGTTAGTAAATTGGTTATAATTTTGTTATTAGTAATTTCTCCCTATAAAAGAAGGGTTGTGTACTTCCTTCCGTGACACAATCTCAGTCAATAATATTCAATCTATTCATCTCCTTTCCTTCCTATATTTTTCCTAAATCTCTCTACAGTATTAAATTAATATAACTATGAAAGAACGTATACATATATAGTTCTGAAACGAACCTTTAGAAAATGTTTTATGTTTTTGTTTTTATTTTATTTTTTGTTATAAAATAAACATATATTTTTTTAATTTTATTGTAAAAAAATTTAAAAACAGAAAATAATGTGAACATTTTGTAATTAAAAATAAAAATAATTTTCTAAAACCAAACTACTCCTCATGTTTTTCATTTTCTATTTTATCATCTTTTGTGATGCGTAATTTCATATGTGTAACACCCTATTTTTATTTTTATATTAAATTTTTGAAGGAATTAAATTATGGTTCTTTAGAACTTTTTAACCTACGTATTATTTATGATTTTTTGGAATTTTTTGGAATTTTTTTAATAAAATAATATTTTTTAAATAATTTTAAATTCATATAAGTGACTTAAATTAAAAATATTTATAAGAAAGTGAATTTAAATTATAAGAAAATTTTCTAAAATCCGTTTCAAATAGACTTATCTAAAAATTATCGGTTTGAGAAAAATCTTAATTTTTTCCAATCGTTAAAAAATTGGAAACGTATCAATAAATTTTTATTATCAGAAAATTTTAGATTTTTAAAATTTCAGCTTTATATTACTTATTATAAAATTAGTGAGGACTGATATAATATCGCTAAATTTCAAAAAGGACTCATTTTGAATATTTAAAATATACCGAGTAAAGGGTTACTATTTAACTTAATAATTTTGTTGATAATTAATATGCAAATCACTGTGTATGTATGAAATTTTCAAAAGATGCACAGTAACCTGGAATAAAAAATTCAAAAATGCATAGTAATTTTATATTAAAATAATGGAATGCATAGTAAATTTTTTTCCTATAAATACCGAAGGATTTCTTCTTTAGAATTCACAATTTCAGATTAAGTTTTCTTAATATAGTAGTGCTAGTGAGATAGTGGTGGAAGTGAGAGAGAGAAGAAAAGTTTTTAGAGAGAAGGTTCTGCCAAAATACTAAGGTAAGAATACTTCTCTTTTATATTTTTTAGGTTATTTTTATATCTTTTTAGAAATCTGTTATTATACTAGAAATAATATTATTTTAAGTTACTATTCTGCATAGTAAATACTATTTCAATAGTAAATTACTATTTAAATAGTAAATTACTTTTTACTGTTACTATTTACTATTGCTATTCACGATTTACTATTTACTGTTATTATTCACGTTTTACTATTTACTGTTACTATTCACGTTTACTATTTACTGTTACTATTCACTATTCACTATTCACTATTCAAAATTTACCATTTCTATTTTAAGTAGTAATCTTAATCTTCGTCTTATGCTTATACTGAAATAAGATTGGTATTAATATTTCTAGAAATCGGAGGCGCAAAACAAATCCATTTTGGGTAACAATTCAAGGTAAGGAGGAGTGAGATAAGAGTATAATATAAAAAGACATAAGAATAATGGGAGGAGTCCCCTACTCCTTTTAAATTTAATAATATTATTATTTTAAAATATTAACTTTTTAACTTAACAATTTTAATAAATTTTAAATTAAATATCCGGTTTAACTAACTCTAACATACCTATGCAAGGACTTGGACCATTATGACCTATATGGACTGGACTATACCTATGCAAGGACTTGGACCATTATGACCCATATGGACTGAACTATACCTATGCAAGGACTGGATTATATAGACTTACATATACCTATGCGAGGAATTGACCAAAATGACTCAAATTGACTATATTAATAATCATTAAATTTTGTATTATGATATGTATTAATGATATTTAATTGATTTGATTATGATTGATTGATTGATGATATTTAGTTATGATTGATATTGTTTGATTTTGATTGATGATATTGTAATGTGGAGTTTGAGCATATAGCGAGCATGACGGAAAGCTAAAATTCAGTAAGAATTTCTTACCTTACTCTTTAAATTTTATTATCTTTTATTCCTTCTTAGAAATTATTTTTATTAACTTTATTTTCAATATTTAGAATAAAAAAATTAGTATTTATTTTAGAAAGAAAACATTTTATGAGAATTTATTTAATTAAATCTTGAGTTAAAGAAAAATTTTGTAATTTTAAGTATTTTTGGTTAATAATTATTCTCTTTTAATAAAACAAAATTTTTTGAAAGAAAATTATTTTATTTTTTCCAACTTAATAACTAAAAATATTTGGAAATAATTGAGATTCCTAAATTTGATTTTGTTAAGATTTAATTTGAGAAAGATTATGTAAAATTTTATATGATAAAGTTTTTAGATATTTAAGGCTTAGAAACTCAATTTCAGTGAGATTTGAAAACTGTACCAAATTTATTTCTGTGGGACAGAAATTCAGAGAAAATGTATAGTTTATTGAAATGATGTTGTAAACCTTTAAGGGATTTAATAATTGAGTTTCTAAAAGCCTTAACCAACTCAATACGCGAGTAGTTCATGCATCATGAATCATTAAAGTGAAATGAAATAATATTGTCTGGGGACGGATTATAGAAACCGAGGATATATTAAATGAGGCTTAATTACGAGCCTTGGGATGAGAGGGTGTGAAAGGGTGCTTCAGGGGACCTGGGGTAGCTCCATAGTGTCGGGTACTTTCACAATAAAAACTTTCTCAATCTGACTAGTCTCTAAGTGTTTCCATGCCAGTTGAGCTGTTCATATTATTATTATCTGGACTTATGGAACAATGTAAACTCCTGGTTGGCCCAGTGCAAATTAAAATTTAAGGGCCCACATATATAGGTAAGTTATGATGAAGATATTGCATAACATTCATGCATTCATAATTGATTGTGTATGTGATTGTGATTGATATTATTATGTATTGGTTTGTGAAAACCCTTTGTTGCTTATATCTTATTCGGAAATATTATATTCTGTTTCTCACTCCTTTCTCCGTGTTTTTGTTTCACATGTTTTAAATTGATGGTTCAGAGGGAAGGATCGAAGAATATCGGTAGTAAATATAGCACGTTCTAGAAAGGGAGCTCGGTATGAATACCGTGGTCCAATGAATAAATAATGTTAATAAGTAACTGCTTCTGGACCATGGAGTTTCCTCTCTTTCTTATAATGTTTAATGTTTATTTTCTTCGGATGAATGTACAAATACTTTATAAAGTTTTAATAATATTTGTGAGGTATTTCAGAAATAATGTATATAATTTATTCCGATAGTTTCTTTTTAACAATCATATCTTTTAAAAAAAAATTACGAGTTTTTTTAGAATTTATTAAGGTGTAACTGAGGGTGTTATAATATGCAACCATCATATTATGTGGAACTAATCTCTGTCTAAAACTACATTTGATTTCACATGCAACAGCCAATTCTACAAAAGATAAAGTACTTGATTAATTGATAAAGTACTACAAAGAATTTTCTATTATATCCACACAATCACATATATACTACATCGTAAGGAGATAAAAAATAAAAAAGTAAAAAAATGTATTAAATACTTTTATAATTATGCGATGGGTAAATAATTACATTTCTAATAAAAATTTTATATTTTTAACTTTTGTGATGTGCTCAAAGGTAAACAGAAAGTCAGTGTTATAGAGTAGAGATAGATTTAGGTTATGTCCCCACTTAAATTTAAATTTGTTTAATATATTATGGTATAATATAGTGATTTAAAGTAAACTACCTTTAGTTTTGTTCTGCTATTAAAAATATTATCTTATTCTTATTATCTAAATTTGTTAGGTCCATCATTATTATAAATGGAAGAAAAAAAATAAAAAAGTTAAAGAAATGAAGAAAATTTAAACCCGCTAAAGGGCCCTCAAAGTAAAAATAGAAACAAGAAATTACCTAAACTCGACAATTTACTTTGAAAAGTGCGTGAGTTCAGTCAAAAAGTTGCGGAAAACCAAATGCTTTTGCACAGAGTTGACAAATATGGATAAAAAATAAGGAAGAAAGTGGCTGCGATGGCAACATCATAATTTGAGAAATTGATTCCTATTTCAACGTGAAACAGTGGATGTAAATGGTGGGGTTTTAGTTTTTGGCAAAACAAGGAAGAAAGGGATTGATTAGGCAATGTAATCTTAATGGTAATCATGGGATAGGGTTACCCAAAGTTGTTTCATGTGAAATTTCGGTTTCATTAGCTACCAACTAACTTTCTTACCGTTTGATCTATGGACCATCTAACCCCATATTTTCATTTCACTCTTGTTAGGACATTAATCCCAAGGGGAAAGGGATCCCACTAAGGGTTACTCACTTTTTAGGTATTTCAGTTATCAAAATTAAAAATATTATTCTATTGTTACTGTTCTTTTCATATCTACTTTTGATGTATTATTATTTTATCCTAAAATTAAAATTTTATTTCAAATCAACTTTTTTTTAAATAATCTACGGATATTTTTCTTCAAGAGTAATTCTGTTCGTTCCGTTTTACGTATCTAAATATGATAAGTGAGATTCACAATGAGAATTTTTAACATATAAGATCTCAAACTTAAGACCTTACTTAAACATATAAAACTGTTTACTACTTGTATCAATGTTTGTTGATATTTCGCACCTACTTTAATTAAATAATCATACACCCCAAAAGTTAATGTATGAAAATTAAATTTTGATTTATGATACTATACTATAATATGATTACATGTTTCTTAGATAATTTATCTTATTAAAGGTTTTTTGGTAATGGATTTTTATTTTATTTTATTTTATTTAAGAAGTTCAAACTGTCCTGTTTTATCTTACGGTTTTTTTTCTCTAAATTAGTTTTACCAATGTTAAAAAATAAAATAATAAAATCAATAATTTAAAATTGTGAATAAATTTGTAAATGTTATAATGGTTTCTTTTTATAATTTTCAATAAAAAAGTGTCAAAATAAATTTAGAATGTTATGTATCAATGTCCGTGTGAAATTTTTTTAAAAAAAAACAACCCGGTTCAATATTTTATATAACTAATTTGTAACACCTGCAGTGTATGACAACTTTATAACAAAAAATATAAATTTGTTAAATAATGTATTAATTTTTTATTTTTATTTTTAATTTTGTTTTACTATTAATAAGAATCAAATTTATGTTTTTGTTTATTAAAATTTATATACCGTGATCAACCAATTCAACTAGTACTCTTAATTTAACATTAAGGTAAGCATAGATCACTCTTTTCTATATTTAAACTCTATTTATTTTTCTCCAAAAACCAAAGCAGATAAAGTGTGTAAAAAATTGAATTGCTAGCTTTGGCTTAATATTGAATCACAGACAGCCTTTTATGTACATAAAAGAAATTCAATCATCTTCACAATATTAATGCATACAAATAATACATGTTTCTTCTTTGATTGGAGCTACAACAAACTGTGAACACACCCCCATGGGTTTGCTACACAAATAAGTAAATAATTACAACAATATTTATAGTTAGCCTATGAGCAAAATACCAAACTTGGGTATACTTGTGCTCGAGTATATATATTCAGAAGCAACTAGATTCTAATGGGAATTATACGCAGGTGTAAAAATAAGTGACAAATGCTCAATGGATGTGTAACACTTGTTTTCCTTACTAGAACAACTAGAAAGGATTCAAGTGCGGTTTCTTACTTCCCTTGGTAATTTTCATAGGAAGTAAGATAACTGCTCTTGCTTTCTTGAGCCACCTTCTCCATACAACTCGTTCCATTGCTTCAACTCACTCATTCCAGCCCCTTGAGCTGAGTAGCTTGAGGCAACCTGCCATCCAAGAAAATGATCAAATGCAGCTATCAGATATGTAACGAACCTTGAAGCAATCTTATCATGCCACATGAGTAATTCAAACTAGCAAAGAAACCATGCGAAAGTAACAAAATTCAAATCTATATATTGCTGAATGTGGATTTAAAAAGAATCCTTCAATGGTTATACTTATAGAGCAGGCTTACCAGCTTCTTTGCCTCTTTGAAGTCCTGCATGTTCAAAGGTCTAAGGGTAATAACTCTTCCCGGCTGAACTTCATCTTCTGCATTCTGATCATCTTCGGAATATTCCACGTCATGAGCATTGTTATTCTGTGCTTCAGCAACTTTCTTCTTTTTCTCCTGCAGAAAACAGAGAATCAGCATGATAGTCATCCAATCAGACCATATTTATAACAGACCTTTGAGCAGATTGGAAAGTTACCTGATCCTTTAGTCTCTCTTGCTGAATTAATTCTCTAACTGGCCTATAAGCAGCCGTTGTGCACAAGACCTGCATTTCACAATTAGTGATAGTGAAAAATGTGTTAGGCATCAGAAGCTCAAAGTAACAAAAGCATTTGTAGCCTGTTAGTTTGTAATGAGGTAGTTACATATCCATAGTGAAATGTAAAATTTTATACACCTTGAGATCACTTCCGCTATATCCTTCTGTCATAGTTCCGAGTTCCTTAAAATCAAGTTCCATGTGTACTTTCTCTTTTGCCAGAAGTGTCCTCAAAATCTTTTCCCTGTTCTCTGCAGATGGCAGCCCTACCATAATTCTGTCAATCAAAGATGAACATTATAGTAAGTACAAATGATCAAAATAATACTAAATTTCAAGGTTTTCAGATATTGTCACGCTCATTGAAAACATACATATGCCATTGGTGCCACATATTTCTAACTTATCTATTTTCCACTCCCTACAGTGAATAAGTACAGCTACAAACTATAGATGGAGAAAGTAAAAATTTAGTGGCGATCATCGCACCGACAAAGGTATCAATTTAAGTGAGCCCGAGGTTGAACCATGATTAAATTGATCATGATAAAGAGTAAACCCGAACTAACCATATACCTGGTTCAAGATTCTACTAGAACGGCTAATCGGTTTTGACAACAATGGTGGTGAGAACAAAAAGAGTCTAGTAAAGAATAGGCAGAGGTACCTCCTTTCAAATCGCCTAATAATTGCTTCATCCAGGTCAAATGGCCTATTGGTTGCAGCAAGGACAAGGATGCGCTCCTCTGGTTTTGTCATAATCCCATCCCAGAGGGTCATAAATTCATTCTTTATTTTTCGCATGGCTTCATGCTCCCCAACTCTGGTCCGCTGCCCAAGCATACTGTCTACCTCATCAACAAATATAATAGTTGGGGAGACCTTAGCTGCCAGGGTGAATAAAGCACGAACATTCTTCTCATCTTCACCAAACCATTTAGAGGTGATGGTAGACATGGATACATTAATGAAACTTGCTCCAGCTTCATTTGCAATGGCCTTTGCCAGCATTGTCTTCCCTGTTCCAGGAGGCCCAAATAGCAATATTCCTTTACATGGCTTTAGAAGGCCTCCGATGAAAAGGTCCGGTCTTCGAAGAGGAAGCATTACTAGTTCTTGAAGCGATTCTTTGGTCTCATCTAAGGCACCAATATCAGAGAATGTTACACCAATCTCGTTCGCAGGTATTACTTCAGGCCTTATTCGCTTCTCAAACTCATTGTCAGGGAGAACTTCCTGCAAGTGAGTATTTGACATTAACAACAAATGTTTGTATAAGCCACTTGCAGACATGATTTCTATACTACTAAAGGAAACATCGTTGATTAAACACAAAGGAGGCTTACAACTTTAGGTGCAGGAACTGAATTTTCACTGTCAGTTTTTCCTACTGAAGCTGATGTATCTGCTTCAGCCTTTTTCTCAGGAGGAGGAATTGCTGACTTTGCTTCTGGATTCACAACAGCTCCTTCTTCTCCCGGCTTTATGCATAGATGATACGAAAAAAAAGGGAAAAGAATGTACAGAATATGTTAGTACCTGGTAGGTATTATTCTCAACTCAATGCACATTCATGTCAAGTAGCACAAACCTCAGATGTTACTGCTTGAGCTTCTAATTTTAATGTATCTCTTCCATTGAGTTTCCCCTGTTGGAATATTCCCAATGCATGGGACAAACTGTTTCACAAACAAAAGTAAGTACATCAAACTTAAAAATTTTATGTAATTAAAAGTTGCTCCTTGCTAGTCCCACCTATCGCAAGGAAGAACCAGTTTCCCATTTCTGTATGAGGGATCTTTGTTATTCATTAAATGATAAGAAATTGCAGACATGACAATCTCATCTATATAGTTACTGAGAACCATAGTGTCTTCCACACAGATGGAAACCAGGTCATCACAAGCAAGGTCATTGGCTGCAAGCACTTCCATGATATGATTCCTGTTATCCTGAATCTGTATCATCTTCATATCCTCTTCAAATTGAGACTTCCAGCTGATAAGATTAGATTCATCTTCCGGAGGCCTGATTTCTATATCGTAGGGGAAGACAGAAGTAAGCCTCTCATCCTCTTCTCTGTACTCACTATTGGGATCCAGAGCTCGTGAACCAAGAATCAAAATGGGTCCAGATAATTTATTCAACATTTGCTGGAATAGTTTATGTATTCTTTTCGTTCTACACAGCAATTTGTCAACATCTCGTAGATATAACACCACGGGAAAGGTTTTTGACACATAAACTAGAACCTGCAAGTGAAATTTCCATTTATCAATTCAAATGTTTAAGTGTGGAGTAATGGAGGACACGATGTAAAAGCCTTGTTTAATGCTAGAATCTTTAAATAATAAAAGTAACATTACCTTGTAAAGACTATGTATGAGAAGCTTTTCATCAAAAGGCCAGCTTGTTGCATGCTTCTGAGGAGCTGAACATAGATCGAAGGATACAAGAAATCATAAGAGAGAACATGGCCAAATAAGAATGGTTACAATTTTATCTTACAGAACTGATTACTTTACAATGCACTAGTTCTTATTCAAAAAGATTCTGAATCTAACATACGACTAAATCAATTCCATAAACAAACAAACTGCAACTATTTGAAAGCATCACTTTAATGTATGTGTAAATGTACTAAGAATACGGGGTTCAGTTTCAAAGTGTATTCAAGAAAACATGTTGAAATCGTGTCCGTTTCTTCTCAAATTTATGTTGCTGGCAATCATAGCATTCCAAAATCAGGTTCTCCAATTCTAATTGATCTATTTAAATGTTTTCTGGAAGTAACCTGAATTTGAAGGGTTGCTTTGCAAACCCAAGCTGTTGATATTTGCAGAGGCAGAAGCATTCCTACGAAGCTTAGGAGGATTACAAGATCCTTTAGCCTCCCTGCAAAAGGAAAGGCAAAAATTCAGATATAGTATAACTAAACTAGCAGGGAAATTATATTTCTTTCTATTGTCAATTGATAATTCTTCTTACATTGATCGGAGATCCACTCCACTGCTTTGCCTTAGCATTTTGCCTGCAACTAAGAGCTTCTGGTTAGGGATATGCTTTGTATGGGTTGTTACTGTGCATCAGATGGAATGCTAATGTCCCAGTGAAGTTAGGAGTAACCAGTAGCTATTAGAACTTGAAAAACATGGAATAACCACAGCTAAAGCTACTGGAAATACTAGAAATTATTAGATTTTGAAAATTTCTGTAACACAACTTCACCAAATAGATATTATTAGTATTATAATTTTTCTCTTCACAAAATGTGAAAGCTTAATCTTAAAACAAAACAAGGCTGAAAAATTGGATATTAAGGATCAATATAGCTTTTGGTTGTTATGATCTATGAAGTATTCTCCACCCAAGTTCAGAAAATGTTCATTAGTCCGTACCTTTAGGCTCTCCCCTTTGTGGAAAGATTGAAAATGATCCAAATAGGTCTGATATCCGCCCCAAAGTTGAATCTGAAGGAGACCTCTTGAAATACTGCAATCAGAAGCAAACAAAAACAGTGCCGGGAAACGCAAATGTTAGATCTAGAAAGCAATGTGTCTTCATCTATAATTCCTGGAGATGACAACAACAAAAGATAAACTAGAAAAGCTTACAGATTCTTTGTTTCTCGAACCATATCTACTCTGAATCTGCACAGGTTATACATCAACTATTAAAAGACAGGAATAACATAACAAAATATTGAATGACGGCAAAGGTTTTCACACTCACCTTCAATGAAAAGTCCGTTAAATCTAACAGGATCAACTTGGCCTCAAAGTAGTGAGCTAAAGCCTTGGCAAGCACTTGTTGGTAAAGCTCTGTAAAGTTTAAACTAGCCTTAATTAAGATGATAATAGAAACATTAAACTTATCAATCCCTCTTTAGAAAGCAACATATTCCAACTAACCAGCTGGCCCAGAGAGCAGAATAGTTCTGCTTGCAGGAGCAAGATTCCTTGTATATTGAGAAACCTCTGCATGCTTTAAATGGACATAGGCAGCACTTGTTAGTAACACTCGTGTCTGCTCACTGTCATCACATGCAAAATGGAAAGCCTTGTATCAGCACAGAGATTAAAAATTGGATTTATTAAAAGAAATTGCAGCACAAGATATTAACTATTTTAGAATCAAGAATCCAGATAGTAAAATATCCAAGAATTTCAATTTTAATAATCCCTATAACATATAATTAGTGGTATAGATTGCGGTTACAGTCATGGCAGTAATGGCATTAAAAACCTTAATATTGCTAGCGGTCATGGAGGAATTCGACCACAAGTGCAACTATGATACAATTATAAAACCTTGATATTGTGGCTGCAATTATGGTTGCATATTGCAATTTAAAATACTATGACACTCTTTTGTAATCATTGTATCATCTCTAATTAATATTGATAGTGTGTGAGATTCTTGAAAGTCTCACGACGTCTATCTTATAATATTTCGCATGGTTTAAATACTTGTTGGATCATTTCAACTATTACCAATTAATTTTGGGATGAAAATGAAACTAGGGATAAATAGAAGCACATTATGATATGTTATAGCAAAATATAAATATTCAGGTGATAATATATTGAAAAAACGGAAATGAGAACCTAAGGTAATAAGGGAATTGATCAAAAGTGACTTTGCTTTCCCTGCCATCGACGACAAGTCGTAGCAATTCACGTTCCAATTTGTCGACAGTAATAGCGTTTGAGTAAGAATCATTATTAATAGCTCCCCATTTTGTAACGCCTTCTTTAGAAGCCAATCCAAGCCCAACTCCTACTCCCACCCCAACACCCAGCACCGATAGCATCACGCCTTTCTGTTCCATATTCCTTTTACACAATTAGTTACTGCTCTATCTTCTATTATTCTATTATACACACCACTTAACAAAACCTTTCAAGCTTTCTTTTTTCTTTTTCTCTGTTTGAAATATGTAACCGCAAAACTCAATTTGTCTGTGAATCCCCAAAAGGGGGAAGAATTGAAGAAATGGTAATGGAGAAAAAAGGTAATTGTTTTTTAGAGAGAGAGAGTGAAGAAGGATGGTATGCGTATGTTTGGGTGCGAAATGAACGGATTCAACTTTGGTTTAACGGCGGACACACCTTCTACCATATATTTTCTCTCCGAATTCTACGACGCCATTACAATTTTACAAATAACACTTCTTTTCTCCACACGCACCTTTAACGTATGTTATAACCTCTTACAAATCCATCTGCTATTTATACTGTTCTTTAACTATGATAATGCTATCTATTTATTTCTCTTTGAATTTGCTTAACATGGTTATATTCTTTTTTATGATGCCAAAGGGGGAGAAATAATGTGTGGTTTAGATGATTATAAATGATGGTGTGATAATAGTTAAGATAAACAAGCGGTGTATAATGTTTAATGCATACTAAATATTGCATGTGGCTTAATGCTTGAAATGGTTTTAGAGTTTTTTTTAGTTTAGATGATGGTATGATAATGGTTGAACAACTAGTATAAAATGTTTGAATAATGCTTAATGCTTATGGTATAATAATGCTTTACGATAAACAGGTAGTATCATGCTTTCTATAGACAAATGGTTCAATAAACAAGTGGTATCATGTTCTTTTTACAAACAAGTGGTATCACATATGCTTTTTGAATTATGACATGATATAAATGATTCTACGTGGTAAAAATAAGTTTATCGATTAGTATGATAAATCTTGATCAAAACATTTTTGACTAGTCAAGCATTAACTCCAAAATTAAGGAGAGAATATTATTTTTTTCATTTTTTCTCAACAAGAGATATCTCAAAAACAAATGATTTGTCTTAAAACAAGTGATATTCTCTTAAACTAGTTTCTTTTTAAGAAGTGATATCTCCACAAACTAGTTGTGTTCATTTAATAAATGGCATCTCAAAAACAAAGCTTTTCAACAACTTTTTCTTCACAAGTGTTACGTTTGCACTAAACCACCTTTATGAGATGTGTTGTCATCATAAAAAAGAGAGAACATATTTAGATGTTGATTAACAAGTTTTAATAATGTCAAACACGACACAAACAAATGTATGGAAATTGGTAGAGCATGAACAAGAGGTAACTCAAAGATCTTAACGCAACGAAATACAAGGCTTCTCAAGCTTCAAGAGTAGTATTATATTAAGCCTAGTACTTATGTTAAAGAAAACCTTAGAAAAAAATTTATAAGCTCTCAAGTTTGAATCTTAGTTAAAAACTTTTCTACAAATCAAAAACATGTTTAAGAGTTTCAAAAAAAAAACCTTTTATGCATGACATTTCATCATATCATTTAAAAAATGTTTTCTAAAGGGTTAAAAATGATTTTTTGATGCTCTTAAGACAGAATAATTGATTACCTTGATTGACCTAATTGATTATAGAAGGAGAAAATTTTATATAAGCAAACATGATTCTGATAATCAATTACCAATATTTGAGTAATCATGAGCAAGGTAATTGATTACCACCTTTAGGATAACCGATTACTCCATGCAAAAAGTGGCAAATAACTTTGCTAACTTGTTAAAACACTTTATAACCTATGCCTTCGAATGCTAATGGCTATAAACAAACATATTGAGTCCAGAACTTTATAAATACATGTTTTTCATTTAAAAAAATAAGAACCAAGTATTGTAAATCATCAATTGATCATTGAATCACTCTTGAGCTCATTTTCTCTATTATTTGAGTTTTCAATAAAGCTTCAATTTGTATATCTACTCTTTTGAGATTTTATTCAGTTTGTAAATCTCTATTTGAGATTGGGAATTGTTGCAAAGGTTAGGGGATAAACTTTGGGTTGTGTATTTGAGAAATTATAAGAAAGGTAAGGAGCATCCTTAGAAGTGTGAGGATTAAGCTTTGGGTGCTGGACATCAAGATGTTGTAATTGCTTATACTCAAATCTTTCAAATAGTGTAAAACTGAAGTGGTTGCTCGGGGATTAGATTAGATTGGGAGTGACAACCAATAAAAATTTGGTTTGCAATTCTTCTCCTTTAAACTCTTTACATTCTGCATATTGTTCTATTTTGGTATTGTGTAGTTTGAATTGGTTTAATCTTATTGTTGCATATCATCTGGCTGAGTATTAATTTTTTGTTTAAAATTCTTTCATTGTATCAATTTTCATAGAAAATCAACCTTGTTCAAAGACATTCCTTGCAAAAGTTTGAAAACTTAATTTATCCCCTTTAAGTCTTGAGGTCATTTAGGTAACATGTCTTCCATGTATTACTTCTTCGATCCTACCAGGGAAACAACCCTCAAACCCATTACAACCATTTCCTAACTCATATTCCTCAGGTTATAGGTCCTAACCCTAATACAATTTTCCTTCATGACCTTTCTCAAACCTCACTAAAGTCCATTGATGTATTTCCTAACCCTAATTCTCTCAACATATTTAATGAGTCCACTTCCCTTTTTCTCTAAGCCTCGAAACCTCACTCTTATTGTCCTGAGATAATTGCACATACTGCATCTCCCATTATATGATTCTCCAAAGCCACATCCTACTTTATCTGAGCCAATAATTCAAACATCAATCTCAAATACCTGTTCCACTTATTTCCTTAGTCTGTGCTAAGTTATGCACTTACCCGACCCTCATCCATACCATACATACCCGTCAACACATCCTGGCCTATCATACTTGCCTCTAGACACTTCTTCTATTAGCACATTCATATGAACCATAAGACACTATCCAATTTGAACAAGTGAGTAGTGTTAGTGGGCCAAGGCAAGAGGCTAGTGTGGCTAAAAGACTATGAGACTATAACTTTAATAGTTATTTTTAGGTTTTATATATTTTCTCTAATTCTAAAAATAGGATTCACTAGGGCATCCTTAGTAGTTAAACTTTGTTATCTTCTTCATGAGAACCTAATGAATGAAATATTTTCTTTACCTAGTTGCTATGCAATTTTCATATAGCTCATGAATTTTTGTTAAAAAGAAACCCATCATCAAAAGAATAATTACTTTTTTAAAATTGTGTGCCCTATAAATAAGGGCTTATAAAAGGTAACAGAGGGAGTAACATGGAAGTAGAGAACAAATATCTAATTCTTAAATGATAGGCATTATTCTTATCATTAGCTAACAAATTGAATAGCAACTAAAAGCTTGAAAAACTTCAACACTATTCCTTTGGATAAGTACAAGCTCCCAATAAACCCTGAAGCTTCCAAAACACGCCAAGCTTTAATGATTTGGTCATTGTGTTTGTGATTGGTTCTCAAGTGTGATAGTGGACCAACTTCACAACTCCACTCTTTGAGAGTTCATGAAGAAAGTGGATTATAACAATTGTTTGTTACGACCATGAAAATAAGACTCAATAGCTAAACTATTGTTCTGGAAAATCATTTTCCCATTGCATTTAGCATAATTACAATCATTTATAATTCTTCCCATTGAAATAGCTTAGAAAATCCTTAACTAGAAACTTGTTTGTGGAAAATAAACCAAAAGTGACAAGGAAGAAAAGCTCTTTAATCTTCAATTTCTACGATGGGGAAGGAATCTTCTTGAGCACCATGGGAGTAAGGGATAGATTTAAGCTAATTGAAGGAAAAGAAAGGTATCTAGGATTTTGACTAGAGTCCAAAAATGTGTTAGATCTCTTTAATTCTTTCTAAATTACACTGTATAAAGCATCATGACTCGAGTAAAGATCATGCTTAGTAGAACATGATTTGTGCTAGTATTAGAAACCCAAATAAGATTAAGACATAATGAACACAAGTTATGTAGGTGAATATAAGTTGTGCTCAACTTAATAGTACCCTCATTTATGAATTTGGCCTAGTTTCCCTCCTTTTGGGGTTATATTTTTCCTTTTAAGTCCAAGACTTCACAAGCTAGGTTCTTAGCCTACCATTATGATTTTTAACAACGATAACAAAATAACTAGTTATTTTCGTTAAGAAATAATGTATTGACATGAAAAATAGCATAAAATATCTATGATAAAACAATAGCATAATAACTTATAATATCCTGAAACTTGAGCATCAAGAAATAAGGAAAAGTGTAGGAATGTGAATATTTCAAATTCAATAACGAAAGACAAACAAAGAGGAGGATCATACATATTACTCAATAGAATCAATCATACCAAAACCTAGTAAGACTAAATTTGGCAATTAAAACCTCTCATCTAGAAGTGAAATAAAGTGTTTAGTAAGATAAGAAAAAGTCACTCAATATTCCCACCATGTTCAATAACACCATTCTTTACGAATTTGATCCAATTTTTCCTCTTTTCGGTCTGCTTCACTCATTCTAAGTCCAAAACTTCAAAAGTTCGGTTTCTAACCCGCCATTGTGAATTTATGCAATAATAGTTAAATCATTAGCTATTTTCCTTAAATAAATATCATAATTCACAACAAAAATAGCATAAGAATATTTGAGATAAAATAATGATAATTTATCAAACGTTACGCGTTGAGGGTAGAGTCACCTGCATCCCTATTTTTGACCATTATTCCAACTATAATAAAACACTAATAATAATAATAATAATAATAATAATAATAATAATAATAATAATAATAATAATAACAACAACTACTAAATACTTAATATATTATGGTTACTATTAACTAATGTTACATAACTAATGTTCATCATTAGTAAAAAAGGGTCATGTTTATTGTTTGAGGAATCAGGATTATTTATTTTAAGTTTGTATAACTTATGCAATCTTATACATGATAAGAAATAAAAGTAGAATTATTTTATTAAAAATTATGTACGAATTGCTTAAAAATCAAAGTGGGTAAGTATTAATGGTGCTTTTAAATAAAAAAAATATTTTTTTATCTCTTCATCTGTATAAAATTGTAAAGTTTAGATGAACCCTTTATTTAAATAAAGGATTCGAGATTAAAAAGCTTTTAAGCTTTGAAAATCTAAAAAGTTAACCTCAATCATAAATGATGATTTTCAATAAAAATTTTAAGATACTTGGTCAATATTTTTTATTTTTCTATTATTTTCATTTACCTTTTTTTTGTCCTTTTTAGGATTGACTTTAATTTTTTAAAGTGTAATTCAAGGTATCCATTATCAATCATGATGACTAATGTACTCGCTAATTTATAGACACCTAAATAGATGAGACAACTAATCTATAATTTTGTTCTATACCAAAAGTGTAAACTAAACTCTTGATACTTTAGTTAAGATCTCAATAGATGAGACAACTAATTATAATTTTGTTTGATACTAAAAGTGTAAACTAAACTCTTGATACTTTAGTTAAGATGATTTTTTTACCAATCACATACCCGTTTTTAAATATATATGTTTTAATAATCTAAAACAATATAAAATATTGTTTTCAACCACACCTTTTAAGAATTAAGGCACACTATCAAATGTCCTTCTAAAAATTAATGAAAGTGTTCTTCGGAAAAGGAAAAATATTATATAATGGGAAATAGAAATAAAAAATATATTAGTTGGGTTTAAAATTTACTTGTAGACTCTTAAAAGATAGAAAAATAGAGGAAATTATTATTATATAAAATCAAGTGATTTGAGGGTGACTGGTTCACGGACCAACTCCTACTGTTCGCACAAGGACATTTGATGTGAAATATGCATGAATTAATAATTGTAGTGTTATAAAATAAACTAAAATTAGATGAGCATGGGAGAAGAAGATTTAGAAGAGGAAGAAAAACTTAGAGTAAGGGAGATTAAGAGTAAGAGAGGTATGAATGGGAATTAAGGGGTGTTTATTATGCTTGGGGTGGAGTCCTTATATAGGCAAAAATGGACATCCACAAATAATAAAATATTCATAACACTCCCCCTTGGATGTCCATATTTAAGAATGTGCCTCGTTAAAACCTTACTAGAAAAAACCCAGTGGGATAAAAACCTAGTAAAGGAAAAAGAGTACATCATTCTTTACAAAGTAAATTAAATTATAAGTATTTAATTCTCCCCCTATTAGAACATTTATGTAAGCGTCGAAGACCAATCTTCTGTACTAGTTGCTCGAAGACTTTGGTTGGTAAAGATTTTGTAAAGATATCTGCCAGATTCTCACATGATCGGACTTGCTGGACATTTATTTCACCATTTTTTATAAGATCATGAGTAAAGAAAATTTTTGGTGAAATATGTTTTGTCATATCTCCCTTAATATAACCCTCATTTAACTGGGAGATACAAGCTGCATTATCTTCACATAAGATTATTGGTGGTAATTTTTCAGCTGCAAGCCACAAGTTTCTTGAATATGTTAAATCATAGACCTCAACCAAACACATTCTTGGCTTGCTTCATGTAATGCTAGAATCTCTACATGATTAGATGATATTGTTGTGATCGTTTGTTTTATGGATCTCCATGAAATTGCTGTACCACCACATGTGAACAAATATCCTGTTTGTGATCGACCATTATGAGGATCAGACAAATATCCTGCATCTGCATAACCAATTAGGTTTGCCTTAGATACATATGGGAAAAATAAACACATATCCGTTATACCTTTAAGGTTGTGAAATATGTGCTTAATCTCATTCCAATGCCTTTTTATCAGTGAAAAACTATGTCTTGCTAACAGATTGACAGCAAATGATATATCAGGTTGTGTATAACTAGCAAGATACATTAGTGCACCAATTGCACTGCGATATGGTACTTCAGGACCAAGTAGTTCTTCATTTTTCTCTTGAGGTCAAAAAGAATCTTTATTCACTTCAAGTGACCTTACAACCATTGGACTCCTCAATGGGTGTGATTTGTCCATATAAAACTGCTTTAGCACCTTTTTAGTATAAGACTTCTGGTGCATTAAGATTCCTTCCTTTAAATATTCTAGGGTAAAATATACACATGGTCCCCTACGTTTATCCAAAGTCTCAGTTTGGTCCCATATGTTTTTTTTGTCCGAGTTTAGTCCTATACGTTTATAAAACGCATCAAACTTTTTCCCTCTGTTAACACCATTAGAAATTTGGACGGAAATATGACGTGAACGTGTCACAATTTGGTTAGTGACACGTGTCACAATCTGATGGGCTGAGTAGTTTAGGTTGAAAATTAAAAATATTTTGCCTTCCATGAGACTCGAACTTGGCACCTTTAAGTGACAAAAGAGGTTGCTTTACCACTAGGCCAAGGTGTACCATTGTAATAATATGATGGTTTTTTATTTATAAATCATACACTTAAGTTAATTATATGTATAATATTATTACTTATAATAAATAAATTTATTAAATATATTATTAATAAAATCCTTCTCAAAAAATTATTAAATATTAATCTAACATTTTAAAAATAAATTTTTAAATATTTAACGATATTTATTATTAAAAATGTATTATTAAATAAATTATACTATATATAGTATTAATATAAATTATTATTAACATAATATTTAAAAATATTTAAAAATATTATTTTATAATACATTTTAAAATTATTTAATAATAATAAGTATTATTTAAAATATATATTTTAATATATCATTAAAAATTATATTTACAATAATTTATATTAATAATAAATAATATTAATATATTATATCATTTATTTAAGAATATATTAGTAATACGTTAATAGTTATTGATAAATATTTTAAATATATTTTTTAAAAATATATTTTTAAAAATTAAATTAAATTAAATTAAAATTTTATAATTTCATAAGTATATTATCAATAATATATTTAATAATACATTTTTAACATATAATTAACTTAAGTGTATGTTTTATAAATAAAAAACCATTATCTTATTACAAAGGTACACCTTGACCTAGTGGTAAAGTAACCTTTTTTGTCACTTAAAGGTGCCAAGTTCAAGTCCCATGAAAGGCAAAATGTTTTTAATTTTCAACCTAAACCACTCAGCCCATCAGATTGTGACACGTGTCACCAACCAAGTTATGACACTTCTAACGGTGTTAACAGAGGGGAAAAGTTTGATGCGTTTTATAAACGTATAGGACCAAACTGGGACAAAAAAAACATATGGGACCAAACTGAGACTTTGGATAAACGCAGGGGACCATGTGTATATTTTACCCAATATTCTAATTGTAATCCAAGACAAAACTTTGTTTTTCCCACATCTTTCATCTCAAATTCTTTTTTCAAATAATTTACAGCCTTTGATAACTCTTTAGGAGTTCCAATAATGTTTAAATCATCTACATAAATAGCAATTATAACAAACTCTTGGACAAATCGGGTTATTTTTATACCCTTATTTCAATAAGTATTCACTGAGACAATTATACCACATACGTCCAGATTGCTTTAGTCCGTAAAGGGATTTATTCAATTTAATTGAATAATTTTCTCGAGAATTTGTCTTGTATGCTTTAGGAAAATTAAATCCTTCAGGGAGTTTCATATAGATGTCATTTTGCTTCAAGCAAATTAAATCTCTCAGGGAGTTTCATATAGATGTCATTTTGCTCCAGGCAAATTAAATCCCTCAGGGAGTTTCACATAGATGTCATTTTGCTCCAGGAAAATTAAATTCCTCAGGGAGTTTCATATAGATGTCATTTTCAAGTGAGCCATATAAATATGTTGCAACAATTCTATTAGGCGTAAATCAAGTTTTTCACGAATTGTCAAACTAATCAAGTATCGAAAAGTACTTGCATCTATCACTGGTGAATATGTTTCATTGAAATCAATATCAGGTCTTTGTGAGAAATCTTATGTTACAAGCCTTACTTTATATTGCATAATTTTACCATTTTCATTTCTTTTTCACATAAAGACCCATTTGTACCTAACTTGGTTTTACACATTCAGGTCCAAAACTTTTCATTTTGCAAGTGAGTTTAACTCTTCTTGCATTGTATTTTTTCACTTTGGCTAATCATTTCTTTGTGCATATTCCTTAATAGATTTTGGGTCATGATTCTTATCATCATTTATAATATCAAGAGCTACTTTGAATGCAAAAATTTCATCAACATCGACTTCTTGTCGATTCCATTGTATTCCATCCATGACATAATTTATAGAGATCTCTTTATTCTTATTAATTTCTGGTACCTTGGTATCTTCTGGATTTGAAACCTTGATTATGTCAGGAGACTCTACTGGAATCTTTATATCCTTGATTCAACCATCTTCTTTATTTACTTTTTCAAGGATTTTTATCTTTAGAACCAACAGGTCTGCCATGTTTTATTTTGGCTTTAGACTAATTTTAGATTGTCCTTCAGGGATATCAATCTTTATTGGAGTATTAACAGCTGGTATCTGTGACTTAGTCACTCCTTTTGGATCAGCAAATGCATTTGGCAATTGGTTTGCTAAATTTTGTAAACTAATTATTTTTTGAACTTTTAGTTTAGATTGCTTTGTTCGAGGATGAAGATGAGATAGAGATATCTCATTCCAACTAATCATTCTATCCAACTATTTACTTTCTCCCCCTAATATTGGGAGAACAAATTCATTAAAATGACAATCAGCAAAATGAGCTGTAAATAAATCTCCTGTTAATGGTTCAAGATATTTTATTATGGATGGACTTTCATATCCAATATATATTCCCAACCTTCTTTGAAGTCCCATTTTAGTGCGTTATAGAGGAAAAATAGAAACATATACTGCACTTCCAAAAATTATTAGATGGGAAATATTTGGTTCTTTACCATGAACCAATTGTAAAGGGGAATACTCATGATAACTTATAGGCCTGATACGAATAAGTGCTGTTGCATGCAAGATTGCATGTCCTCAAGTTGAAATTGGGAGTTTTGATTTCATTAACAATGGTGTTGCTATCAATTTCAAACGTTTAATCAATGATTCAACAAGTCCATTTTGTGTATAAACATATGCTACGGGATGTTCAACATTAATTCCGATGGACCTATAATAATCATCAAAAGATTGAGATGTGAACTCACCAGCGTTATCAAGGCGTATTTTCTTAATTGGATAATCAAGAAAATGAGCTCTTAAACAAATTAATTGAGCTAGTAATCTCGCAAACGTCTGGTTGCGAGTTGACAATAAACAAATATGTGACCATCTAGTTAATGCATAAATCAAAACCATAAAATATCTAAATGGTTCATAAATATCACCTTTTATACGCTTTAAAATATGAGTGATTCACTTCCAATTTTTATTAATGATGGCTGAGTAATTAATTTCCCAAGCAGCACATGAGAAATTATTAGTTTGGAGAATTTGTCTGCTGGACAAGCAATGACCATTTGAATTCTCAACTATTTTTCGCATCATTATTGTTCTATGATGGCCTGACCGTTTATGCCAAATAACAAAGTTATTCTTATTTGTAAACTTCTGGTTTACAATAACATTTGTTTCAACTGTACTAATATATGTGTAGTACAAACTGGAGGAAAATGAAGACAATTTTTCTAATATATATACCTTATCGGAAATTAACTTTGTAATGTAAAGATATTCATCATTTCCTTCATTTGTGGTCTCAATATGGTATCCATTTCTGCGGATATCCTTAAAACTCAATAAATTTCTTTGAGACTTCGTAGATTATAATGCACTTTCAATGTGTAATTTTGTTCCTCCGGGTAACAGAATACTGGCTCTACCGGAGTCTTCAACTATATTTATACTACTAAATATAGTATTAACATTGACTTCTTATTTTACTATATGGTAGAAATATTTCTCATTCTTGAGAATAGTATAAGTTGTTACACTATCTGCAAGACATATATCTTCGTCATTCACATGAGCATTCATTCTTCATTAAATAATAATAGATAAATCATGAGTGAAAAATATAATTAACAACAATAAATATTTAACATAAATTCATAACAAAACAAATTTCATGAAATATAGAATAATTTATTTAGGGGCACTCCCCTCTCCAACTAAGTGGTCAATATCTTCTTCAGGAAGAGTAAGGAAATCATCAACATCAAAGTGAGTATAAACATCATCTATACTAGTCAAATTTATTTCTATTGTTTTCTCTTTATTCTTAAGGGATTTTGGTATAGATCAATTAGATGTTTTGGTGTACGACAAACTCGAGACCAATGGCCTTGGCTACCACAACGATAGCAAATATTTTTAGTTTGTTCTCTACTTTGAACATCTTTTCCCTTTTCCATATGATCTTTATTTTTCCATACAAATGATGATTTATTGTCATTTCGACCACGACCATGAGTATAATGATCATGTGTTGCTACATTCACTTCTGGGAATAGAGTAGTACCAGTTAGACGAGACTCATGATGTTGCCTAAGTAATTCATTATTTTGTTTAGCCACAAGACGACAAGTATAAATAAAATTTTACATAAGTAACCCGGTAGTAAAATTTTTAAAGTTGTCATAAAATATCATTCTAGAGGTCTAGTGGTAGAGTAATAACTTACCACGGTATAAACCCGAATTTGATTCCTTTATATAATACGTATCTTATTTATTAATTCTTTTATTTATATAAAATATATATAAGGTAAAGTAATTGCAAAATTAGTGCAATGACCATAAAGCAATTAACCAAAACATAAATATATTAAATAATTAATATTAAGCAATCAATTAAAAGTATATATTATAACAGTATAAAAGTAGGCCAGCATTAGTATAATATATATATATATATAGTGCGGAAGTGTGAACGCAATACACAATTATATAAAGTGCAGCAGCAAGTATATAAAGATATAAAGCGTAAAGCAGGTAAGGTCCAATATTATTATGAACGTGAAGCTAAAGTAAATGGAGGTTAGTATAATAACATATTATTGCAATCCATGTTCTACAGGAGCATTCCCCGTGACAGCATTAGTATAGAGTATGCCAATTATGTTATGTAAAATAATGTATATAGTGTGTCAATTACCAATTATGTGCCAAGCTACAAGACGTGACAGCATTCAGTGGAAAAACAAAAGCAATCAGCATACAACATATTAATTGTAACGTGAACTTACAGTGGAACATTAAGAAATCATGCTAAGCACAAAATAAAATCGGCTAAGACATTATGAAATAATTAAATGTATAATTTATATATTTATTATTATTATTATTATTTTATTTTCTTATCAGAGTAATATTTAAAAAATAGATAGATTAACTTTAACTGAACAAAATAAAATTTCATATAAGTAACTTAGTAGTAAAATTTTAAAGTTTTCATAAAATATTATTCAAGTATTAGTGGCCTAGTAGTAAAGTGATAACTTGTCATAATATTAACCTTCAATAATATAAAATAATCCATACATAATGTAAAGCAATGCAATTGCTAATAAAAAAATGTAAAGCAATGCAATTTCTAATATAAAATAAATAATTATTAGCTAACATTCAATAATGTGAAGTTACAATAATGAAATCATATAAAAATGTAAAGCAAGTTAGGTAAATTATGCAATTGTATAGCAAGGATATATTATGCAATCTAAAATTGCAATAATTGGTACGTGCTGGAGCTAATGGCATCATGCAATCTAAAATTGCAATCATTGGTATGCGCAGGAACTAATAGCATCATGTGACAATCTTTATTTATTTATTTATTTAATAATATGTAAATGCATGAAATGAAAACAGAGTGCACAATCAACAATTATTGATGTAAAGCAAAATCAGTAATAATAAAATAATTGTAATGGAGGAACCACACAGCAGGTATTATGCAATAGAATATATTAAATGTATAAAGCTAAAACAATGTAATGAACAATAATTAAATGTATGATTATATATATATATATATATATATGTATATATATATATATATTTTTTTTACATTGTTATAGTTCTTCAGGAACTATTAATAATTTTTTTTTCAAAAACTTCTTCAAGAATTATGAGTTATTTGACTATTAATTTTATATATCCTGTAGGGATGTTTATGAATAAATTCTTCAGGAACCAATATTTTTTTTATGATATTTGTCTTATACATCCTTCGGGGATGTTTAAAATGTAAGTTCTTTGAGAACTTTTATAATATATATATAAATAATATAAATTAAAATTATAAAGAATAATAATAATAATAATAATAATATATTACTTCTTTTTAGTCTCAGTTGGTCAGAACCTCGTGCTGATAACGTGTTATAAAATAAACTAAAATTAAATGAGTATGGGAGAAGAAGATTTAGAAGAGGAAGAAAAACTTAAAGTAAGGGAGATAGAGGTATGAATGGGAATTAAGGGGTGTTTATTATGCTTGGGGTGGAGTCCTTATATAGGCAAAAATGGACATATACACAAATAATAAAATATTCATAACATGTAGTTTTTTGTTTCTAATCAATTAATGAGTCCAGATACTAATCCCTCGTCGTCTTTCTCTGTCTCTGTCGCCGTCAAGTTCCACCTTCGATCGATTGTTCTCTCAGTTTCGATTTCTTCTCTCTTCCTCGAGCTATCACCCACGATCTACTTAATAGGTACTAAACAAAGTTTCTAAATTGCTAATTTGAACTGAAGTTACTAATTTTTCCTTTTTCTGGAGTTGTTAATTTGGGAATTCTTATGCTTGCAATTTCTTTTTTGTTTGTGATTTTTCATTTGCTTATCTCCCTACTGTGAAAATTTAAAAGCTCTGCCAAGTTGATAAATCTTCACTTTAAATGTTGGTAGTTCTGTTCGGGGGTGGCCATATGAATTGCTCTTTTGGTTATCTCTTTTCTGGATCCTCTATTGTTCGTGGCTGCACCAAATAGGCTTAGTGGTATCATTAGGACCGTTATTGCATGCATATGAAGTGTTTGAAATAATGCTTGCGCGTGTGGTTTCATTTGTCTATCCTTCTGTTTTGAGAGAAGCACTGCAATATTTTTTCTCCCGCGTGTTACACCATCATGTCTTGCATTTATGCATTTTGTAGTCAAATTGACATGACCATGAGATGACTCTCGTTTTCCCCTTTGAATAATGATCATCTGAACGCCGTCAAGATTATTTTAAGTGTTCAGTTGTCTCTTGTGTGATTGATTGAATATCATCTCTCTTGATATGCATGTGGTGATAACTATTGGAGGTGCCGATTCAACTTATTCTCTTTGAAATTTTAGGTTGTCGCACATATTTTCTTCTTATGTGTAGTGCTAGCTATTGAGACTACATTCTAGAACTTGCTTGATTTCTTATTGAGATTGCAAAAATTTTGCTCGTATGTATGAAATAGGACATTATTGAGGCATTATATGCAGATTATTAACTAATAGCTAAATAACCACCCTATTCCCTTGCAACCCTATTGTGTCCTATATCCTTTTTGTGTAGCTGTTACTAGTCAAAATTGAAAGACCATGTCCATGAATGTAACTCTTTGGTGTGGCTGTGAAATTTAAATTTTTAGGTTTAATATATTTAGTTTAGGCTTACATTATTTTTCGCTTCTAAAAAAATCCTACAATTCACTTCTTATATAAAAGTTTATTTATAAATCAATCTCTAATCTCTATTCTCAATCAAAATTATAATTATTATAATGCTAAATATAAGTGTTATATTTAACCATGTTTTCATTTATATAGAAAAAATATTTATTTTGTTTTTTTTATATATAAAAAGTTCTACATTCTTTTTCCTCTTCACATAAAATTACTTTTCTTGTTAGTTCCTTAAAAAATGGACAAATTACACCCACTGCTTAAGGATTAAGGATTAACAAAAATTGCACTCAATAGTCCCCCCACCTCTCTCTGTTTTTTTATTTTTTATAACAATACCCTTCTCTTTATTTACACTACTTTAACTTTCTTCTCTTATATAAATAGTACATTGTACAGTGTACGATTTTGGCACACGATACGGGAAGAGTCGCGTCTCCTGCAAACGTCCCTTGGCAGCTGCACCCTGTACTTTCTGTCGGGTGACGTAGATGTTTTCCGGTGTGCGAGGTGTTAACCTGAACATACCAGTATAGGGAGAGTGCCTGATACGAGATTTACAGTCCAGAAGTCTACCTGCAGCGTTGGTAGCATAGTAAAGACGGATGAAATTACGTCCTTATCCTCGTATCGGTATCGAGACCGGATCAATAATTTTTTTTAAAAAAATGGGTCAGTCCGTTTTGACCCGCGTGCCATATATGGAATGCGGGTCGACCAATGTCTTTGGCCCATTTTCATATTCTGGCCTGGCCTGACCCGTATTTTGACCGGCTTACGTGGGCCTTGGCCCGACCCAACCTTTTGACCCGTTTTGCCACCCCTAATCGATTCATATGCCTTTCTGGACCTTTGACTCGCATGAATCGATTCATGGCTATGCTTGAATCGATTTATGACTTGTTATTTGTCAAATCTCTTACGTTTGAGGCTTGTTTAATGTGGGTTGAGTCTTGGTTTGTTTCCACCCTTTATTTTGTGCAAACTTTCAATTTCTAGAGCTAGTGAAATCCACCAAATTACCTAATGCACATTTAAGACGGTTAGCAATGTTTATGATTTCCGAAACCCGGGTTGTGAATAAAACTACATCGCGAAAACTTTTTCTTGGGTATTCGGGCATTGTTATTTATTTGGATGTTTTATTTCGTAGTTAATCTTAATCAAATACAAGAAAAAAAATACTTTACTCTTTCATTTTTTTAAAATAACTAGATTTTTATACTCTTTTCAATTTTTATTTATTATAAATTTACCTTTTTATTTATTATAAATTTACTTTTTAATATTTACTTCTCCTGTATCATACAAGACTTCCCCTCTTGCATTCATTTTATGGTTATGGTTTGCAAAACATGTTACTTAAATATGAGTACAATTATTCTTTTCATTCTTATTTATAAAAAAATTTAGACTGAAACACACCTATTAAGAAAAGATATTAATGTAATAATTTTTATAAAAAAGATATTTTCATATTTTAATTTTATCTTTATTTAAATTTAAATTCTACTTTAATGTTAATAGTAGCATTTTCTAAAACAATCGTAAGCATAAAAAAATATTAAATATTTTTAGGTAAGTAATTTTTATATTATAAATAAAACTATTAAAATATTTTTAGATGAATGGGGAGTTTGATTTTCCTTTATATACGTGTTATTCGGTTGTTTTTTGGAATTAAATTCTAGGAAAAGAAATAGAATTTATCCAACTAATATAAACATGGACCCAACAAAGTATTCATATATTGTTAAAAAAACATTTTTAAAAACAGAGTTTAATTTATATATACGATTAATGTAAAAACTTTGACACCATTAATCAATCAGAATTTATCTAGATATGATAATTAAAGTAATTATTACAAAAATTAAGGATATTACTCATATGATAATCTACGGATATAAGTATATAAAAAATTTACACTGACATGTATTTAAATTAAATTCTTAAAAATATATTAAATTAATATAACTATGAAAGAACGTATACATATATAGTTCTGAGACGAACCTTTAGAAAATGTTTTATGTTTTTGTTTTTATTTTATTTTTTATTATAAAATAAACATATTTTTTTTTACTTTTATTGTAAAAAAATTTAAAAACAGAAAATAATGTGAACATTTTGTAATTAAAAATAAAAATAATTTTCTAAAACCAAACTACCCCTCATGTTTTTCATTTTCTATTTTATCATCTTTTGTGATGCGTAATTTCATATGCAACCATCATATTATGTGGAACTAATCTCTGTCTAAAACTGCATTTGATTTCACATGCAACAGCCAATTCTACAAAAGATAAAGTACTTGATTAATTGATAAAGTACTACAAAGAATTTTCTATTATATCCACACAATCACATATATACTACAAAGAATTTTGGGTTGTCGCGCATATTTTCTTCTTATGTGTAGTGCTAGCTATTGAGACTACATTCTAGAACTTGCTTAATTTCTTATTGAGATTGCAAAAATTTTGTTCGTATGTATGAAATAGGACATTATTGAGGCATTATATGCAGATTATTAACTAATAGCTAAATAACCACCCTATTCCCTTGCAACCCTATTGTATCCTATATCCTTTTTGTGTAGCTGTTACTAGTCAAAATTGAAAGACCATGTCCATGAATGTAACTCTTTGGTGTGGCTGTGAAATTTAAATTTTTAGGTTTAATATATTTAGTTTAGGCTTACATTATTTTTCGCTTCTAAAAAAATCCTACAATTCACTTCTTATATAAAAGTTTATTTATAAATCAGTCTCTAATCTCTATTGTCAATCAAAATTATAATTATTATAATGCTAAATATAAGTGTTATATTTAACCATGTTTTCATTTATATAGAAAAAATATTTATTTTGTTTTTTTTATATATAAAAAGTTCTACATTCTTTTTCCTCTTCACATAAAATTACTTTTCTTGTTAGTTCCTTAAAAAATGGACAAATTACATCCACTGCTTAAGGATTAAGGATTAACAAAAATTGCACTCAATAGTCCCCCCACCTCTCTCTGTTTTTTTTTTTATTTTTTATAACAATACCCTTCTCTTTATTTACACTACTTTAACCTTTCTTCTCTTATATAAATAGTACACTGTACAGTGTACGATTCTGGCACACGATACGGGAAGAGTCGCGTCTCCTGCAAACGTCCCTTGGCAGTTGCACCCTGTACTTTCTGTCGGGTGACGTAGATGTTTTCCGGTGTACGGGGTGTTAACCTGAACATACCAGTATAGGGAGAGTGTCTGATACGGGATTTACAGTCTAGAAGTCTACCTGCAGCGTTGGTAGCATAGTGAAGACGGATGAAATTACGCTACTTTAACCTTTCTTCTCTTATATAAATATGTAAGAATAAGAAATCAAGGGTGGTGTGTGTGATTGGGAATAAATACACAGTGCAGTGTAATGTTATATAAATTTAAGAAGATCTCCATAGGGTGAAAAACAAGGGGTATTCAATAAAATTTTGTTAAATTATGGGTCTAATTTGCCAAAAAAAAGTTAGCACTTACAATTTGAGCAAACAACAAAGACCGACTCATAATTTTGTTTGATATAAGCATCAAAACATAATTTTGTATGTGGTGGACTGGGGACGAAAGCAAATTAGTGTGCATTTAAAAGAACTTACGGAGAGCTTACAAAAACAGCTTATAGTTTCCATAAACACTTTTGGCTAATTTTATTAGGCTTTTAAGTGTAGTTTATTAAAATAAATTATTTTTAGCTTATTCTATGGTTAAATTTATTTATAAGTTTTCATGTAAAATAATTTATTACATAAACTTTCAATTACACACATCTTAAAATTGAAACTTAACCAGATTTTTAATTACTATTTTTCCTTTTTTTTACACATTTTTATTTTTAGTTGGCTTTAGGGAAATGTTGAATATAAACTTTCAAAATGAAGTGTTTCATAAACCCTTGTTTGTTTTTGTGGTTGTGAAGTGCGAACTGAGAGGGCAGAGAGGGATGGGGAGGAGAATACTGAATGATGCGTTGAGGAGCATGGTGAATGCGGAGAGGAGAGGGAAAGCTACGGTGGAGCTCAACCCTATCTCTACTGTTATCTCGTCCTTTCTCTGCATCATGAAAAACCATGGTAATTTACCTTCCATTGATTTTTCGCTTCATAGATCTTCCCCACTTTTAAAATTTTCTTCTTTTTTATGAAATTTGGAACCCATTTTAACTGCATGCGAACTTCAATTCTTTGTTTTTCTCCATTTCCAGACTACAATGAAATTTATGGACCCTTTGTAACTATCTGTTTAAATGCTTTTTGTCCCTTCTATTTCAAATATTTTGATTAACTGGGCATTCTGTGACTGTAAACTCTGAAATTGGATCCAATACCATAATAGAACTGAATTTGTTATATCATGATATTTTGAAGAACTTAAAATTACTGATCTGATTATTGTTATTGTTATTTTCCATTACAAGGAGCATGTTCTGACGCCTGAGTATGTGAATTGTGAAATATCTCCTTACTCGTTTAGATGAAAATGGAACGCCCTAAACTTCACAAAAAGCCTCTAACATTCTGAAAATCATTACTACAGTGTCATGTGTAAGCTAATCTGGCATGAACTCTTGATAGGGTATATCAGGGACTTTCAAGTCTATGATCCGCATAGAGTGGGGAGGATAACTGTTGAACTACAAGGTAGGATTAACGATTGCAAGGCTCTTACTTACAGACAAGACATCAAGGCAAAGGATATTGAAGCCTACAGATTGCGTACTCTTCCTACACATCAGGTTGGTTAATGCTTAATGTTTTGTGTTCTCCAATGTTGTATGTATTGGATGCTAGTGTGCTAGAATTTTCGTTTTAAGAACAAAAAGTAATATGAATTCAAAGGAAAAAAAGAATAATCATACGCTCTCTCTTTCTGTGCAGTGGGGTTATGTTGTTATTTCAACTCCTGATGGTGTTTTGGATCATGAAGAGGCCATGAAAAGGAATGTAGGTGGCCAGGTTCTTGGCTACTTTCACTAATAATCATTACAATGTTATTATGGCCTGGTATTGCATCCAGTTATATTTCCAGATGAAAATTGGAAATGTTTTTATCTGGTGACAGAATGTTTTTCCTGGATATGAATGTTATAACAGCTCATGTATGATGAGTATGATGGATTGAATTTTATTTTATTTTTGATAATAAAAGTTTAGATGAGTTGGGTTTCGGAGATTTATCAGGAATAGGGTATGCCTCAATGCTCTATGAGTAGTTACAGATGATTTACAAAGTTATAAGTGAGATTGGAACCTGTAATTTTATTACTACAAGTTTAATCTTTAACCAATTTGACCAACTTTTGTTGGCATAGATGTATTGAATTTTATTTTTGTTATGAAAAATTCAGATGAGTTGAGTTTTGTGACTCGCCAAATTTACAAATTATTCATCAACAAAATCTTTATATTGATGGGATTTGAATCTCATTTTAACCACAAGTTAAATTTTTAATCAACTTCTGCGACCTTTGTTGACCATTGATGGGTTGAAGTTAATGTTTTATTATGCTAGACAAATAGTATGTCATCTTACATGTTTGGATTGTGAGAAAACGATAGAAAGAAATAAGAGAGGCTAAAAAATAAAGTCAAAATAGAATGAAAAAATATTTTGATTGAATGGATAAAATAAAGAGAAAAAAGTAAAATAATTATCTTTTACTTGTTTGGATGAGTAGAAAAGAGGGTAGAATGAAGTATAAATTAATTAAAAACAAATTTGAATACAAAAGAACCTTAAAAAAGGTTCTTGTGATATTTATGTGAATATAAAATTATTTATTAACATTTATTTTAAATATTATGAAATATTACTTATTTTTAAACTCTAAAAATAAACAATTCAATTCTTATTTTCTTTGCGGAAATTTTTTTGGTGTGCATTTTCTCTCCAACTACTTCATTCTTGTTTCCTTTCTTTCAATTTCATCCAAAGCAAACAAGGAATTGGTGTTAGTCTGCTTAAATTCAAAGTTGAATATTATCAAAAAGCAATATTTTTTTTCCTGAAGTCAAATTATCTAATAACATCTTTAAATAAAGACTATACAAGTATTCGAATTGGAAAAGGACAAAATATATGTTTAATTCTTTATATTTTTAGATTTTTAATTAATTCTTTGTCTTCTGTTGTTAAGTTGGTTCTTCATGTTTTGATTTATTAACTTAAAGCTAACTATTTAAATACAATTGTTAGTGGTTGTCATCATCTTTTATTGTATGAATTATGATTACCTATTTACCATCACATTTTCATGTATGTTGTCTGTAACATCCCGAATTTGATTTTTGGGTAATTTATGTTGGCTAATGATTAAATTTGAGAATGATAAATTATTCCTAAGCTTATAAATTAATTTTTAGAATTTACCGGGGTGCGTTTTGAGTAATTGTGGTTACCCGATTGGTTTAAAAATTAACTGAACGCATTAAATGACATAAACGCCTTAATACCATAAAATCTCAATTTCACTCTCTTACTTGCGTGGGTTGAAAAAGAAAAACAACATCCTCACCCTTTCTCTCACTCTCGTGAACCACATGCAACACAGGGAAAGAAAAACTAGTTCCATTTCTCTTTCACCCATGGTGCCATCACTCAATCTACTTTTTTATCTTCATTTTTCATCAATTAAAGAGCGGGTGTACCATCTCTTCTTCATCTTTCTCACTTGCGGAAACCATTGATGCTTGGAGAAAAGCTTCAATTTCTTAAATTGTTAAGAAGTAATTTCAGGGTTTGATCTCGCGTGGGCAGCTTTAGACACATTGGGGTTTTAACGTTCTTCAACTTTAAGTGATTTCGGAAGGATTTAAGGTGTTGGACAGCTTTGGGGTATTTCAAACTTTGGCTTCGGCGATCGACGACTTAAGTTGGAAATTGTTTTGGTTTTAGGAATTGTAATTGGAAAGCATTCGAAAGCGATTCGGAGTTGGTGTGTTGTTAAAAAAGTGTATCGGAGGTTGTCGGCGTATTTCAAAATTTTTGAGTTACCCGTTGGTAATTGGAGAGTGTTGGAAGGCTTCTTATGCTTTTGGGATTATCTATTCCAGATAGGGGGAACATTATATCTTAAATGTATAGATTATGAACGGATATGAGTATATATGCTTATTTATATTGATGAATTTGATATTGATTGATTGATACCTGATGAATTCTATGATGATGATGATGCTATTTGTGATCGTCAGCGATATATCGTTGGTTTGACTGACAATTTATAACTATGTTGGTTCCGTTCATGTGTATGCATGATGATGAACGAATGATTATAATTTTAAAGTGCATGAGGTTGCAATATTTGGATATGATATTAGCTATTGATCATTGAAAGTGCGCATGAGGTTGCCATTATTACTATATGTTGATGGTGATTATTAAGCTCGAGGTAGCTTAGTAAATGTTGTGTTGATGATTAATTATTGGTTGTTGCATGCTATACTTTTTGATATGTTATGGTGAAACCCTTGGTGATGGTAACCAAGTGGTAGCCCTTGATGATGGTAATCAGGTGGTTTATTGATGATTGATAATTATTTGACATAGCATTTACATTCAGACGCACATAAGACAGTAGGGGGCCTGTGATGCCGGCCCAAATGGGAGGGCAACCTGATGGTAAGGCACAAACCCTGTGGTGGTTTCTTTGGATTCCACAGCTGCCTTTGAGTGAGACTTAAGGCCTGAGTTGAGTTGCCGCTGTCACTGAAAGTGACTGGTGTTACATTATTGGCGAGTGGTTCAGTACCGTTAACAGAATTAATTATATATGGTAAAAATTTATACACTATAGTGTAATCCCATCATTAGAATCGGATCCGCATGCATATGCACTTGCATATAGTTATTGAGTTTTCAATGTTGTTGGACAACTTAGAACATGTGTTGTGGTGTTTGAGTGCAATTGAGGTAATGCAGTAAAGTTAAGTGATAATAAATGATGATGAGTTTAATGATTGTACATTTATTGATATGTTGTTGTAGAACTGGGTAGGTGTTGATATGCTAAGATTGAAATCCAGTTCAATATCTGTCGTTTAATATATATATATATATATATATATATATATGCTCACCTCTATAATTGTTGTTTTTTAGTGGGTTTGGATCGAGATAGTGATTGATGAGGGGTCACCATGCTCGTACAGGAGTTATTACATAAATTGTATCTAGACTGTATAGCTTTTGGTAGTATAGCCTTGGCCGACTTGCTTAGTGTATATTTCTGTTTTGATGATGATATACCTTGAATAGTGGATTTAGGTAGCTGATGATTTCATCGGAGGTCTAAACTATGTTTTGGATATCTGGGTTCATATATATGGTGATGATATAGCTTTATTTTGATACTTGGATGTGGTTGACCATGGATGGTCCTATATAGATAGCACTTGGTGCATTATGTCCAAGAATTGTGGAATTATACATTCGGATGCATCGTATGATTGATATGGGCAAGAATTGTACATTGCATTTGCATTTGAGCGGTATAAGCATTGGAAATGGTTTAATGAAGAGAAGTTAGAATTTAATGGTTCTTTGTGGATTTTAGGCATGAGACATGAACTGGAGAGGTCATAATGCATTCGGTGAGGTTTGGATACCTCTGGATGGTTCCGAACAACCAAGTTGGGGTTGAATAAAATCGAAAAAATTTCATTTAGGTTTTTATGGTTCTTTTAAACACAAGGATATTTTATTTTGGTATCAGAGCAGACTTAAAAAGTCCAAGGCCAATGAATACTTATTATATGCTACAAATTGTGTGATAATACGTGATAAACTGCAAAGGGTTGGAATGATGATGTGATCAATTGAGAATAATTGTGTAGTACATTGTGTGATTATACATTGTTAAAACGAGTTAGTGAATGGGTACCAAGTGATAAAAGATCAAAATGAGGGCCGAGGTCTAAATGATGAATGAAAGGCCAACAGTGGTTGTGTATGTATATTTAAAAAGGAGTGTGATGTATTGAAGTAAATTGAATTGTGAAATGGAATGGAAGTTTCTGGAATGGTGTGAAGGGTTAGAGAAATATAGTATATTGAATGATGGTCAGGTGAAAAAAATATGTTTATGAGGCCATGGTATGGTCAATAAGGAGAATAATGAATATTAGGTGACGATTGGAGTAATTAAAGGATGGGTCAAGTTGGAAAAACAATAAGGATAACGGGAACTAATGTATGGTTGTTCTGAGCTCTACTCGACGTTGACTTTAGATTAGAATAGTAGTGCTAGCCACCCTGAATTCTTTCTAATGTCAATTTGGTGTAGAATCAGTAGGTAAGTTGAGATGAATAATTTATATTATGATTAATCAGGTGCATGAGATCTTGAGGAGTGGTTAAACTGTTACCTAATCTTTACATAGCCTTAGCTATAAAGTGTTGGACTACTGAGATTGATCACCTCAGATGGTTACACTGGTAGTCGAGGCCGTGTGAAATTGGGAGAATGGGTGTACCATAGACATTTATGTAGTAGAGTAATGAAGAACAAAAATAAGACCATGTGACCAGTGCGAGATAGTGGATGAGAGATGAAATGTGTTCGCTTAGGCATATTGGGCCAATATCTGATTAAGTTAAACATAAAGTGAGGATTGGTTATTCGATAAAGATTAATGAATTAATGAGGTTGATTATATATGAACAAATGCATTAGTTTTAAGCTATATAAAAGAAGAAATTGTGCATTTATATGTTTTATGAGGTAAATTAGGAACTGTTGCATCATACTATGTTGATGATTGAAAGCTATATGGGCAGGTTCTTATGGCTTATGCATTTGTTATTTGTGACATGTGATTTCCATTTGCATTGTATTAAGTTTCAAGAAAAAGAAATCATGGTTTTATGAGTTTTTATGTGGAAATTATGTACTAATATTGTTTTAGTGATTATTGTAAGGTGTTAGAACCCTTGGACTGATTTAATATGCATTATAAGATATTTAAGAATGGTGTAAATTGATTAAATGTCAAAGGATTCAAAATCAGGCAATATGGTTATATGATTTTTGCATGAAGACATGTGTTTTCAAAGAACTAAGGTAGTCATATTTTGATCCATGAGGTTATAGAACCTCCAGACATGTTTGAAATCATCTTTAAGGGAAAAGAAGCTTGTTGAAATTAGTTTGGTCCTATTTGGTTAGGAATTGAATGGTCTAGTTGCTTAAAATGACCTAAAATGGTCAAAAATACAAAATCTGCATATTTTCTTCAATTTCTAATATTTTTGAGTTTCATCAATTGGAGTAAGTCATAATTAGGATATGGAAGGTGTCCACAAAGTTTGGCACGATTTGGAGGTCATTTGACTAAGAAGAGCATTCATGTAAATCAAATTGGAACTTGAGAATTGTGCAGAAAAAATTCTGCATAATTTGGCAAGAAGGCAGCGATGGTTTTTGGCGCGTGGAGATCGGTGTGATGAGAATTTGGCTCGGACATCAACACGGAACTTGTAGATAATCTTCTTATTGAAATTTGACCATAAGTTTCATTTAAATTAGAGGTCGGACGCAGCAGACATGCTCGTTTTTCTGAATGTTGTTGTTGCTGCCAAGCTGTTATGACAGCTTTTGAACCTGCAACTTCCATACAAAATTAAGATTAATCGGGGAAGAATTAGCTCTTTATGTCTTCACGACAATTTTAGAACATTGAGTTAAGAAAATTATGGGATTAGACTCATGTTGATCCGAGCACTAGAGCCAAGGATATACACTTTTTTTTAAAACTATTCGCTGTTGAAATTATGCTATGACAACAATTAATTATGCCACTTTGCATGAAATTCGGAAACAAACTGTAAGGAATTTGGACATTTAGCCTTCATGAAAATTGAAGATAATTGAGATACCGAACCAATGAGAATGGAACTGTCCTAAAATGAGACCTGTAGTGCGAGTTATGTAGGAAAAATCAATTCATGTTTTGCTGCAAAAAATTCAACAACAGATTCAGTATGAAATTTGAGCACTCGGGGTGTGTTGGATATCTGGATTCATGTGTATAGTGATGATATAGCTTTATTTCGATACTTAGATATGGTTGACCATGGATGGTCCCATATAAATAGCACTTGATGCATTATGTCTAAGAATTGTGGAATTATACATTCGAATGCATCGTATGATTGATATGGGCAAGTATTGTACATTGCATTTGCATCTGAACGGTATAAGCATTGGAAATGGTTTAATAAAGAGAAGTTAGAATTTAATGGTTCTTGGTGAATTTTAGGCATGAGACATGAACTGGAGATGTCATAATGCATTCGGTGAGGTTTGGATACCTCTGGATGGTTCTGAACAACCAAGTTGGGGTTGAATTAAATTGGAAAAATTTCATTTAGGTTTTTATGGTTCTTTTAAACATAAGAATGTTTCATTGTCATTGTCTTGACCATGATAGTGACTGCACATTATTGTTATTGTGTTAATTTAAAATTAATGGATGATTAACTTAAACTGAAAATAAAATATATAGGATCAAATTGATATGAAAGTATGAGATTAAAAAATAATAACAAATGATTAAATATATATCTTAGTAAAATTCTTCAAATAAATATTAATAAAGTTTAATGAAAATGTGTGATTAATTTATTTATCATAATTAAGTTAAAAGCATATAATTTTAATATATAAATTTTTATATATGTTGAATCGACAAATTAAAGGGCCGTTTTTTAAAAGTCCAAGTCGGATTTCTTTAGTCAAGTAGGCTTTTTAGAAAGTTTAAACGAGCTAGGTGTTGAGACTTTGGTAAGTATATCAAATATTTGTTGTAATTTTAATTTAGTAGTAAAATTATCGTATCCATAGGAACTTGTATAATAATTGACAAAATAACAATCTATATTTCTAAAATCATTACAAAACTATATACAATATATTTATAAATATGCACAATTAGTTGTTAATGGTGGAGGATAGTGTAATGATGATAAAAACATAGAAACCAACAATAAATATAAACAAAAGCGTTGGGGTTAAGTTTCATCATCCTACATCTCAAGCATATCTTATCCTACCTAATACAATTACATAATTCAATCAAGCCAATGTAACATAAATTTCATTAAACCCGATCCCTTTGCGAATAGATCTTAAGTCATTTTCTCAAATATCAATCACTCGACTATTAGACAAAAGCCCTTGCATTACACATTGACCTTAACAACCATTAAATTCAACTATATCCTAAGTGAAGAATATAATGGGTATTTTATTCCTTAACCCGTGCAGAAACCCCAAACACACATGTGAAATGTTCTCCTGTTTGAAACAAATGAAATCCTAACATTGATGAAAAATCATAAATTGTATCATCCCAGTTTTAATTATTGTTTAATTTTTATTAATCGAATACTTACTCAGGAATGTTAAATTAATTACTTAAGGGTACGTAAATTTTTAAAATTTATCTGGATAAGTTTCAGGTAACATGGAATTATCAGATTGGTTTAGAATATACTACAAAATTCTTAAATAAATTCTTTATTCTATATTGTGAAGCATGAATAAATTCTAATAAAAAACAAGTGCCATTGCTTGAGTCAACTACTAGTATTATAATAAGGGGTTATTTAATTAGTGCTATATGAGCATTGTTTGAAAAAGAAAAAGTATAATTCTTTTATTAAAAATTACGTAGAAATTACTTTAAAATTAGGGTGGATGTATTTTAATGACATTTTTATATGAAAAGTTTCCAATGCGGTAAAATGTGATAGATATTCAAAAAATTCCCATGTTACTTGGTTATATATGGTAAACAAAAAAGAAGTGTGCCCCTTTCCGTGTAATGTGTTATATATACTTATGGGTCTCATTTGGGCAGGAATAGTTTAAATATGTCATTTTGTAGGTTTTTTGACAGGATTAGGGTCCCTTTTAAAAAAATTTATAAGAATGGGGTATATGTTCGAAAAATTAATGGTTTGGTGTATAAGTTGTCAAATCATCTTTGTAAACCGCCTAAGCAGGATACGTTTTCTAGGAGTCGTTGCATGAGAAGGCGAGTTCCTGCATGGATGACAATGGCAAGCATGCATAGAAACCGTCTCCTAAAGAGACGGTTTTAGGTGCTTTCATCTGACCCCTTCCTGCATGACGCGACTAGACCCAAAAACGCCCGATGGACCGACGGTTTATCCAGCTTTTCAGACTGACGTGACTGCACCCCGAAACCGCCTGGTGGACCGACAGTTTCTGCAGCTTTTCAGACTGACCCACCTGCTCTCTAAAATGCCCTGTGGACCAGCAGTTTAGGCACTGATTAGAGCAAAATTTTGCCTTTAAAACGTGAGGCTCCACCATTCCCACCGTGTGCAATTGTGGTCCCTTTGCAAATTCTTTGCTGTTTCTCCATTTTCTCTCATTCTTTCTTTCGTTAGGCATTTTGAAAGCTGAAGTTCCAATGAAGGTTAAGTGCGCAAGTTGATCCCTTTTGGCTTATTTAAAAAGGTATGTTTTTATTGTGGTCCCTTTTGAGTTATTTTAAAAAGTTAGTTATATTTTTATTGTAATATTTAATTTTTATATGTTTAATGTTAGAGAGTTAGTATTATATTAATGTTTAATTAGTAGTAAGGTCAATCGTGAAATATTTAGAATCATACTAGTTTTAGGGAAATATTGTGTAGGGATTAGGGATAATATAGTTAGTAAAAAAATGTTAAACTAATAAAATACTAAATTGTTAAACTATTTTTGTGGTTGGTAAAACATGTTAGTCTCATTAAATAAGATTAGTAGTATTTTTTCACTAGCATGTAATTAGTGGTATAGTTAATGTTAAATATTTGGTATTATATTAGTGTTTAGTTAGATATTGTTTAGGGTTTAGGTTTGTAATTTAAATTGGAAAAATTATTATATTTAATAATAAAAATTATTAAAGATATATTTGAGTAAATATTTATTATTATATTTCATAGTAACTATATGTTTATTAAATAGTTATATATTTATTAATAAATATATTAGAAAATATAAGATAGTTTAATAAATATATTTATGAATGACAACATATCAAGTTTTAATAAATATATTAGTGTTAGTTATTAAATATGTTTCAATTTAATACATAAATGTAGGTTTGGTGACAATTATATTTAATAAATGTCATTGTGTTTTTCAAATGTGGCATGTAATATTACCAAATATATTTCACCAAACAATTGTTACTAGTTTATATCATGCTTAACTATGTGATTACAATCAATAAGTTCATGCTTAACTACCTGATTACAATCATTAAGTTCATCACTCAGACGTTGCTCTGTGAGGTTGACCCTGGTGTTGATTGAGGGCACTGACGACGATTATGTCCTGTTTGTTTACATCACTGACATTTTGATTGTTTGGGTTGCGAGTCCGTCCAATCCATTTCATTGCAGATGCGTGATGATTTGGGTTGTCCCTTTGGACGCATCCGAGCTGGGTCACGAAGTAGTTTCCACCCAACGTTAGTGTCAGGGATATCATCGTCATTGCTAATGGGGAACCATTGACTAGAGTATGCATTCAGCACATTCTCTTTTGTGTAAACAGGATGAATAAATTGGAAGTAGTCAACGCTAACAACCTGGCACGCTACAATAACGTGTGAGCACGAAAGCTTAAACGCTTGAAACCGTCCACAATCACAAGAAAGGTCACCAGATATTGTTACTGCATATTTTCGACCACCTCTCTATATAACCGGATCAAATCTTTCCTCAACCTCAAAGCGATTACCCAGAATGTCAAACTTCCTCACCATATGGGTGCAAGCCATTGTTTATTTTTCCCAAGTTCATCCATCAAGTTTTTAGTGTATCGGTGTCCTTCCCCGAACTCAGCCCTCGCACGTCCCCCACATCGAACAAAGTACTCCACCATCCATGCATATGTACACTTTACCAACATGGTGATCGGCATGTTACGTGCCCCCTTTAAAACTATTGACGTATTCAGACAGGTTGGTGGTCATGTGACCAAATCTCCGACCACCTTCTTCGTATGCCAAGCTCCATTGCACTTTAGGGATTCCATCTATCCACACTGCAATCTCAGGACTCACCTCTCAAAATTTGGCCAACTTTCGATCAAAGACAGGCTTAGATGTAGTATAACCTACATACAACCACCACTGACTAAAGTTAACATTTGAGGCATAAATTACAATAAATAAAATCAAACAGTACATTGTGGAGTCTAAGTACCAAGTTTAAGAAGTTCCTGCTTTAACGTGTCATACTTGAACTTGTTGTTGAAATTACTGGCAATGTACCTAATGCAGAACACATAATACGCATTTGGGGGTTACCATCCAATTTGGGGATTTGAGACAGCTTACTTAATACTTTGGTGTCGGTCTGAGATAAGACAGATGCCGGTTTTGGTTGTCACATGAATTCTAATTTGAGCCAGAAACTAGGACCACGCTTGTAAGGTCTCCCCCTCCACTAGTGCAAATGCAACAGGAAGCACCAAGTTATTACCATCTTGGGTCGCTACAATTAACAATGTATATCGATATTTCACATAAAGGAATGTCCCGTCAACCTGAAAAAGTGGCTTACAAAACTCAAACGCAGTAGTAAATTGTTTGAATGTCCAGAAAACTTGTTTGAAAGTATGTAATCTTGTATCTATCTGACTTTCGACATGGAACTCGGTGGTGGTAAGTTCAAATGCTGATCCCGGTGCCACTAAACACATTCTAGACAACCAGCGAGGCAAGAAACTATACGACTCGTCCCAGTCACCAAACACCTTAACAATAGCCTTCTGTTTTGCCTTCCACGCCTTACTGTATGAGACTGTGAACCCATATTCAGCTGATATCCTTTCTCGAATCATTGAAATTGCAACAGACAGATCCTGATTTACCATCCTTGTTACATAAGTTGTTAACAAACAACATGATTAAGGTGAACCCTAAACTCTAAACCAAATAATAACAGCTGGGCTCAGATAGTAAACCTAGTATGCATGAACAAATGAACTCAGAATCAAGCTTCAGATGATCTTGTGTAAGCCCAACATTCACACATGTATAGGGCCCAGCCTACTTGCTGACCACCCAGCTATTTGTTTACTTTGATAACATTGCTCTCATCCTCCACCCACATCCATCAATTTGATTAGGACATTTTACAGATAAAAAGGTGGGTTTTGATTCAAGTACAATGTAGGTTTGGTGTTTCTTCATGGAATACTGTTTAAGTGCCATTTGGATCTCAGACTTTGATGTAAACTATACTCCTACATACAAATCATCACCCACATGCCAATCATGTTCGTTGTCAAACCCTTGCAAATGTTGATCTTTATCTCGGTGGCCTAAATTGATGTTGGTGTAATACGGTGGTGAGCTCCAATATGGTAAACTTCCTGCATCATTTTTTAAGCCTTGTCAAGTTTTAGTGGACGAAACCCACGTCTAGTAAAATGCCTTACTTTATAAAGTACTAACCTGTCGACCCAGATGCAACTTGGCCAGGTAAAATTATCGTAACACTTTGTGGATTTCCTATAGTTGACATTGACCTGGCTGACTCAAACTCACCTTCAACATCTGTGTCCATATCACTATAATTTGGGATTTCTCCTTCATCATATTCATCATCCTCACTACTATCACATTCCTCAGTCACATTATAATCAGAATCATCATCATCATCTGACAGGCTGATATTATTTTCAGCTTCATAACATAACACGAATCAAAGTTTCAGACTTATACTCAAAAAACTAAATATGAATTACTTTTCATTTAAAATTACCTTCAATTTGTGTAAGACATGCATTGGAACGTATTTCATCGTTTGCCATTAAAGGGACCACAACATCAACATCAACATATATCTCAACCGCAACCATACTAAACTGTAACTCAAACATTCTTAACAAAGTAACAGAGTATTTTTTACTTTTTTTTATCTACATTCAACCTACTGGTTAATTGTGTAATGACCTATGTCAATCCTAGTTCTAAAGTAACAAAGATTCTTTCCCTCAACTGCTCCATGGTAATACCACACTTAACCTGCATCAACGTTCTATCACCCTCAAATGTGTACCCTTCGACGCCTTCATATTTTCACCCATTTGTGTATAGAATCACTATTATCGGAGAAGTCATTCCTACAACCACTAGTTGATTTACTCAGACAAAAATTGTTAGATTTCTTTTACATAGAACACATATATATTCTACAAACACAAAATATTAGGGATAACAAAATTTTTATAGAATATATGTTCTATAAACAAATATATATTTTACAAACACAATTTCACAGCACATATTTACTATTCTATAAACACAAAATATAACTTCTAGCACAATATATATTATCAATTTTATATACATAATAACTTTCAACAGTAAAAAACATTCTATAAACCCTAAACAATATATATATTCTATAAATATATAAACAACAAACAAAATTATACAGAATATATATTTAATAAGATCTTAAATTCTACAAACAACATATATAAATAATAAATATATAAACAACAAACAAAATAAAATAGAATGTATGTTTAACAAGAATTTATATACATAGTTTACTAAACATACTTAACATAGTTTACTAAATACAATATTGTCCCTAACATAAATAAACACTAATATAATACTAACTACTTAACATTAAACATACAAATAATTAAACTTTAACATTAAAAATACAACTAACCTTGTTAAATAAACCCAAAGGAACAACTTTCTGGAAATGGACCAACTTTAACAACTAAAATGTTAAAATGAATGGAAGAAGAAACTAGAGATGGACCACAAATGCACAAATAAAATGCAACAAGATGCTGCAAATGGACCACAGACGCACTAAGGAAATGGAAGCAGAAGCTGGAAATGGAGAAATGCACACTTCCACCATCAGAACTTCACATTTAAATGAGGCAAATTGTGGCCTCAGTTACCGTGAAACCATCAGTCCACCAGGAGGTTTCAGAGAGGCCATGGACATATCAAATCGGGCTGAAAAGGACCCTGAAAACACCCTTTAACCAGGCGGTTTCCACTCTTCCAGGGTCACATCACATCGTCTGAAAAGGGCTCGGAAAAGGACACTAAAACCGCCCTTCAACCAGGCGGTTTCCAGCCTGCTAGGGTCACATCACATCGCCTGAAAAGGGCTCTGAAAAGCACACTAAAACCGCCTCTTCAGGGGACAGTTTCAATGCATGAATGCCAAGTGTCAACCATGCAGAAACTCGTCCCCTTGGCAAACAAGTAACAAAAAACGTAGTCTGATCAGGCAGTTTGTAATATATGATTTGACTACTTGTACCCTAGACCAACAAATTTTTTTAAATGTACACCATTCCTATAATTTTTTTTAAAACCACCCCTATCCGGTCAAAAACCCCATTTTGTATCCCCTTGTGTGTAATGTGTTATTTTTTTACCATTTAATTTTCTTTTAGTTTCGAATTTAAATCCTATCTTAGAGAGCGGATTATGAGTCTTTAAAATTCTGAAGGGTCTTATTTGTGTTTATTGAAAGATTTTATTACATTTTATTTTCTTAATGAAAATACTTTTCTTTTATTTTCTGGTATTAACTTTTTAATTCTATTTTTTTACCACATACATTCTCCTTTAAAGGCAATACTGCTCCAATAGGGAACATTCACATCATGGTGAAACTAACTCACCCAGCAGGAATTTTTGCATTCACAAGACTCAAATTTAAAACTTTGCTTAAGAGGAATCAAACATGTATGTTTCTATTTTTGTTTTGATCATTATTATTACATTTTAATCATTTTAAAGTGATCCCGATTATCTTCCATTTCAAAATTAAGGCAATTTTATTTGTTTTAATTACTTATTATTTCTTTCCCATTTTAGTTTCTTTCTTTTTTAAGCGTAATCTTTCCTTTCCAGTCATGACTTTTCTCCCCTCTCTTGAAATTGTGACTAGGTTCATCCAAGTATACCGATTTTGCTAGTTTTGTTCTTGCTTTGACAAAGGGGTCCATTATATCGTAGGGAAACGTATGAATAAACCCTAAAGTTAGTATGAATCATACGTCTCAGCCATAACATTTTTCCAACATACCCTGAGGGCTTAGGTTATTGGTTAGCATTTTCCTTATATTATGGTTCTGAAAAATATATTAAAAATAAACTTGTTATTTTAACTAAAAAAATTTTATTTTCAAATTTACTTTTAAAAATAAAAAATCAAATATTCATAACCACCCCTATTAAATCTCATTTAACATATTAATTTTCTTGATGTCATATTATATGTATGTATGTTTACGATTGTCCTTCATTGGAACTTATTTAAAGGATCTCTCCATTAAAAATAAAATTTGTATTAAATAAAAACATTTTAGATATGGTATAATCAAACAAAATAAAAATTAGTAAAAATTCACTTATTTTTTATATCACCATTTAACTTTTATTTCACATTCAAATACATATGTAATATTATTCTACGCTTTTTTAAATGTCAATCTTTTTGGATGGAATATAGAAAGTGTAGACTAAAGGAGTCAAAATAAAACGTTTTAAAGTAAATGAGAATAATAAAAGAAGAAAGAGAAAAGTAATGCATAGAGATAAATGTAGATGAGTATGGATGGGTGAAAGCCTTTGGAATTTAGCTTATAAATATTGACGCCAAACTTCTAAAACACATCAAAGAAGGTGAAACTTTCATAAAATGGCATCTCGTGTCTATCAACCTTACCTTCTTGGAATTTTGTGCATAGCATTGGTTTTAGCTTTAGGTAACTAATTAAAATTTATTTTTAACTTTTATGTTGTATAAGCAAAATCATGCTTGTTTTATTTCGTTGGAATTGCTCCTTTGGTGTAACTTTATTTTAAAGGTTACTAATGGAGGAGTGACATATGTTTAATTTTCTCAAACTAAAAATTTCTTTTCGAGTTTTATGAATAGAAAAATTTCTACCAAAAGAATTTATCCTATTGTGATGCGAGGATAGGCATTATTAAAAAAAAGCTGAAATTATGAGTTGAAAGAAATAAAAGTTCTTAACATTTTCTTTTACAATGTGTTTGTTCTGATAAGAAGCTTGACAACAATAATTTTTGAGAAAGAAAACTCATGTATGAGAAGTTTTTCTCTTGTTTGGTTTATTTTGTTATGATGCTATGAGATGTTTTTATTTTAAGAACTCATTATCTTCTTTTCTCACACAACCGCGAGAACAGACATGAAAAAACTAAAGCACAGTGGGTTTTTTATTTTATTGAAATGACAAAAATGTCTATTAAAATTTGGAGTTTGAGTCACTTGTTTTTCTTTTAGTATTAGAACTTTCTTTCTAACATATTTTTATTCTTTTAATAAATAAATAAATTTTTATTTTTATACCATCTACAGTAAAATAGGAGAAAAATAATACCTTATTTTTAAAAATTAAAATTTTCAAATAAATTATTATATTTTTTAAAAATATATCCTTTCTTCTTCAAAATAAGCTATTTTTTAAAAAAGTGAACATTATAAATAACTTAATTGTGCAATTATGATGATTACAGGGTTAGCTAGCGGTTCAAATGAAGAAGAAGAGAAATTATGCTTTGATCCATCACAGTCATGTAATCAAGCAGATTGTATGAAGAGGTGTATTAGTGCGGGTCGTATTAAAGGGGGCAATTGTATTGGAGTATCTTTATTGTTATATAGGTGTTGTTGTTTTACCTATTGATGTATGGAAATTAAATTAAATTAAATAAAACATACACACCCTTTGGGAAGTATGAATTTTGAGTAAAAGCCTTGATTATGTAATTATTTAAAATTAAATTTCGTCATTCACAAGTATAATTCTTATTTTAAAAGACGTCCTTGTCTGTTATTTTTTTTTATTTCTAGGGTAAAGATTTAGATGTTGAATAAATTTTGACTTAGTAAGAATAATTAAGCCTATAAGAGTTATCTTTAAAATAAAATATCCACTTTTTTTTACAAAATAATTAAGAATTTTGGTAGAAAAAGATAAGAACTGTTTAATTTAAACAATTCAATTAAGATGTTTTTCTTTCATTTTTTTCAAAAAACTTAAATATTTTGGGTAACGACAACTTTTAGATATTAATAATAGGTATATGTTTAAAGTTTATAGGTAGAAACATTTACATCTTAATTAATAAAATAACATTTATGACTTCATTAATCTAATGAAATTATGAGTCACGACACACGTAAAAAAATGTAATTTTTTCGTATTTCTTATCTAAATATAAGAAATTTATAACAATTTTTTCATTTAAAATATTAATTTCTAAATTAGCTGTATCAATTATCTCAAACTATCAACCTTTTTCATCTGTGTAAAGAATTGTATATTTATTTTAAAAATTAAATTAAGATAGTTTTTTATTTTAAAAAGAAGTTAAGATAATTGCAAAGAACTAAAATTCTTGGATAGAAATGCCCGTATATGTTTAAAATTTATAGATAAAAATCTTTATGACTTAATTAATTCCATTAATTTACACCAAACGTTAAATTTTTATTTTTTAAATTTTAAGGAATTTACAACACATGTTAAAATAGTTCGTATAACGAAATAAATCTATTTAAATTTATTAAAAGAAAACATATAAAACAGTCTTTTGTAAGCATCAGTCTAGTCTTTAATTTTGAGATCAATCATTTTAGTTATTTTTTATGGACTAAAATGATTGTTTTCTTTTGCTTACTCAATGAATAAAGTGATTGATTTTAAACTAGAAACTAAAATGATTAATTGATGTATCATTGAGAATTTTAGAGATTCACTCAATTTTTTAATCTAACCATTATTTAACCTAAAAAAGAAAGTAAAATTTTATTAGATAAATTTAATTAATATTATAGTAACCTAACTCCCCTTTAACTATAAATTTTTATTAGATAAATTTAACTAATATTATAGTAACTAATAAATTTAGGGCGCAATTTTATGGACACATTGCAAGAATTTTTATTAGTGTCTTTCAGGCATTCGAAGATGAGACTCGTTCCTAGTTTTTCAGAAAATCCACCCACAGCATCCTTTTTAGCGGAAGGAATTAATTTTTAAGGGTCCCACAAAAAACAAATTTCTCTTCACCTGTGTTCCTTCCTTACCAAATCATTGAAATTCCCAAATATCTTCTCAATTCATGTAATATTCTAGTGATTAAAATTAATTATTCGCGTGGAATGGAATTAATAAATAAATTATTTAAGTATTAGTGTAAATTATATTAAATTAATTGAGGAAATTTTGATTGGTGGTGAAATTAAAATAAAAAAATTATTAAGGGTGATTAATTAGGAAATTGGATTTAAATTAAATTGTGATTATGAAATATTAATTATCATAGGGTATTATCTAAAAGAAACTATAAAAGAAAAGAAAACAGAAATTAATTTAAAAATGAAAAGAAAAGGCAAAAGAATAAGAAAAATAGGTGAAATGATGATTTTACCCTCCCTTCCCCCTCACCATTCATGTGAAACTTATTCTCCTTCTTCTCTCGTCCATGGCTGTGAGTGCAAGGTGGTGATTGGCCCTTGATTTCTCGTTGAAAGCTGAAATTGAAGACACCATCGTGATTGAGGAAGTGATGTGAGCTTATCGGTATGTTCAATTTCATGTTTCCTCATTTTCTCTCTCTAAACCAGGCATGAGGTTGCCATTGATAATTATGATGCTTTGATAATGATGAACAATATGAATTGAGAATATGAATGATTTGTTGCATGCCATGATTGATTATTGATTTGGATATCGACCCTCGATGATGACAACTTAGTAGTGGCCCCTGGTGATGGTAATTAGGTGGCTCCTGGATGATTCATAATTGTTTAACATGGCATTTATATTCAAGACACATATAAGACTACATGGGACCTGTGATACTGGCCTAGATGGGAGGGCGACCTTTGGATAGGTACATACCATGTGGTGGTTTCTTCAGATTCTACAACCGCTTTTGAGTTGGACTCAAGGCCGCCCGACAACACCTAAGTTGAGGTGGCGTTGTCACTGAAAGTGACTGGTGTGGTAATATGGACGAGCGGTTCAGTACCAGTAAAAAGATACAATTATATAAGTTGAGAAAATTTTATATACTACAATATTAATCCCATCGGTGAGGTCGAATTCACATGCATATGAATTGACATACAGATTGAGATTGTAAAGTTGTGGGACAATTATGAACAATGATCTTGAATGTGGTTTATTTAATTTGTGATGATATATGAATATAGATTGATTTATGCTAAATGGCAATTAATAGCTTGATGATGAATTGTGATGATTAATGACTAATATGGTCAGTGCTAAAACTGGATAAGAAGTTGTATATGTTGAGGTTAAATCCAATTTAATATTTGTCATTTAACATATATATGCTTTGTAACACCCCCTTATATACACGAGATATATATAAAAAACTTTTAGAAAGATATACATATTTATCACTCTTTATCTCGCGTATACAAGGACGTATATACATCTGATTTCCTTTGAATATTGAAAGTAAAAAAAAACATTGTCTTTCAATATTTGTCCATAATGATAAAATAATTTATAGAAATCATAAATGATAAATCATTACCGTATTATATCCGGATGGGAAAGTTTATCAAAGTTTAACCTTTACCTTGTTACAATTATCTAACTTGATATTGTAATAAGGCAAGGTAAAACTAAACTATACCTCTACTACAAATGTGACCAATCATTTCCTAGTCCTTGAATTCATCGAGTTTTGGAACTCTACTCTTGTCATATCTCTTCATCTATCTGATTGAGGATGAGACCACTTTACGCTCTTGTAATTACATATCCTTCCATCTTGAACCGCTAGCTATATATCACATAACATATATTTTAGACACAAAATTCAAACAAGAAGGAGTGAGAAACAGAATATAATACTTTACAGATAAGACATAAGCATAAGGGTTTTCACAAACTAATAAATTAATATCATTCAAAATTTCATACATAATTAATTATAAATATAGGGTTCTCACACACATAACAATCATACTTTCATTCACAATCATACAGAATATCACAATCACATGTATGACATGTAATGTTTTTCATACTATCTCATTTAGTTTATGCATGTGCGCCCTTAAAGTTTTAATTTACACTGGGTCAACCAGGAGTTTACACTGTTCCATAATTCCGATAATAACATAAATGTCTTTGTAGCATATGAACAGCTCAACTGACGTGGAAACACTTAGACTGAGAAAGTTTTTATTGTGAAAGTACCCGACACTAGGGAGCGACCCCAGGTCACCTGAAGCACCCTTTCACACTCTCTCATCCCAAGGTTCGCATTTGAACCTCCTCTAATGTATCCTCGGTTTCTATAATCCGTCCCCAGGCAACATCACATCTCATTTCTTTTTAATGATTCATGATGCATGAACTACTCGCATATTTAGTTGGTTAAGACTTTTAGAAACTCAATTATTAAATACCATAAAGGTTCACAAATAATCTCAATAAACTGTACATTCTCATAATTTCTTCTTTGAACTTCTATTATACAGAATAAATTTAGTATAGTCTTCGAATTCATATTTCACCAAAATTGAGTTTCCAAGCCTTAAATATCTCAAAACTTTCTCTTAAAAAAACTTCACATATTTACTTAATCTTTCTCAATTTGAATCTTAACTAGATTAAGTTTTAGAAATCTCGACAAAATATCTTTTAGTTATTTCATTGGGGAAAACCAAAATAATTTACTTTAAACTTCTAATTTCTAAAAGAAAATAATTTTAAAATCATTAACTAAGAATACTTAAAACTATAAAAATTTTCTTTAATTCAAGAATTAATTATCTCAACCTCTGATTTTCATAAAATAGCTTCTTTCTAATACTAGATTTTATTATAGAGATTAAAAATAAAGTTAGTGAAAATTATTTCTAAGAAGAAATAAAAGACTAAAATAATGATAAAATACTTTCTCTTAGAATAAAAATTTAAAGAGTAAGGTAACAAAATTCTTACTGAGTTTTAACTTTCCGTCATGCTTGCTATATGCTCAAACTCCATATCACAAGGTCATCCATCATTCATCAATCACAATCAAGTATTGTAATATCATCAATCACAAATATTATTAATCACAGTCTAGTATTATAAATCACAATATCATTAATCAAAATCAAATATTATTAATTATAATCAAATCAAATCAACTAAATATCAGTCATAAATATAATTCAAATTTTAATAGTTATTTAGATTAATAAGATTAATTTTAAGTCTTTATATTCCATTCCTCACATAGGTCTATGTAGGTCCATATAGTCCAATCCTCGCATAGGTATAGTTCAGTCCATACAGGTCATAATAGTCCAAGTCCTTGCATATGTTTAGTCCAGTTCGCATAGGTTATCCAGGTATTTAGATCAAGTTACACAAGATACTCAATTTAAAATTTATTATAAATTTTTAAGTTAAATAGTTATTATTTTAAAATAATAATATTATTAAATTTTAAAGGAGTAGGGGACTTTTCCCATTATTCTTATGTCTTTTCATATTATATTCCTATCTCACTCCCCCTTACCTCTTGTATCTTGGTTCGTTATGGAAAGTCCATGCGCGTCTCGTCTCCGAGTTCTAAAATATACCAATTTCACTTTAATATAGTTATAAGATGAAAATTAAGATTTCTACTTAAAACAGAAATGGTAAATTTTGAATAGTGAATAGTGAATAGTAAAACATAAATAGTAACAGTAAATAGTAAAACATGAATAGTAACCATAAATAGTAAAACGTAGATAGTAACAGTAAATAGTAAATCGTAAATAGTAACAGTAAATAGTAATTCATTATTTGAATATTAATTTACTTTTCGTAATAGTAATTTACCATTTAAATAGTAATTCACTATTCTCAATAGTAATTTACTGTTGACATAACAATTTACTAATAGTAACTTAAAATAATATTACATCCAGTATAATAGATTTTTAAAACGATATAAAAATAAACCTAAAAAGTATAAAAGAGAGTTATTCTTACCTTATGATTTTGGCAGAACCTCATCCCATAAAAATTATTTCTCTCTCACTCCTACCACTATCTCTCTAACACTGCTATATTAAGAAAATTTAATCTGAAATTGTGATTTTTCCTTCAGAAATTCTTCGGTATTTATAGTAGAAAAATTCACTATGCATTTAAATATTTTATTATAAAAGTACTGTGTAATTTTTGAAATTTTCGTTTCTGATTACTGAGCAAGTTTGAAATTTTCGTTCATGCACAGTGTTTTGCATAGTAAGTGTCGGCTGAATTATTAAGCCAAATAGTAACTATTTACTCGGTATATTTTAAATATTCAAAATCGACCCTTTTCGAAATTTAACGCTATTATATCAATTCTCACTAATTTTATGATAAGTAATATAAATTTTAAATTTTAAAAATCTAAAATTTTCTGTTAATAAAAATTTATTGGTATGTTTTTGATTTTTTTACGATTGGTAAAAATCAAGATTTTACTCAAATTGATAATTTTTAGATAAGTCTACTTGAAATGAATTTTAAAAAATTTTCTTATAATTTAAATTCACTTTCTTGTAAATATTTTTAATTTTAAGTAACTTTATATGAATTTAAAATTATTTAAAATATTATTTTATTAAAATATTTCAAAAAATTCTTAAAAATTCCAGAAAATCATAAATATTATGTAGATCAAAAAGTTCTAAAGAACCATAGTCTAATTTCTTCAAAATTTTATTTTAAAATTCTAATAAGAGTTAAATCACAAATATGTAAAAACATAAATATAAAAACATAAAATAAAAGTTGTGAATAATAAATATATTTAAAATTCTTAATATAATTTTATTAATCAATGAATACTAATTAAGTCATTTTAAAATTCTCATTGAAAATACATAAATATTATTATTATTATTATTATTTTATTTTTAAAAACAAATAATTAAATATAAATACAAAAATTTCTTAAAAAATGATAATAATAAACTAACTAATAGTAAGTATTTCTCATTAAAGATATATTAATATCTATTTTCTATTTGTGTTGAAAATGAGATGTTACAACTCTACTCCCCTAAAAGAAATTTCGTCCTTAAAATTTGATATTGTTAAATCTTACCAAGGATAAACTAAGTGAACTATCCTAATATGTTTTCTAGTTTTATTGATAATTATGTATCCTTTCCTTGATGTTACCACTTACTTCTTCTTAATCTTATCAGGTAATTTCTCCTAAACTCAAAAATATCACCCTCTTAATTTTGTTAACCATGCTCATCTTAAACTGATTAACTCTAAACACCTCAATAATTACATTTCTTAATCCATCAAAACATCACTTAATATAATTCTTACTCGCAACGTTGTAAAATGGACTGCTAAGAATTAATTACTGGACAACTAGCCGTTGGACTAGCCGTTAAACTAGCCGTTATGACCGTTGCATCACTCTTCTTTGCTTGCTTATAAATTTCCAATCCATTCTCACTTCCTATCACAACTTCAAGGTCTCCTAGTTTTTCTCTTCTATCTAATTTCTTCAATCTTTTCCCTCAAGTAATATTGTACTACTCGATGGCCAACCTCCCTAGAAGTGATGAAGAACAAAGGCGAGATGGACTACTGTTCATGGTAACAAGTGCCTCACTTCTTATAATCATTATGGTGATTTCTCTAGTTTGGATATTTTTTGTATTGCCAAGACTCTTAGACCTCTATCTATGATGTACTAGATGTTCTACTTTATTTTCCTTAATGTAATCGTGTATAATAAATTATCCTAGTGAAAAAGGATAAATATGTCTTAGTCCATATTGTACTTGTTTATCTAGTTAAATCCTTGTGTTCTCTGCTTCATGATAATCCAGGGTATGTAATCATTTCTTATTGTCTTCTATAATGAATCAAATATTCCTTAACTAAGTGATTACACATTCCATCATAATTGACTATAACCATAACATAGATTTGATAAATTCTCTAATCTTAAATGATCATAAATCACTACTTTGACTTAGAAATACTCACTTAAAGTTTTTTTATGGATAGCTAAGATTTATGTAACCCACTTCATAGGAACTATGCTAAATTAATAAGTAAGGGTTCATATCTATTTACCCACGGTTCACTAATATATTTCTTTATTTTAAGTCTATCATTACATAACAATTATTTATATATGGTAAATGTATATTCACTTTACAAAATTGATGACTAAAAGAAAATAACTTGATAAACATGTATCAAATTGTTAGGAATCCAAAGAAAATATTTTATGGCATAATTTCTCAATATTATACCAATATCGATATCTCCCAAAGATCTATGATACTAATTTTTGATTATTTATTGACATATTTATCACAATAAATCACTAAAAAAAATTCAAAAATATATGGTTAATTACGTTCGATGTCACAAACATAAAAGTTTCATTAATTCATATTATATATATATATAATTATCATATATTATTCAATCGAAGGCATCATAAAGGAAAACTTCATCAAATCAAACAACAATTAACATATCTTATATGTTATACAAAATAAGAATCAATACAAACAGTCAAAGATATAATTCCTAGTACGATTACTTGTCACACCAAACAAGTTAGTCAACAAACTACCATATTTCTTTCATAAACATACATTCATATTTTTTCTTTTTTTTTATTCAAAATATATCATCAAAGGAAAAATATGACCCTGTCTTATACAATTTGTTGTATTAGTTTTGGATTACAACAATTATCTATCCATTAAAATTCTCATAAGTATCTATACGAACTTAAGGACATGGCAATGAATATCCTAATAGGGTTTATTGAGTTTGTCTCCACTTCTCCACATACCACATTAAGCTAGGGTTAAATTCATTGATCTTAACATCCTTCATTTGACATGTCTTTCACTACTTAGTGTAAATCATTCGGGGTGATCAGTCTCAATAATTTATAGCTAAGTAGTTAAAGTCATGACAGCTCCAGTCTAAAATCCATATCAAAATATTCCTAAGACTTTTTCCTAAAGCTTAACTTTGAATTCTTATATGAAAATATATGTTATTAAAGATCTTTTATTGTCTTATCTTCCTTATTGTCCCATACCATATTATAAAAGAGGCAAATGTTAGAATATTTTATTATCATATATTAATCAGAGAATCAAACACCACACAATACATTTGGAATAAAAGGAAATAACTGCATTAGTTAATTTACCTTATCATTCCACCATACATTAATGCCCGTACTTAAACAATGTCAAGAAAGACTTCAGAATGGCTAGTTTCTGATAATCCCTGTAATAACATTTTTCAAGTAACAGGCTATAGAATTTCAACTTATACTTCTTATAAACTTAAAATTAGTTCCTTCTTTCTATATTCCTAATTTTTCTTCACTTACTTATTACCATTTACACCAATAAAAGTTCCTCCTTTGTCAACCATAAAATCTCTTGACTAACTTAACCATCAGAGTACACTAACACGCTAGTAAGACCATACCCCAAGCCGATTTGGATTGAACTGCTCTGATACCACTTTGTAACACCCCCTTATATACACAAGATATATATAAAAAACTTTTAGAAAGATATACATATTTATCACTCTTTATCTCGCGTATACAAGGACGTATATACATCTAATTTCCTTTGAATATTGAAAGTAAAAAAAACATTGTCTTTCAATATTTGTCCATAATGATAAAATAATTTATAGAAATTATAAGTGATAAATCATTACAGTATTATATCCGGATGGAAAAGTTTATCAAAGTTTAACCTTTACCTTGTTACAATTATCTAACTTGATATTGTAATAAGGCAAGGTAAAACTAAACTATACCTCTACTACAAATGTGACCAATCATTTCCTAGTCCTTGAATTCATCGAGTTTTGAAACTCTACTCTTGTTATATCTCTTCATCTATCTGATTGAGGATGAGACCACTTTACCCTCTTGTAATTACATATCCTTCCATCTTGAACCGATAGCTATATATCACATAACATATATTTTGGACACAAAATTTAAACAAGAAGGAGTGAGAAACAGAATATAATACTTTACAGATAAGACATAAGCATAAGGGTTTTGACAAACTAATAAATTAATATCATTCAAAATTTCATACATAATTAATTATAAATATAGGGTTCTCACACACATAATAATCATACTTTCATTCACAATCATACAGAATATCACAATCACATGTATAACATGTAATGCTTTTAATACTATCTCATTTAGTTTATGCATGTGGGCCCTTAAAGTTTTAATTTGCACTGGGCCAACCAGGAGTTTACATTGTTCCATAATTCCGGATAATAACATAAATGCCTTTGTAGCATATGAACAGCTCAACTGGCGTGTAAACACTTTGAGACTAGTCAGACTGTGAAAGTTTTTATTGTGAAAGTACCCGACACTAGGGAGCGACCCCAGGTCACCTGAAGCACCCTTTCACACTCTCTCATCCCAAGGTTCGCATTTGAACCTCCTCTAATGTATCCTCGGTTTCTATAATCCGTCCCCAGGCAACATCACATCTCATTTCTCTTTAATGATTCATGATGCATGAACTACTCGCATATTTAGTTGGTTAAGACTTTTAGAAATTCAATTATTAAATACCATAAAGGTTCACAAATCATCTCAATAAACTGTACATTCCTATAAGTTCTTCTTTGAACTTCTATTATATAGAATAAATTTAGTACAGTCTTCAAATTCAGATATCACCAAAATTGAGTTTCCAAGCCTTAAATATCTCAAAATTTTCTCTTAAAAAAGCTTCATATATTTACTTAATCTTTCTCAATTTGAATCTTAACTAGATTAAGTTTTAGAAATCTCGACAAAATATCCTTTAGTTATTTCATTGGGGAAAACCAAAATAATTTACTTTAAACTTCTAATTTCTAAAAGAAAATAATTTTAAAATCATTAACTAAGAATACTTAAAAGTAGAAAAATTTTCTTTAATTCAAGAATTAATTATCTCAACCTCTGATTTTCATAAAATAGTTTCTTTCTAATACTAGATTTTATTATAGAGATTAAAAATAAAGTTAGTGAAAATTATTTCTAAGAAGAAATAAAAGACTAAAATAATGATAAAATACTTTCTCTTAGAATAAAAATTTAAAGAGTAAGGTAACAAAATTCTTACTGAGTTTTAACTTTCCGTCATGCTTGCTATATGCTCAAACTCCATATCACAAGGTCATCAATCATTCATCAATCACAATCAAGTATTGTAATATCATCAATCACAAATATTATTAATCACAGTCTAGTATTATAAATCACAATATCATTAATCAAAATCAAATATTATTAATTATAATCAAATCAAATCATCTAAATATCAGTCATAAATATAATTCAAATTTTAATAGTTATTTAGATTAATAAGATTAATTTTAAGTCTTTATAGTCCATTCCTCACATAGGTCTATGTAGGTCCATAGTCCAATCCTCACATAGGTATAGTTCAGTCCATACAGGTCATAATAGTCCAAGTTCTTGCATAGGTTTAGTCCAGTTCGCATAGTTATCCAGGTATTTGCATAGGTATTTAGATCAAGTTACACAAGATACTCAATTTAAAATTTATTATAAATTTTTAAGTTAAATAGTTATTATTTTAAAATAATAATATTATTAAATTTTAAAGGAGTAGGGGACTTTTCCCATTATTCTTATGTCTTTTCATATTATATTCCTATCTCACTCCCCCTTACCTCTTGTATCTTGGTTCGTTATGGAAAGTCCATGCGCGTCTCGTCTCCGAGTTCTAAAATATACCAATTTCACTTTAATATAGTTATAAGATGAAAATTAAGATTTCTACTTAAAACAGAAATGGTAAATTTTAAATAGTGAGTAGTGAATAGTAAAACGTAAAGAACATCCTTCCATAAAAATTATTTCTCTCTCTCTCTCTCTCACTCCTACCACTATCTCTCTAACACTCCTATATTAAGAAAATTTAATCTGAAATTGTGATTTTTCCTTTAGAAATCCTTTGGTATTTATAGCAGAAAAATTCACTATGCATTTGAATATTTTATTATAAAAGTACTGTGCAATTTTTGAAATTTTCATTTCTGGTTACTGTGCAAGTTTGAAATTTTTGTTCATGCACAATGTTTTACATAATAAGTGTCGGCTGAATTATTAAGCCAAATAGTAACCATTCTCTCGGTATATTTTAAATATTCAAAATCGACCCTTTTCAAAATTTAGCGATATTATATCAATTCTCACTAATTTTATGATAAGTAATATAAAGTTTAAATTTTAAAAATCTAAAATTTTCTGTTAATAAAAATTTATTGGTACGTTTTCAATTTTTTTACGATTGGTAAAAATCAAGATTTTACTCAAACCGATAATTTTTAGATAAGTCTACTTGAAATGGATTTTAGAAAATTTTCTTATAATTTAAATTCACTTTCTTGTAAATATTTTTAATTTTAAGTAACTTTATATGAATTTAAAATATTACTTTATTAAAATATTTAAAAAATTCTTAAAAATTCCAGAAAATCATAAATATTATGTAGATCAAAAGGTTCTAAAGAACCATAGTCTAATTCCTTCAAAATTTTATTTTAAAATTCTAATAAGAGTTAAATCACAAATATGTAAAAACATAAATATAAAAACATAAAATAAAAGTTGTGAATAATAAATATATTTAAAATTCTTAATATAATTTCATTAATCAATGAATACTAATTAAGTCATTTTAAAATTCTCATTCAAAATACATAAATATTATTATTATTATTATTATTATTATTATTATTATTTTATTTTATTTTAAAAAACAAATAATTAAATAGAAATACCAAAATTTTATTAAAAAATGATAATAATAAACTAACTAATAGTAAGTATTTCTCATTAAAGATATATTAATATCTATTTTCTATTTGTGTTGAAAATAGAATGTTACATGCTCAGCCTTTAACCATTTTTATTCCAGTAGAATTGGATCAAGGAGAAGAATGGTGAAAGGCCATTCGAAATGTCATGATATTTCTCAATAAGGATTCGTGTATATATAATGTAAATATTTGTAAAGTTTTGATGTTATAAGCCTTGGCCGACTCTTTTGATCATTGTATATATTTTGTCTAGTGGAGTAGGTATCTGGTAATCTCAATGGAGGTTTAGAATTATTTTTGTTGCCTATATATGTGATGATGTTAGTGATTTTTTTTATATTTATGCCTAGGAACTGATAATATGGTAGTGATAATGTTGAATTCATGATATGGGCAGGTTTTGCTAGATGGCATTGAGCCTAGCATACTATAGTTGACAAGTATACGATGATTGGTGTAGGGTAGTATTGACATTGAATGAGTTGGTATGTAGAATTGTGAGAATTATGCATTAAATAAGAAATTGAACAAGCTAAAGTGAGACGTGTGAGGTACTGAAACCTTCGGATATGATTGATAGACTCTATAGAGTAGTTAGAAGGTGTGAGAATTGATTTAGTCTAATTTAAAGAAGAATTGAATGGTTAGGTTCTTAAAAATGACCTAAACACATTTTCCCACATATCTCCCTCGTTTTTGGAAATTTTTTGGTACAAACGGGACCAACAGGTCAGAATTGGTATGGTTTAGCTTGTGTTAAAGTTTCATAGTATTTATACGTCAAATAGATAAGTCAGGATATGGGAAGTTGGTTGATGGCCAAAATTCTGCATAATTCTGTATACTGTTTGGTTAGTGATGGTAATTTGGGTCCGGCTCGCGGGCCAGCCCATTTGACCCGTTAAAAATAGGCAGACCGGGCTAAAGATTTAAGCATGTTTTTCCAAATAAGTTTGACCCGTTTTAACCTGCCAAAAAAGGGCCTTATGCGACTCAGCCCGTCGGTCCAACATTAAAATATTTAAAAAATAAATTTATATTAATATATAATTTATATATGTTAAAGAGACTATGTTTCTCTTTCCTTTCTCTACACTGACCCTAAAGCATCCTTTCACTTACACTATACGTTTCCTACTTTCTTAATTTATATGTTATTATAAATTTAAGAATGTAATATTATAAAATATAAATAATAAAAGTTTATTTTCATTTAATGCAAATATAATTTATTTAAACTTTTAATGAAATAAATTGGGTTAATTATAAAAAAACTAGTTTAAAAAAGGTAAAATCTAATTTTTATATCTTTTTTTTAAAAAAAGCTTAAAATAGTACAAATTTAAAATAAAAAATAACATGCGTAATTTGGAAGAAAGAAAATGGGTCGGCCCGTTACGTCGTGTGTAACAGCCTAATTTTTAATTAAATTTGAAGCGGTAATTAAACAGTGAAAAAAATTAAAATTTCTCAGAAAATAAGAAATGAATCCTAGAAAATAGGAAATTGAATTTTGAATATAAGGATATTTTTAGTCTGACTTAAAACAAAATTAAACAAAAATAGAACGTAGAATAAAATAAAATAATAAATAAAATAAAAATCTTCCACAGTAATCTTCCACAGTAAATTGCTACAGTATCTGTCACATGAAAAATCTTGCGTAGTAACTTCACGAGAATTCTTCCTCCTTCGCACCGCCTCATGTCACTTCGATTTGCTACAGTATCTGCTACAGTGATTTGCTACAGTATCTGCTACAGTGATTTGCTACAGTAACCGCTATTGGAAGCCTATAAATAAGGCTCCAACCTTCCAAATTTCTTCAAAACCAAAAACATTACCAATTCCACAACCTTTCATCTCCCTCCCTCTTCAAGCTTTCAAAACCTTCATTTGTCATACTCAAACTCTTTAATTTTGCATAAGAAGAAACTACACAAACTTGAAGATTTGAGGAAATACAAGGGAGTTTTGTAACACCCTCTGTTACATCTCAATAATTTCTAAAAAAATTCATGATTTTTTTAAAAATATAATCGTTAAAAAGAAACTATCATAATAAAATTACATACAATATTTCTGAAATACCTCATGAATATCATTAAAATTTATAAAGTAATTTTACATTCATCCAAAGAAAACAAATATTAAACATTATTAGAAAGAGAGGAAACTCCATGGCCCAAGAGCAGTTGCCTAATGACATTATTTATTCATTGGACCACGGTATTCATACCGAGCTCCCTTTCTAAAATGTGCTATATATACTGTCGATGTTCTTCGATACTTCCCTCTGTATGAACCATTAATTTAAAACATATGAAACAAAAACATAGAGAAAGGAGTGAGAAACAGAATATAATATTCCCAAATGGGACATAAGCAATAAAGGGTTTTCACAGACTAGTATAATAATATCAATCACAATTACATACACAATCAATTATGAATGTATGAATGACATGCCATATTTTCATCATAACTTACCTATATATGCGGGCCCCTTAAATTTTAAAATTCCATTAGGCCAACCAGGAGTTTACACTGTTCCATAATTCCAGATAATAATAACATGAACAACTCAACTGGCATGGAAACACTTAGAGACTAGTCAGATTGAGAAGGTTTTTATTGTGAAAGTACCCGACACTAGGGAGCTACCCCAGGTCCCCTGAAGCACTCTTTCACACCCTCTCATCCCAAGGCTCACAATTAAACCTCCTCTAATGTATCCTCGGTTTCTATAATCCGTCCCAGACAATATCATTTTGTTTCTCTTCGATGATTCATGATGCATGAACTACTCGCGTATTTAGTTGATTAAGGCTTTTAAAAACTCAATTATATTATCAGGGCCTACGAATCGCGACATAGCCACCCCAGTAAACTGTACTTTTTCAACTTCTCAAATACGCACATAGAATTTTAGTACAGTTCCTTTTCAAATCACAAATCAAATCTCCTTATAATTTGAGTTTCAAAGCCTTAAATATATTTCACAACCTTCTTTAGAAAGTTCATAGGTCAATTCAAAATCAATTTCTAAAAACTCGAATTCAGAATTATCAATCTTTAAAATCTTAGTACTTGAAAATTTTGTATAATATTTTTATACATTTAAATAATATGTATATATATGTATATATTAAAATATTAGTAAAAATTTATTTTTATAAAATAATTTCTCTTTCTTTTTCTTTCTGATAAACTAACTAAAAATCTAAATTTTAGTAAAGATATATACATATATATTAAAAGATAAAAAGAGATTTCTAAAAACTTATGTAGTTTTATTGAAATCTAAGAAATTTCTTAAAAGTAATTTGAATAAAGATGAATAAGTAAATAAAGAAGTAGGAGATAAGTAAATTCTTACTGAATTTTAGCTTTCCGTCATGCTTGCTATATGCTCAAACTCCACAGTACAAGATTATCAATCATAATCAAACATTGTCAATCACAATCAAACATCATAAAGCACAAATAAATATTAACAATCATAATCAAATCAAATAATTAAACATCAGTTATAAATATGATAATTTAAAATTCAATGATTATTTAAATTAATAAAGTTTATTTTAAGTTCTATGGTCAATTCCTCGCACAGGTCTATGTAAATCCAAGATAGTCCAGTTCTTGCATGGGTCTAGTTCAGTTCATATAGGTCATAATAGTCCAAGTCCTTGCATAGGTTCAGTCAAGTCCATAATAGTTCAAGTCCTTGCTTAGGTTTAATCCAGTCCGCATAGGTCATAATAGTTCAAGTTCTTGAATAAATATTTCAGATATTAAGTTACACAATATGCTTAATTTATTAATAACAATTATTATAAATTTTAAGTTAAAAGTTATTATTTTAAAATAATAATACTGTTATGTTTAAAAGGAGTAGGGGACTCCTCCCAATATTCTTATGTATTTTTATATTATATCCTTATCTCACCCCCTTACCTTGATTTGCTACCAAAAGTGAATTCGCTCTGCGCCTCCAAGTTCTAACAAAATATTAATACTAATTTATTTCAGTATGAGCATAAGATGAAAATTAAGATTGCTATCAGAATGATAAATAGTAAATATGCATAGTAATAGTAAATAGTAACAGTAAATAGTAAATGATCAATAGTAATGGTAAATAGTAATTTTTGAATAGTAATAGTAAATAGTAAATCATGAATAGTAAATTTTGAATAGTAGTGGTAAATGGTAAATCATGAACAATAACAGTAAATAGTAAATTTTGAATAGTAATGGTAAATAGTAAATTTTGAATAGTAATGGTAAATAGTAAATTTTGAATAGTAACAGCAATTAATAAATTTTGAATAATAACGTTAAATGATAAATTTGAATAATAACAGTAAATGGTAAATTGTGAATAGTGATAATAAATAGTAAATTTTGATTAGTAACGGTAAGTAGTAAAAATAACAAAGTGATAATTTATTTTTACCATAGTAACTTATTCATAATAATAATAGTATATTAATAGTTTAAGAGTGCTAAAAAGAATAAACTAAATAATCATAAAAAGAATTTAGAAGAAAAATATTATTACCTTACACCTCCGACAGAATCTCTTTTTACCAGAAGAACTTACTTCCCTCTAATTTCTTAAGTACTATCTCTCTAGATTCTCTCTCTAATTTTGGTGTGGAAATGTTGTAAATGAGTCATCTATTTATAGGAAGAAAATTTTACTATTTAAGATTACTTAATTATTTATTTTACTATTTATGATATAAGTATTTACCCACCGGTCACTATTCATAATGTAAGTATTTACCCACTGGTCACTATTCATGATGTGAGTATTTACCCACCGGTGATGCAAGCAATAAGTAAGCGATGGTGTCGGCAGTGGCATTTTGGTTATTAGATGAAAGGTTAAGGGTATTTTGTTATTCTCAAAAAAATAAAAAAATATAAAAATTCTAAAAAAATTATAAATTTTATAACAATCAAAAAGTTCTAAAGAACTATAATCAAATTCCTTTGAAATTTTATTTTAAATAAGAGATAGTGAAATTAGGGGTGTTACAAGTTTAGCATAAGGAAAGCTTAGGGATCTTCAATTGAGGTAAGAAAGAGGAGATGTGATATTAAATACATAGAAATTAAGTTAGAATTGCTTGCTTAATTGTTTGGAAACTCATTTAGCTAGATTTTAATTTAATTTGAATTAAATTATGAAATTTGTAACAGCCCAATTTTTAAGCAGTAATTAAACAGTGAAAAATTAAAGTTTCTCAAAGAAATAAGAAATGAATCATAGAAAATAGAAAATTTAATACAAGTGTATTTTCAGTCTGACTTAAAACGGAAATAAACGAGAATGGAATGTAGAATAGAATAATAAAATAAAATAAAAATCTGCTACAGTGAAATGCTACAGTAAAATGCTACAGTAAAATGCTACAGTAACGTCACATGAAAAATGTTGCAGAATGTAGAGAATTCGTGAGAATTCTCCAAATTTCCACCGCCTCATGTCAATTTCGAACTACTACAGTGATTTGCTACAGTAATTTGCTACAGTATTTGCTACAGTAACCACCATTGAAAGCCTATAAATAGAGCCCTGACCTCCCACATTTCCTCAGACCACAAACCTCACAGATCCTATAACCTTTCATCTCCCTCTTCAAGCTCTCAAAACCTTCATACTTTAATTTCCGTATAAGAAGAAATTACGCAAATTTGAAGATTTGAAGAAATACAAGGGAGTTAGCATAAGGAAAGCTTAACGATCTTCACTTGAGGTAAGAAAGAGGGGATAGGATATTAAATACATAGAAATTAAGTTAGAATTGCTTGTTTAATTATTTAGAAACTCATTTAGTTAGATTTTAATTTAATTTGAATTAAATTGTGAAATTGATGGTTTGGAATATGATATTAAACAATTACTATAACATGGAAAATGTGTTTCCATATTCTTTGAAATATGAAATATTATGGAAAATATGTTTTCATATGTTTGAAATATGATATGAATATTATGGGAAATGTGTTTCCGTATGATTGAATTATGATATAAATAATATGGAAAATGTGTTTCCATATTCTTGAGTTATAAATAAAGTATGCTTAATTGATTGTTATAATAATTTTATTGTTACAATTAGTTATAAAGGAATTTGATGATGTAATGCATTCATGCATCATATGCATTGGCCGTTCAAAGAATCCGCAGAGGGGTTCTTTGAGGGGGTTCCCGGTGGGGGAACGCGCTCTGTTGAGCACAGACCTCTGCGGTGGTTTTATACCACGGCCGTCTTAAGGGCTAAGCAGTGTGTCCTTAAGGGGGGTCCCGCAACACTTGTTATTGATATTATGATATTGTTATCCGATGTTGGTGTTGCATTATGGGGCGCGGTATCGGTTGGATATCCGTAAAAATGTTATTGTTGGAAATCACTGCAGATGTTCCCACCAGAATGGATCCATCATGCATTTTCATTAAAAAGAACAGAATATAATAATATCAGTATAAAACAAAATACTTGTTTGGCATTTGCATCGCATAGCATCCTACTTGTGATTGTGTTTGTTCTGATTTAATTTCTATTTATTTGATATTTTATCTCACTCTTTCTATTACTTGTGGCAACCCTTTAGTGGTTAACCAGGAGGACATGTGACAAAGTGGATGTTGCTGAATATGGATGAATTATGAAGATTTTTGATGATGATGCTTGCTTGCATGACTACTATTGCTGTATTATTTTACGTCTTTATATTTTATAAGATCTAGGTGCCTGTTGTAAAATATAATATGTATGGAACTCTGATGTTATGTATAATAATAAGAAGTTAATTATGTAAAGGTTGCGTACTCTGATATTGTATCAGTAACCTCTGGAATCAGGTTGTGAATCTCTTGATAATTACCAAGTGAAAAATAAGTTATCTAAGAGATTTTATATGGTAAGGGTAATTATCTTGAGATTTGCAAGTTGGCTCCAGGGTGTTACAACTGAAGTGGTATCAGAGCAATAGTTTATAAAATATAAAGAAAACCTTAGGAAGTGATTAGAGATTAATATAGAATGATTTGAAGTATGTGAACCTTGATTGCTATTTGGCTGAAATTATGTGCTTGTGTGTTATGTGTGCTCTTTGTATGTTTCTGTTTAGTATAATTACTAGTTAGATACCATAAAAATTGTTAGAACTCTGAGTATATTAGATACTCAGTAACTGAATGCAGTGGTACTCGTACATGTAGGATAAGAAATGGCTAGACGTCAGAACGATGATGCCATGGCTGCTGCATTCAATCGATTTGCTGAGATCCTTGAAAGACAGGAACAACAAAGGTTAGCCGAGGGAACCCATGGACTTGACCGTTTCCTGAAAAGGAAACCTACCTAATTCAAAGGAGACTATAATCCAGAGGTGGCTTACCTGTGGATTAAGGAAATGGAACATATTTTCCGATCCTTACCTTGCACTGAAGTCCAGAAGGTAGAATACGCTACCTATATGATGGTAGGGGAAGCAGAAAATTGGTGGATCTTTGCTCGCGATAGGTTACTGGAAGCTGGTAGGCTACTTAACTGGGAGAATTTTAAAGAAACCTTTTTCGAGAAATATTTCCCTGCCAGTGTTAGGAGCAAAAAGGAATTAGAATTTTTAGAATTAAAGCAAGGGAATATGTCTGTCGGAGAATACACTACCAAATTTGAGGAACTATCATCGTTCTATCCTCCTTTCCAACAGCCTGGAACCGAGACTTCTAAATGCGTCAAATTTGAAAATGGCTTGAGGCCAGAAATTAAAGAAGCCATAGGACATCAGGAGATTAGGAGTTTTCCTACTTTAATCAACAAATGTAGAATCTTTGAAGAAAACCATCAGGCTAGGATCGAGCAGGAGAAAAGCAGTAAACAATTGAGACCTCAACTAGTGAACTTTAAAAGGCGAGGAGCATTTAACCAGAATCGATTTCGAGGAGGATCAACTTCGTCATCTGGAGGACGCGTGAACCAGCCAATCACATGGAATTGCTATAAGTGTGGAGGAAATCATAGAACACGTGATTGCACACAGACAGATGTAACCTGTTTCCAATGCAACCAGAAGGGACACATTCGTCCTAATTGCCCACAACTTTACCAAGGCACTAACACTGTGAATGTTAAAACTGAGAACAACAACAATGGAGCCAACAGAGGAGGAGCCAACATTCGCGATGGACGTAATACCAATGGTCGCGGAGGACTTAATGTCAAAGGCACAGCTAGTCGAGGACGAGAAGGTGGACAACTAGTGAATAATCAGAACAAATCACCTGCAGCTGGCAGAGTATTTGCAATCAGTGGATCAGAGGCATCACAAGCAGACGACTTAGTACAAAGTGAGTGCATTCTTAATGACACTACCTTATCTGTCTTATTTGATTCTGGTGCGACACATTCTTTCATTGCTGAAGAATGTGTTAGGCGTCTGAATTTACCTATGAAATCTATGCAATATGATTTGCTTGTCTCTACTCCTACTGGTAACCATCTTAGGACAGCTAATGTGTGTGAAGGCTGTTCTATACATATAGGAGGTAGAAATTTTAACGTGAACCTAGTATGCTTACCATTAAAGGACTTGGAAATCATTCTGGGGATAGATTGGCTATCTGCTAACCATGTCCTTGTGGATTGCCATAATAAAACCGTGATCTTTCCACCTGACAACATGGAGTGTCAGGAGTATGATACCTTACAAAACCCTATAGGATATTCCTTGAACAATGAAGCCCAATTATTCATGGTATTTGCACTTACAGAAGGGAAAGTTATTCCTGATGTAAGTAAAATACCAGTAGTCTGTGAATTCTCAAAAGTATTCCCCGAGGATGTTCCAGGATTACCTCCTGAACGAGAGATAGAATTCTCTATTGACCTAATTCCTGGAGCAGAACCCATTGCTAGAGCACCCTATAGAATGTCTCCAATGGAACTGACTGAATTAAAGAAGCAAGTAGATGAGTTATTAGAAAAACAATTCATACGACCCAGCGTATCTCCTTGGGGAGCACTTGTACTACTGGTCAAGAAGAAGGACGGTAGTATGAGACTTTGCGTCGATTATCGCCAACTGAACAAAGTGACAGTTAAGAATAAATACCCGTTACCAAGGATCGATGACCTCATTGATCAACTACGAGGAGCTACTGTGTTCTCCAAGATAGACCTGAGATCGGGATACCATCAAATTCGCGTAAAGAAAGAAGATATTCCAAAGACAGCCTTTAGAACACGCTATGGCCATTATGAATATTTAGTTATGCCTTTTGGTGTAACTAATGCTCCAGCCGTGTTCATGGACTATATGAACCGGATATTCCACCCATACCTTGATCAATTTGTCATTGTCTTTATAGATGATATTCTCATCTATTCCAAAACCAAGGAAGAGCACGAGGAGCATTTGTACTTAGTGCTACAAATACTAAAGGAGAAGCAGCTATATGCCAAACTATCCAAATGTGAGTTTTGGCTTAATGAAGTAAAATTCTTAGGCCATGTGATATCTAAGAATGGAGTGTCAGTCGACCCTGCGAAGATTGAAGCTGTAATAGCTTGGGAAAGGCCGAAGACTGTCACAGAAATCAGGAGTTTCTTAGGACTTGCGGGTTACTACCGAAGATTTATTGAAGGATTCTCCCGAATTGCCCTACCAATGACTCGATTAACCTGTAAAAACAAACCTTTTATTTGGACTCCTGAATGCGAAGCAAGTTTCCAAGAATTAAAGAAAAGATTAACAACTGCACCGGTTCCAGCTTTACCAAACCCCCAAGAAAACTTTGAAGTTTATTGTGACGCTTCAAAGTTGGGACTTGGTTGTGTCCTAATGCAACAAAGAAAAGTAATTGCTTATGCTTCAAGGCAATTACGACCACACGAACTTAATTACCCTACTCATGACTTAGAATTAGCGGCCATTGTCTTTGCTTTAAAAATTTGGAGGCACTATTTATACGGTGCAAAGTTCGAAATTTATAGTGACCATAAGAGTCTCAAATACCTGTTTGACCAAAAAGAATTAAACATGAGACAACGCCGATGGATGGAATTTCTCAAGGACTATGACTTTGAATTGAAGTACCACCCAGGGAAAGCCAACGTGGTTGCTGACGCGCTTAGTAGAAAAGCTATTCATATGGCAGCTTTAATGATAAAAGAATTAGAAATGATTGAGCAATTTAGAGACTTAAACATAGCAGTTGAGGAGAAATCTTTAGTAAATATGGTGGTTGGAGTTCTAAAAATCACTAATGATTTTCTAAAAATGGTGGGTGAAAAACAAAGATTGGATGTATGTCTTCAAGAAATGATCGAGACACAACATAATGGAAAAGATCTGGGATTACAAGAAGGTTCAAATGGAGTATGGAGGATGAAAGGAAGAATATGTGTCCCAGAGGATGCAGAACTAAAGAAGATGATTCTAGATGAAGCCCACAAAAGCATGCTTAGTATTCATCCTGGATCTACGAAGATGTATCAAGACTTAAGAAAGGATTTCTGGTGGAAGAGGATGAAAAAGGAGATAGCTGAGTATGTTTCATCTTGCTTAATATGTCAGAAAAGTAAAGTAGAACATCAAAAACCATCTGGTGGATTACAACCACTAGAAATACCAGTATGGAAATGGGATGACATTGCCATGGACTTTGTGTCAGGCTTACCTAAAACACAAAGAGGCAATGATGCTATTTGGGTGATAGTCGATAGATTAACAAAATCAGCCCATTTTCTTCCAATCAACATGAAGTATTCACTTGAGAAATTGGCTCAAGTGTATATAAAGGAGATAGTAAGATTACATGGAGTACCATCAAGCATATTGTCTGATAGAGATCCTAGATTTACTTCTCGATTCTGGGGAAGTTTACATAAAGAGCTTGGTACCAGACTGAAGTTAAGCTCTGCCTATCATCCACAGACTGATGGACAGTCAGAGAGGACTATCCAAAGTCTGGAGGATTTACTAAGAGTATGTGTATTAGAACATGGTGGAAGCTGGGAACATTACCTTCCACTAATCGAATTCACATATAATAACAGTCATCACTCAAGCATTGGGATGGCACCATATGAAGCATTATATGGTAGAAAGTGCAGGACACCAATTTGTTGGTTAGAGACGGGTGAGCATCTGACTCTTGGACCAGAAATTGTCCGACAAACGACAGAGAAAATCCGGATGATTAGAGAAAGGATGAAAATTGCACAGGATCGGCAGAAGTCATATTATGATCAAAGAAGGAAGCCATTAGAATTCCAAGTTGGAGATTATGTATTCTTAAAAGTATCACCTAACAAAGGAGTTGGAAGAGTGTTGAAAAGCAAGAAGCTTACTCCAAGGTATATAGGACCATATGAGATCCTGAAAAGAATTGGTAAAGTTGCATACCAGATCGCATTGCCGCCTCACCTTTCCAATCTTCATAATGTGTTCCATGTCTCACAATTACGAAAGTATGTACCTGACCCAGACCATGTGATCGAGACTGATGATATAAAAGTTAAGGAAAACCTTACAATTCCAGTAACACCAGTAAAGATAATGGACAGAGACATCAAGCGACTAAGAGGAAAGGAGATCTCATTGGTGAAAGTGGCTTGGCAACAAGGAGATGAAGTAAGCATGACTTGGGAACGAGAAGATGAGATGAGAAGTCAATATCCTGAATTATTCTAACAAGGTACGTTTAAATTTCGAGGACGAAATTTTTATAACGGGGGGAGAGTGTAACAGCCCAATTTTTAAGCAGTAATTAAACAGTGAAAAATTAAAGTTTCTCAAAGAAATAAGAAATAAATCATAGAAAATAGGAAATTTAATACAAGTGTATTTTCAGTCTGACTTAAAACGGAAATAAACGAGAATGGAATGTAGAATAGAATAATAAAATAAAATAAAAATCTGCTACAGTGAAATGCTACAGTAAAATGCTACAGTAAAATGCTACAGTAACGTCACATGAAAAATGTTGCAGAATGTAGAGAATTCGTGAGAATTCTCCAAATTTCCACCGCCTCATGTCAATTTCGAACTGCTACAGTGATTTGCTACAGTGATTTACTACAGTGATTTGCTACAGTAACCGCCATTGAAAGCCTATAAATAGAGCCCTGACCTCCCACATTTCCTCAGACCACAAACCTCACAGATCCTATAACCTTTCATCTCCCTTTTCAAGCTCTCAAAACCTTCATACTTTAATTTCCGTATAAGAAGAAATTACGCAAATTTAAAGATTTGAAGAAATACAAGGGAGTTAGCATAAGGAAAGCTTAACGATCTTCACTTGAGGTAAGAAAGAGGGGATAGGATATTAAATACATAGAAATTAAGTTAGAATTGCTTGTTTAATTATTTAGAAACTCATTTAGTTAGATTTTAATTTAATTTGAATTAAATTGTGAAATTGATGGTTTGGAATATGATATTAAACAATTACTATAACATGGAAAATGTGTTTCCATATTCTTTGAAATATGAAATATTATGGAAAATATGTTTTCATATGTTTGAAATATGATATGAATATTATGGGAAATGTGTTTCCGTATGATTGAATTATGATATAAATAATATGGAAAATGTGTTTCCATATTCTTGAGTTATAAATAAAGTATGCTTAATTGATTGTTATAATAATTTTATTGTTACAATTAGTTATAAAGGAATTTGATGATGTAATGCATTCATGCATCATATGCATTGGCCGTTCAAAGAATCCGCAGAGGGGTTCTTTGAGGGGGTTCCCGGTGGGGGAACGCGCTCTGTTGAGCACAGACCTCTGCGGTGGTTTTATACCACGGCCGTCTTAAGGGCTAAGCAGTGTGTCCTTAAGGGGGGTCCCGCAACACTTGTTATTGATATTATGATATTGTTATCCGATGTTGGTGTTGCATTATGGGGCGCGGTATCGGTTGGATATCCGTAAAAATGTTATTGTTGGAAATCACTGCAGATGTTCCCACCAGAATGGATCCATCATGCATTTTCATTAAAAAGAACAGAATATAATAATATCAGTATAAAACAAAATACTTGTTTGGCATTTGCATCGCATAGCATCCTACTTGTGATTGTGTTTGTTCTGATTTAATTTCTATTTATTTGATATTTTATCTCACTCTTTCTATTACTTGTGGCAACCCTTTAGTGGTTAACCAGGAGGACATGTGACAAAGTGGATGTTGCTGAATATGGATGAATTATGAAGATTTTTGATGATGATGCTTGCTTGCATGACTACTATTGCTGTATTATTTTACGTCTTTATATTTTATAAGATCTAGGTGCCTGTTGTAAAATATAATATGTATGGAACTCTGATGTTATGTATAATAATAAGAAGTTAATTATGTAAAGGTTGCGTACTCTGATATTGTATCAGTAACCTCTGGAATCAGGTTGTGAATCTCTTGATAATTACCAAGTGAAAAATAAGTTATCTAAGAGATTTTATATGGTAAGGGTAATTATCTTGAGATTTGCAAGTTGGCTCCAGGGTGTTACAAAATTAATGCCAAATAGTTTGGAATATAATATATGATATGTTTCTAATGTTGTATGATGATTTGGAACCAATTGGCATATTTAATTTGTAATTGAAATCATTAAAACATCAAAAACAGAGGGAAACAGAGTGTTGTCTTCATATATGGATTATACTTGTAAATATGATGAAATGTCGTATCTTCTTGAATTTTACCATAAATTCTTATTGTTAAATTATGAATAAATTATGAATAAATTCATGCATCATATGCATTTTCCGTTCAAAGAATCCGCAGGGGGTTCTTTGAAGGGGTTTCTGGTGGGGGAACGCGCTCTGTTGAGCAACAGACCTTTACGATGGTTTTATACCACGGCCGTCTTAAGGGCTAAGTAGTGTGTCCTTAAGGGGGGTCCCGCAACACGTGTTATTGATATGATTGTATTGTTATCCGATGTTGGTGTTGCATTATGGGGCGCGGTATCGGTTGGATATCCGTAAAAATATTATTGCTGAAAAATCACTGCAGATGTTCCCACCAGAATGGATCCATCATGCATTTTCATTCATATAGAGAATGGAATATTAATATAAATATAAAACAAAATATGTGTTTGGCATCCACATCGCATAGCATCATACTTGTGATTGTGTATGTTCTAATCTAATTTCTATTTATTTGATATTTTATCTCACTATTTCTGTTACTTGTGGCAACCCTTTAGTGGTTAACCAGGAAGACATGTGACAAAGTGGATGTTGCTGAATATGGATGAATTATGAAGGCTTGTGATGATGATGCTTGCTTGCGTGACTACTATTACTGTATTATGTATATGCTATGTTTTGGTACTTTACATCTTTATATTTTATAAGATCGAGGTGCCTGTTGTAAAATATAATATGTATAAAACTCTGATGTTATGTATAATAATAAGAAGTCAATTATGAAAAGGTTGTGCACTCTGATATTGTATTAGTAACCTCTGGAATCAGGTTGTAAATCTCTTGATAATTACCAGGTGAAAAATAAGTTATCCATGAGATTTTATATGGTGACGGTAATTATCTTGGGATTTACAAGTTGACTCCAGGGCGTTACATCGTGGGCCACATGGAATATGGCTCAGACAAATGTTTTTTACTCGTTTTCCTATTTTGGCTTGGTCCAGCTTGTATTTTTATGGGCTTATACGGGCCTTGACTCAGCCCGGCCGTTGGCCCATTTTGCCACCGCTATGTCTGGTAATCAATTATACATATTGTGCAATCAGTTACACAGATGCTTGGTATGTATAATCGATTACATAGATGTACTGTGACATGTGTAACTTTTTAAATGATTGATGCAATCAATTACACAGTAACACTTTTGGTCTCCATATCTTTTTAAAACATGTTAGTTTCCACTTAGCTTTCACCTAACCTTTTTAGGTTAATTTAACCATTGTTTTGTGATATTTAAGCGACCATATTGAGTTGCAAAAATAAAAAAAAATTCCCTGTATTTTTATATAATAAGTGTTACATTTAGATAATGATTTACTCTTTCCATTGAAACTTAAAATTTATAGTCCTTCTAATTCTTTTTATGAAAAATATTAACTGAATCATTAAGACCAATAGTTAATTAGTAGTTAAATTTATTAGTTTCTTAAAAATATTTAACATTCTAAGATTACCCCTATAATCTTAATTAGTGCATTCTAAAATGAAGATATTACTATTTTTTATTTTTTAATTAGTCGGTTTATTAGGTGATCACATCTTCAAATAATTTATTATTTTTTGTAACTAACAGGGTTATATAGGAAGCATCAATAAATGTTTTATAAAAATTGTAACTATACTTTATAAAAAAAATCACTAAATATTTTAACTTTGTCTTATAAAAAGGATCGGATGAAGTATTAAATAAGAGTACTTTACGTATTATAAGCTTATGAGAATATAGTTTATCAATTTTTTCATGAATTATGTTTTAATTCTTTTAATAAAATAAGTTATTTTTAACTTATTTCAATAAATTTTACAATAAAATTTATAATAAAAAATAACTTTTTTGTAAATTTGTAATAAAAATAACTTTATAATAAAAAATATTTTAACTTTGTCTTATAAAAAGGATCGGATGAAGTATTAAATAAGAGTACTTTACGTATTATAAGCTTATGAGAATATAGTTTATCAATTTTTTCATGAATTATGTTTTAATTCTTTTAATAAAATAAGTTATTTTTAACTTATTTCAATAAATTTTACAATAAAATTTATAATAAAAAATAACTTTTTTGTAAATTTGTTATTAAATTACATATACAAACTCATCCTAAATATAATTTTTTAGTTACTGTTTAACTATAAATTAACCTTAATGATAATATTTTGAGATAGAGACGAAAAAGCAGTCAAAAGAAGCGTAATGAGGGATAATAAAAGAAGAAAGAGAAAGTTAAATAGGGAGAGATAGACCACTGAGAACTGATGTATGAATTTTTCCTATAAATATTGGCATCAACCTTTCAAAAATTATCATTCCAGGTGAAATCCTCTTAAAATGACTTCTTCTGTGTTTCAACCTTATTTCTTAGGATTTTTGTGCATTGCTTTGGTTTTGGCTTCAGGTAAGAATAACTAGATAGAAACTACTTATTGTATTTCCATAATGCAAAATGACTTTGTTTATTGCTCTATGAATTGTGGTGATTGCAGGAGCAGCAAGCAGTTTTGATCCTGAGGGTCCAGGAGCTCATAAAGCAAAAAAGTGCTTTGGTCCATCACAGACATGTGACAAAGCGGAGTGTACGCAACGCTGCAGCAAAGTTGGGTATACGCATAATGGCTATTGTATTCATGCACCTCCTTCACCAGATACTCATAAGAATACGCCTTTCCTTTGCTGTTGTCACACCTGACCAGTTATTTATGTTCTACTCTTTTCATGTATCATCAAGAAACTACATTAAATAAAATATATACCCCAATTTTCATTTGGATCCTTTTAAAACCCTGTCACTTTCATTATTCTGTGTTATGTGCTAAAATATGTTACAAATCATTTTATTTGAAAGAAAAGACATACAAATTTCATTAATAGATTTTGACAAAGAAAGAGAGCAAAATTCAACATACCAACATGTGTAAAATTTCTAAGACTTGGAGGTGATCAGGGTGAGTTTAGTTAAACTTTTAGAACCAAAGTAAAAATAATCTTCGTTATTATTTGTGCTAAATCAAATTCATTGGAAGCATTCTCCTCCTATATATTTCAGCATGTACACTTTTAGTTTGTTTGGGGGTGAAAATGAAAGGATGAAAATAATATTGGGGTAATTAGAGAGCAAATAATACATTATTCTGTTTATTTGAGTGAAAATTGAAGAAAATAAACATAAAATACGGGATCCACACACACACAAAAAAAACAAAGCTTCCCATTCTGTTTGACTGAAAATTAAGAGTTGAATTTTCATTTTTAGACTTAAAAATAAATAATTTTTATAATATTTAAAATAAATAATTTTTATTAATAAAAAGTACTGTAAGGAAAACTTATAGATTTTTATACTTACATATAATTTTTTATTTTATTTTATTATACATTTATTCATTTCATTTCTTTCTCAAACAAGTGAAAGGTAATTCTTTTTCACTTTTTTTTCTATTCATTCAAACAATATATTTTTCTATTTTTTTTCTACTGTAACCTTTTATTTATTATTTCTATATTATTTCCTCTTGTTATTAATTGTGATGTTGGGTTATTAAAATAAAGTAACTATATCATAGATAAATATTTTATTTTTGGGAACCTTCAAGGGTCCCACAAAAAACAAATCTGTCTCGACCTGTGTTCCTTCCTTAACAAATAACTGAAATTCACACGTATCCTCCCAATTCAACTTATTAAATTTCCTCCGTCCAAAAATCTCATGAAACAAATGATGTGTAAATTATTTTTAAATGAAAAAATTTTAGAATTTTGAAGAAACGGGAAATTAACAAAAATTTTAAATAGCATGGAAGAATTTTAAAATTACCAATTATGAAATTAATAGAGTGTTTGAATAAAAAGATTAGTTAACCTCGTTTAGTTCCTCTTCAAGCAAAATATATATTTAGGTGGTGACGCTTTTAGTTAGCTAATTTTATTTTAAAAATGTTACTTTTTAAGATTTCAGTTACTAATTGAAGTCATTTTATATTATCGTGCCTTGGTAATCTTAATCATTTCTATATTTACTTTTTATTTTATTTTCAAAAATTAAAACCCTTTAAAAACTCTTTATATTTTTTTAATGTTATATTTTTAAAAAAAATATTATGGATGAAATTTAAAAGTATAAATACATAATAAGCTAAAATGTTTTAAATTTTGGTTTAAAATTTTATTTGTATCAAAATTTTGTTAGATAACAATGCTTATTTCATTAAATTTAACATTATAAATAAATTTATTATACCATATCAAGATTTATTTATTTAAAACTTAAAATTTATAACTTAAATGAATTAAGATAAGAATTCATAATTATTATGATAATAAATGATTTAAGATAAATTAATTTTTTTAAAACTATAAATTAAGCGCAAACCAAAAAATTACAAGTTTTGTTAATTGAACTTATTATTTTTACGTTATCTCACATTTATTAGCTACTATAATAACTAATTTTATCAAGTATTTTAAATATAATTATTTAACTTATCATCTATCAATTTTTAACAATGTTTTAGCAATTTTCAACTAACTTTTTCGATAGTTTTACCAAACATATATAGTAAAATATGTTTCATTGGAATTTTGAGAAGAGTTTACTTTTTCCATTGAAACTTAAAATATATATCTATTGCTTAAAATTTGCTTATATTTTAATATATTAAGAGTAAACAGGCATAATAAAAGAGGAAAGAGAGTGACATGGGGAGAGATATGCAATTGGGCATTAAGGTAAAAATTATTAATCTAATTTAATTTTCTTAATGTTATGTAGAAAAAATTATATTCATCTAAATTGTCCTTCATTGAATCCATTGGGGTTTAGTCATCTTGAGATCATAGGTTTAAATATTAGGTTTTAAGGTTTTTCTAGTATAAACAAAAAAAGTCTTCGTTCAAACTTATTTAGATAATGATTACTTTTTTCTAATGTTTTTAGAACCAGACCGGTCATTGAACTGATGGAGGCATCGATTCAAGAGTCACTAGTCGAACCATGGTCAAACCGGTAATAATAAATTATTATTATTTTTATTTTATATATTAAATAATAATTGATTAGATCAAAATAATATATTATATATAAAATAAATTTAATAAATGTATTAGAATTAAAATATTATATAGTAAGAAAGTTTTAAAATAGTACACATCCTACCTTAACATGCTTAAAATGTCTAAAAACACATTAGATGTCAATTTTATTTGGTTTACAGGGTCTATTACTGCGATTATAAAAAAAATCGCATTAAAAGCATTTCTAAAATATATTAAAAATAATTTGCAGACCGGTTTTCCCGATTTTAGCTGGTGCAATGGAAGATCGGTTCCCCCCTTTCCGTACAGGCGGCAGTTCCCCGGTTCGACTGGTCCGACCGGCCGGTCCAGTCTGGTTCTGATAACCATGTTTTTTCCATTGAAACTTAAAATTTGTACTCTTTATGGTCTTTATTAACAAATAAACTTAATCAAATCATAAGATTAATAAAAATAGTTTACTAATAGTTAAGTTTATTTGTTTCTTTAAAAATGATTTGACATTCCAAGATTACTCTCTATGCACTTAATTAATGCATTTGAAAATGATGAAGATATTAATATTTCTTATTTTTTTTATTTTTTGGTTTAAGTGATCACCTTATAATTAATAGGGGTAAATATGAAAATATTAATAAATATTTTATAAAAAAATTATAAATATGCCATATAAAAAACCACCAAATACTTCAAAACTTATAATAAGGACAAGCCGTTGGAGTATTGGAGTATTAAATATATAAGAGTATTTTGGGTATAATATACTAAATAGAGTAAAATTAGTTAAAATTCACTCATATAATCTAATAAACTAAGGGTGAGTTTGGATGATTTTATTAGGAACTTATGGTTTTTACAAGTTATTTTTAACTTATTTTAGCTTATCAAAATATTTGTTTAACTTATTTTAACAAGTTTTATAATCAAATTTATAATATAAATTTTTATAATTTATTATATAAACACTTTATTAAGTTAGTTAAGTAAAGGCTACCTTGAATAATTTTTTGTTATTTAAATTGTTATAGAAGTAATATATATTCACACTTTTTATTAATCTTATTGATAATATCTTAAGATAAAGACAAAAAAGCAGTCAAAACAAATGTAAAAAGAGATATTAAAAGAAGAAAGAGAAAGTAAGATAGGGGGGATATGCAAGAATTCATGTATGAAAAGTTCTGAAAGTTTCGTATAAATATTGACATCAACCTTTCAAAAGGGATCATTCAAGGTGAAATCTTCTTAAAATGACTTCTCCTGCGTATATTTCTTGGGATTTTTATGCATCGTTTTGGTTTTTGCTTCAGGTAAGGATAACTAATTCGAAACTACTTTCATGCTTCATATTGTATTTCCATTGTTCAAGATGATGTTGTTTATTCCTCTGAAGTTCTTAGTCTATGGATTTGTTTTTTCTTTTAATAAGAAAGTTAGCATTGTTTAATGAATATTTTTATTTAATATTAATAATATTAAAGTGGTGCAATTGTGGTGATTGCAGGAGTAGCAAGCAGTTTTGATCCAGAGGGTCCGGGTGCTCATAAGCCAAAAAACTGCTTTGATCCATCAGCGACATGTGAGAAAGCAGAGTGTGCAGAACGCTGCACTAAAGCTGGCTATACGCATAATGGCTATTGTATTCATGCACCGGATAGTGAAAAAGAGATGCTTTTCCTTTGCTGCTGTCACACCTAAGGAGTTATTATGTTCCACATTCTACTCTTTTTAATGTATGATCATCAAATTCAATTAAATGAAATATATACCTAAACTTAGCTTTGGAAAATAAGAATCTGTTCAAACTTGATTGATGATTGCAATTACTTGAAAATGGCAAAAACGGTGATCTAACGGTTATCATAGTCAAACAAACAGTTAATATTCATCATTCATATTGTTTAAGACAATTGTAACTTTGTTTGACTGTAACTGTTTTTAAAGTTAGTTGGTTTGACCTACCCAACATTTAAACAAAGACCGTCTTAATATCTGTTTGATATATAATTGGGAAACTAACTTATAAAAATAAATAAATAAATAAATAAATCTTTTTATAGGTTAATAAAACCCCATAACTTTTAACCAATCATACCATTAATTGGATTTTTTTAACCTAAGTTTGACTTGTTTTTAGGGGTGTCCAATTTCGACGTTATCCATACGAACCCGAGCTACCCGATTTTAAAGATAAGAACGGGTCGGTTTGTAACGGGTTTTTGGGTAAAAACGGGTCATTTAAGTGGTTTATTGTGACTAAGAACGGGCGGGTTTGGGTTAAAAAAATTAAACCCGAAGATACCCATACCTGACCGACTACTACTAGGAATATCATGCAGTTATTTTTCTTTACTGATTTCTAGATATATTGATGATACTTTTTTTAAGATTGGTCTTTGTGTGGTCAACTTGAAGTCATACATAAGTTTATCATCAAATCATCATATTCTAAATGCATGTGTTAGATCTGAACACTTAATAACTTTTAAGTTCTTTTCTGGTACTAGTACAATCTATGATTAAAAAAAACATCTAATAGAATTAATTCCTACTGCTTCAATGTTATGTCACTTTCATATTCCATAAGGCGTTGGTTCTAAAACATGAAATACATCATTTTTATATGCAAGTTTTTGCTAAAATTATTTTATACGTAAAAGGTGTTTGGCAAAAAATAAAAATTAAATTTTCCTAAGAAACTTAACCGAAAAACCCGACCGAAAAAATCAAGAACCGCAATTAACCGAACCTGACCAAACCCATCGTAGTATTGGGTGAAAATGGGTTATTGTTTGTGTTTTATGGATAACAACGGGTGGACTCAAAAGTAACCGAATCCGACCGAACCCGACCGATGAACAGCCCTACTTGTTTTAATTTTTACGTTATAAAAATGTGTCACTTTTGTTGGTAAACAAATGCGCCACTTTGATTATTCTGTATGTTAAACCTCATAATTTTACGTGTCAAAATATGTTGAGAAATCATCTTATTTGAAAGAAAATAAATACATTCCATAAACGTAGTTTTGACCCCAAAGAAAGAAAGAAAAGTAAAATTTAACACACCAAATGATTACGCACAGTGTGAAATCTCTAAAACTTGGAGGTTAGGATAAGTTAAATTAAACTTATAGGGCCAAAGTAAAACTAACCTTTGAGTTAAATGATCAAAACATTGTTTGTATTAAATCAAATTCGTTGAAAGTATTCCCTTTCTCGACTATATATTTCAACATGTACCCTTAATTTATTTGTCTGAATTGAAATTGGAAAGATGAAGATAATGATTTATTTATTCTGTTTATTTGAGCGAAAAACGAAGAAAATAAATAAATAATGTGGGATCCACACACAAAAAAAACTTCCCATCCCGTTCAGTTGAATATTGAGAGTTCAATTTTTATTTTTAGAGTTTAAAAATTAAATAAATTTTGATGATATTTAAAAATAAATAATTTTTTATCAATAAATAGTACTATAAGAAAACCTACACATTTTTATATTTACATATATTTTATTTCTTCATTTCATTTCATTCTCACACAAGTGAATCATAATTTTTTTCACTTTTTTCTTTTTGTTTTCATTCATCAAAATATCATGAGCAAAACTATTTGGTAAGAAAAGAAATTAGTATGAATTCAACGAATAAGGTTTTTTTTTGCAAGGCATATATTTTTTTATGTTTTTATACTGTTGTTTTAATAATCGGTGGAAAAAATATTTTTTTTCTCAACCGTTTTAATAATTGTTATAAAATAGATATTTTGTATTGATTATTAAAACAACTGGTATAAAAAACATAAGCATCCTAATTTAAATTTATTAGTTAAATTGCTAATGATCAATAATTAATTGGGATTGGTTAACTGAGATTGAAATGGAGTAAATTAATTAATGAATTTGGTTAAGTTTTTTAAGGTAATTTAAAGTTACTAGATTAGTTACAAGAATTAACTAAATATGCCAAATGACTAAAATACCCTCATCACTTACTCTCACATTCTTCTATCATTTTCATAATCAGCAAGAAGAAAAGAAAAGAAAAGAAAAGAAGGTTTCTCCTTCTCCTCCAACTCGACCACCTTCCACCACCACACTTCATCTTCTTCCTCAATCGCCAAGCCAAAGCAAGGATTCTATATTCCTTCTTCTCCCACACATGAAGCAAGGCTTGAAAGCACAAGCTTTTCCTCTCAATTCTATTGCAAGGTAAGGTTTCTAAGAAACCAACTTTGAGCAATTGACTCTGATCCTCAAATTGGCGCTTGTAGGAAGCACTCTAAACTCGTGGATCTTACCAAAGGTTCAATCCGCTTCCAAAATCATTGTTCGGGTGATTGGTGTAACATCCTACAATTTTAAAAATTTGGTACTTTAATAGATAAAATTAATAAATTTAGGTTGAGTGAAATAATAGAAAATGTATGAAGTGATTGGTGTAACATCCTACAATTTTAAAATCTTGTTGCTCAGTTTTGAAGTTTAAAATGTATGAATTGGATTCTGACGTCTTCATGAAAGTTGTAGATCTTTTTGTTTTGTGAATTTTGAGACCTGAATCAACTTATTTGGATATGTATAGCAAAAGTTATAGCCAAAATACTACAGCATGTCGGAGTGGAATATTTACCCTATGTTTTGTGTATATATTAAAATTCTGGGACTTATACATGCATAATCAACCTTTGATGTCTTCATGAAAGTTGTAGATATTTGTGTTATGGATCTTTAGAAAGTGGTTTCAAGTCAAAATTATTTTTGTAGCTCTAGTTATACCTAAAAAACAGAAGTATGTTCATGCTACAAATCTGTTGACGTGAATCACTGTTTGTATTTTTTAAAACTGGGAATTTTGTGATGCGAATTAGTATTTAGTATCTTCATAAAAGTTTTAGATATTTTTGTTATGAGTAATTTAGAACTGGTTTCATGCCAAAATTATTTTTGTAGATCCAGAAACGTTGAATTTACTAACATATGTATGTTTTGTTACTTTCTTTGAGATAGTTTAGTATACTATGAATTTGTGATATTTCTGTTTGGATTTGGAATTTTTGGTCTTCATAAAAATTATAGATAATGGAATTATTGAAACATAGAACTTGGCCTCATTCAAAAATTATTTTTATACTATGAGTTATAGCTAATTTACTAAATATTGTCAAACCAGTAAATTTTCCAGCAATTGGTGATAATGAAAAATGATAATCTATTGACTATTATGTGATTATGTGATGTTTCTGTTTGGAATTTGAAAGTATGGTCTTCATGAAAGTTGTATATATTTATGTTAGAAATCTATAGAAAGTGGTTTTGAGTTAAAAATATTCTTGTAGCTCTAGATATGCTCAAAATACAGAAGTATGTTCATGATGAAAATCTGTTAACTATGAAATCCGAATCTTATTTTTAAAACTAGGAATTTTGTGGTGAGAATTAGTGGTTGGTGCCTTCATGAAAGTTGTAGATATTTGTGTTAAGAATAATTTAGAACTGGTTTCATGCCAAAATTGTTTTTTTTATTTCTAGAAACGTTGAAAATACTAACCTGTGTATGTTTTAAAAATCCTCTTTGAGGCAGTTTTGTATTCTGTGAATAAGTGAAGTTTCTGTTTAGAATTTGAATTTATGGTCTTCATGAAAGTTGTAGATATTTATGTTATTGAGCTATAGAAAGTGGAATAACATGAAAAGGATTTGATTTGCTCATGTTATGACTGTTTTACTAACGTATGTTGCTGTTGGAAATGCTGAAATTTGCTTATAATGGTTATTATGGATAAAAATGATATTTTTCTCTATGAGTAACAATTTATTATTAAACTCTTGAGTAATTATGATTTATTATTGATGTTGTTACGTTTTAATGAGTATCATACAGTTGTATATTTTGGTGGTGAATAATTATGAATGACATAATTAATATATATGTACATGAATGCCTTGTGGTTATTGTTACATGTGGTTGAAACAGTAAATCCATGATTCTGAAAATTATTATATGTGATGTGTCCTTTGAGGACTTGTGGTTTTCCAAGGGGTTTTGGAAATATTAATATCATGGTATGTTAAATGATAAAGAGAATTAAAGGCATTCATGCATCATAAGCATTTGGACGCACCATGGAATTTTAGGGGTTCCATGATTGCCTACCCTGGTGGGGGGTCACTCTATGATGAGTTAAAGCCCTATTTTTGCGATGTGTTGGTCATGGGGCTGTAGGGATCCATGACTGTATAAATTCCTACCGATGTGTTGGTCATGGGGCTGTAGGGATCCATGACTGTATTAATTCCTACCGATGTCTCTATGAGACCTTTTACTGCAGTATTCCCACCAAACCAAATAGATCCAGCATGACATCATTGGACTAAATTAAAGACTTATTAAATATAAATGAACTTGTTTGGCATATTCATCATATCATTATGGTTTGTTGATTGTGTTTGTGCAATTTTATTTATTTTATATTTATTCTATATTCTGTCTCACTCTTACATTAATTTTTACAGTGAATGCCACCCAGAATGAAGAGTGATGCTATGGTTGATGCCTATGTGAATTATTGCTTGGATTTCAAATTTATTCTAATTTTATGATTTGTAATAAATACAACGTGTTATGTACTGTTATTTTTAAAATCGTTTCCGCTATGTAATTATTCCTTGAATTTTATTATTCACGACTAGTATGCATGATAATATTCCGCTATTATCGACCTTTATGTGAACTCTGATTTTAATTTATGAGTTTTAAAAAGATCTTTTAAAAACGCGAAAAATTTATTCAGAAAATTACACGGGACGTCACATTGGTGGTATCAGAGCATTTTCAAAAATTCAGGACCAATTACTATGACATGTATTAATTCTTGATATACTATGTGAATTGTTTGATTATTTGTTTGATAATATGTTACGTATGTGCTATATGACTTGTGCCTGATTGATAAACTGCAAGTGATTTGTTTGATTACTAGCTTGATGATATGATAAATGTGTGTTATATGACTTATTGCTTATCTGATAAATTGTAGAATACTTATAGTTACGTTATAATATTATATATATATATACGATATATTTTCCCTTAGAATTAGTATAAACCAAACCACAAATGTAGGATGGCAAGAAACAATAACGACGCTATGGCAGCCGCTCTCAACCATTTGGCTGAGGCTTTGGAGAGGCAGAATCAACTAAGAAACACTGGAGGACTTCACGGACTAGATCACTTCCTAAAAAAGGAAGTCATCGATAATCCAGAGGTAGCATACCTATGGATTAAGGAAATGGAATGCATTTTCGAGCCTTACCCCGTTCAGAATTTGAGAAGGAGGAGTATACCACCATACGATGATTGAGGAAGCAGAGTACTGGTGGACCCATGTTAGAATCAGGTTAACAACTGATGGACACGCCATCACTTGGGAACGAATTCAAGACGGAATTTCTCGCCAAATATTTCTCTGAAGACATAAAGAGGCAGAAAGAGCAGGAATTCTTTAATTTGAAATGAGGTAATATGACAGTTGGGGAGTACGCTTCTAAGTTTGATGAATTGACCAAATGTCCCTACTACACCCAAATGGGAAAGCGTTGAGATGCGTAAAAATTTGAAGGAGGGATACAATAGAAAATCCGTTAAATATTATTGGGACTAGAGTTAAAATTATACCCAGTTAGAAAATGGGTGTCAGACCAAGTATCTTCGAATTGAGATGTCATTGGTCAGGGCTATTAAGAATATTATTAGGAATCCAAATCTATATTCGGAATAATTTTTGGATTTAGTATTAAGCCCGAACGGGAATCCTGTTTGTTATAAAACGGGAAATATTTTAATGATGGACCGAGACATAACTTATTTCCCTTTTCCTCTCCCTCATTTTTGTCACTTCTTCCTCCTCTACACAAACTCTCTTTTCTCCTCTTCTTCTACAAAGCTCACCATTTTATGAATCTCCTTCCATACCCAACCAACCATACCTTCTTTTTATTCGTTTTGGAGAATGATTTAGATGCTTGGAAGCTCTCTATTCTCCCATCATATTCGTATACATGCTAGGGTTTTGGGATAGCTTGGGGCTTGAGGTAAACTTCTCTACTCTTTTGTTGTTTTGGCCCTAGGTTTTGGTTTCTATATGGTTAGGAGAGTGTCTTATGAATGGATTTAGAAATAAGAACCATTTTCATGTAAAACCCAAAGGTGGGATGTGATTTATGTGTTTTTGGTTAGGTGTGAAGTAGTATACAAAAGTTTTAAGATTAGAGATGAAAGATGATGATTGTTAATGGTGATTATTGATTTTAGTGAAATCATAACTCTAGAATTTGGGGGAAATAAGTAATAAGGTTATGAAATGATTTTTAGTGAAAACCCCTAGTAATGAGTGTGTAGGTGTTATTAATAATGGAGGTTGGTGGTTATTAGAAATGGTTATTTAGTTTTGATAAAGAACCCTAAGTGTTGTGATTTGGGGAATTTAGTTAAATTGAAGATTTCTGATGACTTTGAATACTCTATAATGATTATATAAAGAGGAAATGAATGTTTGAAGCATTAGTGTTGAATATTGAGGATTGGGAGAAAAGTGTATATGAATATGTGTATGGTTGGGGGAATTAATTTAGGTTGTTGATGTTTATGATGATGTTAAAAATGGTTGTAAGCCATTGATAGTGGATTAGGGAAATAGATACTTAAATTGATGAATGGATATGCCATTTTGAAATAGTTGAATTGGTAATGGTCTTAGACGGATCCGATAGGTTTATAATGAGTTCGAATAGATTTTTGATGATGATTGAATGATTCATGTGATGATTTGGAGGTCTTAAGGCTAAGAGACATAGTATTGTTGTTGTTAGGTGTGGTTAGCCATTTTAGATTTAAAGAATCTAGGTCTTGGGAAAGGAATTCCCGAAGCCTAACATGGACGTGTAAATTGAATATAGACAAGTTTAGGACTTAATAATGAGTTTTGGGGGATAATGTCTTATGATGGTATAATAATAGCATGAATATGTATAGTTGTGATAAGATTGTGTTCCGAATGATGGTGCGGAATGATTTCAGCTTTGAAATTTTGAGGACGAAATTTTTATTAGGGTGGGAGAATTGTAACATCCCAAAAATTTCAATCTCATGTGTAATTATTTTTAATCTAGGTCATTATTAATATTATCCATTTTATCTCAACTTTCTACATAAATTTTTGGTTAGGACAACATCTTCGATTTAACCTTTTACCATGGTAAATAATTTTAACTTTATACCTTCGGTAAAAGTTAATCAAATAATTTATTTCCTATTTCCTTAGTTATTAATTTTCTTGGCTTTTCCAATTACTCTCATCAAATTGCCACATACTCCACTCAAAATTTGTCATCTTGTACATATTTTATTACCTTGTTAGAGTCTGAATTTGAAAAAGTGGTAAACTACAAAGTTGTTCCTCGTTGTCTTAGCTTTCCAACAAGACCACATTTGTTAAAATCCATTAAGATATGAGAGAGATATGCCAAAAATACCAAAACAGTGTCAAAGTTGATATTTACTTCAATCATACAAGCTACATTATGTAGGCTGTGAAAATGGACAACAATCCAGCTCATTTTTCTCACCTAAAACCTCCATTATCACCATAATTCATGCACCTAACATCCCACTACAATCCCATTATGAAAATCTTGTCCTCCACTTGTCATTTGCATAATTAAATCAACACTACATCTTGTTCCCAAGTCTGAATTCTTAGAACAAGCTAAAGTTAGTGAAGTCTCTCTCTTATTTTCTTTCATTTTCTCCATCAAGTTCACTCTTGATCTGAAGCTAGGACAATAATATAACACTTTCAACCACTTTAGGAACCTCCATTAAGGTAAGAGGGGACAGGGTTGTGAATAATTATGAAATGGGTAGAATTGTATGCTGTTCTAGGATTCCAGTATTATTTTTGTATCTTGTTGCTCAGTTTTAAAGTTGAAAACTTATGAATTGGATTCTGACGTCTTCATGAAAGTTGTATATCTTTTTGTTTTGTGAATTTTGAGACTTGAATCAACTTATTTGGATATGTATAGCAACAGTTATAGCTAAAATACTACAGCATGTCAGAGTGGAATATTTACCCTATGTTTTGTGTATATATTAAAATTCTGGGACTTATACATTCATAATCAGCCTTTGATGTCTTCATAAAAGTTGTAGATATTTGTGTTATGGATCTTTAGAAAGTGGTTTCAAGTCAAAATTATTTTTGTAGCTCTAGTTATACCTAAAAAACAGAAGTATGTTCATGCTAAAAATCTGCTGACGTGAATCACTGTTTGTATTTTTTAAAACTGGGAATTTTGTGATGCGAATTAGTATTTAGTATCTTCATAAAAGTTTTAGATATTTGTGTTATGAGTAATTTAGAACTGGTCTCATGCCAAAATTATTTTTGTAGATCCAGAAACGTTGAATTTACTAACATATGTACGTTTTGTTACTTTCTTTGAGATAGTTTAGTATACTATGAATTTGTGATATTTCTGTTTGGATTTGGAATTTTTGGTCTTCATAAAAATTATAGATAATAGAATTATTGAAACATAGAACTTGGCCTCATTCAAAAATTATTTTTATACTATGAGTTATAGCTAATTTACTAAATATTGTCAAACCAGTAAATTTTCCAGCAATTGGTGATAATGAAAAATGATAATCTATTGACTATTATGTGATTATGTGATGTTTCTGTTTGGAATTTGAAAGTATGGTCTTCATGAAAGTTGTAGATATTTATGTTAGGAATCTATAGAAAGTGGTTTTGAGTTAAAAATATTCTTGTATCTCTAGATATGCTCAAAATACAGAAGTATGTTCATGATGAAAATCTGTTAACTATGAAATCCGAATCTTATTTTTAAAACTGGGAATTTTGTGGTGCGAATTAGTGGTTGGTGCCTTCATGAAAGTTGTAGATATTTGTGTTAAGAATAATTTAGAACTGGTTTCATGCCAAAATTGTTTTTTTATTTCTAGAAACGTTGAAAATACTAACCTGTGTACGTTTTAAAAATCCTCTTTGAGGCAGTTTTGTATTCTGTGAATAAGTGAAGTTTCTGTTTAGAATTTGAATTTATGGTCTTCATGAAAGTTGTAGATATTTATGTTATTGAGCTATAGAAAGTGGAATCACATGAAAAGGATTTGATTTGCTCATGTTATGACTGTTTTACTAACGTATGTTGCTGTTGGAAATGCTGAAATTTGCTTATAATGGTTATTATGGATAAAAATGATATTTTTCTCTATGAGTAACAATTTATTATTAAACTCTTGAGTAATTATGATTTATTATTGATGTTGTTACGTTTTAATGAGTATCATACAGTTGTATATTTTGGTGGTGAATAATTATGAATGACATAATTAATATATATGTACATGAATGCCTTGTGGTTATTGTTACATGTGGTTGAAACAGTAAATCCATGATTCTGAAAATTATTATATGTGATGTGTCCTTTGAGGACTTGTGGTTTTCCAAGTGGTTTTGGAAATATTAATATCATGGTATGTTAAATGATAAAGAGAATTAAAGGCATTCATGCATCATAAGCATTTGGACGCACCATGGAATTTTAGGGGTTCCATGATTGCCTACCCTGGTGGGGGGTTACTCTATGATGAGTTAAAGCCCTATTTTTGCGATGTGTTGGTCATGGGGCTGTAGGGATCCATGACTGTATAAATTCCTACCGATGTGTTGGTCATGGGGCTGTAGGGATCCATGACTGTATTAATTCCTACCGATGTCTCTATGAGACCTTTTACTGCAGTATTCCCACCAAACCAAATGGATCCAGCATGACATCATTGGACTAAATTAAAGACTTATTAAATATAAATGAACTTGTTTGGCATATTCATCATATCATTATGGTTTGTTGATTGTGTTTGTGCAATTTTATTTATTTTATATTTATTCTATATTCTGTCTCACTCTTACATTAATTTTTACAGTGAATGCCACCCAGAATGAAGAGTGATGCTATGGTTGATGCCTATGTGAATTATTGCTTGGATTTCAAATTTATTCTAATTTTATGATTTGTAATAAATACAATGTGTTATGTACTGTTATTTTTAAAATCGTTTCCGCTATGTAATTATTCCTTGAATTTTATTATTCACGACTAGTATGCATGATAATATTCCGCTATTATCGACCTTTATGTGAACTCTGATTTTAATTTATGAATTTTAAAAAGATCTTTTAAAAACGCGAAAAATTTATTCAGAAAATTACACTGGACGTCACAGTAAGTGTTATGGCAACACTTCGTAATACTTTTGGGTGTCGTCCCGGTTTGATTTTGAAGTATTGGAGGTGGGTTGATTTGAATCGGATAGTGTATATATGTTTCGGTAAATTTCTCTTCGTCACAACATTATCAAACCCTATAAATTAACTTTGTAGTATGCTTAAGATAACTTATGAATGCCTAAAAATAAATATTTGGTGTTTTAGGAATTGTCATTTGAATCGATCGTTGCCCGAAAACTAATTTGAAATCCAGAAACGCGTTGAGGTATGTTTTTACATACGAGGGGGGAGTCTTAATTTAAAGCGTTAGATGCGAATCATGGTTCTAGAATAAATTTTTATGGTTTGAATGTGTTTGGTATACTTTGATATATTTATGACATAGTTATTGGTGTTTATCTGACAATTAGTGGTGGTAACTGTATAATTGGTATTGATGAATAGCTATCTTGCTTGTTTGACATCCATTCGATGATAACTTTGTTTGATTGAGTTATGATGATGTACATGGAACAAAGCATGGTGTGATTATATGGTGTATACACATACATACATATATATATATATATATATGTGTGTGTGTATGTGCATGCGTTATGATTCATATTTTAAGTAAGAATTGCATATCATTCCATCATATGCATTTGTATGGTGCTACAATTCGTCTAGCTCTATGATTGTTGATGAGGTTGCGGTGTGTACCTATGATTCGTTGTGCAGTTCTCGAGGTGCCACCCTTTATAGCGCTACAATTCACTGGTGGTCACCTGGTGCCCGCCACTATAGTGGTACAATTCACTAGTTGGGTTACCATGACACTATGATTTGCCTTGTAATTAAGTCGAATCCGCATTTATATTTTTACATGTCATGTAATTGAGTAATTCATGAGTCTATGATGTTTGATATAATAAATTATGATTAGGATTCATATTGTTGGTTGAACATGAATTAAGGATTTATTGAGGTGTGCCTTGTTAGAAATGTGCAAATGATACTATTAAATATTGATAATATGAAGGATTTTGTATAAGAATTCTAGATTTAGATCTATATTTATTTCTTTGAATTGTCCTCATCCTTTATTTGTGGTTCTAGTGAATAAACAAGGGTGTGGTGATGTAGATTAAAGTATTCAAGGAAAAGGGAAGGAGCGAAGATGCCATGTGGATGCCTACTTGCATATGTGTTGTGCTTTTGTATATAGTAAAAAGTTTTGAGGAATTTAGGCCAAGTTATAATTTTGAGATTGTAAATGTGAAACATTTATGGTATGGATAGCTGGTTTTGGTGATTAAGTATATATATGTGTATATAAGAATATGAGTAGACAACTTGAGATGGAATTAGAGTTATTGCTTGTTCAACTTTAATAGGTATTTGCATATGTAGATATAACTTGATGCGTGAGTTGGAGAAATGAACATGTTGTGTATATGTGGAGATGAAGTCTATATGAATTTTAGTATGCATCCATAAGCAAAATGGTAGTATTGAGGCTACATATGTATCTATCATGAAATAAGCATAATACCTTATGTTGATTTGTGTGAAAGTAGAGGATGTATGTACTTGAATATGATGGGTAGGTTTTGTGCATTTGTTTGTGACTTTAAATAGTGCCTAAGTACTGGTAATATCTCGTTTGAATTAAGGCGATGATTTCCTACATAAATATGTTGAAGTTAAATTGAGTCTTACCAAGTTTTAGGCCTTAACATGTGAATAGGGAACTTAAGTGGCCATATTTTGATTTGGGGAGCTTTTGGACCTTTGGGTTGGCATTATAGGTCATATACCATATTTAGAACTTGTATGTAATGGTTTAGGTCCAAGGTAAATGAGTTTGATGGGTTTGTGAAAGTTATTTGGTCTAGAATTACCAAAAATGCATTTCATTCATATCTCACTTATATTTAGGCAATTTGAGGTAAGAATTATATCTACAAGTCCATTTTAGTGCCAATGTGGTTGTGACTAAGTTCTATAAAAATTGGAGTTCATTTGAGTAAAATAAGGTGTGAGGTTGTTGATTGGGTAAGGAAATTCTATAGAAAATTTTTGCATAATTGATGCATTAGAATCCAAACTAATAGACTATATGAAGTACACTTGCTAGAACTTAACCATGAGGTATTGGGTTAGGAACTGATGAAATGGTGTCCTAGAAGGCATAGGCATAACATGGTCTAAGGTCACAAGGCATAATGTATGGAAAATGGAAGATTGGGGCAACATGGATCAATCTAGGGCCTGCGAGAAATTCCCACAGCCCGTGGAACCTACTATTTTGGGTTGAATAAAATTGCGCATGAAGTCAGAGCATTCCACGACCAGTGGAGTGCATTCCACGGCCTGTTGAATTTTTCCACGGCTAGTGGAACTATCAAATGTGATTTTTTTCGCATTTTGTGTCATGACCTTGCTCCTTGTGGTCCTCTATGCCTAGGGCTTCATCATTTTATTCTTTGAGTCTCTTTTTGGGCATTTTTTGTATGTGTTATGCTTTCGTTTGCATAGAATATGCTCAAATCTAGGTGAGATTTGATTTCTTATCATCTTTAATTGTTGTGTGCACTTGAGATGTTACCTATTGTGGCTTGATTCTTTTAATTTACATAACCACACATATAGTTGGCTTAGGTATGGATCAATTGTTATATTTAAGTAGGGTAAATAATTTTATAATCAACTCAGGCATTAGTTGAAAAATAATGATGATGCGTATTACTACAAGGATGATTTCATAACCACACTACAAGAGTAAATCATGAAAAATTTATTTGAAAATTTATTTTAAATTAGGCATGATTTTACAATTGGTAAGGCTAAACTGCCGAATCTCCCCCCGTTTATTTAAATTGGTGTGACTAGGTATGTTTTGGGTTTTCGAGTAGTTACGATTACGTTTAATTTGTTAGAATTGACGAACAGTTGACTAATCAGTGAGTGTCAATATATTTATGTTGTAGGTTGGCTTCCGAAACAAGGAAATGCCATGAAATTTCTAATTCCATGTAAGGGGAAATGATATGAATTATGAATGGGTGAACATATAATTGTATGAATTGATGATAAATTGTATGCTTTGATGATAAATAATATGATTTTGAGGTTGATAATTGTTGTTGATGATTGATGTTGATTGTGAATGATGATGATATATAATTGGTGTTTACTTAACTTTCTTATCATATTTACTTATATCTTTATTTTCATATATTTTTCAATGATCCTTTTACAGACCTGTTTTATTTAAAGAGTCATTTAAAATAATTACTCTTCTTTTAATTGCTTTCGCTAAAAGTGAGAAAAATCCAAGACTTAACTCATCATTCTCTTAAGTCTGAGGTCACTTTCCAATAAGTGGTATCAGAGCTTAGTCTCTTATTTTAAATCTTCACAGCTTAAGAGAATGGCCTCAAACAAAACGTTGGAAGAGGGTGAGGCTATTAATAGACCATTGACCTTTAACGACCTTGGATATCCTTTTGGAAAGCTGGCAGACAAATCTTTATCGAGTCAATCGATTAAGATATATGAAGTGTTATTTTAAATGGCCCTAATTTACTAATGCATATTATTATGATAAAAAGGTTAAAAACCAAAGGATCTTTAGACGGATAAAGAGAAAAGAAAAGGTAAGCTAGATTTGAAAGGTAAGAATATAATTTACTCTTGGTCATGATGAATTTTTTATAGTTACAAATTTTAAATTTTCCAAAGAAATTTGGGATATTTTACTAGTTACTCATGAAGGAACTAGTGAAGTTAAAAGGTCTAGAATAAACACCCTTAACCATGAATTGATATTATTTGAAATGCTTCTGAGTGAGTCTATTCTAAACTTGTGAAAGCAATTTGTTCATATTGATAATCATCTCTTGACATTGGGAAGATCCTTTCCCAATGAAGATTTAATCATTCATGTGCTAAGATGTCTGGGCAAGGAATGACAACCAATTGTTGCCACTATAAAGGATTACAAAGATTTAGAAAGTATGTCCTTAGCAACATTGTTTGGAAAGCTTCAAGAGTATGAGCAACAATTGCAATTGCTAAAAAATCTGAAAAGAATACAACAAAGAAGAAGAACTTAACATTCAAAGGCTCTGAGCAAAAGGAACCAACCAAGGAGGAGAGTGATGATGAGAACAATGAAGCCCCCATCTTATTCATCAAGGAATTTAGGAAGTTTATGAGCAACAAGAACTTTGTAAAAAGGGGACAAAACAAAAAAGCTAACAAAGAATGACAACATTACTTGCTTTGAATATGGCAAGGTGGGACACTTATTCAATTGCTCGCAACTAGTCAACAGACCCAAGAATGGAAAGAAAGTCAAAAGAAAAGCCTACATAGCATGGGATAACAATTCAACAAACTCATCAAACTAATAAGACAACGAAGAGACAAACATTTATCTCATGGCAAATCATTAAGAAGAAGATAAAAAAGAAGAAGATCACCTATGATGAATTATTTGATGCTTCCCATGATCTGTAATTTTTTTTAAATGGGTAACAAAATTGAAAAAGGTTTTAAAACTCTGGCTTAGGTGCCTACAAACTAACAAATGGATTGGTCACTACTTTCAACATATAATACTCTAAATTACACCTACACCTAACTAATTCTTTTTCATTTATTTGCATGTTTTCCTACCCATTTAAATATTTTTATGACCAATTATTTTAATTTATTTTTTACTTTTTATTATATTTTTTCTCATTCATATTTTATTTTTAAATATTTTACAATTATCATATGGTGTTTTTATTTTCAATTCTTTTATTCATATAAATACAAATAATTAAATTATGTGCATTTCATTATTATTACTTGTAAAAAAATTTATAATTTTTATTTATATTTTTTGAAATTTTCTAATAAAATAAAATAAATTTATTTTATTTTATGAAATTCAATCTAATTCAATTCAATATATCAAATGATTAGATATACGATTGGTTTATAACCTGTAAAAAAAATAAAAATAGAAATTTGGAGGAAATCTAAAATCATACTTGTTGGAAATCTAAAGAAATAAATCTAAAATGTAAGATCAAATATTTAAATTTAAAACTAAAATTCATGATCAAACATTACAAACTAAAAACTTTTGGGAAGTAATGTTAGGGTTGTGTTGGGTGGGAGGTGACAACGTAAAAAAGAGGCAAAAGAAAGTAATGTTTTTTTTAAAGTTTAGGAAGTCATAGGAGTTACGGTAATCCGTTAATAAAGTCTTAGCATGTGAAACATAAAAAAAATAAATATATAAATTTAGGTCATATAGGTGGTCAAGTACTCAAATTTATGTATATGAGATATGATACCTAATCTGACTACAATTGATTCTTAATTAGTTTTTGATGAGGACATAGCCGAAGAGACTTTTTTTTGCTAAAATAATTTTTTTGTTTCTTGTATACATTTTTAATTATTTTAGATTAGGGTTAGAAAGTCTTTTGGGCTATAGGTTTGTACCTTACATGGTCATCTTTGCTTCGTATGTCTTTTTAGGCCTTGTATTTTGGCCACCTTTATTAGTTTTATTTAGCTTTAGTGCTTTTGGGCTTAGGAGAGAATGAAGCTTATTAGGTTAAGTGGTATGCCCTCCTTAGCCTATATATAGGCATGTTATCTTTTGTAAAAAAACACACATTGAATTGAGAGAATACATTTTAGTATTAGTGGAGTTGAATTTTCCTCATTCATTTTAGTTAGGGTTTCTTAAACTTTGGCAAACTCTTATCCTAGGGTTTCCTCCCCTAGGTGGCGAGATTGAGGCTTATCCTCTTTTTGATGGGGCCTTCCCTTTCCCTTCCTTCCCCATTTCCTTTTTTTCCCAATCCTTTATTTTTCCTTTATCAAAAGAAAAAGAAAAAGAAGAACTAGATCCTCCTTCCTACATCATGTGGTATCTAGAGCCTAAGGTTCTTTTTCTTCATTCTTCTCTTTAATTTTCATCTTTCTTGGGTTTTTTTAATTATTATTTACATTTTATATGCCTTCTTGTTAAAAAATCATAAAAAGATTAAAAAAAGCATATTTTTGATATCCTTTCTTGTTTCCTTTGAATTTATTTATGCATATTGATTGAGTCCTAATATACCTTATTTATATGCTTTAAATTCTATGTTTATGCACCATTAACATTCCTTTTATGTGATAAAGATTTGATCTTGAAAGCTTTAATTTTTCTAAAGCCAAAATTAGGTCTTGGTGCATTTTTGGAGCCTTATCATTGTTCCTAAATTTTTGCTGTGAGTAGTGTGCTGAATTCTAGGCCATTAAAATTTATCTTTTTTAATTGGCTTAAGGCTCCAAATCCTTGGTTAAACCATCTCATTTTTAGGTAGTTATTTTGTGCTCAAATTTTAGGCCTTGTTTTCCATAACTTTCTTTTAGGGTTTATTTTTGTATTTTTCTGGTCCAGCACAATAGGTTCATTTAAATCTAAATTTTGCATATTGTTTTCTTGCATTTTAAATGTCAAAAAATACTTTCCTTCCATGCCTAATTCATATGGGAGAAGATGCATGCTTATGTATAAGTAAAAAGTGCTAAAATTGAATTTTGTACTTTGCTTCTTGGTTTCAATTTTGGGCTTTTGTGTTGATCCTTTCAAGTGTAAAAAAAATTAGAATTAAAAAAAAGAGAAAAAAAAGTATTAAAAGTAAAAAAAGTAAAAAGAAAAATATGAGCACATTAATTGTAATTGTTTGAAAGCTATTAATTATCATTTATACTTGTCTGAGAAACTCTAAAATTCAAGTTTGCAAGTCGGTACCTTTTCTTACATAAGTTTTTGTATTCTAGGTTTCTAGGTCTTGATAATTGTGCTTGTTTCTTTTATGTATTTATTTGTTTGATTGACTAGTTTTGTCAAATTTTTGTGTGGTCACGACAATTCCAAATCCTAAGTAGAAGCTCAATTCATTTTCTCTTTTATTGCTTTGAGTCATTCCTCTTGTCACATAAAATCCAATTTGAGTTACCCTTTTCTAATTTCACTTTTGTTGGTTGTCTTTATCTCTTCTAGAGTTTTGTCTTAGAGTTTTCATACCTTAGACATTTTTTTGGGGACAATTCTTAATTCAATATCTTGGGGTAGCATACTTGGAACATAGAGGTAAGAGTGACATTGCTTAAGGTTAAGGAACTTAAATCAATTTAGAGGAGTGGTGAGAGTGAAACACTAGAGTGAAGTGACCATTTTTTTTGTTTTCCTATATTAATTATGTTACCTTTGTTTTTGAGTTTTCTTAAGCTTGTACCGTGGTGGTCTTGGAGCTACTTGAAGACAATTGTATTGGAAGAAAAGCCTTGTAAAAAAAATACAAAAATATTATCAATTTTTTTCTTTGCACTTTAATCCTTGTATTCGGGGGCATCTACTTTACGGACATTCGACTTTTTTTTGTGGACTTTGGTTTATTTAGTTGATTAGGAGTAATGCGCTTAGGTATTAGTTTACTTTTATGCACCACGACTAGTTTTGCTTTATTTATTTTTGCTATTTTTTCCTTTTTGGTTACTTTGCTACTTGGCATTAATCTCATCTCTTGCATCATACCATGTCTTCTTCTAGGTAAGATAGAACACCTAACATGTTTAAGGTTTTAATTGAACAACTAGGTGTCCTTAATTTTAAATTAGATTCTTATGAGGTTAATAATAATTCTACCATAGAAAAAAATAATAAAAAGATAAAAAAGATTCTTGAGGAAGTTCATAAGAAGTTAAAAGAAATTTGGGATAATATTTTAGAATATGATACCAATAGAAATAAGAAAATAGGTTTATGCCAAAATGAAAAAGAAATATCAAAGTTAAGGCAAAAACATAATAAATCTATGGATGAAAAAGTGAAACTTTATTGGAGTGAGTATGATAGGTGATAAGTGTTTTATAACACAATAAATTAGATTTAGTTTGCTTAGGATTTTAATCATTATGCACTGTATTTCCTTAATTTTTGTGATTTTCGCTTTCTTTCCACTCTATTCTACTTGGGTATTTTATTTTGTAGAAATTAATAAAATTAAGGAACAAGTACAAAGATAATCCAAGGGTCAATAACAAGAGAAAAACGACCATCAAATGATAAAGAAGCAAGAAGAACAAGCCCTGGTGGAAAAAGAGCAACAAAAGCATGAAAATTGGTTATTAGTACACTACCTATTAGTGCGGTTGTAATAGGAACCGCACTAATAGGGTGTGAATCGATTCACACATAGAAATTGCTCCAGGAATCGATTCCCAAGCCCATGAATCGGTTCCTAAAGCCATGAATCGATTTCCCACCTAAATGAATCGATTCCTAGCTGATTTTCATGCCATGAATCGATTCCCAACTCAATGAATCGATTCATGGACCTATGAATCGATTCCTCCTCCCTATGAATCGATTCATACGCTGTTTTTTATGCAAAAATGAACTGGAGGAATCAATTCATCAATCAAATCATGTGCCGAATCATTGGAAACAATAAAACGCAACTTGGAAACAACTGGAAATCATCATGAACCGAAAGTTTCCACTTGCTCCTTATATCACGCACGCGTTTTCTTTCGGTGCCTCCTTTCCATCGCCTATAAAAGGAGAAGAAGTTGCAAGCAGAGGGCAATCAATCCCATTCTCATTCTTCTTTCCTTTCTCTTTTCTTTCTTTTCTTTGTTTCCTCTCTGTTCTATTTTCTTTCTCTTTTTCTTTTCTTTCTTTTATTTCTTGTATAAGAGTTGTGAGGTTTGTGAAATTGAGTGTTCTAAATTTGTGTACTGTGGGAGGATATTGCAAATACAACAAGGAATTACAGTGGTGAATTTATTATGCTTTTTGGAGAAACCCGTAAGTCTTTATTTTTACCATGAATTGTATGTTTTATTTTCCTTCCATTATGTGTATAAATTTTAATCACATCATGAGTAACTAAATTAATGAGGGTATGATAATATTTTATGTTAATATTATTTTGACTTTGAATTAAATAAATTTCTGTTTTCCATTTAGTTCAAATAATGCTCAAAGCTCTTAGTGATTCCTAACAAGAACCTAAGTCATAAAACTGTATACTTACGGGTATATTAGTAAGTTTAAGTAATTAATAGAATCGAGAGATTTATTGTTACTGGAAAGTTTTTGAACTAAGCCTAAGGTTTTGAAATACTTTTTGTGACCTCGGTAAAACCGTGAAAGTAATCAAAATCTTTTGGGGATTAAATAAGGGATTTTCACAAAACAATAATGGGCCTTTCTTAGGGATTGAACATTGTTCTCCATACGATACGTACATTAATAGGATTCCAAGAGGAACATATTAATTAGCTTAAGAAAAATCCGCCTTGGAAAACTTAATTTGATTCTTATTTATGAAAATTTAAAATTCATTAACATAAAATAAAGTCTTGTTCCCCCAAAATCCTAAGATACTCTCAACTCTAATTTTTTAAGTGTCTAGAAAATTTTGTTTATTTATTCGTATTCTGTGCAACTTTATTTTGTGTTTTATTTTACAAAAACATTAAAAATCAATTATGTAGATAATTAAATTTCAATATGCTGGTACTTTGAACACAGTCCCTGTGGAGACGATAATCTTTTATATTACGCGACATAACCCGTACGCTTGCGGGCCCTGCCAAGTTTTTGGCGCCGTTGTTGGGGACTGTTGTTCCTCAAAGATCGGCAATATTGAAATTCAATTAATCATACTTGTTAATATTTTTATTTTATTTTATTTTATTTGTTTTGTTTGTTTCTTTTTATATTTTTCTGTATTTTTATTTTTATTTTGTTGTTATTTTGTATTTTGTTCTTTATTCTGTGTATCTGTTGTTGTTTTATTTTTATGATTGTTTGTTTTATTTGTCATTTATTTTCTTTTTATGCGACGAAGTCGTAGTGTCGATCTAAACTTAGGATTTGACCTTGAGATAGAACGTACCCTTAGAGCTTTGAGAAAACAACAAAAACAACAAAAACAAGAAAAATAAAAACAAATGGTAGACCAAAACAGAGCCTTAAGAGATTTTGCTGCTCCAAATACAAATGGAAGAGGGTCTAGCATCCTTAGACCCACAATGGAGGCTAACAATTTTGAATTGAAACCTTCACTACTGTTTATGGTTCAGCAGAACCAATTCAGAGGATTACCCTCCGAAGATCCAAATCTTCATCTTCAAATCTTTCTTGAATACTGTGACACCCTAAAGATGAACGGAGCCACCAATGATGCCATTCGCTTGAGACTGTTCCCTTTCTCCTTAAGAGATAAAGCGAGGGCGTGGTTGTATTCTCTTCCTGAAGGATCCATCACGACTTGGGAACAAATATCCAGTACTTTTATCAACAAATGGTACCCAAGGAATAAGACTGATGTGCTGAGAAAACAAATCATAAATTTTACACAAAGAGATGATGAATCACTGTATGAAGCCTGGGAGAGATACAAGGAGATGCTGAGAGAATGTCCCCACCATGGGATAAAGAGGTGGTTGACAGTTCATATTTTCTATAATGGACTAACTTCCACACAAAAGATCTTTTTAGATGCTGCAGCTGGAGGAGCTTTCATGAGTAAGAATATGGAGGAAGCAACCAACCTGATTGAAGAAATCACCCAAAATACCTACCAGTGGTCTTTCGAGGACTTTACCTTCAAAAACTCCAGGTAAGTATTCTGTTGATGCTATTTCTTTACTTTCTGCCAAAGTTGAAGCATTAACATTAAAACTTGATAAAATAGGGTCAACAGGTGCTACTAATATTGTTTGTGAAGTTTGTGGTGTTTCAGGACATGGAGCTACAAACTGCCATTTAGCAATAACCCTTAATCAAGAACAAGAAATGCATCAGGTGGATGCTATTGGAAACTATGGTGGAAATTATCAAGGTAACTACAGACCTCCATAAGGTCCACCTGGCTTCCAAAATAGGCCAACTCAATTTCAAGGTAATCAAAGTAACTACAAACCTCAACAAGGAACCTATATTCCACAAAAATCAAAGCTAGAATCCTTGATGGAGACATTTGTAGCTACTCAACTTAAACAAAATGATGAATTCTCTGAGGCAATAAAGAAGTTAGCTTCAAAGATGGACTCTCTTGCCACCCATAACAAAATACTGGAAAATCAAATTGCCCAACAAGCCTCCTACTCTCAAAGAGCACCAAGAACATTTCCTGGAAAACCTGAAGCTGGACCATCAAACCAAACCATGGCTGTCACTCTTAGGAGTGGAACTCAATATGATGGGCCAGTTGGCAAGACTACAAAGGAGGAAAAGAAAGTGGATGAATCTTTATCTCATCCAGTGATTGAAGAAGAGAAACCGCAAGAAAAGAAGGAGGAGGTTAAGCCATATCAACCTCCTATTCCATTTCCTCAACGCTTAGCGAAAGCAAAATTGGACAAATAATTTGGTAAGTTTCTTGATGTTTTAAAGAAATTGTATATCAATATTCCCTTCACAGATGCTTTGCAGCAAATGCCTACATATGCGAAGTTCTTGAAGGACATTCTGTCCAACAAAAGAAGACTGGAGGAAGATGGTACAGTGGCACTTACTGAAGAGTGCAGTGCTTTAATTCAAAGGAAGCTTCCACCCAAGCTCCAAGATCCAGGTAGTTTCTCTATTCCTTGTATGATTGGTGATATGAATATAGATAAAGCATTGTGTGATTTAGGAGCGAGTATGAGTTTAATGCCATTATCTGTTGCTGAAAAGTTAGGATTGGGTGAGCTAAAACCTACTAGGATGTCTTTACAGTTAGCTGATAGATCTGTAAAATATCCTGTAGGAATTTTAGAGGATGTTCCTATTAAGGTAGGAAAATTTTTTATGCCTGCTGACTTTGTTGTGCTTGAAATGGATGAAGATTCTTTGATTCCTATTATTTTAGGCAGACCATTTTTAGCAACTGCAGGTGCTGTGATCGATGTCAAGAATGGTAAGTTGTTGATGATGCATGATTTATCTTTAGTTCTTCACTTTAAATGTGTATAATTTGCCATCACTTATTGTCTAATATATTGCATTTTAACACATTTTCATCATATGAGCTTTATTTAATATTTGATTTTAAAAATGAATTAAGGATTAATTTTTAATAAATATTGGTTTTCTCTTGTTTACTTGGGTATTTTATTTTGCAGAAATTAATAAAATTAAGGAACAAGTACAAAGATAATCCAAGGGTCAATAACAAGAGAAAAATGACCATCAAATGATAAAGAAACAAGAAGAACAAGCCCCGGTGAAAAGAAAGCTACAAAAGCATGAAAATTGGCTATTAGTGCGCTATCTATTAGTGCGGTTGTAACAGGAACCGCACTAATAGGATGGGAATCGATTCCTACACCAAATCAGCCCATGGGAATCGATTCATGCACTTGGGAATCGATTCCCAGCCTACATGAATCGATTCATTTGATGTTTTTCACCTGGGAATCGATTCCCAACCTATAGGAATCGATTCATGAGCCTAGGAATCGATTCCCCTTGCTAGGAATCGATTCATGAGCTGTATTTTACGCAAAAATGAACTGGAGGAATCGATTCATCAGTGAAATCATACGCCGAATCATTGGAAACAACAAAACACAACTTGGAAACAACTTGGAAACAGCTGGAAATCATCTGCACCGAAAGTTTCCACTTGCAACGCGTTTTCCTTAGCTGGCTTCTCCTTTCATTTGCCTATAAATAGAGAAGAACGAGAGGCTTCAAAATCATCTTCAGACACTTCACTTCATATTTCTCTCTTAGTTCCTTTTCTTTCTTTTAAGCATTAGAGGAAGGCTTCTGGAGGAATTCTTCCATTCCGGGTTAGGTCTTTCTTATTTTTAGTTTATTTTAATTATGGAGGGCTAAAACCCCTAGATTGATTTTCTTGGAAAATATTGTAATATAATTTTGAGGTTCTTGTTTTTAATATAGTATGCTTGTATTATTGTTATTTCTTCATAATCTTACTCTGCTTATTTAATTCCATTCTGTTTAATTAAATTTGTATGCTTAATCGGTTTAATTATTCAAATGGAATAAAATAAGATTTTAAATTAAAATGGATTAAGGAAATATGCATGCTTAATGAATATTTTCATAATCACTTTTAATAATTATGGTTTGCTTAATTCCATAATTTGAGAATAGATTATGTATATAGGCGATGTTCTTATATATGCTCAATAATTCCTAGATTTTACGATCTTGACTCCTTTTGCTTAATTAGGATGCTTGATTAAAATATTCATTTTTAAATGAAAGTAAAGGAATTGTGAATTGAAAAAGACGCTTAGTTGATTAATTCAAATTGAGCTAAGAAATTAACATTAATAAGTATACAAATTATTTTTTTATGAACCAAGGATAAATTTATTTACAATACTCCAAGAAAATCAATCGCTTGTTATTTATTGTTTTAAATCCTTTATTTACTTTGTTTTAATTTTAATTGAGATAACAAAAATCAATCAAACCCCCCCAATTGTATGTTAGTTGAACTTATGTTTGTAAAAATTTTTAGTTGTTAAGTTCTTATTTTTAATTGTTAAAAATTAGTTTAAGACTTGATTTTTCCTAAATTTTTGTGTTGATCCTTGAGAGAACGACCTAGGTTGACACCCTAGTACTACGTTAATTAATTTTAATGTACTAATTTGACGGAATCACGACTGTAAAAATATTCACGTCAAATTTTGGCGCCGTTGCCGATGATCAACGATCTTTAGGAAAAACACTTGTTTTAAATTAATTTTTTTTTTTGAAAAAAAAATTAAAAATTTAATAAAAAAAATTTTTTTTTTTTTTTTTTGTTTGTTTATTTTATTTCTTTTGCATGATTTAGGATTCTTATGATTTATTGCTCATCATGATCAAATATCTTGTTGTATGCTATGTATGACTAGAAGAACTTTTGAGCATTTATATTCATTTGATCCTGAAATTGAAAGAACTTTTCATAGGTTAATTAGAGAAGCTAGATTTAATAATAATTTTGTTGATATTGATAGTGATAGTATTTTTTCTGAATCTGTTGAAAGTACTACTGCTAGTTTTTCTGATATGGCTGAACCTCGTGAAAGAACTCTTAGAGAACTAGCTGCTCCTGAATTCACTTATGAAAGTTTGTGTATTCAATATCCTGATGAGGATGTCCCTTTTATTCTTAAGACCGGACTTATACACCTGTTGCCTAAGTTTCATGGTCTTGCGGGTGAAGATCCGCACAAACACCTCAAAGAATTCCACATTGTGTGTTCCACAATGAAACCCCAAAACGTTCAAGAAGACCACGTCTATCTTAAAGCATTTCCTCATTCTTTAGAGGGTGTTGCTAAGGATTGGTTGTACTACCTTGCTCCAAGATCAATCACAAGTTGGAATGACTTAAAGAAAATGTTCTTGGAAAAATTCTTTCCTGCCTCTAGAACAACTGCAATCCGTAAGGATATATCTGGCATTAGGCAACTCTCTGGAGAAAGTCTTTATGAGTATTGGGAGAGATTTAAGAAACTCTGTGCAAGTTGCCCTCACCACCAAATTTCTGAACAACTTCTTCTTCAGTACTTCTATGAAGGTTTACACCACGTTGATCGCAACATGATTGATGCGGCAAGTGGAGGAGCTTTAGGAGATATGACTGCTGTTGAAGCAAGAAATCTGATTGAGAAGATGGCATCTAACTCTCAACAATTTGGTGTGAGAAATGATTCTTTCAAACCCATGTTTGATTCCAATTCTAGTTCATCCGGAATTAAATTGGAGAGCAAACTTGATGCTCTCACCACTCTGGTCACACAATTGGCAGTAAATCAAAAATCCATGACTGCTAAAGTATGTGGCATCTGCTCTTCACAAGAGCACCCCACTGATTGTTGTCCTTCTCTACAAGAAAAGGATAATAATAGTCCCCAAGCATATGCAGCCAATATCTACCATGATAGACCTCCACCACCACAACAACAAAACCATGACCTTTCCACCAACAGATATAATCCAGGTTGGAGGAACCATCCAAATTTGAGATGGGGCAACCAACAAAATCCCCAACCCCCATTTCAAAACAATGCACCAACCTTCCAAAGAACTACACCTCAACCATCCACAAGTGGCCCTTCTTTGGAGGATCTGGTGAAACGAATGGCTACACAGAACTTAGAGTATCAACAAAGGAATGATGCTACCATCCAGAGTTTAAGCAACCAAATTGGGCAATTGGCTTCATCATTAAGCCAGTTACAATCTCAAAACTCTGACAAATTACCATCTCAACCAGCCGCAAATCCAAGAAATGTGAGTGCAATTCAGTTAAGATCAGGTAAGAACCTTGAAGTACCCATACCCAAGGACCCTGAGAAACAAAAAGATGTGCCCACAACAGTTGAGAATGATGAACCCTCTTCAAGCTCAAGAAAGTCTGAGATGCAACCATCCCAAATTCCACCTCATATCCCTCTTCCTTTCCCACCAAAAGCAATTCCAAGCAAGAAGATGGAAGAAGTGGACAAAGAAATTTTGGATACTTTCAGGAAAGTGGAAGTGAATATACCTCTTCTCGATACAATCAAGCAAATTCCCAAGTATGCCAAATTTCTAAAGGAGTTGTGTACTCATAAAAGGAGACTCAAGGGCAATGAAAGGATAAGCATGGGAAGGAATGTATCTGCACTGCTTGGTAAGGAAAATATCCCTGAGAAATGCAAGGATCCAGGTACATTTTCTATACCCTGTATCATAGGCAATAACAAATTTGAAAATTGTATGTTAGATTTAGGAGCTTCAATAAATGTTATGCCTATGTCTGTTTTTAAATCTTTGTCTCTTGGAAATTTACAACCTACTGGTGTAGTAATTCAGCTAGCCAATAGGAGCACTGCTTACCCTGCTGGAGTTATAGAGGATGTTTTGGTTCAGGTAGAACAGCTTGTTTTCCCTGCTGACTTTTTTGTACTTGATATGGAAGAAGGTATGCCTCAAATTCCTGTTCCTATCATTTTGGGAAGACCATTTTTGAAAACAGCCAAAACTATAATTGATGTCCATGCTGGAACCCTTTCTATGGAATTTGGTGACACTAAGGTAAGATTTAACATTCTAGATGCCATGAAACACCCTTCTGAAAATCATTCTATTTTCCAAATTGACATTATTGATGAATTAGTTTTTGAACATTTTTCTGATGTTGATTTGGAATGCATAGATGATTCATACAGTTGTTTTGCATGCAATAATTCTGAGAATTGTGATATTTGTGCTGAAATTGACAAATACATAACTGCTGATTTAGAGTCTATAGAAATACCTGTTCTAAATGCAGATTTTCAAGAAGACTCTAACAAAATTTTTGAGGTGCAAGAATCCAAATCTGCTTTGTTAGTTCCATCTACTTTGCAGGCACCTAATTTGGAGCTAAATTTCTTACTTGAAAACCTCAAGTATTCATACTTGGGAAATGATGAAGAGCTCCCGGTAATAATCTTTACTTCTCTTGATGAAAATCAAGAAGAAAAATTGCTGCAAAATTTGGAAAGGCACAAGAAGGCTAGACCACTATCCAATCTGCTTCAAAAAGATGTGATATTTGAGTTTAATCCACCTTGAGGGAGTTTTTCTTACCCATCTTTTTACTTTTTCATTATATTGTCTATTATGTATGCTCTGTCTTACATTGAAGACAATGTATGATTTAAGTGTGGGGGTGGGATCATTTATGTGTTGTTGTGTGATTAAATTTTATGTGCTTTTATTAAAAAAAAAAAGATTTTGTGTGTGTGTTTTTGTTTTAAAAAGACATGTTTTATTGGAATTTTAAGATATGCATGAGTAACAAGTAAATTCTTTCATGTCTGATATGAGCTTAATGATATGTTATAATTTGAACTCAAACATTTTTGGTATGTTGAGAATGACATGATAATTGAGAGATGATCATATATGATTGAATTATACCTTGTGAGATTTTTGAGCCTTAAAAAAAATAATTTGATGGATCACTTTAAACCATCTTAATTCTTTCATGTGTGATTAATTCTTGAATGTTTACATCCTAATTTTTGTCTTGTTTCTTGATGATACTTGAAACTCATGTGAATGTATTTGAAATTATACAGGTATTTTGTTCAATTGAGCCACTAAGCCATAGAAGCCTACCATGAATAAATTATCCTTTGCTAGCCACTTTGAGCCTATTTAACTATTTCCTTGTTGCAGCTCAAATAAGCCATGGATAAAAAACCAAAAATATACCTACCCGAAGGAATATATTGGAGCTTTGAAATCAAGTCAAAAACAGGCATTCAAATAATGTGGGGGTGTACAAAAAAAAAAAGAGTTCCAACTCTTGTTTCAAGTGTTATGCAATCACATAAGAAAAAGATAAAAAAAATATAAAAAAAATATATTGATGAATTACCCTCACTGTTTGCTAGTTAAATTAATTGCTCCATCATTCTTTTTGGTATTTAAACTTATTTTCCAAAAAAATTTTTCCACCTACTTTAACCTTGGCCACATTACAACCTTGGAAAGCCCTGTTGATCTATACATGCATTTGTGTTGATTGTGGAATTGAGAAACTTGCCAAATTTTTGGACTGTCTGTTTTTCAGGAAATGTTTTGAGAGTATACACAAACCCAAAACACTTGAGAGTATGTCTTGTGAGGTTCTGTCACTTATGGTTTTCCCTTCAGTTTGATTTAATTCTCACATGTCTAATTGTTTGAATGATTTTTATACATATCTTGATGCTCTGTATCTTGCATGATGAATAACTCTTGTTTCTCTGTATATTCCTAAAGATTTCATATTGAACATGCTAGTTTTGTGTGTTTACTATTTTTCAACTTAATGTTTTCAATAAACTGTGATACTTGTTTTTATTCTGATTTTGCCCGGGAGTGCAAAAGAATAAGTGTGGGAGTATTTGATGATGCATGATTTATCTTTAGTTCTTCACTTTAAATGTGTATAATTTGCCATCACTTATTGTCTAATATATTGCATTTTAACACATTTTCATCATATGAGCTTTATTCAATATTTGATTTTAAAAATGAATTAAGGATTAATTTTTAATAAATATTGGTTTTCTCTTGTTTACTTGGGTATTTTATTTTGCAGAAATTAATAAAATTAAGGAACAAGTACAAAGATAATCCAAGGGTCAATAACAAGAGAAAAATGACCATCAAATGATAAAGAAACAAGAAGAACAAGCCCCGGTGAAAAGAAAGCTACAAAAGCATGAAAATTGGCTATTAGTGCGCTATCTATTAGTGCGGTTGTAACAGGAACCGCACTAATAGGATGGGAATCGATTCCTACACCAAATCAGCCCATGGGAATCGATTCATGCACTTGGGAATCGATTCCCAGCCTACATGAATCGATTCATTTGATGTTTTTCACCTGGGAATCGATTCCCAACCTATAGGAATCGATTCATGAGCCTAGGAATCGATTCCCCTTGCTAGGAATCGATTCATGAGCTGTATTTTACGTAAAAATGAACTGGAGGAATCGATTCATCAGTGAAATCATACGCCGAATCATTGGAAACAACAAAACACAACTTGGAAACAACTTGGAAACAGCTGGAAATCATCTGCACCGAAAGTTTCGACTTGCAACGCGTTTTCCTTAGCTGGCTTCTCCTTTCATTTGCCTATAAATAGAGAAGAACGAGAGGCTTCAAAATCATCTTTAGACACTTCACTTCATATTTCTCTCTTAGTTCCTTTTCTTTCTTTTAAGCATTAGAGGAAGGCTTCTGGAGGAATTCTTCCATTCTGGGTTAGGTCTTTCTTATTTTTAGTTTATTTTAATTATGGAGGGCTAAAACCCCTAGATTGATTTTCTTGGAAAATATTGTAATATAATTTTGAGGTTCTTGTTTTTAATATAGTATGCTTGTATTATTGTTATTTCTTCATAATCTTACTCTGCTTATTTAATTCCATTCTGTTTAATTAAATTTGTATGCTTAATCGGTTTAATTATTCAAATGGAATAAAATAAGATTTTAAATTAAAATGGATTAAGGAAATATGCATGCTTAATGAATATTTTCATAATCACTTTTAATAATTATGGTTTGCTTAATTCCATAATTTGAGAATAGATTATGTATATAGGCGATGTTCTTATATATGCTCAATAATTCCTAGATTTTACGATCTTGACTCCTTTTGCTTAATTAGGATGCTTGATTAAAATATTCATTTTTAAATGAAAGTAAAGGAATTGTGAATTGAAAAAGACGCTTAGTTGATTAATTCAAATTGAGCTAAGAAATTAACATTAATAAGTATACAAATTATTTTTTTATGAACCAAGGATAAATTTATTTACAATACTCCAAGAAAATCAATCGCTTGTTATTTATTGTTTTAAATCCTTTATTTACTTTGTTTTAATTTTAATTGAGATAACAAAAATCAATCAAACCCCCCCAATTGTATGTTAGTTGAACTTATGTTTGTAAAAATTTTTAGTTGTTAAGTTCTTATTTTTAATTGTTAAAAATTAGTTTAAGACTTGATTTTTCCTAAATTTTTGTGTTGATCCTTGAGAGAACGACCTAGGTTGACACCCTAGTACTACGTTAATTAATTTTAATGTACTAATTTGACGGAATCACGACTGTAAAAATATTCACGTCAGTTGTCTCTGACTGTTGGAGAACAAAAGGTTGATTTTAACTTGAAAAATGCTTTAGAAAAACCTTTTAATAATGATGTTTGCTGTAGTGTGGATTTTGTTGAACAAGTGGTAAAGGAAGCAACCCTTCCTAATGACCCACTTGAAACTGTTTTCGTGATTGAGCCTGTAGGAACATCTGATTGCTCTGAGGCCCCACTAAAACATGATACTGAGGTCATGTGTGACAAAGTGGTAAGCCTCAATATGGAATTAAAGCCTTTACCAGCTTCATTAAGGTATGAGTTTCTTGGTCCTAATTCCATATATCCTGTGATTGTTAATGTTGAATTGAATCCATGTGAAACTAAAAAACTTTTGAAACAACTTAGGTTGTATAGAAAAATAATAGGTTATACAATGGATGATATCAAAGGGATTAACCCTTCTCTTTGTATGCACAGGATTACTGTAGAAGATGAAAGTAGGCCCACAGTAGAACCACTTAGGAGATTAAATCCAAAAATGCAATAAGTGGTTAAAAAGAAAATTTTAAAATTGCTTGATGCTGGAGTCATATATCCTGTTGATAGTAGTAAATGGGTAAGTCCTGTTCATGTGGTGCCTAAAAAGGGGGGAATAACTGTGATTGAAAATGATAAACATAACTTGATTCCTACTAGGATTGTCTCTGGTTGGCGCATGTGCATTGATTATAGGAAGTTAAATAGCGCCACGAAAAAAGATCATTTTCCTCTCCCTTTTATTGATCAAATGCTTGAAAGACTTGCGGAACACTCTTATTTCTGTTATTTGGATGGGTATTCAGGTTTTCATCAAATTCCCATTCATCCATCTGATCAAGAAAAGACTACCTTCACTAGCCCTTATGGGACTTATGCTTACAGACGTATGCCTTTTGGTCTGTGTAATGCACCTGCGACTTTTCAAAGGTGTATGCAAGCAATTTTTTCTGACCTTATTGAAAATGTGATGGAAGTCTTTATGGATGATTTTTCAGTGTATGGTTTGGATTTTGATAACTGTTTAACAAATTTGTGCCAAGTCTTGCAGCGTTGTAAAGAAACCAATCTGGTCTTGAACTGGGGAAAATGCCATTTTATGGTAAGAGAAGGCATAGTTCTTAGACACTTAGTGTCTGAAAGAGGTATAGAAGTTGATAAGGCTAAAGTGGAAGTGATTGAAAAATTGCCCCCACCTACAAATATGAAAGGTATTTGAAGTTTTCTTGGACATGCAGGGTGTAACATCCCTGATGTTTTAATGAGAATTATAAGAAATGGGAAATGTTAGTAAATATTTTAGAAGTTTTATTTAACATTTATTCTGTCCGAACCAAAGATTGGAAAAGCCGGTGTCGAGATCGGTATCTGAAGCGAGCAGGCGGAGTTAAAGATCGAGAGTGTAGGAGAAGAACGGACAGAGTCAGGTGGTGTGGTCCGAACCGTTGTGAGGAGAGCGCCTCATACGGAGTCATAGCCCGGATAAACCTCATAATAACTGAAACAACGGATATACGTAACCAAGAGGTGAGCACGGATAAGGTATCCGATCTCTCAGGTTGTAGCTCGGATTTCCGAGGTATGAATACTAAGTTAGGATGTCGGGGGCCGATATTTATATGGGGCCTATACTCTTGCGAATTATTAGAGGATTGTGAATACTTAAACGTTGAGGGAATAAACACGTGTAATTGATTTGATAACTATGCAATAGTTTAAAATAGTGAAAAATTGATTAAATTTAGTAAGAATACAAATAAAATAAAGGAAAAGACGATCTTGCCCATGAGCTATATATATAAGGAAATTCTCTTCTTTCCCTCTTCATTATTTTACAAGTTATCTTTGCTGTTGGTCTATTTCTCCTCTTTCATTTTTCTCTCCTCTCTTAAACGCTGATTTGCATGCGTTGAAGAGGGACTCCATTTGTGTCTAAACTTCAATTTAACCCCATTCCTGTGATCGGGACTTCAAGGTGAGTCTACTGATCCGTTCCAATTGTAATTCTTTTATCCCTTTTTATTCTTTGGCTGTTTAGAGCCATGCATGGCTATATTCGTGGCTGTTCTCCACTCCTCTGTGAGTCCATGAACTAAGGACGTTGAAGTGATGAAGCTGTACTTTATGATCCGTAGGTAGTAGGCTAAGCCACGGAAGACTAAGTAACGAAGTTGAGACTGCGAAACCAGTGCTCGGAGGGAAGAATCGACACAGAGAACAGATCAACGAAGCGTGGAACCAAAGTAAGGGGGGTGTTCGGGTTATAATTAATTAGAATAGGACTCACTTCTTATTCAGGTCTTTGAGGTAACGTAAACAAACTAAGGAAAATGTTGTTAAACGTAATTGTGTGTTTATGCTGTGTATGTGTGACTGAGTTTATTAATTTGTGGATGATCGGATGTGGATGAGTTTATCATATATGATCTTGTGAATCTAATGTGAAATGATCAGTGTTATGTGACGTCGGGTTAGCAAGCAGGCTACCCGAGTGATGAGAAATTGATATTATTGTGAGAAAGGTAAACTGTTGAATGATTATGTGGTATGGGATGGCCGACGGTATATGATAGCCCCTCATTTCCGGCTCCCGTGGTTTTCGTGCCCAGTTGAGCTACCCAGTGGTCAAGTAGGACCCAATGGTCGAGGTGGAGAGTCAAGCAGGACTCGGTGAACCAAGCAGGGTTCACGGGGTGTCAAGTAGGACCCCCAGCTGAAGGCCAATTCTTTAGTATCCGGATACTAGGAGTCAGATTGTATGAGAGTCAGTTGTGATCGTGATGTATGTAATGAATGTGATGAATGTGAGGAATGTGATGGAATGGCGTAGTTGGTTTAATACAGTTACCGCATGAAAAACTCTATGTTTGGTATGTTTATTTACGGGTGATGCTTGATGTGTATGTATCAATATGCATGTATAGTGTTAAATGCCGTTCTATATTAATTATTATGCCAAACACTCACCCTTGCATATTTTTTTAGTAACCAGAGACAGGGAGGGGGAAGGAGCCATGGAGCCACGCCAAGGGGGAGAACGGTGCCAGGGTCCGAGTGAATTTGAGTGACTCTTGATAGAGTCATATGTGTGTATAAAACTTCGTAGTATAATTATTAGTTGTGTTAAATTAAGACCGGATCAGATGTAAAACTATATTTTAAAAATATATCACTGTTACTTGCATACGCTTCCATGGTAACTCTTTGGGGTTTACCGAACCACTTTTAAAGTGAAAATTTGAGAGTCCGGTTGCATGTCTTGAATAATCCGATGTGTGAAAGGTGTTCGCTTCAGCGAATAGAACCTCGTTTAAGTGAGAGTCCGGAATCTCGCTTAAACGAGTAGGGGCCTCACTCAAATGAGAAGTCCTGACACCCTTTCTCTCATCCGTTGTGTTCAAATTAAATTGTTTTTCTCTAAATATCGATTAATTTTCAAGATAAGGGAGAATTTATCGTAAAAGGTAATTGTTTAAATAAAAAATAAATGCAAAATAACCTAGGACGTTACACTTGGTATCAGAGCGGTTCTTTCTAGAGCCGGTGTGTGGGCCAATCTAGTGAATGTGATAGTTTTCTGAAAGTTAATTGTAATTTGTTGTGTTGAGATTATGTGTGGTCTGGCACCATTCCCTTGGCACTCCACTGGCGTAGTATTCTATGAATATAAGGTAAATCTATGATCCCCTGACTGATCTTGGTTATTAATGGTGATGTGTTTACCCATTGTAGAGTTACTAAATGGACGGAGAGACTAGTTCTGGGGGAAGAGATGATTTCTTCTCTAGATTTACTCAGCTGATGAGTAGGACCGAGTCCGGTCCCACTCTGGATAAATTCCTGAAAAGGAATCCTCCGACTTACAAAGGGGGACATGACTATGACGGGGCATACATCTGGATTAGGGATATCGAGCAGGTTTTTGAATATTTTGAGTGCTCTGAAGAGCAAAAGGTTTTATTTGCTAGTTACCAACTAAAAGATGAGGCTAGAGTATGGTGGTCCCGTATGAAGGTGCAGATGAACGCAGCTAATGAGTCGTTGGTATGGGCGAATTTTCGAAGGAGGTTCCTTGTTAAATACTTCCCAGACAACTACAAAATCTGGAAAGAAATGGAATTCCTGAAGTTGGAGCAAGACCGGATGTCTGTAGCTGAGTACACCAGCAAGTTTGATGAGCTGTGTGATTTTTACCACCCTTTCTCGTTAGAAGGGACTGAAGGTAGCAAGTGCGCCAAATACGAAGCTGGACTACGGATTGAGCTCCGTAGTGTAATCGTACCGATGGAGATTAGGGACTATCCGACCTTGGTGAACAAAGCGATACTGACAGAAGAAGTGCAGTTGCAAAGGATGTCCCAGCCAAGAGATAAAAAGCCATTGAAGGCAAAAGGATTCAGCTTCAAGAGGATGGGTCAATTCTTTCGGGGCGGCAAGTCTTCTGCTACCTCCTCATCCTCTTCCGATCGGGGCTCCACTGGTCGATCGGGTAATCCCCCTGGGAATCGTACATACTACAATTGTGGTCAAGAAGGACACATTGCCAAACATTGCCAAGCTAATCAGATTGTGTGCTTCCAGTGCGGACGACCAGGGCACCTCAGGCCCGATTGCCCTCAGAGGCAGCAGCAGGGCAGGACGGATAACCGAACTAACTCTTCTGGGAACCGGGGTTCCAACTTCACGAGAGGAGGTCGGAATGGAGCTGGTAGAGGGAACCCACAAGCGGGAAGATATGACGCCCAATCTAGCGATGCCCAGAACGCCATGACTGGGCGTGTATTTGCATTTGATGCTTCAGAAGCTACGAGGAATGACAATCTGGTACAGGGTAAGTGCCTCATCTGTGGTTATCTGGTTGATGTGATTTATGATTCAGGTGCCACCCATTCCTTTATTTCGGAAAGTTGTGTACGACGGCTTGGTCTGCCAATCAGTTTAATGGAGAATGCTCTTATTGTTTCCACTCCAACTGGTTCTACTTTCCGTGCAACTACAGTGTGTAGGGAACTGCCGATGCAAATAGAAGCCCATACTTTTCGAGTAAATTTTATTTGTATGCCCTTGAAGGACTTAGACGTTATTCTAGGTCTTGATTGGCTTACTGCTAATCATGTGTTGGTTGACTGTTATCGGAAGAATATTGTTTTCTCCCAGGAACTTGACGTGAAGAACGGGGTGAGCGATATCCTAACCACGTATGTTGTTTTATTCGCTTCGGAGGGTCGGCATAACCTCCTGATAAGTGATATTCCGATTGTTTGTGAATTTTCTGACGTTTTTCCGGAAGAAATTCCGGAGCTACCTCCCAGTCGGGAGATTGATTTCTCTATTGACTTGATTCCCGGGGCAGAACCGGTGTCCCGAGTGCCATATAGAATGTCTTCGGTGGAATTAACCGAAGTGAAGAAACAAGTGAACGAATTATTAGAAAAAGGCTTTATTCGACCCAGTGCTTCACCCTGGGGCGCTCCGGTGTTATTGGTAAAGAAGAAGGACGGTAGTATGCGAATGTGCATTGATTACCGACAGCTAAACAAACTGACCATCAAAAATAAATATCCACTATCCCGGATTGACGATTTACTGGACCAGTTGCGAGGCGCCGTTGTGTTCTCTAAGATTGACTTGAGGTCGGGATACCACCAAATCCGAGTGAGGTCGGAGGATATCCCAAAGACAGCATTTCAGACTCGTTATGGGCACTTCGAGTACGTAGTAATGCCCTTTGGAGTAACAAACGCTCCTGCCATTTTTATGGATTATATGAATCGGACTTTTCAACCGTACTTGGACCAGTTTGTGGTAGTATTCATTGATGATATTTTGGTATATTCGAGGTCGGACAAGGAGCATGCTCAACATCTTCGACTTGTTTTACAAGTACTTCGTGAGAAGAAGTTGTACGCTAAACTATCTAAGTGTGATTTCTGGAGGAGTAGTGTACAATTCTTGGGGCATATAATTTCTCAAGAGGGAATCTCAGTTGATCCGACAAAAATTGAGGTGGTTATGGCTTGGGAGAGGCCGAAATCAATAACTGAAATCAGGAGTTTCCTTGGATTAGCTGGATACTATCGACGTTTCATAGAGGGGTTCTCTCGGATAGCACTTCCTCTGACTCGGTTAACAAGAAAAGGAAACCCCTTCGTGTGGTCGGAGAAGTGTGAATTAAGCTTCCAAACTCTTAAGCGATGTTTAACTACTGCCCCTGTGCTTGCACTGCCCGATGTAACACAGGAATTTGAAGTATATTGTGATGCATCCAAATTTGGATTGGGGTATGTGTTGATGCAAGCTGATCGGGCAATTGCTTATGCTTCGAGGCAATTGAGGCCACATGAGGAGAATTACCCGACTCACGATCTGGAACTTGCAGCAGTAGTGTACGCGCTGAAGATTTGGCGTCATTATTTGTATGGAGCTCGCTTTGTAGTATTCAGTGATCACAAGAGTCTGAAGTACTTATTTGATCAAAAGGAGTTAAACATGAGACAGAGGAGATGGGTAGAGTATTTGAAGGATTATGACTTCGATTTGAAGTATCATCCGGGCAAAGCGAATGTTGTGGCAGATGCGCTAAGCAGGAAGGTACTGCATGTGGCTTACCTAATGGGTAAAGAACAGGAATTGTTGGAAAGCTTTAGAGATATGAATGTTGGAGTTGTTATGAACGCACCAAACCGAATGACAATCGGAATGTTAAAAATTTCCAACGAATTTCTGGAGTCGATGGTAGCTGCACAGAAAGACGATAAAGAGTTACTGAAGCTAATTGATACTCAAAACCAAGGCAAAAATGTGGAGATAACTAGGGGTGACGATGGTATATGGAGATTCAGAAATCGAGTGATAGTGCCTGCACATGGAGATTTCAGGCAGGCGGTGTTATCAGAAGCACACAAGAGCTCTCTAAGTATACATTCGGGAGTAACCAAAATGTATCATGACTTAAGAAAGGAATTTTGGTGGCCAAACATGAAGAAGGCAATAATCGAGTATGTGAAATCCTGTGTGATATGTCAGAAGTGCAAGGTTGAGCACCAACGACCTCCGGGTTTGCTTCAACCTCCAGAAATTCCGATTTGGAAGTGGGAAGGTATCACCATGGACTTCGTGTCCGGACTACCCCGCACTCAAACCGGATACAACGCGATTTGGGTGATTGTAGATCGACTAACCAAAAGTGCGCATTTTCTGGCAATAAATATGAAGTGGTCGCTAGAGCGATTAGCTAAGTTGTACGTTGCTGAGGTCGTACGACTGCATGGTGTGCCCTCAAGCATTATCTCCGATCGGGATCCCCGATTCACTTCAAGGTTTTGGGGGAGTTTACAACAACAATTGGGTACTGAGCTCAAATTGAGTTTAGCCTACCATCCTCAAACCGATGGCCAATCAGAACGGACTATACAGACTCTTGAAGATATGTTAAGGGCATGTGTACTGGAATAGGGCAGATCATGGGAGGAATACTTGCCCTTAGTGGAATTTGCATATAATAACAGTTACCACAGCAGCATTGGGATGGCTCCATACGAAGCTCTTTATGGTCGGAAATGTCGTACTCCATTATGTTGGAATGAGAACGGCGATGCCCTTCATCTGGGGCCTGAGATGATTCAAGAGATGAATGAGCAAATCGCTTTAATCCGAGAGAAGATAAAAATTGCTCAAGACCATCAAAAGAGTTATTATGACAATCGGCACAGACCCCTTGAATTCCAAGTGGGTGATTGGGTGTTCCTAAGGATTTCACCAACTAAGGGTGTAGGTCGAATTTTGAAGAGCCAAAAGCTTAATCCGAAGTACATTGGACCATACCAAATACTAGAACGGATTGGTGAAGTCGCTTATCGACTGGATCTTCCCCAATCGTTGACTAACATTCACAACGTGTTCCACGTATCACAACTTCGAGCCTACATTCCGTGTGATACCATGATTGTACCGAGTGATTCCATTGAAGTGAAGGAGAACTTGACGGTGGAGGCGGTACCAATTGGCATTGAAGAGCATCAAACCAAACGGTTAAGGAACAAGGAGGTACCGCTGGTGAAGGTGAAGTGGCAGAATTTACATTGGATAAACTACACTTGGGAGTTAGAATCCGATATGAAACGAATGTACCCTCATCTTTTTCAACCGGAACACTGATTTCGGGGACGAAATCTCCTTTTAGGGGGGGTGGATGTAACATCCCTGATGTTTTAATGAGAATTATAAGAAATGGGAAATGTTAGTAAATATTTTAGAAGTTTTATTTAACATTTATTCTGTCCGAACCAAAGATTGGAAAAGCCGGTGTCGAGATCGGTATCTGAAGCGAGCAGGCGGAGTTAAAGATCGAGAGTGTAGGAGAAGAACGGACAGAGTCAGGTGGTGTGGTCCGAACCGTTGTGAGGAGAGCGCCTCATACGGAGTCATAGCCCGGATTAACCTCATAATGACTGAAACAACGGATATACGTAACCAAGAGGTGAGCACGGATAAGGTATCCGATCTCTCAGGTTGTAGCTCGGATTTCCGAGGTATGAATACTAAGTTAGGATGTCGGGGGCCGATATTTATATCGGGCCTATACTCTTGCGAATTATTAGAGGATTGTGAATACTTAAACGTTGAGGGAATAAACACGTGTAATTGATTTGATAACTATGCAATAGTTTAAAATAGTGAAAAATTGATTAAATTTAGTAAGAATACAAATAAAATAAAGGAAAAGACGATCTTGCCCATGAGCTATATATATAAGGAAATTCTCTTCTTTCCCTCTTCATTATTTTACAAGTTATCTTTGTTGTTGGTCTATTTCTCCTCTTTCATTTTTCTCTCCTCTCTTAAACGCTGATTTGCATGCGCTGGAGAGGGACTCCATTTGTGTCTAAACTTCAATTTAACCCCATTCCTGTGATCGGGACTTCAAGGTGAGTCTACTGATCCGTTCCAATTGTAATTCTTTTATCCCTTTTTATTCTTTGGCCGTTTAGAGCCATGCATGGCTATATTCGTGGCTGTTCTCCACTCCTCTATGAGTCCATGAACTAAGGACGTTGAAGTGATGAAGCTGTACTTTATGATCCGTAGGTAGTAGGCTAAGCCACGGAAGACTGAGTAACGAAGTTGAGACTGCGAAACCAGTGCTCGAAGGGAAGAATCGACACAGAGAACAGATCAACGAAGCGTGGAACCAAAGTAAGGGGGTGTTCAGGTTATAATTAATTAGAATAGGACTCACTTCTTATTCAGGTCTTTGAGGTAACGTAAACAGACTAAGGAAAATGTTGTTAAACGTAATTGTGTGTTTATGCTGTGTATGTGTGACTGAGTTTATTAATTTGTGGATGATCGGATGTGGATGAGTTTATCATATATGATCTTGTGAATCTAATGTGAAATGATCAGTGTTATGTGACGTCGGGTTAGCAAGCAGGCTACCCGAGTGATGAGAAATTGATATTATTGTGAGAAAGGTAAACTGTTGAATGATTATGTGGTATGGGATGGCCGACGGTATATGATAGCCCCTCATTTCCGGCTCCCGTGGTTTTCGTGCCCAGTTGAGCTACCCAGTGGTCAAGTAGGACCCAGTGGTCGAGGTGGAGAGTCAAGCAGGACTCGGTGAACCAAGCAGGGTTCACGGGGTGTCAAGTAGGACCCCCAGCTGAAGGCCAATCCTTTAGTATCCGGATACTAGGAGTCAGATTGTATGAGAGTCAGTTGTGATCGTGATGTATGTAATGAATGTGATGACTTTCACATCCTACGGAGAACATTTAATCCAAGGGATATGGTTTTACTGTTTAATTCCAGAATGAAACTTTTTCCAGGTAAACTGAGATCCCGATGGTCGGGACCATTCAAGGTAACAAAGGTCTTTCCCTTTGGAGCTGTTGAACTATGGAGCGAGAAATCTGGTACATTTAGGGTAAATGGACAGAGAGTAAAGTACTACTTGACAGGTCAACCAATACAACAAGGAAGTGACTTGGACTTGTTTTATGCTCCTGATGAGTAAATCCAAACGGTGAGAAGTCTGGCTGAAGACTTAAAACTTAGCACTGATAGGGAGGTAACCCTATAAAAAGTTGTTGTTTCATTTTGAGCTTTTAAAAAAAATAAAAAATCAACTATGTCAAATGCTGGTTTTGGGTTACTACAGATAAGTTTTCTTATCCTTTTATCATCCATTTTAACATTGAGGACAATGTCAAATTCTGGTTTGGGGTGGTAGATAAGAAAACTTAATTGTTTTATTGTGTAATTGTTATTTTATTTTGCATATGTATAATTTTCCTTGTTTTGTTTGTAATCTTGTAATTTACCATGATTGCATGATAAATTTACTTTGAACACAAGGCTAAAGTATCTAAGGACCCCAAAATTTTGAGTAAAATTTTTTAAAATTTGATTGTTTAAATGCCAAATCAATGTCTAAATGAACCTTATGTGATTAAAATTTTCTATGAAAAGACTTTCCATGGTTAGACTTGAGCCAAAATGGGTTATTTATCAAACAAATTTTAAAACCCATATCTTCCTAATTGAGTGAATCTCATAATCATTAATATACTAGAACTTGTTTTTCAACCAATTCAAAATGGTTTTTGATTGTATGTCTTAGGATGATAAAGGCAAAATTAGGTCTTATTCTTAAGCCTCAGAATTTTTGCACAATTTGACCCCTAGTTGCCCCTTTTGAGCCTGAAAGTGAAAATTTTTCTTTGAAGCCCTTCATTGACTAATATTCTCTTAATGGTGAAAAAGTTAAAAATTTAGTGGAGCAAAGAAATAAAAAGGACTTCAGGAAAATATGTATGGGATGTAAAGAAAAGCAAGAAAAAGAAAAAGAAAATCAAAAGGATGATATTGAATAAAGTCTAAAAAGTCCATAAAAGTTCAAAAATTTGCTCTGTTAAATTTATGATGGTAATTTAAATCATTCATGACTGTTAAAGCCCTTTTGTATTCCATTTTTCTTGAAATTCCTACCTTGACAATACTACCCAAGGCCACGTTACAACCTTTGAAAGACCTTTAGACTTTGACATATTTTCTATTTAAACTGTGGAGTTTCTGGTTTATTAACAAGCTTATGGTAATATTTTTTAACCATGATGATTTGAGTGATACACAAACTATGAAACACTAGAGTGAAATTGTGAGAAGAGTATCTCAAGTCTTGACATTGAAAATTGACTCGCATAAGAAAATTTAATTTGGCATTTGAATAAATCTGTTTCTCTGCTTTGGGCTCTCTAGTTTACTGAGTTAAGTGTTTTCTGTATCTTATCATGTGAATATGGTAATTGCTTGAGGACAAGCAATGTTTTAGTTTGGGGTATTTTGATAAGTGTTTTATAACACAATAAATTAGATTTAGTTTGCTTAGGATTTTAATCATTATGCACTGTATTTCCTTAATTTTTGTGATTTTCGCTTTCTTTCCACTATATTCTACTTGGGTATTTTATTTTGCAAAAATTAATAAAATTAAGGAACAAGTACAAAGATAATCCAAGGGTCAATAACAAGAGAAAAACGACCATCAAATGATAAAGAAACAAGAAGAACAAGCCCCGGTGAAAAAAGAGCAACAAAAGCATGAAAATTGGCTATTAGTGCACTATCTATTAGTGCGGTTGTAATAAGAACCGCACTAATAGGGTGTGAATCGATTCACACATAAAAATTGCTCTAGGAATCGATTCCCAAGCCCATGAATCGATTCCCAAAGCCATGAATCGATTCTCCACCTAAATGAATCGATTCCTAGCTGATTTTCATGCCATGAATCGATTCTCAACTCAATGAATCGATTCATGGACCTATGAATCGATTCCTCCTCCCTATGAATCGATTCATACGCTGTTTTTTATGCAAAAATGAACTGGAGGAATCAATTCATCAATCAAATCATGCGCCGAATCATTGGAAACAACAAAACGCAACTTGGAAACAGCTGGAAATCATCATGCACCGAAAGTTTCCACTTGCTCCTTAAATCACGCACGCGTTTTCTTTCGGTGCCTCCTTTCTATCACCTATAAAAGGAGAAGAAGTTGCAAGCAGAGGGCAATCAATCCCATTCTCATTCTTCTTTCCTTTCTCTTTTCTTTCTTTTCTTCGTTTCCTCTCTGTTATATTTTCTTTCTCTTTTTCTTTTCTTTCTTTTATTTCTTGTATAAGAGTTGTGAGGTTTGTGAAATTGAGTGTTCTAAATTTGTGTACTGTGGGAGGATATTGCAAATACAACAAGGAATTACAGTGGTGAATTTATTGTGCTTTTTGGAGAAACCCGTAAGTCTTTATTTTTACCGTGAATTGTATGTTTTATTTTCCTTCCATTATGTGTATAAATTTTAATCACATCATGAGTAACTAAATTAATGAGGGTATGATAATATTTTATGTTAATATTATTTTGACTTTGAATTAAATAAATTTTTTTTTTCCATTTAGTTCAAATAATGCTCAAAGCTCTTAGTGATTCCTAACAAGAATCTAAGTGATAAAACTGTATACTTGTGGGTATATTAGTAAGTTTAAGTAATTAATAGAATCGAGAGATTTATTGTTACTGGAAAGTTTTTGAACTAAGCCTAAGGTTTTGAAATACTTTTTGTGACCTCGATAAAACCGTGAAAGTAATCAAAATCTTTTGGGGATTAAATAAGAGTTTTTCACAAAACAATAATGGGCTTTTCTTAGGGATTGAACGTTGTTCTCCATACGTTAGGTACATTAATAGGATTTCGAGAGGAACATATTAATTAGCTTAAGGAAAATCCGCCTTGGAAAACTTAATTTGATTCTTATTTATGAAAAGTTAAAATTTATTAACATAAAATAGAGTCTTGATCCCCAAAATCCCAAGATACTCTCAACTCTGATTTTTAAGTGTCTAGAAAATTTTGTTTATTTATTCGTATTTTGTGCAACTTTATTTTGTGTTTTATTTTACAAAAGCATTAAAAATCAATTGTGTGGATAATTAAATTTCAATATGCTGGTACTTTGAACACAGTCCCTGTGGAGACGATAATCTTTTATATTACGCGACATAACCCATACACTTGTGGGCCTTGTCAATAGGTATAAGAAAAAGAAAAAAGCAATTAAAGCTGAAAATAAAAATAGATAACATAAGGACTTGTCTTTAAACAACCTTAGTGTTTCAACAAAGAGTCACCTTGATCATAGTTTGTCTACTCCTATGACCAATAATAATTTCTCCATCCCAATCATCAGTGATAGTCTTCATGTCATTAGTGATAGTTTGCCTCTCTCAAACATTATTTCTAAACCTCAAGAAGACCATAAAATGGTAGAAAAATTCTTTCATATTTCACTCATTCCTAGTAAAAAGAAGTGGTCAATCGTAGTTCATAGTTGTCTTAGGGTTAGTTCTAGGATGTATATAATCATGATAGGATCTTATAGGATTAACATATGTCTTTACTCTTTTGAATTGTCATTCCCAAGAGTCATTTCATATGTTATCATGTTGCATAGTAGGATTTTTATATGATTAACTTTTTATTCATCTTATCACATGTCTATTTCATTGCATTTTCAACCTCATCTTATCTATGATCATGTTGATCTTATTCATTTTCATAAAGGATTATATCATGAACTAGTTGCTTCTGTGTATGTGTTGCCACAAATAGCTCATAGTTTATATTCCATTACATATTATGATCCTTTTAGAGCATCATTTTCATTCATGATTTATGATCTACCTTTGTTTCAAATAGCATCACGTGATCATACCTCCATATTATCTTCCATATTTCTCATGCATTACATCAATAAACTCATTGTTAGGACGCTTGGCATACCCCATACTTTTGCATGTGCATTTTTATGGGAATATCTTATTGCATTTTATGATGATCATTTTGTTTTGACCATGTCTCAAATAAAAAGGTTAGTTTTTAACCCTGGTTGAATACTTTCCTAAAATTCTTCATTTTTAATTTTTTTTCTTTTTTTATCATAAGTGGTCTCATTACTCTCTTTCTTTTTGTAGATTCTCATGTCTTGGATTTGAGGACAAATCATTTTTAAGAAGGGGGCATGATAAGGACATAGCCGAAGAGACTTTTTTTGGCTAAAATAATTTTTTTTTCTTGTATACATTTTTTTTAATTATTTTAGATTAGGGTTAGAAAGTCTTTTGGGTTATAGGTTTGTGCCTTACATGGTCATCTTTGCTTTGTATGTCTTTTTGGGCCTTGTATTTTGGTCACCTTTATTAGTTTTATTTAGTTTTAGTGCTTTTGGGCTTAGGAGAGAATGAAGCCCATTAGGTTAAGTGGTGTGCCCTCCTTAGCCTATATGTAGGCATGTTCTCTTTTGTAAAAAACAAATCTTGAATTGAGAGAATACATTTTAGTATTAGTAGAGTTGAATTTTCTTCATTTATTTTAGCTAGTGTTTCTTAAACTTTAACAAACTCTTATCCTAGGGTTTTCTCCCCTAGGTAGCGAGATTGAGGCTTATTCTCTCTAGGTGGCGCCTCCATTTTCCCTTCTTTCCCCCTTTCCTTTCTTTACCCAATCCTTTATTTTTCCTTTATCAAAAGAGAAAGAAAAAGAAGAACTAAATCTTTCTTCCTACATCAGTTTTTATCTAATTAATTGTTAAGATATTAAGATAAATCTAACATCAACTAGTAACATAACTAACATACTCTTTATAAAGTTTGTAACAACTCTTAATTAATACTAATTTTTGAGTTGATGTAATTTTTGATATGGTATCTAGGTCTGAGTGGTTTAAATGTTAGACTGCATAATCTATAAACTTTATACACGGGGTATTAGTGAAACGTGATGACAACCTTTAGTTTATCTGATGAAGTAAGTTAACTCTAAGTGACACCATTGCTATTTACTACTGGTAATAGCCACACAATAAGTCCGAGCCATGAATATATAAAAGCCAATCTTTATTCCCGGAACATATTCCGAACATTAATCTCGTGTCACCTCTTGAATATCTTCCATTTCTTAGTCTAGAATATGTAAAATAGTCTCTCTTATCCATTCATTGTTATACCCATTGCTAGAATAAAATTGGAATGAGTATCACGTATACGAAACTGTAAAACAGTGATCTCAAATAGAAATAAAACTTGACAAGTTCAAGTAACTTTGCGCGTTATTCAAGATATGAAATCAAACTATGAAAAAACAATTATTGAAATATGTGATAAATTGTCTTAGAAATCAAATGGTCTTTGGCAATTACCACCGGCAGTCTTGCACTTTCGTAAATTAAAAGATACATATATTAATAATTTAAATTCATTAGATTAACTAATGATCTTGCAACATAATGCACCTGTTTATGTACATGACTAGGAGGGACGGGATATCAATAATTTCAAGGGCTTGTTCCGGGTGATTTTTAGTTTTAGTTTTAAAGGTGATTTTTAGTTTTAGTTTTAAAATTTTTAAAAATCAAAACTTGTTTATGTTTTAGTTTATTTGATTTTAAATTTTAAAAAGTTAATGTCAAACTTTCATATTTATAATCAAACTATTTTACAAAACTTTCATAATAATATTAATAATAACAAATCTTTTATAATGATGTTGGTAGCAGTGGCAATGGGTGGTGGTCGTGATGGTAACGGTGACAACGATAATGGTGATGCTAGCTAGCAGTGGTGATAGTGGCAGTGACGATAACGGTAGAGGTGGTGGGGATGACAATGATGGTAGTGGAAAGTGGGTGTTAGCAATGGTAATGATGGTGCTAATGGAGTTGTCCTACGGTGATGTCATTTATAATGACAATAATGGTGATGGTGACGGTGGAGATGGACGGGGCAATGACAGTGCAACGATAGTGGAGGGGTGGTGGTCGCGACAATGGTGATGGTGGTGGAGGGTGTGAGGATGGTGGTGGCAGCAATAGCAATAATGGTTGAAGTAGTGATAGTGACAATAACAATTATGGTTTTGATGGTAATTAAGGTTGTGGTGGTGGTAAGGTGTTAGTGGAAGGGTGGTGATGGTGAGGACACTGGCAACGGTAATGATCATAATGGTAATGGTGGTGGTGGGATTTAGTAATGGTAGGACTGATGGTAGTGGAAGCGTCAATCACGATGGTGGTTAATTATGTGGATTATCGTGAGGGTGGTGGCTATAATGGTAGTCGTAATGGTGGTGGTGATGATGAGAATAATAATGGTGGTAATAGCGATGGTGGTGGAGTGGTGACAACAATGATGATGGATATTGAGGATTAGAATTTTATAAAAATAAAAATAAAAATAAGAAAAATAACTTTTATTGTTCTTGAAAATGAACAAAACTCATTTTAATATTATTTTTATTCAACATATTTTGTTTTTAAATTAATTTTAACTAAAAATTTACAATCATCCTAAACGGCCCTAAATACTTTGGAATTGAGAACATTAATGGAATAATATCTTAAAGGAAGTTAAGGAATATATGAGATCATATATACATGAATGGCTAAGGTCATTGTTGCTGTCTAAAGCAGAGAAGGGGAACAAGGAAGGGGTAGAAAAATTCTCCCAGCGTGATTATGTTGTTACCATGCATTCTCTCGGGACAGCTAACAAATTTTGAAATATGCATGGTCTTTGTCAAGGGAGATATATTCTTAATGAGTAATCAATGAGAGTTTTCTACATGCATGAGTAGTTTGTTGATGGCTCTAAATATTCTTTTGGCACATCTCTCGTTTATGTACAACTGAGGAGGGAAAGGTGTCTCCAACACTTTTTTTTTTTTATATTCCATGAACAATATTGTAGTAGTGAGGAGCCGAAGGATGGTAGGGGTGATAATTTAGGCTTGGCCTACGAGTTTTATTTTTAGGATTGTTTCTCTAGTGACACTAATTAAGAAATTATGATTGGAATATTATTAGGATTACATCCATCCAGGTTTTGGTAAGGTATGAAAAAATTATCCTATTTAAATTCACATAGATAATAATTTTAATCATCATTTTTGTATTGTCTAAAATACGTAAGTTATTATGCTCTCACCCATTACCTATACTCTACTTAAATAATTTATAATCATTGTAAAATATATTTGACTACCTATACTCTACTTAAATAATTTATAATCATTGTAAAATATATTTGACAAAATTCCAAATAAACGCTAAATGTAGTAAATAATCATTTCAAAACACCCGTTTAAATAATAAATTACTTTAGTTATTATAAAATCAAAAGTTAAAATGTATATCACTATGTAGGTACGTGTGTGTATATATATATAACTATATTAAAACTTAAAAAGGTATAAGATGAGTATTATAATACCTAAATCTGTATAGATTTCTATAACTTTTTGTAAGTAATTGTCTATATTAATCTATGGGTGTGTTTGGTTTTTTAATTAAGTTGGTCAAATCGACCAATCCCAAAAATAGATCTTACAATTAAATGGAGTTTTGATTGTTCAAACAGTATGAAGGAGATCAATATTAATTTTTAAATTTTTCTATTTTTATAACTTTGTTTTTCCAACTAAAAACCAAACAGACCCTATACCTATTAAACGAGTGAATAGTCTACCAATCATGATTAATTTTTACGGATACTCATTCAAACTAGATTTTATAATCAATCATGATCATTACATTTATGATAGCTTTTAGCTAGTAAACATTTCTAGTAGTAATAATAATCAGTTTTGTTTAAAATAGGAAATTTTACACAAATAAATATTCTCCCTAATTAATCAGTTCAGGAATTTTGACCTCTTTTAAAACTTGTAAGTAATTTTAGAAAATAAAACAATGTTAATTTTTAAATAACACTCGCGTGTTAATATTGCTCCTAATACTTAAATTTAGTCTTGATTACACTAACTCATTTAATGACAATAGTTTCTTTTTTGGTTGGATTCATGCCTAGCCGTCAAAAATGTACAGCCAAACACATACAAATCACAATAAAATTGATATATAGGACAAATTTTATTTAGAATTCAAGTTCGAATCCACTGCCGTCAAACAAAAAATCAATACACATAAGGATACATGTATTGACCAAAAAGAAAGAAAGATACATGTCTTAATGATATATAATATAATTATCGATAAATTAATATATATATATATATATATTAAATTACTGTTTTTTTTAAAAGAAATTAAGAGTTATCCACTCATTATTCCCTCTCTTATGCTTTATTTGGATAAAATGAGGAAATAAGAAGGAAAAAAACTGAGGAGTTGAAATGGAGTAGACAAAAGTGTTAGAAATAAAATAAATGAAAAGAAATGGAGTTGAAATTAGAAGGAATTTTTTTTACGTTTAGGTTGATGTAGATTGGAAAGAAATATGTTAGATGTTAATTTTAAGTTATCTTTTAGTTAAGAAATTTGTCATTTTTGTGTTTAATTTTATAATTACTCCTATTTGTAACCTACAAATTATTTTTGATGTGTTTTAATAGGTTTTAAAGGTCTTAGAGAGAAAAGAAGAGAAACGGAAAAATGTTGAATTTTTGCTTAACTCCAAAATAATAATTTTAAATTTAATAGTTTTACCTCGTTCACTGTTGGATCGAGCTGATATTTTAATATAATGTTCTCAACATCCATAAATTTGTTTTGAATGGTCGAATATTGTTTTGAAGTTTTCTATTAAAGGTGGCTCACCCTCTTCTTATCAGGGAGAGCGGGTTGGAAAATAGTCATTTCACTCCAACGAGCAAGCTGGGTGAGATGTTCGTAGAAACACTTTCTCAAAAGCCTTATAAATTACTTTAGGTATCTTTTTAGGTATCTTTTTAGGCATCTATGGTATGTGGGAGGCTAGGAGCATTATGTTGAGCTATTCTGGCACTGTATAAGGCTTGAATACGAGAAATCTCTTCTAATTTTCCTTTCTATTGAGAACAAGTCTGGTTGAAAAGAAGTTGTTAACATTTGGACTAGACCTCAATATATGTCATTACAACCAAACCTCGGGATTTGTTAATAACACACATCAATGTATTTCAATTAAATGAAGTCTACTTATGTGTGACCTAACCTGTCTAACTAAGTGTTTCAGGAACTATAAAACTAAGTGCACAGGTTACAAAACAAAAGGGGAGTTCATGAGACCAAAAGTGTGATCCATCAAAAGTTAAAGGTTGAACTTTAACCAAAAAGTCTAATTCAAGATCGCTTAGTCTTATGATTCAACAGAATTAGACCTCATGCTTTTGGGCATCCTGGATTAACTATAAGAATGTTACTTCAGAAATACAAAACTCAACGTTCTGAAAACTAAATTGATGGAAGTCAAGCTCTTATCAAGAAAAATGTGTTTATCACCAAAGATGATAAGAAATAAGTAAGCACAACAGCCAAACTAAAGAGGATGTATGGAATGACATTTTCTATCACAAAAAATGGGACTCTATCAAAGAGACATAGTTCTAACAGGGCAAAAAAAAAATTTTGGATTGCTATCATGCCTCAAGAGGTTAATGAAACTCTAATGTATAATGCCTAAAGTCTTAAACCCTGACCAAATCTCTCAGTTTCGCCTCATCAGTTGTTGCAATTTTGTACCTAAAATTGTTTATCAAATCATCTAGCAAAGACTTAGCCTTATCTTACCCTTCCTCATATCCTTGTGCCATTATGCTTTGTGAAAGGATGCCAAACTTAGGATAATATATCCATTGCCCATGAAATTTTTCATTCCCTCAAGGGTCGAAACTATTTTGCTAGATCAAACATGGCTCTGAAATTGGACTTGAGTAAATCCTATGATAAGCTAGAATGGAGTTTCCTCAAGCACATGCTTTTGTCTTTTAGGTTTTCTAGTGATTGAGTCGACTTTGTTATGTCTTTATTGGTTAGTCTAATGTCATATAAAGTAAACCTAAATGAGTCTAAAGGTCCCTCCATCATTCCCCACCATGGCCTTGGGCAAGGAGACCAATAATCTCCATATTTGTTCCTCCTAGCTTTAGAAGCTCTATCTTTTCTACTCCTCATAACAATGGAAAAAAGGGCCTTTGTAGCAGTAGTAACAACAACAACAATAGTAGTAGTAGTAGTAGTTATGGTGGTAAGCAATACCCTCCTATCTTTTGGGTTTTCTAATGATTGGGTCAGCTTGGTTATTTTTTTAGTCAGTTCAATGTCCTATAAAGTAAGCCTAAATAGGTCTAGAGGTCCCTCTACCATTTCCCATAGTGGTCTTGGGATAAAACCCTCCCAACTGAATTTTAATGTAGCTGCGAGCCCAATTATTTTAATGCAATTGCATTTTCAATTGGGCTCACTCACTCTATACATTTGTAGATGTGCACAAGTATTTTTGCTTCTTATTAATTCTCAGGTTTTGGCTTTGTCAGCTAGGCATATCTTTGAAATAGCTTGGTTAATAGAAAATTACTTAATCTTGAAATTTCCTATTCTAAGTCTCCATCCAGCGGGTATTATTGAGGCTAAGCATCTTTTTATCTAGAGATTGTTTTTAGCTCCATTTCTTCTTTAACATTATTGTGGCATCAAATCTTTTGCTCAATCTACCGTGTAGGCATATACTTAACAGTTGCCCATCATGCCTTACCCTTTGAACAATCATTGTCTTTCTTTCCTAGTGTGTTCCATCCATATCTATATAAGCTCATTCATCCATATTATCACCACTTCACTCTTGTTATTTGTTTCACAGTGTTAATCGCTTTACAAAAAGGTGAATTTGGTGCTTAGTTTTTTTATAATGAATGGGAAAAGGGAGAGCGTTGAAATTAACATTCCTACTAGTACTAAACATGAGATGCCTAAGACTAGCACAATCTCATGTAAAGCTTGGCTTCAAATTCAGAGTGTGTGGCATTTCTGCAAGGAAGACACTGCCAAATTAATATTTGCACTAAAAGCTGGACTAGCTATTCTTCTCGTGTCTTTGCTTATATTATTTGAAGCCTCATACCAAGTCTTTGGGCTCAATATCTTATGGGCCATTCTCACCGCTGTTCTTGTCTTCGAATACACTGTTGGTATGTTGCTACTTGATATACACGACATTGCATTATATATCAATTTGTGAATGCACTCTGTATATTGAATTTTGATGGGTATGGTTGTGAATTTGAAAGGAGCAACATTTAATAGAGGATTTAATAGAGCACTGGGAAGTTTGACGGCGGGAATCTTGGCAATTGTTGTTGCTCAGATAGCAGAGTTCAGTGGCCATGTTGCTGAGCCCATCATTATTGGCCTTAGTATCTTCCTCATTGGTAATTATATTTAGCTGAATTTCAATGATACTCTGACTAATTAGGTAACGTGTTAGATATGATTTTTAAAGATAAAAATTGATCTTTAAGAATATGGCGATACATGATTCCTTCATGTATGAAAAACATTTATAGCATGCATAAGTATATATGATTGATTCAAATGTTATATGTTAAATTCTTTATAAGTAAAATTTTGTATTAAGTCTTATAAATAAAAAACAAAATCTTTATTGTGAAAATTAACTTTAATATCATATAAATGTTCTTAATTCAAACATAGTTCACTTTAGTTAAGAATACTTATTACTACCATTTACATAAGTAGTAAGAAGGGGTGAAAGAAGAAGGAATGAGAAAGGTCTTAGAGTTTGAATACCTCTACAAACACATATAGGTAGTTTTCGAAAAATTAGATACCATTTGATATAACCAATTGAATTAGGAACTAGTCTAATATTCTGTCAGAAATAATCTCATAATCAGTTTATCACAAAACTAGTGAGAACTGTCAAAACTAATTATAAACTTATTAAATCAATGGTTACATCAAATTCTATAAAAAGCAAATCGAAAAATGTTTAAGGTGTGACTTAAACCTTAATCATACCGGTTTATTCATAGTTGAATTAATAAATCATAAACGTGATATCTTAAAAGTTGACGAATTAATATATACATGGGGAAAAACAACCTTAAGTAGTGAATATGAGCATTCGTTTGGTACAACACCCCAAACGGAGGTTTGCCAACAAAACTCCATTGGTTTGGGGGAGAAATTTCCTGCCCGTTTGGATATCAAGTTGAGTTGGTCAAACCTTTGACCAACCCCAAAAATAAATCCTACGGTCAAACGGAGTGTCTCGAACAGCGTGAAGGATCAATATCAACCCTTAAATTTCTTCGTTTCCCCAACTAGAAACCAAAAATACATCCTACGGTCAAACGGAGTTTTGACTGTCTTGAACGGCGTGAAGGATTAATATCAACCCTTAAATTTCTCCATTTCTCCAACTCCGTTTTCCCAACTGGAAACCAAACGGACACTTCATCCCACGGTCAAACGGAGTTTTGATTGTCTCGAACCACGTAAAAAAAACCTTTAAATTTTTCTATTTCTCTAGTTGCAAATCAAACACCCTCTAAATAACTTAGATTATGAGAATGGTATTAATTAAGTTAATGATATGCTATTTTGATTTGCAGCGGCCATAACGTCATGCACGAAAACGTGGGGATCGCTTGTGCAGTATGAGTACGGGTTCAGGGTGATGCTGCTAACGTATTGCTTGATCATAGTATCTGGTTATAGAATGGGTAACCCAATTAGAACTATGATCGATCGCTTGTATTCAATCGCCATTGGAGGAACAATATCAGTATTGGTCAATGTTTCTGTTTTTCCCATATGGGCTGGGGAGCAACTACATCAACAACTCGTTCAAAACTTCCATTCTATGGCAGATTCACTAGAGGGTAAGGTACCTCAGCCCCGGGAAAAATGAAAATTAAATTTTTACAGTTGTATAAAAATTAAACTAAAATTAGCTTTAACATGAGTTTGTTGTTATCTTTCTTCTCTTTTCTTTTTTGGGAAAAAATTTAAAAAGTTAACAATTCACTCATCCTACACAATCTCACCCTTTTGGTTTGGTACAGACATAAACCAATATTAATTTCTTTTAATTATTTCTGTAAAATCAGAGTGTGTCAAGAAATATTTAGAAGACGGAACAGAGAAGAGAAGCATAGATGCCTTTCCAGATGAAGTAACTTATAAGAGATGTGAAAGCATCTTAAATTCAGGTCCAAGGCTTGAGAGTCTGGTATGTATGTGTTAATTGAAATAACATATATACCATTTGTTTTTAGGTATAAATCTTGAAATGCTGATATATTATAAATAATAATTTTGAAGGCTAATTCAGCAAAATGGGAGCCACCACATGGTAGATTCATGCACTTCCTATATCCATGGTCACAATATGTGAAAGTTGGGGTGGTCTTGCGACACTGTGCTTATCAAGTTATGGCACTACATAGTATTGTGCATGCTGAAATTCAGGTTTATTATCGTCTCTTTTAGGGGGAATTGTAATTTTGATCCTCTAATTTCATCTTTGTACAATTTTAGTTTTTCAAGTTTAATCGAGTCAATTAAATTTTAAATTTTTAAATTAAGCAATTTTAATCCTCTCTTGAATTTTTTTTACTTAAAATTATCTCATATTCCTTTTACCGAAATGTTTTTATCATATTCATAATTCTATCATAACTCATTAAGTATGTTGATAAATAATAATAATTTGAGATTTTAAATAGAATAAAATTAACATAGGAAGTAAAATTGTATAATTTAAAAAGTTGCAAGACTTAATTTGCTCAATTAAAATTTGAGAAACCACAAATATTCATTTGACAAACTAATGAGACTAAAAGTGTAATTGAACATATTCATAACTAAACAGTTAAAGTAAAACTATCTAAAAGATAAATGCATTATGATAAAAAAAATATCTTTTTTTATTTTCTTCATTCTCACTACTCTCTTTCAATTTATTTACCATTTTAAGGTTATACACAAATTAAAAAAATTATTAAATGTATTATTTACTATAGCAAAATAATAGTTGTATATGTCTAAAATACGCTCATTAATTAATGATACTATGACTTTTTACTTTTCTTAGGATAAATAAGGGTATTCTACAAAAAAAAAAAAACCTAAAATGAAAGCGTGGAGTACGCAAAATAACACATTGGTCTATGTAGGTTAATTCTTCTGATCATATTATCGGTTGGTTTTCACTTTCAGGCACCCTACAAACTACGGGTTGCTTACCGGTCGGAAATCCAAGATGCATCAAACCAGGCTGCAGAACTAGTAAGAATTCTGGGAACAAGCATTAGCAACATGAAGTTGAGTCTCAAAAACTCCCACATAAAGAGGCTCCATAGCTCTACTGAGAGGCTACAACGTTCCATGCACCTCCAATATTCTTATCTATCCACACCCACTGTTGAATCCCCTGTTCCTCTTGCAAAATTATCATCAACCCTTTACCACTTGCCACATCAGAAGGGGGTGGTTGAGCTCAAGTACCAAGAGAAAAACTCAAATTTAGCAGAATCAATAGAACGTCCCCATGAGATAATGAAGAAGCATATGAGAAGAATATATTCTTGGCCATCTAGAAAGGTGGATGCATTTGAAGAAGATAGTGAGACAAGTGCAACAGAGTTGTTTGTTAGGAATAGGTTGAGAGCATTGGAGAGTACTGCAGCACTTTCACTGGTTAACTTCACTTCCTCATTTCTTGAGTTTGTGGCGAGAGTTGACCACTTGATAGAGGCAGTTGATAAACTTGCCAAGATGGCAAAGTTCAACGATGAAGGTGGGGTGATGCAATTATGAATTTATGATGTCCAAATTTACGTTGTTAATAAGATTAAGGATTGAAAAATGTTGCTGTCAGGGACTATTGAAAAGGCTTCCAAAGTTACAAGTAACCAATGATGTATGACAGAGTTAAATATGTTCCTGTTTAAAAAATATACAAGTTTAATTCAATTGAAATGCAGATCTGGTTACTTCCTAATCTAATCTAAACTTTCATTTATCACAAGAAGGTATTTTATGACAATTTTAGATTTCAGGAGTGGTGCTAATGGTGTCTGTGAAATCTCAGTAAAAGTATCGTTGACTTTGAAGTGGGTGCTCCCTTCATTCAAACCTCAGGTCCTAACATCATAACTAACAATATGCAAAGAGCCTCTTTTTTTAACTATAGTATACATCCAGATTCAATAGCTTGTATTTCATCAATGCAATGTGTGTTGTAGCTGTAAGAAAAATCACTAACCAACTCAACCAAGATAAATAAAACAAAAGATAAAAGTTATTGCGTAGTTTACTAGTTCATTGCTTTTTGTGCCATGGATATTGCTGCCCATGGCCATTGATCAACTTCTTACACTTTGTTGAAGTTCCTATTAGCTTCGACTTGTGTAGGCATGTAGTAATATAATTGACAGTTTTCTAGGTTTGTTCTCTCCTGTTAGATGAATTCTAAAATAAAGCTTTAGGAAGTTGCCTTTGGAAGATTAATGATGCAGATGTTTGTATTACCTCTTTCAAGTATTGAAATGACGCCTCTAAATCTACAATCTGCATATCTGAGGCCAATAGATTGATGGTGTCAGAAAATCAATTTAACGTCGGTAGATGGGATTCGTTGTAAATAAATTTTTAATTTGTTAGTAAAACAGAATTAAAAGATTTTAATTTTGAACCAAATTAATATTTACCATTATATAATATTGTGTTGAAAATTTTACTTATTTCAAAAGTTTCTAGTCCCATATTGTTTGGACAACATTTCTCTTAAGGCTTTATATATAGAAAGAGAATTTATAATGGTAAACAAGATAGAAAGGAAGTGGGTTCGTGTGCAAGTTGGTATAGGCCAAAATATTTGTTTTGTGTGCAAATCTGATGATTTGCCCCCCTGCGCGCACGATGATATACGCCGTTTCTTTTTATCACTTAAATTCTTTTTCTTTAATTTGAATTTTAAATTTGAAAAACCTATCTGAGAAAGCCATTTATTGGGGCGTTTAATTTTGGAACGTTACAATTTGTTTTTAAAAGGGAATATCTTACCAGATTAATTTCCGATTAATGAGTATGAAACAGACGAACTATAATGTGCTTCTCAGTCTTATATTATTTATTCAAATATTAATGTGCTTCTCACACGCCTCAGTCTTACATTTTCTCCAACATATTGTTAGTCAAATTTTATTTTTATAACAAACTACTCTTACAGTTACACGTGTAATATATAGTTTGGTTAACTTTATCTTATTTAAATTAACCATAGTAATAAAGATACCGTGTCATTATTTATTCTTATTTTAGTTTAACACGACGTGTCCTTATATACTATTTCTATATTTGGCTGTATTTTTTCTTTTCTTTTGAAAATTTATAATTAACTAACACATTATTATAGACCTATAATAATCAATAAATACACCTAATTTTTTAATTAAAATATTTTAAAACCCCGTATTTTAATTTTTAAAATTATACTATTTTTTATTACAACTAAAATATCTTTCTTCAAATATATATATATATACATATATATATATATATATATATATATATATATATTTACATCTCATATAGAATAAGTTTGCAAATACTTGTGAAGTGCACTGAATATTTGGCGTTAATTAAATAATGTGATAAATAATTTATTTAATTAATTTTACATTTAAAATAAAATGACTTTTAGGTACTAACATGGCATAAGTTATAAGGATTGCAATGACAGGCAGATCAATTATTCCTAAAACAAATACCTAATACTATACATTTTTTTCTCTAATAGAACATTGATAAAATTTAATAAAGGGGGTGCAAATAAAACTCAGGAGGTCAATGCGCTCTTGATGCCGATGTAGTGAACTTATATTGTATTTCTTTTAACCCCTATTGAACAATTTCAAATAAGGTTATTGCAGCGAAGACGAGAAAGAGAACACCACCGATGTAGGCAATAACCTTCAAAAGAAATGAAAAAACAGTTTTTTGTTCAATAGTTGCATAAGGTAATATTCCAAAACATACACAAATGAGGATCCATGCTTCAACCTTAGTGCACCATGTATACAATTCAATGTGTGTATTTAAAAGAGTATCAACATTTTCTTGTGCCTATAATGATAAATATCTCCTGAATTCATAGTCACCCCAACCAGCAGGGAGGGAGGGAGGTCCAGCATGTTGCTGCTCTTAATAGCAGTCATATATATTTTATACTGGAACTCCAGGGTAGAAAATCATCCCCAGAAGAATTCTATAGGCAAGATTCTATACACAGTAATAATCCAGGAAAAGCATTTTAAAGATCATAGCCCAGTTTCAATTATTTTGCCTAAAGTGAAGCCCTTTCAGCTAAACTGGTTAAGGTCTACTTGAGATCATAGCAAGTATCTAGATTCTAGAGAGTTCCATATTTATTCTGGTTCGCTTATGCAATGGAGAGAATCATGATTTTATAACTAACAAAACACAGCATATCAGGAATGGAGGCTACAAGCCAGAAGTTACCTTCTCTGACAAAAATGTCCCCAGTAAAGATCCTCCAAGTACAGCTAGCTGCACATAAAAGATACATTGAGAATAAAAGCTCAAAGTTCTATACGAATATGCATGCGATACAAAAGAAAAATGACAGTTGGTTCAAGGAATGTAGATTAAATGAATTAAATTCTTTCATAATACTCAAGGGGTCCTTCTGATAGCCTTATTTTCTATCTTTCTATTTTTTGGATCTTCTTGTGGATATAAATATATATATATATATATATATATATATATATATATATATATATATATTGCTTATCACACCTTTTAAGCTCTTGTCAAACTATGGAAAAAAATGTTTTAGAATACATTGTCAAACTCAAAACCCATATAAAGAGTTAAATTGGAATACATTGTCAATATAAAGTAATTAGAAATCATTTTAAATATGACTTTTAAAGTAATTAATTTCATAAATCAATGATCCTTGCTTACATGTCAATCCAACATTGTAAAAAACTTCTACATCATCAGTATATTCCAATTAAATTCCTAAGAAAACGGGTAAAGTAATTTCAGTAACTCCTTTTGCACTGGGCCCATATTTACTAGCTGTTCATCAATATATTTCCTCTTTATTTGTTAAAACTTCCGTTGGAGATTTTAGCAAATCCCATTTTTATATACTGTTCCAGGATCTTAAATGAAATACCATTATGCTAATGTTAAACAAGCATTTGCTGTTACTTCACAAGAGTAGATCCCTAAATTTAGAGGTTGCATCACTATATTGCCTGTAAAACAGAGTTACCAAAGTTGCAACACCATGACCGGCCAGAGCTCCAGCTATGACTCCAAGGGGAGAAGAAGCTGCTGCAAGGGCTGAATAGTAGGGGGAAAATAATTCAGGATCTTTGAAGGTGATTAAATGTCAAGCATAAAACTTAGATTCAATATTTGTCAATATCCATATATTTTTTAATCTATATATACATTATTTTCTTTAACAGGGATTGCAGAGCAAGATGCTTTTCTCCTATACTTTTGAACCAAAGAATGGTAACCATAAAATCATAAGAATGTGATATTAACAATGAGCAAATTGATGTGTTCTAGTTATAAGTTGTCTGAAGAATAGATAACTACTTTTATGAATCAATCATTCTAATTTTAGTACTCACCAATTGTAGAGAAGAATGATTTATCACCCCATTCTGCAACAAAGACTAGGAGAAAAGTACTGACAACTGTGCTAGCAGCAGATAGTATCCCGGCACCATTTCCAGAAAATTCAGAAACTGCTAGCTCTGCCTGGTTAAGATAGGAATCATTAAACTGTAGGAATCCTACAAAATATTATGAAGCCTAAACATTTTGAACCATTTCACAGTGAAGAACAAAAAGTGGGCTTAAACCAGTTGTATCCAGCACATTATGCTGCAATAGATGATAAACAGATGCAAATATTACCTCCTTCTGCTCTTCATCTGATTTTTGGCCATCACTAGATGAGGCATCCAGCAGGGTAGAGACCCCAAAGTACACCTGAAGTCAATTCAGTATGACTTAACAGAGGGTTTATCTGAAAACGGAAAATGTAATATGACAGATATGTGTGCCATAGCAAAAACTGTTAGCATTTAATTAAACATGAAGATGATATCTACCAATAGGCAAACAGCAGCAATATCATCAATAGGTAAATCAGTTTCCCCAAGCCTGTGGAAAGAAACCCATTAGATGAAGTTTTTGAAGTTATTCATAGTCAGATTATTCTTTCACATTACCTGGTTTCAGACACAAATCCAACAGAAGACACAGAAAAAGAAGTAATGGTATAAATCAAGGTAACTGGTCTAACTAAAGACGTGTATGCATCACAGCACAAAGTAATCAATTAATTGTTTTTGCAAAAGACTAAAAATGAGGTCAAAAGAAATTTGACATTGTATTATGATAGATTGTTTTATGGTTGAACCGTTGGACAAAACTCAGCATACATTGTGAAAAACAACATTGTGAATCATTTTCAAAAATCCAAAGCTGTATCCTATCGGTGTTCATCGTATTGTTTCGTGTTAATATGAAACTTGGTTTCAAGAAAGACATTTTAATTTGTTCCATGTGAAGAATGATTAGAAAGTTAGAACCATTTTCACCCTTCCAGTATGACCAATTCATACAGCGTAGTTTATAAACACAGAGGTCATAAATAAATCTAGGAAATAAAGAAAAAACCTGAACGGCAAGATTTCATCAACATAATGAAAAGTTCGTCCAAGAACAACAGATATCAGAGTCATTGCCCTGCCATATAACAAATAACAAATAAATTACAAATATTAATGATTTGAAGATTGATGTACAACTGAGACACATTCATTATATATAATATTTGGCACATGGCATTTTGTCTCTCCAAAAGGTATGTGAAGAAAACCGCTGAAATCTACTGATACTGACCACTAGCCAACTCCATGGAGGATTTTGATCAACCAGTTTCATTATTCTAGGTTGTGCAAAATTGCAAATATTCTTACCATGCTTGCATGAACTTATATGCATGGTGAGTAATCTAACAAAATCCGTCAAAACAAAGTATAAACTGCAAGGACATCTAAATCACCATGAAACATTAAAACATACGCAAGTGCACCGAATGTCCCAACGAAAACAACACCAGCTGAATTCCTAGCTGCCAATAATGCCTGCATAAGAGATAAAATACCCGGGTCACCGGAGTCATATTTTTTGCTTGGTGATATGGGCAATTATATTTATCCTTGCACATTAGAATTATCTTGCTTTTTAGTTTCTTTTCAGCTACTAAATGGGAAATGCGGGAAGGCTCACTCTCAAAGGACATTGTTGTGTTTCACTGATATGACTCGTATGAAGTTTATATATGTAAACCACAAGAATGTATCATTGGTTTATACCAGAATTAGCTGAGTGTGCCCAGAGATTTATGAAAACACACTTATTTACGGAGCATTCCCCCTACATCTCACGAAGCAGCAACTTAATATAAGTGAGGTTATGATTGTTTATTTCGGTTGGAATTTTTTTTTGTCAGAATAGAGAAATGTTATGTAATTTCTATTTTTATATTTTTTTTTTAGTTTTGATTACAAAACTATCATTCTGTTTTTAAAAAAAATTTATAACAAAAAGTGAGAACAACTTTAAAAACAGAAAGTATAATGACAATTTTATAATTAAAAGTAAAAATAATAATAGAAATCACATGCCTCCTAATATTTGTCTATTCCAACAAAAAAATTTCCAAGAAAATTTGAAACATTGAAGAAATGAAATAGTAGAATAACCAATCATAACCACACTTATATTAAGTTGCTGCTTCATGAGATGAAGGGGGAATGATCTATAAATAATTGTGTTTTCATACATCTTAGGGCACAAATCAGAAAATGGAACCACAAACCACACACACCTTAAGGGTAACATAATAATAATTTTGTAATTAAAATTAAAAATAAGAAACATTTTCAGAGTTTAAAGAAACCCTTAATTTATTAGTTTTGGTTAAAAGTGTTAGTGAGAGAATTCAAATCTATCCTCTCTGTTCTCCTTTGACTTGTCCCAACAATACACCATCCTTATATCTTCTATCTATTTGCAAAGTAATGAAGGGAGCATTGATTAATGTGCACTTACCGCAATAAAAAAGGTCTTGTCTCCCAGTTCGGAGAAAAATATTAGCAGAAACGCCTGCCACAAAGCATAAAAAGAAGATTATATCCAACTGATTTTACTTAAAATAGTAAAAGCATAACAGAGTCCACCATAAGTCTGTAACCCCAGTATACTTCTAGTTTCGGACATAAACAAATTTCAATGGATTGTTTTGTTATTATTATATAAGTAAAATTATTTTTTATTTACTTATTAAATATATCCTCTTTAAATATATTCCTAATATAACTAGTTATTTATGCATTAAATAATATTAAGGCATTTTAATATTTCATAAAGTTACATTAAACATTTAATAACATTAATACAAAATACTACTTTCAACTACTATTTTTAATATGTGTAAAATTAATTACTTTTATTTAATAAATATATATAATTAGTAGCACCTCTACTCATATATATTACCTCTGTTTTTTTAATATATTTGTGTTTTAAGGTTATTACATACACTTTAAGAAATCTAATTAATATATTTTTTACATATTTATCTTCGTTCTTTTTTATATTTAATATCATTTTCTTAATTAATATCTTTTTAATTTAAACAAAAGATAAAGGTGAACATTTAATTGAAATCTTAAAAACACATACATTTAGAAAAAAATCAAAACTCCTATAAAACAGATAAAAAATCGGAGGTAGCATCTATAATGAATTACACAAACCAACAAATCTATTCATGGCGTAATAATTATTGGATAAAATTTATAATTTACACTCCATTTAGTTAATTAGAATTTTTTTGAAAAATTCCTCTTCATTTAACATAATTCATCTCCTCTAAGACATAATTAGGAACGGAATAAGTATGACTAAATGCTAAATGAGAGTAAAGGGAAGCCGCGTGTTCCATTATCAATTGTAAAAGTGACAGGGAGATTTTCCTAACTGAAGCAAAACCTGTGCTTATGTCACCGATATCGCCAACGATTGAAAGTGGATCGAAAGCACTGGAAAATTCAGAAGCAAAAGCTGGAGAAGAGTGTTGAAGTGTGAGGAAGCCGAAGAAGAGCATGAACTTGAGAGCGGAAGAAACAACAGGAGCTTCCAAATTTGACTTATCAGCGACTAATTCACGCGAATTCTCGCAAACGCGATTGAATCCCTACATGAAAACGCATTTGAGCGAACGGCATTGGCGGTAAATGAGTAAAAAGTAGGGGGGCGAAATTACCCCTGTACCACGAAGCTTATGAAATGGAAAACACGGTGGTGAATTGCGGCACGGAGCAGAGTGGTGCGTTCGTAATTTGGTATCATTTCGGAGAATTGGGGAAGAGGATTTGGAGCAGAGAGTGAAATGAGGGAGAAGAAAAGAAGAGGGGAACAAGGGTTTGGGAAAAGAAGGAAGTGATTGTGGACGTGGACGTGAGTGAGAGTGCATTTCTAAATTGAAAGTGTTCGTTTTTTGGTTCTCTGCTACTGCACTTGCTTGGATAAGCCCCGCGCCACCATTCACCAACCAACTATCCCCGTCTGTTATCTTTTGCCTCGTAAACGCAATGTAACTGTCGCTTACTTATATAGCCTTTCTTGGGCCCAAACTATTAAATCTACTTTCGTTAGCCCAAATATATTGCTGAAACAAAAGGCCCGTGTTCCTAGGCCCAAATCCATAGTTACCACTATCAAACCCAACCCTTTGTTTCCAAAAAAATCCAACCCTAAGTTAACTTTCATACATTTCATTGGTTATTTATCCTTACACCACCCTTGTTTTTCCTCGCTGCACCACTCTCCTCCTTTTCTTCCCAATTACAATGGCACAAGTGTCCTCTCTTGAAAAATAAATAAATATGTTAAATTTAATCAAAGTATGTTTTTAATTTAATATATTTCTTATTTTTCAAGTAAGATCATATACATCATTTTGAGTGACAGAAAAGAGGAAGATGGGGTAATGAGAAAAAAAAAATAAAGATACGAGGAGAAATAATTAATTTATTTGGATTCAAGTCCAAACAACTTTCTATCATTTTCAATTTTTTATCCTTATATAAAGTTTTCAAATTAAGGTGATATTTTTATATTAAAAATAGTTCAAAATATCATTTTGATGCTTTATGTCTTATGAATTTCTTGATTGGATTTTTTAAGTTTTTTCTTGTTGATGTAGCATCTAATATTTTCAATTTTTTAAAATATTTTCTTATTTATAATTCTATTAACTTTATTAAGTATGATATTAACTTGACAGTTTTTTTTTGTGAAAACTTGACCATTTAAATGTGTGATGTGTCAATCCTATTCGACTACTATAACATGTAAACTTTTTTCCTCGGCTTCCTCTCTCTCTTTGTGTCTAGTTTTTACTTCAACTCTCACAGATGACTTCTATTTGTTACAGTTTGTATTTAATTAACCCATGCTAGTTAGTTTGTTAGTTAGTAACTAACCATAGTTTGTTATTGTTTGTTAGCTTTTCTGTTTTTTTTCTCCTCTTCCATAAATACACTCCTTATTGTACTCTGAGAACAAGAATGAATCATAATTTTTTAGCATTGGTTTATCTTCAGAATTTTTACTTGTTGTTTGGATTAGATCTCTTTATGTGGTTCATTCATGGAGGATACTAGTTTTAACATGGTATCAGAGCTCCTTTCCTAGGGGCTCTGCTGCGTGTTAAACTCTGAGTAGCTCATCCTTCATTGCTACCGGCGTGCTTGAGATTGCTTTTTCCTGCTTTCCAGAAGCTTGATTTCTTGAAACCGGTGGTTTCTTACTTCCTCTCGACTTTTATTGTGTTTTCGGTTATTTCAGATCTCACCTTCTTTCTTTTTCGAGCATTCGTTCTCCACGCTCGAATCCTCCTCCAAGTCTCTGTTCAATTTTCAAGATTTCCTTTCTTTTCTTTGATTCATGGCGAATCCTGTAATGGATCCCTCTAGCCCTTATTTTTTGCATGCAAGTGAAAACCCTGGAGCTTCATTATCTCCAACAGTTTTGAATGGAGAGAACTACCATACCTGGTCAAGATCGGTGATTGTGGCCTAAGATCCAAGAACAAGGTGAAGTTCATCGATGGATCGCTGCCTAAGCCTCCTATGGAAGACAATATGTACAACACCTGGGAGAGGTGTAATACGATGGTGTTATCCTAGATTATGCATTCATTGGATTCTTCGGTGGCACAAAGCGTTTTGTGGATGGACACTGCGGCTGAGGTGTGGAAGGACCTCCGCGATAGGTATTACCAAGGAGACGTTTTCAGAATATCCGAACTGCAAGAAACAATCTACAACTTGAAACAAGGTGACATGTCTATTACTGCTTATTTTACCCAATTGAAGGTGATCTGTCCTGTACTGGGGTCAAGAGATCCGATGTCGGGCCAGTCACAAAAAGTGAGAAGATTACGCCTCTGAAGACCGGTTATATGAGTATCCGGTCTATGTATCCGATGTCTCTGTATGAAGAGAGCAGTCTTGGCGTCCTAGAGGTCCTTCACACCGTCCTTACGCGTTGATGTGGGCGAAAGGTGGTGTCACCTACGAAGATTCTCTGATGCTCAAGTCAGTAATAGTATTCCAAATGAGGAATGTTTTTCAGATAGTAATTGTCAGTCGAAAAGAAGTAGTCCCCATCTCCATAAATGAAGAGAGTTCTTATACCTGATTGGCTCGATATACGAGGACTTGTTAGTGGGGAACCACTAACCTCCATTAATATTATAAAATATTATTTTATATGCACTTGCCAGTATGATTGAGTCAAGTGGCTATTTTATATTGAGCGTAGGGAAAATAGGGCCAGACTTAGGGAACAAGTTGATCATTTCCAGGAGCAGATTATGGCTCGTAGCATGGAAAATGAAATCTTTGTCCTTGTCCCTGTAGCAATGCCTTCTGTCTTTCAGATGGTGACGTATGTGTTATCCGATGTGCATGGCATTATCCTGGACAACCGGTATAGGGAGAACGCCTGATACGAATTTAGAGTCCGGATGTATACCAATGACACCGGTAACACGTTGGATAACTGATAAAGACGTTGAAATATATCTTGTAGAATGGATACCGGTACTAAGACCGGATCAGAAGCGACTATGGCAAGAGCTTGAAAATTTTAGGCCTATACCTAGTTGCACATGTGTTGTCAAGTGTAGTTGCAAGCTGATTTCCACGATTCAACAATATAGGGAAGGAGATTACGTAATTCGTTTTTTGAGAGGCCTTAATGAACAATATTCAGCTGTGAGATCTCAGGTCATGCTAATGGATCCCCTACCACCATTGAGTAGAGTTTTCTCTCTGTTGATCCAACAGGAAAGACAATTTGGTACTCCTACTCCAGAATCTCATGCTCTGGCTTTCTTTGGCAGAGGTACTGGTAGAGGTAATCATAGAGGAAGAGGTCCTTATATGAATCATATGGAAGGTCGCGGTCGAGGTGGTAGAGGCTATAATGGAAAGACATGTTCCTATTGTGGAAAGAATGGCCATACAGTTGATTCATGTTACAAGAAATATGGATATCCTCCTCACTTTAAAGGTGATCACTCTGCTGCCCATTGTAATATCGATAATGGTGAAGATGACTATGAGGATAAGGTCAGTATTATTTATCAGAAGGAAGTGAATGAGAGTCCAGCTTTGAATTTTACTCCAGAACAGCACAAAGCTCTTTTGGCATTGCTGCAACAGGGTGGTAATCACATCATTAATCAGATGGCTTCAACTGCTAAGAGTATTGATTCTCAACCATCAGGTATGGCATGTACTTTAACTAATTCATCTAATCTTAGCTCCTGGATCATCGATACGGGAGCCACTGACCATGTGTGTAATTCCCTAAAATTCTTTCACACACACAAGCAAATCAAACCCATTTCAGTTAAATTGCCTGATGGAAATAAAGTAACTGCTTCAGTCTCTGGTACAGTATTCTTCACAAATGAACTTTACTTGACAGATGTCCTATACATACCCTCTTTTAGTGTAAATTTGATTTCAGTTTCAAAATTAACAAAGTCGTTACCATGTAAATTCATTTTTCTACATTCTGGTTGTCAGATTCTAGAGTATCCTACATTGAAGATGATTGGTGCAGCTAGCTTGTGTTCCAACCTCTATGTAATGGACCCTTCAAGTCAACCAGAATCTTCCCGGATCTAGATTAATCATTTTCATACCTATGACAATAATTGTTGGCATCTGAGACTTGGACATCCCTCTTCTGAAAAGATGAGTCAATTACAAAAATTGTATCCCTTTATTACTTGTAAACAGAATAAAAAACCTTGTGAAATTTGCTATCTAGGCAAGCATAAAAAACTTCCTTTTTGTAATAGTACAACTGTAACCACTGAAATTTTTGAAATCATACATGTTGATATTTGGGGCCCATTATCTACTCCTTCTATCTTTAGCCATAGATATTTTTTAACCATTGTAGATAACACCAGTAGGTATACATGGATTTATATAATGAAACAGAAAAATGAAGCCAGTTCTCTTATACAGTCCTTTACTTCTTTAATTTCAAACCAATTTAACAAAACATTAAAATCATTAGATCTGATAATGGCAAAGAGTTTTTTATGAAAAATTTGATGCCAAAGGGATAATTCACTAAACCTCTTGTGTTGAGACCCCTCAACAAAATGGCATTGTATAGAGGAAACATCAACAAATCTTAGGCACTGCTAGGACCCTTATGTTCCAGTCAAATCTTCCAAAATCATTCTGGAATTATGCTGTATCCCATGTTGTTCACCTCATCAATCGCCTTTCCACTAATTTTCTTAATCATATTTCTCCTTATCAAGCCCTGCACAACAATACCTTACCAGATTTATCTCATCTCAGGCCTTTTGGGTGTTTGTGCTTTGCTTCTACCCTCACTTCTCATAGAAACAAATTAGACCCTAGAGCTAGAAAATATGTTTTCTTAGGTTTCAAAACTGGGGTTAAGGGCTTTCTATTATATGACTTAAATAATAGGGAAATCTTCATATCCAGAAATGTTACCTTTCATGAAGATATTTTTCCTTTTCTCCCTAAACAAGCACCCACACCTGATACTATTCCCACTTTCATGCCTAATTTCCAATCTCTCTTTGATTCTGACTTAATCACATATGACTCGAACATTAACAATGCTCCTGTTCCTAATAACTCTCTTCCTGTCACTCATTCAGATTCACCTACCATTTCTAATAATCCACCTATTCCTGCACATAATGCTTCTGATCCTACAGGTTGTTCACCCTGTATTCCCCTTCCTATCTCAATGCCAACACCTATTGCAGGAACTAGAAAATCTCAAAGGGAAACTCGTCCTCCCTCTTACTCGAAGGATTACCATTACACATTGGCTCTCACAGGCTCCTCACTTGATCATCCCTCAATCAAGTATCCTATATCTTCTTCTCTTTCTTATCAACACTTATCTCCTTCACACAAATATTTTTCTTTTGCTATTTCTTCTACTTATGAACCATACTCTTACAAAGAAGCTATTCAAGATCCTTGTTGGAGCAACGCCATTTCAGCTGAATTGCAAGCTTTAGAGAGAAATCAAACTTGGATTTTGACTTCTCTACCTCTTGATAAAAAGCTGATCAAATGTAAATGGGTGTTTAAACTGAAGTACCATGCCGATGGTTCCATTGAAAGGCACAAGGCCAGGCTTGTGGCCAAAGGGTTTACTCAGACTGAGGGCATTGATTATCTAGAGACATTCAACCCCGTTGTGAAGATGACCACCATTAGAATGCTTTTCTCTGTTGCCTCTGTCCAGAATTGGCATATTCATCAATTAGATGTCAATACTGCCTTTTTACATGGAGATTTAAGTGAGGAAGTTTATATGGAGCCTCCACCAGGACTTTACTTGCCTCATCCTTCCTTGGTCTGCAAACTCACTAAATCTCTTTATGGTCTTAAACAGGCCAGTCGTCAATGGCACTCCAAACCCACAGAGACTCTTATTGCTTCAGGTTTCATTTAGTCCAAGGTTGATTATTCTTTATTCACAAAGAAATCTCTAAAGGGTTTCACTGTTATACTCACTTATGTTGATGACCTGATCCTAGCAGGACAAGATTTAGATGAAATCATCTCTGTTAAAAGACTGCTTGATCAGTAGTTTGGAATTAAAGACCTTGGTATATGCAAATATTTCCTTGGATTTGAAATAGCCAGGTCCAGCAAAGGTATTTCTCTGTACCAACAAAAATATGCCTTGGATATTTTAAAGGATGCTGGTCTTCTTGCTTGTAAACCTGTTACTACTCCCATGGATCCAACCTTGAAACTTAGTTCCTCATCTGGATCCCCCCTTTCTGATATCACCAGCTATAGGAGACTCATTGGCAGATTGGTATATCTCACTAATACCCGACCTGACATTGCTTTTTCAGTTAGCAAGCTCAGTCAGTACTTGTCTACCCCTACTTTTACACATTATGCAGCTGCTATTCGTGTCTTGAAATACATCAAGCTTGCTCCTGCTCATGGTCTGTTCTTCCCATCCTCTTCTGACTTTCATCTCACTGGTTTCACAGACTCTGAATGGGCTTCCTGTCTTGACAGCAGAAGATCAGTTTCAGGTTTATGTTTCTTTCTTGGGCAATCCCTTATATCCTGGAAAAGCAAGAAGCAATCAGTGGTTTCTCGCTCATCTTCCGAGGCAGAGTATCGTGCTCTAACATTGGCAACCTGTGAGTCTCAATGGCTTGTTACCCTACTCAAAGATCTCAGCATTTCACATCCTTCTCCTGTCACAATATTCTGTGATAACCAGTCTGCTCGCCACATTGCTTCTAATCCCGTTTTTCACGAAAGAACTAAGCATATAGAGGTCGACTGTCACACCATCCAGGATCAACTTCAATCTGGTTTTCTTCATCTCCTTCCTATCTCTTCCAAGGAGCAGATTGTAGATATACTCACCAAACCCCTGGCACCGGGCCCTTTTAATCTCTTGTTATCCAAGCTTGGAATGCTCAATATACACATTCCAGCTTGAGGGGGCTGTTACAGTTTGTATTTAATTAACCTATGCTAGTTAGTTTGTTAGTTAGTAACTAACCATAGTTTGTTATTGTTTGTTAGCTTTTCTGTTTTTTTTTCTCCTCTTCCATGAATACACTCCTTATTGTACTCTGAGAACAAGAATGAATCATAATTTTTCAGCATTGGTTTATCTTCAGAATTTTTACTTGTTGTTTGGATTAGATCTCTTTGTGTGGTTCATTCATGGAGGATGCTAGTTTTAACACTATTATAAGCTTGTGCATTATTCCCTCTAACCTAGAGACACAACAACTTTAAAAATTATTTTTGTTTGTTTAAAAAATTTAAAGGAAAATGATGCAATTTCAAGATAGGGTATCATTTAAGCAGCAAAAACAGGGATATGATATCATTCATAGGTCATACACTTAAATGAATACATCATCATTATATTTAAACAGAGTTGTAAGAATTAACCAGATAATGAAACATTTAAAAAAAAATTAAGGATTAAATTAATAAGAAAAAAATTACACAGTCGAATAAAAAATTTAATGAAATATAAAGGATAGAGAGTATATTTTTATTAGAAAAAATAAAAAGCTTTTTCCCAAATGCCCAAGTTTTTGTTTACAATTGTATGTACTCTAACCTTTTCTTTAGACAAAAATACAAGGACTCTAAAAGGTAACATATTTACTATTTAATATTTTATATAGTTGCATTATTTGACATTTGTACACTGCCCTTGTGCTCCTAAACTGTCTTTTCTATTGAATTTTAAAATTTGATCTTTTTCTACTTTAATTTCATCACTCGGGTCAAGGAACACGGCGTCGTGAATGGATGATTCGTCCAAATAGAATTGTTATATGTATAGTTCAAGAAACTCCTGCTCGATTATTTGTTTGCTTCTGCAGTTATTGTACCATGCTTTCAGAGGGTTGCAATTATTGATATTTATCTTCTTTTTGACTAAAAATACTTACCAATATAAAAGAAAATTTATCATTGAAATATATAATTGTTATATTCAGATGAAGAAATATATAATTCTATTGACGGGTGTACTATGGCCGCGATTGCATTGTGACCATTAAATAATGTCATGAAAGTGAAAAACCAACTTGTTGCACGACTCGTGAAACTTTTTTCTTCAACTGGTATGGTTGTATATGGTAGCGGTGGAGGATCCGATTCAGACCAGGAAAAGAAGGAAAGTAATTGAAGTGTGAAATGACTCTTACGTTGCCAACTTGCCATTAATTGTTGTTACTTATTTTAGTGCATGATTATGCAGTTTGAAATTGAATGGTTGAATTTATGGGCATAAAACTATACACACAAAGTAACTGATGGGGACGAGCATGTGGCAGATAATTAAATATATGTTCATGTGAGAGGACTTTCTAGCTAAACACGTGTTAAGTATAATTGTTTATGCCAAATTAAAAAGTGGGCTAAGCTAAGCTGGATTTGAAGGTATGATTATTTTTAGAAAAGAAGGTATTTGTTGCGTAAACTTGCAAGAACTTGTTTTAGTTAGCTTTAGAGCCTTTGTGCCTGCAAATGACCAAACTAGCTGGATGAACTTGCAGTGCGGAATTGGTGCTGCATCATGAGGCGTGCAGCATTCATCTTGGAAGTTCCTATATTCAGAGAATGTTTTGTTATTTGTAAACTAAATTATATCGTTCTAATTAAAAAAATATTTTTACTTTAAAATTCATAATCTCTAAACAAGTTAATCTAAAAATATTATTAACCAAATGGTTAGAGTAAATATACTATAAAATATAAATGTTTTAGATTTGAGAGAAAGAGAAAATGATGGCAAGTGGCAACCTTTTCTTTTCTGTGTGTAGAAAAACATCACCCTAACCAATTCATTCAATTTGCCCAAATCTAGTATCGTCTACTTGATTGTCCCAGCAAACACCTTTAATTATAGGACTTACAAAATTCATCGGTAATGTTTATTTATTTTTTGAAACATCAAGACAAAAACTTATCGAAAAACACGTACAAAGGCTGAGAGAACACAACAAAGTAACAAAAAGAAAAAGCTTAGATACCCAAACAAAAACAGACCACCTACTACAGCAAAATGCTGCAGCAAAATAAACCATGTGCCTTTAAAATTAGCTGTAAATAATAGATCAACCCAAAAATAGCCTCACCCCAGTGTGCAAAAGCCAACTTAAAGAAGCATGAAAAAGAGCACATTGGCCACACAACAGTAACAGACCTATAAGAAAGACAAGACACTGCAACCAACACAGAAAAATCGTCAGCAATATAAAAGTTCAAAATGCAAAAATAAGAAGGTTTAAATTATTACATTCATCAAGATTGTATTATTATATATTGAATGTTTTTTATGTGAGTTTCATAAATTATCTTATTCATAAATTCTAGATTTTACATCTAAATAATGGAGAATTGGAATCGAAATTAGAATCCTAATTCTACACAAATTATTTGCATAACTCAGTCCTAACATAAAATTTATTTTTCTAAATCGACTCCAATTCTAACAAAATTAAAATTCTAATCTGTAAACTGTGAAGTATAAAGTGAAGCAGTCTAGAGTTCCCATTCCCCGGAACAGAATTTGAGGAGAACCTTTAGGCAGTTTCTGAGTCCCTATCAGGTAAATGTTCCTCCGATTCTGAGAAAAAATTCATTGGTGCCCCATTGTGATATTGTTGCAACACCAATACAGATGCTGTGGTAGGGAAATCTTGTGACGCCAACAAACCACCAACAGGTCCTAATTCTGGGCATTCATTTCTTTTCAGAGCATATGCAAGTTCACCAGCTGACCTTAGACCCACAAGAAAAAGATTGCAGCTATTAAACTCACGGATAGCAGCAACTGTCTCTGCGGCATTTTTCACCATTCTCTCTTCATATTTGATGGAGTCACCATTGTCTACTTTCAGCTTAAATTCAGCAAGTAACTCCTCATCCTCTGAGATTATTTTGGTCCTGGAGGAGTCACCCACATCAACTCTTACAATCTCTCCTTCATCTGGGGGTTCCGCTACAAAGCGAATGACCACCAATCTTATGCCAGGGTGCTCAGCCATACGGCCTCCGTAAGCAAGTGCTTCACGATCATCACCACCACCAAAGAAAAGCACTGTGACATGATAAGAAACATTACTTGCAGAGACATGGGATGTACCACCAAGCCCACGGTCAACAAAAATTCCAACTGAGCAACGTGCATGCTCAAGTACCCTTTTGTTAACCCATCGGAAATCATTGCGAGTAATTTCTAGTGAACCATCCAATCTTTGATGCTTATGAAATGGAAGAATAATGACTGCAGCCTTTTTCCTCTCTGCAGTTGCACAAATGTCTTCATGTATGTTAGCCATAGATGAGATTGCAGTCATTGGCCGGATAGACACCTGGCTTAGTTGCCGGTAAGCCTCAAATGCCACAATAACATGGCTAGAATCTGCATGATAGCCTTTGTTCCAGAATGGCAACCCATTCTTTCTTGCCTTATGTACCATTAATATGGCAGAGGACCTTTCAGAGAGTTCTTTAAGGTGCATTGCATACACACAAAGTGCATCACGCTTCTGGATTCCCCTTGAAGCCTCAATCAAATTTATCAATGATGAGATATTTCTTGAACCATGGAAGCATGCAAGAATCCTCAGTTGGCTATTTGCATTTTTCCTTCCGATTGTTCTATATTTGTAATCATCTATTCTTCCCTTCCTCGCAGGCTTATACACCGCAGTCACAAGAGGGGTGGTGATGAAGGTAGTAAAGAGAGCCATGAGAACCATGATGGCAAAGGTCTGATCATTCAAAACCTGCAAATGCATATATTAAATATCCATCACGGAAATAGACGGGTAAATGCACCTTGTTAAACTGAGTATAGGAAAGAGTGATGGCAAGGAAATTAAAATACCTTTCTATCTTTACCAATGTTGAGGACAATTAATTCAACCAAGCCTTTACTGTTCATCAAAAATCCCAACACTAAAGCCTCGTTAAAAGGTACTTTACAGAAAAGAGACACTCCGACAGTCCCAACGATCTTCCCAAAGGAGGCAGTAAATATAACAAAAACCAAAAGGCCCCATGATTGCGGCCCCTTGATGGTGGCTACATTAGTCTTCAATCCACTAGACACAAAATAGAGTGGGAGAAATAAACCAGACACGAGATCCTCTACTTTCTCCACAAGAGCGCTGGCAAATGGTCCATCTTTTGGGACCAAAATTCCAAGAACAAAGGCGCCAAACATGGCATGGATTCCAATAGCATCCGTAGCAAAGCCAGCAGCCAGAACAACAGCTAATGTAGCACATATGTATACCTCTTCAACTGGCTCTCCTTCATGGCATCGTAGGCTCATCCATCTGAAAATTGGAGGGGCAATGAGGATACAACAAATGACAAAACCACACCCAGCTAAGAAGACCCACAATGACACAAGTGGAGATCGCTCATTGCCTGATAAGGCCACAGCTAGAGCAAGCAAAATCCAGGCAGCTATATCGTTAACTGCTGCAGCTGACATAGCCATTCTACCAACATTTGTAGTTAGAAGTTTCAACTCTGCCAAAATACGGGCTAATACAGGAAATGCAGTGATGGACAAAGCGACACCCATAAATACAAGAAACGGGGCAGTATCAACACCTTTGGCAATTGTTTTCTGCAGAACAAATGATGTGCCAATTCCTAATATAAAGGGTAGGCTTATTCCTGCCATAGCAATAGCAAGGACTTGATTTCCAGTTTTACGAAGAGATTTAGGATCTAACTCTAGGCCAGCTAGAAATAAAAAGAATATGAGGCCAATATTTGCTATAGTATCTAATACAGTAAGACTCCTGGATGGGAAAACTGCATGCAGATAATTTTTATTCCGTCCAAGTGCTGATGGCCCAAGTAATATTCCTCCCTGCCAATAAGCATCCTTACATGCATTAAAATCATGCAGTAATTTTGTAATCCCTACCCCCAAAAGATATGAAAATGAAAATCCACATTCAAAGTTCACATGTAATAGAAGTTACAAAAATCCGTGTTCTTTTATTATTAAGGTAGTTTATAAGATCCAACATGCCTTTGATGAACTGCATTTAAAACAAATTTTCAGGGTAGACAGTGCCTTTACAAACAATGTAATTCTGGCTTCTCCCTGTACATGTACATATTTGGACAAGTGCATTTCTCAAACATGTATGCTGATATATGAATTGTATAAAGTCATAGTGCAAATTATGTATAAGAAACTCATTAGGACTAGTTAAACTCAGTGACAGTGAAGAAAAACTATGAAATTACATAAAAATGGAACACTGAAAGCTCTTTTAATATGACAATTTGGAAGCAGGTTCAACGACTCCCTACTCTCCTTTTTTTATCGTTTGGAATAACAATAAAGGGGGGGAGGGTAAGTGTCAGGAAGTATCCCAATAATTTATGTTCCTATCACACACCAACTGTGTTAACCTTAGAAGATAAATGATTCTCTACCGAGTCTCATATTGCTCACTCATTGCCCGAACTCCCCTAATCACTCACTACTAATTACTAGGGATGCCCTTGCAACCATAAAGAAAAACTGAAAAAGATTCTACAAATCCCAATTACTAACATTCAATATTTATTTACAAAGATGAAAAATAAAAGCCAACATAGTTTTATTGAGCAAATATTTACAGAAAAGAAAAGAACTTACAACAATCTCTGCAATAACTCTGGGTTGCCTTAAAGGCTTCAGAAGATAAGCCAGCCCCCTTGACACAACAAGAACAAGGCATATCTGCAAAATAAGGAGGGGAAGTGCAAAATCAAGAGGGTTATCTCCCTGAAACGCACCGTTTGATGTGGCTTTCATTGGCAGTGGGCAAGCAGCATTCGCAGAAGTAGCATTGGAAGCCATTGCTACCACGGCACAAAACACAGATCCACCTAAGTTTCTGCAGAAACAGGATCTCAATCTCATGTAGCTCAAAAATATAACAAACCAATAAAAATCAAATCAAAACACGTAAACATTCATCCACAACACAACACACTACACTACACTTCAAATCACAGTAACAACTCTTTTTCAAACACAATCAAAACGCGAACGCGAATGAATTGGAAAATGCATGCTTTCGGAGTGACCATAAGCCTTTGAGGCTTTGACTAATCACATAATAATAACAAAAAAATAATGCAAATAATCAAAAAAGAAAAAAATAACAGAGGATTGTGGAGAGCGGGTAATGCTATAACACTGAACGAAAAGTTATGAAAAAAAAAGGAATGGCATAAGGATTTAATAGCGAGGGAGTTGCATTGCGAGTGGAATAATATTGAAAAGAATACAAACAAAATGATTAAACAGAGGAAGCTACGAAAAGAGCAAGTATTAAGCGATGGATGGTGGAGAACGACGAGGAATCGGATTCACTCAATGGTGTGGTTTAGTTCATAGAAAAGAGAAGCTTCATAACTGCGAAAAGAAGAGAACTAAACAACTTACCTGTAATTTCGAAACACAGGGCATCTAGTTGACTACCAAATACTTGTTAACTTATATACATTTTGATTTTTGACTTTTAATATCAATAGTTATTATATCCCATTTTTTTAATTGATTAACACTATAAAATTATGATATATTTTAATTTTAAAATACACTTTAAAGTGGCTATCAAAATATACATATGTGAGCCTTATATTTTATATTTTCGCCAAAATAAAGAAATTTGATGAAAATGGAAATTACGATCTTGTGCTTTTCTTTTCTATTCTTTACCTTATAGATATAAACTACATTTAAGTAATTAATAATTTTTTTTATTTTTCTTATCAATCAAATATTATAATATATATAAGTATTTTTTATTGAATGTATAAAAAGCTAGTAAATCAATAGAAAGGGTTATATCTAATAACATTCCTTATTTGATAACAAGTCCAGTGGTTATTATGTTAAGTTGTGTTTAAAGCGTTTCAGGTTTAATGTATGCAAAATTATAGTCTGTCTGACGTTTTTTATCTAGACAAACAATTATTTTTTCATCTATCCCATTTTCCAAATATTTTTTTAAAAATCAGACACGGGGATTTTGAAGCAGACACGGGTCAGATCCTTTGTAGCCTCATTTGGACGGATATGATTCAACTAAATGAGTCAGCATTGGAACGCGTATCTTGTTTTTGTTTTTATTATATACACACAACAATGGATATATATATCTTATTTACCTTCAACAACAAAACAAAATAAAGGAAGATTTTTATAAATGATATTTTTTTCAGGTGTAAATGGTAAATTTCTTTAATCATTAAAAAATTAAATCCAGACTCAGATAAATAATAATTTAAATTTATTCATAAATATTTATTTTTTAAGTATTAAATATTTTGTATGAAATATATGTCTATCTCAATATTGTACCTTTTGAGGGGGGAAAGGAATAGAGAAAACTTGTGAAAGTTCTTTCTCTTTTCATGTCTGGAAGTTAAATTTTTTTTCCAAATAAATCTTACAAATAATTAAAATATAATTAATGTTTTAATATTTAAGAAAATTACTAATTATTTTAATTTCCCTGATTAAATTTTTAAAACAGACATTATTAGTTATATATTGAGATTGCAGTCATTGGCCAGATAGAGACTTGGCTTAGTTGCAGGTAAGCCTCAAATGCCACAATAACATGGCTAGAATCTGCATGATGGCCTTTGTTTCAAAATGGCAACCCATTCTTTCTTGCCTTATGTACCATTAAAACGGCAGAGGACCTTTCAGAGAGTTCTTCAAGGTGCATTGCATACACAGAAAGTGCATCACGCATCTGGATTCCCCTTGAAGCCTCAATCAAATTTATCAATGATGAGATATTTCTTGAACCATGGAAGCATGCAAAATCCTCAGTTGGCTATTTGCATTTTTCCTTCGGTTTGTTCTGTATTTGTAATCATCTATTCTTCCCTTCCTCGCAGGCTTATACACTTATACACAGCAGTCACAAGAGGGGTGGTGATGAAGGCAGTGAAGAGAGCCATGAGAACCATGATGGTGAAGCTCTGATCATTCAAAACCTGTAAATGCATATATTAAAGATCCATCACGGTAAATGAATTGAAAAATGCATGCTTTCGGAGTGATCATAAGCCTTTAAGGCTTTGACTCATCACATAATGATAACAACAAAAATAATGCCAACAATCAAAAAAGAAAACATAACAGTGGATTGTGGAGAGTGGGTAATGCTATAATACTGAACGAAAACTAATAAAAAAGAATGCTAGTCGGTCAAATCTGAGATTTCGACGTGAAACAAAGTTTTGACTGTTTTATTTTTAGATTTTTTTATTTTTACAATTTTATTTTTCTAACTAAGTATAATTGAAAAAACAAAATTGAAATAATAAAAAAAATTTAAAGATTAATATTAATCTTTCATACACAATCAAAATTTTATTTAACTGGAGATCCACCGGAGTTTGAACAACAAACGAACCTTACCAATCAAAGATACACGTAATTTTGAAACCAGGGCATCCAGTTGACTAGCAAATAGAAAGCCCTAAGAGTCAGACTTAAGTTATATACATTTTGATTTTTGATTTTTGTATTATTTTATTCTTAGTTTGCCATCACACTCATCTCCTTTCCCACCCAAAGCAGTCACACTTATCTCATTCCCCACGCAAGTAGGAAGTTGACAAAGCAAACTTTTCATTCATAAAGTGTAGAAAAACAAGCCAATGAAAAAAAAAATGGGTTGGGTGTATTATGAATAATTATGGATGTCTCCCCTAAAGTTTTGATATTTATAAATGTCCCCCTCTCACCTCCTATAAATACCCCCTTCACTCATTAATACAAACACCTCTTCTTCCATCTCATTCACTCTCTACTCTCTTTAATTCTCCTCTCTTTCTTTCTTTATCATTTCTCTATATTTAGAATTTCATTTATTTATAACACGTTATCAGCACGAGGTTCTGATCAATTGAAACCTAGTCAAGTCTACAAAAGGTAATACATTATTATTATTCTTTATAATTTTAATTTATATTATTTATGTATATATTGTAAAAGTTCCTGAAGAACTTATATTTCAAGCATCCCAGAAGGATGTATAAGATTATATATATAACATAAAAAAAAAGTTCCTGAAGAACTTATTTATAAACATCCCTGCAGGATGTATAAAGCTAATAATCAAATAATTCAGAATTCTTGAAGAATTCTTGAAAATATTTATTGATTATTCCCGAAGAATTATAACAATTTAACATATATATATATATATATCATATATTTAATTATTGCTCTATTGAGTTTTTGTTTTGATGTACTTTATTATTATTTGATGTCACTTCACGTTCCAATTGCTATAGCTACAACACTGTGAATTGCATTTTTATGATATTTTATTTTAATTGATACTTCAAGTTCCCATATACGTTTTTTTTTTCTGATTTGCTGTGTTACTGTGCTATTTTTCATGCTCCAATTTTATATTGCTATTTTTTTAATATATATACATATAATATAAATAAAGGGATTAACAAATAAAATATGCATTAATAAGGATTCGAACCCGGGACTTATAACATGATAAGTTATCACTTTACCACTAGGCCATTAATATTTAGATGATATTTAATGAAAATTTTTAAATTTTCATTACTGGATCATTTATGTGAAATTTTATAAATTACTCTATCTATTTTTTTTTAAAAAAAAGGAGAAAAAACTAATATTACTCTTATAATAAATAATATATATATATATATAACATAGTCATTGTTAACTTGTTTTATTACTATTACCTTCCATTATTAGACAATTATAGTTAATATATTTATTGAAGTATTATCTAACTTATTGTTTGTAATTTCTTGCATAGAAATAACTATGTCAAATATTACCAACCTTGAGTTCGTGGCTCTTGACATATCTGGAAAAAACTATCTATCATGGACATTGGATGCTGAAATCCATTTAGATGCAAAAGGTCTCGGAGACACCATTAAAAATGAAAATCAGGCATCTAGTCAAGATAAAGCTAAAGCCATGATATTTTTACGCCACCATATCCATGAAGGGTTAAAAAATGAATACTTAACAGTTAAAGACCCTCTTGTTCTGTGGAATAATCTAAAAGAAAGATACGACCATCAAAAGGATATAATTCTTCCAAAAGCCCGTTATGAATGGATGCATTTACGATTTCAAGATTTTAAATCCGTAAATGAGTATAATTATGCAATGTTTAGAATTACTTCGAGATTGAAATTATGTGGAGAACAAGTCACTGAAAGTGACATGTTAGAAAAGACATTCTCTACTTTTCATGCATCCAATTTGCTCCTGCAGCAGCAATATCGCCAAAAGGGCTTTACAAAATATTCTGAATTAATTACTTGTCTCCTTGTGGCTGAGCAAAATAATGAATTGCTTATGCAAAATCATGAATCTCGTCCAACTGGAACTGCTCCATTCCCAGAAGTGAATGTAGCAACACATGATCATAATACTCATGGTCGTGGTCGTGGCCGTAGCCGCGGTCGTGGACGAGGTAATGCTCGGGGACATGGTATTGGTCGTAGATATGGTTATGGCCGTGGTCATGGTCAAAATGATAAGAGATCATCATTCACATGGAAAAATAAAGAACATATGAAAAAAGGGACAGATGCTCAAAATAGTGAACAAACTAAAAATATCTGTTATCGTTGTGGCAGCAAGGGACACTGGTCTCGAGTTTGTCGCACACCAAAGCATCTCGTAGATCTATACCAAAAATCCCTTAAAAATAAAGGGAAAATAATAGAGACAAATTTTACTGGTATAGATGATGATTTCTCTGACTTTAGTGTTGATGATTTTCTTACTCTTCCTGAAGAAGAAATTGACCACTCGGTTGGAGAAGGGAGTGCCCCCAAATAAATTATTTTTGTTTCATGTAATTTGTTTTGTTGTAAATTTTGTCTTTATCAATAAAATTTTGTTAAATATTATTGTTAATTATATTTTTACTCATGATTTATTTTTATTTATTTAATGAAGAATGAATGCTCATGTGAATGATGAAAATATATGTCTCGCAGACAGTGCAACAACTCATACCATTCTCAAGAATGAGAAATATTTTTACCAAATAGTAAAACAAGAAGCCAATGTTAATACAATATCTGGTAGTATAAATATAATTGAAGGCTCCGGCAGAGCCAGTATTTTGTTGCCTGGAGGAACAAAATTGCACGTTGAAAGTGCATTATATTCTAAGAAGTCTCAAAGAAATTTATTGAGTTTTAAGGATATCCGCAGAAATGGATATCATATTGAGACCACAAATGAAGGAAATGATGAATATCTATACATTACAAAGTTAATTTCTGGTAAGAAATGTATATTGGAAAAATTGCCTTCATTTTCCTCCGGTTTGTACTACACATATATTAGTACAATTGAAACAAATGCCATAGTAAACCAGAAGTTTACAAATAAGAATGACTTTGTTATCTGGCATGAACGATTAGGCCATCCTGGATCAATTATGATGTGAAAAATAGTTGAGAATTCAAATGGTCATTATTTGTCCAGCAGACAAATTATGCAAACTAAGAATTTCTCATGTGCTGCTTGTTCTCAAGGAAAATTAATCATTCGGCCATCACCAATGAAAATTGGGAATGAACCACTTATATTTTTAGAGCGTATACAAGGTGATATTTGTGGACCAATACACCCTTCATGTGGACCATTTAGATATTTTATGGTTTTAATTGATGCATCAACTAGATGGTCACATGTTTGCTTATTATCAACTCGCAACCAGGCGTTTGCGAGATTACTAGCTCAATTAATTCGTTTAAGAGCTCATTTTCCTGATTATCCAATTAAGAAAATACGCCTTGATAACGCTGGTGAATTTACATCTCAATCATTTAATGATTATTGTATGTCCATTGGAATTGATGTTGAACATCCTGTAGCATATGTTCATACACAAAATGGACTTGCTGAATCATTGATTAAACGTTTGAAATTGATAGCAAGACCATTGTTAATGAAATCAAAACTCCCAATTTCAACTTGGGGACATGCAATCTTGCATGCGGCAGCACTTATTCGCATCAGGCCTACAAGTAATCATGAATATTCCCCTTTACAATTGGTTCATGGTAAAGAACCAAATATTTCCCATTTAAGAATCTTTGGAAGTGCGGTATATGTTCCTATCTCTCCTCCACAACGCACTAAGATGGGACCTCAAAGAAGGTTGGGAATATATGTTGGATATGAAAGTCCATCCATAATAAAATATCTTGAACCTTTAACAGGTGATTTATTTACAGCTCGTTTTGCTGATTGTCATTTTGATGAATCTATTTTCCCACCATTAGGGGGAGAAAATAAACAGTTGGATAAAAGGATTAGCTGGAATGAGATGTCTTTATCACATCTTGATCCTCGAACAAAGCAATCTGAACTAGAAGTTCAAAAAATAATTAGTTTACAAAATTTAGCAAACCAATTGCCTAATGCATTTGCTGATCCAAAAAGAGTAACTAAGTCACATATACCAGCTGTTAATACTCCAATAAAGATTGATATCCCTAAGGACAATCTAAATTTGCAAATGAGTCTGAAGCCAAAATAAAACGTGGCAGACCTATTGGTTCTAAAGATAAAAATCCTCGGAAAAGAAAAGTAAATAAAGATGATGGTCGAATCGAGGATATAAAGACTCCAGTAGAGTCTCCTGACATAATCAAAGTTTCAAATCCAAAAGAAACTAAGGTACCTGAAATTGATACAAACAAAGAGATCTCGATAAATTATATCATGGATGGTATACAATGGAATCGACCTGAAGTCGATGTTGATGAAATTTTTGCATTCAAAGTAGCTCTTGATATCATAAATGATGATAAAGATTATGAGCCAAAAACAGTTAAAGAATGTGCACAAAGAAATGATTGGCCAAAGTGGAAAGATGCAATGCAAGAAGAGTTAAACTCACTTGCAAAACGTAAAGTTTTTGGGCCTGTAGTCCAAACACCCAAAGGTGTAAAACCAGTTGGGTACAAATGGGTCTTTACAAGAAAAAGAAATGAAAATGGTGAAATTGTGCGATACAAAGCAAGACTTGTTGCACAAGGATTCTCACAAAGACCTGGAATTGATTTCGAAGAAACATATTCACCAGTGATGGATGCCACTACTTTTCGATACTTGATAAGTTTGGCAATCCGTGAAAGGCTTGACTTACGCCTTATGGATGTTGTTGCAGCATATTTATATGGCTCACTTGAAAATGACATATATATGAAACTCCCTGAAGGATTTCATTTGCCTGAAGCATATAAAACAAATCCTCGAGAAAATTATTCAATCAAATTGAATAAATCTCTTTATGGATTAAAGCAATCTGGACGAATGTGGTACAATTGTCTCAGTGAATATTTGTTGAAAGAAGGGTACAAAAATGACCCAATTTGTCCATGTGTTTTTATGAAAAGACTTGGAAAAGAGTTCGTTATAATTGCTATTTATGTAGATGATTTAAACATCATCGGAACTCCCAAAGAGCTCTCAAAGGCTGTAAATTGCTTAAAAAAGGAATTCGAGATGAAAGACTTGGGAAAAACAAAGTTTTGTCTCGGATTACAATTAGAATATTTAAAGGAAGGAATTCTGATGCACCAAAAGACTTATATAGAAAAGGTGTTAAAACGGTTTTATATGGACAAATCACACCCATTGAGCAGTCCAATGGTTGTAAGGTCACTTGAAGTGAACAAAGATCCTTTTCGACCTCAAGACAAAAATGAAGAACTACTTGGTCCTGAAGTACCATATCTTAGTGCAATTGGTGCACTAATGTATCTTGCTAGTCATACAAGACCTGATATATCATTTGCTGTTAATTTGTTAGCAAGACATAGTTCTTTACCCACGAAAAGACATTGGAATGGGATTAAACACATATTCCGCTACCTTAGAGGTACAATGGACATGGGTTTATTTTTTCCATATGTATCTAAGGCAAACCTAATTGGTTATGCAGATGCGGGGTATTTGTCTGATCCTCATAATGGTCGATCACAAACAGGTTATTTGTTTACATGTGGTGGTACAGCAATTTCATGGAGATCCATAAAACAAACAATCACAGCAACATCATCTAATCATGCTGAAATCTTAGCATTACATGAAGCAAGTCGAGAATGTGTTTGGTTGAGGTCTATGATTCAACATATTCAAGAAACTTGTGGCTTGCATGCTGGAAAACTACCACCAACAATTTTATGTGAAGATAATGCAGCTTGTATTTCTCAGTTAAAGGAGGGCTATATTAAAGGAGATAGGACAAAACATATTTCACCAAAATTTTTCTTTACTCATGATCTTATAAAGAATGGTGAAATAAATGTCGAGCAAGTCCGATCATGCAAGAATCTAGCAGATATCTTTACAAAATCATTACCAACCAAAGTCTTCGAGCAACTAGTACAGAAGATTGGTCTTCGACGCTTACATAAGTGTTCTGATGAGGGGGAGAATTAAATATTTGTAATTTAATTATTTTTACGGATATACTTTGTAAAGAATGTTGTACTCTTTTTCCTTCACTAGGTTTTTGTCCCACTGGGTTTTTCCTAGTAAGGTTTTAACGAGGCACATTCTAAATACGGACATCCAAGGGGGAGTATTATGAATAATTATGGATGTCCCCCCTAAAGTTTTGATATTTATAAATGTCCCCCTCTCACCTCCTATAAATACCCCCTTCACTCATTAATACAAACACCTCTTCTTCCATCTCATTCACTCTCTACTCTCTTTAATTCTCCTCTCTTTCTTTCTTTATCATTTCTCTATATTTAGAATTTCATTTATTTATAACAGGGTGCATATATTGATACGCAGTTATTTAATATTTCATATATAAAAATAAAATTAATTTCGCAAGTTATTTAATATATCTATAGTTTTAAGAGAGTGTAACTTATTTCTGTAATAATATTTTAAGCGAAGATAATATTAAAAGTAGTAAAAAGGATAAAGATAAAAATATAATACTTCTTCGAATTTTATTTAACTGTTGCAGGAGAAGATAAATTTTATTTTTATTCAATTATTTATTTAAAATTTTAAAGTATTAATAAATCTTGTCACAAGAGAATATTAAATAAATAGAGATAATTTAATGTAATAAATGAAGACTAAATAAAGAAATTAGTATATAAGTAACATAATATATGATTATGTTTCTTGATTTTTGTAATTTTTTATTTTGAAAGTTAAATAGAAAAAAAAAAGAGAAAAAGTAGTAATTTGATGAAAGTTAAGTATATTAAAATCATTTTTGGTCTCTTGAGATAGCACATATGTTGGATCTGATGTATAGCTGAATAGGATGATGATGCGTTCCCTTCGAAAGAAAGCGCAATAATTTTTGTTTGATCATCAAAAGTAAACGCAATTAATGAATAAAATATTATTACTGGTCTGTTTAAGTTGGAACTTACAATTTCCTTGCAACGGATATCACTTTCTAGGTGTTTTGGATTTGCATTTACAAGATGAAATAATAAAGATAAAAGATTCCCTGTTTAAATAAAGGTGATTGTGATTTGTGAATTGGTTTCAAAACAAAGTGGTTTTTCATATTTTAAGTGTTTTTTTTAATCTTTTCCATTGTCACTAAAAAAAACATATTCTGCCCTGTTTGAAATTCTGTGCTAAATGTTTGAAACAATTGTAATAAATAAAATACTTTTACGATAACGAAAATCAACTTTTAATGATATTTTATTATTATTTTAGAAGAACATAACTAAATCATAAAAAATTATATCACTATAGCAATGCATTTGTTTTGCTTTATCAGAGTTAGTAAGTTACTTATAAAAGATCCCATCTTAGATAGTAATAATAACATGATGAGTTTAGGTCTCTTCAACTTTAACCTAAAAAAAGTCAGGATGAATTTAAGTTCAGATTTAAAAGAAACGGATTTTAAATTATACAATTCAAATTCATCCCTATAGGTTTTCGTGTAAACCCACAAATTTCACATTTTACTATATTTTTTAATTTTAAAATTTTAATAACATAAATATACATTTTAATAAAGATGATATATATCTAATACAATCTAATCAAAGTAATATTTAAAAATAGTCCTAAAAAATAAAAAAATAATCCTAAACTTAAGAGGTATGTCATATTTTTAATTTATCATTATTATTATTAACTATTATTACAGTTAAAACCATGGGTCGGAGATGTAATTGTTAAAATCAATACGGATCATTCCCCACGAGTTTAGATCACATTATTATCCCTAATTACATGTGAGCATTTGCTTTATCATGCCACACTGATTTTGTTATGGATGATAATACATTAAATCTGGACAGAGTCTGAAATTTCATTAAAGATGACCACTAACTTTTATTTTTGTTTTAAACGGTCTAATATTTAATTGAAGAGTTTTATTATAAATGGTAATTTCTTATTTTTATTGAAAATAGATGCATTTTATCATACTCTTATTTTTATATATACACTTCAATAAAAAAAAATCATGGCTTAAACTCAATATTTATGATCGAGGTTAACAAAAATCCATAATAAAAGTAAGGTTTAAATATACTTTCTATCCCTATAAAATATAAATCTTTTGCTTTTTGGTTCATATAAAATTATTTTTTATTGTAAATCCAACTTATATTAGATATTTGGATTTTAATCCTACTACAAAGTTAAATTTGTTAAATACTTACGTAACTAATAAAATTACACATTAGATTATCCACATGATTTTAACAGGTTTAATTGATTAACATGTGATTCTAATAGTTAAAATACATTTTTTATGGTTAAAAATCTTAACAGTTTTATTTTTCTAATGATTTTGAAAAAAATATTTAACCGTTAGAAACCAAATGAATTGTTAAAGCCATATAGTAATAGTTAATTAGTTTTATTAGAACTATATAGATACATTGATATCACATTAGCATTCAAAACAAATTTAATTTAACAAATACGTGAAACAAAATACTCAATATAAGTTAAAAACACTACAAGTTTGATGTAGAAAATGAAGAAGAAAATTCCGGTGGGACAAAAAAGAGACTTTTTCTTCGACCAAAAATATATTTAAGGGTGAAAATAAACAAATGTAATTTTAGGAACCATTGAAAGTGGGCCGAAAGACCAAGAAGAGTAAAAGACAATAAAAACCGTCCAATAATTCGATGTAGTGTAGAGGGTAGACGTATGGAAACAACCCAGAGTCAAAGTAGTCAGCACATACCACTTGAATTCATTCTAAACTTATATTAAACCTATAATATCAATATTTCAATATTTTCTTACCTAATTTAACACATTCTTTGGGAAGGTAAAGGGCCAAACTTAAGACAACTAATGAAGATAAAATAGTTAATTTCCAACTAATCTATGCATTATGAGATTCAACCCGACAACACGAGACGTTGCCTCTAATCTTGTGTTCTACTAGAGTACCTTGGTGTGCGCTCCAAGATCAAAAAAGGGTGTCAAACATTTAAAAAATTATTCATGAAAAACCCAACACTTGTGATGTAGACTTGCCTGAAGTCATTGAACATTGAAGGAAAATGCGCATACAAAGATCAGTATCCAACTAGCTGTAAACAAGCAAGCGTTCCCATGGACACCACACACAACAGTACCGATGTACACTAGCATGAATAACCAAAATCGGACATGGTGTGGTGCCTTTACAGCTAAATGTTTTTGTAGTTATTTTCTTCTATTTGTTATGTTCAGCATTTTATAGCCGAAAGAAATGAGATGATGAAGACACAAACCAAATGAAGAAATTTGAGAAAATAAATTGCAACAATCTATTTAAATTCTACTATTTTTTGTGATAAAGGCCAAAGTTCTGAAAGTACAATATTTTAATATCACAACCATTGCTCTAATTAAGTTTCGCACTCAAACACCAATTATATTTTGGAGATTACTACTCTTCCATAGCATCTCCTTCAATCACTTCCACCTTCTCCTTCAAGGGTGTAATCTTTGTTAAGAGAACCTCTGTAATAAAGAATATAAATTAGTAAAATATAGGAGTACATATCAACAACTTCAAAGAGGAATATACTCCAGTGTTTAATCAGTAAGGAGAAAACAGGAGGCAGAATAAGAAAACAGACCAAAAAGGTAGACCATATTTCGATGTCTAATACTTCAATCTTTCTTTGAAATCCTCATTGGGAATTCTGCTTTATTAAATAATGTGATGGCTTTATATATTATCTAATTCTAGGACAAATTATATACAAAGACTCTTCCACTCGGGAATTGGGATTATTTCCAATTTGCCTCCCCGTGCTTCAACACAACCTTGATTACTATTATACTATAGTTGATCAAATTGTATGTAACAAGCATGGTTCTAAGCATACAGCCCCTTTTTTGTTGAGAGGAACCGGATGAAACAAATCAGGTAGCTTGCTAGAGAATTTTACATACAGCCCCTTTGAAATACTGGATATTTAAATTATGTCAGTAGACTTGGTACCACAAATAGACCACTCCCTCTTTTCCCAACTCCGTTCTACCTTATACAACACATGGCTTTCGTCTCATCCTATCCTATCCTCCCTGTCCCTTTCCTGAAGGCCGAAGGCTGTTATGTTGTGCATTCCCGTAAGGATTATCTGTCACATTATTTTCCTCCTGCCCACCACATATGGGCCTCAATCCCAGTTCCCTTTCCCCTCTTCCTAATTCATATGTAGCCACTTGGAGAGGATCTAACATTCTTCAATTGGAAAAGCATGCATGTCATATGCACAATTCTGTAAACTAGTTAAATATGCAGCAATGAAGATGTGATTTACACTATTAATATTATATCAGTTCATGATTGTCTAAAATGGAATTACAAGGTAAAACCTCCTACAATATCAAAAGTTGAAAGGGACTAGTATAACTTATGCTATCATCTACACTTCACAACACCATATTTCCAAGATCGTCATATTTTTTAAGATGGTAAGATGAGCAACACTGAGCCAAAAGAAAGTGTTTCATGGTCAAGTGCAATAAATTAGGTAATGTTTGGAACAAACCAGTCTTTTTGGGGAAAGTAAAGCCTTTTGGATTGACATAGGTACGGGGATTTGGTAAAAGGTGGTTCCTGAGATATTCCTTGTGTCCCTGTAAAGCATTAATGAAGAAATTGCACATAATTAAATCAGATTACTTCCCTAAAATAATAGCTTGTGAAATTGGGTATCAAATGAACTAACCTTGGTTATCACACAAACATCAACATTACTTCCACTTCCCAGATCATTAAATATACCAGCACATATTGCCTCAACAACAAGCTTTATTCCTTCCTCTCTCTGTGCCACATCAAGATGTTTATAGAAAATGTAAATTTCCATCAAATGGATAAATTTTGACATGAAATAAGTACTACCACTAATATCAATTACAAAAAAATATTATACCCAAAACACAATTTAATATTTAGACCTTATATTGACATACTTGCTTCACATTCCAAAGAAAGGATTACAAATAAAACAACTTTTGACAGAATGTTATGAAATGCACTTGTCTAACTAGTTTGAATACATACACTAATGGAGTGCCCTATAGTCTATTCTATTCTATTGTAGAAAGCGTGATTTCTGAGCCTTAATATGCTTACTTACACTCAAGCTTTCCTTGTATTTAGACTCGAATACAGACATAGCAGCAAGTGAACCTGATCCCATTGTAGCAAATGGGAGGGTGTCAGTTGACCCATGGGGATAAATCTGCAAAAGAATTCATCAAAATCCATGAGAATTTGATATATTCATCCTAAACAAGGGCACCAGAGTATAAAAGAAGTTTAAGGAAACAATCTAACAGTGTGCAAATGAGGTCCTGTGATGTCAACCCCACCAAGTACAAGAGCAGCTGAGACATGACCTTGATAACTGCACAGAAGTATATCAGAACCAGAGATTAATACAGGGAGAAATTGACTGGAGAGTTGCAAGTTCTGAAACTCAACTTGAAAAGGTGTTTCTTAAGAAGGGTCAGTGCAGTAACAACTCGTGATTCTCGACCCGTATGGTAGCGATGTAGCTGCAGCTGTGAGCTAACCATGTCTACAGTAAGTAACAAACATCTCATTTTTAATGGTTTTACCATATTAGTAAACAAAGAAAACCAAAACATGATCCGTATGCAATATAAGGCATCAAAAACATGTATCAAGAAAGATGCATTTTAAAGAAATACCTGTTACAGCCTCTGTATCAGCAGCAGTGCCTGCTCCACAACAATATATGTTAGGTGCCATATAATGAATTTTTTCACAGTTCTTATCAGCAACTATGGGCCCTTCAGTTGCTCTAGTATCAGCTCCAAGAATGACACCATCCTGAAGCAAAAAATGTAGGAAACTTTAACATATGCAGTCAAATAAAACTTTGATTAGAACAGCTAACAGTTCCATGGATAGTCATCAAAAGCACAAATGCCAAATGATAAGATTCCAACTTGTGGACCATTTCTTATGAATGCAGTGTACATCCTGTAGAGAAAGCACCTCAGTTCAAATCTACGATACAGAAAATGCATATTAAACCTAAGCTGTAAGATTAATACCACAGCCTTGTTGATCATTCCCCAGCAAGATGGATTAACACAGACGAGAAAAAAGCTCAACCAACCACATTGAAATCCACCACCAAGTTCAATATGTTCAGAAGTTCTGGAAGTATCCACTTATCTATTACCATCTTTATACATCAATGCTTGAATTTTACAACTTTATTTCATGCCAATTGTTTATAAAAGCCATCCAGAAAAGAAAATCAATCCCCCACATATGTTAAAATAAAATTTAAAAATTTTTACCACAAGACATTGTGTCATTCTTGGCTTCCTCCAGATTCCCTCCCTCAAGTCAACCCACACCCTCTACCCCCTTGCATCCTACTTTACAACATTGCATAATATTAGAACCAATTATTAGTTTACCACCCTATCATAAAGATTCAAACCTACGACACTACCTATACAAATCCTCCCAATTCAAGTGAACTAAAAGCATTCACATATACAGAATTTCCTCAAACCACAAAAACAAACCCCGTAAACCCATGCAACAAAATATATGAGAACAAATTTTAAGTCATTATAGATTCCAAATCAAGCCAAAATAATTCACATCCCTGTGTCTGGATCCATCATCCTAAGGGGACCCACTAGTTAATTTATGTTACAAACCCATAACAAAGAAAAACAGCAAACCCAAATGCTTGAGGGAGGAATTTGAAACCTGGAAAACTAAACCAACGATAGTGGTCCCGGTTTTCAGAAAGGTTGGGGGCTTAAGACCCTTCTTTTCAAGCATTTCATTTCTTCGGCAAAGATCAAAACTGAACCCGCCCTTGGGTGGAAGATCTACCGATGAAGCCATCTTTGCAAATCCGAATTGACCCTACAAACCAAAAAACCGAAACATACATTATCAGAGTAGCTCTGCCAGAGACATTATGAAACTGCACAAAATTCGAAAAATACTAGAGAAAAAGAAGGAAGTGATTATCAGAAAACTTATGGTTTGAAGAGTGGGTAGAGGCAAAGCAAGAAAGAAAAAAGGGGGAAAAATCACTGGTACTGTGCAGGAGAAGAGTGGGAAGATGGAGAAGATGGAGAAGATGGAGAAGAAATAGGAAGTTTCAATGGAGTTTGTTGTGGAAAGTAGGGGTGGAAATAGGCCAGAGCAGGCTAGGTTTTGATGGGCCCGGCCTGAGCCTTTATCATCGTTACAAAGTCTGGCCTGGCCCGACCCTGGCCTATTTAGCCATAACAGGCCTTATTATAAGGTTTGACCTAACCTATTTAAAAGTTTAGTTTACTATAAGGCCTTATAATAGGCCAACGGGCTCTGAGCCTACTACACTAATCCAGCCTATGATAGTGTATGAGCCCATATAAGCCAACCAGCCTAATCAACCTATGACTTTATTTGTTTCAGGAAAAAACCAAAAGTTCTATAAATTATGATAAGCACTATTTAAATAAAATTTGAACAATAAAAATCTGCTAAACTGATACTCTGATAGTACTGTTACTAAACCAGAACAATAAACCTACGGTGTTATCATCATAGTGGTTAATTGTGTCAAAATCTGACCAAGGATCCGCGCACACAGAAAAATTCTGGGGAACAACCCGGACAAGCAGTTGAGAAGAAAGAGGAAGCTATGTCATATTATGCAGAATAATAATAACAAGCAATGCAATTGAGTCCTACAAAAGACAGACTAGAAGCCACCTTATGCAAGGAAAAAAATTGAGTCATCAACTTAAAATAGAGAAGGAGATAATTTTCGTTTTGGATTGGAACGTAAATAAATATGTTTCCACCTCCAATTACAGACCTAAATGCTACAAAAACAATGTACCAACATTTCCAATTATCATATAATTGGAAAGAAAATTACATTATAATATCTCGCATTGCAAAGAAAGAGTTGAGAAAATTACATTCAAGAAACGAGTGATTGAATCAAGATATGATAAATATGCACCAAAAAAACTTTAAAAATGAAAGTAACAAATATCTCATCCACTCTGTAATGCTTAATTGGTTCAGAACAGCTAGAAATATCTAAGCATTACAGTGAGAGTTGAGGAAGCAAAGTATAAGAAAACACAATACAATGATCCCAAAGATGCAACAAAGCTGTACAATCCTCGTGAAGCCCACGCATCTATCCCTTTGCAGCAAATAATTCCCTCAACCCGAACGAACCACGGAATAATGAAACACCAAAGCACGTCATCGATTGATGATTACTATGAGGGGGAGATTGAGAGTATTACAAACCTGATGGAAGAGAATGGGAGTGCGTGAGAGTAAGCGTTGAGTTCACTTCTCTGCAATGGCGAGACGATGGATTTAGGGTTTGCTTTTCGAAATTCTAATTTTGATTCAGTTATTTCACGAAAGGTTAAAGAGTTTATAATTTTATTTTAACCATTATTTTGACCCGTGATCAGTGTATTCCAACTGAATATTTTGTTTTTATTTTGTTTTTAATACTAATATACTAATATACTTTGTAGAAAAATTATGTTTTATAAATTTATTTAAATAATTTAAACATTAATCGATAAACTATTTTTCAATACACTTTTTATTTATTTAGAAACTTTTTTTTTATGATTTAAGTATTTATCTTATATAAGTTAAATAATACTAGCATTATATTTTAATGTAAATTTTTTACCATGAAATGCAATTATTTTTTATCTATTGTTCTCTCTTATCTCAATAATCAAAAGTTACTATTCTATTCATGAATTAAATTATATATTTGATTTAAAATAAATATATAATATAATAATAGATAAAGTAAAATGATTATTGCTAATAACCTAAATGATAATTTTAGAAAATTATTGTAAGTTTTAAATAATTAATCAACTTTTTTATATACATGAATTAATAAAATGATCTTATAATAATTTAGTTAAAACAGTCTATTTTATCCTTTGCATATATCTTGGAGTCTAAAATATAAATGGTCTATTATATAATTTAGGAGAACACATAATTTTACTTAGAAACAACCTTACAATCAAAATTAAAAAGTATTTTATTTTATATCTATTTAAGAGTTCTTTTATAAATGCAATATTAAAAATGTAGTTTAAACCAGGTCGACCTAGTCCATGTTTTTTTATGAAAGCATAAATCTTTTTTTATACAAATCATGGTAAAATTATTTTCATGTTATTTTCTATCATTGATGTCATTGCTTTCGTCTTTACTTCTTCAATGTCATTATCTTAAGAAATTCATTGCTTCTATCTTCACTAGAACGATCGGTTGGGATAATGATTCTGTCTTTTTGACTACAATCAAAGAGTATTTTTTTTCCCATGATGACTCCGTACACGCTAGCTTCAGTTGGGTTGTTTTTTATTTATTTATTTTGTTAGTGACATTTAATTTCATCTAGTTATGTATTGTTTTTCATGTTAGGTGGTTAATTATGTAAATTTTCTTTAATTGATGAATGAAATATGTTTTTCTTAATTTATTTAAACTAGTTGTTAGTCAAACCAATCATTACATTGGATGTTATAATATAACATTGAAATTTCAATTCACACACTTGACATAAGAATTCTTCTCTTTACCTTTTACAATTTTCATACTATTTAATAATTCCAAAAAAATAGATTTATTTACTCTTGAATGAATTTGAATGATCCATACTATGAACAAGCGTTAGAGTGAGAGCTCATAGAAGAAATTAACGAGAATTATGAAGAAGAATGTATGTGGACAAGCTAACAACTCCAATAAATGTACTCATAGGAAAACTTACATAGAGTGGTCATAAAAGGGGACACCTTTGATCGTAATGACTATTTCGTTGGAAATCCCATATATTTGGAAACCCAGTTTAGATGAAGGTTTTGAATGTAGAGACATATATTTCTTCAAATTGTCGAGACCTTCATTAACCACGATGTTTATTTTTAGTCGCAAGTTGATGCAATCGGTAGAATAGGCATTTCAACACTGTAAAAATACACTGCTACTATTTACATATTAACGTATGGAACACCTGCTGATGGTGCAGATAGATGACTACACCTAAATTGGCGAAAACACAACAATCAGATGTTTAAAGAAGTTTGTTAGGGGCGTGAATGAGCTTTTAAATGCCAAATACTTAAGAAAACATAACAACATCGAATATAAACTACAAATAGGGAAGGCACGAGGATTTCCAAACATGCTAGGTATCATTGATTGTATTTATTGTGAGTGGAAAAATTATTTTGTAGCATGGAAAGGTCAGTTTTGTCAAGATGGTCATGTCAAACTGGCAATTATGTTTGAAGTTGTCACATCACAAGACTTACAGATTTAACATGTATTCTTTAGAGTCACAGTTCTAACAACAACATTGATGTCTTAAACCAATCTGATATGTTCAATGACATTTTGAAAAGAAGAGCTCGAGGTATAATTTATAATCAATACAATTTAATATACATGAGATACTATCTAACAGGTGGAATTTATTAAGAACGGGCTACATTTTAAGACCATTTCAATGCCACAAGGTGATGGAAGAAAATTATTTGCTAAACACCAAGAAAACACAAAAAATGATGTTGAACGAGCATTTGAGGTGCTACAATCCCGATTCGCTATTGTACGTGGTCTAACACGTGTTTGGCATATGAATTGTATAATACCTTGGTTAATTAGGACAATTTTTTCCACTAGATCTATCATACTTAACTAAGGTGCTACAAGTTATGAATTTTAGAAAGTCTTTTTTATACATAAAATATAACCAATTGCTTTAAAGTAGTCATTCAGTTGCATGGTCCATACAGTAAGATTCGTACATACTCCAAAAGAAACGAGCACACGAGCTCCCAAAATAACTATACATCGTATTAGAAGTATACCAACTAGGTATGCTTCCACATTGTCCTTCTACTGAACAAGTCACACGTCCACGGTACGTCCAAATAGAACTTCTCATAATAACTCTTCTCATTCACAGTTTGGACCCTTGCCCGTGTTCCTCACGTCGATCTTCTAGGAAGAATATAAATGAAATACACAACAACTAGAGAGGTGAATACAATACTTTCAAGGGTATTCATGCAATGAGTAGCTATACATAATACATGTTCAAACATTTATCATTTCATGATCAACTCAATATATTCCCCCCAAATCATCATCATTTACACAACATGTTAGTTAGTGGTATGTTATGCATGAGTTAGAAGTCTTATGCTCTATCTTTAATTAGTATTTCATGATGCTAATAAGGCCCATAACGTTTATTTATCAACGTAATCACCCTGTCACAGTACGTCTACTAAGGATCACCACTATTGTGCTAGAGCGGCTGAAGTGCACTAGTTTCTCACAACATAGGGTAAGGGACACATAGTCCAAACACAATATGGATCCATCACACCTCAATTTGTGATTACTTCACAAACTAGAACTAGTTCTCCACGGTCCTTTGTGACACCTGTCTTTAATCGAAGTACATTGGGTTTGCCGCGGGTTGCCCGGTTCTGGGCGCTACTCCAACCCATTAGGGACCTGACCGAGTCATACTCCCGAGATCCCAACATCATGGATCAAACAAACATGCTCTCTACCCATCATTGTGACCCTAGTATCTAACATCCAACCTCACAATAATGATGCATGTAAAATGCAATAAATTATATTTCTTATTTTATTAACTCAATACTAGGTGAGGTTCTTAGATTTATTATCCTTTGTCCTTAGTACGTAGGATAAAATGTACTTTTTAAACTTTTTAGTTTAAAAGGTTTTATGAAAAAATTTCGTAACTTATATCTACTTGATTGTTAAGGAAGACATTATGTTATAAGACTTGAGTTAATTATTGAATGTCTATAATAGTAAATAAATCTAATTATAGCTACTTATATAAAACTTGGTTTAGTTAAAATAACTTGTCTCTTGCCATTAGGATAAACGTAAGGAAATCTTAAAATCCTAACAGCTATCGAATTGGCCTAAGTCAAGTTTTTATTTAAAAAATACCTTTCTTAGTTTAAAATCTATTTCTAAAACTTTTTTTATGTTATAAAAGACTTATTAAATAAAAGACAAGTTGTAAGAATTTTAATGTAACTGAATGTATGTTATCGATAGACGAAAACATTATTCATCTTATTTTCTACCATGAACTTTGTTTCCTCTGGCCTTGAACTATTTTTTTTTGGAATTAGTTATAAAGTCCTTCCAAATCATTAAGTTACAAAATATAAATAACAAATTTTTTTTAGAAAAAATCTTTAAAAAGGGTTAAACGTCAATCAAGCAAATTTTGTCAGAAACTTGTTGTTTGTATTTTCACTTGGAAACTCTAATTTTCATAATTCAAAAGCTTAAAACATGTAATTTTTAAAGTTATGTATGTTTTTTATATCAAAAATTAAAATTTGATTTAGAATTGAAAATTTCCTTGTCTACCTTGTCCCTTTAAAAATTTATCGCTAAGGACAAAGTTACCAATTCACGTTTCTTAATCTATTCCATATCGATTTGGATTGTAACCATTTTTCCTCCATAACATCACACACAATCATCAATAAAATTACAGAATTATAACTCTATTGCATTTTCATCTCTCTGCCTTTTAAAAATAACATTTTCTCTACGTTCCCTCTAAGAATCCACACCGATACTCTAAAATTTTTCTCATCCAATCCATTACCCACAAAATTTAACAACTAAATATTCATACTAAGTCAGAATTCCAACATCTACCACACGAAATCAAGCAAGCCATAATTTCACACAACAACCTCAAACAATTATCTAAAGAAATCCATGAAATTTAAAGGTTTTCTGACATAATATTTTCATGCATCATATTATTTTTCTAAATATTAACTAAGGGTGGAATTTAAAGATAATCTTAAGCATGTCATCCACTCAAATTTTCAGATTTCTAACATGCAAGAATTTATTCATCAATCCAAACCACCACACGTGACTTGTAACCATAAAAAAAATATTTTTCTTCAAATCTTTCACATGCAGGAACATATATCAAACATGTAATTTACTTCAACAACCATATCATTTGAAGGAAACATTTTTAAGACATGCAAACTAGCCAAGAGTGCATGCAAAGCTTTTTTTTTCCTTAGCACCAAAAACTGAAAATTTTTATAAAATATAGTTCACAAAAACTCAAGCTTTTCATACCATTTTTCAACTTTGTTTTGAAAAGTAAAGATTTAGATTTTGGGCACTAAGAAAGGGTAGAGATCTTAAGATGATCTCTATAACATCCTTAGATTTAAAATTAAATTTCTAAAATCCAAATAAATTTTTCGCAATTAAGTTTCAAAATTAAAACAGAATTTGGATTAACATAATAATAATAATCATTATTACATCAACCGGCTCATTCATGTTTACATATACATAAATAAACTGGTATACACAGGAGCCGGCCAAGGCTTCTACAAAATAACTATGTGCACTATGTACCATACATATAAATACATAATGCTCTGAGCGGCTGAGTGACTTCATATACCATCGTTGTGTCCTATATCTACTGTAAAAATAACAATAATAGGGGTGAGCATAAACATGTCAAATGATAGTTATTGAATCGGATTAAGTATCCAAATCATAACCACATATAAATCAAACTCATATCATCAACTGATCAAATCATCATGTTATTCTCAATAACATATATCAATGCATTCACATGCTCAATCAAATGGATCCATTATTAAGTCTTTTAATTTGTGTTGCAACACTGGCTCCCAGCCATAACTCAGCTCTCAGCTGATCCGGCCGTTTTACTGGTACCGAACTGTTTGCCCTCTCATGTGACACAATCACTCCTAGCGACAACGGTAGTGCCACGGGCTAAACCCCGAGCCCTGCTCAAGAGGTTTGCCTTGAGTCCCACCCAAGGTCTTTTGTGGAATCCTCGAAACCACAATAATATTTTATATTTGTTCATCACACAAGCATCACATACTTATCAAATGCATCTCATGCATTCATATATCATGAATAATTCATGAATATTATTCATATCATCATCAATCACATATCAACATCATATTTCCTACTGCATCTCATGCACAGGAATAATCATAAATTCACACATCACATATACAATTCATATCTCATATAAATTCAATATCAATACTACTCACATGAACGAAAAACATCATAATATATCACACATATCATACATATTCGGGATTTCTCATTGAAGATAATAATAATATCCCGAATCCGTTCATAAACCATGCATTTAAAATGTAAACGCTCCCCCTACCTGGAAATAAAGACTTCCAGCAACTTTTCAAGCTATAACCAAATCACAGTTCATGAATTCTGAATGGAATTTCAGTTCTGAACTAGTCCAAAGCTTCTTTGTGAAAGAGAAGAAGTAATGATTGATTTCCTTCTTTGTTTGATAATTTCTAGTAAAGATAGGAAAGAAAAGGATAGAAGTGATGTTTTTCACTTTCAAAGTTCCAAACTGATTCAACAGTAGAAGCTGATATATATATCGTTCATGCAAAAGAGACGTGAACGAATTGAAGAAGTCTGCTACACGTTTCTTTAAATGATAAGGAAGAAACAAGATATTTTAAAGAAAAGAGGATAGGACAAATAGAGAGGGTCCCATGCTTAGAAAAGACAAAGAGAGAATCTGCTAGAATTTAGAAGAATAGAGTGACGTGGAAGATCATTAATGACTAAAGTAATTTATCAGTTCTGACTCAGTTTCGGTATCTTGGGCATATCCTTCTTTCCGAGAAGATTCATCATAGCCTCTTTTCGTTTAGAATTACTTCACTCCAAAAGAAATTTACTCGGAAAGGTTTCCACATGAAACACTCAGCTTTCCTTCCTCGAAAATAACCCACTCAGAAATATCTCACCCGGAAATACCTCATCCAGACATATCTTACTCGGATATATCTCTGCCCGAGTCAAAGCCTTCACTTGCGTTACTCGGAAGTCTTACAACCGAAAGATCACTCGGAATCGAAGTTCAGTCCTCTCTCGGAAATCTTTCCACTCGAAGGATCACTCGGGGTTGAGGACAATCTCGAATACGAACCCGAGCACAAGCTCTTGACAACTTTAAAACACCCGAGTATGAATTAAATGAAAGGGTTCACCACTCGGATATTTACTTCCCTCGGGAACTATTCACTCAGAAATGTACTTGTTCGAAGTTAAAGTCTTTCTCCGTCTAGAAGTAGTCTCCTTGGAAAAGACTCACTCGGTATGTCTCAATCGGTGCTATACCAGTCGGGAATAAGAAATGTCTCACTTGACGCTTTCCCACTTGGAAACATCTCACTCGGTGCCATCCCTCTCGAAAGTATCTCACTCGAAGACACCCCTCTCGGATAAGTTACACTACTCAGAATTATCTCGGCCCGGGAAATACTCATTCAAAATCAAAGCTTCTCTTCATTCGGAAGTACTTCTCTCGGAAACGATCCATTCGGAAACGTTTCACTTGGAAACGTTTCACTCGGATTTGCCTCACTCAAAAGTGTCATTCGGACACAGTTTTCTTAACTCAGAAATGATTCTCTCAATCATGCTTCACTCGGAAACATGTTAACCTTCCTTCACTCGGAATCATATCCATTTTTCACACAGAAGGTCTTGTCTCAGACATAATTCACTCGGAATTTCTCCATGATCCTTAATGAATTATTTTCTAAAATTATAAATTTTAGGATGTTACATTTCTCCCCTCCTACAAAAATTTCATCCTCGAAATTTAAATATAAAGACATACATTAATGAAATAACTCGGGATATTGTTGCCTCAAAGCGTCTTCACGTTCCCAAGTATACATAATACACTGATCCTGCTGCTATGCAACCTTGACTAACTGAACATTCTTGCTTCTCAAGCGTTTTACCGATCGGTCCACTATTCCAGTGGCTCGGCTATAGTGGTCAGGTTTTCTCGGATTTCAACATCATCATCAGGCATCTCATGGGTAGGATCCGGCAAATACTTTCTCAATTGAGAAACATGAAATACACTATGCAGATTTGACAAATGAGAAGCCAACGTTATCTGATAAGGTACAGGGCCGACTCTCTTCAATATTTCATACGGACCAATATACCTCGGGCTCAATTTCTTGCTTTTCAATGCTCTACCAATGCCTTTGCTAGGAGAAACTTTCAGAAAGACTTTGTCGCCAACCTGAAACTCAATCAGCTTCATTCGCTTATCATAGTAACTCTTCTGACGATCCTGGGATGCTTTCATTTTATCTTTGATCATTTGAATTTGCTCAGAGGTCTGCTACACAATCTCAGGTCCTAACATTAAGCTCTCACCCGATTTCAACTAGCAAACAGGTGTTCGGCATTTCCTGCCATATAAAGCCTCATATGGAGTCATATCTATACTGCTGTGATAGTTATTATTGTAAGTAAATTCAATCAGTAGAAGGTATTGCTCCCAGCCACCACCATGCTCTAGCACACAGGACCTCAACAAGTCCTCTAAACTCTGGATAGTACGCTCGGACTGCCCATCTGTCTGTGGATGATAGGCTGAACTCAATCGGAGCTTCGAACCTAACTCCTGATGCAAACTTCCCCAAAACTGGGAAGTAAACCTCAGATCTCTATCCGACACAATAGAAGATGGAACACCATGCAGTCAGACTGTCTCACTAATATACAACTGTGCTAGTCTCTGCAAGGGGTAACTCATATTGATTGGCAAGAAATGTGCAGACTTTGTTAATCGGTCCACAATAACCCAGATAGCATCATGACCACTCTGAGCCCTTGGTAATCCCATTACGAAATCCATAGCAATAGCATCCCATTTCCACACGGGAATCCCTAAAGGTTGTAAACCACTGGACGGTTTCTGATGTTCAACCTTTGCTTTCTGACAGATTATACAATAAGCCACGAAGTCAACTACATCTTTCTTTATTCCGAGCCACCAGAAATACAATTTCAAATCATGATACATCTTAGTAGTACCTGGATGGATACTCAACATACTCCTATGTGCTTCATTAAGTACCGATTGTCGTAAATCACCAGAATTAGGTACATAAATTCGACCTTTCACTCAGAAAATGCCATCAGAACCCTCAGTTAAGAATAAGTCCTTGCCTTTAGCCTGAGTTTCTTTCATCTCGGCTAAATAAGAATCTGACATCTGTTGTACGTAAACAAGCTTCAAGAACTCATTAGCTATTTTCAAAGTATTGAGAGTTACTTTTCCGGGCGAAGAAACATCCACATGCAGGTTCATATCTCGGAATTGTTCAAGCAACTCCATCTCTTTAACCATCATAACTGCCATATGAACGGATTTCTGACATAAGGCATCGACTACAACATTTACCTTTCCCGGGTGATATTTCAAGTCGAACTCATAGTCTTTCAGAAATTCAATCCATCTCCTTTGCCTCATATTCAACTCTTTTTGGTCAAACAAATATTTCAGACTTTTATGGTCACTATACACTTCGAACTTAGAGCCATAAAGATAATGCCTCCAAATTTTTAGTGCAAAGACCACAGCGGCCAGCTCCAAATCATGGGTAGGATAGTTTTGTTCATGCGGTCATAATTGACGCGAAGCATAAGCAATCACTCGGTTATTCTACATCAATACACATCCTAGGCCGAGTCCGGATGCATCACAATAGACTATAAAACTTTCCTGCAGATTCGGCAATGCCAATACAGGAGTAGTAGTCAGTCTAGCTTTCAATTCTTGAAAACTCTTTTCACACTCGGAAGACCACACAAAAGGAACATTCTTTCGGGTTAGCTTGGTCAATGGCAATGCGATTTTGGAGAATCCTTCAATGAATCTCCGATAGTAACCAGCTAAACCCATAAAACTCCTGACCTCGGTAACCGACTTAGGTCTTTCCCAAGTCATAACAACTTCGATCTTTGAAGGATCAACCGAGACACCTTCACTAGAGATAACATGACCCAGAAATTGAATCTTGTCCATCCAGAATTCGCATTTAGATAATTTGGCAAATAATTGCTTCTCTTTCAACACTTGTAGTACCGATCAAAGATGCTATTCGTGCTCCTCATGAGACTTAGAATAAATTAGAATATCATCGATAAATACCACCACAAACCGATCCAAATAAGGGTGAAAAATGTTGTTCATATAATTCATGAACACAGCAGGAGCATTAGTCACCCCGAACGACATTACCACATATTCATAGTGACCATACTGGGTCCTGAATGCCGTTTTAGGAACATCAGCAGCTTTCACTCGGATTTGATGGTATCCCGATCGCAAATCAATCTTAGAAAAGATTGATGCACCGCGCAACTGATCAATCAAATCGTCAATCCTAGGCAATGGATATTTATTCTTGATGGTAAGCTTATTTAATTGGCGGTAATCAACACACAACCGCATACTACCATCCTTTTTCTTAACAAGTAATACCAGAGCACCCCACGGTGATATACTCGGTCAGATAAATTGATTCTCTAGCAACTCATCAACTTGTTTCTTTAATTCAGCTAATTCAATCAGAGACATTCTATAGGGAGCACTGGAGACTAGCTTGGCTCCAGGAATCAGATCAATAGAGAACTCAATTTCTCTATCAGGAGGAACACCAGGTATATCCTCTGGAAACAACTCGGAAAAATCACACACAACAGGAATATCTCAGATTCTAGACCCACTCCTTCCATCAGTCATACAAAATAACATAAATAGCTGAGATATACCTTGAATTTCATAATCATCGGCTTTCTGATTAGGAAAGATCACCCGCCGGTTCCAACAGTCAACTAGGACTCTATTGGCTGATAGCCAATCCATACCGAGGACAATGTCAAGACCTCTCAAAGGTAGACATATCAAATCAGTCGTAAAACTCCTATCACCCAAAGTGAATGATACATTTTCACACATCATAAAAGTCCATAGTTTAGCACCAGTTGGGTTAGATACATTCAATGCCTGATTCATAGCAATAACAGGTAATCTCATACGCATCACACAATCATTGGAAATAAATGAATGAGTTACACCCGAGTCAAACACCACATTAAGAATAGTATTTCCGAGTGAACACTTACTCTGAACAAGGTCATTGGCTTGAGCAGCCTCCTCAACAGTGATGGCATACACTCGGCCTTCAGCTGGTGAACTAGAAGTCCCAGCTCGGTCATTTCTCGGCATCATGAAATTGTTACCGCGTCCACCATTTCCTCTGCCTCCTCTATTTCCGTTTCCACGGCCTCGTCCTCGGAAGCCTCCACGGTTTACGCTAGCATTTGATTCAGTTAGTTACAAAAGAGGACAGTTAGGACGAATGTGTCCTTTCTCATTGCAGTGATAGCAAATAACCTCTTTTTCTTTATCACAATTTCAAGCATAATGATCACCACCACATCGGAAACATTTAATGTCTCTCGGACGACTCACCGATCGGCCACCAGAATTCACTCGGCCTCGGGATTTAGAGGATGATGCACCTCTAGCAAACTTCCCTTGCTTTTTAAAACTGATCAGTGGTAACTTCGAAGAACTATCCGATCTACTGCTTGATCTAGTAGAGGCTTTATCGTCTTCTTCATATATTCGGCATTTGTTAACAAGAATAGAAAAGCTCCTAATTTCTTGATGTCGGAAAGCCTTCTTAATTTTCGGTCTCAGACCACTCTCAAACTTAATACATTTTGAACCTTCAGTACCCGACAACTGAAAAGGAGGATAAAATAAACAGAGTTCCTCGAATTTTGCGCCATACTCTTCCACACTCAGATCGCCTTGTCTGAGCTCTATAAACTCTAGTTCCTTTTGGCTTCTGACAGTGTTTGGGGAAATATTTTTCAAGGAAACATCCCTTGAAATTCTCCCAAATCAACTCGGTTCCCATTGCTATCAGTCGGGCTTTGGTCATTCTCTACCAATTTTCAGCTTCTTTTCGAAGCATGAACACAGCATACTCAACTTTTTGTGCTTCTATGCACTGCAGACTATTAAAAATCCTTTCTAGATTCTGAATCCATGCATAGGCTTAGTCGGGATGAAAGCCTCCATGGAATTCAGTCGGTTTTCGCTTTAGGAAACAATCAATACTATGATTGTCAGTCGGTTGAGGTTGGTTCTGCCTTTCTAAAATATCAACAACACGCTGGAAGGCAGCAGCCATTGCATCCATACCATGAGGGTCAACCATTTTCTTATCCTGAAATAATCATCATACTTTAGTACCTCTCATGGATATGAAAACAATTTATTTATAGTTGATTTCCTCAACTATAATACTTAACAACCATGATATGATTTCACTCAATTCATAGCATTTAGTAGCTTAACCTTGGCCTTGGACCTTTTCAAGTCTGCTCTGATACCAAAATAAAACATCCTTAGATTTAAAATTAAATTTCTAAAATCCAAATAAATTTTTCGCAATTAAGTTTCAGAATTAAAACAGAATTTGGATTAACATAATAATAACAATTATTATTACATCAACCGGCTCATTCATGTTTACATATACATAAATAAACTGGTATACACAGGAGCCGACTAAGGCTACTACAAACAACTATGTGCATCATGTACTGTACATATAAATACATAATGCTCCGAGCGGCTGAGTGACTTCATATACCATCGCTGTGTCCTATATCCACGGTAAAAATAACAACAAGTAGGGGTGAGTATAAACATGTCAAATGATAGTTATTGAATCGGATTAAAGGTCCAATTCATAACTAAATATAAATCAAACTCATATCACATAATCTCATCATGTATCATCATGTTATTCTTAATAACATATATCAATGCAATCATATACTCAATCAAATGGATCTATTGTTAAGTCTTTTAATTTGTGTTGCAACACTAGCTCCCAGCCATAACTCAACTCTCAGCTGATCCGGCCGTTTTACTGGTACCAAACCGTTTCCGTTCATAAACCATGCATTTAAAATGTAAACGCTCCCCCTACCTGGAAATAAAGACTTCTAGCAGCTTTTCAAGCTATAACCAAATCACAGTTCACGAATTCCGAATGGAATTTCAGTTCTTGAACCAGTCCAAAGCTTCTTCGTGAAAGAGAATAAGTGATGATTGATTTCCTTCTTTGTTTGATAATTTCCAGTAAAGATTGGAAAGAAAAGGATAGAAGTGATGTTTTTCACTTTCAAAGTTCCAAATTGATTCAACAGTAGAAGCTGATATATATATCATTCATGCAAAAGAGACGTGAACGAATTGAAGAAGTCTGCTACAAGTTTCTTTAAATGTTAAGGAAGAAACAATATATTTTAAAGAAAAGAGGATAGGACAAATAGAGAGGGTCCCATGCTTAGAAAAGACAAAGAGAGAATCTGCTAGAATTTAGAAGAATAGAGTGACGTGGAAGATCATTAATGACTGAAGTAATTTATCAGTTCTGACTCGGTTTCGGTATCTTGGGCATATCCTTCTTTCCGAGAAGATTCATCATAGCCTCTTTCCATTCAGAATTACTTCACTCCAAAAGAAATTTACTCGGAAAGGTTTTCACATAAAACACTCAGCTTTCCTTCCTCAAAAATAACCCACTCAAAAATATCTCACCCAGAAATACCTCATTCAGACATATCTTACTCGGATATATCTCTGTCTGAGTCAAAGCCTTTACTTGCGTTACTCGGAAGTCTTACAACCGAAAGATCACTCGGAATCGAAGTTCAGTCCTCTCTCGAAAATCTTTCCACTCGAAGGATCACTCGGGGTTGAGGACAATCTTGAATACGAACCGAGCACAAGCTCTCGACAACTTTAAAACACCCGAGTACGAATTAAATGAAAGGGTTCACCACTCGGATATTTACTTCCCTCGGGAACTATTCACTCAGAAACGTACTTGTTCGAAGTTAAAGTCTTTCTCCGTCTAGAAGTAGTCTCCTTGGAAAAGACTCACTCGGTATGTCTCAATCGGTGCCATACCAGTCGGGAATAAGAAATGTCTCACTTGACGCTTTCCCACTTGGAAACATCTCACTCAGTGTCATCCCTCTCGAAAGTATCTTACTCGGAGACACCCCTCTCGGATAAGTTACACTACTCAGAATTATCTCGGCCTGAGAAGTACTCATTCGAAATCAAAGCTTCTCTTCATTCGGAAGTACTTCTCTCGGAAACGATCCATTCGGAAACGTTTCACTTAGAGACGTTTCACTCGGATTTGCCTCACTCAAAAGTGTCATTCGGACACAATTTTTCTTAACTCAAAAATGATTCTCTCAATCATGCTTCACTCGGAAATATGTTAACCTTCCTTCACTCGGAATCATATCCATTTTTCACTCGGAAGGTCTTGTCTCAGACATAATTCACTCGAAATTTCTCCACTGATCCTTAATGAATTATTTTCTAAAATTATAAATTTTAGGATGTTACAATCTCCACCACCCATGCATGTAAAAATTCAAGAGCAAAAATGAAGAAACTCCTTTTTACCTCTTTGGCTTAGACATCTAAAGTGAGGAGAAGATGAGTCTTTGTGCTTCCTTTATTTGGCTCTTTTGTTCTTTAAAATTTCATTGATGGAAACAAGAAGATTTTGAGGTGGTGTTGTACAGTTAAAGAATTGAAGGAATGGTGGGGAAATTAAAGATTTGAGGAAAAAATGATGGTGGAGGTAGTGTAGGGCTATTGGACGGTGTTTGGTGGTGGTGGTGTTTGCACGTGAAATATGGTGGTGTGGGGCTGATGAAAATGGTGGCTGGGCGGTGGTGTAGGTTATGAGAGAAAATATTTTTGAGAGAAAAGATAAGAAATGAGAGGAAACTTTGGCAAATGAATGGCTTCACTTTCTCAGCCAAGACAATGAAAATGGATAGAAGGTTCTACAATTTACACACATGTTAAGCAAGAGTTAAGCAACAGAGTTAGTGGGATTTAGGCCACTAATTTCCGTCCTAGTGGCTGCATGTGGTGCTAGGTGGCTTGAGATGATTTGGCTAATGGTGGAATTTAAGTTAGCAATTAGTGATACTAACACATGGTCATGCAAATCTCTTATGATAATTTAGCAAAATTTAAATGGTTAATGAAGCTTGATGCCTGACTTGTGCAACCATGAGAAGGTCTTATTTGTGTTCAAGGATTGCTAATAACGTTTTGGTGTACGTAGATGAATTATAGGGTTAACCGGGTAAGGTTCATCGAGGATTAGTAACTAGTTTCATGGTAAAAAATTTAACATGTCTAACGAGATCTTAACTTATAAGTCTAGCCTCCCATCATTTCTTAACTTCCATGGAGAAATAAAAATCTTCCTAGTTATCACAGAGTCCAAGGAGCAAAGAAATAACATGTTATGAGATCGGGTAACTGACGCATCGAACTGACAAAGTTTAATGCTTATTATTTCCCTATTTTTTGCATCCAATAAAATCATATATTTTTAAGTTTACTATCTTAGAGATACCATTTCCCTAACAATCACTAAAAACAATTCACAAAACATGCACATGCACTGACACACTCTAAGCTTATCCAAAATGCAAGTAAAAATAATAGTCTTAGGTTAGAGCTTGTTACAAAAAATGAAGGGTGTTACAAATACTACCAAGGATATCTTATATGCAAGCATCATATTACATAATAAGATCGTCGAAGATGAATGACACCTATAATCTTCATTTCAATCAAATTTATGATCATCCATAGACTGACATGTCAACCACTTAGACATCTAATGGTCATTTTTCCAATTTCCCAACATATGTACAAAGAAGGACCGTTATTGCAACATACATACAAGATAGAGTAGTCACTTGTCATAGGCAAACACATCCCCAACTTCAAGTAGATTGACAAAATATATTTAAGGACATTTTGAACACGAGAATAACCAAGATTCAACATATTTTTTTTAATAAATTATTTTTTAATTTAATACATTATTATTTTTAGTTTAAAAAATATTTTTTTATCTTTTTTTTAAAATTTAATTTACTGGCTTCAAGTTAAAACAAGTTACTAATTAAATTTCAATGCTGAATAAGTTTTTAAAATGCAAATATAGGTGTAATTTGTGAAACCAATTAGTTAATATTTATAGAGTTACGCTATTGAATTGAATATAAAAGTAGTTTAAATTGTAAAAAAATATAATAAAATAATGTGTTATTATGAATTGAATTTAAATATCAATAGAAAAAAATAAGTTAAACAACTTCCATTTCATCATGGTAATTGTTCTAACAATGAAACCTGTGATGCATGCTACAGCGACCATATGTTAATTTAGTGACACAACAGCATATTTTAATATTAACAAAAAACATTTTTGTTTTTGTTAAAGAATATTCTTGGAGCACTGTGCAGCAAGAAAAAAAAAAAAAACGGTGTCTCATACTCTACTCTGTCATGCGAGGTGTGATCTGGCAAAAGAGAAAACAGTGCACCATCCATCCATCCATCTTTATCATCAAAACAGAAACAGTGAAATACTAAACAACAGCTGATCATGGCATGGCATACGCAGACATGAGTGAACAAAATCGATTCCAGACAGACACAACTCCACACGCACCCACGTGTATTATTAACCAGCCAACATAAAAGGGAAAGAGAGAAAATAATAAAAAAAAAAAAAAAAAGAGTTGGTGAGAGAGAGAGAGTGAGTGAGGTAGAGCCATAAATAAAGAGATGAAAAGTGGGGAAGGGGAAGCGGAAAAGGAGGAAAAATTGGTAGAAAAGTTGAAGAAAGGGGTATTGGTAGGGAAAAGTAAGGGCCCTTCTACTCCAGTACTGCACTCTTTCTCTTCGCTTTTCGGTTCTCACAATAACAACAACAACAACAACAACACTGTCTCAGCTAGAAAGCTCGCTGCAGCTCTCTGGGAATTCAACAACTATTTCCCACTCTTTCACTTTCAAATGCATCATCGTCCTGATCCTACTTTTCGCCGTCGCCACCATTATCTTCTTCACAAGGACAAAGCTCCCAACTTCTTAGCCGATGCTTCTCCTGATCAGGTACCCTTTTGATTTCGTCTTCGATTCTCTTTCTCTTAGTCATTTTATACTGTCGTATATGTACCGGGACATTCTCGTAAGGGTTTTCGAGGTTTATTTTGTATTCTAGGGTAAGAAATATATTTTGTATGTTTCTTACGATGTTGACTTTGTCTTCCATGTTTTTAGTTACTTATCCCTGAAATTTTTATTTGTTCTTTTATTCGACAATTTACTCGTTGTCTGTTTCTAAGGACACATTGAATCTAAGTAAAATTTTATTTACTTTGTTCTTTTGCCCCTCTTTGTGTGGATTTTAGGATTAAATAACAATTACCTTGGTAACTGTAAATGGAAAATTTTGATTTGGTGTTGTGTCTGGAAGCGTTGAGGCATGTTTTAGATGGTAATGCGAACTCATGCACTGTTACTATTGTTATAATGGAGGCCGAAGTGAGTACTTCTCATTGGCATTTTCAATATATAGACAGATTTAATGTTCATTTTAACTTGTACTCTTTCCGTAGCCGGCTAGTGCGAGCAGTTTGAGGAGGCATGTTGCAGCATCATTGATGCAGCATCATCAGGCAATCGAGAGAAATAATCATGCACTTCAACCTTTATCTCCTGCAAGTTATGGTAGTTCCATGGAGGTAAGCATCAACCTTGTCATCAATCAATCCCTAACCTCCACCTTCCTTTTTGTTTACTGGCCAACACTTTAGGACTTTAAATATATTAGGCCAATGACAATTTGCTTCTAAGTAAACTTGTTTTATATGCGATGGATTTGGAATCTTATTTAATGTGGATTTCTGGTAGTCACTATGGGAATGTAAAATATCAATTAGGCCTTTGGAGTTTTCTAAATTATGATCTATTTGGGAATCATTGGAGAAATAGAAATTGTGTTGAAAGTCACACTGTCTAGAGATATGGTCAATTAAAAGTATACAAGATGAAGGTAATCCTCACCAAGCTAGCTTTTGGGTTGAGTTAGGTCTGTTATTTTTCTAATATGGTCTCAGAGTCTGACCAATTCAAATGTTGAGCCACCCGGAGATGTCTAGTTCTGACTATTAAATTATGTTGCAGTTTAGTTTGCTACCAAATAAATATCTCAGAATGATAACTAGAAGTAGAACAGTGCCACTGATGTTTAAGGTCACAAAGATTAGTGCAAGAACTACTTTCTTGTACCAGATACTGTAAAATATTTAATGCCAATACCATTTCTGATGTTCATGATTCATTGCCTGATATGTAGTTATGTACAGAGGATAGATTATATTTTCCCCTACTCTACACTAGCAGCTCATGAATCGTTGGATTATTCCATTTTGTGTTTGTCCTTTTTTGGGTTGCAGATGACACCTTACAATCCTGCAGCTACCCCTTCTAGTTCCTTGGAATTTAAGGGAAGGATTGGAGAACCACATTATAATCTCAAAACATCTACGGAACTTCTAAAAGTGTTAAACAGAATATGGAGCTTGGAAGAACAGCATGCTTCAAACATTTCATTGATAAAGGCTTTAAAATCGGAGCTAGATCATGCACGTATTAGGATCAAAGAGTTGCTTCGAGACCGACAGGCAGATCGACATGAGATTGATGATCTGATGAAGCAAATTGCAGAGGATAAATTGGTTCGGAAGGGTAAGGAGCAGGATCGACTCCATGCTGCTGTTCAATCTGTTAGGGATGAACTTGAGGATGAGAGAAAACTAAGAAAACGGTCAGAGAGCATACATAGGAAACTAGCTCGGGATTTTTCTGAGGTGAAGTCTTCTCTGACTAGTGCGCTAAAAGAACTAGAGCAAGAAAGAACAAGAAGAAAACTGTTGGAGGATCTCTGTGATGAATTTGCAAGGGGAATAAATGAATATGAACAAGAGGTGCATGCCATGAAACACAAGTCTGATAGGGATTGGGGTCAAAGGGATGATCATGATCATTTGATACTCCACATCTCTGAATCATGGCTGGATGAACGTATGCAGATGCAGCTGGAAGCTGCTCAAAATGGCTTTGTGGATAAGAAGTCCATAGTTGATAAACTGAGCCTTGAAATAGAGACTTTCCTTAAAGCTAAACAAAATAGTAGGAGTACAGAAAATATAGCAGCAAGAGATCGCCGGAACTCCTTGGAATCTGTACCACTGAACGATGCTGTCAGTGCACCACAAGTGGTGGGTGATGATGGTGATTCTGAGAGCAGTGATTCAAATTGCTTTGAGTTGAACAAGCCAAGCAACAAGCTGTCTAAAGTACATGAAGAAGAGTCCGTGGACAAAAATTTTGATGACCCTTTGAAAACCAGCCACACGAAGAGAAAACCAATACCACGAGAAGGGTTAAAACATCGTAGCCCGTCTAGCCTGCAAGTGAAGTTTGAAGAACAGATGGCATGGGCCATGTCATCTGATTCAAATAAGAAGCCCCAGTCAATTGATGCAGAGCAAGGGAAGGCCACCGATGGCAAGCCCGTTGAAGGAACTATTTCTGAAAAGCCATTGGAGGTTAATGAAAAATTTGGATCTGAACGCAAAAGTAACCCAAGTGAATTGCACAGCTCCAATAAAAATCACATCATGGATAATCTCATTAGAGGCCAGCTTTTGGCATCAGACGGCAGTAATATACACGCTGAAACTAATTACAGTGAGGCTTCGTGCAGCAATGCTGGGTGGAGGAATCAGGCTAGCCCTGTGAAGCAGTGGATGGCAACTCTGAAATCCCAAGACCTTGACATTTCGGAGGCTTCAAAAGCGCCTACAGGATCAAAGGAGCATAATTCTTTGAAAGCAAAGCTTCTTGAAGCTAGGTCCAAAGGGCAACGATCACGTTTAAAAGCCTTGAAAGGGTCCTTTTAGAGGTTGTTTAGCATGAGCATTCTGGAGAATTTGGGTAGGCAAATAAACTTGGAGGGGGAATTTGGATCATGTTGATGATGGTCATTACAGAACAGTCCTGCACCCTCCCTCTCCCGTGTCATCCATTCAACGTGGAATTTTGGCTTTGTTCATATTTTTTACTGTGTATCTGTAACATTTCTTCTTTGGGGGTTTATTCTCTCTATATATACCGCTGTAGATGTCATGTCATGTAGCTAAAAGGATCGGTTCGACTTTTGGTAAGTGAAAAACAGGTAGTATACAATTTTTGACGTTTTTGGGTTCATCTCTGGTTTCTGGCCAGCATGCTTGCTTATCCCAAAATTTCTATTTGGGATACGTTATTAAGACCAATACATTCCACAATTATATGGTAACTATAAATGGATTCAGGAATATGGTAAGTGGGGAGCTATATATGGTGGGTTTTTTTCATTAATTACAAGTATTCTCACTCTAAATAGGGACAATTATATTTGAAGTTTAATCATAGGTTCTTTGCTTTGTTCGAAAAATGTGTTGAAAATTGAACTTCTTTCAACATTCTTAGCGTGTGTTATTGAGTTACTACTTTTGAAATTTAGTTGATTTCTTTTTATGGTGCAAGGTAAAAGAAGGGGCTTTTTTTAGACGAAAAAATAATTAAAAGTCAATTTCATTTCTTTTAATAATTTCTTTATCTTACAGTAAGTCAGGATCATAATCGACTTGATACATCAACATGGATAAATTACGAAAGAGGGTGATAATATGAATGTGGATTCGAACAAGGTTGAGGTGCAATCAACCACTAGCATTTGGGGGTTGATTCAAAATAATCTTTAAAAAAAATATGTACTCCTAATAATGTTCAATTCAGATACACTCAAATTATTATTAGGATATTTAAAAATACAAGAAAAATTGTTGAGATATTTAAACTTTTTACATAAATCACTTATGCAATTTATTAAAGTTACACTCCACTCTAAATTTTTGAAAAACCTACCTCCTATCTATTTCATGCTAGAAAAAAATAAACCCTTAGCTAGACACATGACGAATTTTATTTTATTTGATTCCCGCTCAAATGTTTTTCCACATAATAATCCAGACGTTTACCCACTCAAATCCTGATATGCACTTCACAACAAATGTTTTTTTCCCTTCAGCTACTTCTCATGTATTCAAAGAAGCTCTAAGCTAAAACAATACCCGTAAAACCCATTTTCATCAACGTAGTAGCCTTGAAAACCGAGTTCTTTTTTTGTCGCTTATCTTTCTTATTCATAGAGCTCTAGCTACTAGCAACAACATACAATGTCGAGCATAACATACTTGCTATGTTGCTAAGAATTCATGGTTCACTCTTTGCTATACGATTTTTCGTGAACTCTATACATCAAAGAATGAGTTCTTCAAAGAGGAAATAGAAATTACGTGAATTGAAATTTTAAAATGTTGAAATACAACACTTGAACCAATTGCCACTCTTACCCACTTCCTTGGTAAGTTTTTCTATGCGTTTTGTTTTTTTGTTCCATTCTCACATTTACTCTATTTCGATTCTCATCCTAATTTCTAATATATTTTCAAAAGTTTAGTTACAAGAGTGTGATGTTTGCTTCAAAAAGTGAAGTAAGATCGATTTTGCAACTGTGACTTTGATTTTAATTTTTATAAGTTTTTCTCTATGCGTTTTGCTTTTTTGTTCCATTCTTACCTTCATTCTATTTTGATTCTCATCCTAATTTCTTATCACTTTTTCAAATGCTCAACTGCAAAATAAATGTACCAGAAGGAGACTATTCTAATTTAACATGTGGTATTGATTTTAAGTCTAATAGAATGTATTATTAAATCATAGAAGGGAGAGCTTTTTTTTTTGCATAAATAATCTTATGAGTTGTATATTAAATAAAAAAAATCATGAATATCTTTTTTTTTTTGTCAACATGAATATCTTTTGTTTATAAGAGTTTTGGGTCAATTCCGCTCAAGATTCAAGAGGCCCTATAAAAACCATTGGGCATGGTGGAATTGAATTGAAGAGGCATGAAGGGACTGTGAATGAAACGCGGAGGGTGTCTGCGATGGCAGCGTCATTTAGGTGGATATTGCAACTACACAGAGACGTTCCAAAAGCTGCACGTTTCTACTCCGAAGGCTTGGACTTCACTATCAATGTTTGCTCTCTTCGTTGGGCCGAACTTCAATCCGATTCTCTCAAGCTTGCCCTCATGCATTCTCCTCAGTACGTCGCTTTTCTCCCACGCTCTCCATCTGTTCGATCATTTCTTTCATTCCAATTATCTACTAATATACATTCAAATGTGTTATTGTTGTTGGATGGAGTGGTTAGTTTCTGATTCAATTTGAATTTGAATTTGAATTTAACAGTGAACAAGTAACGCAGAAGGCATACTCCTCGGTTCTGTCATTTACAGTGACTGACATGAACAGTACAATAACCAAGTTAATGGCACTAGGAGCTGAACTTGATGGTCCCATCAAATATGAGGTTCATGGAAAGGTAGTGAGATTCATTCATTCATAGCTTTGATACGGAGAAGAAACAAGGTCTGATGTGAGTGATTTACTTGTGATCAGGTTGCAGCTATGCGGTGTATTGATGGGCATGTGTTAGGCCTTTATGAACCTGCCTAAGATTCTTTTATCAAGGTAACTGTTTTTACTCGTATGGTCTTGAATAGATTCCTTTCAATAATAGATCTTTTGTCAACACCTTTAACAGGAGTGTATAGCGTGTGAAGCAAAAGACCTGAGAATAAGGTCAAATGATTACTAAATTGAAAATAAGTTATTCAGATATCTCCAAATTACCTATCTTGTATGCGCCATTCATATCCCCAATTTACTTGTCTTAGGCGATTCTTGGGGCTGATCAGTTGTGTAGATTTGTTTTTCTGTTAACGGTGTTCTTTTTCTAGGTTTTTGAGTGAGTATGCAATGTTGTGATCCAGTTTAGATTAAGGGATTATTTAGCAAGCAGACTTAGTTTACTGTTTTTCTTTTGGTGAGCCCTGTGTATTGTTGTTGGTATGTAAGGCTATGACATTTGTCTTTCGGCCTACTTCATCTATGAAATTTATTTATGGAAACTGAAAAAAAAAGTTATACCAAATCACCTTTTGATTTTCTTTTTTTTCTTTTTTTTTTTAAATTTACAGAAGCTTCTCTTTCCCCCCTGTTGAATTTTCATTGAATTTATATTGTTTGTGGCTTCATGGGTGCTCATGTATTTACTCAATGGTTGAAGTATTTGGTTGCTGAAATGGATTTATATATTTCTCGGGCTTTAATGCATGATTTGGTGTTTAATATGTTTTCTCTACGATCAATTGAATAGATTCATATGTGAATGTTCTATAGGAGTAGTATTTTAGCTATGCAAAATTATCTCTTTCTGTTATACATTTTTCTGTTCTACTATTATCTTTTATGTTTGTTAGGTTGTTAACTTTTTCTTTGTACCTTCTCTTTCTTAGCTTTTAATTTGAGATTGCAGTTACATACTGTGTGGTACATCTGCACTTATTATATATACATGTATTTGGGCACATTCAGCTGTCAATGAAAATTAATTATTCTCAGTCCTCTTTATGGCGTAGGCCTTGCCTCTAGCATAACAAGCACGTTTCAATCCTATGGCCTCCACCGATCCTAAAGATCTTGTTGAGTTCAACACTCAAACTCAACTTACAATTAAACTTAATTCCTCCAACTATCTAGCTTGGCACACACTAATTGAGTCCCTCGTTGTAGCCGGTGATCTTAAGGTTTATGTAATCGAGAAACCCCTTGTCCGTCTGCAACCATCACCACTGATGGGACCTCATACAAATCCTACTGAGTCATTTTGCATTTGTCAAGACAAACTATTATATATTGCATTATTAGGCTCATGTGACACTGAGGCTTGATCGGTTATGTCGTTCCCGTTCATGTGTTATGTTGTTGGAAGAACGACTTAGTTCTATCACAAAAAGCTCTGCCTCAGTTGCCTCTTATTTGCAATCTATTCGCTCGATTGCTTATGAACTTATCTTAATAGATTATCCACTTGATGATATAGACCTGGTTATCCATGCCCCTAATGGTTTGGGCTCTTCTTTCGGTGAATTCACTACGTCAATTCGCACATGGGATAAACCCTAAGTAGTTAATCCCAGATCGCGGCAAAGCCCAAAACTAGGAAATGGCGATCGCGGGACAAATCGCAAGTGAGATTTTATACTATCCTAGAGCCTCTCATCACATCATCAATGACTTTAACTATCTCTCCCCAAGTTTAACTACTGTGGTCATGATCAGTTACATGTTGGCAATGGTACAACCTTGCCCATTACCTATGTCGGCTCTGCTTCTATTCCTTCTTCTCATAACGCTTTTAAATTATCCAATGTGTTATGTGTTCTTGGTGTAACACAAAATTTGGTTTCAGTACCAAAACTGTGTGTGCAAAATTAAGAATGTTTCTATTGAACTTTTCCCTTTGCATTTTAAGTTGAAGGATTTAAACATAGGAGCAATCCTTCTGTGCAAGGCGAATGAAGGGGATGTGTATAAATTGTCCACCCAATTAGTCTCATGCATTTTCTGATGTCTTGATCGCCCTCGTCAACACTCGGGAGGTCATACATTTTCTACTTAACATTCCTCCTTCATCCACCTTTGACATAAAAGATTAGGTCATCCTTCTCCTCGCGTCCTTCTCCATGCACTCAAGTCCAACAATATCATTGTCCATGGGTCACCAAATAAATGTCTTAACTGTTATGCAAATAAGAGTCATAAAGTTCTATTTAATAAGTCATCTTTGACAAGTTCATGTCTTTTAGAAATATGTACTTGAATGTTTAGGGTCTAGCTCCATTTAATTCCATTGATGATTCTCATTATTATGTTATCTTTATTGATCTTTTTTCCAAACAGTCTGGTTGTATCCTATGAAATTCAAATATGATCTCTCCTTAATTTTTCCAATTTTCAAGTCTCAAGCTGAGAGTCAATTTAACTGTAAAATAAAGAATTTCTACTCTGACAATGGTGGTGAGATCCTCAAACAAAAATCATTTTTCCAATCTAATGGTATCTCATCTCACAACACCACCTCGTACACCCAAACGTAGTGGCCTATTTGAGTGAAAACATTGTCATTTACTTGAAACTGTGTACTATTTGCTTCATCATGCATCTCTCCATTTTTTGGTCTTGTGCTCTCCAAACATCTGCTTATTTAATAAATTGAATACGTACTTGGTCCACACGTGAAATCTCCTTAGTATGTCTTGCTTCATCAAGAACCCAACTACTCAATTAAAATCCTCTGGTTCTCTGTGTTATCCTTGGGTCAAACCATATACTAATAATAAACTTGAGCCAAATTCAAAACCGTGTTTAATCCTCAATTGCAGCTCCTCACATAGTGCTTATTGACGAATATCAAGCCTGTTTCAACACCAATGTCCATCTCTCACTCTTCTACTGGTTATCCCTCACTATATCATAGTCTTCTTATCTCATTGCATTATCTCTCCATCACATGTCCTGATGTGGCCTTCTCTGTTCAAAAACCATCTCAATCTATGCAAGCTTCTAGATCAATGCACATGTAGGTTCTCAAATGGGTACTAAGGTATCTCAAGGCCACCATATCTCATGGGCCCCATATACACAAGTGTACTAAAAATAAACTAATTCCCTTTTGTGATGCTGATTGGGGCCGTGACCCATGTGATTGTAAGTCTCCTGGAGCCTACATAGTCTATTTTGGTTCCAATGCAATTTCCTGGTCATGTAAGAAGCAGTCAACAGTTGCTCGCTCTTCTATGGAAGCTAAGTATCGTGCCATTGCATCCACCACCGTGGAACTCTTATGGCTTAAGGAGCTTCTTCTAGAACTTGGTATATCTATTCCTGCCCTTGTTATTTACTTGGAGAATATTGGCGCCACTTACTTTTGTGCTAATTCAGTCTTTCACACTCATATGAAACATCTAGCTATAACTTATCCTTTTGAACGTGACCTGGTAACACACAAGCAACTATTGGTCTCACATGTTCCTTCTAGCCACCAGCTTGCCAATCTTCTCACTAAACCATTATCTGCATCACGACATGAATTTCTTCAGTCCAAGATTGGAGTCATTGAAGCCGCCTTGACATCTCTGTCCGGCCCCTTTCCAACCAAAAAAATGACTATAGAAAAAGATTGACCAATGTCATAGTGGTATTCACTAATCTCAATAACAGGTTGGCAAGCAAATATTGTCATTAACCAATCCCCCAATTATATTGACTAGTGTAGGAACTAAATCAACCATTTACTGTTTTATGATTAATGTAAACTATTAGATTTTAAATGTACAATTAAGACTTTAATAGCACTATCTATCCACATTGAAACCTTCAACTTCAATGCAATAAATTACTCAGTTAAGTGGATCAGAAATAATCATGAATCAACTAAAGCCGTGTTATCTTGCAGTTACATTAGCTTCCATCGAGAGATGGAAGTTTTATTCTGAACAAACTTGTATATATAAGAAATGGTCTTCTATCAGAGGATTAATACTATCCAGGAGATTTTTGATAGCCAACCGTAAGCGCACAGGGTATCGCGTAATTAAAAGTTATCGTTCCCACAAGGATTGTGCCCAAGTAGCAGCTCACAGTGATTTAATTATCTAGACAATTTGTTTCAAAGTAAAAGGTGCAGTAAAATTAACCAAGAGCTAAAGATTATTGGTAGAAAACTCAAATTGAAATCCCTCTTTTAGAATCAAGATGAAAAAGGGCTCTTGGGAATCAGTAGGTTCATATGTAATGTACCAAATCTAAAATTACCAATTTTCTTTGTTATTCAATTTCTGTTCCTAAGGCGGATTTCCCTTAGCTAATTAGTGAATTCCTCTCGAAACCTCACTAACGTACCTAATTATCAAAGAACCGCGTTCAATTTGTTAATTAGGTCCTTTAGGCTCTATGAAAATCTCATTATTCCTCAAAGAGCTTTGCTTACTTTCGTAACCCAAATCCCTAGGTTCAATTTCATGCGTTCTAACGATATGCCAATCTCTCAATCATCCATATTGTTTAAATTCATCTAACCTTATTTCTAAGCCATTAGAAGCATTAAGATCTCATGAAATTGAATAGAAAACAGAAATCCAATAACAAAAGAAAATCAGAGTAACCTAATTTGATACACACATATTTTCCCCCAAATCCCAAGAATAGTAAATTAGTTCCTTATGGAAGAGGTTACAAATCCATAAGTTACAAGAATTTGTCCCATCATTAAGAAAATAAGGATTACAAAAACAAAGGATTAAAGGTAGAAGAAAAGTTCTCAATAATCTTCCAATCTCTTGGTTCCAAGCTTGAACCCTTGATCGTCCTTCTTGTTTCCTTTCTCAAGATCTTCAATAAGAACCCTCAATTTTCGCCCAAAAACTGTCTTGTCCCTGTTCTCTGTCTGTCCCCTCTCTTTTGCCCATTCTCTTTATTTAAAATTTGGCAAAAAATGAAAGTAACTGCTGTAGCGTGTGAAATTCACTGGCAGTGGATCGCATTGTGTTACACCCAAACAAATTTAATTAAGAAAACTGGCCAGAAACCACTGGCAGTGGGAAAATCCACAGCTAGTGGGTTTTTTGGGAGTGTAATCCACGACCACTATTTTTTCCCACTGGCAGTGGTTTTCTCTGGCCCAATTTTTCTTCTTCATCCCAAGCATGCATTCACAAACCATTTTGAATTGGTCAAAAGTCAAGTTCTAGAGTGCCATCAAATGTGTGAACCACTCAAAGTAAGAAACATAGGTAAGTAAAATCATCTGCACTGAGTACCCTATTAGCTCAAAAGCTCACAATGGTCACTTAGTTTAATTAGAGAAAACATAGCATCATGAAGAGTGATTATTCTAGCAGCAATAGCAATCAAAAACTATTTTTTAAGGTTCACCAAGCAATGCTTAAGATCTAACTAATCTACATCACATGTCATACAGATAACAATAACTGTCGTCAGCATTCAATGCTAGCCCAAGGCATATGAGTAGACATAAAATCATGCAAATAAACTAGAACATAAACATACAATCATGCAAATGAACTAGGAAATAAAGATGAACAAAAATAAAAAAGGATAAAATAAGAGCAAGCTTAACTTTTGTGTACCCATCACCCTAAACTAAAACTGAACATTGTCCCCAATGTCCATAGCAAGAATATGGAGAAGGGGTACAATCTTATAGAAGAAGTGGCACAAAACACCTACCAGTGGTCATCTGAACGGAGTTTATCATAAAAAACTCTAGGTAAGTATTCTTTAGGTGCTATTTCCCTTCTTACTGCTAAGGTAGAAGCACTATCTGTTAAATTTGATAAGTTAGGAACAGGTGCTTCTAATGTGGTGTGTGAATTGTGTGGGGTTACAGGTCATAGCAGAACAGGTTGTCAGCTTGGTGTATCCCAAGGCCCCGAGGCTGAAATGCAACAAGTGGACGCTATTGGGAGCTATGGTGGAAATTTTGGGAATAATTACAGACAACAAGGCCCACCAGGATTCCAATATAGACCTCCACCCTTCCAAGGAAATCAAGGCAACCAGAATAACTTCAGGTCACAACAAGGACCCTATGCTCCATAGAAATCAAAATTAGAGTCCTTGGTGGAGACATTTGTGACCACCCAAATTAAGCAAAATGATGAGTTTTCTGAAGCTATCAAGAAGTTAACCTCTAAGGTGGACTCTCTTGTCACTCATAACAAGATGTTGGAGAATCAAATTGCTCAACAAGGCTCATCTTTAACAAGAATGCCAAGAACTTTTCCTAAAAAGCCCGAAACAGGACCATCCAATCACACCATGGCTATCACTCTAAGGAGTGGTACACAGTATGATGGTCCGATTGGGATGACTGAAGGGGAGACCAAGAAAGAGAAGAAAGGGGAAGAGTTTCATTCTCATCCCGAAGTTGAAAAAGAGAAACAAAGTGAGAAGAAGGAGGAGGTGAAGCCATATCAGCCTCCAGTTCCATATCCTCAACGCTTGACTAAGGCCAAGCTTGATTAACAATTTGGTAAGTTTCTTGAAGTTCTTAAGAAGCTTTATGTTAATATTCCTTTTACATATGCCTTGTAGCAAATGCCGACATATGCGAAGTTCCTGAAGGACATCTTATCCAATAAAAGAAAATTAGAGGAGGATGGAATCGTAGCACTTACTGAGGAGTGCAGTGCACTGATCCAAAAGAAGCTACCACCCAAGCTTTAGGATCCAGGTAGTTTTTCTATCCCTTGTGTGATTGGTGACATGGTCATTGATAGAGCACTATGAAACTTAGGAGCTAACGTTAGTTTAATGCCTTTCTCAATTGCTGAGAAATTGGGATTGGGTGAACTTAAACCTACTAGGATGTCATTGCAATTAGTAGATAGATCTGTTAAATATCCAGTAGGTATTTTAGAAGATGTGTCTATTAAAGTAGGTAAATTTTTCATTCCTGCTGACTTTGTTATTTTGGAAATGGATGAGGATTCTATGATCCCCATTATTCTAGGCAGACCATTTTTGGCAACCGCGGGCGCGGTAATAGATGTTAAAAATGGAAAATTATCTCTAACTGTTGGGGACTAAAATGTAGATTTTAGCTTGAAAGATGCTTTAAAGAAACCTTTTAATGATGTTTGTTGTGTGGATTTTATTAACCAAGTGGTGAAGGAAGAAACCCTTCCTAAGGATCCACTTGAATCTGTTTTATTAATTGAGTCTGCAGGAACATCGGATAGTTTGGAAGAAATTACCCCACTTAACCATGATACTGAAGTCATGTGTGAGAAAGTGGGAAGCTCCCCTGTTGAATTGAAGCCTTTATCGGCTTCATTGAGGTATGATTTTCTAGGACACAACTCTACGTATCCTGTTATTGTAAATGCTGACTTGAATCCATGTGAAACTGAAAAGCTTTTGAAACAACTTAGGTTGTATAGGAAGGTTATTGGTTATACAATGGATGATATAAAGGGGATTAGCCCTTCTTTTTGCATGCATAGGATAATTGTAGACGATGATAGTAGGCCCACAGTAGAACCACTTAGGAGACTAAATCCAAAAATGCAAGAAGTGGTTAAAAAGGAAATTTTGAAGTTGCTTGATGCTGGTGTCATCTATCCCCTTGCTAGTAGTAAGTGGGTAAGTCCAGTTCATGTGGTGCCTAAAAAAGGAGGGATCACTGTTGTGAAAAATAAAAAACAGGAACTTATTTCTATTAGGATAGTTTCTGGGTGGCGCATGTGTATTGAATATAGGAAATTGAATAGCGCCACAAAGAAAGATCATTTCCCTCTTCCTTTCGTTGATCAAATGCTTGAAAAGCTTGCTAAGCACTCTTATTTTTGTTATTTGAATGGGTACTCGGGTTTTCATCAAATCCCCATCCATCCATCTGATCAAGAGAAAGCTACCTTCACTTGCCCTTATGGGACCTATGCTTATAGGCGTATGCCTTTTGGCCTATACAATGCACCTGCGACTTTTCAAAGGTGTATGCAAGCCATCTTTTCTGATTTGATAGAAAATGTGATGGAAGTTTTCATGGATGACTTTTTTGTGCATGATTTGGATTTTGATAATTGCTTAACCAATTTGTGCCAAGTCTTGTAGTGCTGTGAGGAGACCAACTTGGTCTTAAACTGGGAGAAATGCCACTTCATGGTAAGGGAAGACATAGTTCTTAGACACTTGGTGTCTGAGAGAGGAATTGAGGTGGATAAGGCCAAGGTGAAAATGATTGAAAAATTGCCCCTACCAACCAATGTTCAGGGCATTAGAAGTTTTCTTGGGCATTTCGGGTTCTACCGACGGTTCATTAAAGACTTCAACAAGATCACCAAGCCTCTGACTAATCTTTTGGGTAAAGATGTTCCTTTTATTTTTGATTCATCTTGTCTTGAGGCTTTTTGCAGGACTAAACAAGCATTGATTTCTGCTCCTGCGGTGCAACCCTTGATTGGGAACTCCCATTCGAGTTGATGTGTGATACTAGTTATCACGCAGTAGGGGCTGTGCTTGGGCAGCAGAAAGATAAGAAGCTGCATGTGATACATTATGCTAGCCGCACACATGATGAAACTCAGGTAAACTATGCTACTGCTGAAAAGGAATTATTAGCCATTGTTTTTACTTTTGATAAGTTTAGATTGTACTTGGTAGGATCGCATGTTACTATGTATACTGATCATTCTGCTATCAAGTACCTTTTACATAAAAAAGAAACAAAACCTAGACTAATTAGGTAGATTTTGATTTTGCAAGAATTTGATTTAGAGATAAAGGATAAAAAAGGTACTGAGAATCTTGTTGCTGACCATTTATCTAGGCTACTATCTGAAAAAGATGAGATGAGTGATGTTCCCATCAATGAATCTTTTCTAGATGAGCAACTATTGAGTATTAGTGTCCAACAAGTGCCTTGGTATACAGATTTTGTTAATTTTCTTGCATGTGGCATTGTACCTCCTAACCTTGGTTTTCAACATAGAAAGAAGTTTTTTTGCAGATGTCAGGTACTATTATTAGGATGAGCCCCTCCTTTTCAAACGGTGTGCTGATGGTATCATATGGAGATGCGTACTAGAAGAGGAAGTGCGACAAATCTTAGACCATTGCCATTCCTTATCTTGTGAAGGCCACATGAGCACCTCCAAAACAACTTCAAAGGTTTTGCAAGCGGGTTTCTACTGGCCACATATTTTTAAGGACGTTCGTATGTCCTCACATGTGACTCATGTCAAAGGTCAGGGAACATTTCTAAAAGACATGAAATGCCGCTTAATAATATTTTTGAAGTTGAACTTTTTGATGTTTGGGGTGTAGATTTCATGGGACCATTCCTAGCATCCTTTGGAAATAAATTCATTTTGGTAGCAGTCAACTATGTGTCTAAATGGGTAGAAGCCATTGCTTCACCTCATTCGGATGCTAAGACTGTTATAAAGCTTTTTAATAAGATCATATTTCCAAGGTTTGGGGTCCAAATGCATAATCAGTGATGGAGGGTCACACTTTATTGAAAAATCTTTTCAAACCCTCCTCAAGAAATATGGCGTGAGGCATAAGGTTTCTACACCTTATCACCCTCAAACTAGTGGTCAAGTTGAGGTATCCAATAGGGAGATCAAAAATATTCTTCAAAAAATGGTTAATACATCCCATAAGGATTGGTCTATTAAATTAAACGATTCCCTATAGGCTTATCAAACCGCTTATAAAACTCCCATTAGAACCACACCTTTTAAGTTAGTGTATGGAAAGCCTTGCCATTTACCTGTAGAGCTTGAGTATAAATCCTTTTGGGCAGTTAAAACTCTTAATCTTGATCATAAGGTTGCAGGTGAAAGCAGGTTACTTGAATTAAATGAGTTAGAAGAGCTTCGACTGGATGCCTATGAGAATGCCCGTATATATAAAGAAAAAACCAAGCAATGACATGATCGACACATCCTTAGGAGGTCATTCCAACCAGGTGACATGGTTCTACTCTTCAACTCCAGGTTGAAGCTTTTCCTTGGTAAGCTAAGGTCCCGGTGGTCGGGATCATTTAAGGTAATAAAGGTTTTCCCATTTGGAACTGTTAAGCTATATAGTGAGAAGTCTGATCTGTTTAAGGTAAACGGACAAAGACTTAAGCACTACCTGACAGAAGAACCGATACAACAAGCAAGTGTCTTGGACTTGTTTGATGTATCCGACTCCTAAACCCAATTGGTGCCAAGCGTCCGACTAAAGACGTTAAAATTAGCACTTGTGGGGAGGTAACCCCATTTCTTATTCCTTAAGTCCTTTTCTTATCATTCAAATAAAGTTTGTTTGTTTCATTTAGATAAGTCCATTATTGATGCATATGTGATTGGCATAGGTAAGTTGCATAAATAAAAGCAAGTCTCGAAGCAATAATTAAAGGTTTGAAGTGTTGGAAACAGTGAGATCCACTGCCAGTGTTTTTCCTACTGGCAGTGGAATCCTCTGACTTAAAATAAAAGAGTAATTCTTGGTGCGGAACAGCAAGATTCACTGGCAGTGTGTTTTTCCATTGGCCGTGGGTTCTTCTAACTTATGTTTGGATTTAAAAATTGCAGGTTTGTGGAGGAGGAAGATAGCAAGATCCATTGGCAGTGTTTTTTCCCACTTCTAGTGGGTTTCCAACAGGTACAAGGCATTGTTTCAGGGGACCCAAATCAGAGAACTCCACACGCCGTGGGTTCTCAACAGGTAAGGATGGTAAATTTTTGCACATCAAGGGGCAGAGAACTCCACTACCGTGGGATTTTCCACTGGCCGTGGGTTCTCAACAGTGTGCATTTACCAATTTTTCTGGACCACGGACAGCAAGATCCACTGGCCGTGTGAAAAAACACTGGCCGTGGATTGCAACAGGTAATGTCCCCTTTTTCTATTTAACATGCAACACTTCTCCCTCCTATTTCCTTCTATTGCACATCTTAACATTGAGAAACCTTTATCCCCATTTCCAACCTTAAACTTTCCTTCATTCACTTCCACATCAACATCCTCACTTACATTCATCTTCATCTTCATCAAGTAAGTATCAAATCTCACTCTCATTTTGGGATATTTCTCTAGTTTGAGGTTTTCTCATGTTGGATATTTTGCTTTGTTTTTTAGGAAATTAATCATGAGGAAGGGTTTATATGCATTCATTTGTTATTATTGTGATAAAAAAATTCACGGGGGTATGCTATTAAACCTGTGTTTAAGAATTACCATGTTCACCATGTTCTGTTTTTTTCATAAAAACCCACATGGATTTTCCTTCATGATTTTCACTCTATGTTTCATATATAACAAAATTGATTCATGATTACTCATGTGTAGAGTGCATATTATGAAAATGTAAGGCTTTGTGTTGCATGTTCATGAATTTTATAGTTCAAACTATATGCCCACCAAGTGTTTGCTATAATGCTCAAGCAAAATTTTTGTTCTTAACTTTGGTTCAAGGGGTAAGTTGTACATGGGTTCTTGGTCATTAATCATTCATAACTACCCTACATGGTATTGTTACTCATTCCCTATTGCTCTCGTACATGATGGTATTATTAGTGTTAATGAGTTACAAATAGACCTCCTGCTTTCAATGGGGAAGGATATGCGTTTTGGAAGGAAAGAATGAAAATTTTTGTTCAATCAATTGACTTAAGAATTTGGAATGCCATTGAAAATGGTCCCTTCATACCCATGCATACTGTTAATGGTAAAAATGTTGAAAAACCCATGGAAGAATGGACAAGTGATGAAGAGAAGAAAGTACAGTACAATTATAAGGCTAAAAACCCCATTACTATTGCATTAGGTCCCGATAAATTTTTTAGAATAATGACTTGTCAATCCGCCAAGGAAATGTGGGATACCTTACAAGTAACCCATGAAGGTACTAGTGATGTAAAAGACTCTAAGATCAGTACCTTGACTAATCAATATGAGAGCTTTAGAATAAATTCCGGGGAAACCATAGTAGAGATGCAAAAGAGATTTACCCTTATAATCAATCATCTTATTACTCTTGGTAAAGTTTATACTAACAAAGAACTTGTGCATAAAGTTTTGAAAAGTCTTAGCAGGGAATGACAACCTCTCGTCACTGCCATCAAACAATCCCTAAGCATCAACGAGATGTCTCTTGCCACACTCTTTGGAAAGCTACAAGAGCAAGAGCAAGAACTAAGGGATTTAAAGCTAGTGGAGGAAGAAGAAAAATCCTCCAAGAAGAAAGGCCTAGCTCTCAAGGCCACTTCTACACATGAAGAAGAATCATGTAGTGATATTGACGAAGAAGAAGAATCTGGATTGTTTGTAAAGCGATTCGGGAAGTTCATGAGAAACTAACGATTCCAAAAGAACTTCAAACCCCAAGGTAAGAAACCAATTTCTAATGAAACCTCTTCCTCACCAAACTGTTTTGAATGTGACAAGGAAGGGCACTTCAAGGTAGACTGCCCAAATCTCAAAAAGAAGAACAAGGAGAAAAGATGAAGAAGAAGAGCTTACATCGCTTGGGACGAAAACGATGTAAGTAGCTCCGATGAATCCGAAAATGAAGAAGCAAACCTTTGCTTGATGGCAAATCATCAAGAGGAAGATGATGAGGTAAGTCTTCTTGACTTAGATAGAAATGAATTGCTTGATGCATTTGAAGAGTTGTATGACAAATTTGTTAAGCTTTCTAGTAAATATAAATTGTCTAGAAAAACAATAGAAACTCTAGAGACACATCTAATTGAGCAAGTAAAAGAAAGTGAGTCTTTGAAAAATAAGATTGTTGAAAAACAAACTTGCTAAAAAACATGTGAATACTTCAATAAATGTGTTGACCTAGAAAAGAAAATCCTAGACTTAAATAAAACATTAGAAAAGTTTACAAATGGTAGAGATAATTTGAATGTATTACTTGGAAACCAAAGATGTATGTTTGATAAAAGTGGTTTAGGATACAACTCTACCAAAAAGGAAAACATTACAAAAACTTCTTTGTACCACCTAGGAGGTCATCATCACCATTTTCTAAATGTAATCATTGTGGTGTCAAAGGACATAATGCTCTAAATTGCTATGTTAGAAAATTTGGACCAAAAGTGGTAAGGAAGGTGTGGGTTCTAAAAGGGACATTACCACAAGCTAACTAAAAAGGACCTAACATAAAATGGGTATCAAGTTCTCTAAACTAATTTTGTTTTGTAGGTATGCTTCAAGGCTAGCAACACCCATTGGTATTTGGATAATGGGTGTTCAAAACACATGACGGGAGACATGAGCAAATTCACATCATTCACTCCTAAAAGAAAGGAAGTGTCACTTATGGAGATAACACCAAAGGAAAAATACTTGGTATCGAAAATATCGGTAAAAACTCTTCTACCTCCATTAGTGATATATTGTATGTTGAAGGACTCAAACATAACTTGCTTAGCATAAGCCAATTATGTGATAAAGGATATAGAGTTTTATTTGAATCAAATTATTGCATAATTAAACATAAGTAAAACAAGGAAGTCAAGTTTGTTGGTCAAAGAATTGATAACATTTACATGATTGATGTTGATAGCTTGTCCTCAAATTGATAACATTGCACATCATTTGAGGACAAGCTATCAACATCAATCATGTAAATGTTATCAATTCTTTGACCAACAAACTTGATTTCCTTGTTTTGCTTATGTTTAATTATGCAATAATTTAATTCAAATAAAACTCTATATCCTTTATCACATAATTGGCTTATGCTAAGCAAGTTATGTTTGAGTCCTTCAACATACAATACATCACTAATGGAGGTAGAGTTTTTACCGATATTTCCGATACCAAGTATTTTTCCTTTGGTGTTATCTCCATAAGTGACACTTCCTTTCTTTTAGGAGTGAATGATGTGAATTTGCTCATGTCTCCCGTCATGTGTTTTGAACACCCACTATCCAAATACCAATGGGTGTTGCTAGCCTTGAAGCATACCTACAAAACAAAATTAGTTTAGAGAACTTGGTACCTATTTTATGTTGGGTCCTTTTTAGTTAGCTTGTGGTAATGTCCCTTTTGGAACCCACACATTCCTTACCACTTTTGGTCCAAGTTTTTTAACATAGCAATTTAGAGCATTATGTCCTTTGACACCACAATGATTACATTTAGAAAATGGTGATGAAGACCTCCTAGGTGGTACAAAGAAGTTTTTGTAATGTTTTTCCTTTTTGGTAGAGTTGTATCCTAAACCACTTTTATCAAACATACATCTTTAGTTTCCAAGTAATACATTCAAATTATCTCTACCATTTGTAAACTTTTTTAATGTTTTATTTAAGTTTAGGACTTTCTTTTCTAGGTCAACACATTTATTGAAGTATTCACATGTTTTTTAGCAAGTTTGTTTTTCAACAATCTTATTTTTCAAAAACTCACTTTCTTTTACTTGTTCAATTAGATGTGTCTCTAGAGTTTCTATTGTTTTTCTAGACGATTTATATTTACCAGAAAGCTTAACAAATTTGTCATACAACTCTTCAAATGCATCAAACAATTCATTTCTATCTAAGTCAAGAAGACTTACCTTATCATCTTCCTCTTGATGATTTGCCATCAAGCAAAGGTTTGCTTCTTCATTTTCAGATTCATTGGAGCTACTTACATCGTTTTCGTCCCAAGCGATGTAAGCTCTTCTTCTTCCTTTTTTCTCCTTGTTCTTCTTTTTGAGATTTGGGCAGTCTACCTTGAGGTGCCCTTCCTTGCCACATTCAAAACAGTTTGGTGAGAAAGAGGTTTCATTAGAAATTGGTTTCTTACCTTGGGGTTTGAAGTTCTTTTGGAATCGTTTGTTTCTCATGAACTTCCCGAATCGCTTTACAAACAATCTAGATTCTTCTTCTTCGTCAAGATCACTACATGATTCTTCTTCATGTGTAGAAGTGGCCTTGAGAGCTAGGCCTTTCTTCTTGGAGGATTTTTCTTCTTCCTCCACTAGCTTTAAATCCCTTAGTTCTTGCTCTTGCTCTTGTAGCTTTCCAAAGAGTGTGGCAAGAGACATCTCGTTGATGCTTAGGGATTGTTTGATGGCAGTGACGAGAGGTTGTCATTCCCTGCTAAGACTTTTCAAAACTTTATGCACAAGTTCTTTGTTAGTATAAACTTTACCAAGAGTAATAAGATGATTGATTATAAGGGTAAATCTCTTTTGCATCTCTACTATGGTTTCCCCGGAATTTATTCTAAAGCTCTCATATTGATTAGTCAAGGTACTGATCTTAGAGTCTTTTACATCACTAGTACCTTCATGGGTTACTTGTAAGGTATCCCACATTTCCTTGGCGGATTGACAAGTCATTATTCTAAAAAATTTATCGGGACCTAATGCAATAGTAATGGGGTTTTTAGCCTTATAATTGTACTGTACTTTCTTCTCTTCATCACTTGTCCATTCTTCCATGGGTTTTTCAACATTTTTACAATTAACAGTATGCATGGTTATGAAGGGACTATTTTCAATGGCATTCCAAATTCTTAAGTCAATTGATTGAACAAAAATTTTCATTCTTTCCTTCCAAAACGTATATCCTTCCCCATTGAAAACGGGAGGTCTATTTGTGGCACCACCCTCAGGAAAAAGATTTAGAGAATTTGAGGCCATTGTTCTCTTGAAGCTGTTAAGCTTAATCTACAAGAGTCAAGCTCTGATACCACTTGTTATTCAAGTGGCCTCAATACTCAAGAGGGTGAATTGAGTTTTTACAATTTTGCTTGGAATGCCTTTGAACTTGATTCTTTTTTTCACAAATTTAAAGATTATGCAAGTGAAGTCAAGTTTAGTGCAAGAAACAATGCAAAACAAGATGTAAATATTGCTGTGACAATTTGTCAAACACTTGGTGTGTAGTGCTTTAAAGTAATTAATTCAAGCAAGCTCAATTAAGCAAAACACAATCAATCAACACAAACCAATCAAATACAGGGTATGAAAGTAAAAGAGTAAAGGAGAAGAGCTTGCAAATCGATTTAGCGAGTTCCACCAACCCCGGTGTACGTCTCGCCTTCAAGCAACCCACTTGAAGGATTTCCACTATTGAAGTTTAGAGATTACAAGCTATGAGCAATTGCAGCTTCCTAGTGTCCCACACTCAAGAACTCAATCCTCACTAGCACAAGGGCAACCCATCCAATCTCTCAAACTCTCAATACCCAAAGGTTGAACCCCAACCTTTGTGACCACTCAACCTAGAGTGAAAAGCCTTTGTGTTTTATAGTGCCTTCCATTTTCATGAACATGCAACACAAAGCCTTCCATTTTCACAATATGCGCTCTACACATGAGTAATCATGAATCAATTTTGTTATATATGAAACATAAAGTGAAAATCATGAAGGAAAATCCATGTGGGTTTTTATGAAAAAAAACAGAACATGGTGAACATGGTAATTCTTAAACACAGGTTTAATAGCATAACCCTATGAATTTTTTTTATCACAACAATCACAAATGAGTGCATATAAACCCTTCCTCATGATTAATTTCCTCAAAAACAAAGTAAAATATCCAACATGAGAAAACCCCAAACTAGAGAAATATCCCAAAATGAGAGTGAGATTTGATACTTACTTGATGAAGATGAAGATGAATGTAAATGACGATATGGATGTGGAAGTGAATGAAGGAAAGTTTAAGGTTGGAAATGGGGATAAAGGTTTCTTAATGTTGAAGGGTCATGTGCAATAAAAGGAAATAGAAGGGAGAAATATTGCACGTTAAATAGAAAAAGGGGACATTACCTGTTGCAATCCATGGCCAGTGTTTTTTCACATGGCCAGTGGATCATGCTATCCGTGGTCCAGAAAAATTGGTAAATGCACACCGTTGAGAACCCACGGCAGTGGAGTTTTCTGCCCCTTGATGTGTAAAAATTTACCATCCTTACCTGTTGAGAACCCACGGCCAGTGGGAATTCCCACTGCCTGTGGAGTTCTCTGATTTGGGTCCCCTGAAACAATGCCTTGTACCAGTTGAAAACCCACTGGCAGTGGGGAAAAACACTGCCAATGGATCTTGCTACCTTCCTTCTCCACAAACCTGTAATTTTTAAATCCAAACATAAGTTAGAAGAACTCACAGCCAGTGGAAAAATTCACTGCCAGTGGATCTTGTTGTTTCGTACCAAGAATTGCTCTTTTATTTTAAGTTAGAGGATTCCACTGCCAGTGGGAAAAACACTGGCAGTGGATCTCACTGTTTCCAACACTTCAATCCTTTAATTATGCTTCGGGACTTGCTTTTATTTATGCAACTTACCCATGCCAATCACATATGCATTAGTAATGACCAATTAAAAAGAGAAATATGCAACAAAACAAAAGAACAATTATGCAATGCATTGGGATTATTCATTCTTTATTTATGAATGGAAAATAAACATGCAACACACCAAATTGGACTTATCTAAATGAAACAAACAAACTTTATTTGAATGATAAGAAAAGTACTTAAAAAATAAGAACTGGGGTTACCTTCCCCAAGTGCTAATTTTAACGTCTTCAGCCGGACGCTTGGCACCAATTGGGTTAAGGAGTCGGATACATCAAACAAGTCCAAGACACTTGCTTGTTGTATCGGTTCTCCTGTCAGGTAGTGCTTAAGTCTTTGTCCATTTATCTTAAATGGACCAGACTTCTCACTACATAGCTCAACGGTTCCAAATGGGAAAACCTTTATTACCTTAAATGGTCCCGACCACCAAGACCTTAGCTTACCAAGGAAAAGCTTCAACCTGGAGTTGAAGAGTAGGACCATGTCACTTGGTTGGAATGACCTCCTAAGGATGTTTCGATCATGCCATTGCTTGGTTTTTTCTTTATATATACGGGCATTCTCATAGGCATCCAACTGAAGCTCTTCTAGCTCGTTTAATTCAAGTAACCTGCGTTCACCTACAACCTTATGATCAAGATTAAGAGTTTTAACTGCCCAAAAGGATTTATACTCAAGCTCTACAGGTAAATGGCAAAGCTTTCCATACACTAATTTAAAAGGTGTGGTTCCAATGGGAGTTTTATAAACGGTTCGATAAATGCATAGGGAATCGTCTAATTTAATAGACCAATATCCTTACGGGATGTATTAACCACTTTTTGAAGAATATTTTTGATCTCCTTATTGGATACCTCAACTTGACCACTAGTTTGAGGGTGATAAGGTGTAGAAACCTTATGCCTCATGCCATATTTCTTGAGGAGGGTTTGAAAAGATTTTTCAATAAAGTGTGACCCTTCATCACTGATTATGCATCGCGGGACCCCAAACCTTGGAAATATGATCTTATTAAAAAGCTTTGTAACAGTCTTAGCATCCGAATAAGGTGAAGCAATGACTTCTACCCATTTAGACACATAGTCGATTGCTACCAAGATGAATTTATTTTCAAATGATGTTGGGAATAGTCCTATGAAATCTACACGCCAAACATCAAAAAGTTCAACTTCAAAAATATTATTAAGCGGCATTTCATGTCTTTTAGAAATGTTACCTGACCATTGACATGAGTCGCATGTGAGGACATACTTACGAACGTCCTTAAAAATATGTGGCCAGTAGAAACCCGCTTGCAAAACCTTTGAAGCTGTTCTGGAGGTGCTCATGTGGCCTTCACAAGGAATGACAATGGTCTAAGATTTGTCACACTTCCTCTTCTGGTACATATCTTCTTATGATACCATCAGCACACCGTTTGAAAAGGAGGGGATCATCCCAATAATAGTACTAGACATCTGTAAAAAGCTTCTTTCTCTGCTGAAAACCAAGGTCAGAAGGTATAATGCTACATGCAAGAGAATTAACAAAATTTGCATACCAAGACACTTGTTGGACACTAATACTCAATAGTTGCTCATCTGGAAAGGATTCATTAATGGGAACATCACGCATCTCATCTTTTTTAGATGATAGCCTAGATAAATGGTCAATAACAAGATTCTCAGCACATTTTTTTTTATCTTTTATCTCTAAATCAAATTCTTGCAAAATCAAAATCCACCTAATTAGCCTAGGTATTGCTTTTTTTTATGTAAAAGGTACTTGATAACAGAATGATCAGTATACACAATAATATGCGAGCCTACCAAGTACGATCTAAACTTATCAAAAGCAAAAACAATGGCTAATAATTCCTTTTCAGCAGTAGCATAGTTTACCTGAGTTTCATGATGCCCTTCACATTGGTTGGTGGGGGCAATTTTTCAATCACTTCCACCTTGGCCTTATCCACCTCAATTCCTCTCTCAGACACCAAGTGTCCAAGAACTATGCCTTCCCTTACCATAAAGTGACATTTCTCCCAATTTAAGACCAAGTTTGTCTCCTCACAGCGCTACAAGACTTGACGCAAATTGGTTAAGCAATTATCAAAATTCAAACCATACACAGAAAAGTCATCCATGAAAACTTCCATCACATTTTCTATCAAATCAGAAAAGATGGTTTGCCTACACCTTTGAAAAGTCGTAGGTGCATTGCATAGGCCAAAAGGTATACGCCTGTAAGCATAGGTCCTATAAAAGGCAAGTGAAGGTAGCTTTCTCTTGATCAGATGGATGGATAGGGATTTGATGAAAATCTGAGTACCCATCCAAATAACAAAAATAAGAGTGCTTAGCAAGCCCCTCAAGCATCTGATCAATGAAAGGAAGAGGGAAATGATCTTTCTTTGTAGCGCTATTCAATTTCCTATAGTCAATACACATGCGCCACCCAGAAACTATCCTTAGTAGAAATAAGTTCCTGTTTTTCATTTTTCACAATAGTGATCCCTCTTTTTTTAGGCACCACATGAACTAGACTTACCCACTTACTACTAGCAATGGGATAGATGACACCGGCATCAAGCAACTTCAAAATTTCCTTTTTAACCACTTCTTGCATTTTTGGATTTAGTCTCCTAAGTGGTTCTACTGTGGGCCTACTCTGATCCTCTACAGTTATCCTATGCATGCAAAAAGAAGGGCTAATCCCCTTTATATCATCCATTGTATAACCAATAACCTTCCTACTCTGAAAGACCACTCTTTCGTCTAAGGATGCCTAACCGCCGCACCGAAAATTCGGGGGGGGGGGGGGGCGGGACACTGCGAGGTGGGTAGTTTATCTGGGGCGGATGCCTCCTAAAGAGTAACGGAGGTGTGCGAAGGTAGGCTCAAGCTAAGATTATGCTCACAACTTCAAAATTTCCTTTTTAACCACTTCTTGCATTTTTGGATTTAGTCTCCTAAGTGGTTCTACTGTGGGCCTACTCTGATCCTCTACAGTTATCCTATGCATACAAAAAGAAGGGCTAATCCCCTTTATATCATCCATTGTATAACCAATAACCTTCCTATACAACCTAAGTTGTTTTAAAAGCTTTTCAATTTCACATGGATTCAAGTCAGCATTTTCAATGACAGGATATGTAGAGTTGGGTCCTAGAAATTCATACCTCAATAAAGCCGATAAAGGCTTTAATTCAACAGGGGAGCTTCCAACTTTCTCATATATGACTTCAGTATCATGGTTAAGTGGGGCATTTTCTTCCAAACTATCTGATGTTCCTGCAGGCTCAATTAATAAAACAGATTCAAGTGGATCCTTAGGAAGGGTTTCTTCCTTCACCACTTGGTTAATAAAATTCACACAGCAAACATCATCAAAAGGTTTCTTTAAAGCATCTTTCAAGCTAAAATCTACTTTTTGGTCCCTAACAGTTAGAGATAATTTTTCATTTTTAACATATATTATCGCGCCCGCGGTTGCCAAAAATGGCCTGCCTAGAATAATGAGGATCATAGAATCCTCATCCATTTCCAAAATAACAAAGTCAGCAGGAATGAAAAATTTACCTACTTTAATAGGCACATCTTCTAAAATACCTACAGGATATTTAACAGATCTATCTGCTAATTGCAATGACATCCTAGTAGGTTTAAGTTCACCGAATTCCAATTTCTCAGTAATTGACAAAGGCATTAAACTAACGGTAACTCCTAAGTCACATAGTGCTCTATCAATGGCCATGTCACCAATCAAGTAAGGGATAGAAAAACTACTTGGATCCTGAAGCTTGGGTGGTAGCTTCTTTTGGATCAGTGCACTGCATTCCTCAGTAAGTGCTACGGTTCCATCCTCCTCTAATTTCCTTTTATTGGATAAGATGTCCTTCAGGAACTTCGTATATGTCGGCATTTGCTGTAAGGCATCTGTAAGTCTCCTGGAGCCTACATAGTCTATTTTGGTTCCAATGCAATTTCCTGGTCATGTAAGAAACAGTCAACAATTACTCGCTCTTCTATGGAAGCTAAGTATCGTGCCATTGCATCCACCACTGTGGAACTCTTATGGCTTAAGGAACTTCTTCTAGAACTTGGTATATCTATTCCTACCCTTGTCATTTACTTGGAGAATATTGGCGCCACTTACTTTTGTGCTAATTCAGTCTTTCACACTCGTATGAAACATCTAGCTATAGCTTATCCTTTTGAACGTGACCTGGTAACACACAAGCAACTATCGGTCTCACATGTTCCTTCTAGCCACCAGCTTGCTTATCTTCTTACTAAACCATTATCTACATGACGACATGAATTTCTTCAGTCCAAGATTGGAGTCATTGAAGCCGCCTTGACATCTCTGTCCGGCCCCTTTCCAACCAAAAAAATGACTATAGAAAAAGATTAACCAATGTCATAGTGGTATTCACTAATAACAGGTTGGCAAGCAAATATTGTCATTAACCAATCCTCTAATGCTCCTTAATTTAATCGCAAGTACCGACGCGCCCAAAACACTAAAATTGCAAGAATCACAAAAGGGTTTAAAGATTTAACTGTTGATTCTTTAATTTAATTCAAGAAAGCACTTAAAAATCAATTCTTAAAGGTTTATAAGCTTATTTCAATCGAAACTAGCAATTACTTTAAGAAACCCATTTCTCCTATAAGCTTCTAGCATTCCGTTCATAACCTACACAAAGCAGAACTCAAATCTTTCAATTAATCTTTCACTCGGAAGCCATAAGGGACTCTTTAACCGGTTTAGAATCTTGAATTTCAAACCCACTTTGCTTCCCCAAGAAAAATAGGCAAAAGATGGGAAACTTCCATAAAAATTATAATTGAAAGGTTTCACACGTTTATCTTAAGTTTTCCATTTCTAATCCGTGATTGATTTTGAATTCCAACAAAAAATTGGCATGAATTAAAGCCTTAGACCTCGAGAGAAGAAGAGAGGGAAAGAAAGACCCAAAACTCTGTTTCCATTTCTGTTTTGCATTGCTGCCACTGTGGGGTTTTAATTCTGATCGCGAAGCTGACGCTACGCGTCAAGTTTAAAATTTTACCCTGACGCTATGCGTTAGCCGGGCGCTACGCGTCAGGTAAAATCCTGAATTTTCCTCATAAATTCATTCTTAAATCATAAAATAGCCTTACATCCTCAAATCATAATAATTCAAATATAAAAACATACAGGATGTTACAAGTACAACATTCTTTACAAAGTAAATCCATGTATAAAATAAATAATTAAATTACAAGTATTTAATTCTCCCCCTAATTGGAACATTCATGTCTAATGCGTCGAAGACCGATCTTTTGCACTAACTGCTCGAAGACTATGGTTGGTAATGCTTTTGTAAAGATATCTTTTAGATTCTCACATGATCAAACTTGCTGGACATTTATTTTATCATTCTTTATTAGATCATGAGTAAAGAAAAATTTTGGTGAAATATGTTTTGTCCTATCTCTTTTAATGTAACCCTTCTTTAACTGAGAAATACAAGCTGCATTATCTTCACATATGATTGTTGGTGGTAATTTTCTAGCATGCAAGCCACAAATTTCTTAAATATGTTGAATCATGGACCTCAACCATACACATTCTCAACCATACACATATGTAATGCTAGAATTTCAGTATGATTCGATGAAGTTGTTGTGATTGTTTGTTTTATAGATCTCTATGAAATTGTTGTACCACTACATGTAAACAAATATCCTGTTTGTGATTGACCATTATGAGGATCAGACAAATACCTCGCATCTACATAATCAATTAGGTTTGCCTCAGATACATATGGGAAAAATAAACCCATGTCCATTGTGCCCCTAAGGTAGCGGAATATGTGTTTAATCCCATTCCAATACCTTTTTGTGGGTAAAGAACTATGTCTTGCTAACAAATTGACAGCAAATGATATATTATATCATGTATGACTAGCAAGATACATTAATGCACCAATTGCACTGAGATATGGTACTTCGGGACCAAGTAGTTCTTCATTTTTCTCTTGAGGTCGAAAAAGATGTTTGCTTACTTCAAGTGACGCTACAACCATTGGACTGCTCAATGGGTGTGATTTGTCCGTATAAAACCGTTTTAGCACCTTTTCTGTATAAGTCTTTTGGTTATTAAAATCCATTCCTTTAAATATTCTAATTGTAATCCAAGACAAAACTTTGTTTTTCCCAAATCTTTCTTCTCAAATTCCTTTTTCAAGTAATTTACAGCCTTTGAGAGCTCTTCAGGAGTTCCGATGATGTTTAAATCATCTACATAAATAGCAATTATAATGAACTCTTTTTTAAATCTTTTCATAAAAATACATAGACAAATCGGGTCATTTTTATACCCTTCTTTCAACAAATATTCACTAAGACAATTGTACCACATGCGTCCAAATTGTTTTAGTCCGTAAAGAGATTTATTCAATTTAATTGAATAATTTTCTTGAGAATTTGTCTTGTATGCTTCAGGCAAATTAAATCCTTCAGGGAGTTTCAAGTGAACCATATAAATATGCTGTAACAACATCCATAAGGTGTAAATCAAGTTTTTCACCGATTGTCAGACTTATTAAGTATCGAAAAGTAGTTGCATCTATCACTGGCGAATATGTTTCTTCGAAATCAATACAGGTCTTTGTGAGAAACTTTGTGCAAGAAGTCTTTCTTTATATCTCACAATTTCACCATTTTTATTTCTTTTTCTCGTGAAAACCCATTTGTATCCAACTAGTTTTACACCTTTAGGTGTTTGGACTACAGGCCCAAAAATTCTTTGTTTTGCAAGTGAGTTTAACTCTTCTTTTATTGCATCTTTCCACTTTGGCCAATCATTTCTTTGTACACATTCCTTAATAGATTTTAGCTCATGATTCTTATCATTATTTATAATATCAAGAGCTACTTTGAATGCAAAAATTTCATCAACATCGACTTCATGTCGATTCCATTGTATTCCATCCATGACATAATTTATAGAGATCTCTTTATTCTTATCAATTTCAGGTACCTTAGTTTCTCCTGGATTTGAAACCTTGATTATGTCTGGAAACTCTTCTGGAGTCTTTATATCCTCGATTCGATCATCTTCTTTATTTACTTTTCTTTTTCGAGAATTTTTATCTTTAGAACCAACAGGTTTCCCATGTTTTATTTTGGTTTCAGACTCATTTACAATTTTAGATTGTCCTGCAGGGATATCAATCTTTATTGGGGTATTAACAGCTGGTATGTGTGACTTAGTCACTCTTTTTGGATTAACAAATGCATTTGGCAATTGGTTTGCTAAATTTTACAAACTAATTATTTTCAGAACTTCTAGTTCACATTGCTTTGTTCGAGGATCAAGATGTGATAAGGGTTCAAAATATTTTATTATGGATGAACTTTCATATCCAACATATATTCCCAACCTTCTTTGAGGTCCTATCTTAGTGCGTTGTGGAGGGGAAATAGGAACATATACCGCACTTCCAAAGATTGCCGCATGCAAGATTGCATGTCCCCAAGTTGAAATTGAAAGTTTTGATCTCATTAACAATGGTTTTGCTATCAATTTTAAACGTTTAATCAATGATTCAACAATTTCATTTTGTGTATGAACATGTGCTACAAGATGTTCAACATCAATTTCGATGGACATACAATAATCATTAAAAGATTGAGATGTGAATTCACCAGCGTTATCAAGGCGTATTTTCTTAATTGGATAATCAAGAAAGTGAGCTCTTAAACGAATTAATTGAGTTAGTAATCTCGCAAACGTCTGGTTGCGAGTTTGATAATAAGCAAACATGTGACCATCTAGTTGATGCATCAATTAAAATCATAAAATATCTAAATGATCCACATGAAGGTGAATTGGTCCATAAATATCACTTTGTATAGGCTTTAAAAATGTGAGTGATTCACCTCCAATTTTCATTGGTGATGGCCGGGTAATTAATTTCCTCTGAGAACAAGTAGCACAGAAGAAATTATTAGTTTGGAGAATTTGTCTGTCGGACAAGCAATGACCATTTGAATTCTTGACTATTTTTCGCATCATTATTGTTCTAGGATGGCCTAGTCGTTCATGCCAAATAACAAAGTCATTCTTATTTGTAAACTTCTGGTTTGTACTAATATAGGTATAGTACAAACCGGAGAAAAATGAAGGTAATTTTTCTAATATACATTTCTTATCAGAAATTAACTTTGTTATGTAAAGATATTTATCCTTTCCTTCATTTATGGTCTCAATATGGTATCCATTTCTGCGGATATCCTTAAAACTCAATAAATTTCTTTGAGACCTTGTAGAATATAATACACTTTCAATGTGTAATTTTGTTCCCCCGAGTAATTAAATACTAGCTCTGCCGGAGCCTTCAGTCATATTTATACTACCAGATATAGTATTAACCTTGGCTTCTTGTTTTACTATATGGTTGAGATATTTTTTATTCTTGAGAATAGTATGAGTTGTTGCAATGTCTACGAGACATATATCTTTATCATTCATATGAGCATTCATTCTTCATTGAATAAAAAAATGAGTGAAAATATAATTAATAACAATAAATATTTAACATAAGATTTTATTGATAAGGACTAAATTCATAATAAAATAAATTACATGAAATATAAAATAATTTATTTAGAGGCACTCCCCTCTTCAATCGAGTGGTCAATGTTTTCTTCAGGAAGAATAAGGAAATCATCAACATCAAAGGGAGTATAAACATCATCCATACCAGCAAAATTTATTTATATTGTTTTCCCTTTATTCTTAAGGGATTTTTGGTATAGATCAATAAGATGTTTTGGTGTGCGACAAACCCGAGACCAGTGACCTTCGCTACCACAACGGTAGCAAATATTTTTAGTTTGTTCGCTACTCTGAACATCTTTTTCCTTTTCTATACGATCTTTATTTTTCCATACAAATGATGATTTGTTATCATTTTGACCACGACCGTGACCATAACCATATCCACGACTATGACCAATACTACGTCTCCGAGCATTACCTCGTCCACGACTGCGACTACGACCACGACCATGAGTGCAATGATCATGCGTCGCTACATTCACTTCTGGGAATGGAGCAGTTCTGGTTGGACGAGACTTATGATTTTGCACGAGTAATTCATTATTTTGTTCAGCCACAAGGAGACAAGTAATCAATTTAGAATATTTTGTAAAACCCTTTTGACGATATTGCTGCTGCAAGAGCATATTGGATGCATGAAAAGTGGAGAATGTCTTTTCTAACATGTCACTTTCAGTGACATTTTCTCCACATAACTTCAATCTTGAAGTAATTCTAAATAGCGTAGAATTATATTCATTTACAGATTTAAAATCTTGAAAACGTAAATGCATCCATTCATAACGGGCTTTTGGAAGAATTATATCTTTCTGATGGTCGTACCTTTCTTTTAAATTATTCCATAGAACAAGAGGGTCTTTAACTGTTAAATACTCGTTCTTTAACCCTTCATGTATATGGTGACGTAAAAATATCATGGCCTTAGCCTTGTTTTGACTAGATGCCTCATTTCCATCTTTGATTGTGTCTCCAAGACCTTTTGTATCTAAATGAATTTTAGCATCTAGTGTCCATGATAAATAATTTTTTCCAGTGATATCGAGGGCCACGAACTCAAGGTTGGTAATATTTGACATATTTATTTCTATGTAAGAAATTATAAATAAGTTAGATAATACTTCAATAGTCATAATAAGTCAATAAATATTTATATATTTTATTTTATTTTATTATAAGAATAATATGGGTTTTTTTAAAAAAATAGATAGAGTAACTTATAAATTAACTTAAATAAAATTTCACATAAATGACTCAATAATTAAAAATTTAAATTTTTTATGAAATTTTATTCAAGCACTAGTGATTTAGTGGTATGGCAGTAACTTACCAAGGTATTGACTAGAGTTCAATTCCTTATTAATATATGTTTTCTTTTAAAATCATTAATTCCTTTACATAATAAAATATATAATAAAATATATTATAAATATCTATTATGAATTTAATCATTTAATAATAATAAATTGTAAATTATTGATAGAAGTTATAGAGAATTGCAATCCTAGCATCCCGTGACTATACTGGCATCAATTGGAATGGAATGGAAAATAGGTACAAATTGAAGTAGCTATGAATAAAATAAAATAAAGTAGCAAAGTGGAAAGTAGCAATTGCTTGCAATGGATCAGCATAAAATAATCACGCAACATCCCGTGACATAAAATAATGGATCAGCATATAAAAGTTATAGTGGGTAATTAAGTTATAGTAATCACGCATGCAGTATAGTGGGCAATTAAGTTACAGTGGAAGAAAAAATCAGAATGGATCACCAAGCAATTGAATAAAATAATCACACACGCATTATAGTGGAAAACACAAAGCAAAATATAGCAAAGGAGAATTAGGTAGTGCGGTAATCAAAAACAAATCAGGAGAAAAATGATATAATCGGTAAAGTAACAATGACCAAATAATTAAGAATTTAATTTTATTCTTTAATTTTCTTAGATTGTTATAATTCTTTAGAACCATTAATAAATATTTTTAAGAATTCTTTAAGAATTTTGAATATTTGACTATTAATTTTATACATCTTTTTATAAATAAGTTCTTCAAGATCCTATATGTATTTTATGATATAGATATAATTTTATACATCCTTCTGGGATGTTTATAATATAAGTTTTTCAGTAACTTTTATAATATATAAATAAATAACATAAGATATATAAATTGAAATTATCAAGAATAATAATAATAATAATCTCATGTGTTACCTTTCGTAGACTTGACTAGATATCAGTTGGTCAGAACCTAGTGCGTATAACGTGTTATGAAATTAAAAGGAAAATATGAAAAGAATGGACTTCAAGATGAAGGTTAGAAGGTTGAGAGGAGAGTAAAGAGAGAGTAGTGAAGTTAAAATGGGAAAATAAAATGTGTGTATTAATAAGTGAGAAGGGTGTTGTATTTATAGGAAGGGGACATCTAAAATATTCACAATATAATCTATATTTTCTCCCCTCGATCTTTTATTTCAACTTTTTGGTGGTCAACTCTTTTCTTTCACTAAACAGCACTTTGGTGACTTGTGGGGCTGAGCTTGGAGCACGTTTCGTACCCTCGTTGAAGCATTGGTCCACTATGGTTTGTTCTTTCTTATTTCTTCCTCTTTATCAAATAAAACTCGATTAGGAAGCACCGAGCAATCAAATGAATTATCATTTTTTTATTAAATTGGAATAGAACAAAATGCTATTTTTTTTTCAAAAAATAAAATAAACAAGTTGCATATCACTGATGGAAGCATCTGATTGATTTGCAAGATAACCAATGCCATTCATTAAAATTAAAGCTAACCAATTAAATACTACCTCCGCCCTTTAATATAAAACCTCTTAATTAAATTTCAGTTTTTAAGGAAAAATAGTTAATATAGTTAAAGTCATTTAATTTGTCTACAAATTATATAGTTTTTTAAAATACCCTCTCACTTTTATTGGTACTCACAAATCTTACTCGATTTTTTGATTAGGTTTTTATATTAAGTACCAAAGAAATATCTCAAAATATTCTTATAATAAGGGACAAAGGTAGTACCAAATAAGATCACATGTATCATTTACATATATTCTCCACTAATAAAGAAAAAAAACGCAATGATAATGTTATTATTATCGCATCAATTAAGATAAACTCTCCTTATATCATTACGGTATATAAACACGCATTTTCCTTCCTCGCTAATTCCAGAGTAAAAAACAACTAGAGCCACTCTTGTACATTGACTAGCTATAATATTGTTTGCATGGTATAGGCTGAGTACATAGATTCGCGAACCATAACGATTTATTTATTTCCATATCTGGAGATGATAATGGACAAGGCTTTAATGATAATAACAAACAAATCCACTTCACTAATTTTGGATACTTTTCCAGATGGGTTGGAAACATCTAGGTCCAGGAGAATAAAGGAAAATCAAACTTTATCTAAATTAAGTGTATGTGCACAATAACGCAAATGCAAAAATTCCATTGTCAAATCTCGAATAGTCAACACCAGGTAGCGTGTGTATATTAATGGAACTTAGCCACGGTTCACTAGACGATTAAGATGAAGAATTTTGGGTAAATACATATTTAATTGCTTTTAGCCGGAAATAATAACTTATTGTCAATTAATGACAGACAACTTTAATTAGCTCTTGTGCTTGTTGGAGATAGAGCAATGATCAATATAATCATAGTATGTAAAAAGTGCTATTAGATTCAGCACAAGTGGGAAAGAGATCCTAACTATTGAATACATCCAAATCTAGCAACCAAGTGTTCTGAATTTATGTATCGAGCTCATGAAAAAGGACACAGGCTTGCTAAGAGCTTTCCCTTCCATACTGGGATTTGCCTTGTTTTCAGATTCAAACTACACAGCTTCAGTGTCGAACTCGTAAAAATTTTAGAAATGTAAAAGATTGATAAAAATTGATAGGATTGAGTGTGAAACGATATTATAGTTAGAAGATAACATATTGAAATTTTCATTCTAGGTAAAATTTCACTACAAGAAGAATCGATTTTAGTATGGGAACATGGTGTGCGACAATGATGTGGGACTAAATAGTTTTAGTGGTCATGCATAAGATTCTAAAAGGGTATTTGATTTTGGCGAGAGTCTCACCCCTCGTCCACGCTGAGGATCCCATGCCATTTTTGAATTTTGGTTTTGGTGTGAGGCTATTTTGGTTTCGGCATTGTTCCATGTCATTTCTCAAAGTCCCTGATTTGACCATTTTGATACGTGGAGGGATAGAATTTTAAAATCCTAGCGTGGGAAATGTTCGACATCAAATCCAACGTTAACTTGCAGGTAGCCCCTTTTCCATTCTCATTTCTCTCAATTTCTTAAGCTCCAAAATTATCTTTTGTATAGTTCGAAACGTAAAGGAAACTGTTTCATTCCTTATTAGTGTCATCATGATCATGAGGCAAAAAAAAAAAATTAAAACCAATTGAAATTTCAAACAAGTGAAAGGCAACCTATTCAATTCCTTTAATTTTATACTTTAAGGTTCTCTAGGATAGTTGTAGGAACTCTAGGATAAATAGCTTTAGAAAATGTAAACATTCAGTTCCTTTAATTTTATACTATAAAGTTTATTTATTATATTATATTATATTATACAATGCATACGTCAAAATAAAATTCTACACATGTTCATAAAGAATCATAAAATATTAAGTTTCTAATTAAAAATAAAAAAAATTAGAGAGATACAAATTAAATATACATTCAATTTTTACATTACTAATTTAAGTTCAAGAATCATAAAATTTTAAATTTATAATTATAAATTACAAAATAAATAAATTATAAATTATAAATTCCTAATTAGGGTTTAGGGTTTAATAATAAACAATTAGTAACATATAAATTAAATATGCACTTAATTTTTACATAATTAATTTAGGTTTGATAATGAAAATTTTAAATTTCTAATTATAAATTATAAAATTAATTAATTAAAAATTCCTGATTAGAGTTTAGGAAAATAAAAAATTAAAAACTTCAAATTAGAATTTAGAAAATAAAAAGTAGAAACATACAAATTATGTACTTAATTTTTATATAATTAATTCAAGTTTGATAATCATAAAATTTTAAATTTCTAACTATAAATTACAAAATAAATACATTGGTGTGCAATTTTGAATAATACTTATGTTATAACTTAGTGGTGTGTTGACAATGCAACTTTTGATATGAATTGTTTATGGATGTATGATAAAAAGTATCCCCATAGGAGGGGTTTAAAGAATGAGTTTATGAGAGAGGATAGAAGGTTTATTAATAAGGCTTTAGAGCAACCATATTACTATTTAGAAAGTGGTATAAAGTGTCCTTGTGTGAGATATATGGGTTGTAAGATTTTGAGTAAAAATGAGGTAACTTTCACTTGTACAAGTTTGGTTTCAAATCCAATTATTAGGTTGAGACTAACTATGGCAAGGTGAAATTTAGGAGAACCGTCATATCCCAAATCACAGATTACTTTATCTTGTTTAAGTCAAATGTTGAGCAACAACTTGCTAATGATGTGGAACCACATTACAAGCAAAACGAGATAAGGGTAGTCACAAAATTACTTTATAATCTTTATATTTCTGTTTTAATGTTTAACATATTTTTTAGATGGTCGATGAAGGAGATCATCAAGATGAGATTAGGAAAGGGAAGCTACTGATAGTTAGGGAAAAGATGATTCGATTAGGTGATTTGCACCAACACACAAACCAACCTGTTACACTTAGAGACAAGTGTGTTAAGCTTGTCATCTAGATAATGTAGACTCTTGGATGGAGGAGGGACACCGAAGACGTCCATTACATCTCCATTCAGATGGTTGTGGTGATTAGGATGGCAAGATTACACTTAGGAGTTGGAAGTTGCTTATGATGAGATAACTAGGGACCTAGACATATTTTGAGGGTTCATGCTTGTGATAAGTCTCCCGTAGAGAAGGACGTCTTCGAGAAGGTTATACTTACCCCTAAAGATGTGACTTACCTTTTACTTAAATTAGAGTCTTTTGAATTTAATACTTTTATTTTTTTATTTTTGAGACTGATAAATATGTGTTTTGAATATATAGTACCCTCATGTCGAAGAATGAAGACACTACGAGGCTGACAAAGGTGATTCCATCGTATTTCTAAAGAGCATGGAATAATTGGACGCCTGTTCCATATGATACGATTGACTAGCAGTGGAGGAAGTGACTAGTAAGTTACTTATTAACTTGTTAATGTTTATATTATTTTTTTTAATGTTTTATATATTGTTTGTGAATTGTAGGAGTTAATGACTTTCGCACCTGAACACGGGGATGTGATGACGGTTGCATCCGCAAAGGTGGGGAGGAAACACCTCAATGGCATCTTGGGGAAGGCTCGTATATGGAACTAGAATCGTCAAACCTATACTCGTCCTTCATGGATCAAGGAGGAGGCATGGGCTAGCCTAGTAGGTGAGTAGGCAAAGCTCGAATGTGAGGTAATCTGGGAGCACAACACACTCAACTGGAGTAATGCCACAAGTGGGGTGTTGTACACCATAAGAAGTTAGCCACATACTAATATTGTCTGGCTGCTAGTAAATAACAAATAATTCATTAAGTTGCCTATCTGTTTTATAGTATGAATTTAATAATTAGAAATTGTTATTTTAGGCAGAGATATGTAGGCACCCCATTAGCCCACTTAAGTTATTTCTAGTGACTCATTAGAAACATTAGGCAGAGGTGACTACACCGATGAATGTTTTTGTCAGACGATGGTAAGTTGTAACCAACATATTAATTCCATTTCAAATTTAATTAACTCTATAAATTATATGCGTTATTAATTTTTATAGTATTAATGAGCAGAATAAGTATAACAGGTGTTTGGAAAAGCTTAAGGTTGCAGGTGAGCCTTTTGATTTGGCTATGCGATGGACCTCTAGATAATGTTGTTGGTGGGAGGCACCATAGTCATTTTTATGACATCACTTCCTTGGCCTCCAACATTCATTGAGGATCTACAATGATGACACGCCTTTTTTTTCTGCCATTAAAAGCACACAAATTCAGAGGTGGCATGACTTTGGGTTGCGTTGGAGGACGTCGAAGTTCAGGTGACGTAGTATAGCCTACTACAGGTCTACTTCGACCAGACACAGGCCCAATTAGGAAGCATTAATGAGCACAACAATTAGGGTCGTTCAAGGCTATCTATTAGCCTAATATAATGCTAGAATGAGCGACCAATTTGTGTTTGAGGAAGAGGAGCAACGCCCACGCCAACGTTGTCCTTATTTTCCCTAACCTCAACAATACCAGACCCAATAGCAACCCCCTCCACCCAGTAGCACTCCAAGACCCATCGGTGATCCTATTAGCGCTCTCACTATGGACATTGATTTCTTGTTTTTTAGTTGTATTTTATTTTACTTAAACACTATATGTATTTAGTGTATTTTTTAATTTCTCATTGTCAATAATAATAATAATAATCATCATCATCATAAAAGTAGAAATAAGAATAAAAATATTAGTAACGATAGTTAATAATAATAATAATAATAATAGTAATAAATGATTAATACAATAACAAAAATAAAAATATTTTTTACAAAAGGTGAGGTTTGACCAAGGATTCGACATGAGACATTATGTCTCACGCATGACTGTTTCTTATTTTTTTGAGACCTAGAGCATAACGAGGATAAGGGCCTCATAAAAATAAATATTTTTATAGTGCTAAATTAAAGAGTTCCATAATATAAATAGTGATATTTATATTACTTGAAATCTAAAACTTTTGAAAGTATAACATAATTATAAACTTTAAACTCTAATGATATATAACAATTGTATTATTTTAAAATCATGAAATGTAGCAATCATTGTAACATCCTTGGTAAAAATTAAATAAGATGTGATAAATGGATAATAAATTAAGTTGGAAATAAGAGAAATGGGATTTTAAAATAATATATGGCTTAAAGAAGGTATACTTGAATGAAAATGAGAGTTTAAGATGAAATTTTAAAGAAAATAGCATCAAAACCTTGACGCATAGCGTCAGGTGCAAATTACACGTCAGCATCACGACCTGTTTTAAAACTCGGACATGCAAACACTGAACCAACGAGCTTCTTCTTCTATTTTCCCTCTCTCTGATGCGATTTGGTTAGAATCTTGGAAAGGTTATGAATTTTGATGGTTTTGGACCTTGGGAGGTGAGGTAAGGCATGTGGGGACTCCATTTCTAAGTTTCTTCTTCTCCTTCTTTTCTTCTTCTTTGAAACCGTGTATACATGTGATGATTGGGACCTCGATTTTGTGTTTTAATGGATTAGGAAGTTTGGGTTGTGAGTTTGGAGGTGTGAATAAGATAATGCACTAACCGGGTTGGTGTTTCGGTGACCATAGGTTCCGAAACGAGTGTTAGACGAGTGATTGACGAAGCGGACATTGAATTCGAAAGAGGAACCGTGAATCAAGTGACCGAAGGATGCAACTGACACCAAGAACAACTCGTGGAAGCTTGGAAACAAGGTAAGGGGGTGTTCGAGTCGTAATTAATTAGGATTTGAATATTTGATAGCTTCAGGAGGTTTAGAAATTATTTAGAAAATATTGTTGATGACGTATGATGGTTAAATATAATTAATATAATTTTATAAGTAGGTTGGAGTCTGGTTAAGTTATTGTTTGATAAAGAATTATCTCGATTAAGCAAATGAGAGTTAGGAAGTAATGATATAAATATATACACATTATGTAAGTGGGTAACATCAAATAAATTATGAAATTCTATTGACGTTAATGAAGTGTGGTAGGATATTTAGTGATGTTAGTATGCATGATTTGATGAAAATGTTGAGATTAAATGAGATGAGATTTATGTGCCTGTATAGCATGGCTTATGTTGATGGGCTTGACAAGTCGGTCGCCCTATGTTATGATCACGTGTCAGTTTCTGACAATATTGTATGGGATTATTGATGATATACTATGCTTGATGTGATATAATATATGGTTATGTGGTGTGGGATGGTCAACGGTATGTATAGCCCCTCATGTTCTGGCTCCCATGGCCTTTGTGCCCAGTTGAGCTACCCAGTGGTCAAGTCGGACCCAGTGGTCGAGGCGAAGAGCCAAGTCGGACTCGGTGAACCAAGTCAGGTTCATAGGATGTCAAGTTAGACTCCCAGTTGAAGGCCGACCCTTTTTAGTATCTGGATACTAGGAGTCAGATGCATGTGAGTCAGTTGTGAAATATATGGATATATGTTTGATGATGGAATATGAATTAGTACCTATGATGTTCATGATAGAATTAATGATTAATAAATGTTTGATGATGAAATATGAATTATTGTTTATAACATACCCTGATGAGTTTTAGGATTTATGGTAATTATAGTAGGTGATAAATTAATAAGAGTTATAGTGCCTTAGTTAATCAGGTATTTTAAACATTTACTTATCGTCCTATATTAATTATGATATGCCAAACACTCATCCTTGCCGTGGTTTGTTAAATTTTAGTGACCAGTGACAGGGAGGATGTCAATGCCCCGGAGGTGCGCTAAGCGGAAGATTGATGCCAAAGAATGTAGAATTGTAAAATATACTTTTGTGTATAATGCGTTGTTAATTGTGTGTGATAACTTGATTATGCTATACATTGTGGGATCGTGTAGTTAATTTAGTATGCGGATAATGTGTGATGATGATGTATTGTGTTGATAATGAGTGATGAGATAGTTAATAGGTGATGTGATGAGGGTATGGACGAATTGATGATGATGGTGGCGATTGTATGCAATGTGTGCATTATTATGAATTGTGGCACAGAGCCAATATTGTGTGAATAATGAATGTCATTGGCAGGATTTGTTATAATGTATGAATGTTGTGTGTAATGTGCTAAAGATTTAATACCTCTACTTCGACTGTAACCAATCATTTCCTTATCTTCAAACCATGTGATTTTGGAATCCTACTCTTGTCACATCTTTTCTCCTATTCGATTGAAGATGAGACCAATTTACCCTCTTGTAATTTCATCCTTTCATCTTAAACTGCTAGCTATATATCATATAACATATATTTTGGACATAAATTCAAACAAGAAGGGGTGAGAAACAGAATATAATACTTTACAGATAAGACATAAGCATAAGAGTTTTCATAATCTATAATAATTTCAAACACAATCATATACATAATCAATTATGAATGTAGAGTTTTCATAACATAACAATTATACTTTCATTCACAATCACCCACATAGAATGTCACAATAACATGAATGTCATGCAATGTTTTTAATACTACCATCTCATTCATTTTATGCATATGGGCCCTTAAAGTTTTAATTTGCACTGGGCCAACCAGGAGTTTACATTGTTCTATAATTCCGGATAATAACATAAATGCCTTTGTAGTATATGAACAGCTCAACTGGCGTGGAAACACTTAGAGACTAGTCAGACTGATGAGGTTTTTATTGTGAAAGTACCCGACACTAGGGAGCGACCCCAGGTCACCTGAAGCACCCTTTCACACCCTCTCATCCCAAGGCACGTAATTAGGCCTCCTCTAATGTATCCTCGGTTTCTATAATCCGTCCCCGGACAATATCACATATCATTTCTCTTTAATGATTCATGATGCATGAACTACTCGTATATTTAGTTGGTTAAGACTTTTAGAGACTCAATTATTAAATACCATAAAGGTTCACAAAATCATCTCAATAAACTGTACATTCCCATAAGTTCTTCTTTGAACTTCTGTTATACAGAAACAAATTTAGTACAGTCTTCAAATTCAGATCTTACCAAAATTGAGTTTCCAAGCCTTAAATATCTCAAAACTTTCTCTTAAAAAAACTTTACATATTTACATAATCTTTCCAAATTTGAATCTTAACTAGATTGAGTTTAGAAATCTCGACCATAACAAAATATCCTTTAGTTATTTCTTTAGGGAAAACCAATTTAAATTTCTGATTTCTAAAAGAATATATATATATATATATTTTAAATCATTAATTAAGAATATACTTAAAACTATAAAAATTTTCTTTAATTCAAGAATTAATTATCTCAACCTCTGATTTTCATAAAATAGCTTCTTTCTAATACTAGATTTTATTCTAGAGATTAAAAATAAAGTTAATGAAAATTATTTCTAAGAAGAAATAAAAGAATAGAATAATAATAAAATACTTTCTCTTAGAATAAAAATTTAAAGAGTAAGGTAAGAAAATTCTTACTGAGTTTTAACTTTCCGTCATGCTTACTATATGCTCAAACTCCATATCACAAGGTCATCAATCATAATAAAATATTATCAATCACAATATCATCAATCATAATCAAATAATGTCAATCACGATCAAATAATATCGATCATAATTAAATATCAATTATAATTATAAACAAATCAATTAAATATAATTCAAATTTTAATGGTTATTTAAATTATTAAAATTGATTTTGAGTCCTTATAGTCTATTCCTTGCATAGGTCTATGTAAGTCTATATAATCCAGTCCTTGCATAGGTATAATTCAGTCCATATGAGTCATAGTGGTCCAAGTCCTTGCATAGATATAGTCCAGTTCGTATAGGTTATAAAAATCCAAGTCCTTGCATAGGTATGTTAGAGTTAGTTAAACCGGATATTTAATTTAAAATTTATTAAAAATTTTAAGTTAAAAGGTTAATATTTAAAATAATAATATTTTTAAATTTAAAAGGAGTAGGGGACTCCTCCCATTATTCTTATGTCTTTTCATATTATACTCTTATCTCACTTCCCCTTACCTCTTGTATACTGATTTGTTATTGTAAATCCATGCACGCCTCGTCTCCGAGTTCTAAAACATACCAATTTCATTTTAATATAGTTACAAGATGAAAATTAGGATCACTACTAAAAGCAGAAATAGTCAATTTTGAATAGTGAATAGTGAATAGTGAATAGTAATAGTAAATAGTAAAACGTGAATAGTAATAGTAAATAGTAAATCATAAATAGTAACGATAAATAGTAAATCGTGAATAGTAAAGGTAAATAATAATAGTAAATAGTAATTTACTATTTGAATAGTAATTTACTATTGAAATAGTAATTTACTATTGAAATAGTAATTTACTATTGAAATAGTATTTTACTGTGCAGAATAGTAACTTAAAATAATATTATTTTCAGTATAATAATAGATTTCTAAAAACGATATAAAAATAACCCTAAAAAATATAAAAGAGATGTATTCGTACCTTAGAATTTTAGCAGAACTTTCTTCCAAAAAAATTTATTTCTCTCTCTTACTTCCACCACTATCTCACTAGCACTACTATATTAAGAAAACTTATTCTGAAATTGTAAATTCTAAAGAAGAATTCTTTCGGTATTTATTGGAAAAAAATTACTATACATTCCATTATTTTAATATAAAAGTACTGTGTGTTTTTTGAAACTTAAAACCTAGTTACTGTGCATCTTTTGAAAATTTTATACATGCACAGTGTTTTGCATAGTAAATGTCGGCAGAATTATTAAGCTAAATAGTAACCTTTCACTCGGTATATTTTAAATATTCAAAATTAATCCTTTTTGAAATTTAGCGATATTATATCAGTTCTTACTAATTTTATGATAAGTAATATAAAGCTTAAATATTAAAAATCTAAAATTTTCTGTTAATAAAAATTTATTAGTATGTTTTTAATTTTTTTACGATTGGTAAAAAACAAGATTTTACTCAAACCGATAATTTTTTGATAAGTCTACTTGAAATGGATTTTAGAAAATTTTCTTATAATTTAACTTTACATTCTTGTAAATATTTTTAATTTTAAGTAATTTTATATGAATTTAAAATTATTTAAAATATATTATTTTATTAAAATATTTCAAAAATTTCATAAAATTCCTTCAAAATTTTATTTTAAAATTCTAATAAAAGTTAAATCTTAAATATGTAAAAACATAAATATAAGAACATAAAATAAAAATGGTGAATGTAACAGCCCAATTTTTAAGCGGTAATTAAACAGTGAAAAATTAAAGTTTCTCAGAGAAATAAGAAATGAATCCTAGAAAATAGAAAATTTAATTACGAATACAAGGATATTTTTAGTCTGACTTAAAACGGAATTAAACGAGAATGGAACGTAGAATAGAATAATAAAATAAAATAAAAATCTTCTACAGTAAAATGCTACAGTAAAATGTCACATGAAAAATCTTGTGAAATGTAGAGAATTCATGAGATTTCTCCATTTTTCCCACCGCCTCATGTCATTTCGAGCTGCTACAGTGATTTGCTACAGTAACCGCCATTGAAAGCCTATAAATAGGGCTCCAACCTTCCAAATTTCCTAAAACCAAAAACCTCACTAATCCTATGACCTTTCATCTCCCTCTTCAAGCTCTCAAAACCTTCATTGTCATACTTACACTCTTTAATTTTCGCATAAGAAGAAATTACGCAAACTTGAAGATTTGAAGAAATACAAGGGAGTTTAGCATAAGGAAAGCTTAACGATCTTCAATTGAGGTAAGAAAGAAGAGATAAGATATTAAATACATAGAAATTAAGTTAGAATTGCTTGCTTAATTGTTTGGAAACTCATTTAGCTAGATTTTAATTTAATTTGAATTAAATTGTGAAATTGATGCCAAATAGTTTGGAATATGATATATGATATATTTCTAATGTTGTATGATGATTTAGAACCAATTGGCATATTTAATTTGTAATTGAAATCATTAAAACAGCAAAAAAACATTGGGAAACAGAGTGCTGTCTTCATATATGGATTATACTTGTAAATATGATGAAATATCATATCTTCTTGAATTTTTACCATAAATTATTATTGTTAAATTATGAATAACTTTAATGATATAAATTTACTGCATTCATGCATCATATGCATTGGCCGTTCAAAGAATCCGCAGGGGGGTTCTTTGAGGGGGTTCCCGGTGGGGGAACGCGCTCTGTTGAGCAACAGACCTTTGCGGTTATTTTATACCACGGCCGTCTTAAGGGCTAAGCAGTGTGTCCTTAAGGGGGGTCCCGCAACACTTTTTATTGATATGATTGTATTGTTATCTGATGTTTGTGTTGCATTATGGGGCGCGGTATCGGTTAGATATCCGTAAAAATATTATTGCTAAAAAATCACTGCAGATGTTCCCACCAGAATGGATCCATCATGCATTTTCCTTCATATAGAGAATGGAATATTAATATAAATATATAATACAAAATACGTGTTTAGCATCCACATCGCATAGCATCATACTTGTGATTGTATATGTTCTAATCTAATTTCTATTTATTTGATATTTTATCTCACTCTTTCTATTACTTATGGCAACCCTTTAGTGGTTAACCAGGAAGATATATGACAAAGTGGATGATGCTTGATGTGGATAAATTATGAAGGCTTTTGAGGCTGATGCTTACTTGCGTGACTACTATGGCTGTATTATGTGTATGCTATGTTTTGGTATTTTACGTCTTTATATTTTATAAGATCTAGGTGCCTGTTGTAAAATATAATATGTATGGAACCCTGATGTTATGTATAATAATAAGAAGTTAATTATGTAAAGGTTGTGTACTCTGATATTGTATCAGTAACCTCTGGAATCAGGTTGTGAATCACTTGATAATTACCAGGTGAAAAATAAGTTATCTATGAGATTTTATAAGGTAAGGGTAATTATCATGGGATTTGCAAGCTGGCTCTAGGGTGTTACAACTGAAGTAGTATCAGAGCAATGGTTATATAAAATATAAAGAAAACCTTAGGAATTAACTAGAGATTAACATAAGATAGCTTGAAGTGTGTGAACCTTGATTGCTGTTTGACTGAAACTTATATGCTTGTGTGTTATGTGTGCTCTTTGTATGTTTCTGTTTAGTATAATTACTAGTTAGATAACATAAAAATTGTTAGAACTCTGAGTATATTAGATACTCAGTAACTGAATGCAGTGGTACTCGTACCTGTAGGATAAGAAATGGCTAGACGTCAGAATGATGATGCCATGGCTGCTGCATTCAATCGATTTACTGAGATCCTTGAAAGACAGGAACAACAAAGGTTAGCTGAAGGAACCCATGGACTTGACCATTTCCTAAAAAGGAAACCTACCCAGTTTAAAGGAGACTATAATCCAGAGGTGGCTTACCTATGGATTAAAGAAATGGAACGTATTTTTCTATCCTTACCTTGCACTGAAGCCCAGAAGGTAGAATACGCTACCTATATGATGGTAGGGGAAGCAAAAAATTGGTGGATCTTCACTCGCGATAGGTTACTGGAAGCTGGTAGGCTACTCAACTGGGAGAATTTTAAAGAAACCTTTCTCGAGAAATATTTCCCTGCTAGTGTTAGAAGCAAAAAGGAATTAGAATTTTTAGAATTAAAGCAAGGGAATATGTCTGTCAGAGAATACACTACCAAATTTGAGGAATTATCATTGTTTTATCCTCCTTTCCAACAGCCAGGAACCGAGGCTTCTAAATGCGTCAAATTTGAAAATGACTTAAGGCCAGAAATTAAAGAAGCCATAGGACATCAGGAGATTAGGAGTTTTTCTACTTTAATCAACAAATGCAGAATCTTTGAAGAGAACCATCGGGCTAGGATCGAGCAGGAGAAAAGCAGTAAACAATTGAGACCTTAACTAGTAAACTTTAAAAGGCGAGGAGCATTTAATCAGAATCGATTTCGAGGAGGATCAACTTCATCATCTGCAGGACGCGCGAACCAGCCAATCATATGGAACTGCTACAAGTGTGGAGGAAATCATAGAACCCATGATTGTACACAGACAGATGTTACCTATTTCCAATACAACCAGAAGGGACATATTCGTCCTAACTGCTCACAACTTCGTCAAGGCACTAACACTGTGAATGTTAAAACTGAGAACAACAACAATGGAGCCAACAGAGAAGGAGCTAACATTCAAGATGGATATAATACCAATGGTCGCGGAGGACTTAATGTCAAAGGCACAGCTAGTCAAGGACGAGAAAATGGATAGCTAGTGAATAATCAGAACAAATCACCTGCAGCTGGTAGAGTATTTGCAATTAGTGGATCAGAGGCATCGCAGGCAGATGACTTAGTACAAAGTGAGTGCATTCTTAACAATACTACTTTATCAGTTTTATTTGATTCTGGTGCGACACATTCTTTTATTGCTGAAGAATATGTTAGGCGTCTGAATTTACCTATGAAATCTATGCAATATGATTTGCTTGTCTCTACTCCTACTCATAACCATCTTAGGATAGCTAACGTGTGTGAAGGCTGTTCTATACATATAGGGGGTAGAAATTTTAACGTGAACTTAGTATGTTTACCATTAAAGGACTTGGAAATTATCTTAGGGATGAATTGGTTATCTTCTAACCATGTCCTTGTGGATTATCGTAATAAAACCGTGATCTTTCCACCTGACAACATGGAGTGTCAGGAGTATGATGCCTCATAAAATCCTATAGGATATTCCTTAAACAATGAAGCCCAATTATTCATGGTATTTGCACTTACAGAAGGAAAAGTTATTCCTGATGTAAGTAAGATACCAGTAGTCTGTGAATTCTCAGAAGTATTCCCTGAGGATGTTCCAGGATTACCTCCTGAACGAGAGATAGAATTCTCTATTGACCTAATTCCTGGAGCAGAACCCATTGCTAGAGCACCCTATAGAATGTCTCCAATGGAACTATCTGAACTAAAGAAGCAAATGGATGAGTTATTAGAAAAGCAATTTATACGACCTAGCGTATCTCCTTGGGGAGCACCTGTATTACTAGTCAAGAAGAAAGACGGTAGTATGAGGCTTTGTGTCGATTATCGCCAACTGAACAAAGTGATGGTTAAGAATAAATACCCGTTACCAAGGATTGATGACCTTATTGATCAACTACGAGGAGCTATTGTGTTCTCCAAGATAGACCTGAGATCAGGATACCATCAAATTCACATAAAGAAAGAAGATATTCCAAAGACAGCCTTTAGAACACGCTATGGCCATTATGAATATTTAGTTATGCCTTTTGGTGTAACTAATGCTCCAGCCGTGTTCATGGACTACATGAACCGAATATTCTATCCATAACTTAATCAATTTGTCATTGTCTTTATAGATGATATTCTCATCTATTCCAAAACCAAGGAAGAGCATGAGAAGCATTTGTACTTAGTGTTACAAATACTAAAGGAGAAGCAACTATATGCCAAACTATCCAAATGTGAGTTTTGGCTTAATGAAGTAAAATTCTTAGGCCATGTGATATCTAAGAATGGAGTGTCAGTCGACCCTGCGAAGATTGAAGCCGTAATAGCTTGGGAAAGGCCGAAGGCTATCACAGAAATCAAGAGTTTCTTAGGACTTATGGGTTACTACCGAAGATTTATTGAAGGATTCTCTCGAATTGCCCTACCCATGACTCGATTAACCTGTAAGAATAAACCTTTTATTTGGACTACTGAATGCGAAGCAAGTTTCCAAGAATTAAAGAAAAGATTAACAACTACACCAGTTCTAGCTTTACCAAACCCCCAAGAAAACTTTGAAGTTTATTATGATGCTTCAAAGTTGGGACTTGGTTGTGTCCTAATGCAACAAAGAAAAGTAATTGCTTATGCTTCAAGGTAATTACGACCACACGAACTTAATTACCCTACTCATGATTTAGAATTAGTGGCCATTGTCTTTGCTTTAAAATTTTGGAGGCACTACTTATACGGTGCAAAGTTTGAAGTTTATAGTGATCATAAGAGTCTCAAATACCTATTTGATCAAAACGAATTAAATATGAGACAACGTCGATGGATGGAATTTCTCAAGGACTATGACTTTGAGTTGAAGTATCACCCGGGGAAAACCAACGTGGTTGCTGGCGCACTTAGTAGAAAAGCTATTCATGTGGCAGCTTTAATGATAAAAAAATTAGAAATGATTGAACAATTTAGAAACTTAAACATAGCAGTTGAGGAGAAATCTTCAGTAAATATGGTTGTCGGAGTTCTAAAAATCACTAATGATTTTCTGAAGATGGTGTGTGAAAAACAAAGATTGGATGTATGTTTCCAAGGAATGATCGAGACACAACATAATGGGAAAGATCTAGGATTACAAGAAGGTTTAGATGGAGTATGGAGGATGAAAGGAAGAATATGTGTTCCAGAGGATGTAGAGTTAAAGAAGATGATTCTAGATGAAGCTCACAAAAGTATGCTTAGTATTCATCCTGGATCTACGAAGATGTATCAAGATTTAAGAAAGGATTTCTGGTGGAAGACGATGAAAAAGGAGATAGCTGAGTATGTTTCATCTTGCTTAATATGTCAAAAAAGTAAAGTAGAACATCAAAAACCATCTGGTGGATTACAACCACTAAAAATACCAGTATGGAAATGGGATGACATTGCCATGGACTTTGTGTCAGGCTTACCTAAAACACAAAGAGGCAATGATGTTATCTGGGTGATAATTGATAGATTAACAAAATCAGCCCATTTTCTTCCGATCAACATGAAGCATTCACTTGAGAAATTGGCCCAAGTGTATATAAAGGAGATAGTGAGATTACATGGAGTACCATCAAGCATAGTATCTGATAGAGATCCTAGATTTACTTCTCGATTCTGGGGAAGTTTGCATAAAGAGCTTGGTACTAGACTGAAGTTAAGCTCTGCCTATCATCTACAGGCTGATGGACAGTCAGAAAGGACTATCCAAAGTCTGGAGGATTTACTAAGAGCATATGTATTAGAACTTGGTGGAAGCTGGGAACATTACCTTCCACTAATTGAATTCACATATAATAATAGTTATCACTCAAGCATTGGGATGGCACCATATAAAGCATTGTATGGTAGAAAGTGCAGGACACCAATCTGTTGGTTTGAAAGTGAGCACCTGACTCTTGGACCAGAAATTGTCCAGCAAACAATAGAGAAAATTCGAATGATAAGAAAAAGGATGAAAATTGCGCAGGATCGGCAGAAGTCATATTATGATCAAAGGAGGAAGCCATTAGAATTCCAAGTTGGAGATTATGTATTCTTAAAGGTATCACCCAACAAAGGAGTTGGAAGAGTATTAAAAAGTAAGAAGCTTACTCCAAGATATATAGGACCATATGAGATTCTGAAAAGAATTGGTAAGGTGGCATATCAGATTGCATTGCCACCTCACCTTTCCAATCTTCATAATGTGTTCCATGTCTCACAATTACGGAAGTATATAGCTGATCCAGACCATGTGATCGAGGCTGATGATATAGAAGTTAAGGAAAACCTTACGATTCCAGTAACACCAGTGAAGATAATGGACAGAGACGTCAAGCGACCAAGAGGCAAGGAGATCTCATTGGTGAAACTAGCTTGGCAATAAGGAGATGAAGTAAGCATGACTTGGGAATGAGAAAATGAGATGAGGAGTCAATACCCTGAATTATTCTAATAAGGTACGTTTAAATTTCAAGGACGAAATTTTTATAACAGGGGGAGAGTGTAACAGCCCAATTTTTAAGCGGTAATTAAACAGTAAAAAATTAAAGTTTCTCAGAGAAATAAGAAATGAATCCTAGAAAATAGAAAATTTAATTATGAATACAAGGATATTTTTAGTCTGACTTAAAACGGAATTAAACGAGAATGGAACGTAGAATAGAATAATAAAATAAAATAAAAATCTTCTACAGTAAAATGCTACAGTAAAATGTCACATGAAAAATCTTGTGAAATGTAGAGAATTCATGAGATTTCTCTATTTTTCCCACCGCCTCATGTCATTTCGAGCTGCTACAGTGATTTGCTACAGTAACCGCCATTGAAAGCCTATAAATAGGGCTCCAACCTTCCAAATTTCCTAAAACCAAAAACCTCACTAATCCTATGACCTTTCATCTCCCTCTTCAAGCTCTCAAAACCTTCATTGTCATACTTAAACTCTTTAATTTTCGCATAAGAAGAAATTACGCAAACTTGAAGATTTGAAGAAATACAAGGGAGTTTAGCATAAGGAAAGCTTAACGATCTTCAATTGAGATAAGAAAAAGGAGATAGGATATTAAATATATAGAAATTAAGTTAGAATTGCTTGCTTAATTGTTTGGAAACTCATTTAGCTAGATTTTAATTTAATTTAAATTAAATTGTGAAATTGATGCCAAATAGTTTGGAATATGATATATGATATATTTCTAATGTTGTATGATGATTTGGAACCAATTGGCATATTTAATTTGCAATTGAAATCATTAAAATAATAAAAAAATAGAGGGAAACAAAGTGCTGTCTTCATATATGGATTATAGTTGTAAATATGATGAAATATCATATCTTCTTGAATTTTTACCATAAATTCTTATTGTTAAATTATGAATAACTTTAATGATATAAATTTACTTTATTCATGCATCATATGCATTGGTCGTTCAAGAATCCACGGGGGGTTCTTTGAGGGGATTCCTGTAACACCCTGGAGCCAACTTGCAAATCCCAAGATAATTACCGTCACCATATAAAATCTCTTAGATAACTTATTTTTCCACATGGTAATTATCAAGAGATTCACAACCTGATTCCAAGGGTTACTGATACAATATCAGAGTACGCAACCTTTTACATAATTAACTTGTTTATTATTATACATAACATAAGAGTTTCATACATATTATATTTTACAACAGGCACCTAGATCTTATAAAATATAAAGACGTACAGTACCAACAACATAGTATACACACAATACAGCCACAGTAAACATGCAAGCAAGCATCATCATCAAAAGCCTTCATAATTCATCCAAATTAGGCAGCTTCCACTTTGTCACATATCTTCCTGGTTAATCACTAAAAGGGGTTGCCACAAGTAACAGAAAGAGTGAGATAAAATACCAAATAAATAGAAATCAAATTAGAACAACCACAACCACAAGTAGGATGCTATGCGATGCAGATGCCAAACAAGTGTTTTGTATTATATTACGTTCCTTTTTATGAAAATGCATGATGGATCCATTCTGGTGGGAACATCTGCAGTGATTTCCAATAATAACATTTTTACGGATATCCAACCGATACCGCGCCCCATAATGCAACACCACATCGGATAACAATATCATAATATCAATAACAAGTGTTGCGGGACCCCCCTTAAGGACACACTGCTTAGCCCTTAAGACGGCCGTGGTATAAAACCACCACAGAGGTCTGTGCTCAACAGAGCGCGTTCCCCCACCAGGAACCCCCTCAAAGAACCCCTCTGCGGATTCTTTGAACGGCCAATGCATATGATGCATGAATGCATTTCATTATCAAATTCCTTTATAACTAATTTTAACAATAAAATTATTATAACAATCAATTAAGCATACTTTATTTATAACTCAAGAATATGGAAACACATTTTCCATATTATTTATATCATAATTCAATCATACGGAAACACATTTCCCATAATATTCATATCATATTTCAAACATATCAAAACATATTTTCCATAATATTTCATATTTCAAAGAATATGGAAACACATTTTCCATGTTATAGTAATTGTTTAATATCATATTCCAAACCATCAATTTCACAATTTAATTCAAATTAAATTAAAATCTAACTAAATGAGTTTCTAAACAATTAAACAAGCAGTTCTAACTTAATTTCTATGTATTTAATATCCTATCCCCTCTTTCTTACCTCAAGTGAAGATCGTTAAACTTTCCTTATGCTAAACTCCTTGGTATTTCTTCAAATCTTCAAGTTTGCGTAATTTCTTCTTATGCGAAAATTAAAGAATGAAGGTTTTGAGAGCTTAAAGAGAGAGATGAAAGGTTATAGGATCAGTGAGGTTTGTGGCCTGAGGAAATGTGGGAGGTTGGGGCTCTATTTATAGGCTTTCAATGTCGGTTACTGTAGCAAATTACTGTAGCAATTTATTGTAGTAAATCACTGTAGCAAATCACTGTAGCATCTCGAAATTGACATGAGGCGGTGGAAAATTGGAGAATTCTCACGAATTCTCTACATTCTACAACATTTTTCATGTGACGTTACTGTAGCATTTTACTGTAGCATTTTACTGTAGCAAATTTTTATTTTATTTTATTATTCTATTCTACATTCTATTCTCGTTTATTTTCGTTTTAAGTCAAACTGAAAATATCCTTGTATTCATAATTAAATTTCCTATTTTCTAGGTTTCATTTCTTATTTCTCTGAGAAATTTTAATTTTTTCACTATTTAATTTACTGCTTAAAAAATTAGGCTGTTACACTCTCCCCCCGTTATAAAAATTTCGTCCTCGAAATTTAAACGTACCTGGTTAAAATAATTCAGGATATTGATTCCTCATCTCATCTTCTCGCTCCCAAGTCATGCTTACTTCATCTCCTTGTTGCCAAGCTACTTTTGGTATAGTACCACTACTTTCAGTTACTAAGTATCTAATATACTCAGAGTTCTAACAATTTTACATTATCTAACTAGTAATTATACAGAAACATACAAAGAGCACACATAACACACAAGCACATAAATTTCAAACAAATAACAATCAAGGTTCATACACTTCAAGCTATCTTATGTTAATTTCTAGTTAATTCCTAAGGTTTTCTTTATATTTTATATACCATTGCTCTGATACCACTTCAGTTGTAACACCCTGGAGCCAACTTGCAAATCCCAAGATAATTACCGTCACCATATAAAATCTCTTAGATAACTTATTTTTCCACATGGTAATTATCAAGAGATTCACAACCTGATTCCAAGGGTTACTGATACAATATCAGAGTACGCAACCTTTTACATAATTAACTTGTTTATTATTATACATAACATAAGAGTTTCATACATATTATATTTTACAACAGGCACCTAGATCTTATAAAATATAAAGACGTACAGTACCAACAACATAGTATACACACAATACAGCCACAGTAGACATGCAAGCAAGCATCATCATCAAAAGCCTTCATAATTCATCCAAATTAGGCAGCTTCCACTTTGTCACATATCTTCCTGGTTAATCACTAAAAGGGGTTGCCACAAGTAACAGAAAGAGTGAGATAAAATACCAAATAAATAGAAATCAAATTAGAACAACCACAACCACAAGTAGGATGCTATGCGATGCAGATGCCAAACAAGTGTTTTGTATTATATTACGTTCCTTTTTATGAAAATGCATGATGGATCCATTCTGGTAGGAACATCTGCAGTGATTTCCAATAATAACATTTTTACGGATATCCAACCGATACCGCGCCCCATAATGCAACACCACATCGGATAACAATATCATAATATCAATAACAAGTGTTGCGGGACCCCCCTTAAGGACACACTGCTTAGCCCTTAAGACGGCCGTGGTATAAAACCACCACAGAGGTCTGTGCTCAACAGAGCGCGTTCCCCCACTAGGAACCCCCTCAAAGAACCCCTCTGCGGATTCTTTGAACGGCCAATGCATATGATGCATGAATGCATTTCATTATCAAATTCCTTTATAACTAATTTTAACAATAAAATTATTATAACAATCAATTAAGCATACTTTATTTATAACTCAAGAATATGGAAACACATTTTCCATATTATTTATATCATAATTCAATCATACAGAAACACATTTCCCATAATATTCATATCATATTTCAAACATATGAAAACATATTTTCCATAATATTTCATATTTCAAAGAATATGGAAACACATTTTCCATGTTATAGTAATTGTTTAATATCATATTCCAAACCATCAATTTCACAATTTAATTCAAATTAAATTAAAATCTAACTAAATGAGTTTCTAAACAATTAAACAAGCAATTCTAACTTAATTTCTATGTATTTAATATCCTATCCCCTCTTTCTTACCTCAAGTGAAGATCGTTAAACTTTCCTTATGCTAAACTCCTTGGTATTTCTTCAAATCTTCAAGTTTGCGTAATTTCTTCTTATGCGAAAATTAAAGAATGAAGGTTTTGAGAGCTTAAAGAGAGAGATGAAAGGTTATAGGATCAGTGAGGTTTGTGGTCTGAGGAAATGTGGGAGGTTGGGGCTCTATTTATAGGCTTTCAATGTCGGTCACTGTAGCAAATTACTGTAGCAAATCACTGTAGCAAATCACTGTAGCATCTCGAAATTGACATGAGGCGGTGGAAAATTGGAGAATTCTCACGAATTCTCTACATTCTACAACATTTTTCATGTGACGTTACTGTAGCATTTTACTGTAGCATTTTACTGTAGCAGATTTTTATTTTATTTTATTATTCTATTCTACATTCTATTCTCGTTTATTTTCGTTTTAAGTCAAACTGAAAATATCCTTGTATTCATAATTAAATTTCCTATTTTCTAGGTTTCATTTCTTATTTCTCTGAGAAATTTTAATTTTTTCACTATTTAATTTACTGCTTAAAAAATTGGGCTGTTATAATTCCCGGTGGGGGAACGCGCTCTGTTGAGCAACAGACCTCTGCGGTGGTTTTATACCACGACCATCTTAAGGGCTAAGCAGTGTGTCCTTAAGGGGGGTCCCGCAACACTTTTTATTGATATGATTGTATTGTTATCCGATGTTGGTGTTGCATTATGGGGCGCGGTATCAGTTGGATATCCGTAAAAATATTATTGTTGAAAAATCACTGCAGATGTTCCCACCAGAATGGATCCATCATGCATTTTCATTCATATAGAGAATGGAATATTAATATAAATATATAATACAAAATACGTGTTTGGCATCCACATCGCATAGCATCATACTTATGATTGTGTATGTTCTAATCTAATTTCTATTTATTTGATATTTTATCTCACTCTTTCTATTACTTGTGGCAACCCTTTAGTGGTTAACCAGGAAGATATATGACAAAGTGGATAATGCTTGATGTGGATAAATTATGAAGGCTTTTGAGGCTGATGCTTGCCTTTATGACTACTATAGCTGTATTATGTGTATGCTATGTTTTGGTATTTTATGTCTTTATATTTTATAAGATCTAGGTGCCTGTTGTAAAATATAATATGTATGGAACTCTGATGTTATGTATAATAATAAGAAGTTAATTATGTAAAGGTTGCGTACTCTGATATTGTATCAGTAACATATGGAACCAGGTTGTGAATCACTTGATAATTACCAGGTGAAAAATAAGTTATCCATGAGATTTTATAAGGTGAGGGTAATTATCTTGGGATTTGCAAGTTGGCTCCAGGGTGTTACAGTGAATAATAAAGATATTAAAAATTTTTAATATAATTTTCTTAATTAGTGAATATTAATTAAGTCATTTTAAAATTCTCATTTAGAAATATTTTTATTTTTTATTATTATTATTTTAAAAAAATAAATAATTAAAATAAATACCAAAATTTAAAAAAAAAATGATAATAATAAACTAACTTATAGTAAGTATTTCTCAAGAAAGATATATTAATATATATTTTCTATTTGTGTTGAAAATGGGATGTTACAACTCTACTCCCCTAAAAGAAATTTCGTCCTCGAAATTTAATATTGTTAAAAAATCTTACCACAGCTAAACTAACTAAACTGTTCTAAAATATATTTCTAGTTTCCTTGACAATTGTGTATATTTTCCTTAACATTGCCATTTATCTTCTTTTAATCTTATCAGTATTTTTTTCCTTAACTCAAAAATATTACCCGTCTTAATTTTGTCAACCATGCTCATCATATATTGATGGTTAACTCTAAACACCTCAATAATTACGTTTCTCAATCTACTAAAACCTTATTTAATATAATCCATAACATCCACTAATTAAAATTCCTACTCGTAACATAGTAAAATGGACTGCTAAGAATTAATTACTGGACAACTAGCCGTTAGCAACTAGCCGTTTATGACCGTTGCAACTCTCCCTCCCTTGCTTGCTTATAAATTCTCATTCCATTCTCACTTCCTATCACAACTTCAAGGTTTCTTAGTTTCTCTCTTCTATCTAATTTCTTCAATCTTTTTCTCAAGTACTATCATACTATTCGATGGCCAACCTTCCTAGAAGTGAGGAAGAACGAAGGCGGGATGGACTACAGTTTGTGGTAACAAGTGCCTCACTTCCTATAATCGTTATGGTGATTTGTCTAGTTTGGACATTTTATGTATTGCCAAAACTCTTAGGCCTTTATTAAATTGTTTAACTATGATGTATTAGATGTTCTGCTTTATTTTCCTTAATGTAATCATGTATAATAAATTATCCTAGTGAGAAAGGATAAATATGTCTTAGTCCATGTTGTACTTGTTTATCTAGTTAAATCCTTGTGTTCTTTGCTTCATGACAATCCAGGGTATGTAATCATTTCTTATTATCTTCTATAATGAATTAAATATTCCTTAACTAAGTGATTGCACATTCCATCATAATTGACTACAACCATTACATAAATTTGATAAATTCTCCAATCTTAAATGATCACAAATCACTAAGTTGACTTAGAAATACTCACTTGAATTTTTTTTTATGGGTAACTAAGATTTATGTAATCTTCTTCATAAGAAAATCAATAAGTAAAGGTTCATATCTACTTCCTCATGTTTACTAACACATTTCTTTATTTTAAATCTACAATGGTCATTACATAACAATGATTTATATTAGACAATTTGTTATACTACTTCAGATTACAACATTTATCTACCCATTGGAATTCTAATTCACACAAGTATCTCTACAACTTCAAGGACATGGTAAGGAATATCCTAATAGAATTTATTGAGTTTATCTCCATTTCTCCATATACCACATTAACCCAGGGTTAAATTCATTGATCTTAACATCCTTCATTTGACATGTCTTTCACTACTTAGTGCAAATCATTCGGGGTGATCAGTGTAACACCCTCGGTTAGATAAGACAAATCCTTTTGTAGATTCATCCTATTTAACTGAGTATGTTAACAGTTTTCAGAAAAAGTGAATATATTTTTTTTAAATAAATAAGTACGTGGCAGATCAGCGGAAGTAATATTGTATATATCACATAGTCATTCACAAACTATAAGTAATTGTACTCTTAACAGAATGGGGCACGCAGGCACCCTTAAATATTATACAGTCATCTGGTGTCTGATTATAAATATTCTATCCTTAATGATTGTTCTAAATGGGTTCAGTTTATTGCTGATCTTCACACTCGGGTTCTTGAATTTCTAATTCCTCTGAAAAATGTTCAACAGTAAGGGTGAGTATAACCCAAGACCCTGATTGGTTCATCCGGTGCGGACATAATCCAATTAACATACAATGCCACATAGATCATACATTCACAATTATATCAATCAAGCATGTTATTATCACATAAATTATACAATTAGCATATTCATAATCATAGCAATCAAGCATATTATTATATAAATCGTACAATTAACATATTCACAATCATAACACTCAAGCATATGGTCATGAAATGCATGAGTCATATTTATTATGATTTATCTTTATTTAAGTCTCATGATGCATGTGGGCCCAAGAAATTATTTCTTCTTCTCTGGAATATCACCATTCCAATTCTCTAGAGCGATCAGGGTCCGCCCAAGCTCTGGTACAAATGAACTCATTGGTTCTCGTCATTGATTTATTTATATATATATTTGAGACTTGGATCCCTACGATCATGGTCACACTCCGTCATTTAGTCAAAGTACACCAGAATTATTCGTCTCACCCGGCTATCAGGGCGCGACTCTGATGCCATTGGGTTGCCGTTCCAGTTGTACTCCCAAGATTCTTCTACTGAGATCGAACGTGAGTGTCCTTCACTGTACCAAGTGTATGCTCTAGAGGTTTTTCTTCTTCAAAAATATTTTCATGATGCGAAATGCATTTATCTTATCAATTGATCCCTTGGGTATCTTATGTATTTCCAGTCTCATCATATCATTTCCAAATTCTTTGGATTCTATCAATTATTTAAACATTGTAAGTATATCTATTATATATAGTATTTTCCATAAGGAGTAAAATAATTTATTCTTTATATAATTACGCATAATTAAAATGTTAACAAGGTTTATAACCAAAAAATACTGATAATAATAATATTAAGATTAATAATAATTAGAATAATAATAGAATAAGGATAATAATAATAATTATAACTTCTCATTAATTTAAAAAGTATCAAGAAGTAGTTTCTAAATGAAAATCCAAGCGAAAACCATTAAAAATGGAGTTTTCCGAGTGAAACAGGGGCAAATCCGAGTGAAATATGTATGATTCCGAGTGGAATCATGCAGAGAAGGGTTCTCCAAGCGATCTGACTAAAAATCCGAGTGAAAATGTACTGAAAAGGCTGTTTTCCGACTGAAACAGATCTGATTCTGAGTGGAAATAATTCTTTCGAATAAAACAAGTTATGTCCGAGTGAAAATGTTGATATCCAAGCTTTCTAAGTAAAATAGGTGTAATACCGAGTGAAATAATTAAGATTTCGAGTGTAATAAGCACGATTTCAAATAAAATCAAGCTGAGAAGGTCTCTTAAGTAAAACAATTCTAAATCCGAGTGAAATCAATCTGAAAGAGTTTCCTTAGTGAAGTTAAAATGCCTTCCGAATGAAACATAATGAAGAAACAGTTTTCTGGGTGAAATTAATATAATTCTGAGTGAAATAAAATAGGATTCCGAGTGGAATTAGTCTAAAAGGAATTTTCTGAGTAAAAATGTTTGTGAATCCGAGTGAAAACGTGTCTCCAAGTGAAATAAAATCTGATTCCGAGTGGAATCAGCATGAAAAAGGTTCCTGAGTAAAAATAAGATAAGTTCCGAGTGAAACATGAGTTTACCGAGTGAAATTAATTAAAAAGGGTTCTGTCTGAATAAGACACATGTGAATAAAGCAAATCCGAGTAAGATAATCCTGATTCCGAGTGGAATCAGGTTGGGAAAGGTCTTCTGGTGAGTTAACTTTATATACTGAGTTATATCAAGTTGAAAAGAGTTCTTTTAGTGAAAATAACTATTTGCTGAGTGAAATAAATTGTTTTGCCGAGTGAAATAAGGTTGAGAAGCTACTGTCCGAGTAAAATAGTGTGTTTCCGAGTGAATTTACTGAAAAAGAGTTCTGAGTAAAAAGTAATTATATTTTCTGAGTAAAATTAAGTCAAGTTCCGAGTGAAATAATATAAGAAAGAGATTTCCGAGTAAAATAAGACTTGGGAGATGCTGTCCGAGAGAAATAGTGTGTTTTCCGAGTGAAATCAACTGAGAAGATGTTGTCCGAGTGGAAATAAACTAGAAAAAAAGTTCTCTGAGTGGAATTAGGTTGTTTACCGAGTGAAAAATTGGTCTATCAGACTGAAATTCATTCAATTAAGGTCGAATCCGATTGAAACTAAGCAAAACCGAGTTGTTATAGGTGTAAAACCGGTCGAAATATCATAAAACAGAACCTGTTATCATTAAATCCATCTTCTATTCATAATTTTCACTGGAATTCACACCCATGATTCTTAGTGTTTTCAATCCAATATTTCACAATTCATCACTGATTATATACACTCGGTGACAGATATATATATATATACATGCATATACAGATAACAATTTAAAGCATTTAATTCATAACACTGAATCTGTCCTCCACTCGGTTTTCCCACAAGGCACCCAAGAATATACCCCCTTACCTCAATGAAGTTCCTGGAGGAGAAGAAAGAGGCTCCCTTCACTGTCCTGCTTCAAATCCGAGTGAAATGGAAGGGAAAAGAGAGAAAGAAGCTTGCTGGGAAGAAGAGTGATGAAGAGTGTTTGGTTTGTGTGTGTGGTGTGAGTTCTGAGGACCTTGAGTTCGTTTAAATAGGGAGGAAGTGAGTGGGAAGACAAGTGGGAGACAGCTTTTCTGAGTGGTATGCTGAGTCAGTGCCCATTTTTGAGTGGTATGCTGAGTCAGTGATAATGGGAGGGTCACTAGGGATTAAACAAATATATATGCTGAGTCAGTGTCCATTTCTGGTCGTCCACCATCCATAATGCGCACGATTGGATTTAAATATCATTAAAAGACAAAATTGAAGTCACAACGCACTTCTGTCAGTGAATACCGAGTGAAATTACACTCGGTTAACACTTCTGTCAGTGAATTCCGACTGGAATTCCCACTTCCGAGTCAACAATTACAAGGCTCGCTTGAGCGTGGCTTGCTCGCTTGAGCGAATCAGCCAAGACTCACTCAGCATTCCCATGAAACCGACTCATTTTCCCATCATTCACTCGGTAATTCACCCCCCACACCGACTTCTAATTTGCTTGGCCTTTCACTCATAATTTTTAAAGTATCTAGTCGGATTTCTCCTCTCTAGGTCGGATTTCTCCTCTCTAGGTCGGATTCTCTTTACTCGGAATTTCCTTTCAGCAAATAAGCTATTTTTATTTATTTCACACTTTAACTAAATCATTCCTTAGCCAACTCAACATCAAATCACTTTTTACTCGGATTTCATAACACCTTAGGCTTACTCGGAAAAGGGTATCCATATTCATTCGGAATATATATATAGTTTCCCCTCAGAATAGTATTAAAGTCTTTCTCTACTCCTTTCACTCGGTTTAGACCTTCTTCATCTACATTTTCCAATTAAAAGCCCATTTAAGGCCATCACCTCTCGGAAAAAGACAGACATGTATAAACCTCACCCGGACTTGGTCCAGTAGAGTACTTCTCACTCGGAAGAGGAGTCATACTCATAAACTTACTCGGAAACGGCCCTGCCTACTGGAATTCACTCGGAAGGGGTTCCCTAATACTATTTTTCCGCTCGGTATCCACTCAATTAGCATTATTCATTCATCACCACCCATATTCAAGCCAAGTAATGCTTTAACCATACAATATATATATATATATATATAACCACTCGGAATCCATCACTATTTCTTCCATCAACACTCCCCAAATAATTTTTAATAACTCATTGCAGTCGGTAGAAGCATCAACTTAATATAAAACACCTATGCATTCATTCACTCGGAACTCCTCATCATTCACTCGGGTTTATTTCATGCTTAACCACTCAGGTAAAACTTATCAAGTTAGACTCCTCTCGGACTCATTTCATACTTAGACCCTATAATTACACATTATTTAATCTACTCAGAAATATCATCACATTAAGTTCAACTCAGGCTTGTTCTAGCCCCATCCACTCGGATTTATATATGGATCTTTCACTCGGTTTATCATATACTTAGAAATTTTCCAATCTAAGCCATTTTAACCAATCTTCTCTCGGATTTTTATACTCGGGAATATCCAAATTCATTCACTCGGAAAGGCTACATATTAAGTCCTACTCAAAATGGCTTTCAACCTACTCGGATTGCTATCTTCTATCTTATTAGGGAGGTCTGACTTGGACAACTTCACTCGGATTGCATCAGTTATATCCCTGACTGAGTCTATTCACTCGGTATTGTAGAAATTGTCACTCAAGAAAGAAGCAATTGGCAAGGTTTGACTCGGAAATGAGTCTCTCAAGGGTATTTTCACTCGGAATATTCACTCAGAAGTGGTTCCCTTGAACCACTTCACTCCAGCTGTCTCTAAGACCAAGATTTTACTTAGTAGTAACCTACTTGGTCATATATTACTCGAATAACATAACCTTACACTCGGAATTTCATCCTTCACTCGGAATTTCATCCTTCAGTCGGAATCTCTAATCCTTCACTCGGAATTTCACTCTGTCACTCGGATCAGAGCCTATTTCACTCGGAATTTGCATAATTTCACTAATGATCCATATAAATTCCATTATTATGTACAAAAATGACATTTCTGAGATACCACAGACTATCAACGGGGTGTATATTCACTTATTACCACTTACAAACCTTCTAAACTTCAATTTTTACTAAATAAGACTGCTACTAAAAACAGGGATGTTACAATCAGTCCCGGTAGTTTATAACTAAGTAGTCAAAGCCATGACAGCTCCAGTCTAGAATTCATACCAAAATATTTCTAAGAATTTTCTATTGTCTTATCTCCCTTGTTGTCTCATACCATATTGTAAAATAGGTAAATTTTAGAATATTTCATTATCACATATTAATCAGAGGATCAAACACCACACAATACATTTGGAATAAAAGGAAATAACTGCATTAGTTAATTTACCTTATTATTCCACCATACATTAACACCCGTACTTAAACAATGTCAACAAAGACTTCAGAATGGCCAGTTTCTGATAATCCCTGCAATAACATTTTTCAAGTAACAAGCTATAGAGTTCTAACTTATACTTCTTATGAACTTAAAATTAGTTCCTTCTTTCTATATTCCTAATTTTTCTTCACTTACTTCTTACCATCTACTCCAATAAAATTTCCTCCTTTGTCAACCATAAAATCTCTTGACAAACTTAATCATCAGAGTACACTAACATGCTAGTAAGACCATACCCCAAGCCGATCTGGATTGAACTGCTCTGATACCACTTTGTTACACCCCCTTATATACACGAGATATATATCTATTCTTCTTGCTTTTAATTTTTTTTAGAAAGATATATATATTTATCACTTCCTATCTCGCGTATACAAGGACGTATATACATCTGATTTTCTATGAATTTTGAAAGTAAAAAGTTTCAAATTATTCAGAATGATAAAATAAACTTTCAGGAAATCATAAGTGATCAAAGTTTACAGTAATAAGGTTTATGAAAGTTTAACCTTTTCCTTGAATTACAATCATCCAACTTCATATTGTATTAAGGTAAACTAAAACTAAAGATTTAATACCTCTACTTCGACTGTAATCAATCATTTCCTTATCTTCAAACCATGTGATTTTGAAATCCTACTCTTGTCACATCTTTTCTCCTATTCGATTGAGGATGAGACCAATTTACCCTCTTGTAATTTCATCCTTTCATCTTGAACTGCTAGCTATATATCATATAACATATATTTTGGACACAAATTCAAACAAGAAGGAGTGAGAAACAGAATATAATACTTTACAAATAAGACATAAGCATAAGAGTTTTCATAATCTATAATAATTCCAAACACAATCATATACATAATCAATTATGAATGTAGAGTTTTCATAACATAACAATTATACTTTCATTCACAATCACCCATATAGAATGTCACAATAACATGAATGTCATGCAATGTTTTTAATACTACCATCTCATTCATTTTATGCATATGGGCCCTTAAAGTTTTAATTTGCACTGGGCCAACCAGGAGTTTATACTGTTCTATAATTTCAGATAATAACATAAATGCCTTTGTAGTATATGAACAACTCAACTGGCATGGAAACACTTAGAGACTAGTCAGACTGAGGAGGTTTTTATTGTGAAAGTACCTGACACTAGGGAGCGACCCCAGGTCACCTGAAGCACCCTTTCACACCCTCTCATCCCAAGGCTCGCAATTAAGCCCCCTCTAATGTATCCTCGGTTTCTATAATCCGTCCCCAGACAATATCACATCTCATTTCTCTTTAATGATTCATGATGCATGAACTACTCGCATATTTAGTTGGTTAAGACTTTTAGAGACTCAATTATTAAATACCATAAAGGTTCACAAAATCATCTCAATAAACTGATCATTCCCATAAGTTCTTCTTTGAACTTCTGTTATACAGAAACAAATTTAGTACAGTCTTCAAATTCATATCTTACCAAAATTGAGTTTCCAAGCCTTAAATATCTCAAAACTTTCTCTTAGAAAAACTTCACATATTTACATAATCTTTCCAAATTTGAATCTTAATTAGATTGAGTTTAGAAATCTCGACCATAACAAAATATCCTTTAGTTATTTCCTTAGGGAAAACCAATTTAAATTTCTGATTTCTAAAAGAATATATATATATATATATATATTTTAAATCATTAATTAAGAATATACTTAAAACTATAAAAATTTTCTTTAATTCAAGAATTAATTATCTCAACCTCTGATTTTCATAAAATAGCTTCTTTCTAATACTAGATTTTATTCTAGAGATTAAAAATAAAGTTAATGAAAATTATTTCTAAGAAGAAATAAAAGAATAGAATAATGATAAAATACTTTCTCTTAGAATAAAAATCTAAAGAGTAAGGTAAGAAAATTTTTACTGAGTTTTAACTTTCCGTCATGCTTACTATATGCTCAAACTCCATATCACAAGGTCATCAATCATAATAAAATATTATCAATCACAATATCATCAATCATAATCAAATAATGTCAATCACGATCAAATAATATCGATCACAATTAAATATCAATAATAATTATAAACAAATCAATTAAATATAATTCAAATTTTAATGGTTATTTAAATTATTAAAATTGATTTTGAGTCCTTATAGTCCATTCCTTGTATAGGTCTATGTAAGTCCATATAACCCAGTCCTTGCATAGGTATAGTTCAGTCCATATGGGTCATAGTGGTCCAAGTCCTTGCATAGGTATAGTCCAGTTCGTATAGGTTATAAAAATCCAAGTCCTTGCATAGGTATGTTAGAGTTAGTTAAACCGGATATTTAATTTAAAATTTATTAAAAATTTTAAGTTAAAAAGTTAATATTTAAAATAATAATATTTTCAAATTTAAAAGGAGTAGGGGACTCTTCCCATTATTCTTATGTCTTTTCATATTATACTCTTATCTCACTCCCCTTACCTCTTGTATACTGATTTGTTATTGTAAATCCGTGCACGCCTCATCTCTGAGTTCTAAAACATACCAATTTCATTTTAATATAGTTACAAGATGAAAATTAGGATTACTACTAAAAGCAGAAATGGTAAATTTTGAATAGTGAATAGTGAATAGTAATGGTAAATAGTAAAACGTAAATAGTAACGGTAAATAGTAAATCGTAAATAGTAACGATAAATAGTAAATCATGAATAGTAAAGGTAAATAGTAACAGTAAATAGTAATTTACTATTTGAATAGTAATTTACTATTGAAATAGTAATTTACTATTTGAATAGTAAATTACTATTTTAATAGTAATAGTAATTTACTATTAAAATAATAATTTACTATTGAAATAGTGTTTTACTATGTAGAATAGTAACTTAAAATAATATTATTTTCAGTATAATAATAGATTTCTAAAAATGATATAAAAATAACCCTAAAAAATATAAAAAAGATGTATTCGTACCTTAGAATTTTAGCAGAACCTTCTTCCAAACAAAATTTATTTCTCTCTCTTACTTCCACCACTATCTCACTAGCACTACTATATTAAGAAAACTTAATCTGAAATTGTGAATTCTAAAGAAGAATTCCTTCGGTATTTATAGGAAAAAAAATTACTATGTATTTTATTATTTTAATATAAAAGTACTGTGCATTTTTTGAAATTTAAAACCTGGTTACTGTGCACCTTTTGAAAATTTTGTACATACACAGTGTTTTGCATAGTAAATGTCAGCAGAATTATTAAGCTAAATAGTAACCTTTCACTTGGTATATTTTAAATATTCAAAATTAATCCTTTTTGAAATTTAGCGATATTATATCAGTTCTCACTAATTTTATGATAAGTAATATAAAGTTTAAATTTTAAAAATCTAAAATTTTCTGTTAATAAAAATTTATTAGTACGTTTTTAATTTTTTTACAATTGGTAAAAATCAAGATTTTACTCAAACCGATAATTTTTAGATAAGTCTACTTGAAATGGATTTTAGAAAATTTTCTTATAATTTAACTTTACATTCTTGTAAATATTTTTAATTTTAAGTAACTTTATATGAATTTAAAATTATTTAAAATATATTATTTTATTAAAATATTTCAAAATTTTCAAAAAATTCTAGAAAATCATAAATATTATGTAGATCAAAAAGTTCTAAAGAACCATAGTCTAATTCCTTCAAAATTTTATTTTAAAATTCTAATAAAAGTTAAATCTTAAATATGTAAAAAGATAAATATAAGAACATAAAATAAAAATAGTGAATAATAAAGATATTAAAAATTCTTAATATAATTTTCTTAATTAGTGAATACTAATTAAGTCATTTTAAAATTCTCATTCAGAAATATTTTCATTTTTTTTATTATTATTATTTAAAAAAACAAATAATTAAAATAAATACCAAAATTTCAAAAAAAATGATAATAATAAACTAACTTATAGTAAGTATTTCTCAAGAAAGATATATTAATATCTATTTTCTATTTGTATTGAAAATGGGATGTTACATTTAGGAAGTGTGTGCATTGGCCTTGGGCCAATTGGAACCCATTTAAGGTGTTTGGTGCAAGGGTTTTGCACAAAAAGGGTTTAAACTGCATTTTGCACATAACTTGCGCATAAGTTGGAATTTTGGCGAGCGAAAGGTGCCAACAGTTCCGGAATGGGGAAAATGTGTGGCCCGTGAAGTTTCGTGGTAATCGGACCCAAGGCTAGAAGTTGGTCGGTTAGCCTAAAATCCTTGACAACTGTCAAGCTGACGCAGGGCTGCGTTTTGGGTGTTACGCGTAGCATAGGGCTTGTTCCCAGATTTTGGATTTTTCATTTTAAATGGTATTTTACACTTTAAAATTATTATATAATTGTTGTTTTGGGACCTTCTGATAAAATTTAATATTTTCTTAAATTATGATATCATTAAATCATTTAATCGTGAAAAAAATTGTTGTGAAAATATATTAAACTGGTAGAAATAAATGTAAAATGACTTAGAAATTCACGATCATCCTAGTAGGCTACAATGTCTCTCTCAAACTCACTCCTGAATCTCTCACTCTCTTATCTCTTACCTCTTCTTTCTTTCTATTTTTTCTTAAATTTGGTGAGGAAAATACACATTAGGAGTGGGAATAGTATGACCTAGTACTTAATTGTAAGGTCTCAGTCTATCTCGTTACTTGACACAAATTATATTTTTAGATCTGGTGTACCCTATTTAGAAGCTTGAATTATTCTAATAGTTTGTATCAAAACTTCATTTACATTAAAATCAATAAAAATGCTAACAAATAAATATTAAATATCAATAAGTTCATCTTAAATAAATAAGTCTCTAAAAAGTTAATAACCTATAACCTATATAAAATATCTATTTAATTATTAATTTTGCATATTAAATTTAATTTTAACATATTTTAATCTTATAAATTCTACTTTATAAAAAAATCATGTGTTTATAAATTATAATATGTCATAAATTATGATTTATTTTATAAAATCATATAAGAGTTTTAAAAAAAACTGATCAAAAAGGTTGAAAATATTTTTTTTCAAAAATAAAAACTTAACTTCTTTAATTAAATAGACATTTTAAAAAACTTTAGTCTAAACTTTATATTAAAATTAAACATTAAATAAATTAGTTCTTAGATTCCAACATATGCCGGTCTCACACCAAATTTTAACATAAAACATAATAAGAAAATGCTAGGAGAGAGTGAGACATTATATCTCACGTCATTTAACTTTAGGATGTTACGTTTTGATTTTAATAATTTCTCACATAGTGTTTTATATTTTTGCTAGGTGAGTTTTGATTCAGTTTGTTCATACATTCAAATTAGAGGATGATGACACTATATGATATTCAAATAAGAAAAACACTGAGTGGGTAAACTAATACATGTGAGGAAAATCAATCTTTATCTTCAGAATATGATACAGAGAGATAAAATAATTAAAAAAAACCACGCCAGCAGCATGTTTCTACATTATTTGGCAAGTATATATTGTGCTGAGTCTGTAAATCAAATCGCAGATGATCGCAGGTGCTAGGGATGGGACTATAGTCTATTTAGTAGTGCGCTGCGTGCTTATAAAACCCAATAAATATATACCAATTGAAATCACAAAACATGCAAAATTATCTTCTTATATAAAACCCTCCTTCATGCATAACCACCTGCAAACCTTTACATAATTTTAAGATTTCGGCATTTCTGTCAATGTTCTTCAAGGAACCTAATCTAATCTAATACTTACAAGTTAAATATGAAATTAAAAATTCATTATAATTACTACACGTACAAGAGACTAGAGATAGCATAATTAATTGAGGATAAAACAAGATTAGGGAGCTCCCTTCAGTCCAAGCACAGGAAGTTGAAGATTTAATTTGTCTCCCGCATCATTCACTCATTTACTGAGTCTGATATCTTCATTACTTTACTCAGCATTTGGATGAATGAGTCGGCAGTTAGTTGAATCTTACTACCACCCATGAGTGGACTGAAGAAAGCTCTCTCAATCTCATCCATTCATCCAATATAAACCACCCAAACCAATAACAGTATAAGAATTTAGATATCTAGACAAAGTTCTTACTTATTTTGGTAAATAGCAATGCACTTGAAGCCATCACATGAGAACCTTGATGTTATTATCCAGCAAGCTGCTCACAGAGGCACAAAGAGAACTAAGACCTTTTTATAAGGAGGAACCAAGTGCGTGGATCATTCTGCTTTTTTCTTTTATTATTTTATAGGATAAATACCCATTTCAGTTCCTATGTTTATTAAAGATTAATATTAATATTATATTTTATTGATTTTTAAAGTTTTATTAATAATATATTTATTAAATTTTAAATAAAATAAATATTTAATAAAATTTTCATTATTAAAAATATAATTAATAAATATATAATAAGAATATATTATATTATATTTTAAAAATATATCATATGAATTTATATTTTATTATATACACTTACCTCATTCATGTTGTATATAAACTAAAAAATATATAATTAACTTATTATTATTATATATATATATATAATACGTGTGGCTTATATATATAAATAGTATTGTAGTTTAATAGTTATTTTTTATGCATTAGGTCCGTGATTCAAATCTCATCAAAAACATTTTATTTATTTATTTTATTTATTTTTAACTAATGAACATTTAGTTTATTATTTTTAAAGATATGAGACCTAATTAAAAAAAATAATTTAGGGGTCTAACTTGAAACATAGAAGACCGAAATAAATATTTAGTTTATTTTATATTGCTTCATTTTTAAACTTATTTAGGTGATCATCACACAATCTTAAATCTTAGTAGGAAGAATTTTGTCGTTCATATCATAATGGTTATGTCTAACTCAAGTTTGGATAAAATATATCACACCAAATCCAAAAAGAGTATCACTCTCAATTGATATATTTTTCTAGGTTTAAAGCATAATACTTCCACTAAGGTAGTAGCTTGTCTCTATCATTATTATGTAAAATCTTTTTTGTTTTGATAAATTTGAAAATAAAGAAATTAATTATTTCATATAAATTTTTTATAACACTCAGCACACAACATGTAAGAAAATCTCACATCTTTAATACCTTAAAATATTTGAAAGGACCCTTGTAGAATAAGTTCACCCTTATTCCCCATGCATTGGGTTTTGGGCATTGAAGTGCTCACCCGGATATGAAGTAAATAGCAAACCAAATTTCTTATTCTGTATTTTAATGGAAAGGAAGTTATTCATATTCCTCTTGCCAGAACCAATTAGTTGTCTGCGTCATGAGTACATTGCCAACCTCAATACATATAAAACAAAAAAGATAGAAAGTGCATAAGAGATGCCATGCTCCTTAGTTTCATGTAGAATGTTATTTATACATTTCTATAATATTTTTGCATTCTTTCACTCACCTTCTTTTTGGGTCTTTGCCTCCCTCTTTTTCTCATATTATATTATTTACCACATCTATTTTTTTCTTTTTATTTCTCACTGCTTTCCGCCTAATATACATTGAATTTAGCTTACGCTTGATCATATCAATTAATATCTGTACCAGAAAAAGATCAATGTCATGCTGCGTGCTTTTCAAGGTGGAGAAAATTTAAGGCATGCATAAGCGACTTTTGAATATGATCGACTTTTGCTTAAACAAACATATGTTTGTTTTTATTTTTGCTTTTCTTTCGGTTTCAATTATAAATCCACCATCATATTTTTCGTTTTAAAGATTTATACAAAAAATTATTTTTTTATTTTTATATTATGACAATTTTATAATTAAAACTGAAAATAAAAAACAAAAATGAAAATGGAACCGGCATTATCTATTATCCATTAACGTATTCATTTTCTCCGACTCAATTTTCACTCCGAAGATTAATTTTGCTTTTAACCGGAAATTGTGAGCCTAATTAAGTTAAATATAAAGAAAAATAATGACAAGAAAGATGAAACACTATATCTATAAGATATTTACTAATTTAGTTAATATACTAGTTTCATTCCCAATAAATTACAACATTAATTAGTCATCTCTTTCATTAGTTTACTGTTAAATTATTGCCTAATGTGATGATATCTATACCTATTAGTGTAGTTCCACGTGAATTTACACTAATAAAATATACTTATTTGTATATACTTATTTATATATTATTATATGCATTATTACCATGTAAAAAAATAGATTGTATTTATTATATTTTGACTTATTCATTCATTAATTTTCCAACTACTTAAAAATTATCTAATAAAATTTTTAGTCTGATGATAATTTAAAAATTTATACACGCTTTAAAATTAAATTTATATTAATTAAAATTGTTAAATACATGGGCTCTATCAAAATTTGCCTATATTGCAATAAACCTCATTCATAATTCACTAACAAAATAGTACGTAATTTGTATTTTATAATTATAATAATTGTTCTGAACGGTGTTGAGGGTCTGGGTTCCCCTTTTTGAACTGGTTTTGAAGATCTCTCAAACTCTCACTTTTTACACCATCTCAATGGAAGTATTATACACATAGGTCCAATGAGTCAATTCCCCTGTACATGAATAGGACACACGCGATTACGAAGGTATTAAGTTCAGAGTTATCAAATCATTTTTGTTAAAATAAATGAGTTGTATTTATAATTCTTTCTTAACTACAAGTTGTGATTTGACTCTCCTGACAGCGTTTTGAGACTGCAGCTTTGGTAGTTGCAAGTGGGCAACTTGTACTTAACTCTTACTTACAACAGCTTTATTCCGTACTGAACCTCGGATGCTCGACATTATTATCATGTCAATTAATATGATTGCATCGTTATTTACGTACCTCGTCCAAATTTCAAGCTTTAGATCTCATTTTGATCTTATCCGAGGTACTTACCCTGTGGGCCGATATTCACACCGGATCTTACTATATAATTATAAAAATAATAATACTATATAAAACAACATTTCCTCTTATATATCCTAATTCTCGTTTGACAAGGATAAATTAATAATGAATCTTTTTATTAATTATATTTTTCTTTCGAAGCGGAAACAAAATGGGTTAAAAGATTTGTAATAGTCTTAATTGTAAATATAAAATTGTAATTTTTTTATTAGGTACTAGTAGGTATTAAAATATATAGGAAAAATAGAACAAGAAAAATATCATTTCGAATTACTAAATATAAATTTTTAATTTTCCTTTAAAGTTATGAATAGTGTCAGTGTAGGTGTTTTCTTATAAAGTTAGAGTGACCATAGTACTTGCTAAATGTATATTATGTAAATTAAGAATGTATTATTGGTAGTTGTTTTAGTAGCCATCCATTGTTAATTTAAAGTGATAAGGAAACATGAAAGGTTCATTCGGGTATGAAATACTTGTAAAATTTTTAAATTATCACTAAAATTAAAAATATTATTAGATATGAATTTTAAATATTTATTATAAAATTATTATTCCTGATTAGATAATAATATACAAACCTTTTTTTATTTACATGATAATATATAAAAACGACTATATTCTATTAGTGCGTTTTCACATTAAACTGCACTAATAGGTGTAGGTGTTACCCTTATTTAACAGCAATATGAGGAGAATGTAACTAACTAACGTTGTATTTTGTTGGGGATGGAACTGATATATTAAATAAGTTAGAGAGGTAAGTATGTCATGATAAAAATTTAAGAACCTATGTACCAAAACGTTAGAGATTCCAATATATAAAAAAATACATCTATCTAATTGGTTAAAAATTTAGTTTATTATGATCATAAGATAAATATTTAAATCTCATCAATATAATAATATTTTTAATGAATGATTCATAAATACCTTTATAAATATTTATCGACTTTTTCTTTTTTGGGTAAAATAAAATAAGAAGAAACCTTCGTATTGGGTTAATAATAACAAGGGAAAGAAAGACAATAGTTGAGGTGGGTATAAACCTAGGTCGACAAGACCAATAATAGGCTTTCCATGTCTGCCATGTAATATATAAAAAGTTGAAAACTGTCAAGAGGGGAACATTCAATTCCTGATGGAGAATATATATCTTTTGGCGCTCCTAGTTTTAAAATCGAATATGTGATCGTTCACTCGAAAAAAATTAATGAATCAGTTATTTATTAGTTTGTTCCATTTAAAACAAAATTTCGCCAATGATTATACTGTTTTTAAACTGGTTAAACTGATGAAACCACAGAAACTAGTGGTTCAATGATTTTACGCATGTTACTGAACATTAAAAATATTATTTTTAATATTTTTATTGAATTTTTTAAATAAAATACAGTTTTATTTTATAATCATTTTTAAAGTAATTTATTAACATTATTTTAGTTTATAAATTTATGAAACTCTAATATTATATTTTTATTAATATTATTTCATAATATAATATAATATAATTTTTATTTTAAAAATTAATCCGGTCTCAATACCGGTCTATGGACAGAATAGTCATTTGACCTAAAGCCATGCAAGACCGATATCGCACATAGTGTTATTGTAACACTCCCTTATATACACGAGATATATATGTATTCTTCTTACTTTTTTTTTAAAAAAAACTTTTAGAAAGATATACATATTTATCACTCTTTATCTCGCGTATACAAGGACGTATATAGATCTGATTTTCTTTGAATATTGAAAGTAAAAAAAATGTCGTCTTTCAATATTTATCCATAATGACAAAAATAATTTATAGAAATCATAAGTGATAAAAGATTTACAGTATTATATCTGAATGATAAGTTTTATCAAAGTTTAACCTTCACCTTTTTACAATTATCCAACTTGATATTGTAATAAGGTAAACTGAAACTAAATTATACCTCTTCTATGACCGTGACCAATCATTTCCTAGTTCTTGAACCATAGGGTTTTGGAATCCTACTCTTGTCATATCTCTTCACCTGATGAGACCCTTTACCCTTTTGTAATTACATCCTTTCATCGTGAGCTGCTAGCTATACATCACATATATTTTGAACACATAAATCCAAACAAGAAGGAGTAAGAAACAAAATATAATACTTTATAGATAAAACATAAGCATAAGGGTTTGCACAAACTAATAAAATAATATCATTCATAATCTCATACACAATTAATTACAATTGTAGGGTTTTCATACGCATAACAATCATACTTTCATTCACAACAATTCACACAGAATATCACAATCACATGTATGACATGTAATGCTTTTAATACTATCTCATTCAGTTTATGCATGTGGGCGCTTAAAGTTTTAGCTTGCACTGGGCCAACCAGGAGTTTACACTGTTCCATAATTCTGGATAATAATAACATAAATGCCTTCATGACATATGAACAGCTCAATTGACATGGAAACACTTAGAGACTAGTCAGATTGAGAATGTTTTTATTATGAAAGTACCCGACACTAGGGAGCGACCCCAGGTCCCCTGAAGAACCCTTCCACACCCTCTCATCCCAAGGTTCACATTTGAACTCCTCTAATGTATCCTCGGTTTCTATAATTCGTCCTCAGGTAACATCACATCTCATTTCTCTTTAATGATTCATGATGCATGAACTACTCGCATATTTAGTTGGTTAAGACTTTTAGAAACTCAATTATTAAATACCATAAAGGTTCACAAATCATCTCAATAAACTGTACATTCCCATAAGTTCTTCTTTGAACTTCTGTTATACAGAAATAAATTTAGTACAGTTTTCGAATTCAGATTTCACCAAAATTGAGTTTTCAAGCCTTAAATGGTAAAATAAAGATAAAAATAATGAATAGAGATTACCACGTAAAACATAAATGGTAAAATTTGAATAGTGAATGGTGAACAGTAAATAGTAAATAGGGAATAGTAAAACGTGAATAGTAACAGTAAATAGTAAAACGTGAATAGTAATTGTAAATAATAAAACATGAATAGTAACGGTAAATAGTAAATCATAAATAGTAACAGTAAATAGTAATCCACTATTTGAATAGTAATTTACTATTCATAATAGTAATTTACTATTTGAATAGTAATTCACTATTCTGAATAGTAAATTACTATGATAGATTTCTAAAACGATATAAAAATAAACCTAAAAAGTATAAAAGAGAATTATTCTTACCTTATAATTTTGGCAGAACTTCCTTCCATAAAAATTATCTCTCTTACTCCCACCACTATCTCTCTAGCACTACTATATTAAAAAAAAAATTAATCTGAAATTGTGATTTTTCCTTCAGAAATCCTTCGGTATTTATAGCAGAAAAATTCACTATGCATTTGAATATTTTATTATAAAAGTACTGTACAATTTTTGAAATTTTCGTTTCTGGTTACTGGGCAAGTTTGAAATTTTTGTTCATGCACAGTATTTTGCATAGTAAATGCCGGCTGAATTATTAAGCTAAATAGTAACCATTCACTTAGTATATTTTAAATATTCAAAATCGATCCATTTTAAAATTTAGCGATATTATATCAGTTCTCACTAATTTTATGATAAGTAATATAAAGTTTAAATTTTAAAAATCTAAAATTTTCTGTTGATAAAAATTCATTGGTACGTTTTTTATTTTTTTACAATTGGTAAAATCAAGATTTTACTCAAACCGATAATTTTTAGATAAGTCTACTTAAAATGGATTTTAGAAAATTTTCTTATAATTTTACTTCACTTTGTCTTAAATATTTTTAGTTTTAAGTAAATTTATATGGTAAAATATATTATTTTATTAAAATATTTCAAAATTTTCAAAAAATTCCAGAAAATCATAAATATTATGTAGATCAAAAAGTTCTAAAGAACCATAGTCTAATTCCTTCAAAATTTTATTTTAAAATTCTAATAAGAGTTAAATCATAAATATGTAAAAACATAAATATAAAAACATAAAATAAAAGTTGTGAATAATAAACATATTCAAAATTCTTAATATAATTTCATTAATCAATGACTACTAATTAGGTCATTTTAAAATTCTCATTCAAAGACATATATATTTTTATTTTATTATTATTATTTAAAAACAAAATTATTAAATATAAGTACCAAAATTTCATAAAAATATTAATTAGTGAATAATCAACTAACTAATAGTAAGTGTTTTTTCATTAAATAGATATTAATATCTACTTTCTTTTTAAGTACAAAATAGGATGTTACAGTTATCATCTAATACCGACTTACGACATTGCGCATAAGACTCATGACCTAATACTAGTACGAGTCATTCTCTCAATAATGGTAAAGTCAGAGTTGACTTATGCAACAACGTGCTAAGGAAGTAACCTGCAAAAGTGACAAGGATTAGAATCATACACTGTGTACGAAAAGCTCTCTAAGGCAAAACGACTCTTCCGCTACTCTCAGGTATAAAACCATACAAATCAATGATGAAAAGGTAGAACATTCTTACTCTAGCTTACGCTCAAGCTATTACATTCTCTTTGAATATCCCACTGACTTGAACGTCGGAGTGTCCTTGCAGGTGACACCCACTTTCGCCCTACCACACGTGAGATTGGTGATATTGATCAAAGGAGCATTCCAAGACTCTTATTTCCCCACAGAAATATGAGTGATAATACCAGATCCCTACTAGACTGACGTATTAAATATTATTCCCAATACAAATTAAGGACTGTCGAGACCCCAGATCCTACACCCCGATCTAAACCAGTTTAAAAATATTATTTTATTAATATTGTTTCTATCACGATTCAACCACCACTAAAACGTAAAAATTGATTTGGCCAGTTTAATAACCAACTTAATTTTTAAAACATCATTTGTAATACAAAAAATAAATGGAAGGAAATAAATTAAAAAGAAAATTTGTTGAATTTGGAAAAATAAAGAGAAATTTTTTTCTTCCTTTTATTTAGTTTGTTTGAAATTTATTCTTTAGATTAGCTAAGTAAGATTACAACGGGCCATAAAACCTCTACCACTAAAATTTAACACAATTGTCTTCTCAACATAGCTTGAATTGATGAAGACTATTAAATTAACATAAAATAACTTGGTACTAGATAATCAATGCATTCACTAGTTTTCTCTTATTTAGTTTGATAAAATGTAAGAGAAAGAATACTTATTTTGGTCCTTATGGTATTCACCACCGATCAATTTGATCTCTATATTAAGAGAAATTCATGATAATTAACCTTTATCATTTTGAAACGTCCATCAACTTAGTTCCTCCATTAACATTATCACTATCAAGATTAATAGATGTGTCAAATGACATGTTAAATCCATGAGGATGTGTCACATGTCTAATTTTTTCTTTGCTGAATTCTTGTTAGTATCCATGTAATAAATACATCAATTTGGATCCTGTAAATACATCAGATTTGTCTCTACAAAAAATTAAGTTGTTCTCTAAATCTTAAAGATTGTTGATTAGTAGCCTTTGTAACTTGTATATTGTTATTTAACTTAGTGAAACTATGTTTGAAATAATCATATGTCTCAAATTAGAATTTTTTTTGTAAGAACCAACAATTATATGAGCATAAATCCACACAATTGCCCCCTAAGGATATACCAACAAAAAGATAGGCTTTTCTCCTTTCGTCATATAATGAATGTACCGCGAAAAAGGAAAAGAAAGTCATAACATAAAAATAATTTCTGAATTAAGAAAGAAAAGAAAAAAATCAAAATTTTATTTGGGTAATATTTTAGGTGCTTAGAAAAAGGTAGAAAATGACTCTAAATAACCTAATTAATTTAGGTTTTCTAAAATTATAAATACATTAATCACCTGTGAAAATTCTAGTAATGTGGAATGATGATTTCTACTAGTCTAATTAGTCTCCCCACATTTTTCAAGCCAGAATTCAAAACTCTAAATCAAATAACACCCCAATTTTTATTGTATGTTTTTCTTGTGTTGAGTGCTAGAGATGAGTGTATAGTCCAATAGTTAGTAGGGGCTCATAAATTGATAGTATGGATTTATTTTGTGAACTTTATACATTTGTAAATTAAGAAAATTATTTGAGAAAGAGATTTTTGGAAGAAAATAGACTTTTATTTGAGATTTGGATTTGGGAAATTAATTTGTAGTTGTATGAAGTTTATTTAATTTTAAAAAGTTTGGTATTTGTCAATTCCGAGTAAATTATTAAAGTAATCAAGATAATTGTGATAAATGAAAATTTTAGTTTTGAGTGTTTAAAATAAATATTCTCCATCTATAAATATATACAAATGACTTAGGGTTAGTGATGTTCTAAACAAGTCAAATTGATTTTAAAATGCATAAAGGGAAGAATTTTAACATCTTTATTTTTAAGAAATTGATGTTTATACCCCAAAATTTCTTTTTACGATTGTGACAAATTAGGCATGAGGCCCTTCAATTCCTTTAGGCTCACATATATCAACCTCATAACAATTTCATCCATCTTCATCATTTATTAAATTACATAACACATGCTCTATTGCTCTTTTCCCTTTCAATGACACATGTTTTATTGCTCTATTCCGGTGACACTTCCAGCCAGATCCGACTACCGTTATCTATAATCACCAACAATGACATGCAAACACACCTTTCTCATCCATTTTCTACCCTTTCTTCATTTCTACCATCAAAATTATCATCAACCCACTCTTTCACCACCACCTATTATCACTGAACATTACCTCCTTTAACCACCACCATTTTTCTTGCGAGTCTTACTTCCAAATAGCTAAAAGTATACTTTTTAAACCTGATTTTATGTGTTTTATGTTATATTTTTAAGTTTAAGTGGCAAATGTCGTGCCTCTAAACTTAACTTTTAGGTTTCTAAAACTTAGCTAAATATTACCATAAAATTAATTAATTGTATTTATGAATGTTAGGGACTATTTGGGCAACAAAAGTAAGCTCAAAAACACGCCATGTTACTCATCTCTTTATACTACACTTTCTTCTTAGGATCTTCTTGAATATCATGGCACACTAAGAAGAAAAATACTGTGCACGACACCATGCCATCGGTTTTGCAGCTATCGAGGCTCAGTGACTATCTTCTTTTCTCAAGGACCTTCATGTCAACTTTACAAGTCCTGTCACTCTCTATTGACAATGAATCTGCCATCTACATTTTCAATAACCATATAACATTTTAAGAATGAACCAAATACATTGAAATTGACTATCATTTCATTGATAGCTATATTCAATATGGATTTTTACGCTTATATGTCCATCATCAATAACTTGTTAATCTCTTCGCTAAAGCACTACCTTCTAACTCTTTTCAATGTCCCATTTCCAAGGTTGCGCGTGCTACATGTGACAGAGCTTGATGGGGGTATTACTGCATAACATTCTAAATGCAAGCATGGTTGAGTCTCAGTCATTTAGTTAGTTAGTTATAACAAAACTTCACATTATCTTTGCCTCCCATGTATCTATGTTGTAAGCATTCCACTTTGTAGATAAACTTACAGTTAATCAATCAATATAATTAATTTTCTCTCAATACACATGAGCAATCAATAACAAATAGAAGACTTAAAGAACCTAACACTAGCAAAACATTATTCATGAATATGCTTTAAAGAAACATTTAGAATATTTCTTTTCTCAAAGCATGGTTAATTTTAGAAATAAGGAGTTATCCTTACTCATAAAAATTGCCAAGCATTGACAACCACATAAGTTGACTTGTGTATCAGCTCAATTTTTCATCTTCTCACAAACCATTTTCTTTCCATACATTAAGCATTGATAATATTTAACAACACAAAGTAACGTATATATAATACAACACCATACATTGCATAAGCATCATTAAGCTAATTAATTAGCTAGAATTTAAATAATCAGTAATCAACAAAATCAATATGTGTGTGTAAATTGATAAGCATATCCAAACAAGCTTTAATCCTAATTTAATTTATTAATCATTAAATAGAAGAAAATATCACAAAGTAAAACACAAATATATGGTAGGTACAATAACTAGAAGAAAAAAAACCAACAAAAGAGAAAATAAAGCAATTCTCTTCTTCCATGGTTCGCTTAAAGTATCTGGCAATCAATCAACACGTTCACTATCTGATTCTAAAATCAAAACTAAATTAATTAACGATTACAACCTATGCTGCATAGATACATGTATGAGTATCAAATACGATATTAGAACATAAATACAATATGATACGGGTACATGATGTGTGGATACGTCATTATGAAAAATAGTAGGACAAGACACCTGAATATATTTTAACTAAAAATAAAAAATACAATCACATTTGAAATTGATGGTTCAGAGAATAGACTTAGAAGGAGGTTGAATAAGTCTATTCAATTTTTCAAACCAAAAGTGATATTTAAACTTTTTAGAGCGTTACATAGCGGACTAGACTTTTGAAGCGACTAAGAGCAAGAGTCTTTGATTGAGAGAGTGAGAGAAAGAGCGCTTATTTTAGCCAGACTTTTACTATCGATTTTAACACTCATAATGCACCAGACTTTTAATAGTAAAGAGTAAGAGACAATACACAAGAGATTTATACTAGTTTACCTCCAGCTTAGAGACTACATCCAGTACCTTCAAATCTGAAGGATTTCCACTATGTAAAAACATTTTACATTACATGTTGAGTATTATTGACTCCAGCCACTCTTGGCTTAAGCACAACTCGTGCTTTAAGTATTCTTGACATTGGCCACTCCTGACCCTTGAGTATTCTAGAGTCCGGCTTTTCCTGGCCTAAGCACACCCCGTGCTTCCAAGTATTCTTGACATTGTCACTCCTGGCCATGAGTATTCTTGACTCCGGCCACTCCTTGCCTAAGCACACCCCATACTTCCAAGTATTTTTTACACCGACCACTCCTGACCCCGGAGTATTCTTGAATCCGGCCACTCCTGACCTCTGAATATTCTTGAGTCCGGCCAATCCTGGCCTAAGCACACCCCGTGCTTCAATACCAGACTCCTCTGATATCTCTAAGAGTATTCTTGACACCGGCCACCCCTAGCCTTGAGTATTCTTTTGCTAACATCCACTCCTGGGGCAAACCCAAGTATTCTTTCACAAGCCACTCCTGGCTTAAACCCGATATTCTTTCAAAAGCCTCTCCAGGCCGACAGTGTTTCCCACACTAACAGAGTCCAGTAACCCACCAGACCTGTACTATCAGAGGAATGAAAATATTAGCTTAAAATAATAATCCCCTTGACTTAGTAGAGCTAAGTAACAAACCACGAAAATGGGTTTATAAAGAAAGAAGGGGCTTACTTCTCATAGGGCTCAGTACATTCAAATAGTGAAAGATGATTGGAAAATATACTGAGCTAGAAAGCTTGACTTGGAATATTAAGCCATTAAATGCACAAAGGCATATCCCAAGTTACTATGACATCTAAATGGAGAAATGATTGCACATAGCGAGCTTTCTTTGTCTTCATGGCAGATCTTCCAGGTAAGGTTACCCGTTGTTGAGTCTGCTGTCATTTCTTCATTTGTCATGAGCTTTTGTATATGAACGTCTGGTGCTCGTTCATGATTTTTATTCTTCTTCCATTACACTTTTATGGTGTATTATAGCTCATCTTCTTATTTTCACAAACTCTCTCCCTTTTTCATTTTTGCTCTCTATTATTTCTTTTCAACCTCAACTCTCGGTGATAGATTTTTGTTTCCTCATATTTTTATTATGTATTTTCACTGAGCTCTCTATTCATGAAGAGGAGATCGATTTTGTTTATATATAGACTCATCTTGTTGAGCTCAGGAGGAGGCTTGTTAATTTTATAGCTGTTGAGAGAGTTGTTGTATAAGAGATAAAAGTCTTTCTTAATGGAGTTACACAAAGGGTAAGGACTTTTGTTGTTAGAGAGAGAGAGAGAGACATTTTACACAAGTAATGTAGATGTAGGAGCTTTCAGGATTTATGCAGTCATAGGTGGAGTAGATGTAGCACTAGTTTCACTAAGAAGGAAAACTTTAATTTAGAGAATCTTTGAATGCGTGAGATAGAGGTGAAATATAGTTGCCTTTCAGACTAAATTAAAATCCACCTTGTTTAGTCAATCTTCCTTTTTGCGAATCTTTCAAATGAGCTTTTAATGGAGATGACTTGTGACCGTTGATGCTTCATGTATCAGACCAGTTCTAAAGGTTTGAAGGGAGATGACATGGTCTGATGCTTTCGTGTTTTCTGAAGCTTGAAGTGATACTATTTGAGTCTGAGTCTAGTAAGTTATTCTTGATACAAGAGAGTTTCTTTTGAAGCGAGTTACCAGACTTTTGATTCTTCCTTTTTGTCTTGGATTGAGGAGTTCATGTTACCATTAAATCTTCCAAACTTTTGATGCGTGAGCTTTCTATGCATAGGCTCCCCTTTCTTTTGTAGCTTAGGCCTGAATCACTTAAATACCCACATCAAGTGATAACAAACATCTTCATAGTTTTGTTTTACCAGACTTATTGAATGCGAGCTCCCCTTTTGTGATTTATAACATGTGCTTTTTATCCTGAAACACTCGAGTGATCTTTATCAAACATTTAATAACTTATAACTCGATTAATTAAGATGCTTGATGTTGGTTATCAATAAATCTAAGAGTGCTTTAAATATTTTCTTGGTTCTAACAATCTCCCCCTATTTGTTGATAGCAAACATTAAACATTCTTTTTGCATGAAACGAGGTCAACATAGATCATTAATAGTAAGAGAACAAATATAGTTAAAAGGATAAAATTTTGGAACAAAGACATTCATTTTATTAAAAACAGAGACATAAGAGTAAAATCCAAAAACCATAAAGTCCAAAAACCAAAAAAAACTTCTTTAACTTCCCAAAACCCTCTCTCCCCCTTTTGATATCAACAAATCAATAGAGTAATCGGGGACAAAAAAAATTATTTCTACTTAGGGCTCTTAGAGCAAGAACCAGTCTCTCCCCTCATCCAAAGAATGTGATTCCATAGCTTTCTGGCATCATCTTTAGTGTTGTTGGTGGAGGATAACAGTCTGTCAACTTCTTCCTCGGGAAGTCTTCTTGGACAAGGCTCATCCCATGCCAGAACAAGAGGATTAATTAATGCTGATTTCGACTCTTTTCCCTTTTTGGAGCAAAAAGGCTTGGGGACAGGGGCAAGTTTATCCGGTGAAATTAATATTTTTATGGAAGGCAGAATAAATATGGACTTTTCTTTCCCATATTGGATGTCTTTCAAGGACATTCCTTCCTGAATATCCCTCAGGATGTCTCTCTGTTCTTTCTTCAATTTGCTGAAGATAGCAAAATCAAATGCAGTGCATAGTTTCTTATCTCTAATGACATCCAAGAAAGGTAGAGATGGAGCAAAATTAGGTGGGGGAGTTGATATAATAAGGGTTCTTTTACAAAAGCTTCTGAAACATGGGTTTTGAAAAAGAGAATAAGAGCAAGAAGGAGGACAGGAATCTTGATGAGCTTTCTTTGAATGAGAGATTGGAGGAGCAGGAGATCAAAGTCTTTTTGAGTCGGAGGTGAAAATACAAAATAGATAGAAGTGAGAATGTCTTCTGGTTCAGGAGATGATAGAAGAGAAAAGGTAGGGTCAGACGAAGTATGAGAGAGAGCTGAGAAAGTTTCCAGAAAAACTAGAGGAGTGTTTTCAGAATCAGAATCTATAAAAGGATTGCTAATGGAGGATCCATCCTGGTTTGGTGATTGAGAAGCCATTTTAATGAAAGGAGTTTGAAAAATAGAGGAACAAAGAAATAGTTTGATAAAATAGAAGACGAAATTTGATAAGTAAACCCAGATTGTTAAAACCTTTTTTATAAGATGGTGAAATGGTGGAATATTGAGAGTTTTGAAATATCATTAAAACATTTAATTGGTGAGAGACATGTTGTTTTGAAAGATTACAATTTTCAAAAATTCAGACGCTGTTCCTTAATGATAAAGAGCAGTTATCAAGAAATTTCAATAAATGCTAAAGTAATCATGTGATAAATAAATTTAAGGAGTTATAGAAGAGTCACATATAGTTACCCAACCATTAAGTGGAGATTCTATGGTTTGGACATGCTTTATTGTTTGTTGAAATTAAGAATACGGTATCTGATTAAACTTATCTTCAGTCTTTATGCAAAAGTAGGTGTATCAATTATGTAAATGTGATCTACAAAAACTAAAAGCTATTAAATGCAGAAAATCATACTTTATGTTTATGTCATGCAAAAGTAAAAATATGTAAGATTTTCAAATAACTTCCTTGTTTGTCTTTCTCTTGAGCTTTAGTTCTTTCAGACTTCTGACAATGAGGAAGTGACAACCAATCTCCTTTTCTTTTACAGTTTGTTTGAGATCTTTGGAGTCTTGTTCTTACCATCTGATGTGAGGAGACTTGTTGAAGCATCTGATTTGAGTCTCCTTCTATCTTCGTGCTTCCTTTCATTGTGATGTCCGCAAGTTCTTAATCTTCTTCAGACTCTTGAATTCTTCCTTTTAGTCTTCATCGGAGTGGATTTCTTCATGGATCTTCTTCCTCTACACTCGTTAGAGTGTTCAACCCCAAAGGCCAAGCTTTGATACTAATTGATGGTTCAGAGAACAGACTTAGAAAGGGGGGGTTGAATAAGTCTGTTCACTTTTTCAAATCAAAAAGTGATATTTAAACTTTTAGAGTGTTAAGCAGTAGACTAGACTTTTGAAGCGATTGAGAGTGAGAGTCTTTGATTGAGAGAGCAAGAGAAAGAGCGCTTATTTTAGCCATACTTTTACTATCGATTTTAACACTCATAATGCATCAGACTTTTGATAGTAAAGAGTAAGAGAGAAAGAGACAATACACAAGAGATTTATACTGGTTCACCTCCAACTCGGAGACTACATCCAGTACCTTCAAATCTGAAGGATTTCCACTATGTAAAAACATTTTACATTACATGTTGAGTATTATTGACTCCAACCACTCCTTGCTTAAGCATAACTCGTGCTTCAAGTATTCAAGACACTGGCCACCCTGGCCCCTGAGTATTCTAGAGTTCGACCACCCCTGGTCGAAGCATACCCCGCGCTTCTAAGTATTCTTGACACTGGCCACTCCTAGCCACGAGTATTCTTGACTCCGACAGAAATGACTGGTATGCAGGGGGGTAATTTGGTACACTTGCAACCGGTATGGAACCTCACTTTCACTCTAGATACTACACCGGTTCAGTGGGAATTGGGTATTATAAAACACGGCTTAATGGGAACACTGTGCTCTTCAATCTCCACGCTCAAGCACTTTGATCTGATGTGTATAGGGAAAAGCTGTGGTTGTACCTACAAACACTCTCTGATGATTAAGTTTGTATGAGTATAACGGAGCAATAAGAGTGAATAAGTATAAGTTAATGAGAATTAAATGTATCATACTTATCTAGTAATGAATGATAGTATTTATAGTCTTCTTAGAGGTACAACTTGCAATTTGACAACTGATAGGGCTTCAGATCTCCTTCAAATGCAACTCTGGAACTCTAATTTTGGCACACTTTTGACCGGGGTCTATTAGCATACTAGTTTTTCTTTTAACCTTAGGTCTTTGCTTTTACTGGATCCATGTCTTTTGCCTTACTAATGTCACCGTTGTCTAGGGGATCATTTTCCCCGTAGCTTATTGTCGTAATGGTGTTACGAAAATAAGCTTGTAGTTCTCTTAAAATTCTTTATGCGATACTGACTGGGATGTCGGTGATTGACCGGTATCCCAATCTTACGAAAGATTTCTTTATATTTTTTAATTCCTTATTTCGTATTTAAAATTCATAATTAATTAGTAATTAAAATCAAATTAAGTAAGGTTAATTATCTAAATAAGTTATCCACGAGATTAATTAAGTTGGCCTCACGTGGCACTATAGCTGGCAATTCGGGTGGGTGACTTTAAATGGGCAGGGCTTTATCGGGCTGCGGGCCACTTAGGGGCAGGCCAAAGAAGGCCCGCTAAAATTCGAGCCTTAAAATTAAAGGCCCTAGCTCGGCCCCCAACGGCCCGTGGGCCACTTTAGGCGGCCCGCTTTAAAAAAGTTAAAAAAATAAATTTTTAAAAAATTAAAATTCTATCAAAAAATTAAAACTACGTAACATTTTTTCAGAAACAACTATGAACATTTGTAATATTTTTTTAAAACATTTCATAAATATTTATCTTTAAAGTTCATAACAAAAGTCTACAAAGTTCATATTCCACACATACGATAAGATGGGAAGTAGAAGAAAAGGAGGAAAAATCCTAACTAAAAGAGAAACTTCCTATAATTTTTATTTTTTTAAAATACTCAGGCCGCCCACGGCCCTCACGGGCCGGCCCACACTTGGCCTGTTTTTTCAGGCTTTTTTAGGGTCGGGCTTTTTTTCTTGCTTATTAATTTAAAATTTATTTTTAGGCCCTCACACTACATTTTTTTGGATGGGTTCGGGCCAACCCATACGGGTTAGCCCATTTTGCCAGCTATACGTGGCACCCTCTTATAGTGGTGCGTCTTTTGACATTCCATCTTGTCAGAAAGGTCATGTCGTTTCAAAGTTGAAACATCATGTCACGGGCTGTGTCGTTTTGCCTCCTATTACGTTCATAGGCTACGATGGTTCGCCTTCGGCCCACTACGTTCATTTGCCCTATAAATAGGAGGCTGGTGGTAGCTGCTTCCTCGTATTTGCCTTTGACCCTTAAGAGATCTCGCTGCTTTATTTCCATTTTGCCTCCACCTCGGTCAAAGTCCTAACTCGTACACGAAGAACAACAAGAGTTCTATATTCAGGTAGCTTCTTTAACCCTGACCCTTTCTTTACTTATTTACTTTACATGTACAACATGTCACATCGAATGTTTGAGGACAACCATGTGGGGGATGATTCTATGGAAATCCTTTCTAAGCCACCGTCTTGGCCGTCTATGGGACTCCGACCAAAGTTGCAAGTTTCCCAAGCGAATATACATAGGTGGGTTAGGAGGAGATCATGGGGCATTACCTCTTTAACCCTGAGACTAGAAAATCTTAAAGGCTTGGCCCGTTCCTTAGAATCATCATCTGTAACTTTCGATCCAACCACCCCGGTCCCTTTTTCTGGCATCCACACCTACAGACAACACTGAGTCAAGCGTAGTGCACTAGTTTGTTGAAGACACTGATTTTTACTCAAATCTTCCCTTTTTACAAAACGCAGTTTCAATGGTTGTTGGATCTGCCACTATGAGGACTAACCCTAGAAACACAAACATGCTAGCTGACAACATTGATTGGCTGGCCCATAAAGGGTTTAGGGTTTAGGCCCAAGATCCTTAACATCCCCAGTCACCACGTAGAGGGTGAAGACAAAGTAGAGTTAGAAGCCGACCACTTCTGGCATTCCAACAAATATAAAGATTCTTTTATAATAATCACACCGCTATATAGTGACCGAGTTTGCCATATACCCCTGGAGCGCCATTTCTTTATGCACGAAATTCTTTTAACCAAAGTGGGAGTTTGTATTCCTCTCAATAATTTTGAAATGGGGGTGATCAAATTTTTGGACATCGCCCCCAACCAGCTTCACCCGAATGGATGAGGTTTATTCGTTTCCTTAGAATTGCTTGCCAAGCACTTAGGCTTCACTCCAACCGTCGCGATCTTTTTCCGGTATGCTCGCGTACTCCGTTGCGGGAACTGTAACACCTCCTTATATACACGAGATATATATATATTCTTATTGCTTTTAATAACTTTAGAAAGATATATATATTTATTATTCATTATCTCGCGTACACAAGGACGTTTATATATACCTCATTTCCTTTGAATATTGGAAGTAAAAAAAAATATCGTCTTTTAATATTTGTCCATAATGACAAAAATAATTTATAGAAATTATAAGTGATAAAAGATTACAGTATTATATCTGGATGATAAGGTTTATCAAAGTTTAACCTTCACCTTGTTACAATTATCCAACTTGATATTATAATAAGGTAAACTAAAATTAAATTATACCTCTACTACGACCGTGACCAATCATTTCCTAGTTCTTGAACCATAAGGTTGGTGGAACTCGTTAAATTGGTTTACAAGCTCTTCTCCCTTATCCTCTTGCATTTACATATTGCATCTGGCTGGATTGTTAATATTGATTGTGTTTTCACTCTTAAACTTGCTTGAATAACTAGTTTTGAAGTACTGCATACCAAGTGTTTGACAAATTGCCTTAATAACATTTACCCTTTGTCTTGCATTGTTTCTTGCATTATACTCACTATCTCTTGCACCAAAACTTAACTTGTGAAAAAGGAAGAAATTTCAAAGGCATTCCAAGAAAAGTTTTAAAACTCAATTCACCCCCCCTCTTGAGTATTGAGGCCACTTGATTAACAAGTGGTATCAGAGCTTGACTCTTGGTAGATCAAGCTTAACAGCTTCAAGAGAACAATGGCCTCAAATTCTCTAAATCTTTTTCTTGAGGGTGGTGCCACAAATAGACCTCCTGCTTTCAATGGGGAAGGCTATGCTTTTTGGAAAGAAAGGATGAAAATTTCTGTACAATCTATTGATCTTAAAGTTTGGAATTCAATTGAAAATGGTCCTTTCATACCCATTCATACTATAGATGGTAAGCAAGTAGAAAAGTTAATGGATAATTGGACTAGCGAAGAAGAAAAGAAAGTTTAATATAACTATAAAGCCAAAAATCTAATCACTTTAGCTTTAGGCCCTGATGAATTCTTTAGAGTAGTTACATGTAAATCCGCCAAGGATATGTAGGATACCTTACAAATAACCCATGAAGGTACAAGTGATGTCAAAGACTCTAAGATTAGTACCTTAATTAGTCAATATGAAAGCTTTAGATTAAATTCAGGAGAAACAATTGTTGATATACAAAAGAGGTTCACCCTTATTATAAATCATCTCATTACTCTTGGCAAGACTTACACTAACAAAGAACTTATTCATAAAGTGTTAAAAAGTCTAACCAGGGAATGGCAACCTCTAGTCACCGCCATCAAACAATCTCCTAGCATCAATGAAATGTCTCTCGCTACACTATTCGGTAAGTTACAAGAACAGAAACAAGAGTTGAAAGAATTAAGGATGGCGGAAGAGGAAGAAAAATCTTCCAAGAAGAAAGGTCTAGCTCTCAAGGCCACTTCTATCAATGAAGAAGAATCTGGTAGTGAGCTTGATGAAGAAGAAGAATTTAGATTGTTTGTGAAATGTTTCGGGAAATTCATGAGGAACAAACGATTCCAAAAGGGCTTCAAATTTCAAGGTAAGAAACCTACCTTTAATGAAAACTCTTCTTCACCAAACTGTTTTGAATGTGGAAAGGAAGGACACTTCAAGATAGATTGTCCAAACCTAAAGAAGAAAAACAAAGATAGAAAGGGAAAGAGAAGAGCATATATCACATGGGATGAAAATGAGATAAGTAGCTCAGACGAGTCAGAAAATGAAGAAGCAAACCTTTGCCTTATAATCACCAAGATGAAGACAATGAGGTAAATTTTCATGACCTAGATAAAGAAGAACTACTTGATGCTCTTGAAGAATTGTATGATAAATTTATAAAGGTTTCTAATAAGCATAAATTATCTAGAAAGACTATTGATACTCTTGAAATACATCTAGTAGAACTTAATAAAGAAAATGAATTTTTGAAAAAGGAAGTTGCAAATGTTCAAGCATGCTCTAAGTCTAAACCTTGTGAATTTGTAAAGAAATGTGACATGCTAGAGACTAAGGTTCTAGACTTAAATATGAATCTAGAAAAATTTACCAATGGTAGAGACAATTTAAATGTTCTACTTGGTGAACAATGATGTATGTTGATAAAACGGGATTAGGTTTTAATACATATAAGAAACAAAAGAATTATACGAACTTCTTTATACCACCTAGTAAAACTGCATCCCCTTTTATAAAATGTCATCATTGTGGTCTTAAAGGACATAGTGCATCTAATTATAATGTTAGAAAACTAGGACCAAAGGTTGTGAGAAAAGTATAGGTTCCTAAAGGAACATTACCTCAAACTAACCTACAAGGACCCAACATAAAATGGGTACCAAGTTCTCTAACTTAATTTGTTTTGTAGGCATGCTTTAAAGTAAATAACACCCGTTGGTACTTGGATAGTGGGTGTTTAAAACACATGATGGGAGACAAAAGTAAGTTCATATCATTTACTCCTGAAAGTAAAGGATTTGTCACTTATGGAGACAACACAAAGGGAAGAATATTAGGAATCGGAAATTTTGGTAAAAATTCTTCTACTTCTATAAATGACGTTTTATATGTTGAGGGACTTAAACATAACTTGCTTAGCATTAGTCAATTATGTGATAAGGGCTATAAAATTGTCTTTGAATCAAATTGTTGCATAATTGGAAATAAGTTAAACAAGGAAGTAAAGTTCATTAGTCAAAGAGTTGATAATATTTATATGATTAATCTTGATTGTCTTGCTTCAAGTGATGTGCAATGCTTTATAACTAAAGAAGATGAATCATGGCTATGGCATAGAAGAATTGCTCACATTCATTAGACCATTTAAACAAACTTGTTTCAAAAGATTTAGTAATCGGTTTACCAAAATTGAAATTTGAAAACAAATTTTATGATGCTTGTGAAAAAGGAAAACAAGTAAAGGCTTCTTTTCAAGCCAAAAATATTGTTTCAACAACTAGACCTTTACAACTTTTACATATGGATTTATTTGGACCTTCAAAAATCAAAAGTTTTGGTGGAAACTATTATGGTCTTGTGATTGTGGATGATTATTCTAGGTATACATGGACATTGTTTCTTACTCATAAACGTGAAGCATATCATGCATTTAAAAAACTTGCCAAGATCATCCAAAATGAACAAAACTTGAAAATAGCATCCATTCAAACTGATCATAGGGGAGAATTTGAAAACCAATCTTTTGAAAAGTTTTACAAAAAATTTGGCATTGAACATAATTTTTCGGCTCCTAGGACTCCACAACAAAATGGGGTTGTTGAAAGGAAAAATCGATCTTTAGCGGAGCTCGCAAGAACTATGTTAAATGAAAGTATTATTGCAAAACACTTTTGGGCCGATGCGGTAAATACCGCTTGCCATGTTATGAATCGATGTTTGATAAAGCTTATTTTAAAGAAAACCCCCTATGAGCTTTATAAAGGACGAAAACCAAATATTTCTTATTTTCATATATTCGGATGCAAATGCTTTGTATTAAACAATGGAAAGGAAAATCTTGGCAAATTCAATGTGAAATCTGATGAAGTAATATTCTTAGGTTATTCATCAACTAGTAAAGCATTTCGACTCTTTAACAAACAAACTTGTACTATAGAAGAATCTATACATGTCAAGTTTGATGAACTTAACTAAAATCCTTCGAGAAAGGAAATTGATGATCTTGTAGGTACTTTCCAAGAAATGAACTTGGAAAATGAAGGAGAAAACAAAAATGAAGGAGATACATCTCATAATGAAGGAGATACACCTCAACAAAAGGAGTGGATCACTGTGAAAAATCACCCCTTGGAAAATATCATAGGTGAAATAACAAAAGGAGTAAGTACTCAAAACGCTATTAGAAATGCTTGCAATCACTTAGCTTTTGTATCACAAATAGAACCCAAAGATATAAATGAGGCTATTATTGATGAACATTGGATGTTGGCCATGCAAGAAGAATTAAACCAATTTGAAAGAAATGAAGTTTGGGAACTTGTGCCAAAAGACCCAATGATCACCAAATAATAGGTACTAAATGGGTATTTAGGAACAAGCTAGATGAAAATGGAATAATCACTAGAAACAAAGCTAGATTAGTTGCTAAAGGTTACAATCAAGAAGAGGGCATAGACAATGAAGAAACGTATGCTCCCGTAGCTAGGTTAGAAGCTATTAGACTATTGTTAGCCTTTGCATGTTGTAGCGATTTCAAATTGTACCAAATAGATGTCAAGAGTGCTTTCTTAAATGGATACATTCAAGAAGAAGTATATGTTGATCAACCTCCAGGTTTTGAAAACTATCAATTTCCAAATCATGTTTTTAAACTAAGAAAAACTTTATATGGTTTGAAACAAGCTCCAAGAGCTTGGTATGAAAGATTAAGCAAAATTCTCTTAAATAATAATTTTAAAAGAGGAAAGGTTGACACAACATTATTCATCAAGCACAAAAAGAATGACATACTATTGGTTCAAGTATATGTGGATGATATCATTTTTGGTGCTACTAATGAACTACTTTGCAAAGAGCTTGCTAAGTTAATGCAGGATGAATTTGAGATGTCCATGAGGGGAGAACTTACATTCTTCCTTGGGCTACAAATTAAGCAAACAAATGAAGGTACTTTCATTAGTCAATCCAAATACTGCAAGGAGTTGCTTAGGAAATTCAATATGGACAAGGCAAATGAAATTGCCACCCCTATGAGCACATCTTGCTACCTGGACAAAGATGAAAAGGTAAAGATGTAGAAATTACCAAATATCGAGGTATGATTGGATCTTTACTGTATCTTACTGCAAGTAGACTGGATATAATGTTTGTCGTTTGCATGTGTGCTAGATATCAAGCATGTCCAAAAGAATCACACCTCACTACTGTAAAACGAACAATGAAATACCTTATTGGAACTCTAAATGTAAGTCTTTGGTATCCTAAAGGTGTTGAAAGTACTCTTATAGGATATTCTGATGCTGATTTTGCTGGATGTAAACTTGATAGGAAAAGCACTAGTGGTACATGTCATTTGCTTGGTAGCTCTAGTAAGTGTTGCTTTATCAACAGCTAAGGCAGAATATGTTGTAGCTAGAAGTTACTGTGCTCAAATCCTTTGGATGAGACAACAACTTCTTGACTTTGGTGTTATATTAGACCATGCGCCTCTTAAATGTGACAGTACTAGTGCTATTAATATCTCAAAGAGTCCTGTCATGCATTCAAGGACCAAGCATATAGAGATAAGACATCATTTCATTAGAGATCATGTATTAAAAGGTGATTGTATGCTTGAACATGTTGAGACTTCTAAACAACTAGCAGATATCTTCACTAAACCTCTTGCAAAGGAACAATTTATATATATTAGAAGAGAATTAGGAATCCTAGATATTTCCAATTGTGTTTGAATGTTGAATGTTTTTGATAATTCCATAATATACAGTGGTTCATTAAGCAAATGATTGATTGATGATTGATATACGGATTGGTTGATAATTTGAGCCTTAAGCATTTCTGGACAGCCCCTAATCGATTATCCAGCCTCATATAATTGATTAGAAACTTTCTGTTTCATGTCTAATCGATTACCATCTTATTCCTAATCGATTACGAACTCTCTGTTTTATGTTCAATCGATTAGCTTCTCTATCTAATCGATTACGAACTCTCTGTTTTATGTCCAATCGATTAGATCCTCTATCAAATTGATTACTGTCGTTCTGTCTTCCTAATAATCGATTAGAAGTTACTCATAATCGATAACAAAGTTTCTGTTTTTAACGTAATCGATTACACCCTTGACACTAATCGATTACCCCTGCGCAAAACATTTCAAATTCCTAAGAAAAACAAACACTAATCGATTAGACTATGGGACTAATTGATTATCCTCGTATCAGGAGCAGATTTAATGCAGAATCCAAGTGTAACTCGTTGGCCCAATCCACATTCACCTTATTAACTCCTATTTCTCATCTCTAAACCCTAATTTTACCCTATAAATACACCTCCTTTCACTTTTCCATCTCACACCTTCAATTACCTCTCCTCCCTCCAAACTCTCAATATCTCTCATTCTCCTCATCTTCCCTTCTCCATCCACAATGTCTTCTTCAAGAACAGTGAAAAGGGCTAGGTCCTCCATGAACCAACCCAACAACCTACTTGACTTCACTAGGTTCTTCTCCATTCCAAGAGACCTCCAAAATTTCATCAAGAAATGTTTGGAGAAAGATATTATAACTCCACACTACATTGATGCCCAAGTCTTTGAAAATCCTTGTTTCACCTTCACCCAACTCCTTCACCACTACAACCTTCTTCCATTCCTCACTCTCAAGGAGGAATATTACTATCCAGAATTAATGAGGGTCTTTTTCTGCAACCTCAAGCTTGTTAATGGCACACTAGAAGCTAGAGTCAAGAATGTGACTCTAAAAATCACAAACCAACAGCTTGCTGAAATCACCCAAATTCCCCTCAATGATGCTGAATTTGCCGGTGGAAATTCGGAAGATGAGTGGGATTTCAATCCTTTCCACACGCCAATCCCTTTGGAAGGCCAACCTTCCACTCAGCAATCATAAACTGGTAGGGCACTTAACTCTCAACAACCGTCTTCTCCACTTTTTCATGGTTAAACTTCTTGTTCCCCGCGGTGGTAATTATGCTTTAGTTGAGGAAGATGATGTTCTTCTTATGTGGGCCATCATCAACCAAAAGGAGATCAACTGGATTCAACTCCTTAAGCTCCACATGCTCAAATCCATGGAGCAACACAAACTGCCCTATGCCATTCTCCTTACAAAAATTTTCAAGGCATATGGGGTGGACATGGCTGGTGAACTCTTTGAAAAGGTACCCTCCCAAGCTTGCATTGGCACTCACCATCTCAACAAAATGGGCATGGTATCTGTTGCCGGTAGATGGATCTTCAAAAGTGATAGAATTCATGAAAGCAGTCCCTTTGAAGAAGACCATCCTACTCCCACTGTTGATCCTACACCTGCACCCCAAGGCGAACCATCCGCTCCGGCTGACCCCTTCACCTCCCTTTATGCCTATCTTGACCAGCGCTTTGAACGCATTGACAACACTCTTCAACAGTTCCAAATGACTGAGCAGCAACACTTTGAACTTATGGAACAACGTTATGAAGAGCTGTCTCACAAAATTTCTGAATTTTACTTTTTTAATCCAGATAATTAGATCCTAGTTTGATATGCTTTGTTAGGATTTCCTTAATTATGTTTTCCCATTCTGCACCTTGATTAAGTATTTGCAAATTTCCTTCATGTACCTTTCTTTTTAATGAATGAATGCAATTTCTTCTTACTTATATCTCTGTCTCACCCTGCATTGTTTATTTTTGATGATTACAAAGGGGGAGAATAATTGAAGTTCATCTAGAAACAATTGAATAACAATTGAATCTGTTTCATTAAATTACAATTGGTTAAAATCTGAAATTGCTAAAACTAATTGCTTATCTTTATGCTTTTAAAAGATGACATAAACTCCTTTAGATAGGGGGAGATATTTTAAAGATAAGTTTTTGCAGATAAAAACCAATTGCTTATCTTTATGCTTTTAAAAGATGACATAAACTCCTTTAGATAGGGGGAGATATTTTAAAGATAAGTTTTTACAGATAACCTTAGAGATAATCTTATTTGAACTAACACCCTCATGAGATGAACATTGTTTGTCATCATCAAAAAGGGGGAGAATATGTTTGAATATGCTTTTAGGTTGAATTATTTTGATAATGACAAAGGATTTTGAAGACTCAAAGAAAAAAGCTTAAGTTACAATGAAAAACAGAGAAAACAACATCAGACCTGCAAAAACGTGTGTACTAATCGATTACAGCATCCAACATATTCGATTACAAGAGTTCTGTCCAAGACATAATCGATTACATCAACAATACTAATCGATTACACCAATGGACATAATCGATTACCAAGTGAAATACTGAATTTAAAGTATCAAGTACATCTCTCAATCGATTGCAAGCTCTCCACAATCGATTACCAAGGTTCTGTAAAGTCACTAATCGATTACCAAGCAAGGCCTAATCGATTATAAAAGTTCTGTTTGCACCCTAATCGATTGCATGAAGGTATAATCGATTACCATGCTACGAAACACAATTAAATGCATCAGGTGCCACTCATAATCGATTACAGGGCACTGCATAATCGATTAGCAAGGTTCTGTTTCTTAGCTAATCGATTACATGGGAAAGTCTAATCGATTACCAACTGAATTACACTAAAGATTTCAAAGTGTAATCAATTACAACTCGAGGCGTAATCGATTACCATCGTGCCAGAAATTGGGGAAAAGCGTTTTAAGTGGAAAACCAGCTCATTTCTCCATTCCAACTCAAGCGCCCATGCTGTGCAACGGCTCTGAAGACTCTAGGGCTCCTCTCCAAGGCCTATAAATGCAAGACTCCTTCAAGCTACTCAATGCAACAATCCAATCCATCAAAGGGAAATCAAATCTTGAGTCTTGTGAGTTCTATTTCTTTGTTTAGTTTCATTTTCTGAAACTTAGAGCTTATATTTGTAAATCCTCTCTTGTGAGAGTTAGAAATTGTGAGAGCTTTCAATTGTACATTAACTCTATTGAGAGAGTATATTGTTTGTAAACATAAACACCAAACATCAAAGTTCACTCTAGGTTGAGTGGTTACAAAGGTTGGGGTTCAACCTTTAGGTATTGAGAGATTGTGAGATTTGGTGGGTTGCCCTTGTGCTTGTGAGAATTGGGTTCTTGAGTGTGAGACACTAGGAGACAATTGCTCAAAGCTTGTATCTCAAATCTTCAATAGTGGAATCCTTCAAGTGGGTTGCTTGAAGGCGAGACGTACACCGGGTTGGTGGAACTCGTTAAATTGGTTTGCAAGCTCTTCTCCCTTATCCTCTTGCATTTACATATTGTATCTGGCTGGATTGTTAATATTGATTATGTTTTCACTCTTAAACTTGCTTGAATAACTAGTTTTGAAGTACTGCATACCAAGTGTTTGATAAATTGCCTTAATAACATTTACCCTTTGTCTTGCATTGTTTCTTGCATTATACTCACTATCTCTTGCACCAACACTTAACTTGTGAAGAAGGAACAAATTTCAAAGGCATTCCAAAAAAAGTTTTAAAACTCAATTCACCCCCTCTTGAGTATTGAGGCCACTTGATTAACAGTTATAATAGTCTAGATCATTACATAGGTTTAGTCCAGTCCATATAGGTTATAATAGTCCAAATCCATGCATAAGTATTTCAGAATAAGTTACACAAGATACTAAATTTGTTATTAATTTTAAGTTGAAAAGTTATTATTTTAAAATAATAATATTATTAAATTTAAAAGGAGTAGGAGACTCTTCTCATTATTCTTATGTCTTTTCATATTATATTCCTATCTCACTCCCCCTTACCTTGAATTTCTACCAAAAGTGAGTTCGCTTTGCACCTCCGAGTTCTAAAGATATTTATACTAATTTATTTTAGTATAGGCATAAGATAAAAATAAAGATTACTATTTGAAATAGAAATGGTAATTAGTAATTATACATAGTAACAATAAATAGTAACTTTTAAATAGTAATAGTAAATAGTAAATTTTAAATAGTCACTATAAATAGTAACAGTAAATAGTAAATTGTGAATAGTAATGATAAATAGTAAAACGTGAATAGTAATGGTAAATAGTAAAACGTGAATAGTAAAGGTAAATAGTAACAGTAAATAGTAATTTACTATTCATAATAATAATTTACTATTGATATAGTAATTTACTATTCAGAATAGTAACTTAAAATAATATTATATCCAGTATAATAATAGATTTCTAAAATGATATGAAAATAAACCTAAAAAAATATAAAAGAGAGTTATTCTTACCTTATAATTTTGGTAGAACATTCTTCCAAAAAAATTATTTCTCTCTCTTTCTCCCACCACTATCTCTCTAACACTACTATATTAAGAAACTTTAATCAGAAAATGTGATTTTCTTCATTTAGCGGCACAGTATTTATAGGAAGGTCAATTCTATTATTTTAATATAAAAATACTGTGTAATTTTTGAAATTTTTATTTCTGTTTACTGTGCAAGTTTGAAAATTTCATACATGCATGGTGTTTTGCATAGTAAATATCGTCTGAATTATTAAGCCAAATAGTAACTATTCACTCAGTATATTTTAAATATTCAAAATTAGTTATTTTCAAAATTTAGCGATATTATATCAGACCTCACTAATTTTATAATAAGTAATATAAAGTTTAAATTTGAAAAATCTAAAATTTTCTGTTAATAAAAATTTATTGGTACGTTTCCAATTTTTTTACAATTGGTAAAAAGCAAGATTTTACTCAAATCGATCATTTTTAGATAAGTCTACTTGAAATAGATTTTAGAAAATTTTCTTATAATTTAACTTCACTTTCTTATAAATATTTTTTAATTTTACGTGACTTTATATGAATTTAAAATTATTTAAAATATATTATTCTATTAAAATATTTCAAAAAATTCATAAAATCAAAAATAATATGTAGATTAAAAAGTTTTAAAGAACCATAATCTAATTCCTTTAAAATTTTATTTTAAAATTCTAATAAGAGTTAAATCATAAATATGTAAAAACAAAAATATAAAAACATAAAATAAAAGTTGTGAATAATAAAGATATTAAAAATTCTTAATATAATTTCCTTAATCAATAAATACTAATTAAGTCATTTTAAAATTCTCATTCAAAATACATATATATATTTATTATTTTATTATTATTTTTAAAAACAAAATAATTAAACATAAGTACCAAAATTTCATAAAAATATTAATTAGTTAATAATCAACTAACTAATAGTAAGTATTTTCTCATTAAAGAGATATTAATATCTACTTTCTATTTGAGTAGAAAATGGGATGTTACAGGAACCCCAAAGGTGGTATGGGTTTTATCAACTTATGGTGTCATAGTGACATCGTCAACTTTGAAGCATATGTGGAATCTATCATGCGGGTGCTTCTTTCAAACATTCATTATTTAAAAATTTTGCCAATGGGAATGAGAACCCATTTTGGAAAGATGAGGACGGCAGATTTTTGATCCACACTGGCTAGACACACTAACATTTTTTAATGGCAAGCTCTGCATATGAGCGAAGGCTTTAGATCTGTCATAGACGCTCTGAACTACTTCTCATGGAACGCCCCCCCTTAAATGTCACTCCTTGCTGGGAACTAAGTGTTGGTGTATGCAGTATAAGCTATTAATGTATCAATTTTAACTTATCAATAAAATAAGTATTTTTAGTTTTAAGATTATTTTAAAACTATTTATCCTAGAATAATAGGTCATATAAGAATTATTCCTAAAACGTCCCTAATCAAGTATTTACATGGAGACATGTAAATACATTAAGACTAGTGTGTGAATGTACTCATGATTTGATATCACAAATCATTGATATATATGATATCAAGTCTTCACAGGGGTACACATTAAGAGTAATGTTGTACTGGAGAGACCCACCATGAAAACATTGCATGGATCGTTACATGAGTGTCATAAACGGTTCTCAATGTGATAATGGTATATAGTCCTTCGACCTGAAGTCACTACGATTCCTACATAAGGAGTTTGTTGTTTTAATACAATCAAACATCATCTATAATAAGATGACCATAAAGATTGTGATTAGGCAATGAATAAATTATGTAGAGGGGTGTAAGTGATGTAGATGGGATTTGTCTCTAGAGTGATATCTATGTGCCACTTGATGGAGTGAGACTAATGAAATACATGGCCATGCTAGATATTTATTCTTGTAAAGTCTACTCTGGTATCAAGTAAAATGAATTGGGTCATACAAGGATGACGACGACCATGCCTTGGGCCCAATTAGATATTCGTGACAAAATGAATAAATATATAAAATAATTATCACTTATAGGTCATGTCGATGATAAATAATATTCGGACATAATGATGTATTGTTAGATGTCACTCTTATTTTATATTAATAATAAAATAGTTTATTATTAATGTAACTGAATATTTTACCTATAGGGTCACATACATAGAGTAAGCCCACCAGAAGATAGTTTTATTTTAGTTGGACTAAAAATAAAACTATTGGGTCTAACTCATTTAGAATGAGTCAGGAGCCTAATGTTTAATGAGAGCTCATCAGGTTAAGACCTAAGCCTATATATAGAGCATGAGATACTCATAGGCTGCTGCTCCGAAATTAGGATTACTCTCTGAACTTCCGTACTAGCATTCGGAATTTCAGATTCTAGTGAAAGTGCTCTTGTGGACTCCTATGGACGAAGCTGCAATTGCTTTGATTGAGGAACTCATTTCGCGTCTACAAAAGGTAAACTATAAAACAAAATTTTAAATTTTATATGTAATACCTTGAAACATTCGTTTTGTAATTCCTTTTTTAGGAATCCTCTGTATTTCCGCTGCCTGACCCTGATGGATTCCCTAACACTAAAGAGACGATAAAGGAATCCCTCTCCCACTTGGGTGCTTTTAAATTTATGTTCTAATTTTCTATACCGACTTATTATATCAAATTTTAACCTTTGTATTTCTTCTAATTACAAAGAGCATGGGTGGCAACCCTCTTGACCAACTCCGCTATATAATGGCCGGTGTCAACTCAAACGCGGATGAAGAGAACAAGGTCACTCCTTAACTCCGAAAATCCAAACACGTTTCTCTATCTGGAAACACCCTTCCCCCTGAAATCGATAAGAGGAAAAAACCCACTACTGAGGGTCAAAGGAAAAAGCACAAACCCTTTGGGTGAAAAGATAGGGACCCCGCCAAGGGGAAAAGTCCAACTGTAACGCCCTCTGTTACACTTTAATAAATTCTATGAAAATTCGTAATTTTTTTTACTAAAGATATGATTATTAAAAAGAAACTATCAGAATAAATTACATACAACATTTCTGAAATACCTCATAAATATTATTAAAACTTTACAAAGTAATTTTTACATTCATCCGAAGAAAATAAATATTAAACATTATAAGAAAGAGAAGAAACTCCATGGCCCAGAAGCAGTTACTTAATAACTTTATTTATTCATTGGACCACAGTATTCATACCGAGCTCCCTTTCTAGAACGTGCTATATTCACTGCCGAGATTCCTCGATCTTTTCCTCTGAACCATCAATTTAAAATATATGAAACAAAAACACGGAGAAAGGAGTGAGAAACAGAATATAATATTCTCGAATAAGACATAAGCAACAAAGGGTTTTCACAAACCAATACATAATAATATCAGTCACAATCACATACACAATCAATTATGAATGCATGAATGTTATACAATATCTTCATTATAACTTACCTATATATATGGGCCCTTAAATTTTAATTTGCATTGGGCCAACCAGGAGTTTACACTGTTCCATAAGTCCGGATAATAATAATATGAACAGCTCAATTGGCATGGAAACACTTAGAGACTAGTCAGATTGAGAAAGTTTTTATTGTGAAAGTACCCGACACTAGGGAGCTACCCCAGGTCCCCTGAAGCACCATTTCACACCCTCTCATCCCAAGGCTCGTAATTAAGCCTCCTCTAATGTATCCTCGGTTTTTATAATCCGTCTCCAGACAATATCATTTTGTTTCACTTTAATGATTTATGATGCATGAACTACTCGCGTATTTAATTGGTTAAGGCTTTTAGAAACTCAATAACATCCTTTCAATAAACTGTACATTTTCTCAATTCTCTGAATTTCTGTCCCACAGAAATAAATTTGGTACAGTTTTTAATTCTCACTGAAATTGAGTTTTTAAGCCTTAAATATCTCAAAACTTTTTCATATAAAACTTTTACATAATCTTTCTCAAATTGAATCTTAACAAGATCAAATTCTCAATTATTTCCAAATATCTTTAGTTATTAAGTTGGAAAAAATAAAATAATTTTCTTTTGAAAATTTTAATTAAAAGCGAATAATCTTTAAATCATTAACCAAAATTATAAATTTTTTTCTTTAATTCAAGATTTAATTATCTCAACTTGTTATAAATTAATTTTCATAAAATGTCTACTTTCTAAAATAAATACTAATTTTTTTATTCTAAATATAAAAATAATTTCTAAGAAGAAATAAAAGATTTTAAAATAATAAAAATTTAAAGAGTAAGGTAAGAAATTCTTACTGAGTTTTAGCTTTTCGTCATGCTCGCTATATGCTCAAACTCTACATTACAATATCATCAATCAAATATTATCAATCACAGTTAAACATCATCAATCACAAATCAATCATAATCAAATCAATTAAATATCATTAATACATATCATAATACAAAATTTAATGATTATTAATATAGTTGATTTTTGAGTTCTTTTTGTCCGTTCCTCGCATAGGTTTATGTAAGTCCATATAATGCAGTCCTTGCATAGGTATAGTCCAGTCCATATGGGTCATAGTGGTCCAAGTCCTTGCATAGGTATAGTCCAGTTCATATAGGCTATAAAAGTACATGTCCTTGTATAGGTATGTTAGAGTTAGTTACATCAGATATTTAATTTAAAATTTATTATAAATTTTAAGTTAAAGAGTTAATATTTTAAAATAATAATATTATTAAATTTAAAAGGAGTAGGGGACTCCTCCCATTATTCATATGTCTTTTCATATCATATTCTTATCTCACTCCCCCTTACCTCTTGTATCCTGATTCGTTATTGAAGATCCGTACGCGTCTCATCTTCGAGTTCTAAAACATACCAATTTCATTTTAATATAGTTACAAGATGAAAATTAAGATTACTACTTAAAACAGAAATGGTAAATTTTAAATAGTGAATAGTAAATAGTGAATAGTAAATCATGAATAGTAACAGTAAATAGTAAAATGTGAATAGTAATAGTAAATAGTAAATGGTGAATAGTAACAGTAAATAGTAAATTATAAATAGTAACAGTAAATAGTAACAGTAAATAGTAATTTACTGTTGAAATAGTAATTTACTATTGAAATAGTATTTTACTATGCAGAATAGTAATTTAAATAATATTATTTCCAGTATAATAATAAATTTCTAAAAATGATATAAAAATAACCCTAAAAAAATATAAAAGAGAAGTATTCTTACCTTAGGATTTTAGCAGAACCTTCTTCCAAAAAAATTTACTTCTCTCTCTTATCCACCACTATTTCATTAGCACTACTATATTAAGAAAACTTAATCTGAAATTATGAATTCTAAAGAAGAATTCCTTCGGTATAATAGAAAAAAATTACTATGTATTCTATTATTTTAATATAAAAGTACTGTGCATTTTTTGAATTTTTATTCCTGGTTACTGTACATCTTTTGAAAATTTTGTACATGCACAGTGTTTTGCATAGCAACTGTCGGCAGAATTATTAAGCCAAATAGTAACCTTTCACTCGGTATATTTTAAATATTCAAAATCGGTCCTTTTTGAAATTTAGCGATATTATATCAATCCTCACTAATTTTATAATAAGTAATATAAAGTTTAAATTTTAAAAATCTAAAATTTTATGTTAATAAAAATTTATTGATACGTTCCCAATTTTTTAACGATGGGAAAAATTCAAAATTTTTCTCAAACTGATAATTTTTAGATAAGTCTACTTGAAATGGATTTTAGAAAATTTTTTTATAATTTAAATTTACTTTCTTATAAATATTTTTAATTTTAAGTCACTTATATGAATTTAAAATTATTTAAAAAATATTATTTTATTAAAAAAATTCAAAAATTCTAAAAAATCATAAATAATACGTAGATTAAAAAGTTCTAAAGAACCATAATCTAATTCCTTCAAAATTTTAATATAAAAATAAAAATAGGGGTGTTACAACTCTACTCCCCTTAGAAAAATTTCGTCCTCGAAATTTACATTATTCAGTAAAACAAATGAGGATGAGTTTCATCTCAGTTTCTAGTTCCCATGTAGCATCTTCTCCTCTCGTTTCACTCCAAATGACCTTTACAAGCGGAATTGTCTTGTCTCTTAACTTTTTTATTCTTCTGTCACCTATTCTGACAGGTGGTGCATCATATGTAAGATTATCTTTAACTTGTATGACATCAGGTTCAATAACACGTGTAGGATCAGATATATACTTTCGTAAGTTTGACACATGAAAAACGTTATGGATATTAGAAAGAAAAGGTGGTAATGCTATTTGGTAGGCAAGGGGACTAACTCTATGAATTATTTGGTATGGACCAATAAATCTAGGAGTTAGTTTTCGAGATTTCATTGCCTGATCGACCTCAGTCGTAGGTGTGACTTTCAAGAATACATGATTGCCTTCTTGAAATTCGAGCGGCTTTCTTCTTTTGTCATAGTAACTTTTCTGCCTGCTCTGTGTTGCCTTCATCTTTTCCTTAACTATTTTGATTTTATTCGTGGTTTGTTATACCAACTCTGGTCCTAGCATTAAGTTTTCACCAGTCTCAAACCAACATAGCGGGGTTCTACATTTTTTCCATATAATGCTTCAAAAGGTGTCATGCCAATGCTAGCATGGAAACTGTTGTTGTAGGTGAATTCCACATATGGTAAGAATTGATTCTAACTTCCTTTATGCTCCAACACACAAGCTCGTAACAAGTCCTCTAGAGATTGGATTGTCCTTTCTGATTGTCCATCTGTCTGAGGATGATATGCTGAACTCAGACGCAGTCTTGTTCCCAAAGCCTTGTGTAAGCTCTTCCAGAATTGTGATGTAAAACGAGGTCTCGATCAGAAATGATACTTGAAGGAATTCCATGCAATCTCACAATCTCCTCGATGTATAATTTTGCCAGCTTCTCCATAGAGTAACGAATGTTGATGGGAATAAAGTGGGCATATTTGGTTAATCTATCAACTATTACCCATATTGAATCATGTCCTAATGGAGTTTTAGGTAGAGAAGTCATAAAATCCATGGTAATGCTATCCCATTTCCATTCTGGTATTTCCATTGATTTTAGCATTCCATAAGGTTTTTGGTGTTCTACTTTAACCTTTTGGCAAATTAGACATGCATCCACGTACTCTGCCACCGCTTTCTTCATTCCAGGCCACCAAAATAACTTCTTCAAATCTTGATACATTTTAGTAGCTCCGGGATGAATGCTCATATAACTTTTGTGGCCTTCTTCCAGAATTGTTTTCCTCAACTCCTCTTTGTCAGGGATACACACTCGATCCTTATACTTCAACAATTGGTCCTTTCCCACATTGAACTCGACTTTTTTTCCTTGTTTCAAGAGTTCTTTCTTCTCTTGCAGGAATTCATCCTCTCGTTGAGCCTCTAAAACTTGCCTCAGGAATTCACTTGTCACTTGCAATGCTCCTAATCTGTAGCTATTAACATTAACCTTTACTGCTAGGTTAAGATCTCTGAAATTCTCTATCAATTCCAGCTCTTTAATCATCATTGTGGACGCATGTAGAGACTTTCGACTCAAAGCATTAGCTACTACATTTGCTTTTTCATGAGGGTATTGCAATTCAAAGTCGTAATCCTTTAAGAACTCCATCCATCTCCGTTGCCTCATGTTTAACTCCTTTTGGTCGAATAAATACTTAGGACTCTTATAATCACTAAACACATCGAATGTTGCACCGTATAGATAATGCCTCCAAATCTTTAAGGCAAAAACTACAGCGGCTAACTCTAAGTCATGGGTAGGGTAGTTAATCTCATGTTGCCTCAATTGGCGCGACGCATAGGCTACAACCTTCTTGTCTTGCATGAGTACACTTCCTAATCCTTGTTTAGACGTATCACAGTAAACTTTAAAACTTCGATGTGGATCGGGGAGTACTAACACCGGTGCAGAAGTAAGTCGATCTTTCAGCTCTTGGAAACTATTCTCGCATTGTGTCGTCTACACAAAAGGTTGTCCTTTCCGTGTTAGCTTGGTCAGTGGGTATCCTAACTTTGAAAATCCTTCAATGAATCTCCAATAGCATCCAGCCAAACCTAAGAAACTTCTAATCTCAGTGATCGTGGTTGGTCTCTCCCATTTTAAAACTGCCTCCACCTTGGAAGGGTCTACAACTATTCCTCCTTGAATAATTACATGTCCTAAAAAGTTCACTTCTTCCAACCAGAATTCACACTTCGACAGCTTTGCATACAGTTATTTCTTTTTCAGGATTTCCAACACAACCTTCAAGTGTTCAACATGTGCTTCTCTGCTTTTAGAGTACACTAATATATCATTAATGAACACCACTACAAATTTATCTAGATATGGATGAAAAATCCTATTCATGTAATCCATGAATACGGCTGGTGTATTAGTTACACCAAAAGGCATTACTAGATATTCGTAATGGCCATAGCGTGTTCTAAAAGCAGTTTTTGGTACATCTTCTTTCTTCACCTTTATTTGATGGTATCCAGACCTCAAATCAATTTTGGAGAATACCGTGGCACCACGCAGTTGATCCATCAAGTCGTCAATCCTTGGCAAAGGATATCTATTCTTAATCGTCACCTTGTTCAATTGCCGATAATCTACACATAACTTCATGCTACCATCCTTTTTCTTAACCAACAACACTAGTGCACCCCAGGGGGATACACTGGGTCGTATAAACTGTTTTTCTATCATCTCTTCAAGTTGTTTCTTCAACTCTGCTAATTCTAGAGGTGACATTCGGTATGGTGTAATTGAAATGGGTCCAACTCCAGGTACTAGATCAATGGCGAATTCCACATCTCTTTCTGGGGGTAAACCAGGGATATCTTCAGAAAAATGTGAGGAAATTCACACATAACCAGTAGGTTTTTGATTTTTGATTTTTGCTCTCCTTTCGTTGAAAGCAATAGCATGAATCCTTGAGCCCCTCCTTTTAAAGAGGCACTCACTTGGTTGGCGGTTAGAAATCTCGAATCCTCAAGATTCAAATTCACTAGTTCTTTAAACATTATGGTTTTATTATGACAATTTATTAGAACATGATTGTCAGACAACCAATCTAGCCCAATAATAAATTCTAAGCTAGAAAGGGGTAAACAAAAAAGATTAGCCTTAAAGTCCCTACCATCTATGACAATAGGGCATTTCCAACAGGCTTTATAAGTGACAATGGGATTGTTTCCAGGAGTATGTACAGATAAGTAAAATGACAGTTCTATCACAAGTAATTTTAGTTTTTCTACACAGTCATTGGCAATAAAGGAATGTGATGACCTGGTTAAATAGTATTTTACTCTGCAGAATAGTAACTTAAAATAACATTATTTCTAGTATAATAATAAATTTCTAAAAACGATATAAAAATAACCCTAAAAAATATAAAAGAGAAGTATTCTTACCTTAGGATTTTAGCAGAACCTTCTTCCAAAAAAATTTACTTCTCTCTCTTACTTCCACCACTATCTCACTAGCACTACTATATTAAGAAAACTTAATCTGAAATTATGAATTCTAAGGAAGAATTTCGTCGGTATTTATAGGAAAAAAATTACTATGCATTCCATTATTTTAATATAAAAATACTGTGCATTTTTTGAATTTTTATTCCTGGTTACTGTGCATATTTTGAAAATTTCGTACATGCACAGTGTTTTGCATAGTAACTGTCGGCAGAATTATTAAGCCAAATAGTAACTTTTTACTCGGTATATTTTAAATATTCAAAATCAGTCCTTTTTGAAATTTAGCGATATTATATCAGTCCTCACTAATTTTATAATAAGTAATATAAAGTTTAAATTTTAAAAATCTAAAATTTTCTGTTAATAAAAATTTATTGATACGTTCCTATTTTTTTAACGATGGAAAAAAATCAAAATTTTTCTCAAACTGATAATTTTTAGATAAGTCTACTTAAAATGGATTTTAGAAAATTTTCTTATCATTTAAATTCACTTTGTTATAAATATTTTTAATTTTAAGTCACTTATATGAATTTAAAATTATTTAAAAAATATTATTTTATTAAAAAAACTCAAAAATTCTAAAAAATTCCAAAAAATCATAAATAATACGTAGATTAAAAAGTTCTAAAGAACCATAATCTAATTCCTTCAAAATTTTAATATAAAAATAAAAATAGGGGTGTTACACCAACCATCACCACCACCATTCCACAAGAAACTCCACCCCATGCTGCTGGAGGGGAGGACCTCAATGATTTGATTGAACATGTATAACCTCTTAAATAAACTCTATGTAATTGAATTGGTTCTATTAACCCCAAAACCTGAGTTGATTCTTTGTAAAACTTCTTTAAGAAATCTCTTAAACTTTCTTCCTCACCCTGTTTAATTTGGGCTAAGGTATGGGATGTTTTTGGTACGTCTCATGAGATAATGAAATGCTCTAGAAATGCTTGGGCCATCTCCTCCTATGAGTCTATTGACCCCGAAGGAAGCCCCTTGAACCATCCTAGAGCTTTCGTATCAAAGTTTTGGGAAACATTCTACACATTACATCTTCTGCTCCTAAGAACAATGACTCATTCGCAAAAGCATCAAGATATGGCCTCGGGTCAATTTCACCAGTGTATTTCCCAATCAAGAGTGGCTGAGGTGTTTATAAATGTCGTGGTATACAGACATTCATCAACTTTCTGGAAAATGGTATGCTAAACTGGTATTCTCCAGAACCTCCGTCAGTATGCAATCCCCTCTTCTAGCTTCTGGGATGCTCCATCCTCAAGGTAGACTCTTGTTGCTCTTTAAAGGTTGGAATTTGCTAGTAATCCTATTGAAATGCTTAGGTCATCTCTTCCCTTGAGTCTATTGACCCTGAAGGAAGCCCCTTGAACCATCCTAGAGCTTTCGCTGACAAAGTTCTGGGAAATATTCTACACAATACATTTTCTTTTGCTCTTAAGAATAATGACTCATTCATGTAAGTGTCCAGATATTGCCTCGAGTCAGTTTCACCAGTGTATTTCCCAATCGAGAGCGGCTGGGGTATTTGCAAATGTCGTGGTATAGGGACATTCATCAACCTTATGGAAAATAGTATGTTGAATTGGTATTCTCCAAAACCTCTACCGGTATACAATCCCCTCTTCTGGCTTCCGGATGCTTCATCCTCAAGGTAGACTCTTGTTGCTCTTCAAAGGTTGGAATTTGCTAGTAATCTAGTGTTGCCAAAAATTCCAACTGTTGACGTTGGGGATTGGCAACGGTCTTTTCCTTAGCCTTTATCTATTTGAGCTCCTGGAGCTCCATTTGGAGCTGTCAGATCAACTCACCCCTAGGGTCAGCGTGCATAACTACTGCTGCCCTACCCTAGTATAGATTTGATCCCAGGGTTTCAACAATCTTGGAGTTATAATTTAAAATTTGCGGCTCCACTCGTTGGGCCATATTCTGCGCGTGTCTCTTTGGAGTGGTACTCTTTTCTGATTGTTCTATTACTTAAACTTCCTTTGGTGATGCGGGACTTAATTTATAGGTCCCATCAGGTATGCCAATGAAATGGTTGGTATACAGGGGTACTTTGGTACACTCACAACCGGTATGGAACCTCACTTTCACTCTAGATATTACATCGTTTCAATGGAAATCTGGTATTATAAAACACAAGCTCAGTTGGAACACTGTGCTCTTCAATCTCCATACTTAAGCACTTCGATCTGATATGCACAAGGACAAGTTATGGTTGTACCTAAAGCTGGGTATACGGGCCCTAGCCCACAGGTTGGTGGGTTATGGGTTGAAAAAAGAGGACCATTTAAAATGCGGGCTCGCAGGTCAACCCACGAGCCAATATATATTTAAATTTGTTATTTTATTTTAAATAAACTCTACCTTTTCCAAACTACACTTTTTCTAAAAAAAGATAGAACTTCTAACCTATGATGATGTTATATTATTGTTCCTTATATTGAAATATGAGAAAGTTAATATTTAAATTTCATTGGTTTCTAATTTGCTGAAAATTAGTTGTGAAGGTTCCTGATTTTGGATGGTTAAATGTTTTAAATTATATGTGATTTGAGTTTCATAAAAAAATACATATTTTGGACCAAATCTTAATAATTTTAAAACAAAAAAGTAAAAAATATAAAAAAATATAGGGCTAGCCCGTGCTTGCGGTCCTTATGAGGTCTTGAAAAAACCAGCCAATTTAAAATACGGGCTCATACGGGTTGACCCGTTGCGGGGGCAAGCTTATGCGGGTTGGCCCGTATACCTAGTTATAGTTGTACCTATAAATACTCTCTGAAGCTTAAGTCAATATGAGTATAACAAAGCAATAAAAGTAAATAAGTATGAGTTAACAAGAATTAAATGTATCGTACTTATCTGGTAATGAATGATAGTATTTATAGTTCTCTTGGAGGTACAACTTACGATTTGACAACTGACAAAGCTTTAGATCTCCTTCAGAGGCAAGTTGCCCACTTGCCTCTGGAACTTTTACTCTTTGGCACACTTTTGACTAAGGTTCATTTAGTAAGCATACCGATTTTTCTTTTAACCTTAGGTCTTTACTTTTACTGGACCCATGTCTTTTGCCTTCACCAATGTCACCGTTGTCTAGGGGCCAATATTGATACCTGATCAACATTCGTTCATGTATATAATATTAAAAACTTTATAATGATAATTAAATCTTAATCAAATAACATCTATCAATTAGTTATGGCACAACTAACATTGACTGAGATTGTAGGAAGAGCCTTGTATTTGATCCTCACTAAACATATTTATCGTGTTTATTCAAACAACATATTGTAATTACTAGTATTTAAAATACTTTATTAAACTGAAATCCTTCGTTAAATTTCTCCATTCAAACACAAGGTAAATTTATGTAAATGATGCAGTTACTTATTTTTATGCAATTATTTTCATTGTTTAATGTTATGAAAATTGTTGGAATAAAAATTAAATTTGTGATATTATTGCTTGATATAATTGTTTTCGATGCTTTTCCTTCATCTTAATGATTTTGGCCTTATACTTCATATATATAAGAACCAAAAGAGCATTACTTTTAACCTAAATTTACAATGAAATTTATTCTTTAATGTTGATTTTCATTCTCAATTTTAATGGTTTTTTATAGTTAGTGGAACCTTGTACATCATAAGAAACCTAAAGGAAAAAGTTTTTATTTAAAATAAATTTTAATGTAGTCTCATTGTGATTTCCAATACCATTCTATCATAAGTGCCAATAAAAATTTCCTCCTTTATAATTTTGGGAACGTATGCTTTCCATTGTTTTATTGAATATTTAGTTTTAGTGTCTATATTTTTCATTGGTTTTAGTCCATAGGTGTTTGAATAGACATTTTTTATCCCTTTTTACGTAACACGGTTAATGAAGACGTGTCACATGAACTTAAATTAATGACTAAAAAATATAAGGATTGAAATCAAATATTCTCCAAAACTAAGAGACTATAAATATATTTTATTCAAACTAAAACTAGCTATTTATATTTTGTTGTGAATCATCTGCATTTTTATCTTGGATAAATAAATAATGTTCTCTCTCTTTAAACATAGAATGTGTTTATTAATTGTATTTGTGTTTGATTCAAACCACAACACTAAACCAAATTTAATCCTTAGCTACGACACAACTCAAACCCGATCTCAAATTAATATGTAAGAAGTTTATCGCATACTCCCTAGCACACATACAAATAGTAAAATTGACTCACCATACCAAGGATAGGACCCATAATCCAACATTTATAAACAGTATGCCATAAATACCATATATATGCTATCTTAATGCTTGATCGATATAATGTGAGATATTAGAAACTTGGCGTATGTTAAGTTTGGTTATCTTGGGACACTCTATGAAAAAATGTGTTTGAGGGTGGTTAGAGTTTGTGTAAAATAGGTTTTTAGTTCCCTAGTTCCGATGAATATTTAGATTTTAGTCCCTCGATTTTTAATAAAAATTTATTTTTAGTCTATCTATTCCTTATTGATTGATTTCTAATCCATATGATGAATCCCCAATTAGATGACATGACACACTTCATTAACAATGTCAAGTTTAGAAGCCTATAAACATCTATTTCATAAAACATAACGACCAAAATTAATAAAAAATAAATCGAGACTAGGGACTAAATATTTGTCAAAATTAATTTACCAAGAATATATTCAATCCGTTAATTTTTTATCCCTGCAAAGTTGTAGGGTTTAGAAAAAAACGAATTTTTATTTTGCAAGTTAAGATGGTGCTTCAATTATTGTTGAGTTTAATGTCCCTCAACTATCTTATCAACAAGGATTCAATAGATGACAGACAATAGGCTAGCTCTTAGAACTAGACTAAAAAGTAGACAACAATCCTACAAAGGAGTCATTTCCTAATAGTTAGTTCAGCCTTTAGATGAAGTAATCCCCTGATGAAGTAATGGCTATCGTCAGCTATGAACGCAGCCCATGGTATACCAAACAGGTTTTTATACCCTACAGCCTTGCCTCCTGTGAAAGTGTAATTTCCTTTGTGCCTGCTTATATACTCCTCAGTGGGCTTTGATCTGGCAGCAAATTCATAGTCAACAGTAAAGGATACTGATCCCTTGTCTTGCATTCCTAAGAAAAGCCCAAAGCAATGGGAAGAGTTTAGCTGGTCCATGTAGCAGTGAGCTGACAAGAAAAATCCCTGGCCCCCTAGATGGAATGCCTGGGAGTATATTCGAGCATCAGGAAATAAACGTGCACATTCATCTTTTTTTAGGTCAAAGTATACGACACACTGTGGACGGGGCAATGCAAATTCAACAACCTTCACAGGGCGGTGCTTGTAAGCTCGCTCCACAAAACAACTATAGGTTGTGCCAGCATCCTGTGCAGCACGAGCCCCTTTTCGATAAGCTGTCTCTGCCTTGAAGAAAAGAGCTTCAAGAATAAACTTTAAAGCAAAGTCAGGATGGAAGTCATTGCATGCCAAGGCCTTCTTCAGTTTTCGACAGCTCATGTATGGAAAACGGATAAGTCTACAAAGGCGTGATCCAAGGACTTGCTGCCGCTCCTCAATTTCCGAATAATGTATCCTAGCCCACTTGAGCACAAAATCATAGACATAATCCTCAGAAGACACCTGGAGATCATCACTAGAAAGCACTGCTTCTATACCAGCCAAGGGCAAATTCAATGCTTCATTAGCAAGCCTAGATCATTCAAAGAACAAGAAGAACCTTTTATAAGTCCATGAGTTTGCAAGACAGGGTAGGAGCCAAGACAAAAGGAAACAAAAAATAAAGGACAAGAAGGAGGAGGGAGCATTGCAACAATTAATGGTTGAAGAAAAAACAGATCACCAAGAACAGAGCATACACTTGAAGAAAAGAAAGGTTACTTTGGTAAGTCTCCGTAGGGAGTTGCAAGAAATGACTTTGCTGCCTCTATCAGTGGTTGGATTGCATCTGAAATCAAATTGCTAGAAGGAATATCCAAATAAGGTAGAGCAGACTCGGAAGTCATAGGCATTTTACTCAACACCTTACTGCAATACCTTATGCATGATGCAACCTCAAATTTATCAGCAACCATTAGTAAATCCAATATCGCAGCAGATGTTGTCCTTGATAAAGTATTGGTATACATAAATTGAAGTAGGTCCATAACAGCAGCCTCTTCTGCTCCATTGGTAATTCAGAAAGGGGGGAAAAAGCTTTAGCCGACTTCTTCACATTTAAAAACCAATATAAGCATTATAAAAAACAAAAACTGGAAGCGGAGGAGAGGAGGGAGAAACAGACAGACAAAGCAACAAAAACCTTCAGCTCTCTCTCTCTCTCACACACACACACAAATGAACACAATATCTTCTCATTGAAATGTTACCAGAATCATGGATTCGAAGAGTCACATTTTGTTGCCCAGACTCCCTCATCCCATTTGAAAACAACTGCAAGACAAATTAAAGCAAGAAGTCATTGGAAGTAGGGGTACTTGGAAACAACCTCAAGAATTAAAAAGAATTAACAACAAAGGAATTTAAGTAGAAAAACGGTGTAGGGCATAGTGCTGCAACATACTTTATAAAAGAATGGGCTTTTAGCTGCAAGAATTGGAGAACTTATATGTATGGTCCTAACTCTTAGAACTTTTGATAAAGTCATGCGCAATGAAGAATCATTTCCATTTGAAACTTCATCGCCTACAATATAATATTGCAATAATAAGAATCGTATCACAAATTACAAAAGTTACACGCATGTATAAGCATAAATTTATATAGAAACACTATTATGGCACAGATACAGTTTGTAAACAGAGATATCCATTTTCACCTAGCATCTTGTAAGATTATTGTGTCCTGATCCATAATATCAGATCACAACCCAAAAAGGTACTCAGGAAGTGTTTTCAAATCACACAACCCAGTTTAACATGTTGGGGTGTAGTTTGTTTTGGTTCGCTTGTACTAATATGACACAATTATCAACGGCCAAAGCTAATTGGATTCATTACTAACAATGGCCAAAGCACAAACCTACAACCAAGCTCCAATCATTGGGGCAGTAAGGCCAAACACCTTTCACCACGTACACTTCGCAAAACTTCCATTCCTATATTACCCGTAAAAAGAAAAAAATCATTCTACATCATTTTCGATTTTGAATACTATTTTGCATAACTCAGTGATCGATTCCTTCTGAAATTTTCCATTTTTTTTAAAAGTCAAAGTTCACAATTCATATACATACATAGCAGATAAACAACATCAATAACAACAAAGTCTTATCTCACTGAGTGGGATTGGCTACATGGACTATACGACGCCATTGTACCTTATGATAGGCTTGACCATGGTTAAGGTTTTTGAAGAAACCACACCATAACCAGATCTAATCCAAATAAGTGGTTTGGTTTAAAATTTTAAACCATATTTTCAACCAAACCAATTTGGACTTTACATGCACCGGTTTGGAATCAGTTTAGAAACTGGTTTTGGAGCCACACCAGTTTTTAGGAACCGGTTTTAAACCTAAAACCAGAATTGATTTGTCAGGAAATAAATAGTTGGTCTTAGCCTGTAATTTGATGATAATGATGACAACAAAAACAAGAATAATAATAACAATAGATACACATGTAATGTAATCACAAAACCTGAAGGTGAAGCCTCATTCACTGCCACAGCTTCCTCTGCATCTGATAAATAATGAATATCCGTACCCTCGGGTTGCAAGAGAACATCATCGGCTGATTAAAAAAAAACAATGGAATTTTCCAGAGACAAAAAAGACGCATTTATCAAACCAAATTTGAAAATTGAATAACGTGTATTATCGTAAAATGGAGTTAATTCGTAGACCTGGATAGAGAATTGAAATTAGGAAATTGATTAGAAAGAGTTACGTTTGTGAAGACGGTGCCTGCGTCTCTTGCGATTCGGAGCAGAATCAGTGACGGAATGGAAATGGGAATGGGATTGTGTGGTGGGGATGAAAGCGGGATCGGGTTCAACCTCAATTGTGAGAATTCGGTCTGAGAAATTCAAGTCGTTGAATGCGAAAGCGAAGCTAGTTTCAGTCTCAGTTTCAGAAACAACAACATCATCGGTCTCTTCCATTTTTCAAAATATTTGATTTCCTGTTTGAATATGGCAAAAAAGAAACCAAGGGGTTTTTGTTTTGATCACTTGCAGTTGCAGAGAAGTAACTAACAAGCCAACACCCTTTTTCTTTTGGGCGGAAAACATCGTTTGTTAACACATTATATACTGTATATACGAATGGAGAGGACCACACGCACCCTCTATAAAACTAATTAAAATACTAATTAAATTAATATTATTTAAACTATTATTATGTAATTTAAAAGACTAAACGGCTCTATCTCACCAAAAAAAAAAATTAAAATATTACTTATTTAAGTAAATCACATAGCTACTTACTAGTTAATTTAATAATTTAAAGTTCCATCAAACCATCATTTTCCTAATCCAATTTTACTCAACTCTTTCTCCAACCAAATACAATCATCACTTTTCAATTTACTTTTAGAATGTCAACATCCAAACACATCCTCAGTTTTCTAAACTTTGTTTATAAAACCCAGTTATCTCAACCAAGTTACACCAATGGATAATCAAATACACCTTGACATCTATCTTGCTTTCTATTGAAGATAAATTTAAATAAGTCTTTAAAATATTTTATATTAAAAAATCATTTTACGTTTTTTTTGGTTAGGTGCAACAATATTTAATATCAAAGAAACTGTTTTATTATTAAAAAATTGGAAGACTAAAAAACTTAATCATATTTACAGAAAAAAATATATAATTAGTTGAAATAATTTTTTAGCTTTTTCTTAAAGAATAAAAATACTGAAATTTAGCCTTAAAAAATTATTGAAATTTACTTTAAAAATATTTTGCTCTCCTCCTCATCCCTTTCCCATCAAGGTGTTTAAAATTATAAAACTCATCTTGTTCCTATCGGGTTTAGGAAAATCTTGTAGGAATTTTACCATACTCTTTTTTTAATTTTTATTTTATTTTAATAACTTAAATATATAATTTCAAACAAATAATATTTATAATATATTTTAATTGAAATAATATATAAAGTAGACATTAAACTTATTATAAATAATTAGTTTCATGATTATTAAACTGGTACGGGCCGGGGTGCAAGGGGGCCCTAGAGATTGGTCATCAAATATATGTTTATGTTCAGATTCTACACCTGTATAGTGAGGATATGATATTATACCCTCTGTGGGGAAATAAAAGTCTTGAAGTGATTTTTCGTATCAAAAGCACTAGCCTTACGCGTTGTGGGGCGAAAGGGGATGTCACCTGTACAGACACTTTGATGCTCAAGTCAGTGAATATTCAAGAGGAACTTCAGATCTAGCATAAGTGAGAATTACTTTTAACTTTTATCATTGATATGTGAGTATTTATACTAGGGGCAATGAAAGAGTCGTTTAGGGTTTGGAAGCTTTCCGTACGCTGTGTCAGCATGATTTTGATTGTTACAGAAAGCCTGACACATGATAAGGACGCTACCTAACGGTTGTACCTTCTAAACAGTAACTTTACGGGTTGCTTTCCTGACACGCTAGGGTATAAGTCAACTCTATCTTTTTTGGTATTGGGAGGATGACTCATACCGTTGTTAGGTCATAAGTCTTATGCGTTATGCCAGAATCCAATATAAGGAAATGATATTAAGTGTGATACCGGTATCGCCTGGCGGCTGTAAGGTCAAATGACCTCTTTGCCCAGGGGCTGGTATTGAGACCAAATCAATTATATAATATTTTAAGAAAATATATAAACTTATCATTTTTGTTTAACTATTATTATAATTATTAAATTTGTATATCTAGTGGTTCGGGTGGGAAAGGGTAGTTGAATACCACACCCATCCTTATCAAAGTTTAAGGCGGGTTTTGTTATCCTCAATTAAAATGGAATTTACCTGTCAACCTTAGAGTGAGGGTTGGTCGGTCTGTGCAGTTTTAGGTACAACTGTCATACCTAATTCTAAATTTGAAATATAATTAAAATTGGAGGAATAATATGTATACATTAAATATTTTATGATTAAGCTAACTAGAGTAGTACTTGATATATAATAAAAATACATTAGTTATTTTAAAAAATAGAAACTTTTGACAAACTTGTAAAAACTTATATTCATTTTATAATGCTAATTTTAAATTTTTTATAATAGGAATTCTTTTAAAGATCATAAGAAAAACATGATGCAATAATTAACATAATCAATCATTTCCACCTACATATATTTTGCATATTAAATAATTTTCAAACATTGATTCTACACGGATAAGTTTAAAGTATTTCTAATATTATTGATGTATTTTTCAATTAAAAGTTATTACCTATAATGAGACAACACAACTATTGTCACGATTCTTTTACATTGTTGATCTAAAAAATATATAAATATATAAATATATAAATAATAATAAATCAGTGACAAAGTAATTACTTTTTAGTTTTTCAAAAATTTAATATTTAAATTTAAATTTCAAACTAAAAACAATGAAAACATGTAAGACAATATTAAGAAAAATAAAAAAAACGTGAGAATTCAAATGGAAAGAAAATTTAAATAATAGAAATAATTTTCAAACAAAAATACAATTATTTTTATAATCTTTTATATTGTTGATTTTGAAAATATAAAAAATTAGTTCTTTAAATGTAAGAAAGATTTCTAAAATAGAAGAAAAAAAGGAGAAAGTGACATGCAAGACTGGCTTTGAAATTTTATGGCCCCTTAGTATTTCTTTTTTTTATCAAAGAAGTAAATTTATTAAATAATCAAACCAACATTAATAAAGTCATTGTAGATTCTGAACACATAAATAGGATCTTGGTGCAAAGCATAATAACAAACCAGAAAATAATGAACAATACTCCAATGTTTTCCTTCAAAAATAATATGAAAAATAAAAAATTAAACAATTAAAAATGACCATACAAAATTAAAAATTAAAACCTTATAAACTTAAAAATTAATAAAATATTGATATCAATTTTAATAAAGTTAATAAAGACTTGAAAGGAAAAAATAATAAATTGTTCAAATAATTTGTATAATAAAAATTAATAAACAAGTAATTTTAAGGAAAATAATAAGTAGTTTTCCACATTCTTAAATTCTTAAGCTTAGTTATACATTTTTATTTTTAAAAAATAGAATAAATTACAATGTAATTAACAAGTTATTTAGAAGGTGAAGCACATACCAATTTTACGATTTTATGGTGTAATTAAGAGTAAGTCAAAGTGAAGAAGATTATAGGGAAAAAAGAATAATGGAATAAGAGAATTTCAATTGCATATAAATAATTTTTTATATCCACTAAGTTACTATTACTTCATTTAGAGTTGTTGATTATTTTTCTCTACATAACCTACATATTGTTTATTTTGAGCCTTAATAAATAATAGGCCCTGGATAATTGCCCTTGTGGATAGTGATGGAAATTGGTCAGACTGTCCGTCGAGAGCTCATGGCCCGGCCTGTTTAAAGTCTATATAGGTTAGGCTTGTCGGGCTAGAAGACTAAGTATAGGCTTTTAAAAATGTCTTTTTAATTAAACATGTCAGCTTAATAGACTTTCTAAAAAGCCTTTAAAGCCCAATAGGTTGTTTCGTTTAATTGGCCTAACTATTAATTATTGTCATATATATTTATAACATAAAAATAATATATATTACATATTTACATAATATAAATTAATATTACAGTTATAATAATTTTTTATAATATAAGATTTTATTTTATAATTTGAATAAAATAAATTTTATTTTGGATTTATTACCTTTACTTTTGTATGGGATGTTGTATATGTCTTGCTGAACTTAAAATCAATGCATTTAGCTCATTTATATTAATAGGCCCCTTTATAATGATAAGCTCATTTACAGTGATAGGTCCGTCAGCTTATGTAGCTTAATAGACTTTTTAGGTGGTTATTGACCTTTTGAAAGTCTAATTGTAAATAGGTCATTTAAATAGGTTTTTAAACGGTCAGACCTTAAAAAGAGTCTATGACTGACTAATAGGTCAGACTCAGGCCTTGACAATCAAAAGTAGGTCACGCTCAGGTCTTTCAAAGCCTAGTCCGACCTGACCCATTTCCATCTCTACTTATGGATTATAGTGCAAGACTTTTATTATATTGGTATTAGACTAGATATATAATTTTAGATAAATATATTATTTAGTTACTTTTGAGCTATTATTATTTGTCTTCAATAATTCAAAATAAATAATAAAAATAAAATACAATAGTGAAACTTTCTAAAGGTAGCTTGAAATTGATAATGGTAATGTGAATGTTGGGTCAACGGGGAATGTAATGTCCCCTTAATGATTCCTGGTTTATCTCAGGGCCTGATAAATTTAGAGGAAAGTTTTTACCTTTTAAATTTCCCTGATAATAGACAGTAGGAACCTAAGGGTCGTGTCACTCAAAACACCTAAAAACCTCACTTTTCATCACTGGTAATCGATTACACAAGGCTTGGTAATTAATTACTAGAGGCCCAACCATGTAGGAAACTGACTTGCTCTTTTGTAATCAATTACAGAGGAGGTTGTAGTTGATTAACATCAGCACAAAAACCAAAATTACATAAATTTTGGTATCAAGATCAACTTCCGCACTACCTAACTTGACCGTTTTGACTCTGATCGCTATGAAACTTCATGGGCACTACATTTCCCCCATTTCGAACTTACTGGCATAGTCCATACTCAAAATTTCCCTTATATGAACAACTTATGCGCTAGAATGCATTTCAACTATATTTTGCACAATATCATACTCAAAACTAAACAAATGCACTCTAAATCAAACAATGACCATCAACACAAGTTCTAAATGACTTTCGGAACCCATTGGCACCCTTCGGGGATTCGAATTCCCACCGGATCACAAGTTCACCCATCCAGTTGCTAAACTTCACTAATTCATCACCTATAAATATAGTTCCACCTATCAATAATCAATTTATCAACTTTACCACCATTCTCAACATAACCACACAATGGGCCTACGCCATACACATATGCAACCACAGTTCACCCGCCTATATAATTTATCACAAATCAAGCGTGGCTCAATGGCAATCAATCTATAAGTTTAGCTTACCACATGTATACATCATACTCACATATTAATTTCACATCATCAATTCGTTAAGCATAAGTATTAAACATTAATCATTGCAACATGATTTAAATCCAGAATTTAAACATAACATCACAATCACCAAAGTCTAATAATCATACTAAATAAATTTAGTTGGAATCATCATCATAATTACATCAATTCCACTCATTTCCTTAGCATCTGCTCTTCACTTGACGCTTCCCTTTAGGGCATCCATGATCTCCCTGTCATTGGTTACTAAAATGGAAATAAACAACAACAAGGATGAGTGCTGAAAATCATAATTAACATATAACTCGGAATATAGTAAAAAGGGTAAACTTTAACCTTATTCACCCACACCTCCTTCATTAATCTCTTATTATTTCACCCGCCATAATAATTCAATCATGTACATAATTCAACACCAATAATAATTAATCATATCGAAATCATCAACAAACGCCATCATATTCTCATCACCATAAACCCATCGAGCTATCAAAAGTTTCATATACACCATTATGGATTCATTTCATTTCAATACATGATTCAATACAATATAATCATCAATTCATCATCAACCATGAGATCAAATAATGCAAGACACAACTGACTCTCAAACAAGGTATAACGACTCGCTAGTATCTGGATACTAAAAGGATCGACCTTCAACTGGGTCCTACTTGACATTCAGTGGACCCGACTTGGTCCATTGAGCGTTACTTGGCTTTCCACCTCAACCATTGGGTCATACTTGACCATTAGGTAGCTCAACTGGGTCCTGTTTGACCACAAGAGCCAAAAATGAGGGGTAAAATATACCATTGGTTGTCCCCAACCACACAAACCACATAAGTTCATTTTAAATTCTCTTTCTCTTTATTAATTGGCACAAAGGTCTTATTTTTAATTACACAGGGCGACCACACAAACCGGGCCTAATCATATAATTTTATACCATCAATAATCATTATATCATCAATAACCATCTAAAACATCAATCATTTAAATAAAGGGGGCGACCATACAGACCCAGCCTACATCATACATTTTCAATCAAATTTCACACCACTAGAAAAGCATAATAACACAATCATCATAGAAATTCAATTTCATGTAGCATACACCCTAACTAGCATAAGTCAAAGACTTTAATACCATCGTTCTCATAATTGCAAATCACATCAAGCCACCTTTCACTAATTTAGATAAATTTCTACTTTCTTTCTCAGACCACAATCTCTCTGGCTAATTCACATAAATTTTCATATTATTATATATTGCATGAACATATGAATTCCAATTTTCATCAATTACATTAATTTCCATCGACTACGCTACTTTCTTTTTTAACCTCGATTAGGGTCGATACCCGATTCTAATTAATTACAACTCTGGACACCTCTTTACCTCGATTCCATGCTTCGGTTAGTTGTTCTTGGTGTAGGTCTCACCTGAAGACCTAAAAACTCATTGTTCCAATTCTGATTTTGACTCCCACTTTATTTAACGGCTTCCCGAAGTTCAGTCCGCTACCTACGATTATCGAAACAAATACCTATTATCCGTTTGCAACCCCCATTGCTCCAAAGACCATAACCAAGTCCCAAATTGCCATAAAAATAAGAATGGAAACCCCATGCAAGAAACCCCAATTCGTCCAAAAGAGGAAGAAAAAGAGGAATGAAAAATTAAACATACATTTAAGCTCACCACGTTGCTACAGTCCCGACAACGTGATCAAATATAGATTTTACCGAGAAATTATAAGCTCCAAACCGTGCTTAGAAGCTCACGACCAAGAAGAGAATGAAAATGGCAATGCTCTGTTCCTTTCTCGCATGAAACCCGTGGGGAGGGAAAGGAAAATGAAACTTTTGTTTTTAATTCCATAAGGGCATTTTGATCTTTTCACCTTTTCTCTTTTCTTTTCTATTTTCTTTTGTTACCTTTTTAATAAAACTTTTACTTTTATCATTTGGTAAATTAAAATTTACCATCACCTCTTAATCTTATTAATTTTACTTATTACTTACTCAAAATTAATTCATTTAATTTATCGCATCTAAACAATTGTAAATTAATTTATAATAATTTAGTAAAACCCAAATTAAATCCAAATAAATTTACGTATTAATAATATATATCTCCAATAATTAATTAAATACCTGAGATGTTATAGGGAACCTGTATTTTTTTATAATAATACAAGTCATATATTATGAGGAATTTATAATAATCTACACATTATGTTAAATTAACTGAGTTAGGCCCACTTAACAAAAGATTCGTTATTAAGAGGGAGTAAGTATTACAAAAATTCTATAAATTAATAAGGAAAATGTATAGATAATGCATTATGAGTTGGTTCGATTTTAATACTAAGAGCCAAAAGCTTAAACAAATAGCTACAAAAACTAAAATAAGCAATAATTAAAACATGCATCTTTTTCACTATGTTTACATTTGACTATGATTAAACGTTTCAATTCAGTTTGACTAGTAGCACCGAAGCACTCCACGGTGACACACTAGGTCCGATGAATGGTTTCTCTAATAGTTCCTTCACTTGCTTTTTCAACTCTGCTAACTCAATAGGGGGCTCTGGAGACTGGTTTAACTCCAGGTATTAGCATTAAGTGTTACCGTTTCCACAACTTCAACCTCTGAAGCCTCCACGGTTTACATTAGCATTCATAGTTTGTTGATTCTAAGGACAACTAGGGTAAATATGCCTTTTTTCATTACACTTATAACAAACAACATCTTCTCGGTTACAATCTTTAGCAAAATGATCTCCACCACATTTAAAACACTTTTTATTGTTAGGACGACCACCAGAACAACCTTCTCATCCACCATGCCCTTTAGAATAAGAAGATGATCCAACTTTGCTTGAACTCTAACCAGAATGGCCCTGCTTTTTAAAGCTAGGCTATTGAGGCTTCAAAGATTGGCTAGTCTGGCTTTGAACCGCATGGGCCTTGCCATCCTCTTCAAAAATTCTACATTTGTTCACTAGGACCGAGAAGTTCTGGATCTCCTGATGCTTGAAAGCTTTCTTTATCTTTGGCCTTAAACCACTTTCAAATTTGATGCATTTAGAACCTTTTGTGCCCGCTTGATAAAATGGGGGATAGAATAAGCATAACTGCTGAACTTCGTAGCTTACTCTTCCACAGCCATAGAACCCTGCTTGAGTTCCATGAACTCCAGCCTCTTCCTGCTTCTGATAGTATCCAGAAAGTACTTTTCCAGAAAATAAGCTTTAAAGTTCTCCCAGATTAATTGGATTCTAACAACTCCTTGTTTTAGTTATCTTCCACCAGTTCTTTGCCTCAATACGGAGCATAAAAATAGCATATTTAACTTTTTGTACCTCAGTGTACTGTAGGCTACCAAATATCTGCTCCAGATCCTGAATCCAAGCATATGCTGGTTCAGGGTTGAACCCTCCATGAAATTCATTCAGTTTCCGCTTCAGAAAGCGGTCTAGTCCCTGATGATCTTAGGCCTAAGGCTGACCCGGCCTCTTGAGTATATCATCAAAACATTGAAATGTTGTCACCATAGCATCCATGCCTTGTCGACCTGCCACAACTTATCTTGAAAATCACACCACACATCGATACATTTTTAAGGATAAGGATAAGCAACTAATCACAGTTAATCATATTACTAATTCAACGTTTACCAATTTATCACATTGTATCTCTAACATTCACTAAGTCAATCATGAGTCATATCAACAATGATGGCACTTGCCATACAATGTTTCACAACCGCTCACTTATAACAAGCATACCTTGGCCTTGGACTTTAAAAGTTTGCTCTAATACCATAAAATATAACACTTATTTAATAAAAATATGGGAATTTTTTCGATTTATGTATCAAATTTGGCTATTTAGATACCCCAAATATCGCACAGATACCCTTAACATTGTGTAAAACATACCCAAAAAGATTTGGCGGAAGCTAAATGAAAAAGTCAAAAAATGAAAAATATATAGATTTGGTATTTTACATATAACTTGAGCTAAAAAACTCTGATTAAGGTGAATCTAATTCGTACACCTTCGTAGCTCGGATAACTAGAACTTTCATGAAGGAAAGAAAGACTAGTTTGGTACACAAAATTCCTGTACTTAGTTTTCAAAGATGCCAACGTTGTCTACAACTCAGAATAGCTTTAAAATAACCTATATTCATGAAATTTAAGGTAGTTAAAGCCTAAACTCATTAACCAAGTCGAAACCGAGCCATGGGTCATTACAAGGCTTACCGATTAATGGAAAATATGAGAACCCAAGCTCCTAGTTGCTGCCCACGAGTTCCCAAGGGTTCATAATCAATCTAAATTCATGAAATTAAAGAAATTAAGGGTTGAATTTGAAAAATTAGAACCAAAACCACAGTTGGGACATTCTGAAGCTTACCGACAATGGAGGAATCAAGAAACCCTAAGTGTCTATTATTGCCTACACGTTAAATAAGTTCTAAAATGACCTAAAGTTCATAGAATTAGAAGAATTTAAGAGTGGAGTTCAAGAATAAACAAAACCTAAATGGGATTCATGGCTTCATACCTTGGTAATTGAGGAATTGAAGAACCCAGGCTTTCCCCTTACTCCTTGTGAGAGATAGATAGAGGGAGGAAATTCAATTCTTGCTTTAAGTGAGGAAAATTGAAGAAGATGGGGTGGTGGAGATGAAGCCCGCGTGTGGTAAGGATGAAGAAGTGCAATTTTCCCTTTTCCTCGTCTAGCATGCACGAGAGTAAGAGGGGAATTGAGAGAAAAAGTGAAAGTTAGTTTTTGTCATTAAGGGAAAAGTTTTCCTTTTACACGTTCGATTAATTTCTTAAACTAATTTGGTGACTTTAGGTTACCCGAAACTTATCTAGATAAACTTCAAAAATTAACGTACCCGCATTTAATGAATTTGACATTCCCAATTTAATTATTTGATCAATAAAATTAATCAATAACTAAAATTGGGATGTTACATTAATTCTTTTTAATGTTCACGTAATAAATACATCAATTTGGATCCTCTAAATACATTAGATTGGTCCCATCTTGGTCTCTAAATCTTAAAAATTGTTGATCAGCTTTCATGCTTAAAAACTAAGTTTTGCAACTTGTATACTATAATTTAACTTAGTCAAAATATGTTTGAAATAATCATGAGACTCAAATTAGAATTCAAACATAAGATATAAGCATTTGAGTTTTGGGTGCTGAATTTTTATAAGAACCAACAATTATATGGATAAATTCATATAATTGCCCCCTAAGGATATAACAACAAACTCATCAAAGATAGGCTTTTATCATTTCGTCATATAACGAATGTACTGCAAAAAAGAAAAAAGTCACAACATAAAAATAATTTCTGAATTAAGAAAGGAAGGAAAGGAAAGAAAAAAAATAAATTTTATTTTATTAATATTTTAGGTACTCAAAAAAGGTTGAAAATGACTCTAAATAACCTAATTAATTTAGGTTTTTTGAAATTATAAATATACTAATCACCTATGAATATACTAGTAGTGTAGAATGATGATTTCTAATCGCCTAATTAATCTCTACACATTCAAAAGCCTAAATCAAATTAGTAACACCCTAATTTTTATTGCTTGTTTTTCTTGCATGCGCTTAGTTGGTCTTTGAAGTCGAGTGCTAAAGATAAGTGCATAGTCCAATAGTTAGTAGTGGCTAATAAATTGATAGTGTGGATATGAGTAGAGAAACCTTTTACTTTTGGTCCTTAGAAGCTAAATTGATTTATTTTGTGAATTTTATATATTTATAAATTAAAAAATTATTTGAGAAAGAGATTTTTGGAAGAAAATAGAGTTCTATTTGAGAAATTAATTTGGAGTAGTTTTATGAAGTTTATTTAATTTAAAAAAAGTTTGATGTTTATCGATTTCGAGTAAATTATTAAAGTAATCAAGATAATTGTGATGAATGAAAATTTTAGTTTTGAGTGTTCTAAAATAAATATTCTCCATTTATAAATATGTACAAATGACTTAGGATTAGTGATGTTCTAAACAAGTCAAATCAGGATTTTAAAATGCATAAAGGGGAAATTTTAACATCTTTACTTTAAAGAAATTTATGTTTACACCCCAAAATTTCTTTTTGCGCCCCTTTGCGATAAATTAGGCTTGAGGCCCACGGATTCCTTTAGGCTCACATATATCACCCCATAACAATTTCATTCATCTTTATTATTCATTAAATTACACAACACATGCTCTATTTCTTTTTTCTCTTTATCTACCCTATGTTTTCCGGTGACACTTCAAGCCAACTCTGACCACCGTATGATCACCAACAACGGCTTGCAAACACACCCTCATCCATTTTTCACTGTCTCTTTATTTCTACCATCAAAATTATCATCAACCCACTCTTTTGTTGTGGAACTGACATAATATTCCACCCATCTTCGATTGTAGTGCGTAAATAATTGTACTAAAAATTGCACTTACTAATTCCCATGAAAGACTGGAGGGGTCACAAACGGTCCCACTTAATACCCAATCTCCTTAGACAGAATTTTCTATACAATTAATAGCACAATAACTCACAACAGCTACTAAAAATAAAGCTATTAAATAACCAATAAAGAACACCAGAATTTAACGAGGTTTGACTAATTTTGCCTACATCCTCGGACACCACTCAATTAATATTTCGCTCTAGAAATATTACAAAAGGGAGAGAAAGAATACACAAAAGCCCTTATAATTAATTAGGCTCTTGTTTGGGATGGTTTAAAACTAAAGGAGGGGGTTTCCTTATATAAGCTTGGAAGGTCCCCCCATCCCTTCTAAACTTTCCATGTGGGACTTCCCACAAATAACAAATCTCCACCTTGGGAAGTTTCCACATTTTACATCTTCAAAATCTTCTTTCAAATAGTGGTGTCTTCATTTGTTGATCTTCAACTTCTAACAATATTGGTCAAGTCCAAGCAGTGTTGAAACTTGACCGCTGTCACCACCTTTGTCAACATATCTGCAGGACTCTCTGCTGTTGGAATCTTTTGAAGTAGTACTCCACCTTCTTCCAGAATCTCCCATACAAAGTGATGAAGAACATCAATGTGCTTCATCCTTGCATGATAAACTTGGTTCTTTACTAAATGAATGGCACTCTGACTATCGCAATGTATCTCCATCTGCCTTTGCCCAATTCTAAGTTCATCAAGTAGATATTGAAGCTAAATTGCTTCCTTAACAGCCTCTGTAACTGCCATATACTCTGCCTCTGTGGTAGACAAAGCCACTGTTGGTTGTAAGGTAGACTTCCAACTTACTGGTGCTTTAGCAAGAGTAAAGACATAACCAGTAGTTGATCAACGCTTATCCAAATCACTTGCATAGTCCGAATCACAGTATCCAACTACACATTTATCATCTTGTTGGGTCTTCTCAAACATTAATCCAACATCTATAGTGTTCAGAATATATCGCAAAATCCATTTCACAGCTTGGCAATGCTCCTTGCTAGGATCATGCATATATCTGCTGACAACTCCAACTGCTTGTGAAATGTCTGGTCTTGTGTACACCATAGCATACATCAAACTGCCCACAGCATTAGCATACGGTACTTTTTCCATGTATTCCCATTCTGCATCAGTCTTCGGAGACAATGATAAACTGAGCTTGAAATAAGGAGCAAGTGGGGTACTAACTGGTTTTGATTTCTCATTAACCCTAAAGTGCTTCAATACCTTTTTCAGATATTCGTTGTGTCAAACAAAGCCTCCCCAATTTCCTATCTCTGCTTATCTCCATGCCAAGAATCTTCTTAGCTTCTCCTAGATCCTTCATTTCAAATTCCTTCTTTATTTGAGCTTTTAAGTGCTCAATCTCCTTATGACTTCTGGATGCTATCAACATATCATCAACATACAGAAGGAGATAAATGTAGGACCCATCTTATAGCTTGCACAAATATACACATTGGTCATACTGACTTTGTATGTATTTCTGCTCCATCATAAACTTGTCAAATCGTCTATACCACTGCCTTGGAGATTGCTTTAAACCATACAATGATTTTTCAAGTCTGCAAACCATTTTCTCTTTTCCAGCAACTCTAAACCCCTCAGGTTGGGTCATATAGATTTCCTCCTCCAAGTCTCCATGTAAAAATGCATTTTTTACATCCATTTGAGCAAGTTCCAAATCCATTTGTGCCACCAAAGCAAGTAATATTCGAACAGAGGAGTGTTTTACAACTGGGGAAAATACTTCATTATAATCAACTCCCTCTGTTTGAGCATATCCTTTAGCCACCAATCTTGCTTTGTAGTGAACATCACTTTGCCCAGGAAATCCATCTTTCTTTGCATACACCCCTTTGCATCCAATTGCCTTCTTTCCCTTCGGAAGATTGACTAGTCTTCATGTTTGATTCTTATGAAGGGATTGCATTTCATTATTCATTGCAATTTTCCACTTATCTTCTTCTGAACTTTGGACTGCTTCATGATAAGTGCCAGGAATATCTTCAATTGCAATTGGAGATGCATAAGCCACTGTATTTGTATAATACAGAGGAACTTTACTACTTCTTTTTCCTTTACATTTTGCAATTGGCTCTGTCGATGATGAGAGTTGCTGGGGAGGTTCTTGAGTTGTAACCTCTTCTTCACTAGAATCTTTTACTACCATAGGAGTATTTTCATCTGTCTCTGTATTTATAGTTGGGATAACAATTTCTCTATCAAACTCTACCAGCTTTGGAGTTTCCTCTATCGGCTTCACATTCTTCAACATGGCAGACTCATCAAAAGTAACATCCCTGCTATGAATTATCTTCTTTGTTTCCAAGCACCAGAGACAATATCCTTTCACTCCAGATGTGATCCTCATAAATAGAGCCCTTTTAGCTCTTGGATCTAGCTTGGATTTCTTAACATGGTAGAAAACGGTGGATCCAAACACGTGCAAGGAATCATAGTCTGTAGCAGGTTTCCCACACCATTTTTCAAATGGCGTCAGGCCATTGATTCCAGTTGATGGAAAACGATTCACTAAATGACGTGCATACGTCAAAGCTTCAGCCCAAAATTGTTTGCCCAAAACAGCATTGGACAACATGCATCGAACTTTCTCCAACATTGTCCGATTCATGCGTTTTGCCACTCCATTCTGCTACGGTGTTTCCTTGACTGTGAAGTGTCGAACAATACCTTCATCATCACAGACCTTCTGGAAAGGATCATTCTTGTATTCTGTGTCATTATCTGTACGAAGTCGTTTGATTTTCCTGCCTGTTTGAGTTTCAATCATTTTTTTCCATGTAAGGAAAATTTTCAACACTTCATCTTTAGTCTTCATAGTATACACCCACATTTTTCGAGAGAAATCATCCACAAAAGTAACAAAGTAATATTTTCCTCCCAAAGAAGCCATTTTGGAAGGCCCCCATACATCAGAGTGAACATAATCCAGAATCCCTTGTGTATTATGGATTGTAGTCCCAAATCTCACTCTTGTTTGTTTCCCCTTGACACAGTGCTCACAAAAGTCTAATTTGCAAGCACGTTCTCCTTTCAACAATCCTTGCTTTGCAAGTAAGCTCAAGGATTTTTCTCCAGCATGTCCCAAACGTCTATGCCATAATCTGGTAGCTTCCATCTCACTGTCCTCACTAGAAGCTGTTGCAGCAATCCCAATAATTATACTACCATGATAGTAATACAAATTATTGTTCTTTCAAATTCCTTCCGCCAATGTACCAGAGATGACCTTCATTACTCCTTCTCTTGCAATAACTGTGAAACCCTTTGATTCAAGAGTTCCCACAGAAATAAGATTTTTTGTCAAGCTCGGTACATAACGAACATCAGTTAAAGTTCTAACTGATCCATCATGGTTCTTCAAGCATATTGAACCAATCCCAGTGGTGGCACATGGTTCATTATTTGCCGTATAGACATCTCCGCCTTCTAGTTCTTTAAAATCAACAAACCAATCCCGATTGAGACACATATGATGGCTACAAGCAGAATCTAATAGCCATGCACTAGAAGGATTATCAGACGATGCAATAACCAGTGAGAAGTCTGAATCTTCATCACATTCTGCAACATTTGAATTAGAGATAGCTTTCCCCTTTTCTGACTTACTTTTGTTCTTTAACTTCGGGCAATCTTTCTTCCAATGTCCCTTCTCTCAGCAAAATGCACATTCATATTTTGCTATCTTGGTCCTTGACTTAGATCTCCCCTTCTTCCCTCTGATTTGGGATTGTGTTCTTCCCCTAACAACTAGAGCTTCTGTTGTTTCATGTATACTGCTTCTCCTGTCCTTCCTTCTTAGTTCATAACTATATAAAGCAGCACAAACTTCACTAAGGGAGACAACAACTTTATCATGGAGTAGAGTAGTTTCAAGAAACTCAAACTCCTCAGGAAGAGATCCCAACAACATCAGGGTCAAATTTTCATCTTTGAATGTTTCATCCATATTCACAAAATCAGACACAAGCTGATTAAAACAAGTGATGTGATCATTTAGAGTGGTACCGGTAGTATATGTGAATCGAAACAATTTTTTCTTCATATACAGCTTATTTTGACTGATTTTCTTCAAGAATTTCTCCTCCAGTTCCTTCCACAATTTATTTGCAGAAGTCTCCTTACAAAACGCATACTTCTGCTCTCTTGAAAGGCACGACCGGATAGTACCACATGCTAATCGATTGGCCGTCTTCCATTCTTTCTCATCAACTTCTTCTGGTTTCTTCTCTTCAATAGCAATATCTAGCCCTTGTTGAAAAGGAGCATCCAACACCTTACATTGCCACATGCCAAAATGGCCAGTATCGTCAAAAATTTCAACGGACAATTTTGTGTTCCCTACTCTCGTCAAGATAGATGAGGAAGGTTCTACTTTGATGTGGATGATCCCTCTCCATTGGTTTTCTTTTGCTCACTCATTTTGGTAATTAATAGCTATCAATATGCAGAATGCCTGGAGCCTAATGGAATCTTTTCTGATGTGACAGATCAGTCTATACTACAATCACAGAGCATACTTCGAAACCAATTGGCTCTGATACCAATTGTTGTGGAACTGAAATAATATTCCACCCATCTTTGATTGTAGTGCGTAAATAATTGTACTAAAAATTGCACTTACTAATTCCAAGGAAAGACTGGAGGGGTCACAAACGGTCCCACTTAATACCCAATCTCCTTAGATAGAATTTTTTATGCAATTAATAACACTAACTCATAACAGCTACTAAAAATAAAGCTATTAAATAACCAATAAAGAACACCAGAATTTAACGAGGTTCGGCTAATTTTGCCTACGTCCTCGGACACCACTCAATTAATATTTCACTCTAGAAATATTACAAAAGGGAGAGAAAGAATACACAAAAGCCCTTATAATTAATTAGGCTCTTGTTTGGGATGGTTTAAAACTAAAGGAGATGGTTTCCTTATATAAGCTTGGAAGGTCCCCCCCTCCCTTCTAAACTTTCCATGTGAGACTTCCCACAAATAACATCTTTCACCACCACCTATTATCATTAAACATTACCTCCCTTAACCACCATCATTTTTCTTACGAGCCTTACTTCCAAATAGCTAAGAGTATACTTTTTAAACTTTATTTTGTGTTTTATGTCATATTTTTAAGTTTAAGTGGCAAATGTCATACCCTAAACTTTTGAGTTTCTAAAACTTAACCAAATATTACCATAATATTAATTAGTTAATTGTACTTATGAGTTTTGGGAAATATTTGGGCAGCAAAAGTAAGCTCCAAAACACATCATGTTACTCATCTCTTTATGCTACACTTCTTCCTTCTTAAGATCTTCTAGAATATCATGGCACACTAAGAAGAAAAATACCGTGCACGACACCATGCCATCGATTTTACAGCTATCGAGGTTCAGTGGCTATCTTCTTTTCTCAAGGACCTTCATCTCAACTTTACAAGTCCTGTTACTCTATATTGTGTCAATGAATCTGCCATCTGCATTGCCAATACCCATAACATTCCAAGAATAAACGACATATATTGAAATTGATTATCATTTCATTCATAACTATATTCAATATGGATTTTTACGCTTATATGTCCATTGTCAATAACTTGTTAATCTCTTCGCAAGCGTATGGTTGAGTCTCAGTCATTTAGTTAGTTTAACAAAACATCACATTATCTATACCTCCCATGTATCTATGATGTAAGCATTCCACTTTGTAGATAAACTTACAGTTAATCAATCAATACGATTACTAGTTTATTCTTTTCTCTCAATACACATGAGCAATCAATAATAAAGAGAAGACTTAAAGAACCTAACACTAGCAAAACATTATTCATGAATATGCTTTAAAGAAACATTCAGAATGTTTCTTTTCTCAAAGCATGGTTAATTTTAGAAATAAGGAGTTATCCTTGCACATAAAAATTGCCAAGCATTGACAACCACATAAGTTGACTTGTGTATCAGCTCAATTTTTCATCTTCTCATAAACCATTTTCTTTCCATACATTAAGCATTGATAATATTTAACAACACAAAACAACGTATATATAATTCAACACCATACATTGCATAAACATCATTAAGCAAATTAATTAGCTAGAATTTAAATAATCAATAATCAACAAAATCAATATGCACGGTGTAAATTGATAAGCATATCCAAACAAGATTAATCCTAATTTAATTTATTAATCATCAAATAGAAGAAAATATCACAAAGTAAAACACTAATATATGGTAGGTACAACAACTAGAAAAAAAAACCAACAAAAGAGAAAATAAAGCAATTCTCTTCTTCCACATTTCGCTTGAAGTATCTGACAATTAATCAACACGTTCACAATCCGATTCTAAAATCAAAACTAAATTAATTAACGGTTATACATGTATGAGTATTGAATACGATATGATACTAGAACACAAATACGATATGATACAGGTACATGGATGCATGGATATGTCATTATGAAAAATAATAGGACACGGTACCTAAATATATATTAACTAAAAACAAAAAAATACAATTACATTCATGTATATAATATTAAAAATTTTATAATGGTCATTAAATCTTAATCAAATCACATCTATCAATTAGTTGTTACTCAATTGACAACATAGACTGAGATTGTAGGAACTGCCTTGTATTCAATCCTCACTAAACATATTTGTAGGAACTGCTTTGTATTCAATCCTCACTAAAAATAAAGCTATCAAATATTCTCCAAAACTAAGATACTATAAATATATTTTATTCAAACTACAACTAGCTATTTATATTTTGTTGTGAGTCATCTGTATTTTTGTCATGGATGAATAAATAATGTTTATAAGTCATTCATTCTATTACCTCTTAAAACAAAGAATATGTTTATTGATTGTATTTGTGTAATAATGTCTATAAGTCATTCATTCTATTACCTCTCTTAAAACAAAGAATGTGTTTATTGATTGTATTTGTGTTTGATTCAAACCACAACACTAAACTGAGTTCAATCTGTGACACAACTCAAACCTAATCTCTAATATGTAAGAAGTTTATCACATACTCCCTTGCACACATACAAATAGTAAAATTCACTAACCATACCAAGGATAGGACTCATATCCCAACATTTATAAACAAATGCAGTAAATGGTAGTAAGGGTATTTTAGAAAATTAAATCAAATATATGGTAACATTAATGTAAATAACTACACTATTCTTAATATGTGTGAAATTAGGTACATTTACTTATATTTGAAACCGGTAGTAGTATCTTAATGCTTCAATTTTGATCGGTATAATGTGAGATATTAGAGTTTGTGTAAAATACATTTTTAGTGCGCTAGTTCCCGTGAATATTTAGTTTTTAGTCCCATGATTTTTAGTAAAGATTTGTTTTTAGTCTATCTATTCTTTGTTTATTGATTTTTAGTCCATACAACGAATCTACTGTAGATGACATAACACACTTCATTAACAATGTTAAGTTTAGAAGCCTATAAACATCTATTTCATAAAACATAAGGAACAAAATTAATGAAAAATAAACGTAGAGACTAGGAACTAAATATTTGTCAAAATTAATTGACCAAAAATATATTCAATCCGTTATTTTTTTATCCCTGCAAAGTTGTAGAGTTTAAAAAAACCGAATTTTTATTTTGTAAGTTGTTAAGATGGTGCTTCAATTATTGCTGAGTTTAATGTCCTTTAACTATCTTATGTACAAGGATATTGGTAGATAAGTGCTGGTAGTACTCACTTCACAATGGTACAATGTAGATCATGCAGAACCAAAAAAGTAAAATGAAATAAAGGAAAAACTAATCTCGAACCAAATTATGAATTTCAGCTTATTGAAATTCTTGCATTCTGAAAATGACTACATGGAATTCCCATAAAAAAACAGACAACATTTAAGATCAAGTGAGAATCCAACATCATGACAGTCAATATCTACACCAGTTAGGAACTATTCTACAATCATTATTGTTAAGTGATATAATATTCACACCAAATCCTATCCATTTATCTCCTTAATAGTGCAGTTAGACGAGCATCGGTAGATGACAGACAATTAGCTCTTAGAACCAGACCGTACCACACTTGAAAATAAAAACTACAGGACATTAGCCATCAAACACTAGAAAGTAGACAACACCAATCCTACAAAGGAGTCATTTCCTAAGAGTTAGTTCAGCCTTTAGATGAAGTAATCCCCTGATGAAGTAATGGCTCTCGTCAGCTATGAACGCAGCCCATGGTATACCAAACAGGTTCCTATACCCTACAGCCTTGCCTCCTGTGAAAGTGTAATTTCCTTTGTGCCTGCTTATATACTCCTCAGTGGGCCTTGATCTGGCAGCAAATTCATAGTCAACAGTAAAGGATACTGATCCCTTGTCTTGCATTCCTAAGAAAAGCCCAAAGCAATGGGAAGAGTTTAGCTGGTCCATGTAGCAGTGAGCTGACAAGAAAAATCCCTGGCCCCCTAGATGGAATGCCTGGGAGTATATTCGAGCATCAGGAAATAAACGTGCACATTCATCTTTTTTTAGGTCAAGGTATACCACACACTGTGGACGGGGCAATGCAAGTTCAACAACCTTCACAGGGCGGTACTTGTAAGCTCGCTCCACAAAACAACTATAGGTTGTGCCAGCATCCTGTGCAGCTCGAGCCCCTCGTCGATAAGCTGTCTCTGCCTTGAAAAAAAGAGCTTCAAGAATAAACTTTAATGCAAAGTCAGGATGGAAGTCATTGCATGCCAAGGCCTTCTTCAGTTTTCGGCAGCTCATGTATGGAAAACGGATAAGTCTACAAAGGCGTGATCCAAGGACTTGTTGCCGCTCCTCAATTTCCGAATAATGTATCCTAGCCCACTTGAGCACAAAATCATAGACGGAATCCTCAGAAGACACCTGGAGATCATCACTAGAAAGCACTGCTTCTATACCAGCCAAGGGCAAATTCAATGCTTCATTCGCAAGCCTAGATCATTCAAAGAACAAGAAGAACCTTTTATAAGTCATGAGTTTGCAAGACAGGGTAGGAGCCAAGACAGAAGGAAACAAAAAATAAAGGACAAGGAGTAGGGAGCATTGCAGCAATTAATGGTTGACGGAAAAACAGATCACCAAGAACAAAGCATAAACTTGAAGAAAAGAAAAGTTACTTTGGTAAGTCTCTGTAGTGAGTGGCAAGAAATGACTTTGCTGCCTCTATCAGTGGTTTGATTGCATCTGAAATCAAATTGCTTGAAGGAATATCCAAATAAAGTAGAGCAGACTCGGAAGTCATAGGCATTTTCCTCAACACCTTAGTGCAATACCTTATGCATGATGCAACCTCAAATTTATCAGCAACCATTAGTAAATCCAATACCGCAGCAGATGTTGTCCTCGATAAAGTATTGGTATACATAAATTGAAGTAGGTCCATAACAGCAGCCTCTTCTGCTCCATTGGTAATTTAGAAAGGGGGAAAAAAGCTTTAGCTGACTTCTTCACATTTAAAAACCAACATAAGCATTATAAAAGATAAAAACCGGAAGCGGAGGAGGGGGGGAGAAACAGACAGACAAAGCAACAAAAACCTTCAGCTCTCTCTCTCTCTCTCTCACACACACAAATGAACACAACATCTTCTCATTGAAATGTTACCAGAATCATGGATTCGAAGAGTCACATTTTGTTGCCCAGACTCTATCATCCCATTTGAAAACAACTACAAGACAAATCAAAGCAAGTCATTGGAAGTAGGTGTACTTGGAAACAACCTTAAGAATTAAAAAGAAGTAACAACAAAGGAATTTTAGAAAAACGGTGTAGGGCATAGTGCCGCAACATACTTTATAAAAGAATGGGCTTTTAGCTGCAAGAATTGGAGAACTTATATGTATGGTCCTAACTCTTAGAACTTTTGATAAAGTCATGCCCAATGAAGAATCATTTCCATTTGAAACTTCATCGCCTACAATATAATATTGCAATAATAAGAATTGTGTCACAAATTACAAAAGTTACACGCATGTATAAGCATAAATTTATATAGAAACACTATTATGGCACAGATACAGTTTGTAAACAGAGATATTCATTTTCACCTAGCATCTTGTAAGATTATTGTGTCCTGATTATCACTGAAAGCATCCATAAATTATCAGATCACAACCCAAAAAGGTACTCAGGAAGTGTTTTCAAATCACACAACCCAGTTTAACATGTTGGGGTGTAGTTTGTTTTGGTTCGCTTGTACTAATATGACAACAATTATCAACAGCCAAAGCTAATTGGATTCATTACTAACAATGGCCAAAGCACAAACCTACAACCAAGCTCCAATCATTGGGGAAGTAAGGCCAAACCCCTTTCACCACATACACTTCTCAAAACTTCCATTCCTATATTATCCGTAAAAAAAAATCATTCTACATCATTTTCGATTTTGAATACTATTTGCAAAACTCAATGATCGGTTCCTTCCAAATTTTTCCCTTTTTAGTCAAAGTTCACAATTCATATACGTAGCAGATAAACAACAACAATAACAACAAAGTTTTATCTCACTAAGTGGGATCGGCTACATGGATCATACGACGTCATTGTGCCTTATGATAGGCCTGGCCATGGTTAAGGTTTTTGAAAAAACCACACCATAACCAGATCTAATCCAAATAAGTGGTTTGGTTTAAAATTCCAAACCATATTTTCAACCAAACCAATTTGGACTGTACATGCACCGGTTTGGAATCAGTTTAGAAACTGGTTTTGGAGCCACACCAGTTTTTAGGAACCGGTTTTAAACCTAAAACCAGTTTTTAAATTATATCCAAATTTTGAAATCCAATTATTTGAGCCAAAAACTGGTTTTTTAAAATAAATTTTGCAACAAGACATTCTCAAACTTAATTACAGCAGGAAAAATTATAAAGAAACATTTATTTTAGTTCAAATCCTTAAACCGGTTTGATAGTTATAGTAACAAGACATTTCTTAAACTGATTTCTTTATCATTCTCAAAATTTGTTTTAAAATACGTAATTAAGTTGTTGTTTTTTTTTCATAATCATTATGATTCTCAAATATGCATGACCATACCCTATGAATGAGAAACACAAAGTAAATTGAGTTTACAGTACCAGTGATAATATTAACTAAAATTATAAATATACAATAACGGGTGACGCAGCAAGAAATCACTGTAAGTTGTGATGGAGGGAGCTATGGTTTAGTGAGCGACAGATTTGACATTCCCAAACAGGTACCAGGCAGATTTTACAAATTAGGGATTTCTCCTAAACCAGATTTTGGAAATGGAACACCATATGTGATCCATATTTCAATAATGGTGTGGTTCAAGAAACCAAACTTTTTAAAATGGTTTGGATAAAAAAGAAAGGGTTATAAAAATGGTTTTAAAACGAATGGATTGGTTAAGGTGTGGATAGTGATTATATTGGTTTTTTTCATCAGACCTACCCTATCATACATAGAAGCTAAACACATGCAAATATTTATACATTTAATTATATTCAGTATTTAAGTAACACTAACAAACCAAACACAAATTGATTTGTCAGGAAATAAATAGTTGGTCTTAGCCTGTAATTTGATGATAATGATGACAACAAAAACAAGAACAAGAATGATAATAACAACAGATACACATGTAATGTAATCAAAAACCTGAAGGTGAAGCCTCATTCACTGCCACAGCTTCCTCTGCATCTGATAAATAATGAATATCCGAACCCTCGGGTCGCAAGAGAACATCATCGGCTGATTAAAAAAAACAATTGAATTTTCCAGAGACAAAAAAGACGCATTTATCAAACCAAATTTGAAAATTGAATAACGCGTATTATCGTAAAATGGAGTTAATTCGTAGACCTGGATAGAGAACTGAAATTAGGAAATTGATTAGAAATAGTTACCTTTGTTAAGACGGTGCCTGCGTCTCTTGCGATTCGGAGCAGAATCAGTGACGGAATGGAAATGGGAATGGGATTGTGTGGTGGGGATGAAAGAGGGATCGGGTTCAACCTCAATTGTGAGAATTCGGTCTGAGAAATTCAAGTCGTTGAATGCGAAAGCGAAGCTAGTTTCAGTTTCAGTTTCAGAAACAACAACATCATCGGTCTCTCCCATTTTCAAAATATTTAATTTCCTATTTGTATGTGGCGAAAAAGAAACCAAGGGGTTTTTGTTTTGATCACTTGCAGTTGCAGAGAAGTAACTAACAAGCCAACACCCTTTTTCTTTTGGGCGGAAAACATAGTTTGTTGACACCTTATATACTGTATACGAGTGGAGAGGACCACACGCACCCTCCTCTATAAAACTAATTAAAATATTAATTAAATTAATATTATTTAAATTATTATTATATAATTTAAAAGATTAAACGGTTCTATCTCACCCACAAAAACATTAAAATATTGCCTATTTAAGTAAAGGACAGAGCTACTTACTAGTTAAAGCATTTAATTGACATCTATCTTGCTTTCTAAATAAGATAAAATTAAATAAGTCTTTAAAATATTTTATATTAAAAAAATCATTTTACGTTTTCTTTTGGTTAGTGCAAAAATATTTAATATCAAAGAAACTTTTTTATTATTAAAAAATTGGAAGAATAAAAAACTTAATCATATTTACAGAGAAATATATATATATATATATATATATATATATAATTAGTTGAAATAATTTTTTAGCCTTTTCTATAGAATAAAAATACTGAAATGTAGCCTTAAAAAATTACTGAAATTTCAACCCAAAACCTCGTGTATACCTTTTATATATACAGCAGTACTAAAACAACTCTAGTGATGTTTTGAAATTAATTGATTTTTTTAAAATGAGAAAAGCAATATAAATATATAATGGTAATAAAATGCACATTTACTTATATGATTTTTCAGTATCAATTCCATTTTTCTTAAAAGTAGCCAGATACCGGTGCAACATATTTTTAATATTGTGTATATGATTTTTATTTTATTCTATAATATTAAAATAATTTACTAAAAAAATTAAAGCCTTCTATATTTAACTAAACAAAAAATTGATGTATTAATTGATATTTGAAATAAGTATCGCAACAAGATAGAATATGTTTTGCTCTCCTCGTCCCCTTGCCCATCATGGTGGGTTTGTTCCTATTGGGTTAGGGAAAGTGGAATCTTACCATACTTTATTTTTTTTATTTTAATAACTTAAATATGTAATTTCAAATAAATAATATTTATAATATATTTTAATTAAAATAATATATAAGATTTCCCAACCATGAGAACGTTGCATGGATCGTTACATGAGTGTCTTAAAGATTTTCTATTATAAAAAAATTTAAATTAGTATTATAGAATAAATATAAGTTTTTGCTTCTAGTTTTTAAAAAATAACTAATGTATTTTTATTTTATATCAAGTACTACACTAGTTAGCTTAATCATAAAATATTTATGTATACATATTATTCCTCCAATTTTAATTATATTTCAAATTTTAAATTAGGTATGACAGTTGTATGTGAATCCGCAAGGACCGATCAATCCTCGTTCTGAGTTTGACAGGTAAATTCCATTTTAATCGAGGATAAACCAAAATCTGCCTCAACCCTGCCCTAAACTTTGATAGGGATAGGTGTGATATGCAACTACCCTCCCTCACTCGATATACAAATTCAATAATTATAATAACAATTAAACAAAAATGATAAGTTTATGACATTTATGTAACAGTCCATGCAACGTTCTCATTGTGGGTCTGTCTAGTACAGTATTACTCTTAATGTGTACCCGTGTGAAGACTTGCTATCATCTATATCCATAATTTGTGAGATTAAATCATCAGTATATTCACACACTAGCCTTAATGTATTTACATGTCCCAATATAAATACTTAATTAGGGACATTTTGGGAATAATTCTCATATGACCTATTATTCCAAGATAAATAGTTTTAAATCAATCTTAAAACTAAAAATATTTATTTTATTGATAAGTTAAAATTGATACATTAATAGCCCGTAGTGCATACACCAATAGTTCCTCCTAGGCCGACATCGTAGCCGGACCCATCCATATGTAGGCCAAGGTTAGCTAAATGTTGGACTTCCTGGGCTCTTAGTATGTTACTTCTTTTTTGGGCGTCATTTTTTCCTCTAAAGCATCCATTATCTTTAGAGTCAAATTTAAATTCCCAACCTTAGCAGCTAGGATGCTTATTTCCTTTGCTACAAATCTTAACCTCCTTGCTTCAGAAGGGAACTATTCTTAATGGCAGCAGTAGCATATGTAAGCATATGTAAGAGCAAGAGAAGTATTATTCAGATAATCATCCCGACGAGAGGAATCCCCCAGGAAAGCTATGTGAGAGATCTTGCTAAATTTTGAAAGTTCACCAAGAGCATGGACCATCCCCCTTAACTCCAACGAGAGCCCATCTCTTTATCATCATTGCCTGTAAAGTATTTAGATGCTAAACTTATCAGTTCGACATGGACCTAGAAGTATTGATCTCTTGCCTTCTTTATAATCCAGTTGATTTGGTGTGCTACGACATTTGTCTTTATTAAATTGATAGCCATGACTTGAGGGGAATTTGTTCTAGATAAACAACATCGCGATTAAGGTTTCAATGGCGAGGAAAATGATGTATATATATCTTCCAGGTACCACTCCATTTCTTAATGGTTCATTGTCCTCCATGAGCATCAAACTTTAGCGTTTGGTAGCCAAGGTAGTGTCATCGTAAAGTTGTATGATAACCACTTTGAACAATCTAAAGAAGTTTCATTGGCCCTACTCGTGGCTCCTGCTAGGATGACACCAATGACCACGACGATGACTCTGAAATAATCTTCACTGATTCGTCGCTTAAAGGATTATCCTTCTATCCCATTTTGCTAAGTTAAAGGGCAAGAATTTAAAGGTTAAGTACGAAAACGAGGATGGTGTATGGGCTACCTCGAGAGAGGACGACACGTACAGTTGTTTTTGTATGAGCTAGCGAATTGAAAACCTTACACTAGAAAAATCTCCAATGTTAGAGTGGTGGAGGTTCGATAGGCAAATAAGTGATAAATGAAGATAAGTGACCCCCTATTTATAGGCAAGGCCGAAGGTCTAAAGGGGCACGAGAATAATTTTTTAAGGTACGCTCACCAACCCCGCTTAAGCTTCGATATTAATTTATCCAATATTGACTTGAGCGTCAGAGTGTCTTTACATGTGACGCCCTATTTCACCCCACAACGTGAGATACTGGTGTGTTGGTTGGATAGATTGACAATCAGAACTCTTTGTTTCCCATTGGATTAAGAGACATAATACTGGATCTCTATTGGATTAGTGTTACACATAAAGAGAGAATCACCTCGTATCGAGACCAAACATTTTGTCCCTCATACCAGACAGATCAAAGGTGATCTTTAATGAACTTCCTAAAGAATATGATGCTCTTGAAACTTCTTGTCTCACAAGAAGTGAAGCCTATTCAGTGGATGAGATAAAGGCCTTTTTATGCATCAAGAAAAGATACTTGAAATGAGAAAACAAAACGACTTTGTTCAAATGTAGGTTAATCTTGCTCATAATTCCTCTACAACCAAGAAAGGATTCTCAAATCCATCAAGAGGAAAATGATCTAGTTATGGTCAATCTAGAGGATGTGACAAATTTAGAAAATCAATTATAGAAATGTTTCTAGCAGTTGTAGATCAAGAATTTAATGTCGATTATGTGGAAACCTAGTCACATTGCTTATCACAACTAGTACAGGTTTGATGAGAAATTAGTTGAACCAAACTCAATCAAAGGCTGATGCATCCTAAAATTTTAACTAGAAACCTCAAGCCATGATCACAAGAACCACTAACTGTGACGTCCTTCGTCATTTTACATTTATTTCTACTCGTTTTATTGATTTTCACCATAAATTTTTCACAATTAAATTTAATTAAGTTCTAATTTAAGAAAATATTCATTTTTACTAAAAAGTCCTAAAACAATAATTAAATAACACTTTAAAACTCAAAAACCCATTTAATTTTGGAAAGAAACTAAAAGCTGAAACAGAGGGTCTGGCGCTACGCGTGAGCATCCCTATACAGCCCTGACATTGCGCGCCAGGCTGACGCTGCGCATCAGTTTGACAGTAATAGCACCTGATACTGTTACACATTTTAGGCTAATCGACCAACTTCTAACCTACCCAATTAGCCCGTTTTAGGTCCGATTGCCATGAAACTTCATGGGCCATATGTTTTCCTCATTACAGAACTGTTGGTGTCATTCGTTCGCCAAAATTCCAATATATGCACAAGTTATGCACAAAATACAGTTTAACCTCTTTTAGTGCAAAACCCTTACACCAAACACCCTAAATGGGTTCCAATTGGCCCAAGACCAATACACACAGTTTCTAAATGTCCTAGAGGACCTATTGATACCTTCCAGGGGTCCTGAAACTTACCAAATCTCGAAATCACCTATTCAGTTCCTTGGTTTTACATGAAAAACCCTATATGCAAACTTCTAAGATCAATCAAGCGTCAATCAATTATCAATCATATCACACACAACAATCATGCACATAGCAGTACCTGCCCATAATCACAATCAATCATACAACGGTGGCTCCGTGCCATGGTTCACAATATGCATCAATTACCAACAACATCATCATTTCCTTCATATCATCATCATATCACATACCAATTATAAACCCATCATCATTATACATTATCAATATATCACGCTTCAATTATAAATTCATCACATCTGATATCACACTACAATCCCATTAAGCATAAACTACACTAATTCATCAAACACATAAGGCATAACATGTTATTACATATACTAAATACATAGCATGACCAATACATTTCTTTCTTCCTTGGCATCAACCCTCTGCTTGGCGCACCTTTGGGGCATTGACATTCTCCCTGTCACTGGTCACTAAGAAATAAATAAACCACAGCAAGGGTGAGTGTTTGATATATCATAATTAGTATAGAATGATAAGTAAATATTAAAAGTACCTGATTAACTAAAGTACTATAACTCTTATTAATTTATCATTTTCCTTCTACATTTATAGCTCCATTCATCATCATCATAACTCATATATACAGTCACCTAAATTCCACCTCATTTTCTAATCAACTCAATATCCTTGATATTATCTATCGCATTCTATAATCATCATAAATCCTAAAACTCTTCATCAAACATTTGTCAATCATCAATTTTATCATGAACATCACAAGTAGTAATTCACCTTCCATCATCAAACATATAACCATATATTTCACAACTAACTCGCATGCATCTGACTCCTAGTATCCGGATACCTAAGGATCCGTCTTCAGCTGGGAGTCTGACTTGACATCTCGTGAACCCGACTTGGTTCACCAAGCTTGGCTCTCCACCTCAACCATTGGGTCTGACTTAACCACTAGGTAGCTCAATTGGGCACAAAGGTCACAAGAGTCGGAAAATGAGGGGCTATACATACCGTTGGCCGTCCCACACCACATAATCACGTATAATAGCATATCAAGTATGGCATAATATCAACAAATCTCACATACAACTGTCAGAAACTGACGTGTAATCACATCACAGGGTGGCCGACTTGTTAAACCCCACCAATACAATGCCATTATCTATCAATTCATCATTTAAATCATTAATTTCAATCCATTTAATAATAATTTCATTGCATATCTCATAATTTCCATCTCTTTCTTATTTAATAATTACCAACACGTATATATCATATACATATATTTATATAAATATTATCCAGTTAATCTACGGGCCATTTAATGCTCCTAACTTAACTTATAATTTTCCCATAACCCATTTGCATATCCATTCTAATTAATTATGACCCGAACACCTCCTTACCTCGATTCCAAGCTTCAACGTTTGTTCTTGGTGTCGATTGCGTCCTCCGGTCACTTGATTCACCGTTCCTCTTCCATACTCGACGCCCACTTCATCGATTGCTCGTCCAATGCTCGTTCTGGCACCTATGGTTACCGAAACACCGGTCTAATTAGTACATTACCTTCCTAATCCTTCCAAACACATAATCCCAACTTCCACAACACTAAAACTCAAAATCAAAGTCCCAATCATCACATGCATACATGGTTTCAAAGAAGGAGAAGAAGAGGAGAATAAGAAACTTAGAAATGGAGTCCCCACACGACTTACCTTACTTCCCAAGGTCCAAAACCATCAAAAATTCACAACCTTTCCAAGATCCTAGCCAAATCGCATCAAAGAGAGAGGAAAATAGAAGAAGAAGCTCGTTGGTTCAGTGTTTGTATGTCCCTATTTTAATCTAATCGTGACACTAACGCTACGCGTCCTACTGCAATTTCTTTGAAATTTCATTCTAAATTCCATTTTAAATTCTCATTTTCTTTCAAGTACACCTTCTTTAAGCCATATATTATTTTAAAATCCCATTTCTCTTAATTCTAACTTAATTTATTATTTATTTATATTTTCTCATTTAATTTTACCAAGGATGTTACACTAACCATTTGACAAATGATCTCAATAATCTCATGATCAGATCTTACTATCATGGCCCAGAAAGAGTTCATGTTGGTAATGGTCATGATTTGGATATTACTTATATTGGCAATTCAAATATTATATCTTCTAAGTCTCCTATTGTTTTTATTAAAGAACCTATTGCATGTTCCAAATATAACTAAGAACCTAATTAATGTATCTCAATTTGTTAAAGATAAAAAAGGTTATTTTTGAGTTTCATGTTGACTCGTGCCTTGTGAAATGTCAGGAAACCAGGAAAATTCTTCTACAAGAACAAATTAAAAATAGGTTGTATGTTTTTTTTATCAATTGCAACTTATGCATCCTTCCATATCAAATCCTAAGTCTATTTTTTTATAATTTTAATGTCTCCTTCTAACACTCTAGGTTAGCCCATTGCTCATTGAATATTGCAAGACATGTTATGAGACAATGTAAGATACCCGTTCAAGTGAATAATTATATGCAATTTATTTGTTCCTCTTACTATTTAGGGAAGACTCACAAACTCCCTTTTTCAATATCTATTACTGTCTATAATGAACCTCTTGAATTGGTTTATTATGATATCTGGGGTCTTTCCTCTATTCCTAATAAAAAGGGTTATAAATATTATATCTTTTTTAGATGCTTTCTTCAAGTTCTCTTGGATCTATTTATTGCATAACAAATCTAAGTTTTTATCAACTTTTGTTAAATTTAAAATGATGGTTGGATTACAACTTAGTGAAAAGATCAAAACTATTCATAATGATGTTAGAAATGAGTATATGGCTTTCTCAAAATATCTCACTGGTAATGACATCTTCATATACTTAATGGTGCTTATACTCATTAGATAATACTGAAATTGGTCTGACTTTACTTATGGACTCTTGTCTACCCTTCAATTGTTGGTGTGATATTTTTGCTACTGTTACTTTTGTGATAAATAGAATTCCTTATCATGTGATAAATTTCAAATCTTCTTTTGAAATGTTATTTGATAAAAAAAACTCATATTGCAATGTTTTTAAACCCTTTGGATGTGGTTGTTTTCCTTACATCAGACATTACATTAAGCATAAACTGGACTTCAGGGTTTAAGGGTGTATTTTCATATGATACAGTTAATCTCATAAAGGTTATAAATGTCTAAACCCTCAAGGGAATATGTTTATGGTGAGATATGTTATCTTTAATGAACATAATTTTCCTCCCTAACTTAATTCCTCTTCTTTTCATACTAAATTTGTTGTTTCTACTAATAACACTTCATTGCCTATTATACTTGTCATATATAGTTTGTTTAATGATATTCCTAATGTTGGTAATCCCCTTATCCTTATTATGCCCATTAGTACTTCTCCTTTAATTGAAATTGTTATTCAAGATATTGACCTTTTTGAACCAAGTTCTACATATATTTCTCCTACTACTATGATTGAGGCAACTCCAAATCTTGGTAGAACTATTATTATAAAGACCCTTCTTCAACTAAACCAACAAACACTCAAGTAATGGTAATAGGGGCTAAGGCAAAAGTGTTCAAACCAAGAGTTTTGTTGGCAAAAATTAAACCAAAACTTGTTGGCTCAGCTCTTCAATGTCCATTGTTAAAGCTATATATGTTGTTGCTGGTAGATGTTGATATTCATCTCAGTCATATCCCAATACGTTGTGATAACACTAGTGCTATCAACTTAGCAAAGAACCATGTTATACACTCTAGAACTAAACATATAGAAGTTAGGCATCATTTTATCTATAATATGTGCATAATGTGGTTGTGTGCTTGAATTTATGGAATCATCTAAACAATTGGAAGATATTTTTACTAAGCCTTTTCCTAAAGATTTTTTTTCATAAGACATAGATTAGGATTGATGAATCAATATGTGTATGGATTAATCATGTATGTTTTCTAACATGAGCAACAAAAAAAGGGTTTGTAACACAACAAACAGGTATTTAGAGAAATTAAATAAAGAGGTTCATAAGTTCTAGTTTAGCCTGTTTGAATTGGACATTGTGTGATGTAGACAAGTTAATATACTCAAGCATTTCTTAATTGGTTAACATCATGCCTATAGTTATGTTGGATGAGAGTGAGACAACTGGAGGTGTTGCGGATGTAAATAGGAGTGTCAAAACTGCGTTGAATAGGAGACTGGATTTTGGAGTGAATGATAGGGCAACAAATAAGGAAGATGCATAGGTGGTGAATTATAGGTTGATGCAAAAGGAAATATAATGCTAAAGACTTAGTTTGAAACAATAAAACTTATGAGACTAACATAAAACAAACAAAAAAGATAAATAATCTAAGTAGTGATATTTATCATTATTAATAACATAACATAATTTAAGTAAAAACTTAAAACAAAATAATATTGTGAGGAAGAAAATGATATAATAAATGATGATGACGATAACAACAATGATGATGATACATAATTCTCTTAAGGAGAATACATTGACCAAGAGTAAGTCTTTCCCTGCTTTGTAACTTGTAAGTAAAATATAAATTAAATTAATCTATAAATTTTTTATGATAGTATATTATCACCATACAATTAAAATATTATAAAATAAATTTATATTGTAAGAACAAAATTATAATACCAATAAATTGAAATAATATGAAAATATTAATTATAAAATTAATGCATGAGAAGATTTTATTAATCCTGAAATATTATAAAATTTTAAACCAAATAGTATTATATAAAGTTAAGTCACGTATAACAATTTTTATATATCATATCTTTATATATATATATATATATATATATATATATATATATATATAATATCCAGCTTAATGACTATATGTTAATATTCACTCCTGATTTTTTTTAAAAATTATTCACCCCTGAAAATTAATTTTAATATATAAAAACATATTTAATGGTAATTTTTTTTCAAAAAATCCTCACTATGAAAACAAGTGGTACTCACTACTCACATTTTTTTTTCATTTTGTATTTTGAAAAATTGGATGTTAAAGAAGGCAGAATTTTAATTGGTATATTGCCTAGAAGTTTCATAAAAAAGGCTGAGCTGTTTTATTTTTTTGTTTATATTTCTCATCCACAAACGACGATCGACGAAGGGCTCAAACCTCCACCGTAGCAGTTTCCCCTTTCTCCTTCGATCTTCTCCGTTTCGATTCCGAAAATGAACGACTCAGATGTCTCCAAGCAAATCCAGCAGATGGTCAGATTCATCCGCCAGGAAGCTGAAGAGAAAGCCAACGAGATCGCTGTCTCCGCCGAAGAAGTACCCATTCCGATCCATCTCGTTTGAATCCATTCACCATCGAAATCGTTACTTTACTTGTTCTGAATTATACGTTTTTTCTATCTTTCAGGAATTCAACATCGAGAAGTTGCAGTTGGTTGAAGCCGACAAGAAGAAGATCCGCCAAGAGTACGAGCGCAAGGAGAAGCAAGTTGATATTCGAAAGAAGATGTAACTTACTTTATCCTTCTCTGTATTTTTTCTTTTATCGGTAAATTAGAAAAAAATAAATTCACATCACGATTTTATCTGTCGTCGTTTATATGTTTGTGGAAATGGTTATGGTGATGAATTCTACCCTCTGCGTGATAGTGACACAAAGATTAGTGGCTATTGTGCTTAATAATGTTTTTAAAATTAGACTGGTCGGTCACTGAATCAGATAAAGCACGTGTTGAAGCGAAATATGGTATAACCGAAGATCTAACAGTGATTGAACCTGTTGCAATAAAGAGTTAAGCCAGACTAATCACATAGTTGGTTTACTGTCCGTTCAACCGGTCGGATTAGCCAGTTTGGTCTAGTTGTGATAATAACAGACTGCTTACTACTAAAGCTTGACTCGGTCGAAGTTTAGCGGATCCTACTGGTACTATTCATATAGTGAAAACTGTGTCTAACCCATTATTTACTTATGATTCATAAGTAAACATTATGATGAAAAGAAAATTACTTTGTTGACTAACGAGTTAAGATAGTGAGTTTAGTTTTGGAGGATTAGTTTGCTTCTCGCTGTGAAATGTTGATATGTATCTTAATTCTCTAACTTAACAAAATGGTGATGGTAGTTGTGATAATTGAAGTTTGATGACACAATTGTTTGTTGCAGTGAGTACTCTATGCAATTGAATGCTTCTCGGATAAAAGTTCTCCAAGCTCAAGATGATTTGATTAATAACATGAAAGAGGCAGCATCAAAGGAACTGTTGAACGTGAACCGTGATCATCATCTGTACACTAACCTTTTAAAAGCCCTCATTGTTCAGGTAAGATTTTCAAATTGTACTTTGTGCACCTAAGTACTTTTATTACAATTATTTCTCACATTTTCTTTTTGTGTAGCTAGTAGCAACTTGCATGCTGACAATGGATGTCAGTTCTTATTTATTTATTGTGACTTAATTTTGTATTTGTGATGGTACTATTTTATGTATAACTAGTATGCTCATAAAAAGGTTTTTGCAATTATATGTTGACACTGATGAACCAATGCCTTTGTTCCAAAATCATAGCTAATTGCTTACTGCTCACATCTCACCGACCACAATTTGTACTTGATTTCATGAGTTCAATGCCTAACCTCTTGTTTCGCTTCCCTTTTGGTCCAGTTTACTAGGCCTTCTTAAATTTTCTTGGCATGTAATATAAGGATCGTATCTGTTTTTTTCTCACAGTACCTATCTGTGTGTAGGCTGGCAAAATTTTTATATATTTATCATGTGTTAATTCTGTATTATTTGAGATGTTGCTGTTGTATGTATAACTAGTAACTAGTGTGTTAACAAGGAGATGTATCATCGTTTCAAAACATAATTATTTGCTGACATGGCACTGATCACTGTCCTTAACATGATGTGTTTGATGTTACATGTTTTCAGTTCCTAAGTATCTTGTTTCACAAATCTATGTTATTGTATGGGCCACTTACAATGCGTGCATGCACTCATAATATAATACAAGGATTTTATTTGACAGAGTTTGCTGAGACTGAAAGAGCCTTCTGTCTTGTTGCGATGTCGGAAAGATGATAAGCATTTGGTTGAGCATGTATTGGATTCAGCTGCACAAGAATACGCTGAGAAGGAAAATGTTGAGCCACCGGAGATCATTATTGACGATGTGTATCTTCCTTCTGCCCCCAGCCACCATGATTCCCATGATCCCTACTGGTAATGTTATCGTTATAATTAAATCCTGACTGTGTACTGAGCTTCAGCTACCAGCTCATGCTCAAAACTATCATGTGGGATTTTGAAGAAGGAGCTTGTTATAAAATTGAGTGGCACTGTTTAGTCAGAGCCTTGTTTCTTTTTCTCACTTGTCCTTTACCTTCATTTTTCTTGATTGGCTGTGTATTATGTTTTGGTCAAAATTTAGAACCTTGGGTTACTAATTATTATTTATAAAGGTAGCTCGTTATGTAGTCAACTATGCATGCTATTGCTTCTTGAAATTGTATTATCTGTCTATCCTCATTGATATTGAGAATTAAGTTTCAATATGCTTGATTGATTATATACGTCAATTTTTCAGCTCTGGAGGGGTGGTGTTGGCTTCTCGAGATGGAAAGATTGTCTGTGAAAATACCCTTGATGCACGTCTGGATGTAGTGTTCCGAAAAAAACTCCCAGAGGTAATTTTGGCTATGAAATATTGGACTTTTGTTTCTGGTCATTAGCACTTCCCATGTCTTCTCATTTATGTTAGATCTTTCCTGACTTATTGTTTTTTTTTTTTTTTTTACTTTTAAGTGTTAAACTAGAAAGATTGTGACGTAGGTCATGGTTCTTCATGTATTTTCCTCAAATGTTAAAAAATATTGGACTTTTATATTGAAGGATTTCAATATTGAATTTACATACTTTAAGCTGAATTATGCACTGTGAGGAACAACAAGGACATATAAGTTATTACTATAGTTAGGTAACTATGAAGGGTCAAGGGTGTTGAGAGGGATATTAGGATTAAGATTTGCTGTTGAACAAGCAAAGGGGGTGGAGTTCGTCAAACTAAAACTCTGCAAACTATCAATTCAGATGACTTCTATCATTTTGATTGACTTAAGATTTTTTCTTTGGGTAATGGCTGCGCCTAATTCCTTTATATTGTCCAAGTGTCTGTTAGGCTCATCCTAATATCCTTGATATTATATATCTGAATTATTTCTCTTTAAATACCTATGTTGTATCTTTAGAATATTTTAGGGTATTTTAGAGAAGATCTATCAGTCAGGAGATTAATTTCTAAATTTCTATGTTTTCATATTTCCTATTAGTATACATGGGATGTGTGTTTTTTACATCTTGTAATACATCGGACTATACAAATAAATATTATTCAAAGTCTCTTATCCCTTTATTTTTTTCTTCTATGCCTAAAATTTTGAAATTTCAACACAGGTATTCGCTCAGTTTGCAGAGAAAAAAAAAACGCATATTAAAAAATTTAATCATTTTTGTTAATTTTCATAAAATAACTAGTTGTTTTACTATTTGGTCCTTCATTAATACTCCCTCTCTCATAACATGAGTGAGAATTTTTTACATTAATGTTGAGTGGATTAATAAGAGTATTTTTAAAAGAAATCAATTAATACTGTCTTGAAAATTTAAGTGGACATATAAATAGAAACAGTTTTTACCTCTAGGTGTACAATTAAATAGAAACAGAGGGAGTATTCCCATTTTTGTCTCCTTCCTGAATAGAGATACCCCATCTTACCATTATTGCTTAACTTTTGTCTCCTTCCACTACTTGTGCAATTCTTTTAAAAAAATTTGAAGTTTTGTTTAGTCAATATTTTATGTGCAATAGTTTCATCTTAGCATCAATTAATGTCTTGCATGTTCTCCATTTTTAAAAGAAAAAAAATGCTCAGTTGCACTTTTTAGTTTTCTAACTAAGGTATTTGTGTTACCCCGAATTTAAATTATGTGAATTTTGTCTCTCACCTTTTGCAAGTGTGTGAGGTGACTTGTCACCATCCCTAAGGGTATGTGATCATCGACATTACATTTCTGTTAACAATTTGGACAACAAATGAAATTTGCACTAGTAAAAGTTGAGAATTAAAATTGCACAAGCGTCATTGCTGGGACACAAGTGTAATTAAGGGGAAAGTCTTGCTTAACTATATGTACGTGTACAGTTCTGAAGTTTGTTGTTCCTTATTGCAGATCCGCAAGCAGCTCTTTGGACAAGCTGCTGCTTAAAGACTTCGGTTGTATTGTTTCGTTGGCCCCAGAGTATTTATATTTTACTGCAGAGATTGTTTGTGCCTGGATATTGTGCCATTGCTCTATAATCTTAGTATTATTGTCCTTAAATAACTTCATTTTTTTGGGTGTCAGTCAGTCACTTTCGCGTATCGTATTTGATGTGGCATGCGATGGTCCAAAAATTTAGGATAAATATTTTCAATTTAATAATAAGTGCTAGCTACAGTGCGTACTGCTTTTAGCAAATACATTGAACATTGCTATCAACGCTGGTATTGGTACAACTCTTCTCTATTTGGTGTTCCGCGTGAAAAATTAGTAATAATTTATACATGGATTCAGTCTATTCATCATAAACTTCATTCTGTCCCGCTACCCTTGAGTTGTGCCAAAAGTTATATTGAGTGTTAAGAGAATCGCACATTAGAGCTGCCAATTTAGGTTGCTCTGCTAGTACCGGTTTGAATGTGCTGGAAAAAAGCCTAGCATTTTATTTTTTTTTAAAAAAGAAAACAGCATTTTCCTTCAAAAATTAAAGGTTTCAATAAAATTGGATTTTTTTTAAGTCTGCGCTTAAATAAATCTGTAAAAACCTAGGTTGAGTGGAGGGATGTAAATAGGATGGGTACAGGGAGTATATTAATTGTATCTGTATCAGTTAAATTTTGTGGGTACCTGTATTTATAGATAGTTATAATGGGTATCCACTATAATAAACAAGAAAATAATATATAATGTAATAAATATAATATTATATTAGGATGAAATAATATAATATTATATAATATGATTATACCTTAGAACATTAAAAATATTAATATTTAAATATATTTAATTAAAAACAAATGTTTATAGGTACGCAGATATACTTGTGCGAGTAATACCCGTGGACACCTTTTTGTCAAGCCTAGTTGAGTGCGTGCTAGGGTTCTATGGTCAAAAAAAATCATGCACACACATAAGTATGTTTAAGTGATTTAATTATTTGTGAAATGTATCGGTTGGTGGCTTTTTTCTTAAAATTATTCTTCTATAAATTCAAAACTTAAAAGTTTCACAAATCTGAATCAAACTAAATTTTTTATAAATAAATAGTTTCTAAAAAGCAAAAAAAAAATGGATCGTTCACATATGTCTATAGTCTGCATAAGATTGGGTCAAGTTTTCAATTTCATGTATGAATGACAAATAGGATTTTTGATCTCTTAGAAAATTTATTACTCATATGTGCTAGCCCAAATAAGGTATGAGAGTTCAAAACTGAATCGAAGCACTCAAATATGAAAATTATCAAAGAATGGGACGACTTATACAGTAGCTTGATTGGCTTCGTCGAATAATCTGGGTAGAAACTGGTGGATTGTGCCGCCCTCATCTTTGAGGAAAGCTCTGATCAAAGATAAAAGGTGGGTTCTGCCAAGCTAGCTTGTTGCTATCATGTTCATGGTGGTTGTTCTTGAAATCCATTGTCATACCTACGTTAAAATTTCCTTCTTCCTTGAGAGTTTACCCTAGGCTAGATGGGATGTTTGGAAGTGATAGTCTGTGTGTACAAGCAAGCCTTGTTCGTTGATGTCCTTTTATTTGGCCTTGTGTATTGTCCCGTTTGGGCTATTGGGCCATTCCTATTTGTTGAATATGCTGCTTACCAAAAAAAAAAGAATTTGCATGTTTTTCTTGTTATTTGTTTAAATTTTTGGCTCTTAGAATTAAAAACTAAACCATAGTAACTCATAATGCATCATCAATATATTTTTCTTATTAAACTACATCTAACTTTTTTAAAACACTTACTTCTTATTTACGGGCCCTTTGTCAAGGGACTTAGCTTGATAGGTTAAGTGAAGTGTGTGTGTGTGTGTTATAAACCTCAACTAAAAGATAATCCTTTGAGACGTAGAGATCATTAAAGTAAATATTGTCATTAAATTACATTGAAATTTCTTTGAACACCTACTCGCTCTTAATTATGGGATCCTTATGCAAGGAGGTCTAATTCGGTTGGTTAAGTAAAGTGTGTGTATTGTTGTAAATCCCAATCTTAAACTAATCCATTGGATACATAAAATCACTAAAAATGTGAGTCTTGCCTCTCCCAGCAAAAGCCTTTTCAATATATACGACATGATTCGGACCACTAAAAACATGCGTAAAAGACCTATCAATTTGCCTATTAGGGTGAACTTTGTTGGTATTTTTTATTCTCTAAACATAAAACGCAAATTTCCACTTATATCAACGAGGATAGTTTTCTTTTTATAAATAAATATTTTTAAAAAATGGGTCGTTCACATAAGTTTGTAACTTGTATAAGGTCGGGTTTGGGTTTTCAATTTCGTGCCCAAGTATCAAGCGGATTTTTTTGAGCCAATCCTTATAAAATCTGCTATCCATATGGGTTATTGCAAATAAGGATGAGGAGTCTGAATATCCCGCTCTTTCACATTATGAGTGTTTGAAACTCAATTGACCATTTAGTCGTACTTAAAATTGAATGCATTGAAAAAGTCGCATGTTTTAGTTATTACTTGCTTAAGTTTTTATTATTATTTGTTTCAATTTTTGCCTCCTAGTATTAAGAGTTGAACTATACTAACTCGTAAGGCATCATTAATATATTTTCATATTTTCCTTATTAAATTACATAGTTTTTTTTTTCAACACTTACTCCCCCGTAATAACGAGATCTCTTGTAAAGGGGTCAACCTCGGTTGAGCGCGAGTCATCAGCTCGCGTTGACTACGTCCCTGCCCTTTATACACACCATCCGTCGCTCCTACCGATTGAATGGTCCGGTGAAGTGTTCGAATTGTAGCAACGTGGGCGGTTCACTGCCTGCGACGTTGTGACAAGTCCACTGAACCTTATCATTTAAAGGAAGGAGAAGTCGTAACGAGGTTTTCGTAGGTGAACCTGCGGAAGGATCATTGTCGATGCCTTGCAAAATAGTTCAACTGAAACATTTTCGATACACATAACATAATTTGAACCTTTAACAACGTTGCTTAAAAGGCTCATCTATTTTCCAACTGTGTTAGACTTTGTTGGTGATTTTTTATTCAATAAACTTATTTTTCTTTAAACTTAAAACTTAAAATTCCACTTATCTCAATATGAGTAGTTTTTTATAAATATATAATTTTAAAAAAAAAAGAAAATGGTATTCTGTATAAAGATGTAACTCACATAAGGGTAGGTTAGAATTTTAATTTCATGCCCTAATAACAAGTGAAGGTTTTTAGCTCGACCTTATAAAATTCACTACCCATACGGGCTAATGCAAATAAGGTCGGGCCGACCGAATTATATGCTTTTTCAAACTTTGAGTGTTTGAAACCAACTCAAATCATTTAGTCATACCCAAAATTAAATGCCCAAAAAGAGTTGCATGTTTTAATTGCTAGTTGTTTAGGTTTTTATTGCTATTTGTTTGAGTTTTTGGCTTTTGATATTTAAAATTGAACTATACTAACTTAACACATCATCAATATATTTTCCTTATTAAATTAAATAAGTATTTTTCAACGCTTATTCCCTTTTATTTTTGGGATCTTTTGTCAAAGGGGTCTAGTTGGGTTAGTTAAGTAATCCTTAGCTGAAAACTAATATATTCGAGATGTCAAGATCATTGAAGTGGGTCTTGCCTATCCCAGTAAAGCTTTTTCAATATACATGACATGATTTAAACCCTTTAAAACATGCTTAAAAGACCACTGTATTTGCCAATTATGTTAAACTTTGTTAGTGATTTTTTATTCTCTAAACTTCTTCTATAAACTTAAAACGAAAATTTCCACTTATCTCAACGAGAATAGTTTTCCTAATATAAATAAATACTTTTAGAAAAGACAAAACATGGGTTGTTCGCATAAGTCCATAACCTATATAAGGGTGGATAAGGGTTTTCAATTTCATGCTCGAGTAACATGTAGGTTTTTTTTAGCCCAACCCTATAAAATCTGCTACGCATATGGGGCTATTACAAATAAGGTGAGGTCGTTCAAATCGCCAGCTCTTTCATATTATAAGATTTTGAAACTAAATTGAACCATTTAGTCATTTTCAAAATTGAATGCACTAATAAAGTCATGTGTTTTAATTGTTGCTTGTTTAAGTTTTTATTGCTATTTATTTCAATTTTTTGCCTCTTAGTTTTTAAAACTTAAGTATAATAACTCACAATGCATCATCAATATATTTTACTTATTAAATTACATAAAGTGGTTTTTTCAACATTTACCCCTTCTTACTTATGAGATCCTTTGTCAAGGGGGTCTAGCTCGGTTAATTAAGTAAAGTGTGTGTTATTGTAATCCCTAGCTGAAAAGTAATCCCCTTGAGGCATAAAGATCACTAAGAGAGTTTTACCTTTCTTAACAAATCCTTTTTTTATATACACAACAAAATTTGAATCTTTAACTTTTTCAATTGTGCTAGACTTTGTTGGTAATTTTTTCATTCTATAAACTTATTTTTCTTTAAACTTAAAACTCAAAGTTCTAGTTATCTCAATGCAAGTAGTTTTCTTTTTATACATATATAATTTTTAAAAAGCAAAAAAATTGGTCACCTGAATAAGTCCGTAAGGATTTTCAATTTCATGCATAAGTTACAAGGGCCTTATACAATTCGCTACCTATATGGGCTAGTACAAATAAGGTTTGACGCGACCAAATTACCAACTCTTTTGCATTATGAGTGTTTGAAACCGACTTGAATCTTTACCAAAAAAAAAGAAAACCGACTTGAATCATTAAGGGTATGTTTGGATACCAACCCCAAAAATAAATTCTACGGTCAAATAAAGTTTTAACTGTCTCGAACGGCGTGAAGGATCAATATCAACCCTTAAATTTCTCTATTTCCCCAACTCCGTTTTCTTAACTGGAAACCAAACAGACACTAAAACGGGTAATAAGTCGTACTCAAAATTGAATGAACTAAAAAAGTTGCATGTTTTAATTGCTAGTTGTTTAGGTTTTTATTGCTGTTTGTTTCAATTTTTGGCTCTTAGTAGTAAAAACTGAACTATACAAGCTCAAAACGCATCATTAATATATTTTCTTTATTAAATTACATAATTTTTTCAACACTTACTCCTTATTTATGGAATTCCTTGTTAAGGAAATCTAGCTTAGTTGGTTAAGTAAAGTGTGTGTTATTATAATCCTTAGCCAAAAAGTAATCCCTTTGAGACATAAAGATCACTAAAATGAATTTTACCATTTTTAATAAAGTCTTTTCTATATACACGACATAATTCAAACCCCAAAGATTATGTTTAAAAGATTCATCTATTTTTTAACTATGTTAGACTTTGTTGGTATTTTTTTTTCTCTCTAAAATTATTCTTCTTTAAACTTTAAACTTAAAGTCCAACTTATCTCAATGTGATTAGTTTTCTTTTTATAAATAAATAATTTTCAAAAAGCAAATCAATGGATCATCTGCATAAGTCTCATATAAGGTTGAGTTAGGGTTTTCAATGTCATGGTTAAGTAACAAGCAAGTTTTTTCTTAGTCCCACTCTATAAAATTTGCTACCAATATGGGCTATTGTTATAAGGTTGAATTGTTTGAATTGCCAGCTCTTTCACATTACGAGGGTCTGAAACCAAATTGAAGCATTTAGTCGTACTCAAAATGTTTTTTAGGTGTTAACATAGTCAATATTATCCCAGAAACGCTGTATATTCATAAAGGGTGAGTGGGTTTTGAAAACACCAAAGAGGGCCTACGCCTGCCCAACACATGCTTCAAATTTTGCTTACACAGCTTATTATTGGCCCATTCTACATTCCAAGAGAGGACCAAAAAATCCTTTGGGCATACCATTAAGAAATAGATGGAGACCCATCAAGCAACATGAGGGTTACCAACCTGCATACTCTATATCCTCAGATTCTTTCCCATTATCATCTTCTTGGTTTGCTACATCCTCCACGTGTGCTTTTGTAGGGAGCAAATGAGCCCCTTTACTAGAAAAACTATGTCTTCCCTTGTGTATCTCTGCCATGCCCTATACCATTCCTCTGATTTTCCTTGTTCAAGATGATGTAACTCAGGCTCCTTTGTATCTGCGCCTCAGATGAATTAAAATCCAGGGACCATTGGGCCACAACGAGGTAGTGATCCAAGGTCACCATCATCTTTAAATATCACCACAAAGAAACCGTGGTCAACATGAAGAAGATGAAATTGACCAACCGGTACTCTAACTTTGCCCTTAGAACGTTGAATCCCACACACACTTGCCCAAAATCTTGATGACCAATGCATCGTCCCATGGAAGCCTTAGTTCTTTTAACAGACTCTCCGTCAAAGTCCAACTTCAAGAATCCACCTTATTACTCTCCTCCATCACCATCATATTCTAATGCTTTAAAATTTATTATCAAGTATTATTGCTATAATTATATATATATATATATATATATATATATATATTATATTTTAAACCATACGTTCCAAATATAAAAGTAACTTTTATTGGAATTTTTTTGTGTTCGTATAAACAAAATTATGTATATTTATTAAATATGTCATCCTTCACGACCATTAATTATTTAGATAATGAATGATATTAAAGATATTTTAAAAAACTAAATCAAATATATGATAATATTAATATAAAAAATTATTTCTAACTATTATTCTTAATATATATAAAATTAGTTATATTTATTTATATTTGAAACTAAAAGTATTATTATATTTTAATTAGAATAATAGGATATTTCAATCACATGATAATTTTTTTTAAAAATGGTGGGCGTTGTTGGAGTATTTGAAATCTTAAGACAAGTCTTCGTGTTATTATTTTTTTAATTTATCTTGCTGCGTGCAATCATATTCACCAGTTAATTTTTTATTTTTAATTTCCCTTGTTCATTTTTGGATCACATTCACGCACGTTGACTAAACAAAGTTCATTAACAATGGTTCATGTCTAGTAGGGGTTTGAAAGGGCATATTCTAATTTGTCGTATAACTTGGTCGTTAATTCTGGTATTGCAAACTTGTTCATATTAGAGTCCACTGCTATAGCTGTTGAAACCATTCAACGCAATGTACATGCTCATATTCATAATCAGTGATTCGGGCTTAGGAGAATATGTTTATCTATGAATCAGCATCTGATGTATATCTATGCTTCAAGAAAAAAAAAAATTATTCTGCCCCTTAACGTTCCCAACTTCTTGTTTTAGAAAAAAACAAACACCAATATTAAAAAGATAACAATTTAACATAATAAAATAATTATATAATATTAGTAAATCAATATACTATCAATATGATTTGTAACTAAAACAGAGGAATAATAAAACAACTTAAATATCTAAATTATTAGTAGAATTTTAAATCATAATATACCCTATTTCTTATCTTTTAAGCTCCTAAAAAAAGTTATGTAATTTTTTATAAGCGTTTATAAAAAAAATTAAAAATAATTATTGTATTTTTTAATTTAATTTTAAGAATTTAATACTTTCAAACTTATATAATTAATATAAAATAATGAAGTTTGACTTTAAATGAGTTATAATTAAAAGATAAAATTGATTTTTATAAAATCAAAATAATAATTATCCTCTTAAAAATGCATACCTTTAATTATAGAAGGTTATAAAATGGTTGAGATTGGGAGTAATTTCTAACAGTTGTCTCTTCTTTTGCATTCCTACTAACTAACTCACGGTTGTTAATCTAGTAGTTGGCCCTTTCACAAGAAGAATTCGTTATTAGTCATTTTCTCCTCTTGAAAATTCAATCTTTGTAAATTTGTTTAAATGTTGGGAAAACAAACTAAGGTTCAGGGAAAGGAGAAAAAAAATTGTTATGATTAAACGAAATTTTGACTGTTTTAAATGATGTGAAAAATCAATATTAATTTTTAGATTTTTATATCATATTCATCCTTCTCAAACATGTATATATCTCTGTTTTTATCATGTACATTTCTGAAGCTTTTTAAGATATGTGAGTGTCTAATAAAGTGCGGCCCAATTTATTTCACTTTTTCAAATTCATATTAAAAATAATTTTCAAAACAAATTAAAATATCAAATTATATATTTTATTCTAATTATGAAATTTAAAATTAAATAATTCATTTTAAAATCAAATTAAAATGTTAATTGTCATCATAATCTAATCTCTATTTATATTAAATAATATTAGTAACTAATTTGAAATTTTTTATTTGATGAATTAAAATTATTTTTAATAATAAAAAATAACAATAATAAATTATTAAAATAGATAATAAATTAAACTAACTCCCTAAATTTAATTATTTAATTTAATCCTTCTTAATTTCTATTTTAAATTAATTTATTACTAAATCACTAATTTTTTCATTAAATTCTTTCTTTTAATTTATTTTTTAAAACTCTTTTTCTCTCACCGTCTCCCAACTCTCAATCCACTCTCTGATTCCTCTGTTTCCCTCTTAAATCTCTTTTCTTTATTAATTTTCAATTCTCTCTCTCTTCTTTTCTCTCAGAGCGGGTCCCCCTTATATATATATATATATATATATATATGTACATTCTGTTATTTTCTAACTACAAATTTGCTAACAATATTATCAAATCTGCTACAAATATTATATATATAACTAAGTTACATGATTCTCGGTGAATCACATATTTTCCCAAGATAATAGACAGATACCACAATACTTGGCAAACTATCACGTATCAGTCTAATACTTTGGAAGTTGAAGATGAGTAAGCACCCTGTGATTGAAAGTGATAGCAAACCACCAGCAGTTGTAGTCATCAAAGACAGCAATGGAATAGACCAACTTGTTCTTCGAAACCACCGTGGAGCTTCAGCCACCGTTAGATTCTCTTATCCCTTTCTTTCATCTCATAAACCAAATTTCATCGTTTCTTAACACACGTCTCTTCAGGTTAGCTTGCACGGTGCCCAGGTTCTTTCTTGGAGAACAGAACGCAATGAGGAGTTGCTGTTCATAAGTAACAAGGTATGTAATCTTTCACATTATACTTTAATTCCCCTAACAATCTTTTTTAATTATGTTAAGGTCTTTAATGAATTAAAAATGTTTAAAATATTCTTATTATTATAAGATAAAGAAATGCTTATTATTATTTGCGAATCTTGAATTGACTTTTTATTTTTTCTTCTTCTTAAATTAGGCAATTTTTAGTCCTCCCCAACCTGTGCGAGGGGGAATTCCAATATGTTTTCCACAGGTGTAACATTTTTTTTTTGTTTTAATTAATTATTAATTATCTCCAAAAGTAAATTACATAAGATAATATTTTTTTTTCTTTTTTCAGTTTGGTTCTCGTGGAACACTAGAACAACATGGATTTGCCAGGAAGAAGATTTGGGCTGTTGAACAAAATCCTCCACCACTTTCCGGTGATTTCAATGGAAAAGCCTATGCTGATTTGCTGCTCAAATCATCGGAAGATGATATGAAGACATGGCCACACAGGTATATGGTTAATTTTTTTAGGAAAAAATTGGACAAAGTTAATTATTAATTTATTACAAAAGGTAGAAGTTTAATTTACCATTAGATTATCTCTATAACTCACTGATATCAGAATTAACCAGCATTTTACATTACTAGTTTGGAAAATCTTTGAATGAAAATCTTGTCAAATGAAAATCTTCAAAAATTCTAGATTATTTCTTGTTCAGCTTCGAGTTTCGCCTGAGGGTCTCTTTAGCAGCAGATGGAAATCTGCATTTGATATCTCGCGTTAGGAATATCGATGGCAAGCCTTTGAGTTTCTTTATTGCGTTGCATACGTACTTGTCCATCTCTGATATCAGGTATGTCTGCTACTCTTGCAGTTTCGATTTTTGTATTTAATAAATCAGTCTTGATCTAAACTTTTTCATGAATATAATAAGATTTTGCTGATTATTATTGACAGTGAAGTGAGGGTAGAAGGGTTGGAAACTCTTCACTACCTGGACAACCTACACGAGAGGAAACGTTTCACGGAACAGGGAGATTCTTTGACATTTGAATCAGAGGTGATGCAATTCATATTCGATCGAAGAGATATATAGAACAACTCACACAATGTACTACTAGAGTCATTGACAGCTACTCTTTCTCTTATAGGTGGATCGGGTTTATGTTGATTCTATCGATGCGGTAGCGGTTCTAGATCACCAAAAGAAGCGAACAATTTTGATAAAAAAGGAAGGACTTCCGGATACTGGTGAGTTTCTTTGTAGGACTCAAAATCAAGTACTATAATTTGTTAGGCTTTTTGAAATCAATTTTGGTATTGCGTAGTTGTTTGGAATCCGTGGGAGAAAAAATCGAAAGCCTTGGTAGATTTTGGGGATGAAGAGTACAAGCATATGGTGTGTGTTGATGGGGCAGCAGTTGAAAAACCAATACCCTTGAAGCCAGGTGAAGAATGGACAGGCCGTTTGGAACTCCATCTTCTCCGATCAAGTTGATGAGTTTGGATTCAAACTCATGTAGAGATGTACATGTTATAGATCAAACCCCTTTTCTGATTTAGCCCTTTAGGACGTGATGTAAATCAACTTGTTGCTGTCAACTTTTTAAAAAATAATAATGGGCATGTAAAGATTCTTTTTGATTTTTCTCTCTTCTACCACACTTTTCGATTGCTTATGTAAAGTAGCAGGTAGAGAAACACAAATTGGATTAGTATATTTAGGCTTTGAAACGATATCGTTTTGCTCAAGCACTCCAAATATTTAAAAGAGTAAAAAGACTTATTTAGTAATTTTGTAAGTTTAGATATAACTCAACAATAAATTTTCTTTAGAAAAATATTATATATCAAAATTAAATAATATAGGTAAATTTTTTTAATTAATATTCCAAATAAGCATTGGATGTACACAAACTCTTTCGTTTAAACTCTCCTACTTTGATATTAGAGTCATTCGATTTAATTTTGAGTTGTAAGTGTTAGTTATCTAAACTCTATACCACATTAGTTACCAACAAATGATATAATGCAAAGTGAAATGATAATATAAAACTTTATAAATTAATATTTGGCCTCTGAGAAAACTTAGCATAAATATACCAAAGGAAAAAAGGTAGAAAAGGAACAGAACAACCAACACAAATTGAGTTTGACGCCTGAACATACATTGAGGTTTCCAAAAACAAGTAAACACAAAGGAAAAAAGGATATCATATAGCATATAAAACATAATATAGATAACAGATAAACAAACTTTAAACAGCACATGTCCAATTAGCCAGCCAAACATATATGAAGGGGGGAATTCTACTTAATTGATATAGTGGAATTGGTATCTCCCCCAATTCACGCTTCCTGCACAGAATTTCACCCAGTAAAGCATTCACAATCTACCATGTTATAGCGTAAAAATCCAAGCACTTATTTGAGTCTAGGGAGAGAAAGTTATAAAATTAGGGTTAAAAGTATAGATTATTTATTAAAAAAAATTATGATACAGTTTATAAATGTTCTTTATGGTTCAAATTTAGAGACAGCAGTTAAAAAAATGTATTCTTTTATTAAAAATTATATAACATGTCAGAACTTTTATTAAATAAAGTTAACGAACAATTATTTATTGTTGTAATAAAGGTGTTGCCTAAAACATAGGGAAGAGTTAGAAATTGTTGGCTATTTTCTTTTTAAGGAACACTTTTTACGTGTTGCAAAATACTACATTGTTGCAAGACCACCCGTGATCTACTGGTGTAAGGGTAGACGATAGGAGTCACGAGTCACGACACCATCATAAATATATTATTTGGACAAATTATTTTGAATTTTAATATTCATTGTAGATTAAGAGAAACGATGTTATTAAATAAGATACTATAATTTCCACGGAAATGTAATCTGTTTTAGCTTAATTCAAATAATAGTAATTGATATACTTTTGTAACATTTTTTATTTTATTAATAATCGAAACAAAACTTTTGAGCTTTTAGAAACCAAAAATACAAATAAATATTCGGGTCAAAGCCGAAGGTTAAACAGAAATAACTTGTGGACCTTCAACTTGAGTCCATTGCTCCGACAAAGGCCCAGAAAAGAAAACACCAACTTTCTTTCTTCTCTGTTCATCATTCTTTTCCTCCTAATAGCAAAGGGAAAATCACAGAAACTCATGGCCCATTTCATTAGCACATGGGTTGGGTTACCGCAAAGATGTCTTTGACTAGAATGTCCTGAACAAACGCAGAGAAACGCCCATTTCATGTAGTGTTTTTTCCAGGAGTGGGCTACTGTGGTCAATGTCTGTATAAGTAGGCTCTTGCTGTTCTATTTTCTCATTCTATTAAGCCTTGTGTATTGCATATTTGGGTTTCTGAGCCCATCTTTATGTGGTTCTAATGAATTTACCCCTTTAACCCCCCAAAAAAAAAACACAGAGAAACGACCTCAGCCCAACTCAAGTGGTTAAGAGCATTTGGGGGTCACTTAAAACAACAGGGTTTGAGCTCCGCCTCCCCCCTCCCCAAGCCAAAAAAAAAAGACGCAGAGAAACAAAACTCGGAAATAATTTTTTGTATTTACCATAGTCATTCTTTTTTAGAGGTAATCATGCTCGGTTCAGTAATAATTAAAGTTTTTTGTCCCTCCCCATAAATATGTCCAGTGAAGATCCTGAGATTTTTCTTATAATCCTAGCCTATTTTGCTAATTGAGTGTAATCCAATTGGTAACTGGAAAAAAGTTGAAAAAGAAAACCAGGAAAATACTTAATTAGTGATAAAATTGAATGGACAAGTAGTTAAGCTGACCTAATACAAGTGCTTAGTGGGTACAGCAATAATTCATCTATTAAGAAGTATGAATGTTCATAAACCAATTCGGATTAATCAAAATTACAATTAATCCAAAAAATTAGGAAAAAACACCCTGAAAAAATCACATGTTCTTTACAGTTCAGTTCTATTTTGTCCAATTCAATTTTCAATTCCACCCTTAAAAATCAAAACAAACTCAACTGAACCTCACATTTTCATTAAAATGCCAGAATTTTAGAGTACTAGGCCTAATACTTCAATGAGCATTATAGTCCTAAACGTGGAATTGATAAGCCCAGTAGCCCATATAGTGCGCGCATGCAAACCTTGCCCAAGTGCCCAGATTCTTCATGGTTTTAATTAACAGTTTTTTTTAATCAAAACAAACAGTATGAATATTCACCAAAAAAAAAAATTAACAGTTTTTTCATGCGAATTTTTTTGAAGAAATGAGTTGGATTTTCATGATTTAAATTATTGCACATTTTAAAGGTTTTTTATTTTTTTTGTTATAAAAACTCAAACTAACCAATCCAATTCGAACCATGTTTCAATAGATCGAATCGGATTAAATGACATGTTCATGCTCAACTTTCAAACTAAACCACAATTTTAAAACTTAATCGGATGTATTTTGTCTCAACTAATCTGATCCGGACCACAAACACCCAAATTAAAAGATTACTTAAATAATGGTCAATAAAATTTAAATTAATTGATTGATTCATTTTTCATAATCAAGAGCAAACCAATGTAATTTTAATTTTGCAATTAATTTGATTTATTAAAAAGTCTATACAATATTATAATAATATGTTTCTTCACCTCAATGACGATTCAATCAATATAACTATTAGTTCAATAAATTTAATACTAAAACATTGGACTTATTTTTTAGTTATTTCATTAAATATATTATTTTATCAAATAAAGTAAATATTTATCTATTGAATAATTAGAGAAAAAATTATACCATATTATATGAATTTTTTGCTGTAATTTATATGCTTTTATAAAAATGTTTTCTTTTGCTAATATGAGTAGTATAAATAAACTTTGAATTTGTTATTAATAAAAAATTAAAAAATGACTAATACTAATTTTGTTCTCAAACTAGTAAGAAATTTTGGCTCACTTTGAAGCTAATATGCATAATATATTGTTGTGTGTTTATGTTTTTTCCTATTTAAGACACAGATAAAATAAGATTCTTTCACGTACTATGGTTACAAATTATCAAGATTTTTTTACATTAAAATTAAATTTAAATGGTTGAAAGTACAAAAAAAATGGTCAATAATTATATTAACTATATGATAAGCTAGTGACTATTCAAATTAAGTAATCAGTAAAACAATTTTAAAATTGGAAAAAAGAAAAGACAAGATATAAGGTGACACTTTGTGGCAGAACTTTAAATAAAACTAAATTTTCCATTCACTCTACGTGTTTATAAAGTAAGCAACATTTTATTTTATAATGTTAAAAATTTATAATTTATTAATCATAATATAATCAAGTATATTTTTATTTATCTATAAAATATATTTTATACTTACATTAAATATTTTTTAATAAATAAATTATTAAAATTATTTGAAAATATATTTATAATTAATTTATCTGTACATGGAAAATTAAATAGCGTTGAACTAATTATGTTGAAACTTATAATATTTTATCTAAAAATATAAAAAAGATTATTTTGTGAAGTTATAAACTGAAATAAGAAAATTAAAATTAAAAAATCATAAATATTTTGGATTTTAAATTATATATAATCTCATTTTTACAAATTATGTTTTTCATATGAAGGTAGTCAAAAAATATTAATAATAAGTGCTTTGAATCCATGTCAATATTCAATAAAATAAAGGCTTAGATGAGTTTTTCTTTGAGAAAATAAGGATGTTTTATTTTTAATTTCTATAAATGTTTTTTTTTAATTTTAATTTATTATTGAATTTATTATTTTAATTTCTTACGTTGAATCTGAATTTATAACATGTGTAACAAAATTATATATTAACTTTTTCATATAGTTTTAACGTGTCTAACTAACTCATAGCTCATGACTATAAAACAAGTTATAAAATAAATTTTTTGTTCTTAAAAAATCTTAACATTTTTTAGACAATTTTAAAAACAACTTTAACAATTGAAATTTATATTTTAACTTGGAAGAGTATTATACAATTTAGTTATTTATATCAACAATTAACGAATTTAAACTCAAAGTATGAACTAAACACAAAATATTCAACGAAAGAATGAGGTAAAACAAAAGCATATATTATATAGGAACCAAAACAAAAGGCCCTCATTTTGATTTAAGAAAAAAAAACATATTTAAACCTAAAAAAATACCAAATTCAATACCACTCTTATGATTTTGAAGTTTCATAAATAAAATTTAAATTTTTAAAGAAAAGTACTTTTTTATTATCTTTATCTGTATACTTTAAAATTTATATTAGACATTAATTTTAATAAATAAATTATTGTAACTTGTTTTCCAAAAATATACATAATACTTTATTTATTTATACAAGTATTACATTGTATTAAATTAATTATTTTAAAATTTCATAATATTAAATAAATCTACCAAACAACATCAACATACTTAGCCGCACAGAATTTATTCATAATACGTGTTGAATTGATTTACAACATTCAATAAAAGAAATTTCAATAGATGGAATAAAGTTATTTATAATTTCAGTATCATATAACTAAAGTACTTTTTGCTTCCTATCACTAGTAAATTTTTAAAAGGTTAGTTAAATGATATAATTTTCAATAATTTAATTTATTGAAACTATTACAAGAGAGGTACTTTTAATTCATTGAATCGGATAAATGGATTAATAATGATGAGTCTGACTTATATGAATTAGAAAAAATTAGATCTTCGTCTCTTACGTTTATGGTTAGATTAGAGTAGGTTCTCCATGTTTTCTTACTCAAACTAGTTATTTATGTTTTTTTGGTTCAGAATCAAGGAAAGAAACCCTTTACAGGGACAGCTAGAGGTCGTGGTCAAGGAAGAGGCACAAATCGTGGCAGATCTCGAGGTGGCAGAGTTTTCTCTCATCAGAATACTCAAGGCCGTGGAACCAGAATTCAGTGTCAAGTATGTGGTAAGCTTGGTCACTCTGCTTATCATTGCTGGTCAAGATTCGATGATCAACTTGCTGAGCCCATCTTCAATACAACCTCAAATTACCTCACCCCTCAAGATCCTTAAATTTTAGCCTTGCTCACTACTTCAAATTCTTCAAACCAAGGAGATGACTACTGGTACCCTGATACCGGAGCAACCAATCATCTTACAAATGATTTTAACAAATTGGTGACTCGCACAGATAACACTGGACCTGAAAAAGTTCAGGTTGCAAATGGTAGTACCCTTCCAATTCTACATTCTGGTTCATCCTCCATCAAAGCTTTCAATACTGATCATATCTTGCATTTAAAAAATCTCTTGCATGTCCCACAAATTTCAAAGAATCTTATTAGTGTATCTCAGTTTGCCAAGGACAATAACGTTTTCTTTGAATTCTATCCTCATGTTTGTTTGGTTAAATGTCAGGTATCCAAGAAAATCCTTCTACAAGGCAGACTTAAAGAGGGTCTCTATGTTTTTCACAAATTGAACTTGCTATCATCTAACTGTACAAATGGCATAAGTGCTCATAACTCTATTGTCTTGAATAACAATTACAATCTGTGGCATAACAGGCTAGCTCATGCATCTTTTCAAATTGTATCAAAAGTTATGAAAAGTTGTAATGTTCCTGTACCAAGATTTAATAAAATTTCAAATTGTAGTTCTTGTTGTATTGGCAAGTCTCACAATTTACCTTTTTCCTCTTCTATTACTCAGTACACTTCTCCTCTTCAATTAATTCACTCAGATATTTGGGGTCCTTCCCCAAAACCATCTCCAGAAGGATACCAATATTATATAATTTTCATTGATGCGTATAGTAAATTCACTTGGTTTTACTTGTTGCATACCAGGGCAGAAGCTTTAAGTACTTTTATTCAATTCAAAAGCATGGTGGAAAACCAATTTAACAGTAAGATCAAGGCTCTTCAAACTGACTCTGGAAAGGAGTATATAGCTTTTAAAACTTTTCTGGCTGAACAAGGCATTCTTCACAGACTGAGTTGTCCTCACACACATGAGCAGAATGGCACCTCTGAGAGGAAACATCGCCATGTTACTGAAATTGGCCTCACTCTTTTAGTTAATTCCAATCTTTCCATGGATTTCTGGCCAGAAGCTTTCACTACAGCCATGTTTGTTATCAACAGGTTACCTTCACCTAATACTAACCTCAAATCTCCTTTTGAACTCCTCTTCAATAAAACTCCAGATTACAACCTCTTAAAACCCTTTGGTTGTTTATGTTTTCCTCACTTAAGGCCCTGCAATAGGAACAAACTTGACTACAGATCCCAGCCTTGTATTTTTGTTGGCTACTCTGCAACCCATAAAGGCTATAAGTGTCTCTCATCCTCTGGCAGACTATATATCTCCAGACATGTTAAATTTGATGAGCTTACCTTTCCTCTTAAGACAAATCCAAATTTCTTTCTCAAACCATGTGATCATGAACCTCAGTCTATGCCTCTCCCTCCTCTTATACCTATAATCAATCCTGTTTCCAATCCTCCACCCATTCATATCAATACTCTTCCTATAATTCCTCAACATTTTCCTTCTGCTCCTGCCATGTCTCATCAAACTCCTGAATCTCCCATTACCAACACTCATCCCATGCTTACTAGAGCAAAGGCTGGCATTTTTAAACCCAAAGCCTACACTATAAATATTGAGCCTACTGACTATACTGATGCTTTACTCATTCCAGCTTGGCATACTGCTATGATAGAAGAATATCAAGCTCTTTTGAAAAATAAAACCTGGGAACTTGTCCCTTTACCTATCAACAGAAAAGCTATAGGTTGCAGATGGATCTTCAAAAATAAGTTCAAACCAGATGGCAACATTTTGAAACACAAGGCTCGATTGGTTGCCCGGGGTTTTACTCACCAGGAAGGTCTTGACTATGCTGAGACTTTTAGTTCTTTTGTTAAACCTGTGACAATTAGAGTAGTTTTGGCTGCTGCAATTTCAAAACAATGGCCTATACATCAAATTGACATTGACAATGCCTTCCTTCATGGTGAGCTCACTGAAGAAATTTATATGAAACAGCCTCCAGGGTTCCATCTAGGTTCATCCGACACTGTTTGCAAGCTTAACAAAGCAATTTATGGTCTTAAGCAGTCCCCTAGAGCATGGTTTTCCAAACTTGCTACTGTTCTCATTTCTCTGGGCTTTACTCCAACCAAGAGTGATCATTCTCTTTTTATTATTCATTCCAGCTCCATCATCATTTACATTCTAGTTTATGTAGATGATATTCTCATAACCAGCAATTCTCAACAGGCTCTTCATAACCTCATTCAGCAACTCTCTTCTCATTTTCCTCTTAAGGATTTAGGTCCTTTACATCACTTCTTGGGGATTCAAGTTGATAGACAACCCTCGGGTGGCATTCTTCTTCATCAGTCCAGCTATATCACTGATCTCCTGGCCAAACTCAAAATGCAGGATGCCAAGCCTGTCAAAACACCGATGGCTCCTTCTACTAAACTTCTAAATGATGGTACTGACCTTGCTGCCAATCCTACCCAATACAGGTCTGTTGTTGGTGCCCTACAGTATGCTACTTTAACCAGACCTGACATCTCTTACACAGTGAACAAATTATGTCAGTTCATGCATCAGCCTTTAGAAAGCCATTGGAAAGCTGTGAAGCGTCTCATGCGATATCTGAAAGGTACCTTACATTTTGGCCTCCACTTCACTCCATCTCCCAACTTGGATATCACTGCATACTGTGACCGTGATTGGGCCTGTGATCCCTCCGACATGAAGTCTACCTCTGGCTACTGTGTGTATCTTGGCACAAACATAGTCTCTTGGTTGGCAAAGAAACAAACTGTTGTTAGCAGATCCAGTACAGAATCTGAATTCAGAAGTTTAGCCTCCACCATCACAGAAATTATGTATCTGCAGTCTCTTCTTTCAGATCTCTGTGTTCAGACTCATAGATCTCCCTTGATTTGGTGTGACAATCAAGGTGCCATTCTTCTTTCGGCTAATCCAGTTATGCACACCAAAACCAAACATTTTGAATTAGATCTTTGGCTTGTAAGAGAGAAGGTTGCAAAAGGGGAGATTACAATCAAACATCTACCTTCAAGGTTTCAAGTGGCAGATTTGCTTACCAAATCACCAAGCTCTGCTGTTTTTCTAGATTTAAGGGACAAACTCAATGTTTGTTCCCCCACCACATTGAGTTTGAGGGGGGATGTTAGGAAACCATCTTGATATAAGGGGTTGGTTATGAGTTTGGTTCAAGCGGTTATTAGTTTGTTAATATTCTGTTAGGATCTCTTTATAAAATGCGTTTTTCCTCCTTGTATCACACAGCAGCTTTATAATACACACAGAGAGATTAATTCCCTGTATTCAATTTCTTTCTTCACTCTACTCCATTGTCTCACAGTCAAAATTGGTTTTTTCTATTATATCTATTGACCTAGTTAACATAACGGTACTTTCAAGGCGCTTATGTAGCGTAAACAATGTACAAGTGGTGCTTACGTGACTTAAACACTTTACAAATGGATGACACATCTCATAAATATGCTAACTGGGATTGAAAATTAAAAGAAAAACAACACCAAGGTCATGCCCTAGCCCTTCCCCTTTCTTAAGTCTCCACTACACCAACGATGGAGGGAATGTAAATAGTTAGTTCACGATTCCATCACAGCCAAAATGGCCTTAAGCGGTGATGCTTGCATGACATGTTACTGATCATTTCGATTTAGCAACATCCAAGCATTCATTAAAAGTGAAGGGTTGAAAAGGGGAATTTGTTCATCTTATGGTGTGGCTACTGTGGGTGAAACAAAACCTAAAACAGGAATTTGCTCATCTTATGAATCACTCCAAAAAAAATTCCCATTCTTTGTTTTGTGCTCCTTAATATGGGTAACTAGGGTCGCACCAATCATCAACCACAAAGATCTTCCATCTCTCTAGGTGCTTTCTAAGTTTTGCTTTTAATTTTTCTCACATTTTTTTTTTCAAAATCTCATCCTCGTCATGTTTTCTTGCATTTTTAATTTTAATATTTTATTGTTGTTTCTCATGATTTTTATTTAAAGGTTAAGTAAGACCATCTCATTTCTAATTCTTAATTTTGAAATTTGTTTGTTCAAAAGAACAAAAGGAAAAAGTGAAATTTCTCATTTGTTGACGAGGGTGGTGAGATAGAGGAATGATGTTGGCAGGTGGTTTGAAGGTGTTTTATGAAGATCATGGGACAATTTACTGTTTTGAATTTATGGTGTTTAAAAGTTGATAAAAAATTAAAATTATAACCACAACAAATCATTTTTTTAATGTTGTATACACGCCACGAAAGTATATTAGTTAACATATGTAATAGAAAACACCAATTCAGACTATCTTAAAAAATATAAGAGGTTATTCAAACCAAACATTAGACGTAAGAAACTGTTAGTCTAATTTTACCAAATGATATTACAAGTTTTGAATGTGAGAGATGAGTGATATCCAACAAATTTAAAATTTGTCAACTAATTATATATGGATCAAAATTTAAATCTTGAGATATACATGATTTGGATTAAGTTTGGGAATAGCTTATAATTTTTATATGTTGTTTATTTATTGATTTTAATAAGTTAACTAATTAAAATAATTTATTTTAAAATTATTCTAATAAATTTTACAATTAAATTTATACTATAAATTTCTAATAAAAAAACTTATATATTAGATAAATGTTAAACGAAATCTTAGTTATGTGTTTTTCCTTTGTAATCCTGTATTTAAACTTGTTTTTTCTTTTGCGGGAGTGGCATCAAGGTGGCTACAAAAATCCAAGCAGTGAAGGTGTACAGGTTAACGAGCCAATAAAGTTGAGGAGTCCGAGTGTGTAGAGCGGAATTTAATATTGGATCGGTTATTAAAAAATATTAATTTAAATAAATCATGATCAAATTAAAATTAAATTATAATTAAAATAATAATATTAAAAAATTAATTTAATATAATCATCTAACCGATTTAAAGTTTAACCGATAAGACGAACTGAATCAGTTGATTTTAGTAACAATACGTCCAACACATTACACATGCTCCTCCACATTATTCACATTCTTTAACTCAGTTCCCTTGTGCACACCTTCCGCCCCACCCATACATTTCCTGTACCCCAACACCAAATAAAACTCCAAACTTCATTATTTAATTTGGACGCATCTATCTCACACAATATGCCTTAAGGTTAACCATTTAAATGAATTGTAAACTTGTCCAACTTTCCTAAATACTATAATCATAAGTTGCTATGGTTTGAGTTCCTACTATCTTTTAAGAAAAAAAAACCAAAAACAGAAAATGCCAATTTATTCATTGCTGGTTCCGAGAAGAAAAAAGAAGGAGGCCATATCTAGCAGCATCTCCTTTTTTTTAAAAAAAAACATAAATTAACATTTAAAATAAAAAGGGAATTTAAATGTTCTCAAGCGAACTAGTTCAATTGATTAAGTAATGTGCATGAGTTATTATGTATCTTGACACAAGTTCCATTACTTTTGTATTTGGATATAAGTAAAAAATAATTATTTCACATCTCTTTAAAAAAATAGATTACCTTATTTAGTACCAAAAAATAGGGTTTTTTTTTCTTAAAATATTTCATAAAGGGGGCACTGGGGCCTTATTTATACTCTAAGGAGTGACTTTGATTTTGTTCTAATATCTAATACATAGACATAATTTCTTAAGACAGAAGGAGATAGAGATGATCTTCTATCTTTTTTTAATTTAAAATATAGTTAATAATAATTTAATTTTTAAACCATTACAATAAATTTTTAATAAAAAAATTCCTTTAATTTCTCTTAAAAATACTTTTAGGGACTATTTACAAAACCAAAAACCTTATTTCAGGAAAACGTTCACTAGTCTCTTAAGGATACTAGTTAAGAAATCAAAGATTAAAAATTTTCATCTAAAAACTTTGTTAATACTCACTCATCTTAATTTCTAAGTAGTTTCAACCAAATTTTCAATAAAAAAGATCTCGTTTTATTCTTTAAATAATATACTTAGGATATGTTTGGTACGTAGATCTTTTTTTTCTCGAGAATTGTAACTTAAGAATTTTTATTTTTACGTTTAATGTAATTGTTTTAAAAATTATTCCCGAGAAACCAAGATCCCTAGGAATTTATTTTAATGTATAGTTCCTATTTTTATGTATAGTCCTGGAAGTCTTATATATATATATATATATATATATATATATATATATATATAAACTATGTGTATATAGAAATTTATTTAAACATTTCTTACATATTAAATTCCAATTCAAAATTATGATAAATATAAGAATGACTGAAACTTGAAAGATCATATAATTTTTTAAGAATATTTTAATCACACTAAACATATTTATAACATTTATGGAAAATATAATTTTAAAAAATATAATTCTTGAAAAACATAATTATTGGAATTTAAGAAAATATCCGTGTATGAAACACGCCTTATGACATTAGTTATTATTTTAAAAAAAAATGCTAGCTAATACCTTGAGAATGGTAGTTAAGGAAGTAAAAATATGAAGTTTTATAAAAAAAATATTATAATATAAATTTATGTAATTTGTATAACGTTATAAAAGATAATAAATTGAAAGCAAAGTTAGTAAAAATTGTTTAAAAATCCGAACGAATAAGCATTAATAATGTTTTAAGATTAAAAAAATATTATTTGTAATTAAAACATGCTGATGACTTAAATATTGTGAAGGCATAGGATAAGATGATGTTATTTAAAAATATTTGGTGGAAGCGGTGGTGGTGAGAAGTATATTACCGTTAGAGATAAAGAAGAGGGCAGAAGTCAATAGACAAAAAGCATCGTCTTCGAGGGACATATGCATGCACGCATTGAGCCACAAAATACAGAGAAGCTCTGGAACTTGTCATTTTTAAGTTTAACCGCACTCATATGTATACAAGTCAATGAGCACTGTTGCCAATATGTGCTTTGTTTTTACTTATTATCATTACACTATCATTGTTATGTCTATCATACACTGGGATTCGTATACCTTCAATTTCACAACGAACCTTCTTAAATTGCCTCATACTTTACTTCAATTATTTTTTTAGGGTTTATATAATCTGTGCAATATCTTTTTTTTTTTTGGTAATTTGTCATGCCTTACTTCAAATATTTATTAGGCTTTACCTAAAGCGTGTAATTTTAAACGAAATATGAAATGGAAAAAAAAGTTGCATTCAAAATTAACATTAATAATGTGGGATCATGTGAAATTTTAAGTAAGTTTAACGTAACTTTTAGTAAAAATTTTCTTTTTTACATCTTATATACATAAGATTATCTATGACAAACTCATTTTATGTTTATTTATTCTTTTGGTAAATAAACAATAATTGTGTTATGAAGAAGTCTTAAATGTGTTTTTTTTGTCAAGAAAAGAAAGATTCATTAAATGAAACTCAAAAGGCCCAAGGCCCATTAAGCGAGCCGTAATTAGCAAGGCTACAAACAAAAAAGAATTAGAACTCTAAGCCTGCTTGCTAGCTTAAGGAAAACAAACACTATTCCACAAAAACCCTAAACATAATTCCTAAATCCCAAATTTGATTGGGAAGCTGAAGCATTGCAAATTTGAAAATTAGAGCAGTGTCATCTAAAGAATTGAAACTATGAAGGGGAACCAACTTAAAAGAGAGGATCGTTGGGCAAATTCCAATCTTGGAGGGATATTTCTCTTATCCTCAATCAGAGTTCTTCTTAAATTTAGAGGAGGCGAACGTCACCAATTTCTTCCAAGGGAATCGGTTCTTGCTAGCAGGGCAATCATATATGCTGCAACATTTGCCCCCTTCGAGCTCAAGTAAATCCGCAAGATTCAAAAGCACGAGTCAAGTAATTGATGTCTTTAAAAACTGAGTCAATTTCCTCAATAATGACTTCTCCTCTGCATGTCTTCATAAGGTTGACATTATCTGACTCCATGATTACATTTTTGCATTCAAAATTTTGAGGCAACATAACTGCTTCCCTGAGGGCCATACTCCTGCTAGAAGAGCATTCAGAGCTCAAAAAGATAAGGATTAGCCGTACTTTCCAGATGTCGTCCTCTGAGCATGATCCTTCTAGGAAGCATCAACATTGAACTTCAACTTACCTGGTAGGGGGGGTCTCTAGGATACCTTAAATGAAGGAGGAGGTGCCAAAGGCTTTGTATCCTGTTGATTACTATTTTCTTTGAAGAATTCGTTAACATTCTATTGTGTAACATCCTAAATTTGAAAATTTTAGAAAATAACTCATTAAGACTCGGTGGTTTATTCTTTTCCTGAGCACCTTTGGCATTTCTGGTCTAATTTTCTCAAATGATGCTTGATTGGAATGATTTTAGTCTTGTTCACTTTGTTTCGAAGATATCTTTAATCTCTATTTTTAGGCTCTAGCCCAAATTGTCTCTCTGTCATGCTCAAACTCAAGGATTAAGTAAATCCATCTCAGAAACATGATTATTCACGTTTTTATCCTACGCATGGTTTGTTCAGAAATTCATAACTCTCTCATATGACCTCCGTTTCTTGCAAACTTGGTGTCAAAATCTCCATAACAAAATTCTCTATATTTTTCATGAAGACTTTGAAGGCTGATTCTTGATAGATTGGTACAATTTAATGAAAATATAGAACCCCTAGACTGTTTCATTTTGATACTGACTGCCTGTAGAAAAAATTACATATCTCCTTTGTCCGGAACTCAAAGCGCTTCGTTCTTTTTGGTATAGATTTGTATCGAACTTATCTACAATTGTTATGAAGGGCACGAAACCCAATTCTCAAAGGATAATTTTTGGTAAATTTATTTCTGAGCACATACCTGATTCGATGACGATTAGAGCATCCTGTCGTATTTTGACCATATCTCACTCAATTCTTGATAGATTTTTTTATGCTTTATATGGATTTAAAGAGAACAAAAAGTTCTACAACTTTTGTGTTTAGACCATTTCAAATATCAGCCTGCATCATTGTAACGCCCCGGCCGCTTTTCAGGTATGAACGACTCTCCCCACAAACCAACACGAGACCTTTCCAGTGTGCTTTGTCCTTAATCACACACTTCCCGAGAACTTCCCAGGAGGTCACCCATCCCAGAATTACTCTAAGTTAAGCACGCTTAACTTTGGAGTTCTTAAGTGATAGGCCACCGAAAAGGCTAATGCATTTGTTTTTATAGGTAGTACGAATTCATTCCTTTAAGTTATCCTCGACTGTATAGTCCCATACCTATACAGTCTTTGGATCCCTCTCATTCTGGTATGTATTCAGTTCGTTCATGTGTCCCTCCCACTTGAAGCCTGCCAGGAGCCGCTCCTTTTCCGTGCCTATGCACCGACGATCACTCCCCGCCTTCAACAATGCCCGGGATGTCACATTCCCCGCTGGAAGCCTGCCAGGAACCACTCCTTATCCGTGCCCATGCACTGGCGATCACTCCCCGCCCTCAACAATGCCCGGGATGTCACATTCCCCGCTGGAAGCCTGCCAGGAACCACTCCTTATCCGTGCCCATGCACCGGCGATCACTCCCCGCCCTCAACAGCGCCGGGATATCACATGCCCACCAGCTTCCGCCTGGTTTGTCCCCGAACCATACCGTACTAGGAGAGGCTAGGCTCTGATACCACTGTAATGCCCCGGCCGCTATTCAGGTATGAAGGAGTCTCCCTACAAACCAACACGAGACCTTTCCAGTGTGCTTTGTCCTCAATTACACACTTCCCGAGAACTTCCCAGGAGGTCACCCATCCCAGAATTACTCCAAGTTAAGCACGCTTAACTTTGGAGTTCTTAAGTGATAGGCCACCGAAAAGGCCTATGCATTTGTTTTTATAGGTAGTACGAATTCATTCCTTTAAGCTATCATCGACTGTATAGTCCCATACCTATACAGTCTTTGGATCCCTCTCATTCTGGTATGTATCCAGTTCGTTCATGTGTCCCTCCCACTAGAAGCCTGCCAGAAGCCGCTCCTTGTCTATGCCCATGCATCGACGATCACTCCCCGCCTTCAACAGCGCTGAGATGTCACAATCATCCCTTAAAATCTCGCACAAAGTTACGTGCAAAGCTGGATAACTCAACTACTTCATGTAACATAGTCCAATAAGCTTGCAACACCAATGGCCACTTGTTCTAATCAGCCTCACCCCTTGTTCAGCAAGTTTACCACATGTCCTCCTCTCCTAAACTCCTTTCCCATGCATAACTACAACCCATCACTTATCATTTTAATATCATAACCCGCAGCCATAAAGAAGAGAGAAAAGAGTGTAGAGTTTCTGGACCAGCGTACTTCCATCAACGATCTCTGTTAATCCCACCGTTGGATCGGCCTGAAACTTTGAGAGTGTGTTTTAAACATCCTCCTCTACATTCTCACCATTCATATTTTCAGTTAGACATCTGTAGGTGGAGAAATCATGTTCAAATCGCGACCCTGTTCTAGTTCATAGGAATTCTGACCAGCTTCGGGAAAATTGCCATTTCCGATTCGTTAATAATGAATGTTTGGATCCAAATGAATGAGCATGTATATGTATTGATGGATGTTGTTGAGAACAACATTGATTGTATAGATATTTACGAATATGTAAATGTATGAAATGTGATGAGATTATATGATATTGTTGATATTATTATTTTTTTTATATGCCAGAGAATTCGATAAGTGGTCTGATTCAATAACTGTCATTTGACATGTATATGCTCACCCCTATTTGTGGATATTTTTACAGTGGACTTAGGACGTGATGGAGATAGGTGAGAGGTCACCAAGATCGAGCCTGGAATACTGTATATATATTGTATATAATGTATATAGTAGTTTTGTAGTAGCCTTGGCTAGCTCCTGTGCATACCTGTTTTGTTGTGTGTACATATATGTGTATATATAAATGCTTAGTTGAATAGGTAACTGACGGCTTCAGCCGGAAGCCTAGACCTATTTTGAGCATATGCTTGTTGTTATGGTGGATGATGATGTTGTATTTTGGAGACCCTGGTTGGTCCCACCATATATATAAATGTGTGTGATATTTGATATATCCATGAAACTGTTGTATTGCATAAATGGGTAGTGTGACGACCCGCGTCATTTTTCTCATTTATCGCAATAAATTTTTCGCTTTTAATAAAAATCCACCCGGTCTCAATATGAAATAATAATTACTTTTATTAAATATATTCAAAGTAATAAAATCATACTTAAAATAGTAATAACCGACTGAAATCATTTGAAACTGAAACCATTAATAAAATAGAGTTGTTCATAAACAGCGAAAGAAAGAAAACAGAGTCAGGGGTCAATCGCCTGAGCGAGCCCCTGATTCGCTTAAGCGAGTGTCGACTCGCTTGAGCGAATGCCACACGGCGAACCAAACTCACGAGTCGGGTTTCACTCGGAAAAGGACTACTCGGTTAATTGTCACTCGGCAATAGCTTACAATTTCATCACTCAGAAAACTCTCAGCTTTTATTCATTCGAAGTCTTAGCCATTGTTCACTCGGGAGTCCCTAATCTTCCACTCGGAAATGGGTCTCTCGGTTATTCTCCTCTCGGAAAGAATGAAGGATATTCAAATGGGCATCAACTCAATCGGCCCTTGCTCGGATAAGAAGAAATCCACTCGGCTAATTTCACCCGGTAATCAACTCTGATACAACAATGCAAAATTTATTTATAAAATAAACACCAATCATTTAACATCAAGAATTTATTTCATCACACAGGCAACACTATAACATCAAGCACTCGGAAAACTCAATATATACATATATTACACTTCATTCAAATTCACTCGGTGCCTTGGCATCAATCCTCCGCTTGGCGCACCTCCATGGCTCCGACCTCTTCCCTGTCACTGGTTACTAAAAATGTAAACCACAGCAAGGGTGAGTGTTTAGCATCATAATTAATCTAGAACGGAATTTTAAATAAAATATAAGTACAAACTCCGTCCGATTCCTTTCTCCTGAATTTACACCTTTCACTCGGTAATTAACTCACACTCGGCAATATACTTACACTCGGAAATCATAGCAATCAACACTCAGTAATCATAGCAAATCACACTCGGTAACTATAACAATTCACTCGGCAAACATAACAATTCACTCGGCAAACATAACAATTCACTCGGCAAACATAACAATTCCCACTCGGTAAATACAACCACAACAATTATTTCAACTTTCATTCGCCAATTAAAACCAATTGCACTCAGCAGAATTATCAAATCATCATTATCACCACTGACTCAGTCAAAATTGACACAATATCCGGATACTCAAAGGATCGACCTTCAGTTGGGGGTCCTACTTGACACCCCGTGAACCCTGCTTGGTTCACCGAGTCCTGCTTGACTCCCCCTCAACCACTGGGTCATAGACCTCTGGGTAGCTCTACTGGGTCCTGCTTGACCACTGAAGCCAAAAACGAGGGTAACATATACCGTCGGTCGTCCAATACCACATCATCATATAATCATTTCACAAGTGGCCATTAACAACATCACTCGGGTGACCTCAATCGGATTTACACATATACACAACATACACACACACGATCCTCAACCGATCGGTGTCCACATACATGCGCATACACTTTCACAACCTCATTTCATCACAGCATCAAATAATTGAATCTCACTCGGAATATTCCACACTCGGAATATGACACACACACAATCAGAAACTGATCGATGTTCTCATTCATCCATATACATTCATAACAAATATTCACACGATCCTAAACCGATCGGTGTGCACATAAATACATGCATATACATTCACAACTTTCATTCAACACCTCATTTCTTGTCATACACACACACGATCATAAACCGATCGGTGTGCACATTCACACGCACATTCATATACATATTCACACGGTTTTCATTCAACATCAATTCTCACTCGATTCATAGTCATTTCAATGACTCGAACAGTGTGTCCTATTCTAATCAATTATAACCCGAACACCCCCTTACCTTTGTCCACGCCTCAGCAGTTTCTGGGTTCACCGTTCCACCACCGTTCCAGCAACGACTCCTTCAATCGTTCTACCAGCGTTTGTTCCACCACCTACAGGTTTGGAACGTGAAGTTCATTAACATCTCACCATCATCCAGAATCCACACGGTCAAGGGCCATTTACAGGCTTACTGCCAGGAGGAGTGGAATCGGAACAGTACTCCTCCTCACATGGCTATCCGTCCAGAAAAGAAACAAAGGGATGAGGTGACAGTTTCACACGGTTTAAAGAACTTACCTTGAAACCACAACCACAGCTACGCAATTATCTCAAGGTTTGATGCAAAGATGGACCTCCTTCAAAGCTGTAAATCAATAGAGGAAGAAGAAGAAGAAAAGGCAACAGAAGCTCTTTACGTGAAAGGGAACGAATGATTGCGCAATGATTGAAGAAAGAGAAGGAATCCATTAATTAAACTCATGGCAGCCGGTTACCTTCTCAACCGGTCATTTCCGACCGGTAACCTCTTCAACCGGTCATCTCTCCCTTTCCTTTACAATTTCCTTAAAGATTTAATTTAACTTCTCTTCTCCTAATCACACCCTTTAAAATTAACCAATAATTCATAAAAATATCAAATAAATTCCTAAAAACAATTTTTAATATTTCCACTTCTCAAAAATTTTCTACAATTATCCGGGATGTTACATTCACCCCCCTAAAAAGGGATTTCGTCCCCGAAATCAATGCACTTACTGAAAAAGATTGGGGTACACCCTTCTCATGTCCGATTCCAATTCCCAAGTGTAGGTTACCCCATTCAGATTCTGCCACTTCACTTTTACTAATGGCACTTCTTTGTTCCTTAGTTGTTTGGTTCGATACTCCTCAATGCCGATCGGTGTAACTTCCACCGTCAGGTCTTCCTTCAATTCGATAGAGTCACTCGGCACAATCATCGAATCACTCAGAATATGCGCTCGGAGTTGTGACACATGAAACACATTATGGACGTTAGTTAACGACTGGGGAAGATCCAGTCGGTAAGCAACATTACCGATTCTCTCCAGTATTTGATACGGTCCAATGTATTTCGGATTAAGCTTGTGACTCTTCAATACCCGACCAACTCCTTTAGTCGGTGAAACCTTTAGGAACACCCAATCACTCGTCTGAAACTCAAGTGGTCTATGCCGATTATCATAGTAACTCTTCTGTCGGTCTTGGGCAATCTTTATCTTCTCTCGGATTAGAGCAACCTGCTCATTCATTTCTTGAATCAATTCGGGTCCAAGATGAATGGCTTCACCATTCTCATTCCAACACAATGATGTACGATATTTCTGACCGTATAAAGCTTCATACAGAGCCATTCCAATGCTACTATGATAGCTATTGTTGTATGTAAACTCTACCAAGGGTAAATACTTTTCCCATGAGCCAACCTGCTCCAATACACAGGCTCTCAGCATATCCTCAAGAGTCTGTATAGTCTGTTCCGACTGACCATCGGTCTGAGGATGATAAGCCGAGCTCAGTCTCAACTCAGTATCCAATTCCTGCTGCAGACTTCCCCAAAATCTAGAAGTGAATCGGGGATCCCGATCGGAAATGATGCTCAAGGGTATGCCATGCAATCGTACAATCTGAGTAACATACAACCTTGCCAGTCGGTCCAATGACCATTTCATGTTCATGGCCAAGAAGTGAGCACTCTTGGTCAATCGGTCTACAATCACCCAAATCGCATTGCTCCCGGATTGGGTTCGCGGTAACCCGGATACGAAATCCATGGTAATACTCTCCCACTTCCAAATCGGAATCTCCAAAGGTTGAAGTAAACCTGGGGGTCTCTAATGTTCAACCTTGCATTTCTGGCATATCACATAGGACTTCACGTACTCGGTAATATCCTTCTTCATGCCCGGCCACCAGAATTCTTTATTTAAATCATGGTACATCTTTGTAATACCGGGATGAATACTCAGAGAACTCTTGTATGCTTCGGTCAGCACAGTTTGCCTGAAATCACCATGTGCAGGCACCACCACTCGGTCTCGGAATCTCCAAATTCCATCCGTCCCTTCAATTAATTCCATGTCCTTGCCTCTTGCTTGAGTGTCAAGCAATTCCAGCAACTCCTCGTCGTCCTTTTGGGCCATAGCCAAAGACTTCAGAAATTCGTTGGAAATCTTCAGCATACCGACTGTCATTCGGTTTGGAGCGTTCACAACGACTCCAAGATTCATATCCCGAAAGCTCTCCAACAGTTCTTGCTCTTTGCCCATCAAGAAAGCCGTGTGCAATACTTTCCTGCTCAGTGCATCGGCAACAACATTGGCTTTGCCCGGGTGGTATCTCAAGTCGAAATCATAATCCTTTAGGTACTCCACCTATCTCCTTTGCCTCATGTTAAGTTCCTTCTAGTCAAATAAATACTTCAAGCTCTTGTGATCACTAAACACCACAAACCGAGACCCATATAGGTAATGACGCCAAATCTTTAAGGCATATACCACTGCTGCGAGTTCAAGGTCATGAGTCGGATAGTTCTGTTCATGTGGCCTCAATTGCCTTGAAGCATAGGCAATCACTCGGTCGACTTGCATAAGCACGCACCCCAAACTAAACTTGGATGCATCGCAGTACACCACAAATTCCTGTGTCACATCAGGCAGTGCAAGCACTGGGGCAGTCGTCAAACATCGTTTAAGAGTCTAGAAACTCATTTCACACTCTTCCGACCAAACAAATGGGTTCTCTTTTCTCATTAACCGAGTCAAAGGAAGTGCAATCCGAGAAAAACCTTCAATGAAACGCTGATAGTACCCAGCTAATCTGAGAAAACTCCTAATCTTCGTTACCGACTGAGGCCTTTCCCAAGCCATAACCGCCTCAATCTTAGTCGGATCTACTGATACACCCTCTCGGGAAATGACATGTCCCAAGAATTGTACACTTTTTTCCCAGAAATTACACTTAGATAACTTAGCGTACAATTTCTTCTCTCGGAGCATCTGCAGAACAACTCGAAGATGTTGAGCATGCTCCTCAACCGACTTCAAATACACTAGTATGTCATCAATGAATACCACTACAAATTGATCCAAATATGATTGGAAAATCTGATTCATGTAGTCCATGAAAATAGCAGGAGCATTTGTCACTCCAAAGGGCATTACAACATACTCAAAGTGCCCATACCGAGTCCGAAAAGCCATCTTGGGAATGTCTTCTGACTTCACTCGGATTTGATGATATCCCGACCTCAAGTCAATCTTAGAGAATACGACTGCGCCTCGCAACTGATCCAACAAGTCATCAATCCATGGCAACGGATATTTATTCTTTACAGTCAGCGTATTCAACTGTCGGTAATCTATGCACATTCGCATACTACCATCCTTCTTTTTCACCAACAGTACAGGAGCACCCCATGGTGAAGCACTCGGTTGGATAAAGCCCTTCTCCAGTATTTCGTTTACTTGCTTTTTCACTTCGGTTAATTCTACCCAAGACATTCTATAAGGCGCTCGGGACATAGACTCGGCCCCGGGAATCAAGTCAATCGAAAAATCAATCTCTCGACTTGGAGGCAGCTCCAGAATTTCTTTCGGGAATACGTCAGGGAATTCACATACTACTGGAATTTCACTCGGCATAATATTATACCGACCCTTCGAAGTAAATAAAACAACATAGGTGGCAGAAACATCACTCACCATATTCTTGATGTCCAATTCCTGAGAGAAAACAATAGTTTTCCGATAGCAGTCCACCATCACTCGGTTATCAGCTAACCAATCAAGACCTAGGATGACATCTAGGTTCTTCAATGGCATACATATCAGATTTACTCAGAAAATACGATCTTCCACTTGCATCGGTAACTCCCCACACATAGTAGTTGCCCAGAAAGTGGAACCAGTAGGAGTGGAGACACTAAGAGCATTCTCCATTAACACAATCGGCAAACCAAGTCGTTGTACACAACTTTTGGAAATAAACGAATAGGTCGCACCCGAATCATAGATTACAACAACAAGATAGCCATGAATGAGGCACTTACCCTGCACCAGGTTGTCATTCTTTACTACTTCTGAGGCATCAAAAGCAAATACATGCCCGGTCATGACATTCTGTGCGCCACTGGATTGAGCATCTGCTTTCCCCGAGTGTTGGCCACCACGCCCAGCTCCGTGTCTACCTCCTCTCGGAACATTAGCACCCCGAGTCCCAGAAGTGTTGGCTAGGCTACCATGTCCAATCGGTTGTTGCTCTATCGGCAATCGGGTCTAATGTGTCTCGGTTGTCCATATTGGAAATAGACAATCTGACTGGCTGGACAATGCTTTACGATATGGCCCTCCTGGCCACAATTGTAGCACACTCGCTACCCAACTGGCTGCCCGATCAGCCAGTAGAACTCCGACCAGACAAAGAAGAAGACGTAACAGAAAACTTACTGCCACGAAAGGACTGACCCGTCTTCTTGAAGTTAAACCCTCTTGCCTTCAGCTGTTTCTTATCTCTCGGCTGAAAGGCTCTCTGTAGTTGCACTTCTTCAGTCAGCCTAGCCTTGTTTACCAGACTCGGATAATCCCGAATCTCCATCAGCACAATTACACTACGGAGTTCAATCCGTAATCCCGACTCATATTTGGCACACTTGCTGCCCTCGGTTCCTTCCAAAGAGAAAGGATGATAGAAATCACACAGCTCGTCAAATTTAGCAGTGTACTCGGCCACTGACATTTGGCCCTGTTCCAGCCTCAAGAATTCCAATTCTTTTCAGATTTTATAATTATCTGGGAAGTATTTGACAAGGAATCTCTTTCGGAAATTCTCCCATACTACGGGTTCATTCCCTGCCTTCATCAGAACCTTGGTCTGAGACCACCATACCCTCGCCTCGTCCTTCAATTGATAGGTTGCAAATTGAACCTTCTGCTCCTCTGAGCACTCGAAATACTCAAAGGCTTGTTCAACTGCTCTAATCCAAATATACGCTCCATCATAATCGTGCCCTCCTTTGTAGGCATGGGGATTCCTTTTCAGGAATTTATCAAGAGTGGGAGTAGACTCGGTCCTACTCATCAACTGGGAAAACTTAGAGATGAAATCATCCCCTCCTCCAGAACTAGTTCCTTCAGCCATAAGGTATTTCTACAATGAATAAACACATCACCATTAATAACCAATGCTCTACCAGGGAGTCAGATAATTACCTCATATAAAACACAACGCCACTGGAGTGCCAAGGGAATGATGCCAAGCTGCTCAAACAATCATAAACACTGCAATAGAATACAAACATAGTCCATCATAAGACTCACACATTCACTTGGTTCACCCATCCACTCGGCTCTAGAAAGAACCGCTCTGATATCAACTGTGACGACCCGCGTCATTTTTCTCATTTATCGCAATAATTATTCGTTTTTAATAAAAATCCACCCGGTCTCAATATGAAATAATAATTACTTTTATTAAATATATTCAAAGTAATAAAATCATACTTAAAATAGTAATAACTGACTGAAATCGTTTGAAACTGAAACCATTAATAAAATAGAGTTGTTCATAAACAACGAAAGAAAGAAAATAGAGTCAGGGGTCAATCGCCTGAGTAGAGCTGGCAATTCGGGCGGGCGGCCCTAAACGGGCCGGGCTTTATCGGGTTGCGGGCCATTTAGGGCCGGGCAAAAAAAGGCCCGCAAAAATTCGGGCCTTGAAATTAAAGGCCCTAGCCCGGCCCTCAACGGGCCGCGGGCCACTTCGGGCGGCCCGCTTAAAAAAAGTTTAAAAAATAAATTTATAAAAAATTGTTCTATGAAATAATACTATTTAATTAAATTAGCTGGAAAAAGTTTTAATTAAAACGAAATTACCGAATGAGAAAGGCACACGATTAAAAAAATATACATATATCAAAGATAATGATTTGTGTAAACATATAGGCTATAGCTAAAAAATTATGGACATACAGCTTCAAGTTTTATCGTAATCAAATTAAAAATGCATATAACGTAGCGCATAACTATTGGTGAAGTCATAAAGTGATATTATCAATTCATAACGGCAACACCGTGAAACCTTATTAAGGTGAAGTCATGAACTACATAACTATTGGTGTTGACATAAAGTGATATTATCTTATGGAGATGACATTATGTTTGACTTTTTATATTATGTTTTTTAATAAAATGTACAAAATCAATCAAAGAAAACATTATGGAAGAAAACAAAATGCACAAAGTTGAATCATATATTTCATAAAAGTCCATAATAAAAGTCACAAAAGCAAGCACCTAACATAACTAAAAATTATTATTTTTATTTTTTAAAAATAATCGGGCCGCCCGCGGGCCACACGGGCCGGCCCGCACTCGGGCCACTTTTTTCGGGCTTTTTTAGGGTCGGGCTTTTTTTTTCCATGTATTGATTTTAATTTTTTATTTTAAGCCCGCGCACTATATTTTTATGGGCGGGTTCGGGCCGGCCCATGCGGGCCAGCCCATTTTGCCAGCTCTACGCCTGAGCGAGCCCCTGATTCGCTTAAGCGAGTGTCGACTCGCTTGAGCGAATGCCACACGGCAAACCAAACTCACGAGTCGGGTTTCACTCGGAAAAGGACCACTCGGTTAATTGTCACTCAGCAACAGCTTACAATTTCATCACTCAGAAAACTCTCAGCTTTTATTCATTCGAAGTCATAGCCATTGTTCACTCGGGAGTCCCTAATCTTCCACTCGGAAATGGGTCTCTCGGTTATTCTCCTCTCGGAAAGAATGAAGGATATTCAAATGGGCATCAACTCAATCGGCCCTTGCTCGGATAAGATGAAATCCACTCGGCTAATTTCACTCGGTAATCAACTCTGATACAGCAATGCAAAATTTATTTATAAAATAAACACCAATCATTTAACATCAAGAATTTATTTCATCACACAGGCAACACTGTAACATCAAGCACTCGGAAAACTCAATATATACATATATTACACTTCATTCAAATTCACTCGGTGCCTTGGCATCAATCCTCCGCTTGGCGCACCTCCATGGCTCCGACCTCTTTCCTGTCACTGGTTACTAAAAATGTAAACCACAGCAAGGGTGAGTGTTTAGCATCATAATTAATCTAGAACAGAATTTTAAATAAAATATAAGTACAAACTCCGTCCGATTCCTTTCTCCTGAATTTACACCTTTCACTCGGTAATTAACTCACACTCGGCAATATACTTACACTCGGAAATCATAGCAATCAACACTCGGTAATCATAGCAAATCACACTCGGTAACTATAACAATTCACTCGGCAAACATAACAATTCACTCGGCAAACATAACAATTCACTCGGCAAACATAACAACTCCCACTCAGTAAATACAACCACAACAATTATTTCAACTTTTATTCGCCAATTAAAACCAATTGCACTCAACAGAATTATCAAATCATCATTATCACCACTGACTCAGTCAAAATTGACACAGTATCCAGATACTCAAAAGATCGACCTTCAGCTGGGGGTCCTACTTGACACCCTGTGAACCCTGTTTGGTTCACCGAGTCCTGCTTGACTCCCCCTCAACCACTGGGTCATAGACCTCTGGGTAGCTCTACTGGGTCCTGCTTGACCACTGAATCCAAAAATGAGGGTAACATATACCATCAGTCGTCCCATACCACATCATCATATAATCATTTCACAAGTGGCCATTAACAACATCACTCGGGTGACCTGCTTGTCAAACCCGACTCCACATTGCCACAAAATACCGATTGTCACATCATTTTAATTTCAATCGGATTTACACATATACACAACATACACACACATGATCCTCAACCGATCGGTGTCCACATACATGCGCATACACTTTCACAGCCTCATTTCATCACAACATCAAATAATTGAATCTCACTCAGAATATTCTACACTCAGAATATGACACACACACGATCAGAAACTGGAGCTTGCAGCTGTGGTCTTTGCACTGAAAATTTGGAGGCATTATCTTTATGGCTCTAGATTTAAAGTGTATAGTGACCATAAAAGTTTGAAATATCTGTTTGATCAGAAAGAACTAAATATGAGGCAGAGGAGATGGATTGAATTTTTGAAAGACTATGATTTTCATTTGAAATACCATCCGGGGAAGGCGAATGTTGTACCTGATGCCTTAAGCCAGAAATCTATTCATATGGCAGTGATGATGGTTAAAGAGATGGTTAAAGAGATGGAGTTTCTTGAACAATTCAGAATATGAATCTACATGTGGATGTTTCTTCACTTCAGAAAGTGACTTTTGGTACTTTGACAATAGCCAATGAGTTCTTGAAGTTGGTGTATACTCAACAATTAACTAATGCTTATCTAGCAGAGATGAAAGAATCTCAGGCTAGTGGCAAAGACTTGTTTTTATCACTAGGTTCTGACGGTATTTAGTGAGTGAAAGGCCGGGTTTATGTGCCTGATTCTGGTGATTTAAGAAAAATGGTACTTGATGAAGCTCATAAAAGTATGTTGAGTATTCATCCTGGTACTACAAAGATGTACCATGATCTGAAACTGCATTTCTGGTGGCCTGGATTGAAAAGAGATGTGGTTGATTATGTAGCTCATTGTATTATCTGCGAGAAAGAAATGTTTGAACATCAGAAACCATCTGGTGGTTTACAGCCTCTTGAGATTCCTGTATGGAAATGAAATGCTATTTCCATGGATTTCGTGATGGGATTACCCAGGACTCGTAGTGGTCATGACGCTATCTGGGTTATTATGGATCGGTTAATGAAGTCTGCACATTTCCTGCCTATTAATATGAGTTACCCTTTGCAGAGATTAGCACAGTTGTATATCGGTGAGATCGTTCGACTGCATGGTGTGCCATCTTCTATTGTGTCAGATAGAGATCCGAGATTTACTTCCCGATTTTGGGGAAGTTTACATCAGGAGTTAGGTTTGAAGCTTCGATTGAGCTCGGCCTATCATCCCCAGACAGATGGGCAGTCTGAGCATACCATTCAGAGTTTAGAGGACTTGTTGAGGTCCTGTGTGCTAGAGCATGGTGGTGGCTGTAACACCCTCGATTAGATAAGACAAACCCTTCTGTAGGTTCATCCTATTTAACTGAGAGTGTTAACAGTTTTTAGAAAAAGTGAATATTTTTTAAAAAAATAAATAGATGGCATATCAGATGAAGCAAATAGTAGATAATCACATAGTTATTCACAAACTGTAAGTAATTGTACTCTTAACAGAATGGGGCACGCAGGCACCCTTAAATATTAATACAGTCATCCATAAATATTTAACTGTATATATTCTATTTTTAATGAGTATTCTCAGTTGGTTCAGCGTATTGCTGTTCTTCGTATTCTGGTTCTTGATTTCCTAATTCCTCTGAAAATATCAACAGTAAGGGTAAGTATAACCCAAGACCCTGATGGTTAATCCGGTGCAGACATAATCCAGTCAATAGGTAATATCACATAAATCATACAATTAGCATATTCACAATTATAATAATCAAGCATGTTGTCATGGAATGCATGAGTTTGGTTTATTATGATTTATCTTTAATTAAGTGTCATGATGCATGTGGGCCCAATAAATCAATCCTCCATCACCATTATCTCATTCTTTGGAAATCATCCTGCTCAAGTTGCCTCTTGGGCACAACGTTTTCCATTCTAGAGCGATCGGAGTCCACCAAGCTCCCATTATTTCATCATAAGGTACGAATGAACTCATTGGTTCTCATCATTTATATATATATATATTCTTGGGACTTGGTTCTCCACGATCACAGATACATTCCGTCGTTTAGTCAAAGTACACCAGAATTGCATCGTCTCACCCGGCTTCAGGCACGACTCTGATGCCATTCGGTTTCCGTTCCGGTCGTACTCCCAAGATTCTCCTTGGAGATCGAACGTGAATGTCCTGCAGTGTACCAGGTGTATGCTCTAGTTTTTCTCCTTCAAAAACATTTTCATGATGCGAAATGCATTCTTTTTATCATTTGATCCTTGGGTATCTTATGTGTTTCCAGCCTTATAATATTTATTCACAAGCTCTTGGATCTCATCAATTATTCAGACGTTGCAAGTCATTTTTATTATTATTATTATTATTCTAGAAAATATATCAGTTATATCTTGGCTAAAATAACACTTTGTATATAGAGTAAAATAATATATTCCTTATTTAATCACTCATAATTAAAACATCAATAATAATATCAATAACAATAATAATAGTTAATAATACTAATACTAATAATAATAATGATAATAATAATAATAATAGAAATAAGAACAATAATGATAATTGTAACGTCCCAATAATTTTAAAAAGATTAAAGGAGAGTTTCTGAATGAAAATCCAAGTAAGGTTTTCCGAGTAAAACAAGTGTGATTCCGAGTGGAATAAATATGATTCCAAGTGGAATCATACTGAGAAGAGTTTTCTAAATGAACTGGCTAAAAATCCGAGTGAAATTAGACTGAGAAGCTGTTTTCCGAGTGACATGAGTCTGATTCCGAGTGAAAATGTTGGAAACCAGATTTTCCGAGTAAAAACGAGTTTGTATCCGAGTGAAAATGAGTTTCCGAGTGAAATAAATATGATTCTGAGTGGAATCAGACTGAGAAGAATTTTCTGAGTGAAATAACTTGAATTCTGAGTGAAATTTGACTGAAAGGAGTTTTCTGAGTGAAATAACCATGATTCCGAGTGAAAATGAGTTTTTCAGTGAAGTTAAAATCTTTTCCGACTGAAACGTGATTTAAGAAGAGTTTCCGAGTGAAAATGAATTTTTTGAGTAAAATGAGTTAGATACCGAGTGTAATCAATAGGATTCCGAGTGGAATGAGTAGGATTCCAAGTAAAATCAGGCTGAGATGAGTTTCTGGGTAAAATGAATATGAATCCGAGTGCAATCAGACTAAAAGAGTTTTCTCAGTGAAGTTAAAAATGTTTTCCGAGTGAAATATGATTGAGAAAGAGTTTTCTGAGTAAAATTACTATAATTTCGAGTGGAATATGGTTGAGGAAAGGTTTTTCGAGTGAGAGAAGGTTCTGTTTGAAATATCTCTGATAGTTTACCGAGTGAAATCATGTGTTGTTTAAAATGGTCTGGTCGGTTTACACAAAACAGATATTTAGTTCAAAAATCCGTTTGAAATTTAAATAATCTATTTGTAGTTTTACGGAACCGGTCGGATTTGCTAAAAACCGAGCTTGTCATCATTGATTCCAACTTCTATTTTATAATTTCTCACTGGAATTCACATGACACCCATGGTTCTTAATGTTTTCAAGTTCAATACAGTTCATATCTTTTCACAATTCAACACTAATCATATCCACTTAATCATCGAAGTTACTGATAATCAATGCAATTAATCGAACATATTCACTGAATCATGATTAATAATGAGCAACACAGCCAATTGAACATATTCATAGCAATAAAGATACATAAAAGCAACATATAAAAATTAAAACATGTTAATCAACAATTCTTGAACCTGTCTTGGAAAGGTGAGGGTCCTTAACCCTTTCCTTTCACTCAGATTTCCCCAGAATACCCGAGAATATACCCCCTTACATTAATGGAGTTCTTGGATGAGAAGAAGATGTTCCCTTCACTGTCCTTGCTTCTGTTCCGAGTGAGGAGGAAAAGAAATTGAGAGAGAGGAAGAAGTTGTTTGTAAGAAGAAGAAGGAAGAGAGAGCTTGTGTTTTACTAAGTTTTTGTATGCATGTGTGTTCTGAGAGTGATGGTAATGTGTTAATAATGAGAAAGCAAGTGGGAGACAAGCTTTCCGTTGATTGGGGAATTAGGTGAGAGATAATGGAGATAATGGACAAAAGGTGAGCTGTATCTGACCAATTTCCTTGTCTGCTTGCTTCGATGGGATTAGTTATATATTAAAAAATTTTACAATTAATTTTTAACATTCATGATACGTGTTAAACGAGGCTCTGATACCAATTGAAGAAAAATTCTTATTATGAACATACAATTCACAACACAATTTTAACACATATCATGACAACAAAGTTTTGATTGAAGGCGTACCTGAAGACAAGCGATCCATGAGTCACAATAGTGAGCGTGTACTACTCTTAATCTGAGTGCCTTATGTCCAGTGTATTACTGACTCTCTGTGTGATAATCACCTAATGGGATGGTGATTATATAGGTAACCTCAGATGAGAGCAGGAACCTCTCACTGGGCACATAGAATGGGCCAACCCATCACGGTCCATTCAAACAAAAGCCCAATAGCTAAATCTATCTATATCTATAATATTTACATATTATATAATTAATCAAACAATATAGATATAATAATTTAATGATGCTAATCCATCAAATTAATATAATAATATATTAATAAGAAAATCTAACATTTCTCCCACTTGGATAGCATTATTAAATTATTAAGTACAAAATCTATATTATTATTACAAGTTATTAATTATACCAAGAAATATAATAATTTCACAATAGCATACAATCATATCCGATAGGGATATGCATTATACACCACAATTGTTTATATTTCAGTCACGGTATAGATAAGGAAATATGAATTTCATTTCCACATGTTCCAAGCATCCAAAATGCAACAAAAATGTCAATAAAATGACATCAATAATAACATATCCAAAATAGAAAACTAGTTTCAATAAACAGATTACAAAATAAAACTCCCACTAATCCAAGACATCAAAAGACTTGACTGAACCCATATGGGTTACATGATTTTGAAAAACTCCAACGGTCAAGCCTTTGGTTAGTGGATCTGCCAACATGCTCTGAGTAGCAATGTGCTCAATTCGAGTCTGAAACTCAAGTACTTTCTCTCTAACAAACAAGTACTTCACATCGAAGTGCTTCGAACGAGTAGAGCTCTTATTATTTTGAGAGATAAGTACGGAAGCAATATTATCACAATAAATTACAAGTGGCCTAGAAATACTTTCAACAATGCGGAAGCCAGAAATCAAATTCTTTAGCCACATAGCTTGGCGAGTAGCCTCATAACAAGCAACATACTCTGCCTCCATAGTAGAAGTAGCTGTGATTGTCTGTTTGACACTTTTCCAGGATACAGCTCCTCCTGCCATCATAAAGATGAAGCCTGAAGTAGACTTACGGTCATCAGGGCAGCCTGTAAAATCAGAATCTGAATAACCTATGACTTCAAGTTGATCAGACTTTGCATAGGTCAACATATAATCCTTGGTTCCCTGTAAATATCTCAAGACCTTCTTCACGGCTTTCCAATGACCCAAACCTGGGTTGCTCAAGTATCTGCCCAAAGCATTAACAACGAAAGCAATATCGGGACGAGTGCAGACTTAAGCATACATCAAGCTCCCAACAGCAGAAGCATATGGAACTTTCTCCATTTCAAACAACTCTTTGTCGTTCTGAGGACACTGAGAATTAGAGAGTTTCTCACCCCTTTGAATAGGCGCGGCACACAGGGAGCAAGAGTACATATTAAACCTTTTGAGGATTCTATCAATGTACCCTTTCTGAGACAATCCAAGAGTACCACGAGACCTATCACGACATATCTAGATGCCCAAGACAACAGAAGCATCACCAAGGTCTTTCATATCAAAATGGATACTCAACATTTTCTTTATCTCATTCAAAACATCAATGCAGCTGCTAGCAAGAAGAATATCATCAACATATAAAACAAGGATGATAAAATTACTCCCACTCATCTTCAGGTAAATGCACTGATCTGAGGCATTTTCCTTGAAGCCAAAAGAAGTGACCACTTGGTCAAATTTTAAGTACCATTGTCTAGAAGCCTGTTTCAAACCATAAAGGGATTTCTTCAACCTGCAAACTAAATTTTCTTTTCCCTTTTTAGCAAAGCCATCAGGTTGAACCATGTAGACATCTTCAACAAGATCACCATTTAGAAAAGCTGTTTTGACATCCATCTGGTGCAACTCCAGATCAAAATGAGCCACCATAGCCATAACAACTCGAAAAGAATCCTTTGTCGAGACCGGCGAAAAAGTTTCTTTAAAATCAATGCTTTCTCTCTGACTGTACCCTTTCGCCATCAATCTAGCTTTGTATCTTTCAACTTCGCCAGATGGTGTACGTTTAGTTTTGAAAACCCATTTGCAGCTAACCGGTTTGCAACCAGGCGGTAAAGAAACAAGCTCCCAAACATTATTTACTTATAATAATAGTTATCATAGTAGCATCGGTATGGCTCCATATGAGGCTTTATATGGCCGAAAGTGCCAAACACCTCTTTGTTGGTCAGAGACTGGTGAGAGTCTGATGTTGGGCCCTGTGATTGTGCAGCAAACTTCTGAGCAAATACAGATGATCAAATAGAAAATGAAAGCATCCCAAGATCGTCAGAGACTTGAGTTTCAGGTTGGTGATCGAGTATTTCTAAAAGTTTCTCCTAGTAAGGGTATTGGAAGAGCATTAAAAAGTCAAAAACTAAGCCCGAGGTATATTAGACCCTATGAAGTGTTGAAAAGAGTTGGCCCTGTGGCTTATCAGATAGCACTGCCTCCTCATTTGTCAATTTTTCATAGTATATTTCACGTTTCTCAGTTAAGAAAGTACTTGCCAGATCCTACTCATGAAATGCCAGATGATGATGCTGAGATCAGAGAGAACCTGACCACTATAGTTGAGCCCACTGGTATAGTGGATAGATCTGTGAAATACTTGAGAAGCAAAAATGTTCAGTTGGTCAAGGTCGCATGGCAACAGGATCAATGTACTATGTACACTTGTGAACGTGAAGATGCTATGAGGCAGCAATATCCTGAGTTATTTCATTGAGGTATGTCTTTATGTTTATATTTTGAAGACAAAATTTTTATAGGAGGGGAGAATTGTAACATCCTAAATTTGAAATTTTTAGAAAATAACTTATTAAGGCTCGGTGGCTTATTCTTTTCCTACGCGCCTTTGGTATTTCGGGTCTAATTTTCTCAAATGATGCTTGATTGTAATGATTCCAATCTTATTCACTTTGTTTCAAAGATATCTTTAATCTCTATTTCTAGGCTCTATCCCAAATTGTCACTCTGTCATGTTCAAACTCAAGGATTAAGTAAATCCATCTTAGAAACATGATTATTCACGTTTTTATCCTACGCATGGTTCATTCAGAAATTCATAACTCTCTCATATGACCTCTGTTTCTTGCAAACTTGGTGTCAAAATCTCCATAATGAAATTATCTACATTTTTCATGAAGACTTAGAGGGCTGATTCTTAATATATTGGTACAATTTAATGAAAATATAGAACCGCTAGACTATTTCATTTTGATACTGACTGCCTGTAGAAAAAATTGCGTATCTCCCTTGTTCGGAACTCAAATCGCTTTGTTCTTTTTGGTATAGATTTATATAAAAATTATCTACAATTGTTATGAAGGGCACGAAACCCAATTCTCAAAGGATAGTTTTTGGTGAATTTATTTCTGAGCACATACCTGATTCAAAGACGATTAGAGCATCCTGTCCTATTTTGACCATATCTCACTCAATTCTTGATAGATTTTTTTGTTCTTTATATGGATTTAAAGAGAACACAAATTTCTACAACTTTTGTGTTTAGACCATTTCCAAATTCAACCTGAATCATCCCTTAAAATCTCGTACAAAGTTACGTGCAAAGCTGGATAACTCAACTACTTCATGCAACATGGTCCAATAAGCTTGCAACACCAATGGCCACTTGTTCCAATCAGCCTCACCCCTTGTTCAACAAGTTTGCCACATGTCCTCCTCTCCTACACGCCTTTCCCATGCATAACTACAACCCATCACTTATCATTTTAATATCATAACCCGCAGCCATAAAGAAGAGAGAAAAGAAGAGAGAAAAGAGTGTAGAGTTTCTGGACCAACGTATTTCCATCAACAATCTATGTCAATCCCACCGTTGGATCGGCCTTAAACTTTGAGAGTGTGTTCTAAACATCCTCCTCTACATTCTCACCGTTCATATTTTCAGTTAGACATCTTTAGGTGGAGAAATGATGTTCAAACCGCGACCCTGTTCTAGTTCACAGGAATTCTGACCAGCTTCGGGAAAACTGCCATTTCCGATTTGTTAACCGTTGGATCAGGCTGAAATTTTGGTATTAGGTTCCTAAGACATGGTTCTAGGTACTGACCATGGGGATCTTGGTTTTGAGGTCCATACTAGGAGATATTGTGCTTGAACAGTAGCATAAGTTTAAATCAGCAATTGACCCGGATTGTTCGGGGAGCGTTCGAGTTTTGAAATCAAGGATTCTAGGTAGGGGGAGCGTTTACATTTTAAATGTATAGTTTATGAATGGATTCAGGTTAATATTGTTATATTTAATGAGAAATCCTAAATATATATATATATATATATATATATATATATGTGTGATATTTATGTGATGATATTTTCTGTTCATAAATTATTGATATTAAGATGTTGAATTGTATGAGACATGAATGCATGAGATGCTATATTTATATATATAAATGATGTTTATGAAATTTTCATGATATATGAATGCATGAGGTGCAATTGATAAAGCATGGGATGCTTATGTGATGAACAAACATGAAATATTATGTGGTTTCGAGGATTCCACAAAAAGACCTTGGGTGGGACTCAAGGCAAAACCTCTTGAGCGGGGCTCGGGGTTAGCCCGTGACACTACTGTTGTCGTTGAGAGTGATTGTGCCATGTGAGAGGGTAAACAGTTTGGTACCAATAAAACGGCCGGATCAGCTGAGAGCTGAGTATATGGCTGAGAGCCAGTATTGCAACACAAAAATTAATAATGAATGTTTGGATCCAAATGAATGAGCATATATATGTATTGATGGATGTTGTTGAGAACAACATTGATTGTATGGATATTAAATGTATGAAATGTGATGAGATTATATGATATTGTTGATATTATTATTTTTTTTATATGCCAGAGAATTGGATAAGTGGTTTGATTCAATAAGTGTCATTTGACATGTATATGCTCACCCCTATTTGTGGATATTTTTACAGTGGACTTAGGACGTGACGGAGATTGGTGAGAGGTCACCAAGATCGAGCGTGGAATACTGTATATATATTGTATATAATGTATATAGTAGTTTTGTAGTAGCCTTGGCCGACTCCTGTACATACCTGTTTTGTTGTGTGTACATATATGTGTATATATAAATGCTTAGTTGAATAGGTAACTGACGGCTTCAGCTGGATGCCTAGACCTATTTTGAGCATATGCTTGTTGTTATGGTGGATGATGATGTTGTATTGTGGAGACCCTGTTGGTCCCACCATATATATAAATGTGTGTGATATTTGATATATCCATGAAACTATTGTATTGCATAAATGGGTAGGTTATGTGATGATGAACTGCACATTAGAAGGTTGATGTAGTGATGAGAGTGTTATTGTACTGCTCCAAAATCCTATTTTGAAATTAAAAGTAATTTGTGAAAAATTTATTTGGGTTTTAGAAACCTAATTTTAAATATTAGGATGTTTTATATTGTACCTGTTGTAAAGTAAGTATTGGGTCTAGCTATGTTCCTTTTAAAATATAATTGTTTCTCATTTTCCAAATATTTCATAATGTAAAAAATAATTTTGAAATGAGAAATTGAGACTGTTTTTTTGTTAGAAAATAAATCCTGTTTACCCTTAATCCAATGCTCAATAGTAGATATTTGATCCTCCCTTGGATGACATTGTATATTCACACCAAACCTGGTCCGATGTGCATACTGGTCCCCAAAGAACAGTGACACCAGATGCATTGAACAATAATAATAAATGTTAAGTCAAGAAAAATATTGGACAGAGTATTTAGAAATCAGACTGATAATCAAACCTTGGTACAGATTTGCAGACTTGACCTCGATTGGAAAAGCTAATATTGAGTCAGAGTCAGGTGCAAGTGGGCAACTTGCTTCTGAGCAAGACCTGCTACACTGACAGATGATAAATCGTAAGTTGCACCCAGAGAAGTTCTATAAACAGAAAGCATTCATTAACCCACACATGTTACATTGATATGTTCATTAATTGCTCTCCATAATTTCTCTTTTACTCTATTATATACATTATTGACTTAAGCATTAGAGCCTCTTTTGCATGTACACCTCTAGTGTGTCCCATTCACCTCGGTTCAGAATTAACTACAACAAATTCAAACTTGAAGGGCATAGTGATCCCACTTGACCTATGTTTATAATACCAGATTCCTGTTGAGACGGTCTAAAAAGAGCGAGCGGGAGATAGTACATTAGACATCAGTTGCGAGGGGAATATATTACCCCCTGCACAGCGGACATAACAAAATCAAAGAGGGATTGTCCAATCACTAAGAAGAAAACTATGTTCAATAGTTTCCTTTTCTTTCAAACAAATTGGGCATTTAGATTCCCTCATAATCCTTTTCTTTTTTAAGTTAGCATTTATTGGAAAAGAGTTGTTGCACAATTTCCAAATGAAAATCCTGATCTTCTTAAGAACCTTTGATTCCCATACCATCTTCTAAAAATTTATATTAAGGGATTTAAAAGATGAAGGCCTTTTGTCTAATCCTTCCTCTAATTGCTTTATAACATGGTACCCATATACTTTTTGTATATTGCCTATTAGATGTGAATGGCCATCTCACACAATCCTCCCCTTCACACATTCTTGGAGGAGTTTACAAAGTTGGTAACCATGATTGTTGTAAGAGAAGTTGAGTCACTCTTGGGATATCCCATGTTCACGTAGAGGGGTCAATTATAGTTTTTAATTTATATTCTGATAGATCCATAGGACTTTGTTTAGGAAAACAGACAGCTTCATTCCAAAACCATTTATGTTTAAATATTTCAATTTTCTCTCAATCTCCCATCGACCACTGTCTCAATTTTAAAAGGATGTCCCTGCCCTGAAGTAAGCGATGTCAAACCCAAGAGCTATTTCTTTTGCATTTCTGGCTCCAGAAATTACTGTCACGAAAATATTTTCCTTTAAGCACTTATACCCAAAGCCCATTTGAGTTAGTTGAAATCCTCCAAGCTTGTTTGACGAGATAGGTAGGATTCAAAAAATACATTTCTTTAAATCCCAATCCACCAAATTGTTTCCTATAAGATAAAAGACTCCAGTTTATCCAGTGAACACCTCTTTCATTTCTTTGTTTTGCCACCAGAGTTTAGAAATAATGGCATGTAAGGTCTTGGACAAATTTTTAAGAATTCTGATTAGGGACATAACATTATTGTAATGAAACGAGAAACTATTATATGTAGAATATTAATACATTTTTTCTTATTATTTTTAATAAAGATTAAATTTTTATAAATACCTGTGGGTATTTGTTATCCGTCTTATACCTGCAAATACAAATAACGGTAACATACCATCCACACTCGTCCCATTATATTGCCATCATTAGGAGAGAATATAAATTTTGTTTCTATTTAAATGTCTACGTAGAATTTCAAAGCACCAATATTTATTTTCTTTACAAAATGCTCCTATGAAAAAAATATTAAATAAATACAATTAATGTAATATAATATATAAATGATAAGTAAAAAATTTTATATGTAATTCAAATAATATAAATGTATTCGTTTATTTGTCCAATGTTTTTCCTATAAACACTTAAATAGGATGATACTTTATCTAATCATTTGAAAGCAATCTAAACCAACCGCATGGTAACACGCATTTAAGGGAATTTAAAAAGCAGTTAAGTACTTTGTTAATTAACCGTTACATTAAAAGTTATCTGACGGACAACGTTTTTCTTAATTTTGCATTCTTTATTTCATGTATTTTAAAAAAATATACTCTAACTTTTAAAATAAATGAAAAAGAAAGAAATAGAATTCAAAATTGCGCCATAGAATTAAACTATAATAAATATCACAACTCATCCTAACTCGCCGTGCTTATTTTCAGTCAAAGAAAACTGATCCGATTCCAAGTGTCTCACCTCACGTGATTGGACTGACTTTTGTCGTACCCCACGTGTCGGTTTTTTATTTGCATGATACGTACGGGTGTATCTTGTACAGTACCCAATACAATGAACCATACTAATTACTGATTTACTTCTCAATGTTAACCAAACAAATTACTCCTTCGAATTATAAACATTTTATTTTATTTTTTATTTTAAAAATGTCATAATTATCAAACTAATGTTAGAAATTAAATAGAAGAGAGTGACGTGTTCTCTTAATTGATATATTTTGATAGTTGTTTTATTAATTAAACCCATAGTATCAATTAACACGTTAATAATTTATGTCACTAACGTTTGTTTTTAAGAGGAGATGCTTTCAAATGTATTTGATTAATAATTAAAAGTAAAATTAATCAAGAGTATTATAAATATTTTTTTTGCAACTTCTATATTTTTTTTTGTAATTTCTGCTATCTTTTATTGAAATTAGATAAATTTAATGTACTCTATTGTTATTTTAAGATTATAGTATAAATTCTAATAAAATATTTCCATTTGAAAGATTTAAATTAATTCTTTAGGAACGAGGGTTGAGCCATCCCAACCTAACAAAAATTTCAATTGCATTAGTGTTAATTTTGATAATTTTCAAAGGATTTTGTTAATCAATATTTTAAAGATGTGTTGAAGCAATCAAAATTAAATTTTTATCAGAAACTATATAGACTAGTCTTAAACTTTAAAGAATCTATATTTATTATAAATATAGATATTTTTGTTTTATTTTTAATTCTATAGCCAATATCTTTAACTTTGATCAAAATTCCAACAAAATCCAGTATCGTTCGGCTTCTAACAGAGGATTCCCTTAAGTCTACTAAAAAACATGTGTGGTTAAAATTTTATTGTTTTTACAAAAATATCTAAATAAAAAAATAACATTGTTTATAAAAGTAACACTTCAAAATTAATTAAATAATAACACAAAAAATATTCAAAGTATTCATGTCAACTGTATCTTGAATTTTAAACAAGTGAGTAATTTATATTTATGATTTTATTAACTTCTATCCTAATGGTTTACTTTAAGACAATAAAAATAGTAAACCTTTTTTTTGAAAATAAATATCTTTATTTGTTAATCTAATCATTATACATTATTTCAAGTAAAATTTATCACTTTACTTAAACTTATACAAGGTTTTGATTAACAAAACTCTTATATTTATATTTACTGATTAATTTATTTTTAGCTCTTAAAGTTTAAACCATATCCATTCTTGTCTCATACTTGGGGTATTTATGGATATTTTTTTAAATCCTATAAATTATGTTTCTCAGGAATTATATTTTTTTAAAATTATACTTTCTAGAAATACTATAAATATGTTTGGCATGATTAAAATGTTCCTTGATTCTTTTGAATTTTAACCACTCCCATATTTAGTAATTTTGAATTATATGATATATAACTATATTTTCAATTGTAAAAAACTTTTGGAATATGCGGGACCACCCTCTTCGATGGGAATTATGAATAAAAATAAATTTCCAAGAATCCTATATTCATAGAAATATTTTCTAAAACAGTTACACTAAATGTGATAATACAAGATTCTTAAGTTACAATTCCAAAAATTTATAAAAGAAAAAATCTACGTACCAAATGTATCCTTAAAGTAGAAATTTTTTTTAAAAAAGGTTACTTTTATAAGATAGAATTATATTTTTTATAAAGTTATAAAATTTATCTATTTCTTTATATTAATTAATTCAGATATCTTATAAGGCATTCATTGCTTGTAATTATTAATTAATCTTAAGCAAAATTGTATTATGATATTATTTTTTAAAAAATTATAGATTTAACTAGGTGTGGGTGACCTAAAAAACAGTAGTTGTAGACCATAGGTTGTTCCGATTTTGATCCCTCTCAAATTTTTGTGTGGTACTAATAGCAGTACACCACTCCCTGTGACTGTTGTGAATTTCCGTTAATTTACCATTTGAAAGGCATACAAAGTACGCGAATCACAATAGCAGACAGAGAAGACGCAGAGGTCGTAAACCATAACCATGCCTGAAAAGACACCGTTAAGATAGTTTTTACTATTTTTCTTTTTACCTCTCAACTTTGCAGAAAAATTTTACTATATCATATCATATGCTTTGGTTTAGCCCCACAGCAAGAGGTTCACAGGCTAGGCTACTCACACACACATATGCCTCCTTCACTTTTTTCGTACCCTTCTGTCCCCTGCTGCTTCCCTCAACTTGCTCTGCACTCCCTCTCCCCTGCTACCTCTTTTTAACGTTACTTTCCTTCAAATTACCCTCCTTTTAATAACTCTCTCAACCATATCTATTCCATTCATAAATTCATCATACATTTCTTTCTCTCTCTCTCTCTCCCCCCAAACCCAAAGGAATATCTCTCTCATCCTTTTCACCTTTTCTCCCATATCTCTCTATTTCACACCACTTCCACCTCCACCGTTTTCTCTCCAATGCTATCTTCAAGAATCTGATACACAACCACAAACCTTCACCATGACTCACCACCTCAACCGCACCAAACTCCTTGCACCCAAAGAACAACACACTTCTCTCAACCACCCATATCCCAAACTGGTCAGAATAACCGTCACGGACAACGACGCCACAGACTCTTCCAGCGACGAAGAACAATGCTCCCGTTCCCCCACGCGCCACCACAGCCGACACAGAAAGTTCGTGAACGAGATTTCCATTGTCGAGTCGTGCAATACTGAGAACGACGTCGTTCCCAGGAAGAGAAGCAAGAGCAAGTGTAGAACCACCGCGAAAGCGAAGGTTTCGGTTCCCGACACTCGGCGCGTGGCCTCGGGGAAGAAATTCCGAGGAGTGAGACAGAGGCCGTGGGGAAAATGGGCCGCGGAAATACGAGACCCTGCGCGGCGCGTACGGCTATGGTTGGGTACCTACGACACTGCCGAGGAAGCTGCCATGGTGTACGACAACGCGGCCATTAGGTTGCGTGGACCCGACGCGCTCACCAATTTTATCACTCCACCTGCCACGTGGAAGTGCTCGGAGCCCCCGGTGGGGTACATTTCCGGCGAAGAATCGCAGAGCAAGAATTTGTTTTCTCCAACTTCGGTGCTTCAGTGTTGTTCGCTATCGGAGGAAGTTGAGTCCGTTAAAGAGGAGGAGTACTCTTGCGCGTCGGCGAGTTTGTGTGACAAGGAAAAATCCGAGGCACCGTTTTCGATTCCGAGGGATGTACGGTTTGACTTCGAAGGTTGTTCGGATTTTTTCGATGACGCGTCGGAGAGTGCGTTGTTTAGCGACGATTGGGCTGGTGTGTTTCTCACTCCTTGTGAGGATTTCGGGTACAAAAGTTGGCATACGGACACAAATCGTGACTTTTTCCAAGACATCGATGATTTGTTCGTCTCGGATTCTCTTCTCGCACTTTGATTTCGTGAATTCGTTATATAACAAAGGATCCTCGTCCGTTGTGTTGCCCTCAAAATCGGCAAATTTTGTACCGGCGGGAAATAGCTCTACTGTAATCACTAATCTTTTTCTTTTCTCTTTTCTGGTCTTGTGCTATTGTGTAGTAAGTTGTAACAGTCGAGTAGTAATTATGTTTAACGGTTTTAACCTTTTTTGGTACTCTAGTAATAGTAATAGTAATGTTTGGGTTTAATACTTCTTTTTGTATTACTAATTTTACACACTCTCTGAGTAGGCTAGGGGTCAAATTCCCAGTCAAGCACACCGACCGTATGATGCATTTATTTAATTCTAAAAATTCCTTTCACTACAAATAAAATCAACCGTGTAATGTAAAATAGCCAAAACTAAGTTTTATTAAACCATTTATATTTTCATTTCTTTGCGGCAATTCCATTGAAGGTAAAATAAAATAAGTCCATACCTCTTACTAAGTGGGGTAATTAATCGCCATAAAAGGGAAATAAAAGTATCTCCTTTAGCTTGTTTTTCTTTTTCAGGAGAAAGCGTGAGGCGGGTCCTAAAATAGGAAGGCATCTAATAAAACTATTTCTACAAGTGGGATCCTTCAAATCATGTGGTGCCTCTTTATTCCTCCTTTAGAAATAGAGTTGGAAGAAGGCCGATAATTAGTTCAATTTGTATATTCTTTGTTATGAAAAGTTAAATAAAGAGTTTTGCCTAAAAATAATGTCCGATTTTTTTTTAGGGCTTTTGGGTTGTCTAAGTAATTGAGAAGTCATATGGCTGGTATAAGGACACTAGGCCCATGTGTGTTTTATATGGTAAGAGTCCAATCAGAAGAAGGTTTTGTATGTTGTCCTTCAATTTACTGAGGTGTAAGAGAGTTGATTGTCTGTGGTTAATCTCATGTCTTCTATGTAAATGAGAGAATTAGTATGACTTGTAAGGATATCTCAATAGTCAAGTTAGGATGGTATTGTGTTGGAGCACAAACCTATAAGATTAGATTATTGTAGTTTAAATGTCATGAATGTTTAGTAAATTATAGGAGTTAATGAGTTTTTTCTTGATGTGATTTAATTGTCAGTATTTTTTAAGAAAAACCTGTTTATATTGATATCGAGTGATTGTGATTATGAGTTTTTTCTCATAAAAATTGTCTTTATATTTGTATATATGTATATGTTGTACTCTATTTTATAGATAGTTGAAATTAACTTACAAATTATTTTAAATTTGACTTTCTTTTCACATTTTCAATGTTGGGATTTTTGTTTTGAACAAAAGGAAGTTATTTTTTATATCTTTCCACTTGAATTCAGTCATGATGATGCACTGAGTTGTAACTTGCTCGGCTCATCATCATTCCAATCCATATCTTAAATTTGACCATAACTTACAATTTTCTCTTTTTTCTTTTTAGCTGTACTAACAGTTTTCTCTATTACATGTATATATGGTTTAAAAAAAAAGAAATAGTCAAGCAATGCAAGTACTATATACTCACACACACTCATTTAAGTTTAATTACAAAACTTTTTATAGAGAAGATGAAGTTTTTTGGAGAGGACAAGACAATTTGAAAAAAAGAAAGAAAGAAGGATGCATTTATCTACGAAGCATGGGCATTTGTGCATGTTGTGTATTATTTAAATGGGATTATTGGGTACATGAGCGTATAACGACTATATATTAAATGAAATTTACTCAGAAAGGTTTACATTTAAAACGTTTGTTGTGCACTTTTTTGGGGTAAATTACTCTTTAAATTTTGTGTAATTACATTTCGCTTCATAATTTGTTGTTTTCTTACCTTCCGCCTTAAACTAGTAACACCGTTATTTGTTTAAGGAATATGGTAGCGGAAAATTCACTTAACCAATCATGGTTGAGCATATTCATTATTTAAACTCCCTTAATTAACAATGGTCAAACTCACAGTGATGTCAATCATCACCTTATGCAGTTTGGCGCCATGCAATCTTAACTCTTTCATTAAGGTTTTGAACATAATGGAGTTAGGAATGTTAATAGGGTAAGATAGATGCATGGATAATGAAAAATATCTGTAAGTATTTTTATTTATTTTTAATATTTTAAAAATCAAAAATAATAAAGATAAACATATACTAAATATAATATTATTTTTTATAATATGATATAAATTAATATTATATAATATATTATAATTTTTAATATTAAAAATATTATCATTGTGTAATATTAATTTTTTTATCTTATTATAAAATAAATATAAATATTTATGGGTATCTTTAGAAGGGATAGTACAATATCCATTACATGTACTCAATATAGAAATATTTACACATTCTTACAAATACAGATTATTTTACTCTAGTGAAAGACTCTAACCGAAGAAAAGATCATATAGCCTGTGACCCTCTTTAAATCCTTCTGTAATATCCCAATAGTTGTCATAAGGAATGAGGTCGTAGCTCTTGCAGAAGTAATAACAATCAAGCCGTAGGTGGGTATTTAAATAAAGGGAGCACCTTGCTATCATGAAAACGCTAGCTGTGACCATAAGTCGCGTGGCAAAGAGGTTAAACCCCTTAGTGGCGGTTGCATGAACCCCAAATTAAGTGCTAATTTTTCCAACAAGTGGACATGATGATGATTAAGAAAGAAACATTGAAACAAGCAAAGCTGAGACAGATGGGTTGGGATAAACCCCACAAACAGATCCTCCGCCACACCGTTTCATTCATCTCCATCATCTTTTTGCAACTGGAACTCTGTCGCCGCCTCATTGCTAATCTCCGGCCAAATGGTTGAGAAGATTACTGTCTCCGAGACGAGTCCATGCTCCTGCCTTGTACAAAGTTGTTGTCAAAGATGATGTTGTTGAGAATTATAAGGTCTTTGCAGTGTATTTCAGAGATGTTTTGATGGACAAAAATGGTGACTCTATTGATGATGGTTAATTTAAAAAGTTGTTGAAAAAATAAAGTTATAAAAATAAAAAAAATTATTAATTAAATTTATCTATCATAATTAAAATTCTATTAAATTAACAAATTTATTTTTTATTTTCCCCAACCTCTCGTTCTCGTTCTAGTTCTAACAACACAAACGCTAAGCAGCATACGTACTACTGTTAATTAACTTTGGTTTAGCATACTTCATGGTTAAACCCAGTTCCCAAAACATTCATCTCCTTAAAATTAACTACGGTTAAGGATTTAGTTACCTTTGTGTCGGTGTTATTAATTTTTGGAAATTTTCAACATGTGTGTATATTCAGGCTAAGTTAGTTCAGTTGAATTTATACCAGACAGCTACATAAATAATTCATCAGATATTTAAATCCTCTGAGCAACTTTCTCAGAGAAAACTACGGTAGAGGACGATTCGGTTTGTGTTACACGCAGTGACAACAATCCATGTATAATTTCGGCTATCTCTAAAAACTAATAAACTAACTACTAAATTTTTTTCTATAAAAAAGAAGTTAAATGATAAAAAGTTCGTTTCAAGTTAAGCTAATTCAATTTTGGTCTTAGCCGGAAAAGAAAATATTTTCTTGGGTAGCAATGATGTGAAATTAGTCAACTTTATGAAAGTCAACTATATATATAAATTGTTTCTTGTAATTTTGGAGTATGGCGAAAGCAATTTTATTAAAGAAAAAAGATGGAGACTTTTGGCCCCATGAAAAGGCAAAACTTAAACCAATAAGCTTGTTTTCCATTTCTATTTTGTGTTATGGCCAAATTGAGGCATGTTCCCAATTTCCGAATAAAAGCAACAGACATAATATGACAGGATCTCTAAAATGCCAAGTGGCACCTAAAATCACAGTTGAGATTGAAGGCAACGTGAAAATGCGTTTTGGCCTTTGGATTGAATTTGAACCCTAATATCTGACACACGCAAGTGGCACAATTTGGATACTTTTCATGGCACTATAGCTGAACGGAAAAGCAGTTATTCGTAGCCACTGCATTTGGACCACGTTACACGGTTGGCTTGCGAGGGCGTTTTCATGCTTCATTTACCTTTTTTCTTTTTTCTTCTATTTACTCTCCCTCTTTACTAAATTCTACTACGCAAACTTCATTTCAAAAAGCAGGGTCCATGCTAATTTTTCTTCAAATAGACACGTGTGTTGTCACGAGCAACATCTTCATAATCGTACATTACAGATTGTCTTGAGCTGGGAATGATTATTATCAATGATACCATTCCTCCAATAAAAATTAAGAATTATTTTTTATGATATAAATGTGTCTACTAAAATGAAATTATAATTAATCTAGCTATTTAATGATATTCCATTTAGGTTAGGTTAAAAGTAAACATGAAACTATTATTTCAAAAGAAGGAAAAAACGGAAAAATAGCAAGTATACAAATTAGGGGAAAAAAGTATATCTTATGTTAAACTTTAACCTATCAAAATAATGTTATAAGTATTACATCATATTGACTTATATTGTAAATTAACTCTTATCAACCTATTTAAAGAAATCACATCAATCTATTATTACTATTATGACAAGTTTTACAACCCTATTACTCATCTATATAGAATGACAATAGTATTTATTTCTTTTTCTTTTGCTTTATATTATATACAAAACACACACACATACACGTGTTTGGGACATATGCATGTATGGACCATCTTTAATTTGGTATATTAATTATGAGTACAAAGTATGTTTTAATTCCTCATTTGATACATGTATACTTTGACTTTCACTTTGTTAAGAATGGATAAAGATTTTGTGTCTTTTAATACATTTTTTTATATTATCATGGTGTATAATTTTAATATCAATTCATTATATTGATTATGTTTAGAACTACTCTACACTAATTTTATTTAATAACATTTTTTATTAACATAATTTATAAATAACATCATTATATCAATGTATAATAACTAACTTTTATATATATATATATATATATATATATATATATATATCAAAATATAGTTTGAAGTATTTAAATTAATATTAGAGATTGATATGATATAATTATCAATATATTAAAGATTTCTTTGATATAATTTACAATTGGTTTGGTTAGGGACAGGGACTAATACAATTGGCTATGTTGCTAATGATTTGACTGGGTCTTATTTAGCCTTTCGCTTCACCAGAAATTGAAAAGGAAAAAATTCTGGAGCCCAAATGCAAATTTTTTAAATTTATTAATTTGTAAACTTGTCTTGATATATACTAGCTATGACTTTTTTGCTAAATTATTTTGAGTGAAAGTTCTTTTAAAGTTCTATCATGACAAAATGTGGCGGGGTATCCTGGCGCATAACTCACGACCCACGAAACTTGGATAAGACAAATACGTTATCCGATTAATCTTCGGCGTTAATTAGCACAATAAGTTTGGTTCCCGTGTTTGTGATTCATCAAACCTAAATGATTGTGATTAGGTGGGTGAATTTTTTAAAAAGTAGATGACATATTTTAAGTGATTCTGAAAAATGTTTAATCTCTCATATAAGAAAATATTTTTTATAAGGTACATTTATCCACTTATATATAAATATAAATATAATTTAATTAATTTAAAAAATAAAAGGAATGACATTTTAAATTTGAATTTAATTTGACAAAATAGTATTTTTATAACCTAACTTTGAAATTAGCTTTATTTTGGACGTCCACCTTTAATTTGACCAATTTTAATACTAAGTTCTAAAAACATCTCACGTTGATCATTCATCATTTTATTAGTTGAAATCTAGCAAAGGAATTGCTCTGTTTAAAAGTGAAAAGCAACAAAAGTTTTAGAAAATTTTGACAAATAAAATAGTAAGAGATTTAACATATAACCAAATTAAATAAGGAGTGATAAGGTGACTTGAGAAATTAAGTAATAAAGAGATAAGAAAATAGAAAAGAGGTTGCGGGTTTGAATGTCTTACTTACGATTCTAACCATTAATATTTACTGATAAAAAAAAACCAACTCAAAATTAAACAATCAAAATGAGTTAAATTAATATTGTATGATCAAAAGTGAAATATATCACTTTAATGCTTTACAACAAAATTCGGTGTTAATTTTAATACATTGTACGTATAATAAAATTCCACTAACAATTAAGAGTAACGGCATGTATGACTTTTGAAATAGTTTTTATAAAAATTGATAACTTATAGTATATATAATAATACGCAATTAGAAATAACAATATAAAAGGTATTTACACTATATGATAGAATTTAAATTTTCTAGATATTTTGAGAGTTTAGCTTCAAGCAAGCCTCTTGTATTTAAGGTCACTTCTCGGAAGATAATTTTTACACTAGTAAAAGGGTAACTATATTAAATTTAAATGTGTATTTTAAATTAATATTTAATATTTTTATACTTTTGAGATTGGCAATTATTTTTTTAAAGTGGTACCTCAAAACTTAACCAAATTAAGAAATGTCATTCAATGCACTTTTATGGATCGTGCGTCTGTTTTTATGGATGCGGTTGAACAATGATGGAGAAAGTGGTTGGTAAGTTACTTTTATTTGTCATTTGTTAATGTTTATATTATTTTTTAAATATTTTATATATTATTTGTTAACTACAAGAGGATGTGACTATCACGTCAGAGCAAGAGGATGTGATGAAGGTCACATTTTTGCAAAGGCCGAGAGGGCAAACCTCATTGAGATAATAGGGAAGACTTATAGAGGGGGGTCTTGATCGTTAGACTCCTATTTATTCTGCAAGGATTAGGGAAGTTGCATGGCCGACCTACTCGTTAGTGGGAAAAATCTGAATATTAGGTGGTCTGAAAGTGCAACAGGTGCAACCGGAATAACGATACAAGTGGTTTGCTATACACCACGTGTAGTCGGCCACATGCCAAGTGCCGAAATGATGCAAGTTCTTTATTTGTTTATTTCTTTTATATAGTATGAAATCAATAATTATTAAGTTGTTTAATTATTTTTTTGTAGAATAAGCCATGTGAGCTACTTATTGGCCTAGTTGAGTTGTATCTGGTGACTCACTGAAAACAATTGGACAAGGGAAACTTTATTTAATGAGCGCTCACGTCAAACTATTATAGGTTGTAGTTAACTTGAATTCCACTTCAAATTGGATTAACTTCACATTAGTCATAATTTTTAATGTATTAATGAGTAGAAGGAATACAATAGGTTCCTAGTTGAGCACGAGGCCGGGGGCAGCGTCCTATTGTGACTGTTAGGGTTTAGTTTTGGACACAGATTATTGGTGGGAGGCACCATGATTGCCTTTATGGCAGCGGCTCCATAGCCTTTAACGTCTGTTGGAGGTCATCTTCAATGATGCAACATTCCCTTTTCATGAATGTTGAGTCCACACGTGCAATTCTGAAGGTGGCATACCCTCTAGGAGGATTTGCAGGACGTTAGGGATCAACTAACAGTATAGTTAGCTATAGGCGCAATTCAACCAACTGTTTGCTCGAATGACGGACAACCAGTTTGTCTCAGAGGAGGAGGAGGGCCAATGCTAACTTTGGGCCAAGTGTCGTGATGTCATTAGCCTCAACAACAACCAATCATCCAGGCCCCACCCTAGACCCAACAACGGCCTCTCAGACCTAGCAATGCCTACACTCGATCCACCACCACTCTCGTTATAGACATTGTGTTTTTTAGTTTTTTGTTTCACTATTATATTTTATTTTATTTAAACACTTTATATATGTATTTATTGTTATTTCTTTTTATTTAGTGTATTTTATTTTATGTATATCATTGTCATATGTTAATACTACTACTACCAATAAATAATTACAATAATAAATAAGATAGGATAAAACATGTTAAGAATTAGGTGTACGATATCCCATTTTGCATGACATAAAACATTATGTCATACATAATAAGAGGATGTGAGAATCATATTCTATACTAATTAGTATCTAACGCCTAATAACTTTAGCATGAGTTTTTCCATTCTACATGGGATTGACGATGAATTTCTTTGAGGGATATATAGATTGGCTATTTAGGTCCTTCTCTTTATTTATAATTTATGAAATTTAGCAATGTCATCCTGTAGTAGGTTCTTTAGTTATTTGATGGTAATGTAATATGCAAGCGAGAGAGTGTTTGGTAGCACTTAAATATTTGAAGGACCAACCTTTTTTCATGTACGAAGAGTTATTAAAAGCACTGTATTTATACAGGTTTGACATTTCATTCAAGTTAACTTGTCTTATAGTACCGTTTGAATATTTTATTTCTTAATTCATGTCCAAAAAAGAAATTTCCCTCTTCAATTATAAAAATCAATTAATTAAGCATAAAATAAATTACTATAAATAAATTTATTTATCTTTCATAATCTTGGACCAATTGGCATTGTAGATAGTTTCTTTGCTCCATAGTAATAAAATGAAATATCTTAAATGAATTAAATTACATTTTATTAATATTTTACGGGCCCTGAATATATTCTGATTGGTGTACGGCAACTGAAACATACAAAAATTGAGATTTAAAACTTGATGGGTAAGTGTACTTGTTTAAATGATTATAAATAGATTTGATCAAATATCAACCTATGTAGAATGTACTATAGTATTTTACTTTTTACAGTAACATTAATTGATGGGTCGAAATAGCTTTTTAATGAACTATAGCAAATTTTGATGGTCATTGTAATTCCTCTAAACTACCACATATATGGTGCATTAAATTCTCTCGGTCGTATATAACGGTTCCTTATCAGGAAAAGCTATATATTAGGACAAAATTCACGCCCCATGCATCCATCTTTAATGTTTGGGTGACGTGCAACCATCTGGTTATAAAAATTGTTACGGATTAGTATTAGTATTTAATGGACAAAAATATCTATCTTCATGTATTTATTTCAATTGTGAAAGAATAGGATGATGATTGTTGAATGTAATACAGCATTTGGACAGATGGTTCAAAAATCAAAAGGACAAATATGCATGCTCTTGGAACAATAATATATAAAGTCTCTTTCCTTGTATGTATATATAAATATGTTTGGTATCTGTGGGTGGTGTAGTTTCAGAAAGAGGGGTCATGTGCAAAGTTATGATATTTAGTGATCCACTTGAAGGAAGCCATAGATATGTCACTGTCTAGTGGATCAAGAATATGTGACAGATTTATTTTTATGCATTCGGAAAAGGCCTGTTATGCATAATTTGTCTGATATACAACTGGGATTTTTGAAGCTAGCCCATGGCCACTTGCTGCTTACTGCTTAAGCAGTGCCGGGTTTCTACCATATTCATATATTCTCAACCAGATTTGGTCCCCACTTTGATGTTTACACTATTAGATTTTATTTGCGTCTAAGCACTTTCCATGTCTTGCCTCATCATCATTCATTTTTATGCATATAAATACCAGGGACAATTCTGGTCCCTTGAAATTGATGAATTTAATTAATATGCCATTTCAAGAAGAGGTGGAAGATAATACATAGACAAACGGAAGATAAACCGAGAAATGCCAAAAAGTATGGATTTGGAATTGAGAATCACAAAAAAACAGAGGATCTTCCATGTTATTCTGCGGCCCCTTAAAGGTTGAATCTCAGCCGTACACGTAATCTGGCCTCGTTTTGTGCATGTGTGCAACAGGATCATTTGGTCCCATGGTCCCCGCGTGACACGTCTCATCCACCTCAAACAATATCCTTTCATCCCCATCATTGTGACCACCTATAATATTAACTCCTTTAATTTCTTTTATTTATGTCACACTAATCAAAGCAGCCCATTTTTTATACTATGATATATTCACAAAACTATTCTTTCAAATTATGGATTATATATATAACATACACCATTTTTCATTTAAAATACGGTTTTATGCTTTAGATAGAAGTATTATTAATTTTTTGACAAAATTTTCCATTATTGATTCTTTATATATTGTTACTCTCGAATGGGGAGGGGTATACAATACCCCTCTCTTCTTCTTTTTTCTAGTCAAGAGTTAAGGAAACGTTGATTCCCTTATTCTCTGAGGGCGGTTTATTTTCACGTCACCATAGGTCTAGATCAAAGGCCCTTTTTTCTTTTTTTTCTCATTGTATAAATGACCTCAAACCTTCCTTTTGTAACTCAAGTGTCACATTTTTAGAGTAATACAAACCTATTCTTCTAGGAAAATACTCTAAGGTTTTTGTACTTTATATTCTCGTTATGAGCATATATCATTACAACATTGAGTAACATTTTTTCAAAATTAAAGAAGACAACGTAAATCATTTTTTTAATTATGAAATACCATGTTTTATTTCTTATTTTAAAAAGTCATAATAATCAAAGCAGCCAATTCTTTATTTCATTAATATTCACATCAAGAGACTAATGTATAAAACCCTGGAAAACTATTTAGGGTTGTAATTATTCAACAATATATCATTTAAAAATACAAGATAATTTTTAGGTTATATTTATATAACAGTGAAAAAGAGATCTTTTATCCAGACCAAAAAATAATATGAACGTAACTAAATCTTACTAAGATTAAGGGGAATCAAAATCTCTTTGTTGTACTATGGATTTTAAAATACGGTTTTATACTTTACATAAAAGTATTATTAATTTTTGACAAAACTTTCCATTATTACCTCTTTATGTATCATTACAGCCGCGAGTAACATTTTTCCAAAATTAAAGAAGACAACGCAAATAAATTTTTTTTTAAAAGAAGGAAGTTTCTTTTTGGAAAGCTAATGTTGTTTTCTTTTTTGTTAATACTTTTTTACTTTTTGATTAGAAAGCCGAGCAGATTCTGGGCCAATTGGCGTTGGGCTTTTATCCTTGCAGCCACTTTCTCAATGTGGGCCTATTAGGTGTTAAGACGCATCACTTCCTCACTGACTAGAGAGTTACGGAACGCTGAATCGTTTCAGCAGAAGAAGCCAGGTTCGGATCATTCCTCAATTATTGAAGGAATATCTAGTTCCTATTTACAAAACCAACACCATGTTCAAAGAATATGTTAATATATAAAGATATTCTATATTTAAATTTTATTTTTATTTAAATGTTAATAATGATATTTTTTAATGTAAAAATAAACATGAAACAAATATTAAATATTTCTAGATAAATAAACTTTATCTTACAAAATAAGATTATTAAAACTTTTTTTTTATCTTATAAATACAAATGGAAGAGTAGTTTATTAATGTTTGATTTACATAATTACCATTTAGGGCTAATTATTATAAAATAAAATAAAATGCATAAAATCCATATTTCCGTCAAGTGTGTGCCCTTATCATATAATCGACAATTATTATGTTATGATGTTATGGTTAGTGTCGTTGATATAATTGAGACCAAGTTTAAAACGATAAAAAAAGTGTTATTTAATTTTTTTAAATATGGTGTGATATTAATTAATTCAATTAAATTGAGTCAGACATCGTTAAATTATTTTATAAGTAAAAATATAATAAATATTTAAAATATTAATCTATAATTTATCTGGGTTAATGTATTTAATTTTATAATTAATCATAGTATTTTATTGTGGCAAAAGTTAAAAATTGCTCTGTAATGAGTCAAGCTATAGTATTTTAATGCCAATATGATGTGGAGATGTGTTATAGGTCTCGAATAGCTTAAAAAATTAACTTACAATTGAAACTAAAAATTAATGCACTCAATTTTAGCTTTGGAATCGACTTTTTTTGAAAACTAAGCAAAATTGGCGAACATATATTTACTAAAACTATGGTCAAATATTTCACCAATCTTTTCTTGCCGGGCAAGTTATTAAGTAATCAATTATTTTTTTTAATGTTACGGTAAGTAATTAATTGTTAATTTTGCTAGAAAAGAGTCGAATTCACAACCTTTTCTATGATATATTTTGCAAATATATGATAAATGGTTTGTTAAATTAGATTGTGAGAAATAATTTATGACCAATACATGATCTTTAATACCTACATTATGATATTGTAAATTCTTTCACCAACACTTGCTTCCCTATGAATTCCCATTTTAGTCACTCCCGCACTATTTGGTTAAGGAGATTTTTAGGAGAATGATTTATTTTCAGCTGAAATGAAAGGAAATTATTATAGTTCGTGTTTAGTTAGTTGGATGTAATAATAGGGGGAAAGTTGTTTATGTGTATCTCACATAAACAAAATTTCTTAAAAATTGGACTCATTTGAAGGGAATTTCTTTAATTTTCCAATATGTGGTTCTTCTCACCTGGGTGGAAAAAACATCAAAGAAAAATTTTGTTAGAGGTGCTAGGGTTTGGCTAACTACTACTCAGCTAAGGAGACAATAAAATTCAGAATATCATTTCTGATCTTTCCAGAAGTTTAACAAAGCTTTAAATACTTGCTGAATTTAGAAAATAACAAGGCCAAAACAATTGGGCCTGCACAAAATCTAAAACTGACTAACAACAATTAAATAAAATCTTTCATTCAAAAAGGAGCTTTTTTGCATCTCTTTGGCTTTTCTTCCTGCTGGGCCAGGTGCCCATCATTACCGTCGGGTCGGGTAAGAACCTTGTCCACAATGTTAGAAGAGACTGTGGTGCTGAGGTGTCGCGTAGTGAGTCGCTGAGGGGCCTTGGCACAGATTGTGCTTGTTGCAAACAGTGGAGAATTGCTGATGGGAAGAACGTGAGCATCCAACGGTGAAGAGGTAGGGAGAGAGTCAACAACTTTCACGCTAACAAAGGAGCCAGGCACGTGAATGGTGGGGACAGGTGCGGGAATCACGGTCTCGGACGTGGAGGAGTGCACGTCACTCGAAGCTAGTATCAACGGTGGAGATTGCGCAAGAAGATCTGACGGTCCAGGTGCCTCAAAGTGGCCAGTTTGAATGGAGGGTCCAGATGCCATGGGATTTAAACGTTGGGGATCCAACGGATGAGGGATATCCATGGGTGCTACGTGTGTACGAGGTGCATGGATGGAATTCATAGCAGATGGTGAAGATCTATTTGTGGGAAACGTTGTTTGATCTAACGGCCCTGATGTGTTACGCGTGGTAGGAGAGAGAGAGAGTTAGTGGAAACTAATAACTTGCCAGTATCACTCATATCAGTTTCACTTGCACCATTTGATATTGTTTGGTTGTGTTGGGAACTCAAAGGTTCGTCCTCTGTTGAAGTGGGGTGGTGGTTTGCATCTGGAAAAAGAGGATCCGAGGGAAACACCGGTAAGGGAGTAAAATGAGAGTCAGGTGCCTCACCATGGTACTTGTGGAGGAGGGAGACGTGAAAAACAGGGTGGATACGAGCAGAGTGGGGCTGTGCGAGCTCGTACACGACTGAGCCAATTTGACGGAGGACTTGGAAGGGCCCATAGAAACGTTTGCTGAGTTTTTGAGATGCATGACGAGAGACAGAGATCTTCCTATAGGGTTACAAATGGAGAAGAACCCATTCTACGACCTCAAAGGTAATGTCCCTTCTATGTTGATTAGCCTGGGTGAGCATTCTTTGTCTTGTTTTCTGGAAGTTTTCTTTTAATGTAGCTAGAAGTTGTTTCCTCTGTTGCAGGGATACATCTAACGGAATAATATAAGTGGATTTTGGGGCATAATCCAGCAGTGAGGGGGGAAGATGACCATAAAGTGCCTGAAAAGGGGTCATTCCGATAGCGGAATGAAAAGAAGTATTGAACCAGTACTCAGCAAGGTGGAGAAATTTATACCACTATTTTGGGTGATCACTTGTGAAACAGCGGAGGTACGCCTTAAGGCAACGGTTGGTGACCTCAGTTTGCCCGTCGGTCTCAGGGTGGTAGGCGGAGCTATATTTGAGCGTGGTGCCTTGCAACTTGAATAACTCCTTTCAAAACATACTCAAAAACAAGGGTTCAAGGTCTGAGACAATAGACTTAGGAAACCTATGTAGCCTATAAATTTCAGAGAGGAATCGGGAAGCCAACACTGGAGCAGTGAATTTAGTAGGCAGAGCCAGCAAGTGGACAAACTTTGTGAGGCGATCACCCAAAAGAGCCGGAATGGGTGATGATAGAGCCAAAAGCAATGGTGGGTCTTCCATGGACTTGCGGGATAAGGCGTCAGCAACACCGTTAGAGTGACTAGGTCTGTATAATATGTCAAAACTATACCCTTGTAGTTTAACTGCCCATTTAAGTTGTTCTGGTGTCTAAAATGTCTGAGAAACAAGGTGTTTTAACTTTACTGATTTGTGTAAATGTGAAAGTGTTTACCTATAAGATAGTGACACCATTTCTTGATTGATTCAGTGATGGCATACATTTCACGGACATCAACTGAGGAAGCTTGCATTCGAGGACACATGCGCTTGCTGAAGAAGGCGTTAGGGTGTTTATCCTAGGAAAGAACTGCACTGATGGCAACTCCAGAAGCATCTGTCTCAACAATAAATAATTTATCAAAATTAGGCAAAGTAAGCACAGACATAGTTGTCATGATTTCCTTTAACTTTGTAAAAGCCTTACAGGCTGCTGTATGCTAAGAAAATGTAGTGGAACACAATAAATCGGTGAAAGGAGTGGTGAGTGAGGCGTAATGACGAACAAATTTTTTGTAGAACCCAGTGAGGCGTAAAAATCCATGGAGTATCGTGAGCGAACGTGGTTCTGGCCACTCCATAATGGCCTGGACTTTGTCTAGATCAGGGGTAACCCCTCTACTTGAAATCTGATGTCATAAGTAGCTAACAGTAGAGACACCCAAAATGCATTTAGAATGATTAGCACAAAATCTGTGAGAAGAAAGTAACTCTAAAACCAAGCGTAAGTGATCCAAATGAGTAGAAAATGTAGGGCTATAAACAAGTATGTCATCAAAGAAAACTAAAACAAATTGCTGAAGATAGGGACGTAAAAGATCATTCATCCCAGATTGAAACGTAGAGGACGCGTTGTGAGGCCGAAAGGCATAACTAGGAACTCATAGTGACCATCAAAAGTGCGAAATACTGTTTTATGTGTATCTGTGGGTGTGACCTGAATTTGACGATATCCCGATTTTAAGTCTATCTTAGAAAAGATAGTAGCTGAGCCTAACTCATCTAGCAACTCCTCAATTATGGGGATAAGGATTTATCTAGGATAATGACTACATTAAGGGCCCTGTAATCTACACAAAAATGCCAAGTCCCGTCTTTTTTTTACCAATAGGACTGGGAAGGAGAATGAGCTAGTGCTAGGGACAATGATGCCTTGTTGGAGCATTTGATTGATGATATGGGTCATGGCTTCTTTTTGTGAGTGGGGATAGCGGTAAGGTTTGACAGTAATGGGGGATCTGTTAGGGAGGAGAGGAATGTGATGGTCATGAGGTCTAGCAGGGGGTAAGCCATGTGGTTCCTGAAAAACATTCTGATGGTCATCTAGGAGGGTTTTGAGTTCTGGAGGAAGGGAGGCTAGGTTATTTGTGGGAAGGGTGGTTGGGAAGGATAGAATAGGTTGTAAAGATAATAAATAGAGGGATGCAACAGAGTTGGTATGAAGGAGATGGGAGAGTTGATGGTAAGTTATGGGTGATGGAGCAATCTCTGTGTCTCCAGTAAGGGTAATGAGTTGTTGTTCATGAGTGAAAGATAAGCTTGGAATGACAAAATTTGAACTTATAGGCCCCGGGGTACACAACCATTCCACACCCAACACAACATCTGCACCCTCAATAGGTAGTAAATAAAAAGGAATGTGGAATGAGTAGTTTTGAATGGAAATAGGGACTTCAGGACAAAACCCAGTGCATTGAATTTGTGCCCCATTACCCACTAGAACTGAAAATTTGGGGGCAGGTTGAGTTGGCAATTTGAGATGGGCAGCAAGTCTTGTTTGGATAATGTTGTGGGAACTTCCAGTATCAACTAGAATCATAACAGGGAGGCCAGAGATGTAGCCTATAAACTTAAGGGTACAAGGGGAGGGATGACCAGTGAGGGCTTGGGGGGAAAGATGGGAATGGAAAGCATCTTGGGGAAACTCAGGTTCAGGTTGGTGAGTACTAGGAGAGGGCTCAAAGGGAATTGGGGTAGCAGGTGACTCAGTTTCAGCATCATTATCCAGGAGAAGTAGAAAATGACTAGTGGTGCATTTATGGCCAAACACAAATTTTTCATCACAATTATAACATAGGCCCTGGGCACGACGTTCTTGCATTTGGGCTGAGGTGAATTTTTTATGGGCAATGTAGATGTGGAAGCTTTATTGGAAGGGTTGGAAGGAAGAGGTAGGCTAAGGGGTTCTGGGAAGGTGAGGGATGGTTTGGGAACAAAAAACGGGACTGTTTGGGTTTAGAGTCCGTAAGTTTGTCTTCCACCAGTTTAGCAAGATGAATAGCCTGATGCAGAGTCAGGGGGTTTAGGATGGCTAGTTCCCTCTTGATTTCAGGAATCAAACTTGAGATGAAACAATTCAATAAGGTTTCGTGATTTAGGCCAAAAACCATGTTGGATAGCTTCTCAAATCTAGCTTGGTAGTCAGAGACAGAGCCAAATTGTCTTAACTTGAAAAGTTCAGCTTGGTGATTAATATAGGTAGAGGGTCCAAATCGGAGAGCTAAAGCCCTAGTGAAAGATCCCCATTCTGAGAGTAGGTTGTTCTAGTACATCCATTTATACCAACTTAGGGCATCTCCTTTCATGTAGAAAGCAACCCAAGGGAGGCGTTGCTCCATTGGAACTTGATAAATCAAAAAGCAGTGTTCTGCTTGGAAAATCCAGTCAAGGGGTTCTGACCCATCAAAGACGTTTAGGGTAACTTTAGAGGGGTGGCATTAAGTTGATTTGGATGGGTAGGTGTCTGATAGAGGGGAAATTGGGGGTTTGGAGGAAAATAAGGTATAGTGGGGGCTATGAAGGGTTGGGTTGGGTGGTAAGTTGGTACGTATAAAGGAATAGGGTTAGACAAGGGTGGTAAATGGCCTAATTGAATGGAAGGAGTGGAAGAAAGGGTAGGTGTAACAGTGGGTACAATGGGGATAGTTATAGAGTGGGCGGGGGGTGGGGAAGCTGGACTTTTACAGAAAATAGAAGCAGTAGGGGAGTGGGTAATATCTTGGGTAATACCTAAGGAGGATCCTAAAGATACCTCTGGTTGGAAGGAGTAAGCTCCTGTAGTTTGTCCCAAAAGTGCTGCAAGAGCCTCAATGCGACGGTCAAGCATTTGTTCCAGGTTGTTGTGGCGAGAGGCATGGACCTGATGTTGATCATGGAGCTGGGTTTCCAGAATAGCTAATTTCTCAGTGAGTTGAGAATCCAATTGGGATTGCAATGATCTCATTCTATCTGTAAGAGCTTTGGAAGCTTCCTCCACATCTTTAGAAGTTTGGGGTTTGGGAGGCATAAAGAAGGGGAATGAAAACACCAATGTTAGAGGTGCTTGGGTTTGACTAACTACTACTCAACTAATGAGACAATAAAATTCAGAATATTATTTCAGATCTTTCGAGAAGTTTAACAAAGCTTTAAATACTTGTTAAATTTAGAAAATAACAAGGCCAAAACAATTGGGCCTGCACAAAATCTAAAACTGACTAACAACAATTAAATAAAATCTTTCATCCAAAAAAGAGCTTTTTTGCATATCTGGGGCTTTTCTTCCTGCTAGGCCAGGTGCCCATCAAATTCCTTCTTCTAATCCATAATTACATATCAACAAATAGTTAACGTACAATACGGGAAAAATTGAAAAGCATGTAATTTCTCTTATCATTCTTGTTGAGTTATCAACTTTGAATGCCTTGCCACAATTCTGGAATTCCAATCTTAAAATTCACATAATAAATTCACAAAATTTTAAATAATGAAGGATCATCCTCTACAACCATCTAAGCCTTAGCAACCACTACTTCTTAGTTAGAAAGGATGAAAGCTCAAATGAGGTTAATGGAAGAGAGAGAGGAGTCTACTAAATTGCAAGTGGCCATATTTAAGTCATAGTGTCAAAAGAAGGATACATAGATAATACATTTAAAGAATGATTATGTGAATGCTTATGAAGATATCATTCGTGTAAAAAAGGCAAGGAAGGGGAAAGACCATGAAGGATACACCGGTGAAATGAATGAATTGCAATATAAGATATAAGCAATGAAAAAAGACGTGGTTGGGATTAAAAAAAAGCTTTTAATAGAGAATTAAAGAAAGACCAAGTAATAGAAGATGTGAAGGAAGGTCTACAACAAGCACGCGCAACAGTAGTGAGCCATAAAAACTTAGCCTAGGTTTATGATAATGAATTGGCAAAGGCAAGTCGAAAATAAAGGCAACTAAATCAAGAAATTAGTGCACAAAAACTAGAGCTAGAATAGTTAAAGTCTGAGTGTGAGCTAATGGAGCAATTAAAAGATTCAAGACACAAATGAAAAATGATTTCTCAACACGAGTGTGAAAAGAAGGGAGAATGGATAAAGAAATGTGATGAGATGACTAAGTGTGTCCATAATCAGACCAAAATTCTCACAAGACACGTTCACAAAGCTATTGTCAAATTAGAATCTGACCCAGGAATTCAACCTCCTTGAAAGACATGTAAACTTTTAAAGTATTTTTGAGATTTAATTAGGAGCTTTGTGTAAATATGACTTTAGATATGTTTCTTTGAAACTTTTTATTGATTAATAAAGATATTGAGTTTCATACCAAATTGATTATAATGTGTTGCATTAGTATTGTTACGAAATCTCCTATTAAAGGGGAAATACCCCTAGGGATTGTTAGTCGTTTTAATATAAGAGGAGATATACTTCTAGCATTAAATAATGGAATCTTCTTATTTCTCAAAATGACTTAATTATTGTATGTTGCATGGCTAGTTTTAAGACATTTTATATTGAGGGGGAAATACTTGCTACGGATGATTATCAACCATTTTAATCTAAGAATGATGTACCTCTATTATTAAATATGAGGATCCCTTAAAATATGCTCACCAATAATTTTTTCAACAAATTTGAATTTTCTCTCTATGTCTAACATATTGTGCTAACCAAATAAAAATAATAATTAAATAAAGTGTATCACGATATCCCTACAAGACAAGATTACAAGTTAGGATCATGGAAAAGCTTCAACAACATAATGAAGAGCTTAAGAGTAAGGTTAAATAATTGAAAGATCAAATGGCCCAAATGTTAAAGTCAATATAATTGTTAGAGAAGAAAAACATGGAAGGGACCCCTGCGATGGCTAATACAACTATGCATGAATCTTCAAATGGTTTCGCTCACACATAAATCCACTGTTGCATCTCTAATTATACACATAAACAGATCTAGGACACACATTGATCCTTCTAATGTTCAATGGCCTTCGTAAAACCTTCCCTCTGACCAACCACATTCCTTAAATGTCTTAAAAAACTAATGGAACTACATATGAGGCTAGTGCACAATCTATTCCTTAACAACAAGCCACCAATTTAATCTTAACTAATCAGTGATCCATAATACTGTCATAGTAACTCAAGCCATATAAGAAGCATAACCATTTTTCTTCAGTTTGGCAAATACAATCAAATGAAAAGTTGTAGAAACTAAGAGAATGCTTGAAAGCGATTGGAAGGAATAGTTATGATATTGGAGAAGTGGTAGATTTATGCTCGGTGCCATTAATGACCTGACACCTTTTTATGGTCTAAAATTAGCTTGGAATCGGCCCAACACCTATTTATATTTTCTATTGAAGCCTAGTATTGGTGTGGCATCTTTTTATGTGTAGACCCAGCATGGGCCCGAGACCCATTTAACTTTTTGTATAAGCCCAAAATCACCCTAACACCTTTTACAATTTCTATGTAAGCTCAGAATTAGCTTGATACTTATTTATAGGGATGACAATTTGGGTCTGGCCCGTAGGCTAGCTTGTTTTATCCACCAATAAATGACGAGTCAAGCTAGAGTTTAAAGTCTATTTCCCTATTTAAGCTTGACCTATTTTGGCCTGTAATAAAACAAGATCTGTCGAGCCAGGTTGGGCTAGCTTAATAGGCTAATAATTAAAAAAATTAAAAAAAACATGGTGCTTCTACCCACTAAACCTAAAAGAATCCTCTTCCCTTACATTTTCCTAATGCATGTGCCAACCCTAAATTGAAGACATGTTTCTTCTTCATCCCGAATCCCTGTTATCAATAAACATACATAAAGAGAGAATCCCATATGCATAAATAATAGCATCATTAACCATAACAAAAACAACACTAACATCAAACAAGTGAACCATAACAAAATCAACACCAATATTTACATCGACCCTAGTGAGAGAGATCGACACTATAAATTTTGGTTCTCCCTATTGATACAGCTTTTGCTTCTCCTTGGCAAAGATTGACACTATAACGTTTGCTTCTCCCTTATCTTGCAACTTCTTTTTTTCCCTGACGAAGATCGACTTTCTTCGTTAGACTGTCGTAACTTCAACTTCTTTATAGCGAAGATCGGCTCTCAATTCTCCCCATTTATGTTGTTCGCTTGCTCGTTGTTTTTTTTTAAAAAAAGATTGACTGGCTTTTGCTTTCAGAAAATTAATTTAAAATAAAAAAATACAAATGGGTTGGCCCATAGGCCCAACAAAAACTAGATTGGGCTAGAATTTTCATTGGTTTCCCTATTTTAGCCTGACCTATTTTAAGCAAGCCCAGGTAATCCTTGACCTAACTCAACCTAATAACTTATGTTTTCATCCCTACACATTTACATTTTCCATTTAAGGTCACTATTGGTTTAGCACTTTTAAGTCCAAAATAAGTCCAAGACCTATTTAATTTTTTTGTATAAGCCCAGTAACAACTTGAAACCTCTTAATTGCCGAGTAAGATTTGCCATATTTGCCGAATGCAATTTATTGTATTTGACGAGTGTGGTTGGCTATAATTGCCGAGTGTAAAGCATGATAATTGCCAAGCATGAATTGTTATGATTGCTGAGTATGAATTACTATAAACCCGAGTGTTAATTGATGTATTTTCCAAGTGGAAAGATTGTTATAATTGCTGAGTGGAGGTTACTTGCTGAATGTTACTTATTAAGATTGTCAAAGGAGAATTGTTATGCTGCTGAGTGTGAATTATAATAATGCTGAGTGTTAATGGATATAGTGCCGAGTGTGAGTTAAATTGCCGAGTGTAATGTACAATCTGAAACTAAAGAATCGGATAGAGTTTATACTCATATTTTATTACGTTCTAGATTAATTATAATGTTAAACACTCACCCTTGCTGTGGTTTACATTTTTTAGTAACTAGTGACAGGGAAGAGGTCGGAGCCATGGAGGCGCACCAAGCGGAGGATTGATGCCAAGGCACCGAGTGAAATGGAATGAATTGTGTAAAATATATATATTGAGTTTTCCGAGTGTTTGATGATGTTGACTGTATGTTGAATATGAAAGTGTGATGTTATGAATCGGTGTTTAATTTATGATTGAATTTGCATTGTAGCAGAGTTGATCACCTGGTGAATTTAGCCAAGTAATTCCTTATCCGAGCGAGGGCTTATTGATTTGTTGACCATGTGAGCATCCTTCATTCCTTTCCGAGAGAAGAATAACCGAGAGACCCAATTCTAAGTGAAAAGGTTAGAGTGTCTCCGAGTGAGTTGTGGCTGGAACTCTGAGTGAAGAAAGATAAGAGTGCTTCCGAGTGAAGGTCCAAGTGTTTCTGAATGAGGATGAGTGAACCTTCTCCGAGTGGAAGTTAAGCTGACCCGAGTGAGAGAATGTTTCCGAGTGAAAATTTAAGTGTTTCCGAGTGAAGGAGGTTAGATTATCCCTAAGTGAGCTGTCACCGAGCGAACTGTTCCTGAGTGAAGAGTAGGCATGAGTCCAATGTGGTATGCCAGAGTGAATGGAAGTTGAGAGTTTTCCGAGTGAACCTTTTCGAGTGATGTGAGGTGAAGCTGTCATCGAGTGATATATATAACCGAATGGGCTTATTTCCGAGCGAAACCCGACTTGTTGACTTTCTTTGTAAGTCTGGTCCGCTCAGGTTTAAAAAGAAGTATTTGCTCAAGCGAATCGGATCTCGCCCGAGCGAATCAGAGTCTCGCTCAGGCGAGTAACCCTGTCTCTGATTTCTTCCTTCCACTGATTCTAAATCTTATTTTATGATAAAATATTCCGATCGGTTATTATTTTTTTTATATGCTTTTATTCAAGGATTTATTTCAGTCGGTTAATGTTATTTTAAGTATGATTTTATTATTTTGAATGTAGTTAAGGAAAGTAAATGTTATTTTATATTAAGACCGAGTGGAAATTTTATTAAATGTGAAAAATTTATTGCGAAAAATGATTAAATTGATTAGGGATGTCACATTGGAAGCTTGGGTTTTGGGTTTGGAAGGGTAAGGAAGACAATATACTAATGGGATTTATGTTTCGGTGACTGTAGGTGCTGGAACGAGTGTCGAAAAGGCGACTGACGAAGTGGACATTGAGTTTGGAAGAGGAACTATAAATCAAATGACTAAAGGACGCAACCGACACCAAGAACAAGTTATTGAAGCCTGGAATCGAGGTAAGGGGGTTGTTCGGGTCGTAATTAATTAGGATTGGTAATTAAATTGGGCGTGGGAAGATTATAAATTAAGTAAGAGTTATTAATTAGCTCGTAGATTAGTTAGATAATATTTAAATGAAAATATGTACATGTGCATGTATGTTTTACTGATTATTAAACCAAGAATGAGATGAAAATTATGAAATATGAAATAGAATGATTAATTAACCGACTGAAAGTGATGATTTAAATTATGAAAATTATATATGTGTGTAGTGATTGCATTTTTGAGATTTATATGCATATGCAAGCATGAGTAAGATGGTGGAATTATGTAATAGTAGTGAATTGATGTACGTTATGGCATATGATATTGGTGGGCTTGGCACGTTGGCCCCAGTTGATGATTATTATGTATTGTGAATGAGCCACATGGTATATGGTATGTGATTGATGATGTATATGCATGATTATATGGTGTGGGATGGCTGACGGTATGTGTAGCCCCTCGTTTTCAGGCTCATGTGGTTTTTATGCCCAGTTGAGCTACTCAGTGGTCAAGTAGGACCCAATGGTTGAGGTGGAGAGTCAAGCAGGACTCAGTGGGCCAAACAAGGTCCACAGGATGTCAAGTAGGACCCCCAGCTGAAGGTCGATCCTTTAGTATCCAAATACTAGGAGTCTGATATACATGTGAGTTAGTTGTGCATAAGTAATATGATCTTGATGTATGTTTTATGATAAATGGTTGATGATATTATGATGTTGAATATAAGTATGAATGATGATGAATATGGGTTATGTAATTATCTGATTGTGGAAGTACATAGAAGATTATACTAGTGTGTGCATTTGCTGTGATAATTGAACAAATGCAATGAACTGGTAAGTAACAAAATAAGAACAACATTAAGTAGTAAGTAGTTACATTATTTACTTCCATTCTATATTAATTGCGATATTCCAAACACTCATCTTTGTTGTGATTCATTTAATTTAGTAACCAGTAACAGGGAGGATGTCAATGCCCCGGAGGTACACCAAGTGGAGAGTTGATGCCAAGAAGCGATGGAATTATGAATCAAATGGATTGTGTTATAGATTTAATGTATGTAACAATGTATTGGGCCTTATGTGTAATTGTTGGAATAATATGTATGTTAGTATTATGCTTTTGTTTGCTTAGTGATTATGATATGATGATGAGCATGTGATTAAATTGTGATGGTTGATATAAATTAGTTATGATGATGAATTATAGAATCATGTGATGAAGTAGTTAGATTGAGATTTTAATGATAACTATGTTGGATTTCATAATTGATGTATATTGACACGGATCCATGAATTGTGTGTTTGATATGATTATGGGCAGGTTTTGTTGTTGATTGAAATTTATGTGCAATGTGATTATGAGGTTGATTGATGATTAGATGATGTGGATGATTTATGCATGTGTTAAAATAGGCATTTATGTGAAAATAAGGAACCAAATAGGTGGATTTAAGATTTCGATGGGTTTTGGGACTCCTAGAAGGAACCGATAGGTTCCCTAGGACATTTAGGGTTCGTTTGGTTTCCAGTTGGGGAAACGGAGTTGGGGAAATGGAGAAATTTAAGGGTTGATATTGATTCTCACGCCATTCGATACGGTCAAAACTTCGTTTGACCGTAGGATTTATTTTTGGGGTTGGTCAAACCTCGGTTTGACCAACCAAACTTCATAACCAAACAGACTCTTAGAAACTATGTATATAGGCCTCGGACCATTTGGAGTCCATTTGGGTGGTTTGGTGTAAGGGTTTTGCACATAAATAGTGAAACTACATTTTACACATAACTCACGCATATGATACAATTTTGGTAAACGGACGGTGCCAACAGTTTTGGAATGGGGAAAACATATGGCCTGTGAAGTTTCGTTGAAATCAGACCTGAAACGAGCCAATTGGGTAGGTTAGAAGTTGGCCTATTGGCTTAAAATGCATAGCAGCACCTGATGCTGTTTTTGGTATGCTGACGCTGAGCACTGACCTGACGCTACGCGTCAGGGCTGCGTTCCTTGTTTCAGGATTTTGGATTCTTGCAATAGGATTGGTATTTTATGGTCTTAATGCGTTATGTACACTGTGTTTGGCACCTTATTACTGAAAATAATTATTTTCACAAATTTCAGATTATTTATTTATCATTTTGTGAAAATTTATCGTGAAATTTAATTAAACAATTAAGATAAATGTAAAAATGACTAAGGACGCCACAGATCCAACACCCATTTAATCTTCTACTTAAGCCAAATATAAGTTTAGTGCCTTTTAATTTTCTATATAAGCTCACAATCAACCTGTAACATCCCTGATGTTTTAATGAAAATTATAAGAAATGGGAAATGTTAGTAAATATTTTAGAAGTTTTATTTAATATTTGTTCTGTCCGAGCCAAGATTGGAAAAGCCGGTGTCGAGGTCGGTATCTGAAGCGCGAGCAGGCGGAGTTAAAGATTGGAAGTATAGGAGAAGAGCGGGCAGGGCTAGGCGGTCTGGTCCAACCGTTGTGAGGAGAGCGCCTCACACGGAGTCATAGCCCGGATTAACCTCATAATGACTGAAACAACGGATATAAGTAATCAAGAGGTGAGCACGGATAAGGTATCCGATCTCTCAGGTTGTAGCTCGGATTTCCGAGGTATGAACACTAAGCTAGGACGTCGGGGGCCGATATTCATATTGGGCCTATACTCTTGTGAAGTATTAAAGAATTGTGAATAATTAAACGTTGAGGGAATAAATACGTGTAATTGATTTGATAACTATGCAATAGTTCAATATAGTGAAATTAATTAAATTTAGTAAGAATACAAATAAAATAAAGGAAAAGACGATCTTGCCCATGAGCTATATATATAAGGAGATTCTCTTCCTTCCCTCTTCATTATTTACAAGTTACCTTTGCTGTTGGTCTATTCCTCCTCTTTCGTTTTTCTCTCCTCTCTTAACGCTGATTTGCATGCGCTGGAGAGGGACTCTGTTTGTGTCTAAACTTCAATTTAACCCCATTCCTGTGATCGAGGCTTCAAGGTGAGTCTACTGATCCGTTCCAATTGTAATTCCCTTATTTCTTTTATTCTTTGGCCGTTAAGAGCCATGCATGGCTATATTCGTGGCTGTTCTCCACTCCTCTGGTGAGCGTGAGTCCAGATGTTGTCCATGAACTAAGGGCGTTGAAGTGATGAGCTGTACTTTATGATCCGTAGGTAGTAGGCTAAGCAACGGAAGACTGAGTGACGGAGTTGAGACTGCGAAACCAGTGCTTAGAGGAAGGAATCGACATAGAGAACAGATCATCGAAGTGTGGAACCAAAGTAAGGGGGGTGTTCGGGTTATAATTAATTAGAATAGGACTCACTTCTTATTCAGGCCTTTAAGGTAACGTAAACAGGTTAAGAAAAATGTTGTTAAACGTAATTGTGTGTTTATGCTTGTGCATGTGTGACTGAGTTTATTAATTAGTGGAAGATCGGATGTGGTTGAGTCTATCATGTTATGATCTTGTGATATCAAATGTTGAAATGATCATCGTTATGAGACGTCGGGTTAACAAGCAGGCTACCCGAGTGATGAGGAATTGATATTATTATGTGAAAGGTAAACTGTTGAATGATTATGTGGTATGGGATGGCCGACGGTATATGATAGCCCCTTATTTCCGGCTCCCGTGGTTTTCGTGCCCAGTTGAGCTACCCAGTGGTCAAGTAGGACCCAGTGGTCGAGGTGGAGAGTCAAGCAGGACTCGGTGAACCAAGCAGGGTTCACGGGGTGTCAAGTAGGACCCCCAGCTGAAGGCCAATCCTTTAGTATCCGGATACTAGGAGTCATATTGTATGAGAGTCAGTTGTGATGAATGTGATGAATGTGATGAATGTGATGAATGTGATGGAATTGTGTAATTGGTTTAATATAGTTACTGCATGAAATACACTACGTTTCGGTATGCTTACTTACAGGTGATGCTTGATGTGTATGTATCAATATGCATGTATAGTGTAAATTCCGTTCTATATTAATTATAATGCCAAACACTCACCCTTGCATTTTTTTTTAGTAACCAGAGACAGGGAGGGGGAAGGAGCCATGGAGCTGCGCCAAGGGGGAGAACGGTACCAGGGTCTGAGTGACTTTGAGTGACTCTCTATAGAGTCATATGTGTGTATAAGAACTTCTTAGTATAAATATTAGTTGTGTTTAATTAAGACCGGATCAGATGTAAAACTATATTTTAAAATATATCACTGTTATTTGCATATGCTTTCATGGTAACTCTTTGGGTTCACAGAACCATTTTTAGAGTGAAATTGTGAGAGTTCGGTTGCATGTCTTGGTATAATCCGATGTGTGAAAGGTGTTCGCTCCAGCGAACAGAACCTCGTTTAAGTGAGAGTCCGGAATCTCGCTTAGACGAGAAGGGGCCTCGCTCAAGCGAAAAACCCTGATTTCCCTTTCTCCCATCCGTTGTGTTCAAATTAAATTGATTTTTCTCTAAATATCGATTAATTTTCAAGAAAAGGAAAAATTTATTGTAAGATGTAATTGTTTGAATAAAAATAAATACAAAAATAACTTAGGACGTTACACTTGGTATCAGAGCGGTTCTTTCTAGAGCCGGTGTGTGGGCTGATCTAGTGATTGTGATAGTTTTATGAAAGTTAATTGTATTTTGTTGAGTTGAGATTGTGTGTGGTCTGGCACCGTTCCCTTGGCACTCCACTGGCGTGGTATTCTATGAATATAAGGTAAATTTACGATCCCCTGACTGATCCTGGTTATTAATGGTGATGTGTTTGCTTATTGTAGAATCACTAAATGGCTGGAGAGACTAGTTCTGGGGGAAGAGATGATTTTTTCTCTAGATTTACTCAGCTAATGAGTAGGACCGAGTCCGGTCCCACTCTGGATAAATTCCTGAAAAGGAATCCTCCGACTTACAAAGGGGGACACGACTATGATGGGGCATATATCTGGATCAGAGATATCGAGCAGGTTTTTGAATATTTTGAGTGCTCTGAAGAGCAAAAGGTTTTATTTGCTACTTACCAACTAAAAGATAAGGCTAGAGTATGGTGGTCCCGCGTGAAGGTGCAGATGAACGCAGCCAATGAGCCGTTGGTATGGGCGAATTTTCGAAGGAGGTTCCTTGTTAAATACTTCCCGGACAATTACAAAATCCGGAAAGAAATGGAATTCCTGAAGTTAGAGCAAAACCAGATGTCTGTAGCGGAGTACACCAGCAAGTTTGATGAGCTGTGTGATTTTTACCACCCTTTCTCGTTGGAAGGGACTGAAGGTAGCAAGTGCGCCAAATACGAAGCTGGACTATGGATTGAGCTCTGTAGTATAATCGTACCAATGGAGATTAGGGACTACCCAACCTTGGTGAACAAGGCAAGACTGACTGAAGAGGTGCAGTTACAACGGATGTCCCAGCCGAAAGATTAAAAGCCACTGAAGGCAAAAGGATTCAATTTCAAGAGGATGAGTCAATTCTTCCGGGGTGGCAAATCTTCTGCTACCTCCTCATCCTCCTCTGGTCGGGGTTCCACTGGTCGATCGGGTAATCCCCCTGGAAATCGTACATGCTACAATTGTGGTCAGGAAGGACACATTACCAAACATTGCCAAGCTAATCAGATTGTGTGCTTCCAGTGCAGACGACCAGGGCACCTCAGGCCCGATTGTCCTCAGAGGCAGCAGCAGGGCAGGACGGATAACCGAACTAACTCTTCTGGGACCCGGAGTTCCAACTTCTCGAGAGGAGGTCAAAATGGAGCTGGTAGAGGGAACCCACAAGCGGGAAGATATGACGCCCAATCTAGCGATGCCCAGAACGCCATGACCGGGCGTGTGTTTGCGTTTGATGCTTCAGAAGCTACGAGGAATGACAATCTGGTACAGGGTAAGTGCCTCATCTGTGGTTATCTGGTTGATGTGATTTATGATTCAGGTGCCACCCATTTCTTTATTTCGGAAAGTTGTGTGCGACGGCTTGGTCTGCCAATCAGTTTAATGGAGAACGCTCTTATTGTTTCCACTCCAACTGGTTCCACTTTCCGTGCAAATACAGTGTGTAGGGAACTACCGATGCAAATCGAAGCCCGTACTTTTCGAGTAAATTTTATCTGTATGCCATTGAAGGACTTAGACGTTATTCTAGGTCTTGATTGGCTTGCTGCTAATCATGTGTTGGTCGATTGTTATCAGAAGAATATTGTTTTCTCTCAGGAACTTGACATGAAGAACGGGGTGAGCGATGTCCTAACCACGTATGTTATTTTATTCGCTTTGGAGGGTCGGCATAACCTCTTGCTAAGTGATATTCCGATTGTTTGTGAATTTTCTGACGTTTTTCCGGAAGAAATTCCGGAGCTACCTCCCAGTCGGGAGATTGATTTCTCTATTGACTTGATTCCCGGGGCAGAACCGGTGTCCCGAGCGCCATATAGAATGTCTTCGGTGGAATTAACCGAAGTGAAGAAACAAGTAAACGAATTACTAGAAAAGGGCTTTATCCGACCTAGTGCTTCACCCTGGGGCGCTCCGGTGTTACTGGTAAAGAAGAAGGACGGTAGTATGCGGATGTGCATTGATTACCGGCAGCTGAACAAACTGACAATCAAAAATAAATATCCACTACCTCGGATTGATGATTTACTGGACCAGTTGTGAGGCGCCGCTGTGTTCTCTAAGATCAACTTGAGGTCGGGGTACCACCAGATCCGAGTGAGGTCGGAGGATATCCCAAAGACAGCATTTCAGACTCGTTATGGGCACTTCGAGTACGTAGTAATGCCCTTTGGAGTAACGAACGCTCCTGCCATTTTTATGGATTATATGAATCGGACTTTTCAACCGTACTTGGACCAGTTTGTGGTAGTATTCATTGATGATATTTTGGTATATTCGAGGTCGGACGAGGAGCATGCTCAACATCTTCGACTTGTTTTACAAGTACTTCGGGAGAAGAAGTTGTACGCTAAACTATCTAAGTGTGATTTCTGGGGGAGTAGTGTACAATTCTTGGGGCATATAATTTCCCAAGAGGGAATCTCAGTTGATCCGACAAAAATTGAGGCGGTTATGGCTTGGGAGAGGCCGAAATCAATAACTGAAATCAGGAGTTTCCTCAGATTAGCTGGATACTATCGACGTTTCATTGAGGGGTTCTCTCGGATAGCACTTCCTCTGACTCGGTTAACAAGGAAAGGAAACCCCTTCGTGTGGTCGGAGAAGTGTGAATTAAGCGTCCAAACTCTTAAGCGATGTTTAACGACTGCCCCTGTGCTTGCATTGCCCGATGTAACACAGGAATTTAAAGTATATTGTGATGCATCCAAATTTGGATTGGGGTGTGTGTTGATGCAAGCTGATCGGGCAATTGCTTATGCTTCGAGGCAATTGAGGCCACATGAGGAGAATTACCCGACTCATGATCTGGAACTTGCAGCAGTAGTGTACGCGCTGAAGATTTGGCGTTATTATTTGTATGGAGCTCGCTTTGTAGTATTTAGTGATCACAAGAGTCTAAAGTACTTATTTGATCAAAAGGAGTTAAATATGAGACAGAGGAGATGGGTAGAGTATTTGAAGGATTATGACTTCGATTTGAAGTATCACCCGGGCAAAGTGAATGTTGTGGCAGATGCGCTAAGCAGGAAGGTACTGCATGTGGCTTACCTAATGGGTAGAGAACAGGAATTGCTGGAAAGCTTTAGAGATATGAATGTTGGAGTTGTTATGAACGCACCAAACCGAATGACAATCGGAATGTTAAAAATCTCCAACGAATTTCTGGAGTCGATGGTAGCTGCACAGAAAGACGATAAAGAGTTACTGAGGCTGATTGATACTCAGAACCAAGGCAAAAATATGGAGATAACTAAGGGTGACGATGGTATATGGAGATTCAGGAACCGAGTGGTAGTGCCTGCACATGGAGATTTCAGGCAGGCGGTGTTATCAGAAGCACACAAGAGCTCTCTGAGTATACATCCGGGAGTAACAAAAATGTATCATGACTTAAAAAAGGAATTTTGGTGGCCAAACATGAAGAAGGCAATAATCGAGTACGTGAAATCCTATGTGATATGTCAGAAGTACAAGGTTGAGCACCAACGACCTCCAGGTTTGCTTCAACCTCCAGAAATTCCGATCTGGAAGTGGGAAGGTATCACCATGGACTTCGTGTCCGGACTACCCCGCACTCAAACCGGATACAACGCGATTTGGGTGATTGTTGATCGACTAACCAAAAGTGCGCATTTCCTGGCAATAAATATGAAGTGGTCGCTAGATCGATTAGCTAAATTGTACATTGCTGAGGTCGTACGACTGCATGGTGTGCCCTCAAGCATTATCTCCGATCGGGATCCCCGATTCACTTCAAGGTTTTGGGGGAGTTTGCAACAACAATTGGGTACTGAGCTCAAATTGAGTTCAGCCTACCATCCCCAAACCGATGGCCAATCAGAACGGACTATACAGACTCTTGAAGATATGTTAAGGGCCTGTGTACTGGAACAGGGCGGATCATAGGAGAAATACTTGCCCTTGGTGGAATTTGCATATAATAACAGTTACCACAGCGGCATTGGGATGGCTCCATACGAAGCTCTTTATGGTCGGAAATGTCGTACTCCATTATGTTGGAATGAGAACGGCGATGCCCTTCATCTGGGGCCTGAGATGATTCAAGAGATGAATGAGCAAATCGCTTTAATCCGAGAGAAGATAAAAATTGCCCAAGACCGTCAAAAGAGCTATTATGACATCGGCACAGACCCCTTGAATTCCAAGTGGGTGATTGGGTGTTCCTAAGGATTTCACCGACTAAGGGTGTAGGTCAAATTTTGAAGAGCCAAAAGCTTAATCCGAAGTACATTGGACCATACCAAATACTAGAACGGATTGGTGAAGTCGCTTATCGACTGGATCTTCCCCAATCGTTGACTAACATTCACAACGTGTTCCACGTATCGCAACTTCGAGCCTACATTCCGTGTGATACCATGATTGTACCGAGTGACTCCATTGAAGTGAAGGAGAACTTGACGGTGGACGCGGTACCAATCGGCATTGAAGAGCATCAAACCAAACGGTTAAGGAACAAGGAGGTACCGCTGGTGAAGGTGAAGTGGCAGAATCTACATTGGATAAACTACACTTGGGAGTTAGAATCCGATATGAGACGAATGTACTCTCATCTTTTTCAACCGGAACACTGATTTCGGGGACGAAATCTCCTTTTAGGGGGGGTGGATGTAACATCCCTGATGTTTTAATGAAAATTATAAGAAATGGGAAATGTTAGTAAATATTTTAGAAGTTTTATTTAATATTTGTTCTGTCCGAGCCAAGATTGGAAAAGCCGGTGTCGAGGTCGGTATCTGAAGCGCGAGCAAGCGGAGTTAAAGATCGGAAGTATAGGAGAAGAGCGGGCAGGGCTAGGCGGTCTGGTCCAACCGTTGTGAGGAGAGCGCCTCACACGGAGTCATAGCCCGGATTAACCTCATAATGACTGAAACAACGGATATAAGTAATCAAGAGGTGAGCACGGATAAGGTATCCGATCTCTCAGGTTGTAGCTCGGATTTCTGAGGTATGAACACTAAGCTAGGACGTCGGGGGCCGATATTCATATTGGGCCTATACTCTTGCGAAGTATTAAAGAATTATGAATAATTAAACGTTGAGGGAATAAATACGTGTAATTGATTTGATAACTATGCAATAGTTCAATATAGTGAAATTAATTAAATTTAGTAAGAATACAAATAAAATAAAGGAAAAGACGATCTTGCCCATGAGCTATATATATAAGGAGATTCTCTTCCTTCCCTCTTCATTATTTACAAGTTACCTTTGCTGTTGGTCTATTCCTCCTCTTTCGTTTTTCTCTCCTCTCTTAACGCTGATTTGCATGCGCTGGAGAGGGACTCCATTTGTGTCTAAACTTCAATTTAACCCCATTCTTGTGATCGAGGCTTCAAGGTGAGTCTACTGATCCGTTCCAATTGTAATTCCCTTATTTCTTTTATTCTTTGGCCGTTAAGAGCCATGCATGGCTATATTCGTGGCTGTTCTCCACTCCTCTGGTGAGCGTGAGTCCAGATGTTGTCCATGAACTAAGGGCGTTGAAGTGATGAGCTGTACTTTATGATCCGTAGGTAGTAGGCTAAGCAACGGAAGACTGAGTGACGGAGTTGAGACTGCGAAACCAGTGCTTAGAGGAAGGAATCGATATAGAGAACAGATCATCGAAGTGTGGAACCAAAGTAAGGGGGTGTTCGGGTTATAATTAATTAGAATAGGACTCACTTCTTATTCAGGCCTTTAAGGTAACGTAAACAGGTTAAGGAAAATGTTGCTAAACGTAATTGTGTGTTTATGCTTGTGCATGTGTGACTGAGTTTATTAATTAGTGGAAGATCGGATGTGGTTGAGTCTATCATGTTATGATCTTGTGATATCAAATGTTGAAATGATCATCGTTATGAGACGTCGGGTTAGCAAGCAGGCTACCCGAGTGATGAGGAATTGATATTATTATGTGAAAGGTAAAATGTTGAATGATTATGTGGTATGGGATGGCCGACGGTATATGATAGCCCCTCATTTCCGGCTCCCGTGGTTTTCGTGCCCAGTTGAGCTACCCAGTGGTCAAGTAGGACCCAGTGGTCGAGGTGGAGAGTCAAGCAGGACTCGGTGAACCAAGCAGGGTTCACGGGGTGTCAAGTAGGACCCCCAGCTGAAGGCCAATCCTTTAGTATCCGGATACTAGGAGTCAGATTGTATGAGTGTCAGTTGTGATGAATGTGATGAATGTGATGAATGTGATGGAATTGTGTAATTGGTTTAATATAGTTACTGCATGAAATACACTACGTTTCGATATGCTTACTTACAGGTGATGCTTGATGTGTATGTATCAATATGCATGTATAGTGTAAATTCCGTTCTATATTAATTATAATGCCAAACACTCACCCTTGCATTTTTTTTTTAGTAACCAGAGACAGGGAGGGGGAAGGAGCCATGGAGCTGCGCCAAGGGGGAGAACGGTACCAGGGTCCGAGTGACTTTGAGTGACTCTCTATAGAGTCATATGTGTGTATAAGAACTTCTTAGTATAAATATTAGTTGTGTTTAATTAAGACCGGATCAGATGTAAAACTATATTTTAAAATATATCACTGTTATTTGCATATGCTTTCATGGTAACTCTTTGGGTTCACAGAACCATTTTTAGAGTGAAATTGTGAGAGTTCGGTTGCATGTCTTGGTATAATCCGATGTGTGAAAGGTGTTCGCTCCAGCGAACAGAACCTCGTTTAAGTGAGAGTCCGGAATCTCGCTTAGACGAGAAGGGGCCTCGCTCAAGCGAGAAACCCTGATTTCCCTTTCTCCCATCCGTTGTGTTCAAATTAAATTGATTTTTCTCTAAATATCGATTAATTTTCAAGTAAAGGAAAAATTTATTGTAAGATGTAATCGTTTGAATAAAAATAAATACAAAAATAACTTAGGACGTTACACAACCAGACACATGTATGTATACATTTTCTCTCTAAACTTTGAATCACCGTGGCACATCTCATTTGTTTTAGGGTCCATTCACTAGATTTCTTTCTTGAAGGTTTCTACATCCTAATTAGCCATAGATAAAATTGATTCACTTCTTTATTTGTTTCTTATTACAATAATATATCAATATAGTTTTAGATTATTTAATAGAAAATAATTAAAAAGAGAGACAATTATCAGTACCAAATTTTATCAAGATTAATTTTTAATGTTAATTAGAAAATTCAAAAAATAATTATCTAGGTTTTTAAGAGATATTAAGGAGTAGGGATAGGTTAATAAAATAAGATAAATACAAATTTTAAAAGTTAAATGATAAAATAAGTATTAAAATTAATTTTGAGTTTTTATTGACCAAAACATAGAAAATTAAAAAGTATTTTAAAAAAGTGAGAAACATGGAAATCAATTGGTAAATAAAGTATCGAAAGAAAAGGGGCTAAATGGGGACAAAGTGGTAAATGTTAGGTTGTAATTTTTTTTTTCAATAATTAGGTTACAAATTGCTGAGGATGAGAAATAAAATAATGGATATGCAACGAATTTGATGGGAAAAACCTCAAAATTATTTTAACAAAAGCAGGGGAAGGAACTAAGAAAATAAAGGCAGGTAAAATAGGTCTCGTTGGTTAAAAACAAGCTAGAAGGTAGATTGGGACAAACTTTTTAGCTCACAACCATTTAAGCCCATTAAAACTGAGCCAAAGAAGGCCAAAACTGTCCAGCCTGTTGGGCCTATTGTATTAATAAAAACAAATAAATAAATTACTATTTATTTTAATACTTTTTTAATATTTTTTTAAAGAAGTATTATTCTCTTAATAGCCTACGAAGAAAATAGACTACAACAGAAAGATATCAATTTTTTTAATTAAAAAACAAATTTGTTAATTAAAAAACATTTAAAAATAAGAAATTACTATAAGAGAAAGGAAAGGTAAGTTGATCCATATCTAAACAAATTAGACCTTATTTCTTAATGCATTTCTCCATTTCAATTGGACCTAACCTGTAATTTGGCTGGCCTAGGCGGTCTCGATCAAGTATTGCCATCATGGAGAAAATTGAGAGTGAGAGGGGAAAGTACTGAGAGAGGTTAAAAAATTCCAAAAGAGGGGGGAGATAATGAGTTTTTTTAATTGGTAGATAATGAAAATTGAATCCGAAAGAAAACAGATCCCATTGGGAAAAAGAAGTTCTAATAGAACCACAAGAAAAAACTCAGCAGAATACGAAGGAAGCACATAGATCAAACTCGCAACAGTGTTATGTTATTTCTTTAATTCTCAACTTTTTAGATTAATTTTATATTTCTAGTGTTATAAGCTCTTTATTTATTATGTAGCTAATAAAGTATAATTATACATGAGTTAGTGGGTAAAGTTCTAATGGACTTACTTTTTTTTGGTCCATCATGAACCTATACATTTTGACTTGTTATAACAGGTATAAATATCTTTCTAATATTTATACATATTATCTGTATCTTTATTATATTATTAATTCTTATTAATTATATCAAGATCCTTCTAATCTGATCTCCATACGGCCTATGGGCAACCTATTAATTTTCATTTAGAACCGCCATGGTGATCGGTATCTCGCATGAAACTATCATCTGACATTGGCTACCAATATCGCATAGGAGACCCACATTCTAATGTCGATATGAGTCACTCTCTCAATACCGATAGATCAAAGTCAACTTATATAACCATGTCCCAGAGGTAACCTACAAAATGACACAGAGACAGGTACAACCGTTAGGGGCGCCCGCGTCATGTATTAGTTTTTCTATAACGATCAAAGTCATACTGACACATCGTACAGAATGTCCCTAGGACAAATCGACCTTGTCGCTACTATTTGATATAAATACCCACGAATTGACAAGGAAAATGTAGAATTTTTTGATCCTAACTTAAGCTCAAGTACTGGTATTCATCATTTGAATATTCTGCTGATTTGAGCGTCGAAGTGTCTTTGTAGGTGACACCCTACTTTGCCCCACAACGCGTAAGACTGGTGACATTTTCAAGGAAACACTCCTAAACTTTTATTTCCCCACTGGAATAGAAGGTATAATACCAGACTAGACCGGTGTAACACAAACAACATATTCAACCTAATTTAGGGGCTGGTTTCCATAGCAAATTTCCTATACCAGTATAGACCAGTTCATTGGCACTCTCGGTGGGACTTTGTAAATTGATTCCCACTTCACATATACCTAAAAGTTGTCATGGAGGACAACGCAAGGATCCCCCCTTCCCCGAGGGGCATGTAAAAGATATGACGTATTTGGAAACAAAGAGTTTAGCCTTTGAAACTCCAAATGCATCCTCAAGATGACCACTCCTAACCCACGAGATGAAGTTATCAGGCTGCTTCGTGAAGAGATAGCTGAGTTGAGACGTGAGTGTTCTCAACCAATTGAGAAAGTGAGTCCTCACGGACACCATTAACTCGAGACATCCAAACAAGAGGTGTCCCATACACCTCATTACTCAAAGATCACTACCTGCGAGGAGGAACAACAGTCCTAGTTCCAGGTTGAATAACAAACTCTTTGAAGGAAGAACCCACCAATGAGCACTCCTTTTTCGAGTTATAAGCTCAACATTTCTTTTAGCTAGAGGCTTATGAGTGTCCCTATTCCAAGGCACTTGCAAACTACTCAACCCCTTTCCATAGGTAAATATACGGGAGAGACTGACCCAAATAAACATCTTGATGCCTACGTGTATGAGGCAATGTTTCTAAGGGCGGAGGCTGATGTGATGTGTCATATGTTCCCCTGAATGCTGACCGAAAAAGCTTTAAGCTAGTTCAAAAGGCTCCCTACTGGGTCTATCGATTCCTGAGAGGATTTGGCTGAAGTCTTTTAAGGAACATTTCGTTATCTCCAGAGATGTGCCTAAGATGTCCAATACCTTGGCTCATATCAAGTAAGGTGAGATAGAGTCCTTGAAGGACTTTCTGAGGAGATTTTACAAGGAAATAGCAATGCTGCTTAATCTCACTGACGACATACAACTGCACATTATGATTAAGGCTTTACAGCCAAAGTCTCATTTTGCCTTGTCTTTGGCCAATGGACTACCTAGTAAGTTAAAGGAGTTTAAGCGTGGGCGAAGAGACCTCGATTTGGGCTTGTTTATGTGTCTTCATTGGCTCTGCACCAGGGGCGTTAGGAGTAAATTACTCCTGTAACGTCCTAAGTTATTTTTGTATTTATTTTTATTCAAACGATTACATCTTACAATAAATTTTTCCTTTTCTTGAAAATTAATCGATATTTAGAGAAAAATCAATTTAATTTGAACACAACGGATGGGAGAAAGGGAAATCAGGGTTTCTCGCTTGAGCGAGGCCCCTTCTCGTCTAAGCGAGATTCTGGACTCTCACTTAAACGAGGTTCTGTTCGCTAGAGCGAACACCTTTCACACATCGGATTATACCAAGACATGCAACCGAACTCTCACAATTTCACTCTAAAAATGGTTCTGTGAACCCAAAGAGTTACCATGAAAGCATATGCAAATAACAGTGATATATTTTAAAATATAGTTTTACATCTGATCCGGTCTTAATTAAACACAACTAATATTTATACTAAGAAGTTCTTATACACACACATGACTCTATAGAGAGTCACTCAAAGTCACTCGGACCCTGGTACCGTTCTCCCCCTTGGCGCAGCTCCATGGCTCCTTCCCCCTCCCTGTCTCTGGTTACTAAAAAAAAAATGCAAGGGTGAGTGTTTGGCATTATAATTAATATAGAACGAAATTTACACTATACATGCATATTGATACATACACATCAAGCATCACCTGTAAGTAAGCATACCGAAACGTAGTGTATTTCATGCAGTAACTATATTAAACCAATTACACAATTCCATCACATTCATCACATTCATCACATTCATCACAACTGACTCTCATACAATCTGACTCCTAGTATCCGGATACTAAAGGATTGGCCTTCAGCTGGGGGTCCTACTTGACACCCCGTGAACCCTGCTTGGTTCACCGAGTCCTGCTTGACTCTCCACCTCGACCACTGGGTCCTACTTGACCACTGGGTAGCTCAACTGGGCACGAAAATCACGGGAGCCGGAAATGAGGGGCTATCATATACCGTCGGCCATCCCATACCACATAATCATTCAACAGTTTACCTTTCACATAATAATATCAATTCCTCATCACTCGGGTAGCCTGCTTGCTAACCCGACGTCTCATAACGATGATCATTTCAACATTTGATATCACAAGATCATAACATGATAGACTCAACCACATCCGATCTTCCACTAATTAATAAACTCAGTCACACATGCACAAGCATAAACACACAATTACGTTTAGCAACATTTTCCTTAACCTGTTTACGTTACCTCAAAGGCCTGAATAAGAAGTGAGTCCTATTCTAATTAATTATAACCCGAACACCCCCTTACTTTGGTTCCACGCTTCGATGATCTGTTCTCTATGTCGATTCCTTCCTCTAAGCACTGGTTTCGCAGTCTCAACTCCGTCACTCAGTCTTCCGTTGCTTAGCCTACTAACTTGAAGCCTCGATCACAGGAATGGGGTTAAATTGAAGTTTAGACACAAATGGAGTCCCTCTCCAGCGCATGCAAATCAGCGTTAAGAGAGAAGAGAAAAACAAAAGAGGAGGAATAGACCAACAGCAAAGGTAACTTGTAAATAATGAAGAGGGAAGGAAGAGAATCTCCTTATATATATAGCTCATGGGCAAGATCGTCTTTTCCTTTATTTTATTTGTATTCTTACTAAATTTAATTAATTTCACTATATTGAACTATTGCATAGTTATCAAATCAATTACACGTATTTATTCCCTCAACGTTTAATTATTCACAATTCTTTAATACTTCGTAAGAGTATAGGCCCAATATGAATATCGGCCCCCGACGTCCTAGCTTAGTGTTCATACCTCGGAAATCCGAGCTACAACCTGAGAGATCGGATACCTTATCCGTGTTCACCTCTTGATTACTTATATCCATTGTTTCAGTCATTATGAGGTTAATCCGGGCTATGACTCTGTGTGAGGCGCTCTCCTCACAACGGTTGGACCAGACCGCCTAGCCCTGCCCGCTCTTCTCCTATACTTCCGATCTTTAACTCCGCCTGCTCGCGCTTCAGATACCGACCTCGACACCGACTTTTCCAATCTTGGCTCGGACAGAATAAATATTAAATAAAACTTCTAAAATATTTACTAACATTTCCCATTTCTTATAATTTTCATTAAAACATCAGGGATGTTACAACTCCCATGGCGAGACCCCTGGATCTGGCACCTCATCACAAGCGGAGCTGCCATCTTCTAGAATTTTCTACTTCTTGACTGGGGTAAGGTTTTTCTTTCTTTCAGTAGCATGTTTTCCTCCCTCTTTTCGTGGGAGGTCTGTTATTGCTATTGGTCTTCCAACATTGGGATTACCCCGATTTCTTCTTCCAAGAGGATGATGCTCTGAGTCCGAGACCTAGGGGTATTCCTTTTGGGTTGGATATTGTTTTCAGCAGCAACAGCCGTAACCTCTGCCTACAAAGCCTTCAACATATCCATCACCTTCAGGATTCAATTTGTTCTATCAAGAAAAGAGGAAGGACTTAGATATCAGAAGCAATGATTCAAGATAAGTTAAGAACGAAAAAATAGTGAATGCCAAAATTATTACTTAAGTAAGCATCGAGTTGGGATTTTGTTCCCAAAAGGAGTTTGCAAGAGAATTTTATGCGGTTGAGTACTTATGCACAGCACTCACGACTTCTACTGAGGTCGAGGACAATTCGCTCTTAACGGTGAAGTATGCAACTCCAGTCAATAGAAAATTCCCATGCGTCCAAGAGACTGGGAACTTAATTATCTCGTCCCTACTATCCCAGAACACCAGTTTGTTGGGGCTCACATGAATTTTTACAAAGGATTTTTTAAACTGTCACCTTCTGTCTTGACAGATTCTATAAAAGCTTCAAAATTTATGATCTTCGAGTCACACCTTAAAGTAACAAAGCTGAGACCTCTGTCCTTGTTATTCTGGCATACAACTCGGCAGTAAAAGAAGAACATTGCCACTGTGGGTGTAAAGTTGAAATGTTTACCTACCACCTCCAGGCTTCTCACTAAACCCTATCATTTGGGTGTATTTGACTGGGGGTATACTCTAGGAACCTCAAGATGCCTATTTCGAACTTCATTAAAGGGAACCATATACCAAGGCTAGAGAATAGTATCTTATACATGTATACGGTCTGTCATCTTTTGGGATATGGCAGATGTGGTCACTTGGAAGGGGAGCAAGCACGGTAAAACATTTCTGGTACCTCTTTTCAGAGTGCATTGTAAATTTGGGGTCCATTCCATCCTTATTTTTATAGCATGGCGGGAGGCGGTATCCAACACTTCCCTTTGTACCCAAACATATGGCTTATGGGCTTTCAGCTTCACCTAGTCGATCTGATGGGCAATGACATTCGTGCATCCATGGATAGTCTTCACCACTTTCACTCATTCTATTTTGGTGCCCTCTTCAGTTGCCATGGTGGTGATTATGATTCTAAAGATACGTGTACCGATGTAAAAGGTCATAGGTCATATCTTCAGAAAGGTACAAGGTAGAGCTAACCCCTCTCTCTAGACCCTCAACGACTCTAGAATTCGTTGAGGACTCTAAAGAGACTTCATATCTTCGTTGCCTCATTTCATGGGGCATTGTCCTTGCTGGACGATGTGACTTGGCCCACGAGGGCCAACGTGGATGCGACCAGTACGACCCCTTCTCTGTCCGCCCCAAGCCCTCATTCTTTTCTCAGAACAGATGAAAGGAACGAAAAGAATGAAAACATTAAAAGAAGGGATGAGAGTGGTTACCTAAGTTAGATGAAAAAGTTTGGAGCACTCTAGTGACGAACGATGGGATCTTCAATGGCAATTGAGAGTTCTTTTGCAGGTTGGATAGAGTTTTGGTATGGAAAACACAGGTGACTCTATAAAAGCTTTTATAGGGGTGGCCGAGACAAGTGCAATACCGCGTCATTTTAAGATTAAAAAAACATAATTTAAAAATTAACCTAGATAAAATGAGGTATTCATATTCATTTTTTTAAGCTAGTATTCATATTCATTTTAAATATTGACATTCAAGAACTAACATTTTTCTTTTTTAAAAAAAAAGGCAATGTTGACTTCCGAATAATCATAGTATTAAAAAAATAAAATTTAAATGGTAAAATAAATATTTTAAAAATAAATAATTTTATACAATGAATTAAAGGTAATCATCTTAATATGGATATTGTAGATTGCTAATACATTTTCTACACCTAGCGAATCCAAACTTGATTTAAAAGACCTTTTCTGTAAAAGATTTTCTGAAATTCCCTTAAAAAAATAAATTTTGGTGGCCATTTCATTCAACTCTAATTTCCAATAATTTTTTTCGTGAACCATGATAGATTATCCCGACACTTTTTATCTCTTAAAAAGTATACTCGCTGGACATGCCCCTAAGTGTGTGGTGAGTTCCCTAGACTTAAATAATCTATTTTTTTATGGCAAAGAAATCCTAGCCCAAATGTGGTTAAGGCTTACTCCTCTTACTATGTTTTTGCTGTATCCTTTTGTCTTAAGATACCATAATTCAATCTAATCTCCTAATATGCTCTTTAATTTTTCAGTAGTTTAAATTACCAAGTGTGCTATCCAAGATATTTCTCCTAAATGGCTACAGTTTTGGCAATTTAGTTTGGTTTCTCCAAAAGGTTTTCTCAATGACCACGAAGGGATGATATAGAATGTGTATTATGGTCAGGAGAAGTTTCTGTTGGGAGCAGAGATAAATGATTAGAATGATCAATGGGTTTTTCCGTCCATTTACGTTCTTCATTTATCATAAGAAACTTCTTTTAAATATATTTTGTGAAGAGAACACTGGACCAAAATGTTTGGGGTCAATTAAGGAATTGTCTGATTATGAAAGTTAAAAACAAATACTTCATTGGCCTTATTTGACCTCCCCGTGAATCCCTGATGGTAAATGGCATGGTGACAAATTGGTGGCCACGACATCAAAAGCAAAAGAAAGCAATCCGGATGTGACAAGATATGAGCTGCACTTGATCTGGCTTTTTGAAAACGATGATATGATATTGATGTGTAACATGTAATATAAATCGCGGTTCATATATGGAATGGAATTGTCTTTATGAACTAATAAATGCACATGGCTTTGCCTTGGTATACCATCTTAATTTACTTGTACTGAAATTGGATTCGTCTTTTTCTAGGCGCATTTCAATCCACACTTGAATTAAGTGTTTGTGCAATATTAAAGCCGTTGGAGGGTTCTGTTATAAATTTAATCGTGAACTTATTCAACAATAATAAACTAACTACACGTCTCGACATACGGTATTCGTAAGACTAATATTTCATTCTAACACTTAGTGCATTAAGTAGTAGGAATTGGCTAGGGTATTTTTCATTAAAAAATTTATTTTAATAAACTATACTAAAAATTTACTAAAATAAATTTAAAATAACTTTAAAAAATTACAAGTTATTTTAATGGCATTATCATGATTTATCTTACAAATGCATACTTAATTTATTGGAATAATTGTTTTGCCTTTTAGTATTTCTTGATTTTTTAAGTGTCACTTTAATAAATCACTCTTTTTTAGTATATTAGATAAAAGGCTAATGTATGAGATTGTCCACTAACCATATATCACAGGTGTATTACAGGGTCGGGTTAGGCAGGACTTAATCATAAGATAATAAAGAAAATATTTTGTCAATAAATTTTTCTTTTTTTTTAATTGTTTTTTCTTCATTTTTCATAGTAAGATTCGTGTGCATCACTATGTAAAGTCTTAAGGAATAAAACCGGTTTCGATTGCATGGTCCGAAGGGTTTTTTTTTTATATAAAACTAAGGTCCTTTTTTAAAAAAAAATTAAGAACTAAGGTGGTTAGAAAAATAATTATATATCTAGGGTAGAAAACATCACATCAATGTTTCTATTTTGTACTGACCACTATTTCACATTCTTACCCTGCGAAATGAATGTATGACTGACACGTGATGTTTTGTCCTGTGAGATGTGAGTCATAACAACTGTTTCCTTAGTGTAAATGAGAAATGACATTAAATATAATTTTTTTTATTTTTTTCTAGTGTTTTATATTTTTATATAAAATAAAAAATTTATATAGAAACATTGATATGATATTATGGACAGACATACAATCATTATAATCATCCCATTTCCCAATTTTTTCTAAAAAGGACCCTATTAAAAAAAAAAACCTGGTCCGAATCTTACTTTCATTATAATAGCTTACAATACAAACACGGCACAGCGTTTCGTAGTCCGAACTAACAAAGATGAAGCACAAAAAATCACGCCCTTGATCGTTTTTATTGTCACGTTTTTAGTTTCATGTAGCCCTGCTATTCTCTTCCCTTTCTACCGCTTTGTTTTGCTTCAGAAGTTGTCAACTTCCTCCTTTATATTTTCAATATGTGCACAGTTTTTCTCTTTTCTTTTTTGACACTGGCATCGTTTGGTGTTGCATGTAAAATTGAACAAATGATGAAATAAATAACGCACATCTTTACGCAGTTTCTTATTCAGTGACCCAGCTTGATGGTAATTGGCGACTTATAAAGCCTAATATTTACAATTTACAGTGTTCAAGTCGCGAACCTACATCAATAGAGGTCAACAATAGTCGCAGCTTTGAAATTGAAAGTTTGCGCCTATTTCTTATGGTTTTGCCTAGTAATAACCAGGACTATTATATTCAATGGTTAATTTCTTCTACTTTTAATTTTTTTCTCACAATTTCACCAGGTTTTAGCAATAATAAAGAAAGAAACATTAGCATAGGAAGAGGACAACATCGATGGGAGGAGGCAGTGAGAACAGATCCAATTTCCATTACTGGTAAAAGCAACACTGAATCCCTAATATCCTAATAATATTAGTTGCTAGTGTTGCACACATTGTTCTAAGTAGAAGTAAATATATGCTATGCTAACAGCAACGGCAAGAGTAATAACTGATAATAAACGTAAGACCTGAGAGGCGTAGATTCAGAAGTTGGAGGAGTGGATGAGATAAGTGAGTGCGAGAGCCAACACCATGAGCACATACGCAATGCCTTGATCTATGGAAGTTCCTGAGGGGATGAAAAAGCGTGAGCGTGGAGAAGCACAAAAGTGATGCAATGGAATGGAATACAAGAGCGTATTGAGATCGAGAGAAGAAACTGCAAATTGGAATTGAGAATAATAGATCTAGAGAGAGAGAGGAAGAAGATACCGTCGCTAGTGGGAGCGGGTGCTGGAGCTAGGGATTGGGCGTGAGTGAAGATGAGAGAGGCAAGCACGGCCACAACTCCGAAACCAAATGAAGATGTGAAAGTGGCCATCTCTCTCTCTCTCTCTCTCTCTCTCTCTCTCTCTCTCTCTCTCGTTCTCGAGTAATGGAAGAAAGAAAGGGGAACTGTGGTGAGACGGCGCTGGCCTTTAAAAAGGCCGTTACGGAGGCAAAAGTCGAGATAGGCTACCGGTCAAGCCGGTAAGCGAAATGCTGTGGTGGGGTCCACCTACCATGTGAATGTCGGACGAGGGTGCTCTTTAAAAAAAATTGCGAAATTGGGTCGTTTAGAAAATAATTGTGTGTGGGGGGTAGAAAATAGGGGTGATCACCGGTCAGGTTCGATTGACGAAGATTTCAATTAATATTAACTGAAAATAATTTATTTTTAACCAATCCCGACCAAATGACCCTACGGTTTGATCGGGTTTTGGTTGAACGGTTTCGGTTAAGTTTGGATGGTTAACTTTGATTTAATCTTGTAATAAATTGAAATTTTTTATGGTTGAAATTTACCTTTTAAACTTTTTTTACACATTTTACTCATTAATTCGATAGTATGTACTACATATATATAGTTCCTATAATCAATTTTACTTATTTGACTTCTCATTTAATAAATAATAATAATATATATGCTCTTAATATTATATATTTCTTATATACTTAAGCTTCAATTTTCTTTATTACCGGTTTTTTAAAAATTCGGCAACTAATTAATAGAACTATGACGATTTTCAAAATTATTAATAAAACTAACAAACAAAGATTATATATAGACAATAAAAATAAATTTATATCACGTTGCATTTTGCTTCTGGTACTATATAACTTTAATATGCTTGTAATATCCATTAAGTAACTTTAATATGCTTGTTATAACTTTAATTGTACAAAGCTAACCATTTAGGGACTAAAGTTGGGCCTGAAAAATGAAAAACCCAACCCCTAAACCAAAGTTAACCGGTCGGGTACGGTTAATTCGGTTGGGAGAAATTAAAACCGTACCCGCCCAAACTTACCCAAACTTAACCGGTTATTTTACCCGCTTACCCGCTTACCCGCCCAAACCTGACCGAACTCGTTTTTTATTCCTGGTTTTCACGGTTTCTGGTCGGGTAGGTGGATATTGCTCACCCCTAGTAGAAAATTTCATGAAACAAGACATGATATGACAACTACTAACAATTGATTTGTTTATGCAAATGAGAAATGCTCTTAAGTATAATTCTTTCTATTCTTACGTATATGTATATAAATATATATTTATATAAAATAAAAAAATATAATATATAAAACATATTATTATTGTATATTAAAATACATATACAGTTTATAAATTAAATATATATTTATAATATTAAATATATATTTTATATACATTAATGTATATAAAATATATTGAATATTTATATATATAAATAATATATATATATATATATATATATATATATTATATCAAAATATGTATATATATGTATATATTTATTGATAAATAACACAGTATATACTTATATATACTTATCTATTTTTTTAATAAATTAGATTATGACACTTTTATTAAATGTTATAAAATTTCAAAGTCTTAATATATTAATATTCTGGCACATAGAAGAAGTAAAAAGAACCAAGGACCTTAAGAGCCATGAAAGCCAAAAACAATTAAAGTGCAAGCAAGACACCAAACAGAAGCGTACTTAATTATTCCATTTAGATAAGTTTGAGTCCCCATTATTTCTACGAGTCTAAACGAATCATAAATTGAATTCCTATAAGGCTACCTCAGATTACCAAAATTCAACCCACTCCACAATTAGGAGGGATTCTTTAGAATTCAACAAATCAAGCAAGTTACAGGGATAAAAGTTAATTTTGATAGTTCAAGCATGATGCTGTTGTGAGTATTAAGCCTGAATTACACTACACTTCATCAGCTTACTTGTTGTTGGTGTCCTCCATAAATGGGGTAAGCTTCAATACGCACCAGCATATATGCTTAGGTCATGAGGAGGTGGCAAAGCATATCCATAACCATCAAAATTCAACCCACTCCACAATTAGGAGGGATTCTTTAGAATTCAACAAATCAAGCAAGTTACAGGGATAAAAGTTAATTTTGATAGCTCAAGCATGATGCTGTTGTGAGTATTAAGCCTGAATTACACTACACTTCATCAGCTTACTTGTTGTTGGTGTCCTCTATAAATGGGGTAAGCTTCAATACGCAACAGCATATATGCTTAGGTCATGAGGAGGTGGCAAAGCATATCCATAACCATCATAAACAGGTCCCCCATAATACGCCTCATTCCAGGGATTGTCGAATTCTATTCTAAACTGCTACCCAAATATATAACGAGTTAAAAAGAATCACAAATGCATTTAAAGTTTGCATTTTGGAAAGAAATGAAACAATGAATAACTGATATTTAATCCAAGTCATTTTTTTAGAATGTTCTTCTCACTCTTGTATAAGACTAATAATAGTGACCACCATCCACACCACAACTCCACAGCACCACACCACCATCACCTAAGCCATTCATCATCCTAAATCACCCATACATCACCTAAACTCACGCCTCCATTAAAACAACCTTAATTAATAAAGACAAACCCAAAAATTTCAAGAAATTTTTTCGCGATTAAATCCAAATTTGTAATATGAATTCAAAAGCACTTAATTTAATTATCAAATTGTGGTAATAATAAGCTCATGACACAATTCAACATTAAAACATAAGAAAAATTCATTTTTAGTCTTAAAAATAATGGGACATGTCATAAATATCACCTATTAGTCCCAATTTGAAAATCATAAAAAGTTGGGTTCAAAACCCTCTTAAACTTAAGTTTTATTACGCAGTGGGTCTGGTATTTTACGCCTCATGAGAGTTATAAAACTCCAATTGAGGTAATACCAATTTTCACACGTCCGTGACATAATTATCTACAACGTTCATGAAGAAGTCGGAGGCTAAAAATGTCATTAAGATGCCCGAACGGTCCAAAAACAACAAGAAAAACAGAGCGGTCGGAAATTTTCTGACAGTAGGGAAACCCACTGGCCGTGGGAATTCCCACTGGCCGTGGAGTCCACTGGTTCCACCACCCAAAATGGCCATTTTTTCATGTTTTGAGGCAGAATGACCCACTGGCAGTGGGAAATTCCCACTAGCCGTGGATCTCTCTGCTGCAAACACTTTTCTGCAGCTTTTTGGACCTTAAGTTTTTGCCAACTTCTAGACACCCTATCTCTTTCATTTTAAATCTAATGATCATGAAATTTTAAAACAAGCTAGATTACATCATTTGTGATGTGTAGCCACTAGCCTTACTCAAAAATTCCTAAAAGTATGCGTAAAAACGTGTTTGGCTCGTTTTGGGACATTTTTGGCAACCAAGGAGTCATTTCTCCATGGAATTGACTCATTCCAGTTTCTACAAGTCACAAATCATGCTTAGATACTATTCAAATTATTCTAGGACATTCATTCCTCATAATTTGATATTTGACCACCTCAGTTGCTCAATTATGCATGAAAATCATATGCATAACACATAACCATGACTCTAATACATAACCAATTGTCATTTCTTATACCAGAACAATTCCTGGACATTGTATGTATCAATATAGCATCTCATATACATATGGTGAGACCATCCATGTTCACTCTCCATAACCTCAAGTATGCATTATTCATCATAATTCATCACAAACTAAACCATATGCCTCAATATAGGTTCTAAGCTTCTAATTGAAGTTGTCAACTTCTAGTCCATCAAGCAATTTCATATATGCATACATGTACATACATAATCAAAAAGGTATACACAGGAGCCGGCCAAGGCAACTACACACATATACATAATGCTCCACACTTAGGTGAGTGATTTCTCATCATTCTCCACTGCACCCTAAGTCCACTGAAAATATATCCACAAATAAGAGTGAGCATACTACATGTTAAATGACAGTTATTGAATCAGATCAAGTGTCCAATTCACTAACACATATAAATTTTAATCATATCACATAATCTCATCATATATCATTCATTCTCATATAATCAAATGATCATAACATATAAATGCATTCACATGCCCAATCAAATGCATCCATTATTAAGTTTTTAATTTTGTGTTGCAACACTGGCTCTCAGCCATAACTCAGCTCTCAGCTGATCTGACCGTTTTACTGGTACCAAACCGTTTGCCCTCTCACGTGACACAATCACTCCCAGCGACAACGGTAGTGTCACAGGCTAAACCTCGAGCCCCGCTCAAGAGGTTTGCCTTGAGTCCCACCCAAGGTCTTTTGTGGAATCCTCGAAACCACATAATATTTCATATTTGTTTATCGCACAAGCATCCCATGCTCATCAAATGCATCTCATGCATTCATATATCATGACAATTTCATGAATACAAGTCATATATAGCATCTCATGCCATTCAAATCACAAATTCATTTCATGAATATCATTCACATCATCATTATCAATCACATATCATCATCATATTTCCTACTGCTTCTCATGCATAGGAATCACAACCAATTCATTACATCACATACAATTCATATTCCATACCAATTCAATATCTCAATATCAATAGTTTATGAATCAATAGTTTATGAATAGAAAACATTATCACACAAATGTCACACATAGTATATATATTCGGGATTTCTCACTAATATAACAACACTATCCTGAATCCGTTCATAAACCATGCATTTAAAATGTAAACGCTCCCCCTACCTGGAATAAATGATTCCAGAAGCTCCTTGATCAATCAAACGCTAGTAACCACAAATCGCAAGCTTCGACCTCTATTCCTCAAATTCGAACAACTTTCTAAAATTCATAACAATCGATTCTAACTCCATATTTGACACAAATATTACTTGTCAAATCAGAAATCATTGAATTCAAACCATTTCGGTAAGATATAGCTCACCGAATCGAGATGTCGACTTTACAACTCGCCTCCGAACCAAGCTTCAAACTTCGAATCGCTCTGAAACCTTCCGAATCTACCTTATTTCATTGAAACAACAATATTAAGCTGCAATTTAATAAAATTAGTAATCAAGAACCCATTCTAACTCACTTTCCATGAAATCCTAAGGTTCTTGAAAACCCCAAAACTGCTCACTTACATCTATGGCTTCTAAATGCTTCAAAATCCACCAAATTACAAGAATTAAAAGATGAAAACAAAGTTTAATCAAAACCCATGATGGGTGTTCTTCAATCTCACCTTGATTTGGAAAAACTCAAGCTTTCTCCCTTAATCCATGCTTCTCACGTGAAAGGAAGAAATGGAGGAGATGATTATGCTTCCAAATTGATAAACCCAAACAAAAGAGTTGATAAATTTGGATGATTATGCTATGGAGAAGAAGAAAGAAGAAGGAAGCAAAGCTTTTCTCACCCTCTGTGATGCCAACAAAAAAGAATGAGAAGAGAAATTGAATTTAAAAGGGTTAGGGACATAGACGTCATTTTCGCATTTGTTAAGGACGTAATTATCATTTTGGTAATTGTTCAAATTAATTTCCTATTTGCCTTTAAATCCTTTTTTAAACCTTATTTTAATAATAAATCCTATTTTTAGGATGTTACATCCATCACGGCCACCACCCCCAACCCAAAACCCCTACCCCCACACCACAACCCCCTCGGCCTACACCACACCTCACCTCCTCCTCTCGGTCACACACCACACACACAAACCCACACCCAAAAACCAACACCAACACCAAAAACGAAAGTTCAATATAGATCGTCAAGCTTATGCCTTTCTAACCAGATCTGTCTTCCAATCGTGTAGAGCTTGGGCCTATAGGGGTAGGTGATGTTTTTTTGTATGGCACGAAGAGGTACGGTAGTCTTTTGGCCAAACCGCATCCAGTGAAAAGAAGAGAGACCCACCTCGACGCGGACGGAGATATGGCTCGTGGAACGGAAGATCAACGGAGGTTGCCACAACGGAACTGAGCAGAGAGGGAACCCAAACAACACGCCATTACCAGAGACGGAGGTTTTTACTGTTGACGTCAACAAAACGGAGACGCGGAAAGGAACCAAACAAGCACCAAATGATTTCTCTGCAACCATTGAAGACGTGACACAATCATGTAGAACTAGTAGTTGGCCAGCCAATGGCTAGAAACCAAGATTAAGACACACCTTCATTTTATTTTTTTACACTTTACATGTACTGGATTTACTTTCTTTACAAAACACTTAGAAGTGTTCAAGATTTATGCCAACAAGTAATGTACAAATCCAAACTAACAATTACATTGTTAGGAATTAATTCAGTTTTGGTTGTTAGTTTGTTAATAATTGTTTGTTTGAAAAGTCTGCCATAACTTAAGTTTGTTTTTCTTGAGTATGTTATTATTGTTAGTTTGGGAGTTTTTCCTATAGAAGTCCAATTTCGTAATCATTCTTTAGTGAGATCAATATACAAAAGTCCTCAATTCAATTCTAAAATTCTAACAGTGGTATCTCAAAGCTTGTCAACCAAGCTCTCTTTATCATTCATCAATGTGTAAATATTACTAATTTTGATAAGATTGCAAGTGCCGAAAGTGGAAAGGAAACATGAGATCTGCTTGAGAAATGTTATAGTGAAATCGACAAGTTAACCAAAATTAAATTTTAGACTATAAGGAGACAGTATGAATTGAAGTAGATAGAAGAATAAGAAAGCATTGACAAACCTGATGTCCTTAGGGAAAATAAGGCTTTCAGAAAGGATTAGTTGCAATTCAATTCTCTTGTAAAAAAAAGGATTCTTTACCCTTTTTAAGGAATCTTCAAAAAAGACCACTTAGCAAATTTTAAGGAATAATTAGCAAATATAAAAAACATAGCAATAGGGGGCAGTTTGCAACTATTGAAAATATGTATATATTGTTTTAATTTTGTTAATATCGATTAGATTAGAAAATGTTAATAGAGCAATGCAACAATGAAGATCAAAATGAAATCATACATTACAATTGGTAACTACCGTATTGTGGGAAGGGGCATGTTGTTGATTATATGGATATAAAATGAAAAAATTATATTAAAATTATAAAAATAAACATTTAGATTTCATAGGTTAAAATAATGTCAGAAAAAGAAATTAACCATGGGTACCAACCACACTGCAAAATAATTCGTTTGTGTTGGTATTGTTGGGTTGGCCAAGCTGGCGTTGAATGAGGTAGCATGTTTTCTTTGTCAAAATTCTAAAAACGATTGTCAACGACGACAACCACCATCAAAGACCCTCTTCGGTTAGCTTTGTGAATATTTTTTATATATAAATAGAATGTGATCACTTGAGAGAAGAAACTCACGGGAACCTCGGAGATATGCATTGCCCATTTGCATTCTCCGTTAACCATTACCAAACTCTGAGGTAAGAAGGATAAACAACAACAACATCATCATCAACAACAAAAAAAAAAACTGCTCCTTCTACTTTAATCCTTAACTCCTTCAAATATTCCACTAACGTATCCATTTTCCCAACCCGACAGTTTTGTCTTCACGTTCTTCGTCAGTTTCTGTTTTGTATTGTATTGCTAACTCATCAAAATCATCACCTTACCACCCTGCAACCAGGTTTCTAATCCCCTCAAATAACAACAATTAAAAACCCCTTCGCGCACCTTTTTGGTCTTCGTTTCTTTCCTCCCAAAGGGTAAGATTATCTGGTCTTTGGTATTATTATTTTGTTACTTCGTCTTTTAGTTTTCCGTATGCTTCAAACAATCACATGCTTCTGTTTTCTTCTTGTTTTCCCCTTTGATCAGATTGGCTACAATTTGTGGTTGTCTCTTTGGGGTTCTCAAAGCTTTAAGGTCCAAACATCATCTTGGAATTGGTCAAATAGAGGGAAACATAAGAAACAAAGATCCCACCCGGTAGGTACCCGTACTACTATTCATGCAATTTATTATTCGCATGCTCACGTCTATTGTTCTTCCATCATATTTTATGCTTAGGTGCAACTCTTTATATGCTTTCATATTGTTCTTCCATCATATTTTATCCATTGTCACGATAAAACTCCAATTTTAATCAAAGAATAAGAATCTGTTTGGTTTCTAGTTAGGAGTTGAAAATAAGTTTTTGATCAGTTGGTCAAAATGAATTGGAAGGTATCATGATGAATGACATCTAAGTTTTTGTTCTTAAATAAAACACATGGTGCATGGATGTTTTGGGTTGGCCATGTTCATAAATCTATGAAGCATTCCATGTTTTGTAGATATAAATTTGAAGGATTGAAGGGGCATACCATATTGAAAAGCCGGAATGGAACAGTTCCGGCACATTGGAGAGGTTCTTGGGAGTTTGAAAGCGCTTATGGTTCTACGGGACGAGATTCAAATCAACCAAAGACAATGTAGGTTGATCCTGGACATCTTCAGCCTGGCATTCGACACAATCGCGGAGGAGATAAGGCAGAACCTGAAGCTGGAGGAGAGGAATACCAAATGGAAGCCCTTGGAGTTCCCTCTTCGAGAGCTTTGCAGGGTTTTCAAAGAAGGGGAAGTTTACATAAAGCAGTGTTTGGATTCCAAGGATTGGTGGGGGAAAGCCGTTACCCTCTCTCAAAACGTGGACTGCGTTGAGTTCCACATCCACAACTTGCTCTGCTATTTCCATGCGGTCATAGAGGCAATAGAGAATGCAGGGGAGGTGTCAGGGTTAGATCAAGATGAGAAGGGGAAGAAGAAAGTTATGTTAGCAAGAAAATACGACATGGAATGGAACGATCCTAAGCTTTTCCAATGGAGGTTCGGGAAACAGTATTTGGTCCCTCGAGATATCTGCAAGCAGTTGGAGAACGCTTGGAGGGAAGATAGGTGGAGGCTTGTGGAAGCGATTAAGGATAAACAAGGGAAAGAACGAACATCATTTACCAAGAGTCAAAGCCATCTTTCTGATATGTTGCTGAAGAAGCTTCTCAATGGTTCCGAGATTTGTCCCATTTCAGTGTTGGTTGGGTCTAAAGATTACCATGTTAGGAGAAGGTTGGCACGTGGGAGTGGGAAGGAGTTCAAGGAAATTCAATGGCTTGGACAAGGTTTTGCTTTGAGACACTTTCAAGGGGAGAGACAAGTGCATGAGGCTGAGGTTTCAACTCTTCTATCACTTTCTCACCCCAACATTTTGCAATGCTTATTCGGATTCTACGATGAAGAGAAAAATGAGTTTTCTCTTCTCATGGAGTTGATGAACAAGGACTTATGGACTTATATGAAGGAGAATTGTGGTCCAAGGAGACAGATTTTGTTCTCTATACCTGTTGTGGTGGATCTCATGCTTCAAATGGCTAGAGGCATTGAGTATCTACATTCCAAAAAGATTTACCATGGAAACCTTAACCCTCGTAATGTCCTACTCAAACCAAGGAACTCACAAGAAGGTTATTTTCAGGCAAAAGTCGCAGGTTTTGGTTTGTCCTCTCTGAGGAATAATAATAATAATGATGCAATTGCCACTGCAAACCAGGGCGAGGATGTTAACCCTTTGACTTGGTATGCTCCTGAAGTTTTAACCGAGTTGGAAAAAACAAGAAACGGTTCTGCCTCTTGCATGTACACGGAGAAAGCCGATGCATATGGATTTGGGATGATTTGTTTTGAGTTGTTGACAGGGAAAGTGCCATTTGAAGATAACCATCTTCAAGGGGACAGAACAAACCAGAATATCAAAGCTGGGGAGAGACCTTTGTTCCCTTACCGTTCACCAAAATACCTTGTTAGTTTGATCAAAAAGTGTTGGCAAACTGACCCTGCTCAGCGTCCTAGCTTCTCTTCAATTTGTAGGATTTTGCGGTACACCAAGAAGTTCCTTTCCATGAACACTGAGTACTACATCGTCAACCCTGAACTCAACCAGCTAGAACTACAGTCACCACCTGTGGATTGCTGTGACATAGAGGCAATGTTCCTCAAGAACTTTGTGATGGAGAGGGCGTGTGATGTGTCACAAATACCTTATGAAATGTTTGCTTATAAAGTTGCTGAGAAAGGGAAGATGGATCTGAGCAATAGTAGTAATAAAGGTAAGTGTTGTGATGAGGCCAAGGAAGAACCTTTGGAGTGTAAGAGTGAAAGTGATGAGCAGAACACAGTTGTTGGTGATGATACTGCATTTATAATGGAAGATCAGCTCTCACCTGCAGAGTCTGTTAGTCCTGAAACCCCCTTGAGGAAAAGTGTTACCATAAAGAAACCACCAAGAAACGCCAAGAAAGACCAAGGTTAGTTTAGTTTTGTTCTCCATTCCTTATGATTTGACCACAAAATTTCATCTTGCCATATATACATGCATAGACATTCCTTGAGGAATAGAAATTCAAAAGATAATAAAAAGAATGTAATAGATACGATATGAGGATGAGATGAAATGTGTTAATTGAGTGATGATGTAAATGTTGTTTTAAAGAAAACTACCAAAGAAAGAAAAACAGTAGATTCTATGAAGGTCAAAATGCTTATTTATGGACAATAATTAAAAGGACAATCAATGTTAAATTGTTGTGAAAAAATGTTGCTCTTTTGGATTGCAAGAAACTGACTAATACTTATTAAATTGTTTGAAACAGGAATGCCAAAGTTGCGAGGAACAAAATCATTACCATCTACATCTAGTCGAGCTTTAAAGGCGACTAAGGTGAATCAATCATCATTGGTATCAGGTCCTTTGAGCCATGGTAGAAGAAAATCTACCCAAGTCTTTGAATCACCATTGGTGTCTCTGCCTATGAGCTCACCTAGGAGGAAAAAAATTGAGGGCAAGGTGTTGATGGATTCCAAGTCAAGTTCAAAGTTGAAAGAAAGGGATCAATCACCTTTAACAAGATATGGCAGTCTCGCAGATTCTAACAGCACCTTAAAGATGAAAAGGCCACAATTGACATCAAGCCCATCTTCAAGCCCACCAAGAATGAGACGTGTTCATACTGAAGCCAATTTGAGAGTGCTCAAAGGGCCCTCCACTCCACCTCATGTGTTGAGCACTCCCAAAAGATGCTCAAATAGAAAATATCGTGATCATCATGTCATGGATTTTGATGGTGGTTCAAAGGTAACAAGAAGTAGGTTATCACCATTGTCATCGAGTTCTTCAAGCCCACCTGTGAGAAGTAGAAACACAATGGGCCACGACTCTGACTCCGAGAGCAGTTTTATGAATAAAAGAGGAAGCATGTCACCATTAGTATTGAGCCCTTTGAGCCCATATGTGAGGACAACATGTGGCCATGTCTCGGATTGAGACCTTTTTGACTTTTAGTGCCTAATGGAAGATATGGTACTACTTAGACAAGTTATTAGTCCTTAGACCATTTTTCATCAGCCAACAACATTTCTTGCCTAATTCAGAGTTGAGTGGAGAACACATAAATGTATAGCCTTTTTATGGGAAGGTTAGAAGTATAGTTTCATGCTTGACTGTCTATTACTTACAACTTTCAGAAATTTCCTCATGTTTTAGGACTATGGTTTTTAGCAACTGCTTTTTTTGGTGGATATTCATTTCATAATTGGAGGTTGTCTCTCCTACTCACTCTTCATTCTTTTTATTTCCTAAGTTTTTCAGTTCTAGTAGGACTAGGTTCAAATTTGGGTGGGTATTCATTTCATTGGAGGTAGCCTCTGCTGCTCTCTACTCTTTTTGGCTACTTTCTTTCAAATTCAGTAACCTTCAATCCTGGTTGCATAATTTGCAAAAGCTGATGTCTTAAGAATGCAATAAGAGAGGTCACTTGCATTTGATATATAACTAATAATAATTGATCCTTCGTTAGAGACTCAATTTTTAAGAATCAATGACATAGATTGAAATCAAATAATGAAAAACTTTAAAAAACAAAAACGAACCCCTCTTCTGTACAATTGTTACGAATTATGATGACATTTTGGAGGAAGAAAAAAAATAAAATTCAAACCATAGTTACGGCTGTTACGTACTGTGTATAAAACTCAAATATTGCTTATATTGTTGTGCACATTTTTATAATATATGTAATAATTAAATATTTAAATATATATTCTGGTTTACATTAACATCAACGTATTATTAAATATTTCATAAACCTAATACTTTTCGTAACATTTATACGACACCCACTAAGATTTGTCTGGTATGGAGGATTTGAGTAATACTCTTTAATGTATTTTGCATATTTCCAAAACTATTCTTTAATGGAACTCAAATAAGTGCACAAATTCATTAATTTGGAAGCCCTTCCCTTGTATCTTCATCATCAAGTTCTGGTTAAATAAAATAATATATTGATATTGATGTTATTTTCATTTTTTTTGGATAACTGTTATTTTCATTGATAATTTCCACATATTATCATTTGATTAAAAGACATGATGAAAAAAGCCCCAGAAGCTTACTCTTCTATTCCAAAAAAAAAGGAAAAAGTCACTACAAATGATTAAATGTCGCCAGATAAAGTGCTCTACGCAACATCACGTATGCTATTTAACTAAAGAAAATTTTTTGCGAATACAATTATGCTGCTGGCAATTAACTGTATAGGGATGCTAAGCCCTGTTTACATTTTTTTTATGAAAAAAAGCAAATAATATTGTATGTAGAAAGCCTTACGCAAGAGGCACCAACTTAGAACCAATATGGTCAAGGGAATGAATGTAATTATGTACATCATTGGAGGTGAAGCGCTAGGCAAAGAACTAAGAGGGGGGTAGTTTACAACAGGAGCTACATTCTTTCGTTACATGATAATGAAGCTGCTTCATCTTTCGATAAACGATCATTTTTCCTGTAATCTTACAAACTGCTAGTCCTTAATAAAATAAAAAAATATGAAAAGGACTGCAATACAATTTAAATAGGCTTCAGGCAAGCTCTGCATAGATACAGGGTAAATTCTTCAGCTTAGAAGCAACTTCGCACTAGCCATTCCAATTCGGAAGTCTTAATCTTTCATATTCAATCTGCTCCTCAGATTGATCCCAGGGACATTTAAGTATAACAAGCCTTTTCCACATATGACAATGTGGAAGTCCAAGCTTGCACATCGTGATGAATTCACCTTAAGATCTGGATTTAGATTGCAAATCTATTTCTCCATCCAATTATGCCAGAATTCAAGCCCTTCTCTTTCAAATCAAAAGCCCGAGTTCTACATATCAAGAGTCTTTGATACGGTCCCAACAGATTCATGAGATTAGCCCTGACCACCTGAGTGACAAGGGCAAAACTGCAGGAATTCCTAAAACTGTACGAAAGCCATAGTCAAAGGCAAACTTTCCTTCAAACCATCTGTAACACTTTTACACATCCACTGGAATTGGCTGCAATAAGCATGTCCGATTTCCCTCTCCAGCACACACTTGAAACAAACTGCCCATTGTCATCATCAGTCTCTTTACCGGAGATGGGATCAATGGATCCAAATTTGTGTGAAGTGATTGGCATGGGAAGTGATCGATAGTAGGTATAAACCTGTAAGAAAACATAGTTGTGATGCCAGCACGTCCATACACACACAACTTGGTTCTCAATACTCAACTCTGGCCTACTTGTTTTTCGTCTTGGTCATAATTTTAGTGTTTGAAATTGCATATTGTAAGGTAGCACATTCTAGTCCATAAAAGGATTTGCAGATTGACATTTCTGAGGTTTGTGCATATTTATAATTTTTTACAAAATTTACAAAATTAGTGCAACCGAAATAACTATATGAATGCTCATATTTGATATGAATAAATTATACCAGGTGAACAAATGTGGCCGGAAACTAATATATACCTCATTTGTTTCTGAACCACATGTAATGTATCCATCGGCGACTGACAAACCCACAAAGTTCTGTCAAAGAAAGAGGCAGCAGATTTCAGCTAACCAATTTAAGTAAAAACATCAACAGAGATAAGCTTAAGACAAAAACAGAAAAAATTTCTGACATGTAAACATAGGAGTTTGCTCACTCTCGGAGCTGTGAAAACATGATTTTGGCTAAAAATAATCTGAATTTCATAAAATTGATTTTCTATTCAATCATCAACTAAAATATGATGCTCCATTTAATACCCAAATAAGTGAAATTCTCCAACAGAACTTCAAAAGACAGTGACAGGCAAATCTTGCAGACTTTACAAACATAAATTCTATCCAGTGCAATAAAATTGAAAACCAACCTTCTCATTAGTGTGTCCTGACAGGGTTAGGCTGCAAGCACTAATGGATGCACCCACAGGAGAGGTTTTATTGAGATCCCAGATCTTCAATGTATTATCAGTAGAAGCAGAAACAAGTGTTTCAGAGTCCAAGAATTTAACATAGCTTACAGCTTTACGATGGCCAGCCAATACACACCAGGGACTTCTAAGATTGCGAAGATCATAACAATATGTTGAGTAATCTGCAGATCCAAAGGCTAGCAAATGGGAGGAATGAGCAGAGAATTGAACACAGCACACATTAGCAACATTCTTGATTGTGCCTAAACAGTTCCTCTGTAAAAAAATTGTAGTGTGTTAGCTCTTTATTAGTTATGGGAAGTAAACTATCATGTATTTATTTCAGCATCTTGAGCTGAAGAAGGGACGAGGTGATGCAAAAATTGATCCATATAACAATAATCAGGGCCATTCATATCTGTTCCCCTGCTCATAGACAAATTCGATATCCACTGTCATGTTTATTTTGAAAAATAAAGATGAAACAATTCAACCAGAAACCTTTCTCCATATAGCAAAATGTGTTCTGTTTTTCTTAGGGAGTAATGGATCTAGTGAAAAACTAGAGAGAATCGAGAGAATATAATCTGAAAACTGAATATGTAATCTTATTATCAAGTGAATGATTTACAAGAGAGATCCTATATATATATATATATATATATATATATATATATATATATATAGGATTAGAGAAGTGTAAAAAAGAAGGTAAAGCCTACCGCAGTTAGTTATAACAAACTAACTCTTTTAACAGAAAACTTAAGAGAGTAGACTCCAGTGTGGGCATGCCTACACTATAACATATATATCCTACCCCCACCCCTCCTTCCCCAAAGCTTAGGTAGGGTGAAGAGCAGTAGCATCACCAACCCTAAGGTTGGACCTAACATCTAGAATAGACACTTGGTGAGAACATCAGCTAGTTAATCAGTTGCAGGGATGTGGAGGACTCAAATCTGATGAGCAACAACCCTTTCTCTGAGAAATAACAGATCAAGCTCCAAATGCTTTGTCCTAGCATGCAATAGAGGATTGTGAGATAGTGAAACTGCACTCTGATTATCAGAGTATAGTTGCGAGCCTTGTAGGTACTATAAGCTCAGAAAGGGATTGCAGCTATAGAATTTCCTGAGTAATAAGGGCCAAGCTTCTGTATTTGGCCTCAGTGGTGGATTTGGCCACTACAGATTTTTCCTAGACCACTAGGAAATTAGATTAGGGCCCAAGAAGATACAAGCACCAGATGTGGACCTTCTGTCATCCATATGAAAAGCCCAGTCAACATCACAGAAGGCAGTGAGTTGAAGTTGTGTGTAAGACTTATGCAGGCTGAAAATGAGAACTTTAATTGTACCCTTCAAGTATCTGAGGATGTGCTTCACTGTTGGCCAGTGAGTTGATGCTAACATATATTGGCAGACCTTGTTGACTGAAAAACTTATCTCAGGTCTGGTAATTGCCAGTGAGTGGTCTTCAACCTGTCAAACCAAGCCCTGGGGGTCTGCTAGGTCAATAAATGCCTTTATGAAGTTTTCTAACCAGCTATTTGTTGATGTGTTCAAGGTCAGTTAGTTGGTCATATCACTAGTCAACGTGAGAATTTCAACACACCCTCTCACGCCCAAGAATGAAAATCTGGACTGTGGACAAATATGGTGGCCCAGTTACGTGGGACTTACAATGCACCCCCTCATGACCAATAACAAATCTAGGATAGGCTCTGATACCATGTTAAGGTTCCATCTCAAAACCAATTGGCAATGTGATGAGTAACCTAACAGGTATTTAAACCATACCACACATTATGAGACAGGTGAGGTGGGACTTCCAACATGCCCTCTCCAACAAACCCGCCGAACCAGACAAAGGATAACTTTTGACCCATAACGAAAGGGCAACTTATGACCCATGACAACCGGAAAGAAGCTAGGTTCTTGTTCTGAACCCATCTTAAATTTTGGTATTGGGTCTAACTCAATTCTAGAAGTTAGTTCATAGGATGAGAATTACCCTCATCTTATATACTTTTAGTTGGGCATATCACTAGTCAACGTGGGAGTTTTAATATTAGGCATTGTTGACATCCAACTGTTTTAAGAATCCAACCTCTTGTAAGAGCCATAGTGAGAATTAACCTGATCGTAACAAGTTTGACTATTGAGGAAAAGGTTTCATTAAAGTCAAATCCAAGTTCTTAATGAAACCCTTTAGCAAACCAGCCTTGCTTTGTACCTGTTTATGGTACCATCTGGGTTCTCTTTGACCCTAAAGACCCATTTACATCCAATGGCATCTTTGTTGTCAGGGAATGGAGCCAAAGACCATGTTCCATATTTTATGAATGCTTGGAAGTCATCTTTCATGGCAAAGAGCCATTGAGGATGTGCCAAGGCCTATTTGACATTCTTTGGTTCCAAATGAGTGAGTAGTACAAGAGGATAGATTCTAGGTTGGAAGATTCCATTTGTTGACCTATTTATCATAGGATGAATATTTTGTGGCTAATTGGAATGGGGTGGAATAGGTAGAGTGGATTGTAGGAGAGGACTGATAGTAGTAGTAGACTCTGATGGGAGGAACTGGGAGGAGATACAACATTGTTATGATTACTTGAGTTCAGAGGAGTAACTTATGAAAGACCATTGATGTGTTCCTGAATCAGAGGAATAGATGTTGTAGGTAAGCCAAAAAAAGAAGATCCAAAGAGATTTTGGTAGGGAAAATTGGATTTATTAAAAATAACATCCTTAGGGATATAGCGTTTGCCTTCAGCAGAATGGCATTATAACCTTTGTGTGATAAAGGATAGCCTAAGAAGAGGCATTCCTTTGTTCTTTCTGGAATTTATGTATGTTATTAGGGCTAAGTAATGGATAACAACAATAGCCAAAAATCCAAAGAAATAAAAGTCTGGATCTTGATTGAACAAGACTTGGAAGGGTATTTGGGATTGGACAGGTGAGAAGGGAAATCTGTTGATAAGATAAATAGAGTCAAAAAGGTATAATCCCCAAATTTTAAGGGAAGGGAAGCTTGAGCTAGTAAGGTTAAACCTAAGTCTACTATATGTTTGTGTTTTCTTTCAACCACACCATTTTGATGGTGTGTATAAGGACATAAGTCTGTCGATAAGGCCATACCCTTGCATATATTTGGAAACAGGTCTAAACTCTCCTCCCTAATCTGTTTGGAGAGATTTAATGGGAACTCCAAATTGCAACTCAACCCTCTTTTTGAATATTTGAAAAACATCTAAGGTGTCTAATTTTCATTTTAACAAATAAATCTAGGCAAATCTGGAGTATAAGCCAATGAAGGTTGAATAGTAATTAAATCCCATAGTTGAAGTAGCGGGGGTTGGTCCCAACAAGTCTCTATATACTAATTCAAGAAGAATTATAAGAATGTTGTGAAGGATGAGAGGGGAGTTTGTGAGCTTTGGGAAGGCAACATGCAGATGCAGGCCAAACTTATGGCACACGTAGCACTGTACGAATCCTTGACCACGGCCATGATATCCAAGCCTCGACCATTCTTCCATGATAACCAGATCCTCTTAACATATAGTGATTCTACGAATTAGGTCTAGATTGACCATCATCATTGATCGCCACATGTGCTTGTGGAGCTTGCATTGAGAGGACAAAAACTAATGCAACAAATTAGTTGATAGATCTATGAAATCTTTCTAACATTTTCCAATCGAGCTTCATAGTCAAGTAGAAGAGCCTTTACCTCCAAAATAGGCAATGTATCAAATCGACTGCTAATCAACATAACAATTGATTCAAAATTCCTTGGAAAACCTTGCAAGATTGCATCAAGGGGTTCAGCAAGAGTAATCGATTCCCCAACAGGAAGAGTAATTGATTCGTAGTAGTACTTTGAGACCAAGCATCCTTCGAGAGATGTTGTGAGAAGCTCAGTTTGCGATTGACGAGCCATAACCCAAGTGAGTGTGAAAGTGATTGTGAATTTGATCATCCTAAAGCTCAAACGAGTGAACACAATCAATCACTCAAGATAGAATTTCACTCAACACTGATGATTGGAGCCAAGAAAGCAATATGTGATCCTCTTGTTGTTCCCAAGCTTGACTCAACTCATGCAATTCACTAATCGATCTTTGTCTATGAGAAATCCAAACGTAATCTTCAGATTTAGGAGAAACGTGTGAAGGAGATGGCCTTTGATTATAGGTTCAACCTGTTGCTTCCATAGGAGAAAATTGCACTCAATTAGCATCTCTGGTGGTGTGGGAGAACATTGGTCTGGTGATCGGAGAGTCTTACGACGTCGAAGTACTAGGTGGATATTGATTCAGCAGTTGCACACCACCACGTGGTGGCAGTGGAGGATGTGGTGGATAAGATTGTGCTTCCATAGATTGCTTAGGCTCTTGATGCCATAATAGACCTAGTGAAAGACTAAAGAGAAGGTAGAGAAAATCTGAAAACTTAGTATGTAATCTTATTATTGAGTGAATGATTTAGAAGAGAGATACTATATTTATAGCATGAGAGAAGTGTACAGAAGAAGCTAAAGCCTACTGCAGTTAGTTATAACAAACTAACTGCCTAACAGTAAACTAAAGAGTAGAGTCTAGTGTGGGCATTCCCATGATAAAACATATGTGCCCTATAGGGAGCATATGGTATGTGGAATGTTTTTTTAATTCTTGAGAATCATAGATAAATTTTCTTGGAATCCTAAAAAGCTTCCCCCTTCTTGAGGAAGTTGGATTCTCACCCCTCCCTTGGGAATGTTTTGTTAGGAAACCTACTCAACAGATTTTTCCTGGAAAGATAGATGGGAATAAAAAAAAATATACCAAACATGGTAATCAAAGATTCCTAAGTTACGATTTTCGGGAAACTAGTCCCTCACTGATGTTTGTTGGACATGAAAATAGTGTATACCTCACTGATGCTCCACAACTTGACAGTACAATCATCACTTCCACTGGCAAATTTTGTAGGACATACTACAGAAAAATCAACAGACCAAGCCCTCTTCTCATGTTCAATGAATTGAGAAAATTCTTGACCTGTACTAGCATCCCATAACTGAAAATGTATCAAATTATACAATGTCATGACTAATGTAGGAAATCAAAGCATGGTAGTTATCAAGAAATGGTTATGTTCTTTCAGAACATCCGCCAACATAAAAAAAAACATTTTTCAACAATACTGGGACAGGGAGAGGGGATTACAATCAAGTTAATGAATGCCATTCTAAATTGAAGGAAACAATGATCACCAGTCTCTATTTTGATGCTAAATAATCATATACTGTCTGCAAACTTTGCTGACCCACAACCATGAACAATGGTCATGTACTTCTACAAAGGTAGATATACACTTAGCAATTAGTATGATTCAAGTAGTATTGTCACATTAGCACGGAGTTACAGTATAAAATGACACTATTTGAGAGAACATCTTAGAAGCAAAACAACAGGGATAGTCATTGAGACAGTTGTATCATTATATCATTTTTTAAAAAACAAGAGTAAGACCTTAGTATCTACAGTTTTTACCAGCACAATAATGATAACTTCAGGGTAAAGGTAAATGTATGAAAATGTCCAAAAGCACACATTCTTTGACCCACAATAGCTTCTTATAAATGTATTATATCTAATCTAATAAAATAACACAAGTATCCCAAATATTCTGAATTCATTAAAAAGTAGCTGTACACATGCATGCATATTATAAATATTTATGTCCAGCATCAGCTTCAATGTTTTATAGAGGTTAAGAAATGGGTTCACTTAATAGACAATCCTAGATAGCAGAAACTTCAGATTTAAAATATAATCTTATATGCAACTTGAACTTAGAAATCATGGAAGTTAATGTTAATATCATAAAGTCAAGTACTAACAATTCACTAATCAAATCGCCGTGATATATTATGAACCATTCATGTGTTTTCACCTAACAACTTAAGCTTTCAGAACAATTGGTTCATGACATGGTATCAACAACTCTATGATCAGAATTTGATTCTTGTCTCCCCATTCTTCTAATAAAAAGTTCAAGGTGGCAAATGCAACATCCACGCATGCTTGAAGCCAAAAGAAATTAAGCATTCATGAATCTACAGCTAATAGAAAATTGGTTCATGAATCATGACATGAATAATGTAAAAGTAAGAGTAGATTCCAAACAAGATCCAACAATCTTGAGAAAGTAGAACTATTTTCTTCATCTAGGGGCAGAGTTACGCCCCAAACATTCAAGTGAAAAACGGAGTAGACCCTTAAGGTAAACCATTTCAGTCTATCAGAAAAACGTGAACTCCACATATGTAACAGATGAATACGGCAAAGACTGTCTTCCAATGATAAAACAATGGTTTGAACAGTGCCATATGCAAAACATACCTTCACTATACCATCATAGTCTGTAGAGGCAAGATAGTTTTTAATATAGTTATTCCAGCAAACACAGCTAAGCTTTGATCTGTTTGACATCTCAACTGCAGGATAATGTATATCAACAGAATCATTGCAAAGTGAGCTAAACTCAAAAATTTTTATTTTCTTTGATATCCCAGCAGAAGCAAAGTAATCTTCATCCCGATCAAAGCTCAGAGAGCAAATTACATTTGCAGGATTGTTGAAATCAGCATTTCTTAGTACACCCCGCACTTCAAACTTGCTATAACGTGCATACTTGCACAAACCATCAAAAAATGTCCCTAAAGCATCTTTCCTTTTAGGTTTTTCCCTGCCTTTTTGGTCCCAATACAAGTTCTCACGATTTCTTAGTATGTCCTTATCTGGGTGAGTTGCTGCATCTGTTTCAGACAGCTGAACTTTGGATCTCATGGAAAAATAAGCACTTTCAAGATGGCATATATTTCTCATCAATCTAGCTTCATTTGGATTTGAGGTTGGGGACCTAGAGGGAAGCTTTTCCAAACTCAAGGGTTCCTTTTTGAGAGGCATAATCTCTTTATGGGAAGAGAAATCATGCCTCCTCTCCACCTCTTCTATATCTGATTCCAAGCACTTGACTTCTTCTGCTAATTTGAAGGCATCATTCTGTTTCTGCTCTTTCAATGAGGAGAGGAAATGCAACAACAAATCTGATTCTGCATCTTCTTGGTCAATACTTGATGACAATTCCTCACTATAAAACTCTCGCAATCCATTAATCATTTCAGATTGTAGGATTTCCCTGCCATGTAACAGAAATTAAAACTTCAGGGAATCATCAATATAGTATAATTCAGGTTTGAGGTCCATATTTTAAAAACTTGCAGCATTTTCAGTGGGACTCAAGAATACTAAATTTAAAACTTCAAGGACCAAAGAGAAGAATACTAAATTTAAAAAATTTCTGAACCATTTTCAGTGGGACTCCAGAGTAAACTACTGCCAAATCTAACTTTTATTGAATATTGCAGACACGGGTCGCAGATTAACAGTGGAATACTGAAAAGAACTGAGCTGCCAGAGCCTAGGGCACAAGCCAGATGCCAAAAAGTCCTTCCATATTCTCCCCACCCCCACAGAGGAGAAAAGATGGAGGGAGAAGATCATTGTATGAGAGCCCTATGACAAATGAGTAAACACATTCGAGAGATAATTGAACCTAATGATAACAAATGTTATGCATATGTCGATACCTCTTTGAACGGGCATGCCATGATTTCATTATGCATTCTTCCATATTTACAGCATTTATCAAACATAAGAGATTGTATTTTAGATGTATGTGAAATCCATTTTTAATATGATGTTAATTCAATTAAATATGATCTTAACTATAATAGGCAATATTTCAATACTACCTTGTTGTTGGACGTGATGACGGTTCAGGATGCAGTAGCCAAAGACAAAAGCCAGCTTCCTTAGGATTTTCTGATAAGAAAACTGGAGGAAGAATCCTATGACGAAGATCAGACATTGCTGCAACATGTGCTCTTTCAGAGTCAAAATGGCCAAGTAACTGAAAAAATTGACCAAATAAAATCAGCTGCTGAACTTACTATGCATTAAATTGTTTCCAATTATACCAATCATTTACTTTCAATGACTGGAAAGATTTATAAATTCTCACACACACCAGATGTTTATTCAATCCTAAATGAGGCGGCCACTTTGCTAAGTTATCTGCTGTGAGTCTTACTAGTAAGATGTTAGTATTTAGTAGTTAGTAAGTCAAAACACCCAAAGGAAAAACTTGTAAGTTTCCAAACCAACATTAATGCTATAAAGCCATATTATGCAAGAACATATATAGATAGACAGATGCAGATTTCTAGTTGTATTTCCTAAGCCCATATGGGTAAACACATTTCAATTTGAGGATTGAACATTATGAAAGAACATGTGAAAACTGCTTTTAATAAGTTATGAGAGGCATTATGAACTTGTCTACAAACCTCAAAAAGGAGGACACCAAGGCTGTAAATATTTGATGACGTAGTGTAACCACCCTCGGGACTTGCATACCATTTTCTTTCCAATTTTTCAGAAGAAGAAGTCAATGCCTTTTGACCTGCATTAGATACATGAGGGATGCTAGACATTTTCCCAATGTTGTATTTAGAAAATCGGGTATTTTCCTCATATTCATCTTGCAGTCCAACTGTATGATTGTGTTCTTCCCTATGACTACCAGATTCAAGACACGTGTCACTGCCAGTAACTCTCAAATTCCCATCAAATTTTTGCTTCTTTGATCCCATATCAAGAGAGGGAAGTGTTACTTTCTCTGAAAGCCTTTTTCTAATTAAAGAATTATCAAAGTGAAGAACTTCAGAGTTGATATCTGCCATCTGTTTCTGAACAGGTAAACCAAGGTAAGTAACCTGGTTTGATGGTAACAATTTAATATAAGATGGACACAGGTTATGCAATGCAACCCCCCGAGTGTGAGAGCCATCCACCAAATCCACAATCTTCCTAAATATATTCAAACTTTCCACTTTGCTTGCTTTATGGTGCCCATGTTTCAACCACTCTCTCAAAGTCACACCATCACATCCAGACCTCTGAGATCTAGGCACAGTACCGCTATAAGAAGGAAAATTTGCAGTTTTGGAACCATATCCCTCTGATAGGTTAGAGTTCAGGTGAGTACCAATACCAGTTTTCATCTGATTCTGACTAGTACTCATGCCGTTCTTCATCTGATTCTGATCAGTTCCAATGCCGTTCTTCATCTGATTCTGATCAGTTCCAATGCCATTCTGATCAGTACCAATGCCATTCTTCATCTGATTTTGATCAGTTCTAATACCATTCTTCTTTTGATTCTGATCTGTGCCAATGCCAGTCTTCATCTGATTCTGATCTGCATCAATGCCAGTCTTCACCTGGTTTTCTTCTCTAGACTGAACACGGAAGCCATCAGGAGATGGACCTTTATATACAATACCCTTACCCTTCAATGTATTTTTAATGAAAAACTCAGCAAATCCCGATTTGGATATAATTTTAGTCCGTATCCCTCGATGAACATCACCCGCACCCTCTTTATTTTCAGAAGCTGCCAAGTGTTCCATGACATTGCTCTGGCCATCGCTGAGAGATTTTCTAGCTAACATATCCGGAAAAGATGTGGATCCAATATCCTCACAAGCACTAGATGTGGCCTGGACACTGTTTCTGTTTCCGACATCACTTAACGAATTTCCAATTCCTGAATTACTTGCCAGCTGATAAAGACCCTGCCAATGATTCTGCCGATTATACAGTCGTTCTCGGTTGGTCGATGTACCAATATCCAAGCTTGAGCCATTGTAACTCCTTACTGTTAACTCTTCAACCATAATATCAGCATCATCCCTAAAGAGGCTTACCTGAGGATGCTGTGATGTAGCTGCATGATTGAAACCTTCAACCACATTTTTACCTTGCAGAATGTCATCATATTCCCGTGGTGGCGGTATCTGGGAGTAGTCCTGTTTAACAGGGATAAGGACTTCTTGGGACTTCAAGATTTTTCGAGTCGGTGAATACTCATGATCCTCTTTGTTCTGGCGCTGTGAATCCTCAGAAACCTCTAGTTGGGTTGCCTCGACATCAACCCCTCCTTCATCCATGCTGTAGTTTTGATTAACTTCACCAATCACATATCCACAGAGTAACAAAGATAGCAATCAATACATAAACTAAAACTGCTCATATGTTACATCGACCAATCTGTCAAATAAGTTTAAGAAAAAACACGTTAATTAAACATATATTAATTAGCATTTAGGGTTACAAACTTACAATCACAACAAAACAAACAAGAAAAGAGAAGTCTAAGGTTGCAGATTCGGAGAAGTGAAATTCCAGTAAATAAAGTGAAGACTGAAGAGCGAAGGGAGTGATAACCTCATTTCAATTAAAGAAAACATAGAGTATAAAAACAAGTAAATTAAATACCAATAATCTTGAACGTGAAAGAGATTAATTACCATGTAACAGATGGAGATAGATTATATATATAGAAATTGAGGAGCGGAGAGAAAGTGCGAGAAGAAGAGTTAGGTGGAAGTGAAGAGAGTGGGGGAGACGACACGAAGACGAAGGCGGTTGTGTCGTGTAAAGTTGAAGTCGGTGTACGGGAAAAAAAAGAGGGTGTGGGCGTAGCTCACGCAACAGGAACCAACCCAGTAGTAAGTAAGAATTGGCAAATGGTAATAGAAAGAATCGTGAAGATAACGGTGTAAGGACCGGGTTTCATTATTGGGTTCGATCCAACCAGATAATGAAATGAAATAAAGCAATTGGTCTATGACTCACTGTACTCACTTTGGCCGTACGAGTTTACGAATTTGTTTGTGTTTTTTTATTATTATTATTTTGATATACAAGAAAGAAACAGTAAAACTAACCACACTTCACAACCTCTCCACACCATATCAACACAAGGTGTAGTAACAAAACTAAAATAAGAATCATTAGATCTACCTATTCTAACTAACACTTTATTTATCTCTTTAGAGACATGACACTAATAACCATACATAAAAGTAGGTAATAGGTATGAATCTGGTTAACTAAGTCAGGGGTTCTTTAGTTCAACTTAAGAATCTTTGTTCTAGTGAAGACAACTCTTTTTCCCTTTGTTGCCAAAATTGTGGTCATGTTTGGGTGGTGTCGCGCCTCCGTTCTGTCACCCACACCTCCGTCCCACCTGCCACACCTTCATTTCCCCCATGGCCGCTTCCCTCCTCCCTTGAGCCAACGGGGATTCACCAAAAGATAACCATACCCTACTAACCCATTTAAAAAGATCAGAATATCAAAGGTCGTGTGGCTAGGTGTGGGTGTAAGGGGGTGGTTGTGGGTTGATGGTGTGGTGGTATGGTGTAGAGGATGCGGGGGTGGGTAGGTATGATTGTGGGTTGATGGGTTCATGGTGTGGTGGTAGGCCGAAGGGGTGGGTAGGGGTGGTTGTGGATTGATGGGGTTTGCTTTGGTGGGGGTTTGTTTTGGTGGAGTGGAGGCTGTGTGGGTGGTAGGCATGCATGGGGGTTGATGAGTTGTTGAGTGGTGGCCATAGAGGGGTGTTATGTGTGGTGATGGGTTTTTTGGGTGGTTATAAGGTGGTGATGGTGAGGTGAGTGGTGAGGGATTTTGGTGGGTGGTGATGAAGGGTTTGGTGGTGGCCATGGGTTGGTGGTTGGTGGTCGTGGGTGGGTTATAATGTTCCGCTTAAATATTATATTTAAATCATATATTTACACCCAATTTAAATTGAATTCACTCTAAATATTATGGTAGATAGCAAAAATTTAGACCATGGTGTGAAAAACTTTAAGGAAAAATTTTCAGCATGTTAGATTCCTGCGCACTGCCCAGTAATGTACATCTAATTGGAGCTATGAGACTCCAATCGAGGTGAATCTAATTGGTACATCTCCATAATTCAATTATTTACAAATGTTATGAAGAAGTTAAGGGCCAACTATACTCCTAAAGTTGCCCAATTCATGGAAAAGTAGAACCAGTCTGCATAAAATTTTAACCATGTAGTATTTTGGGCATAACTTGAACTATGAACCTCCGATTGAGGCAATCCCAACGGGAAAAGGTCCGCGACTCAATTCTCTACAACTTTCATGAAGGAAGTAAGAGCAAATTCTGATCTCACTTAAGCGAGAATTGGCTCGCTTGAGCAAGGGCCCAATTTTCAATTAAGCGAAAATTTACCAGAATCTCCCATCTGAGTCTCGCATGAGCGAGATTGGTCTCGCTTGAGCTAGAAATCACCATGAATTTCACCTTGGATCTTGCTTGAGCGAAAATTGCAGCGACTATACCTTAAAACCAACTTCCTCGCCCCCTAACTTACTTATTTAGACTCCGATTACTCTAAAACTGCATGGGTACTATATTCCCCCATTTCAGATCTACTGACGCAATCCACTCTCCAAAATTCCCTCATATGAATAACTTATGCACTAAAATGTAGTTAAACCCATTTCATGCAATGTCACACCTTAAAACACTCCAAATACAATACAAGCCCCAATTACTTTATGCACGCAAGTCATACATACCACTAGGGTACTATCGATATCCTCTAAGAGCTAAAATTCCCACTAGGACTCTGTTTCCTTATTTCAGTTGGTTAAAATCACCTTTTCCATAATACATTTCAATCTAATCTTTTTTTTCTAATCAAAATCTCAACTTTAACTACATATCATTCTACCACACAACGTCATCACCCACACCATATATATATATATATATATATATATATATATATATATATATATATATATATACACAATCAACACATCCTACACAAATATTGGCTCGGTACCAAAAGAGATCAACAATACCTAGATATAATCAATATATTTTACATACTATCATTCATGGCAAACTCCACACACATGGGTACATTCAATGGCCCAATGCCAACACCAATTAAAAACATCACCTGCCTATATGAGTATATATCCACAATTAAGTGAAATCTTCATTTATAGTTATCACATCACCCATGGTTGTGTGTATGTGCGTGTCTAACTCTAAACCATCACCACTATGATCAAAACATCACAGTGATATATCATCATCATATTCATCCTCAACATATTGATCACTATGCCAACACCTAGCATAAGTCATCCTTTACGATCAGCATATCACTTACTAATTTTGCCTCATCAATTCATCAAGCACAATATTAAACATTAATCAATATAACATCATCTAAATCCATAATTAAAACAAAACATCACAATCATCAGAGTCTAATCATTATACATAACTAAATTCGTTTGGAACCATCATCATAATTACATCGATTTCCATTCCCTTCCTTGGCATTGACACAGGCCTCCTTTAGTGATCGTATTTGTGATGTCCATCGATAACCTGCCACCAGTCACTTAAAAACCATAGCAAGAGGACAAGTGACTGGAATTGAAAATTAATACGTAAAATATCACTGAGAAAAGCATAATCTAGCTACCTTCCTAGTTAAATTTCATCATGTCAATTATAAGTACTGATCCGGTCTCAATACCGGTATCCGATCTGCTATACATATTTCAACGTCTTTGATAAGACATCTACGTGTAACCGGTGTCATCGGTATACATCCGAACTATAATTCCGTATCAGGCGTTCTCCCTATACCGGTTGTTCAGGATAACACCATGACATCGGACAATACACACGTCACTGTGCTAATGACAAGGATTGTTGCTACAGGGATCGATCAATAATTCCCTACACTACGAGCCAAATTTTGCTCACGGGAATGGTCAACTTGTTCCCTAATCCTAGTCTACATCCTCTACGCTCAATATAAAATAGCCACTTGACCCAATCATGCAGGTAAGTGCGCAATATAATAATGCTAATGGGAGTTGGTGGTTCCCCACCAACGAGTCCTCGTTAATCGAGCCAATCAGGTATATGAACTAACTTCATGATTGAAGTTAAGGACCTTCTTCTTCAACTCTTTTACGACTGATTCCTCTCTGAATACATTCCTTACTTGGAATATAATCACTGACTTGAGCGTCGGAGAATCTTTGCAGGTGACACCACCATTCGCCCACTTCAGCGCGTTAGGTCGGTGTGAAGGATCTCCAGAGCGCCCAATCCGCTCTCCTCATTCAAGGACAACGGATACCTACATCGGATATACATACATCCGGTCTACTAGACGGTATTGACATACTATTCGTGACTGGCTTGAGATCGGATCTCTTGACCCCGGTCCAGGACAGATCAAGTACCATTCCCGAGTATATATTTTAGTTAACTCTTCATCTATTATACTTACAGTCAATACTTACAGTCATAATCTATTCTTTATTAATGCTGTCTGCATCTCCATCTAAATTTCACACCTCATTCTTAATACAGTCAATATCAATTCAAATACACCCATCTAATTATCAATTTAAATAATACCTAACTGATCATCATTAATTTAATTAATACCCACCTCATCATCAATTAAAATAACATTAATCTTATCATCCATGTAATTAACATCATCTCATCAATTTAATCAACATTATTTCACCATCAATTTAATCAACATCATCTCATCATCAATTCAATTAACGTCATTTCATCATTAAGTTAATCGACATCATTTCATCATTAATTTAATCAATAACATCTCATAATCAAGTTTATCAACATCATTTCATCATCAATTTAATTAACATCAACACAATTTTTATCATTACTGACTCTCAATCAATTATAATCATAAGATTTAGTGTCCAGATACTAAAAGGATCGATTGTCAGCTAGGGTCCTACCTAACACCCCATGAAGCCTACCTGGTCCACCAAGCCTGTCTGGCTCCCCACCTCACCATTGGGTCCTACCAGACCACTGGGTAACTCAATTGGGCCACAAATGACCATTGGAGTCAAAAACGATGGATAATCTATACCGATCGGCCATCTACACCACACAACATGCATATAAAACATTTATAAATCATCGAAGTCTTATTATCATCAAATAATTTGTCACAACGTAGTCCTAACATTAAATCCATCTTCCTAGGACAATCTCATTTGTCACTAAGGCAACAATTCCATCAACAATCACACACACACACACACACACACACACACACACACACACACACACATATATATATATATATATATTTCCGCTCATTAATATAGCTCAACGAATTTCAACTCATCAATAATCTAATTCATTCTTAGGCATCATTATCATAATCATTTCATTATATATGTATACATCAACACAATCAGAACAATTATCACCAATTCTCAATTTTCATCGCACCAACCATATCAACACCTCAATTGTTCACATTATCATACATTTCTATACACATTCATCACATACACATCGTTTAATTTCATCATCCACATCAAGAGTATCAACATTCATAAACAATTAAGATTATAAACTACCTTTCAAATATTGTATAATTTCAATCATATTTCATCATTACTCTTCCATATTTTTTATCATCAGTTTATCTCATTATCACTTACAACCGTGCTATATTTTTTAACTCAACATCAATTTATATAATTTCATTCTTATATTAATGTAAATTGACATATTTAAAATCACGACTCATTATGATTCATTTTTTTCATTCCATCACTTACACACATCATCAATTATTCACATAGTTACACCTTTATGCCCTATCATATTACTTTTTCTAATTCGGATCATTCACCATAATCACAATTTTGTCCTCTTAATTTCTCCATAATTATTACTATTAATCATGTCTTAATTTATTAATTCACTTCACCTTCTCAATGTTTCTGACTACTCGTGATTCACATAACTTATAACTCGTCATTAGTCCTATTAAAATTTTAAATCATCGCTCTTTAATTAATCACTGAAGACTATTACAATCAATTTAAAACTTAATTCATCATTGCTCTTTAATTAAACACCGTAGACTATTACAATCAATTTAAAGCAACTTATAGCGACTTTGATATACCCTTTTCCATACGCCAACGACGCAAGTAAATTTTTACATTGACCTTAACCCATACTCCCCTTACCTTGATTCCACGCTTTTGGGCTCTCTATCTAGTCTAACGTCGTAATTCACCAATTTGATGAAACTCTCTTTCATTTTCGACGATCAATTCCAAATTTTGCTACGCCATAGTGACTTTTGGACCTTGTTCCGCCGCCTATCAACATCGTAACAATGACCCATTAGCTAATATTCGATACACATGATCTCATGGACCACCATCAAGCTCTGAAACATCATAAAAATGAAATCAGAAACCCCTTCCACGAACAAGCCAATTCGATTATAGAGAAAATAAGGGAGATGCGAAATCAGAACCACCTATTAATTGGTTAGCGACAACTACCACACCAATTCTTATTTTCAAGCTCTACATGCAAGAATAAGAAAAGAACTGATGCTCCTTAGAAAACCCCATCCTTAGGCTAGCAAGAGAGAAGAAGAAAACTCAAAGACTTACCTTTACGTTCATCTCGTTCTTATAATCTCATTTACGCTATCAATTTTTGATTCTGCCAAGAACTAGGGTCCCAATTAAGCCTTTAAGGTCTACGGCCATGGTGACGAGAACAATGAAGAAGGCTTTGTTCCTTTGGCTTTGCGTACACGAGAAGGAGAAAGGAAGAAATTAAAGTTTAAAGCCCCAAGGGCAATTTGATCAATTCAACATTTCTCTTTTTTTTCTATTTTCTTTTCATACTTTTAAATAAAAACTTTACCCCAGGTAAATTAAAATTTTACCAACACCAATGTATTCAAATTTTAATTTTTACAATTTTTTACTTCGTTAATTTAGTTTTTTCTTATTTTAATATTTATCACCCAAAATAATTCTCATTTAATTTAAGAAAATTTCTAATTAAATCCAAATATTTATGTATCACCAAAAATTAATTTTAAATACCTGGGATGTTACATGGGTGGTTAGATGGTGGTGTTGTGGGTGGTTAAATAGTGAGGTTGGTGGTAATGGTAAAATTAAATTAAAATTAAAATTAACTAATACATTTTTTGGTAAATTTTCACCTAAATTCCATTATTCTCAATCAAGTTTGCCTAAACTTTTTTCAACCAAACACAAACACTACTTTCCAATTAATATTTACAAAAAACTACTCAAACACAAATCATAGTTTACAAAACCCAAGTTTTCCTAAGTTACACCAACTTTTAACCAAACGGCGTCTCACCTATTTTACCAAACCTTGCAACCTATGTCTTTTATCCTTAGGAGGTCTCCCTCCACTAACACGTTTTTTCGGAAAACTTCATTTATTCTAGTGTGGATGGCTGACAGGCTTATACTTCTTAGTTTCAATAGGACTCCTTACGAGCATTGCTTCTATCTACTATTATCTAAAAATAGTTATTAATGACTGGACGAAACCAAGAAATAATTCCTCACGTGTGAAATTATAGGGGATCCCTTTAAGATCGAACAGTTCCATTGAATTTAGTAGTAAATAATCAAACTCAATGACAAGAGATTGCACTCTGACTTTTAGCCAACTCCAAGCCCTTTTAAATAGTCATCAATTCTACGAAAACAAGATCACCCTCACCAACTACACCTAATCACCCTTGAAATTCCTCAAAACCCTTATTGTTGCAATAAGATTATCAAAGCAATTACCATCCATTCAGTATGGTCTCTGTGACACCCAAAACCCAAATTATAAATTCCAATTAATTAACCCAAATTTTTGAAATAAATTTTTTGCGTTTAAAGAATCATTTTAAAATTCATAATTTAAATTCTGAGGTCACATAAAAATTGATAAATGCAGAATATTATCATGCATACTAGTCGTGAACGAATAAAACATAATACATCTATATAGCAGAAACGATAGATATGATTGTAGTACAAGGTACATAATATTATTATAACACACTAAAAGTCAAATAAAGTCAAAGTCTAAGCAATAAAACATAAAAGCTTCATCAATTTCACCACTCGTCATTCTGTGAAGCATGCACTATAAAAATAATGTAAGAGTGAGATAGAATATAGAATAAATATAAAATAAGTAAAATTGCACAAACACAATCAACAAACAATTATGATATGATAAATATACCAAACAAGGTCATTTACATTTAATAATCTTTAATTTAGCCAAATAATGTCATGCTGGATCCATTTTGATTTAATGAGAATACTGAAGTAAAAAGTCTCATAGAGACACAAGTAGGACTTAGCATAATGCCACGAATCCCTATCCTTCGTAGCGCTCAAGTATCAAAGTACACAAGTAGGACTTAGTATATACCATGAATCCCTACCCTTCATGGCGTTCAAGTACCGAAGTACACAAGTAGGACTTAGCATAAACCATGAATCCCTGTCCTTCATGACGCTCAACAAAAATAAGGCTTTAACTCATCATAGAGTAATCCCCACCAGGGCCGGTAATCATGGAATCCTTAAATTCCATGGTGCGTCCAAATGCTTATGATGCATAAATGCCTTTAGTTCTCTTTATCAATTTAACATACTATGATATCAATACTTCCATAATCACTTGAAAGCCATAAGTCCTCAAAGGACACATCACATATATCAATTCTCACAATCATGTTCAACAACATATCTCAATAAACCACAAGGCATTCATGTATGTATTAATTTAGTCATTCATAATTATTCATCACAAAGATATACATATTGTATGACATTCATAGGACACTCAATAACATCCATAATAATCAATAATCCTTCAATAATTCATAAATAAATCATTACCCATATGGAAAATATCATTTTCATCCATAATAACCATCATAGGTAAATTTTAGAAATTTACAATAGTAACATACATTAGTAAAAAGGCCATAACGTGAGCAAATCAAATTCTTTTTAAGTAATTTCACTTTCTGTAGTTCCATAACAAAATTATCTACAACATTCATGAAGACCAAAAGTTCTAATTCCTTACAGAATTTGCTCCACGTTACAAACAACACACTAAGTTTTGTAAATTTGTACTGCATGTACACAGTTTGGTAAAATAGGCATATCTCCTTGTACAAAAATTATTTTAAGATAAAAATTGTGCCAAATTTTCAAAAATAGAATTATCTATAACTTTCTTGAAGACCATATATCTCAATTCTATAATTATAAAACGCAGTTTCAAAATTACTTTCTGACTTCAAACAGTAATTTCAGTATTACAGATTTAGTTACAGCTTTGACAACCTTTGGTAAAAATTGTATATCTCTTAATAGAAAAATTATTTTTACATGAGACTAAATCTCACATGTTCATAACTCAAATATCTAAAACTTTTATGAAGGGCTCAAAAATTAATTCCTTATAAATTATTCTCAAACAGCTAGGCAAGCACTGACCCATACATAGTTTTTAGAAATGTCATACTTTAATAAATAAATCATAACTCAAGTTTTACTTATCTTTTTTGGAATATTTTAGTCTTTAAATTTATAGTACATAAAGATCTACAACTTTCATCAATATATCATTTTCAATTTTGAAATATATGAATTACCAAACTTTAATTAAAGACACTCATTTTCAGAAACAATTAAACAACATGAGCACGTGAGAGTAATTTAAGCATAAATTTAATATTACTTAGAATTTTGATATAAGACCAAATCTAACAGAATCATAACATCTATATATACAACTTTTATGAAGATAAATATGGCTAATCATACTCACAAAATTTATAATATCAACATATATCCAGAACTAAGTCATGAAACATTCAAAAGAAACATACTTCAGTATTTTGACCATAACTCATGCTATACATATCCAAATTATATAACTAAAAGATCTACAACTTTGATGAAGAAGTCAAAGTTAAATTCACATATTTTCAGCTTCAAAATTAAGTAACAAGTTACAAAAATAAATTTAAAAATCATAGAACAGCATACAATTCTATCCATTCCATGTTTATTCACAACCCTATCCCCTCTTACCTTGATGGAGGTTCCTAAAGTGGTCGAAAGTGTTCTATTATTATCCTAGCTTTAGATCAAGAGTGAATTTGATGGAGAAAATAAAAGAAAATAAGAGAGAGACTTCACTAACTTTAGCTTGTTCTAAGAATTCAGACTTGGGAACAAGATGTAGTGTTGGTTTAATCATGCAAATGACAAGTGGAGGATAAGCTTTTCATAATGGGATTGTAGTGGGATGTTAGGTAAATTAATTATGGTGACAATGGAGGTTTTAGGTGGAAAAATAGGCTGGATTGTTGACCATTCCTGCAGCCTACATAATGTAGCTTGTATGATTGAAGTAAATATCAATTCTGACATAGTTTTAGTATTTTAGACATATCTCTCTTATATCTTAATGGATTTTAATGAATTTAGTCTTGTTGGAAAGATAAGACAAAGAGAAACAACTTTGTAGTTGAAGACTTTTTCAAATTTTGACTCTAACTAGGCATTAAAATATGTACAAGATGATATAATTGAAGTAAAATACCAATTCTGAAATAGTTTTGGTATTTAGGACATACCTTTCTCAAATCTTAATGGATTTTAATGAATTTAGTCTTGTTGGAAAGCTAAGAAAAAGAGGAACAACTTTGTAGTTTACCATATTTTCAAATTTAGACTCTAACTAGGAATTAAAATGTGTACAAGATGACGCATTTTGAGTGAAGTATGTAGTAATTTGATGGGTGTAAATGGAAAAGGCAAAGAAATTAATAACTAAGGAAATAGGTATAAGTTATTTGGTTAAATTTTAACTAAGGTATAAAGTTAAAATTATTTACAATCATAAAAGGTTAAATTGAAGATGTCCTAACCAAAATTTATGTAGAAAGTTGAGATAAAATGGATAATATACATTGATGGTCTAAGTCAAAATGAATATACATGAGAATGAAATTTTTGGGATGTTACAGTCTCTAGTAAAGATTCAACTCTTGTCACAAAAATATGCAAATCGCCTTTGCTGTTTAGAATTCAACAGTCATGCTCCTTTATTATTGGAAATGGAAATAATTCTAATCACATAATTGATATCCCAATTTCCAACTCCTATAACTCTCCCATTCTTTTACTACCACAACCATAAAAAAATACAACAAAATTTAATATCATCCCTACTCATAACGAAATCAAAAATCCACAGGTTAAAAGTGTTAGAAAATTATAAACCTCCCAAGGAATACCCATATAGTACTACAATACCGCTGATACTCTTCATTAGCTATATAAGCCGCATGATCATCTACTCCTCACTACCAAGCACCTACTTAAGAAATTTGTAGGTCATTTCTAGATAACTACACTGGCTTCTGACTATCATTCTCCATCTTTTGACTAATCAAAAGGGATAAATTCACCATAGACAACACAAACAGGTAGGGGATATAGGATCACCTTGATGAAGTCCTCTGATTGGCTGGAAAACATCCAACTAAGACTCATTCCAATTTATAAATAAATTAGAATTTCTAACACGCCATAAAATAAAAAAGAACCATGCTACTCAGGAAAGCAAACTCAAAAAGGGTTCTCTATAAAAAAATCATAATTAATATTATCGTAAGCTTTCTCAAAATCAATTTTTAAAATAACCAACCCCTTTTTCACCTTTTTCCTATGCACGTGGGATACAATTTCTTAAGCAATAATAACATTACCTGTCGTACCCCTCCCTATAATAAAACTGCTTTGAAGCAGATAAATAAGGTCATCTAAGAAAAGTCTCAATCTATTAGCAAGCACCTTAGTAATAATCTTATAAGCAACATTGTATAAGCTTATAACTTGCAAATCTTTGAAGTGAATAGGATTATCAACTTTTGGAACAAGACAAATATAGGTATGAACCAACCTAGAATATACAAAACCAACCTTAAAAGCTCTTCACACAGTATGCCACACATCAATACCAACTACCTCCCAATATGATTTATGTAAAAAAGGTTGGAACTCATCTAGACCAGGAGCTTTGAATATCCTAATACCAAAAACAATGTTTATCACCTCACCTTTCATCACTGGTTGAGAAAGAGTTCTCCTCATTTCTTCATAGAGAGAAGAAAAAATAGTAAAAGAAACTATGGGATGTTATAAGGAACTCCCCTCCTCACATACACACGTACACATATGCACCACGCATACGCACACACACTCAAAATAGGTTACAAAAATAAAAGTTAGCCTATCATTTGAGAATCTCATCATCTGTGCACTAAACACTACCATTAATCAACATACCTTTACAAAAATAAAATTTAACTTATTGCTTGAGAATCTCATCATTCATACAGCAAACACTGTTACTAATCAATATACCTTATATTGTTGTGATTTCTCTAAACCAATGTTTAAATATAAAAAAGTTTGGTGTTTTTATCACTAAAACAAACCCAAGCCTCTTGTGATTTTTGATACCATAAAAGCTTCTATTAATGAAGTACTTCCTCTAACTCACCCAAGGGGCATGGTTCAAGGCGTTCTATACCAATAGATGAGTTATCCACTCGAGGAACGTTAGATCCCTTTAAGTATTGCAAGAAGTTGTCTTTTCTCTCAAAGAATGCTTCCAAACTCCTCCTTATTGAACCGGATAGAATCTTCTATTAGACCACCAAGAGAATCCACAAGAGTCATTTCCCTAAACCCATACATCAAAAACCGCCTCTTTATGACAAAAATGAGTCGGCCACGCTGCTTGAAACTTAAAATAAATAAATTGGTTGAATTTTTTTATACGAAAATTAACTTAAACAATAATAAAAATATGGGTATCCAAATGATACATATCTTCACTTAGATTGATTTTGGAAAGGTAGAAACAAGACTAAAAGTGACTTTCATATTTTGGATGATATAATAAGGTCTTTAACTAATTTTGACATCTTCTATAACCTATTTATCATTCATAAATAAGTTATAAATTAATGTTGTATCATTATTTATCAAATATGATTATTATTATTATGACTATTCATCGATCAATATTGCCAATATTATGACTATTCATTGATCATAAATAAGTTATAAATTAATGTTGATTTCTCTTTAATGTTACATTATTATTTTTCAGATAAATATGATTATTTGAATTGAAGTATATCATGGTATGATAATTTATCTTCAATATTACATTATTTATTAGATAAGAATGATCACTTTATTTATGTTATTTTTAAAATATTATATTTGATAGTCATACAATTAGATTACTTTGTTGTTTCTTCCTAACCAATACAACTTGTGTATAGTAGTTAAATATATTTTCTCTCTTTATATTAAAGGAATTTGAAATTTTCATTTTTTTCTCTTAATATTAGTATGAATGAAATATGATAAGAATAATTAATACATTTGATAAAAAAAATAAAAAACTAACAATTCTAGCAACAAAACTAACTAACAGCTCTAACAACAAAACTAATTTTAAGTAATTAATGAAACTAAGTAGTTATAGATTTTATTATTATCTAATATCACCCACAAGCTCGAGAGTATATTAACGAATCCTAAAACGGTTTGGATCAAGAGGTTTATTAAAGAAAGCAAACAGTTATAATGTGGAGAATATGGGAAGGAAATGGAAAAGATTGGCTTAAAGCTTTTCACAAACAAGATGACAGTCAACAGGACAAAGCTAACATTTTTCTTAGAGGGCATCAAATATAAAATTTAAATCTAAAATAGATATTTAATATTGTTATCTTAAGTATGATATTAAAAAATATTACATCATTAATATAAATACTGTAAATGTAAAATAGTAGGCAAAGAAAAAAATTTACAATTATCATAATTTGAAAGTTGATTTTGATGATGTTTGTTTGAAGTTAAATTCCTCAATAATTGATATTTATCATGAATAACATACATGGTGTCTAAAGTTATATAGAACCTTTTAAAAGAGATGTAACCATTAGATTTACATTAATTACCTATAGGCGCTATTTATGTTTATAAATATGAATATTTATAAAGTTCAAGATGTGAATAAAGTGACTTATCTTTTATTCTGTCTACTCTCTTGTTATCATTTCTCTCTTTACTCTTTGTCAAAGTGGTTTCTGACTTGTTTGAGGTCAAGACATGGAAAATTTGAGGGGCCATCAAATAAATGTCATTTTGTATTGCCAAATAAAAGAATTCCATGATTTAAATAGTGAGTTTAAAATTCAAAAATTAATAGTAGCACCATAAAAATTAAAGTAATTTCTTATGTTTGTAATTGAACAATAATAATATAGCACCCAATTAACTTTAATTTAATTATTCATAATAGGAAAAGACAAAAGAAAGTAGTCTAGCAATAGTAATATAAAGACAATAGAGTAGTGTTAAAAAAATTTAAAATTTCATTCTCCATAATTACACTGAAATTAAAATTTTTGTATATATCATCAATATAAAATTTAAAATAAAAAATAAAATCGATAAGCATGATTGTTATTTGAAATTATCATTCTTCATACCAAACTTAGTTGAAAAACACAAAAAATAAAATTAAGAGTGGAAATAAAAGTTGTATCTTATTTGGCCATGTTGTTGTTGTGTTGCCCAGGATGAAAGGAGATAGTCAAAATTTGATATTTAACAAGTAATTCTAACGATAATTGGTTAAAAATGAAGAAGTGAGTTTGAGAATTAAGTTTGATATAAAAAAATGGAAAAAAATTGTTCTAGCCATCAATGTTGCGAGGAAAATTGTCCATTGATCTTCCTTTTTCTTGTTGTTTATCCATTTTTCTCCATCTTCTTTCTTGTAACTTCGTTAAAAGAAATTAAACATAATGAAAAACATTATTCACACGAGCATCTGGGCCTTTAATTTGATAAGAATTCCAAAGACAATTTTTAGGAGTATGACAACTTTTAAGATTGGGTCTCATTTAGTTATGGGTCTTGAGCGATCACCATCTTGTGCACCCTTAGAATCAGCCTTGTTCTTTATTTTTAGGTAATTATTTTTTATTTATATTTTTATATGACCTTGAAACATGGCAATTTATAAATTAGTTACGATGAAGAACTATAGTATAAAGATTTTGTTTTTGCTATGAATCTACAAGAACCTTAAGATATAACACAAATAAATAGTAATTAAATCATAAAGAATAAAAATTACATTTGAAAATATAAGTAAAAAAATTATAACATGATTGATTATGAGTTCCGAAGAATTATATCATTACCAAGTAATATTTGACTCCTAAAGAACCATATTTTACATCCGAGATATATATCAAATTATTTGCCTTTGATATCTATTAAGGGTAACTTTAATCATGTCTTTGATGCAACATGACTTGTTCCATGTTGTGCCTTTTGATTTGTTTTTTCGCAAACAACTTTGATATTTGTAGGTTTTAGGCATCAATTGGATATATAAAATGTACACCCATCTTTGTTTGCTTCCATGCGTTCATATTTTTGCTCCATATTGGTGCTTTTAGACCATTTATTTCGTAAAACAAATCATTCTAAAATAATGTCAGCGTTGATGCAGAATTGAATGTGTGTGTATATATATAATTATCCTTTAGTTTGTCTACTCTCGACAATATTAGATGCATTATAGGTATATATTTATAAACGTTTAAGGAATAAAATAATACACAATATACATCTATAACGTGAAAGATATGAATGTGGTACTTTATAGACATGCTTCATTATTTAGGGTATGGCAAGCACTTTGAGTTTAGTATTTATTATTGGTTAAATCATTATTTTAATTATCTTATTTTTTAGTAAATTTTAAATTAAATATTATTGTTTTAGTTAATTAAGTCATCTATCTTTTTAAAATGTTTCAGTAGGTTTTCTTAATTCATTTTTAATTAGCTCTGTTAACGAAAATATGACATGCCATTAACCAGGTTAACGTGACTATTATGTGTTAGATGTTATTAAAGTGGTCAGTCAAATGTTGTCAATATCAAATATTTATTGACATTTTCCATGTATCATTTACTCTTTAATGAACATTTGACACGCAAAGTCATCATGTTAGCAAGGTCCACGTCAACAACATGTGACATGTGTGATAGTGTTTCACATTAACAAATGAGAACATGGATATGGACACATGTGATATTGGTTATAACTTCACTAACAAAGTTAATAAGTAAAACTTGGACGAATGAGATCTAATTGAAAAATTTTAAAAAGATAAAAGACTTAACTAACTAAAAAAATCACGGTCTAACTTGAAATCTACTCAAAAGAAATAAGGGTTTGGAATAATAATTTAGCCATTATTATTTGATTTGTATTTTCTTTTTTTAGTGATAAAAGAAAAAATCGTTAAATCTTACAAATATTAAGTTTATAGCTCTAGGTACTAGAGGGAAGAATTGTATATCCTAGTTTACAAATCTTTTTTTAGTTGGTCAAGGTAACTGAAACCAAATATCTCCTCTATAAAAAATGTTTTTTTTAAGGTGAGATTAAAAACAATAAATTTAAACCGTAAAAAGTCACAGTGGTTTATTTTTTAGGTGGTATGTGATTTAAAAAAAAACCCTTATCTATATATATGCGAAATTTAAATATTATATCAACGACACACGCAAGCAGCAGTTGAGAAAACATCATCTTCTTCCCCCATCTCATTAGGGTTTACGGGCTTAGCCCCATCTGAATCCTTCGACTGCGACCATGTCTTCTTCCAAAGATGCAGATCCAACCCTTGGTTACCTCACTCGGAAGGACACGGAGGTCAAGCTTCCGCGCCCAACGAGGGTCAAAAACAAAACTCCCGCTCCCATCCAAATCACCGCCGAGCAGATTCTCCGCGAGGCCCGGGAGCGTCAGGAGGCTGAGATCCGCCCTCCGAAGCAGAAGATCACCGACCCCACAGAGCTCGGCGAGTACCGCCTCCGCAAGCGGAAGGAGTTCGAGGACCTCATCCGCCGCGTCCGATGGAACATCGGCGTTTGGATCAAGTACGCGCAGTGGGAGGAGTCGCAGAAGGACTTCAAACGCGCTCGATCCGTTTGGGAACGCGCACTCGAGGTGGACTACAAGAACCACACGCTCTGGCTCAAGTACGCCGAGGTGGAGATGAAGAACAAGTTTATCAACCACGCCAGGAACGTTTGGGACCGCGCCGTCACCCTTTTGCCTAGGGTTGATCAGCTATGGTACAAGTACATTCACATGGAGGAGATGCTCGGCAATGTCGCCGGCGCGAGACAGGTTTTCGAACGGTGGATGAAGTGGATGCCTGATCAACAAGGATGGCTCTCGTACATTAAGTTTGAGCTTAGGTACAATGAGGTTGAGCGAGCCCGAGCGATATTCGAGCGTTTTGTTGAGTGTCACCCTAGGGTTGGGGCTTGGATTCGATATGCGAAGTTTGAGATGAAGAATGGGGAGATTGCTAGAGCTAGGAATGTGTATGAGAGAGCTGTGGATAAGCTCTCTGATGATGAAGAAGCAGAGCAGTTATTTGTTGCTTTTGCTGAGTTTGAGGAAAGGTGCAAGGAGACTGAACGTGCGAGAGCCATATATAAGTTTGCGCTTGATCATATTCCCAAGGGAAGAGCCGAGGATTTGTATCGCAAGTTTGTGGCCTTTGAGAAGCAGTATGGTGATAGGGAAGGGATTGAGGATGCCATTGTTGGGAAGAGGAGGTTTCAGTATGAGGATGAAGTGAAGAAAAATCCTTTGAACTATGATTCCTGGTTTGATTACATTAGGTTGGAAGAGAGTGTGGGGAATAAGGAAAGAATTAGGGAGGTTTATGAAAGGGCAATAGCCAATCTTCCTCCTGCTGAGGAGAAGCGGTACTGGCAGCGATATATTTATTTGTGGTATGTTTGATTTGAATTCCACTATACTGTCTTGTTCATTATCGGCTTTTACACGTTTACCTGATATCTTATTTTTATTGTCTATATAACATAGGATTAATTATGCCCTCTATGAAGAGCTTGATGCTGGTGACATGGAGCGAACTAGGGATGTGTACAGGTATGCAGCCTTTTGTCAACTTGAAGTTTCGGAATTGATGATTGTGTTTGGCCCTGCTCTAAATCGTTGCTAATCACTATCATGCTTAAATCTTTGATTTGTTTATCAATTACTGGTTAAACCTGAGCGATGAATAATGAAATTAAAATATTATAACTCACTTTATATCAAATACAATAAGTTCTATTTATCTCACTTATCTATAAAGTTCATTTTTTTACTATTTGTTTTTGTTTTATGTGTCCCACTTCTCTCCCATCCTTTGCTGAACTACCTCAAAAACAATTTTTGTTAATTTTTTTTGTAATAGTATTTGCATCAATAGATTGGATATTGATCGAATTGATGATCCCTGTGATTGCCATATTTTTAGGGAGTGTCTCAACCAGATACCTCACCAAAAGTTCTCATTTGCTAAGGTATGGCTTCTAGCATCGCAGTTTGAAATACGGCAGCTGAATCTCCAGGGTGCTCGTCAAATATTAGGAAATGCCATTGGAAAGGCTCCCAAAGATAAGGTAACATGTTTGTGGATTATATTATAACTTCTTTTTATTGCAGTGGAGTTAACATCTGACACATATTTGCTCTTTGACAACAGATTTTCAAAAAGTATATAGAGATAGAACTGCAGCTTGGTAATATAGATCGATGCAGAAAACTGTATGAGAAATATCTGGAGTGGTCGCCAGAAAATTGTTATGCTTGGAGTAAGTATGCAGAACTGGAGAGGTCATTATCTGAGACAGATCGAGCCAGAGCGATTTTTGAGCTTGCGATAGCTCAACCAGCTTTGGACATGCCTGAGCTATTGTGGAAGGTACTTATAATTTTTTTTATTGTGCTAGAAAATGCATTCACATTTAACTGCTTGTCTCACTCTTGATGTTAGTTGTTAACAGCAATTTACTTTAAAAATGTATTGTAGGTAGATTTTTTTAGCAGATGATAAAGGGGGAAAAATTTAGTTTTGGAACTACTTAGTGACTAAAATTTTAGATGATATTATTAATAAAAAATGAATTATTGATGATGTAGAATACTGCAAATGAAATGTAAAAAGTGTTCTAGTTTTTTGTTTGCTTGTACTATTTTACTGCGTGTTTGTGAATATATAAAAGTACATGAAAGGTTTAACTATGAGTTGATTACCCTTTAAATATTTAATCATTATGATGGCATTGTGAGCGCATGCTTAGGTGTTGGCCAAAAATTGTGTTAACGGTTATGATAACTTGAGTTTGGTACCTGTATATTCAAATTCAGCTAGAATAATGGAACTACTGCTTAGGGGATTAGCCTAATACATTCAGAGAAGAATGAGATAAAGGAGTTCCTATGTTGAGAATAAGGTATAAATATTCTATTAGATCCCCAAGGGCAGCATGACCCTTTTAGTTATTATGGTATGAAAATTTTCTGTTCACCCTCAGCTGAATTAACCAACGGAGGGTTCTTCCATTGAATATTGAGTTAAATGAGGCTTTAGAGTTTAGACACAAGGGGCCGTTAGTTTATGTTTTTATTTCCCGTTTTTCACTTTCAATTACGAACCCGTCATTCTGTTTCTTATTTTCAAAATTTTGCAGGAAACACTGAAAGTAACTCTTTTTTTTTTGTTTCCTAATTTCATTTCTTGCTTTCACTTTTTCTCGTGCAAATTTTAGAAAACAAGTAACGATAAGACAGTTTTGTAATTAAAATTTAAAACAGAAAATGAAAACAAAAACGAAAAATGAAAACAAAAACCAAACAGACACTAAGATAGTATGAGGAGATGAGATTGAGACCAAGAATGGATTCAAAAGGTTCCTTGAGGTGTGATACCCAATTTAGCAAGAATTGTTCTGATAAGTTAAGAATTGATGAAAGAGGAGTGCCACTAGTCTGAAAATCTTGAGAAGTGAGTGATAGTGAGTGTGGTGGATTATATGAATGTCTTGTGTTTTTGGGTGAGTTTGAGAGAGAGAGAACAGAACTTAAGAAGGTTGGAATTACATAGTGCAAACCCATAATATAAGGAGCAAAGCCAAATAGAAACTAAGAATCTTAGGTGAGCTATTTCTGTTCTGTCCAAGTTGTTATACACTAAACCAGAGAATAGGACAATGGGTTCATGCATTTGGACCAGGAATCATCTGAAATGGGTATAGAGGCAGCAATCAGGTAAAGTAGAAATATACTTCACTAGCCTATTATAAACTCAAGAGTCCCATATATGAATCCTGAACTTCTAATGTCATGAAATTGTTGGATTTCTGTGTCCTTTATTTCCCTTCATAATTCATATTATATCTGCCTTGTAATTCAGATAATATTCATCTCCAGATCCTACATAAAATCTTCCCCTAGATAAATTTGGACTTAGCTTAGAGGTGCCATTATCTGTATGGATAATTGGAATCATCTCAAGGGAAGTTGGCCTATTATTGGAGAGTAAGGACACCTGATTAAATTCTGATAATTCTGAGTGTTTTTAAGTTGAGGCTTGGTTCTATTTTTCTTTGATCCATACCTCTCAGGTTTAGCCCCCCTGGCTATAAGCATTGTCCCCAAATGAATGTTTGAGTTTGAATGAGATTAACAATTTAACATAATTTATCTCCAGTTCCCCAGCCTTTCTAGGTTCTGTTGGTCCCTATTTGAGTTCATACCTCCAACCATAACCTCTGCCACGTCTGCATAGTGCTTGGATAATTTAATAAACTCTATTGGAGAGTTGTAGTCTTGGAATACACAACTCGAGCCTTAGCAGCCTATCAGTGCCACAACTTCTATGATCACAAGGCTAATTATCTCATCCCTTTTTGGTATACTGCCACTCAGTCTCCATTTTCATCATGTTTCAGTTTCAGCTTGCACTTAATCATACTATACTGTTCTCCCAGTCTTCTAGTTGTGAGATTTATGATATCCATATTTAAATGAGTACTAACACTCCTACATGGTCACACTAGAACCTCCATTTTGTTCTCTTTACCATGATAAAGTTTAGCATGGTCAGTTCTTTTATTGAATTTTCTTTCCACCTCTTGATCTTAGGTACATTATGCTAAGCCTCATCACTAACCTTTTCCTTCTAACTCAAGACTTCAATAATGAGGTAGGGAAGGTGGTAACTACTAATCCTACATACTTAAAATTATAAATCAGAACCTTAGCATAACCATTTTCCTATCTGTCCTAGTTTAGGAAACACTTGAACCGAGTATAGGTATGCTCTGGCATGACAGCTTCCATTTTAGATCATTCTTGTTTGTTCCTTTTGTCATTCCTTCTCTTACCTTTACTGTTTTCTACAGCATTCCTGGATAACTATACGCACATTGGTCATAGTCTAACTATATATATATATATATATATATATATATATATATATATTTGTGAAAAACAAAACAGGCATACATTGATTTTGAGACTGCAGAGGGTGAATTTGAGAGAGCAAGAGCACTTTATGAACGGCTTCTTGATCGAACAAAGCACTTGAAGGTGTGGATAAGCTATGCAGAATTTGAGGCAACAGCTATGGATGCAGAACGTTTAGACTTTACAGAACATGAACAAAAGAAGCAATGCATTCACCGTGCTAGAAGTATGTGATTCCAGTGCTATGCTCTTTTGCTGTTAATTTATGATTGTTCGTTTTCAGTTCAAACTGTAGCCAAACAATTTCTGATTTTATATTTCATTGTGTCTTTATCAGGGGTGTTTGAGGAAGCTCTTAATTACTTCAGATCATCAGCTCCAGATTTGAAAGAAGAAAGGGCAATGCTATTGGAGAAATGGCTCAACATGGAGGCTTCATCTGGGGAGTGGGGTGATGCTAGCTTAGTTCAGTCTAAGCTGCCCAAGAAGCTCAAGAAGAGAAGGCAAGTTAGCACGGAAGATGGTTCGACTAGGTATGTATCTAACTCTGTTTATCTTTTGATTAGTTCCCAAGGGTTAGTTGATACGGTTTCATGTGCAATATGGCCACACTTTTCTGTGGATTTAATTTCCTCTTGTCCACATATTTGAAGGCCCTTTGAACTTGTGGCACATTGCATATATTATTGACATGTCTATTTGTTTATGCTTTACTGTATCAATGTTTTTCTTGATATTATATTCCTGTATGCCCTTTCTTTTCCTACTTCATTCCGGTTAATTTGATTTTACAGAATTGAGGAATTCATCGACTATCTATTCCCTGAGGAAACTCAGACAACCAATCTCAAGATCTTGGAAGCAGCATACAAATGGAAGAAGCAAAAGTTGTCTTCTGCTGATGATTAACAAAATATCTTGTCGCTGCCATACTTCTAGCGTGTATATATGAGCAGGAATCTATTATTGTATAACCGGCAAAATAGTAGCTTCCGCATTAAGTCAGTTTTGGACTTAAAAAGCTTGTGACAGACAATCGCACTTAAGGAACGCATGCTTTTCTCCGATCATTGTAAATTTTAATTCATTGTTGTAACTTGTAAATCGCAATTCCCTCTCAAGTTATTAGTTTAATGCCATATATGGTTGGCTATTACTAACTCAACAATTCAATACGAAGATGTTTATAACTACCTAGTTTTATTGGGTTATTGGTTTTATTTGCTTTACTCCTCATTACGCGCCATATATAAAGAGACGTGTTAGATTTCTTCTTGTAGTTGCTGAGTACAGGATTTGGAACATGTTCTCAATAAGACGAGTAGATATTGACATCATGCGACAGTGTCTGGAACTGTTGTCATTGTTTTCGGAATTATTCCCTCACATGTCATTTTTTTCCTCTCACGTGGCTGTGATTTTAAACAATTTATGGGTCTGTAATACTTCTAGCCAGCCAGTTAAGATACTCTGTTGTTTAGGGATTCTGACGTGAGCTATGGCTAATGTTCTTGCTTTATTTTTAAGTAAATTATCAAATTCACGGCTTAGATTGTAAGAATTATAGGACTATGGACATTTGTCATCGAAAAGTTTAATTTTACACATCATGCTCATATGTCATCGATGTCAACAGACGTAAAATATATGTTAATGATGGCTTATGTGACATGTTAAGTGATATCCTAGAAGTTAGGTAGGTGTTAAAATGATATCATTTTTGTAATTATCAATCTAGTCCTTAAAAAAATTAAAATCAGGCAACTTGATCCTTTATATATATATATATATATATATATATATATATATATATATATATATATATATATATATTAGATAGTCCCTTGATAAAAGAAATTTTTAACTAATTTTAGATTTTAAAAAAATTTGATTAATATAATTAAAGCTATTAAATTTGATCATAGATTATACTAGTTTTTCAAAAGTATTTTTACATTTATTAGAATTTACAAATCTTACTGTATGTTTACTTAATTAACGTCTATTTCATTAATGACTAATAATAATATTTTAATGAAATCAACAGACGTAAAATATATGTTAATGATGGCTTATGTGACATGTTAAGTGATATCCTAGAAGTTAGGTAGGTGTTAAAATGATGTCATTTTTGTAATTATCAATCTAGTCCTTAAAAAAATTAAAATCAGGCAACTTGATCCTTTTATATATATATATATATATATATATATATATATTAGATAGTCCCTTGATAAAAGAAATTTTTAACTAATTTTAGATTTTAAAAAAATTTGATTAATATAATTAAAGCTATTAAATTTGATCATAGATTATACTAGTTTTTCAAAAGTATTTTTACATTTATTAGAATTTACAAATCTTACTGTATGTTTACTTAATTAACGTCTATTTCATTAATGACTAATAATAATATTTTAATGAAAAATTAATTAATATTATTCACTATTGAATGAGGTTCTTATATTAAAACTTTAAAAAAATCTCTCAAATAGATTTTTATATTAAAGAATTACATATTTACAAAATAATCATAAAAAAGGAATTCTCAATTGAATACTTAACTTTAATATATATTTTGTGCTTCTAAAATAATTCAACGAAATCAATACTTTAAATACGTAAAACAATTCTTAAACATCAACATTCGTATCTTTAAAAGGAAAAGACTTAAATATATTTTTGATTTTGATAAAATAACGGTCTTTTGCTTTGATGTCTATAAAGTATTTTTTTTTTACATTCAACTTATTTTTTCAAAACTTTACTTGCTGGTTAAATTGACCTGTTTTAAAAATTTTATCTTTTATCTTTTGTTTGATTAGATTTGAACTGGTCTGAACCGGAGTCTAGGATCCGATGTGGGACCAGCCACAAGAGTTTAGGTGTTTTAGGGTTTACACACCGGTACAGTGGGTATCCAGTGTTATAATCCGATCTCTCAGTGGGAGAAACCGGCCTTGTTGTCCTGGAGATCCTTCACACCATCGTTTCGCGTTGAGAAGGGGCGAAAGGTGGTGCCACCTACGAAGATTCTCCGACGCTCAAGTTAGGGGAGTGAATGAACTCAGTGAACATTCAAGCAATGAAATAGTAAAAGAGTGAGTTAGGACAACGTAACCTTGCATGTGTTTTAGATCATGCTATTTATAGTTGAACGTAGGGAATGAATCGTTGGATGCAAGTGGGCCCACTGGCTCTGATAGCGTGTGAAGTGTGTCAATCAAAGTGGCTCAGTACTCAGAGTGTGTCAGGGGGGTAGGTCAATTATGTCAATTATCAGAGTACGATCCTATGATAAGGATGGAGGACAATCACCTTTTCGCATATTTCGCTGACACATGTACTTACTCTCTGAGGTAATTGACATTGACACATTACGCTATGCAGGGTATCTTCGCTGATAAGCTATATGGAACTCTTATCTCACAGTGACCCTGAAGTAAACGGTTATCGACGTGAAATGAGGACGAATGAAGCATCCGTGGTAGCGAGGATGAATAGAACGTCTGATGGAATGAGAACGGATGAAGGTACAACGGACATCCGGTGTGGCATCGTCTGAACTGTGACGCCGGTTTCCCTCCTTAGAGGTCATTCTGACGTCATAACATTGGGGACCGGTATCCAGACCGGATCAAGATTGTTCCTTCTTAAAGAGAAAACATAATTTTATCACTTCTTTTCTCATCATTATTTAATAGATAAAAAAACAAAATGCACCCAGATTTGGTTTATGAAATATAGGTGTACATATAAAGGTATGATTGAAAGCAAATATACGTATATGTTAGCTATTCTTGAACAATTATTTTTTTGAAAAAAATATTCTTGAACATTTTAATCTTCAATTACGTGCTACTAGTCACTTGATTGATTAAAATATAATAAATATCTTTTTGAAGTATCAAATCATGTAACATTCTTCGATCAAAATCATCAATTAACATGATCCACAATATCAGAATGAGATAAAGAAGGATTGGAAGAAACATAAACGTGAAAAGATTCATACACTCAATGGAGTTTGTATTAAAATTTTTATTTTCACTGTATAATATTGTAAAAAAAAAGATACAAAATTGTTGGTTCTAGTTCTCATCTATTTTGTTTGGATAAAAAATATATTTAAGTCTTTTAGTTTTAAAGAAAATAATATTGAGGTTTAAGAATATTTAAAATACTGATTCTGCTTATTTATTTTAGAAGCACACATATATTAAAGTTATGTAATTATTTTTTTCATGAGTTTTCTGCAAATATATAGGAATGTGTATAAAATTGTTTTAAAAAAAAATTCAGGAAGGACTAAGCTGCATGACTTTAATTTTCTTAGGGACTCACAACAACACATTTTGTACACTGAGGTGATGTGACTTATGTCAATTAATAGTCTAGATCACTAATTAATGTTTATTGAATGTTTATAATAGAATGAAAAATGAGAAACTACATATAAAATTAAATATTTTGAGGACATATGCATGATCCTTATAATCTGAGGGGCAAATTTCATAGTTTATCCTTTTATTTGTATTCAATTTTTTAAAAAATAAGTATACTATTAAAAATAATAAAAATCCACTCTATTTCCTTGGTTTTTAGTTTTAAATCAACTAGGGTCCGTGTATGATGAAAATGATGAGTAGTCTAGGATTAGGTTCAAGCCACACTTTTCATTGTATGAAAAAAATGTTAATAATAAGTTTAATTATATTTTTTTATTGAAAAGTTGTTTAATTTTATCATTAGTTCTTATAAAATTTCTTATTTAGTGTTAATAATAGGTTCTTCCATTAATATATTTATGTTAGTGGATAATCTGATAAATAAAAATACCACATTATCAATTACATGTGAGGATGTATTACCATTTTTTTATATTTATTTTCCGTTTCTTAATAGAAAATATTAGTGTTATACCTATAACAAACTCTTAAAATATATAGGATTAATATTAGACAAAATTTTTAAAAGAATTAATAATATAAATAAATAATTTTTGAGTAACAAAAAACATAACTGCACCTTAATAATAATTTTAATTCTTAATATAACGAGTTAATTCTTTATAAAATTATATATAAATACATTTTTCATACATAAATAATGTATAATGTTAATTGATATTAAATGTAAATCTCAATTTTTACAGTAAAAATATAATAATATTTGTAATTAGAAATACATGACTCAGTTTATATAAATAACCTTTTCAATTTTCATAGATAAATAAATAAAGTATAATGCTATTTGATATGAAAAGTGGTTGGACATGGCACACAACTACAAAGGATAATAATAATAATTTACTCAAATATCGTTTTCACGCCTCATTTTTTGTTATTAGTTATCTTCACACTTTTATTTCATGGTAATAAATAACAGAGTAGTCCATGTTTATTATTAGCGATTCATTTTTGTTTTCTCATTACACAATATTATTTTTCTTTTTGTTTTCAATACTCCTTAATCCAATCGGTTTGGTGGGATTCGAGTTCCAATTTCAGGTACTACAATTGCTTTCCTCTTTAATTTTAATTTATGTTTATTGGCTTTGGATCCATTTTCATATGATCACATGTTTCATTGGAGAAAATGTTTAGAATTTGAATCTGAAACTGAATAGTAAATGCATCGGTGTGTGTGGAACAGAACAGACATGATAATGCAGAATGTGCACGGTTGTAAAAATCTTATAATTCAATTCTTTTCATGATTTCGTTTCCATTCCATCATTCTAAAATCTTATAAGAAATAGTAATAGAAAAAAAAAGGATTGATTCAATTGATAGTAAATATACAAAAATTTATAAATCCATGTTTGTGTATTCATCCCCATGTCTATAGGATTTATAGTTGTTTTCTTTTCTATCATTTCAATGGTTTTTTTTTTTGGCATTCTCTTATCTCTTGATGTATATCCAGAAAATATGCACTGTTTTCGAGATATCACATTATTTTTTTTATATGTAGGTAGGTGTTTAGATTTAATTTCATATCTTTAAAAAAAATGTGATTTGTCATCATCTTAAACATTTTTTTTCGAATAAAGTAAAAAGAAATGATGAGAAATAAAAAACACAGTGGATATCAACTAGATCAACCAACACTCTAACTTAACATTCTTTTTACTACACATATTTTTTTAAACCTAAATGAAAAATATGTATGGATGAAGCGATTTCAATATGTGTATTCACACTCTTTTTCTCTATTTTTTACAATGTTTTTTTTATATAATGGATCCATGTACAATTAGAACAGAGTATGAATATGTATATTGAAGTGTCAATATATACGTGAAAAATAATTAAAAAATCTCTAAAGCAAATTCGAGTCTAGAGAGCATTTACAAAGTCATACATAAATAAATTCATACATTAATATTTCAAGTCGCGTTTGAATTAATTTGTCTTTTATGTCTTGCACTTGTTAATTTCAGGATTCCTAGTCACTTGCAAAGAAAATGGAGAGTTCCTTTCCAGAAATTTCCTTATAGAAGTCCCTTAGTAAAAGAATGATCAAGAACAGCTTAAGGGGATTATCCAAGTCTTTTGGGAGTCAAGTTGACCCTGAAAAATCTGTAGAGCTCAGAAGAACCAAAACAGGTGCAGATTCTTTCTTCACAACATGCACACTTGTCTTGCACATAAATTTTACATTACCTAGAAGAGGATTAAATTAACACGAATCTTATAAAAGCTTGATTTCATGCCTTGTTAGTTAACGAGATATGTTAACCTTGTTCAGTTTCATGTCTGAGTGTTATAAACACAGATTGATCCATTTCTATACAAGACCAGCTTTCACCTTTTGGATCAATATTTGAACACATAATTTGTACTATGCAGTTATTACTACTTTGTAAATTGAACACATAATTTGTACTTTGCAGATCTTACTATTTTGTAAAGGAAATATTTATAGATGACATACCTTACTTAAAAGTTTATACAATAAATTATTATAATATGAGTTTACATTATAAATTTAATTATAAAATTTATTAAAATAAATTAAAAAATAACTTATTTTGATAAGTTTTACTTTAAAAAAACATTCAAATAAGTAAAAATTAACTTAGGAGAACTCCTCTTAAGGGGGCGTACCATAAACAATTAAAATATAGACTTTGCCTGTTCTAATAATTTGTAGTGTCACAGTGTGTGTATGATGATTTCTCATTCTTGACAGATATTGAACACAACCTCTCGAGAGTGATAAAGCTTCTTAAAAACGAGGACCAAAGCAAAAAAGAAGGGAATCCAAGGAAAGCAAAAGAGCTTGTGGGACTGATAGAAGACTTCTACAATAAATATCAGTCACTGTATGCACTACATGGTGAGTACGCAAAAGCATCTCCTTGCAGATTTGAGAGGGTGCCCTCAAGGTCTTCTTCTAGCTCAGAGTCTGATTACTTTTCCTCTGAGGAAATAGATGGTTACACAGAGGTCAACAATGTTCATCAGGATCACTTAACTACTCAAGCTAAAGGCCTACGCAAAAGGAATCTAGAACCTCTAGTAGAAAGCCAAGCACGTAAAATTGAACAGCTAGGTGCAAAGAACACTGAGTTAAGAGCCAGGGTATTGGAGCTTGCATTGTTGTTGAAAGACAGTAAAGGGACAGTATCTGTCTTACTTACAAAACACAAAAACAATGAGGATCAAGCAACATGCAAAGTTACTGAATTGATGGTAAGGATAAATAAGCTTGAGCAAGAGGCAAAGACTTTGAGGACACAGAAAGGGAAAATGGAAGAAAAGATAAAGCGCAATAGAAATGACTTGTTGAGCCAAAAGAAAGACTTCACCGACCAGCTTAATGTCATGCAACAACAACTAGATTCTGTAAGCAACAAGAACAAAGAATTGGAAACCCATTTGGAAAGAGAAGGAAAAAAAGTTTCCCAATATTTGGTTTGGATAGAAAATCTGGAAGAGAACTTATCTGAAACAACAGCAGTTAAAAAGAGTCTGAAAAAAGAGGAAGATTGTTTTCTTGCAAGGATAAAGGACTTGGAACTGGAAGTGGAATCTCGATGCAACACACAAAACGATTTGGAAGAGCAGTTCAGAGATACAAGGTCTGAGACTAACCAAATAGTAGAAGAAGGAAAGGCCCTGCAGAACCAGAACCATGAACTAGAAAGAGCAATGGCACAAAAGGAAGAAGAGATATCTGCACTTTTGAGGGAACATGAGAGTGTTAAAAGAGAAGCTTCTATTCAGGTTATGTCTTTAAAAGCTGAACTTGATAATTTGAGACTAGAGTTGGACACTTTGCAGGACCAGAAAAACAAGTTGGAGTTACATAATGAACGAAGCCAAAAGGAGTATTCCGATAGCCTAGCCAAGATTGACGATATGAACATCATGTTGGAAACCCAAATGGCAGATAAGGAGGAAACTATAAAAAACCTAGAAGAAACCATTGCACAAATAGGTGCAGAAACCAAACAAGCCAAGCAAGACGCCAAAATGCTTGAAGAGAAAATTGCTAGTTATGAAGATGAACTAAGGACAATGAGGTGGACACCATCACAAATAGAGGTTCATCTAAATGGAATAGAATTGATTGCTCAGAATGAACTAGATTTGGCTGCAGGGAAGCTTGAGGAACACAGAAAGTGTGTTTTGGGCCTTGTCTCTAAAATGTTAGGTGAAGTTCAGTTTGCAAAAGATTGGATAAGGGAAAAAAATGGCGAGATGAAACAACTGAAGGACACAGTTGATCACCTTACAGTGTTACTAGGTGACAAAGAAGAACAAGAGATGTTGCTGAGGGAGAAGGTGTGGAAATTAGAAGCAACTATCAGCAAAGAAGGAGGGGAGAAACTGAACCTTTTGAAAGCTGTTAGCCAGCTTGAAAGGAAAGTGAGAAGATTGGAAAAGAATCTCAAAGAAAAGGATGAGGAGCTGGTTAGCCTAGGGGACAAGAAAAAGGAAGCAATAAGGCAACTTTGTTTTCTGACAGACTTTCATCGCAACCGTAGTGCCCACCTATTGGATTTGATGTCAAAGTTAAGGAGAAAGGTTAATAACAACAAACCAGTTTAGAAAGTCACACTTGTCTCACTTTCCTTTGGTTATTGGTTGATATAGTGACTTGAGACCAGAGTCCATATTGTTTTTTAAACTGAGGGACATTATGAAATTAGATAAAATCTCAAACAGGAAACACTAACCATCAATAATTCCAAATTTATTGGACTATTGAAATCCTGCTACCTTCCTTTCTTTCCCACATAAACTCTCCCATTAGTCCCTATATTTGCACACCTAAGAAACCCATAAATTTTTGTTAAAATATGTGTTTTTTTCTGTGCAAACATTAGTATTGTTAACCTTTAGGTACATACAGATTGTTGTCAACTAGTAACCACACTACAGTGATGTAAACAAACATTCTTCAGTATAAAGAATTTCCATTCTTCTCATCATTTCGTGTTTTATTAGTCTTTCCCCTTGGTTTGGAAGATTATTGTCACTATTACAATTTATTATATGAAGCTTATATATGGATATATGGATTGTATAGACAAATAAATTAAAATGATTAACCATTTTACTAGTTTTAAAAAAACTTACATTTTATGTTTTTTAATGTAAATGAGAAAAATTATGTATTTGTTTTGATGAATCAATATGATTGGAATAAAATTTATAATTAACTTTTACATACATCCATATTCTTGGAGGCTTCATAATCAACTTAGAGAAATGAGATCTATACTAACAACAAAAAAATGTAAAACAATAGAAAACTTAATAATATATGAATTTAATTTAAATATATCATTGATGTAAACTGTGACACTCAATTAATAAAAATACAGGAATTTTTTTTTGATTTATACGAATCCATCGGGTCGTTCGGAAGTCTTAAAACACACACACACACACACACACACACACACACACATATATATATATATATATATATATATATATATATATATATAGCAACAAATTATTCTTTATACCTCAGGAACCGGACAAGGCGATACTATACTAAAAGCTGTACAATTATATACATATTTATATGGGTCTCCAAGACCACAACAGCTTCAACCGAGCAATCACCAAAGTATCGCCTTGGTACACATCCATTGAAAAAAATTAAACACAACTAGGGGTGAGCATATATATATATATATATATATATATATATATATATATATATATATATATATATATATATTAAATGACTGAACTGGATACAACATAATCTACTAATTAATTATTAAGCTCCAACACAAATCGATAATTCATCACTAACATTACCACACACACTTTCATTTAATATGATTACATTATCTCAATGTAATCTACCACAATCATCATTTACTATAAGTTGTCCCACAGCATTCAGGATCACAATATTTATATGTGTATGTATATGAATGCGAATCCGATTTTAACGATGGGAATCACATAACATAATATATTTCAGCTCCCAGCTGATTTGGCCGTTTTACAGGTGCCAAACCGCTCTCGTCCATAATGTAACACCAGTCACTCTCAGTGATAGCGGCAACTCAACTCGGTGTTACGGGCCGGCCTTCAGTCCAACTCGAAGGCGGCTGTGTAATCTGAAGAAACCACCACAGGGTCTGTGCCTTACCATCAGTAGGGATGGCAAAACGGGCTGGCCCGCCCCGCCAAAGCCCGCCAAAAAGTGGCCCGGGCTGGCCCGTCCCGCCTAAGGCGGGCCCGGCGGGCCGGCCCGCCAAAGTTAAAATTGTAATTTTTTTTTAAAAAATGTGTCAAATTAAGATTAAAAAATTAGAAAAATAATTTTTTAAAAAATTAAAGAAAATATTATTAAAAGAAATGTATAAATAGTAAGAGATATTACTTTTTTTTTAATTTTAGAAAATTAAAGTTTATATTTTAATAAAATAAATTATAAATTAGTAATATTTATATATCTTTTCTTTTGGCGGGGGCCCGTCGGGCCGCCCCGCCCCGCCAAGGTTTTGGCCCGCCAAATTGGCGGGCCAGGCGGGACGGGCCTTGGCGGGAGGCGGGCTAAAAATTTGTGTCCGCCCCGCCAAATTTGGCGGGCTTGGCGGGCCAGCCCGTTGGGCCTGGCCCGTTTTGCCATCCCTAACCATCAGGCCACCCTTCCATCTGGGTCGGCATCACAGGCCCCCTACAGTCCTGTGTGCGTCTGAATACAAATGCTATATCACATAATGATCAATCATCAATAAACCACCTGATTATCATCATCAGGGGCTACCACTTGGTTACCATCACCAAAGGTTTCATCTGAACATAACAATAAGCATAGCATACAACAATCAATAATTAATCTTCAACATAATATACTTAGAAAATATTAACTGAAGCAACAATAACAATTAAGGGGCATATTACAAGTAACCACAAATAACATCATCATGAAATTCATTAAGCAATCAATATAAACAAACAAATATACCTCTATCAGTTCATAATCTATGCATTTAAAATATAATGCTCCCCCTACCTGGAATTCTCGATTCCTGAAGCTCGGGCGTTCTTCGATCGCTCTCAGTTAATAACTGATTTCTGGTTTCCAAAGCCAGAAATTTCAAAGTTAATAATAATTTTCTTTAATATTCTACACGCTATTTTAAAATTATATTTCTGCGTTTAAATAACATTTAGTTTGAATAGTAATAATAATAATAATAACAATAATAATAGTAATAATAATTAGGTGGCATCGCCGACCATTATAATATAGATAGATAGAATAAAATAGAAGAAAAATTTATGGATAGTAAGGCGGCAAGGCCGACCATTATATTAATAGCAGATATTAAATAAATAAATAAACTTGCAAGAGCGGTGGCATAGCCGACCATTATGCTCAATAATATAGTTATTAAGAATGAAATAAAATATTAGGAGCGGTGACATAGCCAACCGTTATACTCAATAACATGATTTAATAAAGAAAATATTTTATTACTAAAATATTTATGAGCGGCGACATAGCCAGCCGTTATGCTCAATAATATAAGTTAGTAGAAAAAAATGTTTATGAGCGCCGACCATTTGCTTAATAAAATATTATTTTGTTTAGTAATAAAATTCCTAAAATTTAAAATAATTATTTAATATAATAAAATTATTTATAATTACCCAAAAATTATATAACTTAAAATTCGACCGTTGGATCGCGTCGAAACTTAAAACTATCATCACCGAATACTAAACGAACACGATGGAAAAATTTTAAGACTCGATTAACCAAAGAGGAACTCCCTTTACCTCTTGGATGCTCTCAGGTTTGAGGAAGAAAAGGAGAGGGCTCGTCGAAACTTTGTTAAATACTTCCGATCGTCGCCGATAGCTCCCGATCCTTGTGAAAGTTTAAGGACTCTATGGTTTTGGAGATCCTTTAGCAAGAGGATGTAGTTGATTTTAGGAGTCCATTGCATGTAAGGAAAATTGAAGAAGAATTGTTGCAATAATAGAAGTTAAATGAAGAGGATTTGATGGAATGGTTGAACGTTGGCTGGAAGTGAGAATGGGGTGAAGTATTTGAAAAATAAAGGATTTATGATGGTTAATTACATATTAATTGAAGGCTGTATTTTGAAATTAGAAACAAGAGGTAGTGGATTGATGGTCCATCAACGTGAACGAATAATGGAAGGAGTGAAGGAGAGCTGAACTTTGTTCGTTAATTGCAAGTGATGATGAATAATTTGGTTATGTAGGAAATGTGTTGAAGACAGCTGGATTTGGAATCTGACTTGGTCATGGGCTCATGCAGCCGTGAATGCAACATGGAATGGGTGGTAGAATTTACAATTATCCTAATGGTGACATGGTATTATGGCAACAAGTGAATCATGCATAATTAATGTTGAGTGGAGGCAGCAGCTAGTGATGGGCAACCGTGAGTGGGCTGGTCTCTCCTGGGGTTGACACCTGCCCTGGGAGGTGGCTGGTGTGGTGGTGAGTTGGAAAACGGGTGACCGAAAAATTAAATTGTTACCCGATGATTTTTGGCGTGCAGGATTTTTAAGAACCGGAAATTAGGGACGTTAAAATTAATTATAGAACAATTCGTGGGGATAGAATCTCGAAAAGTTCCCGACACAAAACTTGTAGATATTATTTTTCCCTTCTATTTGATATATCATTTGCGACGATCCAATATTGGTAGCCCAAGATATGGCCGAAACGGTACATGATGTTGTATTCATTCTCGAAACAGATAGGACTGTAAAAATAAATTTGTAGTTAATTCTCCTTTGAGAATTGGTCTTCGTGCCCTTCATAATAATTGTAGGTTTCTTTGATATGGATTCATATAAAAAAGAACAAAGCGATTCTAATTTCGGAAGAGAGTGATATTCCCATTTTTCAGAAACCAATCAGCATGGTGACGTGATGAACAGGGGGCCTCAAAGATCTTCAAAACTGTATCGATATGGGAAGATCTAGCTCTCAATGTCTTCACAGAAAATGTAGATAATTTTATTATGGAGATTTTGACACCAAGTTTGCGCGAATTGAAGGTCGTATGGGAGAGTTATGAATTTTTGAATGAACCATGTACAAAGTAAAAATGCGAATAACATGGTTCTAAGATGGATTTACTTAATCCTTAAATTTGAGCATGACAAAGTGGGAATTTGGGATCGAGCCTAGAAATATAGATTGAAGATCTCTTCAAAACAAAGTGAACGAGACCAAAATCATTCTAATCAAGCATCATTTGAAAAAGTTAGACCCAAAACACCAAAGGCGTATAGGAGAGGAACAAGTTACCAAGCATAATAAGTTATTTTCTAAAATTTTCAAACTTAGAATGTTACATAAATTTTTTTATACATGCATTTAATCATTAACTATCATATAAACAGTTATTCTTAATTTATATAATGACTACTTTAAAAGTTATATCTGAAATAAATTTTAATTGATTGACATTTAAAACGCTTTACATTAACAATATATGGAAATTAAACTCATAATATATAGGTTGTGTAACTTTTTAGCTTCAAAAGCCCTTTTCAAAAAACCCATATGTAAGAGGCACACAAAACCTTTTTTTTAATATGATATATAATATACTATCTCCGTCTTTAAATATAAATAACAATAAATTTTTTATAAAATATAAACATTTAATTAATTTTAATTTATTAAATGAAAAAATATTCCTAAAATATCCTTATTTAATACACAATTTAATTTTCAATAGAGATAAACTAAACACCCGAAACAAACTTCAATGAAAGACAATAACAAAAAATATACATTTTTTAGATGAACTAATAACATAATATAAGGTTAACAACTTTTTTTTTTGAAAATGTAATAAAGACGGAAGTGTAGTATATTAAAAAACTGATAATTAAGAATTGATATATTTTTGTCATGATAAAAAAGACTAATTTGTCTTTTTACATATTATTTCATAGATAATTTACTATTAGAAACAATCAAAATAGATGAAACCCTTAGTGTTGGCCAAAAATATTTTAAAAGATATGATTGGGGATGAACCTGACGCTAGTAGACAGACGTTACACAATAATATTAAACAAGTCGGTGCTAGTTATATTATTTTTAAGTTGATTTTTTCTTCATTTACATATGTCAGATGTGTTTGGACAAATCTATTTCTAACTATCTAACAAAATCTTTTATATAGGTGAATAAATTATAAGAAGTCATAAATTTTGTTGTCATATCCTATATATCTTTGGTGAGTATTCTTCAAAATATAAATATATAGAATGGAATTATGCTTTTTAATAAGTATTTAATATAAATATTTGTTATCTTCCTATATTATTACATGTTTTAGTGGTTAATATTGTCTCAATACATAAAATATAGATGAAAAATGATACGAAGAAAATAGAAAATACTCTCTCGATACTAAACCTGCTATAGAGATGTTGATTTAATTATATTTATATAAATAATAATCACAATCTCCATTCTCGTACTTTTAAATTTATGATATTTATAATATATTTTTTATTTATATTTTTGTTAAACAATATATATTTAATATATTTTAACAAACTTAAAAAATAAAACTACTATTTTGATATTAAAATTAAAGAAAATAATAATACACAATTAAATGAAATTATTAATTCATCTAATTTAATTTTAAAAATAAGAATTAGAGTTATCACTAGTGGAAAAAATGGATACAACCACGGGGGTATAATCACGGATTAATGTGGATTCGTGATTAAAAATGACGCGGTGGCATTTTTGAAATTTTTGGGAAAACTTTTAATCACGGTTGTTAGGCAACCGTGATTAAAAGTCTATATAATCACGGTTGTTTGACAACCGTGGTTATATGTCATGACGCGGTGGCATTTTTGAAATTTTTGGGAAAACTTTTAATCACGGTTGTTAGGCAACCGTGATTAAAAGTGTCTATAACCACGGTTGTTTGACAACCGTGGTTATATGTCAAAATATTATTCACCTTATTTTTAGAAAAATCCAAAAAAATAGAAAAACATGGAATTTTGATCTTTTGCGTCATGACTTCTTTTGGTACTTATTAGCTATTCGAGTTGGAATTTTTGAAAAATCAATTTTGAGTGAGAGATACAAAAATTTTGTGACGACAAAAATCGGCAAACTTCAAACGAGCATAACTTGAGCTAGAAAACTCAGAATCCTTATTGCTGCATATGATTTTGGGGTAGAAAAAAAATCCGCATTCATTCCAACTCGCTACGCCAGTTGGGATTGCTCAGATCTTCAAAAAACCCTTGTTTTCTCAAAATTTTTTATTTTTTGTGATTTATTTGCTTATTTTTTAGATTTTTAGGCTTCTACTTTACCTACCAAATAAATTCTAAAAATTCTAAAATTTTTTATGGTGTTTTCTAATGCCAAAATAAATTGATTTTCACATATAACCACGGGTCCCTTGTTCAACCGTGGTTATATGTCATATATATAACCACGGGTCCTGTAGTAACCGTGGTTATAGGTCATACATATAACCACGGGTACTAGCATAACCGTGGTTATAGGTCATACATATAACCACGGTTGCTTGTGTAACCGTGATTATAGCTTCCTTTTCGTTTTAAATTTCGTAATTTCACGAGCGCGCCTTAGTCTAACTCTCTTTTCTCTCCTTCTTCTCTGTAAGGTTTCTCTTCTCTGTTTTCATGTTTCCATTTACATTTCATTATTTACGTTCTAGATTTGTTTATTATGTGAGTTCTTACTATTTTTCTGTTGCCATTTACAGGTTTCCCATCGCACGCCATTGATTATTTACAGGTTTACGTTTTAGATTTATACTTGTGTTCTTCGTTTTGCTATGTGTTCTTCGTTTTACTCTGTGTTCTTCTCGTTCCTTTGTTGTAGTTCTTCTCGTTCCTTTGTTGTAGTAGCATTCTTGTTTCTTGTTTCTTGTGGTTGTTCTGATTTTCATTCATTTACTTTTCTTCTGTTTTTGTTTCTTGCGTTCTTGCTGCGTTTCTTATTTCTGGTGTTGGTGTTCATTGTGTTCTTGCTGTTTCTGAATGGTGAAGATGATAACCACAATTTTTAATTTTTTTTTGGTCCAGTACATTTAATCACGGTTGCCTAAGGCAACCGTGGTTATATCCACTCCACTTTTAACCACGGTTCAAACCCGTGATTAAATATCCTGATATACAATCACGCCCACTTTTAACCACGGTTGTTCAACCGTGATTAAAAGCCTTTTTTAACCGTGGTTAAAGCCATTTTTTCCACTAGTGTATAAATGTAATATTTAAAAATATATTTGATTATCTAACTTGTTTCTATTATTTTTCTTATAGGTAATTTATCTATATTCAAGTTTATGTTCATTAGATAATTTTCTTTGGGTTGTAATCTATTTATTAAAATACTGTATCTCTCTGTTTATAGAGTTGTTACTATTCTCTAGAACTTTCTTTCACAAATATCTTTATACATCTTGTCTCTAGAATTTTCTATATGTATTCTACTTTATAAAGTGTAAGATTTTTTTAACACATTAATATATATAAATATCATTATAAAAACCTTTTATACTAATAATTAATTATGAATTGATGTCTTTAAAATTATTAATTTTTGTGATAGTTATGTATAAAAAATATATCTTAAATATATTTTGATTGATTAACAATATAGAAAACTTTACACCATGTAAACATAAAAAATTACTCATATATATATATATATATATATATATATATATATATGAGGATGTATCTTATGAGAAAAGTCCTTTTATATGAGAGTGAGAGAGGCAAATTTGGACCGTATAACCATACATGGTGATTGAGATTAAAAGTTTTTAAAAGTCACATGATCACTTAAAAGATCACATGACTTTTTAAAGACCCACATGATTAATCTTAACCATCCATTATATGGTTGTATGGCCCAGATTCACTCCTCTCACTCTCACATAAAAAAATCTTTCTCATATGATACATCCTCATATATATATATATATATATATATATATATATATATATATATATATATATATGATCTAGTTTTAAAAAGAGCCAGTGTAGCCCAATAAAATAAAACTTACTCCTAATTAGGAAAGGCCATACTAGATAACCAAAGTTACTCTAGGAGCATGTTGGCTGAAAACCTTTGAAGGCGACTCATTAAGAATAAGTGGAATGTTTTAACCTTAAGAGTTTATTATAGCTAGCCAGTATAAAATAACAGGTACTCTTTTTCCTTTCTTAGGTATTTTCCCACTAGGTTTAAATGAGACATGTTTTGGTATAATTCGATGTAAAATTCGGTCAATGAAAGAAATATTTTATGAATTCTTATATCTTTTTATTTTTCAAGTTCTTACATAATGAGATCTCCTCGAAGACTACCATTTGGGCTAAACCCCACTAGAGCGGTATAAGCCAAATAAGATAGTTGATGCCCCATCGAGTGACAACATATAAAGTTAGTCATTCAATATGAGTGTAACTAACTCTTTGTGAGGCGGCGAGCAACGATTTGTAAGCGGCGAGAAGCGAATGGTGGGCGCGAACAGTGAGAGCAAGAAGCCACAGAGGAATTAGAACAGTGCAATAAGGGAACTGCAACCTCTTTTCGAAAACTGACTTAGGGTGTGTTTGGTTACCCGTTGGAGTAACCGGGTTGAAAAAACTGAAGTTTTGTAAATTGTGGTTAAGAAAACTGGAGTTTTGTAAATGGAAATGTATTTGGATGTTAATTTTTAAAAGTTGGTTGAGAAGTAGTGATTGTGTTTGGTTGGAGAAAAAGTTAGGTTGGGTAAATGGTGGATTGATAAGAAATTACCAAAAAGGGTATTATTTTTTTAACAAATTAGTTGTAATTTATACTTATATTAATTATAAATTAGATTAGATTAGATAAATATATATATATTTCTTTTTTTATAAATTAGATTAGGTTATGAATTAAATATATATATATTAATTATAAATTAAATTAGATTATATTATGAATTAAATATATATATATTAATTATAAATTAGATTAGATATATATATATATACATATTTCTTTTTTTATAAATTAGATTAGATTATAAATTAAAAGATATATGTATTAATTATGATTATATTACCATGCACCCAAAACTCAATGACACACCCATGCACCATCATCACCAAGTACCTTCCCCAACGTCCAGAACCCAACATCCCTCCCCCCTTCCTCCCGACAGCCACCATTACCCCCAAACCCCACACCGCCTCCCTCACCCCACGGCCACCACCCCCAAGGGCCCAACCCGAAACCCCCACCCCCTACCCTCACACCGAAACTTACTACCTCCACAACCCCCTCGCCTTCAACCCAACCACACATCACCATCCCTTACGACCGTCTACCTCACAACCCCACAAAACCAGAAAGCACAACAAAAAAGAAAAGGGAAAGGCCAAAACGATGCAAGGGCATGGGGTAATGCGCATCTTTTCATCAAACGAAGTTGGGCAGAGGCGGGGGAAGGTAGCTCCAACGACGCTAGGCCTAATCTCTTCCTCGACCAGTCGCACCCCCACGACACCAACCTCCTTGAACTACGCAACCCCCGAAACAGATCCCACCGACGCCGGCCTCCTCCTTCGCACGAGTGTGTGAACCCCCACCCTTGGCCTCTGTTTTAACCCAAAAACCAGGGCCAACCTGGACATTTCACTATCTTCCGTTGGCAGGAAGGAGCCAGAACCTACCTTTGCCAAACGCAGCTTGCACGCACGCCAAGATTCCACCAACGGAGGTTGGGCTGACGGAACGGAGCTTTACACTCAACCAAACACAAGTACGTTTAGGGAATGGAGATGAACAGAGGTTGGGGGAACGAACAGAGGTTGAAGAAGATAACCAAACAGGCACTTATGGCAACAAAAGAGTTTTGCAAATTATGAGAGGTATTTGTGTCTAGAAATTTATTGTAAAACACCTCCATGTTTTGTTGAATTCTAGCTTCTGCAATTGTTTTTTTTTAATAAGTAGTTCAAATTTACTTCTTAAAATATTAAAAATTTGTTTATTTTTTGTTTCTACTTATTTTTAAAATTTTAAATAAATACATAAAAATTTAAAATAAATACTTATTTCAATTAAAAATACTTATGTCTTAAAATAAGTTAAAAAAAAAACCATTGAGCAACATAGGAATTGACCCTACCAACTAGGATTTGAATATAAAAAAATAAAATAATAAAAAATCTGCGCCACCATGGTTAATTCGATGTCCGCCACGCCCCACTGGTTCTGCTCTATCGTGCTATTGCTTTGAAAATGAAAGTACTCATTCATCTGCTCCATCGTGATATTTGCCCAAGACTGTGTGTTTCATATTGAATATAACCCATTCAGATTCTTCACGCCTCTCTCTGCGATGAAACTCAAAAACCAATTAACCAAACCAATTGTTTGCGAGATTAGCGAAACGAAATAGAGGTTGCTGGATATTAACTAAATCATGAATTTGAAAGAAAAATGAAAATCTAAAGCGAATACAATTAAAGGAAAAATAATTTCTGATGATGTGTGAAAATACCTCCAACAGTGGCGGTGTCACTGTCGGCGGTGAAAATACCTACAGCGAAACACACACACCCACACAAACAGATCCTCTCTTTGCGTTTTCTTTATTTTTTTAATTTCTTCCAATGGAAGCTATTCATGAATTACCGTTTTTGCTGAAAGAGACGGCGGTGGTTGTGGCGATCCCGTGATTATTGATTTGTTTTTTAAAATTCAAATTCTAGTTGGCGGGATGAATCCATGTGTCCCTCCTTTATATGTCATTATTGTTAGTTAAGGGCCATGTACGGTTTCCTAAGCTAATAAAAGGGGTTAAATATGTTAATTTTATATTTTTGGTATCTCAATTTTGAATATGCTCACAATATTATATTTGAAAACCAAGTTTAATATATTAAAAACTGATTTTAACATATTTAATTACATAACCACTAGCACTAATAAAAAAACAACTTAGGATCAAAACAAAAAATTCATAAAAATATAGAGATAAAAAACATATTTAACTCTAATAAAACTAATGAAATAAAAATGATGAAATAATTAATGTGAATCAATTTTAAAACATTAGAGACTTTGAGTAAAATGTAAAAAATAAGAGTCTAATCGAAAAGGTAAAAACAAAGAATATAAAATTAATCTTTATCTCTTTAACGGAGTGTATATAGTTTTGAAACTTACAGGATACTTAATAAAATGTTAATCTAATTATCATTGAAATAAATGATAACTCAGATAAAAATAAAGAAATTTGATAAGTGATAGTAGCACCTAGTAGTTGCCGCAATATTGCCACGATTCAGGACTCTGAATGTGGATGTGTGATAAAGCCCAATAAAAATATAAAGGACATATACGACTAGTTTAATTTCTACAATTGAATCATTGAATTTGGTCATTTACAGAAAATGAAATAACAAATTACCTCCTGATGCTACCTCTTCTGGCAAATCTCAAGAGATGTCTAACATATAGCTAATTCTTCAGTCAGATATTCTCATTTCTACACCGAGAATGTCCTTGACCATCTCATATGTCACGAAGGCGATAGCGATAGAAGGCACCACCTGACATAAATAGATTAGGATTGCAATTTGCAATCAATGCATCTCTCACATATATGCTCACTTATTAGGTGCATTGATGCAGCAAGTTAAACTTTCACTTCTAAGACTATCAACTATTGTCAATCAACATGTATGAGAATATGCTCCTGAATATACATTTGAAATAACCTAACAACAATTTCCACCCCACCTATAGATGGCACCACCCTAAAAATTGGCGCATAAATGTACCCCCAAGTTTTTAGCACCCTTGCACTTTTGGATTGTTAAGTCCATGCCGGTTGGCAAGGGTAACAATATCAAACCTCAGGGTTGAACATAAACTTTTCCAACAAAACAGATATCTATCCTACCCTTACCCAGATAAGTGAACTTGATTGGAGAGCATTGTAAAATAAGGAAGTCATGCAAATGGTCCAATGGATCAACTAACCTTCACTGAATTGGGAACTAAGCCCTTGTATAATGCTCCATATCCCTCATGCTGCACAGTTTTCCTGAATGCATCAACCATGCCAGTATACACAACTTTGCTCTTCCCCTCACCAGTGACTACAGAAGCGGCATCTTTCCATCCCATCATTTGCATTCTTCTGCGAATCACATCAAGAGGGTAAGCCACAGTCTGGCCAACAGTTCCCGCAGCCGCCCCACATGCTAATCTTGTGGTCACACTTAGCTCGGAGTCTTGAGCTATTCCAAATGGTTTAGAACGAACCAACCAGTCTTTGAGGGATTCATATACAGAAAAATTAAGACCCACATATGGTATCTGTGAAAATTTAAATTTATTGTAAAAACGATATGAAAAATCTCAAAAATTAGAAAAAAAAAATGAAAAAAAAAACACTTTGCTTACAACCTCGGCCTCAAGACTTATCTGCATGCAAACCCCTAGAACCAGAGGTTAATACTTAATACCAAATAACAATCTTTTTGAGAAATAGTTCTTTACTTACAACTCCCATGACTGAAGGTAGCCAGCCTTTATACAAGGCTCGAGGGCCCTCTTCCCGGAAGACTGTTGAAAGAGCATGAAAAATTCCTCTGTAGTGGCGAGGAGATCCTTCAGTCTACAAAGTTGTTGAAATTGAAATACGACTTAAAACTACAAAGTAAACTACACGATGAGGTATCCTCATCTTCCACAATAAACAGTTCTAGAAGAACTTTAGTCAACAATACCTGGACAGTTAGCCTTCCCCGCACCAGGTCCATAGGGTAAGTTGCAGACATGGCAATAATTCCTGCACATGCACCAGCTCCAAGACGCAGAATAGGAGTCAGATGAGCTTCTTCTGTGAAAAAAACAGAGCACAATTGAATGATGATGACAAACCTTAAAAGGGTAGGAAAGCACATCAATTATGAATCACGTGTCCTGGACAGAATATTCATCAATGGTACTAATTTTCAATAATGCTAGGGGCTTGATTCCTTTGGAAAAACATGCCTTTATTGGAAGGATTTACGCTTAAAAGATGAGCGCGTCCTAACGCTATAGGGTTTTTCACGTGTTTGCACCCTATCTAGTTAGCCGTTGTCTAGGTAAGTAAAGACTGGTTACATAGTGCTTTACAACCACCTTCACTACACACTGTATATCTGTCTACTATTTATTAGGTACAAAAAGAAGAGCTTATTCTCGAACTTCCCCTTCCTCAATGCTGATAGGAATGCCATTATGGAAGCCGTTGGCCAGTTACAACAGCTACCTTCAGTTTCTTCCCTAATATCCATTCCTCCTTTTTTCACACAGTTTCTGCTCTACTAAAAAGCTTCTACTTTACTTTTATAACACTGACTTGTAATACACACAATTGCATTGATATAAATGAAAATGTAGATTAAGACGCACTTGCTAATGATTCTAATATGAACAGAAAACTTTACTCAAGGAAAGAAATAATAAATTCCTAGTGGGTGGTTTAAGAGTCATGTAACTATTGTAACATAAAATCAATACAATAACATGGCCAGAGTCTTCTTTGTCTCTTGTACTAGGGCATCTAAGTCAAAATCAAATAATGTTCAGACTTCAGATGCATGATATAGTAATCTAATGGAGAAGTGTTTCAGTCGTACCATTTCCAGGTTGCTGCTGGTAGAACCATAAAATACCCCTGCATTAGTATTAAGCAACAGTTAGAGGCAGAATGATGTTGAATTAGAAATTTACAACAGACAAGCGGAATAAATATCAGAAAACAAATGTACAGAAGCATACTTAGATGCTTGCTCATAGCTGAAGAATTTCACTGCTGAATTTGGGATAATTCGTGCACAATTAGTTCCGTTTCCCTTAAACATTCCTCTAAAACCCTCAGTTTTCCAGATATATTTTAAGCCTTGAATCGTTCCGGTGTATTTTATATTATGATGATTTTGAACCTGCATTTTAAAAAAGAAATTTGTATTATTCACTGAAAACCAGAGTATATACTGAACAAATATACACACTTGCTATGGTGCTTCATAGAACCAGAGTTCCCGATGAGACTATACATCTAAGAAAGAAAAAAGTAATAAACTGGATGAGAACTACCTGCTGCAGAATCTTCAATCTCTCCAGAGGAGCCACAGCGGTTCGCGACCTAATACAAATTAGATATATAATGCTAGACATGTCATGCAAAATCAATCTCTCCACTCCACATATATTGATATACAAGTGAGTTGATTTGACCAATGGTGGATTACCGTGCTCTTTATTATATATTTCAAGTACTCGATAAATCATTTCTAACAGAGAAAATAAAGATGCTGGTTGAATATCAAAAATAGCTCATAAACATTTCGTTGAAGTTTACACTGTACATATGAATAATATACTTGAACTGGATATCTCAAATTTAAATCAAAGAAAGGTTCTAAACCTAGTGAATGATCACAGGTAGGGATTTAAGAGAGCAAGTAAAAAACGGAGGACAATCATCACAAGCAGAGAATGAAAAAGAACTTCTGAAATTTAAAAGAAGAAAACAGAGTCGGAACAAGAAACGCAAAATTAAAGAAGGAAGCGACACGAGTGCGTGCGACAAACGAACACCAAAAGATAGAAATAAAAAAAGAAAAGTTAATGAAACTCACACTCCACCGGCAACTCCTCCGGCAACGAGAGACTTGCAGATGCGGAGAAACGCGTGAGTTGTTGGAGGTTCCACACCTTCACCGGCATGCTTGGCTTCGCCGGCGATATTGACGATCACAGGGAGTGCTGGCTCACCGTTCTTTCCGACCTCATCTTCGGAAGCCATCGGAAAGCAACGAACCAATTCCAATAGTTGCAAGAGAGATGATTCTGTTTTGGAAGAAAGATATAATGAGAGGAAAAAAGAAAGGATATAACAGAATCCAAACGACTTTTATATAATATGCGCGCCTGCATCATATAACGTGTGTTCTGTGCCTAATGAGTTTGTATTTCTGCAATTCCGAGTTTGTTTAGAAAAAATATTTGTTTTAGAATGTGACAGTTTCGTCACGCAAAGAACAACTTACAGTTTGCTGATGCCGATTTCTCTTTGCTATTGTGCCTATTTCCGTTTGCTATTGTGTTACTGTAGAGATTTTAATTTGGGCGAGGAAACACCTGTTAGGGATAAATTCATCCTTTTTAGTGGTTTTTCTATACACGGTGGGTTTCGTTAATTCAATTGTTTATTTTTTTTATTTTACCAAGTAAATAAAGTTTATTAAATTCTTCGTGATTTTTTTTTCCCGGTAGGACTCCTACACATACTATAGTTAGTATTTCTTAACAAAATTGCGCTAGATCTATTAAAAAAAATTGTTCATGATTTAAAAAGTAGTTGGTATTTCTTTAATGGCCAAACATATAAATCAACTAATACGAGATTATGTTAGCTTAACTATAGTCTATATGTCACAAGTTTAAGTTTATAAAAATGTAGATGTATTTTAATTTAATAAAGAAATTAACAAAAAAATTAATAAAGAAAAAATTTGTAACTCAATAATTCTTTCCGAATTTAAACTTGAATACGACATACTAAATAAAAATTGTATATTTTACGATATAACTAAATGTCAAATAAATATATAATAAATATACACATACTATAACATATTTAAAAAATAATCCTTTGCCGATTTAAAATACTTATTATTAGAGTCAATGAATTTCTCTAATAAAATTAAATGTACACATTCAACCTAAATCAACTTGATTGGATTGGACTTTTTTTCCAATCTAATACCACCAAATCTTGTTATTAATTGGTTCGGATATTGAATATAAAGTTAGTAGACTTGGCTATCCAATCCGATATAGTAATTAATTAAGCTTTTATTATTATATCATAATATTTTTATTCTTTTCTAATATACCTAAAGGTGCATAATGAGACAATTAGATTAAAAGTGAGATTGGAAGAATTTATAATTCTCATAAATTGATTTTAACTTATTTTGATAAGGTATTTCATATAATTTATTGAAATAAGTTGTTTTTAACTTATTCAATCAAATTTTACCATCAAATTTATGCTATTCTTAATTAACATACGTGTAAACACATTTTAATATTTCACTTCAAATTTATAATACCTCTACCATTTTCTCTTATTCGGTGTCCCATCTCTCCAAACTTTCTTCTTACACACCATTTTTTTTCCTCCATATTTTTCACAACAGGTTATGTTGAAATGTAATACCAAGTTATCCAATCTAATTAAGATCAAATTGCTTCAGTTTGATTTTATGTTGAAATTGTGTGCATTCCAACCCAATTTGGTAACTTTTGATTAGTTTGGATTTCTTCTAGGCATAAAATTGACCTAACCGTACACTCTAAAATTATCATCTTTTAATTTATTTTAAAATGTTTATCATTTGATGATTTTTCAAAAGAATTTCACTTATTTAAATAGATTCACAGTTATATTTTAAAAGTGTGTTCCTTTCAAGTTTTAAAAAATTATTCCTATGCATATGAAGCTAGAAATATATTATTCCACGTTTACTATTGATCCGGTCCTAACACCGGCCCCCAAGAGCATGGCTTCAATGCCTTGCCAGATCAGCATTTGGAATAAAGAGAAGTACTCTTCAAATACACTACAAATACTATACGGAGTGCATACAGCCAGGGCAAGTAACGCCGCCAAGGTTCATAACTCCGCCCAGGCACGTTACCCCGCCAAGGAACGTAACTCCGTCCAGGCATGTTATTCCGTCAAGGAATGTAACCTCGCCAAAGTTGTTACTCCGCCAAGCCATAGGCTCAACTCAGGCGGAATACTGAATTTCCCACACTGCGTAGCGAGCCCATACTCACAACCCCGGCACGAGATTGACTCTGTCTTGAGAGGTTAATAATGGGAATCACGCTGTCACGCATAAAGGGAAATAACAATAAAATATTAAAGCACTAACGCTTTCCAGACAAGTTGTGATACCTACTACAATAATGGTGCTAGTAAACGGCGCAGGGACCCACTACCTTTTCAGCATTATGCCTGGAGACAAGGAGCGGGTCCTACCAATAATGCAGCACCAGTGACAGGTATATAAACCTCTCTTGAAAAGGTATAAGGGATCCTCTTCCCATTCTCCGAACCTTACACTCTATTACTTGCATAATCCTCTCTGATTGTCTTTCTAAGTCTCTAAGTATTCGGAGATACTGACTTGAGCGTTGGAGAACGATTGCAGGTACCACCCCCAATTGGGTCAAGGCAAGTCAGATCCCGTCAGGCGGACTGTGACACCGCCCCGCAGTACATTACACTCCGCCTCAGCATACGAAGACTCTTTGTATTTACATTTATACATACATTGCTTTGTATCAAAACATATTTATATGTATATCTTGAGTTGTTCTACAAGCATACTTCTACACCCCCTGTAAAGAACAGTTCAACTATAAATTTTAAATTTTTTTAAGGTGGTTGATTTTCAAGAATGGCATTTTCATGAAAATGTTTTAAGTTATTATATTATTTTAGCGAGTAATTTTCACTATTGATTTTTTATTATTTGAATTTTAAAATATCATAAGATTTAAATCAAACAATAGTATTTTCTGCAGAAAAACATGTTTAATAGTATTCTTAGAAGTGTGATTTTTGTAAACATACTTATAATCAATTAGTTATGTCTTAATTGGCAATACATGTTAATTATAGGAAAATTTGATCATCACTAATAACATTATCAGAAAAAAACAATGAGTTATAACTACTTAATAACATTATCGGAAAAAACAATGAGTTTTAATTATAACTACTTCACACTGAACAAAATAATTTGTGATTAACATAATTACAAACACTTGAAAAATCCGCGACCAAACTTTTATAAGAATTCTATCTATAATAAATTTTTTACAAGTATATCCTTAATACATATTTCAGGTATTTATTTTGGTAAACACAAGGCGATAGTAATTTAAATTGCATGTGATGTAATCTGAAATTTATTTTAGTGTCTAATTAGTTAACCATTGTGGAAATTAAATTAAGATTGGATTAGCAAAAAGAAATTTAATTTTATCAAACGATATATAAAATTAATACTAATTATTAATTTTTTTATTTTTATAATTATATTTTCACATTTCTGTTTTTCTGGTAAAGTAAGGCATTAGGCTAGTAGCAGAATTTCCTCCTATGGGACCCGTCTCTGTTTTTTTTTTTCCTTTCCTTTTTCAATTATGATGCGTAACTAAGAATTTTATTGGGTTTTAGCCCAATAGCAGTTTTGATAAAATGTAAATTAATGAATGAATTCAACTTTTTTTTTATTAATATAAATGTATTCAACTTTCAACCCTTTTTATTAATATAAATGTAAATTAAAAAGATTACGCACCAAATAATACAACCCACTCAATCGTATATACGTAGCAAGATATTAACTGTTAATCTATTTAAAACTGCTCATTTTTTAAGGAGTTATAACTGGTCCATCACTTTTTTATCATATTGGTTTCCATCATTAAATTATTTAATAGATTGAAATTGGTTTATATAATCGTCAAACCGGATGACATATTATTTCTGTTTTGAGTTAGTAATTGTGTTAGTCATGTTATATTTTAAAAATTAATTTTAATATGCAATAGATCAATTTTAACGTATTAAATAATATAAAGACAAAAACAACTAAAGAACTAAAAATAAAAACTTATCGCAACATTAAAACTAAAAACATAATTCACCCTTAAAAAAAGTCAATTTGTCTTAATATTCTTTCTATATATGAGCGTATGCCTGCATGAACTTTATTGGAAAGTGACATTATTAGCAAAAATCGTGTTTCACGTGATTATATTAATGGGGTTTTTTCTTTAAAGACCATTACTTCCATTGCCAATAAAAATTAGTTTAATTAGTTAAAAATTTAATTTATGACTATAATATCACATATTCGAATCACACTGATATGATGACTACATTGATGAGGATCTGTAAACGTGAGTTGTTGGAGGTTCCACACCTTCACTAGCATGTTTGGCTTCACCAGTGATATTAACGATTGCAGGGACTGTCGATTCACCGGTTTTTCTGACCTCATCTTCATAAGCCATTGGAAAGCAACGAACTCCACGGTTGTAATAAGAGATAATGAGTGTTGGTGTAGTAGCTCAGAGTGGATTTTGTTTGTTGAAGAAATGGCAATGAGAGATGAAAAAGAAATGATATAACAGAATCCAAACGATAAATTTATTGTTCCATTTGGAAGAGCTACTACTATATGGTACGCATTCGAATCATAATGTTTGATAGGTTGGTATTTCTCTAGTTCTTAATTTTTTTTTTAAATTCTATTTATTTATTTTGTTTTAGAAGGTGATAGTTTCATCAAAGAATGCTATTGAAGGGAGAGGTTTCGATAGAATGCTATTGAAAATCGTGTTTTTTAGTTTAATATGAAAACAAGTAGACGTAAAAATGATAAACCAAATGAATGTGGGGCGACAAAGACAAAGAACCAATATAACAATTATGAACAACATAAATAAAACACAATTGAATATAAAGAAATAAGGAGAAGAAAGTGCAAATTGGTCAATTATTAGTCCGGTCACCACCGACCTACATCTAGTCTCAAACCAATCCACTTGAATTTTCCTACTACTGATTGATTTGAGTACAGGTTGAGCAATTACAACTTCTTGATGTCTTACATCAAAAGCTTAACCATCTTACTTAAAAGGATGCACCTGACCTTTTTTTTCACAATCACTCAACTTAAATATTCTTTACATGGTAGCCACCTCAAGCTTTGTACTAACCCAAAACTAAGGCTCACTCCTTAGTTTGAAACTAGCTTACAAAAGAAGGACTTTCTAAATTTGTGTTTAATCACAAGACTAACTCTCAAAAGAGTGAATATACAAATTGGCGCATTAAAGAAAGCAATAGATAGGAAAGGGTAAGCTCAAGAAATGATTCTATGATAAAAGGATGTTCTCTTGGTTTGGATGAAGAAATGGAACCCAAAATGATTGATTTAAAGAATTTAAGTGATCAGCTAGCCATTGGACACATGATAATCGATTACCAATAACATGACAATTAATTATTCTGATGGTAATCAATTATGATAATTGAAGTTTTGTTTTTGTAAATCATTTTTTATATATCCTTAATACTTTAAGAGTTTATTTTATCTTCTCCTTACTTCCTATTATAGAATTTATAAGAACTTTCTATCTCAGTCCTTTTGAGAAGTCTTTTCTTGCTTAGGCCTTTCCTTTGGAGTCTTTATAGGTGCTAGGGGCGTTCTTGGTTTTGTGGCAATGGGATGCATCTCACGTACCACATAATTTAAGGCCTTCTTTATGAAATCATCAAGAGTTTAGGATGGCCTCTTTGCCAGAGACGGGGCAAAAGCTGACTTCTGCTGCAAAGTTTCAATGGCGATATAAAGTTGGATGAGTTATGTTAATCCTAGCACCATTAACGCTTCTTTGTAGAATCTCTTCAAAAACTCTTTTCACAAATCTAACTCACCTTGCTTGATTTGACCCAAGGTGTGGGATGTCCTTGGTACATCATTTGTTATGATGAAGTAATCACCAAAGGCTTCTACCAGATCATCCTAGGAATTAATCGATCCTGTGGGAAGACCCATGAACCAACTAAGAGCTTCCCCATCATACATTCTAGGGAACATTATACACATGATATCACTTTCTGCTCCTAAGAATGAAGACTTATTTGTGTAAGCATCTAAGTGCTTGCTTAGGTCAGTCTCACTGGTGTACTTCCCAATAGAGATTAGTTGTGGAGTTTGGAGGTATTTTGGAATTGAGATCTCCAAAAGGCGTCGAGTGAATGAAATGTTAAACTTAACCTAGCAAGCCGCTAGAAACTTTTAGATTTTGGTACCGGGTGAGTGACGCTCTGTCCAGTATGTGGGTTCCTAGTAATGCCCACCATATATTGGGATTTCAGAATAGTTTAGTGATGTTGATAACCTTATGGTAAGGCATTGCTACGAGGCCTAGCAGGTGAGATCTGTTGGTGGACTACCACTTGATTTTCTAATGGTTGATTCCAGCCCTCAATTCTTGTAATCTCATTCTTAGGATTTGGTTATGCAACCACTTCAAGTCTTCTTAAGGTTCGAGCCACTGATGCAAGGGATTCGAAGAGACCTAAGTTATATCTTAGAGGATGAGGCTCCATATGCGTGAAGTCATGCATTTCTCCCTCCATAGTATTTGGAGCTTGATAACTTGTGTCCGTAGAAATAATTGTGATAATGAGACTAATTTTAGTGGGTTCCATTGAGCGTGCTAATGATTTGTCTAGTGTGGGGGACAAACATTTTGGTATGGATACCAGGTATGTAGATTTCTATATTTTACACTAGTCTAGTGGAAATCCTGTATTTTGTTCTAAAGTTCATGGGAATCCTGAGGCCTTTGTACGATTCTATCCAACAATAATAGCCGATCTTTCATGTTGTAAGGAGAAATAGGGTGTGTAAAAATCTTGACGCTCAAGTTAATACCTGATAATTAATAACATAGCTTAAACGATGGGTTGATGAACATACCCCATACTAATAAATGAGTGGTATTCATAAAATTGTTGGTGCTTGTGTCCTACGTGACTCGTACCAGTACTTTTTTGTAAAAGACAAGAAAAGTTGTCATAGACACAAATTTTTTTTGACACCCTTGCAGGTATGGACCGATGTTTCCTATAGTAAATCTCCCAGTCTCTAATTGATATCAATTATCTTATCATTGGTTATTATTTATGAGATTGCCATTATGTGACTTATGTAGACACGAACTCAAGTACCAGTATGATTCCTCTAATACACGTATTGATATCTGACACAAATCAATTCCTTATTTAATTTTAATTTACTACACTATATTAATTATTTTTATTTAACATATTTTTCTCACATATGAATATTATTTAAATAAATAAATAAATTATTAGCCCTTTAAGATTCTAAATGGACAATTAATTAAGAATAAAATTCATCTACTCTTTTAAAAAGTTAAACAAGCAAACCGCTAACTAGAAACATAGGAAAGATATAAATAAAGGTGAAGAGCATCAAAGAAAGAAAGATTGGGCAACACAAATACACTACACACCTTGGCTTTGGTATTTCCTCGTCCCCTCCTACTATGACGACATAATCTAAAAGGGATATATGTACATTGATGTGAGACCCTCCTAAAGAGGCCCTTTCCCGAAGAGCCACCGTAATGAGAAAGACGCCGAAGCTACTTTTGTCCTCCAGTCAAGAGGTAATAATTCATCTGTGACATCAACTAACCAACCAACTCCTACATATGCATATTTTACAAAACATTTAGATGGCACAGGACAATGGTGGCATGCGGGTTTCCATTTGACGACGGCCATCGTGGGTCCTACCATATTGACGCTGCCATACGCATTCAGAGGGTTAGGGTGGACTTTGGGTCTCCTTTCGCTAACCGTCATGGGAATCGTCACCTTCTATGCCTACTACCTCATGTCCACGGTGCTTCATCGTTTTGAGAAAGCCGGTCGCCGCCACATCTGTTTTCGGCCCGTACTAACTACTCTCTCTCTTTTTTAAAATTTCTTAATGCATAATTAATAATTCTCACGTGTCACTGTTGTATTATAATGATATAAAAACTAATCATAATTATAATAAATTAGACTCTATTTTCCTCTCTTGAACCTGTCTCAGGCTAGCGGTTTTTGTTTCCCTTTCAATATGGTGTAATAACTTGTAACTTATAACTTATAACCCTTAACCGATAACTGGTTTCATATATACATGTTAGCCAAACATATAGTGAGTGTCGGTGTCCAATGTCCCAACAATCTGAATCAATGTGTATAACAACTAGTACATGTACTTCGTTGAGGGAAGTTTCGGGTTGTCCCTAGCTAGCTAGCTTGCTACGTATTTATATTGGTGACATTGATAGTTTTCCAACAAACTGTTTTGTGCTACTTATTCAATTTTACGATGGGGAGAAAAAGTGAAAAGCAGAGTACATAATTTACTATTGCTACGAGCTACCTAGTTACAGCGTCTTTATTTGAGTGTTTCAAACTATATAAAAAATCAATATTAATTTTTAAAATTTTTATTTTAATAATTTCATTTCTCTGAACTTAGGCGTAACCTTGTTTGAGTTTTTTAAATTGATTTAAATGGCAGTGTAACGTCCTAGGTTATTTTTGCATTTATTTTTATTCAACTGATTACATCTTACGATAAATTTTTCCTTTTCTTGAAAATTAATCGAGGTTTAGTGAAATAGCATTTATTTTTACTGACTTATTCAAGTGACAGCAGTCACAATTAGATTAAATAAATGAGATCAAGAAAGAAGAGCAAGTTAATCTAAGCACAACGGATGGGAGAAAGGGAATCAGGGCTTCCCGCTTGAGCAAGGCCCCTACTCGTCTGAGCGAGATTCCGGACTCTCGCTTGAACGAGATTTCTATTCGCTTGAGCGAATACCTTTCGCACATCGGATTGGGCAAAACATGCAAACGGACTCCCGAAAAATATCACTCTAAAATGATTCTGTTAACCAAAGAGTTGTCATAGCTACCATGAGAGCATATGTAAATGACAGTGATGTATTTTAAAATATAGATTTGCATCCGGTCCGGTCTTGGTTAAACACAACTAATAATAATACTCGGAAGTTCTTATACACACATATAACTCTATAGAGAGTCACTCAAAGTCACTCGGACCCTGGCACCGATCTCCCCCTTGGCGCGACTCCATGGCTCCTTCCCCCTCCCTGTCACTGGTTACTAAAAAAAAAGGGCAAGGGTGAGTGTTTGGCATTGTAATTAATATAGAATGGAACTTAACAAATATACATACATAATTATATATATACATCAAGCATCATTCGAAAGTAAGCATACCGAAACATAGTGTATTACATACAGTAACTATATTAACCCAACCAAGCAATTCCATCACATCCATCACGATCACAACTGACTCTCATACAATCTGACTCCTAGTATCCGGATACTAAAGGATTGGCCTTCAGCTGGGGGTCCTACTTGACACCCCGTGAACCCTGCTTGGTTCACCGAGTCCTGCTTGACTCTCCACCTCGACCACTGGGTCCTACTTGACCACTGGGTAGCTCAACTGGGCACGAAAACCACGGGAGCCGGAAATGAGGGGCTATCATATACCGTCGGCCATCCCACACCACATAGTCATTCAACAGTTTACCTTTCACATAATAATATCAATTCCTCATCACTCGGGTAGCCTGCTTGCTAACCCGACGTCACATAACACTGATCATTTCAACATTAGATATCACAAGATCATAACATGATAAACTCAACCACACCCGATCCTCCACTAATTAATGTACCCAGTCACACATGCACAAGCATAAACACACAACTACGTTTAGCAACATTTTCCTTAACCTGTTTACATTACCTCAATGACCTGAATAAGAAGCGAGTCCTATTCTAATTAATTATAACCCGAACACCCCCCTTACATTGGTTCTACGCTTCGATAATCTGCTCTCTGTGTCGATTCCTTCCTCTGAGCACTGGTTTCGCAGTCTCAACTCCGTCACTCAGTCTTCCGTTGCTTTACCTACTAGCTACGGATCATAAAGTACAGCTCGTCACTTCAACGCCCTTAGTTCATGGACTGCATTTGGGCTCACACTCACCGGAGGAGTGGAGAACAGCCTCGAATATAGCCATGCATGGCCCTTAACCGCCAAAGAATAAAAGGGATAAGGGAATCACAATTGGAACGGATCAGTGGACTCACCTTGAAGCCTCGATCACAGGAATGGGATTCAATTGAAGTTTAGACACAAATGGAGTCCCTCTCCAGCGCATGCAACTCAGTGTTAAGAGAGGAGAAAACGAAAGAGAAGGGGCAGACCAGCAGCAAAGGTAACTTGTAAATAATGAAGAGGGAAGGAAGAGAATCTCCTTATATATATATATAGCTCATGGGCAAGATCGTCTTTTCCTTTATTTTATTTGTATTCTTACTAAATTTAATCAATTTCACTATATTAAACTATTGCATAGTTATCAAATCAATTACACTTATTTATTCCCTCAACGTTTAATTATTCACAATTCTCTAATACTTCGCAAGAGTATAGGCCCAATATGAATATCGGCCCCCCGGTGTCCTAGCTTAGTGTTCATACCTCGGAAATTCGAGCTACAACCTGAGAGGTCGGATATCTCATCCGTGCTCACCTCTTGGTTACCTACACCCGTTGTTTCAGTCATTATGAGGTTAATCCGGGCTATGACCCCGTGTGAGGCGCTCTCCTCACATCGGTTGGACCAGACCACCTAGCCCTGCCCTCTCTTCTCCTACACTCCCGATCTTCAACTCCGCCTGCTCGTGCTTCTGAGACCGATCTCGACACCGGCTTTCTTGTCTCTGGCTCAGACAGAACAAATATTAAATAAAACTTCTAAAACATTTACTAATCATTTCCCATTTCTTATAATTCTCATTAAAACATCAGGGATGTTACAGGCAGGGTCGGGATGGATGTTCTACTTTGTGATCTCAGTACAAACCACGATCAACTGTGGGGTTGGCTTAGGAGCAATCTTACTTGCGGGACAATACCTTGAGGTTTTTATACATTTTACTTGTCTATTTATTACTTGTTATGCGATATCTATAAATTTCTATGCCTTTCCGTTATACTTAAGGAAAATACTAATAAATGTTCTTGTGTAAAAAAGTAAAACTAAAATTTTTTATTTAAAAATATAATTAAAATTTACTCATGATTTTTAAACATTTCATACATAATTTTAAACAAAAGATTTCTTATTTATCTTTCTTAAGCAATGTCCTCAGGATATTAATTAACAAGACTCATTAAAAAATATATCAAGTTCCATTATTGAGCTTTATTTTTTATTGGTACACAATTGCTTTGAAAATTTCAGATAAATATTTTATTTATCATTTATGGAAATATCGGTACACAACAAAGGTAGATTTTATATTTAAGTATTTTAAATAATTTTTACCATTTTAAAATTAAATTTAGAAGATAATTAATACATACTAATTATAACATAATTAGCATATTATATTATATATTTTTAACATTTAATATAACTTTTACTATCAGTTTCTTCTATCTATGATAAGTGCATTAAATGTTAAAAAGATAAGTATAATTGAATAGTTAATGTTGTCAAATTTTTTTAAATCCTAACATAAAAGTTTCTCTGATTAAAATGAATACATAAAAATATATGAAAAGCAGTAGTGAATATTTTTTATGTTTGTTGAATGTATTAAGATTAAAGATATGTTTAAATACATAACTTAATTAAGAACTTATGTAGTAAATTATTTTTAAATGAGAGGTTATACTAATTGATTATAAAACTTGTAGTAATAAGCTGAAAGTAACTTATTTAAATAAGTTTATATATGAAAATTATAAGTTATTTCTATAAGTTGTTTATAAATTCTTTTAAACTCATCTAATATATCTTGAGCTGTTAATTAAAACCCTTATGTATAATAAATAAATAAATAATAATTAAAACACCTATTGTTATATATATGTGTGTTTATTTATGAGAAAAACACAAACACAGTTGATTCTTAACATAAAATTCAAATATTTAAATAGTGAAATAGGGTTTCAATAATCAATCACAACCATTATCCCTTTTTTTTTTACTGTTTTTTTAAATGATGAAAAAATTAGGCTCAATAATTGTAACATCCTGGATGTTTGATAAATTGGAAGTAAGATAAAATATGTTTTGGGGTGTAAAATACTAATAAATAAAGGAAGAAAGTGGAAAATAGAATTTTAAATGGAATTTCAAGGAAAATAGAATCAGGGACCCTGACGCGTAGTGTGGCTGTGGCGCGTAGTGTCAGGTGCGAATTAGTGAGCTGACGCGTAGCGTCAATGGGACGCATAGCGTCAGCGTCGCGATCAACTTTTATAACTGGGCATGCAAAACAGAATCAGAAAACACCATTTTTCCTTCTCCCCTCTTCTCTTGCGTGATTTTGCCCAAGTCATGGTGGGAGCTTGTGAATCCTTGGGTTTGGACCTTTAAAGGCTAAGGTAAGCACTTGGGAACCCCTAATTTCATGGTTTCTTTCTCCTAACCTTTGCTTTCTCTCTCTACCCGAACCTAGCATGCATAATTGGGAGTTTGATTCTTGAGTTAAGGGGTAGTTAGAACTTGTATGAGGGCCTTAGAGCATTGGGTATAACAAGAAGTTAATGGATTTCATGTTCCTGCGCTTGTAGGTTCAAATTTAAGGATCAGAGCCCGTCCGATGTTATGGGTCTTGGAAACGGGGATCGGAAGCAGAAATGGTGAGTTGACAACTTAAGATCGAGGTTCAGAGTTATTTAAGGATTATGGGTTATGGTCTTGGTAGTTATAATATTTATTAAAGCTTCTTTAAATTTTATTTTAGAGTTTTAAGGATTTCGAAGGAACTCGACAGTCGATTGGAAGCTGTGGAAGGCTTGGAATCGAGGTGGGGGGGTATGTTGGGTTAAGGTTAATGTAGAAATTTATTTACGCTTCTAGCGTATAGGAAAAGGGTATGTTATAGCCACTATGGGTGAATTAATATGTTTTAATGATTATGCGATAAATGATGAAAAGTTAAGATGGAAAAGAATTTACGAGTTGAGAATTTGCACAACAAAAGTAACTAAAAGAAAGAAAGAAGACGATATGGGAAAAAGGGAATGAATTAATAGGGGTAAGGAAATATTATTCATGTCGACAACTATGAAATGGAGGAATCATATTATAAACTATATGAATTAGATTAGAAATAATTTATCCACAAATGATGTGTATTGTGTGTTTTGATGTAGTTGAAAGATATCTCTAGGTAATGAGTGATGAGAAACCGATAATCAAAAAGGGAAGAATCATAATTGATGATACATAGCAATATTGATGAATTAATAAGACTATATGAGTAGGTAGGAAGTCATACGTTTAATGATTGGGATGTGTGATGAGACAATTTATAATTATGAATTTTGATGAACCATGGAAGCATAACTTGTGAAAGCCGAGTTATGTGGCTGTCTTGCGAGGTGAGTATATACCAGCTCCTGATATTTACACATGAGACTGATGAGATTTAGTTGTGTTAATAAAAGTTGTGACAGTATGTTGATGAGTTAGCAAGTCGGCTATCCTGTGTGGTAAACACATGTCAGCTTCTGACATTTATGTGTTTGACTAATAATGCTTTAATTATATTAAGTTGTATATTATGGATGAGATACCCTGTATACTGTTGAAGGCGGAGAGTGATCGCCGGTGCGTTGCACGGTCAAGGAGCGGCTCCTGACAGGCTTCCAGTAAAGGAATTGTATGCTTATGCTATATGATTGATTATGTGTGATGGCATTATATTGATGGGCTTGACAAGTCGGTCACCCTATGTTGTGAGCACATGTCAGTTTCTGACAGTTGCATATGATAATTGTAATGATATACCATGATGTAGGATATATGATATATGATTATGTGGTGAAGGACGACTGACAGTATATGTTACCCTTGCTTTTGGCTTCCGTGGTCAAGTCGGACCCAGTTAAGCTACCCAGAGGTCTATGACCCAGTGGTTGAGGGGGAGCCAAGTCGGGCTCGGTGAACTAAGTCGGGTTCACGGGGTGTCAAGTCAGACCCCAGCCGAAGGTCGATCCTGTTAGTATCTGGATACTAGGAGTCCATTATATATGAGAGTCAGTTGTGTTTTACACTCATTGACTGATATGTATGTTGTTGATGATACTTATGATATGTAAACCATATTGATGAATTGAAATGATAGTGGTATAAATAGAATCAATTGATCATGATATGATAATGATGATATTGGTTTAGTCTAATCAACTTGATCATATAGTATACCATTAGAAACAGTAAGATAAGAGAGGATGTAGAAAATAATTACTAATATTAGCGGATTGCACCTAGAAGCGTAACTATGTCATACTTTTCCTAGCTTTGATATTAACTTCTGTATTAATTCTTAATTCTAATCACTCACCCCCCTATATTGTGGTTTTAGTGATTGATGCAGGTATGGATGCACACCACGGAGGCAAAGCTAAATGAGGCCAGGGGTATGGAAAATGGAAGAAGAAATGCTTAATTATGTATTGGTTGTTGATTTGCAAAGTGTTGATTCGTGTTGTTATGTGAGTATAAATACATATTGATGTAGTATTATAGCATTTTCTTATGTTGTGTGTTATGTGGCACAGAGTCACTAAATGAGTGCATGATATGGGCGGGTCTCATTATATATGCGTGAGTGTATATTGAATTATTGATGGTGATGATTGTTCTATTTGTGTGTTTTGATGAATTGAGGCACGGAGCCAACGATGCGTGATTGTGGAATGCTATTGGCAGGTCATGTTATGATGCATGAATGTTGTGTGTGAAATGGATAATGAGATAATGATAGATTATGAATTGATTGGTGATTTGATTGAATTAGAAGTTATGCATTTAGTGAATAATTATGGACTTAAGGAACCGAATATGTGATTTTGAGACCCGGTGGGTTTCGAGACCCTCAAAGGGTGTCAATAGGTTCTCTAAGGTAATTAGAGTTTGTGTGTGTTGGCCTTAGGCCATTTGGAACCCATTTAGGGTGTTTGGTGTAAGGGTTTTGCACCAAGATGGGTTAAACTGCATTTTATGCATATCTTACGTATACGTTGGAATTTTGGTGAACGGTCAGTGCCAACAGTTCCGGAATAGGGAAAACATATGGCCTGTGAAGTTTCGTGGCAATCGGATCTAAAACGGGCCATTTGGGTAGGTTAGAAGTTGGCCGGTTGGCCTAAATTATGTAATAGCATCAGGTGCTGTTACTGTCATGCCCACGCTACGCGTCACGCGTAGCGTGAGGTGCGCAGCAGAGGGCTGACACTACGCATGGGGCTGGCGTGCAGCGTCAGGCCCCTGTCTCAGGTTTTTGTTTTCTTTTGATTCAAATGGTTTTGAAGACTTATAAATGGATTACTTAAATGAATTCTTGGTACTTTTTATTAAAAATACGTATCTTATAATTAGTGAGTAATTCAATTATTTAAATGCGAAAAATTTATTATGAAAATAATTAAAAGTAATAAAAATAAATGTAAATTGACGCAGGTCGTCACAATAATTCATGACAATCATCATAGAACTTTTATATAAAGAAAAATTTTAGGCTCAATAATTCATGACAATCATCATTATCATTATATATACTAAATTTTTTCTACAAAGTGTACTACACGCTTCTCTCATTTTTTTCATTCTTTCAAAACCTGTTTATTTATCATCTAAATTTAACCGTGACTATCTCTTATTTAATTTATATCATTATTGACCTTTTATATTTTAAATTATTTAGTTAATGTTTTTATATGTTTAATGCAATAGTTCTTAACATAGCAACAAAAATTCTTATTTAATTATAGATGTATTTACTAACTAGAGAAAAATAAAAATATATTGTTAATTAAGTTTCTCGCAAAGTAAGCAAAAACTGTTTGAAAATTTTAAGAAAAATGTAATTAATATGTAGTTAAAATAATAATATATATACATATATATATATATATATATATATATACACTTACAATTAAAAAAAAAGTGAGGAATATTTTTTTGTAAAATATTGCTTATGAGCTAAAGGAAATATTGCTTGGAACTCATTCATGATGGAGGGCTCTTAGCCTAAAGCTTGTCAAAGTTCCCTTTGAGTACCATACCCAGATCCATTTGCCCATAGAAGACCAGTTGGTAGGCTCATCTATTTAACTAACACTAGGCCAACATACATATGCAGGATCCAACTTGTGCTTATTTTCTACTGCTACTAAGGTCATTAGATATATTTAAAGAACAATCTTGGTTTGGGACTTCACTTTGCCAGGGATTCTAAGCCATAGGTCTTTGGTTTTAGTGACTCAAATTGGGCTAGATGTCCTATCATAAGGAGGTCAATTTCAAGCTATTGTTTTTTGCTTAAAAAATCTCTCATTTGCTAGAAATTCAAGAAGCGATCAATTATTTCAAGGTTTTCCATAAAGACAGAAAATTGGGTCTTGGGAGATGTTATTTGAGTTATTGTGGATCATTTATCTTCTTCGGGATCTCAACATCACCTACACCAAATTTGTTGTCATTTTATGATAACCAAAGTACTAGACACCTTGCTACTAATGTTGTCTTTCATGAAAGGACCAAATGTGACATCCCGGTCACTGTTGAGGGCGGGGAGTGATCGCCAGTGCATAGGCACGAACAAGGAGCAGCTCCTGGCAGACTTCTAGTGGGAGGGACACATGAACGAACCGAATACATACCAGAATGAGAGGGGTCCAAAGACTGTATAGGTATGGGACTATAAAGTCGAGGATGGCTTAAAGAAATGAATTTGTACTACCTATACCAACAAATGCATTAGCCTTTTCGGTGGCCTATCACTTAAGAACTACAAAGTTAAGCGTGCTTAACTTGGAGTAATTCTGGGATAGGTGACCTCCTGGGAAGTTCCCAGGAAGTGTGTGTGTGTGAGGATAAAGACATACTGGAAAGGTCTCGTGTTGGTTTGTGGGGAGAGTCATTCATTCTTGAAAAGCGGCTAGGGCGTTACAGTGGTATCAGAGCCTAGCCTCTCCTAGTACGGTATGGTTCCCGGACGAACCAGGCGGAAGCTGGTGGGCATGTGACATCCCGTTCACTATTGAGGGCGGGGAGTGATCGCCGGTGCATAGGCACGGACAAGGAGCGGCTCCTGGCAGGCTTCCAGTGGGAGGGACACATGAACGAACCGAATACATACCAGAATGAGAGGGATCCAAAGACAGTATATGTAACACCCTAGAGCCAACTTGAAAATCCCAAGATAACCTTCACCATATAAAATCTCTTCACAACCTGATTCCAGAGGTTACTGATACATCAGAGTGTGAAACTTTTTACATAACTAACTTTATTTTATTATACATAATATCAGAGTCTCATACATATTATATTTTACAACAGGCACCTAGATCTTATAAAATATAAAGATGTAAAGTACCAAAACATAGCATACACATAATACAACCATAGTAGTCACGCAAGCAAGCATCAACATCAAAAGCCTTCATAATTCATCCATATTAAGCATCATCCACTTTGTCACATGTCTTCCTGATTAACCACTAAAGGGTTACCACAAGTAACAGAAAGAGTGAGATAAAATATCAAATAAATAGAAATTAAATTAGAACATACACAATCACAAGTAGGATACTATGCGATGCAGATGCCAAACAAGTATTTTGTATTATATTTATATTAATATTTCCATTCTCTATATGAATGAAAATGCATGATGGATCCATTCTGGTGGTAACATCTGCAGTGATTTCCAACAATAACATTTTTACAGATATCCAACCGATACCGCACCCCATAATGCAACACCAACATCGGATAACAATACAATCATATCAATAACAAGTGTTGTGGGACCCCCCTTAAGGACACACTGCTCAGCCCTTAAGACGGTCGTGGTATAAAACCACCGCAGAGGTCTGTTGCTTAACAGAACGCGTTCCCCCACCGGGAACCCCCTCAAAGAACCCCCCTGCGGATTCTTTGAACGACCAATGCATATGATGCATGAATGCATTAAAGTATTAAATTCCTTTATATAATTAATTTTAACAATAAAATTATCATTAATTCAAAGAATATGAAAACACATTTTCCATAATATTTATTAATAATCCAAACCATATGGAAACACATTTTCCATATTATAGTATTCATTTAATATCATACTCCAAAGAAGATGGAAAACACATTTTCATAATATAAAATTATGCTGCTAAAATAATTTAAAAACAAGAGTTTTCTTCCTTTAAATATGTTTAAATAAACTTCTGAATTTAATTTAATTAATTATATTTTTTTTATTTCAAGATAAAGTCTATAGGATAATAAAAACCCAATAATAATAATTCTGATTTTTATAAAAAAAATTATTATTTTAAGTTTTTAATCATAATTACAAAAATGCCATTGGTCTTATTTACAAAAATGCCACATTCTAATTTATTTACAAAAATACCACCGCTTCTGATATATTTACAAAAATGCCACCGCATGTTTTTATTTACGAAAATGTCACCGCTTCCAGTTTTTAACACCGGTTGAAAATATACATTGTTAATGGGTCTGATTCTGCAAAATGAAAACAACAGCTCTGTTCTTGCTGTTTTTCTCATTTTATTTCCAAATTAAACATGCCAATTGATTCTAAATCATTATACAACATAAAAACATATCATATATCATATTCCAAACCAATTAACATTAATTTTACAACTTAATTCATATTAAATTAAAATCTAATTATATGGGTTTTTAAACCATTAATCAATTAAACAAGCAATTCTAACTTAAATTCTATGTATTTAATATCATATCTCCTCTTTCTTACCTCAATTGAAGATCCCTAAGCTTTCCTTATGCCAAACTCCCTTGTATCTCCTCAAATCTTCAATTGAAAATGGTTTCTAGGATTTCAAAATTGAAGGCCTTAGAGTTATAGAAACAAAGGTTTGAAGGTTTGAATTAGAGGATAATGAAGGATAGAAGGATTTGGGTGATTTGAATTAAAGAAAACTGAAGTGAAATGTCCTTTATATAGGCAAAGAAAGGCGGTGGAATGAGGCGGTGGAGGAAGAAGGTAGAAGCCTCAAAGGAAATATCAGAGAAGATTTTTCTTCTCTTTTCATTTTCTTTTTCATTTTTTTTATAGCAGGTTCCTTAATAATTCTACATTTTATTATCGCATTTTATTTCCGTTTAGTCTCATTTTAAATCCAATTTATGAAATAAAAATATCCCTGTAACCGGAATAAAATTTCCTATTTTTTAAGATTTATTTCTTATTTTTCTAAGAAACTTAAATTTTTCACTGCTCAATTACCGATTCAAATTTAATTAAATTTGGGCTGTTACAGTATAGGTATGGGACTATACAGTCGAGGATGACTTAAAGAAATGAATTCGTACTACCTATACCAACAAATGCATTAGCCTTTTCGGTGACCTATCACTTAAGAACTTCAAAGTTAAGCGTGCTTAAGTTGGAGTAATTCTGGGATGGGTAACCTCCTGGGAAGTTCCCGGGAAGTTCCCGGGAAGTGTGTGTGAGGACAAAAACATACTGCCTCAAAACTGATTGCTAGTTTTTCATAGAGAAACTCAATTGTTAAGTTGTCACATGTGAAGTCTTGTACTCAAACTAATGTTTCCACAAAACCTCTTAGCCTTGTACCCTTTCATTCTTTAGTATCCGACCTTGGTATGGTGGATATTTTCCACCCTCTGGCTTATGGAGGTATTAGATCATGTTGAGTCATCCTCACAACACAATTAGAGTAAGTGTGAGTTAGTTATTCTTTTTGTTACAAGAGTTATGTTAGGGTATAATCAAGTGTAGCTTAGTTTTGGCGCACTTCCCTTTTCTTTATATTTAAGCTCGTATCCTTGTCTTTCTATCGATGAAGAATTTCAGTTGCATTCATTCAATTTAGTTCAAGCCTTAATAGTATCAGAGCTCTGATGATCAAAGCTTTGTTGCCTCTTTCTACCATGGCATGAGGTCCTCAAGGAGATAATTGTTGTATAGGAACCCCAGAGTCAGATAGTGGAAACACATAGGATTCCCAACGTAATTTGTAAAACAAAATGTTTCAAAACATCACGTACAACAAAATGTGTTTTAGGATTACGTCTTATAGACGTGAGATGAGTTTCTCTATCGAAGTAATCTTAGCTTCGTATTTCATGAGTCCACACGAGCACTCTCACCAGAAGCTGAATCTCTGAATACTAGTTTGAAAATACTCTCACTAGTGCATTTTGGGCCTATAAGCACGGTTATTTTGGGCCTTTAAACACGGTTCCAGAACCGTGCTTGTTCCCAGCGTGATGGAAAGTTAGCACATTTTAGCACGTTTTTGAACCGTGTTTAAAAGTGGCACCTATAAGCACGGTTATGGCAGAACCGTGCTTAAAAAGCTCAGATCCATTCATCCATTCGACAGATCCATTCGTCCAGGTTAAACAATTCACCCAACCTCATTCGACCAAAATTTCAAAACACCGTTTGTTTAGGCTCTAGAGCAGATCTGCCATAACCGTTTGTTTAAGCTCTCGACCTCTTCATTGGTAACATATCTCCAAAGACAACCTTGCTGATCCCATCTGACAACTAGAAATTGACAAGAGAAAGAGAAAATTAAAAAATGGAAAAAAAGGAGAAAAGAAAGAAATGTTATGATATGATACCTGGTGGGAACGATGGGCGGAGGAAGGAGGAGCTTTTAAACTCATTACAATTCCTAACAAATAAATAATAATGAAAATGAGGGGTAAAAATAGAAACCTGTATGTGCGTGAGTAGATGACCAACATCAAGGGGGAGCACGAATGGAAACCTTCGTAGAGAGAAAGAGGGAAGAAGAACACCTTTTTATTTTAATGGAGGGAGGAGGAAGAAGAGGAGGGAAATGAAACAACGCTTAAGTTTTCGAGAAAATGACCCTATAAGCACGGTTCCCCTCAGAACCGTGCTAATAGCTCAATTATTTTACTACTTTTAAGCACGGGTCCCTTCCAACCGTCTTCGTATCTAGCCTTTTAAGCACGGGTCCCTCACAACCGTGTTCGTAGGTTTTTAAAAAAAATTTAAAAAAATAAAAACACCTTTAAGCACGGTTCAAAGCAACCGTCCTTATAACTCTTTCAGAAAAAAAAATTTAAAAAATTTTTCCAGTCTTTAAGCACGGTTCGTTGCCAACCGTGCTCGTAGCTCTAGTTTTAAGCACGGTTGCCAGTCAACCGTCCTCGTATGTGACACCTTTAAGCACGGTTCAAAGCAACCGTCCTTATAACTCTTTCAGAAAAAAAATTTAAAAAATTTTTCCAGTCTTTAAGCACGGTTCGTTGCCAACCGTGCTCGTAGCTCTAGTTTTAAGCACGGTTGCCAGTCAACCGTCCTCGTATGTGACTTCAAAAATTTCAAAAATGCCACCGCCTTTTTTTTAGCACGGTTTTGACATAACCGTGCTCGTATCCTGTCCTCGTATCCATTTTCTGCACTAGTGTCTGCCCTCACCATAGTTACAAAAATGTGTGTGTTTTCTTTTCTTTTAAGCAGTAGTCTATGAACATCTCATGCTCTATATATAAGCTTAGGTCTGACTTGATGAGCTTTCTATAAAGATTGGGCTCCCGACTTATTCTGAATGAGTTAGCCTCAATAGTTTTATTTTAGTCCAACTAAAATAAAAACTATCATATGGTGAGTCTACTCTATGCGTGTGACCCTATAGGTAAAATATTCGATCATATTAATTATAAACTATTTTATTATTAATATAAAATAAGCGCCACATTTAGCAATGCATCCCTATGTCTGAATATTATTTACATCGACGTAACTTATAAGTGATAATTATTTTATATTCCTTTTGTCACAATATCCAATTAGGCTCAAGGCATAAACATCACCATCCTTGTATGACTTCATTTTACTTGATACCATAGAAGACTTTACCTAAATAAATATTTACTATTTATTCTCCCTAGCATGGTCATGTATTTCTTTAGTCTTACTTCATCAAACAGCCCATAGATATCACTCATGTCACATAGGAGAGACAAATTTCATCTACATCACTTACATATCACTTATATCTCTCTATATTATTTGTTCATTATGTAATCACACCTTTATGGTCATCTTATTATAGATGACATTTGATTGTATTAAAATAATAAACTTTTCAAGTAGGAATCGTATAGTGACTTCGGAGGTCGAAGGACTACATATATCATTATCACAGTGAAAACTGTTTATGACACTCATGTAATGATCCATGCATTGTTCTCGTGGCAGGTCTATTCAGTATAGCATTACTCTTAATGTACACCGTGTGTTGACTTGATATTTTTCGTATCCATGATATGTGAAATCAGATTATCAATACCTTCATACACTAGTCTTAATGTATTTACATGTACACATGTAAATATTTGACTAGGGGCATTTTAGAAATAAATTTAAAATAATTTTAAAACTGACAAAATTTATTTTATTTATAAATACAAAATAATACATTAGAAACATAATAGCTCGTAATGCATATACCAACAATCCTTCTAGCAGCGGCGCTATCTTGACAAACGAAAGTGATTGTTCTCAGAATCCAGTGTCACCATTTTTCATTCACGTGGGTGAGAATTCTACAACTATACTTGTTACACCTGTTCTAATAGGTAACAAATTATATAAAGAAAACTATTAACACATGTTAATTTTCTTTCACTGTTAGTATAATTAAAAATCAAGTCTCATGGAACTATGCTGACATACTAAAAAAGTTTAATGGTTTTGATACTATGGTAAGTTAATGGTCTTTCTAACCATGTTTTAATAATTTAAATTTGGGTTTTTGGCTTTTTATTTTTATTGTGACAGATTCTTTACTCTAATATTTCACCACATGGATCCCTGAAATTATACGAGTTTACAGCAATGGTGACAGGGATAATGATAGTTTTATCTCAGCTTCCAACTTTCCATTCCCTGAGACACATCAACTTGTGTTCATTGCTTCTCAGCTTGGGCTACTCAGCTCTTGTGGTTGGTGCCTGCATTCATGCGGGTAATGCCAACTATTTACCCTTACATTAATTTTAACGTTTTTAATGGATCATGGATACTGATATCCTTGATTTTTCTTTTGTGCTATATACAAGCACCCTAAGTACATATATAATGGATAATGACATTACTCATAATTGAACATGATCAATGATCCTTTTATCCCATTAACTAATTGGAAATTGCTGCAATTAATAAGTCAATTATTTTTAACTAGGAGTAGAAACATTTGGCTGACGGAAAATGTTAATTTGTTTCTCTTGCGTGGATAATCATAATATCAGATAGTACTTAGCATAACGGAGATATGACATTTGTAGATATAATTCATATAAATTTTATGACAATTTTTAATTAACGAGCTAGTTTCTAGTTTATAAGATAAGTTAAACAGTTAAATTTATATTATCAAATATGATATTATAGTCTGATTTGGTCTGAATGTTAAATATTCAGTAATGTTTAATTCCAGGAAACATATTAAAATATCTCACGTCAATTAAAAATAAAACATGTGCACTCTTAATAAAGTTTATGATAATTCTCAAACTCATAAATTAACTTTATAAAATGAATAGATTTCTAGTTGAAATGTTTCAACCTACTTCATTTACTTTCAATCATTTGGCAGGTACATCAAACAATGCTCCTCCAAAGGATTATGCCTTGGAACATAAGAAATCTGAGAGGGTTTACAGGGCCTTCACTTCCATCTCCATACTTGCAGCAATATTTGGGAATGGCATAATACCTGAGATACAAGTACCCATATATATATAGTTCAAAATATTTTTAAAAAAATTGATAAGATAAACTTCAATACAGTAAAAACCATTATTTGACAAATGCTTCTTGACCTTACTTTGGAAAATATAATTTTGAGTATAGGCCACTCTTGCGCTTCCTACAGCTGGGAAGATGGTAAAGGGCCTAGGAATGTGCTATGCTGTAATTGGCGTGACATTCTACTCAATTGCAGTTTCTGGATATTGGGCGCTTGGAAACAAGTCTAATTCAAACATTTTTAAGAGTTTGATACCAGATGATGTACCTGCTTTGGCTCCAACTTGGGTCCTAGGCCTTGCAGTTATTTTTGTTCTTCTCCAACTCTTTGCCATTGGCCTGGTAAGCTCATAAAGTTCTCCCTTGTGTTAAAAGGGCCATCAACCATCAACCCCTGTTATGCTTTGGTATAGGAAACATTCTATTTTATTTTCTGGGTAAATTGTTTTTTTTTCTGGTATAATGTTTGTCTCAACATATCACAGGTGTATTCTCAAGTGGCTTTTGAGATAATGGAGAAAAAGTCAGGTAATGTGAATGAGGGAATATTTTCCAAAAGAAATTTAATTCCTCGCCTAATTGTTCGAACAATATACATGATTTTATGTGGGTTTGTGGCTGCTATGTTACCATTTTTTGGAGACATCAGTAGTGTGGTTGGGGCTATGGGTTTCATCCCTCTGGATTTCATTCTGCCTATGCTTCTATATAACAGGACATATAAGCCTCCAAAATCATCCATCATTTATTGGATTAACATAGCAATTATGGTGGTCTTCACAGGTGTAGGAATAATGGGTGCATTCTCTTCTGTAAGGAAATTGGTTCTTGATGCTAACCAATTTCAGCTATTTGACAATGATGTTGTTGATTGAGCAAATGGAACCATAAATTATGTGCAAACATGAATTTGTTTCCGTAACGCGGGTCTTCATAGTCAAGAAAATGCCACGAAGTTGACTGAATAAAAAGCTTGGCTCATGGAGCTTGTACGTTGTACTATTCAACGAGTGTGTTTGTTGTTTAGTATACATTCGAGGGGTGATTGTGATTCAATTCATGTAACATTCCGAATCTTGTTTAGTGAGAGACGACTTAAGTTATTTTTTCTTAGTTGGAGAATGATCGTTATATGATATGTTTTGTTTACTAAAATGAGTCTTAAAAGTTTGTAAAATTAAAATTAAAAAATTATTTAAAAATAATTAAATTAAAAATAAGTAAAAACTCACTTTCACATTTTTTATTGAATAAGTTTTGTTTTTCAAGTTTACTTTTAAAAATTAAAAATTAAAAACTTGCAACCATCCCGAACGGACCCTAAGTCTTGATTAGTTTTTAGTGTTTAATTTTTTAAAAAAACAAAATTTATTTTTAGTCTTTAGTTATATGTTTTAGTTTTTATGATTTTAAAATTTTGAGAAGTTGTTACAAAACTTTCATAATTTTAATATCAACTATATTATACATAAATAACAACGTTAATATAATGGCGGTGGTGGTAATGATGACGGTGATGTTGGCAATAATGGTGGTGGTGATGACGACAACGACAATGGTGATAGAGGAAATGGTGGTGGGGAGGTTGGAAGCAGTGGTGACGATAGTGGTAGTAGAAATAATGGTTTTAGGGTGATTATAGTGACAGGGGTGATTGGGTGGCAGTGATGGTTCTAAGCTAGTTGTGGCAATAACGATGTTAGTGGTGGGGGTGACAGTGATGATGGCAGTTGCAATGGTGGTGGTGATCGATAATGGTTATGGTGGTGTAGATGGTGGTTGTGATGGTGGTGGAGGTGGGGGTGGTTTAAAGTTTAGGCTTTAGCATTTAGGATGATATGATGATGGCGATGGTGGTGACAAGAGGAACAGTAGCGATGGTGGTAGTTGTGGCTTTAAGCTCTTGGGTTAAAAATTTATAAAACTAAAAATAAATAAATAAATAATTATTTATTATTTTAAATATGACTAAAAACAATTTTAAAATAATGAGTTAAAACTCAATTTAACACTATTTTATTATTAGACAAGTTTAATTTTAAACATACTTTTAAAAATTAATAACAAAAAACTCATATCCCATGAACTAGCTATTTCTTTGTTTTAATTATAATTTCTCTTCACATAATTTTTGTATGTTAAATTTTGATTTACTATCAAATCATTATTTCACTTTGGTCAACAACATTCAATATTCTAAGTCAAAGGCTTTTTTTTTGTACTTGACAAAATTTCACGTTGGCCTTTGTTTGAACTGATATAATAAATGGCTATAAAAAACCAATGCGGCAAGTGATCTCATTCGAGTTGGGCCCAGTGATAATGTTTTACATTTGGGCTGTTCAACCAAAAAAAATCCTGACGTAATAGCATAAAATAAATAAATAAATGGTCAGTCTTGGAACCATAGGATCTGTGGCGCAATGGTAGCGCGTCTGACTCCAGATCAGAAGGTTGCGTGTTCGATTCACGTCAGGTTCAGATTCTTCTTTTTTGGACCAAAAAAATACCCATAGAGACACATAGAAGATTTTCAGCCACTCTTGTACAGTATGAAATGTTTGCATGTCTTTTGAAACTAGTTTGGGATACGAGGACCTGGAGAGCAAAGTCTGGATCAAATTCTGGAAGTTAAGAGGAAGCTGAGAGGATCATGCAAAGCAACTCAGCGTGTGATCATTGTGGAGGATTATACATGTATTCAGAGACTGTCGTTTGGCTATAAATCTATGGTCAGTGTGTATCAGGAAAATAAACAAATTCTTAAATGAACCTTTGATGGAATGGATTGATCTCAACTTAAAGGGAAACATGGGTAGAGATAGTTCTTGGGATGGCCTAAAATTTGGGTTTATAGATGTCATGCATTATGGAGATGGAGGGATGGGGAGAGTTTTGAGCAAAATTTTAGAAAGCCAGAACATCCTAACAAGTATATCTTAATTAATTGCGCCATTATAATATGATATGTATTGGAAGTTCCATATGACATATCTCAAAATATACAATGTGACTTAAATGCCAATTAGGTTATTTCTCAAAATTGAAGTTGGCCCCTTTAAGATGTCTATTTTTGAGCAAGCTCCTAATAGGATTAGACAATTAGTGTTATATGATGTTTTGGGACTTCATAGTTATAGACTTGTAATAGTATGCTTTTTCTAACAAAATTTGGGTCTTCTAGCCAATCTTACTCAAATAACTTATTTATCTTAAATTTAGGTTGTTAGTGTATGCTTCCTGATTTGATTGAATGACTTTTGACTAGACATAAGAGATTTTTGGTTGAAAGACCTCTGAATAGGCGAACAAGGCTAATGTCCTTCAAGTTTTTGGTCAACATTTTTTGACAAAAGCAATGTTGTACAGTACATGACATTTTGAGTGTTGATTTAATCCTACGATGGGTTGTTGTGCATTTCTGCACGGGAATCAAGGCACGTAATGGCTAACAAGAATTCTATAACCAGTTAGGAAAAAAGTTGCCAATTGTTAGTTATTAAATTGTGGAGGGCGTTTTTGTAAAACCACGTTCCGGGTTGGTGTAGGGAGCCATTGTGGAATGCATAGACAAAGAAATCAAAGGGAGGTAAACGTGAAATTGGTCCTGGAATTACAAGAAGCAAACAAAAATTGCAGGGGTGCTCTCTCCAATTGTGCGTGTGAAGAGGTTGTGGAAGAAATGACAAATGAAGTCTTTGTTCAAAACATGAGAGGGTGGAGGAATTATAGAAATCACAAGCACGAAGGGTAACATGCAGAGCATTAAACACAAAGAAGACACAAAGGCACATGAGTGGGAAGGAAAGATGAGGCTCATATGCAAAGAAGAGAGACAAAAGGGACACGTGTGATCCCCCCCCCCCCCCCCCCCCCCCCCAAAGGGACACAGGGGTGCAATGAAACATGGAGAGAGATAGGAAATACAAAACTATGAAATTTACATTAAACTCCCTCACTCACTCAACCAATTGTCATTTCGCAATCAAGATCGTCCACTTAATCAATAGGCCACAAACTCCCACACTCACATGGTCAACTTTTATCTGACAAAAGTTGACCAAAAACTTGGAGGAAATTAAAATTATCTTGAATAGGCATCTAAAGATTTTGGGGCTATAAATTTCTTATTAATAAAGATCGAGACTTTGGCAAGGACTTATTCGATGGAAGATGACCTAAAGATTTTTTCAGTTTGACTTCAAACATTGTAAATTGTCTTTTAAGACAAGAAAAATAAGTGATTCAACCATGTTTTCAAGACTTCTCAGCTCTAGCCTTCATAAACCTTTTAACATGTCTTGTTCGACTAAATACTAAAGAAGTATTGGACTTTATCCTCTCATTAGTGACTTCTTTTATCATTCTAAACCTAACATTGTAAACGTCTGCTAGTACACCTCATTAACTTAGTGAATTGGCACATCCAAAGATTTGTACTTGTCCTTAATTATGAAAAACAAAAAAGAAGAAAAATTTATAAGCATGTCCAACCAAAACTAATAGGAAGCATTTCACATGGGATAATATTTTAAAACAACCCATAACAAATATCTTCCATAAAAATTATCGCCATAACAAGCACGTCTATATTTATTACCATATTACACCCAAGACCTAAGGGTCAACTGCAACAATTACATTACTCCTCGTTTTTATTATTTGACCTCTTAAAAAAATATAATTAACATTCTTTTTATTCATCTTATTTATTAATATGTTATTTTGTTATACTTAATATTATTTTCTTAATTAATATCTTATTGATTTAAATAAAAGTTAAGAGAATAATTAATTAAAAACATTTAATTTTTTTCTTAAAATTTTTTAAAAAACTATATTTTTAAAAACAAATCAAATTTCTTAAAAAAAAAAACCGAAAGAAGTATATATGTATACAATCGAATTGCACTTCCCAACATACTCGAAATTAAGGTAATAAAATAAAAACCCATTTTCCATTATTTAATTATACACGTACCCCACTTCCCACCTGTTCTCATTTATTTTTATACACATACATATTACTTTTTAAAAAAATTATCATATGAATCACACATGATTGAGTAGGGCAAAAAATATTAAAAGAATCAAAGCTTATCTGTAACTGAAATATCTCTATTTGACCAATATTTAGGTCTCGAAACTAAGGGCAATATGAACAGCATTAGAAAAAATAGAAACTTCCCCACATGGATTTTATGGCCCATATATGTTGAACGTGAAAAGCTTATAAGATGTACACAGTAACCCTTTTTTCTGGTCACTAGTCATCACTAACGCGTTTGTTCCTTCACCAACCATTAGAAAAGCGACCAAAACGTCACTCTCCATCTAATCCTCTCTCCTATTTATTTCCTTTTTACCTTACATATCCACGCTTAATCATCTCATTAACTTCTAATCATATAATACAATTAATTTAAAGTTTTTAATCTGTTTATCCAACTCAATAATCAACCTTTTAACCATTAATATAGAATTTTAAAATTGTTTCTGTAAATAATCAAACTTTTGAGGATTGGTTAGGGGTCGGTTGATTCAACCAAAAAATTTTAACCGTTTATAACGGCGTAAATAATTAATAATAACTTTTAAATTTTTCTTATTTTCATGACTCCGTTTCCTCACCTACAAATTATTAAAAAAAAAAAAAAAGACGAGTCAATTCCATCAAAACGCTCCGTTGTAATCCTCTCTCCTGTCAGTGTTGGCACAAACAAAAAAGACAGGACAGTCTCATAGTATTAATAATCTAGTACCACCACCTTCTACCTAGCTATTGTTTGACAAAAGCCCAAACAAACAAAGAAACAAGCCATCATCATATGGAGAAAGTACTATTCCAGGAGAAAAAGCACAGCCAAATTTCAGCGACAAAATCATCATCAACTCCTAACGTGTGGGATTGTGGGAGCACGCTCTATGACTCGTTCGAGTTGAACTCGTTCAAACGGCAACTTGACTCGGCGATAGCAAGTTCCCCTAGAACGTTCTCAATGCCTCATTTAGCAGAGCGTAGAGTGGCGGTGGCAGAGCGACACCAACCTTCAAGAAAGTCCTTCAACATCTCTCGCTCCGTTCAGAAACTGCTTCGCACCGTTTTCAAAAGCAGCAACAAATCCACGCGTTTTCAAGTGGGTGAGAAATTGTCGAGAGAACGTAACTTGTATGTGGTTTATGATAAGTCTGGGACGGTTCTCTCGACGATCCCTGAAGGACCAGAATTTGAGATTGGTTATGATGCACTCTCACCGGAGATCTCTTCCTTGCTTAGAAGGTCAGCTTCCGACCGATTCACTGCCACCCCTTTCGGTATTTCCTGCGCTTAATTAATCATGGATTATTTACTCTTCGTTCCATCTCAGGTTTTAACTAATTATTTTGTTTTTCTCATTAATTAACCTTATTATTGGCCACTGTACTATGATCAATTGGAGATTTGAAGTAGTTTGTAGTAGGCATTAATTAGCTTCACTTGTAAAAAAATAAATAAATTAGCATGTGTTAGGGGTGAACATTTTCTGTTTGAAACATGTAGAACATGGATTACAGTGCAGTTTTTATTCTAGTGACTGTTGTTAATTTCCTCTAACAATTTTTTATTAACTTCAACTCTTTAATAGCGTTTATCTCAATAAGATGTAACTATTAAACTCGGTCTTTAGGAACATGATGGACGAGTATAGTAATTTAGGATATTGTCTCTTATTTAAGTGTTGGATTCTATTTTCAACTCTTTCAAATAGAATGTGTTCCATCATCAACCTGATATAACCTAACATAATGTTTCATGTGTTAACTTTTAAGATATCAAATTAGGTAATGTTTGATTGAAAGAATAATTTTTAAGGTAATTTTTCAAAAATATTTTTAAGTAAAACTATTTTCCAAGTTTGTTTATCAATTAATTTTTTTGTGTAAATTATATTTTTTTTATTCTCATGTTTAATATAAAAAAAAACTTCCTTGATAATGTTGTATGTTTAAGTGTGGGTCAATGATAATTTATACCAAATTTTAAGATTCTTAATTATTTTTTTTTACCTACTAGTTGGAAATTTTTTAATGTTTTAAGATTTTTAATAATCCGATTACCTAAGAATACTTTTTATAACTTCTCTTAAATATCAATATTTTTTTAATTTTTATTTCAAAAGAAAGAGATTCTTCATATACTAAACACCACCTTAGGCTTACAAAAACAAACACCACTAGCTACTCATTGTGGTTGGGATACCTAAGAAACTGAACAATAAAATTCAGTCTTAAGGCTGATGTTAACCAAATAAAAAAATAAAAAAATATTTAAATTTGAGAATTATAAAATGAATATGGTTTTTTTATATAAAAATAAGAAGATTTATAGCTGAAAATTGAAAAATTATTTTAATGTTTTTGTTCAATGTTTTGATTCATGGATGGTATGGGACTCTGCAACTTCGACGAATATGTGACATTTAATAAAAATAATAATGTGAGGGACCCCAAATTTCTCTAAAACAGGACCACTTGTTCGAAATCTAAACATAATAGGATTACATTACGATTAATTTCATACCATATAGGTATTGACAAACATTAATGTTCTTTTCTTCAAAATACCCAAAGAAGTTTCTAAACATACGATGACTATATTGTCGAGGTTTGCATCAATTCGAAGTGACTTAACTCTTTAAAATTAAACAAATGTTTAGACGATAAAATTATAATTGTGAACTAAAAACTAATCATATTGTTTTTCGTTCTGATATTATTTTTTGTTCTAACATACACCATGATATCTTTAGTCTGCATTCATAAATATATTTTATCATTTAAAGTATTACTTTTTCTTAACGAAAGTTAGATTCAATTTTTAAGTATGTATTTTACTCCTTTTAATTTACTTTACTTTAACTTTTTACTTTTACTTTCATGTCATTAATATTGGAACTTTGTATTAATACACTACACAAAGTTATTGTTTTTCTTTAAATGAGGAGGATACACTTTAGGGAATAAAATGATGAGTAATAATTAATGGTAAATGATTCGTGATATATATATATATATATATATATATATATATATATATATATATATATATGGGTTTGATTCCCCTTTATTTATAAAACTAACAAATTAATTGTTAATTTGACTTATTAAAAAAATTTTAGAGAAAAAAAATACATTAGCAATTTAAAAAGGTTGGCTTAAAAAAATTTAAAAAGTTTTTATAGGTTTTGTTGCATATTATCGTATTTGATGAGCACTTACAAATCACCCGCCATCAACACTATCTTTACATCAATGAATATTAACCAACTAAATTTACTTAACCTAAAATACTCAGGTTTAAATATAAATATTTATCTTTTTCAACAATTTAAAAACCTAATATTAATCAATTTAATTAAAGGATTTGTCTAATCTATACAACTTTGTATAGAATAAGAGATCAACAATATATTGTTTTATTGAAAATTGGAAAGAGGATTGTCTAAAAACCAAGATGAATAAATATTAATGATGTTTTAAAATAAAAAATATTTATTTTTTGATTTCTTAACTCGTGTAAAGTTATATATACTATCTTCAAATTAATTATATTTGGGAATATATATATATATATAAAAGACATGTTTGATAGACAAATATTTAATGACATTAAAAAAGTATAATTTTGTTTATATTATGAGAAATTTTTTTTATATTTAAAACAGAATGTAGTATTAAATAAACCCTTTTAAAATGGCTTGGGAATTTTAAAAGCTATATCAAATTTGGATATGCATTCATAACAGTTGGTACTTGAATAAGAAATCATAAAAATTTGAAAATGCAAGCATTGATGGTGATTGTGCAGTGCAGGCATATTGATGGTGGTAATTCTACCGTGTCGCAACACGGCACTTTGATATGCGAAGATTGAAACGAGAAATGAAAATGTTAATTTTATCAATTAAGAGGTTAGGTCCATGGTCATAATGGAGTGTAGTGGATGTGGACCATACTACTACCAATCAAAATATATGAGATAAATTTGGTTAATTCTTCTTTCCTTGACAAATACATGGGTTCAGCTTCTCTTGTTGTATGATGGCTGGAAAGGGCTTGGTCCACTTTCTTCTTTTGTTCCACCAATTAATTCAGCAGATGCCACACTTTGTGTGCGGTTTCTTACCGGCCTCTTTCTAATTCTAATCCGGTTTGGTTTCATTTTAAAATAAAAATTAAATTAAATTATATATTAAAAATATTTATAATTTGATTTGGTTTTATTGAAAAGATTATGAAAATCAAACCGAACTGAATCCAAACCAAACCAAAATAAATTGTACTATTGCGATTTAGTTTGGTCTGGTTGATATGAGTTTTATTCTTATTTTTTCTAAAAATAAAAAAATACAATTCAATTCATTTTGTTTAAAAAACCATCAATTAATGTCAGCATGACTCTGTAACAAATTATGGTTATAAATAAATAAAAGTATTAATTATATAAAATTGTAGAATAAAAAATGTTGCTAGTTTTGTAATTTCACTAAATTAACTCTAAATAAAATTGACTTTAAATATTTTTATTGGTTAAAAGATTATGATTTCACTTAATTGACTCTAAATAAAATTGATTCTAAAAGGTTTGCTAGCAAATAAAATTGTGTGAAGATGTTGTTTGGTTTGGTATTGGAAGAGGGAACCACAGACCGAACCAAACCGCACCATAAAATGTGGTTTTCTGTTTTTACGATTGCCGATTCTTGATTCAATTTGGTTTGATTTAGCGGTTAGTTAAGGCCCGATTCAATTCTCGAACACCCCTAATTCTTACCACTCAGGTGCACCTTAATTGGTGGATTATATTGGTGGAGATACCAAATCACCCATAAGGGGAGGATATCATCACTTAAGTATCAAATATGAACGGCCAGTAGACTAAACCATTTTTTGATTGATTTTGGCAACATCTATTATGCATTGCTGCCCTTGAAAAGGTGTGACTTTTACTATGACAACTTTTGGCTGATGCTTTTCCCATTAATCATAAGAGATTCAAGTGCAATCTTACAAGCTCCCCATCATGTGCACACGATGTTTGGCGGTGGTAGAGGACCATTTTTCTTTTATGTTGCATGCAAAGTTTTTGACGTTCCTCTTCTTTTTTTCTAGCTTGGTCGTGTACGTTTGAAAAGGTGTCGGTAGGATTTTAGAGCTTTGAGGTAGTTTCAACACCTCGTCGACTAGTTTTGTAACCCTCGGTAAGTGCTATTCTTATTGAAACTCCATCAATTTTGTGTTCAAGTCTCGATTTTAGTATTTCGACAATTTATGGGTTTATGAGGTTATTTTTAATTAATTTTTCAAAATATTTCAAATATAGGATATTTACGCTTGAAGTTGAACCAGAGATCAAGTTTGTGTTTGAAAAGTTGGATAACTCCTTAAGATACGTGTTAACATATGGATGGGGGTTATCACTCAAGTAACGAGTAGTGATTATGTTTAATGGCATGTCGTGAAGTGGCTTAATAGTTCCAGTTGATTAAATTGATAAATATAAAAATGATAATTGATGATTTAGAATATATTGCTTGGTATGCGTGATTGGCAATGGTCTATGATGGTACTAATGATATTGTGAAAATTAGATTTTGTACTATGAAATAATATTTGAAAAGTAGCCAAATGCTCAAGGTTGTCGATGATTCTTGATATCTTTTATATTGTAATGATTTTGGTTACGCCTTGTGGTAGCGCTATATATTTGTTGAAGCCTGAGGTGTTGGTTGTGTGTTGTTGAAAGTTTACTGACTGATAATGTGTTATGGATGGTCCCGTGTTAATAATATGAATTATTGATGATGTTAGAGTCACTGGCTATATTGGTTGATATGTGTTGCTAAAATTGACTAATGTGGGTATTATGAATATATTAATAATTATGTTATTTATGGTATAAATGGCTCTATGAACCTGATTTGGAGTTTTTAGGTAATGGTTGTTGAGTTTATAAGTATTAAGGTTAGTGGAGTCAGACTATGATGTCTATATTTTAAGATGGCGCTCCGGTTCGCACATATTCATTTACATTGGTTCATGACATCATATGCATTTTGTTTAGGAACAAGAGTTACAAGGTCTCTTGTTGCTTGCCTTGGTGGGGGGTTGCTCTTAAGGAGGAGCTTTAAATCCCTGATGACTAATTTTGTCTTTGGCACTTTGGTTTGCCTAGCGTTTTGGTTCATCGCAGATATCCGGGATATCCACTTTTATGGCGCTTCGGTTCATCGTGTATATCAGGGTTGTCTTTGTTATGACATTTTGGTTTGTCTAGTGCTTCGGTTCACCAACAGCTTCCCTCTTTGATACTTTATGACAATTATTCTTAATAAGCACTTTGATTTGCTTGACACTTTGATTTGTCATCCACTAAGTCGGATCCACATTGCATACTTTTATGCATTTGAAAAGATATGATTTTGAAAGTCCATGACATTCGATCATTCACATCGAGAGAGTAAAGAGATATGGATATATGTATATGTATTGAAAGAATTGAAACTTTTTGGTGATGTTTGGAATTGAACTAATGTTTGATATTGCATTTGGCTATGTTTGAGGTTGAATTGATAATTGATATATACATGGTAATATTTGATGTTGAAATGATGATTGATATATTTATACTTGGTGATGTGGGATGTTGAAGTGATATATATATATATATATATATATATATATATATATATATATATAGTGATGGTTAAGATTGAGTTGATGATTAATATGTATTTGGTAATGCATGGAATTGAATTAATGGTAAATACACCCTTTGGTCTTCTATTTTGAACAAGAGTGTTAAGTGGATCCTATAACTTTTTTTTGTTTACTTTGGTCCCCTATGTAGATTAAAATATTTCAATGTGGTCCTTTCGTCGAGTGGATACTAACGTCATTTGCATTGTTTCCGTTATCTTCTTCATTCTCTCTTTTCTTCCCATCCCACCATTGTCATTCACCTCCTTCACTGTAATTCCTATCCCCTACCACATCCATTGTAAGTTAGGTTGAATGCCAATTCTCAACATTTCCTTAAACGCTTCAATAGCTTCTCCATATCCATTTATTGCCAAACCAGAGATCATTGTGTAACGCCCTCTGTTACATCTCAATAAATTCTAAAAAAATTCATAATTTTTTTACTAAAAATATAATCATTAAAAAGAAACTATCAGAATAAATTACATACAATATTTCTAAAATACCTCATAAATATTATTAAAAATTTATAAAGTAATTTTACATTCCTCCAAAGAAAATAAATATTAAACATTATTAGAAAGAAAAGAAACTCCATGGCCCAAGAGCAATTACTTAATGACATTATTTATTCATTGGACCACGGTATTCATACCGAGCTCCCTTTCTAGAACGTGTTATAATTATTGCATGGATTCTTCGATCCTTCTCTCTGTACAAACTATCAATTAAAACATATGAAACAAAAACACGGAGAAAGGAGTGAGAAATAGAATATAATATTCTCAAATAGGATATAAGCAATAAGGGATTTTCTCAAATATAAAACAACAATATTAATCACAATCACATTCACAATCAATTATGAATGTGTGAATGTTATGCAATATCTTCATCTTACCTATATATGCGGGCCCTTAAAAAATTTTAATTTGCACTAGGTCAACCAGGAGTTTACACTGTTTCATAATTTTAGATAATAATAACTTGAACAGCTCAACTGACATGGAAACACTTGGAGACTAGTCAAACTGAGAAGGTTTTTATTGTGAAAGTACCTGACACTAAGAAGCGACCCCAGGTCCCCTGAAGCACCATTCCACACCCTCTCATCCCAATGTCAAAATTAAGTCTCCTTTAATGTATCATCAGTTTCTATAATCCGTCCCCAGACAATATCATTTTGTTTCTCTTTGATGATTCATGATGCATGAACTACTCGTGTATTTAGTTGGTTAAGACTTTTAGAAGTTCAATTATATTATCGGGGCTCCTCCCATTATTGTTATGTTTTCCCATATTATATTCTTATCTCACTCCCCCTTACCTCTTGTATCTTGATTCGTTATGGAAAATTTGTGTGCGCCTCGTCTCCGAGTTCTAAAACATACCAATTTCATTTTAATATAGTTATAAGATGAAAATTTAGATTACTATTTAAAATAGAAAGAGTAAATAGTAATTATGTATAGAAACGGTAAATAATAAATTTTAAATAGTTATTATGAATAGTAATAATAAATAGTAAATTGTGAATAGTAACGGTAAATAGTAAATCATGAATATTAATGGTAAATAGTAAATTGTGAATAGTAACGGTAAATAGTAAAATATAAATAGTAATAGTAAATAGTAAAACGTGAATAGTAAAGGTAAATAGTAACAGTAAATAGTAATTTACTGTTGACATAGTAATTTACTATTCAGAATAGTAACTTAAAATAATATTATATCTAGTATAATAATAGATTTTTTAAGTGATATAAAAACAACCTTCATAATCATAAAAGAATATAAAAGAAATTTATTATTACCTCCGAAATTTTACAGAACCTCTTTCATTTGGAAAATATCGGATGGTGCGAATAGTAATTTAGGGGGTGCAAAAGAAATTTTTTATTTTTTTAAAAAATTAATAATTTTTTTTATAAATTCAGAAATAATATACTGATCAAAAAATTCAAAAGGACTATGGCTAAATTCCATCAAGATTTTAATATAAAATTTATGTAATCAATTAAAATAAAAATAGGAGTGTTACATATTGCACTCCAAGAAACAACACCTTTATTGTTCGTTCCTTTTAACACTTCACAGGCCTTTGAAGAATTCATTTTTATCAGGGGTTATGCTTGTAATGGGTTTCCGTTAAAGTCCCTTGTTATGTACCGTGAAATGTTGAATTTCGGACAAAAGCCGGATAATTTCACTTGCCCTTTTGTTCTCAAGGCTTGTGGTGACCTTTTAATTCGTGGAATTGGTAGAAAGGTTCATGCTTTGATGCTCGTTGGTGGGTTTGAGTTGAATATTCATGTGGTCAATTCTCTACTTTCGATGTACTTCAAGTTTGGTGACTTGACAATTGTGAGGTTGTTGTTTGATAAAATGTATGAGAGATTTAACTTCTTGGAACACTGTTATATCTGGGTATGTGAAGAATGGTGAGTGGGAGGATGCTTTTTAGGTTGTTGATCACATGAGAAGGGCCGGTGGTATTGGAGATGGAACCACCTTGCTCGCCTTCTTCTTTGCGTGTGGTGATCTTATGCATTTAAAGATGGGTAAGGCAATTCATGGTTATGTTGTTAGGAATGTGGGTAAAGTGTGTAATGTGTTTTTGATGAATTCCTTGATTGGCATGAATTGTATTTGTGATTACATATCTGATGCTAGGAAGCTCTTTGAGAGTTGAATTCAAGGGATATTGTCATGGAATTCGTTGATTTCTAGTTATGAAAAGTGTATAGGCTACTTTTCTGTCTGCTTGCAGGTTATATTGAAATGTCAAGCTAGCAGAGATCTCAACCTGGAAGCTTTTTGAAGTGAATTCAAATGGAATAAGCGGCTATGTTTGCCTTTCCAACATCTATGTTGCTGAGAGATGGTGGAAGGATGTTGAAACGGCAAGGGCGTTGGTGAAGAAAAAAAGATTGAGGAAAACACCTAGTTATAGTTTTATTGAGCAAAAGGTGCGAACTTGATTGGATTGTACAGTGGATGTGGTAAGGGATTGAAATTACAGTGAAGGTGGTGAATGGCAATGGTGGGATGGGAAGAAAAGAGAGAATGTAGAAGATGATGGAAATAGTGTAAACGGCGTTAGTATCCACTTGACAAAAGGACCACATTAGAACTTTTAATTCACATAGGAGACCAAAGTGAACAAAAAAAAGTTAAAGGACCCACTTAACACTTTTGTACAAAATAGAGGACCAAATGATGTATATACCCTTGAATTAATATTGATATGAAATTTATAATATTAGAAATGAAATGGATGATTAAGATATGATCTGTTGGCATAAGTGCTACTACGTTGTGGTTTTGATATTTTAAATTATATGACCCAATGGGTAACGTTCTTTGTGTATAAGATTGCTATTTATTGCTTTGAGTGATACTTACCCCTCAACTTTTATTTTAGTGAGTTTTCAGTGAGCTCAAAGATGGAGCAATGCAATGTCAGGACAATTTTGTAATTAATCTTTTCTAGTGTTACTTTTATTAATATATGGTGTTGTCATGGCCCTTTGATTGACCTAACTGGGTAATCATATGTTTTGATGCCAAATTATGATATTGAACTTTGATGTGAATATATATATATATATATATATATATATATATATATATATTGATATACAAGGCTTATGGTGCGGCCCTTCGATTTGTCTAAGTATGACAAATATTTATATATGTGAGGCTTAATGCCATATCATGAGTATGTGTGATTGATAGTAGATAGGTAGTTAACACCTCACTCGAGGTTTAGTTAAAATCTTATCATGATATGATATTGGAAAATTAATCCTCTCTATGTCTAGGATTTATTTAAAACTTGATGATTGTGAATTTTGACATTATGTCATGTGGTGTGAGTGATGCTCTGGGATGAGTATTTCCTAAGTCCTTACTCATATCTTCATATATAGGAAGGGGAGGATACCATGTCCATTGTTAGAGACTTGTAGGTCCATCCTTAAGCCATTAAGGCTTGTAGTTTATATCTTCCACTATGTATGTTGTTAAGTCGTGTGTTGTTTAGGTTCTTAAGGTTAGTCCGTCGGGGTGTTGTGTTTAATGCGAAAAACTTTTCCTAAAATTTAAAACCCTGGGGGATTCATTTTGGGAATATAGGCAGGACATCGCAGTGAACATAAAGTGAAATGATTCTCTAGGGCGGTTTGTGACTATTGTTTTCCTTTTTATATTAGGATTTATGATTTGTATTGGGTTGTTCATTGTAATTGATTTATCATTTTATTTTGAACCAATCCCTCTTATCATGGGGATTAGGTGAATGTTATGATGTAACTTCTTTTGCTTTTCTATTTAAGGGATGTTTGGTTACTCGTTGGGGTTGGAAAAAAAAGATCCAATGGTCAAACGGAGTTTCAAATGTCTCAAATGACGTGAATAATCAATATTAACATGTAGATTTTTCCATTTTCATAACTCTGTTTCCCTAACTTTATATCAAACGAACACTTAATTGATTATGACGTGATCAACCCTAGATAAACTCTTGATTAGTTGGTTTTTAGACAACTATACCATTGCCAATTAATGTTTCTAAGAGGTAAATTGGGTCTTTAGGATAGTCATATGCACTTGATCGTATCTTTTTACATCTTTTAGTATGAATTACCTTGCATGACCATTTAAGAACAGTTTTCCAGGATGTAGCTTATTGTCATTGCATGACCATTGGGCGATAGCAATACTAACAAGAGTGACTAGTGATTGCTATAACACAATTGAATAGGAACCATATGGGGAATAGTTAAGGGAAATCAAGCCTAAACCCTATTTTGTCCCTGGCGCCACAAATACTAAAAACCAATGAAACCCAATCCAACAAATTGCAACAATCATTTACTCCAAATTGCAAGAACCAATGAAACCTCATTCAACAATCATGCACTCTAGTCGTATTTAACCAAATAGTGAAGAATCCCTTTGAATATAGTTACAAAACTACATGACTTTGAGGCGCGAAAAAAGCACGATAAAGCACCACAATGGAGCTGTCTAACATTGATGAGGTTCATACCATGATTGATGGTGGACATGTGGCGGCTTTGTGAGGTGATGGCGACTAATAGTTGCGTGATTACATCCTCTGCTCCAGACGCGGTGGTTGTAATGGTGCGATGGTTCAAGGGTTTATGATGGAGGACACACGACATCGATGACATGGCGGTTTGCTCCGACAGCGTGCATATGGTGGTTGTGCTTGACTGTGATTAGAGGCAGAAAGAAGATCACACGGTGGTTCCGATGGCAAAGTGTAATAACAAGGTTGTCGTGACTGAATGCAGTGACAAAGATATGTGCAAATAGTGTGATGGGGTTGATTTTTCTTTTTTAAGTCTTCCACATATCAACAAAATTTCAAGAATAATTCGAAAGTTTTCTAAGAAAAATAGAAAACTATTCTTGAAAAAGTTAGAAAAATAGAAAATGTGTCTGTTTACAAAATATTTAAAGAAAACTTATAAAAAACTAAATTTGAGTTTTCTATTTAAAAAAAACAGAGAAGTCTTTTAAAGAAGTTTTTCAAGAAAATTGAAAAGTGGAAAAGTTTTTCAAAGAATTTTTCTATTTATTCTAGAAAATAAAATTTTTGAAAAACAAGCAGAAAACTTTTTTCAGAAAACTATGATAATTTTCTGTAACTAAATGTAGTCATTACTTAATTCTAAACTTCAAAATTATTCCATTTTTTAAGTGCATGTTTGATATAGATTAATAAAATTATGAGTTTGTTTTTCAGTTCCCTAGAGTGCCATTTCATTTAAAGGTGGTCTTGGTCGCTTGTAGGACCTCCCTAAATCTATAACTAAGTCTAAAACCATATATTCCTTTGACACCTCGACACTTAGAGATCGGGTAAGCAACCATCAGTAAGTATTGAGTAACAATTTAAGAGTTTTAAATAGAATAAAATTTAAAAAGTTAAATTACACAATTTAGAAAGTTAAAAATTTAATTTACAAAATTGAGTATTTAGATCAAAATCTCATCTAAAGACAAATTAAAGGGACAAAAATACAATTAAAAAAAAAACACAAGCGAACAATATTATTCTTCGCCCTATGTGATCGAAAGCAAAAATAACTAAGCTCTGGAAAGTGGAATGAGGTTTATAGGTGGGGGGAGTTAGAATTTGAAAAGTAGAGAAGAAAGGTGAATGGCGAAGGAGTTGTTGAACCTTGACAGTGGCACTACCTGCACTTCTTGGAACTACTCCGCCACAAGACTCGCTGCTGGTTCCCTCGATGGCACCCTTTCCATCTTCGATTCACGCGACCCTTCTTCTTCTTCCCTCCGCTCTACTTTTAAATCTAGGGTTCTCTTTTCTTCCTCTTATTATTACGTTCACGCTTTTCAATTCTCCGTCTTACTGGTTCATTAAATTGCATTTCGTCTTGAAGGTTCATGAAGGAAACATCGTGAAGATTGTTTGGGTTCCGCCAGAATATGGTGATGCTGTTGCCTGTGTTTTTGCCGATGGAATTTTATCACTGTTTGAGGAGGTTGCAGAAGGTATCCTTCATGGATTTTTTTCTACATTTAAAACTTGTGTTTCTTCTAATAAACACTCGAGTTTAGGAACTAGTAAACCCCCAAACTAGTACTCAACAATCAAGGTTATATGGCTCAGACAGTCTAGTTCCTGAGATTTTGAAAACTCCACTTTAGTCTCCGAAAATGATGTTCAATTTACTCGTTTAGGAACATAATTGCACGCCAGTGCTAGCTATTAAAATGTTAATAAAAAATCCTAGTTTGTGGGTTGTTTTACATTTTCTTTAATTGTTTCTACTGTTTTAATTTCCATTCATTTAGGTTAACAACTCAGCTTTATATGGACTAAGTTACTGTTTTTTAAGGAGTTTTATTCATTTCATACCGAAAATTAAGGTCATGTCTTTACGCAGATTCACAGCCTCTTCAGTGGAAGATTTGCAAAAGCTTTGGAAACAGTTCAAACAAAGTCCTTGATGTTCAATTTGGAATCTCTTCTGCTAGTTTGAAAATGGTTTGTTTTGTTTCATTGATATTAATAATTTCATTAGTATTTATTTTTGACCTGTGTCTTTTTAAGTCTAAATTTCAAATAGCCATTAGTGATTATACTCATCAGTTTATCCGGTGCAATTTCACTTTTCATTTTTAGTCTATTGCTCCTTGACTGCATTCTGTGTGCATGCTTTCCGTTTTGCAAGCATATGTAAAGCTGATACTTTAACTATTCACTCTTGTTTATTAATTATCATTTCATGAACCTTAAAGGTTGCTGCATATTCAGATGGTAATGTAAGAGTTTTTGAACTTTCAAATCCCTTGGAACTGAGAAACTGGCAACTTCAGGTGAAACTATCTTGTTATACCTCTCTCTGAGTCATGAAATGTGATACTAGATATTTTTACTGTAAGAATATCAGCTTCTTATTCTTTTATTTTCATTCTTTCTTCTTAGGCTGAATTTCAAAATGTTATTGAGTCAGTTTCTGCATTTGGAAAAGCTTTGTGCCTCTCTGCTTCCATATCTTGGAATCCACAAAAGGGTGGAAGCCAGGAAGCCAGCTTCCTTATCGGTTTTAATTCAAATACATCAGAGCTTAATTCTTCAAAGGTAACTCTAGTCCACAGTTTCCCTGGTACTCTCTCTGTCTCTACCTTCTAAACAAGTGTTTTTTATGGTTTTTCCCCCACTAACCAAGGAGAGAAATAAACTTTTTTAGTTTTTGATGAAACTGTTCATTATTCTCTTGTACCCTTTTCTTTACTCCTTCCCACTCCACTGAAAGTCACACACAACAATTATTTTTCTTCTTTGGCAGTAAATTGCTGACTAGGTTGGAGTAAGGGTATGATTGACAAAATAATTAATTTAGCCTTGAAGCTTTGAAAATGCAAATACAGTGTGTGTTTGGTAAAACATTTAAGCTAGCTGAAAACTGAAATCGAGAGTCAAAATGTCACTTTAAGCAAATTATAAATGTTTGGGTGGATAGGGTTTTTAGTTAGTTGGTAGCGTTTAACGTTTTTCAATTTCAGCTATTAACTGAAATCTTTTTTTACTATATTGCCCCTTCATATTTTTAATAATTCCTAATTTATCACCCTTTATTTTATTTTTAAAAATTAAACCCTTATTTTAAAAAACATAAAACCACACTTTAATAATTCTTTTATCAAAACTTTATGAATATGTAATTCTGACTTCTATGAAAGCTATATTTGAATTATGATATTTGAACTATGTGTTTTTTTATGTTTATATATTTCATCAATTTTTATTATAAAGAAACAAAAGAACTTAACATTATTTTATTAAATTTAAGATTAATTTAAATATTTAACTAAAAAATTACAAGTTCTGTATAAACAACAAAATTTGTAATTTTTGCCTGAATAATTAAGCATGTCCTTTTATGCTATTTTACATGTATCAGTTATTCCAAAAGACTAACAACTAGTTTTATCAAACACTTCCAATATAATCAGTTAATTTTTCAGCTTTCAGCTTTCACTAGTTTTCACCTTTTGACTAGTTTTTTTAGCTTTCAGTTAGTTTTACAACACAAAGGAACATTTTTACTTTGAGCTGTGCATCTTGTAATGCTACAAGTGGTGACCATGAGGAAGATCTCAGCATTTCAGCACCAGAAAATATTTCCACATCATTCTTGTATTGTGTTTTGGGAGGAGGGGGATGGTTCTACATCTCTGATGTGATACTTTTTTGCGATAGGTATGGGAGTTTGATCAGGCTCATCAAAGATGGCTTCCAGTGGCAGAATTGGCACTGCCTGAGGACAAGGGTGATCAGGTTTATGCCGTTGCATGGGCACCAAATATTGGCAGGTAAATATTTGAAATTTTCCTTAGAAATTTCAATCACTTTTATTGGCCTGGACTTCCTGATGTAGCATGGCTGGCATCAAAAGGTTGGATTTCTGTACAGCCATGATATCATGGAAGTCAACTATTGTGAGGAAGTTTGTTGTACATTTACTTAGCTCAGGCTGTGGTTATGTCTACCAACCATCATTATCTTTTTGTAGTAAAAGAAATGTGAAAGAACGTAGCATCATATTATATGCGTACACTAGTAACTGGTATTTTATCTTGTAGATCATATGAGATCATTGCAGTTGCAACACAAAAGGGACTTGCAATATGGCATCTTGGATCGAACCCTGATCATAATGGGAGACTCCCAGTGGAGAGAGTTGCACTACTGTCAGGTCATGAAGGCGTGGTATGGTTATAATTTTGGATTTGCCATTTTGCCTCCACTTTTATATGTTCATGTCTACTTTTAATCTGTTTTCTTTCAGGATCATATGATGTCTGAAATTGGCTTTTGATAGATTATATGACAAGATGTTACTTACTGGATATGTTGTGTTAAATGTTGTTTAGGTGTGGCAAATGGAGTGGGACATGAGTGGAATGACGTTGGCTACTACAGGCCAAGATGGAATGGTACGGCTATGGCAGTCTAATCTGAATGGCGTTTGGCATCAACAGGCTGCCTTTGAACCCACTTCTTAGCCACTGGTCTACTGTTATATTTGGAAAACGAATCTCTTAAATATTTGGGGCTCTGGAGAGAAGATTAGAGGATCCGTGCCTGCTTATTAGTGATCTCTGATATCTAAACCTCAACTCAATTTGTAAGTAGTAAGCTGGCTTGGTTTTTGCCTTTTCCCCCGGGATTAATTATTTGATAGGTTGAGGTGGACAGATGAAGGCTTATGATCCATGTATTGTGTTCATTGTTATCAAAACCGAACCGATTCGGTCGGTCTGACTGGTTGCACCGTGAACCAGTTGGGTGACGGTCCGGATCCATTCTTTAATACTACCTGTTGGATCCCGGTTTGATCACGATTTGCTTGAACCAGTGTCTTTACCGGTTTAATGACCGGTCCGGTTCTAAAAGCATTGATCGTGCCTATAGCGTTTGTACAAATACTTTCCTTTTCCTGAAGTAAACTCTATCATATAAAAATAGATACAAAATATCCTGTTAGACATGTACATAAAAATATTAACTTAGCTATATTTTTATAATGACTATTTTAAATGTATTTCATTTACAATATATTAAAATTTTAATTTTTTATATACCTTTAATAAGTAAACATTGACTAAAAAGAATTTTATAATACATGTTTAATTTTTCTTAAAAAAGTTTTAGGTTGAAGCCTTGTGTTGAGAAAAGAAATCGCTTACGAAGCTATTCCAATCATGTGAATTTTTTGAACTCAAATGTTACTTCTTAGTATATTTATCATTGTTATCAAAACTGAACTAGTACCGGTTGAATCGTGAATCGGTTAGGTGATCAGTTTGGGTCAATTGTTTAATATTATGAGTTCAACCATGGTTGAATCTTGGTTTGATCACGATTTGTTTGAATTGGTGTCTTCATTGATTTAATGACTAGTCCAGTTTTGAAAACATTGATATCTACGACTGTATTAAAGATATTATTAACAAATTAGTATTTAATAAATAAAAAATATTACAAATTATGGTAGTTAACGTGTTTAACCTCAAACACGTTTGTCATCATTTTACTGTAGTGTAATATAATCAAATAAAATAATATTATCTAGTTTTAATATTTTCTTAGAATTAAAAATATTTGAGCACTTTCTAATTATTTAAAAATGGACAAACTACCTGTAAAAACAAAAGGACAAATTTATGATACATATATGCATCCTATGATCTCTTATTAAATCCTAACCCTATATTCTACGTGTAATATGACACCAATTGCTCATGTTTAATTAGGAAAAAAATCCCGAGTCATTGAAAGGGAAATTTGAATCAATTCCCACAGCATCGAGTGAGAGATTAAAATCGAAAATTGGTGAATTATTGGTCGATGCACTGGCGAAAATGATATCAGAATATGGTGATAACAAGTGTGTTTGGGAGAGGCTACCCCAGAAGGGATCATCATTGTTGTCTATGCCCGAAGCAAATGCCATTTGTTTATTTCCTAGGTTATCCGTATTAACAGTCAAGCAGTTTCTGAACTTGGTAAGCCTTTCTTCTGGCGACAGTGCATTATGAACATCATTAGTATAACAATGTGGTTTCTCTTGCATGTTTGGTGACTTTGGTGGCAGAACAACATTGTTCCCCTGACAACATGTGTGGCTTCCCTTGTAAGTTATGTCAAAGATTGTGGGGTCTTCATCTGATCTTTGCACTTGTTTCGTTGCCTCGCACCCCTTGGTCTTGCGGAATCTGCACCTATAATAGCTTCTACAAATGTAACAGATATTGTTATTGTTTTTTTCTGGTGATATATATAAGACATAACAGGGGGAAAGGTGAGTGAAAGTCCTCGTACCTGGGATACTTTGCACCAAGGATGTCTTTCTGTCCGTATTTTCTCCAGCTGTAGCCATCTTCGCTTGGTCCTTCCACTCCATTCTCGATTTTCACTCTAACCAGATCCATCCACTCGGGCATCATCTTTCTGAAATCAGTTCCCACCCAAAATAAACAAATTGTTACAAATTACAAGTGGTAATCAGTATAAATAGATATAACCATTAACTAATGCCTCTTTTGGTGTTAAAGTATTAAGTCTGCAACCACATTAGTGAATGCGGTGGTTCAATACCTAAATCTTTAGTTAAATGGTTAAAGGTTGGATTTTCAACTTTTATGAATAGAAAACACCATGTGGTCTATTCCAACCATTGACCATTCCACGTGAGATTAGTCTTATGATTATGATTATGGAAATATCTTGACAAACCCAAAAGCAAAAAGTGTCAAGTCTGCAAGTTAAATGAACCTTTTCTTTGGATTGATTTCCTTGAGGCCAACTTCAACGTCTTCCCTAGGAGGATTTGTGTCGACGGGTAATGGGGACTCTGGTGACAAGGTTTTAGAAATAGTTGCTTGATGCATCATGTTGTGTGGCTCGGAAATTGATGCATTCCATCTAAGAATTAGTAAAGCCTTGTCATAACAAGATAAAATGCTTTGTAGGAGTGAGTCCCTGGTGTCAATAGAAGAGGGTGACCTTAAGTCTTCCTTCAACTTTCTTGCTATCTCCATTCCCTGAATTAGCTCATTGATCAGTGCATTCTGCTCCCAACTCATGTCACTTTCCATTTAGTATAATCTTATGATATCTATGTATCTAGTAGTTGAAATGATTGAGCAAGGTTGTGCTATATTTGGGACAAGTGTGAGGTAAAGGAAGGGGTTATGTTTGATGTTTATAAACGCTGCAATGCTATGGGGATTTAGAAGTTGGGAACAAGTCCAAGTTTGACTGAGAAAGCGACTTTATGAGCTAAGACTGAGACTTTAGTGAAAAAATAGAATGCTGACCAAGTCTTGCAGTCCCACGTCAGCTAGATGGTGATAAATGATTGGTCCTTGCTAATTGTGATATCTAGCTCGAGATTTCAAGGTCAGAGATGGAATGATTGGCACTGACCAAAGAATTTTCAATTCTCCATTCATCATCTCTTCACTGTTCTTCACCAATCCTTCTTTCCAGAAGAGATAGCTAAAAAGGGAATGTTAAGAATTGAGATTCCAAATATACTTTTAATTTTGTACGTGTATGCTAAATATTCAATTAATTTTACATCTTTTTGACGAATTAAATTATATATAAAGGGTTTAAATATTTGGTCCTTGGAACATAGAAGTTTTTAAATTTTCATCCCTATAATTTTTTTTTCATATAACTTCTATTTTGGTCCTTAGTTTTTTCATATGTTTAACACGAAGAATAGTGGTAGGGAATAAGTTGCTAATAACAACCTACCAAAAAAGATACCACCGTAGAGACATAGTAGAGGGAGAAAGGAAGTATTAAAACTGAATTTCATTCATGTGTGCTCAGCATAACAGAAAGGTGGATACATATATTAGTGATTTGTCTTGAGGAAAAAGTAAAGTATCATAACAGATAATACTATTGGGCTAAAGTTGGTAACTAGGCTATGTTTTATTTTGCTGAAAAATCCCTTTGCCATCTAGGTTTTTTTTGTTGCGTTTGGGCCTATCAATACCCGGCCCATTCAAAACGACCTTGTCCTTAAGGTCTTGGTTGGAAAACTGACGCGGAACAATTGTTCCTAGGGATGCGTCTTTTGTTGTGATAAGTGAAACGACAGAGGCATGTGGGTCTGCAAAGTCACATGGGTCTGTCTTAGGGAATGAAGAGTTGCCTTGAAATTGTGGGTGGGAATTAGATGAAACTAAAGGCACGTGAATAATCTTATTGAGAGAGAGAGAGAGAGAGAATTCCCTTGGGTGAGAGTCTCTTGGAGAAGTAGAGGGAGAATAAACATGGTCTGGAGAAAAAGCATCAGGGTCCACGGACAAGGATGTTGGAGCTCGCGGAGCATCGTTTTCCGACAGGAGAAGGTCAGCGGGTAACGGTGAGAAGAAAGTGACATACGTTATGGATTTGGGACCCCGAAGGGAGTTGAAGGACATACGCCATTACCCCTATTCGTTTTAAGACTTGGAAAGGTCCGTAGTATCGCTAGGCAGCTTCTGAGAGAGCCTTTTTGCCACCGATTGCTGCCGGTATGGTCGGAGTCGAAGCAAAACTCAATCTCCGGGGTGAAATGTGATGTCTTGCCTATGTCTATTGGCTTGAGATAATATCCGTTGCCTGGAACTGACGAGATTTGACTTAAGTTGAGCCAAAATATTTTGTTTTTATTGCAGGGATAAGGCTACCTGAGGCAGATAAGTGCTTCCTAGAATGAAGTCTGGAATGGCAGGTGGAGACCTTTCATAAACAGCCTGGTATGACGTCATTCCTATAGCTGAGTGTACTGTGGTATTGTACCAACACTCACAGAGGTAAAGAAATTGAAACCAGGGCTTGGGATAATCGCCCGTACAACATCGTAAGTAAGCTTCGATTCCTTTGTTTAGAATCTCTGTCTGACCATCCGTTTCTGGGTGATAAGCACTGCTGAATTTTAATTGTGTTCCCTGTAGTTTGAAGATCGTAGTCTAGAAGTTGCTCAAGAATACCTTATCTCTGTCGGAGACAATAGAGCGGGGCATTACCATGGAGTCGGTGAATCTCAACCATGAAGCGATGGGCTAATGCATAAGCTGTGAAAGACGGAGGGAGTCTAATGAAGTGGGCGTATTTGGATAAACGATCCACCACTACCCATATGACTATATGTCTATGTGAACCTGGTAAGCCTGTAATAAAATCCATACTTATGTCCTCCTATACCTTCTCTGGAATTGGCAATGGTTGTAGTATGCCATATTTTTTGAGGGGATGTATTTGTTTTGCTGGCAGACTATGCAGGACTGAACCAAGTTTTTAACATCCTCACGGATGGAGGGCCATAAGAAAAAAGAGGTTATCATAGCAACGATTGGCTTGACGCCTGAATGACCTGAAAGTGGACAAGAATGAAACTCCTGTAAAAGTTTGGTTCCCCATTGATCAGGTATAAACAACCTATCTGTAAAATAAAGAAGACCATTCTTTTGGTGATAATCTGATGAAGATTTAATTAATTGATTTGCTATTATGAGGCCTTTAGGAGTGGAGTAAAAATAGAGCAATTCTGTGAACATTGATGGAACTGGAGAGGAGAGTTTGGGAAAGGTGGGATGGCTATCCTTGGGCTGAGCAAAAATTCTGGACAAGGCATCAGCAGCACCATTTTCTTTGCCTGAGCGATACAATATAGAGAGGGTAAATTCTTGTAGTTTAAGAGCCCACTTCTGTTGTTCTGGGGAACAAGTCCTTAAGACTCTTTTGGTTAGTGATGATTCTAAAAGAATTCCCAATAAGATATTGTCTCTGTTTTTTTACCACTTCAGTAACTGCTAACATCTCTCTTGAATATGTAGACATTTCTTGTTGGTGGGGAGAGAGCCTTTTACGGAAGAAGGCCAGAGGATGCCCATTTTTAGAGAGGACAATGCCCAACATGACCGAGGAAACATTAGTCTCAAGATCAAAGGGAGTAGAAAAATTAGGCAAGATTAGTGTAGGTAATTTACACAAATGTTCCTTGAGTGTTGTAAAGGCTCGAGAGGCCTCCTGAGTCCATGTAAAAGACTGTGATTGTGATTTCAATAAATTCGTGATAGGAGAGGTGAGTGTGGCATAATGATGCGAACCGTCGGTAGAAACCGATGAGGCCTAAAAATCCTTTAAGAAACGAGAGAGAATGTGGCTCTGGGCAATTGATCATTGCTTCAATTTTGTTTAGGTCAGGATGGACCCCCTAGTCACTTACAATGTAGCCCAAGTACTCAACCTTAGTAGTGGTAAAAACACACTTGGAAAATTTGCATAATAAGAATGTGTGGATAAAAGTTGTAAAATCAACCTTAAATGTTCATAATAAGCAGCTAGGTTAGGACTATAAATTAAAATATCATAAAAAAAAACTAACACGAACCGATGCAAGTAGGGTTGAAAAAAGTGGTTTATAGCTGCCTTAAAGGAAGAGAGGCCATTAGTGAGCCCAAAAAGTCATGACCAAAAACTCATAGTGACCATCATAAGTTCGAAAGGCTGTTTTGTAAGTGTCCTCCGGGGCAACACGAATCTGGTTAAAACCTGAATGTAAATCCAATTTAGTGAAAATAGTAGCAGAACCCAATTCATCAAATAACTCTTCAATAGTAGGAATAGGAAATTTGTCTTTGATGGTTACTGCATTTAAGGCACGATAGTTTACACAGAGCCGCCATGATCTGTCTTTTTTTTCATACCAGGAGTACTGGGGACGAAAAAAGGCTAGTACTAGGCTTAATGTGCCCTTCCTTAAGTAGGTCAAGGATGAGGGAGGCCATGGCTTCTTTCTGGGTGTGGGGGTAGCGATAGGGTTTCATATTGACTAGTGGTGTATTAGGCAATAGGGGAATATGGTGGTTATGAGCCCAAAAAAGAGGTAGGCCTGTAGGCTTAGAAAAGATGGATATGATTTCCTGGATGAGGGTTTCTATACATATAGGAAGGTTGGGGGTATGGTAATGGATTCTAAAAGAGTTTGGCCAGGATCAGGTAAAGTGGGAGTAATGGTGTAAATTTGAGCAACAGAATTGGTATGGTTAAGTCAGACCATCTAGTGAAATGTGGCCAGGTTTTGAGTGTAATTGGGCTAGAGTTGACAGAGAAGGTCATGCATGGGATTGAGAAGTTAGAGATGATGGGGCCTAAGGAACTAAGCCACTCAATACCAAGAACACAATCTGCACCCTTAATTAGGAGAAGGTAAAAGGGAATATCAAACGTATGGCCTTGTATTTTGAGAGGGATTTTGGCACATAGTCCCAAACAACGAATGTAGGCTACATTTCCCACCATAACAGGAAATTAGGGAATAGTAGAAATGGGCAATGAGAGGAACTGGGCAAGTTTGGTTTGGAGAACATTATGGGAGCTCCCCGTGTCCACTAAAACAGTGACCTTATGACCATGGATAGAGCCTGTAAAGCGAAGGGTCTTTGGGTAGCCAGACCCAGTTAGAGCCAAGTGAGAAAGTTAGAAGTAAGCATTATCAAGGTCAGAATGGTGGTCCAAATCAGGGAAGGGAATAGGCTCATTGTCATCAAGAGGGTCATCCTCTAAAAGTAACAAGAATAGTTTAGGCTGACATTTATGTCCAAAAACATATTTAGCATCACAATTATAGCAAAGGCCTTGAGCGCGACGCTCCTACATTTTGGTTGGGGTAAGTCTTTTGACTGGTAATTTTAGGGTGGGCAAAATGCCATTCTGGGGTGAGTTTGAAGGCTGAGGTCTAGGGAGAGAGAGAGAGAGAGATGGTAAGGGTTGGTGGGGGTCTGGGGGGTCTGGGGAATAAAGAAGAGAGGTCGTGGGTGTCCATCGTCTTGCTCTCAACCAGCTTAGCAAGACCTATTGCATGGGATATTGAATAAGGTTTTAAGATGCTTAGCTCACGCTGAATTTTGGGTTTAAGGTCAGGGGTCAATCCCACAATTTGATTGTAGAGACATTCAAAAACCTATTAATAGGTAGTTACTGTAGTGGTTTGCTTGAGCTTGAACAAAGCTGCCTAATGGTTTTCATAGGAGGAGGGCCAGAGCGGACCTCTAAGGCTCTTACAAAGTTGTCCCAAGTAGATAATTGGTGATTAGAGTGCATCTATTTGTACCAACTAAGTGTGTCTCCTTTCATGTAGAAAAGAATAAGTTCCAATCGTTGAGGAGGGGGAATGTGGTTTAAGGTAAAAAATTGATCTGCTTAGAAAAGCCAATTAAGAGGATCGGAGCCATCAAACGAGAGAAGCTGAAGCTTAGGAGGTTGTATAGGGGTTGGTTGGGGTTGAGGGTATTTTGTATGGGTAAAAAATATGGGGTTTGTTAGGGATAAAGTGTAAATGGTTTGGAAGGGAATTTGTGATATAGGTTGTGATAGAGGTTGAGTAAAGAGGATAAATGGTTGTTGGGGTACAAGCTATGATATGGGCTGAGTAAACGGTTGGGATAAAGGGATAAAAGTTTCAAGGTTAAGACGGTGAAGAAGGGTAGCTAGTACCTCGGAGACAACACCATGGTGACTACCAACCTCTCATGTTGGGCTTCCTGAGAAGCTTGGAGTGATCGCATATGCTCAGTAATGAGGAGGAGGGCATCCTCCATGGATGGTTTGGAAGGCATAGAGGAGGTGAATGAAAGCATTAATTGATAGGGAATAAGTTGCTAATAACAACCTACTAAAAAGGATACCAACGTAGAGACAAAGTAGAGGGAGAAATGGAGTATTAAAACTAAATTTCATTCATTCGTGCTTAGCATAACAGAAATGTGAATACATATATTAGTGATTTGTCTCGAGGAAAAAGTAAAATATCATAACAGATAATACTATTGGGCTTAAGTTGGTAACTGGGCTATTTTTTATTTTGCTGAAAAATCCCTTAGCCCATCTAGGTTTCTTTTTATTGCATTTGGGACTATCAAATAGAGTGAGAAACATAATGCAATATAAAAAATAGGCATAAACAATAAGGGATTTTTACACATATCATAAATATATCATCAATCACAATCACACACAAGCAATTATAAGCGTATATGAATACAATTTAATATTCTCAAACCATGATTCATTTTGCTTATGTATGTAGGCCCCTAAAATTTTATTTTGTACTCGACCAATCAAGAGTTGACACTATTCTTCAAAATCTGGATAATATAACTGCCCTTAAGGTAAAAGAACGACTCTACTAATATGGTAACACTTATAGACCAGTCAGAGTGAGAACGTTTATTGTGAAGGTACCCAACACTAGAAAGCGATCCCAAATCCCGAAAACACTTTTTCACACTCTCTCATCCCAAGACTCGTAATTGAACCTCCTTTAATGTATCCTCGATTTCTATAGTCCGTCTTCAGACAATATCACATATTTTCTCTTTGATGTTTCATGATGTATGACCTACTCGTTTAGTGAGTTAGTTAAGACTTTTAAAAACTCTTTAGTTAAGACTTTTAAAAACTCGACTAACAAATATATTTTTGGGGCCTACAAATCACGACATAGTCACCCTAGTAAATTTCACATTTCCACATCTTTTTAAATGAATTTCTATTACACATAAGATTTAGTACAGTTTCAAAATCCTTCATAAACCAAATTTCATCAAGGTTGAGTTTTAAAGCCTTAAATATATCAAAATTTTCTTTCGTGAATATGTTGGAAACTTTAAATAAATACTATAAAACTAGAATTTATTTATAAACTACTTTAAATCATTGACCAAAATACTTGAAAACTATTGCATAAAATATTTAATAATATTTATAAATAAAATAATACTTTTTTGTTTTTAAGAATTTAAAATGAATTATTAATATTAGGAAAAATTTCTCTTTTATATAAAAAATCAATTATCTTAATTTTTTTTATAAGACCATTTTCATAAACTAACTTCTTTCTTTTAAAGAAACTAGGAATCATTAAAAAAATTAATTTAAATAATTATTCTTAAAACATAAAATAAAGTTAAACAAATGATTGTATTTATTAAACTAGAAAATAATTCCTTAAAATAAATAAGCATTAAATAATGGACTAATAATAAAAAAATACAAAAGATAATTTCTCTTGAAACAAAAAATTTAATAATTCTTGTTGAGTTTTAACTCTCCATCATGCTTACTATATGTTTATTCTCCATATCCACATAAAATTATCAAACATAATCAAATCAAGTCAATAATATAACATTATATATATATAATTATTAAAGTCTTTCTTGGGTCTTAATGATCCAATCCTCACATAGGTCTATCTCAGTCCTTATCAGGTTATAATGGTCCAATCCTCATATACTACGATTTATATCAAGTCAATCAAGGTAAAGCACACCAGAATGTATATTTTAAACTTAAAAAAATTATTTATTTTAATTTATAATAAATATTACTTTAAAATATCATATATGTTTATAAGTTTAAAAGGAGTAGAGAACTCTTCTCATTATTCTTATGTCTCTCCATTGTATATTCTCATCTCACGTCCCCTTACCTTTTGCAACTTGATTTGTTACGAAAAGTTCACACATACTAGTTCTAAAAAACACATATTAATACCAATTCATTTTAGTATTAAGCACAAGATATAAAATTCTTAAAAAATAATAGCAAAATTATTTCAAATAAAACTTTTTATATATAAAAATTTCATCTCTTATTATTTTATTACAAAATATGAAAATAAGTATTAATTAATATACTCAAAATAAAATTTAAGATATATAGACTAAAAATTTTATTACATAGAATAATTATTAATAACTGGTAAATTGAACTGGTCGAAACCGGGGTCAAGGATCCAGTGTGGGATGTAACACCCTTATTTTTATTTTAATTCATTACAAAAAAATTTATATTAAAATTTTGAAGGAGTTAGATTATGATTCTTTAGAACTTTTTAATCTACGTATTATTTATGATTATCTAGAATTTTTTGAAATTTTTTGAAATATTTTAATAAAATAATATATTTTAAATAATTTTAAATTCATATAAAGTGACTTAAAATTAAAAATATTTATAAGAAAGTGAAGTTAAATTATAAGAAAATTTTCTAAAATCTATTTCAAGTAGACTTATCTAAAAATGATCGATTTTAGTAAAATTTTGATTTTTACTAATCGTAAAAAAAATCATAAATGTACCGATAATTTTTTATTAACAGAAAACTTTAGATTTTTAAAATTTAAACTTTATATTACTTATTATAAAATTAGTGAGGACTGATATAATATCGCTAAATTTCGAAAAAGACTGATTTTGAATATTTAAAATATACCGAGTAAATGGTTACTATTTGGCTTAATAATTCAGTCGATATTTACTATGCAAACACTGTGCATGAACGAAAATTCCAATTGCTACACAGTAACCAGGAACGAAATTTTTAAAATTGCACAATACTTTTATAATAAAATATTCAAATGCACAACGAATTTTCCTGCTATAAATATGGAGGAAGCGAAGTGGAAAAAATCATATTTTCTATTAAATTTTCTTAATATAGTAGTGCTAGAGAGATAGTGATGGGAGTAAGAGAGAGAAATAAAATTTTTAGAAGAAGGTTCTACCAAAATCATAAGGTAAGAATAACTCTTTGACATTTTTTAGGTTTCTTTTCATATCATTTTAGAAATCTATTATTATACTAGATATAATATTATTTTAAGTTACTATTTTGAATAGTAAGTTCCTATGTCAATAGTAAATTACTATTATGAATAGTAAATTACTATTCAAATAATAAAATATTATTTACTTTTACTATTCATATTTTACTATTTACTGTTACTATTCATATTTTACTATTTATCATTACTATTCTCATTTTACTATTTACTATTACTATTCATGATAACTATTTAAAATTTACTATTTACTGTTACTATACATAATTACTTTTTACCCTTTCTGTTTCAAATAATAATCTAAATTTTCATCTTATAACTATATTAAAATAAAATTGGTATATTTTAGAACTCGAAGACGAGACACGCACAGACTTTTCATAATAAATCAAGATACAAGAGATAAGGGGAGTGAGATAAGAATATAATATGAAAAGACATAAGAATAATGAAAGGAGTCTCCTACTCCTTTTAAATTTAATAATGTTATTATTTTACAATAATAACTTTTTAACTTAAAATTTATAAAAAAAATTTAAATTAAGTATCTTGTGTAATTTGATCTGAAATACCTATGTAAGGACCTGAATAACCTATGTGAATTGGATTAAACCTATGTAAGGACTTAGACTATTATGACATGTGGACTGAACTATACCTATGTGAAGACTGTATTATATATATATATATGGACTTACATAGATGTAACATCGTAAAAATAGGATTTATTATCAAAGCATGATTAAAAGAGGGATTTAAAGAAAAATGGGAAATTAGTTAGAACAATTGCTAAAATGATGAACACGTCCCTAACAATTACCATAATGACCGACACGTCCCTAAATCATTTAAAATGTAAATTTCCTTCTTTTTTCCTCATTGTTCCTTCGTGAGCTTCAGAGAGGGTGAGAAACTTGTTTCTACTTCCTTTTTCTTTTCCAATTAGCCACACCAACTTGTTTCTTCTTCAATTTCTTCTCAAAATCATCAAATTGAATTGGAAACTAAGTATTTTCTCCTCTTTTTTAACGTTGGGCAGGTTGGATTTAGAAATGGAGAACTCTAAATCCTTCAATTTGAGGTAAGATGATGGGATTCTACTTTGGGTTTGATTTAATCTTGCTTTCATCTTTCAATTCATGCAATTTTATGAATTTTAAAGCAATTGGAAGCCATTAATTCAGGTGGACAGCCCTAGATCAAGAGAGAGAGCTTGAAACTCTCTAACTCAAGGTGATTTGATGAGTTTTTGTCATAGGTTTTATTATAACATAGCTTGCACCTTTCAATTCTTGTAAATTTATAGATTTTGAAGCACTTTGAAGCTATTGGCAATGGTGGGCAACTTTGGGGTTCTTCAAGAACCTTGAGCTTCCATGGAAAATGAGTTAGGATAGTTTCTAAATTGCTAATTCTATAAGATTACAACTTAATGATTGTCGTTTCAATAAACTAAGGTGGTTTCGGAGAGTTTCGGAAGGTTTCGAAGTGATTCGGAGGCGAAGTTTGAAGTTGACACCTTGGTTCGGTGAGTCGCAACTTACCGAAATAGTTATACTTTAATTATTCTTAATTTGGCCAGCGATATTTGTGTTAAATACAAGACTAAAATCAAGTACTATGAAGTTTAGGAAGTTGTTGATTTCGAGGAATAGAGATCAGAATTTACGACTTGTGGTTAGTAAGGTTCGATAGCTCTCAGAGCTTTTGGGGATTCTCTATTCGAGGTAGGGGGAGCTTTCACATAATTAAATGCATAGTTATAGACGGATTCAAGGTATATTTATATATAGAATTACGAATAATGTGTTTTATGCACTATGATGAATATGATGTTTACCATCTACACGGGGAGATGCCATATGTATATATGAAAGACCTTGGGTGGGACTCAAGGCAAACCTCTTGAGCGAGGCTCGAGGCTAGCCCGTGACACTACCGTTGTCACTGAGAGTGATTATGTCACGTGAGAGGGCAAACGGTTTGGTACCAGTAAAACGGCCGGATCAGCTGAGAGCTGAGTATATGGCTGAGAGCCAGTGTTGCAACACAAAGTTTTATGATGACTATTGGATCCGAATTATTGAGAATGATATGTGCACATATATATATGTTATTGAGAATAATGTCATAGCATGGTGATGTGAGTAGTCAATATTGTCGAATGGTAGTTTATGTTTGTCGATTGTTATATCTCATTGTATGATAGAGAATAGGATAAATGAATCGGAACTATAACTGTCATTGTTATGTATAATGCTCACCCCTATTTGTGATTATTTTTACAGTGGATATAGGACGCAACGATGGTATATGAGGTCACTCAGCATGCATGAAGCATTATGTATATATATGTGTGGTACATGATGCACATAGTTGTTTTATAGTAGCCTTGGCCGACTCCTGTGTATACCTATTTTGTTATGTGTATGTGAGTGTGTATGGATGAATATGTCGTGGACTAGATAGTTGACAGCTTCAATTAGAAGCTTAGAACCTATTTTGAACATATAGTTTGGTTTATGATGGATAATGGTACTTACTTGATGTTATGGAAGAGTGGAGACCATGGATGGTTCCACTATTTGTATATGAGTTTGATGACCAGAAATTGTGGACTTATACATGATGCTTTGTTGATGCGTCAATGTCCAGGAACTGTTCTTGAATGAGATATAACGGTGGCTAAATCACAAGTTCATGAAAATGTAGTGTTTATATGATTTTTCATGCATTATTGAGCCATTGAGATGATCAAATATCAAATTATGAGGAATGAATGTTCTAGAACAGTTGCAATAGTAACTATGCATGATTTGTGACTTGTAGAAACTGGAATGGGTCAATTTCATTGAGAATTGACCCTTGAGTTGCATAAAAACGCCTTAAAATAAGCTAAACGCATTTATGCACATAAATCTCTCATTTTTAGCAATGTTTGAGTGCGACCAGTGGCTATACGTCACAAATAATGTATGTTAGCTAGTGTCAATATTTGGTGGTCATTGGACTCCATATGAAAAAGTTAGAGTGAATAGAAGTTGAAAATGTGGATTATTTTTCATGTAGAATGTTAGAAAATGCATAAAACTACCTTATAGCTTAGATTTTGATGGGGAAGGAATTTGGGCATGAAACTTTTCACATTGTAGCTGATAGGGTACGTGTGTTGTGTATGAAATTTCATGAAAGTTGGAGTTAATTAGCCTAGTGAAATGACGACCCGAAGTCGCTGAAAATAGGGCACAAAAAGCTGCTGTCGAGTCACCGGGTGTACCTACGCTGGCCTGGGTGTTGGTACGCTGGCTGGTTAGTCACTGGGAGTGGGCACGCTGGTCACTGGGCGTAACCACGCTGGCTGGTCTACTGACAGCTTTTGGATTTTCTTCATTTTTCTTGATTTCCTTGCTATTTTTGGCCCGTTTGGGTATATTAATGACATTTTTAGCCTTTGACTTCTTCATAAAAGTTGTAGATAATTATGTTACGGAGGTGTAAAAATTGGTCTTACCTCAATTGGAGTTTTCTAACCCTCATGAGGCGTAAAATACCGGACCTACTGCGCGGTAAAATTTAAATTTAAGAGGCTTTTAAACCCAACTTTTTATGATTGTCAAATTGGGACTAATAGATGATATTTGTGATATGCCCCACTATTTTTAAGACTAAAATGAACCTTTCTCATATGTTTTAGTGTTAAAATTTGTTATGAGCCTATTATTACTCAAAACTCAGTTGTTTGAACTACAATATTTTCTTGAGTTTTTAGGCTTGTTTTATTAATTAAGGTTGTTTTAATAGACTTGTGCGGGGAATGGACTATAAGGACTCAAAATCAATTTGACTAATTTAAATAACCATTAAAATTTGAATTATATTTATGAGTGACATTTAATTGATTTGATTTGATTATAATTGATATTATTTGAGTTTTGATTGATGATATGTAATTGTGATTGATAATATTTGATTTTGATTGATGATCTTGTGATATGGAGTTGAGCATATAGCAAGCATGACAGAAAGCTAAAACTCAGTAAGAATTTTCTTACCTTACTTTTTAAATTTTTATTCTAAGAGAAAGTATTTTTCTTAATCATTTTAGTCTTTTATTTCTTCTTAGAAATTCTTTTCATTAATTTTACTTTTAATCTTTAGAATAAAAAAATCTAGTATTTATTTTAGAAAGAAGCCATTTTATGAAAATTATTTTATAAAAAGATTGAGATAATTAATTCTTGAATTAAAGAAAAATTTTATAGTTTTAAATATTTTTGGTTAATGATTTAAAAAATTATTCTCTTTTAGTAAAATAAAATTTTCAAAAGTAAATTATTTTATTTTTTTCAACCTAATAACTTAATTGTTAAGATTCAATTTGAGAAAGATGATATAAAGATGTAAGATTTTCTAAGAGAAGTTTTGGGATATTGTAAACACTGTTTCTCTTCCCCCTCCCCACTATTTTATTTTTTAATAATGAAAAATGGCACCCACCTCCTCTGGTTCCCTCACTAGTGTAGAATGGAGCTGGAAGGAAAGGGAAATGGGATTGTGAGTTGTATAACAACACTCAAAATGGGTTTAAAAACCCAATCTGTTTTCAAAAGAAGGGGGCGGATCCCATAGCCAATACACTGACTCTCTTCATCTGCTCCATCAAATAAAAAAAAACAGAGTTCATTTTTCATTTCCTCCATCTTGCCAAATCAAAAAAAAACCATCTCATCTCAATCACCCTCACCATCTTTAACAGAGAGTCACAAACTAACAACATCATTTCCTTCTCGTGACCAAACACCAAAAATAATAACCCCAATAACAACAACAACAAAAAAAAGCAACAAAGAAGAAGGTCTGCCGACCGGTTCCCTCCTCCGGTCTCCCGAGCTCGCCGTCGACGGGCCTCCTTGAATTGGACGCTGATCGGTCTCTCCTCTCTCCCTCCGAGTCTCTCCGCCCTCTCTCTGGTTTGCACTCTCTCTCGCTCCGTCGCTCCCTCTCTCGCTCACCCCCCCTCCGTTGATCTCTTTCCCCCTCCGAGCAAGCCTTCTCCCTCTCTCTCTCTTTCTCTGCTCTCCAGCCGCCGCCGCCCCCTCCTTCTCCTTTCCTCTTCTCCTTTCTTCTCCTCCTCATCTCCTCTTCTCTTGTTTAGTCTTTAGGTTATTATTTTTGGGCCTCACAATTTTTTTAAAAAACCCATTTCCCTTTTTTTTCTTTCTTTCTTGTGTTTCTTTCAAGATTATTTTGGGTTTCAAATTTGCATAAAAAAAACTTAAATAAAAATTGTTTCTAATTTATTCTTAAAGGAATTTAATTGAAAAGAATAATTTTTATTTTATTTATGTTGAAATAATGTAAAAAAATACCCCTTTTATTTTTAGGAATAATAAAATAATTTCTTTTTATAAAGAATAAATAAATGAGTAGTTTTTTAATTATGTTAAATTAAAAAATTTAAACATCAAAATATCTTTCTGTTTTTTTTAAAAAAATATTTGATAAATTCCTTGTGTGAAAATCTAAAAATTTTTTTTTAAAAAAAGTAAAATATCTTTTCTAAATAGATGTGAATAGTTCTTTTATGATGAATTTTCCAAAATAAAAAATAAAAATATTAAGATCTAAACATTTTTTAAAATAAAATTAGTTTTTCTATTTTAATACAAAAAAAATCTAAAAATGTTTCTTAGAATAAATGTCAAATACTTTTCATGTTTTGTGTTAAATATTTAAATATTATATATGTATATTTTTTTAGAATAAATTGTTTTAGAATCTTATGAGCAATGTCGTGCAAAAATTACTTTTGCCTACATTCGCGTCATAAGTTTTCAAAGGGTTATGCACGTGCGGAGTACTTCGCTTTGTATTTTCCCTTCCTCATAAATTTCTTTTTATTATTAAAAATCGAATCAATTTATAAAACTCTAAAAATAATTTTAAATATTTTTCTCGAATATATCCCTTAAAGAACTACGTAACCCTGATTTCTCAAAAGCTTGAGAATACGTAGGAGCGGGAGTCAATTCCTGTCGGACCCACTTTCTTTCGTTTATTTTCTATGTCTCTGCTATTATCTCAATTTATTTTATCTATTTAATATTCCATGGTAATTTGTTTAAAATGAGGTTAATTTAGACGCGACGTCTTGTTAATCTCGTGTTTTTTTTTAAAAATATTTTATGAAAATAGTATTTTCCTTAAGAATGAGGTTAATTTAGACGCGACGTCTTGTTGACCACATATTTTTAATATTTTTATTTAAATAGTATTTCCTTAAAAATGAGGTTAATTTAGACGAGACGTCTTGTTGACCTCATATTTTTAATATTTTATTTTAAATAATGTTTCCTTAAAGTTAAGGTTAATTTGGACGAGACGTCCTGTTAATCTTCACTCTTACTCTGTTTTCTCCTTTCTGTCACTGTTTAGTCAAATCTCTTTCTGTCGCTGTTTTGTTGTCACCGTTTGGTTTGTTTTGTCTGTTTACGTTCACTTAGTTGTTTCGTGTATTTCTTTTTCTTAAAAGAAGTTAAAAATAATTTATGGGCTATTTTGAAGTGCGTGCTATCAATTTGGGGTAACCGTTTCATAACGGACAGTTGTGAGGTGCTAATACCTTCCTCACCTGTAGTTCGACTCTCGAACTTAGAATTTCATTTTATAATCAGTGCTTTAACGAAAGGTTTTCCCGATATTTTATCCTTAAAAATATTGGTGGCGACTCCCTGTTTATTTTTAAAATCGTTTTGAGGGTCGGCCGCGCCGCCGCGATCCCAGTCGCGACAGATGGCGACTCTACTGGGGACTTAGAGAGTCAAGCCAATCAAGTTGATAGCACATATTTTAAATAGCCTGTTAATTACTTAACTTCTTCCTTTATTTTATTTTTTGTCAATATTTGTATATGGTTTCTGTTTATATTTTGTCATCTATGTTTTGTTATGTCTGTATGTTGTTGAACCCTAGGGTAGACGACTCTGTTTTATTATACTGTGTTTGTTCTTTGTGAAGGATTGGTAAGGTAAAGGTATTGGACGCCCCTTTCACACACTACACTCACAATTTGCACACACTTTTGAGCGGGACCCTGTACCCGGGCCCAAATAAAATTTAAGATTAGGGGAGGTTAGTAGCGGTGTCATTTGGGATGTACTTCCTGTCTGGCTATCGTGAGAACCTCAGCTAGAGTTCAACTTATTTATGATGCCCACACCTAGTAGACTTCCTACTGTTGTGGTCAACATCATGAGTAGGATCTTGGCTCTAGTGACCTTTAGACAGTAGTGCAAGCCACCTATCGTGAGATGTCACTGTTAGATAAGCCCTAGAACCGATAGAAGGCCTTCAGAAAAACCCATTTTAGGCCACAAGGGGCGGACTCTTCCTATACCTTTTCTCCTTCTCGTTCTCCCTTTTAATCCAAATTGTTGGACCACTTACCCGTTCAAAGGATTGCTTCTTTTTTTTTAAAAAAAAAAAACTAGAGATCCTTTGATTGGGCAAACAGTCATTTCATTTCATTAAAGTCTTTGGGTCCTGAGTTATGGGATTTCTGTGTCGTCAAAAAAAAAGTCCAAAAAAAGAGTTGATGACGATCGGAAGGTCCATAACCCACAGGGCTCTCGATTTTTCACGAATTTTGTCAATCGTTACTTCCTGATTATAAAATTGTTTTCCAAAAGTTGCTAAGGGAGTATCGATTTACGAAACACGTCCTTTACCAATGACTGATTTCACTTCCTTTGTGTTCTTGCAGGAAGCTATTCGGAGCTAGGCGAATATCTTCGAGTGAAAAATGGAAATTAACATGGGGTCAAGTAGTTGTGATACAAGTGTAACTGAGTTGAGAAAGCTACTGCATGTTAAGGCAAAGAAGGTCGACACAGCTAGTTTACAGGCACTGGGTGAGAAATTGAATTTGACTCAAAAGATGGCTTTCGCCCGGAAATATGGAAAGATTTTGAAGTTGTTGGAAGTCGAAGTACAAGTTGAGGCGATCACCGCATTGTCTCAGTTTTATGACCCACCTCTTCGCTGTTTCACATTTCGGGATTTCCAGTTAGCTCCGTCTATTGAGGAATTTGAGCGGATTTTGGGGATGCCTTTAGAAGGACAAACGCCTTACCGTCATCTGGAGCATCAAGCAAATATCGCTTCTGTTGCTCGTGTCTTAAAAATCGGCCCAGAGGTGTTGAAAGGGGCACAATTAAGCAGAAATCAGACCTCGGGGTTCGCTCGGGAGTACCTTGAGAAACACATGTACTTTCTAGCTAAAAAAGAAGATTGGGATACCTTCATGGACACTTTGGCTTTTACTATTTATGGCGTCGTGTTATTCCCAAACATAGACAATTATGTGGACTACGAGGCTATTGGCGTCTTCCTAGCTCGAAAATTCAAATTGGAAAACCCCGTCTCTGCTATTTTGGCGAATGTCTACTGCACTATGGACTTCTTCCATACACAAGGCGGGAAAAGGATCATCTGTTGCCTGCCAGCTTTATATGTGTGGCTTACGTCACATGTCTTTAACCAAGTCGGCAAAGTTGACTGCCCTATGTCTGATCTGAAGTCGTGCCAGTTAGCGACAAAGAATGGGCGTGAATGGGCCAATCATCTGGTAGGACTCACAGCTGAAAAGGTAAGATGGTATCCGCATTGGTTGAAAGTTAACAGCATAATCCACCACTGTGGAAACCACCCGAATGTTCCCATCATGGGAACTCAGGGATGCATCAATTATAACCCTATCATCGCCAAGCGCCAGTTAGCCTACCCACTGCTCGGGCCACCTGACGAGGAGTCGCTCACTCCCTTTGTTTTCTACTATGCCAAAGGGGACTACACCTCTGCCGTTCGGAACATAACAGAGGCTTGGAAGAAAGTACACAAGAAAGGAAAAGAGTTAGGGGTCCGAAGCCATGCTGTAAAAGAGGAATATCATCAGTGGGTCCTAAATAGGGTATCCATAGTCAAGCTGCCATTCAGGGGTCCCTCCTATCTCCCAACAAGCGCACCTATTCCCCGGCCCATCTTTGAAGATGAAGTTACAAAAGCCATGAGAGTCAAGATAGAAGAACTGACTGCAAGAAACAAAAAGCTAGAAGAAGAATTACTGAAATTTCAACAAGAATGTGCCCTTCAGAAAAGGGAGAACTTAGAAAGCAAGCGAACCATTGAAGAGGTAGGGAAGAAGCGAAAAGCTAAAAGGGATCATATGAGAAAACAAGACCAATGCCTCCGAGCTGCCAACTCGCAACTGAAAATGAAGAGTCGTCAAAGGGACACCATTCTAGCTGATAAACAGCTTCTGAGGGATATGTTGGCAAAGGCCAAGGAGAATGAGCGAAACGCCTTGGTGCAAAAAGAATTATTACAGTCACAAATTCACAGGGTGGAGCGTCAACTCAACGAGGTGATAGAAGCTTGCCAACATGAAATAAATGGCGAGCGTCAGCATGCCATGGAAATAGAGCAAGACTGTCAGGAGGCTATACGCACCTTGGAGGTCAAAACAGCACAGCAGGACGAAGTCATTCATTCATGGATGAACCGCTTCGCCCACCTGGCGTATTTGGCCAATGGGACTCTAGAAGACCTTCCATGGCTACTCAAGCAGGCCGAGGAGATGGTGAATCCCCTTACTACCCCAAAGGACATTGTAACCTTCCTGGACTATTGTAGGAAAAGGCTTTGTGAGATGAGGGCCATGATTGCCCGAGCTAGGAACGGCTGATTTATTTTCTGATAATGTAACAAGCTTAACAGTTATGTACTTTGTGGTATCTCAGAATGAAAGGATCTTTTGTCTCCACAACTATCTCGTGTTAATTTCCATTTATCGCGTACTTAGTACTTTTGAATGTGACGTTCTGAGGAACAGTCGAAGGATATTCGACAAGTTCCGAATCGCTTCTCGCATAATTTTGGTTTACACTCTCTTTATTACCTTGTTTTATTTACTAAGCATGTTCTTCCTTTTAATGAATTTTTGTTTTTTTTTTCAAAAGACGTCACGGGTAGGCATCCTTACCAGACCCGACTCCAAAAGAGACTCATGGCTGAGGAAGAAGCTAAGAACGGAGACTTTAGAACTGAGTTCGATCAGCTGAAAGAACAGGTGGAAGAATTAACTAGACTTTTGGAGAAGAGACACACAGAAGGAGACTCCTCTGCAGGTGCTGAGGACGCCCAACAACAGCCCTCCACGCCGCCACATCCTCCCGGTTTTGGCCCAGCAAGGGCCCAATTCCATAACTCAACAACACCTCCACTCACCATTAATGCCGTAAGACCTAACCCTGCCATTGAATCTCAGCCGCCTTATGGCCAGTACCATACACAACAACACACGTTTGTCAGCCCCGACGGCAACCCAGTACCTTTTCCACCCTATGGCCTACCACAGGGATACTATCCCCCGCTCGCTAATCAACAAGATACTTACAACCAGCAAACTACAAATCCTCATGCTTCACACCCCGCCCAGCCAAGTGTGCCACCACTCCATGACCCGCAGGCCTATCAAGCCCAAAACACACAAGCCCAAACGGCCCAACCGACCTACAATGCACAAACCCAAAACATGCAGGCCCCGATGACCCAGCCGGCTTACACCGCACAAGCTATTGTTGTTCAAGTGGCCTCAATACTCAAGAGGGGGGGGGGGGGTGAATTGAGTTATAAAACTTTTGCTTGGAATGCCTTTGAAATTGATTTCTATAACCAAGTTTATGAGATTATGCAAGTGAAAGCAAGTGACAATGATATGCAATGCACTACAAGAGGTAAATATTGCTGAGGCAATTTAGCAAACACTTGGTGTGCAATGTCTAAGGTATGGTAAATTAAGCAAGTTCAAATATGTTCTTCTCAACCAAACAATACCAATCAACAAATATGAGATGTATGAAAGTAAAAGAGTAAGGAAGAGAAGCTTGCAAACCGATGTAACGAGTTCCACCCAATCCGGTGTACGTCTCGCCTCTAAGCAACCCACTTAGAGGATTTTCCACTATTGTAGACTAGAGATACAACTTTGAGCAATTGCGGCTTCCTAGTGTCCCACACTCAAGAACCCAATCCTCACAAGTACAAGGGCAACCCACCCAATCTCTCAATCTCACAATATCCCAAAGGTTGAGTCCACAACCTTTGTAACCACTCAATCCTAGAGTGAACAACCACTCAACCTAGAGTGAATAACTTTGTGTGTTTGGAGTTTGTGTTTACAATCAATACACTCTCTCAATAGAGCAAATATACAAATGAAAAGCTCTCCCAAGTTCTAACTCTCAAGATGAGAGGATATACAAGTGAAGTATAAGATGCAAGAAATAGGCTTACAAAGCACAATAGAAAGCAAAAGATTGTAGCTTCTTGGTTCCTCGTTGGTTGCTTGTTGTGCTTGAGTTCTTCTTGCATTTATAGAGCCAAAATTGTTGTTGAGGAGTTCCTAGCCGTTGCAAGATGATGGCTCTGCGTATAGTGGGATTTGAGTGCTTGTTTTCCACTTAAGTTTGTCTATTTAGTGGTGTTTCCCACTTTGTGAATCGATTCGTAGATCCTTGAATCGATTCAGAGTGTTCTGTTTTATGCATTATGGAGTACCAGAGTCGAATGAATCGATTCGAGCTTTGTTTGAATCGATTCAGAGCATTCTGTTTTGGGTTCTTGGTCTGTCAGCATCGTGTGAATCGATTCAGGGTCCTTGTGAATCGATTCAGGACATACTGTTTGCAGTCTTAGTGACTTCCAGGGCTGTGAATCGATTCAGGGTCATGGTGAATCGATTCAACCCATTCTGTTTCTCATTTTTATGACCTCCAGGGCTGTGAATCGATTCACTCGTGCTTGAATCGATTCAGGCTCTTCATTTTGACATTTTCTTCATGCCTGTTGGTCATCCATTTGAATCTAATGATGTATGGTTGCTTTCCTTTTGTTTGATTCATTGATTTCTTCATCTCTGGAACCTTTGTGAGACCATTTTCTTCTTTCATATGAAATCACTAATTGTTTTTGATTCTTTGAAGACTTCCCATTGCTTGTTTCCATTGTCATTATCAAAACCTGTTATCACATGCAAATACATTCTCCCCCTTTTTGATGATGACAACCAATGGCCATCTCTTGGGGTGTTTATTAGCCAATAACAAGTCATGAAAACTAATGTCTCTGTTTGTTTTAAGCAATTATTTCTTTTAAGAAAATAGGTCTCCCCCTTTGTTTTTCAATAAAACCATCAAATGATCTCAAGCGTTGAAATAATGTCACACCTGTATGACATTCATGTATATGTATCATATTCGCATATGTATCGTAAATATATCATATCGCACATGTATCGCTCGTGTAGCTCTCTATCTCTCCATCTCTCCCCCTTTGTCATTATCAAAAACAAAAATTGGAGGTACGCAGTAAATCGAGTAGTAATCACAGGCAAATGCAATTGAGATAAACCAAAAATAATTAACCAAACGAGGTAATTGTTCAACTGACATAGTAAAGTAAGAAACTAAGAGGAGATAGTTGTGCAAATAATTGACCAAAACAGAAACCAAAGTAAACAACCAAGTCTGAATGTGAAAAATAAAGGTAATAAAGAAGAGTAAAGATCAGTCATGGATGTGGGAAGTGAATGCTGGATATCTGGGTGGCAAGCTCCGTGTATCGCTCTTCCATGTTTGCTTCAATCCTGTCCAGTCGAGTGTGGATGTTTGCTTCCATGGAGTTGAGGCGCTGGTCCAGGTGAGCAGTAAGTCTTGTGAAAAGATCATCAGTAGCAGTGGGTGGAGGAGGAGGAGGAGGAGCGTCATCTTCAACTTCATGTCGGGGACGCCTAAGAAATTGCCACCTTCCTTGGTATTCCACAATATTCATCTTAGTGAGATGAGATTTGCCAATAGGTGCCTTGGGACCGACCACTTCCTTGATCTCACTTTTCAAGTCCACTTTAAAATGGTGGAGTAATTTGGTAATGAGTATGGCATATAGAAGATGGGTGAGGTTTTGGGCTTCAACCATGTGATGCCTAACCAAGTCAATCCAATTTATGTCTTTCTCATTGACAATTGCCCAGAGCAGCAAGATTTGGGCCTCACTTAGCCTTGCATAATTTCCACCGGAGGAGAGGAGAATTTTGACAAGGACAAAGTGCAAGAGGCGGTGATGGAGACTTAAGGTGCCAACCGTGCTCGAGGGACCTGCAAGATTAAAGAAAGCTCTTGCCTCCAATGGATTATAATTCCATGCAAGAGGAGGTTCTTTGCCATGGAAGGAAGCGTTGCTAAGAGGGAGTAAGCCAACTTGATTCATTACCTCATTATCAAGAATGATAGTCTTACCTTTCACTCGGGCAATATAGCGAGCATCTTGAAGGCGTAAAGTGGAGTAGAATACACGAATGAGTTCGGGGTAGATTGCTACTTCCTCAAGAGCCATGAAGCCAACTAGCTCTTGTTGATGTAAGGTGGTGAGTAGAGGAAGTCCAGATGCTTCAAAGAATGGGAGATCAAGCCAATGGGGAGAAATGAGATGTTTCTCAGAGAATGAAGATTGGTACCTATCAAGATCCTTTTGGGTAGTGAATAATCTAGATAAATCAGAGTGTTGAGGCATGGAGGCTGCAGCGGTGTTTGCACGTTGTTTCTTGCGAGGTTGAGAGGAGGAAGCCATGGAAGATGAAGGATTTGAGTGGAAGGTTTGGAGAAGAAGTCGAAAAGATTAGAAGTTGAGGATTTTGAGAAGAGAGAGTGGGAGATAGTGGAAGAGTTAAATGAGGGAGTGTGTGAATTAAAGACTTGAATCAGCGTGAATATGCAGTAACTGACGCGTGAATCGATTCGAGGGATGGGTGAATCGATTCGAGCGTTACTGATTTGAGAGAAATGGAAGGGTCAGGTGCGTGAATCGATTCGAGGATGCTGTGAATCGATTCGAACCTCTCTGTTTGAGGGAATATAGACTATCAGGTGTTTGAATCGATTCAAGGGGAGTGTGAATCGATTCGAACGATACTGTTTTGAGGATTTTTGAACCAACAGGTCTGTGAATCGATTCGAGGGGTGCTGAATCGATTCGAAGGGCTGTTTCACTCAAAATTCATTTCTTTCCATCCCAATATATTCAAGGCATGAGGAATTCCATATAGGATCATTAAATCTCCATTTCCATGGGGTTCTTTTGCATTAATCACTAGTAAAGGTGTCATGCAATCAATACACAAGATGAAGTGATCACTTAAATACAATTTGTCATATCAAGAATACCCAATTCTCTTCTAATGTAAATAAATTGCTCTCTAGCCAAGGGTTTTGTGAAAATATCTGCTAGTTGCCTAGAGGTTTCAACATGTTCAAGCACACAATCCCCTTTTAACACATGATCTCTAATAAAGTGATGCCTAATCTCAATGTGTTTGGTCCTAGAGTGCATTACTGGATTTTTCGAGATATTAATGGCACTAGTGTTATCACATTTAATGGGGACTTTGTTCAAGGAAATACCAAAATCAAGAAGTTGTTGTCTCATCCAAAGAATTTGAGCACAACAACTACCAGCTGCTACATATTCTGCCTCAGCTGTTGACAATGCAACACTTGCTTGTTTCTTGCTATGCCAAGAAACAAGGGAACTACCAAGCAAATGGCATGTACCACTAGTGCTTTTTCTATCAAGCTTACACCCCGCAAAGTCGGAATCAGAATATCCTAAAAGATTACATTCAACGCCTTTGGGATACCATAAACCAACATTTTGAGTACCCACAAGATATTTCAAAATTCTTTTTACGGCAGTCAAATGTGATTCTTTAGGACATGCTTGATATCTAGCACACATGCATACTGCAAACATAATATCAGGTCTACTCGCAGTTAAATACAGTAAGGATCCAATCATACCTCGATATTTGGTGATTTCAATGTCCTTACCCTTTTCATCTTTGTCTAGATAGCAGGATGTGCTCATAGGTGTAGCTATCTCGTTTGCCTTGTCCATTCCAAACCTTTTAAGTAGTTCCTTGCAGTATTTGGTTTGGCTAATGAACGTTCCATCAATGGCTTGTTTTATTTGTAGTCCGAGGAAGAAGGTGAGTTCTCCCATCAAGGACATTTCAAACTCTTTCTGCATAATCTTGGCAAATTCTTGACAAAGATTTTCATTAGTAGCACCAAATATTATGTCATCTACATAAATTTGTACCAAGAGGATGTCATTGTGTTTGCGTTTTATAAACAATGTAGTATCAACCTTTCCTCTTTCAAAGTTGTGTTCTAAAAGGAATTTGCTTAATCTTTCATACCAAGCTCTTGGAGCTTGCTTCAAACCATATAAGGCTTTTCTCAATTTGAAGACATGATTTGGAAATATATGATTTTCAAAACCGGGAGGTTGATCTACATAGACTTCTTCTTGAATGTAGCCGTTTAAGAACGCACTTTTGACATCCATTTGATACAGTTTGAAATCCATACAACATGCAAAAGCTAGCAATAATCTAATGGCTTCTAACCTAGCTACGGGAGCATATGTTTCTTCATAGTCTATTCCTTCTTCTTGGTTGTATCCCTTTGCAACTAGTCTAGCTTTGTTCCTAGTTATTATACCGTTTTCATCTAACTTATTTCTAAAAACCCATTTGGTGCCTATTATTAGATGATCATTGGGTCTTGGCACAAGTTCCCAAACTTCATTTCTTTCAAATTGGTTTAACTCTTCTTGCATGGCCAACATCCAATGTTCATCAATAATGGCTTCATCAATATTTTTGGGTTCTATTTGGGATACAAAAGCCAAGTGATTGCATGTATTTCTAATGGCGTTTCGAGTACTTACCCCTTTGGTTATTTCTCCAATGATCTTGTCCAAGGGATGATCCTTCAACGTTACCCAATCTTGTTGTCTCTCAATTTGTGTTGCACCTCCATCATTGTTGACTTCTTCTTCTTTGTCTTGTAAGTTCATTTCTTGAAAGGTACCTACAAGATCATCAACATCTTCCTTTCTCGGAGGGTTATGGCTATTTTCATCAAATTTGACATGAATAGATTCCTCAATTGTATTTGTTTGTTTGTTGAAAATTCTATAACATTTACTTGATTGAGAATATCCTAGGAAGATTGCCTCATCAGATTTTGCATCAAACTTCCCTAGATTATCCTTTCCATTGTTGAGCACAAAACATTTACATCCAAAGATATGAAAGTATGCAATGTTGGGTTTTCTACCTTTGTAAAGCTCATAGGGGGTTTTCTTTAAAATAGGCCTTATCAAACATCTATTCATAACATAACATGCGGTGTTTACCGCATCGGCCCAAAAATGTTTCGCAATTTTAGCATGGTTCTAGCAAGCTCCACTAAAGATCTATTCTTTCTTTCAACTACTCCATTTTGTTGTGGAGTTCTAGGAGCTGAGAAGTTGTGATTAATACCATGTTTTTCGCAAAACTTATCAAAAGATTGATTTTCAAATTCTCCCCCATGATCGGTTCTAATGGATGCAATTTTTGAGTTTTGCTCATTTTGGATAATCTTTGCAAGTTTCTTGAATGCATGATAAGCTTCATTTTTATGAGCAAGAAACAGTGTCCATGTATATCTTGAATAGTCATCTACTATTACTAGACCATAGTAATTACCTCCAAAGCTTTTGATTTTGGATGGTCCAAATAAATCCATGTGCAAAAGTTGTAAAGGCCTTTGAGTAGAAACAATATTTTTGGATTGAAAAGATGCCTTTACTTGTTTTCCCTTTTGACATGCATCACAAAATTTATTTTCAAATTTAAGCTTTGGTAGACCAATTACTAAATCTTTAGAGACAAGTTTGTTCAAGTGGTCTACATGTATATGAGCTATTCTTCTATGCCATAGCCATGTTTCATCCTCTTTTGAAATGAAGCATTGTTCATCATTTGTAGACAAACTATCCATATCAATCATGTAAATATTATCAATTCTTTGGCCTACAAACTTAATTTCCTTATTGGTCTTGTGTTCAATTATGCAACAATTTGATTCAAATAAAACTCTATATCCTTTGTCACATAATTGACTTATGCTTAGTAAATTATGTTTGAGACCTTCAACATACAATACACCACTTATGGATGTGGAAGAGTTCTTACCAATATTTCCAATCCCTAGGATTCTTCCCTTAGTGTTGTCTCCATATGTGACGCTTCCTTTTCGTTTGGGAGTGAATGATGTAAATTTGGTTATATCTCCCGTCATATGCTTCGAACACCCGCTATCCAAGTACCAATGGGTGTTGCTTGCCTTGAAGCATACCTGCAAAACAAAATCATTTTAGAGAACTAGGTACCCATTTTATGTTGGGTCCTTTAAGGTTAGCTTGTGGGAACGTTCCTTTTGGGAACCCACACCTTTCTTAAGACCTTTGGTCCTAGTTTCCTAACACTACACTTATATGCACTATGTCCTTTGGTGCCACAATGATTGCATTTCATAAAAGGTGAGGAGGACTTGCTTGGTGGTGCAAAGAAGTTTTTGTAGTGCTTCTCCATTTTATGATTACTATGTTCTTGGTCATATCCTAGACCGGTTTTACTAAACATGCATTTTTGTTGCCCAAGTAGGATATTCAAATTATCTCTTCCATTAGTGAATTTCTCTAGTGTCCTATTTAGGTCTTCAACCTTGGTTTCTAGCACTATGCACTTCTTTGCAAAATCACAAGGTTTATCCCTAGAGCATGTTTGAACTTTCTCTAGTTCTTCTTTTAAGCTCTCATTTTCTTTACATGCTTCCATGAGATGCAATTCAAGAGTATCACTAGTTTTCCTAGATGCTTTGAGTTTACTAGAGATTTTTGTAAACTTATCATATAATTCCTCAAATGCATCCAACAGCTCATTTTTATCTAAGTCAAGAAGATTTACCTCATTTTCTTCTTCTTGATGATTTGCCATTAAGCAAAGATTGGCTTGCTCATCTTCCGAGTCGTCGGAGCTGCTCACATCGTTCTCATCCCAAGCAATATAGGCTCTTCTTCTTCTTTGTTTGTCCTTGCCCTTCTTTTTGAGGTTTGGACAATCGGCTTTGAAGTGCCCTTCCTTGCCACATTCAAAACAGCTTGGTGAAGATGAAGTTTCATTAGAGGTAGATTTCTTACCTTGGGGCTTAAAGTTCTTTTGGAACTTTTTGTTCTTCATGAATCTTCCAAATCTTTTCACGAACAGCCCAAATTCTTCTTCTTCATCTAAGTCACTGCATGATTCTTCCTCATGCATGGAGGTGGCTTTGAGGGCTAGCCCTTTCTTCTTGGTGGATTTCTCCTCTTCCTCGGCTAGCTTCAATGCTTTAAGTTCTTGCTCTTGTTCTTGCAATTTCCCAAAGAGTGTTGCAAGAGACATTTCATTGATGCTAGGAGATTGTTTTATTGCTGTGACAAGAGGTTGCCATTCCCTGCTGAGACTTTTCAAAATTTTGTGCACAAGCTCTTTGTTAGTGTACACTTTGCCAAGAGTAATAAGATGGTTAATAATAAGTGTAAACCTTTTCTGCATATCAACAATAGATTCTCCTGAATTTATCCTAAAGCATTCATATTGGCTAGTAAGAGTACTAATCTTTGAGTCCTTTACATCATTAGTACCTTCATGGGTTACTTGAAGAGTATCCCACATTTCTTTAGCGGTTTGGCATGTCATTATTCTAAAAAATTCGTCTTGTCCTAAAGCCATTGTAATGAGATTTTTGGCCTTGTAGCCATATTGGACTTTCTTTTCTTCCTCGCTAGTCCATTCATCTATGGGTTTTTCAACATTCTTGCTATCTATGGTATGCATTGGTATATAGGGACCATTTTCAATGGCATTCCATATTCTCAAGTCAATTGATTGAATGAAGATTTTCATTCTCTCTTTCCAAAAGGCATACCCTTCCCCATTGAAAGCGGGAGGTCTATTTATCGCACCACCCTCGGGAAAAACATTTTGAGAACTTGAGGCCATTTAATCTCTTGAAGCTGTTAAGCTTGATCTACCAAGAGTCAAGCTCTGATACCACTTGTTGTTCAAGTGGCCTCAATACTCAAGAGGGGGGGGTGAATTGAGTTATAAAACTTTTGCTTGGAATGCCTTTGAAATTGATTTCTATAACCAAGTTTATGAGATTATGCAAGTGAAAGCAAGTGACAATGATATGCAATGCACTACAAGAGGTAAATATTGCTGAGGCAATTTAGCAAACACTTGGTGTGCAATGTCTAAGGTATGGTAAATTAAGCAAGTTCAAATATGTTCTTCTCAACCAAACAATACCAATCAACAAATATGAGATGTATGAAAGTAAAAGAGTAAGGAAGAGAAGCTTGCAAACCGATGTAACGAGTTCCACCCAATCCGGTGTACGTCTCGCCTCTAAGCAACCCACTTAGAGGATTTTCCACTATTGTAGACTAGAGATACAACTTTGAGCAATTGCGGCTTCCTAGTGTCCCACACTCAAGAACCCAATCCTCACAAGTACAAGGGCAACCCACCCAATCTCTCAATCTCACAATATCCCAAAGGTTGAGTCCACAACCTTTGTAACCACTCAATCCTAGAGTGAACAACCACTCAACCTAGAGTGAATAACTTTGTGTGTTTGGAGTTTGTGTTTACAATCAATACACTCTCTCAATAGAGCAAATATACAAATGAAAAGCTCTCCCAAGTTCTAACTCTCAAGATAAGAGGATATACAAGTGAAGTATAAGATGCAAGAAATAGGCTTACAAAGCACAATAGAAAGCAAAAGATTGTAGCTTCTTGGTTCCTCGTTGGTTGCTTGTTGTGCTTGAGTTCTTCTTGCATTTATAGAGCCAAAATTGTTGTTGAGGAGTTCCTAGCCGTTGCAAGATGATGGCTCTGCGTATAGTGGGATTTGAGTGCTTGTTTTCCACTTAAGTTTGTCTATTTAGTGGTGTTTCCCACTTTGTGAATCGATTCGTAGATCCTTGAATCGATTCAGAGTGTTCTGTTTTATGCATTATGGAGTACCAGAGTCGAATGAATCGATTCGAGCTTTGTTTGAATCGATTCAGAGCATTCTGTTTTGGGTTCTTGGTCTGTCAGCATCGTGTGAATCGATTCAGGGTCCTTGTGAATCGATTCAGAACATACTGTTTGTAGTCTTAGTGACTTCCAGGGCTGTGAATCGATTCAGGGTCATGGTGAATCGATTCAACCCATTCTGTTTCTCATTTTTATGACCTCCAGGGCTGTGAATCGATTCACTCGTGCTTGAATCGATTCAGGCTCTTCATTTTGACATTTTCTTCATGCCTGTTGGTCATCCATTTGAATCTAATGATGTATGGTTGCTTTCCTTTTGTTTGATTCATTGATTTCTTCATCTCTTGAACCTTTGTGAGACCATTTTCTTCTTTCATATGAAATCACTAATTGTTTTTGATTCTTTGAAGACTTCCCATTGCTTGTTTCCATTGTCATTATCAAAACCTGTTATCACATGCAAATACAGCTATGGCCCAACCCCAGGGTCCCTCGCTAAATGCAGGCCCAATGAACCAGCTCTACGCATCAGCTCTGTTCAATCAGCCACACGACTATCCGTATGGGTACACGACCCCCTATGTAACGCCCCGAAACGTGGATTAAAATTTTTGAGTAAATTTTTCGCTTTTTCGAAAGATCATTTTAAAAATTATAAATTTAATTCAGAGTTTATATAACAATTAATAACAGCGGAAAAATTATCATACATACTAGTCGTGAATAATTAAATTCAAGAAAATATTTAAGTAGCGGAAACGATTATGAAGATAATGGTACATGACATATTATATTTATTACAACCCATAAATTCAAAGTTCAGGTAATAAAACAAATAGACATCCATCATGGCATCACTCTGCATTCTGCGTGTCATTCACTGTAAAAATTAATGTAAGAGTGAGACAGAATATAGAATAAATATAAAATAGATAAAATTGCACAAACACAATCAACAATTCATAATGATATGATGAATATGCCAAACAAGTCCATTAATAGATCTTTAATTAGTCAAATGATGTCATGCTGGATCCATTTGGTCTTGGTGGGAATACTGCAGTAAAAGTCTCATAGAGACACAAATAGGGCTTTAGCATATACCATGAATCCCTATACTTCATGGCGCTTAAGTACTGAAGTACACAATATCATAAGTAGGACTTCTGCATAAACCATGAATCCCTACACTCCATGGCACACAACATAATAGGGCTTAACTCATCATAGAGTAACCCCCCACCAGGGTAGGCAATCATGGAACCCCTAAATTCCATGGTGCGTCCGAATGCTTATGATGCATGAATGCCTTTAATTCTTTTAACATACCATGATATCCACATTTCCAAAACCTCTTGGATACTACAATTCCTCAAGGAACACAATACACATAATAATTCACAAAATCATGGATTTACTGTTTCAACCACATATGTCAATAACCACAAGGCATTCATGCACATATATATTAATTATGTCATTCATAATTATTCACCATCACAATATACAAACTGTGTGATACTCAACAACATTTATAATAATTCATAATCACTCAATAATTTAATAAATAATTTTTATACATAGAGAAAATATCATTTTCTTTCAAAATAGCCATTCTAAGTGACTTTCAACATCCCCAACAGCAACATACATTAGCAAAACAGTCATAACATGGGCAAATCAACTCCTTTTTAGGTGATTCCACTTTCTATAGCTCAATAATACAATTATCTATAACTTTTATGAAGAACACAGTTTCAAATTCCGAACAGAAATATTACTTATTCACAAAATACCACACTGCCTCAAGGTGAGTTTTTCAAAACGTACATATATTAGTAATTTCAGTGTTTCTGGAGTTACAAAAATGATTTTTGCATGAAACCAGTTCTAAAATACTCTTAACATAATTATCTACAACTTTCATGAAGACTCAAACAACTAATTCATACCACAAAATTCCCAGTATTGAAAACAAGATTCGGATTTCCAAAATTCCAGAATTTCAGAATTTCAGCTTGCACATACTTCAGTAATTTGAGCATAACTTGAACTACAAAAATTATTTTGATGTGAAACCACTTTCTAAAAATCCACAACTTAATTATCTACAACTTTCATGAAGACATCCAAGGCTGATTATGCATGTATAATTCCCAGCATATCAAAATATACACTAGACATGAAGCAAATCTTTCACTCGGACATACAGTAGTATTTTGGCTATAACTTTTGCTACACATACTAAAATCAATCAGTTCAGGTCTCAAAATTCACATAACAAAAAGATTTACAACTTTCATGAAGACACTGATCACTAATTCTTACTACAAAATGCCCAATTTTAACAATAAGATACGGATTTCAAGTTCACAGATTTATAGCTTGTACATACTTCAATATTATGAGAATAACTTGAGCTACAAAAATTATTTTAATGTGAAACCACTTTATAAAGATCCACAACTTAATTATCTACAACTTTCATGAAGACATTCAAGGCTGATTATGCACGTACAGTTCCCAGTAAATCAATATATACACAAAACAAAGGATAAATCTTTCACACGAACATGCTGTAGTATTTTGGCTATAACTTTTGTTATACTTATTTAAATTACTTGATTCAGGTCTCAAAATTCAGATATCAAAAAGATCTACAACTTTCATGAAGAAGTTAGAGTCAAATTTACACGTTTTCAATATCAAAAATGAGCAACAATTTACGAATAAATTCTGGAATCCTAGAATCAGTATACAATTCTACCCATTTCACAAATATTCACAACCCTGTCCCCTCTTACCTTAATGGAGGTTCCTAAAGTGGTTGAAAGTGTTGTATTATTGTCCTAGCTTCAGATCAAGAGTGAAATTGATGGAGAAAGTGAAAGAAAATAAGAGAGAGACTTCACTAACTTTAGCTTGTTCTAAGAATTCAGACTTGGGAACAAGATGTAGTGTTGATTTAATGATGTAAATGACAAGTGGGGGACAAGATTTTCATAATGGGATTGTAGTGGGATGTTAGGTGCATGAATTATGGTGATAATGGAGGTTTTAGGTGAAAAAAATGAGCTGGATTGTTGACCATTTCCGCAGCCTACATAATGTAGTTTGTTTGATTGAAGTAAATATCAATTCTGACACTGTTTTGGTATTTTAGGCATATCTCTCTCATATCTTAATGGATTTTAACAAATTTGGTCTTGTTGGAAAGATAAGACAAAGAGGAACAACTTTGTAGTTAACCACATTTCCAAATTCGGACTCTAACTAACAATTAAAATGTGTACAAGATGACGCATTTTGAGTGGAGTATGTGGCAATTTGATGAGAGTAATTGGAAAAGCCAAGGAAATTAATAACTAAGGAAATAGGTAATAAATTATTTGATTAACTTTTACCAAAGGTATAAAGTTAAAATTATTTACCATGGTAAAAGGTTAAATTGAAGATGTTGTCCTAACCAAAAATTTATGTAGAAAGTTGAGATAAAATGGATAATATCATTGATGGTCTAAATCAAAATGATTATACATGAGAATAAAATTTTTAGGATGTTACAATTCTCCCACCCTAATAAAATTTCGTCCTCGAAATTTAATCATTACGCACTCCTCAGTGAAACAATTCTGGATACTGTGTCCTCATAGCATCTTCACACTCCCAAGTCAGAGTTACATCAGTTCCTTGTTTCCATGCAACTTTTACCAGTGGTACATTCTTGTTCCTCAAGCGTTTATTCGATCTTTCTAGAATCTGTGTAGGTTCTGTGGAGATGGTCAGATTTTCTCTAACTTCAATATCATCGGCAGCAATCACATGGTTGGGATCTTGTACGTACTTCCTTAGCTGTGATACATGAAATACATTGTGCAGATTTGCCAGGTGAGGGGGAAGTGCAATCTGATATGCCACTGTACCAACCCTCTTTAGGATCTCATATGGTCCAATGAATCTCGGACTCAATTTCTTACTCTTCAATGCTCGGCCAATCCCCTTGTGAGGTGAAACCTTCAAAAATACATGCTCACCAATTTGGAATTCAAGTGGTTTCCTCCTCTTATCATAATACTGCTTTTGTCTGTCCTGAGATGCCTTCATCTTTTCTCTGATCATTTCTATCTGTTCAGTAGTCTGCTGCACAATTTCAGGTCCTAACGCCAAACTTTCACCAGTTTCTAACCAACAAAGTGGCGTTCGACACTTCCTACCATACAATGCTTCGAATGGAGCCATACCAATACTGCTGTGGTAGCTATTATTATACGTGAATTCAATCAATGGAAGAAACTGCTCCCAACTACCACCATGTTCAATCACACAAGATCGCAGTAAGTCTTCCAAACTTTGTATGGTACGTTCTGACTGTCCATCTGTTTGGGGATGATAAGCTGAACTCAATCGAAGCTTTGAACCCAATTCCTGATGCAAGCTTCCCCAGAATCGGGAAGTGAATCTTGGATCTCTATCTGACACAATACTTGATGGTACACCATGTAGTCTTACGATCTCCTTCACATATAACTGTGCCAACTTTTGTAAAGAGTTCTTCATATTCATTGGGAGAAAGTGAGCAGACTTTGTCAATCTGTCTACAATAACCCAGATTGCATCATTCCCTGAACGTGTTCTTGGTAACCCCGACACAAAGTCCATTGAGATGTCATCCCATTTCCAGACAGGAATCTCTAATGGTTGCAGTTCACCAGATGGCTTCTGGTGTTCTACCTTGGCTTTTTGACACACCAGACATGAAGCCACATATTCAACTATCTCTTTCTTCATCCTTGGCCACCAAAAGCTTTTCCTCAGATCTTGATACATCTTAGTTGATCTAGGATGAATGCTCAACATACTTTTATGCGCTTCTTCTAGAATCGTCCTTCTCAGATCAACATCATCTGGTACACAAATTCTATTCCTGATCCTCCAAATTCCATCTGATCCTTCTTGTAGTCCCATATCTTTTCCATTCGCCTGTAATTCTCTCAACTCCTGTAATGGCAAATCTTCTTTCTGTCTTTCACCTAACAGTTTCAGGAAATCATTGGTTATTTTCAAAGTCCCCAAAGTCATACTCCTTGAAGATTTTATCTCTACACCCAAGTTCATGTCTCTGAACTGTTCTATCATCTCTATTTCTTTTATCATTAAAGATGCCATATGAATGGACTTTCGGCTTAGTGCATCTGCCACCACATTTGCTTTTCCTGGATGGTATTTCAAATCAAATTCATAATCTTTAAGAAATTCCATCCACCTTCGCTGCCTCATGTTTAATTCTTTTTGATCGAACAAATACTTCAAGCTCTTGTGGTCACTGAACACTTCAAACCTGACTCCATACAAATGATGTCTCCAGATTTTCAGAGCAAATACCACTGCTTCCAATTCTAGATCATGCGTCGGATAGTTCATCTCATGTGGTCTCAACTGTCTAGAAGCATAGACAACCACCTTTCGTTGCTGCATCAAAACACATCCTAAGCCCATTTTGGAAGCATCACAATAAACCACGAAATCTTCTTGTGGGTTAGGTAAGGTTAAGACTGGAGCAGATGTAAGCTTCAACTTCAGTTCTTGGAAACTTTTCTCACATTCTGGCGTCCAAGAAAAAGGTTGATTCTTCCGGGTTAGCCGAGTCATTGGTAGGGCAATTTGAGAAAACCCTTCAATGAATCTCCGATAATAACCAGCCAATCCCAGGAAACTTCGTATCTCAGTGACTGAAGTAGGTCTCTCCCAGTTTACCACAGCTTCTATTTTAGAAGGATCCACAGATACTCCTTCGTTTGAGATTACATGGCCTAGGAATTTTACCTCTTTCAACCAGAATTCACATTTTGATAACTTTGCATACAACTGCTTCTCCTTCAAAATCTACAATACCACTCGAAGATGCTTTTCATGTTCCTCTGCAGTTTTTGAATAGATCAGAATATCATCAATGAAAATGATGACAAATTGATCCAAGTAGGGATGAAATACTCGATTCATGTAATCCATGAATACGGCTGGGGCATTGGTCACTCCGAAGGGCATCACAAGGTACTCGTAATGACCATATCGTGTTCTAAAGGCTGTCTTTGAAATATCCTCAGACTTGACACGAATCTGATGATACCCCGATCGTAGATCAATCTTGGAAAACACTGCAGCACCTCTCAATTGATCTATCAGACCATCAATTCTGGGCAAAGGATATCTATTCTTCACTGTCAATTTATTCAGTTGACGATAATCTACTCATAACCTCATGCTTCTATCTTTCTTCTTGACGAGCAATACTGGCGCTCCCCATGGTGACACACTCGGTCTAATGAAATGCTTCTCCAGCAACTCTTCAATTTGTTTCTTCAGTTCCGCCAGTTTAATTGGTGCCATACGGTATGGAGCTTTAGACACTGGTTCTGCTCCTGGAATTAAATCAATGGAGAATTCTACCTCACATTCTGGAGGTAAACTTGAGACATCTTCAGGAAATACTTCAGGAAATTCAGAAACAACCGGCATCTCGATTGCTTTAGGTTCACCATCTTCTTTGTAAAGAGTGAATAAAGCAAACAATTGACTTTCACCTTGTAATACATAGGTCTTGAGGTTGTCAGAATTTAGATTTTTTGATGGAAATATCACGGTCTTGTTGTGACAGTCCACCAAGACTCGATTTGTCGATAACCAGTCCATCCCCAGAATCACGTCCAGATCCTTCAAAGGTAAACAAACAAGATCGACAAGAAAGCGTCTACCTTCTATGAGTATAGAACATTCGTTACACACCTTAGCAGTTCTAAGTTGTGTACCGGTGGGAGTAGAAACAATCAGATCATATATCATAGGCTTCACAGGTAATTGAAGGCGTCTAACACACTCATCAGAAATAAAAGAATGCGTAGCACCAGAATCAAATAACACAGATAGGATTGTACCATTAATGTCACACTTACTTTGTACGAGGTCATCAGCTTGGTCTGCCTCTGAACCGCTGATGGCATAGACTCTCCCAGCTGTTTGTTGCAACCTCTGATCTATGGACTTCCTGTTCTGTCTTGGAGGTTGGGCAGTACGTGTGTCTTCTCCTCGGCTTCTCTGATAATTAGAGCCTCTTGGTTCACTCATAGTGTTCTTGTTGTTGTTTTGATTGTTCTGCGGACAATTTGGACTGATGTGTCCTTTTTGGTTACATCGGAAGCAAGTGACCTCTTCAAGACGTCTGTTACAATCACGTACATGATGATTACCTCCACACTTAAGACACCTCATGTTATTGCGTCTATCAAAAGATGACGATAATGATGATCCGCCTCTGGAGCGATTTGGATAGAACGATCCTCTTCTTTTGAAATCAACTGACTGAGGTTTCAGTTGTCTATTGGCCTTTTCATGTGCCAGTCTGGCTTGATGATTCTCTTTAAAAATTCTACATTTGTTGATCAAAATGGGAAAACTCTGAATTTCTTGGTACCCTATCGCTTCTTTGATTTCCAGATTCAGTCCGTTCTCAAATTTAACACATTTCGATTCTTCGGCACCAGCCTGTTGAAAAGGAGGGTAAAAGAGAGATAGTTCTTTAAACTTTACAGCATATTCTCCAACGGACATCGAGCTTTGTTTCAACTCCATAAATTCCAGCTCCTTGCGACTTTTCACACTTGCTGGAAAATATTTCTCCAGGAAACAGTCTTTGAAGTTGGCCCAGATCAAGGGTCTGTCAGTCTCGATCATACGGATTCTAGCATGAATCCACCAGTTCTCTGCCTCTTCCACCAACATATAGGTGGCATACTCCACCTTTTCGTATTCTGTGCAGGGCAATGCTCGAAAGATGCGCTCCATTTCCTTGGCCCAAAGATATGCTCCTCCTGGATTATAACCTCCTTTGAATTGTGAAGGCTTTCTCTTCAGGAAGTGGTCTAACCCATGGAGTCCTCCAGTGCTCCTTGGTTGATTTTGTCGTTCTATGGCTTCAGCTAAACGGTTGAAAGCTGCTGCCATATCGTGGTTGTTGTTGTTGTTGTTGTTTCTTGCCATCCTATATTCGTAGTTTGGTTTATACCAATTCTAAGGGATAATATATCATATATAAATACTATATAACTATCATTATTCTACAATTTATCAGTTAAGCAATCAATCATATCACACATTTATCATATCATCAAGCGGTAATCAAAACAAATCTTTTTGCAATTAATCAGTCAGGCATAAGTCATATAGTATACATTTAGCATGTTATCAAGCAATAAATCAAACATTTTACATATTATGTCGAGAAACAGTACATGTCATAGCAATTGGTCCTGAATTTTTGAAAATGCTCTGATACCAACATGTAACGCCCCGAAACGTGGATTAAAATTTTCGAGTAAATTTTTCACTTTTTCGAAAGATCATTTTAAAAATTATAAATTTAATTCAGAGTTTATATAACAATTAATAACAGCGGAAAAATTATCATACATACTAGTCGTGAATAATTAAATTCAAGAAAATATTTAAGTAGCGGAAACGATTATGAAGATAATGGTACATGACATATTATATTTATTACAACCCATAAATTCAAAGTTCAGGTAATAAAACAAATAGACATCCATCATGGCATCACTCTGCATTCTGCGTGTCATTCACTGTAAAAATTAATGTAAGAGTGAGACAGAATATAGAATAAATATAAAATAGATAAAATTGCACAAACACAATCAACAATTCATAATGATATGATGAATATGCCAAACAAGTCCATTAATAGATCTTTAATTAGTCAAATGATGTCATGCTGGATCCATTTGGTCTTGGTGGGAATACTGCAGTAAAAGTCTCATAGAGACACAAATAGGGCTTTAGCATATACCATGAATCCCTATACTTCATGGCGCTTAAGTACTGAAGTACACAATATCATAAGTAGGACTTCTGCATAAACCATGAATCCCTACACTCCATGGCACACAACATAATAGGGCTTAACTCATCATAGAGTAACCCCCCACCAGGGTAGGCAATCATGGAACCCCTAAATTCTATGGTGCGTCCGAATGCTTATGATGCATGAATGCCTTTAATTCTTTTAACATACCATGATATCCACATTTCCAAAACCTCTTGGATACTACAAGTCCTCAAGAAACACAATACACATAATAATTCACAAAATCATGGATTTACTGTTTCAACCACATATGTCAATAACCACAAGGCATTCATGCACATATATATTAATTATGTCATTCATAATTATTCACCATCACAATATACAAACTGTGTGATACTCAACAACATTTATAATAATTCATAATCACTCAATAATTTAATAAATAATTTTTATACATAGAGAAAATATCATTTTCTTTCAAAATAGCCATTCTAAGTGACTTTTAGCATCCCCAACAGCAACATACATTAGCAAAACAGTCATAACATGGGCAAATCAACTCCTTTTTAGGTGATTCCACTTTCTATAGCTCAATAATACAATTATCTACAACTTTTATGAAGAACACAGTTTCAAATTCCGAACAGAAATATTACTTATTCACAAAATACCACACTGCCTCAAGGTGAGTTTTTCAAAACGTACATATATTAGTAATTTCAGTGTTTCTGGAGTTACAAAAATGATTTTTGCATGAAACCAGTTCTAAAATACTCTTAACATAATTATCTACAACTTTCATGAAGACTCAAACAACTAATTCATACCACAAAATTCCCAGTATTGAAAACAAGATTCGGATTTCCAAAATTCCAGAATTTCAGAATTTCAGCTTGCACATACTTCAGTAATTTGAGCATAACTTGAACTACAAAAATTATTTTGATGTGAAACCACTTTCTAAAAATCCACAACTTAATTATCTACAACTTTCATGAAGACATCCAAGGCTGATTATGCATGTATAATTCCCAGCATATCAAAATATACACTAGACATGAAGCAAATCTTTCACTCGGACATACAGTAGTATTTTGGCTATAAATTTTGCTACACATACTCAAATCAATCGGTTCAGGTCTCAAAATTCACATAACAAAAAGATTTACAACTTTCATGAAGACACTGATCACTAATTCTTACTACAAAATGCCCAATTTTAACAATAAGATACGGATTTCAAGTTCACAGATTTACAGCTTGTACATACTTCAGTATTATGAGAATAACTTGAGCTACAAAAATTATTTTAATGTGAAACCACTTTATAAAGATCCACAACTTAATTATCTACAACTTTCATGAAGACATTCAAGGCTGATTATGCACGTACAGTTCCCAGTAAATCAATATATACACAAAACAAAGGATAAATCTTTCACACGAACATGCTGTAGTATTTTGGCTATAACTTTTGCTATACTTATTTAAATTACTTGATTCAGGTCTCAAAATTCAGATATCAAAAAGATCTACAACTTTCATGAAGAAGTTAGAGTCAAATTTACACGTTTTCAATATCAAAAATGAGCAACAATTTACGAATAAATTCTGGAATCCTAGAATCAGTATACAATTCTACCCATTTCACAAATATTCACAACCCTGTCCCCTCTTACCTTAATGGAGGTTCCTAAAGTGGTTGAAAGTGTTGTATTATTGTCCTAGCTTCAGATCAAGAGTGAAATTGATGGAGAAAGTGAAAGAAAATAAGAGAGAGACTTCACTAACTTTAGCTTGTTCTAAGAATTCAGACTTGGGAACAAGATGTAGTGTTGATTTAATGATGTAAATGACAAGTGGGGGACAAGATTTTCATAATGGGATTGTAGTGGGATGTTAGGTGCATGAATTATGGTGATAATGGAGGTTTTAGGTGAAAAAAATGAGCTGGATTGTTGACCATTTTCGCAGCCTACATAATGTAGTTTGTTTGATTGAAGTAAATATCAATTCTGACACTGTTTTGGTATTTTAGGCATATCTCTCTCATATCTTAATGGATTTTAACAAATTTGGTCTTGTTGGAAAGCTAAGACAAAGAGGAACAACTTTGTAGTTAACCACATTTCCAAATTCGGACTCTAACTAACAATTAAAATGTGTACAAGATGACGCATTTTGAGTGGAGTATGTGGCAATTTGATGAGAGTAATTGGAAAAGCCAAGGAAATTAATAACTAAGGAAATAGGTAATAAATTATTTGATTAACTTTTACCAAAGGTATAAAGTTAAAATTATTTACCATGGTAAAAGGTTAAATTGAAGATGTTGTCCTAACCAAAAATTTATGTAGAAAGTTGAGATAAAATGGATAATATCATTGATGGTCTAAATCAAAATGATTATACATGAGAATAAAATTTTTAGGATGTTACACCCTACGCGGCCAATCCCCAAGATGCAATCCGTATGATGAACCCGGTTGTCGGCCATAGCATGGTCGCGGCTCCCCAAAAGGGAAAGATAGAAATCTTGGAGGAACGCTTGAGAATGATGGAAGGCACTGGCGGTTTTGGGCGGATAAATGCTTCTGAGCTATGTCTGGTCACAGATGTGGTTCTCCCGCCCAAATTTAAAATGCCAGACTTTGACAAATATCGGGGAATGACTTGTCCAAAGAATCATCTCACGATGTACTACCGAAAGATGGCATCCTATTCTTCTAATGACCAATTGTTGATCCATTGCTTCCAAGATAGTCTGGTTGGGGCCGCCCTCACCTGGTACGCACACCTTGACCGAAACCATATTCGATGTTGGAATGACTTGGCAGATGCCTTCATTAGGCAATACAAATATAATATGGATATGGCACCCAACAGAGTTCAATTACAGAACATGGTGAAGAAAGATAATGAAACATTCAAGGAGTATGCCCAACGTTGGTGAGAAACAGCTGCGCAAGTGGACCCACCACTGTCAGAAAAAGAGATAGTCACGATGTTCATCGATACGCTCCCATCACCCTTCTATGGCAAGATGATTGGTAGTGTTTCATCTAACTTCTCCAACATTGTAACTATCGGGGAAAGGGTAGAGAGCGGAATACGAACAGGAAAGATCACCCGGGGCCCATCTGGGGCAAGCACGACAAGGAAGCCAGCACCTGGTGATGGTAGGAGAAGAGATGGGGAAACTCATTCCATCTCTTCTGATCAAAGGATGGCTCCACCAAGACCGTTCATCCCTACCACGATTCAAGCTCCCAATCCTTATGTGGCCGCCGCCACTCATAGCCCGACAGCTTATACTCCCCATCTCCATCCACCCATGGTAAGAGCGTCCGGGCCGCAACCCATGCCATACCACCACCCACAACAAGTGATTCAACCACCCAATCCCAATCAAAATGCAAGGAGACCCGACAATGAACGCACCCCTGTGCAGTTTGATCCCATCCCAATAACATATACCGAGCTTTTGCCACTCCTCATTCAGAAAGGTCTGGTGGCTCCGTGCCCCTCGAGGCCAATGCAACCTCCTTACCCAAGGGGGTATGATCCTAACGCTCGTTGTGATTACCATACTGGGGCATCAGGGCATTCCACAGAAAATTGTGTGGCTTTAAAATACAAAGTGAGAGACCTGATCAAAGCCGACTGGCTTAATTTTCGAGAAGGAAGTCCTAATGTGGCCACAAATCCCCTGCCCAATCATGGAAGTTCAGGAGTTAACGCCGTGGAAAAGGATGAAGAGTGCATCAAGGATGTTGCTGATGTGAAGACACCGTTAAAGATAATCCATTCCTACTTGTTCAAGCAAGGTTTAATGAGGAAGCCTTGGACTGAGGAGCACGACAAGGATCATACTGCCGAACGCCAAAACTTCTGTGAACTTCTCCAAGGGCTCATGGATGGTAACTTTGTGCAAATCTGTAAACACCGCGAAGACAAGGTGAACATGATTCAAGAACAGTCAGGGGTGCCAGTTCCTAAACCTTTAACAATTTTCTACAACAAGAGCCCCTCAGTGGCTCCTGTTTTTGTGCGGCCAACTGTTACTATTCAAACACCTACCCCATTTCCATTCAAGGATTCACGAGCTGTCTCGTGGAAATACGATGTGGATATAGTCGTTGCAGGCTCGACAGTGAGCAACACTTTGTCATCGTCGGTTACAAACATTGCTGGGGTAGGAGGTGTGACCCGGAACGGGAGAGTATTTGCTCCTCCGGAGTTGAGGAAGGATCAAATCGCCGAAAAGGTTAAAGTTAGTAGAGAAGGCACCAGTGGCAAAGAAAAAGGGGCTGTGACTAATGAAGAGGCCCAAGAGTTTTTAAAGTTTATCCGCCAAAGCGAATATCAAGTACTAGACCAGTTGAACCAAACCCCAGCTAAAATCTCTTTGTTGTCATTGTTGATAAACTCTGAGCCATACCGGAAGATACTAATGAAGGTGCTAAATGAGGCCCATGTCAGTCATGATCTCCCTATTGATAAGTTTCAGGGAATAGTAGGGCACATCGTTGCGGATAACTATCTGACATTTACTGACGATGAAATACCACCGGAAGGAGTGGGGCACAACAAGGCCCTCCACATCTCCGTGAAATGCCAAGATCATATGCTAGCAAAAGTGCTAGTTGACAACGGGTCATCCCTTAATGTAATGCTCAAATCAACATTGGCCAAGTTGCCGTTCGACGGAACATATATGAGGCCGAGTGCCACAATTGTGCGGGCCTTTGATGGCACGCGGAGGGAAGTCATGGGCGAAATTGAACTGCCTATTCAAGTTGGACCTTGCACTTTCCAGGTCCTTTTCCAGGTTATGGATATCGTGCCTGCCTACAGTTGTTTGTTGGATAGGCCATGGATCCATTCAGCTGGAGTGGTTCCATCCACCCTGCACCAAAAACTGAAGTTCGTAATGGACAACAAGCTGATAATCGTATCTGGTGAGGAAGACTTCTTGGTCAGCAAACCCGTTACGACCCCTTATGTCGAGGCAGCGGAAGAGGCCCTTGAAACCTCATTCCAAGCGTTAGAAATTGCAAACGCCACATACGTGGGAGAAGGGACCACAATGGTTAGAGCCTGTATGCCAACCGCATCCCTAGTGATGGCGAAAATGATGCTGCGCGAAGGATATAGGCCTGGAAAGGGTTTAGGGCCTACTTTAGATGGAAAAGTAGAACCTGTGTGCCTTGTGGAGAATAGAAATGGTTTTGGCTTGGGTTACTGACCCACAGCCGCTGATAGGAGGAGGGTGGAAGAAGAAAAGAGGGAAAGAAGGGCTGCCCGTATTGCTGGCAGGGAACCTCACACCACAAGAGTCTCCATCTGTGATCTCTATGAAAGCTTCCGGAGTACCGGATTGATGCCTCCAGACCTAGTAGCCATTGCTGAAGATGGTCTTTGTGATATTACTGATTTCGTGATTTCTTGCCCGCCTGGCCTAGAGCTTCACAACTGGGAGGCCATCGAACTCCCTACGACTTTAAATAATTCACCGAAATCCAAAAATGACCCTCTTGAGACTAATGAAATCGCAATCCCGCTTCACGATTTCAATAACCCGGTTGACTATGCCGACGAAGAAGGTGAAGAAGACTATAGGCCACCACCCGAGTTAACAAGATTATTGGAACAAGAGGACGGGGAAATTTAGCCTTATTTGGAGATAGTTGAGATTATTAATTTGGGGAATGAGGAGGATAAGAAAGAAGTCAAGATTGGTACCTCTTTGAGTAAGGAGCAGAGGCGAGAATTGATTGAACTGCTAATAGAGTTCCGTGACGTCTTTGCTTGGTCTTATCAAGATATGCCAGGACTCGATACTTGCATTGTCGAGCATAAACTACCCCTAAAGCCCGAGTGCCCTCTGGTGAAGCAGAAGTTACGCCGAATGAAGCCAGAGACGCTCTTAAAGATCAAAGACGAGGTTAAGAAACAGTTTGAGGCTGGGTTCCTAGCTGTGGCAAAGTACCCTCAGTGGGTGGCAAATATCGTCCCCGTCCCGAAGAAGGATGGGAAGGTGAGGATGTGTGTAGATTATCGGGACTTGAATAGAGCCAGCCCTAAAGATGATTTCCCTCTACCCCAGATCGATGTCTTGGTTGACAACACAGCCCAACATACCATCTTCTCATTCATGGATGGTTTCTCCTGATATAATCAAATTAAGATGGCACCTGAAGATATGGAGAAGACCACATTTATCACTCTCTGGGGAACATTTTGTTACAAAGTGATGTCCTTCAGTTTGAAAAATGCTGGGGCAACCTATCAGAGAGCAATGGTGACTCTATTCCATGATATGATGCATAAGGAGATAGAAGTATACGTGGATGACATCATTGCCAAGTCTAGAACTGAGAAGGATCACATTGGCGACCTAAGGAAGCTTTTTGAACGTTTGAGAAAGTTCAGGCTCAGGTTGAACCCTGCCAAGTGCACATTCGGCGCAAGGTCGGGCAAGCTGCTAGGGTTCATAGTAAGCGAAAGAGGAATAGAGGTTGATCCTGACAAAGTCAAAGCGATTCTCGAGATGCCTCCTCCTTGTACAGAAAAGGAAGTCAGAGGATTCCTGGGAAGGTTGAATTATATCGCCCGATTCATTTCACAATTGACATCGACCTGTGAACCGATCTTCAAGTTACTTCGTAAGAACCAATAGGGGCAATGGAATGAGGATTGCCAAACAGCTTTTGAGAAGATTAAGCAGTATCTACGAGAACCACCAATCTTGGTACCGCCGACCCCTGGGAGGCCGCTAATCTTATATCTGACAGTACTGAATGAGTCCATGGGATGCGTGTTAGGTCAGCACGATGAAACAGGAAAGAAGGAACATGCTATTTACTACTTGAGCAAGAAGTTCACTGATTGCGAGATGAGGTATTCCGCTTTAGAGAGAACTTATTGTGCGTTAGCATGGGCCGCTAGGCGCCTGAGGCAATACATGTTGAGTCACACCACCTGGCTAGTTTCTAAGATGGACCCCGTTAAGTACATCTTTGAAAAGCCTGCTTTGACCGGAAGGATCGCTCATTGGCAAATGCTATTAACTGAGTACGACATAACATATGTCACTCAAAAGGCTATAAAAGGAAGTGCCCTGGCAGACTACTTAGCACACCAGCCCGTCAGTGACTACCAACCGATACGATTCAACTTCCCGGATTAGGATATCCTGGCATTATTTAACGAAGAAGGCGGTCGTGAAGACAAGTGGATCTTAAGGTTCGATGGGGCTTCTAACGCACTCGGGAATGGAATAGGAGCTGTTTTGATTTCACCAGATAAAGAGTTCATCCCTGTCTGCGCCAGGCTGTGTTTCGATTGCACCAACAACATCGCTGAGTATGAGGCATGCTCTTTAGGGATCCAAGCAGCTTTGGACGCAAAAGTAAGGTCGTTGGAAGTCTACGGGGATTCTGCTTTGGTTATCCACCAATTGAAAGGCGAATGGGAGACTAGGGATAGCAAGTTGGTTCCCTATCACACCTATATCAAGGAAATGATCAAGGATTTCGATGAGATTTCTTTTCATCATGTTGTTCGGGATGATAATCAGATGGCTGATGCTTTGGCCACTCTCGCCTCAATGTTCAGAGTAAGTAATGACTATGATATGCCTCTTATCGAGATAGAGAAGCGTCGTGAACCCGCATACTGCCAAATGGTCGAAGAGGAGTCGGATGGGGAACCTTGGTACCACGACATTAAGAGGTATATTCAGAGTCAAGAGTACCCAGACGGTGCTACGGAGAATGATAAGAGAACCCTACGATGGTTCGCCATGGGTTTCTTCTTAAACGGTGATGTGCTTTATAAGAGAAACTATGACTCTGTCCTTCTTCGTTGCGTCGACGCTGCTGAAGCAAACAAAATCATGAGGGATGTTCACGAGGGATCCTTTGGAACCCACACTAATGGGCACGCCATGTCAAGAAAAATCTTGAGGGCTGGTTATTACTGGATGACCATGGAAACGGACTGCTTTACTTATGTTCGGAAGTGTCATAAATGTCAAATATACGCTGATCATATTCATGCTCCCCCGTCATCTCTGAATGTCTTGTCGGCACCGTGGCCCTTCTCAATGTGGGGCATGGATGTCATTGGGCCCATCGAGCCAAAAGCCTCAAACGGTCAACGTTTCATTTTGGTTGCCATCGATTATTTTACAAAGTGGGTAGAGGCTGCTTCATATGCCAATGTGACAAGAAATGTTGTGGTTAAATTTGTCAAACGAGAACTGATATGCCGATACGGCTTGCCAAGTCAGATCATCACTGACAATGGGACAAATTTGAATAATAAAATGATGAAGGAACTGTGCGAGAACTTCAAAATTCACCACCATAATTCTTCCCCTTATCGCCCCAAAATGAATGGGGCGGTCGAGGCAGCCAATAAAAACATCAAGAAGATAGTACAGAAGATGGTGGTAACTTACAGAGATTGGAGTGAGATGCTTCCTTTTGCTCTACATGGGTATCGTACCTCAGTCCGAACCTCAACTGGGGCAACCCCATTCTCTTTGGTTTATGGTATGGAGGCAGTCCTCCCTTTTGAGGTAGAAATCCCTTCCCTTCGAGTGATAATGGAGGCAAAATTAGAAGAAGCTGAGTGGGTCCAAGCTCGACATGACCAACTAAATCTGATCGATGGTAAAAGACTGACTGCCCTCTGCCATGGTCAGTTGTATCAGAGGCGTATGAAACGAGCATTCGAAAAGAAGGTACGACCTCGACAGTTCCAAGAAGGAGACTTGGTCCTCAAGAAAAATTTGCCAATCAGGAAGGACAACCGGGGCAAATGGACTCCTAACTATGAGGGGCCATATGTCGTGAAGAGGGCTTTTTCTGGAGGAGCCCTGATACTCACTACCATGGATGGCAAGGACTTGCCAATGCCTATAAACGCGGATGCGGTGAAGAAGTACTATGCCTGAGGAAATAATGTTAGAAAACAAAAAAAAGGAAAAAAGAGATAAGGTAAAAATGATGCTCGCTAGGCTGAAAACCTGAAAGGGCGGCCTAGGCAAAAGTTAGAGCGACCCGATGAGTTGAAAACCCGAAAGGGCGACTCAGGCAAAAATTAGGGTCAAATTTCTGGTAATGTGACTAAGACCTCTAACTAAAAAGTACAAGTCCAAGCTAGGGCACGTGAATTATCATCAAACTTACCTTTTCCAAAGCAGGGTCGAAGGGTGAACTTGAGGTCGTGACGTAGGATTGAGATTCTCACTAGTCTCAGGAATTCACTGGAGGATCCTTGAACCTTCCCTGTTTCTCCTAGCCTTGACCTGCCCTATGTAACTTCATTCCAGCCCATCTATTTTTCCCTTTATCCATTCTCTGTATTCTGTTTGACATACATGAATAAAATTCATCCTTTTTCGATACGTGTTATGAATTGCATTGATCTGATAAAACATTGTGTTTTTAACAAAATAAATAAAAGAATGATGAACATTTAAAGTCGTGAGGGACAAGATGCTCCTACTACTCGACCTTACTTGAGCGATCATCACAAAGATCCAGCCCAACGCGTGCTCCAAAGCTATGATTGCCTCGTTCATTCTCCTCTGTCCATGAGTTATCCTAAGGGTCAAGGTTTCACAGGATCTACCCAGTTTTTAAACTTATCTCTGTGCTACTCACCCTTTTTCTGCAGGTTGTTGTAACAAACAGGCTTAGAAGAACTCAGAGCATCCCGCAACTCTCCCCCCAGTGAGCCTACAAGTCAGATTAGGTCCTTCCCCCAGTAAGACTGCAATCCAGAAATAAGCTTCAGCTAGTTCTAGGTCTCTCTCCCAGTGGAGCCACAACCAAAATAGCACTCATCATACACTCAAACCGGGGCATCACCCCAAGTCTCTTCCACTTTCAGTCAAGTCAAGGGGCAGTACCCCGATTTTCCAAACAACTCAAACTGGGGCATCACCCCAGGTCTCTTCCACTTTCAGTCAAGTCAAGGGGCAGTACCCCGATTTTCCAAACAACTCAAACTGGGGCATCACCCCAGGTCTCTTCCACTTTCAGTCAAGTCAAGGGGCAGTACCCCGATTTTCCAAACAACTCAAACTGGGGCATCACCCCAGGTCTCTTCCACTTTCAGCCAAGTCAAGGGGCAGTACCCCGATTTTCCAAATAACTCAAACTGGGGCATCACCCCAGGTCTCTTCCACTTTCAGTCAAGTCAATGGGCAGTACCCCGATTTTCCAAACAACTCAAACTGAGGCATCACCCCAGGTCTCTTCCACTTTCAGTCAAGTCAAGGGGCAGTACCCCGATTTTCCAAACAACTCAAACTGGGGCACCACCCCAGGTCTCTTCCACTTTAGATCATGGGGGTAGAACCCTACCTTTTACTTTCCTGTCAATCGAAGGGTCAACCCCACCTTCTACTTTCCTGTCAATCGAAGGGTCAACCCCACCTTTTACTTTCCTGTCAATCGAAGGGTCAACCCCACCATTTACATTTCTGTCAATCGAGGGTCAACCTCAATCTTTTACTTTCCTGTCAATCGAAGGGTCAACCCCACCTTTTACTTTTCTGTCAATCGAAGGGTCAACCCCACTTTTTACTTTCTTATCAATCGAAGGGTCAACCCCACCTTTTACTTTTCTGTCAATCGAAGGGTCAACCCCACCTTTTACTTTCCTGTCAATCGAAGGGTCAACCCCACCTTTTTACTTCTCTGTCAATCGAAGGGTCAACCCCACCTTTTACTTTCCTGTCAATCGAAGGGTCAACCCCACCTTTTAGTTTCCTGTCAATCAAAGGGTCTACCCCTCCTTTTATTTTCTGTAAACTAGGGACATTCCCTAAGTCACCTGCTTTCAGTCAAAGCCTCAGAAGCTCACTCCTAGGCTATCTCATTTCTTGATGTGAGCCTGGGGCATCCCCTAGGCATCTAATTTCTATCAAGTAAGCTTCAGGGCAAAGCTCTAACTTCAGTTACCAGAGTTGTCGCCTTGTTTATCTTCCCCAATCACTGAAACTTTGAAGTTTTTCTCATGGCCAGAGTTGGCATTGTTTGAATCTCCTGTTTGTCAAAGCTATCACTTTTTGCGGTTGTTGTTGAGACAATGTTCACGTCTTTACTTCCTTTTCGCAGTATGAACGAATCATTCATATTTTCACAAAAAGAAAGTAAAGAGGGGCAGTTGTAAACACTGTTTCTCTTCCCCCTCCCCACTATTTTATTTTTTAATAATGAAAAATGGCACCCACCTCCTCTGGTTCCCTCACTAGTGCAGTATGGAGCTAGAAGGAGAGGGAAATGGGATTGTGAGTTGTATAACAACACTCAAAATGGGTTTAAAAACCCAATCAGTTTTCAAAAGAAGGGGGCAGATCCCATAGCCAATACACTGACTCTCTTCATCTGCTCCATCAAACAAAAAAAAACAGAGTTCATTTTTCATTTCCTCCATCTTGCCAAATCAAAAAAAAACCATCTCATCTCAATCACCCTCACCATCTTTAACAGAGAGTCACAAACTAACAACATCATTTCCTTCTCATGACCAAACACCAAAAATAATAACCCCAATAACTACAACAACAAAAAAAAAGCAACAAAGAAGAAGGTCTGCCGACCGGTTCCCTCCTCCGGTCTCCCGAGCTCGCCGTCGACGGGCCTCCTTGAATTGGACGCTGACCGGTCTCTCCTCTCTCCCTCTGAGTCTCTTCGCCCTCTCTCTGGTTTACACTCTCTCTCGCTCCATCGCTCCGTCGCTCCCTCTCTCGCTCACCCCCCCTCCGTTGATCTCTTTCCCCCTCCGAGCAAGCCTTCTCCCTCTCTCTCTCTTTCTCTGCTCTCCAGCCGCCGCCGCCCCCTCCTTCTCCTTTCCTCTTCTCCTTTCTTCTCCTCCTCATCTCCTCTTCTCTTGTTTAGTCTTTAGGTTATTATTTTTGGGCCTCACAATTTTTTTAAAAAACCCATTTCCCTTTTTTTTTCTTTCTTTCTTGTGTTTCTTTCAAGATTATTTTGGGTTTCAAATTTGCATAAAAAAAAACTTAAATAAAAATTGTTTCTAATTTATTCTTAAAGGAATTTAATTGAAAAGAATAATTTTTATTTTATTTATGTTGAAATAATGTAAAACAATACCCTTTTTATTTTTAGGAATAATAAAATAATTTCTTTTTATAAAGAATAAATAAATGAGTAGTTTTTTAATTATGTTAAATTAAAAAATTTAAACATCAAAATATCTTTCTATTTTTTTTAAAAAAATATTTGATAAATTCCTTGTGTGAAAATCTAAAATTTTTTTTTTTAAAAAAAGCAAAATATCTTTTCTAAATAGATGTGAATAGTTCTTTTATGATGAATTTTCCAAAATAAAAAATAAAAATATTAAGATCTAAACATTTTTTAAAATAAAATTAGTTTTTCTATTTTAATACAAAAAAAATCTAAAAATGTTTCTTAGAATAAATGTCAAATACTTTTCATGTTTTGTGTTAAATATTTAAATATTATATATGTATATTTTTTTAGAATAAATTGTTTTAGAATCTTATGAGCAATGTCGTGCAAAAATTACTTTTGCCTACATTCGCGTCATAAGTTTTCAAAGGGTTATGCATGTGCGGAGTACTTCGCTTTGTATTTTCCCTTCCTCATAAATTTCTTTTTATTATTAAAAATCGAATCAATTTATAAAACTCTAAAAATAATTTTAAATATTTTTCTCGAATATATCCCTTAAAGAACTACGTAACCCTGATTTCTCAAAAGCTTGAGAATACGTAGGAGCGGGAGTCAATTCCTGTCGGGCCTACTTTTTTTCGTTTATTTTCTATGTCTCTGCTATTATCTCAATTTATTTTATCTATTTAATATTCCATGGTAATTTGTTTAAAATGAGGTTAATTTAGACGTGACGTCTTGTTAATCTCGTGTTTTTTTTAAAAATATTTTATGAAAATAGTATTTTCCTTAAGAATGAGGTTAATTTAGACGCGACTTCTTGTTGACCACATATTTTTAATATTTTTATTTAAATAGTATTTCCTTAAAAATGAGGTTAATTTAGACGAGACGTCTTGTTGACCTCATATTTTTAATATTTTATTTTAAATAATGTTTCCTTAAAGTTAAGGTTAATTTGGACGAGACGTCCTGTTAATCTTCACTCTTACTCTGTTTTCTCCTTTCTGTCACTGTTTAGTCAAATCTCTTTCTGTCGCTGTTTTGTTGTCACCGTTTGGTTTGTTTTGTCTGTTTGCGTTCACTTAGTTGTTTCGTGTATTTCTTTTTCTTAAAAGAAGTTAAAAATAATTTATGGGCTATTTTGAAGTGCGTGCTATCAATTTGGGGTAACCGTTTTATAACGGACAGTTGTGAGGTGCTAATACCTTCCTCACCTGTAGTTCGACTCCCGAACTTAGAATTTCATTTTATAATCAGTGCTTTAACGAAAGGTTTTCCCGATATTTTATCCTTAAAAATATTGGTGGCGACTCCCTGTTTATTTTTAAAATCGTTTTGAGGGTCGGCCGCGCCGTCGCGATCCCGGTCACGACAGATATTTAAGGGTTAGAAACTTAATTTTGGTGAGAATTGAATTTGAAAACTGTACCAAATTTATTTCTGTATGACAAAAATTCAGAGAATTGAGTAAATGTACAGTTTATTGAGATGATACTATAAACCTTTATGGTATTTAATAATTGAGTTTCTAAAAGCCTTAACCAACTAAATACGTGAGTAGTTCAGACATCATGAATCATTAAAGTGAAACAAAATGATATTGTCTTGGGACGGATTATAGAAACCGATGATACATTAGAGGAGGCTTAATTGCGAGCCTTGGGATGAGAGGGTGTGAAAGGGTGCTTTAGGGAACCTAAGGTAGTTCCCTAGTGTCAGGTACTTTCACAATAAAAACTTTCTCAATCTGACTAGTCTCTAAGTGTTTCCATACCAGTTGAGTTGTTCATGTTATTATTTTCCAGAATTATGGAACAGTGTAAACTCTTGGTTGACCTAGTGTAAATTAATATTTAAGGGCCCACATATTTAGGTAAGTTATGTAAAGATATTGCATAACATTCATGCATTCATAATTGGTTGTGTATGTGATTGTGATTGATATTATTATATATTAGTTTGTGAAAACTCTTTATTACTTATGCCTTATTTGGGAATATTATATTCTGTTTCTCACTCCTTTCTTTGTGTTTTTGTTTTATATGCTTTAAATTGATGGTTCATATAGAGGGAAGGATCGAAGAATCCCGATAGTAAATATAGCACGTTCTAGAAAGGGAGCTCGGTATGGATACCGTGGTCCAATGAATAAATAATGTCATTAAGTAACTACTCTTGGGCCATTTCTCTCTTTCTAATAATGTTTAGTGTAACATCCCATTTTCTACTCAAATAGAAAATAGATATTAATATATCAATAATGAGAAATACTTACTATTAGTTAGTTTATTATTATTATTTTTTATGAAATTTGGTATTTATATTTAATTATTTATTATTTTAAAATAAAATAAAATAACAATAATAAAATAAAAATATTTATGTATTTTGAATGAGAATTTTAAAATGACTTAATTAGTATTCATTGATTAATGAAATTATATTAAGAACTTTAAATATATTTATTATTCACAACTTTTATTTTATGTTTTTATATTTATGTTTTTACATATTTGTGATTTAACTTTTATTAGAATTTTAAAATAAAATTTTGAAGGAATTAGACTATGGTTCTTCAGAACTTTTTGATCTACGTATTATTTATGATTTTATAGAATTTTTTGAAAATTTGAAAATATTTTAATAAAATAATATATTTTAAATAATTTTAAATTCATATAAAGTGACTTAAAATTAAAAATATTTATAAGAAAGTGAATTTAAATTATAAGAAAATTTTCTAAGATCCATTTCAAGTAGACTTATCTAAAAATAATCGGTTTGAGAAAAATCTTGAATTTTTCCAATCGTTAAAAAATTGGAAACGTATCAATAAATTTTTATTAACAGAAAATTTTAGATTTTTAAAATTTAAACTTTATATTACTTATCATAAAATTAGTGAGAACTGATGTAATATCGCTAAATTTCAAAAAGGACTAGTTTTAAATATTTAAAATATACCGAGTGAAAGATTACTATTTGGTTTAATAATTCAGCCGACATTTACTATGTAAAATATTGTGCATGTATGAAATTTTTAAAAGATGTATAGTAACCAGGATTTAAATTTCAAAAAATACACAGTACTTTTATATTAAAATAATAGAATGCATAGTAATTTTCCTTCCTATAAATACCGAAGGAATTCTTCTTTAGAATTCACAATTTCAGATTAAGTTTTCTTAATATAGTAGTGCTAGTGAGATAGTAGTGGAAGTAAGAGAGAGAAATAAAATTTTTGGAAGAAGGTTCTGTTAAAATTCTAAGGTAAGAATACATCTCTTTTATATTTTTTAGAGTTATTTTCATATCGTTTTTAGAAATCTATTATTATACTGGAAATAATATTATTTTAAATTACTATTCTGAATAGTAAAATACTATTTCAATAGTAAATTACTATTCAAATAGTAAATTACTATTTACTGTTACTATTTACTTTTACTATTCATGATTTATTTTTTACCATTACTATTCACATTTTACTATTTACTGTTACTATTCACGTTTTACTATTTACTGGTACTATTCATGTTTACTATTTACTGTTACTATTCATGATTTACTATTCTCTATTCACTATTCACTATTCAAAATTTACCATTTTTGTTTTAAGTAGAAATCTTAATTTTCATCTTATAACTATATTAAAGTGAAATTGATATATTTTAGAATTCGGAGACGAGGCGCACACAGACTTTCTATAACGAATCAAGATACAAGAGGTAAAGGGGAGTGGGATAGGAATATAATATGAAAAGACATAAGAATAATGGGAGGAGTCCCTACTCTTTTAAAATTTAATAATATTATTATTTTAAAATAATAACTATTTAACTTAAAAATTTATAATAAATTTTAAATTGAGTATCTTGTGTAACTTGATCTGAATACCTATGCAAATACCTAGATAACCTATGCAAACTAGACTAAACCTATGCAAGGACTTGGACTACTATGACCTGTATGGACTGAACTATACCTATGCGAGAATTGGACTATATGGACCTACATAGAAATATGCGAGGAATGGACTATAAAGACTTAAAGTTAATCTTATTAATCTAAATAACTATTAAAATTTGAATTATATTTATGACTGATATTTAGTTGATTTGATTTGATTATAATTAATAATATTTGATTTTAATTAATGATATTGTGATTTATAATACTAGACTGTGATAATTGTGATTTGATGATATTTGATTGTGATTGATGATATTACAATACTTGATTGTGATTAATGAATGATTGATAACCTTGTGATATGGAGTTTGAGCATATAGCAAGCATGACAGAAAGATAAAACTTAGTAAGAATTTTCTTACCTTAATCTTTAAATTTTTATTCTAAGAGAAAGTATTTTATCATTATTTTAGTATTTTATTTCTTCTTAGAAATAATTTTCATTAACTTTACTTCTAATCTCTAGAATAAAATCTAATATTAGAAAGAAGCTATTTTATGAAAAGCAGTGATTATATATACCTTACAATCACGGTTTCCTCTCAACCGTGATTATAGGTACATTTTTTAAAAATATAAAAATTAAAATAAAAAACCTTGTTCCTACGACCACGGTTACATCAGAACCGTGATTAAAAAACTTCCTCATATTTACAAAAATGCCACCGTGTATTTTTCAAACACGGTTTTCCCCTGGACCGTGATCATATCCCGGTAGCCATTTTTTACACTAGTGTATGTGATATATAACTAGCAGTTCAAGATGGAACGATATGTAATTACAAGAGAGTAAAGTGGTCTTATCCTCAATCAGATAGATGAAGAGATATGACAAGAGTAGGATTCCAAAACTCGATGGTTCAAGAACTAGGAAATGATTGGTCATATTTGTAATAGAGGTATAGTTTAGTTTTACCTTGCCTTATTACAATATCAAGTTAGATAATTGTAACAAGGTAAAAGTTAAACTTTGATAAACTTTCCCATTTAGATATAATACTGTAATGATTTATCACTTATGATTTCTATAAATTATTTTATCATTATAGACAAATATTGAAAGATAATGTTTTTTTTACTTTCAATATTCAAAGGAAATCAGACATATATAAGTCCTTGTATACGCGAGATAAAGAGTGATAAATATGTATATCTTTCTAAAAGTTTTTTTTAAGGCAAGAAGAATACATATATGTTTCGTGTATATAAGGGGGTGTAACATTTAGTATTTATTTACTTCGAATGAATGTAAAATTACTTTATAAATTTTTAATGATATTATGAAGTATTTTAGAAATATTGTATGTAACTTATTCTGATAGTTTCTTTTTAACGATTATATTTTTACTAAAAAAAATTTTATGCATTTTTTTAGAATTTATTTAGATGTAACAGAGGGTGTTACATGAGACCAACCACAAATGTTCTTAGATTCTAGTGTTTTGTACACCGGTCCAGTGAGGATCCGGTATTATGTCCCTTATTCTAGTGGGAGATAAGGGTCTTGAAGTCCTAGAGATCCTTCACACCAAGCTTTCATGTTGATAGGGGGCGAAAGGTGGTGTCTCCTATGAAGATTCTCCGACGCTCAAGTCAATAACCAGAAAAAGAATTTAAGGTTGAAGAGCGTAAGTTTCAGAATGAGTCTAATGTTGGTATTTATATGCGTACATGCATGTGGAGAATGAAGGACCTTCTAGGGTTGGGGGATCATTCGTACAATATGTCAGTACGATTCTGACACACGACGCAGGTGCCTCCGGATGCTTTTTCAGTGTGCATGGTGGTGGACTTTCGGTATAGAAGGATATTTGATATAGGTTTACAGTCCGGAGGTTCACCTGCGACACCGGTAAGCGAGTAAGATCAGGTGAAATTACTTTCTTGCCCATACGCTGCTATTTAGACCGGATCATAAATAAATAATAAATAATAAATAGAAACCAGTAATAATAAATAGTAAATAATAATTCATAAGATAAATTTAATTAATTCTCTCAATAAACTTTTGTAGAACACTATGACAAATTAATATTAATGGAAGTGTGTACGTGCAAGGTGAGGGAATACAGTGGGACAGTGATTATGTAAAATCCAAAACAAAATTTACATACGAGCTACAATTATCTATATGCCCAGGAGAAAAACACTAGTCTTAGGCTTTACGTTCATTTCTTCTGACAGAAAAAGCATCGCCGTATCTCATAATCCAGAATCTCTCTATTTCTTCTGCTTTACGACCTGGAATGCGACCCGCTATCAAATTCCACCTGTTTCCGTTGTCGAAACTCATTTTAATTATAGAAATAAAATTATGAAAATGAAATAAATCTAATGATTAATATTAATTTTGTATGTTGTTTAATAAAATCATACCTATATTATTTAAATAGATCTACAATTAGTTTGGAACACTTCACTTGCTTAATTTTGAACCGAAAGGAACAAATCATCGTTAGTTTAAAATTAATTATATTGATAAGATATTTTAATTCAAATTTTCACACTTAACATATTTCTAACATGCATGAGTTGGAGAAGAATAAAATTCTTTTCAGAGAGTTGTGGAAGTTAAAAAGTTTCATAGATAATCAACGAAAACTTGGGTTGGTTTAAGGACAAGAAGCAAAGTAAATTAACTTGGTTCAAATTTACCTCAAAATTGAAATTAATCAAATGGTATACTAACCTGTTTTGGAATGACAATATCTGTTAGGTTGGTAAAGTGACTTTTTACTTTAACCTCATCAATCATGCCCCTTTAACGATTTGCTATAAAGCAGTAGCAAGAATTTTAGCATCAATTTGTCAAAGTTCAGGCCAGCTAATTAAGGAAAAGAAAATTTTGACGCGACCTCACTTGCTTTTTTTTTTTCGTGTAAAATATGCAGAAGAAGAAAAGGATGGAAAGAAAGGAAAATTAAAATAAAAAGTACTATGAATGGTATGTTATGTGATAGAAAAGAAAAAAAGAAATCTTCATCATAAAAAATAATAGAAGAAAAGAAGAAAAGGTAAAAAGCAGATGCAAGCTAAAATCTGCAGAAAATATTACATAGGTCAAGAACTTGTCTTAATTAATTATAAAATAATATGTGTTAATAGCTATAATATTATATTTTTTTATTTCTCTCAAATCCTTATTAATTTTGTATTTATCAAATGTTTAGGAAATGAAATTTATAATATGGTGATGACCCTATGATATATATGAGGCCCAGTAAAATGAGTTTTAGCTGTCAGTAGTAATTTTGTCCAATTCCAACGTATCAGCACGGAGATATTCCGGAATTGACCAATCTTGTATTTCATGCCCACAAAAATAAAGAAAAAAGTGAAAAATATACATGAGGATGCAAATGAATGAATATCACTCTCAATCTTATCTTCATAATGAAATCGTTCAAAGAATAATGTGAAAATCTCAGGTCATGGATTTTCTGTCATTCGTCGGGAACTAATGTACACCAACTACTGCTAAGAGACCTTACAAGATTCAAAACCTGAGATTACATTTAAAGAAAATAAATAAGTATTTATCACTTGAATCTCATTCGTTAGTATCAGTATATGCAGACAACTGAAATCCGTGTGTTTTTGATTGATTAAGAAAAACAAAATGCAAGAAATTATAATCGAAAATATGGGGTTACCTGTCCCCAACCAGCTCGTACATCCTGCGAATGAGATCCTCTTCTTGCTCGCTCATGTCTATGAATTCCCACTCAGTACTGCTCACTTCTGCATTTTGAAAATTAAAAGCCCACACACACAAGATATAATCAGAGAGATGAAATTAAGAGAACTGAATAAGAATTCAAAGTGCAAAACAAGTAGAAGGATCTAATTTGGTGATGATGAGCTGAGACAAAAACCTTCCGAGGTTGTTGTTGATGTTGGTCCGGTGGTTGACATATTTTGGTGATATCCTCAACGCTGAAGGAGATGCAGACAGCTAAAGATGATTTGTTTTGAAAATGAAGAAACAAATATATATATATATATATATATATATATATATATATATATATATTGCTCAGCCTTTGTCTGCGGGTCAGTCAAATTAATCATAATATATATAACCTTCTAGATGATTTTAACAAAACACCTCGCGGCGTTGTTGTTGTTTTTTTGTCTATTAATGTTTCACGACTTGCCCCATCAATAAATATATAAAATAATCAATAAACTCTCAATTTACTTTATATTTTACGTTTTCATCTTCATTAAAAAATCACTTTTTCTGTTTTGAAAAATTACACATTTTTTGTTATTTATATTTAACAATTTATTTTATCAAACATTTTTTAATTTAATCAATTAACTTATTAACTTTCGAATATAATCTTTTAATTAGCTAGTTTTTTCCGCTCTTACCTAATGGAATATATTATAAGTTACTAAAATATGTAAACTCCTTTACTAAATAAACTATTTTTTCAAACATTTTTTTAAGATTTTGCTAAACATAAGGATAATAACGATTGTTAAGAATTTTGCGTCAACGAGTAAAATTTTCAAGGTTACTACCGTTTCAAATCTTCCAGAAGGAGATTAATTGGAAGTATAGTTTGTTGATTTGTTTTCATTTTTCCTAATGATGGATATAAATGGCTAAAGGGCACTCCACATTAATTACTAATAAATATATACACATTTATGACTGCTTGGTGGATACATATCATATCACATGGTGGGAAGGGATGGTACAAAACAATATTCGATATATAAAATAATGAGTTTGAAGGGTAGATATCTCCTCTTTTCTGCAATAAATTAAATTAGTTGTATCCGTTTCTTAATATAAGAATCACTTAATTAATTTTAATTTTTTCTAAAAATAGTTAATGTAGTTAAAATCATTTAATTTGTCTATAAATTATACTAATTTTTTAAAAGTCCTTTCTTACTACAAATTATACTAATTAGTTAACGTAATTAAAGTGATTTAATTTCAGTTGATAACGAATTTGATTATTAAATTTGGAGAATTGGGCAACCAACGTTATGCTATATATAGCTGAGTTCCGCTGCTGCTGACGACCACATTATTATATACAAAGAGATGCATTTAGAATTAGATTTTGTATGGGTGAAGATTTTCTTTTCTACTATAAATTTAGAGACTAATTTTCAATCTTAAATGTCAGCATACTAAGTGGTAATAGATTGATGAAATAATTTATTTTATTAAATATTAAATCTCTAATTACATAGTTAACAGATAAAATGTTTAACCAATACACTAAACTAGTTATAATATAGAATTATATTGAATGGGTGGCTAGCTAGTTAACTCATTCTAAACTTGTTATAATATAGAATCTGACACAAATAATTATTATGGATAATAAACAAAGTGATGATGTTGATGGTCCCATTCTTAAGTTTATAGATTCTAGAAAGACGTGACTAATCAGCCATTGACATCTTGTTAACGAAAAATATTCTGTATTTTGCATGAGATATGCACATAATCCACTTTGTTTTATTTTATTTTATCTATTTTAGATAATGAAATTCTCATTGTCTTATTCAAGAGTATGGTAAAAGCATCGTTATATGTTTTTTATAGTGTAAAACTTCATGTTGATTCTAGCTATTAGTAGGTATTTTCCATGAACAAATTTTAATTTCTATCCGAAATATCAATTTAGTTTCAAGTTTGGTTGAGTAATTTTTTTATCCTCGTTAGACTTTTCAAAGGTTTAATTTTAAATCCACTTTACTTTTTATAAAATAATCATAGTAATATTTTAAATTATTTTTTTTTTGCAAAATACTGATATGGAGAATGTTCAGAATAAGTAAAAAAGGTATAAATTGTTTGGAAAAAAACCTACTATTCAATATTAAATTCACAAAATTTAAGCCGTTAAAATTGAGGTATAAGTCAAATTTCATTATAGTCACATACAAAAACTCTTTTTCCTCTAAGGAAACGTATTATTTATAGAAAATAATTACAATTCTTTGTAACAAAAAGGTACCTTTTTTAAATAGTTTTGTAGATAGAAGAATATTTTTTTATGAAAATCTATAGTCAATATTAAACATATTATTATCTCCGGTTGTAAATATAAGTGAGATTTTTTTGTCTTATAATATAAACAAAAATATATTTTTTTAATGTTATTAAATGTTTGTTTACCAAATATGTTATATATATATAAATACTTTGTGTAATAAATCATATTAAAGGTATTTTAAAATATTACATAAAATATTTAATAATATTAATACAAATAACTACTTTCAACTATCATTCTTAATATGCATGTGTGAAAGTAATTATTTTTATTTATATTTGAAACCAGAGATCGTAGAATTTTCCCTTTGTTTTAATGTCTTGAGAGTATCTTTTAAACTTTTGAATTTATTGCATCTAATTAAGTATATATAGAAATCTTACAAATAGATTAAAACATAATGTTTTATTTCAACAGTAATTACAATAGGAAATTCTACGTGCCCTAAAATAAACTATAATTAAGTTACCTGTAATCCCAAGTTTGGAAGAGTCGAGTAGGTAGAGTTTGTTGTTTGATGAGTTGAGCAAAGGAGGCTTTATCTCGGTCATAGAAGCTTTATATAGGTCGAAGGAGAGAGCCTCGGTCTGGATTGATTGAAAGAGGGCCATATTTATACTATGTGAGAGAAGCATTACTTAGACCAAGTGAGGAAGGCTCATTCTAAGCTAAGTGAAATATATTTTTATGCAAAATATGTTTTTACTATCTAATCATTTTTAATTGCTTAGATGACCATGTTTGGCTCAACCAAAAGCCCCTTTTTGGCTCGGCCTAGAGCCCCTCTTAGCTCGATCTAGAGCCCTTCATGGCTTGACCCCATGGTCTCGTCTTAAAGTTTTCATATACATTAACCCAACAAAGATTTAATACCAATATATCTTGTATAGATTATTTAACTATGATTTACTTTTATCATATATATGGTTTATAACAAAATTAATAGTTTTAGATATTCTCAATCTATTGTAATTTGCTCATTGAAAAATTAGGATACAATTAACTTTTGTACACTATATATCATACAAAGAATCAACAAAAATCATTGAATTTAGAGCCTCTTTATACATTCTTTAGGAGATAAGCATTGCTAGCATTTTTCTAAACATATACTAAACACAAATATACTACTGCTATATCCCTATTTATAAGATAATTCAAACTAATATATATATATATATATATATTCAAAAATTTTAATATACTAATTTTTTATATAAGGATACTCTAACATTCTAATTTTACTTTTATTTAAATTTAAATTTTACTTTAGTAATATTTTTAAAATAGGAATCAATATGAGAAAAACATTAAATATTTATAGATAAATTTTATTTTATAAAAGAACTATTAAAACTCTTTTTTTTTTTCTGGTCGTCTTACAAGGAGGAGTAATACTTTTTCCAGAATGTACCCGTCTATTCCACGTTCGACGAATAATAAATTTTCGCGTGTGAAACAAAATTGATCTAACTTCAACCACTGTCGAATGTTGGAATTATCAACCGATGCTTCCATGTGGAAACTGCATAGATAACCACCAAGAGGGACGAAGTGTTTATTTCCCAGCAAAGAATAATTAGTTGCTTTATTCTCTTTTAAACCCCTCATTTAAGATTTCTATACAGTAATTAAAAAATTAAAATTTTAAATGAACTTATTTATCATTCACGTTTTACTCAATTCTAACGTTTGAGTAAAACATTTTTCTATAACAGCAAGTATCACACGAATTCTTAGTTTTATTGTAAAAGATGAAAGGGTACAAAAACTTTAACTGTTGTATTAATTTGTCATGAGATGGATGATCGAATTTGAGATGCTAAGTGTTATTGTTGTATGAGTAGAAATGATTGATTCAATTTTGAGAGAAATATGGAAGGGTGACAAGATTCATCACATACAAGTTTAAAAGTAGGTCAACTGCATTAATCATCCTCAATGTATTGTAATCTTGAATTTGGTAATGATACATTGAAAAAATAAAGCTACACGGTAAGAATTTGGTGAGTTTAGAAACAAAAATCAAATTAAAGGTAAAAGAAGAACAAATAACACATTTGTTAGGTAAAAAAGACCTGTAAAAAAAACAGTTCCTGAAATTAAGACATGGACTCTACTACCATTAGGCAATTTGATAAGAACTGGTGGAATTCTTTTATATGTATGAAACAATTCAAGTGAATTGCATACATGGTAGCTCCTGTATCACTCATGAAGGAGTTGGAATTTGTGAGGTTGGCTAAGGTGCCGATCAAACCTGATGGTTGTGAACTCGGATTTTTATTTTGGGAACTTGAATTTATTTGATTCGCAGACTGAATTCCATTTTGTTGTAACAATGTAGGCAATGTTTTATGTTGTTCTAGAGTGAAACTCAAGCTAGGTGTTTCTCTCATCTTTATTATTCTCCTATTGAACAAAGTGATTAACAGTATAATTTTTCTTCCAATCTTGTGGAAAACCATGTGTTCCTATAGCAGGTTTAACAATGTGACCAAACCTTCCACTAGGGATGGCAATTTGGGTCTGGACCGTAAGTGTAACGCCCCGGCCGCTTTTCAGGAATGAATGACTCGCCCCACAGACCAACACGAGACCTTTCCAATGTGCTTTTGTCCTCACTCACACATTTCCTGAGAACTTCCCAGGAGGTCACCCATCCCAGAATTACTCCAGGTTAAGCACGCTTAACTTTGGAGTCCTTATGTGATAGGCCACCGAAAAGGCTAATGCATTTGTTGGTATAGGTAGTACGAATTCATTCCTTTAAGCTATCCTCGACTGTATAGTCCCATACCTATACAGTCTTTGGATCCCTCTCATTCTGGTATGTATTCAGTTCGTTCATGTGTCCCTCCCACTGGAAGCCTGCCAGGAGCCGCTCCTTGTCCGTGCCTATGCACCGGCGATCACTCCCCGCCCTCAACAGTGACCGGAATATCACATCCCCCGCTGGAAGCCTGCCAGGAGCCGCTCCTTGTCCGTGCCAATGCACCGGCGATCACTCCCTGCCCTCAACAGCGCCGGGATGTCACACGCCCACCAGCTTCCGCCTGGTTCGTCCCCGAACCATACCGTACTAGGAGAGGCTAGGCTCTGATACCACCTGTGACGTCCTACGTCAATTTACCTTTATTTATATCCATTTAATTAATTTTCACAATAAATTTTTTCGCATTTAATAAAATTTAATTATTTCTCATTTCAAAATAATATTTATTTTCACTAAACATACTCAAAGTAATAATTATATAGTGTGACAAGACCTTAGAGTGTCTCTAATTTAGAAAAGAATCAAAAATATGAAACAGGGGCCTGACGCTGCGCGCCATTCCCACGCGTAGCGTCAGCCATCTGCTGCGCACCTCACGCTACGCGCCAGCCTCACGCGTAGCGTGGGCATGACAGTGACAGCACCTGATGCTGTTACACATTTAAACCATTTTACTAACTTCTAACCTATCCAATTGGCCCGTTTTAGATCCGATTGCCACGAAACTTCATGGGCCACCTGTTTTCCCCATTTCGGAACTGTTGGCGCTGTCCGTTCGCCAAAATTCCAACATATGCGCAAGTTATGCGCGGAATGCATTTTAACTCAATTAGGTGCAAAACCCTTACACCAAACATCCTAAATGGATTCCAATGGATCAAAAGCCAATGCATCTAAATCCTAAATGTCATGGAAGACCTATTGATGCATTATGGGATTTCTTACACCCACCGAATCTTAATTTCACCTATCCGGTTCCTTAAACTCAATATCCAACTATATGCATAACTTATCTAAATCAATCTAATCATCATCCTAACATCAATCACATAGCACACATAGCAATCATGCATCAATGCAACACCTGCCCATCACATTCAACATTCACACATGTCAATGGCTCCGTGCCATAATTCATCCTCATCAAATAGTCATCAAACCACAACATGCATAATCATGGCAAGTTCATCACACATACTTTATCATCTACCACACACCATATTAATACACTACTTATTACACACTTAAACACATACACTCAAACTATTACATTCATTATATACATCTTCATTCCTTGGCATCTGATCCGGTCTCAATACCGGTATCCGATCTGCTATACATATCTCAACGTCTTTGATAAGACATCTACGTGTAACCGGTGTCATCGGTATACATCCGAACTGTAATTCCGTATCAGGCGTTCTCCCTATACCGGTTGTTCAGGATAACACCATGACATCGGATAATACACACGTCACTGTGCAAAAGACAAGGATTGTTGCTACAGGGATCGATCAATAATTCCCTGCACTACGAGCCAAATTCTGCTCACGGGAATGGTCAACTTGTTCCCTAATCCTAGTCTACATTCTCTATGCTCAATATAAAATAGCCACTTGACCCAATCATGCAGGTAAGTGCGCAATATAATAATGCTAATGGGAGTTGGTGGTTCCCCACCAACGAGTCCTCGTTAATCGAGCCAATCAGGTATATGAACTAACTTCATGATTGAAGTTAGGGATCTTCTTCTTTAGCTCTTTTACGACTGGTTCCTCTCTGAATACATTCCTTACTTGGAATATAATCACTGACTTGAGCGTCGGAGAATCTTTGCAGGTGACACCACCATTCGCCCACTTCAACGCGTTAGGTCGGTGTGAAGGATCTCCAGAACGCCCAATCCGCTCACCTCATTCAAGGACAACGGATACCCACATCGGATACACATACATCCGGTCTACTAGACGGTATTGACATACTATTCGTGACTGGCTTGAGATCGGATCTCTTGACCCCGGTCCAGGACAGATCATTGGCACGCCCGGTGGGACACGATAAAGTTATTCCCATATCCTTTGACAGAGCAGGTAATCCACCATGGAAGGCGAAGCACAAGACTTCGTGGAGAATCAAGCTGAAGGCAGAACCAATCCTAACGCCTTCAGAAAACTCAACTTTGATTCTCATGGGGGCAACTCAAAGAAGATAGTAACAGTGTCTGATCCTGATCCTCGTGATGAGTTGATCAAACAACTTCAGAGGGAACTCGCTGAATTGCGAAGAGAAAAAAGGCAAAGCGAGGATAAAGAGTCATCTCGCACGCGAAACACTCCCCACACAACTGATGGTGAAAAGTCCACCACTCTTCAGTACTCAAAGATCCCAACGTTTGAGGAGGGAGAACAAACTCGCGATTCTGAGGATGCAGCTTCCCGAAGAAAGAGAGATTCAACAACAGCACCCCCATTGTCTTACAATCTGAAGGTTCCTTTTTCAAGGAGACTTATGGGCATCAGCATCCCCAAGCACCTTCAAACCACTCAACCACTTTCCATCGGAAAGTATAATGGTGAAACTGATCCAACTAAGCACCTTGATGCTTATGTGTTTGAAGCCATGTACTTGGGGGCTGATGAAAACGTGATGTGCCGAATGTTTCCTCGAACATTGTCTGAGGAAGCCCTCGGGTGGTTTAAAGGCCTGCCTTCTGGATCCATAGATTCTTGGACAGAAATGGCAGCTGCCTTTGAAACCCACTTTGTCATCTCCAGAGACGTACCCAAGACGTCTCATACCTTGGCTCAGATTAAGCAAAGTGAAACTGAGGGCTTAAAAGATTTTTTGAAGAGGTTTTATAAGGAAGCAGCCTTGGTTCCTAACCTCACAGAATCTATCAAGCTGCATATCGTGATTGAGGCATTGCAGCCAGGATCAGCTTTCGCTCTTTCATTAGCAAAGAGCCCCCCAACAACTTTTGAGGAGTTCAGGAAAAAAGCCTCAAAGTATGTGAGCATAGAGATGCACTTGGAGGCAATGGCTGTAAAGAAAAAGCCACCAACACCATCTCCCCAAACCCAGAAGGGTAAGGAAAAGACGAGGTCAGAACGCATGGAGAGGCCATTCACCAATCCTAAGGTGGATAACCACCCTCCTCGACCTCGAGAAAGGCATGTCAATTCCTTCAGCCATTATGCACAGTTATCTGCCAGACCATCTCAGATTTTGAGAGAGGTCGGATGGCCAGTTTTCAGCACATATGGCATCAGGAGACCAGCCCCTATGAAAAGACCAGGAAATTCACGAAAGTACTGTGATTTTCATGAACAAAATGGTCATTCCACTGATGAATGCCAAGCTCTAAAGAACGCGGTTGAGACGCTAATTAGAGAAGGCAAATTGAAGCAATACCTGTTCAAAGAAAAATCCTTTGACAGGGCAGAACGGAATGAGAAAAGAGAAAGAGATCCCGACGATGGGGATGACAACAACCCCAATCCGGTTCGAAAGTTCTCTGCTGCAGAGAAGCAAAAAGGTGTAATGACCGATAATGCAGCACAGAAAGACAACATGCCCCAGCAACAACGTCAGGGCCGACGTGAAGTCATTGACATGATTGCTGGAGGGTTCGCTGGAGGAGGAACTTCAATTACAGCCCGAAAGAATCATCACAGAATGATTCTATCTGTGCAAGGGAAAGTCAAAGACAATCGCCCTTACAGAGGAGGAATTGAGGCTCCCATAATCTCTTTCTCTGACGAGGATTTTGGCCCAACCGTTCCTGGTGGTGACGATGCTGTAGTCATCACTGCTGTGATCGCCAACAAGGACGTCCGAAGAATCCTTGTTGACCAGGGAAGTTCCTGCGATGTTATTTTTTATAATTGCTTTGAAAGAATGGGTTTTAAAGACTCAGACTTACAGCCTTACACGCAGGAACTAACAGCTTTCAATGGCGCAAAGCAACTAACTAGAGGGTATCTTGATACCCTTATCTCGTTTGAAGGCGAGCCAGGAGCCAGGACGGTTAGGTCTCGGGTGCTAGTGATTGATGTCAAATCACTATTTAATGGCATCATAGGCCGTCCTACTCTGAATGCAATGGAGGCAGTTGTATCAACCCCATATCTCCTTATCAAGTTCATTGACAAGGATAATGCTGTGTCATCTATCCGGGGTGATCAAGAGATGGCTAGGTACTGCTACAACCTTAGCCTCAACATGACAAAGCTGGACGCCTCCAATAAAAAGAGGAAACCTAATGATGCTGGAACATCGGCTGGATCTGTAAGTCTTGTCGACCTGGATCCTAGAGCAGATTTGAACATTGATCCGTTCAACCCATCAAAGCCCACACCAGATGGAAGTTCCAGGGACATTGTCTTGGGAGATTCTCCAGAAAAGATCACCCATATCAATGACAAGCTAGATGCTGAAATAGAGCAGCGACTGCTGGCTCTCTTACAAGAGTTTAAAGACCTCTTTGCATGGACTGCAGCCGATATGCCAGGCATAGACCCTGAATTCTGCTGTCATAAACTTTCTATCTATCCAGAAACGAAACCTGTGGCCCAAAAGAAAAGACGATTAGGCCCAGAGAAACAGAAGGCAGCTTGTCAGCAAACTGAGGAATTGCTGAAGGCCGGATTTATCAAGGAAATCCGATATTCCTCTTGGCTTTCGAATGTGGTGATGGTCCCTAAATCCAATGGTAAATGGAGAATGTGCATTGATTACGTGGACCTTAACCGCTGCTGTCCAAAAGATCCTTATCCTCTTCCTAATATAGATCGGATGGTGGACGATTCCTCTAGTTATCAATACCTGAGCTTCATGGACGCTTATTCTGGTTACAACCAAATTCCGATGTGCGAAGAGGATCAAGAGAAGACAGCTTTCATAAATGATCGTGGTGTCTTTTGCTATACATTCATGCCCTTTGGCCTGAAAAACGCTGGGGCGACATATCAGCGCATGATCAACAAGGTTTTCGAAGGTATGCACACCAAACTTGTTGAAGTATACATTGACGACATAATAGCAAAGACACCGGTTGGTGGCGATCATATTGAAGACCTGCACCAAGTATTCACCCGTTTGAGACAATTTAACATGAGGCTGAACCCAATGAAGTGCACATTTGCTGTCCCTGCTGGGAAATTTTTGGGTTTCATGTTAACTCAACGTGGTATAGAAGCCAATCCAGGGAAGTGCCAAACGATTCTAGACATGCAAAGTCCTAAGAATCTCAAAGAAGTCCAATCCCTGAATGGCAAGGTAGCAGCTTTGGCACGATTCATGCCGAAGATGGCTCACAGGTCGCTCCCCCTGTACAAAATACTGAAAAAGTCCAAGAAATTCGAGTGGGGACAGGAACAAGAAAAAGCTTTCCAAGAGCTTAAGGAGGTGTTGTCCAAACCTCCCATTCTCACAAAGCCTGACCCCGAAGACATACTCATTCTGTACTTGGCTATTTCAGATGAAGCGTTGGGCGTTGCCTTGATAAAAGAAACTCCTGATGGACAAAGACCGGTCTATTTCACTAGCAAGACCTTGCAAGGTGCTGAGATCCGGTATCAGAAAATTGAAAAGGCCGCCCTCGCTGTTGTTTGGGCCTCACGACGGTTGCGTCCGTACTTTCACGCCCATCCAATCATAGTGAGAACGGATTTGCCACTCCGTTCTGTCTTAATCAAGCCCGATCTTGCTGGGAGGATGATCAAATGGTCTATTGAACTCTCCGAGTTTGATATATCCTACGAACCCCGCAGCGCTATTAAAGCTCAAGTCCTGGCTGACTTTATTGTGGAAACGACAGGGACTGATCCGGATTACCCTCGAGTCCATTGGACCATATACGTTGATGGTTCATCAAACCAAAGAGGCTCTGGAGCAGGTGTAGTTCTCGAAAGTGATGACGGAGTACACCTGGAGATCTCCCTTCGTTTCAATTTCAAAACATCCAACAACCAGGCTGAGTACGAAGCTTGCTTGGCCGGGCTAAGAGCTGCAATTGACATCGGAGCTTCTGAGGCGACACTCTGTAGCGATTCACAGCTGGTGATTTCGCAGATCTTAGGAGATTATCAAGCTCGCGAACCTCAACTCCAATTATACTTGAACTGTGTCAAGGAGTTGACTGAGAAATTCTCAAAGGTGGAGTTCAAACATGTTCCACGTGAAGAGAATACGAGAGCGGATATACTCTCCAGGTTAGCAAGCACTAAACGACCGGGTAGCACCACTACTCTGGTTCAAAGCACGCTAACGTCGCCCAGCATCCCTCTTTTCCCTTCTCTAAACGCCATAATGACTGACTCCCTTTACGGAGATACATGGATGGCTCCTTACATTCGTTATTTGGCTGATGGACAGCTACCCACAGATGAGAAGGAAAAGACGAGGTTAAGGAGAGAATTACCGTATTTCACTATGATTGATGGTAATCTCTACAGAAGGGCACTCTCTGTGCCCTATTTAATTTGTCTTAAAGAGGATGAGGTGCAAGGTGTAATGGAGGAAGTGCATGGAGGACAAAGTGGACACCACGCCGGAGGAAGAAGCTTAATGCGAAAAATCCTCAGAGCTGGATATTGGTGGCCCACAATGAAGCAAGACTCCATTGACTTCGTCAAAAAATGCGACGCTTGCCAAAAATTCTCTAACCTACACCACACACCGGCGGAAGAACTCTTCACATCCGCTGTTCCATGGCCTTTCTACCAATGGGGATTGGATATTTTGGGCCCCTTTCCAACTGCTCCTGGGGGCATCAAATATCTCATTGTAGGGGTCGATTATTTCACTAAGTGGATAGAAGCAGAGCCGGTGGTGCATATTACTTCAGCCCGAACTCGCCGTTTCATGTATGAAAACATCATAACACGGTTCGGGGTCCCAGCACGGATTGTCACAGACAATGGCACCCAGTTCACGGATAGAAAATTCACAGATTTGCTTGAAGGGTTAGGAATAACCCAAATATTCTCATCCGTCGAACATCCCCAAACTAATGGTCAAGCTGAAGTGGCCAACAGGGAGGTGCTTAAGGGACTAAAGAAGCGCCTTGGTGAAGCCAAGGGCGGATGGACAGACCAGCTGTGTCATGTCTTATGGGCATATCGGACAACGCCTCATTCATCCACCAACGAATCCCCATATCGCCTAACGTACGGGGTCGAGGCAATGATACCTGTGGAACTGCAAATTGCTTCCACAAGAGTTAAGTACTTCTCTGAAGAAACCAACAATGCTAACTTGGCATCTGAAATGGATGTCATACAAGAACTCAGAGAAGACGCTTTCATCAGAGATCAAGCCATCAAAGCCAAAGTTGCTCTCCGGTACAACAAACGAGTCCAATCAAGGACTTTCAACGTTGGAGATTTGGTTTTGAGGAAAGCAAGTATAGGGAACAAATTCGCCCATCAAGGCAAATTAGCCCCAAACTGGGAAGGCCCATACAGGGTATCCGAGGTCACTGGCAAAGGCTCTTATCGCCTTGAAAACCTTGATGGCACTCCAATCCGAAACAAATGGAACACCCAAAACTTGCGCATCTACTATAGCTAGCTGTTTCTACACTCTCCTATCCTTATCTTGGATTGAATACTGGAGAATTTATTTTCACAGCTACGCTCTCCTTGTAATTCTTATTTTTGATTTAATAAGAATCTCTCATAACAATTTAACTCTTTCGAGTTTTTCTTATGTTGTGATTTTCAGTTTATCCGGTGTATTCAGGACGGATGATCTCAGCTACTTATTCTGTAGTTGACGATGTAACTCTTCGAATATGCGCAACGCACAAGAACATACTCAGGACGGATGATCTCAATTACCCATTCTGTAATTGACGATGTAACTCCTCGAGTGTGTAAATATTGAAGGCCCAGATTGTAGGATTAAACCGAACTCTGGGTACGGTTAGTAAGTTTGGCTGAACACCGGTGAAGGCTCAGATTGTAGGATTAAACCGAACTCTGAGTACGACTAGTAGGATTAACCGAACGTCGGTGAAGACCTGAGTTGTAGGATTAAACCGAACCTCAGGATATGGGTTGTAGGGCTGGCACTTTTTTAAGGCCACAAACCGAACCCCATTCAGAGATTACATGGGTTGTAGGGCTGGTCCTTCTTCAAGGCCACAAACCGAACCCCATTCGAAGACTACATGGGTTGTAGGGCTGGTCCTCTTTCGAGGCCACAAACCGAACCCCATGCGAAGGCTTGGGCGCAGTAAGCTGGTTCTTCTTCAAGACCACGCTGAACCCCAAGTGACGGGCGCAGTAGGTTCAGGATTAACCCTGATCTGAACCCCGTATAGAAGGCTTGGATTGTAGGATTAAACCGAACTCTGAGTACGACTAGTAGGATTAACCGAACGTCGGTGAAGGATCGTCATTGGGTAAAACCAAAGACCAATTGAAGAACGGCTAGTAGGATTCAACCGAACACCAAATATGACATGGACAGTAGGATCAAACCGAACTCCAAACACAACAAGTAAGTTATACTGAACTCCAAATTAATACTCTCGTGAAGTTCTTTATTTGGGAGTTTTATAGCTTATAATTCTGAGTCATCAATTCTTCAATTGAGATCTGACTCATAAACTCCGACACAAACAATTCACTCGGGTACGCCACAATCTAAGGCATTTTCACCCGAAATTCCTCAGTCGGAAATATTTGAAGAGGAATTTCTATTTTAAATCCTCATTCTCAAGATCTCTCACGTGAAAATCTCACTCAGAGTTTATTCAAAGTGATAATCACCAAATGATACTGGGGGACAACATCAACGGTTTAACGAATAATTTGAGGAATGAACTCTCGTCTAAACGATCTCACAATCATTCCCCTTAAGCCGTTCTTGAGGCACTGATGTGTTCCCTCACAAGCGGTGGTTTTATTATGAAATTCATTTCGCATGTATATGTCCGGTATGGAGATTTTGTTTTACAATCCGATCTTCATTACTTAAATCCGGAATAATACAATACACATGCAGTCCCTCTATTAAAGTTGTTTTTCACTAAACAAGAATGGAGGTAAAAAACTCTTTTATTGATTCAATAAGAATTACAATTCGTGTAATAATCCGGAGCTGATCCCGGAACACAGCAAATTCGAATCAATAAAACGAAAAAGGAAATAAGGAAGGCGCTACTCTTTTTGGCTTGAGTCTCCCTCCTTCCCTTTGCCTTTATCCCCGGTCTTGCCTCCTTCAGTGCGAGAGCTTGATCCTGTACTTTTGGGCTTCAGGAGGGAAGGTCCCATTGATTGACCTTTAGGTAAAGGAGCAAACTTATAAGGACTGTTAGGCGGACTCTCATGACGATTGTCAACGACAGCCACCAGTTTTCCTTGGTGAAACTCATAGAACGGATCAATACCGTTCAAATTAATTGACACCTTGGGATTCCGGTATAGCACTTGACGAACTGCCAACCCGAAGGCATCCTTGACTGCTTGGTCACACATGTTTACAGCATCGTCCAAGTCTGCTTTCAGGGTCTTGACCTCGCCATTCGAATCCGCCAGCTTTAATAGCAGCTCCTTTTCCTTACGTGTCCAATCATCCACTCCTAGAGAATGGACGACCTTAGCCTCCTTCAACCCCTCTTCCAGCTTTGAAGAGCGTTCCTTCTCCGTGTAGAGATGAGCATTGAGGTCAGCATTGATTTTCTTCTGATCAGAAACTTGACCCTCTAGCTCCTTGGCAAGATTTTTCAGTTTGGCAATTTCTTCATCCTTCTTCTGAGTTTCTTCTTTGGAAGTTTTTAATTTTCCTTCTAATTGGAGGATGATTGCCTTGTCCTTGCCAACCACTGAGGTGAGCCTCTCGTTTTCTTCTGTGAGCTCGCGAACCGACTTGAGGAGCTCGGATAACTCAGCCAAGTGCTTCTGTCCGTCGTCGCAAGCTCTGATCATTTCTTCACTCTTCAACGAGGGTTTCACCTTGGGTGAGGATTCGGGAACGCCCTCAGGAACGGAGCTCTCATACACCAGATGTTGAACAAGACCGGAACTATCTTCAAGAGGGCAAGAGGCTTTGGGCGCGAAATAAGTCGTTATTGGCTTCGCCCCATATGTTATAACACCACTTGGAGTATCCGGAATAGACCCATCCGCTCTCTTTTCCTTAGCAGGCCCTGGCTCAGCAGCCCCTCTTGAAGTTTTTGGCTTTTTGGGCGAGGATTGACGGTCTGAGGTCTTCGAAGGATCACGCTTTGTCCTCTTCTTTTTCTCGACCACCTTTTCAGATCCGCCCTCGATCAGAGGAATATCGTCACCAGCAGATGAAGTTAATATTATTGTCTCAGCAGTGGCCTTCTTAGAATTCCGCTTTGCCTGAATGTCATTTTCAGCCGCAACGGAAGTCTCTCTGGCCTTGAGTCCTTTTAGCCTATTCATCTCTGGTGACTCGCCCTGAATTTCACCTGCACAATCAAAAGACACAATCAGAGACGTAAAATTTTCAAGGCAAATGACATAATAACGCATGAAGAATGGCAGGGAAATTACGTAAATACTCCTCGCGAGTAGACTTTGGTCCTAACAAACGCCTGCAGGAGAAAAATTGGTGTGAGGCTGTGTAGGACTGCAGAGCCGAAAGAACAGAGATCGAAGTTGGGCTCAGTTCGTCCTCCTCGGTATAGTACGCTTGGGAGGTCAACAAAAAATGTTCGTGCGTCCAAGTCACTGGGAATTTTGGAATCCCATCTTCAGTTAACCAAAAAATTGATTCATTCGGATGGACGCTAATCTTCGTGAAATAGGACTTGAATGAACGCCCATCAACTTTGGCGGAGTCAGTGTACGCCTCGAAGTTGATGATCTTGGAGATAGTCCGGAGGGATATCAAGCTCACTCCTCCTTTCTCCTTATTCGCACGACGGACCACTTGAGTGAAGTAGAAAAGCATGGCCACCGTCGGTTTAAAGTTGAAGTGCTCCCCAAGCACTTCAAGAGAGCGGACCAATCCCCATCCATTAGGGTGAAGTTGCGAGGGGGCGCAGTCCAAGAATCTCAGGACTCCCATCTCAAACTTCGTCAAGGGGAAACGCACACCCAAGTTCAGAAATATAAAGTCATACATGAACAAGGACCTCTCGTCCGGTGTGTGGCATATCCGTACCGATGGAAGGGGAGCGAATACATTAAAACACCATTTGTATTTGTCCTTCTTCCAAACGGTAAACCGCGGCTCCAGCTCCCCTTCATCCTCCCGAGCGTGGACGGACGGTGTCTCACGAAATTCCTTAGCCACCCAGCTGAATGGGCGTTTCTGTTGGAATTTCACCCAGTCTATCCGGTGTGCAACCACATTGCAGAGGCCGGATTGGGTCTTCAAGATATACTTCTCGGAAGGGGATTCCCCTTCAGACGATTTTCTCCCAGTGGCTTTCTTTGTCACCATTGTGAAAGCTTTGATGCTGCGATAAAATTTCACATCATCAGAGAGATACAAATCCCCACTTTCGACACTCTCACTAGAGGAGGAAGACTCTGAAGAGGGTATAATCACCCTTCGCCTTTGATATTGCGACTCCTCCCCCCCTGTATACTGTGGCCTCGATTGGAAGATCACTGGGATCCTCCCACCACGAACATTAGGGTTTTGAACCAAAGCCCTTCCTCCTCTTCCTCTAGGGCTAACGCCACTGAAGCTAACACCCTTCCTAGCCATTCTCAAATATTGAAAAGAGATGCAAAAAACGAAGGGAAAGTGGTTACCTAAGGATAGTGAATTGAAATTCACAGAGGCGGACACGAAGAACTTCTTGGGACTTTTGCAGAGGTTCGTCGAGGAAGCAAGAAGAAATGGTAACTGAGATTGCCAAATATGCCTGTATCAGGGCACAAAAATTTTTCAAATACCCACTAAACACAATCTGTCGTTTACCCCCAAACGACTCCCCGTTTAGTGGACCAAAATTGTCGTTTAGTACCTCATGGCGCGAAAATGCCATCATTTTGTCACAGAGCCATCGAAATGGGCCTATTAAAACCAAATATTAGGCCCAACAAAACTATGCGTGACAGTTACTAAGACATACGCACTTAATGCAATAATGGCGCGCCCACGTGAATTAAGGCATTAAATGTCCAATCATTAGAAACGTGGCCACCATTACCCGAATACCAAGGGTTGCGAAATTCGATAAACTTCTGATATTTCCATTGTGGAATCCACCCTTAAAATTTCATCACTACGGAACATGGTTCCCAGAACGGATATTTACACTTCGGTGCAAATCCGAAATCCAGACGTACTATGATCAATATAGCTCATATGAGCAAGTCAACTGCTTCCTCACATCAGCTAGGGGGCTAGTAGAGGTAAGACTCGGATTTCGGATGGAGCAAAAATTGGAAATTGAATCCGCACTCCCTTGATTGGATGATCTCAATCACTTATTCAGTGATTCGATGATGTAACTCCTGGTACGAAGAGCTCCACTAATCATTCCAGGACGGATGATCTCAATCACATATTTTGTGATTCGATGATGTAACTCCTGGTGTGAATCATTCCAGGACGGATGATCCCAATCACCTATAAAGTGATTCGACGATGTAACTCCTGGTATGAACAATTCTCATCATCATTCTTACGATGAAAGTATTCACTCAATCCGTACTCCTACGATTGAAAAATGTCTCCAGGATGGATTATCTAAATCACTTAATCTGTGATCTGACGATGTAACTCTTGACGATGTGTACTTTTCCAGAACGGATAACCTCAGTCACCCATTATGTGATATGACGATGTAACTCCTAACGCGGTGTACCTGCCCAGGACGGATGATCTCAATCACCCATGCTGTGATCTGACGATGTAACTCCTGGCGCCATACACACCCAAAGGACGGATGATCTCAATCACCTAATATGCGACCTGATGATGTAGTTCCTGGTATCGTACACATCCCCAAGACGGATGATCTCAATCACTTATGAAGTGATTTAATGATAAAATACCTGGCATGATCAATACTCATAATCATCTTTATGATGGAAAATTCCGAAAGTCAATCCGCACTTTCGCTTTCTAGTGGTATTCTCCCAGGACGGATACTCTTTATCACCTATTCTGTGATACAACGACGTAACTCCTGGTGTAGAAAAAACTCCCATCATCATCCTTATGATAAAGGACTCAAACACCACTTCCTTGCAGTTCCCTAAACTTGGAACAATATTATCATCTCCTGTAAGAATATTACGGATTAGAAGCAGTCATCCGCCCTGTTACACTACTTTGCTAAACAACGGATCGACCCATCTTTCCCCAAAAGAATTAAGGATCATGCCCTGGAGACAGGCACCTTCTTCTTAATACACACTTGGGGACATGTATATATTTATCCTTTCTAAATTTTATTTGTTGTTTAATCTTCCGAGGCTATTATTTCAATCCGGCCTTAAGATTAATTATACAGAACGGATTAGAAACGATTTAAATATACATGAAACGACGAAGACAAATTTCTTCAACCAAAATTCATTCATTGAAATGAAATTACATACAATAGTTCAAAATCCGGAGTTGATCCCGGTACACAACTATACATGTAAATGAAAACAAAATTACGGAGGAGGAATCTGTTCTTCAGTTTTTTGCGCCTCCTCAGCACAAGGCTCTTGTCCCCCTTCCTTTGGAACCTCCGCAGGAGTCTCACCTCCAGGAGCCTCAGCTCTTTCTTCAGAAGAGGGAACCTCGGACACAGGAAAGACGTAATCAGGTCCCATAGATTGACCCTCAGGAAGAGGAGCCAAACCATACAAGGACGTCGGTGGATCCTCGTGACGACCATCCACCACTGCGACTAACTTTCCCCCATGGAATTCATAGTACGGATCCATTCCATAAAGGTTAAGTTTCGCAGTGGGGTTGTGGTAGAAGACTTGGCGTATGGCTAGGCCGAAGGACTCTTCAACAGCCCGGCTGCATATGTCAACAGCTTCTTCCCTCTCAGCTTTCGCTGTAGCCAATTCTCCCCGCAACTTGGACAGCTCCTCACTAGACACCTCGAACTCCGTATTCCTAGCCTTCAGTCCCTCTATCTCAAGAAGGAGCTTCTTCTCCCTTTGAGACCACTCCTCAGCATCAGCTTTATGTTTATCCTGGCTGCTACGGAGTTCTTCCTCCTTCTCTGCCACCTTGCCTTCCAAGTTTTTAAGATCGCCTTTGAGCTTGAGATTCTCTTTAGTTACGAGATCCCCAAACTCCTTAGACTTGTTAAGACGATCTTCCATTAACTTCATGGCGGCTTTGTCCTTGTCTGAGGAAAGGTTGAGCTCTTCTAATTTTTCACTTAGCTCCTCAACCTTGTCGACGTTCTTAGCCAACTCGCTGACGGAAGATAGCAATCCAGCAAGTTCGGCTAGCTGCCACCTTCCGGCCTCACACGCTTCTTCAATTTCTTTAACACTAAGCGTAGGCCGGAGTTTGTACATCGGTGGTGGAAGAGTGGCAGGAGTAGAACCTTCGTAGGAGAGGAAGGGGGTGAGGAACGAGGTCGTTGGGAAGGAGGTCGGATTTGACCTAGAAGCCCCAGCAGCAGTTTCTTTATTAAGACTAGAGGGAGCACCAGCTGCTTCCGAGGTTTCAACAAGCTTACCCTCCGAAGTTTTGCGCTTTTTGGACGGGCCTCCCACTGAGTCATTCTTGATTTTTCTTCTCCTCTCAGAAACTGGAGGATGACCCGTGGATTCATCAGCGGCAGAAGAACCGCCCTCAACCAACGGAACGTCCCCTTCAGCATCCGAGGTCAGTATTATTAACTCAGGACGATCCTTGGTTGAGGGCCTGGGCTTCACTTCATTCTCACGGGAAACGGATTTACCAGCCGCCTTGAATTTCTTCAATTTGTCCATTTCTGGAGTTTCCTGTTCTATTTCACCTACATGAACAAACACAAGATGTCAGCAACTATAAATATTCTATATATATTTGGTAAAGGAGGGAAGATGAAATAAAACGAGAAGTACGCAAATATTCCTCCCGGACTCCGCTTGAGCTACTTAGCAAACGCCTACACGAGAAGACGTGACGACCTGTAGTATGCGATTCAAGTGCGAACAACACTCTCGACGTCTCTCGAGACAGATCGGATTGATCAGTGTAGTACGCGTGTGAGCTCAAGAGGAAATGTTTGTGTGTCCAACTCAGGGGAAATTTGTCAACATCCTCTTCGTCCTTCCAAAATTTCGGTTTGCCCTTCTTAATGGAGATGCGAGTGAAGTAGGTCTTAAACGACTTCCCATCAACCTTGGCCGAATCAGTATAAGACTCAAAGTTCACAAAAGAACAGAGAGTCCGGAGTGTCACCAGACCAACTCCGCCCTGCTTATTCGCCCTTCGAACTACCTGAGTGTAGTAGAACAACATCGCTACAGTTGGCGTGAAATTGAAGTGCTCCCCAAGCACTTCGAGAGCTCGGATGAGGCCCCAACCGTTGGGATGAAGTTGGGAGGGTGCACAGTTTAAAAACCTCAAAACACCCATCTGGAGTTCGGTTAATGGGAAGCGGACACCCAAATAATGAAAGATGAAGTCGTACATGTACACTGAACGATCGTTGGGGACGACATGACATATCCGCTCTGTCGGAAGTGGTGCGTAAACCCTATACCACTTTTTTGTCTCTTCATCCGTACTCAGCGTGAACCTCGGTTGAATTCGAGATCCCTCCTCATCCGCATGACGAGAGGCCAAGTCCTTAAATTCGCTGGACACCCAACAGAAAGGCCATTTAGCCTGAACCTCCTCCCAATTCAGCCTCGAAGTAACTACGCTGAAGAGACCTTCAGCTGTCTTCGAAATGGCACTATCTCCAGAAGATCCTTCTCCAGTTGCCATTGGAAATATCTAGATCGAACTCCTTAATCTATGATAAGAAATAAAATGTCGTCAGAAAGTTGCAATCATTACTCACTGTATTTTAAAAGCAATTACAATCAGAGGGCGACTCTGAGAAGGGAAAGGTCACTTCCCGCAGTGAGTAAGATCCCCTTTCTGAGCGACGCGGTTCAGTTTTAGGAAGAATCACAAGGATTCTTCCCCACAACTATTAGGGTTGAGGGAAACTGATTCCCCCCCCCCCCTTTTTGATGAAGCCTACTTTCTATAACTATGAGTAGCAAGTCAAAGCAAAACTAAAGCGACAAGGAAAAGATAGTTACCTCAGATGACAGTGATGAATTTGAGGAACGAAGAAACCCTCGCAATGTAGGTGATAAACTTCCTTGCAAAATTTATGCAGAGTTTCGTTGAGAAAGCAAAAGCAAGTGGAACCCAGAATCCACTAAGTATTCCTTTTATAGGAAACAAAGAGGACCGGTTACCTCCTCTTGAATTTGTGTCGTTCTCGATAAAACGCACCTGTTCACAAGCGAAACGACACAACCGTTCCAAATTCTTGGGCGCCAAAACGATAGCAACTCAGCAAAGGGCTATCCACTGGGCCCAAAAGTTTTGAAAACTTCAGGCCCATTAAACCCAAAATGACGGTTAATGAGATTTTCATCTCAGACGCAATAATTGCCTGCCCACGTGATTAAAAGCATTAATGTCTAATCATGCAACGCAATTTACGCTTTACAGCCGTTACATAAACTTCAAGAGCTTTCAATTCCAATAAACTCTTGAAATTCTCACACAACGAATCTTTGTCTGAATCCGTTGTGACAGTACCGAAAGGTCTTTTCTATTAAATTCAGAGCGGTTCTTTACGAATGACAACAGATGCTAAGGAACTGTTACACACGTAAGCTTACCGATATTAAGACCTCTCGCAGGTTGAGTAGCTTATGTGAACAACTATTCAGTCCCTCACACAAGCTAGGGGACATAAGCCAGTCACGAATAGTATGTCAATACCGTCTAGTAGACCGGATGTATGTGTATCCGATGTGGGTATCCGTTGTCCTTGAATGAGGTGAGCGGATTGGGCGTTCTGGAGATCCTTCACACCGACCTAACGCGTTGAAGTGGGCGAATGGTGGTGTCACCTGCAAAGATTCTCCGACGCTCAAGTCAGTGATTATATTCCAAGTAAGGAATGTATTTAGAGAGGAACCAGTCGTAAAAGAGCTAAAGAAGAAGATCCCTAACTTCAATCATGAAGTTAGTTCATATACCTGATTGGCTCGATTAACGAGGACTCGTTGGTGGGGAACCACCAACTCCCATTAGCATTATTATATTGCGCACTTACCTGCATGATTGGGTCAAGTGGCTATTTTATATTGAGCATAGAGAATGTAGACTAGGATTAGGGAACAAGTTGACCATTCCCGTGAGCAGAATTTGGCTCGTAGTGCAGGGAATTATTGATCGATCCCTGTAGCAACAATCCTTGTCTTTTGCACAGTGACGTGTGTATTATCCGATGTCATGGTGTTATCCTGAACAACCGGTATAGGGAGAACGCCTGATACAGAATTACAGTTCGGATGTATACCGATGACACCGGTTACACGTAGATGTCTTATCAAAGACGTTGAGATATGTATAGCAGATCGGATACCGGTATTGAGACCGGATCAGCATCAAACTTCCTCTTGGCGCATCTCCGCAGCATTAGCATCCTCCCTGTCACTGGTCACTAAAATTTAAACAACAGCAAGGGTGAGTGTTTGGAATATCATAATTAATATAGAACGAAGTATTAAACTTAACAATACCTACTACTCTTTGTTATTACATAATCTCTTTCGATTTCCTGCACTTATCCACGTCAATACAATTACACACATACACATCAATCTTTAACTTATGCAAACCATGCTTTCATTCATTCACATTTCACTTTCAATTCATAATTCATTTTCCATCATCAATCAATATAAGATTCACATAAGTCATAACTGACTCTCATGTAATTTGACGCCTAGTATCCGGATACTAAAGGACTGGCCTTCAGCTGGGAGTCCGACTTGACATCCCGTGAACCCGACTTGGTTCACCGAGCCCGACTTGGCTCTCCACCTCAACCACTGGGTCCGACTTGACCACTGGGTAGCTCAACTGGGCACAAAGACCACGGAAGCCAGAAAACGAGGGGTATACATACCGTTGGCCATCCCATACCACATATTCACATATCATATCTCATAATCATAACATATCATCAACAAACCACATGTGCAACTACCAGAAACTGGCATGTGCTCACAATACAGGGCGACCGACTTGTCAAATCCATCCATACAATGCTATTGCATATGTCATCAATAATTCAAAATTCCACATTTTTATTCATAATCAAATATACATACACCATTCAAAATGGAAATATTACACATACATTTCACTTCCATCATTCCAATCTTTATTTCATCATATAATCAATTCAATCAATATATTTCTTTCATATTCAACCATTTAATCTCATTCCACATACTCATATATTCACAATTACTATATTCAGTTACTTTGTAGTATTTATGACAACTCTTATTAAATTCTTAAACTTCCCATAATCTATTTTCTTATCAATTCTAATTAATTATGACCCGAACACCCCCCTTACCTCTATTCCGAGCTCCGACAGTTTTCTCAAGGGGTGGATAGCGTCCTACAGTCGCTGGATTCACCGTTCCTCTTTCGCTTCCGACGTCCTCTTTGTCAATCGCTTGCCTAACACTCGTTCCGGCACCTACGGTCACCGAAACATCAAATTAGTTAGTACGTTACCTCCCTTATACTTCCAAACTCATTACCCAAGCTTCACAAGTCACTGAAACTCAGAATCAAAACCCCAATCATCACATGCAAACTCGGATTCCATGAAGGGAAGGAGAAGAAACTAAAGATTAGAGGTCCTAGATGCCTTACCTTAGTTCCAAATTGCTTAAAACCACCAAGAATCCAAGTTTCCCTCAAAACCCTAGCCAAATCGCCTCAGAGAAGAGAGAAAAATGAAAGAAAGGGTTTACAGGTTCTGTTCTGTGTGACCCTGTTATAAAACAGATCGCGACGCTGGCGCTACGCGTCAGCTCACTAAATCACACCTGACGCTACGCGTCCCATCCACGCTACGCGTCAGGGTCCTGATGCCATTTTCCTTAAAATTTCATTTAAAACTGCTTTTCCCCACTTAACATTTCATATACCATTTTCATTATAAGCCAAATAATAATTTACTCATTTCCAATTTATTTTCTATTATCAAAACATCTGGGATGTTACATCCACTCCCCCTAAAAAGAGATTTCGTCCCCGAAATCAACGTACCTTATTGGAAAAGATTTTGATACAACCGCCTCATATCAGATTCCAATTCCCATGTATACGTCACTCCATTTATATTTTGCCACTTCACTTTTACCAAGGGTACTTCTTTGTTTCTCAATCGTTTAGTTTGATAACTTTCAATACAAATAGGTGCGATCTCTACAGTCAAATCTTCTTTCAACTCAATGGAATCTTCAGGTACAATCATTGAATCACAGGGAACATATTTTCTTAATTGTGAAACATGAAATACATCGTGAATGTTTGTCAATGCACGGGGAAGATTCAATCTGTATGCTACTTCACCAATTCGTTCCAATATTTGGTAGGGTCCAATATACTTTGGATTAAGTTTCTGGCTCTTCATCACACGGCCTACACCTTTAGTAGGTGACACCTTCAGGAATACCCAATCTCCCACCTGAAATTCAAGTGGCCTATGACGATTGTCATAGTAACTCTTCTGACGGTCTTGTGCAATTTTCATCTTTTCACGAATCATTATTACCTGATCATTCATTTCCTGAATTAATTCGGGTCCCAAATGGATTGCATCTCTATCTTCATTCCAACATAAAGGCGTACGACACCGTCTTCCATATAAAGCTTCATAAGGAGCCATCCCAATGCTACTATGATAGCTATTATTATAAGCAAATTCCACCAATGGCAGGTATCTCTCCCATGAGCCACCTTGCTCTAGTACACAAGCCCTAAGCATATCTTCCAAGGTCTGGATTGTACGCTCAGACTGGCCATCTGTCTGAGGATGATAAGCTGAACTCAACCTCAGTTCAGTACCCAATTCCTGCTGTAAACTCCCCCAGAATCTGGAAGTAAACCGAGGATCACGATCCGAAATAATACTCACAGGTACACCATGCAACCTTACCATCTCCGTAATGTACAGTCTAGCCAACCGGTCCAATGACCATTTCATATTCATAGCCAAGAAGTGAGCACTCTTGGTCAACCTGTCCATAATTACCCATATTGCATCACAACCAGAACGAGTAGAGGTAACCCGGATACGAAATCCATAGTAATGCTTTCCCATTTCCATATTGGAATCTCCGGGGGTTGAAGTAAACCTGGGGGTCTCTGATGTTCGACCTTACACTTCTGACATATCACACAAGATCTTACATATTCAATTATTGCCTTCTTCATTCCCGGCCACCAGAATTCTTTCTTTAAATCATGGTACATTTTAGTGATACCAGGATGGATACTTAAAGAACTTTTATGCGCTTCAGCTAATACAGCTTGTCTGAAATCACCCTCTGTGGGTACCACTACACGGTTCTTAAACCGCCAAATTCCATCCTTACCTTTAGTTAATCCCATATCTTTGCCTCTTGCTTGAGTGTCAAGCAACTCCAGCAACTCTTCATCTTCCTCCTGAGCCACGGCTAAGGATTCTAAGAATTCATTGGAGATTTTTAGCATTCCAATTACCATCTGATCTGGGGCTTGAATGGCAACCCCAATATTCATATCACGAAAGTCTTCTAACAATTCTTGTTCCTTGCCCATCAAGAAAGCTGCATGTAATACTTTTCTACTTAAGGCATCAGCCACAACATTCGCCTTACCAGGATGGTATTTCAAATCAAAATCATAATCCTTAAGGTATTCCACCCATCTCCTTTGCCTCATGTTTAATTCCTTCTGATCAAACAGATACTTCAAACTCTTGTGGTCACTGAATACCACAAAACGAGATCCATACAAGTAATGTCGCCAAATCTTCAATGCGAATACCACAGCAGCGAGTTCCAAATCATGAGTGGGATAATTCTGTTCATGCTGCCTTAATTGCCTAGAAGCATAAGCAATTACCCTATCATTCTGCATCAGTACACAGCCTAAACCAAACTTAGATGCGTCACAGTATACCACAAATTCTTTCGTTACATCTGGTAATGCAAGCACAGGTGCAGTAGTCAAACACCGCTTCAGCGTTTGAAAACTCAGTTCACACTTTTCTGTCCACACAAAGGGATTCTCCTTTCTTGTCAATCGAGTCAAGGGTAGTGCAATGCGGGAAAATCCTTCAATAAAACGGCGATAATAGCCAGCTAATCCAAGAAAACTCCTAATTTCAGTCACTAATTTAGGCCTTTCCCAAGCCATAACTGCTTCAATCTTGGATGGATCAACAGACACACCATCACAAGAGATTACATGCCCCAAAAATTTCACACTTGCTTCCCAGAAATCACACTTCGACAATTTAGCATACAACTTCTTTTCACGTAGCACTTGTAAAACAATTTGAAGATGTTGTGCATGCTCTTCTACAGAATTTGAATATACTAGAATGTCATCAATAAACACCACGATAAATTGATCCAAGTAAGGTTGGAAAATCCGATTCATATAATCCATAAAGATAGCTGGAGCATTGGTTACTCCGAAAGGCATTACAACATATTCAAAATGTCCATATCGAGTCCGGAATGCCATTTTCAGAATATCTTCCGACTTCACTCTAATCTGATGATATCCAGATCTCAAATCGATCTTAGAAAATACCACAGCACCTCGCAACTGATCCAACAAATCATCAATTCGTGGTAAAGGATATTTGTTCTTAACCGTCAATTTATTCAATTGTCGGTAGTCAATACACATTCTCATACTACCGTCCTTCTTTTTCACCAACAACACCGGAGCGCCCCAAGGTGAAGCACTCGGTCGGATAAACCCCTTGCTTAGCAACTCATTTACTTGTTTCTTTACTTCAGCCAACTCCACTGAAGACATTCTATAAGGTGTACGGGACACAGGTTCTGCCCCAGGAACTAAATCAATAGCAAAATCAATCTCTCTGTTTGGAGGCAATTCCAGAATGTCTTCCGGGAATACATCAGGAAAATCACACACCACTGGAATATCTGCAAGTTTAAGATTATACCGCCCTTCTGAAGTTAACAGAATAACATAAATTACAGAAACATCACTCACCACATTTTTAGTGTCCAATTCCTGAGAGAAAATTATAGTCTTGCGATAACAGTCCACCATAACATGGTTAACAGACAACCAGTCAAGACCCAGAATAACTTCTAAATTCTTCAATGGCATACATATTAAATTCACCAGGAAAGATCGGTCCTCTACTTGCATAGGTAATTCCTCACACATAGTAGTCGCTCGAAATGTAGAACCAGTAGGAGTGGAGACATTAAGAGCATCCTTCATTAATACCACCGGCAAACCAAGCCGCCGAACATAACTTTCAGAAATAAAAGAGTGGGTTGCACCAGAGTCATAAATAACATTTACAAGATAGTCATGAATAAGACACTTACCCTGTACCAAATTATCATTTCTTGAGACTTCAGAAGCATCAAAAGCAAACACACGTCCAGCCATAACATTCTGAGTACCACTGGACTGAGCATCAGATCGCCTATGGTGTTGGCCTCCACGGCTACCGCCGCCTCGGCCTCCACGCTGAAAATTCCCACCACGGACCATAGAAGCACTCGCCCGATTACCACGACCTCCCTGCTGCTGCCTCTGTGGACAGTCGGGCCTAAGGTGTCCAGGTTGTCCACACTGGAAACAAACAGTTTGATTTATAGGACAATGTCTAGAGAAATGACCTTCCTGACCACAATTATAACAAGCACGACCACCAGAACGACCAGTAGATCCACGTCCAGAAGAAGAAGAAGAAGTGGCAGAAGACTTGCCACCATGGAAAAACTGACCCATCTTTTTAAAACTGAATCCTTTAGCCTTCAATGGTCTCTCGTCCCTTGACTGGGACGCTCTCTGTAACTGCACTTCCTCAGCAAGTCTGGCCTTATTTACCAGAGTAGGATAGTCACGGATTTCCATAGGAACAATGACACTTCGGAGTTCAATTCTTAACCCGGATTCATACTTTGCACACTTACTACCTTCAGTTCCTTCAAGAGAAAAAGGATGATAGAAATCACATAGTTCATCAAACTGTGACGTGTATTCAGCCACTGACATCCTGCCCTGCTCAAGTTTTAAGAATTCCATCTCCTTACGGATTTTATAATTATCTGGAAAGTATTTAGCAAGAAATCTCCTCTTGAAATTCATCCACATCAATGGTTCATTCGCCGCATTCATCTGAATTCTAGTCCTTGACCACCATACACGAGCTTCATCTTTCAATTGATAGGTAGCAAATTGCACTCTCTGTTCTTCAGAGCATTCAAAGTATTCAAATGTTTGCTCAATGTCACGCAGCCATATATGCGCCCCATCATAATCATGTCCTCCTTTGTAAATAGGTGGATTCCTCTTCAAAAATTTATCAAGGGTGGGACCAGAATCAGTCCTCCCCATCATTTGAGAAAACCTCTCAAAGAAATCATCACCACCAACAGAACTACTTCCTTCCGTCATATTTTAGTTCTACAATATCCCAAAACACATCACCATTAATAACCAATAATTGACCAGGGAGTACAAAAATTACCTCATGTATAAACACATAACAAGACGCTGCCCGGAGTGCCAAGAGAATGATGCCAAGTCAACCTGTTAATATATAAACAATCACAAGCATAATGCAATAAATGCAACACAGCCTGATATAGGACTCAAACAATCCCCTAACTCTGCCCATTTTTCCCGGCTCTAGAAAGAACCGCTCTGATACCACCTGTGACGCCCCGGCCGCTTTTCAGGAATGAATGACTCGCCCCACAGACCAACACGAGACCTTTCCAATGTGCTTTTGTCCTCACTCACACATTTCCTGAGAACTTCCCAGGAGGTCACCCATCCCAGAATTACTCCAGGTTAAGCACGCTTAACTTTGGAGTCCTTATGTGATAGGCCACCGAAAAGGCTAATGCATTTGTTGGTATAGGTAGTACGAATTCATTCCTTTAAGCTATCCTCGACTGTATAGTCCCATACCTATACAGTCTTTGGATCCCTCTCATTCTGGTATGTATTCAGTTCGTTCATGTGTCCCTCCCACTGGAAGCCTGCCAGGAGCCGCTCCTTGTCCGTGCCTATGCACCGGCGATCACTCCCCGCCCTCAACAGTGACCGGAATATCACATCCCCCGCTGGAAGCCTGCCAGGAGCCGCTCCTTGTCCGTGCCAATGCACCGGCGATCACTCCCCGCCCTCAACAGCGTCGGGATGTCACAGTAAGCCAGCCCGTTTGGCCCATTAAAATAAGCGGGCGGGGCCAAGGACATGAGCTCATTTCCCTAAATAAGTTTGACCCATTTTAACTCGTAAAAGAACAGGCCCTATGCGGATCGATCCGGCCCGGCCCACCAAAACAACATTAAAATATTAAAAAAATAAATTTATATTAATATGTAATTTATATATCTTAAAAAGGCTATGTTTCTATTTCCTTTCTTTGCGCCGGCTTTAAAGCATTTCCTTTCACTTACACTATATGTTTCCTACTTTCCTAATTTATATATGTTATTATAAATTTAATAATATAAAATATAAATAATAAAGTTTTGTTTTCATTTAATGCAAATATAATTTATTTGAACTTTTAATGAAATAAATTGGGTTAATTATAAAAACATTAGTTTTAAAAAAGGTAAAATCTAATTTTTATGTCTATAGTTTCTTTTTTTAAAAAAAGGCTTAAAATAGTTAAATTTAAAATAAAAAATAACATGTATAATTTGGAAGAAAAACAACGGGCTGGCCACATAAAATACAGGTTGGGCCAATGTTTCTGACTCGTTTTCCTGTTTTGGCCCGGCTCGACCCGTATTTTGACATGCTTATATGGGCCTTGTCCCGGCCTAACCCATTGACCTATTTTGTCATCCCTACCTTCCACAATAGGAACACATCTTGTTACATTGACCCCTTCCTGTAGAACCAACACCTTTTCATCCTCTAAAATTAGCTCTGCCTTGTCCACCACTAAAAGCCATTAAGGTTTAACATTCTATATTCTCTTTATTTCGTCCTTCACTAACAGCCTCAAAGTTTGGGACTAAGGAACAGGTATGGCAAATTGCCTTTCTTGTTGAACAAGTAGTGAAAAAACATTCCTCAATTCAGCTAAGGGATCAGTCAACATGATTTAAGACCTCATTGCAACATATTGTTCATAGAGGCCTTTCAAAATTTTATCACATAATCATCTTCTTTGTTTCTCTTAATGGTTGGAATCAATTTACAACTACAAGTAACTTGACAAGTGCAGTTAGAAATAGGTATGAAACTCTCTAATTTCTGCCACAATCCTCTCAATTGAGTGTAACAAGCAGCGATGGACAAATGTCCCTATTTCAAACCATAAATTTCCTCTTGAAGTTCAGATATCCTAAATACTTTCCTTTTGTAAAAATAACGATCTTTGAGATCCTTCCATACCTTGGCAGTTGTGTCCATCCACAAAACATTTTGAACCATAATATTGCATCTATCCTATTAAACAACACATCATCTTCAGTAGGTTTTGGGAGAGTGTCATCAATGAATTTGATTTTATTCTTTGATCTCATCCCCATGGTCATATATTTGGACCAGGAATGATAATTGACTCTATTCAAAGGTGAAGGAGCTATCAAAGCACTAGAATTTTCATTTGCATGTAAAAAATACGAACTAGAAACATCTATTGTAGGATTCGCCATGATTATTGAAAAATAATAACCAACAAAAAAACAGAGAAAGAAATCGATCAAGAATTAGAGACGAGAAACGATTACCGAGTCAAAGAAAAATTGAATTGAGACAGCGATCAACTCTCCAGGGTAAAGAATTGAAATCTCAATCAAGCACACAAAATCAAGTTTCAAACATGTGCAACAGAGCTCCTAAAATTGAAACTCTAATACCATATCAAAACTCTTATATAATTAGAATGAACCATTGACCAAGAAGAGAGAGAGAAGAACTCAACAGAGAAGAAGAAGAAGCCATGGCTTAACAGGGGAAATATTTTTACAAGAGTGGAAAAAAGACTAAACTAACCAATTTGGCTAACAAACTACCAGAAAAAATAATAACAACCTAACTAATTAAATAACAAAATATTCTAATTTCTAACGGAAATGTAAATGCATTTATAGTTCTCCAACACACTTGTCCACCATCCATTTTTATTAACCAAAAATAGATTATGGTAAAAGAAAAATTCCTTCTCCAAAATACAAAATATACATGAGATCACTCTGTCTCGATCTACTCCAATTAAGTTACTAGCATAATTGACATCTACATCAACATTCAACTCGTAGTGAACTTTAAATGAGTCATGAATGGCCCAGGCACACAAATTAACACATGTAGCCCTTTACTCCCTTAACCTACATACACCATGTGTCCCCAAACTGTGTGCACTCAAAAATCAAAACGCAATACCTTTAACTAAGTTTTTTTGAGTACACAAGGCAAATAATGAAATTCTAGATAGTATGTTTAAGGGATGCAAGACATAATTGATAATTAATTTCGATATTTACTCATTAATCAGTGTAGATTTCAGTTGCACATTTAATTTTTTATGATGGAGAAATGAGAGGGAAATAGAAGAAAGCAAGGTTATAAAAATCGGATCAGATCAGTTGGTTCGCCGGTTAGACCGAGAACCGGTTAGGGTATCGGTCCGATCAAGAAAAAAAACCGTTGGATTCAGAACCAATCAAAACCGGTATTGAAAACTGATTGAACCGGTCAGAGTTTTAAAATTATTTTTTTGTTTTTTCTTTTTTGAATAAAATAAATTATTTTTAAATAAAATAAAAAACTATTTGAATATAATTTATTATTAATATATCAATAATTATATCATATTATATTAAAATGTATATTTTATTATCACTAGTTCAACTATGGTTCAATCATTGAACCGTAAATCAATACCTTCACGAATTCGATCACTAGTTCAGTTTTTAAAACATCGGAAGAAATGAAGAAATGTAAAAATGTACAAGAAGGTGAGATTCAGAAGAGGGAGTGGTAAAAGGGATGTAAAAATAGAAGGGTATTTTAAGAATATCAATTTTAAAAAATAGATAAAAGGGAAGTGGTAATAACATTTGCCAGAAGTAACAGGTAAAATAGAAGGGCTTGTATATGTTGCCATTAAAGTGAAAAACAGCGGATAAGAAAGAAATGTCAAACGCGAATTATATTTGCATTAACGCTTATGTGATATTAAAGATAAGCTTGAGATTTGTTTGAAGTTATACATCATCTGTCTTATAATATTTTATATGATTTAAATATTTATTGGGCCACTCCAATCATTATTAATTAATTTTGTGATAGAACCTTTAATATAAATTTAAAGAAAATGAAACCTATTAAAAAAAATTTAGTCACTTAATAATATAAATAAAATTATACTTTTTTAATGTTACTAAATGTATATTTATTAAATATATTCTCCTTATATGTATTTTTAATATTATTAATTTTTTATGTAATAAACGATACTAAAAATATTTTAAGAAACTTAATCCAATATATAATAATATTAATATAAATGACTAGCTCAATATTTTATTTATATTTAAAACTGAAGTTAGTAAAATATACTCTAATCTCACTGATAAAAACATAATGCACGCTAATCCCGAAAACCTTTATGTTTAACACGATAAGTTCGACGTCAAGGTGCTCGTTAAGGTTGGTTAATATGCCCATGTTGCTCAATTTTCTTAATTCTAAATTCATTTGTCTTGCGGAAGCATTTTTCTTTTTAATCAAGTTGTACACGGAAACCAATTTAGTCAACGAACGAATCATCTTTACACTTTAAATTAAGATTTGACTTTATAAAAATAAAGGTCAAACTTTAGAGTATTTTGACCATGATAAATTATCATTATATACTTTTATGTTTTAAAAATTTAAATTGTATTGTAAACCAGCTAAACACGTCTGATCTTCAGCTTCATGTTGCCTTGTTGGATCCAAAATAATGGACTTTTTTATAATAAAAAATTCGATTGAGATGATAATTATTTTAAAAGAAAATTTCTAATTACTATATTATAGCTGAATAATAATTTAAACAATGATTTGTTAACAAGAAAATAGACTAATTTAAGTGTATGTTTGGTAAAATTAATAGAAACAGGAAACGAAAAAAAAGGAAATATGAAAAGTAATTTTCAATGTTCCTTAGTAACAAATTTTGGAAATAAAAAATATGATGATAATTTTGTAATTAAAATTGAAAATAAGAAATAAAAATAGAAAAAGTTTTCATAATTTAAGTGATCCCTAAGTTACCTAAATATCTTTATTTTGTTTGAAGTGATATTTTAATTACTGATTTCAGTTTTTAGTTTACTCAAATACCTTTTAAATATACACTAAGTAGTAATGTAAATTGAGATTGTGAAAAATGTTTTGAGTGGTTCACTTGGACTATACATTTTTTTTGGTAAATCCTAATAAAATTGTTTTTAGGAAGAATATATATTTAAAATAAAGGAAATAAAGCATTTTTTTGGATAACTTTTGATTGTCTCTTTTACTTCTATAATTTATTTTTAAGTTGTGCATACATAAAGATAAAATGTAATAGTGAGAAATAGAAATAATCCATTATACCCAAAATCATTCACGAGGTGACCATCCTTGATGTTTCTTTCAAGTGCAGATTGCAGAACAGAAGTCTATATAATCGTGTGAATGTTAATCTCTCTTTTTGTTCCACTCGTAAAATTATACTTGTTAGTTCTTCCTTCTAATTACTTAGTGGTAGGCAAGGGCAAAGAAGAAATTACAGCATATATTCTAAAACAAAATATCAATCTTCATGCAACCATCAATGGGTAAAAAGACGCGCATGTTTCCACCTTGCGCATGATTACAAAAAAGAAAAAAAAATAGAAACCGGAGTGGTGAATAATAGTGCAGATACAATATTACGCACGTGCGCATTCTCTACAGCTAGGTCCTTTAATTCAGACTGCATCAATTAATTAACACAACACGTAAATTAATCAAATTAAAAACTTGCGAATCCTTTTCATGAGCTTAAACCCAACATCCTTTTTAATCTGAGATTGAGGTTGATGATGTTGGTGAGGTTCCTTAAAACCCAACAATAACTCACCTTTTTCTATGTTCAGGCCACGCAGTCTCAACATTGGTTCCACGGAGCCAAACCTCATCAATATTCCACCTGGTATCTGACTGTGACGCACTGTTCTGGCGTTGAGTTTTTCAGGGCGCGGAACCCATGGCTTGTAATGGTGGCAACGGTGTCCGTGACGGAAGGGTAACGGCAAAGGGCGTCGAGGAATACGAGGGTCGAAACTGAAAACCGCGAAAGGAAGACGGTTATTTTTAGATGGTTCTATTTTCTGGGGGTTATTCATAATTGATTCGATGGTTTCGGGTGTGGGACGGGAAATTTCTGGTTCCCATCGAATGAGTGATGTGGGTTCGGGGTCAACGAGGTTGTGCTGTTGTTGTTGTTGAGAGAGTGAGAAAGAGTTGCTGGGAAGACGAGCAGATGAGAAGGTGAAGAAGAAGGAGAAGAAGAAAAGGAGAATGGAAGGAAGAAATTCCATTGTTGTGAGATGCATGGAAATGATGAATGAATGAAGATATTATAGTGAGTTGAGAAGCTAAGAACGGAAGCATTTGCGGAGGAGCCGGGAAGCTTACCATTTGTGTGTGACTTCTTTCTCTTTCTCTTTCGTTCCCTTCCATAAACTATATATACCTATTTTTGGGAAAAGGTTTCCTCCACTATCCTTCAAGTCATAAATCTATAGGTTAATTTTAGTCGCAACAATTATCGTTGTAAGTAACAGAATATTCACACATAAGCATCAACTTTGCATCAAATCATTAACTAGGTGATTAAGGAACGAAGAATATAAATAAGGATGTAAACAACAACTTATATTTGAAAATACCTGTTTATGTTTACAAGGATACCATAGCAGTGTTTTTATAAAGTGGGTCAGAATATATATTACACACTACTCTCTTTGCATAATCACGTGCTTTTATATATATGTATATATATATAACTATTAATTTTGTTATTTACATTAAGATAAAATTTATGTTACATTATTATTTCATGTTAGATCTTTAATTTTTTTTAATGAATTGGACTTTATATCCTTTTAAAATGTTTTAGTTAGATCCTTTCCGTCCATAATAACCCTATTAACTAACATGACATTGTATGAGATTGGTTAGGTGATCTGTTACATAAAGAACCACCTACTCAACCACTAAAACATACTTTCCCTTTTCTTATTTATAAGATAAAGAAAAAATATATTTAGTGCTCCTATTTATAAATATTTAATGTTTTTTCCATATTTACCTTGATTTTGAAAAATATTACTATTAACATTAAAGTAGAATTTGAATTTAAATAAAGTTTAAATTGAAATGTTACAATGTCTTTTTATAATTAGTGCATTATTATATTTTTTTAATATGTGTGTTTTGGTCTGAATTATCTTATTAATAGGAACAAAGAGAGTAACTTTTAAGTTTATATATGGAATTAATATATATAGGATGATAATTCATATTTTTTTTAGTGTTAGTTTAAAAATAATATGAATGAGGTGAGTGTGTATGGTATTGTAAAATAAGTAAAATGAGGTCTTGACCACGTGTGATGTCTATTTGTCACTCCATAGCTCCAAGGTTAATGAAATTTGGACGTGGAAACCTAACTAAAACATTTTTACAAGATATAAAATTTAACTGACTTAAAACAAAATTAGAGGTCTAACTTAAAATTTAATAAAAAGATACGGAACTAGAATTAGCCTAAAATTTATTTAATGATATTTCATTCCATTTTAAATATATTAAGGATACAGTGATAAAGTATATTGTCGCATATTAAAAAAAATTGATATTTAATATATTGAATGAGATTTAAAACAAAATACATTAAGATGAACAAATATGAGTGGATACCCACTAGCTTTACTCTTAAGTAGGTGCTAATTTAAATAAAATGGATACAAACAATATATTACCTGAGGTGGTGGTGAAAATCGAATTGGACCAACCAGTTTAACTGATTGGATCGAAAAGAGATCAAGTATTAATTTGGTCAAATAGAAAAAATTGAGAATTTTAAAACCGGTCAAAAACGACAGTTAAAACCGATTGAAAATTAGGATTGAAACGGCAAGATCTTAAAAAATTAGTTTTTTTCTTTTGACTTTTGTCGTTTTAAGAAAAACTATTCTAAAATGTTTTTAAGTAACTAAAAAAGTCATATATAATATTTACCTATTATATTTTTACTTATTATAATCATATAATATAACTCTTAATTAACTTAATTTTACATAATTTTTTATTAATATATTATATATTATATTATATTAAACTATATATTTTATTATCATGATTCAACCAATAAACCAACATATTTACCGGTTAAATCAACATTCCAATTTTTGAAACATTGTTATGCATGCATATCTAGTTCCATTAACATTTCTGTATATTTGGTTAAATTAATTAATTATGTAAGATTTAAATACGACATTAATCAAATGCACCAAAATCACCTGATACTACCTAGATAAAGTTACAAAGATTTTTTTCTGACTTAATTTGTAGTTTCAAATACTGACGATAATCCTTTATAGTTCAAACTCATATATAATAACAAAGAAGAACATATATTGATTTTCTATATTAATCTTTTTCATTGGTATAATTATAATTAGAGGAAAATATTTTTGTCTATCTTCTTTTATTAGAGTTAGAATCTTGTGCTTCTTAGTTAGTTAGAGTTCTGTTTTTCTTCATGCTTCTAACTAACTCTTGTATATATAGTTAGTAAGATCTCTTGAAACAGTTCATTCAATTCAGTTTAACTTCTTCTGTTCAGTTTTCCTTTCTTTATCTTTTGCAGTTAAATCCTACAATTAATCCGACCTTACTTTAAATTTACATTACCACACAAAGTACATGTAATTAGTCAAATTCCTTCATTAAACAAATTAAGCACTTTATTTTAAAAGTTCATTAGGTATGAGTGTTAGACTTTTTTATATATATGATGGGTATAAGTGTTAGACTTCACTCAATATAAATCTTTTTTTATTCTTACAGGTGATTTTCTCTCTTATTTTTTTGGACAAGGTTGATTTTCTCTTATTTCACCCAATTCTATATCTACCATATTTATTCCAACCTTAACACTAGATGTGTATTAGGAAACCCATTAGATAAAAAAAATTTCAACTCAAAGCCCGCAAAACGGCCCAAATTCAGGTCCAGTGGATCAGAATTTCTTTCTTCTTTTTTTGCTATTGTCCACGGATATGGGCGCTTGCCTGAGTTTTATTCTAAAAATACTCATTTCTTCATTTTCTTTACCGCGATGAGTGTTTATGAGTTTTCGTTGTACATATTATATGTAAACAGCCTAATTAAAGCATTTGATATACAAGTAGTTTATTAGCTATGATTTATTTGATAATTAATAATAAGAAGAATTACATCTTTGGCCACTGGCGTTTTGAATTAGACTCCAGCTAATCCCTTATGTTTAATATCACATAAGCGTTAATGCAAATATAATTCCCGTTTCACATTCCTTTTTTATCCGCTGTTCTTCACTTTGATTATGAAGCTTACCTCTTCATTTTTTTTAATGGCAACATATTTTACCTGTAACTTCTGCCTAATCTTATTGCCATTTCCCGTTTATCTATTTTTTAAAATTTATATTCTTAAAATACCCTTCTATTTCTACACTCCCAGGTTTCAAAAATATTCAACCCACTACCCAGTTGTCTAATACACGAGTTAACTCTTCTTTCTTGTTCACTTTAGTCTTTCTATCGTAAGATTCGAGTTGTAATTTTTCTTTATTGTGCTCTTGAACTAAGAGCGTTTTGAGTCTGGGATAAGAGAAAGTCTTCTCTAGGATACCTTGAGGCTAAGTAAATTATGTTGGAATTAGAATCAGGTTGTGAAGAAGTTTTAAACTTTGGGTAGGTAGTCTAAGAGTTATAAACATATATCTTGTAACCTGAATTGGTCTGAACCGGGGTCTAGGATCCGGTGTGGGACCAGCCACAAGAGTGCAGGTGTTCTAGGGTTTGCACACCGGTACTGTGGGTATCCAGTGTTATAGTCCGGCCTCTCAGTGGGAGGAGCCGGTCTTGTTGTCCTGGAGATCCTTCACACCAACGATTCGCGTTGAGAGAGGGCGAAAGGTGGTGCCACCTGCGAAGATTCTCCGACGCTCAAGTCAGAAGAGTGTATGAACTCAGTGAATTCACAAGCGATGCAATAGTAAAGAGTGAGTTAGGACAACGTAACCGTGCATGTGTTTTTTATTGAGCTATTTATAGTTGAACGTAGGAAATGAATCGTTGGATGCAAGTGGGCCCGTTGGCTCTGATAACGTGTGAAATATGTCAATCAAAGTGGCTTAGTACTCAGAGTGTGTCAGGGGGGTAGGTCAATTATCAGAGTACGATCCTGTGATAAAGATGGGGGATAATCACCTTTCTGCATAATTTGCTGATACATGTACTTGCTCTCTGAGGCCATTGATATGACATATTCCGCTATGTTAGGTATCTTCACTGATAAGTTATAAGGAACTCTTATCTCACAGTGATTCTGAGGCAAACGGCTATATAGACGTTCAGTGATAACGAGTGAAGTATCCGTGGTAGAGAGAATGAATAGAACGTCTGATGGGATAAGAGCGGATGGAGGGATACCGGATATCTGGTGTGATGCTGCCCGAACTGTGACACCGGTTGCCCTCTCATGAAGTCATTCTGGCGTTATAACTTTAGGGACCGGTATCCAGACCGGATCATAACCCATTTGATTATAGTGAAAATTTCTAGGCCTTTGGAATAGTGCTGATTGAACTATTGCAGTATGTTTTTCTCATTTTTACACTCTTTAATTATTTATTGGTTTTTACTTGCTTATCTTATTTACATCTCTTTTCCTTTTAAGTATTTTCAAAGATCCTTTTTTTAGGCAAATAATTTTTTTAAAATAAACTATCTTTTAAAACACTTTTGAAAAATGCGAGACACCTTTTATAGCTCAAATATGCCACATAGACACCTTTACTCTCCAAGGCATTTGACAACACTTCTCTCAAAACTCGTTCATGTTTTTTCTAGGTTGATAAAAACCATACGTAGGTCGTATTGTTTACTCTAATATTTTTCCATCAACCCCCTAAAAAGGTAAATGTATTATGTAGTCAATCGTCCTAGCATAAAACCAAGTTGGTTCTCATGATAGTCGTTTCACTTCCTAACCTATGTTCTATTATTGTTCCCCAAAGCTTCATAGTATGACCATCAACTTAATCCCTTAGTAGTTTTCACAACACTAGATATCTCATTTGTTCTTATAAATGGTATTAAAGTGTTCCTCCTTCACTCATCAAATGTTTTCTTGGACTTCAAAATCTCAGTAAAGAGCTTCGTTAGCTAGATTAGCTCTTCATTCCATAGAATCCTCCACACTTCAAAAAGTATACCATTTGCCCTGGTAGCTTTCTCATTGCCTATTCTCTTAAGGGAAAATTTGACATAACCTACCCTGATTCTATAGAAAAAAGTCCAATTTTGTTCCTCCAGGCTAGTCACTTCATGGATAAAACTAGTTTGCCCACCTGCACCATTGAAAAGTTTGTAAAAATATCCGTTCCATCTATTTTTTATATCCACGTCTTAAACCATGACCGTCTCTTCCTCGTTCTTCACATATCTAACTTAGGTCAAATCTATCATTTTGCTTTCTCCATTATTTGCAATTTTATAAATCCTTCTCACACCATGTTTCATTTCCAATTATTTGTAAAAGTCTTCAAAAACTTTGGATCTAGCATCCTTTTTCTATCTCCTTGCTAACCTTCCTATATGTATCCTAATTTTCAACATTATCACACAAATAAATGTTTTTAAAACACTTTCTTTTACGTTTAACCTTTCATGCATGCTCTCATTCCACCATAATGTTTCCTTATCCTTAAGTCCAAAGCTTCTTGATTCTCCTAAAAGAGCTTTAGCAACCTTTGTAACATTATTAGTCATTGTCTCCCATATGTCATTAGCACTTCCCTATAACTCTTAGTCTCCTTCACCCAACAAATCCCTCTTGAACTCTTTTTGTTTCTCACCCTTTAGCTACCACCACCTAGTCCTAGGATTCCCCACTTTTCGACACCTTTACTTTGACCTGTTAATAAAAAAACATCCATAGCCAACACCCTATGTTGGGTAGCAACAAGTTTTCCAGGAATAACTTTTCATGAGCACAATAAAGAAAAATTAAAACTTAAATCTTACGATAGAAAGACTAAAGTGAGCACGAGAGAAGAACTAACTCGTGTATTAGACAACTAAGTAGTAGGGTGAATATTTTAGAAACCTGGGCTCTCAATTTATAAGAAAAAACCTTAAACCCTAAACCTTAAATGTTGCACTACCCATATCCCATGAGTGGTGAATGTGGCAATGTATATGCATGAGAGTTATTTTTAGGCTTAGTCTCTAAACATAGTTTATGATCCGGTCTCAATACCGGTATCCGATCTGCAAGACATATTTCAACGTCTTTGTCAAGACATCTACGTGTAACTGGTGTCATCGGTATACATCCGGACTGTAATTCCGTATCAGGCGTTCTCCCTATACCGGTTGTTCAGGATAACACCATGACACCGGATAACACACACGTCACTGTGCTAAAGACAAGGATTATTGCTACAGGGATCGATCAATAATTCCCTGCACTACGAGCCAAATTCTGCTCACGGGGATGGTCAACTTGTTCCCTAATCCTAGTCTATATTCTCCATGCTCAATATAAAATAGCCACTTGACCCAATCATGCTGGTAAGTGCGCAATAAAATAATGCTAATGGGAGTTAGTGGTTCCCCACTAACGAGTCCTCGTAAAACGAGCCAATCAGGTATATGAACTCATTTTCATTAATGAAGTGGGGGATCTTCAACTAAATCCATGACTGATTATTCTCTGAAATACATTCCTTACTTGGAATATCATCACTGACTTGAGCGTCGGAGAATCTTTGCAGGTGACACCACCATTCGCCCACTTCAACGCGTTAGGTCGGTGTGAAGGATCTCCAGGACGCCCAATCCGCTCTCCTCATTCAAGGACAACGGATATTTACACCGGATACTCATACATCTGGTCTTCTGCACAGTATTTGCATACTATTTGTGATTGACTTGAGTCCGGATCTCTAGACCCCGGTTCAGGACAGATCATTGGCACGCCCGGTGGGACTCGATAAAGTTATTCCCATATCCATTGAAAAGAGCAGCTAATCCTCAATGGAAGGCGAAGCACAAGATTTCATGGAGAATCAACCTGAAGGTAGAACCAACCCCAACGTCTTCAGGAAGCTCAATTTTGATTCTCATGGGGGCAGCTCAAAAAAGATAGTAACAGTGTCTAATCCTGATCCTCGTGATGAGCTGATTAGTCAACTCCAGAGGGAACTCGCTGAATTACGAAAAGAAAGAAGGCAAAGCGAGGATAAGGAATCATCTCGCACACGACACACTCCCCATACAACTGATGGTGAAAAATCCACCACTCTCCAATACTCAAATATCCCTACGTTTGAGGGGAGAGAACAGACTCATGATTCTGAAGATAGAGCTGCCCGAGGGAAGAGGGAGTCAACGACAGCATCCCTAGTGTCTTACAAGCTAAAAGTTCCTTTTTCAAGGAGACTTATGAGCATCCACATCCCCAAGCACCTTCAAACTACTCAGCCACTTTCCATCGGAAAGTACAATGGTGAAACTGATCCTACTAAGCACCTTGATGCTTATGTGTTTGAAGCCATGTACTTGGGGGCTGACGAAGATGTGATGTGTCGAATGTTCCCTCGAACGTTATCTGAGGAGGCCCTCGGATGGTTTAAAGGTCTACCTTCTGGATCCATAGATTCTTGGGCTGAAATGGCAGCTACTTTTAAGACTCACTTTGTCATCTCTAGAGATGTCCCCAGGACATCTCATACCTTGGCTCAGATCAAGCAAGGTGAAAATGAAGGCTTAAAAGATTTCTTGAAGAGGTTCTACAAGGAAGCAGCCCTGGTTCCTAACCTCACAGAGTCTATTAAGCTGCATATCGTTATTGAGGCGTTGCAGCCAGGATCAGCTTTTGCTCTCTCATTAGCGAAAAGCCCTCCTATAACTTTTGAGGAGTTCAGGAAAAAAGCCTCAAAGCACGTGAGTATAGAGATGCACTTGGAAGCCATAGCTGCAAAGAAAAAGCCATCAACACCACCTTCCCAAACCCAGAAGGGTAAGGAGAAAACGAGGTCAGAACGCATGGAGAGGCCATTCACCAATCCCAAAGTTAATAACCACTCTCCTCGACCTCGAGAAAGGTATGTTAATTCCTTCAGCCATTATGCACAACTATCTGCCAAGCCATCTCAGATTTTCAGAGAGGTCGGATGGCCAGCTTTTAGCATCTATGGCGTTAGAAGGCCAGCCCCTATTAAAAGACCAGGAAATCCCCGTAAGTATTGTGATTTTCATGAACAGAATGGTCATTCTACTGATGAATGCCAAGCTCTAAAGAACGCGGTTGAGACGCTGATTAGAGAAGGCAAACTAAGGCAATACCTGTTCAAAGAAAAATCCTTTGACAGAGTAGAGCAGAATGAGAAAAGAGAAAGGGATCCAGACGACGGGGATGACAATGACCATAATCCGGTCAGAAAATTCTCTGCTTCAGAGAAGCAAAACGGTGTGATGACTGATGAAATAACACACAAAGATAGCATGCCTCAGCAACAGCGTCAAGGTCGGCGTGAAGTCATTGACATGATTGCTGGAGGATTCGCTGGAGGGGGAGCTTCAATTACAGCTCGTAAGAATCATCATAGAATGATTCTATCTGTGCAAGGGAAAGTCAAAGACAATCGCCCTTACAGAGGTGGGATTGAGGCTCCAACAATCTCTTTCTCCGATGAGGATTTTGGCCCAACCATTCCTGGTGGTGACGATGCTGTGGTCATCACTGCAGTGATAGCCAACAAGGACGTCCGAAGAATCCTTGTTGACCAGGGAAGTTCCTGCGATGTTATTTTCTATAATTGCTTTGAAAGAATGGGTTTTAAAGACTCATACTTACAGCCTTATACGCAGGAACTAACAGCTTTCAACAGAGCAAAGCAATCGACTAAAGGGTATCTTGATACCCTTATTTCGTTTGAAGGCGAACCAGGGGCCAGGACGGTTAAATCCCGTGTGCTGGTGATTGATGTCAAATCACCATTTAATGGCATCATAGGCCGCCCCACACTAAATGCAATGGAGGCAGTTGTATCAACCCCACACCTCCTTATCAAGTTCATTGACAAGGATAATGCTGTTTCATCTATCCGGGGTGATCAAGAGATGGCCAGGTACTGCTACAACTTAAGCCTCAACATGACAAAGCTGGAAGCTTCAAATAAAAAGAGGAAACTTAATGATTCTAGAGCAGCTGCTGGATCTATAAGCCTTGTCGAACCCATTAAAGCCCACACCGGATGGAAGTTCCAGGGACATCATCTTGGGAGATTCTCCAGAAAAGATCACCCATATTAATGACAAGCTAGATACAGAAATGGAACAGCGATTACTGACGCTCCTGCAAGAATTTAAAGACCTCTTTGCATGGACTGCAGCCGATATGCCTGGCATAGACCCTGCTTTCTGCTGTCATAAATTATCCGTCTATCCAGAGACGAGACCGGTTGCCCAAAAGAAAAGAAGATTGGGCCCAGAGAAACAGAAGGCAGCTTGCCAGAAAACTGAGGAATTGCTGAAGGCCGGATTTATCAAAGAAATCCGTTATTCCTCTTGGCTCTCGAATGTGGTGATGGTCCGTAAGTCCAATAGCAAATGGAGAATGTGCATTGACTATGTGGACCTCAACCGCTGCTGTCTAAAGGATCCTTATCCTCTTCCTAATATAGATCGGATGGTAGATGATTCCTCTGGTTATCGATACCTGAGTTTCATGGATGCTTATTCAAGTTACAACCAGATTCCGATGTGCGAAGAGGATCAAGAGAAGACAGCTTTCATAAATGATCTTGGTGTCTTTTGCTATACAGTTATGCCCTTTGGCCTCAAAAATGCTGGGGCAACATATCAGCGCATGATCAACAAGGTTTTTGAAGGTATGCATACCAAACTTGTTGAAGTGTACATTGATAATATAATAGCCAAGACACCGGTTGGAGGCGATCATATTGAAGACCTATGCCAAGTATTTACCCGCTTGAGAGAAATTAAGATGAGGCTAAACCCAATGAAATGCACTTTCGCTGTCCCTGCTGGGAAGTTCTTGGGTTTCATGTTAACTCAACGAGGTATTGAAGCCAATCCAGGGAAGTGCCAAACGATTCTAGACATGCAAAGTCCAAAGAATCTCAGAGAAGTCCAATCCCTGAATGGCAAAGTAGCAGCTTTGGCACGGTTCATGCCAAAAATGGCTCACAGATCACTCCCCCTATATAAAATACTGAAAAAGTCCAAGAAATTCGAGTGGGGACAGGAACAAGAAAAAGCATTCCAAGAGCTTAAGGAGTGTTGTCCAAACCTCCCATTCTCACAAAGCCTGACCCCGAGGACACACTCATTCTATACTTGGCTATTTCAGATGAAGCTTTGGGCGTTGCCTTGATAAAGGAAACTCCTGATGGGCAGAGACCGGTCTATTTCACTAGCAAAACCTTACAAGGTGCTAAGATCCGGTATCAAAAAATCGAAAAGGCTGCCCTCGCTGTTGTTTGGGCCTCTCGACGGTTGCGTCCGTACTTTCACGCCCATCCAATCATAGTGAGAACGGATTTACCACTCCGCTCTGTATTAATCAAGCCCGATCTCGCTGGGAGGATGATCAAATGGTCAATTGAACTCTCTGAGTTTGATATATCCTATGAACCCCGAAGCGCTATTAAAGCTCAAGTCCTAGCCGATTTTATTATGGAAATGACAGGGACTGATCCAGATTCCCCTCGTGTCCATTGGACCATTTACGTTGATGGTTCATCGAACCAAAGAGGCTCTGGAGCAGGTGTAGTTCTAGAAAGTGATGACGGAGTACACCTGGAAATCTCCCTTCGCTTTAATTTCAAAACATCCAACAACCAAGCTGAGTACGAAGCTTGTTTGGCCGGACTAAGAGCTGCAATTGACATCGGAGCTTCTGAGGCGACGCTCTGCAGCGATTCACAACTGGTGATTTCGCAAATCTTAGGAGATTATCAGCCTCGCGAACCTCAACTCCAATTATACTTGAACTGTGTCAAGGAGTTGAGAGAGAAATTCTCGAAAATAGAATTCAAGCATGTTCCACGCAAAGAGAATACTAGAGCGGATATACTCTCCAGATTAGCAAGCACCAAACGACCAGGTAGCACCACTATGCTGGTTCAAAGCACACTAACGTCGCCCAGCATTCCTCTTTTCCCTTCTCTAAACGCCATAATGACTAACTCCCTATATGGAGACACATGGATGGCCCCCTACATCCGTTATTTGGCTGATGGACAGCTGCCTACAGATGAGAAGGAAAAGACAAGGATAAGGAGGGAATTACCATATTTCACCATGATCGATGGTAATCTTTACAGAAGGGCGCTCTCTGTGCCCTACTTGATTTGTCTCAAAGAGAATGAGGTGCAAGACGTAATGGAGGAAATGCATGAAGGACAATGTGGACACCACGCCGGAGGAAGAAGCTTAATGCGAAAAATCCTCAGGGCTGGATACTGGTGGCCCACGATGAAGCAAGACTCCATTGACTTTGTCAAAAAATGCGACGCTTGCCAAAAATTCTCTAATCTTCACCACACACCGGCGGAAGAACTCTTCACATCCGATGTTCCATGGCCCTTCTACCAATAGGGATTGGATATTCTGGGCCCCTTTCCAACTGCTCCTGGGGGCATCAAATATCTCATTGTAGGGGTCGACTATTTCACTAAGTGGATAGAAGCAGAGCCGGTGGTACATATTACTTCAGCCCGAACTCGTCGTTTCATGTATGAAAACATTATAACATGGTTCGGGGTCCCAGCACGGATTGTCACAGATAATGGCACCCAATTCACGGATAGAAAATTCACAGATTTACTCGAAGGGTTAGGAATAACCCAGATATTCTCATCCGTCGAACATCCCCAAACTAACGGCCAAGCTGAAGTGGCCAACAGGGAAGTGCTGAAAGGACTAAAGAAACGCCTTGGTGAAGCCAAGGGCGGATGGACAGACCAGCTGTGCCACGTCCTGTGGGCATACCAGACAACGCCTCATTCATCTACTAACGAATCCCCATATCGCCTAACATACGGGGTAGAGGCAATGATACCCGTGGAACTGCAGATTGCTTCCACAAGGGTCAAATACTTCTCTGAAGAGACTAATAATGCTAATTTGGTGTCAGAAATGGATGTCATACAAGAACTCAGAGAAGATGCATTCGTCAGAGATCAAGCTATCAAAGCCAAAGTTGCTCTCCGATACAACAAGCGAGTTCAATCAAGGACTTTCAACGTCGGAGATTTGGTTTTGAGAAAAGCAAGTATAGGGAACAAATTTGCGCATCAAGGCAAACTAGCCCCAAACTGGGAAGGCCCATACAGGGTATCCGAGGTTGCTGGCAAAGGCTCTTACCGCCTTGAGAACCTTGATGGCACTCTAATCCGAAATAAGTGGAACACCCAAAACTTGCGCATCTACTATAGCTAGCTGTTGGAGCAATACATATTCTCCTATCCTCATTTTGGATTGAATACTGGAGAAATTATTTTCCCAGATACGCTTTCATTGTAATTCTTATTTTTGATTTAATAAGAATCTCTCACAACAATTTAACTCTTTCGAGTTTTTCTTATGCTGTGATTTTCAGTTTATCCGGCGTACAGAAGCATATTCAGGACGGATGATCTCAACTACTTATTCTGTAGTTGACGATGTAACTCCTCGAATATGTGCAACGCACAAGAGCATACTCAGGACGGATGATCTCAATTACCCATTCTGTAATTGACGATGTAACTCCTCGAGTGTGTCTAAGTAATAGAAGGCCCGGATTGTAGGATTAAACCGAACTCTGGGTACGGTTAGTAAGTTTGGCTGAACACCGGTGAAGACCTGAGCTGTAAGATTAAACCGAACCTCAGGAAATGGGTTGTAGGATTGAACCGAACCCCATTCCAAGAACGGTAAAAGGGTAAAACCCAACACCGTATTGAAGGCTTGGGCGCAGTAAGCTGGTTCTTCTTCAAGACCACGCTGAACCCCAAGTAACGGGCGCAGTAGGTTCAGGATTAGCCCTGATCTGAACCCCGTGTTGAAGGCTCGGATTGTAGGATTAAACCGAACTCTGAGTATGACTAGTAGGATTGACCGAACGTCAGTGAAGAATCGTCATTGGGTAAAACCAAAAACCGATTGGAGAACGGTTAGTAGGATTAAATCGAACACCAAATATGACATGGATTGTAGGATCAAACCGAACTCCAAACACAACAAGTAAGTTATACTGAACTCCAAATTAATACTCTCTTTTGAAGTTCTTTATTTGGAAGTTTTATAGCTTCAAATTCTGAGTCATCAATTCTTTGATTGAAACCTGACTCATAAACTCCGACCCAAAAATAATTCATTCGGGTACGCCACAATCTGAGGCATATTCACCCGAAACCTTTCAGTCGGAAATATTTATATTCGCAATCATCAAATAGAGGAATTTCTACTCGAAATCCTCACTCTTAAAAACTCTCACGTGAAAGCATCACTCAGAGTTTGCTCAAAGTACTGATCACCCAATAATACTGGGGGACAGCGTCAACAGATTAACGAATATCTTGAGGAGTGAACTCTTAGTGAAACGTTCTCACAATTATTTCCCCTCAAGATTAACATTATAAGCCGTTCTCATGACAATAACATGTTCACTCACAACGGCGATCCTATTATGATATTTACGACCAAAAGGCCTGACTTTCAAGAGGCAAGATACGCTTTCTACCAGGCTTTTATATCAAATTATCCATACTTGACAAAAGATACCCTATCTTTTCTGTCAAATCAAGTCTTGGCTATCAAAATGCCTATGCATGAAAACGATAGTTATACGTCTCTATCCGTTCTTCATCTTGCATGTAAAAATCCAAAATGAAGGTTCTACGTTCTTATCCGATCTTCATTACTTAAGTCCGAAATGATTCAATACACATGCAATCCCACTATCAAAGCTGTTTTCCACTAAACAAGTATATAAAGGCAAATGCTTCTTTTATTGATCAAATGGAATTTACATGGAGAAATTCGTTTAATAATCTGGAGCTGATCCCAGAACACAGCGAATTTGAATCAATAAAAAGAAAAAGAAACAGGGAAGGCACTAGTTCTTCTGACTTGTATCTCCTTCCTTCCCTTTGCCTTTATCTCCGGTCTTGCCTTTGTTAACGTTAGAGCTTGTTCCTGTACTTCTAAGCTTCAGGAGAGAAGGTCCCATTGATTGGCCTTCAGGTAAAGGAGCAAACTTATATGGAGTGTTAGGCAGACTCTCATGACAATCCTTGTCAACGATCACCAGTTTCCCTTGGTGAAACTCATAGAACGGATCAATACCATTCAAATTAAATGTCACGTTGGGATTCCGGTATTGAACCTGACGAACTGCCAACCCGAAAGACTCCTTGACTGCTTGATCACACATATCTACAGCTTCAGCCAAGTCTGCTTTCAGGGTTTTGACTTCGTCAGTCGAATCCGCCAACCTTAAGAGCAGCTCCTTCTCCTTACGCGACCAATCTTCTGCTCCTTGAGAGTGGACGATCTTAGCTTCTTTCAGGTCCTCTCCTAGCTTCGAAGAACGTTCCTTCTCCGTACAGAGGCTGGCATGGAGGTCGGAATTGATTTTCTTCTGGTCAAGAACTTGGACCTCCAACTCCTTGGCAAGATACTTCAGTCTGGCAATTTCCTCATCCTTCTTATATCCTTCCTCTCTGGAAGCCTCTAATCTACCTTCTAAACGGAGGATGTTTGCCTTATCCTTAGCAGCAGCAACGCTAAGATCGTTAACCTTGCCAACCAACAAGCTGAGCCTCTCATTCTCTTCTGAAAGCTCGCGAACCGATCTCAGGAGACTGGATAATTCTGCCAGGTGTTTCTGTCTGGCATCGCAAGCTTTGGTTACTTCTTCACTCTTCAATGAAGGCTTCAGCTTGTACGGAGTTTCAGGAATGCCCTCAGGAATAGAACCCTCGTATACCAAATATTGAGCAAGACCGGAGCTACTTTCAAGAGGGCGAGGAACTTTGGGTGCAAAATAAGTCGTTATTGGCTTTGCACCATAAGTGATCGCGTCGCTTGGGGCATCCGGAGTGGGCCCTTCCACTTTCTTTCCCTTAGAAAGCTCCGGATCAGCAGCCCCTCTTGAAGTTTTTGGTTTCTTGGGAGAAGGTTTACGGTCCGAGGTCTTGGAGGAATCACGTTTTGTCCTTTTCTTTTTCTCTCCGACCTTCTCAACCACAACCTCAGAGGCCGGTTTCTCGGATCCGCCCTCAAGCAAGGGGATATCGTCACCAGCAGATGAAGTCAAAATTATAGTCTCAGCTGTAGCTTTCTTCGAATTCCGTTTTGCTTGGATGTCATTCTCAGCTACTACGGAATTCACTCCAGCTTTGAGTCCTTTCAGCTTTTCCATCTCTGGTGACACGGTTTCAATTTCAACTGTAAAACCAAATAACACGGTTAGAGATCAAAGATTTCAAGGCATGATACAATAAAGCATGAAAAATGGCAGGAAAATTACGCAAATACTCCTCGCGGGTGGACCACGATCCTAATAAACGCCTGCAAGAGAAAAATTGGTGCGAGGCGGTGTAGGATTGAAGGGCTGAAAGAACAGAAACTGAAGATGGGCTCAGTTCATCCTCCTCAGTGTAGTACGCCTGGGAGGTCAATAAGAAATGCTCATGCGTCCAAGCCACTGGGAATTTCGGAATCCCATCTTCAGTCAACCAAAAAATTGGTTCGTCAGGACGGACGCTGATCTTTGTGAAGTAAGACTTGAAAGAATGACCATCAACTTTGGCTGAGTCGGTATACGCCTCAAAGTTGATAATCTTGGAGAGAGTCCGGAGCGATATCAAACTCACTCCCCCCTTCTCCTTATTTACACGACGGATTACTTGGGAAAAATAGAACAACATAGCTACCGTCAGTTGGAAGTTAAAGTGCTCCCCAAGCACTTCAAGAGAACGGATCAACCCCCATCCGTTGGGGTGAAGCTGCGAAGGAGCACAATCCAGAAATCTTAAAACCCCCAACTGAAAATCGGTGAGGGGAAAGTGCACGCCAAGATTCAAAAACAGAAAGTCATACATATACAAGGACCTCTCGTCCGGCGTATGACATATCCGTTCTGATAAAAGCGGAGCGACCACCATAAACTGAAACCTGTCCCCATCCTTCTTGAAGACCGTAAAACGTGGTTCCAGCTCCGCTCCGTCCTCTCGAGCGTGGACAGATGTTGTTTCATGAAATTCCTCAGCCACCCAGCTGAATTGGCGCTTCCGTTGGAATTTCACCCAGTCGATCCGGTGTGCAACTACATTGCACAGTCCGGAAGCTTTCTTCATTATATATTGCTGAAAGGGTACTTCCCCACTAGATGACCTTCCCCCAGTTGTTTTCTTCACCGCCATTGTGAAAGCTTTTACGCTGCGATAAAAATCCACATCGTCAGAGAGATACAAATCACCACTCTCGACACTTTCACTAGAGGAGGATTCTGAGGAGGGTATTATCACCCTTCGCCTTTGATACGGCGACGCCTCCCTCTCTGAACACTGTGGCTTCGATTGGAAGATCACTGGGATCCTCCCACCACGAACTGTAGGGTTTCGAGTTAAAGCCTTTCCTCCTCTTCCTCTAGGGCTAACACCACTGAAACTAAAACCTTTCCTAGACATTTTCAGATACTGAAACAAGACACAAAAAATGGAAAGAAAGTGGTTACCTAAGGATGAAGGAGGATAGTGAATTAAGATTCACAGAGGCAGACACGAAAATCTTCTCGAAACTTTTGCAGAGGTTCGTCAAGGGATCAAGAAGAAGTGATTTCTGGAATTGCCAAATATGTCTTTTTCAGGGCATCAAAATTTTCAAATACCGACTCAAGCAACCTGTCGTTTACTCTCAAACGACTCTCCGTTTAGTGGATCAAAATTGTTGTTTTGAACCCAAAGGCGCGAAAATGTCATCGTTTCGTCACAAAGCCTTCTAAATGGGCCTATTAAATCCAAATCCTAGGCCCACCAAGTTCCTGTGTGACGGTTATTAAGACATGCGCATTTAACGCAATAATGGCTCGCCTACGTGAGTAAAGGCATTAAATGTCCAATCATCAGAAACGTGGCCACCATTACCCGAATACCAAGGGTTACAAAATTCGATAAACTTCTGAGATTCTCATTGCTCTAATCCGCCCTCAAGCGTTCCATCACAGCGGAACCTTGTTCCAAGAGCGGATATTTACATTTCAGTTCAATTCCAAAATCCAAACATGTTACGATCGATATAGCTCATATGAGCAAATCTACTGATTCCTCACATAAGCTAGGGGGCTAGTAGAATACTATTGATCTCTGATTTCGGATACGAAAATTGAACCCATACGATTGAGAAACATCCACCTCAATCCACACTCCTACGATTGGAAAAATGTCTCCAGGACGGATGATCTCAATCACCTATTCTGTGATTCGATGATGTAACTCCTGGTACGAACAATTCCAATCATCACCCCAGGACGGATGATCTCAATCACCTATTCTGTGATTCGACGATGTAACTCCTGGTACGAACAATTCCCATCATCATTCTTATGATGGAAGCTTTTGAAAATTGAGAAGCATTCACAATCCGTACTCCTACGATTGAAAAAAAATGTCTCCAGGACGGATTATCTCAATCACTTAATCTGTGATCTGACGATGTAACTCTTGGCGTTGTGTACTTTTCCAGAACGGATAATCTCAATCACTCATTATGTGATCTGACGATGTAACTCCTGACGTTGTGTACTTATCCAGGACGGATGATCTCAATCACCTATTCTGTGATCTGACGATGTAACTCCTGGCGCCGTACACATCCCAAGGACGGATGATCTCAATCACCTATTATGTGATCTGACGATGTAACTCCTGGTGTCGTACACATCCCCAAGACGGACGATCTCAATCACCTATAAAGTGATTCGATGATGTAACTCCTGATACAAACAATCCCCATCATCATTCTTATGATGGAAGATTTTGAAAGTTAATCCGCGCTTTCGCTCTCAAGTGGTATTCTCCCAGGACGGATACTCTTTATCACCTATTCTGTGGTACAATGACGTAACTCCTGGCATAGACAAACTCCCATCATCATCCTTATGATGGAAGGCTCAAACACCACTTTCTTACACCTTTGCAGTTCCCCAAACTTGGAACAATATTCTTACAATGGACGACATTGTTTTCTCCAATGAGGATAACACAAATTAAGAACAGTCATCTGTCCTGTTACACTACTCTACTAAACAGCGGATCGACCCATCTTTTCCCCAAAAGAATCAAGGATCATGCCCTAAAGACAGGCACCTTTTTCTTAAACGCACTTGGGGACATGTATATATTTATCCGTTCTAAATTCATTTGTTGTTTAATCTTCCGAGGCAGCTATTTCAATCCGACCTCAAGGTTAATTACACAGAACGGATTAACAACGATTTAAATATACATGAAACGATGAAGACAAATTTCTTAAATGAAATTCATTCATTGAAAACGAGGTTACACATAATAGTTTAAAGCCAGAGTTGATCCCGGTATATAACTTTACATATAAATGAAAACAAAACTACGGAGGAGGAATCTGTTCTTCAGTTTTCTGTGCCTCCTCAGCACCAGGCTCTTGTGTCCCTTCCTTCGGGACTTCTACAGGAATCTCCCCTCCAGGAGCCTCAGTTCTTTCTTCAGATGAGGGAACCTCAGACACAGGAAGGACGAAATCCGGTCCCATAGTTTGACCCTCAGGAAGAGGAGGCAAACCATACAGGGATGTCGGAGGATCTTCATGACGACCATCAACCACTGTGACTAACTTTCCTCCATGGAATTCATAGTACGGACTCATTCCATAGAGATTAAATTTCACAGTGGGGTTGCGGTAGAAAACTTGGCGTATAGCTAGGCCGAAGGATTCTTCAACAGCCTGGCTGCATATGTCAATTGCTTCTTCTTTCTCAGCTTTCGCTATAGCCAATTCTTCCCGCAACTTCGACAGCTCCCCACTCGATCCTTCGGACTCCGCTCTCCCAGCCTTCAGTCCTTTGATCTCAAGAAGGAGCTTCTTCTCCCTTTGGGACCACTCCTCAGCAGCAGCTTTGTTTTTATCCTCGAGATCACTCTGCTTGGCCTGGCTGCTGAGGAGTTCTTCCTTTGCTTTTTTGAGAACCTCTTCCTTCTCTGCCAGCTTGTTTTCCAAGTCTTTGAAGTCGCCCTTAAGCTTAAGGTTCTCTCTGTTCATGATATCTCCAAACTCCTTAGACTTGGCAAGACGATCTTCCATTAGCTTGATGGTGGCTTTGTCTTTCCCTGATGAGAGGTTGAGCTGTTCTAATTTATCACTCAGCTCATCAACCTTATCGAAATTGTCAGCCAACTCGCTGAATGAATAAAGCATTCCAGTAAGTTTGGCTAACTGCCACCTTCCGGCCTCACATGCTTCTTTAATTTCTTTAGTGCTGAGCGTAGGCCGGAGTTCGTACATTGGCTGTGGAAGAGTAGCTGGAGTAGATCCCCGGTATGAGAGGAAGGGGGTGAGAAACGAGGTGGTTGGGTAGGAGGTCGGCTTCGACCCAGAAACCCCGGCAACAATTCCTTTATTAAGTCCGGAGGAAGCACCAGCTGCTTCCGAGGTTTCAACAGGTTTATCCTCCGAAGTTCTACGCTTCTTGGACGGACCCCCCACAGAGTCATTCTTAATTTTTCTCCTTCTCTCAGTGACTGAGGGCTGACCCGTGGCTGCGCCAACATCGGAGGAACCGCCCTCAACTAGCGGAATGTCGCCTTCAGCATCCGAGGTCAGGATGATTAACTCAGGACGATCCTTGGTGGAGGGCCTAGGCTTGACTTCATTTTCACGGGCAATGGATTTACCCGCCGCCTTAAATCCCTTCAACTTGTTCATTTCCGGAGTTTGTTGTTCTATTTCACCTACATGAACAAACACAAGATATTAGCAACTACGAAATATTCAATATATTTGACAAAGGAGAAAAAGTGAAATAAAATGAGAATTACATAGATATTCATCCCGGACTCCGCTTGAACTACTTAACAGACGCCTACACGAAAAGACATGACGTCGTGTAGTGTGTGATTCAAGTGCGAACAACACTTTCGACGTTTCAGGAGACAGATCGGATTGATCAGTGTAATACGCGTGGGAGCTCAAGAGAAAATGTTTATGAGTCCAACTCAGTGGAAATTTGTTGACACCCTCTTCATCCTTCCAAAATATCGGTTTGTTCTTCTTAATGTAGATCCGGGTGAAGTAGGTCTTAAACGACTTTCCATCGACTTTGGCTGAATCGGTGTAAGACTCAAAGTTCACAAAAGAATAGAGAGTCCGGAGCGTCACCAAACCAACACCGCCTTGCTTATTCGCCCTCCGAACTACTTGGGTGTAGTAAAATAGCATTGCTACAGTAGGCGTGAAGTTGAAATGTTCACCCAAAACCTCCAAAGCACGGATGAGGCCCCAACCGTTGGGATGAAGTTGGGAGGGTGCACAGTTTAAAAACCTCAGCACACCCATCTGAAGTTCAGTTAAAGGGAAACGAACTCCCAGGTAATGAAAGATGAAATCGTACATATATACTGAACGGTCATTGGGGACTACGTGGCATATCCGTTCTGTTGGGAGTGGTGCGTATACCCTATACCACCTTTTCGTTTCTTCTTCCGCATGGAGTGTGAACCTTGGTTGAATCCGGGGTCCTTCCTCATCTGCGTGACGAGAGGCCAAGTTCTTAAATTCACTAGACACCCAGCAGAAAGGCCATTTAGCCTGAAGTTCTTCCCAGTTCAACCTTGAAACAGCAACGCTGTAAAGACCTTCTGTTGTCTTCACAATGGCATTATCTCCGGAAGTTCCTTCTCCAGTAGCCATTTGAATCGTCTAGACCGAATTCTTTAATCTACGATAAGAAATTATGTCGTCAGAAAGTTGATAATCATTACTCACTTCATCTTTTACAAAGCGACTACAATCAGAGGACGACTCTGAGAAGGGAAAAGTCACTTTCCATAGTGAGTAAGATCCCCTTTCTGAGCGACATGACTCATCCCTAGGAAGAATCACAAGGATTCTTCCCCATGACTATTAGGGTTGCGAGAAATTATTCTCCCCCTAAATGGACCACATTCTCTTCAAGCAGGAATAACAGACCAAAACAAGATGAGAGTAACAAGGGAAGAAGAAATAATTACCCTGGATAACGATGATGGAGATGAAGAGCGAACAAAGTCTCGTAGAGTAAGCAACGAACTTCCTTGCGAGATTTTTGCAGAGTTTTGTTAAGAAAACAGAAGCAAGTGGAACTCAGAATCCACTAAGTGTTTCTTTTATAAGAAACGAAGAGTTTCGGTTACCCACTCTTGAAGTTGTGTCGTTCTCGATTAAACGCATTGGATCACAAGCGAAACGACACAACCGTTCCAAATTCATGGGCGCCAAAACGATAGCGATTCGACGAAGGGCCTATCTACTAGGCCCAAAAGTTTCAAAGACTTCAGGCCCATTAAGCCCAAAACGACGGTTAATGAGATTTCCATCTCAGACGCAATAATTGCCTGCCCACGTGATTAAAAGCATTAATGTCCAATCATGCAACGCAATTCGCGCTTTACATCCGTTACACGAACTTCAAGAGCTTTCAATTCCAATAAACTCTTGAAATTCTCGTACAACGAATCTTTGTCTGAATCCGTTGTGACGACATCAACAGGTCGGATCTCTTAATTTGAGAACGGTTCTTTACGAATGATAACAAATGCTAAGGAACTGTTATACGCGTAAGCTTACCGATATTCAGACCTCTCACAGGTTGAGTAGCTTATGTGAACAACCACTCAGTCCCTCACACAAGCTAGGGGACATATGATCCGGTCTCAATACCGGTATCCGATCTGCAAGACATATTTCAACGTCTTTGTTAAGACATCTACGTGTAATCGGTGTCATCGGTATACATCCGGACTGTAATTCTGTATCAGGCGTTCTCCCTATATCGGTTGTTCAGGATAACACCATGACACCGGACAACACACACGTCACTGTGCTAAAGACAAGGATTATTGCTACAGGGATCGATCAATAATTCCCTGCACTACGAGCCAAATTCTGCTCACGGGGATGGTCAACTTGTTCCCTAATCCTAGTCTATATTCTCCATGCTCAATATAAAATAGCCACTTGACCCAATCATGCTGGTAAGTGCGCAATAAAATAATGCTAATGGGAGTTAGTGGTTCCCCACTAACGAGTCCTCGTAAAACGAGCCAATCAGGTATATGAACTCATTTTCATTAATGAAGTGGGGGATCTTCAACTAAATCCATGACTGATTATTCTCTGAAATACATTCCTTACTTGGAATATCATCACTGACTTGAGCGTCGGAGAATCTTTGCAGGTGACACCACCATTCGCCCACTTCAACGCGTTAGGTCGGTGTGAAGGATCTCCAAGACGCCCAATCCGCTCTCCTCATTCAAGGACAACGGATATTTACACCGGATACTCATACATCCGGTCTTCTGCACAGTATTTGCATACTATTTGTGATTGACTTGAGTCCGGATCTCTAGACCCCGGTTCAGGACAGATCAGTTTATTTTTTACATTTATTTTCTAGACGTAATCACTTACATAAATCCACATGTAAACACCAAGTTAAAGACCTCTCTATATAATTATCACTTTTGATTCAACTAGGTGCAATATTTAGTCTATGTAAGGATGATAATGGGACCCAATGGGTATCTGTAAAATTTACCTATGATTAGGAGAGTATATACCTACTTAACGGGGATAAGGACGAGAATAGGAAATTACTCACAAAATGTTATAGGTGCGATAGTACATAGACGAGTATTATACTTATATACCTTTAAGTTTTATTTGTGTGTATATGTTTAACTTCTAAAATTTTAGATCTAAAATTAAAACAATAAAATCAATATATTATTAATATTAATGTAGCAACATTTCTGTGTTACAATAGACTAAGTTTTCCATTATATAACCCACACAATTAAGGGTTAATACTTAATAATCTATATAATATACTAAATTAATATTACTTTATATATTATATCATACAATATCACTAGATATTATTCTTTTAGGTTTTGATTATCAAAAATAGATATTAATAGGTTTTAACATTAGATTGTTAATTCACAAGTTAACGACTTCACACATATATTCATTCCATCAAAACATCGTCATGTGTGATAGAATGTTATTTTACTTGTCATAATTTACATTAATAATATAAAATGATGATTTTATTTAATTACATTACGTAACTAGTCCAAGTGTGAGTATCTTAAATACCCAAATGATACAAATATAAAGATTAAAATTATTACTCATCCAAATATTAAAACAAATATGAATAATTTTTTAAAATGTGAATACAAAAATAATAACTATAATACCATAGTAAAACATGCCCAGGAGGTAACTTAGGATTATTCGCTTTCGTTTCAGCCAATTTACTCACTTTTAGGTTTTACTTGCTTTCTTTACAAGGTATGTAAATGTGAGAGCGCGGGTGCGGGTAGTATGTTATCGCTACCCGTATCCACGGGTTTTAAGCGGGTAATGGGTATTCGCGGGTTAGGTAACGGGTACCCACAGATATTTATGAATATTTATTATTTTTATGAAATAATACAAAAGAAAAAAATATGGTACAATGTACTAAACATAATATTATTTTAGTATAATATAATTCAAATTAATATTGTATGATACATTACAACTTCATAAATTAAAAGTGTTCTCATTGAAAAATATTAAATTTTGTTTATCTCATTATAAAATATATTTAAATATATTTAATAAAAAAATAAATAGTAATAATTAAACAGGTACCCATGGGGCGAGTAGTGTAATACCACTATCCACTCGTTTAGTAAATATACGGGTATCCATTACAGGTAACCGCGGGTTTTTTTTGCCATTCCTATTCTTTACCTTTCAATGGTCAATTTACTTTTACTTTCCAGCACTTTCCTTTTCAAGCAATTTACATTTTTTCTAGTTTTCTTCACCTTTACATTTTCACCATTACCGGTTCTCCCAAATAAGCTTAGGGCCACTTAAGCCCAAGTCATTTCACAATAGGGTATCAATAAAGCTCTAGAATTTGTCCTAGATAAGTGAGTGAATCATTAAATCAAAATTCAACCCAAACAATAGTATAATTAAATGGTGACAAGGGTATAATTGAAAAAAAAAATCAATGTTGCCTTAATGATAGATCTAGCTGAATAAATATTTAAAAACAAATCAAAACTCTAAAATAGATAAATAAAAACATGAAAGAACATGTCATTTAAAGAGACTTATTGAATGTTATAAATCTAAGTAGCAAATTGAAACTTTTAAAATTTAAGAAAAAAGAAGGTTTAAAGATTTAATCAACTAATGTTTTCATAAATGATACTTTATCAACATATATGGAGTAAAATTTTATTCACAACCAAAGTAGGTGCATGTGTATATATGTATGAATGGGAGGAACGAATCTGAGTCATATAACCATATAATGGATGATTGACATTAGAAGTTTTTCAAAGTCATATGATCACTTAAAATGTCACATAACTTTTTTAAAAACTCACATGGTTAATCTTAATCATCCATTGTATGATTATATAGCATAGATTCCCCCATCTCACTCTCACATACATCCTCTCTCTATAAATATATATATAAATATAAATAGTAGCGTGTTTTTTTTTTTAAAATAGAAGTAGTAGCTTTCAAGTTAATGGTTTAGAATGAAAAATTGCTTTAAAATTAATTTTCTAGTTAAATAATTATCTTTAAGACACCTTTTTATTTCACTGCGCAGAGATTATTTGTTGAGAAGGGAGCCAAAGACAATATTCATTTACAAGCGGAGTTCCAATTATGAGTAGGTAGTGGGTAAAACATTTATTCATACTGAGACAAATTTATTACTATAATAAGTAAACTGAAATTGGACCGTATTAATTATAGATGTAGAAGAACACAGTTACAGACACAATATTAAAGATACTAACTGTATGAAAGCCAAAATTTCTAATGGAGAGAAAACTCATCTCTATAACAAGTGCCATAGAGAAAACTCCAAAAGCCTTGAGCAAAAAAGCAAGGCCCAAACAGCAGCCATAACAATATCTACTCAGAATGCTAAAGACCTCTCACCATTCGGACAAACAAAACCTACAACTATGGAGTAAGAGACAACACACCACAATCAAACACTAATCTTCATTTACATCATACTAAGCGATAGTGTGGTGACTCGGTTATAAAAATGGAGTTTAGGTGACAATACCATCTAATAACCAGTATAAACTTCGCATGACATTTGAAACACTTTTCAACTGTGGATGTTTGATTAACGCATCAAAAACTTGTTACGACGAACTACAGTTGTGTAACCTCGTCAGAAACCACACGGCACATCGCTGGTATCTTCTAAACTGCCAGAACTTCCCAAATCAACTCGGGATCGAAGGATGGCATTCTTGCTAAGGAACATCCATCGAACTCCGAATCCAAAGTTGTTGGATACTCTGTCGAAACAGAAACAGGGGAGTTCTCCCCTTTCCAATTTCCCTCCTCGGAAACCGCCGGTGAAACCGAGAATAACTCGTTCACCCAGTTATTACAAAAAATGGACGGTGACATCGGTAGAGAAGATGAAGAACAAGAAGACGAGTTAATCTTCTGCGAATTCTCACTGTTTTTGGCGTCACCATTACCGTTAGCCGAACTCTGCTTCTTTGCAGCACTCTTTTTGGCTCTCTCCCTTTTCACCTTTTGACAAATGGCTTGAATTTTGGCATCCACGGAGCTTTTCAGAGCATTCAACCTCGAAGAATCTCCGAATCCTAGCTTACTTGGGTCCTTCAAATTGGGGAAATTCAACCGCGCGTATTCTCCACGTAGCTTATACGCGGCACGATCGTAGGCGTACGCGGCAGCTTCTGCAGTGTCGTAGGTTCCCAACCAAACCCTCATTCTGTTCTGAGGTAGTCTAATCTCCGCTACCCATTTTCCCCAGTGCCTCTGTCTCACTCCCCTGTACAATTTCTTCTTGCAAGGGTTCATGAAAGATGAGGTTAGGGAACTTGGGTAGACGGAATTTAGCGACGGATTTGTGAAGGAGGAAGTGGGAACGAATGACCCGTTGTTCAAACTCCCTCGGCTTTCTTGGTAGAACTTTTGAAGGATATCTCTTTGGCGAAGGTAAACAGAGGAACCCAAAGGCTCGAATGTTGAAGAGCCAAAGGGTTCAAAGTAGTGGAACATGGAGCTGTTACTCGTATTGGTAGTGTTGTCGTTTGTTTCTGGGAAATTGGAGAAAATTGAGTCAAGGGTATTTTCTCCGCTTGTTGTTAATATGAGCTTTGATAGAGAGGACCCAATATCAGTTTCAACATGTGGGTTTTTTTCTTGCATTCCCTCCATGATTTTTCCAGTGTTGTTTGTGAAAAAACTATAAGAAGCCAAAAGGAGAGGAAAATGTATATATAGGAAGAAGGTAGCCGAAAAAACCTGGTGCCTCTTCCCGGAAGGAAAGAAAAAACAGTGTTATATATATATATAAAGTTTGCAACTTTTTTGTAGCTTCAGAATGAAGTGATCCCAGAAACAAAAAAGCAAGGATCGGTATATGAAAAGGAAAAAATGCAGAGACAGAGAAAAAAACAGGGGTGAAAGAAGAGGAAGAGGAAGAGGTAATGGTTATTGGTGTTGGGGGTTTGGAACAGTGTGTTGGGATGTCAGTATAGACAGGGTGTATTTATAGCAACAGGAAGCACTTCCCTGCAGATTTTTCAATTACCACGCATCCCCGTTCACACAACTTGATTGGATTTCTTGCTCAAATTACTGAAAGGTCCTCAGTTACTAATACAGAGTGTGTACCTAATTAAACATTGATTTGGAACATTACCAGCATGTTCAGATTTTGGTTAGAAACCCGGAATCATGGTCTAAACAAAAAGGTACAAGTGAGGCTTTTCTCCAAAAGTTTCGGAATATTCCAACTATTGCAATCTAAACTTTTAGTTTGTTTGTACTAAGTTAAGATTTTTTTACAAGTGAAACTTTTCTCCAAATGTTTGGGAATATTCCAACTATTGCAATCCAATCTTTTACTTTGTTAGAGATTTTTTTAATTTAAGTATATACACAATACATCATGTTTAACTTAAGAATATCTATATTATAATAAGATATATTTTTTAGTAAGAATTTTTTTCCTTCATAAAACTTAAACACGATACCTTTTTAAGAGTATTAAAACCCTATTTTACAAGTAAGCTATATTATGCAGTATTATTAAATATTGAAAGGAATGGTAGTGGAGCAAAATAAATTTTAAAGGAGTAGCCAAATAAATAAATTACTTTTAAGGAAGTAATTATATTAAAAAATTATATTATATTATATTATATATTTATCCTATTATAGTTAAGACATATTTTTTCCATTCAATAAGTTTTTGTTGATTTTAGTCTTTAAAAAATTTACAATTTAATAAAAATAGAATTTAAGAGATTTTAAAGTAGGAAAAATTAATAAAATATTTTAATGATACCAAATAAAATAGGTATAAAAATGAAATCTAATAATAATTTGTATTGTTACAAAGGAGTGTATCAACTTGGGACAAGGCTGTTAGATTCCCAAAAAAACAAGTGTTTAAAGAAGTTTTATATATTGATATCCGTAATAGTTTTTTTCAGTTTGAATTGGAATACCAAGAAATTATATAAATAAAAAAGGTAGCTAAAAGAATTTACTGAAAAACAATAAGGGAAGAATTTTGATTGTATTGTTTGATTATGGGTTTAGAATTGACACAGTGGTGGTCCATATGATATACATCACAGAAAAGGAAGAGCCTACTTTTGCAATTTATTGCAGTGATATGGTATGACTAATTACAACGTGATGAGAGGAAGGAACAGTTTCACAAGTCAGAACGTGTCATTCCCAAAAAAGGGTCTTTTCTTCGTCACAAACACGCGTTTCCTACATCATTATTATTAATACATCAAATAATGTATAGTGTTCTATATTTATGTAGATATGTAATATTTTTATTAACAAAATAACTTTTCTAGTAATATCATCTATATAGAATAATCAATTTTTCATCTTCAACTTAATGGGGTGAGAAAAAATGAAAAGGGTGAGAGGTGTGGAATAGGGACTAGAAAGTGGAACAGTAAGAAATGGTATGACTTAATGGGACTCATGCATGGTCATGTTTCTTGTTGGGTATTATATACACCTGGCACTAATTAGGGGGGGAAATGCACATAGCTTACCACCAAGACGCATTTAATTAAACCAGAATCAAATTATATGCATGATTTGTTTGAAGGATTCTTAATTAATATTTGTTCCAGGCTAGGATAAGCTTCTTCTTCTTTTTTTCTTCTTGAGCAGCGCCAAGATAAGCATTTGATACGGGACGAATGTTAGGGAATTTCGCAACATCACGCCTTGATTGGATTCGAGAACGAGCAAAAATGCGGAATAATAAGACACAAAATTTGATAACGGAGTTCGGCCAATTATGCCTACGTCTCCGGACTGCTGCAGATATTTTACTAATAGAAAGGGAAGATACACAAAGTGTTTACAAACACTCACAACCTCTCAAAACCCACAACCCAATTACACCCAAATTTTCACTCACTAAAAACTTATCTCTCTAAGTTTTCTCTCTTGAAAGCTTAGAACTTCTTAAGCTTGGAATAATTTTCCTCTTCCATGGATGCATCTATTTATAGCAAATTTTGGGCAATGTGAACACATTAAAATGGTTGGCCACCAACCAATTTTAGTTGCCCATGTGTTTCATATTTGCATGGTTGTTGGCCTAACTTTAAATTGCCAATTTTGACTAACAATCTCCCACTTGAAGACTGATTTCAATCTGTCTTCACACCTTGATCAATGCAGCAGTCTTTCCGGGTCTTGTTATCCTAGCAGGCCAACTGAAGTTGAGCACAACTTCAGTTTGTCAATAGTCACCACCTTTGTTAACATATCTGCTGGGTTCATACTTCCTTGAATCTTTTTTAATGTTAACACCTCATCCTCAAGAAGAGATCTGATGAAATGGTAACGAAGACCGATATGTTTTGTTCTTGAATGAAATGTTGAGTTCTTCGCCAGATGTATAGCACTCTGACTATCACTATGCAAAACACTTTTCTCCTGGATGAATCCCAACTCTTTTAACAAACCTTGAAGCCATATCAATTCTTTGCTGGCTTCTGTCACTGCTACGTACTCAGCCTCTGTAGTGGATAAAGCTACAATCTTTTGTATCTGCGACATCCAACTAACAGCTGTAGTTCCGACAGTGAATATGTAACCAGTGGTACTTCTTCGGCGATCAACTTCACCTGCAAAATCTGCATCTACATAGCCTTGTACTTTTAATTCACTTTTACCAAAGTATAAACACTTCTTTGGCGTACCTCGTAGATACCTTAGAATCCATTTGACAGCTTCCCAATGAGCTTTACCTGGATTTGACATAAACCTGCTAACAACTCCTACTGCATGGCCAATGTCTGGCCTCGTACAGACCATTGCGTACATCAGACTTCCAATGGCTGAAGCATATGGAACTTTAGCCATAAATTCTCTTTCTTCTTCTGTTTGAGGGGACTGATCTTTGGATAGATGAAAATGACTTGCCAAAGGTGTACTAACTGATTTGGCATCACCCATATTGAATCTTTGCAAAACACGATTGATGTACTCTTCCTGAGATAACCGCAAAACTCCTTTTTGCTTATCTCTTGTGATTTGCATTCCAAGGATCTTCTTTGCTGGGCCTAAGTCCTTCATGTCAAACTCTTTTGACAACCGCATCTTCAAACTTATAATCTCATTCATATCTGAACCTGCTACTAACATATCATCAACATAAAGTAGCAAAATGATATAATTGGACTTACTTCTCTTGAAGAAGCAACAGTGGTCAGCATTGCACTTCTGGAAACCTTCCTTGTGCATAAAGCTATCAAACTTCTTGTACCATTGTCTTGGAGCTTGTTTCAGGCCATACAAGCTTTTCTTCAATCTGCACACTAAATTCTCTTTTCCTTTCTCTAAGAATCCTTCAGGTTGGTGCATGTATATCTCCTCATCTAAGTCTCCATGGAGAAATGCAGTCTTTACATCTAACTGCTCAAGATAGAGTTCTTCACTGGCAACAATACTTAACACTGACCTTATAGTATTGAGCTTCACAACCGGAGCAAAAATTTCAGTGTAGTCGACTCCTTCTTTTTGCTGGAATCCTTTGACAACTAATCGGGCTTTGTACCTTTTTGAGCCATCATGCTCCTCCTTCAATCGATACACCCACTTGTTGTGAAGTGCCTTTTTCCCCACGGGTAACTTAGTCAGTTCCCATGTCTGATTTGAGATTAAAGACTTCAACTCTTCTTCCATGGCAAGCTCCCACTTGCTTCCATCCACGGTCTGACATGCTTCCTCAAAGTCTTCAGGCTCCCCTCCATCAGTCAGCAACATGTAGTCCATGTATCTCCTGTTAGGCACATGAGGCCGAGAAGACCTTCTTAATACAGGAGCTGGAGTAGGAGGCTCTAGTGTGTCAGATTGTTGGTCACTACTTTGCTCAGTTGATTCCTCTAGGTGAGGACTCTCAACTATAGGACTTTCTGGAACATCGTCCACCTCTGCATACACTGGTCCACTCTGTTCTGAGTTGTGGTTGTTTATGCTATGCTTGTCTTTGTACAACACTCTCTCATTGAAGATCACATCTCTGCTACGGATCATCTTCTTGTTTTCATTATCCCAGAGGCGGTAGCCAAACTCATTCTCACCATAGCCGATAAAAGTGCACTTCTTTGATTTGGGATCAAGCTTATTCCTGCTATGATCACTAATATGCACATATGCTACACAACCAAAAACTTTAAGATGCGAAAGTTTTACTTCTTTTCTACTCCATACCTCTTCTGGTATTTTATGCTCCAATGGTACTGATGGACCTCGATTGATTAAGTAAGCTGCTGTGTTGACTGCTTCTGCCCAAAACTGCTTCGGTAAACCTGACTGCACACGCATGCTTCTGGCCCTTTCAGTCAATGTTCGATTCATACGCTCAGCTACACCATTGTGTTGAGGCGTGCCTGGCACAGTTCTCTCCATTTTGATCCCATGCTCATAGCATAATTTCTTGAATCTGGTGTCTTCATACTCACCACCATTATCAGTTCTGAGCCTTTTGATCTTCAACCCTGTCTCATTTTCTACCATGGCTTTCCATACCTTGAAAGCCTCAAATACTTCAGACTTATGTTTAAGAAAGTATACCCATACCTTCCTAGAGTGATCATCAATAAAAGTCACGAAGTATTGCTTCCCACCAAGAGATGAGATGGCCGATGGACCCCAAACATCAGAATGAACAAGCTCGAGTCTCTCCTTCTTTGGGGTTCTTCCACTTGTTTGAAAGCTAACTCTCTTCTGCTTTCCAAGTATGCAGTCTTCGCACATGTCAATTTCTACTGACTGAAGACCTGGTAACTTCCCCTTTGAGTGCATGATCTTCATCCCTTTCTCACTCATATGGCCTAGTCTCTGGTGCCATAGATTGGGATTTTCATTTGTTGCGACCGCAATCAAATTGCATGCTCCTGCTGTCTTGTAAAGAGTACCACTCTTTCTACCACGAGCAATCGTCATTGCACCCTTTGAAATCTTCCATTGATCTCCATGGAACACTGTTGTGTAGCCATCATTGGCCAACTGGCCTATTGAGATTAAGTTCTTTGTTAGGTCGGGAATATGTCTGACATTTTTTAATTCCCATACAGACCCGTTCAGCTTAATCTTTACTACACCTTTTCCAACAATCTCACAAGATTGCTCATTACCAAGGTAAACTTTACCAAGGTTTCCGGGGACATAATTCTCAAAGAATTTTTTCTGCGAAGTGGCATGAAAGGATGCTCCAGAATCTAGCACCCAAGACTCTTCCTTGTTCTCCAAAGAGCATATTAATGCATCATCCCCTCCTGAGGTGGAAGCAACATTTGCTTCTGTCTTTGCCTCCTGATTCTTCGGTGCACTCCTACACTGGTTTTTATAATGCCCGGTCTTTCCACAATTCCAACACTCGATAGTTTTCGAGTTGTGGGAATTACGATGATTTCTGGATTTGGACCGCCTGTCCTTCGATTTTCCACGAGCATTTCCTCTGGTTGAATTTCTCCCTCTTGACTCTGTATGCAATACTGAAGAGGTTGATGATTCACCCGACTCTCTCCGTCGGATCTCTTCACTGAGAACCAGATCGCGAACATCATTGAATTTCAACTTACTGCTTCCTGTTGAGCTACTCACAGCTGTGACAGTAGCATTCCAACTCTCTGGAAGAGAAGATAAAAGTATCAATGCTCGTACCTCATCATCAAATTTGATTCCAACTGAACTTAATTGGGTTGTGACTGAGCTAAGTTCATTGAGATGCTGGGCTACAGATCCGCCTTCTGCCATCCGCAAGTTAAACAGCCTCCTCATCAAATGAACTTTGTTTGAAGCCGACGGCTTTTCATACATGCTGGAAAGAGCCGCCATAAGACCTGCCGTGGTTTTTTCTGTTGCAATGTTGAAAGCAACATTACGAGATAATGACAATCGGATAACCCCAAGGGCTTGTCTATCGAGAAGATTCCATTCATCATCCTTCATGCCATCTGGTTTCTTTTCTTGGAGAGGTTGGTACAACTTCTTCTGATACAGATAATCTTCAATCTGCATTTTCCAAAAGCCAAAGTCTGCACCATCGAACTTTTCAATTTTCACCTTTCCTTCATCTGCTGCCATTGCTCCCACTCAAATGTGACTTCCTCTGGATCGTTTATGACAATTTCAGTGAACCACCGTGTATTAGAACACTGCTGTGGATGAATTTGGTATTACTGACCAAAATTCACTATTCACGAAATTTACTATTCACGAAATTACTATTCACGTGAATAGTACCCGTTGCGAAAATTTGACAGAAATAAGCACCTAAGCTCTGATACCAGTTGTTAGGGAATTTCGCAACATCACGCCTTGATTGGATTCGAGAACGAGCAAAAATGCGGAATAATAAGACACAAAATTTGATAACGGAGTTCGGCCAATTATGCCTACGTCTCCGGACTGCTGCAGATATTTTACTAATAGAAAGGGAAGATACACAAAGTGTTTACAAACACTCACAACCTCTCAAAACCCACAACCCAATTACACCCAAATTTTCACTCACTAAAAACTTATCTCTCTAAGTTTTCTCTCTTGAAAGCTTAGAACTTCTTAAGCTTGGAATAATTTTCCTCTTCCATGGATGCATCTATTTATAGCAAATTTTGGGCAATGTGAACACATTAAAATGGTTGGCCACCAACCAATTTTAGTTGCCCATGTGTTTCATATTTGCATGGTTGTTGGCCTAACTTTAAATTGCCAATTTTGACTAACAACGAATACTAGTTGTATTTATGTTGACTTTCTTAGATGCCAGCAATAACAGCAACGTGTCTATGCCAACCATCTCGAAATAGAAACAAAGCATTCAATGTGAAAGCGATACTGTTTAAACCATTTTTCAGTTGAAGGCCATATTATGAAGTGAGAATTAGTCAACATTCACAAAATAATTTCCCCCAAAAGGAAAAAAAGAAACCAATCATATATGTGTAGAAGTAATAGTGACTTTAAGTATGGAAAACCATATGCATGGTGAGAAATCTAGGCATTACACTCAGAGTCATGGGTAAAGGGTAATCAGCTATGAAATAGAGTTAGTTTCCAGTACTCCTTTGCATGTTAAGGTAATGTAATCATACGTTCTTAACAGATTAAGCGTTTGTTTAGTTTTTAGATAGGGTTACTTAATATATATAGGGTTGATTAAAAACAACTTTTTAATCTATTAACAAAACAAAGTCTGACTAATTTTAAACAATATGTAAAATTAATATTAATCATTGGATGATTCTATTTTTACAACTTAATTCTAGTTAGTTAAGAAAACACACACTAAAAATTCCCCCGGAAGCACTTTCAAGGAAATGTTGAAACAAACTTTTGATTAGTTAGTTACCATCAAGTAAAGTGAGTATGGGGAGCACATGCTGCCAAAGCCACCCCCATTTTCCTTGTCATAGATTGCTTGAAAAGGTAGAAATATTAAAGTTTAGGTTTTGGGCCGTAATTTTTTTTTTACTATTTTGAATTAATCAACAAGAGGTAGCTATGTGGATAGGTGTGAATGTGGGCAAGGGAAGTTTTAATAGCACAAGAAACTTGGACAGAATTATCCTACTCTATGAAGCCACGGATTGATGATTGAAAATGAAGAGAGAGGTTAGAGATTTTGTTGGAGAAGGGGGTCCCGAAATGAAGTGAGAAACTGAAACAAGGATAGTACCCTACCCAGTGGGGACGATATTTCCAATCAATGAGTATGGTATATTAAAGGCGTAAAGGTCTCTTTTAAAAGGTATGGAGTGGTAGACCATAAAATGTGAAGGAGAAGGACAATGCTCGTGAAAGGACACTCTTCAGTATTTCCAAGGCTGAAAATTAACCCTACTTCTCTTTGATTATTTTTTTTCTTTCTATTCATGCATGTGACCCAACCTAACTATGAGATCAAATCTACATAGTCAATGCCTCAATAGAGAATCCATCCTTCAACTTTTTAAATGTTATTTACTGCTATTCATCACCGTACGTACGTGTGGTATTATATTTATCAAAAATAATCTTTCACACAACAAAAAATATAAATTTGTCCAGTGAATCCTAAAACTTAGTGTTCGTTTGGTATGCAGTTATAGAAACAAAGTTGTAAGAATAAAAAAATATAAAAGTTAATATTAATCTTCACATTATTTGAGAGAGTTAAAATTCCATTTGATTATAGAATTATTTTTTGGATTGGTTAAACCTATTTGACCAACTCAAATAAGTATTTATTTAAATTTATGGTTAAAAAGAAGGAGGGCAAATATGTAAATATGTGGAAGTGTAAAAGTGTGAGAGGGGTATTATTGGAGGAGCATGGGATTCAAATGAAAAGACAACGCGTGGAAAGGGAGGGATTGACTCAGAAAAGGTGTGTTTTGGCTGTATATGAATATGATGATGTTCATTTCTTTTTTAATAATAATAAATGCTAAGATGGCATTGGCAGGAGATACCACTCCTCTCCCTCTCCATCCCCAAATCCTTTCCTTTCACCACGTGGCACCTTATCTTCACCATTTTCTCGTGCTTTCTTCTTTTTCTTTCACAACCCTTACACTAATCTACCTATATCTCCTCATTAAACTCCATCTTTTTATCTACTTCTTCCTCCTAAGTTTCATTTTTCGTTACATATAATCAACTGTGTGTTGAATATAATGATAACTTTACTTTATTTTAATAAGCTTTTTAAAAGGTTATAAACTACTTCAAATATCACAGGTTATAAATTATAAATTCATTTTGTTAAACAAACTCTAAATTTTTAAATTAATATATTTTTTTAACCAGTAACACTTCAAGTTTATCATACGTCTAAAAGATATGTTTAGTAATACTTAAAGTTTATCCAACTAAGAATTATTGATAAACTATATACTTCAATAATTCAGTAAAATATTCATCTGCATATTATTCTATTAAAAAGAGAAAAAGAGATATCAATTATATTAGTTAGGATGTTTCAAGTGAAGAAAATAGTTAAAATGATTTAATTAAATAAGGTGTGTGAATTATCGAGTTTCTGAACAAGTTTGTATAGGTGGGTTTTTCCTTTTGATTTTAATGATGTATTGAAATTGTTGATGTTAATTTGTTTTTGGTTTAGAGAATGGTTGGTTGTGTTTGATATGAGCAGGGAATTTCAAAGATATAGGTGCCGGTGGGGCAGTGAAAGCATGGCACGTCCGAAGTGGATAAGGGTGTGTCCCTCTCCCTCACATGGTCACTGGATAGGTAGGCTAGGGTCCCTTTCTCCCCAAGGTCCCCACATATTTCATTCCCTTATATCAATCAATGTGAATCCCTTTCTTTCACACCTTTATTAACTCCCATAATTACCTCAACTTGAAGAAATGAAGTTATGAAAATAAAAAAAAATTTTAAAGGTTAATATTAATTTTTCATACCATTTAAAACAATTAAAATTTCACTTAATAGTAGAATCTTTTTTTGGGTTGGTCAAACTCAATTAATAACTAAACATAAGTCCTTTAGACATTTTAAATCTTGTTAATTTATGTATTTTCATTAATCATCAATATTATTAACAAATTATCGATTAAATTTTATATACATAATAACATAAAGGAGAAGATCACGGGCTTGACTTCTTATTAATAAAAATTAACAATTAACTTTGACTTATTAAAAAAATAATAATAACGTGTTTATATTTTTCTCTTACTAAACAAGGGAATCGTAACTAAAATTCTAATCTCGAATTTCACCTATACTCATGAAAAGCACAAACTAACTGAAGAAAAACGCAGAGAGTTGCATATCACACGTCAGAGAATACTTATCCCTCCATGTAAGGCCATGCATGTATGAAACTACTCTAGAAATATAGACAGTTGTTTGAAATAAGCAAAATTTAATCACGCGTACGTATTTATGTTGATATCCATCGTTGATTTGTTTGTCAATATTTTAAAAATCAAAATAATTATTAAACCGATAAAAACATCCATTAAAATTTAATAGTTCAACTATGATTGAATTGATATTAATATAATCTATTTATTAATTTTAATAAAAAAATTCCAACGGAATGGATAGCCTCATGAAAGATTTGTTTCTTTTAGAATACTTTACCAAAAAGATACAATAAAAGACTGTGAAAGTTATATTTGTTTGAATAAACAAAAAAATATATATATTAAAAGAATGAGTAGCACACCATAACATAATTCTATCACAACCAGACAAGGGTGCACAAAATGTATATGGGAGTAGTAAAAGCAAACATAGAAAACATAAAGTAATTTACAATTTTCTCAAGAAACTTTCATTGATTTTTTACATAGAGAGAACCCACCAGAACCAACGGCGAACCCACCAACCACAAATGCGCGCGACACATTAGACCACATGATCAGATGGGAACAAGCAGCCACCAAACGCAAACAAGCAGCACAGTACCGGTGACACCTACAAACTATGGAACCAATGAAATCAATTTTTTGGTCTTTCTTTTTCATTTTCACATCAAGTTTAACCCATAAAGAAGCGGCAAACTATTAGTTTAGCCGGTATAATCTTATTTTTTGTATAACTGGTTTTGATGTTCATTTGAATTAAACTAGATATGAATCTCAATTGAACCGGTTCAACTGGTCGATTTAGTGTGATTTTTATAACTATGACTTTTCTACTTTTAAAAATAGAAATAACGATAAAGTGAAATAAATTTCTCAAGAGAAAATCAAATTTAAAATTAGGTCTCCACATATTGTGTTCATGTTACGCACCAAGTATATTTTCTTCATTAGACATCTGCATTTGTTTTCATTTCTTTGTATTTTATGTTAAAAATATTTTTGAATACATTTAAATAAAAATTATAAGACTTACAGCTATATAATTCACTTAAAACTTAAAATATTTTTTCCTATGATTAGTAGAAGATTCACATGGCATAAACAAAATAGTCATGTAAAACTTAAAAATAGGTTAGATAGGATGTTGTTATTAGATCAATGGTTATCTACTACATGGCTATTCTACCCAATTTGTACCACCTAGAGATGTCTCAAACCATTTTCCAATATTGAAAAATGAAGATCAAGACTGGGGACTAAAACCATTCAAAGTTATGAACCATCAGCTTCAGGAAAAGGGTTTTGTTGAAATGATTAAAAGGGGATGGAAAGAACTAAAGGTGGACAGATAATGGGCATACGTTCCCAAGGAAAAAACTAAAAGATTGAAGGGTATTAATGAAAAATGGAATGTAGAGAAATATGGGCAGATTCAAAATCAGATCGAAAGCAAAGAGGAAAAGATCAATGAGCTTGGTATGGTGGAGGAGGAGAGAAAACTAAATGTGGAGGAGATCCAAACCAGGAAAGATAAGCAACCAGGGATCTGAAGATTGTCGAAAGCACATAAGAGTTTTCTCCATCAAAAAGCAAGGCGTCGATGGATCAAAGAAGGAGATATGCATATACAAAATTCTTTCATTCGGTAATCAATGAAAGAAGAATAAGGAGTAATTTGAAGGAGATGCAAATTAGAAACAAATGGTGTGATACACCGATAGAAGTTAAGAATTTCTTTGAAAAAAGATTTACAAAGGAACAATGGAAGAGGCTTACACTTACCGAAGTAGAATTCTCAAAACTAATGGATGAAGAAAGTGATAAAGTAACAAAGAGGTTCGCATACGTAGAGGTTAAAAATGCAATATGGGAATGTGAGGGCCATAAGTGTCTTAGATCAGATGGATACAAATCCCAGTTCATTAAAGCACTATAGCTTGAGATAAAGAACGAGTGGTGAAAATGATGGAAGAATTTTACTCAAATGTGTAACTTCCAAAAAGCATTAATTCTTCTTTCATCATGTTAATTTTGAAAATTGATAACCCCCAAGCAAATTTGAATCTATATCTCTCATTGGGTGTTTATACAAAATAGTGGTGATGGTAGAAGGGGTAGGGGAGGTAGGGGTGGCATTGTCAATGACGACAGTTGTGGTGGTGGTGGTGATAACGATAATAACGGTGAAACTAGTGGTGGAGTCGATGGCATTGGTAGTGGTAACGACAACGACGATGTGATGGTGATGGATTGATGGCAGCAACAATAGAGGGGTGGTGGCAATGGCTTAGGTATGGTGGTCGGGTGGCTATGACAGTGACAATAATGGTGGTGGCAATGACTACAATGACGATGGAAGCAATTAGGGATGGGAATAACACTACTAGAAAAATGAGTAACAGCTACAACCAAATAGCGACCGCAACATGCCGTCGCTAATTAGTGACCACCTTAGCGACCACCAAATGGAAGCGACCAGGAAAATGAAACATAGTGACCACTTCCGCGACCGAGATATACCCGTCGCTAAAATACTAATGGAACCGTCACTACCTCCGTCACAAAACCATACATGGTCGCTGACCCGGTCGCTATAGTTAATTCCCTCCACTTTTTTGGTTTCCCTCCAATATATTTATGGCGCCAATTGATAGCGACGGGCTCTCTAGGGTCGCTATATCCTCGAATGGTTCAGTGACGTCCTCCATGACGTCGCTATGGTTACAAACTAGCGACGGTGGTGTAGAGACATTGCTAATATTCATTAATAATAGTGACGGAACTCCCGTCGCTAGTTGAAATTTGTGAAGTGATCTTCCTACCGTCGCTAGTTTGTCTATTTTAAAGAAGTTAGTGACGGTGTTTCTCTGCCGTCGCTATGTTTTGGTCTTCCCTCCACCTTTAAAGTTAGTGACGGTGGGGGTGACATCGTCGCTAATTTTCAGGAGATTAGTGACGGATTGGTTCCACCGTCGCTACGAATTTAGTTTCCCTCCAACATCTTCTTTTAATAATTTATTTTAGTGACGGTGGGTTGCCACCGTCGCTATGGTTCAGGAGATTAGTGACGGTTTGTTACAACCCGTCGCTATGAATTCAGTTTCCCTCCCAATTTCTTCTTTTAATAATTGATTTTAGTGACGGTGGGTTTCGAACCGTCGCTACGTTTCAGGAGATTAGGGACGGATTTGCTTTTCCGTCGCTAATGGGTGACGGATATTATGTGCCGTCGCTAAGGCTATCTGATACGTACTTAAAGTTAGCGACGGTAGTTGTGTAGTCGCTAATGTTTTTAGAGTTTAGCGACGTTTTACCGACGGCTCTGAGCGGTCGCTAAAGTTAACTGATACTCGACCAGTGCCTCTCCCCTAATCATTTGCCCTAAACTCCCAATTCCTCCATCTTCCCCCCCTCTGTCAGTACCTCTCCAAAGCCCTCCCTCCAAGTCCGTCCCTACCCTCCGTCCCAGCCTCTCCTCCGAATCCCTCCCTCCGACTCACTCTCTTTGTGTCCCTCGCTGCCCTCCGAACCCCTTCCCTCCGAACCCCTCCCTCCGAACCCCTCCCTTCGGTGACGGTAGCATCCGTCGTCTCAGATGGGTTTGGGTAAGTCATTCCCTCTTTCTCTGCCTCACTCTTCTCCCTCATTTTGAGTGTGTTTCTCTCTTGTCTCCCTCATTCTGACTGTGTTTCACTGTCTCCACCGTAGGCTCTCACTCTCCAGCCCTATTGTCTCTCTCTGTGTTACTGTGAATCCTCACTCTCCATCCCTCTCTGTAGTCAATCGGTAACCCTTCACTATCTCTATTTTTTATGATTTTATTATATAGAATAGGTGGTAGCAATGAATGTATGTTTGAATAGATGAATGTTTTCAAGTTGTATTTTAATTCTGAATGTATGTTGAAAGAACAATGTCAGTAACTGCTAAAGGGGATAGTGAAGGGTGTCAATGTAGGATAGTGAATGTATGTTGTCAGTAACAATGTCAGTGCAACCAGAAAGTTACAATACATGGTTGATGTTGCAATAATGAATGAAATATGCACCTTGTAGCCTTTAAGATCAGATTGAGCTATATCTACAACTTCAAATTTCCAACCTTTTTTTATGAGCATACTTCTCATACCTACATTATGTCAGATAAGACCCCTTTCAGAAAACTAAAAACAGTTTTTGAAAATTGATAATAGACATCCATTTTCAACAGTGACACTATACCTGCTTGTACTTCCAAAATTCAATCCCTTTCATCAGCATCATCCTTAGGAAATAATGACTCCGAAGCAAACTTTGCAATCTTCTTTCTTCCTCTATGGCCAGGCTTATTTCCTCTGTAGCCATATTAAGCATGTCTTTATCCTCAGAACATTCTGCCATTAGTGACTTCAAGCCAACAATTTCCTGTTGATAGTGAAAGGGTAAAATTAGATAATTTACCTGGGAAAAAACCTACCTTCTCATTCCCTTTCTTATTTCTTTAAACTTAAACAATAAAACAAAACCTTCCTCCTAGTAGGTGGAGTTGACTAAATGGATCAAATGATACCATTATTTTTCATTATGAATCAAGTCATTAAAGTATCTAAACAAGTAGTAATTCATGATCAAATACTTGTTTGGTAACCAGGTATGCTTAACTAAATAGATGATGACAACAAAAATGAAAATTAAATCTAAAATAGAACATCAACAGACAACAATAACCTTATCCCACTAGGTGAAGTCAGCTATATGGATTACACAATGCCATTAAACTCAGTCAAATTTTTTTTTACTATGACGCCCTTTTAGTAAGTTCCTTTAATTGGTTGTTTATTATTTAGAAGCTCTCTCAACAAGCTAGCAAAAAAAAACTTTTATTTCTCAAAAATAAGCTGAGCTATAAACGCACATAGATTAAGACAGTATAAAATCCCCCTCCCATACAAAGTAACGACTTTAATCAAAAACCAAGCCACAAAATACTTTCAACTTTAGCTCTGCTGAACACAATTTAATGATTCCCTAAGTAAAAAGAAGTTCATTTGAAAGAAAGATAATCAGCGTCCCCAAACCATTAGTTGAAAATCATAAACTGAGGATAATACATAATTCAGCAATGCTTTCTTGTTCTCTGTATCCTTTTTATTCTTGCAATGTCACAATTCTAGAACACCACTTGTCATTTAGGCAAAGCTTGCATCAACTTGTTACCTTCTGTTTGGCCCTCAATTCATTAATAAGGTCCACTAAATCACTCAACTTCCGGAGCTCCTTGTTAGCTCTTGCATACTCTGATGGTGATGCTTCTGGCTGTCTTAAATCAACAATAGAAATTAAACATAAGATAATGAACAAAAACACTAATCAATCATAAATCATAAGGTTAAACTTAGTCTTAATTATAGTACTTTTGGTCCTTTTATTATAGCTAATCCGTGATTTTGGTCCCTTAATAATTTCATGCTCAAATTTAATATTCTAGTCTCTTTTTATTTGTCATATTCAAACTCAGATCCTCCCACCGATTTTCCTCTAACCCAAAATAGTAAAAACTTTATTTTTCTTCTCAAAATTTCCATAAATTGAACTGATTGAACTCAAGGAAACCCTTTCTTCAAAACCATGAATCCAAACATCATATTCCACCCAAATTTCCCTTCTTAAAAATCTTAACGTCACTTTCCACCAATCTCATCAAATTCCCACCAAATTTCCAGAATCTGAATTATTTAAGTCATTTCCTATTCCAAATCCGTTAGATTATTTGAGCATAAAACGAGGGTTCTAGATTTAACCAAAATAACAATTACAAGATGCTAAGAAGTTAACAGGGGACTAAAATTGAACAATAACCATATTAGTAACAGATGATCAAATTGTAAAAAATAAAATAAAATCTTAAAGTTAGAAGAAGTGCCATAAAAAGTAAAGTTAGAAGAAGGCCTTGAACATCCACAACCACACACTTTCCTGCACCTTCTATTCTTTTTCTTCCCAATGTGAATGAAATCCCTCAGCAACACACCTGTTGGTCTAGACATTCTATTTTTCCCTCTGTGGTTCTTCACATCACCTAATTTCAACAATATATGTTGGATGTTTTACACCTGAAACTGCAACATTTCTATTTGTTCAGAACCTCTTCTTGCTTTTTCTGTTACCCTCTTTCTTTGCATGTCTCCTCCATGCTTCTCCAATTGCATTGAAGATGAGGTTCTTTTTTTCTTCTCCATTGGCCACTTTAGTCTGTAGTTACTTGTTCATCTCTAGAAGTTTAACCTTCTCTTTGTGTAACCTTACATTATGCTCTTTCATGGTCTCAAAATCTTGATCCATGGACTTTTTCTTTGACTCCAATTTTTCTCTCTCAAATTGATATTATTGAAGTGAAGTTACTAGGACAAAGTTCTGTACAGATTACCAATGCTTCTCCTTTGGGCTTTTCACAAGAGAACTATGTTGTCCAAAATATGTGATATTGGTATTTCCTCATGCTTGATTCCTTTGTCATGCATATACCTGATATCTGGATCAATCTGAAGAGCCCTATATACTTGATGAATACACCTTTTAAGCTTTCTAATTTCATGTAGCAAAAACTCCTCTTCCATCAATTGCATGAGATTTTCAGTTTCCAGCTCGGAGATAACTTTGTTAGAAAACTTTGATGCCTCAACGTGTAACATCCCTATTGACAACAGTGAGTGCAATCAAATATTTAAATGGAAAGATACTCAAAAAGGGTTTAAGGAAAAAACTAACAGGAAAGTACCAAGTTTAAAATACAAGTATGATCAAATGAAGAAAGGTTGTTTTAGAGAGGTTTAAAGGTTTAAGGCAAAAAGTAACAGGAAAGTACCAAGAATATGTCTCTCCACCAGATTTTTTGTGAGGAACTTCATAAATCATTGGTTGAATGACAAAATCTTATTATGTTGTTTGTGATAAGTTATTCTGCTGTACATGATAAAATGTCTTGTTTCTTTTAATTAATGTAATTTGCTTCTTTCGTGTGACATAAGATATGCTATTGATGTGAACAGAAATTGATAATTTCCTAAATAGCGTTAGGATTCAGTTTTTTTGTTTTCCCTTTTTTAGTAAGTTGTTACATTATTAGGTATTACATCTTTAGAAACCTCATTATGGAAACTAGTTGAATGTTGAGAACTTTGATTAACACTTTTAACCATCAACTTTGTCATGCAGACCAACACACTTTACACGTGGTCTGTGTTCGGCTCTCATCAGCTTTGTCTCCATCGCTATCTCTCTTTCGACGGTAATCCCATAACGCTAACTTTCTGGCTATGTGTGTTGTATGTTTTGAAGTGTATGTATGTTGATTGTTGTTTGTTAGTGGAGAGCAGAGCTCATTAGGCAGTGATTTTGTGTACTGATAACATGATTTTTTATGCATGTGTAATGTTGTTTGTTAGTGGAGAGCAGAGCTCATTAGGCACTGGTTTTGTGTGCTGATAACATGATTTACGATGCATGTGTAATGTTGTTTGTTAGTAGAGAGTACATCTCATTAGGCATTAATTTTATATATTGATAACATGATTTGGTGTTCATAACTCTGAATATCATACACAATGCGTATGATATGTTTATTTATCTATACTGGGAAGTTTTTTATATGTAACAGGCCATTTGTAAATTTGGGAAATGTCTACTTTACAGGGGAGACTCTGCCAAAATTTCGGCAGGCTCCCTGTCTTAGGGAACTTAAAAAATGAAACACAACGTTAATAATGTAGGGTTTAGTCGTGTGTGTACCCATTAGATTCCCGTTCAAGTTTCAAAACAACCGGTCAATACGGCGTGTTGTGTTGGATCTTGAATTGTCCCGGTTGGACAGTTTGGTATGAATTTGTAACCTGTAGGGCGTAACCCATCAATGTTGTATGTGGTCTATCTTGAGAAGTTGAATGAATGTGCATTAGAAATTTCGGTTATGGTGTTTCGTATTGTCCCCAGGGTGCATATGTGCGTGTGGTGTTTCATACCGTACGTATCTTTGTGTACTCGGGGACCAATACGAAATGCTGCCGAAATTTCAAATGAACATTCATTCAACTCAAGATAGACCACATACAATTATGGGATGGGTTACGGATGGTTGCATATTCATCCCGAATGGGATAGGGCCCCACCAATTTGTAACATCAAAGAGATAGAGTGATTCACAACCGATAGTTAAATAAAAATTTAAACGTGTAAGGTAACAGAAATCGTGTTTGTTAGATATTGTAAATGGAGGTACCGACAAATCGGCGATGGATGTACAACCGACTAGATTGCAATCGGCGAGTGACTGAGGAATTTATGATGGGGCTGTTGGAGTTCATTCCGTTCGCTACGGCAAACACGCCTGGATTTGAAGTGACTCAGAAGATCCGTTGTCCGTGCTCAAGGTGCAAATGCATGAGTTTTGAATACGCGGATGATGTCATGTGCCACCTAACTGAGAAAGGGTTTATGGAAACATACCACTGCTGGTACAACCATGGTGAGCAGTTACCGCGTAGATCGTCAGATGTAACCGTGCAACAGTCTTACTACGAGGTTGGAGGAAACAGGGATACGTACAACAACATAGAACAAATGGTGATGGATCATGTTGGACCCTCCACCGGGCGTATGCTGGAACATAATGACCAAGCAGGTCATGGGGACTCTGACAATGCAGAGGAGGATCCTAATCCGGAGGTGAAGAGATTTTATGATTTGTTGGCGGCGGCTCAGACTCCATTGTGGGACGGGTGCAACAGTCATACTGAGTTATCCGCCTCCCTAGCTGCTTTAAGCATAAAGGCAGATTATAATCTTTCTGGAGGTTGTTTTGATAGGATGGTCAGTCTGATGGGTTCCACCATGCCTAGTAATCACAGAATGCCTGCAAACCTGTACCGTGCTAAGAAACAAGTGGCAAACTTGGGGCTGGGTTGTGTGAAGATAGAGTGTTGTGTGTCAGGATGTATGCTGTTCAGAAATGAGTTTGCAGACGAGAGTGTCACAAAATGTCTGCATTGTAATGAGGAACACTACAAGACCGTTAAAAGGAGAGGGAAGGTAACCCGGACGGCCAGGAAGAAAATGTGGTACTTCCCTATAACACCGCGTCTTCAACGCCTGTATGCCTCATTGTCCACGGCAAAACACATGCGTTGGCATGCTCTGAACCGAACACAAGAGGGGTTTCTTTGCCATCCTTCCGACGGGAAAGCATGGAAGTGTTTGGATGAGCTATATCCGGACTTTTCTGGCGAGCCGCGAAATGTAAGACTTGGATTATGTACTGATGGGTTTAACCCGTTCGGTCAATACGGAAGGGCTTACTCTTGTTAGCCAGTCATCCTGACCCCATACAATCTACCGCCTGATATGTGTATGAAGAGGGAGGTCATGTTTCTATCTGTACTGGTTCCAGGACCCAAAAATCCAAAGGCGAACATAGACGTGTTTTTGCAACCGTTGGTTGAAGAGTTATCACAGTTATGGGATGTCGGGGTAATGACATACGATGCGTCTTTGAAGAACAACTTTATGATGCGTGCTGTTTTGATGTGGACTATTAACGACTTCCCGGCCTATGGTATGCTTTCTGGATGGTCCACGTCTGGGAAGCTTGCTTGCCCTGTATGCATGGAACATACCGGGGGGGAATCACTCCCTGTTAGTGGCAAGACAAGTTTCTTTGACTGTCATAGAAAGTTTCTACCGTTGGATCACCCGTTTAGGAGGAACAAAACCGCTTTTAAGAAAAACAAGGTTGTCAATGAACCTCCACCCCGTAGGTTATCTGGTGCACGGGTTTGGCAGAGGGTCGAAGAGTATCCTTACATCTGGGACAAGAGTGTTAGGGAGTTTGCGGGTTACGGTAAGGAACACCACTGGGTGAAGCAGAGTGTCTTGTGGGATTTGCCATATTGGAAAAACTTGTTGTTAAGACACAACATTGATGTCATGCACACTGAACGTAATGTTTTCATGAATATTTTTGACACTGTTATGGACATCAAAGGGAGAACAAAGGACAACGAGAAGAGTCGTCTAGACCTTCCGATTTGGTGTTCTAGGAAGGAGTTGGAGTTGAGGGATGCGGGACGTGGAAGAATGTTTAAACCCCATGCAAAGTATGCTTTAACTAGACCACAACAGATTGCTGTGTGTATTTGGATGAATGGGTTGACCCTGCCTGACGGATTCGCTTCTAACTTGAGTAGATGTGTCGACGTGAAGGAGGGCAGGGTGTTTGGCATGAAAAGTCATGATTGCCATGTGTTTATGCAACAACTACTCCCGTACGCGTTTCATGCCTTACCGAAGCCTATTTGGATACCGTTAGTGGAGTTGAGTCACTTCTTTAAGGAGTTGACGGCTACTTCGTTGAGTGTGGAGAAACTTGTGAAGATGGAAGAAACTATCCCGGTATTGATTTGTAAGTTGGAGCAGATTTTCCCACCAAGTTTCTTTGACTCCATGGAGCATTTGCCTATCCATCTACCGTACGAGGCCTTGGTTGGTGGCCCAGTGCAGTATCGTTGGATGTATCCATTCGAAAGGTGAATGCTTGGTGAACTCTTTAATTTACTTGCGAATCATGCTTATAATAGTATTTTCTAACTTAACACCACCTTGTTAATGATGTTGAAGATTCTTACGCTCTTTAAAAGATAAAGTGTCGAACAAAGCCTGCGTTGAAGCTTCAATTTGTGAGGCATACTTAGTCGAAGAAATGACAACCTTTGCTTCTTTCTATTTTCCAACGGAGATAGAAACTAGAATGAGTAGAATTCCCCGCAATCTTGGGGTAGCCAGCCGCACAGGGTTTGATGCACAAACGTCGATTTTCAACTATCCTGGTCACCCGGGGGGCAGGCTCACAAAATGTTACATTGATGAGAAAGATCGAAAGGCGGCTCACTTGTACATTCTTCTCAATTGCCCAGAAGTGGAACCCTTTATTGAGTAAGTCATAGAAGTTATATTATACATTCTTAACGTAGCTTTTATATTAAACTTATTTGTTTCTTTCAATAGCTTATACACAGATATGCTAAAACTTGAGCAAAATGATTTAACTGATGACCAAATTCATAGTGAGGTGTCATCGAAGTTCGTTGGTTGGTTCGCGCAACATGTAAGACCCGTATACCAAGTGTTTTTAAGCCTATTTGCTTCTAACTCCCGTCAATATGGTAACAATGACCTATTTCTTATGTTGTAAATAGATACAAGACCCTAACAACCATATTGAAGATTCTTTACTCCAAGCCCTTTCTTGGGGGCCGGTGAAGACTGTTAAAAAATGGCCTATTTACTACGTAAATGGCTACAAGTTTAATATTCTTCAATGGAGTGAAGGGATGCGCACCCATAACTACGGGGTTTGTGTTAAAGGCACCGCCGGTCAGTTGGAGGAAAACTTTTATGGAGTGCTGACGGAGATTGTTGAAGTTTCATTCTCTGGACGACTAAGAAGAGATATTGTTCTATTCAAATGTGATTGGTTCGACAACACAATCGGCGTTGGAACAAAGGTTGACAACAACTACGGCTTAGTTGAGGTCAAGAAGAATGGTAGATATAAAGGGTTTGATCCCTTCATTTTTGCCCAACAAGCTGAGCAGGTTTATTACACCGACTTCCCGGGAGGACATCGGGACTGGTATGCAGTAATCAAGGCCAAGGCCCGAAGTCAGATCACTGACAATGTCTCCGAGGAGGTCGATGACGCTTATCAGCTTGCACCACACGAGCTCAACGATGCCAATTTGTTGTTCAACATTGATCCAGTCATAATGGATGAGACACTCGCCACTACGGGGGGTGAACACATTGACAAAGACCTTGTCTCTCGATCAAAACGGTCTAGGGCTGATTTGGGTACTGATGAACTTATTCAAACAGATAACCACAGTGACACTGAAACTGAGGGGGAATTTGAAACTGAAACAGACACAGAGTATGTAGTTGTTAAACATATATACATAGGTTTATATATATCCTGAGACTAACCTTTCTTTTCATGATTTTATCCACAGATGACGGGACGTCGACTGCCCTTTAGTAGGGGTGGTGGGTCCAGGACCCCGGCTTCCCGTCTGGGGATGCAAACCCCAGGGCAGCAGACCACTCCATCACCACCACAGCGGACCACTCCATCCCCATTACAGCAGACCACTCCATCACCACCACCACAGCAGACCACTCCATCACCACTCCAGCAGACCACTCCATCACCACCACCACAGCAGACAACCCCATCACCCCCACAGCTGACCACCCCAGAGCAGACTCCTGGAGTTGGTGGCTTGGAGGACCATGGCCATCAGGCGACCCCACCTCCGGCATCCCCTCTGCCCATGTTGGTACCCGTGCCGGCCGGAGACGAGTAAGTGACTAAATTTCATATACTTTTATGTTATTTGTATGATACTTTATATTAGGGTTTAGTTGAAAGACTTGTTGGTTTATTGTTGCTTACTTTAATTAGTACTTGTATAGATTGAATTGTACTGGGCACTCTTCTGTTTGTAACAGGGTAACTATTTAAACTTGGAAATGTTACATTTACAGGGGAGACTCTGCCGAAATTTTGGGTGTCTCCCTAGATTGTGTGTTGTTTTATTCCTAACATAATTGTTGTCATTACATCTTTGTTGATAGTAGTCGCACTACCAAAGCGATTACTAAGGTTTTGAAGGCCCAGTGGGATGGTCCATATATATCTTGGACAGATGCTGGGAAGGTTGTGCAAGATAGGTGGTTTGACACCTTCTCGGTAAGTTCCTAGCTCATTTATTGTGACTTGATTTGTAAAATAGACCTGTTATTAATTTTGATTTCTCAATTCATTTTACAGCGTGATTACCAGTGGGCGGAGGGTATGATTGATGAGATTAGGAAGGTCTTTGCCACAAAGACCTCCAAAATCATCAAGAGTACCCTTTGGAAGGTGAGGGACAAGGGTGAGCGCCCTCGTTGGATCCCGGAGGACCATTGGGACGGGATGGTCCAGAAGTGGGGCGGGGTCCCATTCCAGCAGGCGAGTGCTCGGAATAGGGCCAACAGAGCCGCCGATGCTGCAGCCTCGGTTTACACTGGGGGTAGCATTTCAACCCTCGAGCACAAGAAAAGATTTGTAAGTATATTTATGTTAAACATTTCTATTATGGTTCGTCTTACATGTTTACAAATAATAATCTCAATGTTTTTTGTCCACCACAGGAGCTGAGGGAGCACCGGGAGCCTTCTTTGTTTGAGGTCATGCAAATGACCAAGAAGAACAAAGCCGGTGCATGGGTAAACCAGAAGACTACGGAGCTAGCGGTATTTACTTTTAACTGACACATGCTTTTAATTTACTTACAAATCAGCTTACTAATCCTATCGTTGTTTTGAATTTACAGGAGGCGTATCAGGCCAGGAGGGCCGAGAAGGAGGCGGACCTGGTGGCTTCCACCCCTGAAGGGGAGGTTCCTCCCACCCTATCTTGTTCTGACGACAACGCCATCTATATGGAGGCTGTTGGCGGTGTGAACAAGAAAGGGAGGGTGTTTGGATTGGGTGGCGTCGGCACGCAGCTGGCGAAAAAGGGGAAGACCCCTTCCTCTTCGTCTTCCTCTGGTCTTCCGACTGAGGTCGTTCAGGTAATTCAAAACCTGAACGATGAGCTACAGGAGGAGCGACGTCAGAGGCAGTTGCTGTTGGAGCGGCACGAGGCGGACCGACAGAAGGCCGAGGCGGACCGACAGCGGGCCGAGGAGCAGCACGCCGAGACTCGTCGGCAACTTGCTCAGCAGCAGGAGCTACTGATGCAGTTGATGGCGAGGCTACCTCCCCCCACTTCCCAGGCGCCCCCACCACCACCCCAGGATCCCCCACCACCTTGATTGTAGTTCTTTTATTTATACACATTTGTATATTTGATTTTTAGTTATGTTATATTTTCATTCAGTATTTATTTTGTCATTCTTTATTTATTATGTCAATATTTATTGGTAATTACATTCAAATCACAAAGCCTTATTCTACCTATCATTAATAATTCAACCTATTTCATAAATTAATTTAATATATTATTTTGTTTTTAATAATAATTCATTACTTCAAAAAAATTATTTTAATTTAATTATAAAATTTTATCAGCCAATACAAAATACAAAATATTAAGATATTTTTAAAGCTAAATTAACAAAACCAGTCAATATTGAATCAATTTTAAAAAAATTTAAAAACTCTCGTTAGCGACGGCTCATGTCCGTCGCGGACTTATTAACACTAGCGACGGACGATGTGGTCGCTACCTGGCAACCACTAGCGACGGACAATGTGGTCGCTACCTGGCAACCACTAGCGACGGACAATGTGGTCGCTACCTGGCAACCACTAGCGACGGACAGTGTGGTCGCTACCTGGCAACCACTAGCGACGGACAGTGTGGTCGCTACCTGGCAACCACTAGCGACGGCGGAGCGTGGTCGCTGTTGGCTGTTATTAGCGACGGGGCCTCGAGGTCGCTGTATGGCAACACTTAGCGACGGCTGGAGTTATGGGGCAGAGACGAATTTAGCGACAGCCTAACGCCGTCAATAATGTAGCGACGGTGTGTATGTGGTCGCTGAGGTGTTTTCGACGAGGGTTTTAGCGACGTCCCCTTGTCCGTCTGCGATGCCGTCGCTAATGGTTTTAGCGACGGGAATTCCATTGATTAGCGACCAATTACGTCCGTCGCTAACAGTTGTTTTTTTAGTTGTGTAAGTCAGGCCAGACCGGACTTTGTAAGGCCTGAGTCTGGCCCGGTTCACAATTGTATGGCATGAGCGTAACTTTTTACCTAACACAGGCTAAAATTATAGGTCTGGCCTAGACTGTTTAAAAGTCTACCTAGGCCTAATAGCCTATATAAAGGCGTGATTTTATAAAGACTAATAAATAAGCTAATGTAAACTTATCCTTGACAAACTTATTTTAAATAGGTCAATAGGCCTTCTTTTAAATAGGCCAGTGAGCCTATCTTTTAAATAGGCTAAGTAGAATGTAAAAGGATGCAATTTATATGTAACAATGGTAGCAAAACGGAACACGTAGTTATCAACTAACAAAGACAAAAAAATAATTTGTACAAGATTTATTATTCAAGTGGTTACAAATACAATTCACAATAAGGATATCATAATCTCATTTAGTACCATAAATCATAATATTAATAATTATTATAGGTATCAAATTGTCCAAAAGCCAATATTTAATATATTAAACATCCTAAGCCTAAATTACCAAACAAACATAATAAATTCATAAGTCTAAAACATTCCAAAGACAATATCCAAATCCCAACACATAGAAAATGCATCAAGCCTAAATTACCAAACAAAACATAATTGTTTTCTAACCCCCCGCCCCACGCAACATTGTAGTATTGAAGAAAACCACTTGGAACAAGTCCTTAATCCACAAGAGTTGAATCATGCATCAAATTTTTAACAAAATCTCATCAATTTGTCCATTCACCTTTAAAATAAAGGGAAAATGTAATTAGAATATAAAGATAAACCTTTTAGTAATAAATATTAGTATTAGACTATATTAATTTAAAATGCTATTTTTCAAAAGCTGAAAAAAATACACTATGATGTGATATAGTTGACGTTGAGTAACTAATGACCTTTTGTTTGGCATTATACAAGTAATAATTCATTAACCTCTTTCTATAGTACTAAAGTACGTATAATATAAAATTTCTATATTATTTTATAATGCAATACTCCATAGCCTAAGGTCAGCACCGCTCCATAGCCTAAGGTCAACACCGTGAATCATGATTTCTTTTGTACAGTTCAATATGATTTCCAATGCATTGCTTTCTACTATAATAAGGGTTTTAATTTAACCGTGATCATATTATACGTTGCTCTATAATATGAAATTTATACTACTATATGCTTATGTAATGCAAAACAAAACTCGGAATCAAGATTGAATGAAAAGCATACCAATTCTCAAAAGTAATGTGTCAACGTCTTTTCAACGGGTAGAAAAATTGAAAGAGTGAAACACGGGTTACGTACAAGTACAAGGGGAGTTTCTAAACTATGACTTTTGATTTTTAGGGTAAATGACTGAATGATAAACACTAAAGTGATTTTAGGTTTACCGTTACAATAATTTAAAATTAATAAAAATAAAATATTAAAATTATAAAATATAAATATATTTTAATTTATAACATATTATATTTTAATATAATATGATTTATAAGTCTGATTTTATTTTATAAAACTAATATATATAAACTAAATATATAAATTTTATATAAGGATGTATAAATAGGCTAGCATGACAGGCCTAAAAGACTTTTTTAAAAGCTTGAGTCTGACCTTTTAAATTAAAAAGACTTTTTTAAAAAGTTTAAACTTGACCTTTTTATTAAATAGGTCAGACCAGGCCAGACTTAAACAGGCCAGGCCATAGGCCCTTGTCGGTCTGCCCGACCTATTCTCATCCCTAGTAGCAACTATGGCAATATACTAATGGCAAATATGGTGTAGATGGGGTGTAATGGTCATGCGGGTGGTGGTAATGGTGGTAGTATGGACAATAATGACACTCGAGTGGTGGTGTGTGGATGTGATGGCAGTGAAGGTGGTGGTAATGGAGACAATTATGATAATTTTGATAGTGGAAGTGTTGATGATGATGGTGTGAGTGGTGGCGTTGGTGGCATGAGTACAAGGATAAGTTACCCATGTATTGAGCTCTATGTGAGAAAAAAAAGGGAATTAAATGTTTATGTGACAAAATTTAGATTTATCTCCATTTTTGGTAAAATTATAATTTCTTTATTTTTAGTAATATTAGAATCCATTTAAGAATAAGAAGTTATGAAATGACTTGTATTTTGATATCGAAATAACGTATTGTAATTACTAGTATTTAAAATCATTTGTTGAAATAAATTCCTTTGGTAAATTTCTCCATCCAAACACAAGGTAAATGCTTTTAGGTATATTTGTCCTATAAATAAGACCACTAAACATATATATAAGATCAGATGAAGTATTTTTTAATTTTCAACAAAAGTTTAAAATTTTAGTTATACTTAATTTATCTATGACTATTTTATTTTTTTAATAAAAAAAGCTAACCAACTCAACTACACAACTCAACTATATGCATAATTAAAAGAATAAAAAAACAAAAGCAAGGAAATAAAATCCAACATAATATATAAAAAAGCAAATCCATAATGAAATACCATGCCTATACAATGCTAATCTATCAGCTAAGAGTGTTGGTCTCTTTACAAACGTACTTCAAATGCCAATCTTCAAATGCCAATCTTCAAAATTTAAGGTACTTCCTTTGCTTGGAAATTGCACATACTAATCAGGGTGGCAAGAAATATTGTCAATCCCTCCAACGAAGTCTGTTGGACCAGACAAAGAGTAGCTTTTGACCCATAATGAAAAGGTCTAGCTTCGATACCATGTTAAAATTCCAACCCAAAACCAATTGGCTATGAGAGGAATAATCTAACAGGTATTTAAACCATACCATACATTATAAGGTAGACAATGTGAAACTTCTAACAAAAATAATGATTAGATTTCATAGAGAAAGAAAACATTTTCTCAATAAAAATATATACCTCTTCTATTCCTATTTATAATATAAAGAAAAAAGTATTTTAGTGGTCTTATTTATAAGACAATGTTTATCTATTTAAAAATATTTAATGTTTTTTCTCATGTTTATCATCACTTTGGAAAATGTTACTATGATTAAAATAAAATTTGAATTTAAATAAATATTGATATACGCCTGATACCGGCCTAAACAATTTAGTTTGCAGATGGTGTCCTTTCATGTTGGACGCATCCTAACGAACCACTCATGACACAGTATCAACTCCACACATAGACTCTTTATAGTAGATAACTTGTCCGGAGTCGTTAACTAGCAAAGTTAGGAAAAGTTTGCAAGACACGTTGGGGGCATACTAGTCATATACATGCAAAAGGTGTAAAAAATGTATGCGATTATGTCAGTTTTATCCATTCTTTACAGATTCTATACTAACACACGCCACATAGAATGTTCTCACCACTCGAGTCTATAAATATATACCACACACTAATGCCTCATTGATGTAAGTTCACAAACCACACTTACGCTCCAATATTGATTTATTTGGTATTGATTTAAGAGTCGAAGTGTATTTACATATGACACCTTATTTCGTCCTTCAACGCAAGATATCAGTATGTTGGTAGAGAGTAATGATTATAAAACCCTTAGTTCTTCACTAGACCGAGAAAGATAATATCAGATCATCATTAAATAAAGAGAGCCTTAGTATCCATACTAGAAATTTTGTTTCTCATAGCAGACACATCAAATATAAAATTGAAATATTATATTATCCTTTTATAGAAATTAGTGCATAATACATTTTTTTAATATTGTGTTTGAATATGAATTGTCTTATAAATAGATATTAAAAAATGACAAACCTAACTCAATTCAAAAACTAACTTATAAATTATAAAGTTGCAACAAATCTTATAAGACATATACTACCATGTGACATATATAGATAACTCAACATTTAAAATGAGTTAGTCTCTGATACCATATTAAAAAATAATGAATCTAACTCAACTTAAAAATTAATTTATAGATTAAGTATTGATACAAATCTTATAAAGGATATATTGGGAATATTATATGAGATTTATCTTTAAGTATCTTGAAAATATACAAATGTATGTTATAAGAATTGAAAAGAAAAGAAAAGGTGGTTGTGTATGCTATTATAAGTTGACCTTGTATTATGCATCGTCTTAACTGCATATACGACTCATTTAATTAAGGACACAATTTGTGTGGCCCTTGGCGGTTTGACCTTTATGACTATCACCTCTGTTTATACTTTATACACTCCCCACCTACTTTCTCACCCCTTTCTCTCCCCAGGTCGGTTTGACAATTTCTCAGGATCATGCTTCCTCAAATTTCAATAAGGAATTTTTCTTTTGTTTTCAGTCATTTCTACAAAAATATAAGATACCAGACACTGAAAATAACATACATATATATGATTATTAATGAAAAATAAAAGTTAGGAAATTAAACTGAACAGTTCAAGAAGGAAAAATATAAAATAAATTAAAAACGTATGAACTAAAAATTTAAAAAACTACGGGGTCATTTGGTTTTTTAAAAAAATTCAGTTTTAATTAAAAAACATCATTTTATTTTATCCTTTTCAAAATTTATACAAAAAACAATGATAACAAAAAATGAAAACAAGAAAACAAATAAAAAAAGTTGTTTTCAATACTTCTTATATAAATTCCTGAAAACATTAAATAATGTGGTAGTTTTACATTTAAAACTGAAAACAAATGTGTTTTTGAAACCAAGCGGCCCTAGACATTATATTTCGTTTTTTTATTTAAATTGAAGTAATTTATAGTATATAAATAATTATAAAAAATACACGTTCATTTTTTAAATTGAAAATCTAACGTTATATTTTGGTACAAATGAGTTATTATTTTATACATACTAATAAAATTACTATGAATGCAAACAATTAAAATTTGAAATATTTTGGTTGAAAATATTATGAGCAAATTTTAATTATAAGATAATGCGGATAACTTTCAAAATGAAAAATAAATTATTGTTTCATTAATTAATAATTAAGATAATTTAATAATGACATCTCATTTAGCATTTTTAAGTAACATAAATTAGTTATTATTGTTTATATTAAAGATTAGAAGAAAAATTAAAACCAAGGAAGCGTATTTATAGCATGGTTTGGAAAGAAGTACTTTGGAGTTAAATAGAATGTTAGATAGAGACGTGGTGGTCTTAATCATGTCGACCCTGTGATTTTTAAGAAATGAAACACAATTTATTGTTTGACTCTTTAGTGATTTAGAGATATAACAACCACAACCCTACCCTTCATCATCATTGCCTTTACGCTTTCAACGCTGCCATGAAAATAAACATATTAATACCTACCACAGATATTCCCTTTCCCTTCTTATTTATAAGCTATATTTTAAATATAAGTAATCAATTACAACATTAATTAAATTTTTTTTATATACATTTTTCAATGATTCCAATGTTAAAAAGAAGAGAGTATATTTATTAGGGTATTGGTAAAATCTATCTATATACATAAGTATAGTTAGACTATAATTATATTTTGATATAAATTTCATGTCGACCCTAAACCCAAAACCACTGTCACCATCACCACTACCCCATCATCACCATTAATCGTTACTGTCGTCACCACCACCACAGTCCTATTGTCTTTAAACTTTAATAAGATTTATTTATTTAATAGGAATATTTTAGTGTAAAAATAATTAATGATATAGAAATTTAAAGGTCTTGTATTAAGTGGTAAAAAATTTCTCAAAAGAGTCTTATATTCGAGAACCGAAGTAGTGTAAGCAAACAAAAAATTTCTTTAAACTTATTTAAGTGTTAGTCAAACTCATTTAATTTTCTTAAATTCATGTAAAGAAGTTAGTTTGATTCTCAAAATTGTCTTTACCACATTTAATGAACATGAAGGTAGAATAATTGGGAAGTCACGTTAAATATAAGTATTTTGGAGATAATAACATTTAGTACGATAAAATTAGTCAACATTTGCTCATGTTAGAGAAAAAAAAATGAGTTTTTATTGCTTGCATAAAAAACTAAAGGGAGTATGTCTTATTTAAAAAATCAAATACAGTCATTAAATAGAGATTAAGTAGAGACATAATACATTGATAAAATATAATAATGAGTCTTATTAATCTAAAGTATAATAATTTGAACTAAATTAATAAACTTTTTTAATAATTTTGAGACATTTAATTATGGTTGTTGTGCTATATACAATCTTAAAAGGGCTTGAATTAGTGTGGGAGTTGGGTTACAAAGATGGTCAGCAAGGAGATAACACTTTCCACTCATCTTTGGCAATCATTAGTGTAATTAGATCTATAATTGCTAAGAGTTGGAGGGTTAAAGTATAACATACTCTTAGAGAAGGGAATCAAGTAGCTCATTGGTTGGCTAAATATGGTTTTTCGAATACCTCACCTTGAACTATTTAAATTGTTTAGCTATTTCTTTTCTTTTTTTACCCCATTTATCCCTTTCTAAATACAAGACTGTTTGGTTAATTTGGATGAAATTATTAAATTTATTTAAAATAAATTGTAGTTTTCTAAAATTGCGCCTATGGTGATTATGATTCATCATTTATTTTTGATACTTATTATCTCTCAACTTAGTATCTCTCCATTTGCTACTTAATTATCATAAGAGAGATAAATAGTATAATTGATGTATCTTATTTATTGTTATATTGATTCCAAAAAAAAGTTATACATTAATAAGAGTATTTTAGTAAAAAAAATAATTAATGACATGAAAAATTAAAAGAGTCTTATATTAAAGTATAATTTTTTTAAATATATATATGAAAATGTACTAAATGTTAGTTATTATAAGGAATCTTAGTTATATTATATCATTTTCAAATCTTAGTTATTATAAGGAAATGTACTAAATGTTTAAATTTTCTTATTCTTGAGATTTCAAGAGAGATTATGTATTTAATAAATATATATGTTGTAGAAAAACAATAAATATGTATTATAAATTATAAGGGGTCTTAAAATAAGAGTGTTAGGTAAAAGGACATAAATAGAAGTTAAAAAGAAAATTCACTCATAAAAAATTATTTAATTTTAGAGAAACTTAAAATTTATAAAAACTTGTGAATTGATTAAGTGGATATAAATTTAGCAGATAAGAATTTACCTAGAAAAAGAAGTAAAAGTCAAGGATTCTAGATTGTAGCCCACACTTAAAAGTCTTCTGGGATACTGCTACTGGTTTACTTGGTGGGATCTTATTCAACCCTCAGATCACGTGGTTTCTCATCATTCATTCTTTTTTCTTAACAGCGAAATGGTTTTTTCTGTTTCCTCAGAAGATTAATTCTAGCACCAAAATTCGCCAATTAATAATTAATGCCCCCGTTTAATAATTTAATTATGATATATTGCCGCCTACGACTAAGTAATTACTATATTGTATACAGAGATGACACATGTCATATTTGTTTATAATAAAAATCTTAATTCTAAATATATATATATATATATATATATATATATATGAACAAATTTTAATAATACAATAAAGCTAATATTAATCATTACCTTGTAAAATGTCACATCATTAAGAAAGTGCTTCTTCAAAACAACCTTAGGCAGGATCTATATGTGTTTAACATTTAACTGCTCTCCAAGAATTCTAATCCAAACATATCTACCAACAATACTAGTGTAACTCACAACACCCTAGCTTATGTTTTTTTTATAGGATAGTTTTTCAAGTTTTAAAATCATGTAATATACTTGTTCCAAAAATAAATAAATTTTTTGTTTGTGGACCTTGCTATATTGGTAAATTATATACTATACCTTTTTATTTGGCCTAAGATATACCTCTGTAATTGATTTATTTAGACATATGGGGGCCTACTCCCACTCCATCCAAAGAAGGTTGTCGAAATTATATCTCATTTATAGATGCTTATAGTAAACTCACTTGGATCTATTTTTTACACGGCATGTCAGAAGCATTAAGTACATTTACCAACTTCAAACAAATGGTAGAGCTTCAACTTGATACCAAAATCAAGGCCTTGCAAACTAACTCAGGCAAGGAGTATATTCCTCACCAAACATGGTATCATTCACAGATTGGGCTGCCCATATACATATCAACAAAATGGCACAACAGAGAGGAAGCATAGGCACATCACTGAGATGGGCCTTACCTTGCTAAATAATTCCAATCTACCAACAAATTTTTGGCAAGATGTTTTTGCCACGACTATTTTTGTCATCAACAGACTCCCCACCCTAAGTACTAATAACAACTCTCCCTATGAACTCCTTTTGCATGAACCTCTAGATTACAACATTCTAAAAATCCTTTGGATGCCTATGTTATCCCCACCTCAAACTCTACAATAACCATAAAATAGACTACAGATCTGAACCCTGCATTTTTACAGGCTACTCAACTCAACATAGAGGCTGTAAATGTATCTCTTCAACCGGTAGAATTATATTGCAAGTAATGTGAAATTTGATGAGACCACTTACCCCTTCCAGTAGAATACATACTTCTTCACTCCTTACCACCCTACTCATGAACATTCAACCCCACCACATCTCCAATCATCCCTTAAATTCTTCCAAGAACATCTTCACCCATCAATACTCAAATAGATTACACCATACAATCAACTACACCTCCTCAACCTACTTAAATTTAGGACACCTCAGGTCCTATTACACCATCTCCTCCACTTAGACCTCTAAACTCAACCAATAGTCACTCCATGATCACTAGAGCCAAAGCTGGCATATACAAACTCAAAGCCATATGCAACACAGAATGCAATGCTTGAAGAATACAATGCTCTCATAAGGAACAACATTTGGGAACTTGTAACTCTTCCAAAGGATAGAAAAGCTATTGGTAGCAAATGGCTATTAAGATATAAGTACAAATCAGATGGCAACATTTTAAGGCACAAGGCGAAGACTGGTTGCTTAAGGCTTTACCCAACAAGAAGGATTGGACTATAAAGACACTTTCATCCCTGTGGTCAAACTTGTCACCATAAAGGTTGTCCTAGCAGCTGTCATATCAAACAAGTGGCCCATTCATCAAATCGACATAGATAATTCCTTTCTCCATGGTGACTTGTAGGAGGAAATATTCATGAAGCAACCTGTAGGCCTACATCAAGAAACCCCTAACATTGTCTACAAGCTAAAAAAAATCCATTTATAGCCTAAAGCAGTCCCCGCGGGCTTGGTTTCACAAATTTGCATCCATCCTCATCTCATTGGGTTTCCAGCCTACAAAGAGTGACCATTCAATCTTCGTGATGTGATGCACACCAGCACTCTTACAATGTATATCCTTGTATATGTTGATGATATCATCAATACAAGCACCACATAACCAACCATTGACATGATTATACATAAATTATCAAGCAAATTCCCCCTTAAATACCTGGCCCTTTGTGTAACATCCTGGTTAAATTTAATTACCAATTAAGGTTAATTACATAATTAAGATTATTGATTGAATAATAATAATAATAATAATATGTGGCCAGGAAGAATTACGTGTATGCCCTTGGTGGGTGAAATTGGGGTTCGGTTCTCTCTCTCCCTCTCTCCCTCGTGATTCCCACGCTGATGGGATGGGAGAGTAATGGTGATTGATGGCTGATGGGAATGGCATTAAATGTGGATGGACTGTTGATTGAGAGAGAGAGTGGAAGCTGGGCAGAGCCATGATGAAAGGCTTCAGCTTCTCATTTCCCACCCACTCCTTGCTCATTTCTCTTGGGTTCACGGAGAACCACTCTCCATTCTCTCTAAAACTTTCTGAAGCTCCTGCTTCTTCCTCTTCCTTGCTGTCCCTCTTCTCCTTCTACCCGAACACTGTGTAGAACCTCGAGTGGATGTGGGAACAGCGTGGCTGTGAGAGAACCGTGTGGTGCTGAGTGTTTTGGAGGCTAGGATCCTCCCCTGTTCTGCCTAACAGCGTTGGGTGCCTGGAAGTCTGGGAGTCCTCCACTGTTGAGTGAGGACTGGTCTGTTCATGTGTGGGAACAGCCATGGAATCCTCCACTGGACCGAGTGTAAGGACTACGTTGTGCCTTGGAGGCTTGGCATGGAGTGTTTAGTGGTAGATCTGCTCGTGAGGAAGCCGCTGTTGGTCCTTCCAAAGCTGAGAGCAGAGTGCTGTGTGAACAGCTGGAAGCTGGATTGTTCTGTTGAGAACGAGTGACCAAGGAGCAGTTGGTCGGATTTGGAAGCTCGGGGAGCTGCTGGAATCTTCATTCCAGGTAGGGGGGCTAATTTACATTTCAAATGTATGGTTTATGGACGGGTTCCGGGTGGTTTTGCTCTAATGTGTGTATCATGTTTGAAATATGTTGATTGATGTGTTGTGGTGCATGCAACGCCTGGATAGTGTGATATTTATGACCTGTCTAGTGGTTTGGTGGTCCCGTCCATGAGATGTGTGTTGTTAAGCATGTGAATGTTGAATGAATGCATGGAAATGTTGGCTTTTAATGAGATGCCGAGTGAATGCATGTGCTGTGAACCAGTGTGAATATTAAACGCACGTGGTGTGTGAATGCTGTGCTGGTTCTGGTTTGATTCTATGTGAATGTATGATATGTTGTGGCTGTTAATGCCGAGGGGGGTTTTAAATGAAAAGCATGTGATGCTGGTTGCAAATGTTAATGCTGAGTGGATCTCATGAAATAGCATGTGATGCTTATTGTAAATGATAATTCTGAGTGGATGACATTGTGATTGCCGAGTACATGAGATATGGGTCGGTTATGTTAATTCCCGTGTGGGATTTTATATTAAAAAACATGTGATTTGCCAGGTGCATGTGATTGCCGAGTGCATGTATTGTGTTATTGCTATGCCGACCCCTGTTTATGAATAATAATGATAAAATGCATTGGATGCATGTTATTGATATTTGAATGCCGAGTGCATTGGCGTTGGACGCCTGATGAATAAGACCGTATGCATCTGATTCGCCACTGGAAATGCTTGGAGCATATAGCGTTGGACGCTTAATACCGATCGACAATCAGATGAATATGTGTTGAAAATATATTGAAAGACCTCGGGTTGGACTCGAGGCAGTGCCGAGTGCATTAAGCGTTGGACGCTTAAAGACCTTGGGTTGGACTCAAGGCAAGCCTACCGGGTTGGACTCGGGGCTGCCCGTAACACTTCCGTTGTCGCTTGGAGTGACTGTGTTACATGTGAGGGCAAACGGTTTGGTACCTGTAAAACGGCCGAATCAGCTTGGAGCTGAGAAAAGGCTTGGAGCCTATGTTGCAACAATAAAAATTGGTAATAAATAACCGGATCCGAGTGAAATGAATGTGTGCACACTTATAATTGTCAATGAGCTCAATGTGAATTGTTTGGATATGTGGATATGAATTGATTGGGGTGAATTCGATTGGATTAATGCATGTATACTGATATATTTGCCGAGTGCAATGTGATGTTGTGGTTGTGATACATGCTGTGGTGAATAATCTGATGTTATATAGCCATGTACGAATTGATTAATCCCGATTGGAATATATATATATATATATATGTTGATACTGTTGCCGAGTGCAAGATGATAATATGATCATGATATATGTTGGGGTGAATGAAGGGAATTATATAGTCCTGATTGAGTTGAATGAATTCCGATCGGATGTTGTGTGAATATTCATATTGAATGACTGTGTTATTGCTGATTGAGATATGTTATTGTATGGTTGAGGATTCGAAGATTAATCCAAGTCAATAACTGTCATTTAATATGTAAAAGCTCACCCTACTGTGGCTATATTTTTCAGTATATGCAGGTCGGACTAGGAATGGGGAGATGGCCTCAAGTCCGAGTGATTGGTACTCCGATTGCTGAAGTGCACATATAGTATGTATATTGTAAATAGATATGTTAAAGCCTTGGTCGGCTCTCTTGTAATCCGAACGGATTTAATTATATGGGTTGACTATCGGGTTTGTGAACAAGTGTACATTGTATATATATATATATATATATATATATATATATATATATTATATTGTTATGAAGTCACCCGAAATTGTTCATTATGTGGTGTTGGGAGAATAATGCTAAGTTAATGAATTCCGAGTGGAATATTGATGGGAGAGCCGTGTTCGAGTGAAGCTTAGCGTGTGGCCTTTTTTCCGAGTGACGAAGGCATAAGACAGTTCCGAGTATGATGTACTCGAGTGGACTACTTCCGAGGGAAAACTAGTCCATATGATACCGAGTGAAAATATAAGTAAATCTCGAGTGAACCTCTTCCGAGGGAAGAGTAATTGTGATGGATCTGATTGAGGTATTCTAGGAGTCCTCTTCCAAGTGAACGAGGATATATACATAATCTGAGTGGATAAGTATTGAATAAGTCCGAGTGACTTAACTTGGTGAATTCCTCCGAGTGATGAGAGGTCAGAGTAATTCTGATTGGAGTTTGATTGTGGAGACTCCTTTCGATGGAATGAAGGTTATGGTGATCTCTGAGTGAGGAAGATCAAATTATGCCGAGTGCAGAATGGATAATGTATTCCGAGTGAATTGTGGTTGAATTATACCGTGTGGTATTGGATTGGGGAAATACTCCGGGTGAGGGAAGCTTATGGACTCCGAGTGGAGTGTCCGAGGGAATCATTTCCCGAGTGGAGATTATGACGCTTCCGAATGAAGCAAGTGTGTGGGCTTCTTGAATAAACTAAGTATTTGGCTAAGTATGAATTTGCCGAGTCAAGTATGACCCTATGGGGACAGTTCCCGAGTGGACGTGGTCCCGAATCCGAGTGGTGAAATTACCGAGTGAATGGGTTCGCTTCAGCGAATGAGATTTCGCTCCAGCGAGGAAATGGGCTCGCTCAAGCGAAGCAACTTCCGCTGGTCTGTTTGACCGAAGTTGAGTCTTACCAATATGTGGCTGACTCGGTCTTCCTTTTTCTCTGGTCGGTTTTTGCTTTCCCTTGCCTTAGTTGATTTATTTTACCCCGACTACTTGGTGAATTTTGGAAAAAAAAAAATTTTTCCTGGTCTCATTTTGGGTTTTATTAAGTCGGGTTGTTTCATTTTGGTATCAGAGCGGACTTAAAAGGTCCATGGCCAAGGTATGCTTACTGAGTGTAGGCGGTTGTGTGCAATATGACCGGTTGTCATCATTGCTTGTGGTATTCTATTGGAATTGATACATGTTTAATCATGATTTGTGTGATTATATGCCTATGTGTTTGCTGGGGACAGTAGTGAGAGATACTACTGTTGATATGTTGATTTGGGGGTAGAGATTTGTTACTACCCTGGTTCGGTTATTCACGAAATACTTGAGGTATATCTAAGCCTGGGTCGGCTGAGGGGGAATAGACCGATAGATGTTGAACTGTATTGGTTGATTCGGCCTCTTGTGTAGGCCATGCTAGTGACTTCTAGCCGAGGCATGCTTGTTGAATGGATTAGAACTCACATATTTGAGTTGATTAAGTGAATGATAATGAAGGAATTCCCTAGTGCGGTGTTTTAGAATTCAAGTGATTGGCTGTGCCATTTGTAAGAGATCATCCTTGGGACGAGAACCCTGTATGATGTATATGGTATGAGTGATGTGTTGCAGTTTCCTAAGTTGGAAATCTGGGTATGTGATAGGTGATTAAATGTAAAATCTGATGTATGTTAGATTGGGGTAGTGTCTCGGTTTCTGGTGTGTGAAAACCGAGTGAATGATTGGTTGATGTTTGACCACTAGGTCTGGTGACCCAGTTGATTGGGCATGATCATGTATGATCGGATATTATTGAGATGGATACATGAGAGATTAAGAAACTGGGTGAGAAATTGATGTAATTGGATACCAACTCAAGTGTGGATCAAGATTGTGATAGTGATTCATACAACAAAATTTCTAAGAGTAATAACATAAAGCTAATGGCAAGTAAGAACTCACCACAAGTAGAAAAAAGAGTTATAGTAGACAAAATGAAAAACTCACCACTCGTAAAAATTCATCCCATGAATATATTGCCAACCCAAAACTTTCAACTACTTGCTTTTGTTCTTTATGGGGTAACCTTCCCAAAACTCACAATTGCTGTTACAAAGACATGAAAGTGAATGCTACTTTCTAATGTATATTGGGAAAGAAAGGAGGGAATCAACAAAACTTACTCTTTAGATTCGGCAAGGTCTTCAGTAGCTGAAAAGTTTCAAAAACAAATATACGATTAAGATTGACTGTTAACGAAAATTGTACATGATTCTCTAATCCTTTCAAACAAAAAACTGCTAGAAAGAAGAACATTTCAATAGGCAAACCTCAGGTATCTTATTTTCTCCTGCAAATGTAATTGAGACCTCTGCATGGCGTATAATAAATTCTATGGCCCCAGCACCTACGGCATATGGTTGAGAGTGTCAAAGCAAATGAAAAATAAAACTATCAAAAAAGGTAATTTTGTACATAACACAGTTAAGTTTTTTAAGACTTCATCAGTTGGTGAACTTATTTATTTGTCTGTATGAGTTACAAAAAAAAGAGAGAAAAAAACCCGTGAACATAATTTTGTAACTTTTCACACAACATCAAATCCTTTTGGGATATTATTTCTTAATAGTAAAAAACCTTGTGTAGTGTGTACAATATATTTGTAAAGCAATTTTTTATTGCAATTGAGTATAATAATCACCACGGTCTAGAAACATGCAAAAGAATCAGTTCACATAGCCAAGGTATCATATAAAGGAACGGAACAAAGTCCATGAGCATTGCAGGCCTGCAATTATTCGGAAACATGTTAAAAGTCATTGAATGAAAGATGCTCGCTCAGAAATATTATTGTAGGTGATCAGGGATACCTACTACTGATACAACACGAGCATAGAACAACAAATAAAAGAAGTTTCAATGTAGAGACGCCTTAGTCTCCTTTAATCTCAATAAGGAGTTAAGGACTATAATAGCCAATTACCAAAGAAACAATACAGTAGACATTGAAATAAAAATCAACACCTAGCACAAAAGACAGGCAAACATCAACCTATAAATATGATAGAAACCTCCAACGAAGAGAGAAAAATTAAGACGGAAAACACTCGAAGACAACAAAGAGGAAAGTGATTTGAAAGAAAAATTACCTCCATGATCATTATCCACTCGGCACTATTGGCACCATAAATACCACATTTTACACCCTGCTAACCAGCAATATACCAATTAAGTTCTAAGCAACAGTTACGAAAAATTATCCGCAAAAATGAAACATCAAAATCATAAACAGAAAGGACCCAATATGCAAACTTAGGTACAAAGGAAAATGTGTCAAAGAACCAAGCATTTGAACTCACATGACCAAGTTTCTGATTCACTACCGGGTACCGAGATATTCATTCATGCACGTGCATATAGGGATAAAATCAAGAATTTCGGAATAACATGTTAAAGAAGATAATTAATATAACATGACATTCAAATTATGCAAATTACCCATCAACGTTATTTTGCAAATAATGAACAGGTGAAAAACCCAACATCTACAGTGAATATCCAAGAATTTCGGAGTAACATTTAAAGAAGATAATACTACTGAAACAATTATTGGTAAGAAAGAAATGGTTGACATACTTCTCCATAACCACAGCTGCGGATGGAATTCCCAACTTTTACCACCCGGTCATATACTTGTTTGTAAGTTAGCCATTTGTACTTGCTAGGCTATAAATAAATAGTAATAACATTATTAAGTCATCCAAAAGCCACAAGTGATCACGAAACAGTAAGAAAATTTCCTGAAAACGCGACGTTACTGGTAGGACCCTCCCTTCCACAGTTTCTCTAGTACCAAGTATCGGATTCGATGGGTATTTCTCAACAGACATTCTGTATAAGATGCACCATGCATTGAGAACTGAATTAACCAATATTTTATCAATACGAGTCCTAAGTTCTTTGAACATTAAAGAAAATCAGGATTATCATGTTACTCTTATCTTATTTTGATTGTTGTAACTGCGGAATTTTTTATTTTCATATTAAAGTTAATTTTTTAAAAAACTTAAATAATAATTAAAAGATTAAAAAACTAATACTTACAAAATATAAATAGAAAATGACAAATTATAAGATTATTTAATGAAAAAGTTATATAAACAACTTGGACGTTAAAATATTAAATACATATACGTATTTCTAATTAACTGATTGGAAAAATCATGTTATTATTTCTCTTATTTAAAGTTTTAAAGTATTAATAAAAATATTTTTTTAGTAATACTTTGAGAGATAATATATATTTTAATAAATAAAGGGTAAATAAAAGAATTTGTTACATCATTAAAATTAAATGATTGTATTTTATGGTTTGTATAATTTTTTTCTTTAGAGCGTCAAATAAAAATAAACATAATATAATAATAATTCTAAAATTTTTATTTTAAAAAAAATTTAGGGTGCTAAGCAAATGCTAACAAAAGAATTTACCTATTGGTGAAGATATAACTTACTCCTTAACCTCACCCTAATTATTAATATTGTATCTAGGTTTCAATGTTATGTTATACATAAAAATCTTATGGGTTAGGTCAGGTTAAACAAATTAGGAGAGTTAGATAAAATAAATATTATATCAACCATATATTTGTTACGTCAAAAGAGTATGATAGTGAGTTTTTATAAGCCGGACTTAAAAAACTCACTTCCATTTGGACCTCTACTTTATATATTCAAAATTGTTTCAAATGTCCTACATGGGCTATAAACTTTGAAGTGTTACCTGTATTTTTGTTTATGAAAATAGAAAACAGAAGAGATCAATAACAATGATTGGTAAGTGGGTGACGCCTTGTTCATGAAGTGTTAGTAAGGTAGTGATAGGAAGAGCATAATCTGCTTTGGTTTGTTTTCTTGTTAAGGATGACTTTGTTTGGCTTCTTTGGGTTAATGACCACATTGGTTAACCTTAGGAGGGATAGCCTAACTCCTCTACCTCGTGATAAGACCACACTGGATGTTGAATTGGCCGATATGCAAGAGGTATTCTAACTCTCTTGCGACCGGTCTTAAATCTCTATCACCCCTTTTTTACATTGGTTCTGTAGGAATTTGATATTGTGTTACATAAGCTCACACTGTGCCTTCTACTAAGAGTTTAGGGTCTTCTAAACGTTGGCTCAGAGACAAGTGATGGTGGTACCTACAAAAACTCTTTGATACTTAAGTTAGTAAAGATTTCAAAGACACTAGAGCATTATAAAGACTCTTGATTTGACGTTTTAAACGACCAGACTGCTTTTTCAAGCAAATTGCAACCATTGCTTAGAGATTTTAATTGATTGGCAGACTTTTGATCGGGATCCACTCAGTAAGCATACCGGCAACACTGACAATCGGTCTAAGCTATCTTTCTGGATCTGCATCTTTCGCCCTTGCCTATCTTTCCTTAGTATAGGGGCCGGTAGGCATAAAGCTATTTTCCCTGTAAGTATTCATGAGTAAGGTAACCAAGAGGGAGTTCGAATATTCCTTGAGATATTCAATATTAAAATAAAAAATTTGTTAAATAGTCTGTCATCTAGATTAAATTTGTTTTTATGTTAAATGTTTAACACCCTTTTTCAAAATTACTTTTGTTGATTTACAGTCCACTCTAATTTAAAAAAAATTGATTTAGAAGAACATATTGGAATTTTGAAATGCAAAAAACAATAGCTAAAACTTCATTTTTAATGATGAAATAATTTTGTTGTGTAAGATTCTAATATTTTAAACTATAAGCAATAATTTGTTCTTTATTATTAGTCATTTGCTTAAGAATATCATCATAACCTATGTCAGAAGCATTTGTTTCAATAATTTTGAAAGCTTGGGGATATGGAAGATAAAGTCATGAAAGATCATTTATCTGGAGTTTGATTTGTTTGATAACATGTATACGGACATCAGTCTAAGGTGGAAAATTTGTCATGAGCATCTCATGCAAGGGCTTAATTATACTCCCTCTCTTACCTTTTATAAGCCCATAGTTTCAAAGGCACGCAGTTTTAAGAGAGTAATTATTGTTTTGATTTTATAAAAAAAATAGTTTTATCTTTCTAAGTACACCCTCATTTAAATTAAACTTCATCATCCTATATTAATTGTATAAGTTTAAAGTATTAAATTCTTAAGGGTAAATTAGAAAAAAAATACAATAAATACTTTTTTGTAAGGGCTTATAAAAAGTAGCACCACTTTCTTTTTTGTTTTAAGAACTTATAAAAAGTAAAAGAGGGAATATTATTTAAATGAGACAAGAAGTGAGTGGAGACAACTTAAGAATCTTTGTAATTAGGTTTGGTCAATAATTTGATTTGGAAATTTATCCTCAACTTCAATGTATACTATATCTAAAGAATTTAACTTTGGCTTGGAATAACTCTATTTTTGTTTCTTAAATTATCAACTCATTTCTTCTAACAATTTCAACAAAGATAGTAACACGTTTGAAGTGTTAATCAATCATTTGAGAAAATACCAACACATACATATAATAGTAAATTTTGAATATGGGTTGAAAATTTCATTCATATCCTTTAAAATTTTGAAAGAACGTTTAAAATTCTCAAGAAAATGACATAATATTCTACTTGTATTGCCCAAAAGGAATAGTAAACCGTCACTATTCTTAACTTTATTCTGAACATATTTTGACTTAGTGAAGATGATTAAGAAGTTTTTTTTAGGGGAATTGGGTAGCGTGCGGGAGGTTTGTAGTTTATTTGCTTCGTCATTAACATGAATAGAACCATCAACTTCTACTTTTCCGTCAAAAAATCTTTAATCTTTGGCGTAATTCAAATTCATTCATTTAAATTTGTCTAGCTTTAGTGGTATCAAAATCATTTTTATAAGGAAGGTGAGAGAATTCTTTTCTCGATTAAATAAAATATTAATTTTTAATTTATTTCAAGATTGCTCCAAGCGAACTTAAAGGAAATTTAAAGAGTTTTTTTTAGTGAAATTGGAAACAAATTGTTTTATTTAATTGATTGTTATTATCTATTTTATTTAATTATTAACTATCATAATTAATTCACATTTTAATATCATGATAATATATTCATTTTGACTATTAAAATAATTTAATTAATTGACCCCTTCGTCAAAAGGTAAATCCTTAACTGATAATATGAATATTTTAGTTGTTACAAAATTTTAATCTTAATGTTAAATGTGATATAAAAACTCACCAAAAGAATACAAAAAAATATATTAAAATTGAAACTACAAGTACAAAACTAATAAAATTATTATTATATTAAAAAAATAATATAAAAAAGCAAACTATTTATATGATCACACTTTAATATTGAATATTCATACTATATTAATAGGTTTCAAATAAAGACTTTATTTTAAAAACTAATTTATTTAAAATCTATATAATGTTTTTATTATTTTATTTAAAATACGCTTCATATTAAGTAATTTTTTTAAAAAAAAAATCTGTAGAACTCGATTACACATCTATAATATCTGACTTACGTGAATAAAATAGTTTTATTTATATCAAAAGATTCTCATAAACGATTCATACAATTTTATTTCCAAAAAATAGCTTACTTTTAAATTTTGATATACAAAACTAGAAAAGAGCTTTCCCCTACAAAATATTGAAGCTAAATGCTTTCAAATTAATATGCTTATGCTAACACTACAACACAACTCATTCACTAATATCAGCCTAATGAAAAGAATAATTGGGTAATCATCTTAATAATAAGGATCTGAGTAATCATCTTACGGTCAGAGAGTCAAACCTCAGATTTTACTCTCATAAACAAAAACAAAAACACAACACAACACAACTTAAGCTGAGAAGCAATTAGATCGACATGAAAAATTAAAAGAGAAAAAAAAGACTAAGTTATACTTGTGAATAAAACAAAGTAAATGGGTTTAATAGGTGGGATCAAGTTGAGTTGTTTAGCTGAATGACTATGACACTGATGTTGTCTTTGCTTCCTCTGGCCATAGCCAACTCAGCCAACAGTGCTGCTGCCTCTGTTGCATTACTAATAATGGAATCTTCTTTTAAAGTCCTCCTCATTTGGCCATGGAGGCAAGCTCTTACCACTTCACAAACAAACTTGTTAGATACCACATCCCATAGCCCATCACTTGCTACCACAATAAACTCATCTGATTCTGTTCTTGAGTAAACTTTTGTCTCTGGTTGACTAGTCACAAATGGTTTCATGTTGTGATCCCCTGCAATCCACAAATTAACCTCCATGTTACCTTCTTAAAGGAATATATATATGTAAAAGTGACCATCTCTTCATAATTTAATTGGACACTTTTTAAGGGCATGTTAGGTTCATGTTTTTATTTTTAATTATGAAACTGTTAATTCTGTTTCATGTTTTTTAAATTTTGTTGGAAAAAATTAAAAAAAAAATTACTTTTAGTGTTTCTAATACAAAATTTTTAAAGTCAGAAACATACATGAAGACACTACAAAATAAAACAGAAAATGAACATATTAAAAATTTAAGAACAGAAAACTTGATGATCAGTGTGTAACTAAAACCTAAAACAAGAAATAAAAACAAATGAAGAAATTAAACTCTTCAATTTGGACATAGTCTTCAATTACATAAATTGACCACCTCTTCAGAATATAATTTACATAAGACAAATCAAATAATTTCAAAAATATGTTGTGTTATATATTTCATCTAAAAAAATGTTCTTAAAAAGGGAAGTTTTTATAGTTGCATCATTCTTCATATTAATAGATAAATATATATGTATTTAAATCCAGTCTATCTTACTATTAGTCACATGCATGACTCCTATTCAACAAGTAAAATTTGGAGACAGATGAACATGATTTTTTTGAAGTCCAATTTCTTAACTTATAGAAGATTATCACATCACAAGTTATGAGGAAAAGTGAGTACCTATGGATCTGGAAGTAGCAAGTACTCCCAAAACACGATTCCCATTCCAATTAATGACTCTCCCACCAGCTGCTTCTATCCTTTCTTGTTCATCTGGACGATCAGGCTGATACCATACATTCAACCAAAATACACAAACAAACAACAAATTCCCGTGTTACGTTTACCCCAAACTATTCACTTACTTGCTCCACATGCAACAATTCCATAACTAAATTATAACGATTCTTCTTAATTACCCAAAAAAAATAAACCATAAAAATTAAGATTAATGTAGTATCTACAATTTCTATTAAAACTATTTTCTTTAATTTCTTATCATGTAAAAACTAAAAATGGTTTTATTAAAAATTATGTTATATTGGCCTTAAATTTTTCAAACATAATTTTTAATAAGGACTTTCCATTTTTTATTATAAACATATTAAAAAACAACAATAATAACAATTAATATTCCATAACCAACAGTTCATCACCTTATGATCACGTGAAAGTGGCACAGCTACACCGCCACGACACAACACCGCTCTCGAGTCCCCACAATTCGCCACCACGATCTCCTCCTTCCCCACCACAACCACCGTCGCCGTCGAACCCACAGTGTTCCCACCCTCACCACCAGCAACTTCAATTTCACGGTCCATCTTGATGAAACCCGAATACATCACCTTACACCAATCGAAGCCCTTCTCGGTGTTAATCTCACCCACCTCCTCCGCCAACAACAAGTGCAACCTATCACGGCACGAGTTCGCCACCATGGTCCCACCATGACCGTCATAAACGCCATAAAAATCGTAGCCGCCATCAGCCGCCACAAAACCGGGAACCACGGCGACGGCGTCCTCCATGACCCGCCGGCGACCTATGACGGATATGAAACCGTGCGATGCAGAGGCGGCGATGTTGAATCCCAAGGTGGGGACCACAGCGACTTCACACGGTCGCTTACGCTTCCTTCGGTAATCATCGTAGCGTCGCTCAATTTCAATTTCTTTGGATTTGGTGTTATCGGCGGCGGTTTCGGGTGAAGGCATCTCAGCGGGTGGTGATTTTATGAGAGTTAACGCTTCTAACACTGAAGCTTCAATTTCTTTGGATTTGGTGTGGTCGGTAGTAGTTTCTGCGGTATGCATCTTAACTATGTTGTGCATTTGTTTTAGTTTCAAGTATATGGGAATCTGTAGTCACGAAGTGTTTCCATTGTTGTGAGCATAACACTAACACCGCCAGCGACGGGAGGAAACTAAACAGAGGTTTTTGTGTAGCATGACACGGAGCAAGTGGTTGAATGCATTCCGGAGAGGAATGAAATCTCAAGGGTACACGTGTCTTTAGAAGTTGGATTATACGAACAAAACGTGGATGGCTCTGATTTCTTTCTTTCATACGTGGCGTTCTCTTCGTAAAATGAAATCAAACCACACAATTTTTCACTTTTTTTAAGGGATTTAAACTTTAAGTTTATTACGCCAAATTTGCTGCTTAAGGATAAATTAGATATAAAATTCCTGCTCTATGACTTCTTTTTTGTTTTTACAATTCACTTCATTTTTCAATCATTTGATTTTTAAAATTAATGAGTTTGAAAGAGTTTATAATTAATTTGGAATTCTTATAAGTTGTTTTATTTATTTATTTTGAGAAGTTATTTGGTGTGATTTATTAAAAATATATTATTTTTAACTTATTTTAATAAATTTTGTAATTAAATTCTAATGTAAGCTCTCATTTAAAAATAATTTATTTTATAAATTGTTAATTAAGTTATATATTTAAACACATGCTCAATGATGTTTCTATTTTTCTTTTGTATTCTTTCAATTGAAGATGTTTTTGTGTGTGTGTCTATATATATATATATGTATATGTATGTATGTATATTATTTTTATTTTTCAACTGTACAACTATATATAGATCGTCATAATTAAAAAAATTTCAAAATCGTGTGATCACTTAAAAAGTCATATGATCAATATATTTTAATATTAATCATCCATGATAAGATATAACGGTTCATATTTATTCATCTCACTTTCACATAAAAAAAATTTCATTATTTTTTACAAATAAATTTGAAAAATGAAAATGAACAGACTATGTCAATTTTCACAAAAACATTGTCAATAGGAGAAAGAGTGTCTTATAAGAAAGTATTTTGGCTAACACATTTATTTACAAAATTTTACATATTCAGTATTTATCTAATAGATTTATTGTTCACCTTAATCCCAATCTTCCTCTTTTCACCACATTTAAGTTTTACTTTTCACATGGAAAAACACTACTTGGATTCTACTCCTTGCACACATCTAACTTTTCAACTTGAAAAGTATAGTAAAGAATACCTTCTTAAAAGTGATTATTTTGTTGATAATTGAATTGGTACACAGTTTTGAGTTTGTATCCATACACGTTCAGTACACACCAGGTATGTACCGGAAGCCTTACCAAAAAAATTAGATACGTGATGAGTATTTTATAGGTATTTTTGGTATCCATAAAACTATTCTTTGGGTACCCACAAAACTACATCCCTTTGGTCCTATTCAAAAAAAAAATTAAGACCTTTTATAAAACTAGAAACTAAAAAGAAAGGAATGGATCCTTCTAAACCCTAGTGGATGAGTCTCTCTTCTCTCCCTCCCGATGACGCCGTCGCACCGTATAATCACTGCAACCACCATATGCACGTCATGTCTCTTGAAGTTCGACACTCAACTTTATTTTTCTCCTGTTGTGCGCTAGTTCGAAACTCCACTTTAGTCCTTAATGTTGTTTTTTTGTGGTATTCTATTTTATTTTTCATTTTTTCTCTAAGGTTTTTTTTTGTTGCCTAGTATTCATTATTAAAATTTATTTCCTAATAAATGCTTGTTTAACAATAAATATTTATTTATACGTATAAATACTTGATAATTTTGTATATAAAGGATGCATTATATGAGAAAGGTTCTCTAATGTGAGAGTAAGAGTAAGGAGCGAATCTAGACAATATAACCATATAATGAATGATTGTGATTAATTATATGAGTTTTTGAAAAAAAATCATGTAACCTCTTAAGTGGTGCTTTTGAAAACCTTTAATCTCAATCATTCATGTATAACTATACGGTTCAGATTTATTCCTTTCATTGTGTCATATGAAAACCCTTTTAATAAGATACATTTTTTTATGTATATTTTATTCTATATTTTAAAAAATTATATGTAGAAAATGACACTTGATTTTGAAAAAAAGATGGGAACAAGATGGTTCTAGTTCATCGAAGCAGGCGATGGGATTAGATTAATAGAATCAATATTGAAGATTTGAAGAGAGAGCTTTGAAAGAAGAAGCAATTGGGATGCTCGTGGGCGGCAAAGCAAAATATCAGCAGCTTTGAACGTGATCAACTCCTCATTCTCACCCTAATTCTGTAACTAACACTGTTCATGGAAATTATAAATTTATAATCAACCTAAAATATTCCTATTTTTAACTACCGGCATTTCAGCATTTGAAACTATTTTTTTATATTTAATTATGCACATAGATTCAAAATACTAATAACTATTTTTTAATGATACCCAGAAAATATATTAAATAAAAAATATAATATAATTTAATAGGTATATGTTATACAAGGAATTTTAATATGTAATGGAAATAAAATGATTGTATTTATTGGTTTGAGATTTTTTTTCGATTGACAATTAAATTGGAATTGGGTAATATTAAATATTTTTAAATTATTTAAAAAATTATCTAATTTGTGTAACAGTGTACAAAATAAAAAATTAAAAAAGAGGAAATTAATGAAAATGCATTACTATATTATTTTCTAGATAAGTTTAATACAATTATATATATATATATATATAGTTTTTTATCTTGTTTAATGTTGTATAAATTAGATAAATCCTTATTAAAATTAATATATATATATATACATTAAGTATTTTTATATGAAAATAACAATTTTTAAAAAAATTATAATGTATACGCACCATAAAAGATGTTCATATAATATTTGCAAGTTACTTATATTTTTCGAGGTTTTGCATGCATTGAAAGATAAAAAAAAATTAACTTTAATCATAGAAAAACATTAAAAAATACTTAAAAATTATATTTTAAGTTTCATTTGAGTCTTGTAAACTAATTAGGTTTAAAAGTACTGGCACATATAAGTACAGATTATCCAGCAAGCAGATTACTGATTAGCATGAACATGTATATGTTATATACCTGAAGGTACTTCGTTTTTTGAAAAATTATTCTGATAGGATAGAAGGTTTGTTTTAAGGTATAATTTTATATTTTAAGGAAAGATATTTTCACGAATAATACAATTATGAATATTATTTTTGGGTAGTTTTAAAATTATATTTAGTTATATTTAATATATCATGGAGTGTTTTTTAAAATTCAAATAATAAGATAGAAAGAATGAGAAAAAAATAAGAATTGTAATTAAAAAGAATATTTTTTTTTTATTCTTGTGAGAATTTTACATTCGTCCTCATACTCTTAGGACAAAAGATTAGCGGAGCATGTGATTATGTTTTAGCTGAGAATAAATTGCACTCGAAAATAAAATTTGATAATCACGTAATAACAAACATGATACACATTCCCAGTGAAATATAATGCCCCGATGATTTTATATTCATAAATTATTTTCTAAAAAATTGAGTTATCAAACTTGTGAATATAAGCTCAAATATATAAATATACATGAAAATATCTAATTATTTTCTGAATATATATATATATATATATATATGAAAATTTTTAAGATGACGTCCAATATTTTTCTTTAAGTACGATTAATTTTTGTAAGTCTAAACTTTTTAAATAAGTAATTTAGAAGTTGAAATTTTGGGGTAGCTTGAGAGTATTGGGAAAGCCCTGCTAGAAAACTTATTGTTTGGTTTAAAATTGTATAAGTTTGGTTGGGTAAAATAGATTTTGGAAAAAATGGTTGAGTAAAATTAGTTTTGGTAAATATAATTTATGTTTGGATATGTTAGTGTAAAAGATGATCGAGAAATATTGATTTGTGTTTAATAAACATAATAGTATTTAGTAAATTTGGTGAGATAAATTAAAGTTTACATGTTAAATTACCAAAATGGGTTTTGATATAAAAAAATTTCATTACTTTTATAAAAGTTTCCACTATTCAATAAATATTATGATATCCTATCGTATTTAATATAATTTTTAAAATTATAATCTATTCTAAAATTAAAATTCTAACAAAAAAGTTTAAAACTAAAGTAAGAAAGTAATTGATGGTATATACATTTAAATCAAAATGATAATGAAAATAAGAAGTAAAGGATTATTGAAAGCTTTTCATCACATCGCATATATTGTAGAGTCAAGCTTTTGTACAAGGGTATTATGAAAATTTGAACCAATTAAAATTTGATTCTTGTTCAAGATTATTGACATTTTTACTTCTTATTTTTATGTCTTAAGATTCATTCTTTAGGTTATATTTAACTTTCTACAAGGTCTTTTTAAGTGATTTTTAAGGAAAAATTACATCTCAACATGAGGATTCACCTCGTTTTGGTCTTATTATATTTGGAGCTTTGTAGCTTGAGATATAGTTATGTGGTTACAAAATGCGATTTTAGGTGTTTTGTACATTTTGTTTACTCTAGATAAATCTGTTCCAAATTCCAATAAGGGAATTAACATCATTTTGCCATTTAGTGCTTCTAGTTCTAAAATGATAACGTCTAATTCTAATATCATTCAACCTATAAGAAGTAAAAGGCAATGAAAAAACTAGTTTTGGACCAGAATTTATAACTACTTTTCTTAGTGAGACTAAGGATGTTGACATTTTATATTTTATTGATATATATTGGAAAAAGATCCTAAAATATACAATGGGAAAATAAGTTCATTTGATGCATCTTTTTGGAAATAAGCTATAAAATATAAAATAGATTTAATAATGAGTAATCATATATGAGAACTTGTTGATTTCCTAGCAAACCTATAGCTAGTAAGGGTTTTTCTAAAGAGAAGGATAAGACCTAGTGGGTAAATTAAAAAATTTAAAGCAAAATTGGTAGTTAAAGGTTTTGCTCAAAAATATAAAATAGACTCTTTTTTGTACTTTATCATCAATCACTAAGATTCATTCATCAAATAGATGTAAAATCAACATTTTTTAAATGGTGATTTGAATGAGAAAATATAGATGAAACAACTAGAAGGTGGTGTTGTTACTAACCAAGAACACAAAGTTTTCAAACTTCAAAAATCCTTGTATGGTTTGAAACAAATACTAAAATAATGGTATGAAGAGTTTAACCATCCTCTAATTGAACATGATTTTATTGAAAATTATTCTTATGTGTATACACGAAACTGTTTGAATATGGTTAGGGATAATATGCTTGTATGTAGATGATATGTTGATTTTTAGACAAATTTAGATGTAATTAACCAAACAAAATCATTTTTATATTCCAAATTTAAAATGGGAGATTGGAGAAATCGTTTTTATATTGGGAATAAAGATAAAGAAAACAAAAAATGATTTTTCTAAATCAATCACACTAAGTTGAAAAACTTCTAAAAAGTTTTAACGATTTTTATGCTATACTTGTTAGAACTCCTTTTTAATGTTGGTCTGTGTTTAAAAAGGAATAATGGTGATAATGTGTTTCAATCCAAATATGTGAAAATTATTGGAAGTGTTATGTATTGAATGAATTATATTACATCAGATATTACATATGTTATAAGTAGATTGAGTTATTATCATAATCCGAATGATGAATATTAGAATATTTTGCATTGTCTGTCGAAAAGTACCAGAAGTGTTATGTTCTCTCCCTCTTGTTCTGGTTCCTCTCTAGGTAGTGTTGTTAAGTTTCCAACACACAAGATTTTAGAGTGTAGTGACTCCTATGTGTCTAAACCCTTAGGGAGTAATATCGATGTTCAATTACACCAAATGTTTACCGAAATTTTACTTTCAAGACAATGACTCATATCTATGGCGCAACTTTCCCATTTCAAATCTATCAATAATTTATAAATTGCTCCATAATTTTGACTTTTTCAAAAAATTAAACAATCACATGTAGTATGCGGTTAGCTACGTAATTTAATTAATAATTTATGTAATAAGTTGTTTTTAAATCAAATTTTATACTATAAATTTAGTCACAAAACTTATTAAAATAAATTTAAAATAACTTATTTTAATAAGCTACATAAAGTAACTTAATAAAATAAATCAAAAATAACTTGCAAAAATTACAAGTTATTTCCATAAGTTTTCTATATATACATAATGTGTTAAAAAATGTTCTTATCATCTAAAATTTCACTGATTTCATTAAAATGTTGTCCTTCATCCTCTCTCTTTTCCTATTTCTTAAAGTTTTATTGATAAAATAGTATATATCATGGATTTTGTTTGGTAGAAAAAAAATGAATACCTAAAGAAGAAGCTCAAAATCCTTTAGGATTACATTTAAAACTTCAGAAAGAAGAGATCGTCAATCTATATAATCAGAATTGATCACAAGACCCAGATCAACAGGTTTGTTAGCACCTTTGTACCTTTGTTGGCTTCCCTAAAGACCTAACTAAACAGTGTCCAAGTTTCGATTATCATTTTAAATATACAGTAACTTAAAACCCATTCATGTGAGATGCTTAATATTACTTATCACTAATCGTGATTGAGAGTGAACCTTATATTACACCTTTACTGAAAAAAGCACAGTGGAAGTGATCTGTTAGGATAAGTGATCAGTATATGATTGCAGCTGTCAATGCCCATATGGTTTTCTTTTAAAATTTTCATGGAAGATTAATACAGTTAATATTTAATACTCACATTCACATTTTTCAATTTTCATTTTCTCTCGTTTACTGTAATTCTAAACAATTCTTTTTGGTATGGAGTTTTATATAATAACCGTGTTGTCTAAGGGATATATCAAATGATTTCTTTTTTAAAGTTTCAAATAAATTGATTCAATCACATTTTTCTTTTGCGAAGCATTATCTCAGATTACTCTGCCGCGAGACTCTATGTTAAAACTTAAAAGTTCGATGTCTTGCTTTCATGGATGAGGAAATTTTAAAAGCTTACCCAACATTTATTTTTCAAGGTTAGTTTAGTCGTATTTTTCATATTTATTTTGAGATACAAAATTCCTAATAAAACTTTTTAAGCACTTTTAAGTTTTCCTTTTCTTTCAAAAGGAATCAAAAACAAGTCACTCGAGGGAGCTTACAAGAGCTTATCCTCTACTCAACAAAGTAAACTAGACCCTTTTATACTACTTTTAAGCTTTAAAATATCACCTTCAATAAATAATATAATTTATTTACTGATCCGGTCCTAACACCGGCCCCCAAGAGCATGGCTTTAATGCTTTGCCAGGTCAGCATTTCGAACGAAGTAAGTACGCTTCAAATACGGAGTATATACTCCGCCTAGGCATGTCATTCCGCTTAGGTATGACACTCCGCCTAGGCATGTTACCCTGCCAAGGGTCATCACTCCGCCTAGGCATGTCACTCCGCCAGAATGCATATTACTCCGCCAAGTCATAGGCTCAACACAGGCGGAATACTGAATTCCCCATACTGTGCAGCAAGCCCATACTCACAACCCCGGCACGAGGTTGACTCTGTCTTGAGTGGTTAATAATGGGAATCACGCTGTCACGCATAAAGGGGAATAACAATAAAATAATAAAGCATTCACGCTTCCCAAGTAAGTGGAAATACCTACTACACTAACGGTGCCCGTGAACAACACAGGGACCCACTGTCTTTCTTGCTTTATGCTAGAAAACAAGGAACGGGCCCTACCAATAATGGAGCACCAGTGACAGGTATATAAACCTCAGCAAAAAGGTATACAGGGGCTCTCTCCCCATTTCTGAACCTTACTCTCTCTCTTACTTGCATAATTCTCTCTGACTGTCTTTCTAAGTCTTATAGTATTCTGAAATACTGACTTGAGCGTCGAAGAACGATTGCAGGTACCACCCCCAGTCGGGTCAAGACTAAGAGGACTCCTCCAGGCGGACTGGGACACCGCCCAATGTATACTGCACTCCGTGTCAAGGCATAGGAGGCAATTCCAGGCGGACTACCACATCGCCGCAGTGCGAGTTATACTCCACCCCAGTATGGTTCAGACTCCGCCTCATCATACGAAGACACTCTACATCATCAGATTGAGCTGTCTCAGGATCATAACTTTACACCCCCCGTAAAGGACGGATCATTGGCACGCCCAGTGGGACACGTTAAAGTTATTCCCACCTCTCGTTTAAGAAGTCTGGTCTCTTATTATGAAAGGCAATGGGAGAAACCAACCAGATGGGCACGTGAAAGACATCACTGCCCAGAAACAACCAGTGAACAGGCACTTAGCTCTCGAGTCGCCTGTGGAAAGTTCAAGAAGAGTGGTGCAGGTTTCAGCACCAAGGAACTGATGGAATTGAAACGCGAAAGAAAGAGCGTGGAGGAGAGAGCCATGTCTCTGATCAAGGGGACACATCACACAACCGAGGGAGAAAAATCCTCTACCCCCCAGCATTCAAATATCCCACATTTGAAGGGAAGCCATGTGCCTGGGGGCAGATGAAGATGTCATGTGCAGGATGTTCCCTCGGATTCTTGTTGATAATGCCCTTAACTGATTCAGGAAGCTACCATCAGGTTCCATTAACTCATGGGAAGGAATGGCAACAGCGTCTGTTGACCACTTTGTCATCTCCAATGATACTCCCAGAACATCTCATACCTTGGCTCAGATTAGACAGGGGGAGCATGAAACTCTCAAGGACTTCTTGAAGGGGTTTCACAAGGAAGCAGCTGCTGTTCCAAACTTAGCAGAAGCACTTCAATTGCACATAGCAATAGAAGCTTTGCAACCAAGCTCTGCTGTTGCCATGTCATTGGCAAAGAATCCTCCAGTGAATTTTGAAGAATTCAAGAGGAAAGCATCCAAGTATGTAAGCATTGAAATGCGCTTGGAAGCAACAGCGGCAAGAGAGAAATCCCCAACGTTACAATGGAGTGATAAGAGCAGATCCAGATCAGGTTTTTACCAAGAAGGTCTCATGAGTCATAACCTCGACTCATCTCTCTTTCTCTCTTTTGTAATTCATAGTTAATGAAATACTCTAACTGATTCACCCATTGTCTTCATGATTTTATTTGATGCACAACACTGTTGTGACAAGATACTTTCAGGACGGATGATCCTAACAATGTATCCGTTGTTAGCGATGAACCTCTTCGAAGGTACAACTGGGTGAATCACCCCATTCGAAGATCGGTGAATGGGTAAAATCCAACACCGGATGAAGAAAAACGGTGAATGGGTAAAATCCAACACCGGGTGAAGAAAATGGTGAATGGGTAAAATCCAACACCGGTTAAAGCCTGGGCGTAGTAAGCTGGTTCTTCCGTAAAGCCACACTGAACCCCAGGTAATAAAGACCTTTTATTCTGCAGGTCGAAGACTCAATTCCCCAGGACGGATGCCCTCAATCACATATTCTGTGAGTTGACAAGGTAACTCCTGGCACGGACAATTCCCATCATCATCCTTATGATGGAAGCTTTTGAAAATTGAGAAGCATTCGCACAATCCGTACTCCTACGATTGAAAAATGTCTCCAGGGCGGATTATCTCAATCACTTAATCTGTGATCTGACGAAGAAACTCTTGGCGTTGTGTACTTTTCCAGAACGGATAACCTCAGTCACCCATTATGTGATATGACGATGTAACTCCTAACGTGGTGTACCTGCCCAGGACGGATGATCTCAATCACCCATGCTGTGATCTGACGATGTAACTCCTGGCGCCATACACACCCAAAGGACGGATGATCTCAATCACCTAATATGTGACCTGACGATGTAGTTCCTGGTATCGTACACATCCCCAAGACGGATGATCTCAATCACTTATGAAGTGATTCGATGATAAAACTCCTGGTACGAACAATTCCCATCATCATCCTTATGATGGAAGTCTTTGAAGACTCAATCCGACCTCAATATTGATCACGCTGAACGGATTATTAAATGCTTTCCTGCATTCAATCTTTACTCTAACTTTGAATTGATTATCCATGGCAGAATTTATTCCCATGCAGATAAGGCAACGGCTCCAACATGCAACAACGCTTCACAAACGAAGTCAACAAAAACTCCTTGGGGGAATTGGTGTCACAGCTATATGCTGCACCATACCGACCCTAAGGTACAGAAAACTTCTTGGGGGGAAAGGATTGGTGTCTCAGCTATATGCTGCACCATACCGACCCTAAGGTCCAGAAAACTCCTTGGGGGGAAAGGATTGGTGTCACAGCTATATGCTGCACCATACCGACCCTAAGGTCCTGCAGGCCGCCTCTGGAAAGAACTGGTGTCACAGCTATATGCTGCACTAATTCGTCCCCAGGGTCCTGCAGGCTTCTTGTGGAAAGAGCTGGTGTCACAGCTATATGCTGCACTACGCTAACTCCAAAACGCAACCAGTTTCTTGCAGGATGAACTGGTGTCACAGCTATATGCTGCACCATACCGCCTCAAAGGTACGATCAATTTCTTGCAGGATGAATTAGTGTCACAGCTATATGCTGCACCATACCGCCTCAAAGGTCTAACCAATTTTTTGCAGGATGAATTGGTGTCACAGCTATATGCTGCACCATACCGCCTCAAAGGTTTAACCAATTTCTTGCAGGATGAATCGGTGTCACAAGCTATATGCTGCACTATAGCCATCCTGGATTCAACAATTCACATTTGATCAGGAGTTATACTCCGGTCCAAGTACAAAAGGATGAACACTCCATCCAAAGCTTGACTCCGCCCAACTACTAATGTTTTACGGAGTATATGAGTAACAAACTCAAGCACTACCCAACAAGTTCAAGTAAGTTCAACACTTGTAAAATTGTGCTTCCTGGAAATTCCTAAGAGGCTATTCCGCCCTCCTACGGAATCCAGTTTCATTGAAATTCCTAAGAGGCCATTCCGCCTTCTTACGGAATCAACCTCCTTGGAAATTCCTAAGAGGCTACTCCTCCCTCTTACGGAATCCAATCTCATTAAAATTCCTAAGAGGCTATTCCGCCCTCCTACGGAATCCAGTTTCATTGAAATTCCTAAGAGGCTATGCCGCCTCCTTACGGAATTAAACTCATTGGAATTCCTAAGAGGCCACTCCGCCCTCTTACGGAATCCAACCTCATTGACATTCCTAAGAGGCTACTCCGCCTTCTTACGGAATTCAACTCTTGGAAATTCCTAAGAGGCCACTCCGCCCTCTTACGGAATACAACTCATTGGAATTCCTAAGAGGCCACTCCGCCTTCTTACAGAATCTAACTCCTTGGAAATTCCTAAGAGGCTACTCTGCCTTCTTACGGAATCCAACCTCATTGGAATTCCTAAGAGGCCATTCCGCCTTCTTACGGAATCAACCTCCTTGGAAATTCCTAAGAGGCTATTCCGCCCTCCTACGGAATCCAGTTTCATTGAAATTCCTAAGAGGCTATGCCGCCTCCTTACGGAATTAAACTCATTGGAATTCCTAAGAGGCCACTCCGCCCTCTTACGGAATCCAACCTCATTGACATTCCTAAGAGGCTACTCCGCCTTCTTACGGAATTCAACTCTTGGAAATTCCTAAGAGGCCACTCCGCCCTCTTACGGAATACAACTCATTGGAATTCCTAAGAGGCCACTCCGCCCTCTTACGGAATCCAACCTCATTGACATTCCTAAGAGGCTACTCCGCCTTCTTACGGAATTCAACTCTTGGAAATTCCTAAGAGGCCACTCCGCCCTCTTACGGAATACAACTCATTGGAATTCCTAAGAGGCCACTCCGCCTTCTTACGGAATCTAACTCCTTGGAAATTCCTAAGAGGCTACTCCGCCTTCTTACGGAATCCAACCTCATTGGAATTCCTAAGAGGCCACTCCGCCTTCTTACGGAATTCAACTCTTGGAAATTCCTAAGAGGCCACTCCGCCCTCTTACGGAATACAACTCATTGGAATTCCTAAGAGGCCACTCCGCCTTCTTACGGAATCTAACTCCTTGGAAATTCCTAAGAGGCTACTCCGCCTTCTTACGGAATCCAACCTCATTGGAATTCCTAAGAGGCCATTCCGCCTTCTTACGGAATCAACCTCCTTGGAAATTCCTAAGAGGCTACTCCGCCTTCTTACGGAATCCAATTTCTATGAAATTCATAAGAGGCTACTCCGCCCTCTTACGGAATCCAACTCCTTGGAGATTCCTAAGAGGCTACTCCGCCCTCTTACGGAATTCAACTCCATGGAAATTCCTAAGAGGCCACTCCGCCTTCTTACGGAATCCAGTTCCTTGGAAATTCCTAAGAGGCGACTCCGCCTTCTTACGGAATCCAACTTCATTGAAATTCCTAAGAGGCTACTCCGCCTTCTTACGGAATACACCTCATTGAAATTCCTAAGAGGCCACTCCGCCCTCTTACGGAATCCAACCTCATTGACATTCCTAAGAGGCTACTCCGCCTTCTTACGGAATTCAACTCTTGGAAATCCCTAAGAGGCCACTCCGCCCTCTTACGGAATCCTACTTCATTGAAATTCCTAAGAGGCTATGCCGCCTCCTTACGGAATTAAACTTCATTGGAATTCCTAAGAGGCTATTCTGCCTTCTTACGGAATCCAACCTCATTGAAATTCCTAAGAGGCTACTCCGCCTTCTTACGGAATCTTCTTTGAAATTCCTAAGAGGCCACTCCGCCCTCTTACGGAATCCAATTTCATTCAAATTCCTAAGAGGCTACTCCGCCTTCTTACGGAATCCAATCTTACTGAAATTCCTAAGAGGCTACTCCGCCTTCTTACGGAATACAACTCATGGAAATTCCTAAGAGGCTACTCCGCCTCCTTACGGAATCCATGGCATACGTAGCAATGAGAGATTGAAACGACAAAACGTGGTTTCGAGGCGCTTTAATGACAGGCGTGACAAGTAATGACAAGCAATAAATGCATGAAAACACTTGTCCGTAAATCCTGAACTAGCAAATGTCGCCTAAACCCACGCCTATAAAAGCTAAACCTGAGTGTTGTAGCTCATTAAAGTGACTCCACCAGTCACTATAACAAGCTAGGGGGTATATGATCCGGTCCTAACACCGGCCCCCAAGAGCATGGCTTTAATGCTTTGCCAGGTCAGCATTTCGAACGAAGTAAGTACGCTTCAAATACAGAGTATATACGACCAAGGCAAGTAACTCCGCCTAGGCATGTCATTCCGCTTAGGTATGACACTCCGCCTAGGCATGTTACCCTGCCAAGGGTCATCACTCCGCCTAGGCATGTCACTCCGCCAGAATGCATATTACTCCGCCAAGTCATAGGCTCAACACAGGCGGAATACTGAATTCCCCATACTGTGCAGCAAGCCCATACTCACAACCCCGGCACGAGGTTGACTCTGTCTTGAGTGGTTAATAATGGGAATCACGCTGTCACGCATAAAGGGGAATAACAATAAAATAATAAAGTATTCACGCTTCCCAAGTGAGTGGAAATACCTACTACACTAACGGTGCCCGTGAACAACACAGGGACCCACTGTCTTTCTTGCTTTATGCTAGAAAACAAGGAACGGGCCCTACCAATAATGGAGCACCAGTGACAGGTATATAAACCTCAGCAAAAAGGTATACAGGGGCTCTCTCCCCATTTCTGAACCTTACTCTCTCTCTTACTTGTATAATTCTCTCTGACTGTCTTTCTAAGTCTTAAAGTATTCTGAAATACTAACTTGAGCGTCGGAGAACGATTGCAGGTACCACCCCCAGTCGGGTCAAGACTAAGAGGACTCCTCCAGGCGGACTGGGACACCGCCCAATGTATACTGCACTCCGTGTCAAGGCATAGGAGGCAATTCCAGGCGGACTACCACATCGCCGCAGTGCGAGTTATACTCCGCCCCAGTATGGTTCAGACTCCGCCTCATCATACGAAGACACTCTACATCATCAGATTGAGCTGTCTCAGGATCATAACTTTACACCCCCCGTAAAGGACGGATCATTTACTTATTCAATTTACCATAGAATACAATTATTTATAGGGTTTTGCTTGAATGCCCTCTTTAAATTGAGGATTTTAATACCTCTAATCATGTGTCATGCCACGTGATCTCGTAACACATTAGAAAGAAAAAATGAGTTTCACCACTAAACTACTTGACACATTTAAAAAATATGATGTAACTATATATAATTATATTATATCTTTAGAATGTATATTCGTTAATAAAATCTATCTACGAAATAAACATTTTTATTTTTTTCATTTAGTATAAAAGTTAAAATTAATGAACAAAAAAAGGCAGAAATATTTATTTTGCAAATAAATTATATTAATGAATATACATTCTATGAATATAATATAACAATATATGGTTATATTACATCTCTTAAATGTAACCTAGTGGTGTAACCTAGCGGTGAAACTCTTCTTCCATCTCCTATTCAAATCGAACGTTTCAGATGCTATCTTAGAATCCAAACAAAAATCATGACTTGAAAAAATATGTGGTATGGATTGAGTTAACATATAGCTAGAGACTAATACATGTGGTATAAATTCAGTTGACACGTGGTTAGAGGCATCCATTCCAGTTGCTTAAATCACACACGTGGCTAAGGGCATCCATTCCTAGAAAAACTCATATGATATATGCCCTCAATTTGCTGAGGCTCCTCTTTTATCTCTTATACGTTAGGGGATCAAACCTTGTTACACTTAAATTTTGACATATAAATATTTTAACATGTTGACTATTTACGAGTGACTGGTTTGATTGGTTGCTAAGTGTATAAAATTGAGGGTTCTAATGCCCCTGACCTCCTAGCCATGTGTCAACTAGATTTATGTCACATGTATTAGTCTCTAGCCACACGTCAACTCAATTTATGCCACATATTTTTCCAAGTCATCATTTTTGTTTGGATTCTAAGATAGCATCTAAAGCATTCAATTTGAGTAGAACATGGAAAAAGAGTCTCACCACTAAGTTACATTTAGGAAATGTAATATAACCATATATTATTATATTATATTCGTAGAATGTATATTCATTAATATTTTTTGCTTGCGAAATAAATATTCTCGCCCTTTTTTCGTTCATTAATTTTAATTTTAATTTTAATTTTTATACTAAATGAAAAAAGATAAAAATGTTTATTTCATAGATAGATTTTATTAACGAATATACATTCTACAGATATAATATAACTATATATAATTACGTCATATTTTTTAAATGTGTCAAGTAGTTTAGTGGTGAGACTTTTCTTTTCTCTATAATATGTTACGGAATCAAACCTTGTGCTTAAATCACACATGATTTTGACATGTGGCATGACACATGGCAAAAGACATCAATTCTAATTACTTAAATGACACACACTTTTGACATGTGACATGACACATGGCTAAGGGCATTGAAACTCTCAATTTAGAGAGGGGCACCCAAGATCTTAATTTTAACCTTTTCCATAATAATACCAAATACCATTATTTTTCATAATATATGAACTGGTCTAATCCGGGGTCAAGGATCCGGAGCGGGGACTAGTCACAAAAGTCAATGATTTAAGTGTTTGTACACCGATACAGTGGGTATCCGGTATCATAGTCCGAACTCTCAGTGGAAGAATCCGGTCTTGTTGTCCTGGAGATCCTTCACACCAAGCTTTCGCGTTGAAGGGGACGAAAGGTGGTGTCACCTGCGAAGATTCTCTGACGCTCAAGTCAGCCACCAGAATAAGAATTCGGGTTAAGGAAACTTAAGCAATGAAACAGTATATCAAGGGTCAAAACAACGTAACCTTTTATGAGTGTAAAAATCGACTATTTATAGATGAGCATGGAGAATGAATCGTTAGGCACAGGTGGGGCTAGGAGACAAATAGTACACTACTCAGTGTACGATTCTGACACGATGCGACGCAGGGGGAGCCGCATTTCTCGCGTATCATCCTTGTGGCTGTACCCTGTACCTTCTGTCGGGTGACATGGCTACTTTCCGGTATACAGGCTAAAAACCTTGGCATTCTGGTATGAAGAACGTCTCATACGGAGTCACAGTCCGAAAGTTTACCTGTGAGGCCGGTAGCATAGTAAGAACGGATGCAATTACCTGTCTGTTCCCAGGTACCGGTATCGAGACCGGATCAATATATAATATATTATAAACAAGAATTTAAAAAAGAATCAAATATTTAAATGATCTAATAGTTGCAAGGGTATATTAATATTAATTTCTTTTGTTAGCTGCTAAGTGTCGTTTCTTACTTAGTTTTAGGTTTGATTTATTGAAGTAAACAAATGTATAAATGTTTAAACATAAAACTTAAAGCAAACTATCCAAACTCTCATTAGACTGATCAAATGAGTTAATTTTAGAAATGATTTTACTTTATTATTCATAATTTTAGGAATTTTATGAGCCTTTTTTTAAAATTTTCTTTTGATTTTTGTAGAATTTAAATGTGGTGTGGCTTTGTTAAAAACCCGATGCTTGAGCAGGACACGTAAAATTTCATATCAATAAGGTATTCTGGATACAAACAGTATACCAAAACTAAATTGAAATATCTACATAAACTAAAGCAAAAAAAAAAACACATTTAAACCCACTAATCAACGCCCACACAAATCATATATTAATAGATAATTCTGAGACCTTCTTTAATGAATGCAGACATTTGTGAGACTTATTACATATGCTAATATAAACTTTGTTTAGTAAAAACAACACTGTTAGTATATACAGTGCATGTTTAGTGTAAGTTTATGTAAATAGAATGATGCATCATGGTAATTTACACATTCATGATATGTTTTTAATTTAAATGATATGTATTTTTTATGATCCTTTACTTTTTAATTTACCTATCTTCCATTAGATACAATGTTGTTCAAGTCAGTAACATTCATTTTATGATGAGACTAAATATCCTATTAAGAGTTTTTTCTGTCCAAAGGACTCAAACCTCAAAACCTTGCTTAAGAAAAATAAAAAATATAATACTTAAACCAACTATTCGTTGGTAATGTAATGAATGTTTACACTCTCAATAAAAATTTACCAAGAATTTAAATGCTTAAAATTAATTAAGGACCGCAACAAACAAAACAGTAAATTTATAGATATTCATGGAGAAGTTAAAAAAAATAGTATGAATTAAGTTTAACATATAAAAGGAATTTGATTTATTTCACTTAAGCTATTTCACTTTCTTTTCTCAGGCACTTGTTTAGAAAATTATCTGACTAGCTTAAGCAACACGGTAGGAAACAGTATTTTCTACTAACAAAAGTGCTGCAAGCAATATAATCATATCGGCCAATAATTTGTTAAACTCTGATTTTATATTTCCATATCTTCCAATGTGTGCATGGCATACTCTATATGCCATTTCTGAAAAATCATATATACAGTCATCAAAAGGAAACAATTGAACACAGGAAAATACAATCACAAATAGAAAATAAATTATATCCATGCCATTCACTCCAAAAGTACGATCTCAGGCACCGGGTTTACTTCCACTGCTCTTGTACATGTTGTCAATGACATTCTGTGTATAAAAGAAATACTGCATCAGCACTTTCATCACCATTTCCCCACCCAACCATGTTTGTTTCAAAATTGAAAAAAGCCCTAGCGTAATATGACTTGATTCTGAAACCCACAGATTAAAAGGTTTGCTAAAAAATTGTGTTGGAAAGAAAGTGGAGGTGTGGAGTGGATTGGTAACAATGAATTTCACATAGGCTAGTTCCCCCCCAACCCAAAATTTAAATACATAATTTCCACAGAACACCTACACTGCTACACACCAGCGAGTGCGTCTCTCCAATAAACGGCTGTATGTGTATTTAAGCAATCACAGAAGACATTCAAAATTGCTTAGGATTCAACTACCAGGTCGAGTGTTCAATTTCATATCCGAGAAGATGCATTGAGTGTGTATATGGACATGAATTGAGTTAGATTAACATATCTTGACTACTAGATTATGCACGAGTGATCATCATTACAGTCAAGATATTTGAAGGCTATGTATAATGAAACAAGCTTATGGTTTATAGTTAATAGCTGGTAGCGGCTATAAATGTACATTCCAGATTTTCCCTTCACACAAGAAAGCCATATCCCATGTGCTCCTGTATATATATGATTATTTGTGTGAATGTGTGTGTGTAGTACGTGGATAAATCAGCTTACCACCCTTCCCATTTTTAAACAATGATGTTAATGAAACCATGAGACCGTAGTGCTCTGATCACATGACAACTAGCCAATACAATCAACAGCAAATAGGAATTGATTGAAAACTTTAATTCTTTTTATCTGTTGCTTGAGAATGAAGAAACTGAGTTCAAGAAGAAAAGAACCTTCCATTTATTAAACTTATTCCACTTACCACCGAAGTACCCGTTCTATTCAATATGAACCCAAATAAAAATCCTGAGAATTTGAAAACTTGTACCTGATAGTATTTAAGCAACTGAGGCCTCTTCTTCTTATATGTTGGAGTGATAAGGTCACGTTCCATGTCAAATGGATTCGGGTCAAGATGAACTGCCTTTATAAACTCAAAACCTTTCAACTGCCAAAAAACATATTCAACGCCCCCACAAAGCTTCAGGATATTTACTAGTACAAACATATATGTGCACAGGAAAAGATCAATAAACATCGGTCTAACCAAACAGAATATTTCATTTTAAATACTTCCGCAAAAATCATTTTACCTAACTTCACATAAGTTAGGAAGTGCAGTTAATTTAATTAATAGTATTATTTTGAACCAGAAGAAGGATTATTTTGAACAAAAAAGTGTAGTGAAAAATGGTTGATATTTCATACAATAAAAAAAACGAGTTTCTTTTATTTGAAAAGTATATCATGTGTGAACCAATAAATAATCTTATTGTAGTAGAGCAGTACTTTAAATTGATGTGAACTTTTATCATCAGGATATAACACACATATACTTCAAATATAATAAATTAGAAAAAATATAAGCTAAATAGGACCTTCTTTTCCTTCGCAATCTTTGAGAGCTCATCGCGTATGTAACTTTTGGCTCTAGAATCTTCACATAGCGAATTGAAGTCCAAGGATATACCATTTTCTTGAGCCCAATGTTCAAGTGCTGGCTTACTGGGGTTAACAACAGCAACAAGGAAGGACTCGAAACTATTTCCATAAATCCATATCTGAAACAGAAGAAAAAGAGTTTATATCCGCATGGACCAGAAAATTTTCAGTTCATGCAATGCAACTGACTAAAACAGTTGTTTCTATCTTCGCACTAGACTAGACCTTTTTGAGTTTTGACATCATTCTTACATCTGGACATCACAAATAATTCTACAGCTACATGCAACGGGAATAGTCTTACCTCTTGACCAAATGATCATCATAGTGAATTCAGAAATTAGAATGCATACACACACACAAACACACATACATAAGACCAGCAAAAAAAATGCATTTTGGATATTTATGCATGAAAAGAAATTTCCAAGGCCAAAAGTAGTCTGTGTCTGCATAAACTTAAGCACACTGTGGGTTGATCTGGAGAGTGCAACCCATATAGTTCGAAATTAGGAATTAAAAACGTCAAGCCAAGCTGAAAGATAGAGGTTCAAGATTGGCAGGTTTGTCTTGAGTCCATTGAGGGCACAGTTGTGTAATTCTATCATGAACTATATGAGAAACATTTTCCAATATTTAATATATTTTTTTAACTAGACATGGGCAATGAATTTCACTACAAGCAAGGACACCAAAACCATTGAAAGGATTCTCATGACTCACAGATTCAATGGAAGAAACTTGACCATAAATATTCTCCAGGTTTTCGACAGCAACATATTCTCCTTGTGAAAGTTTAAATATATTTTTTTTCCGATCAATAATTTTCATGCTTCCATTAGGTTGCCACTCCCCAATATCTCCTGTTTAATGTAGCATTCATGAAAAAGAAAATGAGACCCAATATCTAATATAGGTGTCTATTAACCTCAATTTTGGAAAACATGAATGAAATAACCTGTATGGAACCATCCATCAATCAGAACTTCTTTGGTGAGATCTTCACGTTTGTAGTACCCAGAAAACAGGGTTTTCCCCTTCACACAGATTTCTCCTCTTGGTGTGCTAGCTAGAGCATCATATCCCATTTCAGGAACAGATTCCAGGCACACATCCACATTTGGTACTGGAGGGCCCACTGTTCCAAGCATGTCTAGTTCATTTGGCAATGATACAAAGGTTCCGGCACATGTTTCCGTCAAACCTATTTTCATTTTAACAAAAGCACATCAATGGGTAAGCACATATACGCCACATTAGAGTAACAAGAAATCAGAATAACTTCTACATTATCTTCAGTAAGACACCGTTTATATTTATATTAACGAGCAATAAATCTGCAAGTGCTGGCTAACTGTCACTGCTCTTTGTCAAATTAATCAAGCATAATTTTTCATCCATATAATTATCACCTGAAATCCAAAATAAGACTTAATTCAACACGTGTGTGTGCATGCACGTAGACTGATTAATGATAGAAATTACTATACCCTACTTAAATAAGTTTAAACCCACACTATACACAAATAGTGTAGGTACAGTTACATAAGCAACATCCTTTGAATATTTCTATCGTACATGTATCATTTTATAAGAGTTTGGAGATCAAATTTGGTTCACTTAAGTCATTATTTTATATTACTTTTTTATATTTATCAAGGAAAACTCGCTTCCATTGCTAAGGTCTAGGGGAATACATTGCAGAATGCAGATGCAAGGATTACATCTGATTTATTTAGTTAGCATCATTATAAGAAGCAGCCGTTGCCACACAATGACACACCAGTACCATAGTGATGCAAAAGGCAAGTGATTTATGCTTTTCACTTGCTGTGGTTATAAGAGTAATAAACTGTACAAAAGTACTTTCAGATAAAGATAAGTCGATGAACTATAGTCGCAAAACATGTTATTAGCTTATTGACAAAATAAAATTTCAGAGACAATTTGGCAAATTTTGAATGGCTCAGAAACGTTTAAATTGCAAGTGGTATAGAAATATTTTATATACTTAAAATTGATTTGAAATAATTTAGTTTCCTTAAGTTACTAGTTTTTTGTTTTTGGTAAGTGGTATAGAAATATTTTATATACTTACAATTGGTTTGAAATAATGACATATTTGAGGTGGAGAAATAATATGACACAAAGTAAAGCAATAAACGCAGAAAAACAAGGAAAATTTTGGTCTCAAACCAATTTGGGATTTTCTACTGAAATACCGAGTCTTTGACTAAACTAATCAAACTTATGTGCCGAGTTATTTAATACAATATAGATATGATACAAATACAGGGATGAATTTTTTAAAAAAATCAAGATACAATACAATATAGATACTTCAATAGAAATTTATAAAAAATTAATAATTTTCTACATAAATACGCAGAATATTACTAAGGTGCAATGTAAATAACCAATCAGCTAGCTAGGTTTCATCCCGCTAGTGAAATCAGTTGTGTTCCTAACAATTGCTAGTAAGGTAAACAATATATTTGTAGCTTGATTATTATTCTTTTCAATTATTATTCCAAAATGTTTATCGATACATCTTTGATACTTCTTTAGTATATATGTGGAGGTATCAAAGATGTATCCATAAACATTTTGGAATAATAATTGAAAAGATTAACAGATACTTTCTAGGTATGTATGAGAGTATCAGAGACGTATCAGTATCACATACATAACCGATACGATACAGATACTTCACCATTGTTGAAGTATCGGGGTGTCATAGAATCAAACAATAACTGGTTTCTCAAATTTTAAGTGATTAGGAGAAACAACAAAGCCCCATTCTACCTGGTTTTCTTTTGGACTGTGACAAATACTCTTTAGAAGTATTATAAGATCTACAATTCACATAGGAACATACAACTATATTCTTTTATACATACATATATAGACACACACAAAAATATTAATAATAATTTCACCTGTGAACATACATCATCTGTGTCTCTTGAAAATAGAATTAGCTCCAGATTCAAAATTGACTCTCTTTTTAAATTTTGAAAAAATGATAAACAATTGTTAAACAGAAAAAGCATATTTAAATAGGTGCAGCTAAACTGACAGTATTTATAATGTGGTATAATAAAATGATTCAAAAACTTATGGCATGGTGTAAATTTGATTTTCATATTTAAAGAGCATACCATATCCTTGAAGAACATGAGAACAAGTCACCACCCGTAAGTAACCTTCCACATGCGCAGCTAGAGGTGCTGCTCCAGACAAAATAAGACGTACTTTACCCCCTAAACCTTGCTTAACCTGGTTAAGTAGCAACATTGTGATTACTCTAAAAAAAATTGTATACCAACAATCAAGTCATGCTGAGGAGCTAGGGAAATCAAGTTGGTAAATTTTACTACCTTATCAAACACAAATTTGTCAAGAAGTGGAGATGCCTCTCCGTGTGTAAGCCCTTTCTTCATGTTATTCAGCTTACTGCAATTAATTTTCAGAATTTACATTATTAGAATATACTATATAGTAGTGCTAATCAACCCCCCCCCCCCAACAAAAAAAAAACACTCAGGAATGGAGCGCGGATGGATATGGGTGGCCAGTGAGACTTATTAACACACCTCTTCACGTTCAGGAATGGAATGTGGAGGAATACGGATGGCCTGTGGGACTTATAGAACACCCCCACTCTCTGGAATGGAGCGTGGACAATATAGATGGCCCAACAACGGATCTAAGATAGACTCTGATACCATCTTGAATTGGGTATTAGGTCTAACTCAATCCTAAAAGCTAACTCATACAATGAGGATTACACTCCACCTTATATACTTTTGATTGGTCATATCTCTAGTCAATGTGGGATTTTCAACACCCAACAAAAACTAAAGAAAAGCTAAATGAGAATTTGCAGCTAAACTGAAATATGAACAATCATAGTTCCTAACATCTTAAAGGCTATCACAGTTCATTCTAGTTTTGTCAGGATTTCAAGAAGAACCAACTGATTATTTACAATACCAGCACTTACAATGAATAAGCAAAGTTGAATAACGCCTTTTTTAAGAAGCCCCCAGAAGAAATCTTCTGTGTCAAACCTGTGCATCAGATGGGGGTTGGGTCATAATGCATAAGCTTTTTTCAAGTTAGGACTTAGGAAGGGGGAAACAGCACATAAAAAAGGAAAAGAAAAGTAAGAAATATGCCACTATAATGATGAAATAATTTTCAGAGTAGTTTTCTCCTGAAATTGTAATTTGACCATCAACATTATATGATGGTAGAAACACCACCAAAGTGTCAACAATCACAAGGGTTTACCTGAGTACACTCTATCAAGCACACGGGGAACAGCACAAAAAATAGTTGGTTTTAGTTCTCCAAGGTCTTCAATTAGCAATTTAACATCCTACAGCCATTGTTTAAATGATGGTCATATTCCAAATCCACTAAAATCCAAAGTTCATATTTTTCGGGATAAAATCAAACAATCCAGAGATCAATTATTATATCAAAACTTCATTCGGTAGCAACAGAAATACTATATATACTCACCCCACGCCAGAAACCTATTGAAGCACCATGCCATATGAAGGTCTCCTCAATGACCCTATCAAAGATATGTGCAAGAGGGAGGTATGATAGGTATACATCATGATCATGCAACTGCAAAGAAAGAAATAAGATAGATTATGAAAGTCAAGGAAAGGACAGCTAAGCATTCAGTATCCTAGAAAAGAAAAAAAATAAAAAACAGAAAATTCCAGACCATAATGCATAACTTAAATGAAACGAAGATCAATATTGGGAGTTCCTCTGTTCACTGGCATTTACAAGTATAATCCAGGAACTGCAAAACAAACGACTTACTTTTTCATTGACACTCTCCAGGAATCGCTTCACCCCAGCCAAGAGAGTAATAATACTCTCATTGGATATCAATACTCCCTTGGGGTCACCAGTAGTTCCACTGGTATACATTATTGTACAGATGTCACTCTTTTTCTTTATAGGAAGATCAAAATTCTGATTTTGACCCTGTGGCAGATATTAAAAATTGAATCAGGAATGGAAACACAATATCCAAATAATAAGCAAAAGAAAAATCTACAGCTCATGACCGAAACTAGCTTTAGAAAAATAACTCCAATGTGTATGTATCTATATAAATTAACCTAACCAAAAACAATCCACAAGTTTCCATTTACAGCATATCATTGCTATTTTTCCATTTGCATTGCACAAAAGTTATGTTCACTTATTGTTTTCCATGTATGACACTATTACACCAACAGAAGGTGGATCAAGATTTGTGACAGTCATTCATACAACAAAATTTCTAAAAGTAATAGCAGATAAAGTAATGGCAATTAAATGTAGGAGTAACTTTCATGTCAATTTTACAACTTAGTAAAAAAAGAGTAATAGTAGACAAAATGAAAACTCACCACTTGTAAAAATTCGTCCCATGAATATATTGCCAACCCAAAACTTTCAACTTCTTGCTTTTGTTCTGGGGTAACCTTCCCAAAACTCACAATTGCTGTAACAAAGACATCAAAGTGAATGCTACTTTCTCATGCATATGCATTTTAGGAAAGAGAGGATCAACAAAACTTACTCCTTAAATGCTTGGTTGCATTTGGAAATGTCTTCAGTAGCTGAAAATTTTCAAAAACAAATACACGGTTAAGACTGACTGTTAATGAAAATTGTACATGATTCTCTAATCCTTCCAAACAATAAACTGCTAGAAAGCAGAACATTTCAATAGGCAAACCTCAGGTATCTTCTTTTCTTCTGCAAATGCAATTGAGACCTCTGCATGGCATATAATAAATTCTACAGCCCCAGCACCTAATACATATGATTGAGAGTGTCAAAGCACATGAAAAATAAAACTCTCAAAGAAATGTAATTTTGCTCATAAAACAGTAAGTTTTTTAAAACTTAATCACTTGGTGAACTTACTTATTTGGAGTTTTATTTTTCAATAATGTTCTTTTAAAAAGTAGTTAACAAAATGGGGTTGTTTTAAAAGTATTGTTTTGTTTGGGTTTATTTATGTTGTGCTAAAAATATGACTCAAATGTTACGTTTTGTGTATAGCGCAACTTACATGTTACTACGAAGTGTTAGATCCCTGAAATTTGCACTTTGCAAATGGTGCAACATGTTACTACCAGTACCTTCAACTGTCCCCGAAGACACCACTTGAATCCCTTCGCACTATACATAAAACGTAATATTTGTTTGTAAAAGTTACCCCAATTTGTTAATTACTTTTTTAAAAGGACATTATTGGAAAATAAAACCCATTTATTTGTTTGTAAAAGTTACTAAAAAAAATCAAGACCATTGATGAGAGAGAGAAAATGAGAGAACATGAATTGTGTATTGTGATCACAACGGAACTTTTGTCCTTATAGGAGATTATATATAATTACAAAATATACAATTTCCCTAATTTCATAAAGATGGAATCAATCTAATTAATCCTAATATTACAGTTACTATATTTACATAATCTCTAACACTCCCCCTCAAGTGGGAGCATAAAGATTGTTACGTATATAGTTAATCCAAGGACCCCTTAGAGATTTGATGAAAACATTCGTTAATTGATCATCAGAATTAACAAAACTAGTAGATATTTCAGCAGACCAGACATGATTATTTCTTTGACAAAATGACAGTCAATTTCAATATGCTTCATTCTCCCATAGAAAACTAGATTTGATGCAATATGCATGGCGGCTTGATTATCATAAATAAATAACATTTGTGCAACCTCTCTAAACTGAAATTCATGAAGCAACTGTTTGAGTAATATGTCCTAACTGGCTATAGTCATAGCATGATACTATGCCTTCACACTAGACCTGGCTACAACACTCTGCTTCTTGCTATTCCAAGAGACAAGATTACCTTCGATAAGGATACAATATCCGTAAGTGGACCTTCTATCAATGGGGGAACCGGCCCAATTAGCATCAAAGTATCACGCAACCCAAATCTGTCGTCTGTCTTCATATAACAAGCTCTTTCCTGGATCTTTCTTGACATATCGAATAATACAGGTCACTGCATCTCAATGTTCCTTACAAGGAGAGTTCAGGAATTCATTTACCATACTAATGGCAAATAAGATATCTAGGTGAGTAACAATGAGATACTGCAACTTGGCAACTAAGTGTCAAGATCCGGAAGAGGCTCCCCCTGATTTGGTGGGAGCTTGACATTGGGATCCATAGGAATGTTGATTAACTTGGAATTTAACAGTTGTTTCTTCTAGAATACCCATTGCATACTTCTTTTGGGATATAATTATCCCATATTTGGACTACGCTACTTTTATCTTTAAGAAATATTTGAGTTTGCCTAGGTGGTCCTCCGTCTGAAAGTGTTTGAAGAGGTGTTGCTTCACCCGTGTAATGTCAAGATGATCATTACTTGTGATAACAATGTTACCCACATAAACAACAAGGTAAATGCAACTAGCAGCTGAATGATGATAGAAAACAGAGTGATTGGCCTCACTCCGGATCATACTAAACTCCTAAATTACAGTACTGAATCTACCAAGCCATGCCCTAGGGGAGTGCTTGAGGCCATATAGAGATTTTTGCAGTCAACAATAAGTCCAAAAGACTCCCCTTGAGCAACAAAGCACAGAGGTTGCTCCATGTAAACCTCTTCAAGCAGGTCACCATGAACGAAAGCATTCTTGACGTCCAATTAGTAAAGAGGCCAGTGGCAAATGGCAGCAATAGAGAGAAAGAGTCGAACGGAAGGCATTTTGGCAATAGGAGAGAAAGTGTCTGCATAATCCAACCCAAGGATCTGAGTATAATCTTTGGCAAAAAGACGGGCCTTGAGGCGGTCAACTGGTCCATCGAAACCAACCTTCACCATATGCACCCATCGACAACCAACAACAGACTTCCCTGGTGGTAAAGGATCTGAAGTCCCACTACTCTGTAATGCACACATACTATCCATCATAGCTTGTTTCCACCCTGGATGGGTAAAAGCATCTCATGTATTCCTAGGAATAGAAGTAGAGGACAAAGAAGAAAGACAAGTGTAATATGACGAAGATATATGATTATAACTCAAAGCAATATAATGAGGACAAGGATTACGAATAGAATGGGTACCTTTGCGAAGTGCAATGGAAAGATCTGACTTAGGAGGCGGGACCGGAGAAGAGGTCAGATAAGTGGGCCCTAGAAGTGAGTCTACAATCATGTCGATGGTAGGTGACAGTAGTACATGACGTTGATAAACCTGTAAAGGAGGAGGAGGAAAGGGGTTTGGAGGGGAAGGAAACTCCACAGGAGAAGAAAAGAGGACTGTGGGTGTAGTAATGGGAAAAGAAGGCTCTGTAGGAGGTACTCCAGACCCAAAGAAGATGACATCTACAAATAAATAATATCTGCAAGAAGTAGAAGAGTAGCACTTGTACCCTTTTTGGGAACGAGGATACCAACAAAAACACATTTGTGAGATCGAACATATAATTTGTCGATCCTAAGACTAAAGTCATGAGAAAAACAAGTAGAACCAAAGACTCAAGGGGGTAAAGGATGAAGTGGACGATGTGGATATAGAACTTGACAAGGAATCTTATCTTCCAAAATAGAGGAAGACATGTGATTGATGAGATAACGTGCACTAAAAACTGTGTTACCCTAGAATTGAAGAGGGACATGAGAATGAAGAAGAAAAGTCCAAGTTGTGTCTAAAAGATATCTATTTTCGCGCTCAGTAATCCCATTTTGTTGGGGGATATGAGGTCAAGAAGTTTGATGCAACACACCATGAGATGCCATAAAAGACTGAAATTGGTTAGGCAAATATTCACGTGCATTGTCACTTTGTAAAGTACGAATGGAGATCCTAAATTAAGTTTTTATTTCATGGAAAAAAGGTTGAAAAATAGAAAACTTAACAATCTTTCATTAAATATAACCAACTACAATGGGAAAATCATCTACAAAAATAACAAAATACCTATATCCTAAGAAGATAAAATACTCAGACCTCAAACGTCTAAATTGAACCAAAGCAAAAATGGATGAAGCCTGATTATCAATGGTATGGCCTAGTTTGTGACAGTGGTTGCAATAAGGATGCCCCTTGCCTGCTTTACAAGGGGTATTATCGTTGTTACGTGAAAGCAAAATGGAAGAATCAAGAGGAGAAACAGATTGAGTGGCCGAAGGATAGTGGCCAAGGCCATCTAAAACAACCTCCGTAGGACAAGCCAGAATCTGATCACAAGTAGAGGAATACTCATCAAGCAGGTTATACAGGGAAGGGACAAGATTAATTTCTTGTGGTTCTCAAGCTCAACCTTAGGAGTAACAATAGGAGGAAGCATCTCATGAGTTCACAAAGGAGGCTGGTCACCGTACCCACATAGGCAAATATGAAGCCCTTAAAATGACAAGAGCCAAAGGTGGTCATAAGATCTTCACCAATCTGATAGAGTAATCGAATATTGTTGGTTAAAAGTTGCTTATCATGGTCCAAAACACCTTTACAGGATTTCTAACCATGAAGCAATCATGATGGGATAGGGCAATGGTGTTCCTCATAATAGCATATAGTTGAGCATCAACCTTCTTCCACTGAGTGTGTTCGATTACCGGGATATTTGTTTCCGACTATGTAAGGTGTTTCTCATATCCTAGCCCAATAAGCCAAATTTCAATATTGAAGGCCCAATAGGATTAATTGTTGTCGTCCAACAACTCAAGAGAGAGTATGGCAAAGAAGGGAATTGCCTAAAATTAGCGTATCAAACTTAGTGTCATTGAGGACAGCCATGGGTGTGCTGGAGGAGAGAGAAAAATAAAGGCAATGGTAGAAAAAGGACCAAACAAAAGAGTGAGACCAGATCAAAGTAGAGGAGGGAGAGGCGAGCAAAACCCAAGAAGGATCATCAAAGAAGGCCGCCAAACGCACAGCTGCAAGGGGCGGCGTTTGGGGAAACTCATTGGAGAAGGGGGTGGCACATGACGGCTCTAACAGAGGTGAGGTCGACAAAGTTTTACCGATCTTTGAGAGGCGGTTTTGATGGGTGGGTCACCAGTCGAGAAGGACCAGACGAAGGCGGCGGGCAATAGCTAGAAGTTGACCGACGAAAGATTTTGAAACCCATGAGAGAGTTAGGGTTTTGAAGGAAAAAAAAAAACACAGTGAACAAGATCACAAAAAAAGAGAAGAACTCTTGTTAGGCCAGTGTTATGAAAAAACAGTTATGGTAGTGCTATAACCGTATGACGGTGCGATTTCCAGGCCTCCTACAATCCGCAACACCAAAAAACGGCCGAAATAGCAGTGTCCCTATTCTGTGAATGGCAGCTGTTACAGCTAAGGCGGTATGGCATCTGTGGCGGGCATTGCAGCGCCATATGAGTTCTGTTCTTTAGGGATTGGGCCCTATTGGGTCGGGTTAGGTCACTTAGGAGACCCAAAAAATTAGGTTTTGCAACAGCCCCCTTTCTATTTTCCATTGTTATTTCCTTTCCCCTTCTCCACCCCAGCGTCCACCCTCCCCTGTCAATCTACCATCGGCCTCCGATGACCATGTACGGCGAGGCAGCGCGGCGGCAGCAGCGGTGGAGTCTCCGGTGACCACGTCTGCAACTATTCAGGTGACTTTTTTCAACTTTCCGACCAGGTTTTTCATCTCTCTGTTTTTCAACCGTTTTTCTGTAAAAACAGTTTTACCCTTCTGACTGAAACTATTTTCTTATTGTTTTCTAATACTCAAACTGTTTTTTTAAAACTTTTTTATTGAAACTTTTTTTGTGGTTCTATTTATGGTTCTGATTCTGTTTTTTTAATGGTTCTGGTTCTGTTTTTTTTTTTTTCATTTATTAAATATTTAAATATTGTCATTTACCTCCTTTTATGATTTGTTATAGTTCAATTTGATTTTCGTTGATGGTTCTGTTTTTGCTTCTTTTTTTTTTGCTTTTCATTTTTTTATATGTTATGGTTCTGTTTCAGTCATGTTTTCTCATAGTGCTGTAACAGTAGTTACTAAATGTTTTCTTCCCCCTCTTTGTTCCATATTAAGTTCAGTACTGTTAAATAATGCTTCCTTCCCTTTTGTTCCTCCAGTTCTGTTCCTGTCTACAATTTATGAGTTATGACATTATGGCTTGATTTGGATGTTACTTTGGATGACATTTTGATATTATATGTTTTTTCAAGTTATTTATGACATTATAGTTTTATTTATTGTGTCTGTTATGTGGAAATCCTTGAGTACAATATATGTGGAACGCAGATTTTGATTGCATTTGAGTATAAGAATCACCATGGAGTACAAACATGCAAAAGAATCAGTTCACATACCCAAGGTATCATATAAAGGAACACAATAAAGTCCATGAGCATTGCAGGCCTGCAGTTATTGGGAAATATGTTAAAAACCATTGGAATGAAAGAAGCTAGCTCAGAAACATTATTGTAGGTGACCTGGGTTACCTACTAACAGAACATGAGCATAGAACAGTAAATAAAAGAAGTGGAACTCTGTAGAAAGCAGATGCTCAACAAAATATGAGACGAAGTTTTAATCTAGAGATGCCTTATTCTCCTTGACGCTCAATAAGGACTATCGCAGCCAAATTACCAGAGAAGCAATACAGTACAAATAGAAATAAAAACCAATGCCTAGCACAAAATACAAGCAAACATCAACATAGAAATAAAAACCAAGACCTAGCACAAAATACAAGCAAACATCAACATATAAATATGATAGAAACCTCCAATAAATAGAGTAAAACGAAGATAGCAAACACTCAAAAGACAACAAAAAGGAAAGTAAGTTAAAAAAAATGTACCTCCATGCTCATTATCCATTCTGCACAATTGGCACCATAAATACCGCATTTTACACCCTGAAAACCAGCAATATATGAATTAAGCTCAAAAGAACAATTACTAAAAACTATATGCAAAAATGAAACATCAAAATCATAAATAAATAGGACCCGGCATGCAAACTTAGGTGCAAAGGAAAATGGTGTCTCAATTGTCAAAGACATGACCAAGTTTCTGATTTCATGCACACGCAGATAGGGATAAAATCAAGAGCATGTGATATTCAAACGATGCAAATTACACATTAACTTCAACGTTATTTTGTAAATAATGAATAAGTGAACAGCCCAACATATACTGTGAATCAAAGAATTTTGGAATGACTTATTGAAGAAAATTAATACTACCAAAAGAATTACTGTTAAGAAAGACATGGCTGACTTACTTCTCCATAACCACAGCTTCGCATGGAATTTCCAACTTGTTTCACCCGGTCATATACTTCTTTGTAAGTTAGCCACTTGTACTTGCCAGGCTATAAATAGATATAGATAGTAATAACATTATTAAATCATCCAAACCAAAAGCCACAAGTGATCACGAAACAGCAAGAAAATTTCCCGAAAACAAGAACTTAGACAGTAAACGAGACGTTACCTTCCCATCCACAATTTCTCTAGTACCAAGCATCGGATTCGACGGATATTTCTCGACAGACATTCTGCAAAAGCACCATGCATTAAGAAATGAATTAACCAAAATTTTATCAATACAAACCCTAAGTTCTTTGAACATAATAGTAAAGCAGGATTAACACCGACATTCAATTCTTCTGCATGCTCAAGAAAAGTTCAACAATATTTATTCAAAATAAAAAAACGACGAATCTAAATAACAAGCTCTCATTTACGAGATTACTATTTTCGCTGTCTCAAATACAGATCAGTGAGCTCTTCCCAGCAAGTAGGCATACTAATTCGATGAATAAAAACTAAAAAATTTAAAGTAAACGCTTCCGATTCGTGCGTAATTCAGTGAAGTGAGATCAGCAGATTATTATGAACGTAAAAAACAAACTATCACCGCTTCGAGTAACAAAAGCTTCAACGAGAATCTACAGATTCCAGAGCAAAGCTAATTGATATGAATTTTGCCAGGAAAGTGGAAGAAAGAAATCGAGTAAGTAAAAAATCGAAGTGAGAACTGACCGGAAAACATCCCAGCAACTATCGAGACCTTGAACTGGAGGTGGAAATCCATCCTTGGCGAAGAGGCTACGGTACACAGGTCCTCTGGAAGGTTTTCCGAGGCGCGTTTCTTGTGCTTTCTCAACCTCAACGATGAATCTCTTCTGCGCCATGGCTTTTTCCAAATCTGATCGAGTAAGAATGGCGGTGAATGAATATGAGAGTGAGGAGTTTGAAATTGGAATAGAGAATGCAGATAGCAGCGACAAGAGAATTTAAGGAGAGCTGTGTAAACTTGGTGACTTGTGCGAATGCTGGTGTTGACTACAAGAGAGGGAAAGAGGTGGTGTGGGCAGAGAGAGAACTTGGCTCTGGTTCTGCCTCTTCCTTTTGCGTTGTCGTCACTTTGCTCGCACAGAGACTTTTAAAAGAATTAGGTTTGGATTGGTCAACAATTTATGAGGCACTTGTTCGATTTATTTGACTCACATAATTTAATTTTTGGATATACTTTGCGTTTTCATTAAGAAAAATAGGCAATATATGATGGAACTAAATTTCAAATTTCATGGAAAAAGATTTAAGGAGTATAAAATAAGATGATTTCTTGTTTAACTAATTGAATATATCTAAAGATTTACCATAACTTACCCATAGTTCAATCAAGCGAAGTCCCTTTACAGAAGAGGTAATAAAATGTTTTAATATTTTTTATAAAAAATTAATAAATAAATTTACACCAACATAAAAATTTTATTATAAATTTTATTACGTGTTATAAAAATTTTAATTATTATTTTTAATCAATTGTTATTGGAGTGAATTTTTATTTAATAAAAGTGTTTAATTTTTTAAAACTTTACACGTATCTTTTTCAAAAAACAATCTTACTTGATCTTAGTTATAATTAAGATTATTTTTCCATTTAAAAAATTAAACTATAAATTCTTTTTATAATCTCAATGCTTACAAAATAATTTCAATTTGCATTGTAAATCGAGCTACAACTATTTTATATAAAGTGTTTGATTTGTATATTGTTTTTGTGGCTAATCACCCAATTAGATTTGTACGGTTGTTGTAACTTCTACTTAAACATTTCTTTCCGCACGTCATAACATCCAAGGACTTTTATAGCATATTGATGTTGATATAACATATAGGTTGGGAGGGTTTGATTATGTAGGTTGGTCAAACTAATTTTAAATAAAATTTAAGATTTAATGAAGTTTTAATTATGTTAAATTATATAAAATAATATTAATTTTTAAAATATTTTATTTTCGTAACTTTGTTTCTCGCATTACATATCAATCACAAGTATCATTTCAGAACCGAAAGAAGAAAAGTTTTCCGTACGTTTATATTGACATAGTCATATTCTCTATCCACTATCTTGTTCTCAATAATAAAGATGATGTAATTCATTGCGTTGATACTCGAAACTTAGTTAGATGAACATGCTATTATTTAATCAAATGAGTTTACAAGTAGTTTGTAATGTATAGTTTTCAGGTTATTTACAGAAATAAAATTATTTTAGTTGAATCTCATCTGCATGTGGTGTCATTGGATTCAACCTTCTGATTCCCCGGTGTCCAACGCCTTTAGAAAATTAGTAGCATATCTACTGAAGTTTATTAAAATATCGTATTTAATTAATTATACTTTTTAAATTTAAATAATTTATTGAATAATTAAATTTTTTATACCCCCCCTTCCATGTGCGTTAGGATGTTAGAATAGAGATTCTTTATGGTGGTAGATTTGTCATTAATGAGAATGGGTCTACATAGTACATACTTGAAGAATGAGAATAAATTGATTTTTTTCTATGTCCATTTTTTTTTACATTTTACATTTGACAAGTTTATTGAGAACTATGGTACTATAGGATTGTTAACATATTTTAGCATGATTCACTGTTGGACTTAGATAATGGGTTGAGGACTTTGAAGGGTAAGAGAGACATAATAAAAAGGGTTTTTTGTGTAAAAGAAAACAAGAGAGTTGTGGATATTTACTTTTAGCATCCACTTAATGAGGGGGAAAATGTAGAGTAGACAATGGGAATAATGTGTTAGTGGTTGTGCTTGAGCAACTAACTAGGACAACTTTTAATGTTGAATAGGTTAGGGTGGTGGATGTTGATGATATCATGAAGAAAATGAGTCAAAAAGAGGCCTCACACCCACCTGTATGACTGACAAGGAGTTTCGTACCATTTTTAAGGAGATAAATTGTATGTTGGAAAGATCAATAAACAATGTTGGGTTTGAAATCAATGTTAGCATGATAGTAGCTATAGTCAACACCAAATTGAATCTGTGCCAAGCTTTGAGTTATGAGAAAAAATCAAGAACATTCCACCTGTTCGATGAAAAGGAAAATTAAGATGCTTAAGAAGAAGAGGAGAAAGGTGAGGAAGAAGCCTTAAAGAGCAAGCAAAAGTAAAATGAAAAGAAAGTTGAAAGATTTCAAGTACAATTCATGTGGTGAACTAGGTCACACCAAAGTGACTTGTCTTGTTGTAAGAGAGAGAGGGGGGGAGTAACACTCGAGAAAAAAAAGAGTAAAAAAAGGTAAACAAAAGGGAAGGATCACCAATGTAAGGTAAACTCATTTTTGAAACATGTTAAACTCAGGAATGGCTCATTCATGTATTTATAAAATTTCCTTTGCAGTTGTAGATGGTCAATCCACAAGTACACTTATTACTACCCATCAAGATGTCATTAAGGTCACCCCATCTTAACCAACAACCAGTTAAAAATAATTCATCGAACCAGTTAGGAGGGGTTCAAGGTCGGCTAACCTAATAAAGGTCCTTACACGAGGGAACACAGGCTATAATGTGAGGAAGAAATTGAACATCAAAAGACCTGATTCAATGACCTACATTTAGAATTATGGTATGAGAAAGAAATGAAGTTCAAGACAAATGGACAGTTATATCTAATTTTTTTAATGAATGAAACTTTTATGTGTGTGTGTGTGTGTCTATATATATATATATATATATATATATATATATATATATATATATATTGTTGGTTAATCAGTAACTAGTAATGGTTACCTTGTTTTAAACTTACTACAATCTTATATATGACATGTTTAGTGTTATACTTGGTGCTTTATGAAACTAAGTCAAACTTATGTAATTGGTTGTTATATTTAATTGTAGTGAAGTTGTTATATTTAATTGCAATGACTCTTATTCAATGCTTCACTTAATTGGTGTATTATATGATTAAACCAATTTTTTTCAAGTAGTTGGACAGATATGTAAAAGATAACTAGTTATGCAAATTAACCACTTTCATTAATTAAGGCCTAATTCGAGGTGGGTTTTAATTTTTAGTTTAAAATTTAAGAAAAACCAAAACTTGTTTTTGGATTTTAGTTGCATGTTTTAGATTTTACGTTGTAGTTTTGAATTTCAAAATGTTGTTGCAAAACTTTCATAATTTTAACCCTAACCACATCCTATGAAGATAACAACAACAATATAATAGTCGTGGTGATGATGACAACGATGGTGGTGACAGTGATGGTTTTAGTGTGGTTGTGGCTTCGGTAGGAATGGGGAGGCGATGATAGAGGGATCGTGATCGTGGTGGTTTAAGGCTTAAGGTTTAGGGTAATGGCGGCAACGACAGTGACAAAGATGGCGGTGCTAGTTGTGGCGATAGGGGTGGCAACAATGGTGCCAGTAGTGGTGGCGATGACAATGACGATGATGGTAACGATGACAATGGTGGCGGTAAAGATGGTGGTCATGGTGGCAGCTCTAGTAGTGGTGGCGATGGTGGTTTTAGGTTTAAGGTTTAGGATTAAAGATTTATAAAACTGAAAACAAAAGTAAATAAACTTTTTTTCTTGTTTTTAAATATGACTAACAAATCGTTTTGAAAATGAGCTAAAACTGAACAAAGTACATTTTTTCACTAAACATGTTTTGTTTTCAAACGCGCTTCTAAAAATAAAAAACAAAAAAAATCACAACTACCCTAAACCTCATCTACCCGACCTTAACAGCCTAAATCTAACATCAATTACATTAGACTTAAGTTGCCAAAAGTTAAAATCACCAGCTTATTACGTCAATGCACTACACCACATTCACTCAACCATTAACCCTTATTACAATTTTAACAACATCACAACTACCTTAAATACAACAAACAACAAAAAGTAGAACTAGACGCAAACAACTATCTTCAACATCTTCATTTCTACCTTAATGTCCTAATAAACCTTCCTCAACTAGGACTTTATATGAATCTTGGGTTTCCTTAACTCTATTTCAAACACAACCATGGCTTGGGTGGCATCGACATACATAGCTCTAGTCAACCTATTCAAAACCTCTTCTAACTCTGTCATTTTGTTTAGCAATGTCTCCCTTCATTCATCATCATCAACCAAATCCCCATCTTAGACTCATTAAAAAAACCCACAATCTTAGGTCTACAACATATATTACAACACCCATCATCAAATTATATAAGAGGAATAAATGGGGAAGCTTATTAATCCTAAACATATACCCTATAGTTTGTTTACCTATATAGGTTTGATTTGATTTGAGAGACCCAAACATTAATGGATCTTTATAATCGCACATGCAGAGGAGCCTTTCTTGACTTTGGTGACAATGGGTACTTTGGTTGGATGACAACACTAATTGATCCAAAATAACCAAAAATTGGATTAAACCGAAACCGCAAAAAAAACTACATTATGTGTGCAGTTGGGTCGCATTTTGAATTTATCTATAAAAATCAAATCAAACTCAATTGAACTTCAATATATTACTTGATGATTCAGACAACAAACTTAGAAGGGGGTTGAATAAGTCTGTTCACTTTTTCAAACCAAAAGTGATTATTTAAGCATTAATGCGTTAAGCACAACAGACCAAACTTTTGTGAGGCGTAGAGTTTGATTCTTTGATTGAGAGAGCGTTATTTTCCTAGACTTTTGCTTCCACTAATGTTAATGAGAATACACCAGACTTTTGATAGTAAAAGAGTCAGAGAAAGAGATATCACACAAACAATTTATACTGGTTCACTCCCAATACGGAAGCTACATCCAATACCTTCAAATCTCAAGGATTTTCACTATGCAAAAATCCTTTACATAAACAGCCCAAACCGAGCTTATGAGTATTATTGACTCCAGCCACTCCTGGCTTAGACACATCTTGTACCTCTAAGTATTCTAGACACCGGTCACTCCAGACCCTGAGTATTCTTTTACAAGCACCCACTTTTGGGGCTAACCCAAGTATTCTTCCTGGCTCAAACCCAAGTATTTTTTCCAAAATCTCTTCAGGCCAAGTGTTTCCCAATAGATCAAACAGACCTATATTTACAAGAAATTGGAAATATTAGAGCAAATAAAGTTTGCCTTCTTCTTTTGAGGCTTTCATACACAAACATCTGGGGTTTGTGTGAATTCTCCTTTTCTTTTTGTCACATTACCTTTGTGTGACAAGCCCATCACTCTCACAAGCTTTCTCTCTCTTTTTAACATATTTTCTTTTTTCTCTTCATATGACTCTCTATTCTTCTTTTGTAATCTCTTTTCTTTTCTCCCGAGTCATCTATTTCTTTTTACTGTTTATCGTGCATACGCATATATATCACTATATCTGTATTTTTCTCCTCTTACATTGTGAGTGTTATCCTTTCTTTTTTTAAAAATAGAAGATTTGCAGCATATAAATACTTGTTTAGCTCATGGAGATAGATCCGTTGGATGACCGTTTGAAATTTATTCTATCTCATGGAAAAGTGATTTTTTCTTCTACTTGGTTAGAGAGACGTTCTGCACATTTTGTGTGGGATAGAAAGCTTTTGAGATTTGTGTCGATGAAGACAAATATGGATTGTACATTTTTCACCAAATAGGATATTCCTTAATTAGAGGAATTCTGACTTCTTAGAAAGTTGGTGAAAGATAGATGCTTTGAGATCAGCTCAAGATTTGTCTTATTTGGGCACTTTCCTTGTTGTGATAGTTCTTTTTGTTGAGAATGAAATATGCTTTGTTGAGTCATCATATTTAGGTCCAGACTTGATTCGTTCAGAGGGAACATCTGGTGCTAGATTGAGGTTTGGTGAATCGTAAAGTGTTAATGATGAGGCTCAAAACTCAGAAGGTAATCTGATCCTTTCTTGCGATTTTGAAAAAGGTTTGAAGCAGCCTATATGTGGAGATAAAGTCTGATCAAAGGAGGTTGCCTTAATCAGTGAATTCTTTCAGGCTCTTTGAGACTTGCTAAATGGCATGATGAGTCGGGGTCTGTTACACATTCAGAAGAATGTTTTTCTTATGAGAGACGTTCCGTGACTTTGAGGCTTTCTTTGATGCATATCCTTCTTAGTTTTGTCTTACCAGACTTATTGGATGCGAGCCCTCTTTGATTTATAACATGTGCTTTATATCCTAAAACACTTATATCAAACGTTTAATAACTAATAACTTGATTAATTAAGATGCTTGATGTTGATTATCAACAAATCTAAGAGTGTTTCAAATGTTTTCTTGATTCCAACATTACTCTTATATTTATATTACCTTACTAAATTACATACATGAATTAAATTTAAAGTGAGACTTAAAAAATAGTAATTTGTGATTTTTTATTATGCTAAAATGTTTTATAGTGGTGATTCTATTTTGGAAGTAGTTATTTTTGCTATTATTAGGTTAGAATTATATGTCTTATACTTGATTTTGTTAAAAAAAGCATAATTAATACAAAACTGAATTAACCGATCCAATTCAAACCTTTGATCGGATGTCATTATACATTATTCCAACCGAATAGAACCAAATCACCACCTAATAATGTGATTAGATAGGATAATATTTTGTCTTAAAACCAAACTGAGCCAAATTATGAACACCCATGGCTGACAACAGCCTACTAGATCGTTAGGTTCTTTTAACCATGACCGTGTTTGTGAATTATGGATGAAAAGGGAACCTTGGGGTGTGTTTAGTTGAGATGTTTTTCAAAAAATAATATAAAAAATATTCTAAGAATGCAGGGAAAATGGAAAACATATTCATACACCTATTTTTTAAAAGAAATGTTTAAAAAATGAAAAACATGGTATTTAAAATTTTTCAAAAAACAATTACTATTTGAAAAATATCCAAAATAGTTTTTCAAAATTTTCCATTGTAAAAAAAAGTGAGTATTTCAATTATTTTTCAAAATGAAAATAATGAAAAATAGGATACTCCAATCTCTTTTCAAAATGTAAAATAAAAATAAAATAAAAAACTAGTTGTATTTGAATATAATATTTCAATTTTTCAAATTAAGAAATCGATATGGTGTTTAAATACATTTTCATAATTTTTTAATATTTTTTAAAAAATAAAAAATTTAAAAAATGACCAAAAAAGGAAAAAGGACACTAAAAATTACTTATACATTTAATTTTTAAAATAAAATTTTTATTCTAAACATTTTACTTAAATGACATTGACACCACATTAACCATCTACATCAACACTTTTTAACAACTCTATCACTGCACAGGGACATACCTAAGTGTCCATAGACGATTAAAATCTGCAACTAATCAGTATAGTAAAATTGCAAGGACCTATTTATCAGGAAAAAGTGCATGAATAATGTAGTTTTTAAAATTATTTTTAGGATTGAGGTTGATGGGAGAAAATTTTTTGGTCTAGGGTGGAAAGTGTCAAATCATATTTTCAAAACCGCAATTCTAAGTGACGATTTTTACAAACCGTATTTCCAATGGACGGTTTCTTACATGTGTGCCATGAGGCACACATGTAGAGAAACCGTCTCCTCATGTGACGATTTTAATGAATAGAAATCGCATCCCTATGTGACAAGTTTCTGGTCAAAAGCTGACACTGAAAAGTACACTAAAACCGCACCATGGACTTGCGGTTTTCATTATAATCGCATGATGGACTTGCTCACACCCAAATGTTTACCTTTTACGTATCATTTTCCTTAAATATATGTTTTCTCATGATTAATTTATTTTTCAATTTTTTACTTACTCCTTCGTCAACATAAAACATTTAGAAATAATATTACATTTAATTTTTTCTTGTTTAGTTTTTTTAAACGTCTAAAATTGTTAACTATTAATTTTATCTAATAAATCTCTATATAACATCCTTAATTTTTAAAATAATTTTCAATAAATCAAATAATTTTTTTTTGCAAATAATTTAAAATTTCTAAAACAGGAGTCGGATTCAACATTAACAGTACCGGTTATACATCAATCCGACCGACTCATTTTAAAATACAAATAAATACAAATAAATACAAATAAACTTTTCACAAATAATTCCAAGATTAAAAACAAAATCTTAATTAAATAATATTATTGTCACTTTACAAAAGACGACCAACCATTTAATATACAAAGGAGATATACACTCGGTAATCACAGGAGCTGGCCAAGGCTTCTTCTACAAAACAACTATGTGCACTATGTACTAAACAGGTAAATACATAATGCTCCAATCTGCTGAGTGATTTCACATGCCGTCGTTGTGCCCTTTACCCACTGTAAAAATGATAGGAAGTAGGGGGTGAGCATAAACATATCAAATAATAGTTATTGAATCGGATTAAAAGTCCAATTCATAACTATGTATATAAAATATCACTGAGTCATATAGCATAACAAAAATAGCATGCCACTCTCAATAACATATATATCAGTACACACATGTATTCAATCGGATAAATCCATTATTAAGTCTTTTAATTGTGTTGCAACATTGGCTCCCCGAGCCATAACTCAGCTCTCAGCTGAACCGGCCGTTTTACAAGTACCAAACCGTTTACACAATATTGTGACACCATCACTCTCAGTGACAACGGTGAGTGCCACGGGCTAAAACCCCGAGCCCCGCTCAAGAGGTTGCCTTGAGTCCCACCCAAGGTCTTTTATGAAAATCACATCATACTTCATATTCATTCATCACACAAACATCACATACTGATTGATATGCATCCCATGCATTTATATTCATCATGAAAAATTCATGAATAATATTCATATACTCATCATCAATCTCATATCAATATCAACATCAATAATATGAATGGAATATATGAAAACATAAAACGTCATATAATCGGGGTCTCATACAATATTTCACATTCATATCATATGTACACAATAATAATACCCTACATCCATTCATAAACTATCTATTTGAAATGTAATGCTCCCCCTACCTGGAAATAAAGAGTTCTTGCAGCTCTTAAAGTTATATCCAATTCACAGCTTGTAAATTCCGATTGGAATTTCAGTTTTGTACCAGTCCAGAGCTTTCTTTGTAAAGGGAAGAAATGAAGTTTGATTTCTTCTTCGTTAATGGCTTTCAGCAAGAGTTGGAAGAAAAAGATTGTAGATGATGTTTTTCACTTTCCAAAAGTCTTTAATTAATCCAACAGTAGTTGATATTTATATTGTTCATGCAAAAGAGACGTGAACAATAAAAAGATATCTATTGTACGTTTCTTCAGATGATGAATAAGGAATAAGCATTTAATGAAAAGGGACAACACATCAGATAGGGTCCCATACTTAGAAAAATATCAGAAAAAGAATCCGCTGGAAGGTAGAAGAACAGAGTGATATGGAAAGCTTTAATAATTAAAATAATTATTAATTCCGACTCGGTTTCGTCTTGGGCACATCTTTCCGAGAAAGCATCTGTCCGCTTAGAATTCCTTCATTCGGAGGAAATTCATTCGGAAAGGTTCCATCCCCTGAAACACTCAGCTTTCTTTCCTTGGAAACGTCCCACACGGTAACATCTCATTCAAACATACTCAGATATATTTCTGTCTGAGTCAATTCTTTTACTTACGTCACTCGAAAGTCTTCCATCTAAAAATCACTCGGATATTTTACTTTTCCCGAGAATTGTTCACTCGGAACATACTCAATCGGAGTTGAAGTCCTTTGTCCAGAAACACTTCCTGGAAAAGACTCACTCAATATATCCCCAATCGGTGCCATGTCATACGGTATTTAGAAATTTCTCACTTGACGCCCTTTCCAATTTTGGAATCGTCTCACTCGGTACCATTCCACTCGGAACTATCGTACTCAGAGACATTTCACTCAGAAAATCACACAACTTGGAGATATTCCATCCTGTGAAGTATTTATTCAATTTCAAGTTTTTACCCACTCAGGAGTACTTCTCTCGGAAACGTTTCATTCGGAAACATCTCACTCGGATTTTCCTTATTCAGAAGTGTCTCATTCGGACACCTTTTCTTAACTTAGAAATAATTCGCTTAATGATGTTTCACTCGGAAACATCTTAACTCCATTTGGAAATATCTTCCTCGGTCTTGCTTTACTCGGTATCGCACCCTTTTCACTCGGAATATCATATTTCAAACAGTATTCACTCGGAATTTCATTCGGAAATTCTTCATTAATCCTTAATGAATGAATTTTCTAAAAATTACAAATTTTGGGATGTTACACTCCACATCATCTAAAATGCTATATATTTATCTTAAAATATATAATTTAAAAGTTATTGATAGAATAAAAAAATATGGTGATCAATGGTTAAAACATATGTGTTGTCTAAGTTTAATAAAACTTTAAACAAATTGATGTTAGGTACGACGAGTTGGCTTAGCATGTTTTCTCCATTATTGGCGAAAAGGTCGTAATAAGTAACACAAAGTAGTGATATTTTCTAGACTTATTTATTTTAAATATAAATAGAAGTATTATTTGTAATATTATTAAATGTTTGTGTTCCCTCGAATCGTGGGGTTCTTCATGTACACACTAATGCATAAAAGAGATATAAACTAAGTAGAGCGACAACTTTGGGTGTGAGATGGTCCATCATGCGATTATAATGAAAATCGCAGGTCCAGGGTGCGGTTTTAGTGTACTTTTCAGTGTCAGCTTTTGACCAGAAACTCGTCACATGGGGATGCGATTTCTACTCATTAAAATCATCACATGAGGAGATAGTTTCTCTATATGTGTGCCATGTGTCACGTATGTAAGAAATTGTCCTCTGGAAATACGGTTTGTAAAAATCTCACTTAGAATTGTGGTTTTGAAAACATGATTTGACCATTTTCACCCCAGACCAATAAATTTTCTCCCATCAACCCCAATCCTAAATAAATTCTAAAAACTACATTATTCATGCACTTTTGCCTATTTATCATCATGTATGTAACTGAGTAACCATCTAAAGACTTTTCTCTTTTTTCAAACTACAGGCAATGGATGTCTTTTGTATTCAGGTACTACTATTTCTATTTCTATTCCTGAATCTCATTGTAAAAAATGTCAAAGTGAGCATAGAGATTTAGAATAATCCTAATCTTTCTTGGGGATCGATATAACGACATCAATACTCTATTCTTTTGAACGAGTAAAGAATTTTAAAATGATCAACAGGGACTAATATATGTACGGTTATGGATAAATGTCAAACAAAAATTCAGGAGTTTGTTCAAATAAAAAAAAAAGAATTCACGAGTTTGGTTCTTCTAATTTAAAATTCTATTTACTTAATCACCATTTATGAATACCCTCCTCCAACATTTCTATTGACACACGCTATATAGGACATCCTCACTATCCAAATCTACAAATACCACTTCTTATGTACACAGGCTTCAATATTAACCTGTTCGAGACTGACTTGCATGTCAAACTGTCTTTACATGTGACGCTCTCTTTTGCCTTAGCGTGAAAGACTGGTGTGTTGGTTGGATGACTCTATGGTCCTTCACAGTTAAGTAATTTAACATCTTCACACGTATAGTATAACAAACAAGATAAATTAGATTCTTTCCATTTTTATTAATAAATTATTAGATCAACCAATAAGGCATAGAGCTATCCTTTGATCAAGATAATACCATGGATTTCTATTTAAAAAATTAGACCTATTTACTCTAGAAAACTTTTTATTAAAATAGGAGAAATAAAATATAAAAAAAATCACCACAAAAGAATATCAACGTGAAAAGCTCTAAGACTGAAGAATAATCAACTAGTTATTTAACCTCAGTAGACACAATGACAAAATCATAAATTTTTCTATCCAGAATTTTAAGGTTCGTTTGGTTAAATAATAGAGTAAAGCTTGTGAGAGTTTAGAAAATTGGCATTTTGAAAATAGGGTTAGGAAAATCAGAGTTTTAAAAACAATGATTTGTATTTGAATACTTTGTTGTAAAAGTGAGTTAAAAAATAGTGGTCGTGTTTGATTGAAAAATGTTTTGGTAAATTTAGTTTAAAAAATAAAATTTGAAAGTAAAATTAACAAAAAAGATATTAGTTAAAAAAAGTAATGAAATAGTATATTTTTTATAAATAATATACCAAAATTTACATTAACAATTTAACTTTATATACAAAATGAAACCAAAAGAAACCACTGCAACAGCATAAAAAATAAAAATCATAACGTGGAAACCTAGTCTCAACCTTCAGCCAAGATTATTCCTTGGTGGCTATTTCTAGAAGAGAAGATTTATATCTACAGTTCCCAACCAGAAATATTAGTAGCTTGAGTGAGTAGTCTCCTCCAATTTGGACACACATCCATCATCTCTTCCCACCACCCGTTTCTCCCTTTTCCATATGAAGTAAAACCAATGGGTCAACACTTTGAAATTTGGACAGAAGCACCCGACCATAAGTTTGGTGGCACGCTATGAGTTTTATCAATTGAGCAAGACCTGCAATGAATTTCATACAGTGTTCATAGAAAACATAGTCGTCATCTGTTAAGACTCTGGAAGGATAATAAATTGATGGTTTTGTCTAATACGCCGAGAGAATCTATGTGAAGACTCGAGAGGGCTTTCTCGATTTTCCTTAACACTGCTACTTGTTTTCGTATTAAAGGTATGGTTTTGGCTAATTCGCCGGGAGAAGCCATGATAGAAACAAACGAGATCGATGGCCTCACTCGGCCTTTTACACTTAAATATCTCTCCATCTTCCAAGCATGTGCTAAGCAGCTTCCAGTGTTCTTCCATTTGCGCTTTTCACGCCAGCTGCTGCCAGCTAGCCATTGACTGGGTTATAAACCCAGCACAAACTTTTAATTATTATGAATAATTATGGATGTCCCCCCTAAAGTTTTGATATTTATGAATGTTCCCCTCTCACCTCCTATAAATACCCCCTTCACTCATTAATACAACACACAACTTCATTTCTATTCTCTCATTTCTCTCTTCAAATTTCTCTTCCTCCATAATTCTTCTTCCTTCATAATTTCTAGTTTATTTCATAACACGTTATCAGCACGAGGTCTTGACCAACTGAGATATAAGGTAACATAGCATTTGAATTTCTTTTCATAATTTTATTTCAATTTATATTATATGTATATATGTTATAATAAGTTCCCGAAGAACTTAAATTTTAAACATCTCCGAAGGATGTATAACATTATATCTATATCATAAAAAAAAAATAGGTTCCTGAAGAACTTATTCATAAACATCCCTGCAGAATGTGTAAAATTAATAATTAAATAAATTAGAATTCCTGAAGAATTCTTCTTAAAATATTTATTAATAAGTTCCTGAAGAACTATAAGAATAAAAAAAAGTGGTATATAATTTTATGAGCTATTGTTGATTTTATTCATCATTATATATTTTACGTTGCCTTTTATATTACTTTCTGTTAAGCATAATCATGAAATCATTGTGTTAATTAAACTAAAATTTAATTAATGAAATTAATATTAATTTTTTTTCTACCACTTTTACTAAATATTGTTTTTACTTTCAATTGTACTATAACTTCACGTGTTCCTTCTAATTCCCAATTGCAATCCACTTTCAATTTTTCATGCGTTCCAATTTCCAATTGCAATCCATTTTCAATTGTTGCTTCACGTTCCAACAGCATTTATTTTGCTTTGAATTATAGATATTAATTTCTCATAATTAATATTTATAAATAATATAATATATTTTATAAATTAATGGGTTAATAAATAAGATAGTATTTATAAGGATTCGAACTCGGGACTTATAGCATGATAAGTTATCAATCTACCATTAGGCCACTAGTATTTGAGTGATATTTTATGAAAAGTTTAAATTTTCACTACCGAATTATTTATGTGAAATATTATTTAAATTAATTTATAATTTATTAAAAAAAGGGGGGAAACCAAGATTACTCTTATAATTAAATGAAATAATATTTATATATATTAATAATTCATCATTGACTTGTTACCATCATTAGATATTTATAATTAATAAATTTATTCATTTGAAATATATCTAATATATTGTTTCAACTTCTTATATAGAAATAACTATGTCAAATATTACCAACCTTGAGTTCGTGGCTCTTGACATATCTGGAAAAAACTATCTATCATGGACATTGGATGCTGAAATCCATTTAGATGCAAAAGGTCTCGGAGACACCATTAAAAATGGAAATCAGGCATCTAGTCAAGATAAAGCTAAAGCCATGATATTTTTACGCCACCATATCCATGAAGGGTTAAAAAATGAATACTTAACAGTTAAAGACCCTCTTGTTCTGTGGAATAATCTAAAAGAAAGATACGACCATCAAAAGGATATAATTCTTCCAAAAGCTGTTATGAATGGATGCATTTACGATTTCAAGATTTTAAATCCGTAAATGAGTATAATTCTGCAATGTTTAGAATTACTTCGAGATTGAAATTATGTGGAGAACAAGTCACTGAAAGTGACATGTTAGAAAAGACATTATCTACTTTTCATGCATCCAATTTGCTCCTGCAGCAGCAATATCGCCAAAAGGGCTTTACAAAATATTCTGAATTAATTACTTGTCTCCTTGTGGTTGAGCAAAATAATGAATTGCTTATGCAAAATCATGAATCCCGTCCAACTGGAACTGCTCCATTCCCAGAAGTGAATGTAGCAACGCACGATCATAATACTCATGGTCGTGGTCGTGGCCGTAGCCGCGGTCGTGGACGAGGTAATGCTCGGGGACATGGTATTGGTCGTGGATATGGTTTTGGCCGTGGTCATGGTCGAAATGATAAGAGATCATCATTCACATGGAAAAATAAAGAACTTATGAAAAAAGGGACAAATGCTCAAAATAGCGAACAAACTAAAAACATCTGCTATCGTTGTGGTAGCAAAGGACACTGGTCTCGAGTTTGTCGCACACCAAAGCATCTCGTAGATCTATACCAAAAATCCCTTAAAAATAAAGGGAAAATAATAGAGACAAATTTTACTGGTATAGATGATGATTTCTCTGACTTTAGTGTTGATGATTTTCTTGCTCTTCCTGAAGAAGAAATTGACCACTCGGTTGGAGAAGGGAGTGCCCCCAAATAAATTATTTTAATGTTTCATGTAATTTGTTTTGTTGTAAATTTTGTCTTTATCAATAAAATTTTGTTAAATATTATTGTTAATTATATTTTACTCATGATTTATTTTTATTTATTTAATGAAGAATGAATGCTCATGTGAATGATGAAGATATATGTCTCGCAAACAGTGCAACAACTCATACCATTCTCAAGAATGAGAAATATTTTTACCAAATAGTAAAACAAGAAGCAAATGTTAATACAATATCTGGTAGTATAAATATAATTGAAGGCTCTGGCAGAGCCAGTATTTTGTTGCCTGGAGGAACAAAATTGCACATTGAAAGTGCATTATATTCTAAGAAGTCTCAAAGAAATTTATTGAGTTTTAAGGATATCCGCAGAAATGGATATCATATTGAGACCACAAATGAAGGAAATGATGAATATCTATACATTACAAAGTTAATTTCTGGTAAGAAATGTATATTGGAAAAATTGCCTTCATTTTCCTCCGGTTTGTACTACACATATATTAGTACAATTGAAACAAATGCTATAGTAAACCAGAAGTTTACAAATAAGAATGACTTTGTTATCTGGCATGAACGATTAGGCCATCCTGGATCAATTATGATGCGAAAAATAGTTGAGAATTCAAATGGTCATTATTTGTCCAGCAGACAAATTATGCAAACTAAGAATTTCTCATGTGCTGCTTGTTCTCAAGGAAAATTAATCATTCGGCCATCACCGATGAAAATTAGGAATGAACCACTTATATTTTTAGAGCGTATACAAGGTGATATTTGTGGACCAATACACCCTTCATGTGGACCATTTAGATATTTTATGATTTTAATTGATGCATCAACTAGATGGTCACATGTTTGCTTATTATCAACTCGCAACCAGGCGTTTGCGAGATTACTAGCTCAATTAATTCGTTTAAGAGCACATTTTCCTGATTATCCAATTAAGAAAATACGCCTTGATAACGCTGGTGAATTTACATCTCAATCATTTAATGATTATTGTATGTTCATTGAAATTGATGTTGAACATCCTGTAGCACATGTTCATACACAAAATAGACTTGCTGAATCATTGATTAAACGTTTGAAATTGATAGCAAGACCATTGTTAATGAGATCAAAACTCCCAATTTCAACTTGGGGACATGCAATCTTGCATGCGGCAGCACTTATTCGCATCAGGCCTACAAGTAATCATGAATATTCCCTTTTACAATTGGTTCATGGTAAAGAACCAAATATTTCTCATCTAAGAATCTTTGGAAGTGCGGTATATGTTCCTATCTCTCCTCCGCAACGCACTAAGATGGGACCTCAAAGAAGGTTGGGAATATATGTTGGATATGAAAGTCCATCCATAATAAAATATCTTGAACCTTTAACAGGTGATTTATTTACAGCTCGTTTTGCTGATTGTCATTTTGATGAATCTATTTTCCCACCATTAGGGGGAGAAAATAAACAGTTGGATAAAAGGATTAGCTAGAATGAGATGTCTCTATCACATCTTGATCCTCAAACAAAGCAATCTGAACTAGAAGTTCAGAAAATAATTAGTTTGCAAAATTTAGCAAACCAATTGCCTAATGCATTTACTGATCCAAAAAGAGTGACTAAGTCACATATACCAGCTGTTAATACTCCAATAAAGATTGATATCCCTGAAGGACAATCTAAAATTGCAAATGAGTCTGAAGCCAAAGTAAAACGTGGCAGACCTGTTGGTTCTAAAGATAAAAATCCTCGGAAAAGAAAAATAAATAAAGAGGATGGTCGAATCGAGGATATAAAGACTCCAGTAGAGTCTCCCGACATAATCAAAGTTTCAAATCCAGAAGAAACTAAGGTACCTGAAATTGATACAAACAAAGAGATCTCGATAAATTATGTCATGGATGGTATACAATGGAATCGACCTGAAGTCGATGTTGATGAAATTTTTGCATTCAAAGTAGCTCTTGATATTATAAATGATGACAAAAATCATGAGCCAAAATCTGTTAAAGAATGTGCACAAAGAAATGATTGGCCAAAGTGGAAAGATGCAATGCAAGAAGAGTTAAACTCACTTGCAAAACGTAAAGTTTTTGGGCCTGTAGTCCAAACACCCAAAGGTGTAAAACCAGTTGGGTACAAATGGGTTTTTACGAGAAAAAGAAATGAAAATGGTGAAATTGTGCGATACAAAGCAAGACTTGTTGCACAAGGATTCTCACAAAGACCTGGAATTGATTTCGAAGAAACATATTCACCAGTGATGGATGCCACTACTTTTCGATACTTGATAAGTTTGGTAATCCGTGAAAGGCTTGACTTACGCCTTATGAATATTGTTGCAGCATATTTATATGGCTCACTTGAAAATGACATATATATGAAACTCCCTGAAGGATTTCATTTGCCTGAAGCATATAAAACAAATCCTCGAGAAAATTATTCAATCAAATTGAATAAATCTCTTTATGGATTAAAACAATCTGGACGAATGTGGTACAATTGTCTCAGTGAATATTTGTTAAAAGAAGGGTACAAAAATGACCCAATTTGTCCATGTGTTTTTATGAAAAGACTCGGAAAAGAGTTCGTTATAATTGCTATTTATGTAGATGATTTAAACATCATCGGAACTCCCGAAGAGCTCTCAAAGGCTGTAAATTGCTTAAAAAAGGAATTCGAGATGAAAGACTTGGGAAAAACAAAGTTTTGTCTCGGATTACAATTAGAATATTTAAAGGAAGGAATTCTGATGCACCAAAAGACTTATACAGAAAAGGTGTTAAAGAGGTTTTATATGGACAAATCACACCCATTGAGCAGTCCAATGGTTGTAAGGTCACTAGAAGTGAGCAAAGATCCGTTTCGACCTCAAGACAAAAATGAAGAACTACTTGGTCCTGAAGTACCATATCTTAGTGCAATTGGTGCACTAATGTATCTTGCTAGTCATACACGACCTGATATATCATTTGCTGTCAATTTGTTAGCAAGACATAGTTCTTTACCCACAAAAGGCATTGGAATGGGATTAAACACATATTCCGCTACCTTAGAGGTACAATGGACATGGGTTTATTTTTTCCATATATATCTAAGGCAAACCTAATTGGTTATGCAGATGCAGGGTATTTGTCTGATCCTCATAATGGTCGATCACAAACAGGTTATTTGTTTACATGTGGTGGTACAGCAATTTCATGGAGATCCATAAAACAAACAATCACAGCAACATCATCTAATCATGCTGAAATCTTAGCATTACATGAAGCAAGTCGAGAATGTGTTTGGTTGAGATCTATGATTCAACATATTCAAGAAACTTGTGGCTTGCATACTGGAAAACTACCACCAACAATTTTATGTGAAGATAATGCAGCTTGTATTTCTCAGTTAAAGGAGGGCTATATTAAAGGAGATAGGACAAAACATATTTCACCAAAATTTTTCTTTACTCATGATCTTATAAAGAATGGTGAAATAAATGTCCAGCAAGTCCGATCATGCGAGAATCTAGCAGATATCTTTACAAAGTCATTACCAACCAAAGTCTTCGAGCAACTAGTACAGAAGATTGGTCTTCGACGCTTACATAAGTGTTTTGATGAGGGGGAGAATTAAATATTTGTAATTTAATTATTTTTACGGATATACTTTGTAAAGAATGTTGTACTCTTTTTCCTTCACTAGGTTTTTGTCCCACTGGGTTTTTCCTAGTAAGGTTTTAACGAGGCACATTCTAAATACGGACATCCAAGGGGGAGTATTATGAATAATTATGGATGTCCCCCCTAAAGTTTTGATATTTATGAATGTTCCCCTCTCACCTCCTATAAATACCCTCTTCACTCATTAATACAACACACAACTTCATTTCTATTCTCTCATTTCTCTCTTCAAATTTCTCTTCCTCCATAATTCTTCTTCCTTCATAATTTCTAGTTTATTTCATAACATTAATGAAATAATATTACATAAATTGATTCTTAGAATCAAATAAATTTTGTAATTTTAATTAAAGAATAATTTTTCAAGTAATTTTATTTTTTCATAATATTAAATTTTTACAATAATATATTTCTTTTATATGTAAATTTTTCTTGCAAAAAAGTTAAATGTTTTTTTATAGAATGTGTGAGTTGTTGTAACTCACATGCGTCAACCTCTCATGCAATATTTATTTTATTTTAATTTTTAAATACAATAATTTATATGTGATTGATTTATAATAATATGATTGAATATAGAAAATTTTATAGTTTTTTTAGAAAAACTAGCAAATTCTAATTGTTGCCCTAATTCTCATATTTCTTTTTTTAATCTATCTAATATTTTCCAATAAATAGCTCTCATCTTTCTGTTTCATCAATGTTGGTTTCTCAATTTCTCTACTCATTTGATAATCAATTTTTTTTTCAATTTTTTATATTTTGATTGTGTTTAAATGTTATATTAATTTTTTAATTTTTTTAGGTTTGTTCTCTTCTTCATAATATTTCAAATATATTAGAATTTAACTAAAAGAATGATGATATACAACAAACAGATAATTTCTTTCTAGCTTAATTTAGTTTTTCTTAAAATATTAACTTTTTATTTCATCCTTTTCATGAATCTTCAGCATTCGATTTTACGGAGACTGAATTAATTAAAAACCAAAACTTTTTTCATAGGTTATTTTTTCTTTCACTATGTTTGAGTATTTAAAATTTTTATCATTCGTTTTTGTTTTATCATTTATGTTTCCTATTTTTAATGAATTTCTTCATTTTTTGGGGATATGTAACACCATATTTTCCAAAGCGTTAGTTGATAACAATCACCACAGCCTGATATCACTTCAATCATAGTGAAAAGATTTATACTTCAATCAATTCACACTGCTTTTCCCCCTCTCCCTTCTTTATCGTTTCTTTTTTATTTTTCTCCTTCCAAACATCTTTTTCTTTTTATTTGTTTTATGTTTCATTCTTTCTTATCTTCTTTTAAGCATCCAATTAATTATAAATTATAAACTATAAACTGTAAATAATGTTCTTTTCACTTCAGCACCTCAATCTTGTGATTGAACAAACAATGTCATGAAGTACTTCTCAACAAAGTTATCCATATCAAATAGCTAGCATTACTGCATTACTGATGAATAAATTTAAAACTGGACGTGGGATCCACACGTCTTGTGCAGGCTCAAGAAAGAAACATTAATTCCTAATTGTACTGCAAAAATCTTGATATACCATAAAATTGCAAACAAATGTGACCAATATAACTGGTGTTCCAGTTATAATGTGATTAGTGAGACCTCTAAGCTTCATGTAACCAAAAAAAGTTGAGACCTCTAAATTGTGCTACTGGTCTGGGTGATCATGTTCTTGGTCACCATGTTGCTGTTGCTGATTGTAGAAGTAGGAAGAGGGAGATGAGGAGGAAGAAAAAGTGGTGGAAAATTGAGAACTGAAAGGTGAATGTTGTTGCTGCTACTGCTGATTGAAAAGATGGGATGTGTAGTAGGGGAATTGTGCATCATCACTTGAAAGAATTTGAGCATATTAAAAGAGATTTGGGAAAACTTGGTGACCATGATCATGTGAGGGAGAAGTAGCATTAATAACATCAGCAACAGACACACTACTAGCACTAGTGGCATTGAAGGGATTAATGTTGTTTGTGTTTGATAAAGGTGGTTGTTGCAAATATGTAACATCATGAGTAATGTTGTTTTTCCATTGAACTCTTTCAGGGAAATTAAGCTTAGCCTTAGTGCCTTTGAACTTGAGTGCTGCTTTGTCATATGCAAGGGCTGCATCCTCAGCTGTTTCAAAGGTTCCAAACCTTTCTTTGGATCACGAATCTCTGCTGCCCATTTCCCCCATGGCCTCTGCCTCACTCCTCTGTAGTGTGCTTTCTTTTTTACCTCTTTACCAACCCATGCAAAAACAATATTAATAAAGGGATAAATCTCAGATTAATATATTGAGAAAATGACGTCAACCTTTTTTTATTTTCACTTTTAATTATCTTTAACTCTTTTTAAAGGTTTTCCATTTAAATATTCTCCGACAAAAACACATACTAATCTCTAGTTTAGATAAACATATTAAAGAATTAAATTTACTTCATTCACGTAAGTTATGAATCAAATGATGAAATGTCAAGTTATTTTTTAGTGTTAAAAGTCTTGGAATCCACTTTCTAACATTTTAAGTGCACAACAGAACTCCTAATATGCCAAGTTTCAGGACACAACATATCTGCTAAGACTTCTAGAAGGAATCGATTATCTCAAAATCACAAATCTGCAACAAGAGATTCCTCAAGAATTTTGCCTAGATAATCTTCGCTGTGAAACTCTCCCGAATAGAGACGATAAGCTTTGGGCCCAAAACCTGTATCCAAGCGTGTTTGCACATAATTGTTGTAGTTGTGGCAGTCCTAAAAGTTGCCTCCAAAACATTCAAGCATACTCATCCCTTCTACATCTTTAACTGCTATTCTAGCCATAGGACAGCGAAGATCAAGGTATTGCATGTTGATCAAACTGGGTAAAACACACCCTGGCTCGAACATCAACTCCTCATTATTGGACAGATCAAGCCATTTCAAGTTGAGCAGATTTTCCAAGCTACTCTATCAATTGAACAATATGAAATGTCCAATCTTACAATGCTTGTAGCTCTCCCAATGGAGGCACATACATATTGCAATTTTGGACATCCTTTTAGCAGTAAAGAAACAAGGTACCTCAAGTTAGCAAGCGAATTTGGCAAGTATGTTAATTCTCTGTTGTATGATAGATCCGGCAGGATTAATGCATTCATGCCTGTGAAAAAACACTCAGGAATATGAATGATGTTAATTTGATTTAAACAGATGGACAAGTGTGGACAACAAGGTGAAGTGCCCTCTGGGATTTCTTCTATACAGTTTTCCATCAAAGAAACTGCCTCCAAATCAGTGGTCCATTCCCGCTCAGGCATCTCTGCCAATCCCTCATCACATTTTATCATGTAATTGCAACTCAGTTTCAGGAAATGACACGCCATGTCTCTTACCAGACCATGCATTCGTAAACACCTATCCCCCAACAACAAAGAGTGGTCTTTCGGTTTATCTAATATGATATGCCCCTCATCAAATGTTTCCTCCAAACTCCTTTTTCAATTCAACAGTCCAGTGTCAACAAGCTTCATGATCAGTTCCTGTCTATCAATCCTACGTAATAACGCACCGAGTTTTAATAACTTAAAGACCTCTTCTACCATTTCCAAATTTTCAAGTTTATTCAATGCATGTCTCCACCAGTGAATGTCATTTGGTCCTTTCACGATGCTGGCCATCATGCTGATTCCAAGTGGTAAACCATTGTTCCAATTATCTTGTTGAGAACCAGTGTATTGTTATGTGAAAACCAGTGTTTTTCAATCTGAACAGTAATAATCTGTAGGTAAAATCATTGTCAACAATCACTTGCAACAAAACTTAGATAGCAGCACATGGGCATTAATAGCAACCACAATCATCCTAGAATTATATTATCTCTATTGCAATTGGCACAATGAAACATAAGGAAAATTTTCCATGGTCAAAATTACTCAGATGCTCGGATAGAAGACCAAAAAACCTTCCACAGCTGAATCAGATTTTCTTTCAATAACGTCTGAATAAAAACTAAAGAAAAAATATAAGGCAAGAACACCAACTCTACTTCACTGTTCTCCAGGCAGTGTCTTGATGATATCCGAATCACCTGGAAGCAACATATAATGAAAATTAGGAAAATAACAATCATCTAATGTCCAAGTAATTAGAGGAGGCATGACATACCAGGATCAACAATGCTGAGGCAGCACACTCTGAAATATTTTCCGCATGCAGTGCCCAAATCCACATTGTCTATCACAAGCAAACAGATTTTTTTTGTTAAAGATCTCTAGCGAAACAAAAGTACACTGAAAGCTTGAAAATGTGTCAAATCATAATTTCTACTGAATATCATAGCATCCAACAACTGACATCAATGGCAAAACATACAAAAAGGCATTTGTGCAATAATTTATATGATGGGATGAGAAAAACAGCAGCAAGGGCATATCAATGTAGTCAACCAATTCAAAATGCTGAATACATCACAAATGCTTCCACAACTAAATATTTCTATCAACTATTATAAATGCATATCATACAAATTCCCCATCAAACAGAATTACTACCCAGTTGCCTATAAAGTATACCCTTTAAAACCACTGCAGGGATTTCAATGTAAGAAATTCTATCATATGACTTCATCAAACATAATTTTATAGAAATAGCCACACAGTACAATCAATTTGATAACTAATACATAACAGCTCATTGGATTGAATCATTAAGGAGGAAAAAACCAGATCAAAATCAAATGTGATTATGCAAAACACAAATGTATAACAAAAAAACTAAAAGCATACAAATTAATAGAAATGATTCCAGGTTTGTATTCTCACATCAAAAACGGTGAGACTTCTCCATCTAGTATTGAAAGCAAACAAACATAAAGTGAAAGAAGAACAGCATTAGAATAAGAACTTACTTCCATTATAGTGATGAACTCCAACCTTTGCCAACATAGCATAGTATTCAATCTCTGACTTCCTCAAAGGGGGGCAATTGTTGGCAATGATAATCAATTTCCCTGTAAAATAACTCATTGAAAAAATACACATAAATTACTACATACAACTAGCAAAATCATCAACAACAAAGAAAGAAACAAACAAACCGCAAAGATTTAAAAACAAAATTACAACATTCAAAGAGACCAAATCATTCAATACATCATTTCTAATTTCTATTAAACCAGCACGCCAATAATAATAATAATAAAAAAAGAACACACCTTTAGAGTTCCTAAGGGATTTGAGAACAGTTTTATAACCAAGGGTATACTTGCCACTCTTCATGACAAGAGCGAGCCGGTTGTTAATGCTCTCATGGGTCTTCTTCTGCAATTATTCAAGAAAAGGAAAAACACGAAACCCATCAAAATCTAGTTAAATTCGAAAACCCCAAATCTGAAAGTAATTGGTAAAGGGGGTAAATCCATGCACAGATCAACAATGCCCAGAGAAACACAAGAGAAAGAGAGAGAAGTTACAGTTTTCTTGGCGGCAACCATTGTTAACGGGTAGTGTGAAGGTACAGCGAGAAGTGATGGTGGAAACTGGAAACGGCGAGGGAGGAGATATATGAAACTCGGTATTAGGGTTTCGATTGTTTTTTGGTAAATGGGTTTCGATTTCATTCCATTTTTTTGGACAATACAAGGGCCTAAGGCCCAGAACAGACAAACAATTATTTTAGTTATAACATTCGTAAACCATTTTCTTTATTTTGTTAATTGGGCTCTGCCTATTGATTGGGTTGGGTCTCAAAAACATTTACAAGGTCTACTCATTTAAAAAACAAAAATCTCCAGTAAGTTTCCTTAAGTTTGTTGAGGAAAAATAATCAAACTCTTTCAACTTTTAATTTTGAGAAAACAGTTAAAAACATGAATTTTTCTTTTAAATTTTCAATTCATCTTTTATGTAACTGATGAACAAAAGTTTTATGTATTGCTCTTGCTCCATTTAAATATGTTTATAATTAACCATTATATTTGTATTTTTCACGGGTTATTCAATAAAATTATATTTAAATATATTTTATAAATATAAATAAATAAAGTCAAAAATTTATAGATAAAAGATTTAAAAAATAAAAAAAATATCTAAGATTTTTTAGTATATTTTAATTTACTACCGCAATATTTTATGATAATGTATTAATTTTATAATAGCATTTTAGTGATATTTCATTATATACTCTTAAAATAGTTTATTATATTTATAGGTTGTCTTTGAGGAATTTTTAATTTTTTAACAAGACAAATATATTTCTATTATCTTTTATATATCAATTGCTACATTAAGAGGCTCAAATGTAAAAGATTTAATGTATACATGTATCAACTAAATATGGGTTAAAATCTACACAACATCCATTTATTTAAATTAAACCAGTTTTAATTTTTTTATGCCAAATACTTTTAACATATATTTATATGATCATATATAATAATGTAGTAACAGTGTACATAGCATTAGAATTATATTTCTCACAAATAACAAATTACTCTACCTTGCTTGTATTAATTACAAGTTAATCCACTCCAATTCGTAGTGTCGATTGTTCTACGTTCTTTATCCACATTTGATATCTCAAGTAAAGTTTTGTTAAAAAAATATTTGTATAGAGTTTTCAATCTGAACAGTAATTATCTGTAGGTAAGATCAATGTCAACAATCACTTGCAACAAAACTCAGATAGCACAAGGGCATTAATAGCAACTACAATCATCGTAGAATTATATTATCTCTATTGCAATTGGCACAATGACACATGAGCAAAATCTTCCATGGTCAAAATCACTCAGATTCTCGGATAGAAGACAAAAAAATTGACACTAGTCTACAGCTGAATTCGATTTTCTTTCAACAATGTCTTGAATAAAAACTAGAGAGAAAATATAAGACAAACGATGTTCGCGATTCGGATCGGTTCGGTTTTGAGACAAAATATCATCTGATCCGATCATTTTATTAAGATGCGGTTCGATTTGGTTCAGTTGAAATGAATGATACCATCTGATCTGATCTAATCGAATGAGGTTTGAATTAGATCGGTTCGTTCATTTTTTATTTCAATTTATATTTTTTGTAAAATCAATTGAAAATTATAGTTATAGCAATTCAAAAAATATCTTAAGTTTTAAACAATGTAAGTAAACAATCTTAAGTTTTTAACAATTCAAACTTAAATATAAAATAAATAAAATACTTCTTAAATAAGGTTCAACGTAAAATACAATATAAATATTAAAAACTAAGGGTGTGTTTAGGTCGCAAGTTTTATAAGAAAAATGAAAAACTATTCTTGAAAAAGTTAGAAAAATAAAAAAGATATTTGTTTATAAAATATTCAAAAAATATATATAAAAATTTAAATTCAATTTTCTATTTTGCTAAAAAAATAGAGAAGTGTTTAAAGAAGTTTTATACAATAGACATAGACATATAGACCACATACAAACGAGAATCAGAGTAAGACGTTAAGCAACGCGATTAAGGGTCCGTTTAGTATGCAGTTGGGAAAACGGAGTTTAGAAAAGGAAGAAATCTAAAGGTTAATATTAATCCTTTACACCGTTCGAAACAATCAAAACTCTGTTTGATCGTAGGATAAAATAATCACCCCTTGTAAACCTCCGTTTACAAAAGAGGACATTTATCCAAATAGGCTGTAACTATTATACAATGGACGAGCAAATGACAGTAAAGGTGCGCATTCAAATGAAAAAGGGAAAGCTACTCCAACTATGGGAGAAAATCTATTATTTTTGTCTGCACACAAGAAAATTTTCACTTGCATCAACCCAGCAGGCCATGACAGAAGTTCTGAAAATTATAACATGAAATTTCCATTCTGTCCCAACATTAGTTGCCAAACCGACCTCTTCCCCATGGGAGCCTTCTGTTTCCACCACCATTGCGCTGCACAGCATTACTCTGCATTGACAAAACTCTCTGTCTTTCCTCCTTCATGTTTGTAAATAGTCAATCCACTATCTAAGGCTTCTGCTTTGACCTTGCATCCACATTCTCCAGCTGCTTCTGAGGGGATGGAAGTGGTTGCTGCCACAAATTAGTAATTTACAAAAAAAAGTGTGTCAAATTTACAGAACTTCAATAAGATGAGCAAGGAGCACTACCACAACTGAACAACCATAAAAAGTTAATAGCTTTCCACAAAATCAACTAGTCTAACTCAATTTCTCTCTATCCCTCTCCTATATTTCTATCCACTCTCCCTAGCCTTCTCCTTTTAGGCATTTTTCTAACAGCTTTGATGGTCCATCTCAAGCTCTCCTCCCCGTTGTGCTTCCCAAATTCTGGTTATCCCATTTTCTCTATTTGTTTTTTCAGTTTTTATTTATTTGTGGGCAATGGGTCAAACAAAGAAGAAGGGTCATATTATGAAATTGATTGAGATTTGCAACTTAGATTATGAATTTAAAATTATACATTTTGACATGATATTTATGGTTTGTTGAGGCCATGGACAGAGCCTTGAAAACACTTGAATTTATGCAGCAGCTACTGTTTTCAATTGTTACTTTGATTTATATTTGAATTTTAGCTTTTTTTTGGACGAGTACAAGGCCCAAGGGCCCAAACAAAGCCAACCAAATACTAACAAACAGACTAGCCCAATACAAGGGCAAAACACAAACGGCACACTACCCAAATTTCCCAACTTGCCTAGGGTCGACTTGCCAAAGAGAAGACAATCACAGACAAGGTGCAAAGATGGAGGGGCCATAGTGCGAATGCTAGAGAAATTAAAAAAACTACAGAAGAAACAACAAAGAGGCCAATTATCTCAGGTCTGGAGGGATACAACGTTTATCCAACACCAAGGCTCTTCGCAATCTAGTTGGAGGGGTTAACCACCAGGTCCTGCCCAAGCCATTTGAGGAGGCCAATTGTGCAACTACATGAGCCGCTTGGTTAGCTAATCTAGCAGCCCATAAAAAGCCACAGGAGATAAAGGACCCTCGAATCATGGTAACGTCCTTGATTATAGTTTCAACTTCCTTAGACTTCAATTCTCCTCTGCATGCTTTGATCAAGTCTAAATTATCAGATTCTACCACTATCTCCGTCCATTCAAGGTTAAGGGCTAGAATTAAAGCCTCCCTAAGTGCCCAGGCCTCCGCTTTGATAACCGAAGAGGCCCAGATCTGCGAAGCTTGCCCGAAGACTATATTGCTTGATTGATCTCTGACCACGATACCCGTAGAGGCTTTCAGGGATGGATTTGTCTATGCTGCATCAGTATTGATTTTAAGCTTCCCCTGTGGTGGAGGTCTCCAGCTGGGATTATATTTCTGAGATAGTAACTTCCCTTTCTGATTATGTGTCTGTGTTGTAATTGTAGTAAAATAAAATTTATTCACCATACGTAGGATCAAATTTGTCACTTGTAAAGGATCTGGTTTCTCATTTATGAAGATATAGTTATTTCTAGTCTTCCATATTTGCCATAATGTGAAGAGAATCTTTTAAACCAAGAAATGAAAATCATGTTTTTTTTGTATTGAATAAATCAACTTTTGATTCCAGCCATTGTGTGATTAAGGAAACATTTTCTAGACTAGGCTGATATTGGATATTTGCTCCGAACCATACTGGTAAAATGCAATTACACTGGAACATATGTTCCAGTGTCTCCTCTCCCTCAAAGCAAATAGGACAAATAGGGTCATTGATGATCTTTCTCCTGACTAATGTCTCTCGAACAGGGATGAGATTATGACAAATCTTCCAAGTGAAGGTCTGGATTTTTTTTGGGACCTTAGCCTTCCAGATGGTTTCCCACAATTTCCTACTAGGCTGGAATGATGTAGAAGGGACAGGATGAAGCATCTCAAAATTATCTTTAATCGCTCTATAGCCTGACTTGACTGTATACTCACCATCCTTTGTATGAGGCCACACCAAGTCATCCTTACCCCCAAACTGGCTAATAAGGGGTTTGCAAAGCAGGAAGCCAACAATCTTGTGTTAAAGTCTGTCGTATTTTGTCATAATCCCATGAATGGGTTGTATGATTAATAAGAGATGACAGGGACATATCACAGTAAGTATGACCTCTGGGATTAGGGAAACATTTCTTAGTATTACCTAGCCATCTATGGTTAAAGACAGAGATCCACTGACCATCCCCAACCACCTATTGACCAAGATTAAGAAGAACATCCCTACCATAAAGGAGGCTTTTCCAAACCCAGGATGAATTTATCTTCTTAGGTTGGAGCATAAAGGATGAGTTAGGGAAATATTTGCCTTTTAGAACCTGAACCCATAGAGCCTGTTGATCCTTTTGAAGCCTTCACGCTTTACTAAATAGGCTAGATTTAGCACCTTCATATCCTTAAATCCCAACCCTCCTGAGAATTTACTTATGGTGATTGAACTCCATTTTTCCAATACACACCCCTCTTTCCTTTAGTTTTAGCCCACCAGTGTAACGCCCCGGCCGCTTTTCAGGAATGAACGACTCTCCCCACAGACCAACATGATACCTTTCCAATGTGCTTTTGTCCTCACTCACACATTTCCTGAGAACTTCCCAGGAGATCACCCATCCCAGAATTACTCCAAGTTAAGCACGCTTAACTTTGGAGTCCTTATGTGATAGGCTACCGAAAAGGCTAATGCATTTGTTGGTATAGGTAGTACGAATTCATTTCTTTAAGCTATCCTCGACTGTATAGTCTCATACCTATACAGTCTTTGGATCCCTCTCATTCTGGTATGTATTCGGTTCGTTCATGTGTCCCTCCCACTGGAATCCTGCCAGGAGCCGCTCCTTGTCCGTGCCTATGCACCGGCGATCACTCCCCGCCCTCAACAGTGACCGGGATGTCACATGCCCACCAGCTTCCGCCTGGTTCGTCCCCGAACCATACCGTACTAGGAGAGGCTAGGCTCTGATACCACTGTAATGCCCCGGCCGCTTTTCAGGAATGAACGACTCTCCCCACAGACCAACATGATACCTTTCCAATGTGCTTTTGTCCTCACTCACACATTTCCTGAGAACTTCCCAGGAGGTCACCCATCCCAGAATTACTCCAGGTTAAGCACGCTTAACTTTGGAGTTCTTAAGTAATGGGCTACCGAAAAGGCTAATGCATTTGTTGGTATAGGTAGTACGAATTCATTTCTTTAAGCTATCCTCGACTGTATAGTCTCATACCTATACAGTCTTTGGATCCCTCTCATTCTGGTATGTATTCGGTTCGTTCATGTGTCCCTCCCACTGGAATCCTGCCAGGAGCCGCTCCTTGTCCGTGCCTATGCACCGGCGATCACTCCCCGCCCTCAACAGTGACCGGGATGTCACATGCCCACCAGCTTCCGCCTGGTTCGTCCCCGAACCATACCGTACTAGGAGAGGCTAGGCTCTGATACCACTGTAACGCCCCGGCCGCTTTTCAGGAATGAACGACTCTCCCCACAGACCAACATGATACCTTTCCAATGTGCTTTTGTCCTCACTCACACATTTCCTGAGAACTTCCCAGGAGGTCACCCATCCCAGAATTACTCCAAGTTAAGCACGCTTAACTTTGGAGTCCTTATGTGATAGGCTACCGAAAAGGCTAATGCATTTGTTGGTATAGGTAGTACGAATTCATTTCTTTAAGCTATCCTCGACTGTATAGTCTCATACCTATACAGTCTTTGGATCCCTCTCATTCTGGTATGTATTCGGTTCGTTCATGTGTCCCTCCCACTGGAATCCTGCCAGGAGCCGCTCCTTGTCCGTGCCTATGCACCGGCGATCACTCCCCGCCCTCAACAGTGACCGGGATGTCACATGCCCACCAGCTTCCGCCTGGTTCGTCCCCGAACCATACCGTACTAGGAGAGGCTAGGCTCTGATACCACTGTAATGCCCCGGCCGCTTTTCAGGAATGAACGACTCTCCCCACAGACCAACATGATACCTTTCCAATGTGCTTTTGTCCTCACTCACACATTTCCTGAGAACTTCCCAGGAGGTCACCCATCCCAGAATTACTCCAGGTTAAGCACGCTTAACTTTGGAGTTCTTAAGTAATGGGCTACCGAAAAGGCTAATGCATTTGTTGGTATAGGTAGTACGAATTCATTTCTTTAAGCTATCCTCGACTGTATAGTCTCATACCTATACAGTCTTTGGATCCCTCTCATTCTGGTATGTATTCGGTTCGTTCATGTGTTCCTCCCACTGGAATCCTGCCAGGAGCCGCTCCTTGTCCGTGCCTATGCACCGGCGATCACTCCCCGCCCTCAACAGTGACCGGGATGTCACATGCCCACCAGCTTCCGCCTGGTTCGTCCCCGAACCATACCGTACTAGGAGAGGCTAGGCTCTGATACCACTGTAACGCCCCGGCCGCTTTTCAGGAATGAACGACTCTCCCCACAGACCAACATGATACCTTTCCAATGTGCTTTTGTCCTCACTCACACATTTCCTGAGAACTTCCCAGGAGGTCACCCATCCCAGAATTACTCCAAGTTAAGCACGCTTAACTTTGGAGTCCTTATGTGATAGGCTACCGAAAAGGCTAATGCATTTGTTGGTATAGGTAGTACGAATTCATTTCTTTAAGCTATCCTCGACTGTATAGTCTCATACCTATACAGTCTTTGGATCCCTCTCATTCTGGTATGTATTCGGTTCGTTCATGTGTCCCTCCCACTGGAATCCTGCCAGGAGCCGCTCCTTGTCCGTGCCTATGCACCGGCGATCACTCCCCGCCCTCAACAGTGACCGGGATGTCACAACCAGAATCCAAAAATAATCGAGTTAAGCTCTCTAATTAGACCTTGGGAAATTTAACCAATGACATGGCATAGGTCGGGATGGCTTGAAGGACCGACTTGATGAGAGTTTCCTTCCCTACTTGGTTAAGAAAATTCTCCTTCCATCCCTCCACCTTAGATAGGACCTTCTGCTTTATCCAGCCTAATGTCTTTCCCTTAGATCTCCCCCTTGGCAGACCTAAATAATTCCCTGAATCAGTTCGCTACTCCATTTTTAGGATAGAAGACATGCATGCTCTAATAGGATGAGGAACTTTTCTACCAAAAATAATTCCAGACTTAGCCATATTAACTCTTTGACCAGAAGCATTAGAATAATTGTTCAGGATATTAAGGATAGAATAGGCCTCTGCTTCAGTAGTCTTAGCCAAAATTATCGAATCATCTGCATATAACAAATGAGTTAACAATGGAAAGTGAGGGGAAAGAAGCATACCTGATAGGGACCTTTCATCTTTTGATTTGGAGAGAAGAGAGGATAATGCTTCTGCTGCTAGAATGAACAAATAGGGAGAAAGAGGGTCACCCTGTCGAAGACCTCTCTGAGGCTTAAAAGGGGGACTCCTAGCACCATTAAGATTAATACAATAAGTAACAGAAGTGACAATAGACATGACAATGGAAACCCAATGGGAGTTAAAACCAAAAGCTAACAAGACCTTTCGCAAAAAATCCTAATCGAGCCTATCATAAGCCTTGCTCATGTCTAGCTTAACAACCATATGAGTCTTAGAAAAGTATGGCCTACTCATAAGAGAATGAAAAATCTCTTTCCCAATAATAATATTGTCCTAAATCTGCCTCCCTTTGATGAAAGCAGATTGGTAGGGAGAAATCAAGGAATGCAAGAAAGGTTTCATTCTGAGTTGGATAATCTTAGAAATAACCTTAGGAATAAAAGTACAACAGTTGATGGGACGGAATTGAGAGACTATCTCAGGATTAGGATTCTTAGGAACTAATGATATAAGGTTAAGGTTTACCTCTGGAGGCATTTTCCTAGTCACAAAAAATGATTTGATAGCAGCATAAACCTAATCTTTTACCGTCTCCCAATTATGATGGTAGAAAAGGCCATTAAGGCCATCAGGACCAGGAGCCTTTAACGGGGGAAAAGATTTGGCTGCTTTCTCAATTTCCCCATCTAGGACCGGAGCTAGAAGAGCTTCATTCATTTGATTGACTTTCCTAGGAATAGAATTTAGACAATCTTGGGAGTTAACAGTAGGTTCCACTTTGTACAGATCCTGGAAATAATTTGTAACCATAGATAAGACCCCCTCATGGCCCTCCACCCACAAATTAGAATCGTCCTACAGCCTCGTAATCATGTTTCTAGCCCTTCTCTGAATAGTAAAGGCATGAAAGAATCTTGTATTGGAATCCCTTCGTTTTAGCCATTGGATTCTAGACCTTTGGTGCCAGTATATCTCTTCTCGTTCTCTAGCTTTATCAATCTGCCTTTGAACCTCAGTCATCAAATTCTCATCTCTCTGAATGACACTTATTGATAAGATTCTTGAGCTGATTTTAGAGCCTTATAATCTCTGTATCATTTCTTTTGAAGGTTTCCCTATGCCATTTCTGAAGGCTTCTTTTACATTGATTATTATGTTCTATGAGCTGCTCCCATTGATCAGTTTTTGGTTCAATGCTCTCCCAGCCTTCTTTCACAATGTTCATACATTCTGGGTTTTTTGCTCAGTAAGCTTCAAATTTGAAGTATTGAGTGCAGCACTTCTCAAGGGCCAAATCCAGTAAAATAGGAGCATGATCAGAAGATATAGGAGGGAAGGCTGTAACAGTGTTATGAGGGTAGACCTGAATAGCCTCACAGTTAGCAAAAACTTTATCAATGCTTTCCTTGGTGAATCTGCCATTTCTAGGATTACTGCACCAAGTAAAACTACAACCTTTAATAGGAAGGTTCAAAAGATTGAAAGAGTTAATAACTTCCCTGAACAAGGCCATTCTCCTTTCACAAGGAGGGATGTGACTGGATTTATCATGGGAATAAAGGCATTCATTAAAATCCCCCATAATAAACCAAACCTGGCCAAAAGGAACATAAATACTTCTAAAAGCATCCCAAAAGAGTCTCATACTATTAAACTAAGGAGCAACATACACAAAAGTCGAGTACATTTTAATATTAGCGGAAACAAAAGTTACAACAGCATGAATTACATTGTGATTAGCCTCCAAAACATCAACAACTATAGAGGTATCCCACAAAAGAGCTAACCCTCCAGAAAGGCCAACAGCCTCAACAACAAAATAAGAATTAAATCCTAACTTACTTCCTAAGATTTCCACCCTAGCTAAATTAGCTTTGGTTTCCATAAGAAAAATCAACGATAACCTGAGACGCTTTTTGAGGGATTTCAACTCCCTCACTGTCGTGGGTGAGGCAATCCCACGACAGATTCTAGCTAAGCAGCTTTATGGTAGGCTTGGGGGCTTGATATGGCCCGCCTCCTCGGCCTTGGTAAGGAATTGAGAAACATTAAAACCATATTGGTCAACAGCCAGATTCTGAAACTCCACTTCTGAAAGTTGTAGGTGCCTTTTCTTTTGAACCTTAAACTGTTCATCTTCATCTCTTCCTCTTTTAAGGTTCAGAACTTGCCTTAATCCTCTGCTCAACATTGACTCATAGGGGGAAGGTATAGTAACAGGTTTGATGGGAGGAGAATCATCAGGGAGCTCGACAAAATATGCTTGAGGATTTCAGGATGGGGTTGGGGCATGGTGGCAATTGGGTGAAGGGATATATGTAATTTTGGGTGGGTAATGGTTAAGTCATTTAACTGTTGTTGTGAAGAAAAAATCTGGTCTGTAATCGATTCTGTTTCAATTCTAACAGGGCTAGTTAGGGGGACATTAGAGGGATTGGGTTTGGTTTTTAGTTTGGGCCTGGTCTTAAATATAGGTATAGGTGGTGAGCTTTCAGGGAGGGGGTGCTTTTCTGGTTAAGAGAGGTTTTAGGAGGAGGGCTACTTTGTGTGTCAGGATGGGAAGTAGGTGGAGAAGTGTGCTGGTCTGAGCTGACAGAGGAAGGATGTGGCAGATTGGACACTTCCAGATATCTAGGTACAACATTGGGACAATCAAGGTTTTGGTTTTGAGAAATAGAGGTTACTTTCTCCTTAAGAGATAGGCTAGAGCCCACCTGAGTCCTGTTACCCATGTCTGATGGCCCACCAGACTGACAGCTAATATTGTAGCTTTCACCTACCCCCAAGTCTGATCCTTTTGGATGTTTCTTCTTCCCTAAACCCTGTTCTGATGTGGCTGGTCTCCACCCTTGAGAAATAACAGAAGACAAAGCTTTTTCAAGTGGTGTTGATAGATGAGGACCAAACTGAAACTTACCTTCTTCAAACTTAGATTTTTCTTTGACTTTTTTACAAACTTTGAAGTCATGCCCAATAATTCCACAATTATAACATAGCCCCTACAGTTTTTCATACCGAAATCTAATTGGGACTGATTGGTTATTAGCAGCTGGAAAAAACAAGCCAATAATTAAAGGGTTGATGATATTAACTTTGATCCTCACTCAAAGGAAACTCCTTAAAACTCTCCCTTCATGAACTGGGTCTTCAGTCTCCAAGGCCTCACCCACTTTCCTACTTATTTTAAGGGCATTCTCTGTAGTCAGGAATTCTAATGGAAGATTATAAATTTGAACCCAGTATGGGACCTTGGAAAAGTCCACCTCATCTAAAGTTTGTTGGGGCTTGCATTCCTCAAGGCTTAGCAGAAATCCCATAACATGCTAGGGACTTTTATCCAAGATTTTCAATGCCATCCCAGGTTGCCTCCACTGAACCAAAACTGTGTTCTTACCCATTTCAGTCAGTTGAAAATCTCCATACCTTTGCCAGGATGCCTCTAGAGTTTTCTAAATGGAGACAAAACTAACAGACTTAGGAGAAATTAACCTTCCAAACAAAGTATTTCCATAAAGATCCTTTAGATGTTGCTTATTAGCTTCAAGTTGAATAATAGTATCATCACTGCTGTCCATCTAATTAACATGACAAAGACTATTTTCTCTTGATTCTTCCATAATGCAGAAAAACAAGAGACCAACAAACAAGAACCAGAACCAAAGACACAAACAACGGGAGGAACAAGGAAAAACAAAACCACAGATGACAAGGAGGGGAAAGGAAGGAGAAGACAGGGAAAGAAGAGACAACACAACTAAAGAACCCCTAAAGACATAAAAAAGAGACAAGGAGACCAACAAGGAACAAGGAAACCAAAGCTCCTAATAGAACAGGAAGAGAACGGAAAAAGAAAAAACATAGAGAAGAGAGAAACACAAAACAAACTCTGAGAGAAAGCAAAGAAAGAAGACTAAAAAAGGAACCTTCAAGGCAGAAAAGAAGAAGAAAGGGGAAGGAAACAAAACACAGCTAAAGTAGCCTACAAATCTCCCAAATCAAAGGATTAGGTAGTCACCCATTAGCTTCTTTTAAAGTTCATTAATGAAATATAAGCTTATTGTGTGCGCAAGCTAAGTTTAAGTCTGTGATGCTGAGTCTACAGGCTGTTAGATACGGCCCACTTGTAACAGTTTGCAAACTGTATTTTATACATTCAAAACCAAAGATCTCAAACCTACATGTAAGATAAGCCTCTCACTTTCATTTCAAGCCCAAACACTTTAAACTTATTTCCAATCAAACTTTATCTTGATAGGAATTAATCAACTAGTTATTTAACCTGAATAGACAGAATGATAAAACCATAAATTTTTTATGCAGAATTTTAGAAGAATAATCATATCGTGGAAACCTAGTCTCAACCATCGGCCAAGATTATTTCTTAGTGGCTATTTCTAGAAGAGAAGATTTATTTCTACAGTTCCTAACCAGAAATATTGGTAGCTTGAGTGAGTAGTCTCCTCCAATTTGGACACACACCCACCATCTCTTCCCACCACACGTTTCTCCCTTTTCCAGAAGCACCCATCCTATGAAGTAAAAGCGATGGATCAACACTTCAAAATTTGGACAGAAGCACCCGACCATAAGTTCTATGGCCCGCTATGAGTTTTATCAATCGAGCAAGACCTGCAATAAATTTCATATAGTGTTCATAGAAAACATAGTCGTCATCTTGTATAGCAGGCGGTCCTCACCAAAGGTTTAGCCACAGGTCAATTTCCCTGCGGAAGCCCATATCGATGAAAGATCTGATTCTGGCATTTAAGAGGGCATATTAGAGATCAGAATTACATTTCCTTCGAAAATATTCACGTTTCAATTCCAAATGAATTGAAATTGTATGTGCAAGATCGAAATCTAAAAATGGAGACATGGATTCAATTGGTGTTGAGAGGGGAAAAAAGTCCGATTCGAAACTAAGGGTTTTGACTATTTCAGGGAAAGAAGGTATGACAAGAGTCCCGTAGGCTACCTTGATTGACAGGACCACCAAAACACTTTGTAATAAATTCATGGTTTTGATTATTTCAGCGAGAGGAGCTATGTCAAGACTCCCGTCGGCCGCCTTCACTGACAGGAACACGAAAAATCCTTATAAGAAATCCATGATTTTGACAAAATCGGCGACAAAAACTATGTCAAGACTCGGGATGAATTCGCTGATTTCCAGTAACTCTGCGCCTTGTTTTCGTAATAAATTGATGGCGTCAGCTAATTCGTCGAGAGAAGCCATGAAAGAAACGAGATCCATGGCCTCACTCGGCCTTTTACACTTAAATATCTCGTATCGCCTCTCTCTCTCTCTCTCTCTCTCCCATTTGTGCTTTTCACGCCAGCTGTTGCCAGCTAACCATTCACTGCGCTATATTATAAACCAGCATAAACTTTTAATGAAATAATATTATTAGAATAAATTATTTTAAGTAATTTGATTTTTTCCTAATATTAAATTTTTAAAATCATATATTTCTTTTATATGTAAAGTTTTCTTGCAAAAAGTAAAATGTTTTTTTTTATAGAATGCGAGTTGTTGTATGTAATATATGTAACAACCTTTCATGCAATATTCGTTTTATTTTAATTTTTAAATATAATAATTTATATGTAATTGATTTATAATAATATGATTAAATATAAAAATATTATAGTGTTTTTTTAGGAAAACTAGAAAATTCTAATTGTATTACTATAATTCTCGTATTACTTTTTTAATCTATCTAATGTTTTCTATAAATATCTTTCAAATTTGTTTTTTCAATTTTTATATTTTAATTGTGTTTAAATGTTATATTAAATTTTTAATTATTTTTTGGTTTGTTCTTTTTTTAGAATATTTTAAATATATTTGAATTTAACTAAAAGAATAATGATATGCAATTATGTTTACAAACAAATAATTTATTTCTAACTTAATTTAGTTTTTTCTTAAGACTATTCTCTCCTCTTCTTCCATTATGTGAATAAACTTTTTCTTTCATCTTTTTCATGAATTTTCAGCATTCAATTTTATGGAGACTGAATTGATAAAAAAAACCAAAACTTTTTTCAGTGAATCTTATAAAGATGAATTTTTCTAGTTTGTCATTGAGCTTCTTCCTTAATTGATCAGGAATATATACATAAGCAACACAACTAAAAACTTTCAAATGACTAAGATTTGCCTTTTTCCCACTCCAAGCTTCCTGTTAATAGGTATACTGCATAGGCCATAACTTCGGCCCAAAAACTCTTTGGTAATTTCTTGCAATACAACATGCTTCTCACCATATCCATGATTGTTCTGTTCTTCCTTTCTGCGAACCTGTTTTGTTGAGGAGTGTATCTAGCGGTCATCTAATGCTTAACACCATGTTTCCTCAAGAAGTCATCAAAAACAATATATTATATTCCCTTATCAATTCTTAAGGTTTTCAGAATATAGTCACTCCTCTTTTCAACATACACTATAAAACATCCTAACCCTGATATAATTAATGAAATTAATAAAATCGAGGGTAAATTTTTCACGGTTAATTAAATCAATAAAATGAAGAAAAAGCTGTGAATTAAAAATTCAACAAATACCCCTGGACCATTTGAAAGAACCTATCCCATATATGGCGATATGAGAAGGTGTAAAAATTTTAATCAGAAGTGCTCCTTGGACAATCACTATTGCGATTGTCGCAAGGATTAGTGAAAAACGTAATTTAATTATTAAGTAAAAGAAAATACAATTTCATAATAATAATAATAATAATAATAATAATAATAATAATAATAATAATAATAATAATAATGCTGTAATGAAGAAAAATGAGGAAAATTTAAGATCTGGGTAACTCGCTTGAACGAGACCTAGCTCGCTTGAGCGAGCTACAGGTATCAGATCTCTTCCCCCGCTTAAGCGAATCACGCTCGCTTGAGCGAGTCTCATCCAAAATCCATTCATCAGATATACAGAAGTTTCACTTGAGCGAGGTTTATCCCGCTTGAGGAAATCCTTCCAGAAGCCAACTCTCCCTTATTTCGCTTGGGCGAGAGATGCTCGCCTGGGAAAAATTCATCCAGAACCATTGACCACCTTCACTCGCTTGAGCGAGGCTAAATCCGCCTGAGCGAAATTCGTCCAGTAAGCACCCCTCTGATGTTCGTACGACTTGCTTGGGCGAGAATCATTCTCGCTTAAGCAAAATTGGGCCAGAGGCCACACCTCTGATGCATGAAGGTCTCGCTTGAGCGAGGTTCACTCTTGCTTGAGCAAAATATTATTCTCGCTTGAGTGGACCAAATTCACCTGAACGAGAATTGACCAGTAAGCCCCCTACCTATAACCGACTTATCTCGCTTGAGCGAGAATCATCTCGCTTAAGCGAGTTATGCAGCATGAACGTGGAAATTTTGATTTTTCATACAAAATGATATGCAAACCTCATAGATTAACTTCTGACCTACATATTTTGTCGGTTCAAGTCCAATTGTTATGAAACTTCATGGGCACTATATTTTTCCCCATTACGGAGCTAATGGCGATGTCCGTTCGCCAAAATTTTGACATATGGTTGACTTATACAAAAAAATGCAATATGACCAAAATATGCAATTTGAATGCATTAAATCTTTCTAATTCCATTCAAATATATCAAAACCTGTTTAGACAATTCATGAGTGATATAGGGAATCTATCAATCCCTTCCGACAGTCCAAAAACTCATCAGATCACAATTTCACCCTTCCAATTCCTGATTTTTACACTTTATGCATATGCACCATTCTAATTCTATACATTCATACTAAAAAATCATAACATATATACATGTACAAAGTCAGATCTCAAGCTTCCAAGTGAAGGTATCCATTATCAAAACCCTAATTATTCATACATATCATAATATATTCTTAAGAGCCGGCCAAGGCAAATACATACTACTATGTACACTATGTAACACATATGTACATAACACTCCATGTTTATGTTGGGTGTTCTCTCATACGCCTTCATTTCTTCCTATATCCACTGTTAAAATAACCACAAATAGGGGTGAACATACTACATGTTAAATGACAGTTATTGAATCGGATCACTCATCTAATTCACAACAACACTAGCAAACCTGCCATTCAACATATCATCAATGGCCATACAACTCGTGTTATTCTCAATAACATCTATCAATGCATATACATGCTCAATCAATTGAATTCAATCATTCATTATTAAGTTTTATTTTTTGTGTTGCAACACTGGCTCTCAACCATATACTCAGCTCTCAGCTGATCCGGCCGTTCTGCTGGTACCAAACTGTTTGCCCTTTCACGTGACACAATCACTCTCAACGACAACAGTAATGTCACGGGCTAAACTCCGAGCCTCGCTCAAGAGGTTTTGCCTTGAGTCTCACCCAAAGTCTTTTATGGAATCCTCGAAACCACAATCATATAAATTTTCTTTCATATTCATGTATCAATACAAGCATCTCATGTTATCTCAATTTGTATCTCATACATATAATTCACATCATTCAAGTATCCTACTACATCTCATGCATAGGAATCATTCACTTTAATCAATACATCACATACATGAATATATTTTAATATCAATAATATATGAACGGAAGACATCACAATATAAGATGTATCACATCTATCATATAACTGGGGTTTAGTACTCACATATAACAAAATATCACATATAAGATAGCAATTTAACCCTGAACCCATCCATAAACTATACATTTAAAATGTAAAAGCTCTCCCTACCTGGAATAAGGAATTCCAGAAGCTCCTCGAGTTATCAAATATAATCTGCTCGTTATTCACAAGCTCCGAATCAAACTCCTAGCTCTGAAACCTTCAGAAGCTACCTAATTTATTAAAACGGCCACTATTAAGCTTCAATCCTCTAAGATTAGCAATCAAGAAGCCACTTGATTTCACTTTTTCATAAGAAGCTCAAGGTTCTTGAAAAACCTAAGCTCTCCACATATCAATGGCTTCCGATTTCTTTAAAACTCAAGAAATTAAAAGAATTAAAGGATTAAACCATATCTCAACACAAGAGTTTACCTTCTTACCTTGAATTAAAGAATTCCAGCTCTCTCTCCCTTTCGATTCAAGCTCCTCACATGAAAGAGAAAGGAGAAGAAGATTAATTTCCACTTCAATTCTGATTATCTTGGAAGAAAATTGGAAAAGAAAGAATTAGAGGTAATAATTTGGATGAGATGAAGAAGAAAAGGAAGAAGAGATAAACTCTCTCTAGCTCATGAAAGAATTCAAAAGAAAAAAGAAGAAATTTCAATTTTAAATAACTTAAGGATGCGTTGGTCATTATGGCAATGTTAGGGACGCATTCGTCATTTTGACAATTGTTCTAATTAATCTCTCATTTTCCTTTAAATTCCTCTTTTAAACATGCTTTGATAATAAATCCTATTTTTAGGATGTTACACACTATAAAACTTTTAAGTGTATCACAAACATCAGATTTATTTTTCAGAAAATAAACCCACATGATCTGTCCTGGACCGGGGTCAAGAGATCCGATCTCAAGCCAGTCACGAATAGTATGTCAATACCGTCTAGTAGACCGGATGTATGTGTATCCGATATAGGTATCCGTTGTCCTTGAATGTGGAGAGCGGATTGGGCGTTCTGGAGATCCTTCACACCGACCTAACGCGTTGAAGTGGGCGAATGGTGGTGTCACCTGCAAAGATTCTCCGACGCTCAAGTTAGTGATTATATTCCAAGTCAGGAATGTATTCAGAGAGGAATCAGTCGTAAAGAGCTGAAGAAGAAGCTCCCTGACCTCAATCATGAAGTCAGTTCATATACCTGATTGGCTCGATTAACGAGGACTCGTTGGTGGGGAACCACCAACTCCCACTAGCATTATTATATTGCGCACTGACCTGCATGATTGGGTCAAGTGGCTATTTTATATTGAGCGTAGAGAATGTAGACTAGGATTAGGGAACAAGTTGACCATTCCCGTGAGCAAAATTTGGCTCGTAGTGTAGGGAATTATTGATCGATCCCTGTAGTAACAATCCTTGTCATTAGCACAGTGACGTGTGTATTGTCCGATGTCATGGTGTTATCCTGAACAACCGGTATAGGGAGAACGCCTGATACGGAATTACAGTTCGGATGTATACCGATGACACCGGTTACACGTAGATGTCTTATCAAAGACGTTGAAATATGTATAGCAGATCGGATACCGGTATTGAGACCAGATCATATGTCCCCTAGCTTGTGTGAGGGACTGAATAGTTGTTCACATAAGCTACTCAACCTGCGAGAGGTCTTAATATCGGTAAGCTTACGTGTGTAACAGTTCCTTAGCATCTGTTGTCATTCATAAAGAACCGCTCTGAATTTAATAGAAAAGACCTTTCGGTACTGTCACAACGGATTCAGACAAAGATTCGTTGTGTGAGTATTTCAAGAGTTTATTGGAATTGAAAGCTCTTGAAGTTCGTGTAACGGCTGTAAAGCGTAAATCGCGTTGCATGATTAGACATTAATGCTTTTAATCACTTGGGCAAGCAATTATTGCGTCTGAGATGAAAATCTCATTTAACCGTCGTTTTAGGCTTAATGGGCCTGAAGTTTTCAAAACTTTTGGGCCTAGTGGATGGCCCTTTGCTGAGTCGCTATCGTTTTGGCGCCCAAGAATTTGGAACGGTTGTGTCGTTTCGCTTGTGAACAGGTGCGTTTTATCGAGAACGACACAACTTCAAGAGGAGGTAACCGATCCTCTTTGCTTCCTATAAAAGGAATACTTAGTGGATTCTGGGTTCCACTTGCTTTTGCTTTCTCAACGAAACTCTGCAGAAATTTTGCAAGGAAGTTTATCGCCTACATTGCGAGGGTTTCTTCGTTCCTCAAATTCATCACTATTATTCTGAGGTAACTATCTCTTCTTCGTTGCTCCAGTTTCGCTTTGGTTTGCAATTCTTAGGTATAGAAAGTAGGCTTCATCAAAAAGGGGGGGAAATCAGTTTCCCTCAACCCTAATAGTCGTGGGGAAGAATCCTTGCGATTCTTCCTAAGACTGAACCGCGTCGCTCAGAAAGGGGATCTTATTCACTGCGGGAAGTGACCTTTCCCTTCTCCGAGTCGCCCTCTGATTGTAATTGTTTTTAAAATGCAGTGAGTAACGATTGCAACTTTCTGACGACATTTCATTTCTTATCATATATTAAGGAGTTCGGTCTAGATATTTCCAATGGCAACTGGAGAAGGATCTTCTGGAGATAGTGCCATTTCGAAGACAGCTGAAGGTCTCTTCAGCGTAGTTGCTTCGAGGCTGAATTGGGAGGAGGTTCAGGCTAAATGGCCTTTCTGCTGGGTGTCTAGTGAGTTTAAGGAATTGGCCTCCCGACATGCAGATGAGGAGGGATCCCGGATCCATCCGAGGTTTACTTTAAGTACGGATGAAGAGACAAAGAAGTGGTATAGGGTTTATGCACCACTTCCGTCAGAGCGGATATGTCATGTCGTCCCCAACGATCGTTCAGTGTACATGTACGACTTCATCTTTCATTATTTGGGTGTCCGCTTCCCATTAACCGAACTCCAGATGGGTGTTTTGAGGTTTTTGAACTGTGCACCCTCTCAACTTCATCCCAACGGTTGGGGCCTCATCCGAGCTCTCGAAGTGCTTGGGGAGCACTTCAATTTCACGCCAACTGTAGCGATGCTGTTCTACTACACTCAGGTAGTTCGAAGGGCGAATAAGCAGGGCGGAGTTGGTTTGGTGACACTCAGGACTCTCTGTTCTTTTGTGAACTTTGAGTCTTATACTGATTCGGCCAAGGTTGATGGGAAGTCGTTTAAGACCTACTTCACTCGCATCTCCATTAAGAAGGGTAAACCGAAATTTTGGAAGGACGAAGAGGATGTCGACAAATTTCCCCTGAGCTGGACACACAAACATTTCCTCTTGAGCTCACACGCGTACTACACTGATCAATCCGATCTGTCTCGTGAGACGTCGAGAGTGTTGTTCGCACTTGAATCGCACACTACAGGTCGTCACGTCTTCTCGTCTAGGCGTTTGCTAAGTAGCTCAAGCGGAGTCCGGGAGGAATATTTGCGTATTTCTCGTTTTATTTCATCTTCCTCCTTTACCAAATATATATAGAATATTTGTAGTTGCTGACATCTTGTGTTTGTTCATGTAGGTGAAATAGAACAGGAAACTCCAGAAATGGACAAATTGAAGAAATTCAAGGCGGCTGGTAAATCCGTTTCCCGTGAGAATGAAGTGAAGCCCAGGCCCTCAACCAAGGATCGTCCTGAGTTAATAATACTGACCTCGGATGCTGAAGGGGACGTTCCGTTGGTTGAGGGCGGTTCTTCTGCCGCTGATGAATCCACGGGTCATCCTCCAGTTTCTGAGAGGAGAAGAAAAATCAAGAATGACTCAGTGGGAGGCCCGTCCAAAAAGCGCAAAACTTCGGAGGGTAAGCTTGTTGAAACCTCGGAAGCAGCTGGTGCTCCCTCTAGTCTTAATAAAGAAACTGCTGCTGGGGCTTCTGGGTCAAATCCGACCTCCTTCCCAACGACCTCGTTTCTCACCCCCTTCCTCTCCTACGAAGGTTCTACTCCTGCCACTCTTCCACCACCGATGTACAAACTCCGGCCTACGCTTAGTGTTAAAGAAATTGAAGAAGCGTGTGAGGCCGGAAGGTGGCAGCTAGCCGAACTTGCTGGATTGCTATCTTCCGTCAGCGAGTTGGCTAAGAACGTCGACAAGGTTGAGGAGCTAAGTGAAAAATTAGAAGAGCTCAACCTTTCCTCAGACAAGGACAAAGCCGCCATGAAGTTAATGGAAGATCGTCTTAACAAATCTAAGGAGTTTGGGGATCTCGTAACTAAAGAGAATCTCAAGCTCAAAGGCGATCTTAAAAACTTGGAAGGCAAAGTGGCAGAGAAGGAGGAAGAACTCCGCAGCAGCCAGGATAAAAATAAGGCTGATGCTGAAGAGTGGTCTCAAAGGGAGAAGAAGCTCCTTCTTGAGATAGAGGGACTGAAGGCTAGGAAAGCGGAGTTCGAGGTGTCTAGTGAGGAGCTGTCCAAGTTGCGGGGAGAATTGGCTACAGCGAAAGCTGAAAGAGAAGAAGCTGTTGACATATGCAGCCGGGCTGTTGAAGAGTCCTTCGGCCTAGCCATACGCCAAGTCTTCTACCGCAACCCCACTGCGAAACTTAACCTTTATGGAATGGATCCGTACTATGAATTCCATGGGGGAAAGTTAGTCGCAGTGGTGGATGGTCGTCACGAGGATCCACCGACGTCCTTGTATGGTTTGGCTCCTCTTCCTGAGGGTCAATCTATGGGACCTGATTACGTCTTTCCTATGTCCGAGGTTCCCTCTTCTGAAGAAAGGGCTGAGGCTCCTGGAGGTGAGACTCCTGCGGAGGTTCCAAAGGAAGGGGGACAAGAGCCTTGTGCTGAGGAGGCGCAAAAAACTGAAGAACAGATTCCTCCTCCGTAATTTTGTTTTCATTTACATGTATAGTTGTGTACCGGGATCAACTCCGGATTCTGAACTATTGTATGTAATTTCATTTCAATGAATGAATTTTGGTTGAAGAAATTTGTCTTCATTGTTTCATGTATATATAAATCGTTACTAATCCGTTCAGTGTAATTAATCTTAAGGCCGGATTGAAATAATAGCCTCGGAAGATTAAATAACAAATAAAATTTAGAACGGATAAATATATACATGTCCCCAAGTGCATATTAAGAAGAAGGTGCCTGTCTCTGGGGCATGATCCTTAATTCTTTTGGGGAAAGATGGGTCGATCCGCTGTTTAGCAAAGTAGTGTAACAGGACGGATGACTGCTTCTAACCCGTAATATTCTTACAGGAGATGAGTTCCAAGTTTAGGGAACCGCAAGGAAGTGGTGTTTGAGTCCTTTATCATAAGGATGATGATGGGAGTTTTTTCTACGCCAGGAGTTACGTTGTTGTATCACAGAATAGGTGATAAAGAGTATCCGTCCTGGGAGAATACCACTAGAAAGCGAAAGTGCAGACTGACTTTCGGAATTTTCCATCATAAAGATGATTATGAGTATTGATCATGCCAGGTGTTTTATCATTAAACCACTTCATAAGTGATTGAGATCATCCGTATTGGGGATGTGTACGATACCAGGAACTACATCATCAGGTCACATATTAGGTGATTGAGATCATCCGTCCTTTGGGTGTGTATGGCGCCAGGAGTTACATCGTCAGATCACAGCATGAGTGATTGAGATCATCCGTCCTGGGCAGGTACACCGCGTTAGGAGTTACATCGTCATATCACATAATGGGTGACTGAGGTTATCCGTTCTGGAAAAGTACACATCGTCAAGAGTTACATCGTCAGATCACAGATTAAGTGATTTAGATAATCCATCCTGGAGACATTTTTCAATCGTAGGAGTACGGATTGAGTGAATACTTTCATCGTAAGAATGATGATGAGAATTGTTCATACCAGGAGTTACATCGTCGAATCACTTTATAGGTGATTGGGATCATCCGTCCTGGAATGATTCACACCAGGAGTTACATCATCGAATCACAAAATATGTGATTGAGATCATCCGTCCTGGAATGATTAGTGGAGCTCTTCGTACCAGGAGTTACATCATCGAATCACTGAATAAGTGATTGAGATCATCCGTCCTGGTGTGATTATTGGAGTCCTTCGTACCAGGAGTTACATCATCGAATCACTGAATAAGTGATTGAGATCATCCGTCCTGGTGAATCTTTCCAATCAAGGGAGTGCGGATTCAATTTCCAATTTTCGCTTCATCCGAAATCCGAGTCTTACCTCTACTAGCCCCCTAGCTGATGTGAGGAAGCAGTTGACTTGCTCATATGAGCTATATTGATCATAGTACGTCTGGATTTCGGATTTGCACCGAAGTGTAAATATCCGTTCTGGGAACCATGATCCGTAGTGATGAAATTTTAAGGGCGGATTCGACAATGGAAATATCAGAAGTTTATCGAATTTCGCAACCCTTGGTATTCGGGTAATGGTGGCCACGTTTCTAATGATTGGACATTTAATGCCTTAATTCACGTGGGCGCGCCATTATTGCATTAAGTGCGCATGTCTTAGTAACTGTCACGCATAGTTTTGTTGGGCCTAATATTTGGTTTTAATAGGCCCATTTCGATGGCTCTGTGACAAAATGATGGCATTTTCGCGCCATAAGGTACTAAACGACAATTTTGGTCCACTAAACGGGGAGTCGTTTGGGGGTAAACGACAGATTGTGTTTAGTGGGTATTTGAAAAATTTTTGTGCCCTGATACAGGCATATTTGGCAATCTCAGTTACCATTTCTTCTTGCTTCCTTGACGAACCTCTGCAAAAGTCCCAAGAAGTTCTTCGTGTCCGCCTCTGTGAATTTCAATTCACTATCCTTAGGTAACCACTTTCCCTTCGTTTTTTGCATCTCTTTTCAATATTTGAGAATGGCTAGGAAGGGTGTTAGCTTCAGTGGCGTTAGCCCTAGAGGAAGAGGGGGAAGGGCTTTGGCTCAAAACCCTAGTGTTCGTGGTGGGAGGATCCCAGTGATCTTCCAGTCGAGGCCACAGTATACAGGGGAGGAGGAGTCGCAATATCAAAGGCGAAGGGTGATTATACCCTCTTCAGAGTCTTCCTCCTCCAGTGAAAGTGTCGAAAGTGGGGATTTGTATCTCTCTGATGATGTGAAATTTTATCGCAGCATCAAAGCTTTTACAATGGTGACAAAGAAAGCCACCGGGAGGAAATCGTCTGAAGGGGGATCTCCTTCCGAGAAATATATCTTGAAGACCCAGTCCGGCCTCTGCAATGTGGTTGCACACCGGATAGACTGGGTGAAATTCCAACAGAAACGCCCATTCAGCTGGGTGGCTGAGGAATTTCGTGAGACGCCGTCCGTCCACGCTCGGGAGGATGAAGGGGAGCTGGAGCCGCGGTTTACCGTTTGGAAGAAGGACAAATACAAATGGTGTTTTAATGTATTCGCTCCCCTTTCATCGGTACGGATATGCCACACACCGGACGAGAGGTCCTTGTTCATGTATGATTTTCTATTTCTGAACTTGGGTGTGCGTTTCCCCTTGATGAAGTTTGAGATGGGAGTCCTGAGATTCTTGGACTGCGCCCCCTTGCAACTTCACCCTAATGGATGGGGATTGGTCCGCTCTCTTGAAGTGCTTGGGGAGCACTTCAACTTTAAACCGACGGTGGCCATGCTTTTCTACTTCACTCAAGTGGTCCGTCGTGCGAATAAGGAGAAAGGAGGAGTGAGCTTGATATCCCTCCGGACTATCTCCAAGATCATCAACTTCGAGGCGTACACTGACTCCGCCAAAGTTGATGGGCGTTCATTCAAGTCCTATTTCACGAAGATTAGCGTCCATCCGAACGAATCAATTTTTTGGTTAACTGAAGATGGGATTCCAAAATTCCCAGTGACTTGGACGCACGAACATTTTTTGTTGACCTCCCAAGCGTACTATACCGAGGAGGACGAACTGAGCCCAACTTCGATCTCTGTTCTTTCGGCTCTGCAGTCCTACACAGCCTCACACCAATTTTTCTCCTGCAGGCGTTTGTTAGGACCAAAGTCTACTCGCGAGGAGTATTTACGTAATTTCCCTGCCATTCTTCATGCGTTATTATGTCATTTGCCTTGAAAATTTTACGTCTCTGATTGTGTCTTTTGATTGTGCAGGTGAAATTCAGGGCGAGTCACCAGAGATGAATAGGCTAAAAGGACTCAAGGCCAGAGAGACTTCCGTTGCGGCTGAAAATGACATTCAGGCAAAGCGGAATTCTAAGAAGGCCACTGCTGAGACAATAATATTAACTTCATCTGCTGGTGACGATATTCCTCTGATCGAGGGCGGATCTGAGAAGGTGGTCGAGAAAAAGAAGAGGACAAAGCGTGATCCTTCGAAGACCTCAGACCGTCAACCCTCGCCCAAAAAGCCAAAAACTTCAAGAGGGGCTGCTGAGCCAGGGCCTGCTAAGGAAAAGAGAGCGGAAGGGTCTATTCCGGATACTCCAAGTGGTGTTATAACATATGGGGCGAAGCCAATAACGACTTATTTCGCGCCCAAAGCCTCTTGCCCTCTTGAAGATAGTTCCGGTCTTGTTCAACATCCGGTGTATGAGAGCTCCGTTCCTGAGGGCGTTCCCGAATCCTCACCCAAGGTGAAACCCTCGTTGAAGAGTGAAGAAATGATCAGAGCTTGCGACGACGGACAGAAGCACTTGGCTGAGTTATCCGAGCTCCTCAAGTCGGTTCGCGAGCTCACAGAAGAAAACGAGAGGCTCACCTCAGTGGTTGGCAAGGACAAGGCAATCATCCTCCAATTAGAAGGAAAATTAAAAACTTCCAAAGAAGAAACTCAGAAGAAGGATGAAGAAATTGCCAAACTGAAAAATCTTGCCAAGGAGCTAGAGGGTCAAGTTTCTGATCAGAAGAAAATCAATGCTGACCTCAATGCTCATCTCTGCACGGAGAAGGAACGCTCTTCAAAGCTGGAAGAGGGGTTGAAGAAGGCTAAGGTCGTCCATTCTCTAGGAGTGGATGATTGGACACGTAAGGAAAAGGAGCTGCTATTAAAGCTGGCGGATTCGAATGGCGAGGTCAAGACCCTGAAAGCAGACTTGGACGATGCTGTAAACATGTGTGACCAAGCAGTCAAGGAGGCTTTCGGGTTGGCAGTTCGTCAAGTGCTATACCGGAATCCCAAGGTGTCAATTAATTTGAACGGTATTGATCCGTTCTATGAGTTTCACCAAGGGAAACTGGTGGCTGTCGTTGACAATCGTCATGAGAGTCCGCCTAACAGTCCTTATAAGTTTGCTCCTTTACCTAAAGGTCAATCAATGGGACCTTCCCTCCTGAAGCCCAAAAGTACAGGATCAAGCTCTCGCACTGAAGGAGGCAAGACCGGAGACAAAGGCAAAGGGAAGGAGGGAGACTCAAGCCAAAAAGAGTAGCGCCTTCCTTATTTCCTTTTTCGTTTTATTGATTCGAATTCGCTGTGTTCCGGGATCAGCTCCGGATTATTACACGAATTGTAATTCTTATTGAATCAATAAAAGAGTTTTTTACCTCCATTCTTGTTTAGTGAAAAACAACTTTAATAGAGGGACTGCATGTGTATTATTATTCCGGATTTAAGTAATGAAGATCGGATTGTAAAACAAAATCTCCATACCGGACATATACATGCGAAGTGAATTTCATAATAAAACCACCGCTTGTGAGGGAACACATCAGTGCCTCAAGAACAGCTTAAGGGGAATGATTGTGAGATCGTTTAGACGAGAGTTCATTCCTCAAATTATTCGTTAAACCGTTGATGTTGTCCCCCAGTATCATTTGGTGATTATCACTTTGAATAAACTCTGAGTGAGATTTTCACATGAGAGATCTTGAGAATGAGGATTTAAAATAGAAATTCCTCTTCAAATATTTCCGACTGAGGAATTTCGGGTGAAAATGCCTTAGATTGTGGCGTACCCGAGTGAATTGTTTGTGTCGGAGTTTATGAGTCAGATTTCAATTGAAGAATTGATGACTCAGAATTATAAGCTATAAAACTCCCAAATAAAGAACTTCACGAGAGTATTAATTTGGAGTTCAGTATAACTTACTTGTTGTGTTTGGAGTTCGGTTTGATCCTACTGTCCGTTCTTCAATTGGTCTTTGGTTTTACCCAATGACGATTCTTCACCGACGTTCGGTTAATCCTACTAGTCGTACCCAGAGTTCGGTTTAATCCTACAATCCGAGCCTTCAATACGGGGTTCAGATCAGGGCTAATCCTGAACCTACTGCGCCCGTCACTTGGGGTTCAGCGTGGTCTTGAAGAAAAACCAGCTTACTGCGCCCAAGCCTTCGCATGGGGTTCGGTTTGTGGCCTTGAAGAAGGACCAGCCCTACAACCCATGTAGTCTTCGAATGGGGTTCGGTTTGTGGCCTTGAAGAAGGACCAGCCCTACAACCCATGTAATCTCTGAATGGGGTTCGGTTTGTGGCCTTAAAAAAGTGCCAGCCCTACAACCCATGTCCTGAGGTTCGGTTTAATCCTACAACTCAGGTCTTCACCGACGTTCGGTTTATCCTACTAGTCGTACTCAGAGTTCGGTTTAATCCTACAATCTGAGCCTTCACCGGTGTTCAGCCAAACTTACTAACCGTACCCAGAGTTCGGTTTAATCCTACAATCTGGGCCTTCAATATTTACACACTCGAGGAGTTACATCGTCAATTACAGAATGGGTAATTGAGATCATCCGTCCTGAGTATGTTCTTGTGCGTTGCGCATATTCGAAGAGTTACATCGTCAACTACAGAATAAGTAGCTGAGATCATCCGTCCTGAATATGCTTTTGTACACCGGATAAACTGAAAATCACAGCATAAGAAAAACTCGAAAGAGTTAAATCGTTATGAGAGATTCTTATTAAATCAAAAATAAGAATTACAAGGAGAGCGTAGCTGTGAAAATAAATTCTCCAGTATTCAATCGAAGATAAGGATAGGAGAGTGTAGAAACAGCTAGCTATAGTAGATGCGCAAGTTTTGGGTGTTCCACTTGTTTCGGATTGGAGTGCCATCAAGGTTTTCAAGGCGATAAGAGCCTTTGCCAGTGACCTCGGATACCCTGTATGGGCCTTCCCAGTTTGGGGCTAGTTTGCCTTGATGGGCGAATTTGTTCCCTATACTTGCTTTCCTCAAAACCAAATCTCCAACGTTGAAAGTCCTTGATTGGACTCGTTTGTTGTACCGGAGAGCAACTTTGGCTTTGATGGCTTGATCTCTGATGAAAGCGTCTTCTCTGAGTTCTTGTATGACATCCATTTCAGATGCCAAGTTAGCATTGTTGGTTTCTTCAGAGAAGTACTTAACTCTTGTAGAAGCAATTTGCAGTTCCACAGGTATCATTGCCTTGACCCCGTATGTTAGGCGATATGGGGATTCATTGGTGGATGAATGAGGCGTTGTCCGATATGCCCATAGGACATGACACAGCTGGTCTGTCCATCCGCCCTTGGCTTCACCAAGGCGCTTCTTTAGTCCCTTAAGCACCTCCCTGTTGGCCACTTCAGCTTGACCATTAGTTTGGGGATGTTCGACGGATGAGAATATTTGGGTTATTCCTAACCCTTCAAGCAAATCTGTGAATTTTCTATCCGTGAACTGGGTGCCATTGTCTGTGACAATCCGTGCTGGGACCCCGAACCGTGTTATGATGTTTTCATACATGAAACGACGGGTTCGGGCTGAAGTAATATGCACCACCGGCTCTGCTTCTATCCACTTAGTGAAATAATCGACCCCTACAATGAGATATTTGATGCCCCCAGGAGCAGTTGGAAAGGGGCCCAGAATATCCAATCCCCATTGATAGAAGGGCCATGGAACAGCGGATGTGAAGAGTTCTTCTGCCGGTGTGTGGTGTAAGTTAGAGAATTTTTGGCAAGCGTCGCATTTTTTGACGAAGTTAATGGAGTCTTGCTTCATTGTGGGCCACCAGTATCCAGCTCTGAGGATTTTTCGCATTAAGCTCCTTCCTCCGGCGTGGTGTCCACTTTGTCCTCCATGCACTTCCTCCATTACACCTTGCACCTCATCCTCTTTGAGACAAATTAAATAGGGCACAGAGAGTGCCCTTCTGTAGAGATTACCATCAATCATGGTGAAATACGGTAATTCTCTCCTTAACCTCGTCTTTTCCTTCTCATCTGTGGGTAGCTGTCCATCAGCCAAATAACGGATGTAAGGAGCCATCCATGTATCTCCGTAAAGGGAGTCAGTCATTATGGCGTTTAGAGAAGGGAAAAGAGGGATGCTGGGCGACGTTAGCGTGCTTTGAACCAGAGTAGTGGTGCTACCCGGTCGTTTAGTGCTTGCTAACCTGGAGAGTATATCCGCTCTCGTATTCTCTTCACGTGGAACATGCTTGAACTCCACCTTTGAGAACTTCTCAGTCAACTCCTTGACACAGTTCAAGTATAATTGGAGTTGAGGTTCGCGAGCTTGATAATCTCCTAAGATCTGCGAAATCACCAGCTGTGAATCGCTACAGAGTGTCGCCTCAGAAGCTCCGATGTCAATTGCAGCTCTTAGCCCGGCCAAGCAAGCTTCGTACTCAGCCTGGTTGTTGGATGTTTTGAAATTGAAACGAAGGGAGATCTCCAGGTGTACTCCGTCATCACTTTCGAGAACTACACCTGCTCCAGAGCCTCTTTGGTTTGATGAACCATCAACGTAAATAGTCCAATGGACTCGAGGGTAATCCGGATCAGTCCCTGTCATTTCCACAATAAAGTCAGCCAGGACTTGAGCTTTAATAGCGCTGCGGGGTTCGTAGGATATATCAAACTCAGAGAGTTCAATAGACCATTTGATCATCCTCCCAGCGAGATCGGGCTTGATTAAGACAGAACGGAGTGGCAAATCTGTTCTCACTATGATTGGATGGGCGTGAAAGTACGGACGCAATCGTCGTGAGGCCCAAACAACAGCGAGGGCGGCCTTTTCAATTTTCTGATACCGGATCTCAGCACCTTGCAAGGTCTTGCTAGTGAAATAGACCGGTCTTTGTCCATCAGGAGTTTCTTTTATCAAGGCAACGCCCAAAGCTTCATCTGAAATAGCCAAGTACAGAATGAGTGTGTCTTCGGGGTCAGGCTTTGTGAGAATGGGTGGTTTGGACAACACCTCCTTAAGCTCTTGGAAAGCTTTTTCTTGTTCCTGTCCCCACTCGAATTTCTTGGACTTTTTCAGTATTTTGTACAGGGGGAGCGACCTGTGAGCCATCTTCGGCATGAACCGTGCCAAAGCTGCTACCTTGCCATTCAGGGATTGGACTTCTTTGAGATTCTTAGGACTCTGCATGTCTAGAATCGTTTGGCACTTCCCTGGATTGGCTTTAATACCACGTTGAGTTAACATGAAACCCAAAAACTTCCCAGCAGGGACAGCAAATGTGCACTTCATTGGGTTCAGCCTCATGTTAAATTGTCTCAAACGGGTGAATACTTGGCGCAGGTCGTCAATATGATCGCCACCAACCGGTGTCTTTGCTATTATGTCGTCAATGTATACTTCAACAAGTTTGGTGTGCATACCTTCGAAAACCTTGTTGATCATGCGCTGATATGTCGCCCCAGCGTTTTTCAGGCCAAAGGGCATGACTGTATAGCAAAAGACACCACGATCATTTATGAAAGCTGTCTTCTCTTGATCCTCTTCACACATCGGAATTTGGTTGTAACCAGAATAAGCGTCCATGAAGCTCAGGTATTGATAACCAGAGGAATCATCTACCATCCGATCTATATTAGGAAGAGGATAAGGATCTTTTGGACAGCAGCGGTTGAGGTCCACGTAGTCAATGCACATTCTCCATTTACCATTGGATTTAGGGACCATCACCACATTCGAAAGCCAAGAAGAATATCGGATTTCCTTGATAAATCCGGCCTTCAGCAATTCCTCAGTTTGCTGACAAGCTACTTTCTGTTTCTCTGGGCCTAATCGTCTTTTCTTTTGGGCCACAGGTTTCGTCTCTGAATAGACAGAAAGTTTATGACAGCAGAATTCAGGGTCTATGCCTGGCATATCGGCTGCAGTCCATGCAAAGAGGTCTTTAAACTCTTGTAAGAGAGCCAGCAGTCGCTGCTCTATTTCAGCATCTAGCTTGTCATTGATATGGGTGATCTTTTCTGGAGAATCTCCCAAGACAATGTCCCTGGAACTTCCATCCGGTGTGGGCTTTGATGGGTTGAACGGATCAATGTTCAAATCCGCTCTAGGATCCAGGTCGACAAGACTTACAGATCCAGCCGATGTTCCAGCATCATTAAGTTTCCTCTTTTTATTGGAGGCGTCCAGCTTTGTCATGTTGAGGCTAAGGTTGTAGCAGTACCTAGCCATCTCTTGATCACCCCGGATAGATGACACAGCATTATCCTTGTCAATGAACTTGATAAGGAGATGTGGGGTTGATACAACTGCCTCCATTGCATTCAGAGTAGGACGGCCAATGATGCCATTAAATGGTGATTTGACATCAATCACTAGCACCCGAGACCTAACCGTCCTGGCTCCTGGTTCGCCTTCAAACGAGATAAGGGTGTCAAGATACCCTTTAGTTAATTGTTTTGCGCCATTGAAAGCTGTTAGTTCCTGCGTGTAAGGCTGTAAATCTGAGTCTTTAAAACCCATTCTTTCAAAGCAATTATAGGAAATAACATCGCAGGAACTTCCCTGGTCAACAAGGATTCTTCGGACGTCCTTGTTGGCGATCACAGCAGTGATGACTACAGCATCGTCACCACCAGGAACGGTTGGGCCAAAATCCTCGTCAGAGAAAGAGATTATGGGAGCCTCATTTCCTCCTCTGTAAGGGCGATTGTCTTTGACTTTCCCTTGCACAGATAGAATCATTCTGTGATGATTCTTACGGGCTGTAATTGAAGCTCCTCCTCCAGCGAACCCTCCAGCAATCATGTCAATAACTTCTCGTCGGCCCTGACGTTGTTGCTGGGGCATGCTGTCTTTCTGTGCTGCATTATCGGTCATTACACCTTTTTGCTTCTCTGCAGCAGAGAACTTTCGAACCGGACTGGGGTTGTTGTCATCCCCATCGTCGGGATCTCTTTCTCTTTTCTCATTCCGTTCTGCCCTGTCAAAGGATTTTTCTTTGAACAGGTATTGCTTCAATTTGCCTTCTCTAATTAGCGTCTCAACCGCGTTCTTTAGAGCTTGGCATTCATCAGTGGAATGACCATTTTGTTCATGAAAATCACAGTACTTTCGTGAATTTCCTGGTCTTTTCATAGGGGCTGGTCTCCTGATGCCATATGTGCTGAAAACTGGCCATCCGACCTCTCTCAAAATCTGAGATGGTCTGGCAGATAACTGTGCATAATGGCTGAAGGAATTGACATGCCTTTCTCGAGGTCGAGGAGGGTGGTTATCCACCTTAGGATTGGTGAATGGCCTCTCCATGCGTTCTGACCTCGTCTTTTCCTTACCCTTCTGGGTTTGGGGAGATGGTGTTGGTGGCTTTTTCTTTACAGCCATTGCCTCCAAGTGCATCTCTATGCTCACATACTTTGAGGCTTTTTTCCTGAACTCCTCAAAAGTTGCTGGGGGGCTCTTTGCTAATGAAAGAGCGAAAGCTGATCCTGGCTGCAATGCCTCAATCACGATATGCAGCTTGATAGATTCTGTGAGGTTAGGAACCAGGGCTGCTTCCTTATAAAACCTCTTCAAAAAATCTTTTAAGCCCTCAGTTTCACTTTGCTTAATCTGAGCCAAGGTATGAGACGTCTTGGGTACGTCTCTGGAGATGACAAAGTGGGTTTCAAAGAGTCCAAGAATCTATGGATCCAGAAGGCAGGCCTTTAAACCACCCGAGGGCTTCCTCAGACAATGTTCGAGGGAACATTCGGCACATCACGTCTTCATCAGCCCCCAAGTACATGGCTTCAAACACATAAGCATCAAGGTGCTTAGTTGGATCAGTTTCACCATTATACTTTCCGATGGAAAGTGGTTGAGTGGTTTGAAGGTGCTTGGGGATGCTGATGCCCATAAGTCTCCTTGAAAAAGGAACCTTCAGATTGTAAGACAATGGGGGTGCTGTTGTTGAATCTCTCTTTCTTCGGGAAGCTGCATCCTCAGAATCGCGAGTTTGTTCTCCCTCCTCAAACGTTGGGATCTTTGAGTACTGAAGAGTGGTGGACTTTTCACCATCAGTTGTGTGGGGAGTGTTTCGCGTGCGAGATGACTCTTTATCCTCGCTTTGCCTTTTTTCTCTTCGCAATTCAGCGAGTTCCCTCTGAAGTTGTTTGATCAACTCATCACGAGGATCAGGATCAGACACTGTTACTATCTTCTTTGAGTTGCCCCCATGAGAATCAAAGTTGAGTTTTCTGAAGGCGTTAGGATTGGTTCTGCCTTCAGCTTGATTCTCCACGAAGTCTTGTGCTTCGCCTTCCATGGTGGATTACCTGCTCTGTTAAAGGATATGGGAATAACTTTATCGTGTCCCACTGGGCGTGCCAATGATCTGTCCTGGACCGGGGTCAAGAGATCCGATCTCAAGCCAGTCACGAATAGTATGTCAATACCGTCTAGTAGACCGGATGTATGTGTATCCGATATAGGTATCCGTTGTCCTTGAATGTGGAGAGCGGATTGGGCGTTCTGGAGATCCTTCACACCGACCTAACGCGTTGAAGTGGGCGAATGGTGGTGTCACCTGCAAAGATTCTCCGACGCTCAAGTTAGTGATTATATTCCAAGTCAGGAATGTATTCAGAGAGGAATCAGTCGTAAAGAGCTGAAGAAGAAGCTCCCTGACCTCAATCATGAAGTCAGTTCATATACCTAATTGGCTCGATTAACGAGGACTCGTTGGTGGGGAACCACCAACTCCCACTAGCATTATTATATTGCGCACTGACCTGCATGATTGGGTCAAGTGGCTATTTTATATTGAGCGTAGAGAATGTAGACTAGGATTAGGGAACAAGTTGACCATTCCCGTGAGCAAAATTTGGCTCGTAGTGTAGGGAATTATTGATCGATCCCTGTAGTAACAATCCTTGTCATTAGCACAGTGACGTGTGTATTGTCCGATGTCATGGTGTTATCCTGAACAACCGGTATAGGGAGAACGCCTGATACGGAATTACAGTTCGGATGTATACCGATGACACCGGTTGCACGTAGATGTCTTATCAAAGACGTTGAAATATGTATAGCAGATCGGATACCGGTATTGAGACCGGATCACCACATCTTCCAGCTAAAGTCATCAATGAAAGTAATAAAATATTTATTGCCTCCATTAGATGAAATTTCCACATAACATAAATCAGAGTGTACCAGCTCAAATTGTTTTTTAGCTCTCCAGGCACGTCCTTGAGGAAATGGATCTCAATGTTTCTTACCAAATATTTATTACTTACATTAGATGGAATTTCCACACAACATAAATTAAAGTGCATCAGCTCAAGTAATTTTTTAGCTCTCCAGGCACGTCCTTTAGGAAAAGGATCTCGATGTTTCTTACCAACTACACAAGCCTCACACAGTTGATTAAGAGCTTGGATAATAAGCAAGCCCATAAAACCCATTTTTTTATAGAAAAGCTAGCAAATTCTAATTATATTACTGTCCTAATCCTCATATTCTTTTTTTAATCTATCTAATGTTATATATATATATATTCTTTCATCTTTTCATGAATTTTCAGCATTTGATTTTATGGAGAGTGAATTAATAAAAAACCAAAACTTTTCTCATGGGTTAATTTTTCTTTCACTATGTTTGAGTATTTAAAAAATTCCTATTTTTAATGAATTTCTTCATTTTTTAGGGATATCTAACACCATATTTTCCAAAACGTTAGTTGATAACAATCATCATAGTCTAATATCGCTTCAATACAACATTCGGGCACCAAAAAGATTACAATGTTCAATCTTTTATGTCTAACCACCTTAACAATAATAATTAACAATTGAGTAAAGTGGGTTTGCCCAAAAATGGTACCCAATAAGGATAACAAGTGTAAAATAGAGATAAAATTTGGTCAATAAGGGTTTGCCCAAAAACTGATAAAATATTATAAATATAAAATAACATCTACTTATTTAATCAAAATTTCATAAAATAATATTTAAATTCATTTTTCTCGTAAGAAATATTTTTGAAATATATATATAAAAACAGTTGAAATATCATAATCGTAATTCATAAATAAGAGTTAATATACAAATTTTCTTATAAACGAAATATAAAAATAATATTAAAGGATAGCATTGAAAATTTTTAAATTATAAAATATAATAGTTTTTAAAATAAAATAAAATATCATAATTCATTAAGAAAATAGACATATATAATAATAATAATAATAATAATAATAATAATAATAATAATAATAATAAGCAGCAGCAGCTAGTATTAAAGTTTGTTAAAATATTAAATACAGTAATAATAAAATAAAGAAGTGTTTAAATTATAAAAAGGACAATAAAATAAAATAAATTTCAACTGAGATAAGATTAAAAAACACTTCGAAAAATACTACCATCTAACTATGCTCCACAACCCGTGACACGAGTTTTAAAATGACATCAATTATTGAATTCAACTTTGAGAAACAAACGAAGTTTAAAATATAACACAACCGAGGCATTCAAGTACCTGAGAATGCCTTATCCACATCTAGACCACAACTAACGAGAATCAGAGTAAGACTTTAAGCAACACGAATAACTATTATACAATGGACGAGCAAATGAACAGTAAAGGTGCGCATTCAAACGAAAAAGGGAAAGCTACTCCAACTATGGGAGAAAATCTATTGTTTTTGTCTGAACACAAGAAAATTTTCACTTGCATCAACCCAGGAGTTAGGATGCCAGTAGGCCATGACAGAAGTAAAATCCTTTCCGTCCCAACATTAGTTGCCAAACCGACCTCTTCCCCATGGGAGCCTCCTGTTTCCACCACCATTGCGCTGCACAGCATTACTCTGCATTGACAAAACTCTCTGTCTTTCCTCCTTCATGTTTGCAAACAGTGAATCCAGCGTCTGAGGCTTCTGCTTTGGCCCTGCATCCACCTTCTCCAGCTGCTTCTGAGGGGAAGGAAGTGGTTGCTGCCACAAATTAGTAATTTACAAAAACAAGTGTGTTAAATTTACAGAACTTCAATAAGATGAGCAAGGAACACTACCACAACTGAACAGCAACCAAAAATTAATAGCTTTTCATAAAATCAACTAGTCCAACTCTGATTTTCTCTATCCCTCTCCTCTATTTCTATCCCCCCCAATCCCTAGCCTTCTCCTTTTAGGCATTTTCTAATAGCTTCGATGGTCCATCACAAGCTCTCCTCCTTGTTGTGCTTCCCAAATTCTGGTTATCCCATTTTCTGTTTGTTTTTTCAGTTTTTATTTATTTGTGGGCAATGGGTCAAACAAAGAAGAAATGAGTCATTATGAATTTAATTGAGATTTACAACTTCGATTATGAATTTATTATTTACACATTTCAACATAATATTTGTGTTGAGGCCTTGGGCAGAGCCTTGAAAACACTTGAATTTATCAAGCAGCTACTGTTTTCAATTTATATTTAGATTTTAGCTTCTTTTAAAGTTCATTAATGAAATGTGAGCTTATTGTGTGTGCAGGCTGAGTCAGCAGGCTGTTAGATACGGCCCACTTGAAACAGTTAGCAAGCTGTTTTGCCAGCTGTCTCCCAAGTGTATATAATCCCTCTCTCAAGTGATTGAGATCATAATACAAATCATACTTCATTTACAGCTTTACAGAAATTGTTTCTCTCTCTATTTTCATTTTTCTATCTCTATCTCTGTTTCTAATTAGGTTTAAAAGCTTTTAATCTCTGGTACACTCTTTCCCTCCCCTTTCTATGGAAACTACAAACAGCAGCAATACCCATGGCAAGCCTGAATTTGAATCTCCAGTGATTCTAATCAGAGTAAGATCACCCGCAATGGTTATTTTCTCACAACCAATTTGAGTTAAACTTGATGACAGAAATTTCTTGATTTGGAAACAGCAAGTTGAATCTGCAAACACATTCTACATTGATACATTGTGAATACTCAAATTACTCAACAAAGAAGATCAAGATAAAAGCTGAATCCAGAATATCAGAAATGGGAGTAGCAGGATCAGGGTATCTTGGCTCTTAACATCACTTTCGGAGTCAATCTCAATCAGAATGGTTGACTGCACATATGCGCTTCAACTTTGGGATAAGATCCATGCTTATTTTGACAAAATCACAAGAGCTACATCAACTTCAACTATGAGGAGTCTTATGAAAGGAACTGTTTCGGATTATTTGCTTAAGCAGAAAACAATTGTGGATGCGTTAGGTTAAATAGGCTTTTCTATCACTAGTCAAGACACTGACTGTTTTTGAAGGTCTTAGTGAAGAGTATGAGTCTTCTACTTCTAATCTAATCTGCAATACGAAGCCAGATCCTTACTGCATCAATGAAATTGAATCTATGTTGTTGACCTTTGAGGCTCATCTGGAACATATCAGGTGCATTTTCTGTCAGTGTTGTTCATAGGTCTGCAAATCCTCTACCACGTACTCTCAGGACCTGACAGCAAATAATCTCAATCAACTGGAAACAGTGGTCCTCCACCTTAGATTCCTCCATATCATGGAAACTATCAATATAATTTTCACCCTCCTATCTATGGCAGAGGTCATGGTGATCGATGTGGTGGTCAATATAAAGGCTGTGGTGGTCAAGGCAATTACAGACCCTATTTGTACCACAGTTTCTGTATAAGCATGGACACGATGCTACGTGTGCTGGCACAGACACTCATTTGCTCCTCACTTCAGTTGACATTCATCCTCATCACCACAACCATGGCATCAACCTCCCTCTGCCCCCTATTCTCACCTCTCTCAAGCCTTTGGTCTTCTATTACCACCTGCTACAGCTACACCATTTCAAATTTTGTCTTCTGTGATGTGGACTGAGCCACTGATTCATATGACAGACAATCCACTTCAGATTCTACTTTTTTCCTTGGCCCTAACTTAATATTCTGGTGGAGCAAGAAGCAACCATCAGTCTCCTAATCCAGCACAAAAGCTGAGTACCTCAATTTGGCTCTCACAATCCAGGAGGTTCTTTGGACTCAATCCCTTCTCGGTGAGCTCCACATACCAATAACTACTCCCATCATTTACTGTGATAACCTGAGTACAGTGAAACTTGCCCACAATCCTATTCTACACAGTCGCACCAAGCACCTTGAACTGGATCTTCCCTTTGTCAGGGAAAGAGTTCTGCTGGTCAACTCATTGTTTCTCACATCACTTTAGATGGACTACCTCACCAAACTTCTTTCAAATCAAGCTTTTTATTTACTCAATGAAACAAACTCAGAATATGTGAAAACACTGTTGTGTCACCCTCTCTGAGTTTGAAGGGAGTGTTAGTCTAATATAGGTATTGAGCTAAGTAAGCTCGGATGCAGGACACCTATTGTGTGTGCATGCTGACACAGTTAAGTTTGTTATGCTGAGTCAACAAGCTGTTAGATAGGGCACCACTTGTAACTGTTTGCAAATTATATTGTCAGCTGTATCCCAAGTGTATATAATCCCTCTCTCAAGAGATTGAGATCATAATACAAATCATAATTCATTTGCACATTAAAGAAAATGCTTCTTTCTTCCTCTCTTTTCATTTTTCTGTCTCTCTCTCTGTTTAAGTTACTTCCAATATTGATCATGTACCTTACAATTCTTTTTAACATTTGATTCACAATTATAAAAATAGGTCTCATGATTTGATTCCCAATTCAGAGTTTTCTTACATTTATGAATCTAAAACAGCATAAATTATTAAATAACAGAAGAAATGCCATTTAAGGAAATTGTCATACCTTCACAGCAAAACCTCCATTCGCAGCCCTTCTCTGATTTGCCTGTACGCGAAATCTGCACCAACAAAAGAAGAGGGTAATCCAGATGGAGGAACATAGAAAATAAAACATAATCTATCAAGTTCAGTGAGAAGACTGCTCAGCATCACCTACTATTATCTGTAATAGAAACAGGATACCACTCAATAAAAGTTGAATTGCTTACCATCATTTTTACTTATATCCCCAACTAAAAAGAAAGAAGAAAATAATTTAATCATAAAAGGCGGCACTAGCTACAAGATCATCTCGGCAAACTTCCAAAATTCCCTCAAATCCTGCCACTAGCAACATGATTTGAAGTTTGAACTAGCACCAAAAACTGGATTGTTGCACATAACCTTCTATATTTCAAAACTGTATGGTGTCATGCAAGCAGACCACTTATGAATTCACAGCTTCCACAAAGATCATTCACTGTAGAGTACAAAATTCATCTGCTAGGTGTAAACATCCAGCCACCAGCTACCACTTCATGACACCTATGCAGTGGACTAGGATTACTTGTAACAAATATTTACACTGATCATTGTCCCCTACAATATTTTTCCACACAGAAGTCCCTATTGATAACTTGATTGCCAATGACAAGAGTTCTCTTCAAAGTCAAACCCATAAAGTGACTCCAGATTCTTGGTCACTAAAATATTTTCTTAATTCCAGAGTGAACTTCAATCTTTCCAATAATCTGGCCAGTGTTCGAAAACAATAACTAACTTAGAAGAATCAGTCAACACAATTATTAAAGTGGCATGTAACAATTTACAGAAGGTCCCCATTGAAAAATTGAATCCATATTGCATGGGAAGCGCATGCACCCTTGTGGTATTAGCTCAACTTGGAGAAACCATCAGGTGGTGTTAGAGCCAAAATATCATATCATGTGTAGAAGGTTTATAGAAAACAGATAGATCAGCAAGAATCAAAATCCAAGTACAAAGTGATACCGAGCATTGACGGCCAAAGAAAAAGTAGCAATTCTCACAAAGAAGGGACAAGTCTTAAGGAGTGTGAGCATAAATGTAATGCTAAGTTCAGCTCATCCCTTGAAAATGATTAATTCTCAAAAACATGCATGCTTAGTGCCACAACGCAACATGTGTTTCTAAACGAATGAAATGAGGCAGAGTTGTTTCCCCACATGGGCCAGCCACAAAATACTGAAACCTTTGCCCTTTTGCATTTATATGATGGGTAGTGCAGTACCATCCTTCACAATTCACACAAGGATGAGATATTAGAGAAAAATCTTTATCTTTTCATGTTTCCAGTAAACCAGACTCCATCTAACTACTAACCAATTTGCATCACCAGCCAGCTCAACCAACATAACACCAATTAACTGGGACGAACATCCTTAGTAAAATTCAACATAACCCATTCAAACCATTGAGGAGTTTGGACAATAGATTTATGAGATTATAGTGCAGGCATTCAATTCAGAATTTCACAATGTGGCTGGCACCCATTCATGATGTCAAACTCGCTCCTTTTGCAGATAAAAAAAATGCTACATATGGAAGGCACATTAAGTTGGGCCACGGTTTACCTGCAATAACAGGAAAAAAAAGACTGTATAACAAGTGCCACTATACAAAAGAACAACATCCAGAGCCACCTTCAATAATGTTTTCCCTTCCCACAATTAACATGGGCATTACTTAATACAATTCAACAAAATATGATACCTTGCTTTATTCCAGTTAGCGACCCTATTACGATTAGGAACTCTGTTGCGCAGAGGAGCAGTAACAACTTTTCGCGCAACTTCAACTGCAAAGGGAAATTGGTTTCCTTGGAAATTAGACCTTCTTCTTGCAAGAACTCCCTGATTACAATGTTTAAACATGAAAATATTAGAAACATGTATGCAAACACACGAAGTAGAAACTTCAAATAATTGTGCTATTGAAAACTAACAGACCTGTCTAAGAGATGATCTTGAATCCATATAACGCTGCACCTTTAAAGACTTATCTTGAGTAAAATTGTTTGAAAACTTTTGACTTTTGTTCTGTGTAGGTGAAAGAATCAAGAGAGAAATGGTATTAGCCCCAATTATTACAAGGCAACAACATACAAATAAAGTGGAAAACAACTTTTAAGAACAAATACTTACAGGAACCCTTCTTTGCTTCCTATTATTCTTTGGATTCTTGGACATTTTGATTATATCATCTACAATGGCAACCGATGATAAATATCAGATATATCAGAAAGAATGTTGGAAAGAATAATAATTTCTGAAAAGACTTTACTAAGGTACCTAGTGTCATGTCCATCTTTTTTTCTGTGAGCGCAATTGCCTCTGTTGTAAGAGGTTTGGCTGCCATCTAAAAAATGTATGAAAATATTAATTAATACAAGTATTTACATATAACCCGGCAAGGCAAGAAACCAAAACTACCAGCAATGAAAGAAAACAAAATTTCATTCCAATTATAGTCAAGAAAGCATAAAGACGCGTCAGAAATTGAATTTACACCACAATCAATCATCACATGGACAAAGAAATACAAGCAAACAATGAGTTCCCTATTAAAGAGAGTAAAAAGGAGCATAAACAAAATCAACCCTGATACCCTAATATTAATAATTAAACATCAACGAATCGAATCTTCTCGAAATTAAAAAAAAAAAAGAATTTCGGGCTCTTTCTCTGTCAATCGAGTTAAAATAACAAATAAAGAAATATCCGATTTCGTAGTGAAGACCGTAAAAGAGATTCAAATTTCGGGTGCGAAAATCATGTCTTGAGAGAGAAGAAAGGGCTTACTCTGGAGCGAAGGTGACAATCGAAAATCGAGAAGGAGTGCGATTGAACGAAACTTGGTTAGGGTTTCGCTTGAGGAAGAAAGTCGCGAGAGAAGAAAAATAATGCGAAGAGGGGAGAGAGTACGGTATTTATGCTGTATAATAAGGCGGTGAGTCTAGGGGATCTGTTACTGTATTAGGGATTTCCAAGCCCGAGGGGTTTATGTATTATTTCAATCCAATGAAAACGTGACACGTGTCAGGGAATTATTATTCACTGAACTTCCGAGTTGCATACACGGTATTTTGGTGTCCCCCTTTTTATTCTTATTTACTAAAATAAAAAATACTAAAATTGTTATGAAATTAGAGAAAATTAGAGAAGAAAATAGATTTGAAGATGAAGAAAGGAGAGTAAAGAGAGAGTAATGAAATTGAAGAGAAGAAGTTGTATTGTGTTAATGAGTGAAGGGGGTATTTATAGGAGGTGAGAGGGGGACATTTATAAATATCAAAACTTTAGGGGGGACATCCATAATTATTCATAATACTCCCCCTTGGATGTCCGTATTTAGAATGTGCCTCGTTAAAACCTTACTAGGAAAAACCCAGTGGGATAAAAACCTAGTGAAGGAAAAAGAGTACAACATTCTTTACAAAGTATATCCATAAAAATAATTAAATTACAAATATTTAATTCTCCCCCTCATCAGAATACTTATGTAAGCGTCGAAGACCAATCTTCTGTACTAGTTGCTCGAAGACTTTGGTTGGTAATGATTTTGTAAAGATATCTGCTAGATTCTCGCATGATCGGACTTGCTCGACATTTATTTCACCATTCTTTATAAGATCATGAGTAAAGAAAAATTTTGGTGAAATATGTTTTGTCCTATCTCCTTTAATATAGCCCTCCTTTAACTGAGAAATACAAGCTGCATTATCTTCACATAAAATTGTTGGTGGTAGTTTTCCAGCATGCAAGCCACAAGTTTCTTGAATATGTTGAATCATAGACCTCAACCAAACACATTCTCGACTTGCTTCATGTAATGCTAAGATTTCAGCATGATTAGATGATGTTGCTGTGATTGTTTGTTTTATGGATCTCCATGAAATTGCTGTACCACCACATGTAAACAAATAACCTGTTTGTGATCGACCATTATGAGGATCAGACAAATACCCCGCATCTGCATAACCAATTAGGTTTGCCTTAGATACATATGGAAAAAATAAACCCATGTCCATTGTACCTCTAAGGTAGCGGAATATGTGTTTAATCCCATTCCAATGTCTTTTCGTGGGTAAAGAACTATATCTTGCTAACAAATTAACAGCAAATGATATATCAGGTCTTGTATAACTAGCAAGATACATTAGTGCACCAATTGCACTAAGATATGGTACTTCAGGACCAAGTAGTTCTTCATTTTTGTCTTGAGGTCGAAAAGGATCTTTGCTCACTTCAAGTGACCTTACAACCATTGGACTGCTCAATGGATGTGATTTGTCCATATAGAACCTCTTTAGCACCTTTTCTGTATAAGTCTTTTGGTGCATCAAAATTCCTTCTTTTAAGTATTCTAATTGTAATCCGAGACAAAACTTTGTTTTTCCTAAGTCTTTCATCTCGAATTCTTTTTTCAAGCAATTTATAGCTTTTGAGAGCTCTTCGGGAGTTCCGATGATGTTTAAATCATCCACATAAATTGCAATTATAACAAACTCTTTTCCCAATCTTTTCATAAAAACGCATGGACAAATCGGGTCATTTTTATATCCTTCTTTCAACAGATATTCACTGAGGCAATTATACCACATACGTCCAGATTGTTTCAGTCCGTAAAGAGATTTATTCAATTTAATTGAATAATTTTCTCGAGGATTTGTCTTGTATGCTTCAGGCAAATTAAATCCTTCAGGGAGTTTCATATATATGTCATTTTCAAGTGATCCATATAAATATGCTGCAACAACATCCATAAGGCGTAAGTCAAGCCTTTCACGGATTGCCAAACTTATCAAGTATCGAAAAGTAGTGGCATCCATCACTGGTGAATATGTTTCTTCGAAATCAATACCAGGTCTTTGTGAGAATCCTTGTGCAACAAGTCTTGCTTTGTATCGCACAATTTCACCGCTTTCATTTCTTTTTCTCGTAAAGACCCATTTGTACCCAACTGGTTTTACACCTTTGGGTGTTTGGACTACAGGCCCAAAAACTTTACGTTTTGCAAGTGAGTTTAACTTTTCTTGTATTGCATCTTTCCACTTTGGTCAATCATTTCTCTGTGCACATTCTTTAACAGATTTTGGCTCATGATTTTTATCATCATTTATAATATCAAGAGCTACTTTGAATGCAAAAATTTTATCAACATCGACTTCAGGTCGATTCCATTGTATACCATCCATGACATAATTTATCGAGATCTCTTTGTTTGTATCAATTTCAGGTACCTTAGTTTCTTTTGGATTTGAAACTTTGATTATGTCAGGAGACTCTACTGGAGTCTTTATATCCTCGATTCGATCATCCTCTTTATTTACTTTTCTTTTCCGAAGATTTTTATCTTTAGAACCAACAGGTCTGCCATGTTTTACTTTGGCTTCAGACTCATTTGCAATTTTAGATTGTCCTTCAGGGATATCAATCTTTATTGGAGTATTAACAGCTGGTATGTGTGACTTAGTCACTCTTTTTAGATCAGCAAATGCATTTTGCAATTGGTTTGCTAAATTTTGCAAACTAATTATTTTCTGAACTTCTAGTTCACATTGCTTTGTTCGAGGATCAAGATATGAGAGAGATATCTCATTCCAACTGATCCTTTTATCCAACTGTTTATTTTCTCCCCCTAATGGTGGGAAAACAGATTCATCAAAATGACAATCAACAAAACGAGCTGTAAACAAATCACCTGTTAAAGGTTCAAGATATTTTATTTTAGATAGACTTTCATATCCAACATATATTCCTAACCTTCTTTGAGGTCCCATCTTAGTGCATTGTGGAGGAGAGATAGGAACATATACTGCACTTCCAAAGATTCTTAGATGAGAAATATTTGGTTCTTTACCATGAACCAATTGTAAAGGGAATATTCATGATTACTTGTAGGCCTGATGCGAATAAGTGCTGCCGCATGCAAGATTGCATGTCCCCAAGTTGAAATTGGAAGTTTTGATCTCATTAATAATGGTCTTGCTATCAATTTCAAACTTTAATCAATGATTCAGCAAGTCCATTTTGTGTATGAACATGTGCTACAGGATGTTCAACATCAATTCCAATGGACATACAATAATCATTAAATGATTGAGATGTGAATTCACCAGCGTTATCAAGGTGTATTTTCTTAATTGGATAATCAGGGAAATGAGCTCTTAAACGAATTAATTGAGCTAGTAATCTCGCAAATGCCTGGTTACGAGTTGATAATAAGCAAACATGTGACCATCTAGTTGATACATCAATTAAAACCATAAAATATCTAAATGGTCCACATGAAGGGTGTATTGGTCCACAAATATCACCTTGTATACGCTCTAAAAATGTGAGTGATTCATTCCAATTTTTCATTGGTGATGGCCGAATGATCAATTTTCCTTGAGAACAAGCAGCACATGAGAGTTTCTTAGTTTGTATAATTTGTCTGCTGGACAAACAATGACCATTTGAATTCCTAACTATTTTTCGCATCATAATTGATCCAGGATGGCCTAATCGTTCATGCCAAATAACAAAGTCATTCTTATTTGTAAACTTCTGGTTTACAATAACATTTGTTTCAACTGTACTAATAGAAGTATAGTACAAACCGGAGGAAAGTGAAGGTAATTTTTCCAATATGCATTTCTTATCAGAAATTAATTTTGTGATGTAAAGATATTCATCATTTCCTTCATTTGTGGTCTCAATATGATATCCATTTCTGCGGATATCCTTAAAACTCAACAAATTTCTTTGAGACTTCTTAGAATATAATGCACTTTCAATGTGCAATTTTGTTCCTCCAGGTAACAAAATACTGGCTCTGTCAGAGCCTTCAATTATATTTATACTACCAGATATAGTATTAACATTGGCTTCTTGTTTTACTATATGGTAAAAATATTTCTCATTCTTGAGAATGGTATGAGTTGTTACACTGTCTGCGAGACATATATCTTTGTCATTCACATGAGCATTCATTCTTCATAAAATAAATAAAATAAATCATGAGTAAAAATATAATTAACAATAATATTTAACAAAATTTTATTGATAAAGACAAAATTTACAACAAAACAAATTACTTAAAACATTAAAATAATTTATTTAGGGGCACTCCCTTCTCCAACCGAGTGGTCAATTTCTTCTTCAGGAAGAGTAAGAAAATCATCAACACTAAAATCAGAGAAATCATCATCTATACCAGTAAAATTTGTCTCTATTATTTTCCCTTTATTTTTAAGGGATTTTTGGTATAGATCTACGAGATGCTTTGGTGTGCGACAAACTCGAGACCAGTGTCCCTTGCTACCACAACGATAGCAGATGTTTTTAGTTTGTTCGCTATTTTTAGCATCTGTCTCTTTTTTCATATGCTCTTTATTTTTTAATGTGAATGATGATCTCTTATCATTTCGACCATGACCACGGCCATAACCATATCCACGACCAATACCATGTCCCCGAGCATTACCTCGTCCACGACCGCGGCTACGGCCACGACCACGACCATGAGTATTATGATCGTGTGTTGCTACATTCACTTCTGGGAATGGAGCAGTTCCAGTTGGACGGGATTCATGATTTTGCATAAGCAATTCATTATTTTGTTCAGCCACAAGGAGACAAGTAATCAATTCTGAGTATTTGGTAAAGCCCTTTTGGCGATATTGCTGCTGCAGGAGCATATTAGATGCATGAAAAGTAGAGAATGTCTTTTCTAACATATCACTTTCAGTGACCTTTTCTCCACACAACTTCAATCTTGAAGTAATTCTAAACATTACAGAATTATATTCATTTACAGATTTAAAATCTTGTAAGCGCTAATGCATCCATTCATAACATGAATAATTATGGATGTCCCCCCTAAAGTTTTGATATTTATAAATGTCCCCCTCTCACCTCCTATAAATACCCCCTTCACTCATTAACACAATACAACTTCTTCTCTTCAATTTCATTACTCTCTCTTTACTCTCCTTTCTTCATCTTCAAATCTATTTTCTTCTCTAATTTTCTCTAATTTCATAACACGTTATCAGCACGAGGTCCTGACCAACTGAGATATAAGGTAACATAGCATTTTAATTTCTTTTCATAATTTTATTTCAATTTATATTATATGTATATATATTATAATAAGTTCCCGAAGAACTTAAATTTTAAACATCTCCGAAGGATGTATAACATTATATCTATATCATAAAAAAAATAGGTTCCTGAAGAACTTATTCATAAACATCCCTGCAGGATGTGTAAAATTAATAATTAAATAAATTAGAATTCCTGAAGAATTCTTCTTAAAATATTTATTGATAGTTCCTGAAGAACTATAATAGTAAAAAAAAATATTTTATTACTTGCTAATAATAATAATTAATAATATTAATTTTGTTGTACCTGTTACACTTTTAGATTCACGATTTTATTATACAGATTGCAATTTACATTTTATACTGTACCTAATTTGTACTACAGATTTGAACTAATATACACTACCTGCACTAATTAACGTTGATTATTGCTTCCTTTATTTATATATATTTTTTTATTTCATAAACCTTGATTGCATTTTATACTCATGAACCTTGATTGCATTTCCTTATTGTACCCAGCACCTAATTTTCTACTTCACGTGTTGGCTCCTTTATTTTATATTAGCACAATTAATGCTTCAATTGCTATCAATTGATTGTGATTACATATTATTACATATTAATTTCAATCTGCTTCATGAAATGCTTTATGTAAAAAAAATAAAAATAAAAATAAGTAACCACTGCAGCTTCACGGTTTGATGCACTATGTTATGCGCTCACCTTATATATATATATAACATTAGCACTCAACTTCTCCTTTGCCAATAATTTTCCATTTACTATAGCTTCATGTGGTTTTATTTTATTATTGGACACTAGCACTAATTGAACTCTTGCAATGCTTTTCACGTTATTGTACTTGTACTTTTATGGATTTAACTTTTGTTCTTTTATTGCACAGATTATTTTATATGTTGATTGGATTGCACAATTGAATTATTATATTGATTGAATTATTTTATTATATGCTAATTGGCTTCACTACCTGCTTCACGTGATTATGTTGGCAGTGCTTCACTTTATTTTAATTGTTGCTATATTATTTTAATTGATATTTGCGTTGCTTATTGCAATTCACATGTGTTGAATTTATATCATTAAATGATTAATTTTTTTTAACTAATAATTGGTGTTTATAATTAATATAATATATTTTATTATATATAAAAGTGTTAATAATAGAGATATTCATTAACAAAGAATCGAACCCAGGATTTATAACATGATAAGTTATCATCCTACCACTAGACCACTAATATTTGAACAATATTTATGAAAATTTTTAAATTTTAATTACGGGATCATTTATTGAAATTTATAAGTTAAGTTATTCTATTTTTTTAAACAAAAATAAAAAATAATATATATATATTTATAATCATCATTGACTTGTTATGATTACCATCATAATAATTATAGTTAATATATTGAAGTATCATCTAACTTATTTATAATTTCTTGTATAGAAATAAATATGTTAAATATTACCAACCTTGAGTTCGTGGCTCTTGACATATCTGGAAAAAACTATCTATCATGGACATTGGATGCTGAAATCCATTTAGATGCTAAAGGTCTCGGAGACACCATTGAAAATGGAAATCAGGCATCTAGTCAAAATAAAGCTAAAGCCATGATTTTCTTACGTCACCATATCCATGAAGGGTTAAAAAATGAGTACTTAACAGTTAAAGACCCTCTCGTTTTGTGGAATAATCTAAAAGAGAGATACGACCATCAAAAGGATATAATTCTTCCAAAAGCCCGTTATGAATGGATGCATTAGCGCTTACAAGATACTGAAACCTTTCCCCACATGGGCCAGCCACAAAATACTGAAACCTTTGCCCTTTTGCATTTATATGATGGGTAGTGCAGTACCATCCTTCACAATTCACACAAGGATGAGATATTAGAGAAAAATCTTTATCTTTTCATGTTTCCAGTAAACCAGACTCCATCTAACTACTAACCAATTTGCATCACCAGCCAGCTCAACCAACATAACACCAATTAACTGGGACGAACATCCTTAGTAAAATTCAACATAACCCATTCAAACCATTGAGGAGTTTGGACAATAGATTTATGAGATTATAGTGCAGGCATTCAATTCAGAATTTCACAATGTGGCTGGCACCCATTCATGATGTCAAACTCGCTCCTTTTGCAGATAAAAAAAATGCTACATATGGAAGGCACATTAAGTTGGGCCACGGTTTACCTGCAATAACAGGAAAAAAAAGACTGTATAACAAGTGCCACTATACAAAAGAACAACATCCAGAGCCACCTTCAATAATGTTTTCCCTTCCCACAATTAACATGGGCATTACTTAATACAATTCAACAAAATATGATACCTTGCTTTATTCCAGTTAGCGACCCTATTACGATTAGGAACTCTGTTGCGCAGAGGAGCAGTAACAACTTTTCGCGCAACTTCAACTGCAAAGGGAAATTGGTTTCCTTGGAAATTAGACCTTCTTCTTGCAAGAACTCCCTGATTACAATGTTTAAACATGAAAATATTAGAAACATGTATGCAAACACACGAAGTAGAAACTTCAAATAATTGTGCTATTGAAAACTAACAGACCTGTCTAAGAGATGATCTTGAATCCATATAACGCTGCACCTTTAAAGACTTATCTTGAGTAAAATTGTTTGAAAACTTTTGACTTTTGTTCTGTGTAGGTGAAAGAATCAAGAGAGAAATGGTATTAGCCCCAATTATTACAAGGCAACAACATACAAATAAAGTGGAAAACAACTTTTAAGAACAAATACTTACAGGAACCCTTCTTTGCTTCCTATTATTCTTTGGATTCTTGGACATTTTGATTATATCATCTACAATGGCAACCGATGATAAATATCAGATATATCAGAAAGAATGTTGGAAAGAATAATAATTTCTGAAAAGACTTTACTAAGGTACCTAGTGTCATGTCCATCTTTTTTTCTGTGAGCGCAATTGCCTCTGTTGTAAGAGGTTTGGCTGCCATCTAAAAAATGTATGAAAATATTAATTAATACAAGTATTTACATATAACCCGGCAAGGCAAGAAACCAAAACTACCAGCAATGAAAGAAAACAAAATTTCATTCCAATTATAGTCAAGAAAGCATAAAGACGCGTCAGAAATTGAATTTACACCACAATCAATCATCACATGGACAAAGAAATACAAGCAAACAATGAGTTCCCTATTAAAGAGAGTAAAAAGGAGCATAAACAAAATCAACCCTGATACCCTAATATTAATAATTAAACATCAACGAATCGAATCTTCTCGAAATTAAAAAAAAAAAAGAATTTCGGGCTCTTTCTCTGTCAATCGAGTTAAAATAACAAATAAAGAAATATCCGATTTCGTAGTGAAGACCGTAAAAGAGATTCAAATTTCGGGTGCGAAAATCATGTCTTGAGAGAGAAGAAAGGGCTTACTCTGGAGCGAAGGTGACAATCGAAAATCGAGAAGGAGTGCGATTGAACGAAACTTGGTTAGGGTTTCGCTTGAGGAAGAAAGTCGCGAGAGAAGAAAAATAATGCGAAGAGGGGAGAGAGTACGGTATTTATGCTGTATAATAAGGCGGTGAGTCTAGGGGATCTGTTACTGTATTAGGGATTTCCAAGCCCGAGGGGTTTATGTATTATTTCAATCCAATGAAAACGTGACACGTGTCAGGGAATTATTATTCACTGAACTTCCGAGTTGCATACACGGTATTTTGGTGTCCCCCTTTTTATTCTTATTTACTAAAATAAAAAATACTAAAATATTATTCTAGTATACATTACTAACACATGTTTTACTATTTTTTTTATATAATTCATATTAATTTAATTTTATAAATCATAAAAAAGTAAAAACTATAGGGACAATTACCAAAAAATTAAAATTATAATAATATAGTAGTTAATCATTTGTTTTAACCATTACTTATTTTAGTAACTTGTCACCTGAATATTATTCTCCTCAACCAAGTTTACCAAACACAAATTACTAATTTCCAACTTATTTCTATAATATATTTAAAAACAAATCCCTTTCTCAAACCTCAATTTTTCCAACCAAGTTTTTTAAATTTTAATTTTCTCAACCAAGTTAAACAAACTTTTAACTAAACAAACACTTATTTATGATATGTTACATTTCTATTTTGTTTTTGCATCATTCTTTGATGCACTACATATAATGCATAGTAAGTTCCGGGAAAGATGTACGTCGTAGATCTTGGGAGCTGCTTGACATTTTCACTAAAACGTTATTTTCTCAAAACTTGTTAGATGTATTACTTACCCCTAAAAGAATGACATATCATCACAATGATCATGTGTTAAATTTTATCTTCGGGTTAAATTATAATGGTAAGTATGCCGCCGGCATATAATATTAACAAGTATTTGTTTAGTTCGTAGTTGAAAGAACAAAATTATGAAAATATAAAAATTTAAAGGTTAATATTAATTATTCACACTGTTCAAAACAGTCAAAACTCCATTTAATAGCAGGATCTTTTTTTTAGATTAGTCAAACCTCGATGGAAAACCAAACGAAATTCAATTTCAACGATGCATCATCAAAACCAACCAACATCACTAGAGCTGTGTTTGTTTATCTATTGGGATGCTGTTGCATGCATTGCGAGAGAAACATACATTAACACAATTTCTTATTCTTGCTTTGGACTAAACGACTAAACGTTTATTAGGCTTAATTTTAATAGAAAACCAAAAACACATCCGGGCACAAGAACTCAACTGCAATTGTCTCCAAAATTGCAACCGAAATGGTCAGTATATTCGTAGTATGAGTGACAAAAGAATCATATCTCTATTCAATTACTGCTATCTTACATATAGTATGTAACTATGTACAGAGTAAAAATAATAGTGCATGGCATTAGTATCTTAGCTTTCACCTTCTTAACACACCAAAATACCGTGTAAAATATTTACATATCTGTTGAATCGTTGGGAGTCAATGTATCAGATTCCAATTTGCAGTCAAATTGTAAAGCTGATAACCACGAGTCCACCTGAGCAAGGAATTACATCATTTAATTAATATCATCAATAAAATAAGAATGCAAACTACAATTAGTAACTTGCTCAGACAGTAAAATGAAATTAGTATTACTACTTTTAAGTTTTAAAAAACAAATTATATATCTTGACACACCTGAATCTTAGAACTGCTTGAGCATTCATATCGTAAACCATGACGAGTTAAAATATAAAAGGAGTACCACCTCTCATCATCTTCACGCTTAAAACTTGGTAGTTTGTCTACTTCAACAATATCAGATAGGAGTGTTGACTCATTAGGACTTAGATCTGCAAATTACCCCCTTCATCAGTACTTGTAAATGAAAATCAATCATCTAAATGCTGAGCATGGATGAATATATTTGATATATGGGCATGTTTTTATAGATGACATAAGAGATTTTCTGATAATCATGAGAAAAACCTCTAAGCAAAGTGACTTTGCTTTTGAAGTATGTAAATTAAGGTGTATATCCCAAGTTTTAGGTTGAATTTTAAGGAGTTAAAATCCCAATGAACTTTAAATTTAATCAAAAGTAAATGCATTCTTACTTGCTAACTTTAAAAACAAGATCACTTTTAAGGAATCTTGTCCAAGTGTGCTTCCTTTGTTACTTCTATTCTTCTTATTCAATTCAGTTGGGCTGGTGATTTGTCTAGGCGTTCACACCAAGGCGGGTGGGTTAGGCAAAACACATTCTAAATCTTTATTTTTTGTTATTCCGGAAACATAATCTTTTCAAAGTGGCGGTTCTTGGTTAGACATCTTCGGTGAATGGAGTTTTGCTATAAAATCTCAATTTTTCAAGGATAAAAATCAATGACAAAAAGCAAGTATTGGAAAATAACTACCCAATGGTGAGCAGGAAATGCTCCATGATAGCAAGGAATATATTAAAAGAAATAATACAAAAGGAAAGCTAAAGTCTGGAAATTCAGATTTCCGATACTTTTATATCTCATTCATCATAAAATGCAAAAGAAAAAATGCAATTCATCTATCGAAAAAAGATAAATCAATCCAATTCCACTCGTAAGTACTAAGTAATCCATTGAATTAACTACAAATTGAAGAACAAGTTACTCATCAGCAAACAAATATATAAAGAAACATGTCAATCCACAATTGATTTAAAAGTATAAAACAGTTGAGGTACTGCACAGTTGCAAAACTTAAATGCAATTTATATCAAGTATAATAACAAATATAATCAATGACAACAAATTTTTCCCCCATTTGACATAATGTCATTGAATGTTTTATATACATTACAACATTAAGGATTTGTGATGCAGACAAACATAAAAACTTACAACTTCAGTAAAATATTATTAGCAAGTCACGGAGAAATACAAAAAAGAGGGAAAACACATTCACTGCTTTAAATTCATTTTAAACAGAAAACAAAGTCAATATGAAAATTCCAAACCTAACAAGAGAAAAATATGAGTAAGTAAACCTCAAATTAGTCTATGGCATTGCAAAAATCATTCATTTTAGTTCTTTTGTATTTCATTTTTCAGTATCATTTTAGACTAAATTAACAATTGTTTTGTATAGTTAGAGACTAAATTGAAGTTTTTTAAATTTCAGGGACTAAATTGCATAACTCATACAATCTTATGAGCTACCTTGAGGGTGTAATCAAACGACATATCTAGTAAAGTTGCTATAGCAAGAACTACACCTCTGCATATAAAATAGGGGTTCCTCTGCATATAATATACGGGTTGGTGGTAGCAAAAGAAAGATAAGAAAAATAGAGGGAGGAGAGAAAAGCAAATAACCACTTTACCTGTACACATCAAATACAAGTATAGACATCCACTATGAAGAACAACAAAGCGGGGAAGCCAGTCATCTACATCATTATCATCTAAAGGAAGAGGTTCTCCTGGAAGTGCAGCCCATCTCTAGAGAGAAGCATTAAAAGCAAATTAGTACCAAGCCAAGCTTGTTAGGTAAATAATAAAAAATGCACAAACTATTGGAGGTTAGTCAGCAAGTACAGTTCGAATGTACAAATAGGCAGATAGGCGAGCTGACCGCAAAATTCCATCAATATTTTGCAACCTGTGAGACACAAAAAGATTGTAGTTATTTATAGAAAGCACATTTGACTAAGGCATGTAAGAATCCCCCACAGACAGGAAAGAGTTGGGTAAAGATTAACACTGAATTTCCCTGGTCTTTCAACAAAATAATTTCAACTCCAACATTGAGTAGCTGCCTCTATTACAGCAGAAGTGACATTGATAACAAGAAAAGGAAGGGAAAGTAAACTAAATTCTTACTGCTCAAATAATCACATATGTCTAGATTCCAAACCTATGGTATATACAATGTCTTGGGTAGTCAAACTAAAAGAGAAAAATACACAAACACAAGAAGAAAGGTAACCGTAAGCAAACTGCTACATGAGACTTTGTTACATTAAGACAAAATAGTGACTAAAAAGGTTGTGAAACTCAAGATTCTACCAAGAATCATTGATCTTCCGTAGATTTGTAAACCCGAGGTTTGACCAACCCTAAAAACTAGATCTTATGGTCAAATGGGGTTTTGACGGTTTCGAACAACGTGAAAAATCAATCTTAACCGTTAGATTTTTTTATTTTCATAACTTCATTTCCCTAACTGCAAACCAAAGAACACAGAGTCTAAATAGACTTCTAATTGATTTTGAGTCTACAGAATCTAGTGGCAATTGGACCAATTCTACCTCTTAGCACTCGTTTGCTTACAAGTTGAAGGCCCTCAAACATGTTTGTTGGAGGAAAGTCTTTTTATGTCAACAGAGTTTCAATTATCTCGAACCACGTGAAGAAAGAATATTAATCATTAAATTTCTTTTTTTTTTTTTCTAAACTTCATTTCTCCAACTAAACTACATACTAAACGGGCAATTAATCGATTCTAGTTCCGAGTTAACTCAAAATCTCGACTCTAGAGTTTAATTTAACAATAAGTTAAACTTGTGTAACACTTACTTAGCTTTCAATTGAGCTTCCCTCTCTTCTATATCAGCAAGTTCTGATCGAAGTGATTCTAACTGTGCAGTTGTTAGCTCAACCTAGAAAATATAATTTGTCTCCGTAAGACATAACAGAACAAAAGGGTAACACTGCTAAAAAAAAATTCCTGACCTTTTCCTGACCATAACTAGTGGAGCCCCATAGCAGCCTCGGAAGAGAGAATAATTTCAACATGGAAGTAGCTTTGAGTAACCAAAGCAAAACACATTAATCTAGTTTAAGCCATAGATAGTGATGATTTGAGAACAAGCAGAGATAGCAGATAAACTCGTGTGGTGTATATGAACCCTATTGGTGTTTCTATTGACCTTGTTGATTGTTTGTTGAATACGGAAAGATAGAGTTGTCGTGTTGAATACAATAACCGGTTTTCGAGGGATAAATGACGGAGAAATATGGAAATTTCTCCCAGCACCCCCAGTTTTTCTCACTGTACCATCTCCCTCCTTGAAATCAACTTAAATACCCCATGGAAAATAAACCAAGTAGAATAAATTATAAAATTATACCCAACATTATCAAACTTTTCATAGTTTTTATAAACATTATTATTTGTTTCTTTTAATGTTTAGACTACTTATTCTAAAAACAGTTCAAATAAGTATGGGGTCTGTTTTGTAATTGGGGAAATAAAGTTATAAAAATAAAAAAATTAAAGATTAATATTGATCATTCATACTATTTAAAAAAGTTTAAATTCTGTTTGACCGAAATATCAATTTAACCGACCAACCCAACAGAAAACCAAACGACACATAATCTTCTCCTTCTCCTCCAATTCAATTGTAGTTCATTGGTACTCAATTTATTCTTAATTTTGTTTTCTTTTCCTATTGAAGTCTTATTTTTCATTCAATTTTGTTCAACATAATAAATAATTTGGCCATGTCATGATGTGCTTGATTTCTACAAAAATTGGCATGCTTTGCGATACATGCTTGCACCGAACCTCATCTTTGATTTGGTAATGTAGAGGACGTTTGGCACATGGTTTGAACAGAGATTTTTCCGATAAAGAGAAGCTACTTTTTGATTCTACAGATCAACGAAGTTTTGATTGTCTCGAACGATATGAAAAATTAATATATACCTTTAAATTTTTCACTTCAACTCAACTTCGTTTCCTTAACTGCAAACCAAACACCCCTATAGTTTCATGATTACTAAAATCATTCCAGTTATGTATTTAAATTTGTTGTTGTTGTTAACTTGATTTGACACTTTACCTAATTTGTTTTTAAAATTTAAGGTTGTAAAGCAGGTTATAAATCTAAACAATGAAGCAGTTGAAATCGGATTATAGGATTCAAATATTATTGATTCTGGAGATATTTAAGTCATTTCAAAATGAAAAGAAAAAGAGAGAGGTAATGCAAAGAAAAAAAGTTGTGGTGCGGAGATAAGTTCCCCAAATAGGTTAAATTAAATTAGGTTTTACGTGATTTAAGTTTGTTTTATGATATGAAATATTTGAGTTTAACTTATTTAAAAATTTAAGTCTAGTTGTGAGATCTAACTTAATTTTTATTGTAATCATACTTATTAAATAAATCTATAATATAAACATATCTAATATATTAATCGATATAATTTTATATAATATAAGAAAATAAGTTTAAGTATATAAATAAAATAATAAATATATGTTAGGTCTGTTCGAAAGGCTTTTTTGAAAAGTATAAAATTTGATTCATTTAAGTTTGATGTAGGTCAAGTGTGACCTTGTTAAGCAGTATGACATATTATTATACTTTAGTTGTTCGATAAGTATTTATGTTGCCCAGTACCAAAAAAATATTTATAAAATGGGTTTACTTTGCTTTATAATTCATTACTTTAATCTGTTCTGTTTGGAACAATATAATCAAATAGTCTATAGAACAAATTAATATGAATTTATAAAAGATAATTAAATCAAATTTTATGATACGGTACATGTTATGCTAAAAAAAACGTAGTAAATCTATTCATTTCTATTCATTTTACTAAAGTTAAAGCCCCACACCAACTGTAAAATATAAATCTAACGTCAAATTCATAAAGTTATTTTTTTATCAAATTATTTTAAGTGTTTGATAAAGTTAATTATTTAAATTTTTATTCGATATATAAATATATGCTTATAAATTGTACAAATTTTATTGTTTCTAAACAAAAAATATTTTTATAATTTTTTAAAGATATAATATTTTATTAAAAATTAAAGTAAATATTGCAACAATTAAAAATATATAAAAATAACTCCCAACAAATAGTAAAATGAGAATAATAACTAAAATTATTTTATTTCACCTTTTAATGTGTTTTTACTTTTAAATTGAAATAATTAATATTTTGACTTTTTAGTAACATTTTGTATGCTTCTTGATTTTGTTCTTAAATATTGGATATTTTATGAGATTTTGATATTAAAGGCTTGAAGGCTTTATTCGGTTGCAAGAAGGAAGGAAAATGAAATAAAGTGCGAGGAAAGAGAAGGAAAAAAATGAAAAAGAGATGAAATAAAATAGAAAATGTATTTATTCATTTAACCTTATTTCATCTCTCTACCACACAAACCATAAACTTTATTCAACCCCTCCCTCCGAGGCTGCGTTGATGATATTAGTTCATCATCACCACCAAATTGTACTAACACAGAATGCGACTAAATAAAGGGACAAAAATTTAAAAACATAACAAATATACATTATATTCAATTTTGGTTTATCATGGATGCGAATTTCATCAACATGAAAAAACGTTATGAATTATTATTGGAGACGATTATTGCCCAGATAAACGGAAAATGGTGTGTAACGAATTCCTTTGTTTTTCTTTGGTAAATAATTTGGTGATTCTCTCATTCACAAAAAATCACCACCACAATTTTACTTTTCGGCTGAGAAATTCAGAGCAACACAGTTTATGGTAAACCGTAAACACGATCTAGACAAGTCAGTGCAGTCTATATAACCTTGGCAGCACGATCTATTGTTGAGAAAATATGAGAAACACTGAAACAAGATCCTCAGTAGATAGAGTAACCATTATGTCCCTAAAAAATTTAATCAAATAAGTCTTTAAAGATTAATTTTTGTCTACCATACTAAACTAAAAACAAATGTCTTTTTTGGTGGTTAAAAATAACTTTCTTAACACTTTTAAATGCTAAGAAAAACTTCATCCAGAAACTAAGAAACTAACAGTAACCAAATCAATTTTTAAAGAACCTATTTTATGATTATCATCTTTGAGTATTGGTGGTCATCCTATATTCTTAGAACTAATTTGACTGTTTAAATTAAATAAAAACTATAAAAAAAATTCCCTATAATCAGTATACAAATTCAATGTATGGAAAAATTAATCATTGTTTACAATTTCAATCCTATGCATATACCCATCATTGACAATGACAATCAGTATATTATTATATGCCACACTTGGCTAACGATGAATTAGAGCCACAAAAACTGCGTGCAAATTGTAATCTGCTCTTGAACATACTCAATTAAAAGCAGCCGCCCAACTGCCAGAAGAGAAGAAAGTTACTAACAGTAGTAGAAACAAAACAAAATACAATATGCTTTATTTTAGGGATACAGTATGAATTGATTCCCCGGTTATCAAAAAAAGCATCAGTGATTAAACAATTCAGTACATATTCAAGCAAAATGTAAGATCGGTCTCAGAAAAGTATTTTAAAAAAAGAAATAGATTAGAAGAAAACAAGAAACCTTAGGAAAAGAGGCCCAATTAGTAGCACACTTCATAAGTGGCAACCAAATAGGAATGTAACCCTTAGTAAGACCAAAAATGCATTTTGCTATGAGTCAAGGTGACAATTGTAATATGAAGATATGAATGAATGACCTCCCAAGGAGGTTTTACATACCAAAATTGCCTCAATCTCCTCCTTTGACACTGGAGTTCTTTTGGGTTGAAGAGAGGCCTTCCCTCCCAATGATGTTGAGGCTTTTGAAGAAAAGAATGGTAAACTGGCATCAGTAGTTGGTGATGAAGCTTGAACCCCAGGTGCAGAACCTGCAATAAAATTCAAAGAAGGATTGGACAATTTACTTACTGTCTCAACACAGAAACTAATCAACAATTGATATAACACTCTTCACCCAACTCTCACCAAACATAATCATATTGTTGAAAATTTGGATGGAACAGAGATTAAAAACAGGAAAAGAAAACTTTTAAATTACATGATACCTGTTTTGGTTTCTGATCAACCAAAATTGGTTGCTAAGTGCCATTTGACAAGGTTTATCAGTGAAGGAAGAGGTAGAACAAAGTTTAAGCTATCACTGTGCTTTGATAATAAATAATTTGGGGCGAGTTTGGAAAAGCTTGTAGCTTATAAAAATAATTTAGAGGAAATTATAGTAACCACCCTCCAATTTTCCCAATATTAGTCCGCACAAAACATGAGCAAAAATGCACACTCGCTCCATTTGAACAATTTCATGACAGAATATATGTCCCAATATTCTTAGATTAAAACCCTGGTTAAGGTTTTCTTTTTTAAAATGGGTGGTGAATTGTTACCGTTGCAGCACCCCAGGGATAAAAGCTCTTATGGACAAGAAGTACTATCCCCTTGGTTAGACGAGAGTGAACCAAAGAAGGATAGTTGATGCCTCTGAAGTCTCTTCTACTTTTAAGTGCAAAGATACTTTAATATAGCACGGCCAAAAGATATTAGAATACAGATATAAAGGTTCCATATTAAACCTAAAGGCACACATATAGCCATTTGAAAGATTTGAATGGCTAAAGTTCTTGTCTTTAGACAACTTTGCAGAGGACAGACATAGAATTCCCAATGAAAACAAGAAAACATAAATTCATTTCTGCATATCTCTCAAGACATAAAAGATTGTGGTTTCAATTCAATGTATGAGACAAGAAATAGAATTGATTAAATTTTATTTGTGGGAATAAACTATAATCCAATCTGTATCTAATGTAACATGAAATTCTCAACAATGTATTACTATTCAAACCCACCAATTGCTGCTTTTACAGAAAAGAATAATAAATGTTCTCGATTCGATCATCATTTAGCAGTAGTCTTAATGTTTTATGCAAGTTTTGCAGTAACAACAATATGCTAAACTGAAACTTCTCAAATGTACCAATAACAAAAGTACCATATATTTGTTACATATATAAGGACTTACAAAGCAGTACCAAAGCTAGAATAAGGTAGCGTTAAGTATACTGTTCACTCTGAGAATTACTCTAGGAGGATTTGGGTTGATTACTCAGAAATGTCACTTGAATTACAGAGGGACCCTGAGACCATATTTATACAACGGTAATAAATAAAAAGTGGGGTGGGGGGGGGGGGGGGGGGGGGGGGGGGGGCTTGATTTCGGCCCAACAAGGAATAACAACTATCATATGCTAAACTCATGGGGAATCAGGATATCCAAGATATTTTCCAAAATAGAGGGGGAGGGGGCCCCATGGGATCCGGGGGTAACACATACTAAAGATGAATTATATTTTAGACATATAAATGGACATAAAAGGTAAGCTGGAAACTGATCCAAATAAAAACAATATCTCAGGCACACTTAAGGCAATATCAACAAATAGAATAGATGATCATTCAAATGAGTTAAAATGCTTATCCAATTTAAAATCAGAGTACATTGCTGATGCATGCTATTTCAGTTCTTGCTCAAATTAACATTCATCCCCAAATGTCTGCAGAAAGAGCAGTCCAGTCACACAGAACAACAGGGACTATTACCCAATTTAATTGAAAGCATGAAGAAGTGAGGAAAAAGCTCAGTTGTGTATATATCATTTAGTCTCTGAGGATCCATATTCAAAAAAGGATGCCATGAACCTTGTATAACAAGTGGTGCACATCTTTCTTTCCAATACACATCATGACACACAACAACCTTCCTTCCACTCCACATGATCAAGGGTGGTGTGAAATGACTAACCTTCCGTCAAGTAAAAACATGGAATAAAACTTGGTATGCAAGCTTTCCTTTCATTCGTGTCAATAAGGTGAAGGGATCATATTAAACCACCAACTGTCACTTATTGGTGAGAGAAACTAACCATAGTAAATGTACAGCTAGGGAACAATGTTTTCAACTAATGGAGAGGAGTATGCATTTTTGTTCATGTTTGGTGTGGACTATACTGGAAAAGTTGGGGCGTGGTTAGTGTAGTTTTCCCAATAATTACAATTCCCATAAGCTCTTCTTAGCTTGTTCCAATAAGTTTTGTGGTCAAATTTATAACATAAGTGTTAGTTTGGAAGAATATATACGCAACTTATGAAAACAAGTTATGATTTTTATAAGATGTCAACTTGTTTCAATAAGCTTCTTGGTATAACTTACCAAAATAGGCATTTTTTAGCTTATTCCAATAAGTTTCACAGTCCTTTTTATAACATAAGTACTAATACAAAAAGAGCTCATTGAATAAAGCTGTGTAACCAAGCACCCCTTTAGAATTGTTACTAACTATCAGCAGCCGGTATGGTGGTTTCTTATGTTTGAATAATTTTGCAATTCTGTAATTGCTATTTATGCAGTTTAGGGAAGTTATTTGTATCATGATGGTCAGTTTAGAACAATCATTTCTGAAAACATATTAACGAGTAGCTAAAGACAGAACAGATTAATATACCCAAAATTTCAGAAAGTTATCTCTAACGAACCCAAACTTTGGTGGCAAAACAGAACACAAAGGAAGAAGTAGAAAAGATCCGATGTTTCCCAGCCAGATTTTATTGTTCAAAGTCCATGAATGCGGTATGGTGGCATTGACATCTAAGAAAGAATTCTAATATAAGAAACGCAAGTAGCATCAAATTTCTTATGTAAGAAGGGGGAAAAAACCTAAACGAAGGGATCCAAGAGAATGGGATATTTAAGGATGATCAGATAATAAACTGGGAATTTGCATGAAAGAGAATTTGATGGCAGAGTAAAGACATATACCGGAAGAGGGGTTAGGATGTCTCTGAGGGAACTTGATGCGAGGGATTCTTTTCATAGCGTGAGCTGCTCCACCCATGATGTGATGTCTCCGACCAAGAACTGTCGCGTTGATTTCCGACTTCCAATTTCAATGCTTTCTCCTCCAAATCCTCTTCTTTCTTTTTTCCCACATTTTATCGCATTTTTTAAAGGCCTCACCCAAAAGCCTTTTGGGCCTCATCAGCCTATGTACCAAAAGGGATGAAAATCGATACAACGTCTTTTTCTCCCCCTTTCCATTGCTCATATCTACTTTCCATGGATTTTTATATGTTCGAATTAAATCTCATGTTAAAAAAAACAAAAATTTATTTTTCATCCTTGAGTTTTTAATTGATTTTGAGTGTTATGTTTTTTTTATAATTGTGTTAACGATTTTATATTTTAAGATTAATTTTAACATATTAAACAAAACATAAGAATTAAAATTAAAAATTAGTCAAAAACATATTTAACCCAAAAAGAAGATATATATAATATTTTAAACAAAAAATTAACACTTTTTAATATTAGTTATATATATCTGTACCCAACAAAAAAATAATTAAATATATTTATTTTAATTTTAACATATATTTATTAATTTGTACAAATTAGTGGTATATCACACTACTTTTGTTGTTTATAATAAAAGAACGTAAAACCTGATATTTAAATCTTTGACTTCAATATCCACCTCCTATCATTAGGCCAACCCTAGTGCATGTGCATAGTTAAATATGATATCTTGATCATGTTTTATATATCAATAATTAGATGAAGTTTTAGAATTAAGTACACTTTTTCCAATTTTATTTATAGGATGAAAAAAGAGTTTTATGATCTTATTTACATGACAAAACACCTTTGTTTTCTTAAATAATGTCTTAAGACACTTGTTGACATAACCTTTTCTTATATACCATTGCTTTGAAAAATGACAACATTTGAACTTGAAAGAAATAAAATTAAAATATTACAATATGTTTTTATAAAAATTTATATATTAACACATTCTCATAATATATGTGTTTTGATCATAATCATCTTATGAACAACATTTGAGGGAGTAACTAATTTGGACAACTAAAAACAATGGAGGTTAAATGTAGAAAGACTATAATATAATTTAAAATATTTCAACTCTAATTGGTTGTAAGAAAAAGGATAGTAAAAACTATACAAATTTATCAATGATTTAATTATAATTTAATATTATTAAATTGGTAAGGATGACTCAACATTCAAATTGAAATGGTGGTCAAGAAAAGGTTCTTCCAAAAATCTATTAGAGCCACCTTCCTAGTGGTAGACTTCCCTAATGAATCACACAGCATGATTTTAAGGAGACCCAACCTTAACTCATTGAGGTAATTATCTCTACACCTCATCTTACTATGAAGTTCCTTTTCGTTGATGGGCGAGTGAGTAGTTTGCTTCATCCACGAAGTAGCCAATGAATGTTACAAGGCCATCCTTAAACCTAGACAAACCTGAATGTTACGAAAGGATATGGACTGAGATTTCGACCCTTAAGACTTGATTGAAGACGACATGATAGCTTGCCCGAAGCTAATAAAGGATTTGAAGATAATTCAAATTCATTCAAAGCCAAACCAGTTAACCAAGATAACTATTATTTTACACCCTCTCCCCCATTTCGAGGCAACTTTGATAAGCATACTTTCTAAAAATGTTGATTTGTTTACGTGGTCACTTACTCTCATGTTAAGGATAACTTTGGACGTCATATGCCATTCACTTGACATGGACCCTAATATCTGATCGGTGGCCTAAAAATAAAGGAAATAAGGAGGAGAAAGATAATTGGCCATCCAGTAGAAAAAAGGAAAACTCCTAGCAACATGATTCATTTGGGAGGTCAGATACTTAACTTGGCTTTCACATGTTGTGATGGTGAGAATAGTGGGTGGTAAATGGCCAGTGTGCATTGATTTCATCCCTCTAAATAATGCTTATGCAAATGAGTAGTACTGTTTACCCCTCATAGACAAATTGTTAGACAAACACTTCAAACTACCGACTACTCAGTTTCATGGATGACTACTTAGGGTACAACTAAATTTGAATGGACCCCCAAAGACAAAGAAAATACAACTTATAGAACAGGAAAAACAAACTATCACTACAAGGTCATGTCATTCGACCTTAAGAATGCCAACCTCAATTATCAAAGAATGGTAGACACAATATTTCTAGGTCAAATTGGGCATAACATAGAGGTGTTTATGGATGACATGGTGGTCAAATTTATCAAAAAGGAGAAATACGTAGAACACTTGGCTGAGACATTTGCTATTCAAGTACAACATGCAGTTAACTCCCAGGAAGTGAAATTTCAGGGTCCAAGGCGAAAAATTCTCAGGATACATGCTGACCCAACAAAGTATCAAGGTCAATCTAGATGGATGTTGGACAGTTATTAAAATGCGCAACCCAACCAATGCTTTGGAAGTTCACAAGCTAACTGAATGGATTAACACATTATTATATTTCTTATCAAAATCAGTCGAGAGGAAAAACCTTTCTTTAAAGTTATTGGTAGGGCTGACCAATTCAAGTGGACAGATGAGTGTGAATTAGTCTTTAGAGAATTGAAGAAGTATTTGGGTTCTCCCTTATCTTAGCTTGACACGTTATAGGAAAGAATTTATTATTATATCTATTGGTTGGGGAGGGAATTATCAGCATCATGTTAATACTAGAAAAGGAAAAGCAACAAAGACTTGTTTACCTTGTTAGCAAAACATTATAGTGAGCAAAACAAAGGTATTTGCTGGTCGAAAAATTTGCCTTAGCCTCGGTATCCGTAGCTCACAAGCTAAGGCCATACTCTCATAGCTACCAAATTTTAGTCAAGACTGATCATTCAATTAGCAAGATTTTACAGAGACCAAAATTGTCCAAAAAAATAAGGTCATGGGATTGGGCAATAGAGTTTTCAGAGTATAGGTTGAAGTAAAGGCCAAAAGGCCTAATCAAAGCATAATTCCTAGTAGATTTTGTGTGAGAATTGGGCACATGGGTTAAGGATAATGAATATAGAGGATGGCATACCCTATGGACCTTGCATGTTAATGAGGCCTCCAATGCTAAAGGAAGCAGATGAGAGTCATCATAGAATCTTTGGTAGGATTAGTAATAAAAGAATCCTATGTTTTATGTTCAAATAAATAACTAAGAGAAGTATGAGGCATTGATTGCAGGCTTGAAGGCAACCCTCTACCTAAGCACACAATGTGTACCAGTCAGGACTAACTCACAACTGGTGGCTAGGTAGGTGGAAGTGACTACTAAGTTAAGGGCAACACTCTAGCAGGGGTACTTAGAGAAGGTAACTGTTAAAACACTTTAAGATAACTTATACGATAAGGGCGAGCAATGCCATATGACTATGCTATCTAGGTTAGCCAACACCAAGGGGACTAGTCAATTGGACTCAACGATATAGATCACACTTAAGGAGCCAACAGTAAAATTAGAGGATCATCTAACAAATACGGTGTACGTGTTGAACCTAGCCGAGTCCACACCCCCATTAGGATGATGACATACATCAAGTATTTAACACAAGGGATTTTAATTTTTACCTAAAGATAGGGTAGAGGACAAGTATTTATTATCAAAAATAAGAAATTACACATTGATGGATGAGGATATCTATAAAAAAGGGTTCACCACCTTTCAACTAAAGTGCATCGACCTGGAACAAGTCGACTACATAATGGGATGACTATAACTTGGTATCTACAGACATCATGGGGGAGCCCAATCACTTATTGCCAGAGTATATCATGCAAGTTATTATTGACCTTTTATCAGGAACGACTATGAAGACTTTGTAAAATAGTGTAAAGCTTGCTAGAGGCTTGAATCACGAATCAATATACATCCAAAGCTTTTCCATAGGATCTTATCCTCTAGTCATTCAACACCTGGAGGATGGATATCCTAGGGTTCTTCCTAACAGCAATCGAGCATCTTGAGTTCCTGACAGTGGTTATAAACCTATTTACAAAGTGGACTGAGGTAAAAATGATGCCTACAATTACAGTTGATTGAGTCCAAAAGTTCATATATAGGGCCATTGTTTACCGACATTGACTAAAGGTAATCCACAATGCATAAATTTGTGGAATGGTATGACGAGGTAGAAATCTAAAGACGATTCTTATACTTCTTGGCATCTTATGGGCCTACTACACTACTCCACACTTAGTGATAAAAGAAACCTTATTTCGCCTAACTTACAGAGTATACATAATGATTCCGGTTGAAGTGGGGAAACCGTTCACTCAAAGAAAATTTTATGATGAGGAAAGGAACGAAGTAGCTAAAAAGCTTGAGTTAGTCTTGTATGAAGCAAATTGAGAGAGATATACATTAAGATCATGGTGAGAAAACTATAAAACCTCACACAAATGACATTCTATGCTAAGACATTAAGCATTCGAGGAACTTGATCTAGTGTTGAGATTCATGGAGCTGGCCCAAAAGCCTATATAGGAAGGTAAAATTGCAGCAAGTGGGAATAACCGTTCAAAGTGAAGACCACCATAGTAAGGAATGTATACTAATTACAGGAAATATCTAAGAAGGAAGTCCTGTGAACTAGGAATACTGCGCACTTGAGGAAACACTACAATTAGGTAGTAGGTGGATATGCTTTCTCCTTAACCAGAGGATCTTTTCCCACTGTGTTTTTCCTTAGGAAGGTTTTAACGAGACCCATGTGAGTGATGAAGACACAAATCCACCGCCCATTATCCAGGTTTTTTTTATATTACACACTATTTCCTCATTTTCTCCATAAAAATGAGTTTATCTCTACATTCTTCTCTTAGTTCAAAGAAATTTTTGCCATTAAGGTTCCAAGGGTAGAACCCCATCTTAGTTTCGAACCCTTAGGTAGGATGTCGGTGATCAAATCTTTGACTCCAACACTTGGAAATTTTTTCCATTGGGATTCTCAAGGTAGAACCTGCCCTAATTTCAAACCATAGGGAAGGTTCCAGGTTTAGGGTTTAGCCCTTGAGGGAAGGGTTCAGGTGATCAAGTATTCGACTCTAACAATTTGAAATTTCCCCCCGTTAGGGCTCTTAGGGTTAAACCCTACCTTAGTTTTGAACTCGTTGGGTGGGGACACTGTAAAGTGTCTCTTTTCACTACAAGATTCCAAAGAGATTAAATAAACATACCATTACGCTTACTAAGCGAAAAATGTCAAAAATAGAAGAGTAAAACATGATTATAAGCACACCTAGTTAAATATCTAGGTAAAATAAATTTCACCAGAAGTAGGGCCATTATAAGAAAAAGGAAACCTAAGGCAAACCCCAAGCCTTCACTACTCACCATCACTTTGACTTATGCGTTGCCCCTAAATTTCCTCCTCCTCGATTTAGGTTTTAAGATTTGACCTAAATCCTAAACCCTAAATCCATAATATAGCCATTCATGACAATCTTTAGCACATTCATCCCTTTAATTTGTAGGTCGGCGTTCAATGCTCGGAGCTAGTCCGAACAATAGTCAAAGCCCTCCCTATATTGCCTTGAAGCCTAATCCTTTAGATCTTCTAATGCAACATAATGTTGTCCATTTTCCATGAATAACTAATCCTAGGTCACCTTTAACTAGAAGTGAGCTTCATCATGCTCTTGAGTCAGAGTAAAGAAGGAAAAATCCAACTCATTGTATTGCTTAGTCAAATCTGACAGTTAAAGTTCCTACTCAATAACCCTATCCTTTTGAGCTCTAGCTTTTATAGTCTCTAGATCCAACACCTTCAATCGCTTCTCCAGCACACTCAGCTTCACTAAGATTCAGCGAGATTGTGATTACGAGCCTTGTTTTCCACCTCAATATGTTTGGCCAACATGATCATTTGGAGACCCATGTTAGAGAAGACTAGGCCAACAACTCTCGATGGACTCTGTCAAGAATATGCATGTCTATCAACTTCTTGACATGTAAAGATAGATGACGCAAAGAAAATTCTTCAATCTCTAGGGCAGAGTCATACTTATCCGATTTGCAAGAAAGAGTGATATGAATAGGGTCAACAAGCAAAACATCCTTGTCACAAGGACCGACACCAGGAGAAGATATTCCTTTCTCTTAAGTCTTAGCTTGATAAACAATCTCCAAGTACTTCTTCCGCCCTTTGGCAGAGAACTCGATGGGCACCATGTCAATTACGCCAACATAAAACAAGAAAAGGTTAATTAAGAGAAATGAAGAATATATATTGAGGCGGAATATGTGTAAGAAATTGACATAAAAAATTAAGTAAGGTACCTTTTCCAGTATAAGTGAACTAGGACACATAACTAATCTTTATAACCAAAACCCTCAATTTCGATCATCTCAGTTAAGTAGGGTACTTTTTCCAGTAAAAGAAGAATAAAGATCCCAACATCATCCTGAAGGAAGTCTATTTTTCCATTAGTAGATCAGACCCTAAAGTATCCTTTCTCAAACCCCTTAAAGGAATCCTTAAACAGCTCTGTCAACCTCCGACCAGCTACTCCATTCACCGACACCCAAGTTACAGACGTTCATTTCTTCATGACTTTTGGTTAAAAAAATAAAGGAACAACTTGACGAAGATCTCCATACTATAATCCTTGCACATCACCCTAACCCGTTCATAAATGCCCAATTATTTGGATGAGGTTGCATCAAGGCGACATTTATAGCCTTCAACACATCATGTTGAAGGTTAGAAAAGGGAAGTTGGAGCTTAAGATGAGAAAAAAATGGCTCATAAGTAAAAGTGGAGTCTGGACCCCTGACTGGATTTTTGAGGCATAAACTTTGTCCCCCTCAAAACACGATAGATATTTCATTGCCGTGTTTTCCTTTTTCCAACTGAAAGTCAAGCTTTTGGCTGGATTCACTATAGATGCCTTACCATAGTACGAGGAAGACTCTGTCAGACGTCACTCTTAACCCAAGAAAAGGTCTTAGAGATGAGAAAATGAAGGTCGAAAAGGGGCTACATGAATTCAAAATTACTTTTCATTTTTAGAAACCTACAATATAATAAAGAAAAAGTCAGGGGTCAAGTTCTAAGATGCCTAATTCTCCCTATGAATCCCGAGCAAGCAATACCCCTGGGATCTAGAATTGAGTAAAGTTCTTAACCGCTCAAATTACGTCTACACCTTGAAGCTCTCATAGCAACAAGCATAAAAAGAGAAATCCCATGGTAGTAACCTCTTCCCTTTTTTCCCCAAGCAGCCTTATTTCATTCCTCGTAATCACCAACCTCACAATTCCTGATAACCTGCAAAACCAAAAAAAGAGAAAATACAAACATAACATAAAAAAAAATAAAAACAAAGCAAACAAGGAAAAAAGAAACTCATTGCAAAATAAGAGGAAGATAATGCAGAGGATGAAGCAACAATCACGAATCACAGCCTCATCGAAATCGAGAGTAAAAAGGCAAAGTGGAGCAAAAAGAAGAAACTGAAGTGAGAGGGAGAGGAAGAAATGAAAGAGTGTGGGTAATAGGAAGTTGAAGAGAAGAAAATAGAGAAAGAGAGAGAGAGAGAGAGAGAGAGAGAGAGAGAGAGAGAGAGAGAGAGAGAGAGAGAGATTTAGGGCATGTCAAGGTAAACCTAGGTACACACTAAGAGAATCTTAGCCATTGAGCACACAAAAAGACCACACATTTGAATCGTTCAAGCCTTTCAAGATTAAAATAGAGCAAGGCTGACCATAAGAAGATCTCAATCATCCAACATATGAAAGAACCACACATTTGGACCACATAAAAAACATTCTACTTAAATCGTTGGATGCAAGCCCTCGAGGGGTCACATTCATACACATGGCAACAAGTGTTATTACTCACATTTAAAGTTGAAATGATTAACAACGCTCGCCAGGTGCCACTTCTTAGGCCATTAAGTGCCTTGAGATGTGCAATAGTCAAATCAAAAAGAACCCTATAGAACATACGCTTGGAGCAATATCAAACAAGGTCTCTTGTTCTTTACTCAAGGAAATACCCAGGGTAGGATGCTTAATTAACCCAAAACTCAAGTCCTTTCTTCATCTTGTTCAAACTTAATTGACACAAAACTCAGGTCCTACTCTCACCTCTTTCAAACTCAATCTCGCTTCGCATAAGAGACCCTTTCTTGCCCCTCTCGGACTCAAAGACTTAGGGTCTTTTGTCACCTTTAAGATTCCTCTTGGTGCATTAAACCCTTCATCACCTCACTTAAGCTTAAAGGCTTTAAGGTTTCAAGGCTCTTATTCAAAGCCTGGAAGCTTAAAGCCTAGGCAATTAGTGGACCAAATCATCACTCTAGTACCTACCAACCAAACCCAATTGGAAAAATAACATAAGGGCCAATGAGTCCCGATGTTTCATTTTGATTTTTATTACATAATTAAGATGGTTATAATATATCATAAGTTGGCCAAAAATCAGAGCTCCCCTTTTATATATAAATAAGTCTTTAAATATATTTTTTTAATATAAGATAAGTGACATTCTAAAAAAACCCTTAAATCCTAAAATTCTCTCTTATGAGTAAACAAAACAAAAAATCCTAAAATTCTCTCTTATGAGTAAACAAAACAATAGGAAATAGGAATTAAATGGTGAATATTTTCCATATAAAGCAACAAAATGAAAACAGCAATTTTTTTTTGTTACAAGAATGAAGTAAAAGCACTGAATTGTTTATCCAATCTAAAAGCAGGCGACTAATTTAAATTCCTGTGAAAAAGCCAGGCCATGAAATAGTTCGGATGTAATTGAAAGAGCTCGTTAGAAACTTATAAAATATTTATGATTCTTATAAGTTTCATGTTTTGGTTTATTAAAATAAATTATTTTTATCCATTACTCGTCCGTAATGGATTTCATTTAAATATTGACAAAAGCTAAAAGTAGTTTAACAAGTTAAATTAATCATATTGACTTGGTCTCGCCAGTATTTAATCCAAAACCGCGTTCCATAATTTCTCCATGACTCATTCAATATCTCACTTTTAATGCCTCTATAGGGTCCTAGACTTCAGTGATCCTCAACATAGACAGAAGAAGTGGTGAACATGCAGACATTTTTTAAGTAAAAAACAGATTTTATAATAGGTGTATGTTTCATCTGTATAATTTTATGCAAGATAAAAAATTTAAAATAAAATTATTTTATTAAAATTTATAAAAAGATTATATAAAAACCCATATGAATAAATATTAATAATATTTTTAAAGGAAAACTTTCTATTAATTTTACCTATACAGATAAAATAAACTCTTATAACAAATTAAAGCATCTATAGAATAGGTTTTCTTTTATCAAGCACGCACTGAGATTGAAATGAGACTTTATTACAACTTTCAACTTGCACTGTCTCAATCTTCTCAAGTTTTCTTGTAAGAATTAGGGCAAAAAGCCATGACAGAATAATTGCAAAAGTTTCAAAAAGATTAATTGCCTCAAATATTGTATATTTTTTCTTTTGGTTTCTCATAACTACCTCCTTCGATATTTTTCTGTTTGTCCCAAAATTTTATTAACCCTTAAACCAATCTTTATCGTAAAGATAGGCATAGCTACAATTAACCGATGCCATCATTCTTGACTTGTAAAACACTTTAAGTTGAATGAGTCTATAAATAATTCAGGAACTCATGGCAAGGGTTGAGATTGAAGACAATTAAACATCACACTCATATACGTGTAATTCAGTACAGGATTAGATCAAGCCGCTAACAGTGTGGTTCCGACCCATATATATGTCACTCTCTTGAACAGACTAGGAATGTGTGGCCATGGGTTCACTTCATCCATCACCTGAAAATATAAAATGGTTCTTTCCTAATTCAATTATGAAAAATAGAATTTAATTTTACCATTGATATTATCCAGAGATAAGTGTAACTTAACCTCTAGTTTGAGATATCTCTAAATTTTGTTTATCAAATGGATAAAAAATTTGTTATTGACCAATCTTGTTTAGATCTATAAAGACAAAAAAGAAAAGAAAATAAAGACCTTGAACACATAAGGGTATAGAGTCTTATAAAGCCTTTCAACATTGGGTGTTTATTAGTCCCTTAAGAGTGTTAGACACCAGTGTAATTTACTCCACAGTTAAAAGTCAACCTTTCCTGTCTTCAGTTTTTTTTTTATATAAAAAAACCAATGTAAAGTGACCCTCAATCACTTAAAGCTTGACTAGTAAGGGCTTAGCCTTGACCTTTTGCTTTAATGCCTAGATCACCAAATGACCAATTAGCATTTTAAATATTTAATTGTGATTTTTTTAAAATTCTTACATATTCAAACTGAAAGACTAATTCCTCTGAAGAGTAAAAATTTTGAAATGGGTCTTGCCTCATTTAACAAAATATTTTCTATACATATGACATGATTTGGATCTTTAAGAAAATATTTAAATTATCTCTAATAAAAATTGGACTATGCCGAGTTGGTTATAATAATTATTATCTTAGAGACAAAAGTTAAGAGATATAAAAAAGTTGTGGATTACATATATAATAAAACAGTTATATTCACACATTAATTAATTACATTACTTTTTATTTTCTATTATTCTTTTTTATATCTATCATTTATCATATTTTAAATTTTCTCTCTTTTTCTTTTTTATCTTTCTCCTCAAACATAGAAAAACATTAGTATACTTATAAATTTTTATATAATGAATGATTTGGTATAAGAAGAAATAAGTGAAAATAGTTAAAGAAAAAAACAAGATTATTTTTTTATATGGCCAGTGGTGGGATCTGGGTTCTGTACAGATGGGAATAGCCCGGTCACTGAAGTGGAATCATTCTGCATCGTCTAATCTATATGATCTAACGGCTCAAATTGAGCAACATCTTTATTTCCCAACTACTTGCGCCATTCCAAACTGCACAGAAATAATGTAATTATACTTGCACAACATTTACATATTCTAGAAGGAGATGAAGAATTAGATATATATGTTTTTTTCTTTTGATATTTTTATTAGAGATAATTTTATTCCAACTGAAACGTATATATTATATATTATAGTGGAGCTGATTAGTTCTTTCAATGAATTTTTTTAATCACAAGATTTAAATCTATGGTTATTATAAAAAAAGATTGTCATTTATTAATATATAAAATTAATCGTAATTAGGATAACCTTTGTTAACATAGAATTTAACTAATAAAAATAAAATGATTATATAATCTCGACATATACTAATAATATAACACACAATACTATACTTTCATTAATATAAAGTTATTTTATACTAATATCACATCAAATATTACTAAAATAAATTATATTGTTAACAAAATTTTGAAATATTTTTACTAACACTTTATTTTTTTTAAGTAAAAGACTATATCAATAAAACCACTTTAAACCTTACTGTTAGTATATAACAAATTTCTTTTTAGTGATTTCTTAAGGACCATTCGCATTAGTAAAGTAAAGAGAAATTAAGAATGTAAAATGAGATGAATAATATATTAGATGCAATAAATTAATGGGTATAAAAATATATTATATGGACTATTGTAGAGTTTAGTTGTACAAATAATATTATGTTGCGGCAGGCTAGTTGACACGTAATGCTCAGTGTAAAATGACTATAAATTCATTTCTTCTTCTATCCATTTTGCCTCACTCCCCCATTTTTGTTGCAAGTTTCATGCTTCTTAAAAGCGTGATCAACACCATGTTTTCTTGCCTTAGCAACAAGGTATGTGACGAGAAAGTAGAAGAACAAGTCACAAACAAAAAAGCAGAGTACACAGATGAGTTAACCATGAAGAGATCTCCAAGTACACCAAGCAAGGTAGTGAAGAAAAGTGTCCGTTTTGCGGATTCAGAACCTTCGGGAGAAGAAAATTACAAAGAGAAATTAGGAAGGTGTATTATTGGTGGTGATGGTTTATTAGGAGAAAGGGGAGGGATTAGAGTGAAGTTAAAGATGACAAAAGAAGAAGCAACTCGGTTGCTATCAAAATGCAAAGAAGGAGGAGTTCTTGAATTCAAGGATGTTGCAACTCAGCTTGTGGCGCTTCCACTCAACCGAGTTACCGTTGTGTCTTCTTGCACCAATCAATGATCCACTTCCACTGCTACTCAAGGTTGTATCTTAATGATATATATATTCATGTTTTTGATACTATAAATGTTTAAGCTAGCTTGGACTGCATATATCTTGAGTAACTAAAGTTTCTTATCTTCTAAGAGGGGTGTAGTAAATTAATGCTATGTAATTATGTATGATATTGAATTTACATTTACACATAGATTACATAATGAAGTTTTGTAAGTTCTAGCCACAAAAGTCAGTGTTATAGGTTTAGCCAAGTGAAGTTCAAAGGTTAAAGTATATAGTATCATGGTTTTGTTGTAATTCTTCGACGTTGAATTACTCTTTTGTACCTAAATTTTGGAAATTTTGAAGCAAGGGAACACTTTCTACTTATCCCTTTTTATAAGCACTTGTCTATTTTATAGATTTGAATAAGTTTTTAGTGTTTGCAAATATGATTTCTTTTGATTTCGGTCCTTAAAATAAATTGTGGTTCTAGTTCGACTTTTATTTAATATTATGGGATATGTATTATGTTTTTAGTATATGATAATATGTTTTTAGTCTTTGTAAAAAAAAATTCTTGTTCTCTCTCTCTTAAGCATACCTTTTCCTATTAAACCACCATGCCTCTACCTCATTTAAACCATCCTACCCCTACTATCTTTGTCGACAACAACAACTTTTCCTTCTTGATTCCATAACCTTATATATCTCTTTCACTTCTTACCTCATAACAAAGTAAAATGGACAAAAAAAAGGTAAAATAAATACATGAATAAAGACACACACATCAATCACACCCAAACACCACCTAAAACCATTGTTTTTCCACCATCAACCACCACATAAAGAAGACATGCATCAACCATCGATCGCCCCTTCTGTCAGTGGTGCTGATTCAATTTGGTTGGTAGTGCAAGTGGAGCACAAGGACACTGAAACATACATATTCATAAGCCCCTAAATCCACAATTTCAAATCCCTAAATTCCATTCTAACATCATTAGGATATGAAACCTTAAGAGAACGAACGAAAGTGATGTCATTCCAAAAGGAAATGCGAAAGATGAGAGCTATTTGATTCGTTATGGTCAAAAAAGCTCAAGGTGACAAACTTGCTTCTCAAGGTGGATGCAATTTTCATAGATGTAGTTGTGCGCCAATAACTGCACGATGGATTTGTGGGGGTTGTCAGACGGAGCCATGGGCTTAGGACAATGTGTAGGTCTTGGTTGGTTATGGAGTGACATGACGATTGTGATTATGATCTTTTAGGGGTATTTTTTGGTTGAAAAGGAAGCAAGAAAAGACAATGGTTTAGGGATTTTGTAAGTGATGGTGGTCGGATGGGTAACAGTAGTGACCATGGAGGGTTGACGGTGATGAGGTTCAGTGGATAGGGAGTAGAATTAGGGGGAGAGAGGGGATGGGGGAGAGAGAGATGGCAAAAAGAATTACATAGACAAAACAATATTATATAGGGATGACAAAACCTGTTGGGCTGGTTTGCCAAAACAGGCAGGGTGAACAAAGATCTCAACTTGAGCCTAGTTTGCTAGCTTGGTAGGCCAAAACGGATTTGGCCTATTGGTTCTAATTTGTCACAATTAAATAGAGAAAACGTTGACAACAAACTTTTATGTGAGTGCGCGTTTACTTTTGTTTTGCGATTAAAGATATGAATCGTTGATAATAAGTTTTTCTATTATTTGATGGTGTTTGACATGGTATTAAATTATATTTTTAGAAAAGTATACATGTAAATATTAATTAAGATGACTAACTTTTAACCACATTAACACTTAACTGAATGGAATTTAACAACAAAACTTGAAACTAACTAATTTTTTTAAGAGTTAAATACTATAATTTTTTAAGGGATTGATCTAATTTAAATTTTTTCATGGATAATTTTATATTTAAGTCAATATTTTAGTAGAAATAGAGAATTTATTATACTTTATGTTTACTTTAAATTGCATGTATTCAATAAAAATTATCATTTTTTTTGGCTTAAACTCAACTTTCATAGAAGACGTTAACAAAACCCTAAAACTATTAGGACTACTATCATATTTGATAATTCTCTTGTTGTCACACACGACAAATAATATTTGTAATGTTCATATAAAATTTTGTATAAACCATTTTTTCTATTTCAAAAACAAATATTTTTTAATTAAATTTTAGCAATAGATATTTTCTTAACAAGAATTAATTTCACAAAATATATAAATAAGTAAATGTATTATAATATAAGAAAGTTATCTCTTTATGTAAATTAAAAGAATCCAATCATAATTTTTAAGATGGAAATAATTATTTAAGATAAATTGCTATATGAGAATATTAGTAAATTACAAGTTCTGACAAGATTATTTTTTAAATTCAACTAGTTAATTTTACTATACACTTCAATTTAATGTTAACTTATCAGTTTTCCATTCTCATCTTTCAATTTCCAATTATCTTACAAATATACACCTAAATTAATGTGTCCAAATAAAAGTAGCATATGAAAAGTTCTCCCTAATGTTACATTATCATTATTAATTGGAAAGATAATGGTTTATTTATTAATATACTGATTACGAAAAGGTTATTCCTTAATAAGAATATTTTGATAAATAAAAATAATTAATAGCATATAAATTAAAAAGAAATCTTATAAAAATAGACAAATAATTAAAAAAAACACACAAATAAGAGAGATGAACTTTCCTATGTTAAATTTTAGCTATTAATATTATTTAAATATAACAGCTTTGATTTATTGTTGTTAATGATAATTTGAAACGCAAGTTCCCTTCATGTCATTTAATGACTCATGGTGTCAAGTGTGTGAAGATGGATTTTTTTATGTCATTTTATTACATCGGTTATTTTTATAATTAGTGTAAAAATATTTGCATACTGATTATAAAAATAAGCAATATAAAATATAGATATCATGTGTAACCATCTTATACCACTTATTTTTATAATTGATGTAAAAAAAATTAGAATAAAAACTAATTTTTACATAAGTTAAAAACATATATAATTGACGTAAGAAGTGATCCACAAGTGTTTAACACTCGCAGATCATCAAATAATATAGTGTTAAATAAGTATTAATAAGAACAAATAAAAGTCGTAAAATTTAAATAATATTTATGGTTAAAAATTAGTGCAAAAATGTTAAAATTATAAGTGTAAATTGATTGTTCATTATATATAAAATTTATTTAACTTATACGATCTAAAACCTTATAAAAGGAGAATGTTTTTATTTAAAATTAATATTAATATGATTTACTTGTGATTTTGAATACATTAAAGGAAGTTTAAAACATAGTTTGAAAGTGGGAGCATTTGACAAGGTCACATATCAATAAATTTCTTGGTGAGGTTAAATAAGTTTTACTTTGATATCATAAATGGAGAATGCTTAAATCACAGAGTCTCATTAAATGAACAACGCTTAAATTCCATCTACCCCATCTAACGTGTAGCTTCAGAATTATGAGCATTTATTTCCTGTCAATTTTAATATTCGTGCTGGTGAGAAAGGAGATTTTGATCATAAGTGTACAAAATACGGGTTCAAAAGCTATTTGAAATCTAAAAAGTTGTTTAAAAATAAAAGTTAATTGTGTTCGAAGTGTTCTGTAATATTAGTTGTTTCAATAGTATTTAGGAAAAATTTATTTTTCCTACATAATTTTTTTGAGATACTTTAGTTAATATCAAGATTAATAAAATAATATTTAAGATTTTTTATTGTTTATAAAAAATTATGAAATATATAAATAAAAAAATACATAGTTCAAATATGATAATTAGTATAAGTATTTTTCATAGAAGTCCTTTGTATAAAGTTTTGATAAAAGAAATGTTTATAATAATAATAATAATAATAATAAATAATGTAAATATGGAAGAGCATTCCATCATAAATTATTAATAAAATAAAATAAAATAGAAGAAACATTTTGTTTTAGGTTTTTAAAAATAAAATAAAGAATTAACTTTTAAAAATAAAATAAAGGCTACTAGTAGGAATTATTAAAAATATGTATGGATAATAAAGAAAAAAAAGGATTCAACCAGTAGTTGAAATTGAAAAAAATGTTTCTTGAAGTAACGTTTCAAAAAACACTATCAATTAACTAAAAAATGACATTTCAAATATTCACTCAAACACCTCTAATTTACACTACATTTTACTTTTCAACTAGCTGAAATACATTATTAAACAGACACTATAATTGTGCTTTGATTTGAACGACGTTTGACAAGCTGAATGTTCTTAAATTTCTTATAATCATATTTTCAAAAATCTTATTTCTTAGGAATCATAATTATTGAAAATGTTAAAACGTGTTTGGTATCCTTAAAAAGTTTCATAGAAATGTTATTTATATGTAACTAAAACTTTCCATTTACTTGGGAAACTAAGATTATCCTTATCCATATCTCACTTGGAAATCTTTATCGAGAAACTTTGTAAAATATAATTTTTTAGAAATCATAGTTAGGAATATATTTTAAAAAATACATTCTAAACATGTCAACATGGGATTCTTAACTTAAGATTCATATATGAAAGTAAAAAAAATCCTAATAACACCTCCTAAGAGTATCGTTAACCTCAGCTTAAGAATTGGATTGTTACTATAAAGAAATCAATCTCAATTTCCTTGGTTTCACTATTTTTGGCTTAATATTAAGAAAAAAATTTTCTTAACGATTAATGTTGCAACTGCAAACACTATAAGAATATGCTTATGGGGCGTGAGACTAAGGGTAAAAAACCTACGTCTTAACCCTTACACGTGAAACACGTCCTTACATGCTAATTAGCGCAGGATTCTAACTTCTACGTCCAAGCACAAGGTTGGGCTGGATGTCCTATGCCATTTGTGATGCAAAATGGGACATGAGACTACATGTCCCATGCCCAAAAACTTTTTTTCAAAAAACTATTTCCTTTTTTATATTTATAAAATGATTTTAAATATGTAAAAACTAAAACGATTCCACCCAATATATACCAGTCATCTAATTATCAATTGTAATCAAGATGAATGAATTTGTCAGTAATATAAATACAAGATTATTATTAATATTTAGTTAATATATACAAATTATAATTAATTAATATAAATTATAATTAATATAAAAATACAAGAAATTGCTAATTATAAATACAAATTTAATGAATATAATTCGACAACCAACATGTATGAAATCCATCGGATCACAATGTAACACTATAAAATGTATAATACCAAGAAAGAAGCATAAAATAAACATTAGCGAACATAAATAAATAAATAATAAAATTAAAAGTAATAAATTAAATTAGTCATACAAGTGTGAATAAATTAGTTATCTTATTCATCTAATTGTTCCACCCCCTTAAGCATGACCATTATCATCATCATCATTATCTTCATTATCACTTTCATTTTCTAAATTGTTTTGATATTTAATCTCATCCTCTTTATCAGCAATAGGATCAGGTTGAATTGACAGAAACTCTTATCTTTAGTAATTGACTAACTAGAATAATCCCCTTAAGATCTGCTTATCCCGTCAATGGTTGTGACTCTTTTAATAGTCTCACTAGTGATGTAGATGCCAATAAAGAAGATCTTCATCACTATTTGTATCAATTTCTACATGGTCTAGACTTAGTTGTTACAACCACATGGCAACCACGCTTACATGTACGCAAAGGCGGATACAATACACAACAGATTTAACATGTATTTTACGCTAACATAAATGAATCATAATGATGACAATGTCTAGTCTCATTTATTTTGACTATGCCACATTATGGATTGACAATGGTCCCTCTAGATGACGGGCCATACTATTCAATTTTAATTAAGTATTATTCAGTCTCGGAATAAGACAAAAATGTAAACTACTTTGTCATGTATATTTTTGGTGGAACATAAGGGACAACTAGTATAAACCAACAAGAATATAGTGAACTTGAGGCTTGGATATATGGTGTAAAATCATTAACACATAATCTCAACCTAACATTTCTTACTTATTATAAAAGTTAGATACACATAATCAAAATGCTTCCAAGTCTCACCATCACAAGTATGACATAAAACACCATCATCTCTTCTATTCTCATAATCTCATGTCATATGCTTAGCAGTTTCTTTAAACATATACATAATTTGCAACCCTAGAGTGATAGGAAAAAATATTTTCTTATGAGAAATGTTCTTGTACTTCCTATTATCTGTAACACCCCTATTTTTATTTTTATATTAAAATTTTGAAGAAATTAAATTATGCTTCTTTAGAACTTTTTAATCTACGTATTATTTATGATTTTTTAGAATTTTTTGGAATTTTTAAATTATTTTAATAAAATAATATATTTTAAATAATTTTAAATTCATATAAAGTGACTTAAAATTAAAAATTGAACTGTTCTTTACAGGGGGTGTAAAAGTATGCTTGTTGAACAATTCAAGATATACGTAAAGTGTCAATCTGGTACAAAGTAGTATTTGTATGAATACAAATACGGAGTGTCCTTGTACGTTGAGGCGGAATGCAATATACTCTGTGGCGGTGTCACAGTCCGCCTGTGGGAGTCTTCTTTGCCTTGACACAATTGGGGGTGGTACCTGCAATTATTCTCCGACGCTCAAGTCAGTATTTCAGAATACTCTTAGACTTAGAAAGCAAATCTGAGAGAATTATGCAAGTAAGAGAGTGTAAGGTTTAGAATTGGGGATCCCCCATATACCTTTTTGCTGAGGTTTATATACCTGTTACTGGTGCTCTATTATTGGTAGGACCCGTTCCTTGTTTTCAGGCATTATGCTGGAAAGGTAGTGGGTCCCTGCACCGTTTGTAAGCACTGTTATTGTAGTGGGTGTTTCCACTTACTTGGAAAGCGTGAATGCTTTATTATTTTATTTGTTTTTCCCTTTTATGCGTGACAACGTGATTCCCATTTTCAACCTCTCAAGACAGAGTCAATCTCGTGTCGGGGTTATAAGTATGGGCTCGCTACGCAGTATGGAAAATTCAATATTCCGCCTGTATTGAGCCTATGGCTTGGCGGATTAACATGCATTGGGAATATTTCATGCATGTATATAAGATATTCAATAGTTTCCACCTTGGCAGAGTAATAAGCTCTGGCGGAGTAACGCGCCTTGGCGGAGTTACGCGCCTTGGCGGAGTACCGTGCCTTGGCGGAGCTACGTGCCTTGGCGGAGCTACGTGCCTTGGCGGAGTTACGTGCCTTGGCGGGGTAACGTACCTTGGCGGGGTAACGTACCTTGGCGGGGTAACGTACCTTGGCGGTATGCATTCCGTATAAAAGTAATTATAATGTACTTGAAGCGTACTTCTCTTGTTCAAAATACTGATCTGGCAAAGCATTAAAGCCATGCTCTTGGGGGCCGGTGTTGGGACCGGATCAAAAATATTTATAAGAAAGTGAATTTAAATTATAAGAAAATTTTCTAAAATCCATTTCAAGTAGACTTATCTAAAAATTATCGGTTTGAGAAAAATCTTGATTTTTTCCAATCGTTAAAAAATTAGAAACGTATCAATAAATTTTTAATAGAAAATTCTTAGATTTTTAAAATTTAAACTTTATATTACTTATTATAAAATTAGTAAGGACTGATATAATATTGCTAAATTACAAAAAGGACTAATTTTGAATATTTAAAATATACCGAGTAAAAGGTTACTATTTGGCTTAATAATTCAACCGACATTTACTATGCAAAACACTGTGCATGTAAGAAATTTTCAAAAAATACATAGTAACCAGGTTTGAAATTTCAAAAAATGCACAGTACTTTTATATTAAAATATTTGAATTGTTTATAATTGATAATATTTGATTTTGATTGATATTTAATTGTGATTAATAATATTTGATGTGATTGATGATATTTAGTTATAATTGATAATGCTTGATTTTGATTGATGATTTTGTGATGTGGAGTTTGAGCATATGGCGAGTATGACGGAAAGCTAAAACTCAGTAAGAATTTTCTTACATTACTCTTTAAATTTTTATTACTTTAAATCTTCTCTTCTTAGAAATTATTTTTATTAACTTTATTTTTAATATTTAGATTAAAATTAGTATTTATTTTAGGAAGAAGACATTTTATGAAAATTAATTTATAAAAAATTAAGATAATTAAATCTTGAATTAATTTTTTTTTGTAAATTTTAAGTATTTTTGGTTAATGATTTAAAGATTATTCTCTTTTAATAAAATAAAATTTTCAAAAGAAAATTATTTTATTTTTCCAACTTAATAACTAAAGATATTTGGAAAATAATTAAGAATTTGATCTTGTTAAGATTCAATTTAAAAAGATTATGTAAAAGTTTTATATGAAAAAATTTGAGATATTTAAGACTTAGAAACTCAATTTCAGTAAGATTCGAAAACTGTACCAAATTTATTTATGTGGGACAAAAATTTAGAGAATTGAGAAAATATACAGTTTATTGAAATGATGTTGTAAACCTTTAAGGTATTTAATAATTGAGTTTTTAAAAGCCTTAACCAACTAAAAACGCGAGTAGTTCATGCATCATGAATCATTGAAGTGAAATTAAATGATATTGTCTGGGGACGGATTATAGAAACCGAGGATACATTAGAGGAGGCTTAATTACGAGCCTTGGGATGAGAGGGTGTGAAAGGGTGCTTCAGGGGACCTGGGGTAGCTCCCTAATGTTGGGTACTTTCACAATAAAAACTTTCTCAATCTGACTAGTGTCTAAGTGTTTCCATGTCAGTTGAGCTGTTTATATTATTATTATCCGGACTTATGGAACAGTGTAAACTCTTGGTCGGCCCAGTACAAATTAAAATTTAAGGGCCCACATATATAAGTAAGTTACGATAAAGATATTGCATAACATTCATGCATTCATAATTGATTGTGTGATTGTGATTGATATTATTATATATTAGTTTGTGAAAACTTTTTGTTGCTTATGTCTTATTCGAGAATATTATATTCTGTTTCTCACTCCTTTCTCCATGTTTTTGTTTCATATATTTTAAATTGATGGTTCAGAGGGAAGGATCGAAGAATCTCGGCAGTGAATATAACACGTTCTAGAAAGGGAGCTCGGTATAAATACTGTGGTCCAATGAATAAATAAAGTTATTAAGTAACTGCTTCTGGGCCATGGAGTTTCCTCTTTTTCTTATAAAGTTTAATATTTATTTTTTTTGAATGAATGTAAAATTACTTTATAAAGTTTTAATAATATTTATGAGGTATTTTAGAAATGATGTATTTAATTTATTCCGATAGTTTCCTTTTAACAATCATTTCTTTAGTAGAAAACGAATTTTTCTAGTATTATTAAGGTGTAACAGAGGGTGTTACATTATCACCTACCCATTTAGGTAAATACCTTAACTCTTCACAAAATTTGCACTCAAATAATTCATTATCTTTCTTCCAAAAAAGCATACGCATGTTCATGCAATAGTCAATAGTTTCCATTTTTAACCTCAGCTTCCCCGCTAATTTAATGGCATAGTAGTGGCTTCTACGGATATTTTTGGGTGTCTCAACATAGACATGCAAAAACTTTGCAAAGAAATCAATTCATTTTTTCTAGACACTTCTAGTTAGCTTTAGCAGCAGTCAATTTAATAGCACTTGACAACTTTGACTCAGTGACACCCCCATAAATCAAGTCATTAGCAAACATCAATTGTTTAAAGAATTTTTGACATTGAGGGTTATGTTCTTTTGATTTATTCTTCATATAATCATAAAAAACAACATCAACAACATATTCATCATCATCATTACAACCCATAAACATATCATGTATCATGTCATTCATGTTGTCATAATTATTATTATTTACCCTTAAATCAGAAGCACTACTGTTACATTGTGACAAACCACTGTATTTTGAAAATTCAAGCACCTCACCATGGGAATTCCAAACTCAATAATTCAGTTGGAAACCCAACTTGTATGAATAATATCTAAGCTCATCTTCATCCAGTAATTTCAAACAACAATATTTATGACAAAGACATCTAACACCGCCATTAGATATGACAATTGCTTGTTGTTTAGCTCTGTTGACAAATTCCTTTGAAGAAATTTATTTTTCAATCCATTTTTCACATCAATTATATCATACATCTACGTACGATCCATTTTTTACATTAATATATTTAACTAATTAGAATCCAAAAAATACAATTATTAACATTAAATTTAATTACAATTCACAACATAATATTTTTTTAAAAAGTTGGACAACATAATCTTTATAATATAACATCAACAAACAACCAACAACAATTCAAAAAGACAAATAATTTTCTTAAAATTATTAACCGAATATACAATAGTCATTTACCCTAATGTTTTAACCAATTTCAAAGGTTATGCTATTCAATTTCAGTATTACATTCTTAATCAACACAATATGCATAAACTAAAGGTGGGTCAAAACATAACTAACCTTTCACCAAAATGTAAAATCAATTTGTTATAAATGCTATATTTTTTCATCATGAACACGACGGTATCTTGATCTCTTAAATTGGAGCACTCAATGAAGTAATTGAGGGAGAAGAAAATATTATGGGAGAAAGGGAGGGGCTACTAAGTGATAAAAAAGGAGGGAGTGAGAAATATAGGAGAAGTGGCGTTGCTGCCTAGTTTAACGAGTTTTAGGTGTGGGACATATATCCTACACCAATAAATTAGTATCTCAATGCCTAATGTATGAGCTAACTTTTCTAAAAAAACATGCATCAGAACGTCACACAGTGTCCAACGCCATTTCAAATTTGAATTTGGCAAAATTAAGTCTCACGATATATATGTCCCGGGTCATGCCCCCATACTGCAGAATCTATTTCTTATAGTGAAAGAGAAATTTTATCTTTCTTAGGTCTTTAGTAACTCACTTAGGTCTTAAATCCTTTGGAGAATCCCTAATGGTCAGACCTCATAATACAAGGATTCTAGAAGTCTTAAAATTAATATATTTTAAAGTAAACAAATAGTTTGTGAAAACTTTAAGGAAACAAACAAACAGTCTTGTAATTATCATATTTCAAAGCAAACAAACAAGCAACCTCGTTCTTCAAGAATCTATATTAGTATTCCTAACAGACTCAATGCTTTTGAATACTAGTTCAACATAGTGCAACCTTTCATTTTGTGTGTTCAGAAACTGTACAACCTATGGGCATCTTATGTTTTATTCATAGGCACAAGTTTAACCTTATAAACACCCCATAGTGATTAGACATTTTACTTATTTTAAATGAGTTAGACAATAGTTTAAATTTTAATCCAACTAAAGTAAACTTATTCTTTGGTGGACGTATTCTATATGTGTGATCATCCTATAGGTAATATATTTTGTTATACTAATAATAAACATTTTATTATTAATATAAAATAATGAGCATTACCTAACAATAAAAGTTTGTTCCTAAATATAAATTATATAAATTCAACATAACTTACAAGTGATAAAGATTATATTTTGTTTCTTTTGTTACAATATCTAATTAGACCTAAGATATGATTGTTATCATCTTTGTATGACTAATGCATTTCATTGATACTATAGTAAACTTTATAAGAGTAAATATATTGAACATGTCCATGCATTTATAAGTTATGCTCTATCAAGTGGCTGATAGATTACAACATTTATAAGTTACCTTGATTGTATTCAAACAACAAGATTTTTATATAAGAATCATAATGACTTCAGGCTGAAGGATTAAAAATATCATTATCACATTGAAAATCATTTATAACACTTATGTAACGAGTCATACAACATTTCCATAGTGAGTGCATCTACCACCTCATTACTTTTAACGTGTACCTGTGTGAAAACTTTATATCACTTATATCCATGATGTGTAAGATCAGATCATCTGTTTACTCACACACTTATCATGGTGTGTGTGTCCATATATATATATATATATATATATATATATATATATATATTGCATATTAATACGCGATCAAAGACAATGTCCATATATATATATATATATATTTGCATATTAATACGCGATCAAAGACAATTTTGGAATAAAACGTAGTGTAGGTTCTTGGTATGTACAAGTTTGACCTCACTATTCTAAGAATGTCAAAGTTTTTTGAATTTGTTCTCCCTTTGCTTTTAAGTTCAATTTTTGTTTTTATGCATTTTGCCTAATCGCCACTTGAAAGAAGTTACCTTTCTCTTTCTCACTACAGGGGAAGTCAACCATGTGTTCTAACAATGCAACACCAAATGCCCCTTTGTTGTTTAACGTTCAAAATTACTCAAATTAACTATTTAGACATGTGTCTAGTCCAACCTGACCATAAAGAGCAGTTTGACACAACTTGAAAACCTGTTAACTTAAAGGAATTTACTAACTTGATAGCATATAAACATTGATGCTCTTTGTTTCTTTTTCTATTTCTCCTTAACTAAGGCTCTTAATTGGTAATAAAAGCACGTCGACATTTACTCTTACTTAAAGGTTACAAATTAATCCTAATTTGATTTAACAAATCAACATCTTTCATTAATCAATTGATACTAAAATTGCATTCAAAAGACCTTTATATTTAAAATTAAAAGCAAACATAAAATTCTCTATTTTTTTCAAGGAATTTAATTTCATCCCAACAAGATAGGAATTCAAGAAAGTGTTAGATCACATCAAGAATGACAAGAAAGACAATTTTAGATGGTAGACAGAAGGATCTGGAAATGTATATGATCAATAGGTGGAAGCTCTAGTGTTAATGTTTTAGGGCCGCAAGATGTTTCATTTTCTTTGAGGTTTATAGATGTTTCATTTGACACGACTAAAAAGTAATGAATTAATGTCCCAAACCAAGATTGTTCTTAAAATGTAATTTTGTGTATGAGAAAAGCGTTGCAAATACACAAGACCCTCGTGATCTCCATGTGTGGTTTAGCTAAAACAAGTATTCATTAAATAAGAAAATCATAGAATTGTCCCAAAAGAGAAGAGGGAAATAAAATGAAATTGAATAAAATTATTTGCAAAAATCCATTTGATTCCAAAAAAAAACTTTCAAAATGGGAAAAAGGTGAGTGGAAAATACAACTCCTTAGATAGCTTTAATACAACCCCTGTAATTCTAAAAGGAAAAGGGGAAGGTAGAATCTCTTAAACTCTTCCCTAAATTAACTAGTCCAAAAAAAATCATAATAACCTCCCTTTTTCAAAATGATGAGTAATTTTCTCTTATTAACACGGGAAAAAAAATTACAATAGAAGTATAGAAAAAAAAAACACTGATCAATTTCTACATGAAACAGCAGAAATTTTGAATCTATACCACCACTCTAAGATTTACAAAGGTGGATCTCATTGCTCATTACAAAACTTGTGTTTGAAAATAGATCAAATTAAGCATAAACATGGATCTGATGAAATATAAAAATTATATTTGAAGTAACATCAAATTGGATCCACATTTATGTTCCTACCACACTTACTCCTTGGATTCTTGCTTTTTCAGATGGAACACCACTTTATGATCATTTGACAATCGTTTGGTAAAGACAAGATCCAACAAAACACATGTAGAGACCAAAAACAAAACATTGAAAGAGAAGCAGTAGTGGAGTGGCTAAGAAAATCACTTGCTATCCATCTCAAGAATTTCAGGAGCCTCCAATATACTCTCTAAAGAAGGCTTCCATCCTTCAACCTTCTCTTCTCTGCCTTTCTCTATCTCTCCCAGCACTTGTTCAAGTCTCATTGTTCCTTTCTCGTTCAGTTGAAGTATCAACCACTTTAGCTCCTCTTTTGTCAACACAACTTTCATCCTTAGGCCATTATTCTTCCCTTCACCATCATTTATCTTCACTAATCTAATAGACGTTGCTGTTTCTTTTTCTTCTTCTTGTTGCTTCTCTCCATCTCTCTCCATGCAATTACCCATCACTTCGATTTCCCTCAAAATGGGGGAGTGAAATGAAAGTTATATGCATAAACAAACTTCAATGGCTATATATTTAACTAAGCAAAGAGGGTTCACGGATATATGTAACATGATTCTAGAGACTAGAGTCTAGCAAAAATCTATTTTTTTTATTTGTTATTTTGCTCAATGAGTGACGCGTTACGGTGTTTTATTTGTATTAAATTAATAATCTCATGTCTCTCATAGTCTTATAGTTTTCCCATTTGTCTTCGTCTCATTTCTTAATTTAAAACGCAGCACTAGTTGAAAAATGTAAATGTTGCGAATTCAATAATTGGGGTTGCCGGTGATGTAGACATTTAACTTATACATACATTATTCAACACTTACACTGCTTAAATTTTTTTAGTATACACAACAAAAGTTTAAAAATCTTCACAAGTATAGTTAAAACTTAATAACAATATGATTATCGTGATTATAGTAAAGTAATCATAAACAGTAGTTTACTTTAGAAAAAGCCATATATACAATTATCAAGGTTGTAAACGTCACATAATAATACCTATCAAGCTATGCATTAGATTCAAGGCATGATTTACGTGCCCCCTATATATTGACATTTCATTCCTTTCTAGAAATTCTTACCGGCATTTTTTACTTTCCACTCACACCTTATTACCAGTCGTTAAGATAAATGTAGATACAAAATGCATAAATTATTTTATGTAACATTAAAATAAAATGCACAGAGCAACAAATATTCTTTCATATTAGGTTCTAATCTAAGAGCTAAAAGGTGGAAGTGAAATAAAAGAAGTAAAGTAGATTCTAAATCAGTTACTTACTACTACTAAATCCTTACTTTTTATCCCTCCTTAATCCCGATTATAAGAGTAAGTTTAATTTTGTACTTCATCTTAACTGTTTACATGAATTTAATATTTTACATATCATATTTTTTTATTTTATTAAATGTAAGCAACTATCATCTCTAATGATACATCTTTAAAAAGTTATTTTAATGGATCTGATGTGGTTCTTACATGTTTTTTATTTTTTAATTATCAACCCTTTTTTAAGTGATAAAATTATCAAAGTAGAAGTCTTTAGAACAAAATTCCGTATAAAATATTAAAAGTAAAAAAATAATAGTTTACTTAAAATATCCATACAACATTTAGAATGATAAATGAAATTATTCGCATTTGAGTTTAGAGGTAAACTTGGATTACCGGGAGAATCTTCAGAATTTGGGTTTTGAGAAGGTTGTAAATTTTGTACGTAAGTCATGTAGGAATTCATGTTAAATTAATTGGGATCCATGAGAACAAAAAATGAGAAGTTTTAAAAATGTATTTAGAAGACACAACACAAAAATTTAGAACTAAACACATTATACTAGTTGTATATAATATTTATAAACATTATTTTTTAAAAGATTAAAAAACCAACGATAATATTCCCATTTATAAATGAATTGTGTGTTAAATTGATTTCAAACAGTAAATTTATTTAAAAATACAATAGCATTAACTTTTTGAAAAATAGTAACATTAATTTTTAAAAACAATAACATTATTTTAAAAAAAACAGTATCATTAATTTTAAAAAAACAGTAACATTAACTTTAAAAAAACAGTAACATTAATTTTTTTAATCAAATGAATTGTTTAAATATATTTTCTTTTAAGTAATTAATGGTCAAAATTCGTTTTATTAAAATAAATGATAAAGATCATGTGTATCTTTAAATAGGACCCAAATTTAGCAGCTTAAATTCCATAAACAACTCTATCTAGGTCAAGCATTAACTAATGCTAAAGTTGCTCTGTAAACTAATATTTTGGTCTCCTATATTTTATTTTTATTTTAATTTAAAATTGCTATGGTTTTTTATATATTAAAAAGTAAGTGGGTCTAACTCAATCAAAAAGTTAGTTCATAGATTAAGGGCTTCTCCAAACCTTATAAACTAGATACTAGTTATATTCCTAACTAATGTGAGACTTATCTTAACATCTTAATATTATATATCAAATTAACTTTTCAATTATACTAATTATTTCACATTAATTGATCCTTTTAGTTAATTTCGACTAGCAATATTTACAAATATGATGTTTGAAAATAGTTTCTTTTGTTTTTATAATGTTTTAAATTGGACTTTGAGTTAACTAGTGGATATCTTAAGCCCACCAACCTAACAAAACTTGTCCTATTTTGGCCCATAAAAAAGTAGGTTGTCAATTCCCCACGACAATCGTTTTACATTTTACATTTTCAACAACCATCATCGTCGTGGTAGTCACTATAATGTCATGGCCACTTTTCCGAAATTAATGACTTGCCCCACAAAGCAACACGAGACTTTTCAGTGTGATTTTCCCTTAATCACACGCTTCCCAAGAGTTCATAGGAGGCCATCCCTAGAAAAGTGACAGGCTACCGAAAAGTAAAAAGCATCTTTATTGGTGCAGATAGTACTAATCAATTCTTTTAAGTTATCATCAACTGTATAGTTTCATATCTATACAGTCTTCGTATCCCACTCATTCCGGTGTATATTCAATTCATTCATATGCCCATTCGCCCATTCGCTAGAAGTCTGTCAGGAGCCACTCTTTATTCATGCCTCTACATTGACAATCAACCCTCATCCTCATCAGTGTATGGGATGTCACAATAACTTTCTCTTTAATCGTTATCTTGCTCTTTATATAAAGCCAATCTTTATTGGTTTCTATTTTATTTTTATGGAAAATCTAGTAGTTTTCCAACAAATTAGAGGTGTTATATCTAGTCTTTCTCTTTCCTTTATCCCATCCCAGTCTTTTTTTTTTACAAGTTAAAGTGGGCTTGACTGGACCAAGCTGCTTTGCCATCCCTACACTTTTTTCCCTTTCATTTATCAACCACAACTTCTCTTATCTCCCCTACCTATCATCCTCTCTTCACAAGTATTATTCCCCCCTCTTATGCCTTGCCTTTTTTCCACCACACAAACTCTTCACCAATAATACTCCCCCCAAAGTGATTTAGGATAAAGACCAATTTAAAATATTATAAAAATATAAAAGACCAATTTAAAACATCGTAAAAACATTTTATGAATGTTGTTAGTTGAAATTAACAGGGACCAATGTAAAAAATATTATCGTAGCTAAGAGTTCAATTTGACACAAAAAAATATAAAACTTGTTGGAAACAAAAATGAAAAATAAAATACTAAAATAATACTTTAACCTTGTGTGTATGAGAAAATATACGAACATACTTTTTCTATTAAATTTATGATTGTTTAATTTTAATAAAACTTGATATATGTAATCTAAGTCATATACTGGTATACAATGATAATTTAATGGTTGAATTGTTCAATTATTGAATTATGATTTATTAAAATATAATCATTAGTTAAATTTATATTGATGTAACTTAATTTTTTATTTATAATTTATTATATTACTTGTCAATCATTTTCCCACTGATCAAGAAAAAATATAAAGTTATCACATTTTTTTCTTTTTTCTTATTATTTCTCTTTTTATTCCATTCCTACCATAGCGATCGTACATTCTTTTTAGAGTGTGAAAATATAATATTTGTTTATCAAATTCAAAATTCAAGCACATTGATAAAATTTAAAATGTTGTATCTAGATTCTGGTCATATGTAACAATAATTGCATACATATTATTCAAATGAAGGATTGATCAATAACTTAGGCAATTTGAGAATTTCCAACAAGAAACAAAGGAAGGTTAGAAAGCCTTATATTAAATAACATAAAAGGGAATAAAAAGTTTATAAGTGTTAAAAGCATTATCTATAATGTCTTAAGGTTTCATGATTAAGTGTTTCTCATCTAATCAACTCACCTTTACTCTTCTAAATATATTGGATCCATAGACCACTACAATTCTAACATGGAATCAAAGCTCAAATGCCTAATTGCACCCATCCAAAAAAAAAGGGGGCCTTTTAGGTTCCTTTGAGCAAGCTCTAAGATACAAATAAAAATCAAGTCTCAATTAGAAATATAGTATACTTGGGAGCAACATTTAATACTTATGTACTTTTTACTTCTTTCTATTTTATTCAATATGAACTTCCTAACAGAATGATTCACAGGTTTATAAGTATTGTATCAATAGTGCTTAGACTTGCTTAGATTTAGATTGAAGAGCTTCCTATGGTGTGTTTGAATGAGAAAATCACCTCTTATTATACTTAAAATTTTTTGTAACAAGTAATTACAATACTTCATCCCTCACTTTATTCGAGTCATGGTAATAGGTTCCCCATTAATAAAAAAATGTTAATAGGTATGACTTTAGTCATCTGTCATAAAAATGTTAAAATTTACATATAAGTCATGTTAAATGCCACATGGCTTGACATGCGGATTCCGCTATGACCATGAAATGATGTCATATTTCTTAGTGAGTTAAATTTGTGAAATTAAGGGGGGAGGGACGAATTGGGAAGGGAAATAGGGGATGTCCTGAAAGAATCTTAATTACCTTTCATACCTTCATACTTCTTAAATTGTGACAATTACAACCTTCAATATGACTTCTGTGTTCGACGACAAGCATGGGAGACCTAACACAGGTGAGTGAGTTTAGAGTTTCTCTAATTTTGGTTGTTGTGGTGAGTTTTAGGGCTTTTTCTGGCGCTCTATTATACTTTTGAAATTGTTGATTGTAAGTTTTTTGTGTTAAGACCAAAATCTTTGGTTTTTATGTGTGTGGTGAGGTTGGTTGATATTGTTGTTTTTTTGTGTTTGCGGTCCCTCTTCTTTATATAATGTGTATGCATGGGTGGGTGGGTATTAAATGGTTATTTTAATACATCTTTATATGTCTTTATTTGATGTATGGTCCATGTAAAGTTTATGTAAAGTATATGTATGTAGGTAATCTCTTTCACACTTTTGGTCCATGTGTGTAGGCTTTTGAGGAAAAATATATTTTATTGAACAATAATATATTAAAGTCGTAAATTATATGATTAGTGGTTAATATTTTTGGATTAGTTGTTAATATTTTTGGATAACTTGTAGGAAATATAAATATGGCTTATTTATAGAGGTTATTTTTTAGTAAGAAGAGAGGAAACACTATTTACAAGTGAGGGAGTATTGAGTAGTGAGATGAGATAGATGAGGATTATGTAATTTATTTTTCTTTCCAAAATATTTTATATCATGACCTAAAATTTGGATTAAATAAGGATTTAAGGCCCTTCAAGGGATATGAGAATATGCTTAACTTAGTGTGTTCAACCAAGACTAATAGGGGTTTAGTTGGTGTCTATTTTCAACACTTGGATGACAAGGTCTCTAGTGTGCAGATTAGGGAGTACACAAAAGGATAAAAGTAAACTTCGGAGTTGGAATCTAAAGCACTTGGAGGAGTTAAAGAGTGGGATGAGAAATACATCTACCAAATCCAAAAGGTTTAATTTGAGGGCTAACATACAGAATTCATACCTACCCAAGGGGTTATCAAGTAACTCAAGTGAAGATGATGAAGTGATTAAAAAGGTTAATGATATTGTAGATAAATTGACTCAAGTTGTAGATGTGGGTGATGAGGGTCAAAATTGGAAAAATGTAACAAAGGTAAAGGTAAGAAAATAGGAAAAGGTAAACCTAAGAAAAAGGACTCACAGAGTTCAAGATTAGGATAAAAGGAAGGATTGTAAAAGGGTTATAATGCTGGAGTACATGGAATTCCCTAGTTTGGGTGTGTTCAAACAAGAAGTTAAGGACTACACCATCCATCTAGGTAGACAAATTAAGTGGGTAAAGAATGATAAAGTCAAAGCTAGGGAAGCATGCAGGGAACAACTATGGATGTGAGATTTTTGTATCAAGTTTGATGATAATGGTTCCTTCATGGTAAAAACATTCATTGATAAGCACATTTATAAAAGAGTGTACAAGAACAAGGCTTATGATGCCTTTTAGGTCACGGGAAAGTTATTAAAGTACATTAGAAGACATTCACTAGTGAAGCATTAAGGTATTTGAAATGTTCAAAGAGAATTATAAGGTTAAGCTTGAATCCTCTATGACATGGAAGCCATTAAAAATGCTAGGGAGATAGTTGAAGGAAATAAAAAAAATAGTTCAATGCTTTATAGAATTATTGTGCGCATTATTAAAGGGGAATCTAAGATTAACTGTAAAGATAGAATGCTCAGTTAATGCTGATGGAAAAATTGTGTTTGAGAGGTTGTATGTTTGCTTACATGGTTGCAAGGTTGGGTATTAATTGGTCTTGATGGTTGTTTTCTAAAGAAGGTCCAGCTTCTAACCGTTGTTGCCCAAGATGCAAACAACTACATTTGGCTCATTGCATATGGAGTAATACATGTAGTAAACAAAAATAACTGGAAGTGGTTCTTGGAACTTCTACATCAGGACATTAGAGACTACAACAAAAGTGGTTGGAATCTATGATATGCAGAAGGTAACTTGTACATTACTTTACTTTATATATGTCAATTTACAAGGACCTATTAACAATATTTTAAACATGTGAAGGACTATTAGTGATTATTTGTTATGTTTAATGTCTTTACAGGGGATGATACCTACATGACAAGAAGTGATATCAGATGTCCATCACAAGTTGTGTATGGCACTTGTAGAACTTCTTAAAGCAATGGAGGTAGAACAAACTATGGACACTTCTTTAGAAGGTTGTAAGGGCAACAAGTGGCACCCAGTTTCAAGACCACATGGACAACATCAAGAATACTAATCATAAGTCTTATGAATATTTAAAGAAGTGTCAACCATTTTTATGGTTAAAGTCTCATTTCAGTGAGTGCCCTAAAAATGCTTGTGAAGTCTTAAATGCTAAATTGGTTAATGTTATGAGTAAAATAATGTGATGGTTAGGAAAACAGACTTAAAAGGGGTTGAATAAGTCTATTCACTTTTTCAAACCAAAAAATGATATTCAAATGTTACTGTGTTACGCACAGCGGACTAAACTTTTGAGAGACGGAGAATGTGATACTTTGGTTGAGCAAACGTATTTTTGCCAGACTTTTACTATCGATTTTAGCAATAATAATGCACCAGACTTTTGATAGTAAAGAGTAAGAGAGAAAGAGACAATACACAAGCGATTTATACCGGTTCACCTCCAACTTGGAGACTACATCCAATACCTTCAAATCTGAAGAATTTTCACTATGTAAAAACTTTTACATAAATAGCCCAGACCGAGCTTACGAGTATAATTGACTCCAGCCACTCCTAGCTTAAGCATAGCCCATGCTTCTGAGTATTCTTGAATCCAACTACTCCTGGCTTAAGCACACCCCGTGCTTCCGAGTATTCTTTTGCAAGCACCCACTCATGGGGTAGACCCAAGTATTCTTGACTCCGGCCACTCTTGGCCTAAGCACAGCCTATGCTTATACACACCAAGCCTCTCTTAATTCCTATGAGTATTATTTTGCAGCACCCACTCCTGGGGCATACCCAAGTATTCTTTCACGAGCCACTTCTGGCTCAAACTTAGAGTATTCTTTTAAAAGCATCTCTAAAACAGAGTCTGGCAACACGCTAAACCTGCACTACAAGAGGGTTAGAAGAATTATTTCAAATGAAGAAGTCCTTTTAACTTATCAGAGCTAAGTGATCGATTACATGAGGAAAGACTTATTCATTAAGACTCAGTACTTGTGTAGTATGAGAGATGAGTACAAGAGGTACTGAGTTTGAAAGCATGATCAGAGATGATATGCTCTTAAAAGAGAAAAAGAGATATGAGCTGGTGGCATATCTCTGGTTGCTATGGCTTCTAGGAGAAAAAGGAATGCACATAACGAGCTTTCTTTAACTTTATGACAATTTTTTTGGATCTAATCTTTTGTTCTGTGAGCAGACTGCCATCTTATTCTTCTTCCTAGGCTATTGTGTATGAATGTATAGTGCTCGTTCATATTTCTTCTTCCTTACTCACACTTTCATTAGTGTGTCTTTCCCATCTTCTTTTTCTTCAACGGGATCTCTTTTTTTAATTTCATGCTCTATGTAATTTTTGCTCTTGTTTAGAGTCTGTTTTTGCGATCTATCTTAGCATACTTCTTCTGAAGAGATTGGTTCAGTATATAGAGGATTGTTCTAAAGAGCCCAGGGAGGGGTTAACATATGTAAGTCCATTGAGAGATGATATACTTGAGGAGAAGGATGTTGCACAACAGACTAAAGGCTTTCTTTTGTCAAAGAAAGACGTTCTGAGCATGTAATTGTAGGATAAAAAGCTTTGAGATGTATGCGATCATAGGCAGGGTAGAGGTAGCATAAATTTCACCAAGGAAGAAGCTTTTATCCAGAGAATCTCTGAATCTATATAAGACATAAGTGAAAGACTTGACGTTATTTTGGATACAGCGTAGACTGCCTTGCTTTGTCATTCTTCTTTTTGTAGGTATTTGCTTAAGCGTGCTTACAAGAATGTTTTCTTGACCGTTGAGATCCTTGAGCCAGACTTGAAAAGGAACTTCCTTTAAAGTGAATTCTGGATCCAATTATTCATAAGATATTCAGACGCCTTTGATAAGTCTAGAAGCTTTTTATGAGAAAGACAAGATTTGATGTTCAGACTTTGTAGTATGAGATAAACTGTTCTGAGTTAAGTCTAGTAGGTATTCAGATGCAAAGATCTTTTTCTTTGAGAGCGATTTTCCAGACTTCAAGACTTTCCTTGTTTTAGATCAAAGAGGGTTTATTGATGAGACCAGAGTTTTAAAGATTCTTTTGGCATACGTACTCCCTTTATTTTTCGTAACATAATCCTTATATTTTCCTGAAACACTGAATTCACATATTAAATAATAACATGATATAACTCTATTTAAATTAGAATACACAATGTTGATTATCAACAAATCTCATGAAGTTCTGGTTTAAATAATTCGACATTTACCAGACTTTTCTTCAACATAATGTTTATAATGTTAAAGAAGGTCAGGACATACATCATAGTGCACATTAGACTAAAGATGAGCAATCATCTTGGTTCCCTCCCTCTTATTCAACAAAGCAAACTTGAAAGGGAAAAAAAAGAAGGTTTCAAATGGGTTGTGTTATGATAAGGTGAGTTTATTTGATTGATTGCGTATATTATATGTCACAACAAATTAAATACTTATTTTTTTCTGGTTCTACCATCTAGATGATGATGGTGAGAAAAAAATATAAAGTACATGCATGACCATCAAAGATTAATGCCCGCCTAGGGAAGTACGAGTGTACTTGTAGAAAATGGCAGTTAACAGGAAATTTATATAGGTTTTGCTTGGGTACACTCTCTAAATTAAGGATTTAATACCTCTAACCACGTATCATGCCATGTGTGAAAATTATGTGTAATTTAAGTAACTAGAATTGATGCCCTTAGCCACGTGTCGAAATAAAATAGTACGCATTAAAACATTTTAAATGCCAAAATTTGAATGTAACAAGACTTCACCCCACAACAAATGGGAAAGAAACAAAGAGTCTTACCACTAAACTACTTAACACATTTAAAAATTATGATGCAACTATATATAATTATATTATATTTGTAGAATATATATATGTTAATAAAATTTATTTACAAAATAAACATTTTTGTCTTTTTTCATTTAGTATAAAAATTAAAACTAAAATTAATGAACAAAAAAATGTGAGAATATTTATTTTACAAATAAATTTTATTAACAAATATGCATTTTACGAATATAATATAACAATATATAGTTATATTGCATCTCTTAAATGTAACCTAATGGTGAGGCTCATCTTCCATCTCTTGCTCAACTCAAATGCTTCATATGCTATCTTAGAATCCAAACAAAAATGATGACTTGAAAAAATATATGGCATAGATTGAGTTGACACGTGACTAGAGACTAATACATGTGACATAAATTCAATTGACACATAACTACGAGGCTAGTAGCATTAGAGCCCTCGATTAATGCGCTTAGCAACCGGTCAAACTAGTCACTCATAAGTAGTTTAAAATATTTATATTTCAAAATTTAAGTATAACAAGGTTTGATCCCCTAACGTATATATAGGAGATAGGAGATGAGCCTCAGCAAATTAAAGGTGTATATCATGAGTGTTTTTAGGAATGGATGCCCATAGTCACGTGTGTGATTTAAGCAACTGGAATGGATGTCCCTAGCCACGTGTCAACTAAATTTAACCACATATATTAGTCTCCAGCTGCATGTCAACTCTGTCTATGCCACATATTTTTCCAAATTATTATTTTTGTTTAGATTCTAAGATAACATCCGAAGCGTTTGATTTGGGTAGGAGATGGAAGAAAAGCCTCACCACTAGGTTACATTTAAGAGATGTAGTATAACCATATATTGTTATATTATATTTGTAGAATGTATATCTATTAATAAATATTCCCGCCCTTTTTCGTTCATTAATTTTAATTTTTATACAAAATGAAAAAAGACAAAAATGTTTATTTCATAGATAGATTTTATTAACGAATAAACATTCTACAGATATAATATAACTATATATAGTTGCATCATATTTAAATGTGTTAGATAGTTTAGTGGTAAGAGTCTTCTTTTCTCTCCAATGTGTTGTAGGATCAAGCCTTCTTACATTCAAATTTTAGCATATAAAATGTTTTAATGCGTTGACTATTTACGAGTGATCGATTACTTGACACGATCATGTCCATCCATTCTAGTTGCTTAAATCACACATGATTTCGACATGTGGCTAAGGGTATCAATTATAATTATTTAAATCACACGTAGATAATTCAATCTATGGGGTACCTGATCAAGAGTTTAAGGAGAAAACACAACATATACCACATGTTGTCCATGCTTGTGGTGAACCGTTATTGTTGTTTATGCTTTTCCATTGCATCATAAGAAGCAAAGAGGTTAAAAGATGAATTTTTACTAGCCTGTTAATGGCTGCTAGAGTTCCTAAATTACAAGGGAGACATGAATAAAGAAGATAAGTGAAATTAGGGTTGTGAAATTTAGGGTTAAAGGTTAAAAAAGTCATTCTTTAACCACTAAGCAATACACTATAGTTTCATGGCCATGGTGGAATCCAATATCAAGCCATGTGTCAATTTAATGTGACAGGTAAGCAAATTTTAACATTATTGTAATGGATGACTAATGACAAACCTATTAACTTGACAGATGTCAAATGTTAGGGACTAATCACTAATTTTTTATTAGTGGGGGACCTAATACCATGACCCAAATAACGTGATGGATGAAGTGTTATATTTACTCTTTTTGTAACCAATTATTTATAATTCTTTGATGGGTATCCCTTATAGCCATGGTAGCATCATTCTTTTTTTAGGATAAACAAAAAAGCTTAGGCAATTACCTGCATTATTAAGGGAATGACTAGTTTAGTTGGTTGAGTTCTATACATGAGTTATTATGAACTCCATAGCACAAGTTAAGATTCCTAATGAAACCAAATAATACCAGCATTGATAAACTCATTATGACATAAGATGATGCTTAATTAAAGTTGGGTGGTATCTTACCCAAAAGAAAAAGGAAAAAAACTGTTTTCAAGAAAGAAAAAATTAGATAGATTGGGAAAAAACAAATTTAGTAATTAATTTATTTTTTTCACTTTTACATATCTACTAATATCATTTTTATCTAATATCGAATTTATAATTTAGATTTTTTTTAGCAAAACTAAGGTGTTCAATGGTTGAAAGTTATAGATTAATCTATTTGAGGCACCAAGATTAACAAAGTGGTCTAATTACCTCTCATAACCAATGGTGGCCCTAACTATACAGGCGTCTAAGGCAATTTGAAAAATGGGGCCTTTAAAGTTAATAAACTATTTAATTTAAAATTTATTTTTTGAGTATTTTGAGATGTAAAATTATTTATTAATGTACCATAACTAATTTCATTTTTTGTATCATAATATTTCTTTTTCAATTGACAATAATGTTAATCCATTTAATCTTTTATTAAGACATTAGAATAAAATAGACTTAATGAAATAAAATAAAACATGGATTAGTGAAGAAAATAGACTTAGTGAAGAAAAATATGGATGGTTAAATTTTTAACTCTCAAATAAAAATAATAAATAAGCATAAAAAACTATTGTATCTTTACTTAAAAATAAAGAAATCTACTACTTACAATTAATAATTTTGTTTTATAAAATATTTGGGTTCTTCATTTTTTTGACCTTAATTGTCTGATAAACTGACTCTACTATGAGAAAAAAAATTACACATAATAAGAAGATTTGAATATCTAAAAACGTAAGAACTTGATTATGTCAAACTTTTAGTATTATAATTTTAGATTATAAAATTAGTTTAGTAAATAAAAATAAAATTATTGTATACAAACGTAGCAATAAATATATGAGAATAAGTATAAACATTTTCGCAACATATACTAATATATTTTTGATAAATGACTATGATTGAACATCAAAAAAAAAGGGAGAAATTGTATTAATGATGTGAATTTTGTATCTTTTATGTATCAGACTGGTTATTGAATTGGTGAAGATACTAGTTTAAGTAAACATAACCAAATCAGGATTGAATCATAGTTGAACCGATAATATTAAAGAACTAACATGAACTAATTACTTAACCGATTCATGATTCAACCAATCGAATCAATTGAATGGATTCAATTTTAATAACAATGATTTTGATTTCTTTATAAAGTTCGTAGTGGGTACTAACAATTTTTAAACTTGATTTCTTGGTTGACAGCTAGGTGGTTGTTTAGGTGAGATATGACTCGTTGAATATTATAGCATCCACAACGTTGACATTACTTTGCTTCATGTTCGCTTCCTCACCACCCCAACACTTTGTTTAAATAAGCCAAACTATTTATATTAATTAGAAAATAGTACAATAAATACTGGGAAACATATACTACTCCACATGAATAAGCGTCTTTTTGACCGTTGAGAAAAAAAATCGTGTGAAAAATATAAATAAATAAATATTGTTTGGTTGATTAGAAAAGATGTAAAAGTTATGAAATTATTTTTGTTTGATGTTTGATTTATTATAGAAACATATAAAGAAGAAATGTTGAAATTATTAACTCATAGACTCACAAGAGTTTATATTTTATTAAACTAATAAAACGTGTATGTCTTCAGTTAAATAAATTATCATAAAATACCAACAAAAAAAAACAACAGACATTAGTAGTTAACTACTAAATAAACTGTCATAAAACACTTGTATGTTTTTACATTTAAACTTTAGTGGTTAATTGTTAAATTACGATGAGATGAACACTGAAAAACTAAATAACATGAGATTAATTTCATATTTCCATTAATGTACCATTTGTCTATAACTTTATTACCATAATCCATATGACATAAAATAATCCATGATTTCAGCCTAAAAAGGTTAGTATGCGTGTGTGACAACACTACAACAACAAACCAACAACCAACAAATGAGAAACAAATAAAGGTTACCATTTACTTGAATGGAGATGGTGGCACCAGTGACAAAAAAAAAATCAGTGACGAGAACAGAAATGTTCGATCCTACTTCAACAAAGAGGTTGAACACAAGGCTTAATAAAGTATTCAAAAGAAATTAAGGTCAAACAAGGAAACTCAAACTCAGGTAGTGCGAGAATAATGATATTCGAACGCAAGTGGTGTCACAATGAGGTTTCAAAGAGAAAATGAATTATTTAGAGTTGTGTAATCCCAAATTTTGATTAGGCATTCAAAACGACTACATTGAGATCACATAAGTCTATAGAGGTTCAAAATGAGTCAAGACAGAACATGAGTTTCATACAAATTAATTAGTTTAAGTTGGTGACTTCATAAACTCACACGAGTTTACGAGTAAACTTACGAGGTTGACAACATGATAAAGGAGACATTTAGACAAAATAAAATAAAATTTCAATATATCATTATTTTTATTATTATAACTAATATTACTCTTTTATTTATACCATATTATTATTACTAAATTTTTATTGTTATTTAAATTATTTTTTCATTTATATTATAATATTATTACTAATAAAAAGGAATGGGCAAAAAATTCTTTATGATATATATTTATCATTCAACAAAAGTTTCTCACCAGTTGTGAGAATATTTTTTGCTTTGGGAAATAATTAAAGATATTCTATCCATATAAAATAATTTCTTCTAAATAATGAAAAAAAAATTTCACACTCAATTTTTTTCTTATACAATATTTTTCTGGTAGTTTCTAAAGAACCCAACAAAGGGTAAAAAAAACCTACAACTTATTAACCAACTAAAACTAAGACCCAATCTTAAAAATTTCCGATTTAAAATCAATTGAAATATTGAAATTTTAACCATGATCAATACAGATTAGTTTAGTTAATTAAAAAACAAAGCTTGTATATATGAGGACCTGAGTTAAAATGTTATTGATATGTATATTTTATTGATGAGTGATTTGTAAATATATCCAAACTTAAAACCTGAACCTTTGAAACTTAATTTATCTAAATTTTTAATAATAAAAAATTTTAAACATCACGACATTTTTTAAGCACCAAATAAACCAAATGACAGGTAACACAAAAAGTGAACAAAACCTTGCTACTCTTTTTCTCGACGTCCAATTCAAAGTGCCAAAAACAAATTTTCCAAAATCGTCAGCGACGATAAATATCATTTCTGATGCATATTAAAGCGTGATCAAATGAATAAATTATTTTTGAAGAATACGTAAAAATATATTTAATTGTATATTGTTCATATATTATACACTTTCCTTTTTTAATCTATCCCCTTTTGATTTTACATGGATTAAAAACGTATTTAATATGTTTTTATTATTATTCTAAAATACATTGTCTCTTTCTATAGTTGATATTTAATTAATTTTTTGTGTTTCAATAAAGTAAATAAATTTATTAGTTTATATAAAGTACAAAAATATGAATCCTTTTAATTTTCAATATAAAGAATATCAATAACTTTTCACATGGATTAAATACACAATTTATTTTATACCCTTAATTATTTTAAGTATAGATTATATTGAATTAACGTCAAATATAAGTCATAACTTTAATCATCTAATATTAGGAGTATTTTTAGAATAAAAATTAAATTTAAGACATGTTAAATAAAATTAATACCTCTTATTGATTTTGTTGATGTAATCAATTGTATCTTATATAAATGAATGAAGACAATGTAATTAAATAATATGAGAGTCTAATTGTAAAGTAAATGTTAAATAGTAACTTAGATTTCTAACTATAAAGATAATTAGAAAAAAAAATGTGAATGGATAAAAAGAAATGGAGAAAAACTATTCAACAGATTTACTTTATAATTATCTTCACATGAGGCCTTATAAGTTTTCCATTATCATATTGTTACTTTCTTCAAATATCTATTATTTGACCATTAGTTTTCGCAGGTATTCCTTCTTATTATTGTGGTGTTTAAGCAACTCTATTAACAAAATTCTCTAACTAGATTGATTTTTTATATTCTTAATTATTGAATTTGAGTGTTTTAAGTAGGAATGAAGAAACAAGTTGGACTCGTCAAAATTAGTTTAAGTGAATTGGTATTAAAGATTCATAAGTTATCATCAAATTATACTCAACTTGTCTAATCTTTGACGAAGTGGATTCCAAGGTTTTCAAATATTTGTTCAATTTCAACAAAACAAAAAATATGTCCATCCATCTAATTAATTAGATGTGTGAAATAAAGAAAAAGAGGTTTGATTGATAGAAAAAGGTATTTATACAGGAGGATATAGTAAGTTACAACAGAAAGTATAAATCCTAAACTAATTTGATTAGTAGATAAAAGCAGTTGTATATTCTTCATTATTGATCTTGTAGTGTTCTTCTTAACTTATCAAACTCTTGGGTTTGTGATGTCACCCCTGCTATCTGATTCATATTAAATTTGGTTCCATGGTACTATCTCGCCCAATCAACAAATTTTTGTTTATTAGTAACTCTTATCTCATATCTAACGCTGCAAAACAAGTTTTTTTAGTGTTTCTTGAGCCTAAACTAAGTATCAAAATATTGTCTTCCACTTCATCTTGGTTTCACTCAATGGAGTTTTGTAGTTTCACATGCAATTTCAAGTTCCATAAATCATTAGCAAATTTCTTTTGTTTTAATCTAGTTGTGTCCTAAATTCCCAATTCTAGTCCCTCCCCAGTATCTAGGGTTTTTATAGTCTTTAGAACAGTTTAATTCAAAATTTTATTATGTTGTTGGGTCTCATCAGACCAAAGATTTTGTGTAATTTTTAATTTCATTAGGTAATTTTATTTCTTCCTGATCCCTTGCCAAGTGTAAGGGTTTGATTTTCCTTTCATCCTTATTTTTGGTTATTTAAGGTTATTTTTTGTTTTATGTTGAGTATGAATGAAGTGGTAATTTTTTCTTATTTTGTCTTAGTCTAGTAATAGTTGTTTCTCTAAACCCTAACAGCCTATCGTATGCAGTGTTAGTCGCCATTTTTTTCTATTTTTATAGTGAAAATTGCCTAGATTTAGCATTCATAACTTGTGTTTTATTTTTCTTACTATTAGTTATGTACATATCAATAAGAAAGCAAAAGTGTCATTACTAACAACAGGTTTTCTCTTATTTTTTGCTCAAAAGGATGCTTGGAAGCTAGAATGAAGGGTGCAGACTTTTGGTGTTTTGCCTGAGCAAAATGAAATTCACCCAGGTGAATTTGGGAAACACTTGTCTGTAATTATGCTCCTCCATCTCGTGACCTCTCTCTCACACACACACTCAGCTCATGGGATTTTCACTTACAAGGCCAGTCATTTTTTCCACTATTAACTACTATGTAAATTCCACACCAAATCCAAAACAAAATACCAAATTCAATGCAACATAGTGTTACTTTAAAGCAAGAAACAGCTCTAATTGCAACCATTAACAACTTCACGATAATTTCCAAAACACCTAAAAGAACACCAAATTCAATGCAACATCAAGTTCTCTCAGACCAAAGGCAATTCCCCTTGGCGCAAACCATTCCTCCACAAGCATCACTGAAAGTTGATTCGAGCACGGGGCACCCAGCGAGAAGCTCCACGATATAATCGTGACACCCAAACACAACCTTATCCCTAACATGCAAAACCTTGAGCAAAGGAAGCCGCATTGAGCAGAGGATGAAGAAAATAATTATATACATACAATTCATAACACAATTATAACACATATGATGACAACAAATTTTATAATCTTATAAGTATATATGACCATTGATTTGACTGAAAGCGTACCTGAAAATAAACGATTTATGAATTCTTAAGATTGAGTGCATACTACTCTCAATCTAAGTGTCCTATATTCAGTGTATTATTGATTTTGTGATAATCACCTAATGGGATAGTGATTATATAGCTGGACATATAGAATGGATCAACTCATTACGGTTCATCCAATCAAAGAGCTCAATAGCTAAATACATTTAATTAATAATATAATACATAAATAATAATTCAATAATGCTAATCCACAAAATTAATATAATAATATATTAATAAAAAATCTAACAGAGGAACCCTATCCCCAACATGTAAAACCTTTTAACTTAATTAATTATCATTTGGATATAAAACATTTTATTAACTTCAAATCAGCATGAAGAATACTGATTTAACCGTCATATGTAATTTTAGTTAGGGGTGAGCAATATCTACCCACCCGACCAGAAACCGTGAAAACCGGGAATAAAAAACGAGTTCGGTCAGGTTTGGGCCGGTAAATGGGTAAGACTGGTTAAGTTTGGGTAAGGTTGTGTAGGTATGGTTTTTAATTTCTACCAACTGAATTAACCATACCCGATCGGTTAACTTTGGTTTAGGGGCTGGGCTTTTTATTTTTCAGGCTCAACTTTAGTCATTAAATGGTTAGCTTTGTACAATTAAAGTTATAACAAGTATATTAAAGTTACTACAATAAGCCAAAATGAAATTAAGGAATGAAAATATTACTTAATGGATATTACAAGCATATTAAAGTTATATAGTACCAGAAGCAAAATGCAACATGATATAAATTTATTTTTATTGTCTATATATAATCTTTGTTTGTTAGTTTTATTTTATTAAAAAACCGGTAATAAAGAAAATTGAAGCTGAAGTATATAAGAAATATATAATATTAAGAGCATATATATTATTGTTATTTATTAAATGAGAAGTCAAATAAGTAAAATTGATTATAAGAATTATATATATGTAGTACATACTATCGAATTGATGAGGAAAATGTGTAAAAAAGGGTTTAAAAAGTAAATTTTAACCACAAAAAATTTAATTTATTACAAGATTAAATCAAAGTTAACCGTCCAAACTTAACCGAAACCGTTCAACCGAAACCCGATCAAACCGTAGGGTCATTTGGTCGGGTTTGGTTGAAAATAAATTATTTTCGGTTAACATTGGTTGAAGTATTTATCAATCGAACCCGGTCGAACCGAACCGGCAATCACCCCTGATTTTAATGGTAACTTTGTTTGTTACACGTTATTACTTAACAAAAACAGTTAATAATTGGGATTTAATACTAATAAAAAATTGTTACGTGTCTGAAACTAAGTTTTATTATTAGAGAAGGTAAGCTCTAATTTTAAACTTTTGCATTGGCCAATTTTACATTTCAACCTTAAAATAAGTTAACAATGAGATAAAATAATGTAGAATACGAGGATTTGGTAAGTTTATTATATTTTACATTTTATCATGTTGGCTTTTTAGGATGAATGCTTTTTTAGGATAGAAAATGAAGTGAATTTCCCAATAAGTTGAAGTTTATTTGTAGGTCCACGAAAGAAAAATTCTCCGTTACCAAGGTTTGAGGGTAATGTGCACAAAATTATCCAAGTTGTTAGCCAAAATTGTGTGGCTCCTGAGGATGCAATTAAATTATTAAAGTTGCATCACGCTATAGTGTCTAACATAGAGTTTCGTAGAAGGACTGAGAATGGGTCACTTTAGGGTGTTTAGTTAAAAGTTAAGGTTAGTTAAATATTGATTTAATCAATCTTAAATAAATTTATAGTTAAATGAGATTTTGATTGTCTCGAGTAGTGTAAAGAATTAATATTAATTATTAAATTTTTCCATTTTATAACTTTGTTTGGCTAACTGCATACCAAACAGACACCGTAACATGTATTTCAACTATGGTTATGAGAGCATTTCTCAGGAGTTAAATTTCGGGGAATGAAGAGGAGAGCGGAAGACTTCTAATTTTAAAATTTTCATTTGAGAATTAAAAAATAAACACTAAGGAAAGGACTTGGGATTCTTTTAATACCTTTGAAAATTATTATTTTTTAATGTTTACAAGTTCCCTCAAATTAAGATTTTTCAGGAGGTTTTACTGCTTTTAAACAAAAGAGGGAGTCCCCCTCACCCTCCCATTCCTCTCCTTTTCAATCCTTTCCCTTCCTTATCTTACCAACTCCTAAACAAAATGAGAAACTTGTTAAGGTCCAAAATGGTGAAGAGCTTGATTAATGGTATTTTCTAGGACAAACACCTAAACAAAACAAAAAACTTGCAGAGGTCAAAAGTAGTGAAGAGACGGTTAATGGTGATTTCTTACAAACACCTTTTTGGTCTATTTGGTTCATTAGAAAATTAGAAAAAAGAAAAGTGTGAAAAGAAAATTGTGAGAAGAGTGATAAAATTTATATTGTTTGGTTTATAAGAAAAGAATGAGAAAGTGTAATTTTTTTTCATTAGTTGTATGGTTGGATTGAAATAGGTAGAAAATAATCTTATTTTTAAAATTAAAAGACAATTTTACCTTTTCTATATAATTCATTATTTTTAATATTTTAAAAAGTAACCGAACCAACTATAACCAATTGCATCCATACAGTAAACCTAAAAAATCGTTAACCATATCAAATGCAATCACAAAAAAAATCACACCTTCAAATGCAGTTCACGTAAGTATATTCCTAAAATATTACTAATGCCTTAAAATAACCTTATATAAATATAACAAATTATAAAATAGAGTACCTAGCACAATAAATTATTTATAAAAAGTAATAAAAGGAAAAACTATCTTTTTATTTTATTTCTCATAATTTTTAAAATTGGCTATATAATTTTGGTTAAACTATATGTTCGGTTCCTTATAGTTATTTAGGTTTTAATTCCAGCCTAAATGTTTTTCTTGTCTTAATTTGGCCTCTTTTATGTTTTGAAAATTTTTCAAAATGGTCCTTCTGACTAAAAAAATAACAAAAGCTTACCTTTTTAAATTGGTTATTAAAAAATTGATTTAAAATGTACTTTTTAAATTGATTTCTAGTAAGAATCAATTTAAAATTATACTTTTTAAATCGATTTTGTTATTAACCAAGGTAAAACAACATAGTTAAAATATACTTTTCAAATCGATTTTCAATTAAAATTGATCTAAAAACAAATTTTCATTAACTTTTTCAACAGGAAAGACCATTTTAAAATTCTTTCAAAATGTAAAGACCAAATTGTGACAAAAAAAAAATTGAGATCAAATTAAAACCTAAAATAAATACAAGAGATATATACATAAAGTTAAAACTATCAAATCAAACCAACCCAAACAACATACTTTTTGTTATAGTTTTGACTTATTTTTTTCTCCAAAACTAAATTGAACTAAACCACAAACATATCTCCTTAAAGTTGTATTTTTTCAAAATATATTATTTTATTTGAAAATTTTAAATTTTTAAAAACACATAGGATAATTGTCTCCTTTTAAAAGATACATAGTATAAAGATAACATAAGTTATTTATTTATTTTTCTTTAAAAAAAACAGATTAAAAAGAAATATCTAATATTGTCAACCAAAAAAAACAGATGATTTCTACACTCCAAATCTTGATAATGTCTAAAAAAAATCTTGATAGGTATTTGTCATTCATTAAAATCACAACAATTATTTCATGACATCACTTTTCTCACTATTTTATGTGAGAAAAATAAAAGATTAGATTGATATAATAAAAATTTCTCATCGAATGAAAACGACAATAAAAGGTTAGATTCAAGGCATGAAAACGACAATCCAATTAAATGAAAAATTTCTCATCGAAGACAACAATCAAAACAAATAAAAATTTTCTCATGCATGTTTTTTTTCTTCTAAGCTTTCTACCTAAACAAACACACTGTTCATGTGCAGGGTGATACAAGGCCACATTTTCATAAAATCATAAATGGGAGATAATTTTGTCAAAAAGAAATACATTTAATCCATATTTTCTCCTATTCAAAACAAAGAAAATACATTCATTCTATGTTTATATTCAATTTCAACTCATCCATACACTTATTTTCATCCCATTTGCACCCTATTTATTTTCATACTATTTCCATCCAAATAGTTCAAGTCTTAATCTTTTGCTTGCTTTCATAAGCATTATATAACTTCATTAATTTGAAAAAAAGTTGCCCTCGCTTCCCTTTCCCCCAAATCCCCGCCTCGTAAACATAACTTTAAATAATGAACCCAAAAGAAAGAATATGTTTAAATCCAAGTAAACTCGATGGAACCTAACTGAGAATCCGGAAAGTCAGAATCATAAAGTTGATACAAGTAGCGCATTGCAATATAAATATCATAAAGCATGTATACCCCTTAACATCAGATATTAAAAATAAACACTAAACCAGTTTGGAAGTTTTGACTAAGCATGCCCTTGATTCGCCAAGACAACAAAACTCACTGTACGCGGCGACGCTTATTCTTCTTGATGTCGTCAAAAAACTGGTGGACATCGGCAGCAGTAATTGGTTTTGATGTATCTGCAGACTCCTGTCACAAAATATAACATAATCAACTACTACAAAAAATAAATTAAACAAGGCCACGCAGCAATCTCCATATTTCTATTGAACTCACCCGGGTCATTTTTACACTATTCTGAACAAGTGTACAAAGACTATACAAGACACTAATTACCATGTCTGAGAACATACCAGGAAAGCACGAAGACCATCCTTCATCTCTTCAATGCCCCTCAAGATCTCCACTTTCTCCACGTGCCCAAGTTTATTAAAAAACCTCGCTTCAGCACCCTCCTGTTCCTGCAACTTTTCTTCTCGCTTTAGCTTGGCTATTTTCTCATACTCCGCAATTGAGTCTTCCTTGTCAAGTAGAAAAGCAATCTGCTTCTGATTGAAATAATCCAAACAAGTCTTGCATCTGCATATGGCATCTCTCCAAGTTTTGGTAAGGAACATTGATTTACCATGTAAAATTGGGGTAGTAGCAAGAAGGTTAACACCAAGGCGACAATTAATCTGCGAATTGGTGTTTTCAGTGGATTGATTTAAAGCCACACTGCTATCACCATTTTCTCCCTGAGACAGACTCTTCCCATCAGATATAGATTCAGAATCAACAGTAGCTTGTGCATCATCAATTTTAGGAGAATTCCTTGAAGAATCACCCATTGCCTTTTCAGATTCACAAGTTGAAGGCATGGCTTCCAAAACACCTTTGTCCTTGCTAACTTGGATTGCAGTAGCTGGCTGCTTTCCTGCTGCCCACATTTCTTCAGGATATAGTTTTAGAAAGAAACATACCTCAGAGCATGCCTTACATATGAACTCCTCATATAGTGGCTCTCCTTCATCATCTTTAGGAATCTGTGGTACAGCAATAATGACATGAAATCAAACTGGTGAAACATGAGTGATAAATACATCACATTCTCAGAACAATAGAAGCAGTGAAAATAATAAAGTTATATTAATGCTTTCAGGATTGTGTACTACTCTGTTTGAAGGGGGAGAATGATGATTGAAGACTTGGAAGCAAGGTCACAATCAATTGCAATTTTGTAAACAAACCCCATATCAATAGCATCAACGTAACAATATTTTAAAATGTATAATCTGTAAGCTCTCCCAAGCTCAAATCTTTTTTCTACTTTAAAAGTGGTCCATTAACAGTTATAACCTAAAGATAAAATGTTCAGAGGCAAAGAGAACATACAACAAAGGGTTATCAAAAGCCTAAATCAGTAGGACATTGAGCAATTAAAAAAAAAATCTATTAAATTCACATCCTCATGGATGTTTCTTAGTTTCACAGATATCTAGTCTATTGGGAAAATGAAGAGATAGTGCAATTTAATATAAAATAAAACCTCAAAATTCTTTTTATAACAAGGCTACACATTTTTCTGTTGTTCAAAAATTGCATATAAATATCACTCAAGACTGAGGTACAAGAACACACTATAGTATGGTAAGAAAAACCAAAACACCATTCCAGGATACCAACCTCAGCAACAGACTCAAGCCCAAGATGCTCCTCATGAAACCAGTCCTCACAGACACAGCACTGTATCATCTCTACTTGTTCTACAGTATCTGGATCTGGATACGGGCGGCCACAGGTGCAATATAACCCTTTAAAATTGTGATTGTATGAATTCTCAACATTCTCTACAGCTTTATTTGGTAAAATCTTGCAGTAGGATTCACCAAATTTAGAATTCCCACAATCACACTTGAATTTCCTTTTTGTCCATAGTTCCACAATCTTTGCAGCATAGCAATAATAAAAACCATAGGTTATTATATTGATCAACCAAGCAACTGAGCTGAATTTATATTCAAGTAATAAATTTTTATTTTAGTGAATAAAAATCAAACTATGCTGCATAAAGTGTACCAGTCCCAGCATCATAACATACCTGATAGAAGTAACCAAAGAATACAATACAATACAATACAATATCTCAAACAAAAATAATAAACTTTATGATGCACAAAAATCTCTAACTACTTCAGATGAATATTATAATTCGATTCATGATTTACTTGTTAGTTGAAGTAATCAGGGACCCAGTATAGACTACACATGAAATATTTTGGATACGAAACAACTCTACAACTGAATTTTAGGAATATACCTTAGGTTCAGTGGATGAAATTATACATTACTGGTTAATAATTTTCAAATAAATTTTCTATTTGTGTGTGCCCACTGGAAAAGAAAGTGATTATTATATCAAAAACATAAAAGTCATTCAAAACTTACTTTTTCAAGTCATTTTTTAAATTTTTTCGTATTTTACCATCTTCCTTTACAAAAAAAGTACAATAACAGGTAAATTTCCATTCAAAGCACTTTCTATCCTAACAATGATTAACTAGAAAGTTATGTATTACTCTCACAAATCATTGTCAAAATATGAGCACTAAAATACAAAATCAATGTCCATTTTCAATTCTATGATGCAATTCAAAATTCTCGAGTTATAAGAAGAACTACCTGATGCCCATCATGGCAAGACAATGAACACGCTGTGCAAACTCCAGCATCCCCATCTGGAGTACAGGTGAGGCAAGAGAAAATAGCCTGCCTTTTCATATAACCTTTGTTATAGGTACACTCCTTCCCATCATCACCACCCAAAACTAAATCAGCTTCCTACAAATTGAATAAATAGTAATGGGAGAAGGAAATTATTGAAATGTTTACATTTCAATCATATCACATTTCAAGTAAAACATGCAGACACAGGAACAATAAAACAGCACTGGGTGAAACCATATTTATCAATCCCAGACAGCAACATGAGGAACCCTACCACGAAACTTCTAGAGTAAGATAGTGTATAGCAAGATGGATTTACTATAAAATCTACAGGTGCATATGCTCCAAAAAAATAAAATATCAAAATTTTTGCGTAGAAGTCAAATTTTTTAAGCCAAACGGAGAAGTTAACATGAGTCAAGTAAAATGAAATAACAAAAAACATAGTGGAGCAAGAGTCAAGCTTGTCAAAATCTAGATCTTAATTAAGATCGGGAGGGAGATCAAAGATTGTAACTAGTGGAATCGTAACAAGGATCGGAAGATCTTACCAAAAATGTACAAACGTATCTTAATATAAATAAAATGTTTCTATATATTTTATGTTAAAAGTGATAAATTAATTAACTAATACATTTAACAGTGCCACTAAAATTTAAGCAAGAATTTGCATATTTGTTATAATTATTTTACAACAACAAAGTCTTAATCCACTAAGTGGGGTTGGCTATTTGAACCATACGACGTCATTACGCCCTATCATGTACCAGACCTTTGAGATACCATTTAACAAAAAATCTCTATCAATGAACTCTTTTAAGCGTCCTTTTCGGTCTACCTCTACCTCTCTTCACAAGGCTCTCACACATACACCCAACTCTTCAGATACGCGCTGCCAATGGTCTTGTTTGTACATGCCCAAACCACCTTGGACAATTTTCAACCATTTTCCCTTCAATAGGTGGGACACCAACACAGTTTAAATATTATCGTTACAAATTCAATCTTTTATTGTGTGGCCAACCATCTCATCTCAACTACCCTGATTTATGATAATTATTTCATTGCAAATAATTTAATTACTATTATATATGATTGTAATTATATAAGTAAAAAGTTGGAGCAAGTGAAGATAAGTAATAATAGCCCAAATATCTAATTGTGGTTGGGTTTCTAATAAGGCCCAAAAGTCCAATTGGAAGGTTTTAAAAACAAAAAAGTAATAATAGCCACTAATGTCTTGCGCCGGCCCTAGCTCCAATCAAGATAAAAGGTGGAACTTGATTGAGAAAAGAGAAGAGTAGCAATCGGAAAAACACTAACAGTTTGCGTAGAAGCAAGACAAAACTCAAAAGATGACACCTATGGTGAGAGAACACAAAAACCAGTTTAGCGGTACAGATACGGGTCTCGTCTAGGTCTAATCCAAGTGGGAGGAGAAATAGGGATCAAAAGAGATAGGTTTCTGGAATAAACGGTTAGTTTTAGCATTTTGATGATGTGGGCCATACAACTCAACCTTTCTTTGCAAAATCCGATTTGCGAAAAAGCACCGATCTACGTTTTCGCAAGTAGAAGCACCAATCCCCCATAGATCCATCATATCTCCAATCATGTGCGTAGTTCAGCATACTCCACCTTATAGTAGTCAATCACGGCCACGAGTGCGCTGCCCCGTAACAGAGCAGCACGTCCTTGGGATGCTCCTTTCATGGACCGCATTGAGTGGAGGCTTGGATCACAGGTGACACACTGGGATCACAGCGCTGTGTGCCATGGGTCATCACAGCTACGATGCGTGAGTTCTCCAAAACTAGATCGTTTTGCATGATTTTTAAGGGTAAAACAGTAAGTTTCCTCTTCCCTCCCTTTTCTTTAGGTGTTCTCAAATAAACCTTCTCTCCTTCCTCAATAACCCACTCTTCTTCATCCAACTTCTCTCCCACTTTCTTCTTGGCTCACCCACTCTCCGATAACCACACCCACTGCTGCCTAACACTCTGGCAACCCTTGTTTGACCTCCGACAATCAAACACATACCCCATGTCTGACCTCCAATAACACTGCTCTGTCTTCTGACAGCCCTGCACATCCCTCCGGCAACCCAGTAGCAGCTCCAGCAACCTGCTGCCACCCCCAACCAGTTGCTGCTACCTCCAACTGCCTGCTGCCACCTCCAACAGCCTCGAACCACCTGCTTCTACCTCCAAACAGCCTCCAACCACCTCCAAACAACAATTGTTGGCCTTTGAAACTACCTCTCCATCATCTCCCACTCTCTTGTCTTCTCTATTTTGCTGCCAACTTCACTTCATAGCTTATTATGTTTTTTTTTATTGTTATGTACTTACGTTTTCGGTTTTAATAATATTTTGGATCATGTTTAGAGTCTTTAGACAATGTTTTCATTTGAATAATGTTGGATGTTGGTTTTTAATTATCTCCTATGATTTTGAGTGTTTTTAGTTATATTTCTCTGTTTGTTTAAATGATTCTACATATATACATGTTTATGTGTTTCCCCCGCGATAGAAACAAATAGCGTCTGCAACTTGCTCCATGGTGCCATGATCCCAGTTTAGGGGACAGCCGCATCACATCACAACACGATCTAGGATTGACTACTATGCTCCACCAGCAAAGATCGTCAGATTGTGAGATCCTGTGAGAAAGATCACAATCTTGACAACCTTGAGCAAGAGGCAACCTAAGATTACCTAGCTGAACACAACAGCAAACACAGACATATATCTAAACAAATAAAACATTACACTGACCCCTCTCTTTGACATGAACAGAATAAAGCCTAGAGACTATGAGCATAGTAGAGAGACCACAAAACAGCATACCAGAGTTCCACAGGTTGTGGTTTCATTGAAAACTACACAAGGAATGCATAGGTTGGCTGTGAAATTAGAAATGAAGCTTAAAACTTTGGATAAGATGGTTTGCATCAAAGAAAGAAGAGACAAATGAGAATGGTGTATTAAAGAAGGTGCTAGCAATTCACCAACTGGACATGTAGATGAATTGGATGTTCCTAATGCTGGAGAAGGCAGTCATGATTAGATTAATGAGGATGCAGCTGCTATGTAGGATGATTATCAAGCTTGGCACAAAAGGGATTTGCTCTAGACTAGACTTCTAGAGTCTGGGCTTGAAGTATTGTCTTTCTTTGTTTTGGAGTTCTGGTTCTTTTAAGTCCATGTATTTTGGGTAAAACTTGATTACCTATGTCCTGTTTTTGTTCTGTTATGTCCTACTGCTCTGATTATGTAGATGTCCTGATATTTTGCAAAACTTCATTAATTATGTATTATGTTATGGAATATGAGTTTGAGTCTATATTAAAGCTGTCATTCAGTCATTCGCAGGTTATTTTAGTATTTTTTATGCATATATATTTCAACTACATCTAGTTTTCCTGTTTTGTAGGACCTTACAATCATACAATTTACAGTCTTGTTATTCTCCTGATCTTGTGTAACATCTCAAGTTTGATAACATTAGGAATAATGTTTGAAATAATGGAACAAAAATGAAAACAAATAGAAAAGACAGAACAAACTATCCCAATTATTTGAAATTATCCCAGTAAAAAGGGAGGTAGTGACTGTATGAGATTTCAGGCATCAGGGCCTGACTTCTAGCAATCAAGAAGCTGTAGGAAAGTCGGCCACCATCATATAATAATGGGATAAAAAATCACATATGCTCCAACCCCCGGACCTAGCTCATATAAACTTTTCCGTTAATAAAAAAAGTCACATGCACCACTACAGCAATCACTATAGTCCAAAGAAATATATTAGGTAATCACAAAACAATTTCATTTCATTTCAAATATAATTTCTAGTCATCTTTAACGCCTACTCCATTTTCATTTTTTCGCGTAACTAACACAAACGACAAGAAACAAATAAGGACAAAAAGTGTTTAAAATTTACTAAGAAGTTGGGACATAATTACATTTTCTCAAGTATTAAAATAGGAAACCAAATGAACGCACACATACATCTGTATGTTGTGATTTCTCAAATATCTGTAAGCATGAGTTTCAGAGTTAGATTTCCATATGTTCTTTAGATTTTAATTTCAAACAGATTTCAACTCCAGTCATTACAACAAAACCAATCTACATTTATGTTTTAACTTCAAGCGCAAGCAGCCGTCCAAAGTATGCAAAGTGCAATCCATCAGTTTGAATACTTCCTTCAGACACATATCACATGGTTAACCGCACACTTCTGTTTCCATTCAAATGGAACATAGAGTATCTCACTATGCCAACTCAAACGCCTCCACAAAATTCTTAAAATCCTGACGAGTAACCATCATTACAAAAACTTAGTGAAGCTGTCAGGTTTAGGTTAATGGTTAAAGGACCAAAACTAAGGATACAGGTCTTTGTAGTAACAATTGCAAAAGCAAATCACTGTCACGCATAATTCACAATCATAGCATGGATCTTAACAATAGATTCATTAACCAAATGAGATGCAAAGTAATCGTATAACAGCTTATTCATAGAAGGAACGCATAAAATGACTAACCAGCTCACGCTCCTCAACTTCCTCAAGGTACTCGCCAATTGTAACAGCAGGTTCAGCATCATCGTCAAACGTACCCTCCATTTCTACTCAGCAAACCTCCGCCTCTGATTAATACAACACCGACAGAAATTAACGAACAGAATACAAAATAGCAAAAACGTGCGAATAAAACACAGGTTCCTTAAGCGAAGAGCTAGCATAGATCCTGTGGATTAAGAAACCCTAGATTCCACGAAAACAAAAGCGAAATTGAAAACGAAAGGGAAAACGAAAAAAAAAAAAAAACAAGAAATCACTATTGCACCGAATTTTGTGAGAGAGACGCGTTACCGGAGTGAAAGCTGCAATTGATGAATCACGTTGAGGCCGAAGAAAATTTATACGAAAGTGAGAGAGGGAGTTTGGAGTAACGAGCAGAGTATGCGTTTTGATATAAAAGGAGGAGTTAGGGCATTATAAAGGGTGATGTGGATTGAGGACCATAAGGACATTTTCCCGCCATATATGGTAAGAGATGCAGCATGCATAGTGGTATTGCGAACGGATTCATTAGCAAGTCAAATATCCAATCGACTCCTTCCCTCCAAATTTACCATATAGGCCTGTTGATTTTAAAATTTATTGTGTGTTTACCTGGGTTTTTTTTTACCCATTTGAGGTGAAAATATATTAAAAAAATGGTTTCGGGTACCTACAAATATTTAGTTGTCTTAGATAGAAAGTGTCGAAGTCATATTTTATGTTTCACACTAGCAATATATGAAACCATGATTTTATACGTCAAGAATGTGAAATTTGTAATGTCAGGCATGTGTCTGTCATGTAGTGTTTCGTATGGACGTGATGCAAAATGTCAGAGAACGTCGCATTTAAGGTAAAAATATAAAAAATGGTTTGGGGTACCCTTGAAATATTTGACTTGAGTAGAAAGTGTCAAGTCATATTTTATGTTTCACACTAATAAAATAGGAAACCATGATTTTATAGGTTAAGAATGTGAAATCCATACATGCGAGTCACGTGTCCGCCATGCAATGTTTCACACGGACGTGGTGCAAAATATTAGAGAATGTCGCATTCCCAAGGTGTGAAATGTTAGGAAAACAACACTCCCAAGATATGAAATGTCAAGAAATTCACATAATCAAGATGCGAAATGTTGGGCCTATGACACATGGCGCCGTGGGGCAAATTTGAAGGGTTTTACACCCCAATTTTCAAACAACTGTGTTTCACTCTTATTTTTTACTTCAAACTTCTCATTTTCATTCTCAAACTTCACCTCTTCCTCTCCTCACTTCTATAATCCCCTTGTTCATTGTCCTCATTATGTGTATTTTGATTTTGCCGATGGTGGCTAATTAAAAAACTTGATTTAAATAATGCATGTAAAGATATTTTATTTTATATTATGATAGAATTTTATTTTGCATTTGGATGTATTAGTACTTTATTGTCAATTATATGTTAGTTTATTTGTTGAAGTTTCATGTGAATTTGGATGAGTTTAATTTTATTTATTTTGTAGCTATTTTGTTTTTAATGTAATGTAATTTGGTGTTTTATCTTTTGAACAAATCCCAAAATAGAATAAAATAAAATAATGCTTTGTATAAAACCTAACATGTAAATCATTAGTTAGTATATAGGATCTTAATAATATTTGATGTAATATAAGAGTTTAATGTGAAATATATTTTAAATTGTTATATAAAAACAGCCGTTATTATTATTATCATTATGAACATTATTATTTTGTATTATTATTATTATTAAATAAGTTATAAAAGTGAAAATTTGAAACTGTATTAATATCTTAATAAATATTATAGTCAATACTAAAATGATTTGCAATAACTAGACAATAATAAATTTTAATAATTTATTTTATTATGTAATTAATATTTTATAATAACATATTAAATAAGAGTTGGATTATATGTTTAAGAAATTATGAAATTTATAATGCAAAGTATGAATTTTAAATTTTCTAAAAATTTATTGTATATAAAATTATCGTACATAAAATGATTATATGTTTATCAAAAAAATCAGTTTTTGGATAAATATTGAAACTATATGTATTGAAGGGTGTTAAAAACTATATTAGGGCCGTTAAAATTTGATGATAATATTAGAAGTTTAGAATATATTACTACATATGTGTGATGCAAGGTATTTTATTATATTTATGAAATTCATAACATATTATATATATATATATATATATATATATATATATATATATATATATATATTGTAAGATAGATTCATCATCTTTATCAACATCTGAGTCACGTGAAGCGCACTTCTAAATGTTAGTTTGACAGTGCACAAACCCTTGTAACGGTTACAAGATTATGTATATATTTTGGTTTTTATTAAATGGTGCTGTTAGAAAAAATATTTATACATTTTGGGCTTTTTTGAAAGAAAAAAAATCATGTTTGGGACTCTTTTTTATGTGTCATATTTAATGTGGATGACTTGGGTATCGCATCTAACCAAGACGACACACCTAGGGAGTGACACATGTGTACGTTGTATAATATAAAGATGACACGAGTGTGGTAAACCCATCATAGATGACACGAGTGTGGTAAACCCATCATAGATGACACATAAAGTGGCAATACACACACCCCATGCAACACATAGATTGGTGGTGCACCCACCCTAGACGCATATGAAAGTGGTGGTGCACCTACCCCACGCAACACAAGTTGACTTTGAAAATAATATGGCACCTCATGTTACTATAAAGTGTTGATTCAGAGTTAGACTTAGAAGGAAAGTTGAATAAATCTTAATTTTTTCACGTAGACTTTTAAGAGAATAAAACTTTTCAAACATATCAGACTTTAAAATCAATAGACCTTAAGAAGATAAGGGTCAAGAGAGATAACACGACAGATTTATACCGGTTCACTTCCAAAGCAGAAGCTACGTCTAGTATTTTTAGACTTGAAGAATTTTCACTATTGTAAAAACATGTTTTACAATAACAGTACCAGACTAGTGCCACAAATATTTTTTACTTCAGTCACTTCTGGATTAAACCTAAGTATTCTTTCAACAAGTCATTCCTGGCTCAACAACCCAAGTATTATTTTGAAAGCCTCTCCAGGCCACAGAGTGTTTCCTACTCAGTCTACAGGTTAGTGAACACACCAGACTAGTTACAATACAGTATGAGTGGTAAAAAGAAAGTTTGTGTTACAGAGAATAACTCAACATACAGAGATATTGAGTATTTGATATAGGATAACTAAGTTATAATAAGCAACAAGTCAAGGTCTGCTAGGAGCAGAACAATAAAGAAGACTTGTTCTTAAGAGACAGAACTGAGAAAAACTTAAGAGTTTTTACAAACTAGCAATATTGAATTTTGTTCTTGTTTGCGAAAATGATCAATAAGAAGTTAATCAGTTGAATCTCTTCAAGGTTTTAAGGCTTCTCATATTTATAGGTCCTTTGAAATAGCCGTTGAAGAGGATACAACCGTTGATCATTTTCTGATGTTGAAGATGTATACTTGTGTAGAGTCTGAATCAGGCGTGCTTCAGAGTTTATACAAAAATGGTTCACTTTGATAATCCAAATCAAAAGAGACTTATTTGCTTAGTCATTTCGAGCTAACAGGTACACTTTTATAGATGTTGACCTTTGGCTTTTAATCTGCCATCGTTTCAACTTTTTAGGATGTGTGAGGCATCTACCTTGGACACTGTGCATCGTCCTTCAGCTCTTTGTATCCTTTCCTTTTTTGGTGAATGACGCAGATTTGAGACAAGAAAGCTCCTGTTGACTCTTTCATAGAAATGGAGAGTTGCTTTTCAGAGACATCTTTCGAGAAAGAGTGATACAGGGTATAATGCTTTATTCATACTTTTCTTTATTGTTGCTTTGATGGATGCAACAGACTTGTCTTTTAGAGACAAATTTGGTTTAACAAACTCCTCATATTTCTTCCAACATATGCACTTCAGACTTTCCTGAAATACTCGTTGAAAATTGTTAGAAAAACACATATGGATAGACTTTATTTAACTAAGAGTCTTGATGGGTGTTATTAACAAATCTCCGGGGTTCAGACTTCTTAGTCTTTAATTAAGACTTGGATCTAACATAAATACATGGTCATCTTAAATTCACATAGTTGATCCTATAAGTATATTTTAAAAATAGTCAAAAAAGTTTAAAGAATTAGTTATAAGGTTTATAAGATTTACAGTATGAACTACATATTTGATGAGGATTATGGTTACAATCTATTGTCTTAAGGGGACAGTAGTGACTTATGTGATCATGAATAGTTCTTGACGGTGGATTCAAATAATGATGATGATGCTCGCTAGGAAGCTTTGTTAAGTGTTAGTGGATTGTCGTGATATCTACTCAACTAATCAGTAAATATTAATAGTAAACATTATTACATAGAAAATTCAAAAATGAATTTTGAAATTATACTTGGTGCCCATGTATTTATTTTACTTAACATAGGTATTGTTGAGACTCCATTTTGGAAAGATGCACCCCATTATCATAATGTTAATTTAGAGCATCTAGATCAAGAAATAGAGTTTGATGATGGCATCAGTTGGGATTTTGGGGATGAGTATCTATGGGGTTACAATTTGAAAGCAAAAGTGTAAAATGCACTTAAACAATATTTCATGGAATTGCATATCAATCGTATATTGTTGTGGAGTTAAGGCTGAATAAGTTCATTATGAAATGTTCAAACGATGTGGTTGATAAAACATACAACTTTGCCTAAAAAAATCACTAAGTGGGTTATAAGTCAATATGGTGACCTATATAGTTACGTTAATGTAACTATTTCATATAATATTTTAAAATTAATAAATTACATAAAACATTTCATTACAAACTCTAAATAATCGATCCATTTAATATTAATTGAATTAAATTAAAACATAAATTAATTATAATTCTGGAACAGACCCTAAATTCACTGTAACACACTAAATGTGTTACATATAACTATTTCATAGCATTTTATTAAAAAATGCCTAACTCACTCTAAAAAATAAAAATAATAAAGTCACTAAAAATTACTATTTCATATAATATTTTAAAAGTTAAGAAATTACATAAAATAATTCAAATACAAACTCTAAATAATTAATTCATTTAGTATTAATTAAATTAAAATATACCCTAAAATATAATTATAATCCTAAAACAGACCTTGAATAACTATTTTATTGTAAAATACCAAGTGAGTTAAATATAACTATTTCATAAATTTTTACTAGAAATAAAAATTTAACCTAACTCAAACCTTAAATAATTATGTCTCTAAAACAATTACTATTTCATATAATATTTTAAAAATTAATAAATTACATAAAATAACTCATCACCCAATATAAACTTTAAATAACAACTAATTCATTTAATAACAATTGAATTAAAACATACCCTTAAATAATTATAATCCTTAGACAAATCTTAAATAACAATTTCATTGTAAAAGACTAAGTGAGTTAAAATATAACTATTTCATACTATTTTATTAAAAATATAAATTAACCTTACTCAAATCCTAAATAACTATGTCTCTAAAAAAACTACTATTTCATAAACAAATTACATCAAATAATTAATTACTTAATAAAAACCCAAAATAATTACAATTAACCAATATTTACTAATCTACCTAAAACATGAGAATTACCTAAAAAATTTAAATTTCTAAATTTCTAAAATAAACAAATTCCAACATTAACCATGACTAATTGCATCACTTAACAATTGATAAATTACCTAAACATGATACTCATATAACCAATAATGACTAAACCAAGAATGATTAAAGCATAAAAAAATAATCAAATTAAAAACCATAGAACACTCACCATATACATATTAAACTACAAATTAAATAATCATTGAATAATTAAATTCTTACCTCAAATATGTCTTTAATGAGAAAAGTGTAATGATAAGATCGCAGTGTCGTAATTGGGACCACAAAACACGAAATAAAGAATACCTTGGGGGCCTTTTGTGTCTTCACGATGGGGAAGAAGATGAAGCTCCAAGGAATGGGACAAAAATGGTTTTGAAATGAGGACAAAGGTGTCTTGCACAAACCTCATGCGACACACTTTTGATAAGCCAATCAGAGTGTGTCATCCCTGTGTCATGCAACACCACTTTTTGGTGTGTCGTTTAACACTCATGCACCACACTCAATGTGGTGTTCGAGGGCCATACACCACATCCACATGTAAACTCCCTCATGTGTCGTCCATTTTACATGTGATTTAGGTGTCATGTAGGGGTTATAAACACATAAAAAAGTGCCTTAAACATAAAACTTTTCTCAAAACAACCTTAGATATATAAATATTTTTTCTAGTAGCACTAACAATTAAAAAAAAACTTGTGTATTTTAGAGTAGCCACTTATAAGTATCTCACGCTTTATTTATAGTTTGACCTGATGAGTTCTCTATAATGATTAAACTTCTAACTTATTTTGAACGAATTAGGCCTAATAATTTTATTTTAGTCCAACTAAAATAAAACTATTATTCGGTGGGTTTACTCTATTCATGTGACTCTACATGATAAATCCTCGGTTGTATTAACAATAAACCATTTTATTGTTAATATAAAATAAGAGCAACATCTACAATGCATCATTATGTCCAAATAACCTATAAGTGACATTTTATACACTTGTTCATTTTGTCACAATATCCAAATGGGCTCAAAGATGGTCGTCATCATCATGGAGTAGACTTTACTCAAATAAATATAATATTTATTCTCCTTAACATGATCAAGCGCTTCTTTAGTCTCACTCCATCAAATGGTTCATAGATATTACTCTCGTCATATAAGAAACACAAATTTCATCTATATCACTCACGTTCCTCTATATGATTTGTTTACTGTCTAATTACAACATTTATGGTCACCTGATTACATTATATTAAAACAACAAACTCCTCATTTAGGAATTAGTGACTTCATGTCAAAAATTATATATACTATTATCATATTGAGAAATGTTTATGAAAATCATATAATGATCCACGTAACATTGTCATAATAGGTCCGTCCAGTAAAGAGTACTCACTACCCTAAAAGCTTAATGAGCTCAAATAACTAAATACAACTTCAAATAAAATCTTTGAGCCAATTAAGTTTCTTGACCATTCCTTTAAGCCTATTAGTATATTTTGAAATTGGGCCATTGTGGTGTGCATGAGGGTGACTGACTGATTGGAAGTAGATAACCAAGCAGGTGTTCATCGTCAAATGGGATATGGTATACAAGTTATATAGACTTATATAAACTAGAATAATTTTTTTATTCATGTGTGGTATATATTTTTCTTAAATTGCTTGAATTTAAGTGAAAATCTAACTGAAAGAAGTTAATTGATTACTAAAACTTTCTATGCAACCCAAGATATTACTGGTATGTTTCATGGAATTGCAATTCTATTCATATTACATGCTACCAAATCATGGGCCAGTGATACATTACAACTGAGCAATGCAGGTTTCTGTTGTCATCCTTTTGTTCTTTTCTTACTAATTTTATTTCTTCTACTTTTAACTTTCATATATGAACATAGTTGAACGTCAAAGAAATTCATGTGTCTAAAACTTACCACTAAGTGGTAGATACAATCAATCTCGTTTATTTGCCTTTTGGGAAGCTGGCCAAAGACATTGAAAAGAACTCTGATGAAGTAGCTGCTAACATTGCATTCATGCAGCTCAAGAAGATTCTTCTTAACGCTTGCTCACCGGTAATCAAACTCAATTTTCTTTCTTAACTTCTTCATTTGTAACTCTAGCATATGGATGAATGTTTTAATTCTGAATCTGCTGTAAAAATGTATCTTGCAAAATCGAAGTATGGTCAAGTATAAGTATTTTAAAAGTCGTAATTTGTTTCCATTATGCAGATTCAGTATCTTGTGTCTCTGGGGCTCTAATAGAAATTCACTAGGTTCATATAGCTACGATGCTGTAGGGAAACTTCATGAACTGTATGAGAGGCTGCTGGGAAATCAACAAGTATGAGCTATTTGATGCATTTTGCTAATGGAAGCTGCTGAAGATTTCGGGATGCATTTCTTAATTTTGAAGTTTGCATTCTAGATAAGTTTCTTAGTTTTGTTACTTTAAATAAATGGGTGTAGATCTCATATTTAGTTTTGTAACTTTTCAGTTTGGTATTTAGATTCAATCCTTAATGCTTTTATGTTTCATGCTTGTGATATAGATTTGATATTTAGATTTGGATATTTATGAATTTAGAAAAATCTTATTAGCTTGTAATTGTTAACAGTAAACAGGATTAAAAAACACAACTTTTTAAAATCAGTCGTAGAAGTACCTGAGATATAAATAAATTTTAAAATCGGTTGCGGGAAACTGATTTTAAAAACCGGATATTATTACATCTAAAATCAGATGTATACGCTTTGATGTAAAACCTTTTAAAAGAATCGATTTAAAAAAATCTTGAGAAATTGTATTTTAAAAATTTATTTCGAAATGAGAGAACTTTAATCTCATAAAATGAAGAAGACTTGGTACAAAAGTACAAAACTTATTGAGAATAGAGAAATTTGAATGGGAACACCGAAAAGCATCCCCATGAGGCTTGGCTTCAGTGTATTATAAATTTAAAATAATAATAATAAGCAAAAGGGGCAAAAGCAGAAAAGTTGACTTGAGTTTAAAGGCTGAAAGGTCTCCCAAGAGTTGACATTTTCAAGTTTCACCTTATTATTTAAATACACATTTTTAAAAGTTGATTAATTTAGTTAAAAATATTAAATTTATAATAGTTTTTTAAAATTATTTTTAAAGTGATTATCACTCATTATTAAATTTTTTTTTACTTATTCTCTTTTTATTTAGTCTCTCTTTTTACTACCCGATTATCATTAGAGAGATAAATAATCTAATTGAAATATGTCATTTATTATTAATTTGATTCCAATAAAAGTTATATATTGATAGGGGTATTTAGGTCAAAAATAATTAATGGCATTAAAATTCAAAAAAAAGGTTCTTATATTAAGGGATAATTTTTTTAAAAAAAAATCTTGTATTTAGGGATGGTATTTTTTATATTAATTATTTGATTTTCAAAATTGTGGTTTGTATTTGGATATATTATTTTAGGAAGTAATGATTTGTACTTGATTAAAATAGTTTGATAAACTTGGTTATTTCCTTGTAAAATTACTAATGTGGGTGATAGTATTTTTGTTTGCACTGTGAAAAATAAACTGTTGAAGAAAGAGGTAATTTTCACCTTTGCATACAATATTTTTCAACTATGTTGAGTTAAAACAGATTAAAGTCTATTTTAATTGAACTCCATTTCACAAACCCAGATAAATATTGGAACAAACAGAAAACAAATGAAAATTGGAACTTTTAACCATAAATGTGCTTAATGTAGTGCCGCCTGTTATCTTACAACTTTGTTATATTCATAAATATAATTTCCATTGATATTTTCTGTTAGTGCTTACTTTACTTAACCACATGGAATGTAGTAGGAATCTGTCAGAAGAAAATAGTTGAAACAATCAACTCTTGGCAAATAGCAATTGCACTGCTTTTACTTAACAGCATTTCTTATTCAAACGTGAATACTGATAACGAATATTATCAGCATGGAAGCAATAATTCAATGTGAATTGTTGTCTGTTTTTGATTTTACGTATGAACTGACTTTGAATTAGATATCCCAAAATTGACTCCCAATTATCAAGCAGCTCATATATCTCCATCTACTAAACTCCCTAACAACTAATAACATATTCTCATTCCATTCTTATTTATTCAAAAAAAATATATTTTAAAAGGTTTATTTATAAAACAAAAATTACCTATATAAAAATATTTAATATTTTTTCTGTGTTTATCTTTATTTTAAAAATATTACTAACATTAAAGTAGAATTTCAATTTAAATATAAATAAAATTAAAATGTTATCTTTTTATAAAAATTAATACATTAAAATATTTTCTTGATATATATGTTTTTATTTTAATTACTTTATAAATAGGGGTAATGGAGGGAGTATATGTAAATCAAAGGAATGTTCCTTGTCCTCAAAATTTGGTTTCTGGGTCAAGCTCAAGGTTGGGTTTTGAGAAGCTTGACAAAGTTCACCAGAAAAAAAAAAAAAGAAGCTTGACAAATCAAGATAAATTTTCACTAATTGAATGACACACTAATTTAACTATTTAATGCTACATCAGCGTCAACACCCAACACAAATTTAAAAACAAAACTTATTTTCATCGTTTTTTTTTTAACCACAAACAAAAAATAACAAACTACTCCCTCCATTTAAGATTATACATAAAAATTAAGGAAATAACAGAAGATTTTAGTTTCCATGATTATTTTTTATTGTTGGATTTCTTAATATACCTTAACTAAATTTCTCTCTTCAATTAATTTAATTGGTCATAATTATGAACTATATATGCATATTGGTTGGGCATATTAATATGAGTAAGAATATTGAAAAAAACATAATGAATGTGTCTTGAATTCTCTAAACAACTAAGAAAAATAAACATCTTTAAAATCCTAGAACGAGTAATAAAAAAATTGAAGGAGTACTATTTAAATGTTAATTGTCAACTAATAATTTCTTTTTTCAACTGTAAGTAATTAACTGACAGAAATTAATAATTGAGACTTAATTCTAATAAAAAAAATTAAGGGCTAAATTACAAACTAAATTATCCTAAGGTTGATCCTATTTTCAACGGATAATTTTAACTAATGCTATCAACCCCTAAATTAAAAAATTATAAAAAAATACATTACGAATCCAACTTTATCAGTATTTTTAATTTAGTTTTACCTTGATCTTTAATAAAAAATTGTATTCATTGAGTAGTAATTGGAAATAAAGAAGGAAATATTCCACATGAATTAGAGTTTTGTTTGAATGCTCTCATCAAATTAAGAGCTTCAATGTTTCTAATTATGTATCAACTGAATTTATGTCATATGTCGGTCAATCTAAAAATGATTTCTCAATGAAGATACAATTGAGAATGATGAACCAAGTCATAAGCCTACCTACAAGGATTAGATTTTGAAACCTGTCATGAAAAACGTGTTGAAAAGGACTAAAGGATTAAAGTCTAAAATATTTTATATGTCAAAATTTAAGTATAATAAGGTTTAATCTCATAACCCATGATAGATAGAAGAGGAGTCTTACCACGTAACTCTAACTGTATATTTTTATATCGTATTCGTAGAATATATATCCATTAATAAAATTTACTTGTAAAATAAACATTCTCATTTTTTTCATTAAGTTTAATGTTAGTTTTTATTTTTATTTTTATACTGAACGATGAAAAAAATATTTATTGAAGCCCTCAACGAGGACATAAAAAAACTCAGAAAGAAATTTAAGAGTAAGACCAAGAAAAATCATAAAATTTACATCCACACATTACATATATACAGAAATTAAAGTTCCCTTCTGGAAGAAAAAAGAACGAAAGGCTCCAGATCATTCAGTATTCAACCAATTAAAGGTTTAGCTCAGCAGCATGTTTCGTGTAATAGATTTGTGTTTTAATTTCCTGTGTTAGTCAATCACTGAACAGGACGGTTTACCAAAAGAAATTAAAGCATTCATTTGGGTTAATTTCCATTTATTTCTCTCTGCCTTGAAACATCATAACCCATATATACATACTTATAGATCCCTACATTAACTTCATCGTCATCGCGTATATTAGTTAATGGCGCAATTGTGCTTATTGTTGCCACTAATCTTTCTCTTTCTTTTCCCTCTGAGAGGGGAACCAATCTGCGACACAAATCTGTCATGTGGAGAAATCAAAATCGGGTTCCCTTTTAGTTTGAAAGAAGGGAACCAAAGTGAGCGATGCAGGTACCCAAGGTTCGAACTTTCATGCGACGAGCAAAGGCAAACGATTCTGAGCCTCCCAGGTTCAGGGGATTTGGTGGTCAAAGGTATAAACTACGAGGAACAAAGCGTTAAGGTAAACGACCCAAATGGGTGTCTCCCAAAACGTTTCTTGCAAAACTTGACATTTTCTGTTTCCCCTCCTTTTACCTTTGATGCCACCGTTTTTGACCTCACATTCCTACGTTGTCCCTCGAACGTAAACAAATCATATCCACTCCCTTTGGTTCCTTGCCTTAGTGATAACTCGTCATTGGTGATATTCTCGTGGTGGCCACTGAGTGAGTCGTCGCCTTGGCGTGAGTGTGAGGTGATATCTTCGGCTTTTGTTCCGATTCGAAATCCACACATGGGCACACCCTTCTTCTTACCTGATCTTAACAGTGATGTTGAGTTGAAGTGGAACCAACCCGCGTGTGGGGAATGTGCTGCCCGTGGAAACGTTTGTGGCTTCACTGGGGATACTACTCTTCAAGTTGGATGCTTCTCTGCTCCCAACCAAAACACACCTTTAGGTACGTATTCTACTTAGACTTTCATAACAGAACCTTTCTCGTATAAGATACATATAAATATATACATATTAAAGTTGAAACTATTTTCAATATATTATTTTTATGTCCCTTTTTGACTGTATAAAGAATACTTGAAGTTTAACTGATATTATTATCGGTATTTGATATTGGATTATTCATAATATTTTGTTATTATAGGTTTAACTTATGATGTATTTGGAAATTTGTGGTCCAACGAGTATTTTACAGAGAGTTTCATTAATAACTCGTCGTTTTGATCCTTTAGAACAACTCAATGAATTTAGTAGATTTTTTAAAAAATATTCAAATTGATTCACATTTATAAGTTATAATTGATGATAATTGATGAATGGGATGTTTGGTTTACATTTGGGAAACAGAGTTGTGTTGAAGTGAAAAATTTAAAAGTTGATATTAATTCTTTACGTCGTTCGAAACAATCAAAACTCCGTTGACTCATAGGATCAAAAAACTCATACAGATTAACGGAGGTTTTCTCCGTTCACCAAACGTGCCAAACAAAATATGAAAATAAACACCTGCTAAAGTTTACTAAAAAACTTACTTATGCTTTGATTACAACACTAACAAAATATCATGGTGGTGTTCCTTCCCTAACAAGAAATCACGTTCTTGTACGACCAGTAACAGTTTAGGCACGGCATCATGAATTAATAATGAAATAAAATGTTTTTTTCTCAGAGTCTCACTCTCACGTTAATTAGAGTTAAGGGATTTTTATACATTTCTACTTTATCTAAGTTTCCTTTTTCTATTCGTCGAAGAAAAACTCTTTTCTATCTTTCTCCCTTTCCTAAGTAATATATATATATATATTTTTATTAAACAATACAAATTCAAACTTCATAAAAACATATGAACGTAAGAATGTAAACTTTTTAAAATTAGCTATTCTTTTAGTTGTGAATTATCATAAAATCATTTTTTAAAATATTTTCAGTATCAAGTTCTCCAATCAAAAGATTACACTTAGATATTTATTCTCCAATCATCAATTATTAAGTTAGATTACTGACACTGGAACCATGCAGGTCTTTCAAGAAGTGCAAAATATGGGTTAACCATAGGAGTGGGAATACCTGGGCTCCTTTGTTTAATTGGGCTTTCATGCTTTATCTGCAGCAAGTTCAATATGTACGCACGTCGTCAACGGGCCAGGCCCATAAGTGAGATTCAAACAACCATGTTTGGTGTACAACAGCCACAACCCTCATTAATAACGGGCCTAGATGGGCCCGAAATCGAAAAATTCCCCATGACACTAATTGGTGACAGTGGACGATTACCCAATTCCAATGATAACACGTGCCCTATATGCCTATCTGAATACGAGCCCAAAGAGACTTTAAGGACCATACCCGATTGTAGCCACTATTTTCATGCACACTGCATAGATGAATGGCTCAAGATGAACCCCACATGCCCTTTGTGTAGGAATTCACCAGATTCTTCCTCTTCTTTATCTATTGCTTCCTCTTTATCATAGACAATTCAATAACCCTCATATCAGAGTGCTGGTATATTTATTGTAATACACAATTTTTTTTTCTCACCCAATGTAATAAGGATGTTATTTTAAACTGATTATAAGACTATTATCTAGGAGACACACATAGGATATAGGATTCCCACCTCAGTGTTGTCTGAGTTTGTAATATAGATAACATTTCATTATTATGTTGTTAACTATTTGCAGTTTATTAACAACAATAATATTCAATAAGTCTGTCTTATTTAGTTACGGTATAAATGTTTATTTTTCTGTGTAAAGTCAGAAGTCTAAATCTTATATATGGAAAAAAAAATTCTCATTGAGAGAGTTAGTCAATCATAAATGTTTTTCTTGAACTTATTTACTTTCAGTGAAAAAAAACATACGATAAAAAAAAAAGACTACTTGCTAGTGATATATAAATATTAAATTTGCTGGTTTTTAATGGATCCAGGAAATTTATATCGTAATATAATATATATATATATATATATATATATATATAATGTTTTTATATAGTTCAATTTAGGTTGTACTGGGTTTATTGACATCACCCAGAAATTTATGCACACCTATAGGCAATCAAGTCAAAATGAACCAAAAAAATGTTGAGCCCAACTTGTTGAAGTTGGTCCACTGATTGTAATTTTTTAAAGTTGTGCAGCACAACCCAACCCAGCCTTATAAATTAATGATTAATATTACACTTTATACTTGTTAACCAAAAACAATATATTGCACTTTATACTTTATATCTTATACAGTGCATTCCTATTCTTTAAAATCCAAATCTCCTCCAAAATGAAATATATTTGTTGTATAGACAAAATAACATGAGTATTGAAAACACCCGCAGTGGATAAGATTTAAAAATTTGACTAAGAAGGGTTAAATTTATCGGTTCAACCTGATAAGTCAATTATTTTAATAAAGTTGGATTAGATTTTTTAGATAAGTAGATTAAAATTAATTTGACCTAACTAAGAACCGACTTAATTGAACCAGATATAGGGTTTAAGGCTCATAAATTTGAGTACTTGATTAATGTCTGACTTAATTTTATATTATTTATTATTATTAGTTTATGTTTTCGTTTCACATTATCTAATCCAATGTTAAAATTATCATGCTATAAAAAAGGAATGGTTTTGTTTTGCATTTTTGTGTGGGAAATATTTAAAGCAAATTTCAATATATGATTTTGGTTTTGTATTTTTACTAAATGTCCATGTTTTGCTTTGTGATTATGTTAAGTTGTCATGATTTTGATTTTCATAGTGTTTTCTAATCGTGTGAGTAAATCCATGCTATTTGTGAATTTATTTTGTAATTCTGGAAATTTCGTTGTCTTATCTCATTGTTTTAAATGTTTGAAATGAATTTTATGATGTTTCAAGTTTTCTATATTTCTATTTTTAAAATTTTATAACAAATATCAGATATCTAATCATTTAATCTAATTTAAATCAACTTAAATTAGATTGGATTAAAATAAATTTCAATTTTTTTACATAAATCTATTTGACTTTAATTAAATAAAATTCGCCCCAACCTGGTGCCTCTTAGCTCTATTAAAAATGGAATGTTTGAACTAATAAATATAACAATGAAATCTATCATTATCACATTTTTGTCGAACAAAATGCGTTCAATCATAGAATTCATGTGTTTAAAAGATTTGACAAAATCAATTTTAAGTGACTGAAACTAAAGTTAGTTTTACGCTATTCTTAATAGCTTTTATCTCAAAATCATTATTATTCTCTTGTGTTTTTTATGAGTCAACTATTTCTCTAAATTAGGGTTTTCTATTGAACGGGTTTGGTTGAATTCCATCAGTTTTGAGTCCACTCATTACTATTTATAAAATATAAATAATAACTTATTTTCACTTAATACAATAGTCAGTTTGCTCAGGTTCAATTAATTGTAGTTTTTTATTTTTAAGTCGGGCTTTTTCGGTTGAGTTTCTTAAGAAAGTTTAATTTTTATTTTTGCCAAAAACCTTTTGCCTATAAAATAATTTTAGCAATAAATATTTTTTTCAAGCGTAATGTTTTCATCCTAAAAATCTAATTCATTAATAGGTTAATTTTTTAACATTTTGATGAGTTTGAATATTACCAAGTTAGGCAAAAACAAAAGCCTTTTAATGAAAAACCATAACTTATATTTGATTTGAGCCGCAGAAGTTAAGCCCAAGTAAAATAAAAATATTAAACCTTTAAACTTTATATTTGGTCGAGTTTGATTATAATCGGTCCTCATATTTTTTTATCGAACTTACCCATTTATAGTTAACACAAACCTTTACATTGACCTGTTCTAACTAAAGACTCATTGAAAACCAAGTCGTACCTTCCTTTTAATTCAGATTTTTTAAATTGGAATGAGCAACACTGAAATTATACACCCCAGTCCAAATTATTCAAAATATAACCTTATATACATATATGTAAAACCAAAGGGCATCACATCACTGGATCAATCCTTCCATGTTTTTTCTAGTAAAAATCAACCAATGCCTCTCTTCCTAAATAAAAATCACATCAAATTCTAAATCAACTTTATGGAAAGATATTGATACTGATAGAATTTTTGATGTGCTTCCTACCTTTATTTCTTCTCACTTTGACCTGACGCTATTGGGTTAATGGGAAAGATTATCTAAGAAAACAATAATAAGTTATAAGTATAAAATATTAATAAATAAAAATAAGATAAAAGATAAGGTAGCAATAAAATAAGTATACATAAAAAGAATAGATAAATTTAAAGTAATCAAATTATATCATAATATTTTTTTCAAAAGATTAAACTATTACAAGAGAGTTTTATGTCTGTTTAAATTGATAATTGTTGTCCTTCAATGCGTGATCCAGGGACGAGGACGAGTCTCTAGTAATTAAAACTTGTCTAATGTTACTTCAGCTAATAAATATGACTTTATTATAATAATACAAGATGTAATTATCTGCTTTAACCAAAAATGGAAAGAGAAGATGCATGGAATCAAATTCAAATTGTATAATTTATGACCCACTCACTTGTGATTCCTTGTTATCAGCATAAAATAAAGTGGTTGTTAATTGCATGATTGTTCCTAATTAATTATAGTATTTAAGTTAAAATGGCGAAAGAAACAACAAGGGGGTGTAGCTCATATGGTAGAGCGCTCGCTTCGCATGCGAGAGGCACGGGGTTCGATTCCCCGCACCTCCATTTATATTAGAATTTTTTACGGTGAATAACTATAAAGAGATTTTTTTTTGTTTATTACATCTTGATCCTAAAAGTTTGGGTTATCTTACCCAATATTTTAAGTTCCATCCTCTTAACTTATGGTTGTTCTAGTAAAATTATCTTAAAAATTCTAGATATATTATTTGATTATTTAACTTTTTAATTTTTGGATTCTAGAATTATTTTCATCGGCACACAAGAAAAAACCCGCAACCTCTTTTTGGATTTTCTATACTATAAATAAAGAGATGAAAGTGAAAGTTGTGTCCACTTTCCCATTGTTCATTTTATCGTTAAAAACTTTTTAATTTTCTTTTGCTAAACACATAAATTTAAAATATTTTTAAAATTTTATTTTTTTAGTTTGTTACTTTATTTTCAATTTATTTTTAAAATATTTTATTTTTTATAATGACTCCCAGTTTAATAAATGCTAGTTTCTAACTTTTTTCAAATCATTTTATTTTCTTCATTTTTAAAACACTTTTAATAATGGCTCATTTTCTTTAACTTTAAAATTTAAAATAAAAATATTTAATTAATTTAGTTTTAAAATTTATATTTAGAATAAATTAATTTAATTTTAAAATTTATACTTAGAATAAATTAATTTTTAAAAAATTAAAATTACAACCTTTTTCAAATAAAATATATTGAAATGAGCCGCCAACATTCCTAAAAGAATTATTTTATTTCGCCAATAATTTTAATTCGAGTCTCTAAAAATATAAATATAAATATGTTGAATTTTGAGCGATATAAAATGTGGTTTATAATATTCTTTAATATGGAATTAAGTAGCATCTAATTAATAATATTATCTTGAGAAAGTGAGTAAGGGAGTACGTGGCAAGGGTGTGTTAATTAGTTCTGTTGCACTTCCACTATTAAATGCTACTATATTTTCATTCTCCCTAGCGGTGGAATTTGGCTTTTAAGTATCACACGCTCAAATTTTATTTTTTCTTTCTCAATTCAAATTCTAAATACACAAGATATTAAAATATTTTAATCATGCTAACTACTTTTAACCAAATATTCTAATTCACTGTTAAAAAAATCAAATACTCTAATTTTTAGTTTCTAAAATGTCTTCCCCTAAAATTCACCCTTGTGCCCCTCTTTGCTTGAATTCTATGTCCCTTTTGTAACGTCCCCTAATTATTTACATTTATTTTCATACGTTTAATTAAAAATTCACAATAAATTTTTCACAAAATAATTAATTATTAATCCATCATTTATCAAAATGTTTTATATTCTATTGAAAACTTAAAAACCAAGCATGCATAACTTATTTAAGGTATAAACACCATGTACAATGCAAAAATTACAAGTTTTAGAAAATAAGGGCCTCACGCTACGCACGGGATTCTCCACGCAGCCCTAGCGCACGTCAGGCTAACGTTTAGCGTCAGAACACCAGAGACAGCACCTGATGCGGTTGTGCATCTTAGGCCATCGGACAACTTTTTAACTTACCCAATTGGCCCGTTTTAGGTCTGATTGTCACGAAACTTCACGGGCCACTTGTTTTCCCCATTCGGAACTGTTGGCGTCGTCCGTTCGCCAAAATTCCATCATATGCTCAAGTTATGCGTGGAATGCTTTAAAATCAAGTTATATGTGAAACCCATGCACCAAACTACCTAAATAAGCTCCAAATGGTTCAAGGCCTATATGCATAATTCCCAAATATCCTAGGGCACCTATCAATCCTCTATGGGGTCCCATCTTTGCCGATTCTTAATTTCACCTATTTAGCTCTTATTTCCACTTAAATCTCCTATTTCCATCATGTGTATATTATGCCACAAATCATCACAACCTTAACTAATCATTCAAGCACTTTACACACAATTCACATACATAAACAACACATTGCAAACCTGCCCATGACATTTATCAAACACATGATATTAGCCCCATGCCATATATTTACTCATGCATAACACATTACCATTCTGCATCATCATACATCACAATTCAATACTTGGGCATCACACACACATAATCATACTCATGCATCATCTCAAAGCAACTACCAAATGGCTCCATGCCATTTGGTATCGCTACGCCTAGGAATACCAATTAAAATCACACACACCACACTACAAATTAATATAACTCAATATTTCCATAAATCAATAAACGGACATGCAATTATATCTATCCTTCCAGTTTACTTATTGCCCTAACCTCATTTAGCTCTTGCCTCTGCGTTGTGCATCCACAACCTACCAACAGTCACTAAAACCACAATAAAATGGGGTGAGTAGCTAGAATTAAGCATTAATACATAAATAAACATCAAAACTAGGAAAAGTATAATCTAGCTATAAGTATCAATTATTAGTCTTTACTTTTCGCATCCTTCCTTTACTTACCATTTCAGTTATCATACTTTTATAATTACATTGGTTACCAAAATTAACACCATCATTAACATAATATAACCAATTAAATTCAAACATACATGATACATCACATAATACAAATATCATCATGAACACACATATAAGCCAAGAAGTGTAAAACACAACTAGCTCTCAAATAGATAATATGACGCCCTAGTATCCGGATACAAAAAGGATTGACCTTCAGCTGGGGATCCGACTTGACACCCCGTGAACTCGACTTGGTTCACCGATCCTGACTTGGCTCCCCCTCAACCACTAGGTCCTACTTGACCACTGGTAGTTCAACTGGGTCCGACTTGACCACGGGAGCCAAAAACGAGGGTAACATATACCGTCGGTCGTTCTCCACCACATAAATCACATAATCAATCATTTCTCATACATCTTGTGGCTCATTAATAAAAAATTATAATCATCACTAGGGTGGCCGACTTGCCAAGCCCACCAACACAATGTCACAATTTCTTAAATCATCATTTCTTACCAATTATAACATGCCACAGGGTATCTCAAGTCCTTATTTATATTCACTTTCAACAATTATTCATGATCATATTGGCATACACCTAGAACAACACCATTATTATTCATTTCAACTCATAACTCATAAAGTACTACACATGCATAGATTTTACATGTTTATGTATTAACATCCCATCAAATAATCAATCAATTCAACAGACCCCACGGCATATTTCCATGTAATCATATATCTGCATATCGCGTCATCCATATATTATATCATTATACTCATCAATTCAACATACATCATCGTTATCATGAACTTACCAACATATTCTAACAGGGATTATCTGTAACATCCTAGAAATTTAGGTAAAATTAATTAATTAGAGTAAATAAATAGAACAATTATAGGAAATAATTATTTGATGTCCTATACATGTAGAGAAATTAATTATGGACCCCTCGAGTTAATATGGCAGATACAACGACTATTGTCATCGTTTAATCGACGAACAACGTACGAGCAGACTACTGAGACGGGTCCAACGGGTCAGGAAACATTAGATAAATATTAGGAATGAATATTTATGTTCCAAAGATGAGCTAAAATTAATTTGAGCGTTCCTGAAATTTATTGTGAATTATTCGGGATTTATCGGCGTCGTTTAACGTCAGAAAATGACCGATTCGGGTAACGGGCCTCAATTGGGCCTCAAAAATTCACTAACTGAAAAATAATTATTGAGCATTAGAAAACACTCGAATAAATATTTTAAACCCAAAAATAAACTCGGAAAAATTTATAGGTAATTAATTAGACGTACGGGGGGCCCCGGGTGGCCAAAACGCTTCGTTTTCGAACCAAAATGCGACGAATTTCACCCAACCAAATGGGCTGACCATGAATACCTCAATGGGCTATTTCCCATCAGAATTTGGGCCCAAAATGATGCATTTGCCAAAAAGTTGGTCTAGGAGCCAAAAAAATTTAAATGGAGGGTACCATGGTAAATTTGCATGCAAAATTAAGTGACCCTACATCTTTCCCACTCCCATTTCACATGAAAAACAGCCTCCATTCTGCAGAAGCCAAAAACGAAAATCATCATCTCTTCTCCCTCTCCATTTTGTGACCAAGTTTGCACCATCCATAGAAGCCTTGTGAAAATTTTATGAAGGAAAAGCTTAGGTAAGTGTTATGGAACCCTAGACTCCATGTTTCTTCTTCTCTTTCCCTACTTCATTTATGTTCTTCTCCTTCCCTTCATCCATGGTAAAACATCCTAACCCTTAATATAATTATCCCAATATAATTAATTAGAATAATAAAATTAAGGGTAAAATTTTTATTTTTTTTCAGTTTATAATAATTATTTAGACAATACCCCTTGACCAATTAAGTAAACCTTTCCCATATATGCCGATATGAAAAGGTATGAAAATAATTAAAACATAGCTTGGCTAATCAAAATGAAGATTATCACAAGAATCAGCGGAAAGCGTATATTAAATTGTTAAATATAAGAAAATATGATTTTATAATAAAAGTAATAAAATCATATTAAGGTAAATAAAGAAAATGAAGAAATTAAAGAAAATGACTTCCAATTTCTGTATATGCAATATAACATACGTATGAACACATACATATATTTATATACTTTCTCAAATTTTAAACTTCAAAAAGAAGTTATACAACATCAATTCTCAAACCTTCAAACATATATAACAACATATACTATGAAGAGCCGGCCAAGGCTTTTACATACTATCACAAGATATTATGTATCAATATATACATAATACTTTAGTTTCCACTGAATGCGTTCTCATATGCCTTCACTGCGTCCTGTATCCACTGAAAAAGATAATCACAATAGGGGTGAGCATATACATGTCAAATGACAGTTATTGAATCGGATCAAGTGTCCAATTCATAACCACATATACATCAAAATCATATCACATAATCTCATCACATTTCATTCATTCACGATAATCATATACTCATGTTGTTCACAACAACATACATCAATACAATTATATGCTCAATCAAATGGATCATTATTAAGTCTTTTAATTTGTGTTGCAACACTGGATGTCAGTCATAACTCAGCTCTCAGCTGATCCGGCCATTTTACTAGTACCAAATCGTTTGCCCTCTCACATGACACAATCACTCCCAGCGACAACGGTAGTGTCACGGGCTAAACCCCGAGCCCCGCTCAAGAGGTTTGCCTTGAGTCCCACCCAAGGTCTTTTGTGGAATCCTGGAAACCACAATCAGATTTCATATTCGTTCATCACATAAGCATCTCATGCTTTATCAATATGCATCACATGCATTTATATATCATGAAAACTTCATGAATAACATTCATATCATCATCATCATAAATCACATATCAACATCATATTTCCTACTGCATCTCATGCATAGGAATAATCATAAATTCACACATATCACATATGTTCGGGATTTCTCATTGAATATAACAATATTATCCTGATTCTGTTCATAAACTATACATTTAAAATGTAACGCTCCCCCTACCTGGAATAAACAATTCCAGAAGCTCCTCGAGCTACTAAATACAATCAGCTCGTTATTCACAAGCTCTGAATCAACTCTTAGTTCTGAAATCTTCCACAGCTACCTTGAACCAAGGAATTTAGAGTTCTTTCCACTCTTAAAATTTCAAGCTGATCCAACAGTAGGTTTGATAGAAATCATTGATGGAAAAAGGCGTCAATGAAGTGAGGAAGTGCAGATATATATATATATATATATATATATATGTTAAGAGATAAGGAAGAAACAAGATAATAAAAGAAAAGAGGATAGAACAATAGAGAGGGTCCCATATTTAGAAAAATCAGAAAAGAGAATCTGCTAGACTTTAGAAGAATAGAGTGACGTGGAAGAGCCTTGATGATTGAAGTAAATATCAATTCTGATACTGTTTCGATATTTTGGCATATCTCTCCCTTATCTTAATGGATTTTAATAAATTTGGTCTTGTTGGAAAGCTAAGTCAACGAGGAATAACTTTTTAGTTGACCATATTTCCAAATTCAGACTCTAACATGGTAAAAATATTAAATTAAAAATACTCGAGAATATCTCTTTCTGAGAAGGATTCATCAGAGTCTCTTTTCGTTAATTGCTTCACTCGGAGGAATTCGCTCGGAAATGTTTCTGTTTGAAACACTCAGTCATTGCTTTTCTTTCCTCAGAAGTGACCCACTCAAAAATGTCTCACCCGGAGACACCTCATTCAGAAATATCTCACTCAGATATTTCTCTGCCCAAGTCAAAGCCTTTCTTCACCCGAAAATATTTCTCTCGGAAGTGCGTCACTCGGAAGTCTTACAACCGAAAGGATCATTCGGAGTCGAAGTTCAGTCATCTCTCAGAAATCTTTCCACTTGGGAATATCACTCGGAGTCGAAGACAATCTCGAAGACGAACCTGAGCACAAGCTCTTGGCAACTTTGAATATGGGCTCGAGCACAGACTCTAGGCAATCTTTAAGACACCTGAGCACGAATTGAATGAAGGGGTTCACCACTCAGATATTTACTTCCCCCGGGAAAGACTCACTCGGAAACGTACTCATTCGAAGTAAAGTCTTTATCTGTCCAGAAGTACTTCCCCTGGAAAAGACTCACTCGGTACGTCTCAATCGGTGCCATACCACGCGGAATCGGAAATGTCTCACTTGGTGCTATCCCACACGGAAGTGTCGCACTCGGAGACACCCCACTCGGGAAAGTTGCACTCAACTCGGAGATACCCCACTCGGGAATTCACTACTCAGAAATATCTTGGCCCGAGAAGTACTCATTCAAAATCAAAGCTTCTCTTCGCTCGGAAGTACTTCTCTTGGAAACGACTCATTCGAAAATATTTCACTCGGATTTGCCTCACTCAAAAGTGTCTTATTCGGACACAGAGTTTTTCTTCACTCGGAAGTGATTCTCTCAGTAATGCCTCACTCAAAAACATCTTAACCTTTCTTCACTCGGAAGTAGTTTTCTCGGTCATACTTCACTCGAAATCATATCCATTTCTTTACTCGGAAGGTCTTGTCTCAGACATGATTCACTCAGAAATTCTCCACTGATCTTTAATGAATTATTTTCTAAAATTCTTAATTTAGGATGTTACACATGGCAAAACCGAATCCCCTTTTCTTGTGCCTAATCATGAAGTGATGAAATTTTAGGGATTTTGGTGGCCTTAATTTCAATTTGGAGAAGCTTGCTTGATCCTTTGGTGTTAGGATTTCTCAAGTCTCCATCTCCACCACTCTTGAATTTGGAATTTAGAACCTCATTGGAGTAAGTAATGAAACTTTGTGAAGCTTAATAAATAAACATTGGACCTTGGACTAATTATAACTATGATTAGAGATCTTTGAGACCTTGGAAAGTGTAGAATTGATGACTTTAAATCTAAACTTCAAAGAGAAAATGACTTGAATTTAATGTAGCTTTGTACATGCCTAAATATAAGCTTATGAAAAAAAAATTATGGTGATTTACCACCAACTTAATTATAGAATGGTGCTTGATATAGCTTAATGTTTAATTATGTAGGCTTTGAAAATACTTGCGAAGCGGGATCATCAAACCCATCGGAATACTTCTCTTGAGGTCGGGGAGGAGTTTATTTTCTAAATGTGTGATCAACGTTGTTGATAATGTATGCATGCGTGGGTGTATGCTTGTATGTTTACCTTGGGTGTTATTGTTACTTATGTGAAATGGATATGTGTGGTATGACATTATTGGTGAATAGATAAGTGTGATGGTGCTATGCTATTGTTATGCTTCTTTGATGTATTATGGAATGATGAAGTGGTATTCCTGTGCGAATTAAAATGAGCATATGTATTATTTGCATTGCATGACATACATAGCATCCTTCATCATGAGATAATAGATCTTACGGGATCTTGAAAATAAAACCTTGCGCGGGTTTATTAAATGAGCAACTATGCGTGGTTACAATGCTTGACATGTGACATAACTAAAGGTCTTGCGGGATCTTGAAAATGAAACCTTGCGTGGGTTTATTAAATAAGCAACTATGTGTGGTTGTACTCTTGAAATAATGATGCACATTTAAGAGTATTTGATAATTGGAGATGGACACATTGCATATGCATTATGATAAGTGGCATATGCATTAGTTATGAGGGCATGACATATGAATTGAGATTTCTAAAGTGGATGCCTTGTGAGCGATTGAAATTGAGAAATGAGGTTGAAGTTGTCCCCATTATATACACGTGTGATAACGGTGTATGTTTAGTGAATCGAGATTGATTCTTGAAGTTCATGTGTTGAATTAGCCTTTGATAAACTTGACTTGTGAAATTGAGTGATGAAATTATAGTTCGCATGACACATTTATAAGTTTGGGTGCTTAATGGAAAATGTGCAAAATTACCTTGTTATGTGTATATATTATCCAATTGATTATGATTGTTCATCATTGAGAAAATATACTCACTCTCCATGTTGTACATTTTAGCCTTGTGATGTAAGTCAATGCATGAAGCTTAATCTTTTTGGGGTGACGGCAAATGTGAAGAGAGTATGGTGGTTGCCTTGGTCGACAATTTTTGGGATGATGAATTATGTTACTTTTTGCGAATTGTTGTGTATATGGCATTAATTTTGTATAGCTTGACTATTTATGTAAATGCCATAGTTTAGGATGATGGATTATAGTCATTTAAATTTTGTGGAAGCATTAGGATGTTAAAATTATCATGTGATTCTTAGTTGGATGAAGGATATTGAATTTTGAAATATTATGATGATAATTGTGTCAAGGCAATGGATTGATAAGGATTTGTTTACATAAGTATGATGCTGAATTTTACTCTAAAATTAGCGTATGGCATGTAGGATAACATGATGTGATGTTCTACCCTTCGTTAGGAGTGTATAAAGGGGGCTAGATAATGAGTAGTAGCAAATAAGGACTAGTTTGTGCACATGAATGGTCTAGACTCACAATTGGTAGCTTGAATGATTTTATTAAGGTTTCTTATACTTGTGGAATTGTTAGTCTATAAGTAAGGTTATTGGAAATGTATTCTTGAAATTGGATAATCAGAGTTCAAGTGAGTAGTATAGGACCTCTTGCATGATGTTATAGTTAGGAAATCTTAAATCACTCCGCAAAGTCTAAATAATACTTCTAAATGTTATTGGGGAGTAGATAGGGAATAAATTAAGTCCTTCACCTTCTCATATCTTCATAGATGGGAAGGATCTTTGATTAGATCTAGGGAGATGATAGTTAATTTTAGTTGTGGTGTGCCTTATCCAATGATTGATGTAAACACAAAAAATTTACCGTATTTTCTAGTATTTAGATATCAATATCACTATTAGTATTTATTGGATTTAGGGCGCCACATTATCCATCAAAACCATACTCATGATTCCCATACGCATAAAAACACATAAACACACACACATACATATATTTATATCATCCCTATCTTTATTAGCAACATCTCATTTACTCTACTCCTGCTCATTTACTTAAAACTCATTATCTTTATAGTATCATCGTAAGTTACAAATCGCACCCTTCTATTATAACTTCCTCTATATTAATCCCTTATCAAGGCTATTCATTATAATTTATAATCTCACGTTTTCCCTATAATTACACTATTACATTGATGTCGCTTATATGTGTTATCAATTGCAAATCATTATTTTCATCATTATGGGTTTCACCTATAGTCACATAGTCTTAATATTATTCTAGTATTATTTATGCATCACTACTACAATTTATCATGTTTTCCACTCACCTACCTCACTTTTATATATTCATGTATATTCAAAACCCACTTAAACTCACCTTCTATCTTATAATTTACCGCATACATACATTAATTGTATGAGTATCACAACATTATTATACCACTTAATTATTTATCAGTTTGTTAATTATTCTACCTTCTTTACTTTAATACTCTTACTTACTTCCATTTCTCATAATTTACGATTCATCATAAATTATCCAAGTTAAGTTAAAACAATTAAAGACGGCAATAATATACCTATTTCCTATACGCCACTAGCGTAATTACATTTCTATATCAATCTTAACCCAACACACCCCTTTTACCTCGATTCTGAGCTTTCCAAATCTTAAAATTGATTGTCGGGTCCTTTCAAAATCCACCAAAACTCATTTCCATTTTTTGACTCTCGTTTTCAAGTTCCACCGCATCGAACAACCTTTCGACCTTTAGTTTGAAACCTATAATCACTGAATACCAAAACCCATTAGCTTTTGCTTACACCTAACATCCTACGGACCATACCCAAGCTCCAGAAAGCCCAAAAATGTAAAGTCATAGCTCCCCATTAACATGAAATCCGCGGCTAAGGAGAAAAGAGAAGAGGGAAAGAGAAAACATACAAATCAAGGGTTCCCATTGACATACCTTGCTCCCCTAAAGCCAAAATATGATTAATTCCAAGATCTCTCCGTGAATTAACTTGAATTAGGGTCCCAAGTAGCAAGACTTGTGCGTGTTAATTCTGTCCGCGATGCTGACGCTACGCGTCACCTCTAAAATTCCACCCTAACGCTACACGTCAGGTAGGCGCTACGTGTCAGGAGAAATCCATAAATCCCCCTTTAAATTCATCTTTAAATCACATAAATGCCCTATATTCTTAATTATTATAATTTAGACTTATCGCACATTTATTATCCTTTTCTAAATATAAAAACACGCATGGTGTTACACCCTCGTACCCTATCTTATTTTTTTCTTTTATTCTTCTCTTTTATTCATTCCTATGTTATTCTTCTCTTTTATTCATTCCTATGTTATTCTTCTCTTTTATTCATTCCTATGTTATTCTTCTCATTCCATTATCTTCTTGTTTACTTCCCACTTCATCCTCTTCTTGTTTTCTCTTGTTGGTTTTGCACTAGTTCCGCGCTATTAGTATAGTCATCTTAGAAACGCCATGGTGGCCAAGCTTCAAGTCGCTCGTTTATCTTGGTGGGCTCATCTTCAATTAGGTGATCTTCCTAGAAATCCTATTTTTATTTCTTGGAGAATTACACTCAGTAAGTACCCATTAGATAAAGAATCACGTGTCACAACTTGAGGCATGGATTTAATTACTTATTACATTTTCACTTTCATGAATTTTATTTCTCTTCACAACCCATTCATTACTCAACTGTGACATGGTATCTATTTTCATGCGCTATGTGAGGTAAAATAACACCATGGACATCAAGCCGATTAATAGCCTTTCACCTTTTACTTTCTTATAGTTTATATGTACTATTAACTTTTTGCCTTTTGTGTATAATTCTTAGGCTTCTATTAGAATATACCATAACACGAAAGACCTCTCTAAAGCCTTTGTTTGATGCAAAGCTAAATGAAATCATTAAATCAATAAAGGTACGTGTGTAACCCAAACTTGACTACACCAAATGAGATATGCATTGACTATTTGTTCATTCTAGTGGTACATGGTGCTTGTTTTCTAAGACATTAAAGGCTTAGTCAGCCAGATGAAGGAAACAAATCAATAGATTTTATCTATTATCAATAAGAACAAGAATTGCTACTCTCAAGTTGTACCTAATAGACTTGTTGAACCATACAATTCACTAAGAGGTCCCCTGAAGGCTAAAGCAATGCAAATATCAGGTAGTAGTGAGAAAGGTATGTTTGAGATGTAAATCTCTATCTATCCCAATTGTTTGAACAACAATCCTGAAAAGATGACATACAAAGGTTATTAAAGGTAACCATTAAAAATTTCTTTTAACCAATGTTTTGCTTTAAATTTTAGATGAACTGATTATTAAGGAATCCCATAGGGTCGGACAGCGAACACATAAAGGATTCCTATAGCAATGTGCAAACTATGTGTTTTAAAGCATCACATATAACCAAAAAATATATTGTATTTTAGGATTATCTCTTGTAGACGTGAGATGAGTTTTTTTATCGAAGTAATCTTAGCTTCGTCCTTAGGAGTCCATGCAAGCACTTTTACCAAAAGATAAACCTTTGAATACTAGTTTTAAAATACTCAGTCCTCGTAACTGTTATAAGAATATGTATTTTTTTCTTTTTCTTAGCAACCACCTATGAATATCTCATGCTTTATATATAGGCTCGGATATGACCTGATGAGCTCTCTATAAAAATTGGGCTTTTGACTCATTCTGAATGAATTTGACCCAATAGCTTTATTTTAGTCCAACTAAAACAAAAGTTATCCTCTGATGGGCTTACTCTATGCATGTGGCCCTATGGGTAAAATATCTGGTTATATTAATAATAAACTATATTATTATTAATATAAAATAAAAACGGCATCTAGCAATGCATCATTATGTCTGGATATTATTTATCATTAAAATAACCTATAAGTGATAATTATTTTGTACATTTGTTCCTTTTTTTATGATATCCAATTAGACCTAACGCATGGTCATCCACCTTGTATAGCCCAACTTATTTAACTTGATACTTGGATAAATTTTACCTGAATAAATATCCAATATTTACTCTCCCTAGCATGAGTATGCATTTCTTTAGACTCACTCCATTAAGTGATCTATAGATATCATTCATGTCACATAGGAGAGACAAATTTCATCTACATCACTTACATCTCTCCACATACTTTGTTAATTGACTAATCATAACTTTTATAGTCATCTAGTTACAAATGACGTTTGATTGTATTAAAACAACATACTCCTCCAGATCGAAGGACTACATATACCATTATCACACTTATGTAACGATCCATGTAATGTTCTCATGGTGGGTAGGTCTGGTACACCATTACTCTTAATGTATAATGGTGTGAAGACTTGATATCTTCCATATCCACAATCCCCAAGGTCATGTCACCAATACATTCACATACCAGTCTTAATGTATTTACATGTCCCCATGTATATACTTGATGAGAGACATTTTAAGAATAATTCTCATATGACCTATTATTCAAATGATTAACAGATTTAAAATAATTTTAAAACTAAAAAGACTTATTTTACTTATAAACTCAAAAATGATACATTAAAAACATAATAGCTCGTAGTGCATACACTAACACTGATAACTCATATTTGGATCAATGTTGATTGATTTCTTAAAAACATAATTGCAATATTTCAAAGAGCTTATAGAACTTCATGAATTTTCAAGAAATTTGTTTTCTCCTTTAATTGAACAAAAAGTATTAACTTTTATACATTATATTATGACTTTCTAGATACCTTTAGTTTTTCCACAGTTAGTCTCTAATTGTATAATTCGATAAAGTTGATTTAAATATCCTTATAATTCAGTTTCATATGAATCTTTAAATATTTTTATCATATTTATGTGTTAATCCAACATAAATAACATATTTGCTTGTTTTATCGTGTTATGGTTCCTTTTATCAATGAAGCCTCACCAATTTTTTTATATATTTGAGCATATGAGCTTTATGAAGGAACACAACTATGACGATGAAGAGAATGAAAATTATTTGATTCCTTATGAATATGATGGAATAGAGTACACACTCATCGAGGTATAAAACTATCTTCTAGTGTTATCATCAACTTTGGTTGCCACTGGTTATACTCATCAGCTTTGGATGTAGCTATGGGAATTCATCAAGTTTATTATGTATATTTTTTTTGTAGTGTATGGATTCCCGCATTCCTGTAATGCCAGCGATGTGTTCAGACTTCATGGAGATAGAGCTATATGCATATGTCTTTCACCTAGCTAAAGAACCAATGTAACCAACAATCGTATAATCCTTTAAGAGTAATACATATTTGTGTTAAAAGAAAAAAGAAAAAATATTTTTCTCCATCTTATAGATGTTAGTAGTCATTGTGTTGGCCTTAAATGACATTATTGCACCCACAACTTCTTTTCATTCTCATATAGCTAAAAATAAATTACTCAATCGTGTAGAGAACTTGTTCAAGCAAGGAAAGATATTGAAAGTGCATATTGGAAACTTGTAGTAGATGATATGCTTAAGAATCTAGTGGTTCAAACTTCACACAAGAAAAGGACTACAAACTAGTCATTATCTATAAACTGCTCCATGCTTATCAGCTCTCATATGAGCAAAATCTATGGACTGTGATTTTAATTAATATTAGATTTTTCTTAGCATCAAAAGAGGTTGCAAAGACTTTGAGTCTAGTAAAGGTAAAAAGTTATTTTGTGTCAGAAAATTACCTTTGGATTTAGTGGGAAATAATGAATTGTAAAGTTAACTTTCCAATCTAGCTTAGCCTTTTATTAATTGGTCTTCTACCTCGGTTTGGTATAAGTTTCACACATGTCATTTTAGTATGTTTTTAAATGAAGTGTAACTATATACATTACCACTTCGTTAATCAAGTTATATCTTTCACCATTTCCTTTATTCTCAATTATTGAATTTTAGTTTAGTAATCTACTACTCAAATACAATACAGTACCACATAGCCTATTAAAGAACAAAATAAGGTACCAAATGAATGTAAGTGTCAATTATGATTATGTAGCATGTGATTGGAACTGTTCTTTTGAATCATGTAATGGCCTTGGCTCTACCAATGAAGCATTTAAATGTGGTTCTTTTGGTATTGCTTCTTGGTAACTTCTAGTTGTGTCATCGCAAACCATGCCTTTTAAACTCTAAAGTTACTTTTGCTTCCAAGTTCCACAATTGTCATTTGATATGTTTGAAAAGTTTAATAGAATGGCACTATGATAAGTTGCATGTTGCTTGGGTTATGGAAGCCCTTCATTAATAAAAGTACTTTAATCGTAAATATGAATGCCATTGGTGCATTAGGGATTGAGTTGATAGTAAGAGATATTATGTAATTTGTGTTCAAAGTAATCATAAAATTTCTCTCATAAAACTAATATCCCTTATGTTCTTTTGATATTTTAATTAATATGTAGTATATTTTGTTATAATTGCATGTTAAGAATGCATAACAACATGTGAATGTCAGTGGTATTATAGGTATACTAGGCAGTTTAATATGAATGTGAGGAAAAATATTCTATTGGCCTTTTGTTACTATTAAGTTATGCTTGTACAATGATATACTATTGATAAAAGCTCCCTAGAATAATTTTGGTTTATATAAGGTTAGGATTTAGGTAAATGGTTACTTGTCTATATATTGACCAATCACTTGTATTCTTTGTTTTTGTATCTTTTTTGCAGTTTTGGGCTCCAACAATTCCAATAGGTGCAGAAAGATTACCCCTTAGCATTGTTGAAGCTGAGTTGGACTTTTATTTACACAGAGTGTGGGGTAAGCCTAGTGAAGTGTGTACCTTGAGTTTATAAGTTCATTGTGGTTACAATTTCCAAATGTTACTAGAAAACCACTTCAATTTTTGTTGCCTTTTGTTTAGGTATGGTGGGAAACAATTCAACTTGTCCTTTTACAAATATGAAAATAATTTAGATGAATACAAATTAAGGCCCCATAAAAAGTTACATTATAGAAAATAAGGGGGAAGAAAGGTCCTTTAAATGTTTGGCTAGATTATGCTAAATTTTAAATTGATCAAAATTCAAATAATTTTTAACCCTTCCTAATATTCATTAAGTTATATCATACTCCCTCTGTCCCAAAATGATTGTTGCTTTAGTCTTTTTTCTATTAAAAAACTAATGTATCACTTTTCATTTGACCAATGAATAAGACTTAGGAAGTTAAAATATTATTTATTACTAATTGAACTGGTCTAGGTCAAGGTACAAGGGTCAGCCTCACGACAGTCCTTAATACTGTTAAAGTGCTTAGGTTTTACATCGGTCTATTGAAAATTCGGTATTATATCCTCTATTCCAGTGTTGAATAAAGGTTTTGGAATGATTCCTCGTATCAACAACACCAGCCTTACATGTTGGGGGCGAATGGGGATGTGACCTGTAAGGACACTTCGACGCTCAAGTCAGTGAATGTTCTACCTTTGTTACGTTGATGCATGAGTATTTATACCTGGAGGTAGTGAAATAATCTTCTTGTTCTCCAAGTTTTCCATATACTATGTTAGCACTTTTCTGATCCCTTACAGAAAGGTTGACACATGAAAGGGACATGTCCAAACGACTCTACTTACCAGTCAATCACTTTGTAGGTTACTTGTTCAACACGCTAGTGCATAGGTCAACCATGACTTTTGGTGATCAGAGACCTTGCATGTGACTCCAGAGATCTAGTGTTAGGACACCAGATATTATGGGATACCGATCCTAAGGATTGATCCTAGTCAAATTACCGTTGTGCCTAGGGACCGGTATCAAGACCGAATCACTAATAAAATAAAAAGAATTAAATAAGGGTATTTCATTTCATATTAACTCAAATAACTATACTTACTGATTTCTTAATATGTGTGAAAAAGACTAAAGTGACAATAATTTTGGAATGGAGGGAGTACTAACTAGAATGATTATTTAGGTTGATGCCTCATATTCAACCCTATCAATATATACTGATGCAAAACATGTTGCAAATAAGGCCTAGCCAATCAAAACTAAGGACTGAAGACTACTTTTCGTCTGTTTCAAATGTATAACATACAGTACATCAACTACCAACTTAAAATATTAGTCGAGTATTATTCTTTTTCTGAAATTAGAGTTTCACTTTGATAAATGGCATAATATAATGTGATAAGATAATGTGGGCTCTAGTGTTACCAAAATAATAAATGGGTCATTTGTTTTACCAAAAAATATGTAACAGTCTATTACCACATAATTATAAGCTCATACAAAAAAATAATAACAATAGACCTCTAATGTTACCAAAATAATAAGCGGACCCTATTGTAGATAAACACAAGCCAACAAAAAATAATAACAATAGACATCCTTATCTAAGCATATGGAAATGATGCTCCTTTCATGTGTTTCCAATTCTCCTCAACCTGGCTTTTAATTGTGTTTGATAAATCATTGTGAGCACCCAATGAGATCTTAATAAGTGTCTTCATGCAAAAACTTCTTTTCGCTCATCTAAAGATAAATGTAATTTAGTTAATCATAATAAATTATAGTAATATATAATATAAAAAATTGTATCCTTCACCACCGAAGCTAAAAAAGAAATTGCCTAAATCAAAATTGGGTGATAAAGATTATAAAAGAGAAATTAAAAGATTCACCCAACTACAAACCAAAGGATATTGTAGATGTCATAACGTAGAAGTATGGGCAACATTCAAAACCATTAAGGAGTGATGCATGATGCATGATGAAAACCCCCGCATGGTAAACATGTTTACGCCAATTTACATAGCCAATGGGTTTCACTACGCTATTTACTAACCTTAACCCTATTGTCTTCAAAGCTAAATAATGTTTTTGGAATCCTCAAATTGCATCTCATTGGTTTTTTTTTATTTGCTTGTTGGTGGAATTTTCATGTTGTTCTTGGATGGAATCTTCAAATTGTAACTCTATGAAACTTTTGAATGGTTCCATATTCTAAGTCGTATAAAGGGAATGATGTGTTAAATTTAGGGTTTGGCTCATTGAAGCACAGACAGTGCTCGTTAAAAGTTTCATAATGCTACCTAAGATGAAATTGAAATGGTGGAGGAGTGGGGTGCGGTGTACTGGGAAAATTGCCAAGGATGTTTTTCGGGAGCTTTGTCGAGGATGAAAAACAAGCAAGAAATGTGACAAAATAATTAATCTTGTATGAAAGTAAGCCTTGTGAAAGGATAAAAGAATGACAATACTATTAAAGAGATTGGAGCTTTTTTGAGAACAAAGAGAGAAAAAGAGACTAAATAATGTTGATTGTTTAATTTTTATTGTAAAGAATTTATTTTGACCTAACATTTAGGGTTTGGGACTAGCTTTAGGTTAATTAAATTTGTTTTATGTTAGTTTTAGGTTATTTAAATATTTTTTATATTTTAAAACAAACCACGTACTTATGGGTTTAATATATAAAGTATGTGTATGTTGTCTTAATATTAAAAAGATGATTTAACCTAATATAGTAGGTCATTACATATGGTTTACCATAGATAAAAATGAAGGAAATGTATAATATTTGTCGCGACCGGGATCGTGACGGGATGGCCGACCCTTAAAAATAAAACGGGTTTCGAAATCCTTTCGAAAAGAAAAAACAGGGAGTCGCCACCAATATTTTTTTAGGATAAAAATATCAGAAAAAACCTCTTTTAAAACACTGGTTATGAAAAATGAAATTCTAAGTTCGGGAGTCGAATTACAGGTGAGGAAGGTATTAGCACCTCACAACTGTCCGTTATAAAACGGTTACCTCAAATTGATAGCGCTTATTTCAAAATAATCTAGAAATTATTTTAACTTCTTTTATGAAAAAAAAAAAAATACAAAACAACAAAAGAAACACAAACAGAAAAAACAGACTAAATAGTGACAGTAAGAAATTTGACCAAACAGCGACAGTAAGAAAGAAGAAAACAGTAATGATAAAAGACTAAACAGTGACAGTAAGAAAACAAATAATGACAGTAGAAGGTTTAAAACAGTAACAGTAAGAGACGATAAAGCAATCACAGTAAGAAACTCGACAAAATGATAACTATAATAAAAAAAGTAAAACAGAGTGAAAGTAAAGGTTAACAGGACGTCTCATCCAAATTAACCTTAATTTATACATAAATTTAAACATTAAAATAAATAAATAAATAAAAAATAAAATTAATTAAGAAACTATTATTGTTTAATAAAAATATTAAAAGTATGAGATTAACAAGACGTCACGTCTAAATTAACCTCACTTTAAAGAAAATAACACTCTAATAAAATAAAAAAAAACATGAGATTAACAAAACGTCTCGTCTAAATTAACCTCATTCTAAGAAAATATTATTTTAATAAAATATAAAAAACACGAGATTAACAAGACGTCACGTCTAAATTAACCTCCCTGCAACAATAAAATTTAAAATATTGACTATATAAAATTAATTGAAATAATAACAGAGACAGAGAAATTTAGTAACGAAAAAATGGGCCCGACAGGAATTGATTCCCGCTCCTACGTATTCTCAAGTGTATTGAGAAATCAGGGTCACGTAGTTCTTTGGAAAATTAATTTTGAAAGAAAAATATTTAAATTATTTTTAAAATTATTAAATTGATTTTATTAATAAAAGGAAATTTATGAGAAAGGAAAAATACAAGGCGAAGTAAGATCGCACGTGCATAATCCTTCCGAAGTCTTATATCGCAAATGTAGGCAAAAGTAATTTTACACGACATTGCTTATAAGATCATGATATTTATTCTAAAAGAAACATATATTTAATTTTTATTTATTTTTTTTTATTGAATTGACTGAAAGATATTTATTTTTATCCTTAAAAAGATATTTAGATTTTTAATATTTTTCATTTTTTAATCTTTGACATAAAGAGGACACTTACTATTAAAATAATTTTTAGATTTTATTATAATAAACTATTGGTTTTTTTTTCAAAATTCTTTTTTTTAAATAATAATAAACAATGACAAGAGGAAAAGGTATTTATTTATTATCGGGTAACTTTTATTAATAATAACATAATTTAAAAGCATTTTAAAGGAAAAAAAAAGTTAAAACAAACTACCAAAGCAAATTGGGCTTTGGAGCCCACTATCCTAAAAAAGAAAAGAAAAGAATGGTAATAGCATTGGGCCTCATCAGCTGAGGCCCAAAAACAATAAAAACCTAAAACTAAGACAAAGAAAGAGGAAAGAAGTAAAAGGAAGAGAAGAGAAGGGGGCGGCGGCAGAGAAGAGAAGAGAGAGGGGGAGAGGAAGAGGAAACCGGGTTCTGGGCGGCGGAGAGCGTCGGCGTTGATGGAGGAGGAGCTGTCGGTGAGGGTGGGTGACGGAGAAGGAGAGGGAGGAGAAAGAGAGAAATCGGAGGGAAAGAGGGGGAAGGAAACCGAGAGGGAGAGGGATAAGAGGGACGCCAGAGAAGGAGGGGGAGTCCGAGAGAGAGAGATCGAGAGGGAGCGGATCTGAGAGGGAGAGAGATGTTCACCGAGAAGGAGAGAATGACGGAGACCGAGAGACCGAGAGAGCGAGAGAGTGACGGAGAAGAAGAGATTGAGGGAAAGTGGCGCCGGCGGAGGGAGAGGGAACGACGTCGGTGGAGGGTTCTGGCTTGGGCAGAGGCGTTCACACAGGGAGGATGCCGGCTCGAGGTTGAGACTGTCCCGGTTCTGTTCGCAGGGGGTGGTCGGTGACGTCGGAGGCAGTAACCGGTGACAGCTTCCTTCCTTACCACTGATGCTATTTTTGCTGTTTGGAATGCTTTGTTTTGCTATTTTTTATTTGTTTGTATAGGTTGCTGTTGGGAAGTGATGAGGTGAGAGAGATGAAGCTTGGTAGTGGTATTGGGTCTGTTTTAGAGGATGAAGAAGGTCCAGTGGAGTCCGTTGGTGAAGGAGATGAAGTGGATGAAGATGAAGATGGTGTTGGGGACAAACTCCGGATTCCGAACGGAATTTCCGGAGTGGGGAAAGGGATATTATTATTTATTATTATTTTTATTAAAAAAAATAAAATATGAAATATGGTGTTTACAGCTGCCCCTCTTTACTTTCTATTCATGAAAATATGAATGATTCATTCATAAATATGAATGATTCGTTCATATCGTGAAAAGGAAGTAAAGATATGAACACCATATTGACACTAACAACCTCGAAGAGGTAACAATTTTGACAAACAAAAGACTCAAATAATACCAGCTTTGACAATAAGAAAGGCTTAAAAGTACCAACTTTGGTAATGATGACTTAAGAAAAAGAGCCAACTTCGGCAAATAGAAAGCTTAAGAGGAGTGATGAAAACTTGAAGAGGTGTCAACTTTGGGAATAAGAAAACCTTAAAATGTATTATGGAAACAAACGATCTTTGAACAAATGATAGGAATGGGTACCTGAAGCTTTTTGAACAAATGATGAGGGAGTGGGTTCCTGGGGGGCCTTTGATAGAAAACAAATGATTTGGGAGGAATGCCCCTGGTTTAAAAGGAGATATGAGATAGCCTATGAGTAGATTCCTGAAGCTTTTGGACAGAAAACAAATGACTTGGGATGGTGCCCCTGGCTCATATTAAAAAATGAGATAGCTTAGGAGTGGGTTCCTGAAGCTTTTTGACAGAAAACAAAAGACTTGGTGGAATGCGCCTGGTTTAAAAGAGATATGAGATAGCCTAGGCATGAGTCCATGAGGCTTTAGCTGGGAAATAAAAGACTTGGGGCGATACCCCTAGTTCAACAGGAAAAGAAAGGATGGGGGTGCTGCCCCTTGGTTGACAGAAATAAAAGGTGCCTTGTTTGGTGGTTGGAAAGTAAAGGGTGCCTGCATAGGCGAATGGAAAGTAAAGGGTGCCTGAATAGGCGATTGGAAAGTAAAGGGTGCCTGAATAGGCGATTGGAAAGTAAAGGGCCTAAATAGTCGAATGGAAAGTAAAGGTTGCCTGAATAGGCGACTGGAAAGTAAAGGGCCTGAATAGGCGACTGGAAAGTAAAGGGCCTGAATAGGCGATTGGAAAGTAAAGGGCCTGAATAGGCGACTGGAAGGTAAAGGGCCTGAATAGGCGACTGGAAAGTAAAGGGCCTGAATAGGCGACTGGAAAGTAAAGGGCCTGAATAGGCAATTGGAAAGTAAAGGGCCTGAATAGGCGAATGGAAAGTAAAGGGCCTGAATAGGCGATTAGGAAGTAAAGGGCCTGAATAGGCGACTGGAAAGTAAAGGGCCTGAATAGGCGACTGGAAAGTAAAGGGCCTGAATAGGCGACTGGAAGGTAAAGGGCCTGAATAAGCGACTGGAAAGTAAAGGGCCTGAATAGGCGACTGGAAAGTAAAGGGCCTGAATAGGCGACTGGAAAGTAAAGGGCCTGAATAGGCGAATGGAAAGTAAAGGGCCTGAATAGGCGAATGGAAAGTAAAGGGCCTGAATAAGCGACTGGAAAGTAAAGGGCCTGAATAGGCGATTGGAAAGTAAAGGGCCTGAATAGGCGACTGGAAAGTAACGGGCCTGAATAGGCGACTGGAAAGTAAAGGGCCTGAATAGGCGACTGGAAAGTAAAGGGCCTGAATAGGCGACTGGAAAGTAAAGGGCCTGAATAGGCGACTGGAAAGTAAAGGGCCTGAATAGGCGATTGGAAAGTAAAGGGCCTGAATAGGCGATTGGAAAGTAAAGGGCCTGAATAGGCGACTGGAAAGTAAAGGGCCTGAATAGGCGATTGGAAAGTAAAGGGCCTGAATAGGCGATTGGAAAGTAAAGGGCCTGAATAGGCGACTGGAAAGTAAAGGGCCTGAATAGGCGACTGGAAAGTAAAGGGCCTGAATAGGCGAATGGAAAGTAAAGGGTGCCTGAATAGGCGATTAGAAAGTAAAGGGTGCCTGAATAGGCGATTGGAAAGTAAAGGGCCTGAATAGGCGAATGGAAAGTAAAGGATGCCTGAATAGGCGACTGAAAGGAAAGGGTACCTGAATAGGCGAACGGAAGGGAAAGGGTGCCTGAATAGGCGAACGGAAGGGAAAGTGTACCTGAATAGGCGAACACAAAGTAAAGGGTGAGGATGTTGCCTCTCAGTTGACTGGAAGGTAAAGACCTAGGAGAGATGTACCAGTTTAACATGATTTGAAAGAATCACGGGGATCTGCCCCTTGACTGAGAGAGTGGATCTGGGGCGATGATTGAAAGAACCCTGGGGTACCGCTTCTTGGTTGAGAGAGTAGGTCTGGGGTGATGCCCCAATTAGGAAGATTGAAGGGATTTCAGGGAACCGCTCCTTGACTGGAAGGAAGAATCTGGAGTCCACTAGGGATGTATAGTGGGCTTACTGAAGGAAAGAAATCTGGGGATGATCCAGTTCAAGCTGTCTTGGATGATTCGGGGAACTGCTCCTTGATTGGGAGAGAAAAGAAACGGGGAAAATCTGGCTGAAAGAGCTAAAGATATTGCCACTCGAACGGAGGAAGGATTTGGGGCGATACCCCAATTTTGGAAAGATTGGAAGATTTAGTGTAGTTCCACTGGGGAAGGATTTGGTGATTCGGAGTACTGCCCTTTAATCGAGAATGGAAAATCTAGAGTCCAACAGGGGAAAAGAACTTGAGAGGTTTTGGCGACCGATTCCACTGGGGAAGAGAAATTGACAGATACCGACTTTAACAGTTGAGGATGAGACTTTGAAGGATTGCCAACCTTGGCAATTATGGATGAGATTTTGAGGATTGCCATCTTTGGCGATTAAGGAGGAGATTTCAAGGAATTGCTAATTTTAGCAATTATGGAGGAAACTTTGAAAGTGCCAGCTTTGGCGATGGAGGAAGAAACCTTGAAAGGTGCCAGCTTTGGCGACTAGGGAAGAGAACTTGAGAAGTGTCAGCTTTGGCGGTTGGTTCCACTGGGGAAGAGAAATTGACAGATACCGACTTTAACAGTTGAGGATGAGACTTTGAAGGATTGCCAACCTTGGCAATTATGGATGAGATTTTGAGGATTGCCATCTTTGGCGATTAAGGAGGAGATTTCAAGGAATTGCTAATTTTAGCAATTATGGAGGAAACTTTGAAAGTGCCAGCTTTGGCGATGGAGGAAGAAACCTTGAAAGGTGCCAGCTTTGGCGACTGGGGAAGAGAACTTGAGAAGTGTCAGCTTTGGCGGTTGGTTCCACTGGGGAAAAGAACTTGAGAAGTGCCAGCTTTGGCGATTATAGTTTCACTGGGGAGGAATTGAATGGGATGATGAGACTCCACATGACTGCTTATTATAACAACCTGCAGAAAAGGGATAAGTATAACAATGACAAAGTAAATAGAAATCTGAGGAGACTCCCCATGGAACCATGATCTCTTGAGGTGACTCATGACCGAACAGAACGAATGAAGTAACTCTAACTTCAAAGTGCGCGTCTGGGCTCAAGTCTTCATAATGATCACCTGAGGTGAGATCGAGCAATAGGAGCATCTTGCCCCCCACAACTTTAAATAATTATATTTTTTATTTTATTTGATAAAGGAAAACACATGTCTTATCATATTCATGAAATTCACAATATAAACACGTATCGAAAAAGGGTGAAATTTATTTACGAGTTGAGTAAGTACATGGAGAGGGAAGTAGGGGAAACAAAAAAAAGTCTAATACACAGGTTGATAATAGATGAAAAAGGGAAAGCTTGCTGATCTTTTGGTGAACCTCTGAGGATAACGCGCATCTTAAACCCCATATCATGACTTCAAGCTCACCCTTCTACTCAGCTTCTAAGAAAACGATTCAGTCATGATTTTTGTGCCCCAGTTTGGACTCGCACCTTTTGCATGGGAAGTCTCAGTCATACTGTCAGGATTTTGACCCTAATTTTTGCCTGAGCCGCCTTTTTAGGTTTTCGACTCACCGGGTCGCTCTAACTTTTGCCTAGGCCGCCTTTTCAGGTTTTCAGCCTAGCGAGCATCTTTTTTACTTTTTCTTTTTCTTTTCTTTTTGTTTTGATATTCTTTTTCTAGGAAAAGTATTTCTTGACCGCATCCGCATTTATGGGCATTGGTAAGTCCTTACCGTCCATGGTCGTGAGTATCAAGGCTCCCCCAGAAAAGGCTTTCTTCACAACGTACGGACCTTCATAGTTAGGTGTCCATTTGCCCCGGTTGTCTTTTCGGATTGGCAAAATTTTCTTGAGGACTAAGTCTCCTTCCTGAAATTGTCGAGGTCGTACTTTCTTTTCAAACGCTCGTTTCATACGCCTCTGATACAACTGACCATGGCAGAGGGCATTCAGTCTCTTCCCATCTATCAGGTTCAATTGGTCATATCGAGCTTGGACCCATTCAGCCTCTTCTAGTTTAGCCTCCATTATCACCCTAAGGGATGGAATCTCTACCTCAAAAGGTACAACTGCTTCCATACCGTACACCAGAGAAAAAGGGGTTGCCCCTGTTGAAGTTCGAACCGAGGTGCGATATCCGTGTAGAGCAAAAGGGAGCATGTCGCTCCAATCTTTGTAAGTTACGACCATCTTCTGTATGATCTTCTTAATGTTCTTGTTGGCCGCCTCAACTGCCCCATTCATCTTCGGTCGATAAGGAGAGGAATTGTGATGACGAATCTTAAAGCTTTCACACAATTCTTTCATCATCTTGTTGTTTAAATTCGTGCCATTGTCAGTAATGATCTGATTTGGCAAACCATACCGACATATCAATTCTCGCTTGACAAATTTGACCACAACATTCCTTGTCACATTGGCGTATGAAGCTGCCTCCACCCACTTGGTGAAATAATCAATGGCAACTAAGATGAAACGATGACCGTTTGAGGCTTTTGGTTCAATGGGTCCAATAACATCCATGCCCCACATTGAGAAGGGCCATGGCGCCGATAAGACATTCAGAGATGATGGGGGTGCATGAAGATGGTCAGCGTATATTTGACACTTGTGACATTTTCGAACATAACTGAAACAGTCAGCTTCCATGGTTATCCAATAGTATCCAGCCCTCAAGATCTTTCTCGCCATGGCATGTCCATTGGTATGAGTTCCAAAGGATCCTTCATGAATATCTGCCATGATCTTGCTTGCTTCAACAGTATCGACACAACGAAGGAGGATAAAGTCATGATTTCTCTTGTAAAGCACATCACCATTCAAGAAGAAACCTATTGCAAGTCGTCTCAAGGTCTTTTTGTCATTCTCTGTGGCACCTTCAGGGTACTCTTGACTCTGGATATATCTCTTGATATCATAGTACCATGGTTTTCCATCTGACTCTTCTTCTATTACTTGGCAGTACGCGGGCTTGTTGTGTCTTTCTATCTCAATAAGGGGCCTATCACAGTCATTGCTCAATTTAAACATCGATGCAAGGGTGGCCAAAGCGTCAGCCATTTGATTGTCATCTCGGGAGACATGGTAAAAAGAGATATCATCAAATTCCCTGATTAGCTCCTTGATATGAGCTTGATAAGGGACTAGCTTGCTGTCTCTAGTCTCCCATTCCCCTTTTAGTTGGTGAATGACCAAGGCGGAATCCCCATAGACTTCTAACTTCTTCACTTTTGCATCTAATGCCGCTTGGATCCCCAGAGAGCATGCCTCATATTCGGCAATATTATTAGTACAGTCAAAACAAAGTCTGGCACATACAGGGATGAATTCTTTATCTGGTGAAATTAGAACGGCCCCAATCCCATGCCCCAGTGCATTAGAAGCTCCATCAAATCTTAAAATCCATTTGTCTTTTGGGGTGTCTTCTTCATTAAACAATGCCAAGATATCCTCATCCGGGAACTCAAAGTGCATGGGTTGGTAGTCATTTACAGGTTGATGGGCTAAGTAGTCTGCCAAAGCGCTCCCTTTTATGGCTTTCTGAGTGACATAGATTATGTCATATTCAGTTAATAGAACCTGCCATCGAGCGATTCTTCCTGTTAAGGCGGGTTTTTCAAAGATATACTTGACAGGATCCAATTTGGAAACAAGCCAAGTAGTGTGACTTAACATATATTGCCTTAAACGTCGGGCTGCCCATGCTAATGCACAACAAGTTCTCTCTAAAGCGGAATACCTCATTTCACAGTCAGTGAACTTTTTGCTCAAATAGTAAATGGCATGTTCTTTCTTTCCAGTCTCATCATGTTGCCCCAATACACAACCCATAGATTCATCCAACACTGTCAGATACAAGATCAGTGGCCTTCCAGGAGTCGGCGGTACCAAGATTGGTGGTTCCCGTAAATATTGCTTTATCTTCTCAAAAGCCATTTGACAATCTTCATTCCATTGCGTCGGTTGGTTCTTACGGAGTAACTTGAAGATCGGCTCACAAGTTGCTGTCAGTTGTGAGATAAACCGAGCAATGTAGTTCAACCTTCCTAAGAATCCTCTGACTTCTTTTTCTGTACAGGGAGAAGGCATTTCGAGAATCGCTTTGACCTTGTCAGGATCTACTTCTATTCCTCTCTTGCTTACAATGAACCCTAACAGTTTGCCTGATATTGCGCCAAAGGTACACTTGGCCGGATTCAACCTGAGCTTATACTTCCTTAACCTTTCAAAAAGCTTTCTCAGATCAACAATATGCTCTTCATCAGTTTTAGATTTAGCAATGATATCATCCACATAAACCTCTATCTCTTTATGCATCATGTCATGGAAAAGAGTCACCATTGCCCTTTGGTAGGTTGCCCCAGCGTTTTTCAAACCGAAGGACATCACTTTGTAACAAAAGGTGCCCCACAAAGTGATAAATGTGGTCTTCTCCATGTCTTCGGGTGCCATCTTAATCTGGTTATACCCGGAGAAACCATCCATGAACGAGAAGATTGTATGTTGGGCTGTGTTATCAACCAAGACATCAATCTGTGGAAGAGGAAAATCGTCTTTGGGACTAGCCCTGTTTAGGTCCCTATAGTCTACGCACATTCGTACCTTTCCATCTTTCTTTGGGACAGGGACGATATTTGCTACCCATTGAGGATACTTTGCCACTGCTAAGAATCCGGCATCAAACTGCTTTTTAACTTCTTCTTTGATTTTCAAGAGCATTTCGGGCTTCATTCGGCGTAATTTTTGCTTTATCGGGGGACAGTCTGGCTTCAGTGGTAATTTATGCTCAACAATGCTAGTATCAAGACCGGGCATGTCTTGGTAAGACCAAGCGAAGATGTCACGGAACTCTATTAATAGCTTAATTAGTTCACGTCTCCGCTCCTTACTCAAGGAGGTACCAATCTTGACTTCCTTCTTATCCTCCTCATTCCCCAAATTAATAATCTCAACTATCTCCAAATAAGGCTGAATTTCTCTGTCTTCTTGTTCCAATAACCTTGTTAAATCAGGTGAAGGATCACAAACTTCCTCATATTCCTCATCAGCATAGTCAACCGGGTGGTCAAAGTCACAAAATGGGATTGCAAGCTCATTATTCTCAAGAGGATCATCTTTAGATCTGCGTTTATTCAGGTTATTATGGTGAATAATAAAAAATAAGTAAAGGATAAGGGAATCAATGCAAATATAGGGAAAGCAAGAAGGACTGGAATTCAATACATATTTATTGTGAAAACTGAAAATGATAAAAACATGTGTTTGCCCTTATTACAGAAAAATACCCCAAAGCCTTAGGCATAGCAATGAGGCCAACAAGTCATTAAAGTTTTGTCAATTACTTTGATAGAACATTTAAAGTTGTGGGCAGCTCGATGGCTTCCCAGTTACAAAGATCTCTGTCTGGTGAGCAAGGGATCACAAAGCTTCCATCTTCATAGGAATCATCTTTAATAGCAGCTATTTGATCAGGGGGTACTAGACCAGCACTTCGGAAGCTCTGGTAGAGGTCACATAGGGGGACTCTAGCAATGCGGGGTTCTCGACCCTCTAAACGGGCAATCCTCCTCTCTTTCTTTTCTTCTACTACTCTTCTTTTGTCAGCTGCTGAAGGTTGGTATCCCAAACCATACCTGTCTTTATTTTCTGGAAGATGCACCAGTTCCATTCTTCCTTTTAAGCCATGCCCCAAGCCTTTTCCAGGTTGATATCCCCTTTGTAACATCATTTTGGCCATCATCAGGGATGCATTTGGCATATGGGCCTTTATTTCTACACTTCTTTCTCCAACATACGTGGTATTTGCAATCTCCAAAGTTTGAAAGGAAGTTTCAAGTGCCTCTTCTGCAGCTTCGATGTAGGGGGTAGATAAGGGTTTACTGACCAGAAAATCTTCTTCACCAGAAACGATAATTAGTTTATTATCAATAATAAACTTTAGTTTTTGGTGCAAAGTAGAGGGAACCACTCCAGCTAAGTGGATCCAGGGCCGACCCAACAAGCAGCTATAGGCAGGCATAATATCCATCACTTGGAAGAGAACCTGGAAAGTACATGGCCCTACTTGAATTGGAAACTCAATTTCACCTATCACCTCCCTTCTAGTGCCATCGAATGCTCTCACCACCATAGAACTTGGTTTCATATAGGTTCCATCAAAAGGGAGCTTGGCCAATGTAGATTTTGGCATGACATTTAATGATGACCCATTGTCGACAAGCACCTTCGCCAATATGTGATCTCAACACTTAACTGAGATGTGGAGGGCTTTATTATGCCCCATTCCCTCCACAGGTATCTCATCATCTGTAAATGATAGATAATTGTCAGCAGCGATGTGCCCCACTATTCCTTGAAATTTATCAATGGTGATGTCGTGAGTTACATGAGCCTCATTAAGCACTTTCATTAAAATTTTTCGGTGGGGCTCAGAATTCAGCAAAAGTGATAAAAGGGAAATCTTTGCAGGGGTATTGTTCAACTGGTCTATCACTTGGTACTCACTCTGGCGAATAAATTTCAAAAACTCTTGAGCTTCTTCATCAGTCACAGCTCTTTTGATTTCTCCATCAATATCCCCTTTGACCAACTTGGCCTTTCCACTACTACCAGCTCCACTCACTGGACTTGGTTCCTTCCTTAATTCCGGTGGAGAGTAAACTCGACCACTCCGGGTCACTCCTCCTATCCCTGATATGTTTGACAAAAATGGGTCATTCATTTTTGAGCTTTCAACTATTACCTCCACATTATATTTCCACGGAACAGCGTGAGAATCTTTGAATGCAAAAGGAGCGGGTGTCTGGATTGTGACAGGATGATGCGTAGGGCTTATAGTCATTGAGGGGTTCTTGGTGTAGTAAATTACCAGTGGTTTAGGAACTGACATTCCTGTTTCCCCATGAACCATGTTCACATCACTGTCATGACGCCTATAGACTTGGAAGACATGACTATCCATGAGTCCCTGGAGTACTTTACAAAAATTTCGGTGGCTAATAGTCTGCTCCTTATCATTTTCATAGTCCCAAGGTTTTCTTATTAAACCTCTCCTGAATAATTGGGCATGAATCTCCTTCAATGGTGTCTTGACATCAGAGACATTCATCACATGCTCCTCATCTACTTCCACAGCATTAATCTCAGGACCTTGATGGTTGGGCAAGGGATTTGTGGTCACATTTGGCATTCCTTCCTTAAAATTTAACCAATTGGCTTTGATTAAATCTCGCACTCTATATTTCAAGGCCATACAATTTTCTGTGGAGTGCCCGGGTGCCCCGGCATGATAATCACATCGGGCATTTGGATCATACCCCCTAGGGTAAGGAGGTTCCAATGGTTTTGCAGGACAAGGGACCGCAAGGGAATATCGAATAAGGTGAGGTAGAAGTTCAGTGTATGTCATAGGAATTGGGTCAAATTGGACCGATGTTCGTTCATTATTTGGTCTTCTTTGGTTTTGGTTGGGATTAGGTGGTTGAGGCCACTGTTGCAAAGGATTGTACTGGGTTGGCTGTGGATTCGGTGCCCTGATGATGGGTGGACGGATGTGGGATTGTGGTGATGCGGGATAAGGGATCTGGTTATGGGTAGCGGCTGCCATATGTGGGTATGGAGCATGAGGAAAGTGATTGGTATGTTGAAAAGTGGTAGGGCCAAATGGTCTGGATTGAGCTCTCCTTTGGTCATAAGAGACGGAATTGGTTTCCCCATCTCTCTTTCTCCCCTCACCTAGTGCTGATCTTTTTGCAGCGGGTGTCCCAAATGGGCTTTTGGAAATCTTCCCTGTCCTTAGACCACTCTCTATTCTTTCTCCAATAATTACAATATCAGAGAAATTGGATGAAACACTACCGATCATCTTATCATAGAAAGGTGATTGGAGTGTGTCAATAAACATGGTCACTACCTCACTTTCAGAGAGTGGAGGATCTACTTGTGCGGCTATCTCACGCCAGCGTTGTGCATACTCCTTGAATGTCTCATTATCCTTCTTTGACATGTTTTGGAGTTGAATCCTATCAGGCGCCATGTCTAAGTTATACTTGTACTGCTTCAAAAAGGCATCCGCCAAGTCTTTCCAACAGCGAATACGAGTTCGCTCCAAATGAGTGTACCAAGTGAGCGCAGCCCCAACTAGGCTGTCTTGAAAGCAATGTATCAGCAACTTGTCATCGGAGGCATGGGAAGCCATCTTTCGGCAATACATTGTAAGATGATTTCGAGGGCAAGTCATCCCTCGGTATTTGTCAAAATCTGGCATTTTGAACTTTGGTGGAATAATGACATCTGGGACTAAGCAGAGTTCAGAAGCATTTGTTAAGCCAAGTCCTTCCACACCTTCCACAATCCGCAATCTCTCCTCCAGGATCTCTATCTTCCCTTTTTGCTGGGACTCTGTGGTTGTGCCATGATCAATAACCGGATTTATCGTTTGAGTCGCATCTCGCGGGTTGGCAGTGTAAGAATTCATGTACCCATACGGGTAACCGTAATATGGGTAAAAAGGCATTGTCGAATGAGCTTGGTTCATCAGGTTAGTATTTTGCGCCGGTCCCTGTGATTGGGCTGTTGCTTGGGTGATGGGGATTAGCTGAGCTGCTTGGGCGGTTTGAGTTTGGGTGGTTTGAGCTGGGGTTATTTGAGTTTGGGTGGTTTGAGCTTGGGTGGTTTGAGCTTGGGTGGTTTGAGGACCTAGGGTTTGGTTGATTGGCGGAATGGTTGTCTGGGTAGGGTTTGGAACTTGGGGGTTTGTCCACTGTAGGGTATTGCCATCTTGGGAATTGATTAATAGAGGAGGGAAATACCCTGGAGGTAAGCCGTATGGTGGAAAGGGTACAGGGTTACCGTCTGAGCCAATGAAAATGTGTGGTGGCGTATAACCATGTGGCAAGTCATGAGGCCTGGTGTGGGAATCAGCAGGTTGATTGGGACTCCCAACATTAATAGTGAGGGGAACTGCCGTGGGATTTATAGCCTGGCCCGACGTTGGACCAAAACCAGGGGGATATGGTGGAGTAGGTGTTTGTTCCTCATTTCCCGCAGAAGGGCCCCCTTCAGTGATCCTCCTTTCCAAGAGCTTCGTTAGTTCTGCAATTTGTTCCCTTAGCTGATTATTCTCATTCTTGAGGTTCTCATTCATTTGTTCTGTTTCAGCCATGAGCTTCCTCTGTAGTCGGGTTCCGTAAGGGTGCGTCCCCGTGCTGCCTTTAGAAAGGAATACAAAATTTAGAAAAATAAGCAAACAATAAAATCAAGTAAAATGAGATTATGCGGGAAGCGATATCGGAACTTGACGAATCCTTCGACCGTTCCTCAGAACGTCACGTTCAAAAGTACTAAGTAAAGCATTAAATGGAAATTAACATGAGATAGTTGTGAAGACAAAGGAATCCATCATCTCGAAAAAGTACATTACTGCCATAAAGTGCTGGGTTACAAAGCAGGAAAATAAATCAGTCATTCCTAGCTCGGGCAATCATTTCCCTCATTTTACAAATTCGTCCTCTGCAGTAATCTAAGAACGTTGCAATTTCTCTAGGAGTATTGATAGGGTTGGCAATTCCTTCAGCTTGTTTGAGTAAAAATGGGAGGTCTTCTAGAGCCCCGTTAGCCAGGTATGCCAGTTTAGCGAAACGATCCATCCACAAGTGAACAGTTTCATCTTGTTCAGCTTCCAAGAGGCGTATGGTCTCTTGACAATCTTGTTCAATGTTCATGGCGCGTTGTCGCTCCCCATTTATCTCTTGCTCGCAAGCCTCTATTACTTCACTAAGCTGTTGTTCCAATTTGTGGACTTGAGACTGAAGAAGTTCCTTTTGCACCATGACAGTCCGCTCATTTTCTTTGGATTGTGCCAACATATCCTTCAGAAGATGTTTCTCAGCCAAGATGGTATCACTTTGTTTGCTCTTCATTTTTAGCTGAGAATTGGCCGCTTGAAGACATTGGTCTTGTTTTATCATGTAGTCTTCATCAATCTTTCGTTTTTTTCCAATCTCTTCAATGGTTTGCTTGTTCTCTAAGTTCTCCCTTTTCTGAAAGGTGTATTCTTGTTGACATTTCAGCAAGTCTTCTTCTAACTTCTTGTTCCTGGCAGTCAGTTCCTCTATTTTGGTCTTTAGTGCCTTGGTTGCTTTATCTTCCACAACAAGTGATGGAGCAGGAGTATTTTCTAGGATATAAGAGGGACTTCTGAAGGGTAATTTAACAATAGAGACCCTATTCAGGATCCATTCATGATATTCTTCTCTGACAGCATGGCTCCGGGCCCCTAATTCTTTTCCTTTTCGGTAGACTTTCTTCCATGCATTCGCTATATCCCGAATGACAGAGACATAGCTTCCCTTCGAGTAATACAAGATGAAAGGAGTGAGAGACTCTTCATCAGGTGGTCCAAGCAAAGGATAAGCTAGCTGACGCTTGGCTATGATGGGATTATAGTTGATACATCCTTGCGTACCAATAAGGGGAACATTTGGGTAATCTCCACAGTGATGAATGATGGATTCAACTTCTAACCATTGGGGATACCATCTAACTTTCTCCGCTGTGAGCCCTACCAGGTGATTGGCCCACTCACGCCTACTTTTCACTGCTAGTTGGCATAGTTTTAGATCAGAAACCGGACATTCCGCCTTACAGACTTGGTTAAAAACATGAGATGTGAGCCATACATACAAAGCAGGTAAACAACAAATAACCCTCCTTCCACCTTGTGTGTGGCAGAAATCCATAGTGCAGTACACATTTGCCAATACAGCTGTGACAGGATTCTCAAGCCTGTGCTTGCGAGCTAGGAATACAGCGATAGCATCATAATCCACATAGTTGTCAATGTTGGGGAACAAGACAACACCATAGATGGCAATAGCTAGAGTATCCATGAAGGCTTCCCAATCTTCCTTTTCTGCCAGGACCTGCATATGTTTCTCGAGAAATTCCCGAGTGAATCCAGGGATCTGATTTCTATTCAGTTGTACACTCCTTAAAGTTTCGGGATGGATCTTCAGAACACGGGCGATGGAAGTAACAGTTGCATGATGATCAAGATGACGGTAAGGTATCTGTCCTTCCAAAGGCATCCCCAAGATTCGTTCGAATTCCTCAATAGATGGGGCCAACTGAAAGTCTCTAAATGTGAAGCATCTGAGAGGTGGGTCGTAGAACTGTGTTAAGGCAGTGATCGCTTCAGTTTGCACTTCCACTTCTAAGAGCTTTAGAATCCTCCCATACTTTCTTGTAAAAGCCATTTTCTGTGTTAGGTTTAATTTTCTCCCCATTGTTTGTAGACTACCCATGTCGATCCTCTTGGCCTTAACGTGTAATATTTTTCTCAATTCGGTTACATTTGTGTCACAACTATCAGATCTCATGTTAATTTCCATATTGCTCAAAGGTACTTGCTAAGTTCCAAACAGCTTCCTACAAGAACAAAGAGAAAGGAAAAAAAATCAGCTACCGTCATGTTTTGTAAACCGTTACTTCCTTATTAATTTATTGGAAAACATTTTCACTTTGAGAAGTAGCGGTCGGCAAAACTCGCGTGAAACTAAAGTCGCGTGGGTCATGGATCTTCCAAACATCGTCAATATCTGCTTGAAGAGAATTTTTGTTTTCATTTTTGTTTTGATGATTGGGAAGATTTATAACCCAGGACTCATAAGTACACGAAAAGAGAGGGAGCCGCTTACTTGTTAAAGGATTACTAGTTTTTTTTAAAAAAAGAAAATGAGTCATTTTTTTTGAATAAAGTAACCCTTTGAACATGTAAGCAGTTCATCAATTTGGATTTAAAGGGAAAACGAGAATGAGATAAGGTATAGTAAAGTCTGCCCTTTTGTGCCTTAAGTCAGGTTTTTCTGAAAGTCTTTTCTGGGACCTATAGCTTATCTAACAGTGGACTTCTCACATTGGGTGGCTTGTACTAGACTTCTAAAAGGTCACTAGAGCCAAGATCCTACTCATGATGTAACCACAACAGTAGGGGATCTACTTGGTGCGTACATCATGAAAGGTCGAACTCTAGTTGAGGTTCTTACGATCGCCGGATGGGAAGTACATCCCAAACGACACCGCTACCAACCTCTCCTAACTTAAGCTTCATTTGGGGCCCGGGTATAGGGCGCCACTCATAAGTGTGTGAGAATTGTGAGTGTAGTGTGTGAAAGGGCATTCAATACCTGTACCTTATCCCATCCTGCACAGAGAACAAATACAGAACAATAACACAAAGTCGTCTACCCTAGGGTTCAACAATCATACAGAATTTAACAGAAAATAAATGACAAAATACATATAAAACAGAAACCACATACAAACATTGATAAAAAAAAAAATAAAAAATAAAAAAAAAATAAAGGAAGAAGTTAAATAATTAATAGACTATTTAAAAATATGCGCTATCAACTTGATTGGCTTGACTCTCTAAAAATGTCCCCAGTGGAGTCGCCATCTGTCGCGACCGGGATCGTGACGGGATGGCCGACCCTTAAAAATAAAACGGGTTTCGAAATCCTTTCGAAAAGAAAAAACAGGGAGTCGCCACCAATATTTTTTTAGGATAAAAATATCAGAAAAAACCTCTTTTAAAACACTGGTTATGAAAAATGAAATTCTAAGTTCGGGAGTCGAATTACAGGTGAGGAAGGTATTAGCACCTCACAACTGTCCGTTATAAAACGGTTACCTCAAATTGATAGCGCTTATTTCAAAATAATCTAGAAATTATTTTAACTTCTTTTATGAAAAAAAAATACAAAACAACAAAAGAAACACAAACAGAAAAAACAGACTAAATAGTGACAGTAAGAAATTTGACCAAACAGCGACAGTAAGAAAGAAGAAAACAGTAATGATAAAAGACTAAACAGTGACAGTAAGAAAACAAATAATGACAGTAGAAGGTTTAAAACAGTAACAGTAAGAGACGATAAAGCAATCACAGTAAGAAACTCGACAAAATGATAACTATAATAAAAAAAGTAAAACAGAGTGAAAGTAAAGGTTAACAGGACGTCTCATCCAAATTAACCTTAATTTATACATAAATTTAAACATTAAAATAAATAAATAAATAAAAAATAAAATTAATTAAGAAACTATTATTGTTTAATAAAAATATTAAAAGTATGAGATTAACAAGACGTCACGTCTAAATTAACCTCACTTTAAAGAAAATAACACTCTAATAAAATAAAAAAAAACATGAGATTAACAAAACGTCTCGTCTAAATTAACCTCATTCTAAGAAAATATTATTTTAATAAAATATAAAAAACACGAGATTAACAAGACGTCACGTCTAAATTAACCTCCCTGCAACAATAAAATTTAAAATATTGACTATATAAAATTAATTGAAATAATAACAGAGACAGAGAAATTTAGTAACGAAAAAATGGGCCCGACAGGAATTGATTCCCGCTCCTACGTATTCTCAAGTGTATTGAGAAATCAGGGTCACGTAGTTCTTTGGAAAATTAATTTTGAAAGAAAAATATTTAAATTATTTTTAAAATTATTAAATTGATTTTATTAATAAAAGGAAATTTATGAGAAAGGAAAAATACAAGGCGAAGTAAGATCGCACGTGCATAATCCTTCCGAAGTCTTATATCGCAAATGTAGGCAAAAGTAATTTTACACGACATTGCTTATAAGATCATGATATTTATTCTAAAAGAAACATATATTTAATTTTTATTTATTTTTTTTTATTGAATTGACTGAAAGATATTTATTTTTATCCTTAAAAAGATATTTAGATTTTTAATATTTTTCATTTTTTAATCTTTGACATAAAGAGGACACTTACTATTAAAATAATTTTTAGATTTTATTATAATAAACTATTGGTTTTTTTTTTCAAAATTCTTTTTTTTTAAATAATAATAAACAATGACAAGAGGAAAAGGTATTTATTTATTATCGGGTAACTTTTATTAATAATAACATAATTTAAAAGCATTTTAAAGAAAAAAAAAAAAGTTAAAACAAACTACCAAAGCAAATTGGGCTTTGGAGCCCACTATCCTAAAAAAGAAAAGAAAAGAATGGTAATAGCATTGGGCCTCATCAGCTGAGGCCCAAAAACAATAAAAACCTAAAACTAAGACAAAGAAAGAGGAAAGAAGTAAAAGGAAGAGAAGAGAAGGGGGCGGCGGCAGAGAAGAGAAGAGAGAGGGGGAGAGGAAGAGGAAACCGGGTTCTGGGCGGCGGAGAGCGTCGGCGTTGATGGAGGAGGAGCTGTCGGTGAGGGTGGGTGACGGAGAAGGAGAGGGAGGAGAAAGAGAGAAATCGGAGGGAAAGAGGGGGAAGGAAACCGAGAGGGAGAGGGATAAGAGGGACGCCAGAGAAGGAGGGGGAGTCCGAGAGAGAGAGATCGAGAGGGAGCGGATCTGAGAGGGAGAGAGATGTTCACCGAGAAGGAGAGAATGACGGAGACCGAGAGACCGAGAGAGCGAGAGAGTGACGGAGAAGAAGAGATTGAGGGAAAGTGGCGCCGACGGAGGGAGAGGGAACGACGTCGGTGGAGGGTTCTGGCTTGGGCAGAGGCGTTCACACAGGGAGGATGCCGGCTCGAGGTTGAGACTGTCCCGGTTCTGTTCGCAGGGGGTGGTCGGTGACGTCGGAGGCAGTAACCGGTGACAGCTTCCTTCCTTACCACTGATGCTATTTTTGCTGTTTGGAATGCTTTGTTTTGCTATTTTTTATTTGTTTGTATAGGTTGCTGTTGGGAAGTGATGAGGTGAGAGAGATGAAGCTTGGTAGTGGTATTGGGTCTGTTTTAGAGGATGAAGAAGGTCCAGTGGAGTCCGTTGGTGAAGGAGATGAAGTGGATGAAGATGAAGATGGTGTTGGGGACAAACTCCGGATTCCGAACGGAATTTCCGGAGTGGGGAAAGGGATATTATTATTTATTATTATTTTTATTAAAAAAAATAAAATATGAAATATGGTGTTTACAATATTCACCTAAATTATGACTTACTTCAGTTAATAAGGGTTTCTCTTTATTGGCTAATTTTTTTTATTAAAATTACGTGGAGATTAAAACAAACTTTATAGAATTTTTATTATTAATATTTTTTAAAAATAATTTTATCCTATGTAAAATTAACATAATATTATTATTATTTGTACAATTATGTATGGAATAAATTTTAAAGTAAAAAATCTATAATTACGTTAAATTTATCTTAAAAATTACATGATACTGAATTAATGTTAATTTAAATATTTGTTTATTTCTTATCTAAATTTCAAACATAATCATCTTTACCATAAAAAAAGTAGATCAGCTTGTTAGGGATGACAAAGTAGGGTGGTGAATTAAGCAAAAAAATAGGCCTTAAACCGTTTAAGTGTGGGTTGTCAGGTTGACATACTTTTCCTCTCGTTTGTTTTTGTTTTCTAAAGATTTGTTTTAAAAATAAACTTATATTTTAATTAAATTATTTTTTTTTTGTAATGGTCCATTTTTCTTCATAGCCCATTAAAAAAATAAATTTTAAGAAAAATTATAAAAATAAAAATAAATACTAAGTTTTATTTTTTATTAAATTAATGAGTTCGACAAGTTGGTTCACCGTTAACTCATTTTCTAATAGACTTAAAAAAAAATCATGTCTAAGTGAGTTTACAGGCTAAAAAGCTTGTCACAGTGTATCTTTAATTGATTTTCGATAGGCTGGCCCTATGGACGTGACCTATGTTATCATCCCTACAAGTGGTAAAGTTGTTTAAGCTTAACGTGTATTTTCATATTCAAGTATTAGGAGCTATGTTTTCGTTAAATCTTATTAAAAAGAGTTTTATTGTCAATAATGATTTTTTACGGTTGACGTTAAATAGAGTGTAGTAAAACATAATTTTCTTTAATCATGATGAGATACATGTGATTAAAAAAAATATGTGGATGAGTGCCTGATTAGTGTCGCGTAAGCAATCTCCATCAGTGAGTCTATTCCCAATTAATTATTCTCGTTATCCATATCCTTCATATATTTTGGTGGGTAAACGTCCAGAAAATAATGCATATGGCCGTTGCAAAACAGAAGAGGCGGCAAAAAACTAGTAAGTCGCAAACTAAAATATAAATAACTTCACTAACAAAAAGGAACATATACATAAATGACACGAATCAATACCACCTTTGCTTAAAACAAAAACAGGCAGAGAGAATAAAATAATACTTTAAAGCCAAATAAAATGTTTGAATTATTCGTTTTTATTAAAGTCTTGCTTAACACTAATGTTAAAAAGCAAATTTGAAAGAGTGATTACAAGTTTGGAAATTGCAACTACTCAACTAATCTTCTAGGTTCAGATGGACCCTTGTTGAAATGCTTCATTATTATTCAATAATTCAAAGGTTTGTTATGACTTATGACCTCATCCATTCTTTCCTCGCAAATGTGTGATACAACGACAGATTATTTTTATTTATAATATGGTATTTACGTAACACACCTATTTTCTTTCTAAATTCAATTGTCGGTGGATTAGGTGTTCCCCAAACTCTACTCGGTCAAACGTACACCTTTGCTTTTACAAGTGAAAATATAAGATTTTTTTCCCCAAAAGATGAGTTTAAAGAAAATGATAACAAAAAAAAATAGCGTCCATTTTCTCTCTTTTTTTAAAAAAACATAATTTCATCAGAATTCTCTAGTTTTTTTTAATGAAATTTTGACTCCACCTCAAATATAAATCCTAGTCGGCCCAGTATACCTCACCCGACCTATATTCTGGATTTTCATGTAAACCAGTTTAATTTGCTGCTATACCAATGACTTAAATTGAGGGATACATGATCCAAACATATCAACCAGGTATATAACGTAGACCTGTATACTCTTATTTCATAACACACAAGACCTGTTCTTCCAGACATGTCGGTTGGACATATGTCGGCCTTGATTCAGATCTAGGTCAGAACGTTTCTTAGACTTATGTTTGAACCTATGTCAAGACACTTTCCGGGAAGGATGCACTCTTGAATGACATCTCCCAGACCTATGTCTGAACTTAGGTCAGGATATCTCCTGGGAAGGATGTACTTTTGGACGCGTCTCCCGAACCTATGTTAACACCTATGTCATGACACCTCCCAGAAAGGATGCACTCCTGAACGACGTCTCTCAGACTTATGTCAAAACCGAGGTCAGGATACCTCTCGGGAAGGATACATTCTTAGACGATATCTCTCAGACCTATGTTAGAACCTAGGTCAGAATACCTCCCGGGAGGGATGTACTCTTGAATGAGATACTGGTTGTTTAGGCCATGTCATTTACAATCTCTGAAAAGACATCTAACACACCAATTATTACTTCTGTACATCTCTTTTATACATACTCACCTTAAAGGTAAACTAAGGATCTCTTTACCATTATGTACTGCCATCTCAACCATTCTATTCCGACCTCTACTAACTTAAGTATCAGAGGTACCTCAAGTGACACCCCTATTTGGTCCCTTTCAGACATTTTTGTAAATAACCCAGTTGGAGCTGATGTCGGCCATAAGAAGCATATTGTCTCAGTATCATTGCACTCAATAAGACACTCTAGACATTTGACTCAAGTCCACAACAGATCAAGAAGAAATCATAATCTTTTATTATTAGCTGTATTTTATAAAATTGAAATAAAAGAAAAATCATTATCGATAAAGAATTTCTTTGGATGGACATAGTTTCTATGTGTTTTTTTTAATGATACACTACCTTCAAAATTAAATTCAGTAAAATTATTATAACAGAAAAATCAGGTGATTGTAAAGAGAAAATTATTTTCAAAGCGTTGTTTATTGATAGTTGTAGAAAAGCTTTACAAGACTTTTCAAATTCTTTTTGAGTTACGAAAAGAGACAAGATAATCAAATAGCTCATTGTTTAGCAAGAGCTTCTAGGCAGTATCCTAATTTCCAGGTCTTCAATTGTATTCCAATCTCTGTTCAAGTTTATTATCTTTCTTTTTTAAAAAAATTGTCTTCAACATTTTCTAAGATTAAAGTTTAACATAAAAATACATCAACTTATATAAGAAACTATTTTGACTTAAACAATTTCAAATTTATATCTTAAAATTACATTTATTAAGTTAACGCTACTATTATGTAAAAAGAATTTACTTCTCACACAAAATAACTCAAACAAAAAATTTCCTTCTGGTCTTTTACATATAATTTTCTTTAGTTAGCTTCACAGTAATTAAGAACACGATTAACAACATTAACTTTGTTAATAATATAATGTGTTTTTTTTATTAGACTCGATTATACGGATTAAAAGATTTAGTTAGTTAGGTAAATTGTCAATTTTTTTAATATCAAGAGAGAATATATAATCAATAAGAGAGTGTGTTAAAAAAAATACATACTGCAAATTAAGAATGATCTTATAAAAATATCAACAAAAATCCGACAACAAATTCTCGTAAAAAGTACATCGGATAAGATGGTTGATTTCACTAATTAAGAGAATAAGTGTTTATTTCTCATGAGATTTCATTAATTAAAAACATGATTAATCTTCAATTATTTCATACCTAAATTTGGAATTAATAAAACGATATAATTAATAGATAATTATTGCATTTGAGTGTGTTGTTTGGGGTTTGAATATGATATATAATTTATTAAAAAATAAAAATTCATTTTTAATAATTTTTAGATTCACGGAAATAAATATACATTTAAAGTTTCAGTAAAATGTATTATTGTTGTTAAAAAATAAATATACATTTCGAGTGGGGGGCAATTATAAAGGTACATAATGTCGGTCTTGGTTAAATTGAATTGTGGTGCAATAATTGTTCAGATGATTCCATGTTTTATGTTTGATTCCGTTTCCACATTATAAAACTATAACATGTTGCACACAAAAAAATTATAATAAAAAATATATAATTGTAATAATAAATGAGAATAACTATAGTTATAAATTATTATAATTTTAATAACATATTATTATAACACTTTCTATAACTAGTATTGAAATCATAAAAAAAAACATAACCGTAAGAATAATTATTTTGTGCGGTAGTAGGGGCATGTGGATGTTTATGAATAATGAATTTGTTTTGGGTAGTGCTTGACATTGGAGTTGCATGTTCCTTCATTATAGGGATACGGTGGCAGTGGCACAGGTGCCCCTATTGGAAGGGGTGAAGGTCCTACATTACAGCAAAGAAACAAGAGTCAGCCCCACTTATTATTGTATAATAGTCGTTAATGGAGGTAGGTAAACTCAAAGGAATCAGAAGGAGACAGTTGGCTCAAGTATTCACATAATTGAAAGATTGTTTTGTTTTGGTTTGCGGTTAGGAAAACGAAGTTATAAAAATAAAAAAATTTAAAAATTGATATTAATCTTTTACGTTGTTTAAGACAATCAAAACTTTATTTGATTGTACGATAAATTTTCTACTTTTCATTGAACAAAATGACAGAACAAACATCTTAATTTTGATGTGTTGAGTGTATGCAAAATTTTAACGCCAATGAGTTTTTCTTATTTTTTATATTAGCTAAGAAAGTAAAAGTAAACTTTTATTTAAAAATATTTTAAAAATTATTTATTTTGTTTTTTTAAGTAATTTCTATAAAGTATTTTATAAAAAAATTATTTTTAATTCTTTAAAGAACACTCTTAGGATATTTATTAACAGATCCTTGACAAATAAGAATTACACATACTTTACATATGACTTTATATTTTATATTTAATGATGGTAAAAGAACATTTACGTTGATATTATGTTGAAATTAGAATCTTATCTTAAAATAAGAAGTTTTTTAAAAGGTTTAGCCCAATTGTTAAATAGGGTATATAAATTATTGTAAGTTTTTAGTAAAAAAAACCTTAATTGCTCAATATTAATATTTTTAAAATTGGATTAGTTAACTGATAAAGACATCAATTTAAATGAATTAGGAATTAAACTATAGTTTAGCTGGAAAAAAAATTGACTCAAATCCATCATATATCTATTTCAAGATTTAATCAATTGGATTGAATTCAAAGTATTTTGAAAAGTTAATTGGTGATTGATTTTTCAGTTGTGTTATTTTATTGATAGTTATGTTTTTTCGAATGTAAAATTAAATTAATGATTATGATCAAAATGGTTATTTGTTAGCTAAGTGATTTTTTTTAAAAAAATAATATAGTGTATATTTTAGGTTTTCCGCCATAAAATTAGTTAAGTTTATTACTTCTTATAATTAATAAAGGTAAATAAAGTAACTTAGTAAATGTTTCATAAAAATTATAACTATATTTATAAAAAGAATCACAAAAAACTTTAAAACTATGACTTATAAAAACAATTGAAGAAAGTATATTTATGAAAGAAAAGGTTAGAGATAATTTATACACATAATCCACATAATAAAAAGAGTATTAATTAATTAATTTTAAAATATGTATACTTTAAAGTTTACAAAAATCACACTTCACCCACAAACTTTAAAAAATATACATTTATTTATAAATTTATTAATTTCTTTTGATTTCTTTCCATATAAAAAGAAATTACTTATTCTATTTCTTTATTATCTTTCTTCCGAACAATAGAAAACTTTATTTTCTTCTATCTTTTTCCTCAATCCAAATAAATGATAATTAAGCAAGGTAACCCTTTAAGCTAGGTACGTATGAGAATGGGAAACGTGTAATTCCAAACGGTTTTGGGCGGTGAGAGGATATGTCGCGGATTTTCTTTGGTTAAAAGCGCGTTCACCTACGCAACAAGTAACCAAACTTGATTATCCTTTTCCTTTTTTGTTAAATAATACTAATGAATTTGATTTTCCCTCTAATCAAAATTCATTATCATTAATTTATTAAAGTAATCAAAAAATTATTAACCAAATTGAGGTTTAATAGAGAAAATCAGAAAAATAAATTATTTAAAAGTTAATATTGATTATTAATACTGATTAAGATAGTCAAAACTTTATTTAATCATATAAATTTTTTTTTAAGTTGATCAAACTTCGGTTTAACTAAACAGAGAACCAAACCAGTTTAAAAGAAAACCAGAAAACGCCGACGAGACAGTGGAGCAAAATATGAAACATAAAAAAAAAAAAAAAAAACTTCCACAGAGTTTGGCCTATCATGAGATTCTGGGAGCTTCTCAACTTTGACTCCTTTTTTTAGGTAGGATCCTTATCCTGATCAATTCGTCAAGTCATCATGATTTTCACAATAATATAGTTTTTTATTGAAAATTAATATATTTAATTTTTATAATTAAATAATTACCCTCGTTTTAATTATTTTAAGCAACTTAAACTTGGCTGCTAAACTAAAGTAAACAAATTTCTATAAATAAAATAATATGTAAAAGTACATTTTAAATATTTTCGGGAAAAAATATAATTTGAATATAGTTGAATGATTTACCTCACTTTCGAAGGAGTTGTTTTGAAAATAAAATATAAAACCAAGACTCTACTCTTTTGTAAACCGATGAATTTGTATTAATTCGGAATTGGACTCAGTTTCAACATTCAAAATTTTTTCCATCGATATAGAAACGCATAATTGAAGATAAATCACGACTACGTCATATACTCATATGTATCTCATAATATATAATATAATATATGAATACGAATACTCAAATGTCAAATACCTACTAATTCAGTGACGTGCTTCCAGTTTTCTTAACATTCATGTGATTCCTTCTCAAAATTTTGATATTAAATATCACAACCTAACTAATACAAAATCAACTCATATTTAAGAATGGAAAACTTCATTTTTAAGTGTGTTTTAAAGTTTAATATAAAATCAACTCATATTTAATATTAGGGATGACAAAATGAGCTAAGTCTGACGAATTAACCTTTTAAGCTCATTAAAATAGATGAAACAGACAAAATTTTGAGCTCATTGTCCCACCACAGCCCAACCCGCCAGTTTAGCGGGCCAAGCCGGCCCGATGTGTTCCACCAAAGAAAAAATATCAATAATAAAATAATTTTTATTTTATTAAAATATATACTTCATTTTTTAAATTAAAAAAGTCACATCACTTACTACTTTTATATTTCTTTTAATAATATCTTCTTTAATTATTTTTTTAATTTTTTTAGGTTTTTATCTTTGACACAATTTTTTTTTTAAATGATGAGCCGACGAACTAACTCACCAACCATTTGATACGTATAATTTTAAACGACCAATCATTTGTGATAAGTTATTAAACTCTCATATAACTCTATTATCATATTAAAACTAACTCTTTATAAAATATATATTAATTTTAATCTTAATTAAATTTATCTTAATATCTTAATATTTTATTCCGTCTTAAATTCGTTTATACATTTGTTGGTTCCAAATGATTCTACTTTTCTAAACTACCTACTCAAATACGGTATATTTTCATTTTGACAGAACTCATAAAATTGAAAGGCACTACATAGCTAGGTTTTCCTTCAAAATTTTCGCTCAAATGAGTTGGTATATCATTCTAACATAGTAAAATTTAGCAGGTGCATAAATGCCATCAATCAATTAAAACAACTGGAAATAATGACACCTAAAGAGACGTGTGTAGCCGAGTTCACTTAAAACAAAACACAAAATTGAAAGAGTAAATTCTCTTCTTATGAAACCATCTATATTTTATTCCTTTAAGTGAATTTTATTTTTTTCTACAATTTTTTTTATATATCCATAAAATTTAAACTCTGTCCAAATATATTCTTTCCAACTATAGTTGGATAATATGATATGTTTTAACACAGGAGTTCATCTCATACGAGAACAACATCTTAGGATTCTCAAAAGAGGACTCTATGCATAAAGATTGTAATGTTAATGATAAAATTTGGTAACCTATTTATTACGCAATTATTCCTTGATGTCTTTTTTTTTTTTCACTTTGTCATAGTGTATTCTGAGTTCCCCAACTAACTTAGGTGTTAGGTGTCTTACAAGGCACACCCCTTTTGTCTCGTCCATGACATTTATGAAGGTTGAAGCATATCATACAATCCACCCTCAACATATATCATTCTATACAAAGTTTGATATTGATCTTATGAAAACTCCTTGACAATATTTTATAAAACAATGATAATTTATCAACTATGTTAAATTTTGTCGACGAATGTTTGTTACAATGGAAGAATAAATCTTTTAAAAATTGTATACTAACATATCTACCTCCATTTACAATTAACCAATCCCCTATTTAATTTATAAATAACAAAAAAAAGACAACTAACTTAAATAACCAAATATATATTTTTTTAATTTAGGTTTGTCTACCTTGTATAAGATTATATAGGATAAAAAATAAAAATATAATTATTTTATTGAAAGTTGTAGAAAGAATTGTTTAGAAATAAGTGTAAATAAATAATAATACTTTTAAATAAATTTTAGTTTATCTTTTAATATTGTAACCTATAGTAGGTGTTTGAAGAAATGAATAAAAATTGTGAAGAGGTGGAACAAAGGAATGATTAAGAGGAAATAGCCCCCATAAAGAGAGTGACAGGTGAAGAAAGTGTTTGGGGACATACTGGAACTCCACGTGGCTGATCTGTTTGTTCCCTCCATAACAATAAATATTCGCATAACATAACTTGAACTTGTTCCAATTATCATTCACTCACACAATTCTCGCCTCCTCCCAATATGGCATCGCGCGTCAGCATTACCACCCTTCCCTCCTCCGCACCACACAAACACAATAATATCAATTCCCCTCATTTTCTCCCTGCGCTTAATAAACCCATGCTCCCCAAAACCGTCCTTGTAACCGGTGGAGCCGGCTACATCGGTTCCCACACCGTTCTTCAGCTGTTGCTCGGAGGTTTTAGGACCGTCGTCGTCGACAACCTCGACAATTCCTCCGACGTTTCCCTTCACAGAGTCAAACAACTCGCCGCTGAATTCGGGAATAACCTTTTCTTTTACAAGGTCCTCCTCCCTCTCCTCCTTTATTCAATTCGTTGCGTCACTTTTTCGCTACCGTTATTCCGTTTTGCTTTTCGAGATTTTTCGATTTAGGTTATTGAGTATCGCGCTGATTCGGTCCTTCTAGATTTGTGAAAGTTTTGTCTCTTCACTTATTGTGTCGTTCTGCGTAAGCAGACGGTGACAGGTTAATTAAATTTCTTAGGTGTGTTTTTGAGAATTTGGAATTTGGTGTTATGTCGGTTTCCAGTTTCATCCGAAAAAGCTAAAGGTGTACTTTTTGATGTGATGTAATTTGGGACAGATGCTTTTTATTTTTATTTTTGGTTCTCAGATCCAATTCAATGTGTTTCTAGACTGTTCTAGTGGTTTCGGTGATGTCTAATTTGATTAACGATTTTCGTTTTCATTTTCTTTACTTTCACCTCTCTCGAGTCAGATTCCCCCACTCTCAACGTAGTAATTCGCCAGTCCTGGGTTTTACTTCAGTCGATGGAGTTTCTTTTGAGTTTATGAAATAAAATTGTTTATATGCTCAGTTGCAGACTATAGTTGTGATAGTTTTTACGATTTATGAACTACGAATTAAATTCAGTACTTCAGTTGTTACTGTTTTTTGAGTCCATTATGTGTGTCTTATTTACAAATATTTTAGCAATGAAAATTTTAGATGGTGAGCAATTAAATTAATTGGTTTTTCATATATATTTTTTTTAATTGGAGTGGAGATATTTGCAATTAATTTGTTATGGTGATGATGACCGACTCTTTTCACTGTGTTTTGTCCACTGTAGATAGACCTCCGGGACAGAGCTGCACTAGAGCAAATTTTTGATTCCATACAGTAAGTAATTTGACTGAAGCTTCTTTGGTTTTTTTTGGTGATGAGGAGAGTATGGCAGAAGTTTCTTTAAAAGCATTAAAGAAGCTTCGCCCCTTACCGTTGATGGTGTTTCATGTTCTCTTTAAAGTTGTATACGGTTGTTGATCTTATAACTGTTTCTTAACTTTTTTCTTTTTCTTTCCCTTTTCTTCCAGGTTTGATGCTGTTATACATTTTGCTGGGCTGAAAGCAGTTGGAGAAAGTGTACAGAAACCGTTACTATACTATAACAACAACTTGATTGGTACAATCACTCTATTGGAAGTCATGGCTGCCCATGGATGCAAGAAGGTAACTGCCTTCTTGTTTCTAGGTTCTGCATCATAGATAAAAACTTCATGTAATGAATATTATTAATATTCTTGAACTTCTATGGCACCTGTAGTGTTTTTTTCAGAGTTCCTTCTTATTTCTGGGAGTATAATATGTTTATTTATTTTTTTAAAATGTAATAAGTTATTTTTAAATAGATGCCTTATATTATAAATTTGAACATAAATCTTGTTGGAATAAGTTGAAAACAACTTATTTTTTATAAGCTACAATAAGTAACTCATCAAAATAAAGAAAAACAACTTAGGAGAGTTAGCTTATTTTCATAAGCTTTTTATAATTCAAATTCATAAGCTTTTTATAATTCAAATTCACCTTTAGTGGCCTAATATTACTCATATTATTTATGTCAGTAAGAGAGCCGTGCAGGAATACTTTTTCAGTTTTCACTAAATTGTCAAATATTCTTGCAGCTATACTTGTTGCTTTTGCTGCTGCAACTTCTGTTATTTTTAGAGGTTGCTCATGCTCTCATTATTTTCCTGGAAATGTATTTGAGATACAGGAAGGGGATTTTGCCTTTGTTCATTCCGGTCCTTAATAGGCTACTGTCATGGTCATTTAGTTGTGTTAGTGGTCATTTACACATTCACCTCCTTGTGCTTGAAGTATTTTGTGAGGTTGATTGTTCATTCTACTGTTTTGGTGCTGCATTTTTTGAATTTCACTGATTTTGTATTTATCTGGATAATTTCAGCTTGTGTTCTCATCTTCAGCCACTGTATATGGTTGGCCAAAGGAGGTTCCATGTACAGAAGAGTTCCCTCTGTCAGCAATGAACCCATATGGACGAACAAAGGTATGACTAGTAGTTTTTGTTGGAATGCGACACCGGGTTTTGATTTGAACTCTGTTTGCTAACTAGTGTTGTCTCCTACAAAATAACTTATATAATTTATGAATATAGTTTTTATCAAGGAAAATTCCATATCCTCCAAATTCCTTGTAATTTTCTTTTCTTCATGTTAATAACTTCTATCAAAAAAATATTTTCTGCTTGTCTAGGAATCTTTCGGTGATATCTGATGAGATGTTTGTATTTCAGCTTATCATTGAAGAAATTTGCCGTGATGTCCACAGTGCAGAGTCAGATTGGAAAATAATATTGTTGAGATATTTCAATCCAGTTGGTGCACACTCTAGTGGTTATATAGGGGAGGATCCTCGTGGAATTCCAAATAATCTCATGCCATTTGTTCAGCAAGTAGCAGTTGGCAGACGGCCTGCACTTACAGTTTTTGGAAATGATTATAATACTATTGACGGCACTGGGGTATGTTCTAAACTGGCTTTAACTTCTCTGAACATTTTCATTGAAAAGGAATATTATGTGCAGTTTTATTTGGATCTTGTCCCAGTCACTATTTCCTTAGTTTCAAATACTTTTGTTATTTGCAAGTTAACACTTCATATATGATGTACACATCTTGAGCTACCTTAGTTACAGTGATTTTTTAAAATGCAGAGTCTCCCATTTGAATTCCCCTGATAAAATTTCTACTCAACCAAACCGCTCTCCCTCATTGGATAGTTTCTGTTGGCTGAATGCATTTATTTCCCATTACTGAACATGTACTTTGAATTTCTTTGCCAAGGATCTTACTGGATGGTTCTTCTTATCTTTTTTCTCAGGTACGGGATTATATTCATGTTGTTGACTTAGCAGATGGGCATATTGCTGCATTGCTTAAACTAGACGAACCTAATATAGGTATTATTTTAAAATTTTCTTTAACATTTAACTTTCAGTTATAGTAAACTCCGAGTCAGAATTTTAATTCTCACGGTGTTGTGTTTAGGTTGTGAGGTTTACAACTTGGGAACAGGAAAGGGAACATCAGTTTTGGAAATGGTTAGGGCTTTTGAAGAGGCATCTGGAAAGGTAATAGAAACATGTTTCTTTCTAAGCTCGTGTGTCTGTCAGCATAAACCTTGTTGTCAACTTTAATTGGATTTAGTTATTCTTCAGATCATGAATGATTAGTTGTTTTGGCTACTCGTTTGTATAGAAAATTCCACTCGTGATGGCTGGCCGCAGACCTGGTGATGCTGAAATTGTGTATGCATCAACAAAGAAAGCAGAAAGAGAGCTTAAGTGGAAGTAAGTGCTAAGTAGTGATCTCACGGATATATTCATGCATATTTTAATGAGATACTCTCAAATTCGCAGCCATCATATTATGAAGCTTTCCGGGTGTGGTTCTATGTATTGGATACTTCATGCATTTTTAACCCAAAAAAAAAATATATTTCTTTCCCTTATATATTTATCTATCTTGACAGGGCAAAATATGGCATTGAGGAGATGTGCCGTGATCAATGGAATTGGGCTAGCAAAAACCCTTATGGCTACGGAGACAAAGACTCCACCGACTAACTATTAGATATACACCATACAATGTTTCTATAGGGTTCCTTTACTGTATTCTGGCACACCATACCATAGGTCTTGTGAATTTAGTTCCCCAAAAGCTTCTCTGTAGTGAGTTTAAGGTTACAAAGTACTTGTATCATTATATGATTTATAGTTACATGGTAAATAAGTAGTGGTTTACTATACTGTAATTTGAAGGTTCTCTAGGTTCGTTCTACAGGTCATTGATCATTAGATAAGGATTCTCTCATGTTCCATGTGAGCAGCGTCCTGTTTTGTAAATCTAAAAGACTTTGTTTAAAGTGTGACTAATAGGTATCATTACTCTTTCTTCAGATTAATATATTTAATGTCAGCATTGGCAACATTAACAACACTACCTTATTAGGAGTTACTCATTACTTATTCTTTGTTGAAACAACCATTTGGTTTTGGGAATGCTCGCCCACAATAGAAAGTGACCATATTGCATGTCTTCTATAAACCCTAAGCTTGTGTTTTGCAAGGCAAGTTTTGGCAAACATTATACGACAAATTTAATATATGAAGTCAATTTATTTAAATTCATTTAATGTAGATTTCTTTCTAACCGTTTGGAGGACATGCTTTCATCTAACGAGGGGTGCTGTTCCTTGCTTCCGTTTCTTAAAAGAAAAGTGATTTTGGAATAATAATTAAAAAATATAAAGGGGTGGGAATTAAGAAAAGGTGGAGTGGTAACAACATTGGCTATGATTCAAAATGTTGCCCCAAAAGAATATTTTGCAGAAAAATTTATATTTAAGTATTTTTTAAAAATTAATTATTGATGTGTTAACTATGCAATAAAATTTAACAAAACTATGAATAAAAGGGTTAGTCTGTGCATATGAAAATTTTAGGGTCTGTCTGCTTTACCCAAAGAAAATAGAAAATTAAAAATAGATCTGAAAACATCTTTGGTCTAAACAATGGAGTCCCTTTGAAAACGAAAAGAATATCAAGTCGAAAATAAAAATATCAAATTGCATTTTCATCGTTTCTTAAAACATGGATTAAAAAATGAAAACAACCAAAACGCGGTGGCATAAATATAAATCTGTAAGTAAAGAAAGAATTAACAGAGAAAGAACGATAGGTCACAAAGGGAACTCCGTCAAAATAGGTCATGACGGAGACCTTTCAAGGGTCAAATGTGACCAAACGTGAATATAATATTACGCGAACACACTTCTATTTTGATATTGCAATATAGTTTTTTTCCCCTAGTTATCATATTAATCATTATAATATAAAATATAGGTTTAAATTTAACATTAAATTCTTGACCAAAAATTTAATTTTTTTGATAAAATAAATTACAAATATAATATTATAATATTAGATTTCATTTTAAATCTCCTAAATACTAATATGAAAATAGTACAAATCAAACATACTTTCATTATTTTATATTTTAAAAAAAAATAGGTTACCAAATCAAATATGTTTTCTATTTATATAAAAATTAAAAATAAAAACAATATTTTCACAATCAAAACATCACCTTAGTGATCAAAATACACTTTTTAAAATTTGGTTAAGTTGCGAAAAAATTATTGTTTAGGTAGTTAAAAATTAAATGAATGTTGATAGGATTTCAAATGCTATTGATATAAGAATTTTTTTATAGGTATTTTTATAAATGTTCATCGAAAACGCCTAAACATGTGACGAGGACATATTCTCCGTCGCAACTTCGGACACATTTGTTGTTGAGAATAACTTCTTAATTACTTTCAAGACAACAATAATTGTTTTACCTTGTATATGTTGGCAACACTTTTTTATTGAACACTAGACGCTAATTGAAATATTTTTAAAAATATACTAGACTTAAGTGAAACATCACAAACTTAATCGAATAAACTAGAACATTTTTAAAATGTACTACATTTAAATGAAAATTTTAAAACTTGCTGAATCAAAATAAAATACTACCTCCGGTTCCAAATATAAGCAAATATACCTAACTTCACACATATTAAGAATAGTAGTTGGAGGTAGTTATTTACATTAATGTTACCACATATTTGATTTAATTTTCTAAAATACCCTTAGTATCATTTATTACATAAAGAATTAGTTGCCTTGGAAATATATATGATGAGGACATATTTGGTAAACAAGCATTTAATAACATTGGGAAAGTCTAATTTTGCTTATATTAAGGGACCAAAAAATTCCACTAAAATTTGCTTATATTTGGAACCGGAGGTAGTATTTTTAAAATATATCGAATTTAAGTGAAAATTTTTAAACTTATTTGATCGAAATAAAACTTACTTCAAACGTAGTAGACCAACAAATAATTTAGCCAAGAATTTTATAAAAAATTATATTACACTTCAATTGAAATGGAAAGATAAAACTTGAATATAAATTTATATGAAAATTTTATTTCTAATTTCTTAAGCAGTGTTCAGAATTTCTCTTAAAATAAAACATCATAATCTATTTAAAATTGGTCTCCTAATGAAAAAGCACGAAAAAAGGAAAAATGAATGCATGTCATGAAATTGTAATTTTAGTTGTTGTTATTCTAATTTTTGTTGAGCCCAACGGTACAATTACCAGTAAACGCGGTGGAGAAGAAAGAGATAAGACAGCACAAGCAAATGAACCCACCACACAACCAAAGGGGGAATTCAAATTCACAATCAATACACGACACACTCAAAATTTGAAAACACAAGACTCCAAATATAACCGAAAAGCCAAAAAATATGTACACCAATAGAGATTCTTTTATTTTTTTTATTTTTATATTTCTGTTTCCCAAATTATATTTCAAACAAATGTTGTATGTGCATCATAATGTTACAAAATTTTGTGTAAGATAATAAAAAAACCAAGAAGTGGCTCTCTTGTACTATTACATCATATATGTGAAATACTGCTGACATAACAACTTTATATTTGATATGAACATTTGTTATATGAAATCCTTGTTTCAACAACATTTGACACATGTAGTAGTTATGTCAGTATGATTAATGACACATTATATATTTGTTAATGGAGTTAGTAACAAAGCAACTAAGGGGTTTAACTAAATCATTTAAAAAGATAGGAGATCTAACCGATAAAATAAAAATTTAAAATCTAACTTAAAAATCTATTGAAAAAAATAAGAGACTGAAATAATAATTTAGTCTTAAAATTAACCTAAATGTAACTTTTTTTATATGATTTTAGTAAGTTTAAGAAAAGCTCAATAAAGTTTTTAATTAAAAAATAATTTAAATTTATTTATCTTATGTTATGTTGTGCGGGTTAAAAGTCTCATGTATAATAATGCAATGCAATATACAGATTCAATCTAACTCTATTAACCAGAATTAAACCTGTATGAATAAGAATGTTTCTTCTTCTTTTTTTTCATTTTCATTCCAGAAACTAATTAATCTAAATTCAAACATTTTCACACAGTAAATAGTAAGTAGCCTTCTAAAGTAAATTTTAACTCTAAAAACTTGGTTAAGTTACCGAATTCGTTTTCAAAGTCCATCAATCCCACGCTGCAAATGTCCCTTTTTACTAACGTTCCATTTGTAGCATGTAACGGTCAATAGCAGCATCATCATCATTCACGACGACAATAACGAACACTGCTTTTTTATATATAAACTCGTGAGAAAGTAAAAAGCAAGGTAAAATCTCGCGAGTTGAATTCTTCAAAGCTAGAACTTGTTTGGTTCACCCAGCATTTTCTGTTGACTTGAAGTAAATGGGGTTTGAGAGAAAATTTATTCTTCAATTAAACAAAGTTTTTTTTTCGAACGGCGTGAAAGATAAACTTCGTTTGGTTTTTATTTAGGGAAACAGAGTTGTGAAAATGAAAAAATTTAAGAATGGACATTCACGTCATTCAAAATAGTGAAAACTAGTAGAATTTATTTTTAGGGTCAACCAAAATTGATATCCAAACGAAGTCTAAATTTTTTAATTCAACTCAACTTAATTTCCTCAACTGTAAACAAGGTTACCTAATTTAAAATAGTAAAAATTTCACTTTATGGTAACATTTTTTTAAGTTAATCAAAGATTTAACCACACAAGGGAAACCAAACCACCCTATATCTCTTGATGCCAACGAGACTCACACGAATTGAGTGACTCGTAAATACAACACAACAGAAACTCTTTCTCTTTCTCTCTCTCTCTCTGGCTTTGAACTTTGAATTTGAAAACTGAAAAGAAACACAGAAACAATGGAATAGCTGTGAATGGAGAACCTAATATCTTTGGTGAACAAAATCCAGAGGGCATGCACCGCCTTAGGCGACCACGGCGAAGCAACTGCTTTGCCCACTCTCTGGGATTCTCTCCCCGCAATCGCCGTCGTCGGTGGCCAGGTAATTCACTTCCGTTTCTTCCCCGTTCAATTCCGTTACTTCTCAACTAACGCTGTTTCTTTCAGAGTTCTGGAAAGTCCTCAGTGTTAGAGAGCATTGTTGGCAAGGATTTCCTACCGCGTGGCTCAGGTAAGAAACTAACCGTAATTAGTTACACTTACACGTGTTCGGAAACTCACCTGCATGCAACACACGTGCAGGGATCGTTACCCGAAGACCCCTTGTTTTGCAGCTTCACAAGATTGACCAAGGTAGCAGAGAGTATGCAGAATTTCTACACCTTCCCAGGAAAAGGTTCACCGATTTCGGTACTTTACTCAATTCCCTACTTTTCACTCCATATTTTTCTCATTGCTCTTTGCATCTCTTTTTCAATTTATTATTTCATTTATTTATATATTTATACTCTACTACTAGTGTGTTTGAAAATAATTATAATTAAAAATTATTTTTCAATTAACGTTTATAGATACCACCGATTAGAAGTTATACTCGATTATTATTGTACGTGTTCGATCAAAAATGATTTTAAAATAATCTAATTCATTTGGATTATTTGAATAATCAATAATTATACAGTAAAATTATGAAGATAAGTATGAAGAATATTATCGGAAAACAAAAGTTAGTTGAGGAATAGTCTATTAGCTTATAGTCGAAATCTAAAAAGTTTCAGATATTGATAATTTGATGTTTAGATTATAAATTGATTTGGGTAAAAGTTGCCTCAGATTAAGCTTTGCCAAACATGCTACCTTTTGGATTTGCACATTAAAGTTAATAATAATTTTTGTAGCTGCTGTGAGGAAGGAGATTCAAGATGAAACAGATAGAGAGACTGGACGAACGAAGCAGATTTCTAGCGTCCCAATTCATCTTAGTATATATTCTCCCAACGGTATGTTTATGTTTCAATTTCACTTTTCTTTATTAATATTATATCTTCTGTAGAGTTGTGGCTACGATTATTTATTTGTTAATTAATTTTATTTTATTTAAAATTTTGACTAACTTTGACCCTCTGGACCTTTGCAGTTGTTAACTTGACACTTATTGATCTTCCTGGCCTGACAAAGGTAGCTGTAGGTAAGCAACAAGTTGGAGTGTCTTTCAAAATTTTTGTATGCTAAAACTGTGCCAATTGTTAAATTCTTATTTTGGAGATTGGAGAGTGGTATACTAATGGATGATGGTTCTGGAAAATACAGAGGGCCAACCAGATAGTATTGTGCAAGACATTGAGAATATGGTTCGCTCCTACATTGAGAAGGTAGTTTCTCTTTGCTCTATTGGGAAGCTTAAGAAATAAATTTCACATCGCAGCATATTATATTTGCTTCCCTGCACTGGCTTGTGTGAATAAACTGGTTTTCTAAACTCTTGATATTGGATCTTGCAATGTTGGCTGATTGTGTGGAAATCTAGCCATACTTAATTTTTCTGAACTTTATAGGTTTTTCTAAAACTGAAGGACATGCGTGTAGAATTATTCTGAAGGGACTATTTTTCCATGCTTAATTATCTCTATTTCTACATTTGTTAATCGTATTACACTGAGTTTTATGTTAATCTGCAGCCAAATTGTATAATTTTGGCCATTACACCAGCCAATCAAGATATTGCAACATCTGATGCAATTAAAATATCCCGTGAAGTGGATCCCACCGGTAATTTCATAGTCTATTTTCCATAGTCTTGATTACTCTTTATTCAGCCATTTAATGAAGTTCATTGGTTCCATGAATCAACGAGTTCAAAAATGTAAACTTCACCAAGATAACACATCAACAATTTGATCAATTTAGCACTATGAAACAATTAGTCCGCCTGTGTTCTAATTCTATATTTTTTTAATTTCAAATTTAAGGGGAAAGAACATTTGGAGTCTTGACAAAGATTGATCTTATGGACAAGGGTACTGATGCTGTTGAAGTAAGTCAACCAGTTTTTACTTATAAAAAGTCAAAAGTATCATATTGAATTAGTGAGGGGAAAGGTACATGTAGTTTAAACTGCTAAAGCTTTCTTGTGTTTTAAGGCATTCTTTAATTAAGCGTCCTTACATTACCTCCTTTCCAATTTTTGGCATAAGCATGTAGAGAGGCGCCTATTTCACTTTCACAACTGCAAAAAACTTAGCTACTTGATTCAGACTGATCTCTATTGCACGTTTTTTTCTTCTGCACTTCAGATGTTGGAGGGGAGAGCTTACAGATTAAAGTATCCCTGGGTCGGTGTTGTCAATAGATCACAAGCAGATATTAACAAAAATGTTGACATGATAGCTGCTAGGCGTAGGGAACGCGAATATTTTTCTAGTACCCCTGAATATAAACACCTTGCTCACAGAATGGGTTCGGAGCATCTTGCAAAGATGCTTTCAAAGGTACAAAAATAACATGTATGTGTGTGTGTATTATTATTTGTTTCTATGACTGAATCATAATGCTTTATACACCAGCATCTGGAGGCAGTAATCAAGTCCAAAATCCCAGGAATTCAATCTCTTATTAGTAAAACAATTGCTGAACTTGAAGCTGAATTGAGTCGTTTGGGAAAACCTGTTGCAGCTGATGACGGGGTAATTTTTCTCTTCATAGATCAACTAGTTTGAATTATATTCCAAAATCTTGATTATTTTTTTATGGTCCACTGTTGAAAAGGCCTTGTTTTTTCCATCCTCTGTCTTTGTTTCTTTGATTAATGAAAATCCACCCCAAGTTTCCAACAGTTCATCCATTTATTTGGTGAACTGATGTATGATAGTTGATAGCTAATGTATATAGAAAGGTAGTATACCTATAGCACTCCAATTTCAGGGATCCTAATTTAGCATTCTATACATTTGAAGTTTCTAATGACTGACTGCAAATCACTTGCAGGGAAAGTTGTACGCAATCATGGAAATATGCCGCTCATTTGATCAAATATTTAAAGAACGTCTTGATGGCACGTAAGTTTTACTTTTTTGTCCATTTGTTCTTAAATAACTCAGTGCCCTAACCTCATGTTTCTTTATTTTTCTTGTGCTTCATTCATTTTCTCAAACTAACTTCAATAAATTTTCCATCCCTTATAGGCGACCTGGAGGTGACAAAATTTATAATGTCTTTGACAATCAGCTCCCTGCTGCTTTGAAAAGGCTGCAGTTTGATAAACAGCTTTCGATGGAAAATATAAGGAAACTTATTACAGAAGCTGATGGGTATCAACCTCATCTAATTGCTCCTGAACAAGGATACCGCCGCCTAATTGAGTCTTCTCTAATTACTATCAGGGGTCCAGCTGAGGCAGCTGTTGATGCGGTATGTATATATTGGACAACAGTGATATGAAAATTATTGTTTGGCACATGCTTCAATGGCCCTGTTTTAGGCACAGAGGAAAGTGAGATCCTGTAAATTGGATCATCATTTTCTATCACTGTCAAGAAATGGTGTCCCATAAAATAATAATCAGTATAAATTCAGTTTTCAGTTGATTGTTTGTCATCACTCCTCTCAATGGAGATATATATATATTTTCCCAAAAGCATTGTTTGGGATCTTGTGTGGTAGAAATTACACGGTGAAATAAAAAAACTGAATTGGAGTAGACCCCTTTTTTGTAGTTCTAGTTGATAACTTGGCTCCCTCACTAACCACAAAACCTTAACTTTCAGCTTGTCAAAAAATCTTTTGAAATATAAAAAAAATACAAATTTGATATTGCTATTTTTCACGTATTTATTGTCTTTGCTGATCTAATTTTCATATTTGCTAATGTCATTTTGAATTGTGTGCTTCCAGGTTCATTCCTTATTGAAGGACCTGGTTCACAGAGCTATTAGTGAGACTCTGGTACGTTCCTGAACCATACTAAAATTTAGAGTTTCTGTTGTGCTGCTATGTTTAAGCTTGATAGCTCTGTCTTTCTTGGTTTATGGTTTTTGTTACTTCCATTCTAGACTAAGCTAAATTTTGTTCTACTAATAGTCTTCAACTTTTCTAAAACATTCAGATTCGTTTGCTCAAGGAAGTAATATATGCATGATATCATGTCTGTTGTCGTAGTACTTTAATCTCTAACGTCTCTATTTGTGAACTATGTAGAGCTGCTGAAGTTTAAGATAGATGTAAAAGACATTACTTTGATCATTGACTAATTATTAGCTCAACCTTTTATGCAATAGGATAACCCTTGTCATTACATAGCCATAAAAAAAAAATAAAAATTGATGAGAAGTCCTAGCAGATAAACATACGTTGTTGGTCTGGTTGTCTGGCAGGACTTGAAGCAATATCCTGGTCTGCGTGTTGAGGTTGGGAATGCAGCAGTGGATTCACTAGAAAGAATGAGGGAGGAAAGCAAAAAAGCAACGTTACAGCTGGTTGATATGGAGTGTGCCTATTTGACGGTTGATTTCTTTAGGAAGCTGCCTCAAGATGTTGACAAGGGTGGCAATCCTACACATTCAATTTTTGATAGATATAATGATTCATATCTGAGGCGAATTGGTAGGTTTTGCAAAATGCAGTTTCTTGGACTGAAATCATGCTCTCTTCGTTTTAATATAAGCTTGTCTAGTGTTAATATGTTGAACATGTATGAACAGGAACCAATGTTCTGTCCTATGTCAACATGGTATGTGCAACTCTGCGACACTCAATTCCCAAGTCAATTGTCTATTGTCAAGTGCGGGAAGCCAAACGAAGCCTACTTGATCACTTCTTCACTGACCTGGGCAAAATGGAGGTGAGAATACATCTGCCTTACCCAGCTTCTGTTTGTTATTAACATTTATTTTATATTTAGAATAATATATTTTCATCACATGAGGTGTGGAGTACCATAAACATCTTATTAATGAAACCAAATATAAATATACACACACACAAACAATTGGTCAACAATTGTGTATTGTACAGAATATAAAAGGAATGTTGACTTCAATGTTTGTTTATCAGCTATTTTTTTCTCGACAAGTTATGTCTTTTTCTATTCTCATTTTTAGTGTAAAAAAACCTTAGACATAAACCAAAGGTAATCTTGAAAATGCAAATCCTTAACCTTTTAGAATATACCTCATACCAAATACTAAGTTAGGCTGATATTAAATTGGTTTCTCTGGTAAATTAAACACTGAAAAATTGTGTTTGCAGCCCAAGCGTTTGTCCTCGTTGCTAAATGAGGACCCTGCAATCATGGAAAGACGAAGCGCCCTCGCAAAGAGGCTTGAGCTATACCGGAGTGCACAAGCTGAGATTGATGCAGTTGCTTGGTCTAAGTAGAATTTCTTCTTTCTTTTGGATTGTGTGTATTCTTCTTTCTCCATCTCCTCTTTTTGTTAGGTTTTGCATTGTTGGTATGCAAAGCGCGTGTTGTCATCTTTACTAGATTCTTGTATATGTTTCGTATGTATGTAATGATGTAATGTTTTTTTCCTTCCCATTATGTTTTCACATTACTTCTATGTGAAGAAGAGAAGGCAAAAAATAGTTAATTCAATTAATAATAGATGAATTTGTTTAAACTTGATTTTAAAAAGTGTTTTTTAAATTCATAAAGTCGCTTAATATAATCTTTTAACTGAAAAAAAATACTATAAACAACTTATTTAAATAAATTGTTTCTTTTAAATAAATTGTTTCTTTAAATAAGCTAGCTGTTTAAAAAAACTAAACAAAAATCAACTTATTTTTTATATAAATAAATTACTTTTTTTTTAAATCATTTAATTTTAAACTTAAAAGTCTTAACATACTACTCCTTTATTGAGTTTTCCTTCTATGATCACATTCAAACAATGTTGCAATTTTGTCGTGGGTTTAGAAGAAAAAGCTTGAGAAAAATGATCACCAAACAACCTTTTAGTACCAGCCCCTTCTTTGGATAATGGTGGCATGAAAAAAACTTGTATTGCGGTCTAGCCATTATTAATAAGTCACATCTAACACGGTGATTTCTCGTAGAAATAAACACGTATATAAAATTTAAGTTAAAAGTAATTTTATTTTATGAAAACTATTTTAATGAAATTTCGGGGCGTAACAAAATATGTTAATTTTTTTAAAACTAAAACAAGATATACACTAGCAAGCGTGAGTCAATGAATGATACATACAATTTTATCTAAGTTTTGCGTCATCTTATATATCATTTTTAAATAAAATTTACAAAAACATACTACATTGAACCTTTGTCTTTTCAACGTCAAGACAAATGAATTACTACAATATCAACATTCCAAATTGAAATATATGTACAATCTTTAAAAGATATTAAAAGAGAAAAAATTAGGTTTTTTGAAATCCAACATCAAATATATTACTATATGAACTTTTTTATAGATAAAATTAGTTTAATGAGATCCAATTGACACACTGGTTCATTAGAAAGGGACTGAGTCATGTAATTTTTGTCAAATCTTATTCATCCTTATATCAAATAGCATAATAATTTTCAAAAATTATTAATTTGTTGTTGGAAACAAAATGCTGCAATGAGTAGATTAGTAATTATTGATGAAAAATTCTTTATAAAAACGAAAAATTAGTTTTTTTATAGTCTCACATTGAGTATATTACTCCTAATCCTAGATAAAAGACTCCATATAAAAGTCTACACATCACCTCATATAACACATATTCTTATATTAAATAATGCATGTCCTCACGTTAAATATAATGGTTTTAAAATTAAAAAAATATATTATCAATTATAAAATTAATTGACAGAAAATATTTTTTTATCAATACCTTTATTAACATTTCCATCATAAAAAACATTTTTATAAATATAGAAACAGATGGAAAAAAGAGTCTCACGTCAAATTTTCACTTGCGAGAGAGATGTTTCCATTACTTTATATTCATTCTTTGGCATTGAATTCTCACATAAAAAATTATACTTATGGGGGAAATAATAAATGTTATATATATATATATATATATATATATATATATATGACGTTGCTTCTCATGCATAATACAATGCAAGTGTTGAAGTTCCACATCGAGAAAAATACTTGTCTAGACTTTTTATAAGAATGAAAAATTAGTTTTTTCTAACGTCACACATTTTAGATTATTTTTGTTAGGGATTTAGCCTTTAATTATGTCTTCTTTCAACCAATTTGAGACAAAATTATCCTCACTCTCATTATTTATAAAACATCATCTCTTTCTTGGTTACTTATGAATTGGTTGCATTTTACAAAAAAAAATCGAGAATTACAAGCTGAAACAAATTCTAAGAAGGGGCTGATGAATTTTCAGAATGCACTTTTCTTGCACATGATTCGGTGTTTTACGTCTAACAAGAGCTATAAAACTTTGATTGGGGTGAATCCAATTGGTACACCTCCGCGACTCAACTATCTACAGAAGTTATATAGGGGTCGAAGGTCAATTATGTCCCTAAGATTGTCCAATTCATGAAAATATAAAACTATTAGGTATACAATTTTCAACATGGACACCTTGCAGTAGTTTAGGCATAACTTAAGCTACAGACCTCCGTTTGAGATAAATCAAACGAAAAAATGTCAGTAACTCAATTATCTACAACTTTCATGAAGAAAGTAAGAATTAATTCGGCCTAAATCAGATGTAGTTTCAAAAACAAGATGGTGATTGATTACCAAAATTCTGTTATCGATTACCTCCAGTACTGTAACATCCTAAATTGAGAATTTTAGAAAATAATTCATTAAGGATCGGTGAAGTTTCTTTTTAATTAAAAAACACTAGACATCCGTTGCGCAAGTTAGGGATCAGTGAAGAATTTTTTAGTCTGACTTCGGACGAGTGTTTTTCTCGGAAAGGAATATTCCCAAGAGGATTGATTCTGAATGAAAAGGGGCTCTGACTTCGAATGAGCACCTTTCGGGAAAAGACGCTCCCAAGTTCCATACTTTCGAGTGGGTCGTTTCTGAGAGAAGTACTTCCGAGCGAAGAAAAGCTTTGATTTCGAATGAGTACTTCTCGGGCCGAGATATGTCTGAGTAGTGAATTCCCGAGTGGGGTATCTCCGAGTTGAGTGCAACTTTCCTGAGTGGGGTGTCTCCGAGTGTGACACTTTCGTGTGGGATGGCATCGAGTGAGACATTTCCAAGTGGGATAGCACCAAGTGAGACATTTCCGATTCCCGCGTGGTATGGCACCGATTGAGACATATCGAGTGAGTCTTTTCCAGGGGAAGTACTTCTGGACAGAGAAAGACTTTAACTTCGAATGAGTACGTTTCCGAGTGAATAGTTCCAGGGGGAAGTAAATATCCGAGTGGTGAACCCCTTCATTCAATTCGTGCTCGGGTGTCTTAAAGATTTCCTAGAGCCTGTACTCGGGCCCATATTCAAAGTTGCCGAGAGCTTGTGCTCGGGTTCGTCTTCGAGATTGTCTTCGACTCCGAGTGATATTCCCAAGTGGAAAGATTTCTGAGAGAGGACTGAACTTCGACTCCGAATGATCCTTTCGGTTATAAGACTTCCGAGTGACGCACTTCCGAGAGAAATATTTTTGAGTAAAGAAAGGCTTTGACTCGGGCAGAGATATATCCGAGTAAGATATTTCTGAATGAGGTGTCTCCGGGTGAGACATTTTCGAGTGGGTCATGTAACCTCCTGCTTTTAATAATAGCTCTATTTTGTAAATTTTGAAGGATGGAAGATCTGTTAGTGTTAATCAATGAATAAAACACTCTATGGATGGTTTATAATACTCTAAAAATTTCATTTTTGGGTTTAATTATAGAATTTATATAGATCTTTGTTGATAAGATCCATTTTCCGAGTGAAATATGCCTTAGAAAGGACTGTCTGAGTGAAAAAAGGGCTCTGTTCCGAGTGAAGAATGAAAATTCCGAGTGACTAAGAGAAATTCCGAGTGAAAAATGGAAATACCTAGTGAAGGTTGTGTTTTCCGAGTGGAACATGGCCGAGAGAGTTTATTCCGAGTGGAATTCTTGCCCCAGAGACACTTTTGTGTGAAGTGGACTGACAGAACCACTTCTGGGTGAAAGAATCCGAGTGACTCACCTTGGAGTGACTCACTGCAGAGTCAAACACCTCAGAAAGACTCATTTCCGAGTCAAGTACTCTCCAAAGAATCGTTTCCGAGTCAAATGCTTCTGAATGACTTGTTCCCGAGTCAATCATAGTCAGATGTTGCAATTCTGACTGAAAGTTCACTAAGTGCCTTCATTTCCAAGTGAAGTACAGACGAAAATGTACTTTCGAGTGGAAGGATTCTGACTGGGGATACACGGTATATGATTGATGTACACTGGAATAACTTCCTGAGTGAAGAAGAAAAGAGGTCAACTTTGAGGGTGAAATGCCGAATGAAAGATATCCGAGTGTGACTCCGAGTGAGATGGTACCGAGTGGAACCGTGTGAGTGAAGACACGATTCAAAGATGAGTTTACAAATGAGGAACTGAGTGTTGAAGACTGAGTGAAAAAGGGAATCGGTTTGGATTATTTTTGCCGAGAGAAGAGTGATTGAATGATGATCAATAAAGATTACTTTACTGAGTGACAAATTTGAGTGCATGAGTCGGTTTCAGAAGAGTTCTACCGAGCAAAGACTTAAAGAGTTGGGTATCGGTTTTAACTGATTTACCGAGTGGACAGCCGAGTGAAATAAGTCAGCTTTGAGGGAATTCACCGAGTGAGAACTATTTAGAAATTGAGTCGGTGTTGTAAGGAATTTCCCAGTAAGAATCGATCGGCTATTGACTCGGATTTAAGATAAATAGCCAAGTGATGGATTAGGTGGGTATGAGTCGGCTCTGACTGACTTAATTGAATCGGTTTAAACTCATGCCAAGAGGCAAGCCGAGTGTGAGATGACTCGAACTTGAGTGATGATGCCAAGTAGACAGATTGAGAGTTGACTCGGTTATGTACTGTTATTTTTAAAATCGTTTCCGCTACATAATTATTCCTTGAATTTTATTATTCACGACTAGTATGTATGATAATATTCCGCTATTATCGACTTTTATGTGAACTCTAATTTTAATTCATGAAATTTAAAATGATCTTTTAAAAATGTGAAAAATTTATTCGAAAAATTATACGGGACGTCACATTGGTGGTATCAGAGCATTTTCAAAAATTCAGGACCAATTACTATGACATGTATTGATTCTTGATATACTATGTGAATTGTTTGATTATTTGTTTGATAATATGTTACGTATGTGCTATATGATTTGTGCCTGGCTGATAAATTACAAAATGATTTGTTTGATTACTGTTGGTAATATGATAAATGTGTTATACAATTTATTGCTTAACCAATAAACTGTAGAATACTTATAGTTATGTTATAATACAATATATTTTCCCTTAGAATTAGTATAAACCAAACTACGAATGTAGGATGGCAAGAAACAACAACAACAACAACAATGATATGTCAGCAGCTTTCAACCGCTTAGCTGAAGCCATAGAACGACAAAACCAACCAAGGAGCACTGGAGGACTCCATGAGTTAGATCACTTCCTGAAAAGAAAACCTTCACAATTCAAAGGGGGTTATAATCCAGAAGGAGCGTATCTCTGGGCCAAGGAAATGGAGCGCATCTTTCGAGCATTGCCCTGCACAGAATGTAAAAAGGTGGAGTATGCCACCTATATATTGGTGGAAGAGGCCGAAAACTAGTGGATTCATGCTAGAATCCATATGATCGAGGTTGACAGACCCTTGAACTGGGTCAACTTCAAAGACTGTTTCCTAGAGAAATATTTTCCAGCAAGTGTGAAAAGCCACAAAGAGCTGAAATTTATGGAGTTGAAATAAGGCTCAATGTCTGTTGGAGAATATGCTGCAAAGTTTGAAGAATTATCTCTCTTTTACCCTCCTTTTCAACAAGCTGGTGCCGAAGAATCAAAATGTGTTAAATTTGAGAACGGGCTGAATCTGGAAATCAAAGAGGCGATAGGGTACCAAGAAATTCAGAGTTTTCCTATTCTGATCAACAAATGCAGAATTTTTGAAGAAAATCACCAAGCCAGACTGGCACATGAAAAGGCCAATAGACAACTGAAACCTCAGTCAGTTGATTTCAAAAGGAGAGGGACGCACTATCCAAATCGTTTCAAGGGAGGATCATCATCTTCTCAAAGACGCAGCAATCATACGAATATCAGGTGTCATAATTACGGAGGTAATCACCATATACACGATTGCACCCGACACCTAGGAGATGTTATCTGCTATCGTTGTAATCAGACAGGACACATCAGTCCAAATTGTCTGCAGAACCGTCAAAACAACGACAGTAACACTATGAATAATCAGAGAGGCTCTAACCATCAGGGGGGTCGTGGAGGAAACACGCGTGCTGCTCAACCTCTAAGACAGAACAGGGAGTCAACGGACCAGAGGTTACAACCAACAACTGGAAGAGTCTTTGCCATCAGCGGTTCAGAGGCAGACCAAGCTGATGACCTCATGCAAAGTAAGTGTGAGATCAATGGTACAATCTTATCTGTGTTATTTGATTCTGGTGCTACACATTCATTTATTTCTGATGAGTGTGTTGGACGTCTTCAATTACCTGTGAATCCTATGAGATATGATCTGATTGTTTCCACTCCCACCGGTACACAACTTAGGACTACTAAGGTGTGTAACGATTGTTCTGTGCTTATAGAAGGTAAAAAATTTCTTGTCGTTCTTGTTTGTTTACCTTTGAAGGATCTGGAAGTGATCCTAGGGATGGACTGGTTATCGGCAAATCGAGTCTTGGTGGACTGTCATAACAAAACTGTGATATTTCCATCAGAAGAAAATCTTACTTCCGACAATCTCAAACTCTTTGCCTTACAAGGTGAAAGCCAATTATTTGCCTTGTTTTCTCTTCCACAAGGAGATGGAGAATCTAAAGAGATCGAAATGCCAGTTGTTTCTGAATTTCCTGAAGTATTTCCTGAGGATGTCTCAAGTTTACCTCCAGAACACGAGATAGAATTCTCAATTGATTTAATTCCAGGAGCAGAACCAGTATCTAAGGCTCCATATCGCATGTCACCTATTGAACTGGCAGAACTAAAGAAGCAAATTTAAGAGTTATTAGAGAAGTATTTCATCAGGCCCAGTGTGTCGCCATGGGGAGCGCCAGTATTACTTGTCAAGAAGAAAGATGGATGAAGACCATGAAGGATTTTGATAATGACAAGGCCAATGCCAGAGATCAAGAATGAAGATCCAAGACCAAGGCATAATTAAAGTAAGACTCTACAAAAAGAAAGTACGGCCATTAATATAAAAAGGTTTTAAAATAAGAATACATTCTGATGGAATGTAATTGATTACCTCATTAGTGTAATCAATTACATCGTGTAATTGATTACCTCATTAGTGTAATCAATTACCTCAGCAATGTAATCGATTACCATGTTTAAGTAATCGATTACAATATGAACGTTATGTTTTAAAACTGATTTTAAAAGGCTGTAATCGATTACCTATTTTATGTAATCGATTACAACGTGATCAGAAAGCAAAAAATCATGTTGAAACATTATAACTTTTCACAAAATATTATTTTATCCAAGAGGTACCTTTCCAATTATTTTAATCAATAATTTCACACCTCTTGAAGGCATTTCTTCTCCTATAAATAGGAGGGTATTTCATTTACAAAAGCACACCAATAACACCAACACCAAATACTTCCAATCTTTTCTTAAGAGCAATAATGGCCATATTCTCTTAATAGAGTTATTACTCTTTCTTGTTCCTCAATTTGTTCATCATACTCTTTAAGAGAGTTTTCTTGTAGAGTTCTTTATCTCTAAATTGAGACTGATACTCAGAGTGGTGTATCTCTGAGGGTGTTCTTCTTGGATGTGGTGTAGCATCCAAGGGTGATGTTCTTGGATGTGGTGAAGCATCCAAGGGTGATGTGCTTGGGTGTGGTGTAGCATCCAAGGCATTTGTGGTCAGGGTGTGAGTCCCCATTGTGGTGTAGTCAAGGGATTTGTTTATAGTGAATTTCCTCAAGGGTGTCTTGAGAAGACTGGACGTAGGCAGTGGTTGGCCGAACCAGTATAAATCTCTGTTTGCACTTCTCTAACCCTTAAACTCTTTATGTTTTAAGCATTATTATTCAAATCACATATCATTGCATATTGAGTTTTTAGAGGAGAAATTTATTAGTGAAAAAGGTCCTAACTACTCAATTCACCCCCCTCTTAAGTTTCCTAGATGCCACCTGGGTTAACAATGGAAGCATGAGATTATGTGTAGATTATCATCAGTTGAATAAATTGACGGTGAAGAATAAATATCCTTTGCCCAGAATTGATGATCTGATAGATCAATTGAGGGGTGCTACAGTATTTTCCAAGATTGATCTGCGATCGGGTTATCATCAGATTCGTGTCAAGTCTGAGGATATTCCAAAGACATCTTTTAGAACACGCTATGGCCATTACGAGTATCTTGTGATGCCCTTCGGAGTAACCAATGCTCCAGCTGTATTCATGGATTACATGAATCGAGTGTTCCATTCATACTTAGATCAGTTTGTTATTATCTTCATTGATGACATTCTGATTTATTCTAAGACGTGGAAGGAACATGAAAAGCATCTTCGAGTGGTATTACAGATTCTGAAAGAGAAGCAGTTGTATGCCAAGTTGTCTAAATGTGAATTCTTGTTGAAGAAGGTAAAGTTTCTAGGCCATGTAATCTCAAGCGAAGGAGTGTCTGTGGACCCTTCTAAAATTAAAGCTGTAACGAACTGGGAGAGACCTACTTCAGTCACTGAGATACGAAGCTTCCTGGGATTAGCTGGTTATTATCGGAGATTCATTGAAGGGTTTTCTCAAATTGCCCTACCAATGACTCGTCTAACCCGGAAGAATCAACCTTTTGATTGGACGCCAGAATGTGAGAGAAGTTTCCAGGAACTAAAAATAAAGCTTACATCTGCTCCAGTCTTAACCTTGCCTGACCCACAAGAAGACTTTGTGGTTTATTGTGATGCTTCTAAGATGGGCTTAGGTTGTGTCTTGATGCAGCAACGAAGAGTGGTTGCCTATGCTTCTAGGCAGTTGAGACCACATGAAATGAACTATCCAACGCATGATCTAGAATTGGCAGCAGTGGTATTTGCTCTGAAAATCTGGAGACACCATTTGTATGGAGTCAAGTTTGAAGTGTTCAGTGACCACAAGAGCTTGAAGTATTTGTTCGATCAAAAAGAATTGAACATGAGGCAGCGAAGATGGATGGAGTTTCTCAAAGATTATGATTTTGATTTGAAGTACCATCCAGGAAAAGCAAATGTGGTGGCAGATGCACTTAGCCGAAAGTCCATTCATATGGCATCTTTGATGGTAAAAGAGATGGAGATGATAGAACAGTTCAGAGATATGAACTTGGGTGTGGAGTTGAAATCTTCAAAAGTATGACTTTGGAAACTTTGAAAATAACCAATGATTTTCTGAAGCTGATAGGTGAAATGCAGAAAGAAGACTTGCCATTACAAGAGTTGAGAGAGTTACAGGCAAAGGGAAAAGATATGGGATTACAAGAAGGATCAGATGGAATTTGGAGAATCAGAAGCAGAATTTGTGTACCAGATGATGTTGGTCTGAGAAGAACAATCCTAGAAACAGCGTATAAAAGTATGCTGAGCATCCATCCTGGATCAACTAAGATGTATCAAGACCTGAAGAAAAGCTTTTGGTGGCCAAGGATGAAGAAAGAAATAACTGAATATGTGTCTTCATGTCTGGTATGTCAAAAAGCCAAGGTGGAACACCAGAAGCCATCTGGTGAACTGCAACCATTAGAGATTCCTGTCTGGAAATGGGATGACATTTCAATGGACTTTGTGTCAGGGTTACCAAGAACACGTTCAGGGAATGATGCAATCTGGGTTATTGTAGACAGATTGACAAAGTCTGCTCATTTTCTCCCAATGAATATGAAGAACCCTCTACAAAAATTGGCACAATTATATGTGAAGGAGATCCTAAGATTTCATGGTGTACCATCTAGTATTGTGTCAGATAGAGATCCAAGGTTCACTTCCCGATTTTGGGGAAGCTTGCATCAGGAATTGGGTTCAAAGCTTCGATTAAGTTCAGCTTATCATCCCCAAACAGATGGGCAGTCAGAGCGTACCATACAAAGTTTGGAAGACTTACTGCGATCTTGTGTGCTTGAACATGGTGGTAGTCGGGAGCAGTTTCTTCCACCAATTGAATTCACGTATAACAATAGTTACCATAGCAGTATTGGTATGGCTCCATTTGAGGCATTGTATGGTAGAAAGTGTCGAACGCCCATTTGTTGGTTAGAAATTGGTGAAAGTTTGGCGTTAGGACCTGAAATTGTACAACAGACTACTGAACAAATAGAAATAATCAGAGAAAAGATGAAGGCATCCCAAGATAGACAGAAGTACTGTTACGATAAGAGGAGGAAACCACTTGAATTCCAAGTCGGTGAGCATGTATTTTTGAAGGTTTCACCTCACAAAGGGATTGGCCGAGCATTGAAGAGTAAGAAGTTGAGTCCAAGGTTCATTGGACCATATGAGATCCTAAAGAGGATTGGTACAGTGGCGTATCAAATATCACTTCCTCCTCACCTGGCAAATTTGCATAATGTGTTTCATGTATCACAGCTGAGGAAGTATGTACAATACCCCACTCATGTGATTGCTACTGATGATGTTGAAGTTAGAGAAAATCTAACCATCTTTATAGAACCCACACAGATCATAGAAAGGTCGATTAAACGCCTGAGAAACAAGAATGTACCATTGGTGAAGGTTGCATGGAAACAAGGAAATGATGTAACTCTGACTTGGGAGCGTGAAGATGCTATAAGGACACAGTATCCAAAATTGTTTCACTGAAAAGTGCGTTATGTTAAATTTCGAGGACAAAATTTTTATTAGGGTGGGAGAAATGTAACATCCTGCTTTTAATAATAGCTCTATTTTGTAAATTTTGAAGGATGAAAGATCTGTTAGTGTTAATCAATGAATAAAACACTCTATGGATGGTTTATAATACTCTAAAAATTTCATTTTTGGGTTTAATTATAGAATTTATATAGATCTTTGTTGATGAGATCCATTTTCCGAGTGAAATATGCCTTAGAAAGGACTGTCTGAGTGAAAAAGGGCTCTGTTCCGAGTGAAGAATGAAAATTCCGAGTGACTAAGAGAAATTCCGAGTGAAAAATGGAAATACTGAGTGAAGGTTGTGTTTTCCGAGTGGAACATGGCCGAGAGGGTTTATTCCGAGTGGAATTCTTGCCCCAGAGACACTTTTGTGTGAAGTGGACTGACAGAACCACTTCTGGGTGAAAGAATCCGAGTGACTCACCTTGGAGTGACTCACTGCAGAGTCAAACATCTCAGAAAGACTCATTTCCGAGTCAAGTACTCTCCAAAGACTCGTTTCCGAGTCAAATGCTTCCGAATGACTTGTTCCCGAGTCAATCATAGTCAGATGTTGCAATTTTGACTGAAAGTTCACTGAGTGCCTTCATTTCTGAGTGAAGTACAGAGGAAAATGTACTTTCGAGTGGAAGGATTCTAACTGGGGACACACGGTATATGATTGATGTACACTGGAATAACTTCCTGAGTGAAGAAGAAAAGAGGTCAACTTTGAGGGTAAAATACCGAATGAAAGATATCCGAGTGTGACTCCGAGTAAGATGGTACCGAGTAGAACCGTGTGAGTGAAGACACGATTCAAAGATGAGTTTACAAATGAGGAACTGAGTGTTGAAGATTGAGTGAAAAAGGGAATCGGTTTGGATTATTTTTACCGAAAGAAGAGTGATTGAATGATGATCAATAAAGATTATTTTACTGAGTGACAAATTTGAGTGCATGAGTCGGTTTCAGAAGAGTTCTACCGAGCAGAGACTTAAAGAGTTGGGTATCGGTTTTAACTGATTTACCGAGTGGACAGCCGAGTGAAATAAGTCAGCTTTGAGGGAATTCACCGAGTGAGAACTATTTAGGAATTGAGTCGGTGTTGTAAGGAATTTCCCAGTAAGAACCGATCGGCTATTGACTCGGATTTAAGATAAATAGCCAAGTGATGGATTAGGTGGGTATGAGTCGGCTCTGACTGAGTTAATTGAATCGGTTTAAACTCATGCCAAGAGGCAAGCCGAGTGTGAGATGACTCAGACTTGAGTGATGATGCCAAGTAGATAGATTGAGAGTTGACTCAGTTTTGCTGAGTGAAAAACTGAGTGAAGAATGGCTCGTGCTGAGTGAAAACTGAGTGAGAAGGACTCAGATTTCCTTCTCTTCATGTTACTGACAATTTCCAGTCAGCATGGGTAGGATTCCAGTCGGCTTAGAGGCTAACCGAGTGGATTCCAGTCGGTATTCACTGTCAGAATAACGTTTGACTCCAATTTTGGCTCCTTGTGCATTTTATAATATATTTTTCTTCAATTATTCACCCTAGTGTGTAGAACGGCCAGTAGTGGACCATTAAGGAGCTCACTTTCTATCTAAACCACTATTATTTCCCACTAACAGCCACTAGAAACCCACTCATGGAAAGCTTGTCCCCCACTTGCCTTTACCTTATTAAACTAACACTAACCCTGTAAGTCAGAAACTCTTAGAGTAAACAAGCTACCTCTCTCAACTTCTTTGAACTGAAACTAGGACAACAAGGGGACTTCTTTTCAGTCAGCCAAAGATCATCAAACCAAGTAAGAGGGGACAGGGTTGTGAATAACTATGAAATGGGTAGAATTGTATGCTGTTCTAGGATTCCAGTTTTAATTTCGTACCTTGTTGCTCAGTTTTGAGATTGAAAACGTGTGAATTTGATTTTGACTTCTTCATGAAAGTTGTAGATCTTTTTGTTATCTGAATTTTGAGACCTGAATCAATTAATTTGGATAAGTATAGCAAACGTTATAGCCAAAATACTACAGCATATTTGAGTGGGATAATTGTCCTAGGTTCTGCGTATATATTGATAGTCTAGGGCTTATACATGCATAATCAGCCTTTTATTTCTTCATGAAAGTTGTATATATTTGTGTTATGGATCTGAAGAAAGTGGTTTCAAGTCAAAATGATTTTTTTAGCTGGAGTTATGCCTAAAATACTGAAGTATGTCCAAGCTGTAAATCTGTTAACTTGTGATACGTATTTTATTTTTAAAACTGGGAACTTTGTGGTGAGAATTAGTGATTGGTGTCTTCATAAAAGTTGTATATCTTCTTGTTATGTGAATTTTGAGACCTGAACCGACTGAATTGGATATGTATTGCATGAGATATGATCAAAATACTATAGCATGTCCGATTGAAATACTTATCTTTGTGTTTTGTGTATATATGAATATTCTGGGAATTATACAAACGTTTTTAGACTTTGATGTCTGCATGAAAGTTGTAGATATTTATGTTAGGGATCTATAGAAAGTGTTTTTGAGTTAAAACGATGCTTGTAACTCTATATATGCTCAAAATACAGAAGTATGTTCATGATGAAAATCTGTTAACTATGAAATCCGAATCTTATTTTTAAAACTGGGAATTTTGTGGTAAGAATTAGTGGTTGGTGCCTTCATAAAAGTTGTAGATATTTGTGTTAAGAATAATTTAGAACTAGTTTCATGCCAAAATTGTTTTTGTAGCTCCAGAAACGTTAAAAATACTAACCTGTGTACGTTTTAAAAATCCTCTTTGAGGCAGTTTTGTATTCTGTGAATAAGTGATTTTTCTGTTTAGAATTTGAATTTATGGTCTTCATGAAAATTGTAGATAATTATGTTATTGAGCTATAGAAAGTGGAATCACATGAAAAGAATTTGATTTGCTCATGTTATGACTGTTTTACTAACGTATATTGCTGTTGGAAATGCTGGAACTTAATTATAATGGTTATTATGAATGAAAATGATATTTTCTCTATGAGTAACAATTTATTATGAAACTCTTGAGTGATTATGATTTATTATTGATGTTTTTGAGTGTCTAACGAGTATCATACAGTTGTATATTTTGGTGGTGAATAATTATGAATGACATAATTAATGTATATATATACATGAATGCCTTACGGTTATTGACACATGTGGTTGAAACAGTAAATCCATGATTCTAAGAAATATTATGTGAGTTGTGTCCCTTTGAGGACTTGTATTTTTCTAAATGGTTTTGGAGACGTTAATATCATGGTATGTTAAATGGCAAAAAGAATTAAAGGCATTCATGCATCATAAGCATTTGGACGCATCATGGAATTTTAGGGGTTCCATGATTGCCTACCCTGGTGGGGGGTTACTCTATGATGAGTTAAAGCCCTATTTTTGTTATGAGGGTCATGGGGCTGTAGGGATCCATGACTGTATAAATTCCTACTGATGTTTGGGTCATGGGGCTGTAGGGATCCATGACTGTATAAATTCCTACTAATGTTTGGGTCATGGGGCTGTAGGGATCCATGACTGTATTAATTCCTACCGGTATCTCTATGAGACCTTTTACTGCAGTATTCCCACCAAACCAAATGGATCCAGCATGACATTATTGGACTAAATTAAAGACTTATTAAATATAAATGAACTTGTTTGGCATATTCATCATATCATTATGGTTTGTTGATTGTGTTTGTGCAATTTTATTTATTTTATATTTATTCTATATTCTGTCTCACTCTTACATTAATTTTTACAGTGAATGCCACCCAGAATGAAGAGTGATGCTATGGTTGATGCCTATGTGAATTATTGCTTGGATTTCGAATTTATTCTAATTTTATGATTTGTAATAAATACAATGGGTTATGTACTGTTATTTTTAAAATCGTTTCCGCTACGTAATTATTCCTTGAATTTTATTATTCACGACTAGTATGCATGATAATATTCTGCTATTATCGACTTTTATGTGAACTCTGATTTTAATTCATGAAATTTAAAATGATCTTTTAAAAACGTGAAAAATTTATTCAGAAAATTATACGGGACGTCACTTCCGAGGAAATAAAAGCTATGACTGAGTGTTTCAAGCAGAAACATTTCCAAGCGAATCCCCTCCGAGTGAAGCAATTCTGAACAAAAAGAGACTCTGATGAATCCTTCTCGGAAAGAGATATTCCTGAGTATTTTCAATTTAATCCTTTTTCCATGTTAGAGTCTGAATTTGGAAATATGGTCAACTACAAAGTTATTCCTCGTTGTCTTAGCTTTCCAACAATACCAAATTTATTAAAATCCATTAAGATATGAGAGATATATGCCAAAATACCGAAACGGTTTCAGAATTGATATTTAATTCAATCATCGAGGCTCTTCCACGTCACTCTACTCTTCTTCTAAACTCTAGCAGATTCTCTTTTCTGGTTTTTTTTCTAAGTATGAGACCCTCTCTATTGTTCTATCCTCTTTTCTTTTATTATCTTGTTTATTCCTTATCTCTTAATATATATATATATATCAGCACTTCCTCACTTCGTTCACGCCTTTTCCATCAATGATTTCTTTCAATCCTACTGTTGGATCAGTTTAAAATTTTGAGAGTGTAAACATCACCTCTAATCCTTTTCTTTTCCAATTTCTATTGGAAATTATCAATTAAAGAGGAAATCAATCTTCACTTCTTCTCTTTCACATGGAAGCTTGGCTTTTAGGGAGAAGAAGCTTTGAATTCCCCAAGTGAGGTAGCTTCGGAAGGGTTCGGAGCTAGAAATTCAAGTTGGAACTTGTGAATTGTGATTGGATAATATCCAATAGCCTGAGGAGCTGCTGGAATTCTTTATTCCAGGTAGGGGAGCGTTACATTTTAAATGTATAGTTTATGAACGGAATCGGGATAATATTGTTATCTTCAATGAGAAATCCCGAATATATGTGATATGTGTGATATATTATGAGATATGATGTTTTCCGTTCATATATGAGTGGTATTGATATTGAATTTATATGAGATATGAATTGTATATGTGATGTATGTATTTATGATAAATTCTATGCATGAGATGCAATGAAATATGTGATTGATGATGATGATATGAATGATATTCATGAAGATTTCATGATATATATAAATGCATGTGATGCATATTGATAAAGCATGAGATGCTTATGTGATGAACAAATATGAAATATGATTGTGGTTTTGAGGATTCCACAAAAGACCTTGGGTGGGACTCAAGGCAAACCTCTTGAGCGGGGCTCGGGGTTTAGCCCGTGACACTACCGTTGTCGCTGGGAGTGATTGTGTCACGTGAGAGGGCAAACGGTTTGGTACCAGTAAAATGACCGGATCAGCTGAGAACTGAGTTATGGCTGAGAGCCAGTGTTGTAACACAAATTAAAAGACTTAATAAGAGATCCATTTGATTGAGCATGTGAATGCATTGATGTATGTTGTTGTGAACAACATGATTATATAATCAATATAAATGAATGAAATGTAATGAGATTATGTGATACGATTATGATTTATATGTGGTTATGAATTAGACATTTGATCCGATTCAATAACTGTCATTTGACATATATATGCTCACCCCCTATTTGTGGCTATTTTTACAGTGGATATCGGACGCAGCGATGATATATGAGGTCACTCAGCATGCATGGAGCATTATGCATATATATGTATGGTACATGATGCACATAGTTGTTTTGTAGTAGCCTTGGCCGGCTCCTGTGCATACCAGTTTTGTTATATATATGTATACATAAATGGGCAGGTTGATGTAATGATGATAGTGTTATTATATTAATCCAAAATCCTGTTTTAAAACTGAAATTTATTCGTGAAAAATTTATTTGGGTTTTAGAAATCTAGTTTTAAATATTAGGATGTTTTAAGTACAGTTTTATGTAAATTTTGGCCACTAAGCCAACTTCCGCAACCTTTAACTTGTACGTTTGATTTTCGAGTGCTACAAAACTTTATGGACACTATCTATGACTCATTTCAAATCTTTTGCCACAACCCCTGCTAAAAAATTCCTCTGTATCACAGAGTTATACAAAAAGATACAACTTGGCCAATTTCATGCAACTTCTATACCAAAGTCATATCAAGTCACTTTCTAATGAAAATTTCAACATATACACAAGTTTCAAATGTGCCTAAGGATTTATTGGCACCTTTCGGGGACTCTAAATCCCACTAGAACGCAAAATCACCATTCATATTGATTTATTTAGCCAGTTTTACCTTAAAACCTAATCCCTTAATAATTCAAAGTTATCAATCCTCTATCTCAACTCGTAATTTACTATTTCTAATATATGTTAATAATATCTAACAACCATACCTAAGTTTCTATCACAACAACCTCACACAATACTTAATTCACATTCACCTAAGTACTTCAATAGCAATTCACATGATATATTATTATAATTATTCAATATCATTACATTAAGGCTCATTGCCCATAAAACAGACCAAGAACAGAACTTGCCCATAAACATATACTTATCAATCAAATAGCTCAATGCCATTTCACAATCATATACAATTCCTGGACATGGTATATATATGTATAAACATCAATTTCAACCTTAACTTCATATCATCATACTAAGAATTTCATTTATATTCATCAATCATATAATCAAAAGGATACATCAAGCATCACTCCCACATCTTAGCAGATATTAAAATAAGCATCATCATTAAATATACTCATCATAAACACAAATTATATATACTTATATGCATGTGTGTACTTACACCGACTAACATAACAAAACACTAAATTCTTAAAACATAATTATATATATATATATATATATATACATACATCTAAACCACCAGACCTACTTGGCATTGCCTTAAAAGCTCATCTGGTACTAGTCTCCGTGGTATCAGCAGGGTACCTATCTTCAGTCACTAAATTCAACAGTAAGGGTGAGTGACTAACAATATAAATCAATGCAAATAATTCATAATTTATAGGAAAAACATAAAATAGCTAAGTTTTTCATTCAATTACATATTCAATTAATTTTTTCTTACCCAATTTTAGTATAACTCAAAGTCATTAATTTCATCAACTTCACAATTAGCAAACCAAATTCTCAACATAACATTCAATTTATTAGATATCATAATCAATTAAAATAATTACACAATTGACTTCTAGTCATTATAATATAAGAATTTCTAGTACTCAACCACCCGTGAACCCTACCCGGTCCATCAAGCCTTGCCTGGCTCCCCATTTTACCATTGAGTCCTACCTGACATCTAGGTAGCCCAACTAGGCAACGCTCGACCACTGGAGCCAAAACAAAGAGTAAACTATATCAATCGATTGAGCACACCATAAAATACACACATATATTATTTATATATCATCATCATCTCAAATATTTCATAATAATTTATCTCAACATTACAACCATCAACTTGGGATCTCAAATAAGTCACTCAGACGCACTTTTTCTTTTATCTCATTTCAAATCACATTTTCAATTCTAAATTAAAAATCAATACTAATTCCTCTCATTAATGCACACAAACATGCCACCGATTTCATATAAACTGTAACTTCTTATCCATACCTTTTAAGCATAACATTTTCACTCTTAATTTGTAATTCTCAACAATATTAATATATTTACAACCATAAAATATGATACCCATATCATGATGTAGGGAGGGGATCTAATTCTTCTTTTTCTTTCTCTTTTGATGTGATTTTTTTCTCTTATTCAATGATGGCAATGAAAGTAAGAGAGATAAGAAAAAATGAAAATAAGGATTTGGGAAATTAAGGAAAGTGAGTAAGAAAAAGGAAAATAAGGATTGAGGTTTTGGAAACAATAAGGGAAAGTGAGAAAGAAGGGAAATGGTTATGGAAAGTGGAAGACAAAACTAGGATTATGTAAAAAAGGAAAGAGAAAGAGACGCTGTAACACCCCTATTTTTATTTGTATATTAAAATTTTGAAGTAATTAGATTATGGTTCTTTAGAGCTTTTTAATCTAAGTATTATTTATAATTTTTTGAGATTTTTTGGAATTTTGAATTTTTTTAATAAAATAATATATTTTAAATAATTTTAAATTCATATAAAGTGACCTAAAATTAAAAATATTTATAAGAAAGTGAATTTAAATTATAATAAAATTTTCTAAAATCCGTTTCAAGTTGACTTATCTAAAAATTATCGGTTTGAGAAAAATCTTTATTTTTTCCCATCGTTAAAAAATTGGGAACGTATCAATAAATTTTTATTAACAAAAAATTTTAGAATTTTAAAATTTAAACTTTATATTACTTGTTATAAAATTAGTAAGGACTGATATAATATCGCTAAATTTCAAAAAGGACTCATTTTGAATATTTAAAATATACCGAGTGAAAGGTTACTATTTGGCTTAATAATTCTGCCGACAGTTACTATGCAAAACATTGTGCATGTACGAAAATTTCAAAAGATGCACAGTAACCAGGAATAAAAAATTCAAAAATGCACAGTACTTTTATATTAAAATAATGGAATGCATAGTAAATTTTTTTCCTATAAATAACGAAGGAATTCTTCTTTAGAATTCACAATTTCAGATTAAGTTTTCTTAATATAGTAGTGCTAGTGAGATAGTGGTGGAAGTGAGAGAGAGAAGTAAATTTTTTTGGAAGAAGGTTCTGCTAAAATTCTAAGGTACGAATACCTCACTTTTATATTTTTTAGGGTTATTTTTATATCATTTTTAGAAATCTATTATTATACTGGAAATAATATTATTTTAAGTTACTATTCTGCATAGTAAAATACTATTTCAATAGTAAATTACTATTTCAATAGTAAATTACTATTCAAATAGTAAATTACTATTTACTGTTACTATTTAGCTTTACTATTCACATTTTACTATTTACTATTACTATTCACGATTTACTATTTACCATTACTATTCATGTTTTACTATTTACTGTTACTATTCATAATTTACTATTCACTATTCACTATTCACTATTCAAAATTTACCATTTCTGTTTTAAGTAGTAATCTTAATCTTCATCTTATGCCTATACTGAAATAAGATTGGTATTAATATTTCTAGAAATTGGAGGCACAAAGCAAATCTCTTTTGGGTAACAATTCAAGGTAAGGGAGAGTGAGATAAGAATATAATATGAAAAGACATAAGAATAATGGGAGGAGTCCCCTACTCCTTTTAAATTTAATAATATTAGTATTTTAAAAATATTAACCTTTTAACTTAAAATTTATAATAAATCTTAAATTAAATATCTGGTTTAACTAACTCTAACATACCTATGCAAGGACTTAGACTTTTATAACCTATATAAACTGGACTACACCTATACAAGGACTTGGACTACTATGACCCATATGGACTGAACTATACCTATGCAAGGACTGGATTATATGGACTTACATATATCTATGCGAGGAATTGACCAAAAGGACTTAAATTGACTATATAAATAATCATTAAATTTTGTATTATGATATGTATTAATGATATTTAATTTAATTGATTTGATTATGATTGATTATATTTGTGATTGATGATGTTTAACTGTGATTGATAATATTTGATTGTTGATATTGTAATATGAAGTTTAAGCATATAGCGAGCATGACGGAAAGCTAAAACTTAGTAACAATTTCTTACCTTACTCTTTAAATTTTATTATTTTAAAATCTTTTATTTCTTTTTAGAAATTATTTTTATATTTAGAATAAAAAAATTAGTATTTATTTTAGACAGTAGACATTTTATGAAAATTAATTTATAACAAGTTGAGATAATTAAATCTTGAATTAAAAAAAATTGATTAATGATTTAAAGATTCTTCGCTTTTAATTAAAATTTTTCAAAAGAAAATTATTTTATTTTTCCAACTTAATAACTAAAGAATATTTGGAAATAATTGAGATTCCTAAATTTGATCTTGTTAAGATTCAATTTGAGAAAGATTATGTAAAGTTTTATATGAGAAAGTTTTTAGATATTTAAGGCTTAGAAACTCAATTTCAGTGAGATTTGAAAACTGTACCAAATTTATTTCTGTGGGACAGAAATTCAGAGAATTGAGAAAATATACAGTTTATTAAAATGATATTGTAAACCTTTAAGGTATTTAATAATTGAGTTTCTAAAATCCTTAATCAACTCAATACGCAAGTAGTTCATGCATCATGAATCATTAAAGTGAAATGAAATGATATTGTCTGGGGACGGATTATAGAAACCGAGGATACATTAGAGGAGGCTTAATTACGAGCCTTGGGATGAGAGGGTGTGAAAGGGTGCTTCAGGGGACCTGGGGTAGCTCCCTAGTGTCTGGTACTTTCACAAACAAAACTTTCTCAATCTGACTAGTCTCTAAGTGTTTCCATGCCAGTTGAGCTGTTCATATTATTATTATCCGGACTTATGGAACAGTGTAAACTCCTGGTTGGCCCAGTGCAAATTAAAATTTAAGGGCCCACATATATAGGTAAGTTATGATGAAGATATTGCATAACATTCATGCATTCATAATTGATTGTGTATGTGATTGTGACTGATATTATTATGTATTGGTTTTGTGAAAACCCTTTGTTGCTTATGTCTTATTCGAGAATATTATATTCTGTTTCTCACTCCTTTCTCCGTGTTTTTGTTTCATATATTCTAAATTGGTGGTTCAAACGAAAGGATCAAAGAATTTCGACAGTAGATATAACACGTTCTAGAAAGGGAGCTCGGTATGAATACCGTGGTCCAATGAATAAATAATGTTAATAAGTAACTGCTTCTGGGCTATGGAGTTTCCTCTCTTTCTTATAATGTTTAATGTTTATTTTTTTCGAATGAATGTACAAATATTTTATAAAGTTTTAATAATATTTATGAGGTATTTCAGAAATAATGTATGTAATTTATTCTGATAGTTTCTTTTTAACAATCATATCTTTTAAAAAAAAATTTACGAATTTTTATATATTTTATTAAGGTGTAACAGAGGGTGTTATAGACGCTACCTACAAAGAATAAGTCTCAATCTCGCCACCTAGGGGAGGAAACCCTAAGATAAGAGGTTACTAAGGTTTAAGAAACACTGACTAAAATAAAGGAGGAAAATTCAACCCACTTTACAAATACTTAAATGTATTCTCCAAATTCAAGATATGTGTATTACAAAGGAGAGCATGCCTTGTATAGGCTAAGGAGAGGGACACACCACTTAACCTTATGGGCTTCACTCTCTCCTAAGCCCAAAAGCACTACAACTAAAGAAAACTAAGAAAGGTGACCAAAACACAAGGCCCAAAAAGACATACAAAGTAAAGATGACCATGTAAGGCTAAAACCTATAACCCAAAAGACTTTTTAAGCCTAATTTAAAATGATGAAAGAATGTGTAAAAGAATCAAAAGAATTATTTTAGCCAAAAGAAGTCTCTCTAGTTGTGTCCTCCTTACATCATCAATTAATTCTTCACTTATCACCATAATTTGATTAAATATACCTAGTATCATTTACACATATATAGAATTTAATATACTTAAACTATCCTACCCTTTTCTTATATGTTGGAATCATTGTTAATATTATTTTCATTAATTCATACATTAAGTACACCTCCTTACCTCGCTTCCAAGCTTTTGAGACTCTTCCTACAATGCCAAATACACCAAATATCTAGAACCAAGGAATTTACAAACCAAGTTTAGCGTGTCAACTTCCAGAACTACAATTCGCTTTACCGAAACAACCCAAATTCATTTTGAAAGTTTCCAAAGCCTACCTCAATTAGTTTCTTTCCTTCTTTTAAGCTCCACCTCGACCAACAACTTGTCAGCACTTGGCTTGTTACCTAACAACACCGAAACAAATATTTGTTAATTGTTTATCGATACCCATTGTACAAAGCTTCGTTTTAAAGCTTAAAATGCAAGAATCAATGGAAACTGGAAGCCCCTATAAAATCTTCCATATTCGATTTTGAGAGAGAACCAATGGAAATGGAAATTGAAACCACCAATTGACTCACCTCGGCTTCACGATTTCAAAAATGCGTTCAATTTTATGTTTTGGCAAGGAATTGGTTTTCAATTTAAGCTTTCAAAGGCACATGACCATGGAAATGGTGCTTCTGTTTTCTTTACTCAAAATCACGCATATATATAGTCTTAAATGGATTCCTAAATTAAATTGGCCAATTTTGTTGATCTCACTTTAATGTCAAGAAATTTTTCTTAACAAGACATACTCTATTTGTCGCTTCATGATCCCAACACAACCATACCTATGTATACAACCAATACGAGGTACCCTGCCAACCTTTGTTGTCACCAGTAACAATAGCCTCAAATGTCACGTCACTGACATGATCCCTATAGAATCTGAAGACAAATTTATGATTGTGTCTGAACACCTCATTATCATAAATACCTTAGGTATTTATTGTCATAATACATTCAGTACTTATACTCGGTTTTAATCATTTGCTCTGACATCTGTAACATCCCTAATATTTTAGAAAAGTTTTAATTGGCGAAAAATATTAATAATGGCCCAACCAGATTTATTAAGGCTTTGGGAATTATTATTATTATTAAAAATGTGATTATAAATAATTAAATGTTGTGGAAATAAATAAATTTATTTGATTGACTAATTATAAAAGGTTAAATGATGCATAATTAAAAGAAGGTAAAAGGCCGAAGGCAAAAGGAAAATTTTTTGCAATCACTAGAGAAGAAGCATCTCATTCTGATTCCATGGTGGAAGGTAAGTGTATCATTAATAAGATTCCTTTAACTGTTATGTATGACTCAGGTGCATCACATTCCTTTATTGCCAATGACTGTGTAGAAAAACTAAAATTACCTGTGATAAAACTGCCATTTGACTTATCTATACATACTCCTAGAAACAATCCCATTGTCACTTCTAAAGCCTGTTGGAAATGCCCTATTGTCATAGATGGTAGGCACTTTAAGGCTAATCTTTTCTGTCTACCCCTTTCTGGCTTAGAAGTTATTATTGGGCTAGATTGGTTGTCTGACAATCATGTTCTAATAGATTGTCATAATAAAACCATAATGTTTAAAGAACCAGTGAATTTGAATCCTGAGGATTCGAGATTACTAACCGCCAACCAAGTGAGTGCCTCTTTAAAAGGAGGGGCTCAAGGAGTCATGCTATTTCTTTCAATGAAAGGAAAGCAAGAATCAAAAATCAAAAATCTACCGGTTATGTGTGAATTTCCTGACGTTTTTCCTGAAGATATCCCTGGTTTACCCCCAAAAAGAGATGTGGATTCACCATTGATCTAGTACCTGGAGTTGGACCCATTTCAATTGCACCATACCGAATGTCACCTTTAGAATTAGCAGAGTTGAAGAAACAACTTGAAAAGATGATAAAGAAGCAGTTTATACGACCCAGTGTATCCCCCTGGGGTGCACCAGTGTTGTTGGTTAAGAAGAAGGATGGTAGCATGAGGTTGTGTGTAGATTATCGGTAACTGAACAAGGTGACGATCAAGAACAGATATCCTCTGCCAAGGATTGACGACTTGATGGATCAGCTACGTGGTGCCACGGTGTTCTCCAAAATTGATTTGAGGTCTGGATACCATCAAATAAGGGTAAAGAAAGACGATGTACCAAAAATTGCTTTTAGAACACGCTATGGCCATTACGAATATCTAGTAATTCCTTTTGGTGTAACTAATGCACAAGTCGTATTCATGGATTACATGAATAGGATTTTTCATCCATATCTAGATAAATTTGTAGTGGTGTTCATTGATGATATATTAGTGTACTCTAAAAGCAGAGAAGAACATGTTGAACACTTGAGGATTGTGTTGGAAATCTTGTAAAAGAAACAACTGTATGCAAAGCTGTCGGAGTGTGAATTCTGGTTGGAAGAAGTGAACTTTTTAGGACATGTAATTAGTCAAGGAGGAATAGCTGTAGACCTTTCCAAGGTGGAGACAGTTTTAAAATGGGAGAGACTAACCACGATCACTGAGATTAGAAGTTTCTTGGGCTTGGCTGGATGCTATAGGAGATTCATTGAAGGATTTTCAAAGCTAGGATACCCATTGACCAAGTTAACATGGAAAGGACAACCTTTTGTGTGGACGACACAATGCGAGAATAGTTTCCAAGAGCTGAAAGATCGACTTACTTCTGTGCCGGTGTTAGTACTCCCTGATCCATATCGAAGTTTTGAAGTTTACTGTGATGCGTCTAAACAAGGACTAGGAAGTGTACTCATACAAGACAAGAAGGTTGTAGCCTATGCGTCGCGCCAATTAAGGCAACATGAGATTAACTACCCTACCCATGACTTAGAGTTAGCCGCTGTAGTTTTTGCCTTGAAGATTTGGAGGCATTATCTATACGGTGCAACATTCGATGTGTTTAGTGATCATAAGAGTCTCAAGTATTTATTCGACCAAAAGGAGTTAAACATGAGGCAACGAAGATGGATGGATTTTTTAACGGACTATGACTTTGAGTTGCAATACCATCCTAGAAAAGTGAATGTAGTAGCTGATGCTTTTAGTCGAAAGTCTCTATATGCGTCCACAATGATGATTAAAGAGCTGGAATTGATAGAGAACTTCAGAGATCTTAACCTAGCAGTAAAGGTTAATGCTAACAGCTACAGATTAGGAGCGTTGCAAGTGACAAATGAATTCCTGAGACAAGTTTTAGAGGCTCAAAGAGATGATGAATTCCTGTAAGAAAAGAAAGAACTCTTGAAACAAGGAAAAGAAGTCGAGTTCAATATAAGAAATGACCAATTACTGAGGTATAAGGATCGAGTGTGTATCCCTGATCAAGAGGAGTTAAGGAAAACAATTCTAGAAGAAGGCCATAAAAGTTATATGAGCATTCATCTCGGAGCTACTAAAATGTATCAAGATTTAAAGAAGTTATTTTGGTGGCCTGGATTGAAGAAAGCGGTGGCAGAGTACGTGGCTGCATGTCTAATTTGCCAAAAGGTTAAAGTAGAACACCAAAAACCCCCTGGAATGCTACAATCGATGGAAATACCGGAATGGAAATGGGATAGCATTACCATGGATTTTGTGACTTCTCTACCTAAAACTCTATTAGGACATGATTCAATATGGGTAATAGTTGATAGATTAACCAAATCTGCCCACTTTATTCCCATCAATATTCGTTACTCTATGGAGAAGGTGGCAAAATTATACATCGAGGAGATTATGAGATTGCATGGAATTTCTTCAAGTATCATTTCTGATCGGGACCCTCGTTTTACATCACAATTCTGGAAGAGCTTGCACAAGGCTTTGGGAACAAGACTGCGTCTGAGTTCAGCATATCATCCTCAGACGGATGGACAATCAGAAAGAACAATCCAATCTCTAGAGGACTTGTTACGAGCTTATGTGTTAGAGCATAAAGGAAGTTGGAATCAATTCTTACCATATGTGGAGTTTACCTACAACAACAGTTTCCATGCTAGCATTGGCATGGCACCTTTTGAAGCATTATATGGAAGAAAATGTAGGACCCCGCTATGTTGGTTTGAGACTGGTGAAAATTTGATGCTAGGACCAGAGTTGGTACAATAAACCACGGATAAAATCAAAATAGTTTAGGAAAAAATGAAGGCAACATAGAGCAGGCAGAAAACTTACTATGACAAAAGAAGAAAGCCGCTCGAATTTCAAGAAGGTGATCATGTATTCTTGAAAGTCACACCTATGACTGGGGTCGGTCGGGCAATGAAATCTCGAAAACTAACTCCTAGATTTATTGGTCCATATCAAATAATTCATAAAGTTAGTCCCCTTGCCTACCAAATAGCATTACCACCTTTTCTTTCGAATATCCATAATGTTTTTCATGTGTCAAACTTACGAAAGTATATATCTGATCCTACACATATTGTTGAACCTGATGTCATACAAGTTAAAAATAATCTTACATATGATGCACCACCTGTCAGAATAGGTGATAGAAGAATAAAAAAGTTAAGAGACAAGACAATTTTGTGTTTGAATGTGATAACAGGTACAAGGATTTTGATAATGACAAAACACTCTTGAAGAAATTCTTGCAAAAACAAAGACATGGAATCAGACCCAGAAATAGTGCGAATCTAATCGATTAGGAAGCCCAGTCTAATCAATTAGGGTGATTCTGTTTTTAGAACAACTGCAACAGGACATAAGCTAAACGATTAAAGCAATTGAAATAATCGATTAAAGAGCTACTGGAATTACAGTAATCGATTACACACATGACATAATCGATTACCAAAATCAAAAATGGCATTAAAAGTATCAGGTATAAAGGCTAATCGATTAAGGAAATTCATCCAATCGATTAGAAGGCTACTGGAAGTAAGCTAATCGATTACCAGGACTATATAATCGATTACGTAGCTGCGAAGCCAAGTTAAATGCATCAGGTATCATCTCTAATCGATTATAGGCCAAGATATAATTGATTAGAAGCCCTCTGACTTGAAGCTAATCGATTACACATAAAGGGATAATCGATTACAGCATGATCTGGAATGAAAAATTCAAGGTGTAATTGATTACAGCTCGAGGCATAATCGATTACGATAGTGGGAAAACATATATTAGTGGGAAACCAGCACATGTCTCCATCATTCCTTCAGACCCCCACTATGTGTAACGGCTAGGAAGAAGAAAGGCACTCCTCAAGCTCTCAAATGGCTCTATAAATTCAAGAGGAACTCAAGCACAAAACACACAACTAGAAGCTATCATTCTTCACTTGTTCTTGTGCTTAGTAAGCCATCTTTCTTGTATATTCTGAGTTTAAATTTGTACATCCTCTCATCTTGAGAGTTAGAATTTGTGTGATCTTTCAGTTGTACATCTACTCTATTAAGAGAGTCATTTCCTTGTAAACACTTTATCAAACACAAAGGTTTTCACTCTAGGATTGAGTGGTCACAAAGGTTGGGGTTCAACCTTTGGGTATTGAGAGTTTGAGAGATTGGGTAGGTTACCCTTTGCTAGTGAGGATTGAGTTCTTGAGTGAGGGACACTAGGAAGCTGCAATTGCTCATAGCTTGTATCTCTAAACTTAAATAGTGGAAATCCTCTAAGTGGGTTGCTTAGAGGTGAGACGTACACCGGTGTTGGTGGAACTCGTTATATTGGTTTGCAAGCTCCTCTCCCTTACTCTTTTACTTTCATATACTGCAATTGGTTGATTTGTGTTGATTGATTGTGAATTGCATACTTGAGCTTGTCTAATTTGATATATTTTAAATACTGCCCACCAAGTGTTTGTTAAATTGCTTCAGCTATATTTATCCTTGTGGTGCATTGCATACTATCTTTAACTTGATTTCACTTGCATATTCTTGTAAACTTAGATATAAAAATCAAGTTCAAAGGCATTCTAATCAAAGTTTTTAAAACTTAATTCACCCCCCTCTTGAGTATTGAGGCCACTTGAACAACAAGTGGTATCAGAGCTTGACTCTTGGTAGATCAAGCTTAACAGCTTCAAGAGACTAGATGGCCTTAAGTTCTCATAACCTTTTTCCTGAGGGTGGTGCTATAAACAAACCTCCCACTTTCAATGGGGAAGGCTATGCATTTTGGAAAGAAAGAATGAAAATCTTCATTCAATCTATTGATTTGAGAGTTTGGAATGCCATTGAAAATGGTCCTTATATACCAATGCATACTATTGACAGTAAAAATGTTGAAAAATCTATGGATGAATGGACCAATGATGAAGAAAAGAAAGTGAAATATGGCTATAAGGCAAAGAATCTCATCACTATGGCATTAGGTCCAGATGAATTTTTTAGAATAATGACTTGTCAATCTGCTAAGGAAATGTGGGATACTCTACAAGTAACTCACGAAGGTACTAGCGATGTGAAGGACTCCAAGATTAGTACCTTGACAAGTCAATATGAAAGTTTTAGAATAAACTCGGGGGAAACCATAGTAGAAATGCAGAAGAGATTTACTCTTATTATTAATCATCTCATTACTCTTGGCAAAGTTTACACTAACAAAGAACTTGTGCATAAAGTTTTAAAAAGTCTTAGCAGGGAATGACAACCACTTGTCACAGCCATAAAACAATCTCCAAGCATCAATGAAATGTCTCTTACAACACTCTTTGGGAAATTACAAGAGCAAGAGCAAGAACTAAAAGTCTTGAAGCTAGCGGAGGAAGAAGAAAAATCCTCCAAGAAGAAAGGCTTAGCTCTCAAGGCCACCTCTATACATGAAGAAGAATCATGTAGTGATCTTGATGAAGAAGAAGAATTTGGATTGTTTGTCAAAAGATTTGGAAAATTCATGAGAAACAAACGATTCCAAAGGAACTTCAAAACACAAGGTAAGAAATATACACCTAATGAATCATCTTCCTCACCTAGTTGTTTTGAATGTGGGAAAGAAGGACACTTCAAGGCCGATTGCCCAAATCTTAAAAAGAAGGGCAAAGAGAAAAAGGGAAGAAGAAGAGCTTATATCGCATGGGATGAAAACGAGATAAGTAGCTCGGATGACTCAGAAAATGAAAAGGCAAACCTTTGCCTCATGACAAATCACCAAGAAAAAGATGATGAGGTAAACCTTCATGACCTTGATAAGGAAGAATTACTTAATGCCTTTAATGAATTGTATGAAAAATTTGTGAAAGTCTTTAATAGACTTAAGGTGTCTAGAAAAACTAGTGACACTCTAGAGATGCACCTTATGGAAGTGTGTAAGGAGAATGATTATTTAAAAGAAGAACTGGAAAATGTTCAAACATGTTCTAAGATTAAACCTTGTGAGTTTGCTAAGAAATGCATTGATCTAGAAAATAAAGTCCTAGATCTAAACAAAACTTTAGAAAGGTTTACAAATGGTAGAGATAATTTGAATGTACTTCTTGGAAGCCAAAGATGCATGTTTGACAAAACCGGTTTAGGGTACAATTCTGTTAAAAAGGAAAAGCATTATAAAAACTTCTTTGTACCTCCTATGAAATCATCTTCGCCCTTTATGAAATGTAATCATTGCGGTTTTAAAGGTCATAACTCTTCGAATTGCAATGTTAGAAAATTAGGGTCAAAGGTTATAAGAAAGGTGTGGGTTCCCAAAGGGACATTACCATAAGCTAACCTTAAAGGACCCAACTTAAAGTGGGTACCTAGTTCTCTAAACTGATTTTGTTTTGCAGGTATGCTTCAAAGCAAGCAACACCCACTGGTACTTGGATAGTGGCTGTTCAAAGCATATGACAGGAGACATAAGCAAGTTCACATCATTTACTCCTAAAAGAAAAAGAAGTGTCACCTACGGAGACAACACCAAAGGAAGGATCCTAGGCATCGGAAATATTGGTAAGAATTCTTCCACATCCATAAGTGACGTGTTGTATGTTGAAGGCCTCAAACATAATCTACTTAGCATTAGTCAATTATGTGACAAAGGATATAGAGTTTTGTTTGAATCAAATTGTTGCATAATTGAGCATAAGATTAATAAGGAAATTAAATTTGTAGGCCAAAGAATCGATAATATTTACATAATTGACATGGATAGTTTGTCCTCAAATGATGTACAATGCTTCATGACTAGAGAGGATGAAACTTGGCTATGGCATAGGAGAATAGCTCATATACATGTAGACCATTTGAACAAACTTATTTCTAAGGAGTTAGTAATTGGTTTACCAAAGCTCAAATTTGAAAACAAATTCTATGATGCTTGTCAAAAGAGGAAACAAGTAAAGACATCCTTTCAATCTAAAAATATTGTTTCCAGACAAAGGCCTTTACAACTTTTGCACATGGATCTTTTTGGACCATCCAAAATCAAGAGCTTTGGTGGTAACTACTATGGTCTAGTAATTGTAGATGACTATTCTAGATATACATCTTGCTCATAAAAATGAAGCATATCATGCATTCAAGAAACTTGCAAAGATTATCCAAAATGAGCAAAACTCTAAAATTACATCCATTAGAATCGATCATGGGGGAGAATTTGAAAATCAATCCTTTGAAAAGTTTTGCGCAAAACATGGTATTAATCACAAATTTTTCAGCTCCTAGAACTCCACAATAAAATGGAGTAGTTGAAAGGAAAAATAGATCCTTGGTGGAGCTTGCAAGAACCATGTTAAATGAAAACAATATTGCAAACCATTTTTGGGCTGATGCGGTAAACACCGCTTGTTATGTTATGAATAGATGTTTAATAAGGCCTATTCTAAAGAAAACCCCCTATGAACTTTACAAGGGTAGAAAACCCAACATTTCACATTTTCATATTTTTGGATGTAAATGTTTTGTGCTCAATAATGGAAAGGATAATCTAGGAAAGTTTGATGCCAAATCTGATGAGGCAATCTTCCTAGGGTACTCTCAATCTAGTAAATCTTATAGAATATTCAACAAACGCACGAATACCATAGAAGAATCCATTCATGTTAAATTTGATGAAAATAGCCATAACCCTCCGAGAAAGGAAGATGTTGATGATCTTGTAGGTACTCTTCAAGAATTGACCTTAGATGACAAGGAAGGAGAAATCAAAGACACAAATGCAGCAAAACATGAGGAACCACAACAATGGATCACTTTGAAGGATCATCCTCTAGACAAAGTCATAGGTGAAATGACAAAAGGTGTAAGTACTCATAATGCAATTAGAAACACATGCAATCATTTAGCCTTTGTATCACAAATAGAACCCAAATGCATTAATGAAGCCATTATTGATGAACATTGGATGTTGGCCATGCAAGAAGAGCTAAATCAATTTGAAAGAAATGAAGTTTGGGAGCTTGTGCCAAGACCCAATGATCACCAAATAATAGGAACCAAATGGGTATTTAGGAATAAACTGGATGAAAATGGTATTATTACTAGGAACAAAGCTAGGCTAGTAGCTAAAGGCTATAATCAAGAAGAAGGGATAGACTATGAAGAAACGTATGCTCCCGTAGCTAGATTAGAAGCCATAAGATTACTATTAGCTTTTGCTTGTTGTATGGATTTTAAGCTTTATCAAATGGATGTCAAAAGCGCTTTTTTAAATAGCTATATTCAAGAAGTCTATGTAGATCAACCTCCCAGTTTTGAAAATCACAAATTTCCAAACCATGTTTTTAAATTAAGAAAAGCTTTATATGGTTTGAAACAAGCTCCAAGAGCTTGGTATGAAAGGCTTAGCAAATTTCTTTTAGAAAACAGTTTTGAAAGAGGTAAGGTTGACACTACCCTTTTTATAAAGCGCAAAAATAATGACATTCTTTTGGTACAAGTTTATGTTGATGACATAATATTTGGTGCTACTAATGAAATTCTTTGTCAAGAGTTTGCCAAAATCATGCAAGATGAATTTGAAATGTCCATGATGGGAGAACTCACCTTCTTCCTTGGATTACAAATCAAACAAACTAATGAGGGAACGTTCATTAGTCAAATAACATATTGCAAAGAACTACTCAAAAGGTTTGAAATGGACAAAGCAAACGAAATGGCTACACCCATGAGTACATCTTGCTACCTAGACAAAGATGAGAAGGGTAAGGATGTTGAAATAACTAAATACCGAGGTATGATTGGCTCCTTACTTTACTTAACAGCTAATAGACCTGATATTATGTTTGCTGTGTGCATGTGTGCTAGATATCAAGCATGTCCTAAAGAATCACATCTCACTGCTGTGAAAAGAATTTTGAAATATCTTGTGGGTACTCAAAATATTGGTTTATGGTATCCCAAAGGTGTTGAATGTATTCTCATAGGATATTCTGATTCTGATTTTGCTGGTTGTAAACTCGATAGAAAGAGTACGAGTGGCACATGTCATTTACTTGGTAGCTCCCTTGTTTCTTGGCATAGCAAGAAGCAAGTAAGTGTTGCTTTATCCACAACTGAGGCAGAATATGTTGCAGCTGGCAGTTGTTGTGCTCAAATCCTTTGGATGAGACAACAACTTCTAGACTTTGGAGTTATACTAGACCATGTGCCTCTTAAGTGTGATAATACTAGTGCTATCAATATCTCAAAGAATCCTGTCATGCATTCTAGGACGAAACATATTAAAATAAGACATCATTTTATTAGAGATCATGTCTTAAAGGGTGATTGTGTGCTTGAACATGTTGATACCTCTAAACAATTGGCAGACATATTCACCAAACCATTAGCGAAAGAGCAATTCATCCACATTAGAAGAGAATTGGGAATTCTTGACATGATCAATTGTGTTTGAATGATGAAGTATTTTGATAAAAGCACTGTTGTATAGCATGTTTGTATGAATTTGGTATTATCTGTGGCATGATTCATTGAGACCGCAACCTTCCTTTGAGAAAACTGCATAAATAGTTAATTTTTGAATTATATAATCGATTACATATCACTCTATAATCGATTAATAAGCTTCTGTTTCGTTGATAATCGATTACTCATTGATATCTAATCGATTACAAAGCCTCTGTTTTATGCATAATCGATTACTTCTTGATCCATAATCGATTACAAAGCCTTTGTTTCAGGTGCAAGACGTTTCATCTTCCCAGTAATCGATTACCATACTACCACAATCGATTAGGACGTTTCTGTTTTCTCACTAATCGATTACTCAACTCCCGTAATCGATTACACGATGTGCGAAACGATTCAAATTCCACAGAAATAGTGAGCTAATCGATTACCTATGCCTCGTAATCGATTAGCATCAGTACTGGAACAGTCAAACGCTGCTTCCCGAGGTCTGCTCGAATTCTTCACTCCTTTAACTCACCTCACTCTCTTCTAGACCTAATTTTTCCCTATAAATACCATCCTTTTCACCCTCTCATCTCACACTACCTCCTTCCTCTTCAAATCTCTCAAAGCTTTGCCTCTCTTCATCTTCTCCTCCTCACCATGTCTTTCTCCTGCACCGTCAAAAGAGCAAGGTCCTCCATGGCCCAAGCCAACAACCCCCTAGACTTCTCTAGGTTCTTCTCCTCTCCTAGAGACCTCTAAAATTTTGTCAACAATTTTTCTGAAAAGGATATCATGACTCCCCACTACACCATTGCTGAGACCTTCGATAACCATAGCCTTACCTTCACCCAATGCCTTCACCACTACAACCTTTTTCCCTTCCTCACCCTTAAGGAAGAGCAGTATTATCCTGAACTCATTCGAGTTTTCTATTACAATCTTAAACTTGTAAATGGGATGGTCGAATCAAAGGTAAAAAATGTGACCATCAAGCTCACCAACGCCCAATTTGCAGAAATTTCTATGCTGCCGCTTAACAATGCAGATTTTGACGGAGGAGACCCTGAGGATGAATGGGGTTTCAATGCTCTTACTGCCCGTCAATCATTGTGGAAGGCTGATCACCCCAGGAGCAACCGCAAATTGGCAGGACACTTGACCATGAATAACCGCCTCCTACACTTTTTCTTAGTCAAGATGTTGGTTCCCCGTGGTGGGAACTATGCTTTGGTGGAAGAGGATGATGTCCTCTTGATGTGGGCTATGCTGAACCACAAAGAAATCAACTGGGTTCAAATGGTCAAGCTTCACATGCGCCACACCAAGGACCAACAAAAGCTCCCATACGCCATCCTACTCACCAAAATATTCAAACATTATGGAGTAGACCTGGCTGGAGAACTCTCGGAGAAGGTGCCTTCAAAAGCATGCATTGGCACTCATCACCTCACTAAGATGGGTCTTGTCTTTCTACACGGAGCATGGTACTCACGGATGGAAGGCTATCATGCCAACATTCCCTTTGAAGCTCCTGCTGATGATGAGCCTGTTCCTCCTCCACCTGCACCTCAAGCCTCTTCATCTGCACCTGCTGACCCATTTGCATCGCTCTATGCTCATCTTGACCGCCGCTTCGATCGTCTCAAAAACTCCCTTCAAGAATTTTCAATGATCGAGCAACAACACTTTGAGATAATGCAACAACGTTATAAAGAGCTGTCCCATCAAGTCTCCGAACTTAGATTTTTCAACCCGGATAATTAGATCTATTTTATGCTTTGATCATTATGTTTTCTTAGTTTATGCATCAGTTTTATCATTTCCTTGATTGTACTTTCCCTTAAATTATCATGAATAAAATCTATCTTTCCATGACTTTAATTGCCTTATTATTTTTGATGATTCCAAAGGGGGAGAAGCAATAGTTGTTGTTCATCTGTTCTTCTGCTTAAATGATAAACTGTTTTAATTATCTCCAAGGCATTAATTCCTAAAGATAGGGGGAGACTTTTAAGAGATAAGAGATTTACTTGTATAAGTGATAACTTTTAACAGATAAGAGTTTCTTGAAAAGACAAGTGATAATCTGATTTTAGAGATAAGGAAAAATTCAAATGTTTTTTTGTAGATACAAAATTAGAGATAATTATGGTTTAAACTAACAACCCTCAAGAGATGAACATGGTTGTCATCATCAAAAAGGGGGAGAATGTGTTTGAATGTGATAACAGGTACAAGGATTTTGATAATGACAAAACACTCTTGAAGAAATTCTTGCAAAAACAAAGACATGGAATCAGACCCAGAAATAGTACGAATATAATCGATTAGGAAGCCCAGTCTAATCGATTAGGGTGATTCTGTTTTTAGAACAACTGCAACAGGACATATGCTAATCGATTAAAGCAATTGAAATAATCGATTAAAGAGCTACTGGAATTACAGTAATCGATTACACACATGACATAATCGATTACCAAAATCAAAAATGACATTAAAAGCATCAGGTATAAAGGCTAATCGATTAAGGAAATTCATCCAATCAATTAGAAGGCTACTGGAAGTAAGCTAATCGATTACCAGGACTATATAATCGATTACGCAGCTGTGAAGCCAAGTTAAATGCATCAGGTATCATCTCTAATTGATTGCAGGCCAAGATATAATCGATTAGAAGCCCTCTGACTTGAAGCTAATCGATTACACATAAAGGGATAATCGATTACAGCACGATCTGGAATGAAAAATTCAAGGTGTAATCGATTACAGCTTGAGGCGTAATCGATTACGATAGTGGGAAAACACATATTAGTGGGAAACCAGCACATGTCTCCACTATTCCTTCAGACCCCCACTATGTGCAACGGCTAGGAAAAAGAAAGGCACTCCTCAAGCTCTCAAATGGCTCTATAAATTCAAGAGGAACTCAAGCACAAAACACACAACTAGAAGCTATCATTCTTCACTTATTCTTGTGCTTAGTAAGCCATCTTTCTTGTATATTCTGAGTTTAAATTTGTATATCCTCTCATCTTGAGAGTTAGAATTTGTGTGATCTTTCACTTGTACATCTACTCTATTAAGAGAGTCATTTCCTTGTAAACACTTCATCAAACACAAAGGTTTTCACTCTAGGATTGAGTGGTCACAAAGGTTGGGGTTCAACCTTTGGGTATTGAGAGTTTGAGAGATTGGGTGGGTTACCCTTTGCTAGTGAGGATTGAGTTCTTGAGTGAGGGACACTAGAAAGCTGCAATTGCTCATAGCTTGTATCTCTAAACTTCAATAGTGGAAATCCTCTAAGTGGGTTGCTTAGAGGCGAGACGTACACCGGTGTTGGTGAAACTCGTTATATTGGTTTGCAAGCTCCTCTCCCTTACTCTTTTACTTTCATATACTGCAATTGGTTGATTTGTGTTGATTGATTGTGAATTGCATACTTGAGCTTGTCTAATTTGATATATTTCAAATACTGCCCACCAAGTGTTTGTTAAATTGCTTCAGCTATATTTATCCTTGTGGTGCATTGCATACTATCTTTAACTTGATTTCACTTGCATATTCTTGTAAACTTGGATATAAAAATCAAGTTCAAAGGCATTCCAATCAAAGTTTTTAAAACTCAATTCACCCCCCTGAGTATTGAGGCCACTTGAACAACAAATTCCGCTTGTAAAGGTCATTTGGAGTGAAACGAGAGGAGAAGATGCTACATGGGAACTAGAAACTGAGATGAAAGAGTCTCATCCTCATTTGTTTTACTGAATAATGTAAATTTCGAGGACGAAATTTTTCTAAGGGGAGTAGAGTTGTAACACCCCTATTTTTATTTTTATATTAAAATTTTAAAGTAATTAGATTATGGTTCTTTAGAACTTTTTAATTTACGTATTATTTATGATTTTTTGAAATTTTTTGGAATTTTGAAATTTTTTTAATAAAATAATATATTTTAAATAATTTTAAATTCATATAAAGTGACCTAAAATTACAAATATTTATAAGAAAGTGAATTTAAATTATAAGAAAATTTTCTAAAATCCGTTTCAAGTAGACTTATCTAAAAATTATCGGTTTGAGAAAAATCTTTATTTTTTCACATCGTTAAAAAATTAGGAACGTATCAATAAATTTTTATTAACAGAAAATTTTAGATTTTTAAAATTTAAACTTTATATTACTTGTTATAAAATTAGTAAAGACTGATATAATATCGCTAAATTTCAAAAAGGACTCATTTTGAATATTTAAAATATACCGAGTGAAAGGTTACTATTTGGCTTAATAATTCTGCTGACAGTTACTATGCAAAACATTTTGCATGTACGAAATTTTCAAAAGATGCACAGTAACCAAGAATAAAAAATTCAAAAATGCACAGTACTTTTATATTAAAATAATGGAATGCATAGTAAATTTTTTTCCTATAAATAACGAAGGAATTCTTCTTTAGAATTCACAATTTCAGATTAAGTTTTCTTAATATAGTAGTGCTAGTGAGATAGTGGTGGAACTGAGAGAGAGAAATAAATTTTTTTGGAAGAAGGTTCTGCTAAAATTCTAAGGTACGAATACCTCACTTTTATATTTTTTAGGGTTATTTTTATATCGTTTTTAGAAATCTATTATTATACTGGAAATAATATTATTTTAAGTCACTATTCTGCATAGTAAAATACTATTTCAATAGTAAATTACTATTCAAATAGTAAATTACTATTTACTGTTACTATTTACCTTTACTATTTATGTTTTACTATTTATCGTTACTATTCATGATTTACTATTTACTATTACTATTCACGTTTTACTATTTACTGTTACTATTCATGATTTACTATTCACTATTCACTATTCAAAATTTACCATTTCTGTTTTAAGTAGTAATCTTAATCTTCATCTTATGCCTATACTGAAATAAGATTGGTATTAATATTTCTAGAAATTGGAGGCACAAAGCAAATCTCTTTTGGGTAACAATTCAAGGTAAGGGAGAGTGAGATAAGAATATAATATGAAAAGACATAAGAATAATGGGAGGAGTCCCCTACTCCTTTTAAATTTAATAATATTAGTATTTTAAAAATATTAACCTTTTAACTTAAAATTTATAATAAATCTTAAATTAAATATCTGGTTTAACTAACTCTAACATACCTATGCAAGGACTTAGACTTTTATAACCTATATAAACTGGACTACACCTATACAAGGACTTGGACTACTATGACCCATATGGACTGAACTATACCTATGCAAGGACTGGATTATATGGGCTTACATATATCTATGCGAGGAATTGACCAAAAGGACTTAAATTGACTATATAAATAATCATTAAATTTTGTATTATGATATGTATTAATGATATTTAATTTAATTGATTTGATTATGATTGATTATATTTGTGATTGATGATGTTTAACTGTGATTGATAATATTTGATTGTTGATATTGTAATATGAAGTTTAAGCATATAGCGAGCATGACGGAAAGCTAAAACTTAGTAACAATTTCTTACCTTACTCTTTAAATTTTATTATTTTAAAATCTTTTATTTCTTTTTAGAAATTATTTTTATATTTAGAATAAAAAAATTAGTATTTATTTTAGACAGTAGACATTTTATGAAAATTAATTTATAACAAGTTGAGATAATTAAATCTTGAATTAAAAAAATTGATTAATGATTTAAAGATTCTTCGCTTTTAATTAAAATTTTTCAAAAGAAAATTATTTTATTTTTCCAACTTAATAACTAAAGAATATTTGGAAATAATTGAGATTCCTAAATTTGATCTTGTTAAGATTCAATTTGAGAAAGATTATGTAAAGTTTTATATGAGAAAGTTTTTAGATATTTAAGGCTTAGAAACTCAATTTCAGTGAGATTTGAAAACTGTACCAAATTTATTTCTGTGGGACAGAAATTCAGAGAATTGAGAAAATATACAGTTTATTAAAATGATATTGTAAACCTTTAAGGTATTTAATAATTGAGTTTCTAAAATCCTTAATCAACTCAATACGCAAGTAGTTCATGCATCATGAATCATTAAAGTGAAATGAAATGATATTGTCTGGGGACGGATTATAGAAACCGAGGATACATTAGAGGAGGCTTAATTACGAGCCTTGGGATGAGAGGGTGTGAAAGGGTGCTTCAGGGGACCTGGGGTAGCTCCCTAGTGTCTGGTACTTTCACAAACAAAACTTTCTCAATCTGACTAGTCTCTAAGTGTTTCCATGCCAGTTGAGCTGTTCATATTATTATTATCCGGACTTATGGAACAGTGTAAACTCCTGGTTGGCCCAGTGCAAATTAAAATTTAAGGGCCCACATATATAGGTAAGTTATGATGAAGATATTGCATAACATTCATGCATTCATAATTGATTGTGTATGTGATTGTGACTGATATTATTATGTATTGGTTTTGTGAAAACCCTTTGTTGCTTATGTCTTATTCGAGAATATTATATTCTGTTTCTCACTCCTTTCTCCGTGTTTTTGTTTCATATATTCTAAATTGGTGGTTCAAACGAAAGGATCAAAGAATTTCGACAGTAGATATAACACGTTCTAGAAAGGGAGCTCGGTATGAATACCGTGGTCCAATGAATAAATAATGTTAATAAGTAACTGCTTCTGGGCTATGGAGTTTCCTCTCTTTCTTATAATGTTTAATGTTTATTTTTTTCGAATGAATGTACAAATATTTTATAAAGTTTTAATAATATTTATGAGGTATTTCAGAAATAATGTATGTAATTTATTCCGATAGTTTCTTTTTAACAATCATATCTTTTAAAAAAAAATTTACAAATTTTTATATATTTTATTAAGGTGTAACAGAGGGTGTTATAGACGCTACCTACAAAGAATAAGTCTCAATCTCGCCACCTAGGGGAGGAAACCCTAAGATAAGAGGTTACTAAGGTTTAAGAAACACTGACTAAAATAAAGGAGGAAAATTCAACCCACTTTACAAATACTTAAATGTATTCTCCAAATTCAAGATATGTGTATTACAAAGGAGAGCATGCCTTGTATAGGCTAAGGAGAGGGACACACCACTTAACCTTATGGGCTTCACTCTCTCCTAAGCCCAAAAGCACTACAACTAAAGAAAACTAAGAAAGGTGACCAAAACACAAGGCCCAAAAAGACATACAAAGTAAAGATGACCATGTAAGGCTAAAACCTATAACCCAAAAGACTTTTTAAGCCTAATTTAAAATGATGAAAGAATGTGTAAAAGAATCAAAAGAATTATTTTAGCCAAAAGAAGTCTCTCTAGTTGTGTCCTCCTTACATCATCAATTAATTCTTCACTTATCACCATAATTTGATTAAATATACCTAGTATCATTTACACATATATAGAATTTAATATACTTAAACTATCCTACCCTTTTCTTATATGTTGGAATCATTGTTAATATTATTTTCATTAATTCATACATTAAGTACACCTCCTTACCTCGCTTCCAAGCTTTTGAGACTCTTCCTACAATGCCAAATACACCAAATATCTAGAACCAAGGAATTTACAAACCAAGTTTAGCGTGTCAACTTCCAGAACTACAATTCGCTTTACCGAAACAACCCAAATTCATTTTGAAAGTTTCCAAAGCCTACCTCAATTAGTTTCTTTCCTTCTTTTAAGCTCCACCTCGACCAACAACTTGTCAGCACTTGGCTTGTTACCTAACAACACCGAAACAAATATTTGTTAATTGTTTATCGATACCCATTGTACAAAGCTTCGTTTTAAAGCTTAAAATGCAAGAATCAATGGAAACTGGAAGCCCCTATAAAATCTTCCATCTTCGATTTTGAGAGAGAACCAATGGAAATGGAAATTGAAACCACCAATTGACTCACCTCGGCTTCACGATTTCAAAAATGCGTTCAATTTTATGTTTTGGCAAGGAATTGGTTTTCAATTTAAGCTTTCAAAGGCACATGACCATGGAAATGGTGCTTCTGTTTTCTTTACTCAAAATCACGCATATATATAGTCTTAAATGGATTCCTAAATTAAATTGGCCAATTTTGTTGATCTCACTTTAATGTCAAGAAATTTTTCTTAACAAGACATACTCTATTTGTCGCTTCATGATCCCAACACAACCATACCTATGTATACAACCAATACGAGGTACCCTGCCAACCTTTGTTGTCACCAGTAACAATAGCCTCAAATGTCACGTCACTGACATGATCCCTATAGAATCTGAAGACAAATTTATGATTGTGTCTGAACACCTCATTATCATAAATACCTTAGGTATTTATTGTCATAATACATTCAGTACTTATACTCGGTTTTAATCATTTGCTCTGACATCTGTAACATCCCTAATATTTTAGAAAAGTTTTAATTGGCGAAAAATATTAATAATGGCCCAACCGGATTTATTAAGGCTTTGGGAATTATTATTATTATTAAAAATGTGATTATAAATAATTAAATGTTGTGGAAATAAATAAATTTATTTGATTGACTAATTATAAAAGGTTAAATGATGCATAATTAAAAGAAGGTAAAATTTGAAGTTACAATGGGGTAAAAAGGTTAGGGGTGAAAGTTAAAAGTAAAAGTTTTAATTAAAACATTTAAAAGAAAATGTAATTGAAATAGGAAATGACCAAATTACCCTTGGGTATTAAAAACTTAAATTTCACCTTCTTCTTCTTCCCCACTTCACGCGTGCATTTCTTCTTCTTCTTCTCAAGCTGGCCGTGACTTGCATGCCTTAAGGGGAGGTCGATTTTGCGTCGAAACTTCAAGACAACTACGTTTTTGAGATCGTGGCTTCGAGGTGAGTCCAATGAACCCTTTAAATCAAGCTTTCGCACCTCTTTCGTTTTCTCCGCTAAACCAAATGGTCGTGCATGGAGGAGTGAGCTTTCGTTTCCTACTTCTCTAGTGCGTAGAAGCTTGAAAATGGCTTTTAAAGTAATGAGGATGGTTTAACGTTGACGGGTTTTGCGTTTTGACCTCCTTAGGTAACGGAACAGTCGTCGGAGGATCGAACAGTGAAGTGGGTGTTGATTTCAGAAGTAGGACGTTGGATATAGCGTAGAGAGAGCGCTAATCACATCAAGAACGAGTCGTCGGAGCTCAGAAGTGAGGTAAGGGGGTGTTCGGGTTATAATTAATTAGAATGGGTAAATATAATTGAATTGAATCATTGAATTGAATATGGAACTAATGAGAATATACAAGTAATGATAATTGTATGTGTATGAATGGAAACTGAGTATGACTTGTGATGATTATGAGGATAATATGATTGGAATTGTGACGAGTTGATAGATATAGTGGCAATATGATGACGGGCTTGACAAGTAGGTCGCCCAATTGATGAGTATGTGTTTTGTTGCTGGCCACTTACGATATGATATGAGAAATATGAATATATATGTGTGATTATGTGGTATAGGATGGTCGACGGTATGTACAGCTCCTCGTTTCTGGCTCCCGTGGTGTTTATGCCCAGTTGAGCTATCCAGTGGTCAAGTAGGACCCAGTGGTTGAGGTGGAGAGTCAAGTAGGACTCAGTGGACCAAACAGGGTTCACGGGGTGTCAAGTAGGACCCCCAGCTGAAGGCCGATCCTTTTAGTATCTGGATACTAGGCGTCGAATTGATATGCGAGTCAGTTGTGTTATTAGATGCATTGTTAACATTGTGTGATGATATGAATGTGTTTTATGATAATTGTTCATTGTGATTGGCAAATTGGAGATAAAGAATTGAAATTGAATTCTTGATTGGTAAATGGAAATTGAGGATAAGAGGTAAGATGAATGGTACAAACTAAAACTAGTAAATATGTATCTTGCTATTGAATTGTTATTCTACATTAATTATGATACCAAACACTCACCCTTGCTGTTGTTTTCTTTAATTTAGTAACTAGTGACAGGGAAGAGGTTGAAGCCCCAGAGATGCGTCAAGCGGAGAATTGATGCCAATGAGCTAAGGAAATTATGGAATGAACTATATGTGTAATGTGTGTTGTACTTTATGTATGCTGTACATACTTGTTTCTTATGTGTGACTGATTAAGTATGATATGAACCAAGTGAGCCATAATTAATACATCACATGATGGAGATATGAATTCATAAGGATGGAGTAGTATGGTGGTGATGTCAATGTGAACAATGCCGATTGTATGAATTTGAGGTATATTGGCATGGAGCCAATAATGGGTGTGAATGAGGAACTATTATAAATAGGCTTTGTGTATCATTATGAGTCATGGATGATACAAATGGTGTGAATTGTTTAGTGCCTTGATAATTGATATGTATTTGGTGGATTGGAGTTAGAAGTGAAGTGTATGTTCAATTGAATTCAATCCTAATTGCATGTTTGGATGTATGTAAATCGGCAAATTAAGCTAAATGGTGCATATGAATGTTTAGGTAAGCTAATTTGTGTAAGTACCTCAAGTTCCTACGCATAAGCTGCATAATTCGCTTGAGCGAATTGGATTATGGCTCAAGCGACAGGGTTTTGTAGCCACTGGAGTAGTTTCGCTCAAGCGAGATTGATACTGGATACTGAAAGCATAAGGGGATTTCGCTCAAGCGTGACCATGGCTCGCCTGGGAATGGGATATGAACCTCGCTCAAGCGAGTGGGCTCTTCGCTCAAGCGAAAGCTCATAATCTCGCTTAAGCGAGGCCCCTGATTCCTTCTCTTTTTTTTCTTTTGTTCCATTTAATAAATTTCTTTTTTCTCATTTTAATTATTTGATTTAACTATGGCTGTTTATTATTTTAAACATGTATAGTGAAAAATAAATATTATTTTGGATTAGGACTTAATTATTATTATTGATCGTGAAAAAAAAAAATTATTGTAAAATTTACTTGAATGAATAAAAATAAATGTAAATTGACCTAGGATGTCACAACATCTACCACTGTTGTTTACTGACTTAGGCATAAAGAAAATCTTAAGAGACCTATCCCTTTCAATCCCTTAGACTATTTTGTAGATCATCTTTGTTTTGCTCACAGACCTTAGTACACACTAGATCTCATACGATTTGTTAGTGATTCGACCATCAATAGAGTATTTTCTGTACACGATAAGATTAAAATCACTAACAATCTAATTAAAAGATTTAATTATCTACCAACTATGTCGAGTTTGATCAATACAAAATCTTGACTTTGAACCTCTAAACCATAAAAGTTTAATGAAACACTTTTCGTTTGTTTTTTTAGTTCATAAATTTTATAGTCTCAGTCCCTATAGGCATTTTCATTCGGAAATGTTGAACTTTTTTATTATTGAAATTAATCCTATAATATTCACCAAATAGTATTGCAATAAGGAATATATAAACATTATAGCGCAATAAGATAGCATTGATTGGTTCATGATTCACATCAGAATTGATAAAGAAAACCAAAACCCAGTACGGAGTGACGTTTCGCGCAACTTCCACCAAATACCAATGAACACACCACGACTTTAAGGTCAGGGACCCATTTCAATTACAATCATCTGCATTCTCATTATCTTTTTCCGGGATCTCGTCTTCAAGGTTCACAGTTTTATTCCTACATTCAATTTTTCCCTTTTAATTTTTCTTGCCCTTTTCCATTGTAATGCCAATCCCAATTTCGCAAATTTGATTTTTCGACGAATCGAATATTAGAATATCGAATGTTGAATTTGACTTGTTTTATGTTTACGAGAAAAGATGCTGGAAATTAAAGGGATGTTTGGTTGATGATCCTTTGTAGATCCAATTGTTTGATTGTCAAAACTCAAAAACTTGAATCTGTGTTCTGGACTCTTGTTATGCCAGATCTCAGCTTTTGCATTTTGTGATTTTTTTTTAATTTTAATTTTTGCTTGATAAGTGATAAATTCTTGTTAGAAATTAAATTTTAGTTGTTGATATTATTTGTTGATTACTGAACCCACACGAAATGGTTCATCATTTGGAGGTGGGAGTGGATGATTTCTGAAGGTTGACTATTGATCCATTTTCTTCCCCCTTTTAACAGCTTATATTTTGTGAAGACAATAAGAAGGAGGGTGGTGACTGGTGAGGAAGTGTAAGGTGTGATGGCCTCTGAGAGGGATATTTTTGACCTCTCTGGACCCTTACATCTAACTTATGTCGACTGGTAAGATCTGTCGAACTAATCTTCCACTTTAATTTTTTTGAACTTAAATGACGATATCATTTCTTCACTGTATGTTGTGTAACTTACATAATTAAGATTCTTCACCCTGCACAGTGATTCATCACCATTTCCTTGATTATGCACCACTGCAAAAGCTCACTGCAGTAAGGTCTACAATAATGTGCTTACATAAATCAAAATATAAGGAAATATAATATCTTTCATACTGTATCTGGATGGAAAATTTTAGAATTTTAGAAATGGTTAAACCAATATAATGTTACCATAAAGTTGCATCTGAGTTTTTTTACTTTTGGATATTGGGATTTAACTAATAAAAAATAAGTTCCATCTTATGCAGGGATAATCCGCATCATCGAAAGTCAGTTGCTGCAAGTTTGGTCCAAGGTGTTTACATTCTAGAAAAGGACAGGCAAGAAGGACGTGAAGGTCCAAATGCTCTTGCATTGCCTTGGTGGGCATTCTTCCACTTTCAGTTGTTTCGTACACTTATTGATGATGTTGATTCTTCTATATTTGGTGCCATTTATGAGTTCAAGCCTCCATCATGTATGTGCAATGACACCTTACACAGAAGTCCTCGTTATGTAATTGCATTTCGAGGGACTATGACCAAGGGAGACTCAACTTCACGTGACATAGAGTTGGATATCCACTTCGTCCGAAATGGGCTTCATCAAACCTCACGATCTGAAATAGCTACCCAAGCTGTTCGAAACATGGCGGCTACCGTTGGTGGTTCCAATATCTGGTTAGCTGGCCACTCACTAGGATCAGCAATGGCATTGCTCACAGGGAAAACCATGGCCAAAAGTGGCATATTTATTGAGTCTTTTCTTTTCAACCCTCCATATGTATCTGCTCCAATTGAGAGAATCAAGGACAAGAAAGTGAGGCAGGGGCTTCGAATTGCTACCAGTGTAGTAACAGCTGGACTCACCATAGCTTTGAAGGCTAAGCAGAAGAAGAGTTTGTCATTTGATCCCTTTACTGCCTTGTCTGCCTGGGTGCCATGCTTATTTGTGAATCCATCTGACCCTATCTGCTCAGAGTATATTGGGTACTTTGAACACAGAAGAAAAATGGAGGAGATTGGTGCAGGAAGCATTGAAAAGTTAGCAACACAAAACTCCATTTCCTGTCTAGTGATGGGTGCATTTGGGAATGGGAATGAATCAGAACCCCTGCACCTCTTTCCTTCTGCATCTCTCTCAGTTAATTTGACTCCCACAAAGGATTTCAAAGAAGCTCATGGGATTCACCAGTGGTGGAGAGCTGACTTATGCCTGGAATCCAAGCTCTACAAATACTGATAGTTCTTGTAGTTATTGTAATATATTGCTGGATGTATATTGAGTGTTTCTGGTTTTTTCATGTGAGTTTAATTTTAAAATGAGCCTGGCATTTAACATAGAATGAGCCCGTTTATTTAAGCTTTTTTAAGTGTTTTTTTAAAAAATATTTTTTTCACAAGTCCTTTTCTAATAAGTAGATCAGCTTTTTCATAAGCACTGTTTAAAATAAGTTAAAATCAACTTATTTTTAATTTTTAATTATTTTTAAAGCTTTAAACAAACACATTAAAAATTAAAATAAGTATTTTTTTAATTAAAAAAGTACTTATCTTATATCTTAAAATAAGTTTAAACAAACGAGTCTAATAGCTGTTGTAACTTTTTAAGCTTATACTAATTTTTATTTTTATTTTTAATTATGAAACTATTGTTTTATTTTCTATTTTAAAATTTTTATATAGGAAATACTGAATCACGTTATTAACTACCTGCACTAAACATACTTTTTTTTTAATATATTTTTTGGTTTTGAGATTCCTAAGACAATTATGTACCAAAAAATTCTTCCAACAAAAATTTAAGAGTAGTGTGTTCCGACTTCAATCACCTGTCAGCTAAGATGATAACACGTTATTACTGTTCCCAGATTAGATAGTTACCGGCACCTCTCCTAAATACTCCACTTGGAAAATCAATTATGCCCGTAACTTGCTAATTTCAGTAATTTGCACTGATATCTAATGGTACAAGTAGTTTACCGTTGCAAAATTGAAAGATCAGAAGAAGAAAAACAAAGAATCAGCAACGAAAACCCAACACGGATCCATCAGAAACGGAAATGGCAACCCTGCATTGAGATTTGGCCTCCACGTGATGGCTGAAAAGGTGCAGCACCCTAACTCTTCCCGCCATCTCTATCCTGGACTCAATCTCCATGGTGGGCCCCGACGCCACCGGGAAAGCCTGCACGGTGAACGTCGCTGCCATGTACTGAGTTCTTCCGGCGTCGATCTTGGCGGCGGGAACGAACATGAACCCGACCTGGTTGCCGTAGTAGAGAAGCTGGAGCGAGCTGTCGTAGTGAGAGAACGTGCCTCGGTTAGGGTTCCGAACGGAGACGTATTGGGAGAATGTGAAGTTGACGGTGCTGTTGGTGACGGAGAAGGAGGGAAGCTGGACGGCGCTAATGGCGATTTTTGGATCGTGGGGCTTAAACAGTGTGAAGTAAAGGATGAAGAGGAGGAGGAGGAGGAAAATCAAGAAGATGGTGGCCACGAAACACGAGGCCAGGTTGGTGCGGCTCTGTGGCTTCGTCATGGTAAGGATCTAATCTTGCAATAGTCTTCAACATACAAAAACCAATGTTATCGTTCTGTGTTATGTGTTGCACATGGCACATGGAGTGTGTGTAGAAAAGAAATGAGAGAATTGCACACATCATAGGATAGGACTTTGTTTTTGTGCCTTGAATCCAATCCTATTTACTGGTAGTTTTTGTCTTGCAGTGGAGACGTTTAATAAATCTTTTTCAATTATTTCTGGTTAGGTAGTGTTTGATTTGTGAAAATATTTTTGATTCGGTTCCAACGAGTTTTCGGCATCGCGAATAAGATTTATGACCTAATATAGGTATGAGTCATCGGTACTTGAGAGTTGACTTATGTAGAAAAACAACCTGTAAACTGATTGATAAGAAAGTACTGTCGTTAAGTGGCGTTCTGTGTGTGTCAGTCTGTCGACTCTTCCGCTGCTCTAAGGTATAAACGCCTTACAAATCAACAACAAAAAGGTAAAATATTTTTACTCTAACTTACGCTAAAACTCTTATATACCTTTTTCACCCGCCAGCCCGTGAGGTTGATGATATTTATCAAAGGATCACTCTAAAAATTCTATTTCCCCACCATACTAGAAGATATAATACGGATTTCAAAGGACCGGTAATATAAGCACAAATAACATCAACTGAGGGTGTAGTCACCGCACCAGATCTAAACTAGTTCAATATTCTATTCTTATTTTTATATTTTTTAAAAATAGAAAAACTATTTGAGTTGGAAATTTATTTCTTATTTTCATAAAATGAAAATATTGAGTGTATTTAGTGTATTCAGTTTTAATATTGAAATTTATGATGTATTCTATCATGAAGTATATAATTATGTTTTTATATTAATATCTACGGTTTCTGGAAAAACTATTATATTTATAATTTGTTTGTTAAAATGGAAATTTTAATTTTTAATTAAAGATAATGTTTTATTTTACAATGATTGATATTATAACTGTTGTGGTTTTTTAATCAGCATCAATGATATATTATATCTATACATGTCAATTGTTGTTTTTATATACTACACATTTAATTTTTCTTAACTTTAGTACGCATACAAAATAGAAGGATAAACGAAGAAAAATTGATACAGGGGATCAATTTGTACTACACATTTGTACCACCGCGTTTTCAACATGTTCATGCTTTTCGTGAAAATGCTGAAAACAAAGAATCTGTGTTTTCTGGTTTGGGTGCATTTACGTTTTCCAAAATCTTACTTCGTAAAATCCAAATACATTTTCGGTTGCATTTCCTGATTTCTTTGGAAACGAAAACAGAAAATTCCCAAACCACTCACACCCTTCTTTAATCTATCCGGTACTCAACTCAGTTGCAAAATTCAGGTCCACTTGACAATCAATTATAAAAATAGAAATATAAATAGAAATAGAAATATGAAAATAAAAAAAATTAATGGTTAATATTGATGATTAAATTTTTATTGAAGTAACAATTTTTTTTTTGGTCAATCTCTAATTTAATTGACTCAGTCGCCTAATGTTATTTTCCTTTTGGTTTCACATAGGGATGGGAATAGGCCAGGTCAGGCCGGGCTTTGTAAGACCTGAGCCTGGCCTAGTTCATAATTGTATGGTCTGAGCCTGACCTGTTACCTGACATAGGCCAAAATTATAGGCCTAACCTGGACTGTTTAAAGGCTTACCTAGGCCTAATAGCATATATAAAAGCCTGATTTTATAAAGGCCAATAAATAGGCTCACGAGTTTGACTGAAATAGTCCAATATAAATAATTTTTTTAAAATAGGCCGATAGGCCTATATGTTTTAAATAGGCCAATAGGCCCTCTTTTAAATAGCTCTCTTTTACTATTACAATAATTAAAAATTAATAAAATAAAATATTAAAATTATAAAATATAAATATATTTTAATTTAGTAATATGATTTATAAGTCTGATTTTATTTTATAAAACTAATATATATAAACTAATTATATAAATTTTATATAAGGATGTATAAATAGGCCAGTCTGACAGGCCTAAAAGGCTTTTTTAAAAGCCTAAGCCTGACCTTTTAAATTAAAAAGGCTTTTTAAAAAGTTTAAACCTGGCCTTTTATTAAATAGGCCAGGCCTGACCAGGCTTAAATAGGTCAGGCCATAGGCCCCTGTCGGTCGGTCCGGCCTATTCCCATCCCTTTCACAACATTTCCCTTAAGCTAGAATTTGATAGAGAGTAAATGTTTTTTTAGCTCTTTTCATGTATGAGTATTTCCCATATAAATCTTTATCCATCTAACTAGGTAGGTAAGTCTTTACCCACCTAAAAAAAAGATCATTTATATTTTAAGTTTCCTATAATCTAACTTACATGAGAATAACTTTTTATAACTTTTACCAAATATGAGTTCATAAAACGACATTTATAAATTGTAAGAGAATACCAATAAAATGATACACAATACAGCAAATCAATATTATACAACTTGGACATGCTCAGTCAACAAATACTCTAAGCAATATACACTAAATGCACAAAAAAAAAACTCTACAACAAAGACTACAGATTACATTAAGCTAACAAAATAAAGCTAAAACATAGTAAAAATTCTTCCTTTATATATGTAGATTCATGTTTCTTCTTCTTTATATATATATATATATATATATATATATATATATATATATATATATATATATATATATCAATTCTATCGGTATTAGAACCACTTAGAACTCAAATCATAAATCACCAAGGAAATATAAATATGAAGCCTTGAATGGAACCATATTAGGGTATATATTTAACAAGGAAATACAATAAAAAAAAACCCTATGAAAAACACTACAACAATAAATCAAAGGAGTGGAACCGAGGAAAAAAAAACAATGAAGAGATTCTAAAAGGGTGTTTGGTTTGCAGTTGAGAAAACGAAGTTGAGTTGAAGTGAAAAACTTAGTGTCCTTTTAGTTTCCAGAGTTGAGGAAATGGAGAAATTTAAGGGTTGATATTGACCCTTCACGTCGTTCGAGACACTCCGTTTGACCGTAGGATGTATTTTTAGGGTTGGTCAAACTCCGGTTTGACCACAGACCCTTAAAGGTTGATATTAATTCTTCACGCCGTTCAAGACACTTTGTTTGACCATAGGATGTATTTTTAGGGTTGGTCAAACCCCGGTTTGAACTCAGACTCTTAAAGGTAGATATTAATTCTTCACGCCGTTCAAGAGAATTAAAACTTCGTTGACCCGTAGAATCAAAAACCTCCCACTATCCAACGAAGCTTTTCTCTGTTTACTTCAGTTGGCTTCTTCCACCAAACATCACATAATAAGGAGGTAGAGGACATAGTCAAAGGCTGTGGTGATGGCAGCAGTCGACGACGGTAAAAAACAAGGCACGAAGGAGAAGGCGAGGACCATGGCAAAGACAAACAAATATAACAGGAGAAAGTGAAAATGAACGAAGAAGAGAAACAACAAAAAGAATTAACTAAATAGAACATGAGAAACAAGCAAATAGAATATGAGAAACAACAAACTAAAAAAAGAAATCCAAAAAGACTCACTTAGAACAAGAGGAATACTCACATGTTAGGTTTTTATGTTAGGTAATGTATGTCTGATGGATCTGTCTTTCCTAAAACATATTCTAATAGTGTTTTTATTTTGTGAAAGTTAATCATGTTAATTACAAAAGAAAAACACACACAGTAAGAACATAGACCAGTTCTACACAAAACCATTGAGCCCACTCCAACTCGAACCAAAAGTTTTTTAACTCCTTTTATCAATATATTTTCTCCATGCACCGTAACATTTTCTCCATGCACCACCTCCCCTTTCATATTGAAAATACGCATAAACCCTCACGGAGATACCACACCTTCGGATCATATAATCATAAGTGAACCTGGGTTTTATTAAACCCTTTTGAGGGAACGACATTGTAAACGTATGTCACTACTCTTCATTTGAATCTTCCCTTCTTCCCTCTCGGCGTCTGCATCTTCGCCACCTTCGGCGTTCGGCGCTCTATCGTAGACAGATCCATTGCCTTCGTCTTCTTTCGTATCCGTGTGAGGCAAGTATTTCGGTGAGTTCTCTTCCCCGCTTTATCTCTACCCCTCTTTCCTTCTATTTTACTTTATTCTATGATTTGATGATTTGTGGGTTCTGTTCCATGGTTGATGCTATAGTGTTGCAAGTTGTTCGTTGTTAGTTACCGATTGATTTAATTTTACGTTGTTAGAAGCCGTCAGGGGAATGTTATTGTATTTTTTTTTCTTTCCATTTTTCGCTTTTACTCGGTACCGAACGTGTGTGATATGGAAACAGGCATGTAAATAGACTTCTCATTTCATAATAATTCACGCATTTCACTTCTTTAACATGCACTATAGGCTAGTGCTGAAAGGAGTGTGTATGAAATTTGTTCTTCTTTTGTTTCTAATGCCTCTTGGTGACTGGGGGAATGGTTCATATTTTTGGATTTGATGCTCTGTTGGTGCTGTGGTTTGTAGAAGATAGCATGACGTTGAATGATGATAGTGATTTTTATGTGTTTTGTGTTGTTTATGTTGTAATTATGGGTAGCTTTTGTGAGTTCTTGATGGTGCTTCTTTTGAGTTTTTGTTGTTTCTCATTTCATTGTCTGTGGTATCATGAATTGCTTATGAAAGGAAAGTGGAGCTACTAAGGAAGGAAAGAACTGTAGAGATGGGTGTGAAACATGAATGAACTAAGCTGCATAACATGTGAAGTTTTGTAGAATGAACTCAGATATGTGGGTTATTACGTCTGAACCCAATGGCCACAAGACCATTAAGAAACATAGTAAAAACTGAGAAAATCAGAGTCATGGAAGATGAGAGAGTCTCCAAGAAAGAGAAGATGAAGCGGGTGGCCACTTCAAGTACCCCCACTTCTCCCTCTCCCAAGAAGACTAAGAAAGACAAGGGAGAAAAGTGTTCCAAGCATAGGGAGGATTATGATTGGACTCGTTTTCGGGATTCAAAGGCCGAGAAAGACTTCGAAACGCAGTTCAAGCAAAGGGGTGTGATCAGGGATAGGTTGATGCGGTTGCAAGAAGAGGATTGCCCTCACCCTGATATTCGTAGTGCAATGTTGTCTAGGGGATGGCAATACTTCAACAAGGTACTTGGCCAAGGCTATCATGAACTCACTAGGGAGTTCTATTCAAACTTTAGGGCCAATGCTGAAGATGAAGAGGTCCCATACTCCTCCTATGTTAGAGGGGCAACCATTCCATTATCTGCGGAGATCATAAGCAAGGCTCTGAAGTTGCCCATTGTTGAAAATGTTGTGTGTGAGTACACAAAGATTCTAAATGGCTTCACACACCCCGACAACAAGGAGATGGTGGATCGTGTGCTTCGAGTGTGCTGCCAAGAGGGAACCACTTTCGAGACTACCGCGGTTGGAGCACCAAAGTTTGTAAGGAAAAATTCTCTCCTTGACCTCCCTATGATTTGGTGTCAATACATCCTTTCCTCTCTACAACCTGTGGCCCATTCCACTGAGGTTGTAGTGAGAAGGATGGTTTTGATTTATTGCTTGATGGAGAATTTATATGTGGATTTGGGGAGTTTGATATTGTCTGAGATGGTGAGAGCACGTTACCAAAAGGCACAACTTCCTTATTGTTCAATTGTGTCTTTGCTTGCTAAGAAATTTAAGGTGAAGGTTCATGAGGAAGGTTGCCTTAAAGTGAAGATGGAGAGGTCCCTTGACAATCTGTGGGTCAAGGATAGGATTGACTATGCTCCGGTGAGGGAGCCGAGACCTCCTAGGCCTCAACCTTACCAACCACCTGTGCTAACCATGTCAAACATGATGAATGAACTTCAGGCCATCAAGAGGATGCAGTTGGGAATGTATGACATGGTCATGAACCATGATATTTTACTGAGAAGGATGGCCACTGCTCTCCAATTGGACTCCATCACTGAATTTAAGGTCCCTACTGATAGGGATCAGTGGCTCGCCTCGATCGGATTCACCACGCCCCCAATGGAACCCACTCAACCTATTCATACCCCTGTTGCTCAAGATGAACCTATGATGGAAGCCGAGGAAGAAGCTGAAGAGGGAGATGAAGCTGATTAGGAACTTTAGTTTCATTGCGTTGTTCTTTGAATTTCGTTGTAATTCTACTTTCGTTGTATTGTTCTTTGAATTCCGTTGTTTAACTTTGTGTGTTGCACCATAACAATGAAGCTTCTCCATGCACCGTAACATTTTCTCCATGCACCACCTCCCCTTTCATATGGAAAATACGCATAAACCCTCACGGAGATACCACACCTTATAAAGTAAACCTGGGTTTTATTAAACCCTTTTGATGGAACGACACTGAAAACGTATGTCATTATTCTTCATTTGAATCTTCCCTTCTTCCCTCTCGGCGTCTGCATCTTCGCCACCTTCGGCGTGCGGTGCTCCGTCGTTGACAGATTCATTGGCTTCGTCTTCTTTCGTATCCGTGTGAGGCAAGTCTTTCTAGGTTGAATTTCGATGAGTTCTCTTCCCCTTTTTATCTCTACCCCTCTTTCCTTCTATTTTACTTTATTCTATGATTTGATGATTTGTGGGTTTTGTTCCATGATTGATGCTATAGTGTTGCAAGTTGTTCGTTGTTAGTTACCGATTGATTTAATTTTACGTTGTTAGAAGCCGTCAAGGGAATTGTTATTGTATTTTTTTTTCCATTTTTCGCTTTTACACGGTACGGAATGTATGGGATATGGAAACAAGCATGTAAATAGACTTCGCATTTCATAATAATTCATGCATTTCACTTCTTTAACATGCACTATAGGCTAGTGCTGAAAGGAGTGTGTATGAAATTTGTTCTTCTTTTGTTTCTAATGCGTCTTGGTTACTGGGGGAATGGTTCATGTTTTTGGATTTGATGCTCTGTTGGTGCTGTGGTTTGTAGAAGATAGCATGACGATGAATGATGATAATGATTTTTATGTGTTTTGTGCTGTTTATGTTGTAATTATGGGTAGCTTTTGTGAGTTCTTGATGGTTCTTCTTTTGAGTTTTTGTTGTTTCTCATTTCATTGTCTGTGGTATCATGATTGCTTATGAAAGGAAAGTGGAGCTACTAAGGAAGGAAAGAACTGTAGAGATGGGTGTGAAACATGAATGAACTAAGCTGCATAACATGTGAAGTTTTGTAGAATGAACTCAGATATGTGGGTTATTACATGTGCATTCTGTTCAAAGCAATAATATAAAGAGAGTTGTTAATTATGGAAATACCTTCGGTTAATAAATATAGAAATTTTGTAATACTCTTTGATATTTCTTTGGTTCTGAGGTTTGCCTTCAATCCTAACTACCGAATAGAATACTGAATACAAGTTCATCTATTGAAATTTTTTAATGGAGTGTACATGGTTATAACTTTTAAATAATTTCTGACAGTAATTAGCTACGTTAATAGCTAGATGCATGACTCTAGCTTGAGTCTCTACTCTTCTTTTGCCGTGGACTTAATACTTATTAAATGAAACTAAATTGTCATCGGTAGTTTTATTAAAACCCTCCAGCATGTTTTGATATGTGCCAACTCCTGGGAATATTGGTCCCTTCTCAAACAATGAATGGTATTTTTGTAATTTTATGAAAAATGGTGGCATGATATTTGTATGTTTGTGTTTCTCACCTTTACTTTTTGCTCAGGTAGTTCTCTAATGCAGTTATAAACTGTGTGCATCTGACATGCTACTGATCTAAATTATAAATACTTTTGCTTATCAATGAAGTTGGTGGCGATCCCACATAGAACCCAAGGAAATTATCACCAGTTTCAACCCGATGAAAAATTGATGTAGCAACACTAGGTCATGTTACACTTTTTAATGGGGTTATTGCTTATTAGAGAACATAAGTTTTGAATTTTTACTTTGCTCTTTTGCTTTGTTAATACTAGTGAATCTGATGATACTATTTTGTTTCAAGAATTCCTTGCTATTTCTTGTATACTATAGAAACAAACATCCCTTTGCTTTTGAAGCTTGATATCTTAAACTTTCTGAAATTTTCCATTGCTTTTTCTTTAAATACTTGTATATTTATTCTGACCGATGATCTCCTGTTGAAGAAATTTTTGGATCAGGGTTTTTCAGGAGCTGCATTATTTTCTGTATTCAAAAGAGAAGCGAGCATTGATTTTTGAACAATCATTTTGGTACCTTTTCTGCATCAACATTTTGTTATGTTTTCAGTTTAAACCAGTTTCGAAACTGGATTTACAAACTGGTTTAAAACTGAAACCTGTTTTGGAACCAGTTTAAAGTCCGGTTTACAAACTGCTTTTAGAAAAATAGTGGTTTGGTTTGGTTTTTAAAAACCACACCTTTTTATTAGTTTGGGTTGGGTTTGATGTAATATGTAATATGTATTAGTACAGAGATGTTCCATTATATAAATAAATTTTAAGTTGTCTCCACCTTAGTATTGGTACCTATAAAAAAATTTTGAACTAATTTACCTTATTATGTATGTTTCAAAATTTAAAAACAAATTTAGAGTGATATACTGGTGTTAATACTAAGATTGAACATCATTTTATAGACTTACTAACTACAAAAAATTTTACATTAAGAAAAAAGTATATAACTATCCAATTTTTTTGTTACATTTGTAATAGAAAGCTAGAGAAGTAAATCACTTGATCTTATTGTTTTTTGTTTTTCCCTATTGATGTTATTGAAATTGTTGAAGAAGATTACATACGTTTATCAAGAATCAGATGCAAAATCACATGAAATAGTTAGTTTTTATAGTATCAAGTAAATCCCTAATGATTGTTTGGTTATTTGTATCAAGAGATATTTTTTATAGTATTGAAGATGAGATAATTATTTAATGTTTCTACGATATGGGAACTCATAAAAGATAACTATAATGAATACTTATATTTTTAATGATAATATTTTTTTAATGCACCGTTTTTTTAACTTGAGTGAGGTATGACTACAATGAGCAGCAATGTTTTCTAGGCTGAGGTTTAACAACCACATTTTTAATTAACCAAACTCAAACTTGAGACATTAAGTTAAGGTAGAACAATCATTTACCTATTGATCTTTACACTTAGTGATTTTAATAATAATATGTTTCATTTCAATTTTGTAACTCAACATAATCATTTGCAGCAGCTAGCCAAGCCTCCTTTCCCTTCTTTTCTTCTTGTTCAAGCACTTAACCCAACGAGTTACGATTAGATTGTGGAATTTCATTCACTCCAAAATGTCAACCAGAAAGCTGATTCGGGATTTGTTACTCTCCAAGCGATCCCTTCTTCTTCCTTCCAACATGAGTAGGACGTTGCCTTTGCTTTCGTCACATAGGCGTACATACAATGTCTTCAACGACATCTCCAAGAAGATTAAAGGCGAAGCTGTTAGGTATTCCTTTCGCTCTCTCTATCTCTCTCCAAATTGAATAATACCACTGGAGTATTTTAAATTTTAATACATTTGCATTATATATGTTAAATTTCGTCAACTATACCAGTGTTAGCTTTTATAAGGTGGTTAGGTTACAATAATCTGCACTGCACCTATCTATACATGACTTATGAAGAGTTCAACAATGAATTTCTATGGTGGTTAGGTTACAATGTTCTGCACTGAACCTTTTCTTTCTCTCTACCATGTCCCTTTTTCCTGTTCAGAGACTTCCCATAATGCATTGTACTTTGCCTTACTTGTCTCCTATAATGTAATATAGTAATTTGACTTTTCATGCTACACAAGAAATACTATCTGATATCACAGCATTTGGGAATTCATTTCAGTCTCCTATCTATGTACCTGATTATGTTAAATACTCTCACTCAGACATGCTTGATATACAGGATAAATAAAAATACGTAAGTGAGATAAATTCATACTTACAACAACTTGGATTACAGCTATACATAATATATGGCCCTGTATTTTGTGTTCTGTTGGTCGTCTTTTATGGTTTTTGCTGTCTGCTTTATATGTTACTTCTCTTTGATGATTGCAGAAACCCAGAATTCCAACAGTCTGTTAAGGAGCTCAAGGAGAAAGCAGATGAGCTTAAAGGAGTGAAAGAAGAGCTGAGAGAAAGGTATTGTTGTATGTGGTGATGATAGCATCAACCAAAAGTCTTATGTCACTGATTAATAGGCTGAGACATACCATTGTATGTCAAGGCTGGCTTGACACTTCAATGGAAGGCCTGAGATGGTTAAATGGAAAATGCAGGACAAAGCAGAGAACTGAGAAGCTGTACAAACAAGTGGATGAAGTATGGACAGAAGCTGAAGCTGCCGCGAAGAAGGTATAATCAAAGGTCATCTTTGATTTCTACTTTGAACTTTGGAGTAACAATGGAAATTAGTTATCAGAAGGAACAACAATAAAGAGCCTCTTTTCTGATGATTGTAGTCTTGTTCAAAAATTGCTAGATAAACAACTCTTGTTGTACATCAAAGTACAACCAGTGTACAAAGTTGTTGGATAGCATGTAATTGTGTAGAGAAGTCTAATTTGACCTTACGTTGATTGAGATGCAAATTTAATGGTGCGTGCGCGTGTGTGTATGTATATATTTGAATATCCAAAGTTACTTGTTTATTTGTTAGTAGAGGGAGTTGAACCCACCATCTTCTCCCTTCTTGCTGACTTTTTTACCACTAGATCACCTTATGACTCCTGCAACAGTTTAATTTCACTTTGCTATTTATGTTGTCATTCTTCCCTTGTTTGTTTGTGTGGCTAAATGCAATTCATTGTTAAACTTGTAGATTGGAATTTGGAATCCATACGTTTATATTGAATAAGCTGATTGCTGATTTTAAATTTTGCAGGTTTCTTACAATGTAAAAGAGAAGATTTTTGCTGCAACTGAAGAGGTCTGTTCATGATTTACAAATCTTTCAGTGACTGTGATTGACATATGGATAGCTTATTGGTACTGCTCATGTGAAATTAGGTGAAGGAAACTTTTGGGATAGGAAAGCAGGATTCTTCAGGATCAACTGATTCTTCAACAAAACAAGATACCAATGCAAAAGGGAGTAGTCATACGTCATCTGAGGAAGAGCAAAACCAGCAATTTGGGTCTAGTAATACGACAGATTCCTTGTTTGGCAAATTTAAATCAACCATTTCTGCTCCAAATGTTTCTGCTGCCTTCCAAAAATTAAAGGATGCAAAGTTAGTCAACATAACCAAGAAGGGTTATGACATAATAAAAGAGGAGTTAAGTAGCAACCCAACTAAGAGAACGCGTGTTCCTTTCAAATCAAGTGGTGAAACAAGTACAAGAACAGAACTTGTTTTTGTTCCATCTAAACAATCTTGGTGGGGTAAGAAGTTTGATGAGTTCAGGGAGAAGGTAAGGTAACTTTGTTACAGTTATATTCTAATTGGATAGTCTAGAAAACCTCTCCATTGAGTTAGTTATCTTTGCATTTTCATATAGGTGAAAGGCCATCCTGTATCCAAGCGATTCCTCAAGTATAGTGATCCAGTGAAGTCAAAGGGCCAGGAGGTATCTTCTGCTCCTGGGGTTCTTCATTCTACTATAATGATTATTTTTTAAACTGCAGTTTTTCTGTATATGATGTATTTTGCTGCTTGCTTCACTTGCATTCATAATCATTGGTGCCTGCCATATGTGATAACTCATGATCATAGATAGAGAATATGTATTAATTATTATGCATTTAACTTGGCTTGGTGTTTTACATATATATTGAAATTGGCAGATAGTAGAGGACTTGCGGGAAAGATATGAGACCACTGACAACCCCATTATTCACAAAATACAGGAGTATGTCTTAAAGTTTCTTTTTGCTTTCATTCTTGTTCATAGAATTGCCAAATGATTTGATACTATTAATAATAGTGCATGCTGCAATATTAGTTTGGTTCTAGTCTAAATCATGGTTGTTAGATTCGCGTCCCAATTCGTAGAATCGATTCTACGTCTCACCGGCGCCTCCCCGTTCTGAAACGTGCGCAAAAACGGTCCCAGGTGGAGACGATGTGGAATCGTGAGTCGGGCCGTTGAGTCGTGGAGTCGCGGGCGTCTCCGTCTCGCGCAGTCGGGGCTGGAAAAACTGGGTCAAGCGGGCGACCCGGTTTCAAAAATAACCCGGCCCACGACGAAACCCTAATCTCAGGCTTTCTCTGCGATTTGGTCCCCTTTTTCACGAATCCCCTTTAACTCCCCCGTCTCACAGCTTGCCCTGCGTCGTCGACCTTCCTCTCACTGAGCTTGTCACCTCCCTTCGGCGCTGTCGCACCTCCCTCCGGCACCGTCGCACCCTCTGGCGCTCTGTTTCTGCTTGCGTCGTGCTCTCCGCTGTTTCTCCTTTCCTCTCCCTCAAGCTCTCCTCTGTTTCTCCTCTCCTCTCCCTCAAGCTCTCTGTTTTCTGTTGGCTTTTTCTGGAACACGTTTTTCTGTCTTCTTCTCTGTTTCTGATCTGTTGGGTAGTTGACTTGGCTTCTTATTCCTCTAAGTATGTCAAGCAGTGGCAGTGGGGGGGTGGGTAGTGGGTCTGGTTCTGGTTCTGCAGGGGCAGAGGCGGCAGCTGGAACACGTTTTTATGATTGATGGTTGTGTTTTATGACATTGAGTTTATGTTTTTGTGTTTTATGACATTAAATTTGGTTTAAGATTATGAAATTTATTAGTTTAGTTTGATATTTGTCATATTTATGTATAGTTTAGAATTTCTGGTAGACTCTTCCGTCTCGTCTTACTACTCACGAGTCTATGTTTTGCAAATTTCTTTCGTCTCAATGTAGACTCTACGTCTTAACAACCTTGGTCTAAATAGAAGCAACAATATATATGCTTCAGATTTAAATGCTAATTTACTTCACTTTTTTTACAGTATCAATGATAGAATGTTTCAAGAGACAGATGCTGCTATTTCTTACAAGGAAATACGTCAACGGGATCCGTAGGCTCTCATGCCTTTTATATTTTATCTTAGTCTTAACATTTTTATCATAGGTATGATTCCTAATTTTTTTTCTTTTATTTTGATACACAAGCCAGTTATTTTTCATTACCAGAATTTGTGGGGGAAGTGCAGGAGGCAATAAAACCAGTGCTTAATGCTTACATCAAGGTTAGTCCCAAGTTTAAACAGGAATGATGAAAATGTGTTATCTTTTATGTTCAATCATATCATCATTCATTTTCGAACAAGTTGCGGTTTATGGATGATTTGTATAACATTTTACATGCTTTTACATCTCATTGGTAGTTCATTTCTTAGCATGCTGTCCTTCTGTTAAAACAAATCCATAACATCATCACCAGTTGTGACTTGTGAGTGAAATGAATATTTTCCATCTCAAGCCAAGTGCGTAATCTTTACCCTCCCAATAAGGGAGGAGGAACAACTGAACAAAGATGATAGTTTGTGGCATTGGGTGTAACTGTGTAAGGTTGGAGCAACAAATATGGTATTGAACTTTCAGATCTAAAACATAGATTAGAGAAAAGTGGGTAACATTTTTTAATTAAACACTTGGTTTGATAGCTTGTTACATGAATCTTACTATCTGACTCATTAGTTAGAGCACTATGTTCTTGCCATTAATAATTTTGAAAGGGATGACCAGCAGATGTTAAACTCTTGGGGTTTATACATGTTTGATGAGAATAATTTGAGCAAAGAAAAGGGAAGTGTTGTTATCAAGTATAGCCTTGGAAAGAAAATGGTCTTTGGATTTTATGCATGTTTGGTGAGAATAATTTGAGGGGGAAAAAGGAAAGCCTTGTTATCAACATCAAGTATAGCCTTGGAAAGAAAATGGTCTGCCCGGTTAGATGTGAAGTGTCCATTGATATGAAATTGGTAGACTGAGGATTTGGATTTTATAGATTTGAAGAGTGCAGTTGCAATCATTAGTTAGTAATGGACTCTTTCTTAGGAAACAATGACTTATTTATTGAAAGCTCTTACAGAAAGTTGACAAACAATTATTTCTCCAATCCAAATAAGCTGAATGAAATACAAAATGTTAAAGTTTTGTACTAAATTTGTTTGTTGGCTGTGCAGGTGAGTTTATGAATTATTGACCGGTTTTTAATTTTATACACAGGGAGATGTTGAAACACTAAAGCAGTATTGTAGCCCTGAGCTGATTGAACGTTGTAAAGCAGAGCATAATGCTTATCGAAGTCATGGTATCTTTTTTGATAACAAGGTGAGATTGTAAATTATTTGAACTTTTGTTATTGCTTTCTGTTTAATTATGTTTTGTTTTTGAATATGACGTTGACATGTTAAAGTGTTTACCTATTTTTAGTCTTTACCCCTTGAAAAAGTGTTTTTTTTGTTTTTAACTCAACTTCTTGTAGTAGATTTGATATCATGTAATGAAACCTTAATGTGTTCTTTGCTTAACCAAGATTCAGTCCTGATTATCATGATAAATATGCAACTCTCTTAAATTATAAATACTACTTCCAAATCCAATCCCCCCTCCTCCCAATTTATCATTGTTTAGCCTGTCGAACATCCTCTGGTGAATCTTGCACAATCGTTTCTACAGTCAAAGCTTAAGGTGCTTGTACCTATTAGGGCTAGGATGTATGGTTCCTTTATTTTTTATTTTTTTAATATTTAACTCTGCATGCAGATTCTGCACATATCCGAAGTGGATGTAAGAGAGACCAAGATGATGGGATCATCACCAGTAATTATTGTAATCGTATGTGAACTTTACATCAAGAAGATCACTTGCTTATTTACAAAATTATCCTTGGGCAGTAGATATGAAAACTTATCCAAATGGTTCTTTCGATGAATTTTCAGTTTCAAACACAGCAGATATATTGCGTACGCGATAGGAATGGTTCAATTACAGAAGGAGGCAAGGTAAAATCCTTGTTTTTAATGGTTTCTGTATTTCAATAGCTACAGTGTCCAAGTTAATGTGCAACATTATCTGGAATAGGTAATACTATTTTTATTGAGTAAATGGAACCTTATCTAATTTTATCAAAATATGATATATTCCTTTTGTAGGATACAATCCACACTGTAATCTATGCTTGGGCTTTACAACAAATGGACCAAGAGGAACGCGGAGAAGATGGCATTTACCTAATGTGGAGACTCAGAGAGATGCAACAACAGGGCATCCAAGCCCTCATCTAGGGTTTTTCATCATTGCCTTTGCAGGGATTTGTATAATTGAGCCTTTATTTTCTTCAATATTGATGGGGCTAAATAGTTATCTCCCGGTGATACAACCTTCAATTTTTTTCTAGTACTAAATAGAAAAATAATGTGCACCTCAGTACATTGATGTATGTTAGATGGGCCAAGCGACGTTTGTATGCCCATAAATTTTGTCTACATTTTCTTCTGTACAATCCATTACTAGTATTCTTAATTTTTATGCATTCTATATAGCCTGTATAACATTAAAAAAATCGTTTTGCCATGAATTGCGAAGTCCAAATGATGCTTGATTTGCTTTAACAGGTGTTATATGAGTAAACTCGCAAGTTAACCCATGAATTATATGGACCATGCAAATTGTTAATCTCCCTTTTCTCTCTCCCCTCCTAATCACAGAACCGTCTTTTGCATCAACTATTCATCAAACATAACTACAGATCTTGCTCAAAAAAAAAAAAACATAACTACAGATCTATCAATTTTTTTCAAAGCGTTTTTATCTCAGCCGGATTTGGGACAGAGGAGTGAGAGATAGACAACTACTAGGGTCGTGGGATAAAGATAAGAATAAGATATGATAAGTTATCATATTATGTATTCGGTGTATTAATGGAATATGATAAGTTTATCTTATATTAATGCTATTTTGTAATTTTTATCTTTAGAAAAAATGATTTTGGTTTTTGGTATTTTCTAACTCTAAGTCCCATGTCAAAATCTCTTCCTCTTGATAATGTCTTTGAATATTATAGTCAACTCTCTTTGATATTTTAGATAAAAAGGTTAGTGAATGAAATCATCAACCAACTTTATCACACACATGTTGTCGAGTGGGGTAGGGTTGGGTTATGTCAATCAGATATATTTTTTCATTATTTTCTATTTTTTTTTCTAATGAGGTAGGAAATCAAGAATGTTAATGGTGTGGTTATGACTTAACCATGAAATTCTTGACCTTTTGGTCTATATTTGATTAATGACTTCTTTCCTTTATTGACCTTGTAAGCTCTTATAAAGAGTCATCTACCTGGATTGTTTCGGTTACATCCTTGAGCAAACAATTCACTCCTCCCTTCCTTTCTTCCTTTTCTTCTTTGTTTTTGGGCAATGTTGAGTTTTCGGTACATAAGGGTCTTAGTGTACCGGTTTCTGTATGTAGTTGTGTAAATCTTTGGAGAACAAAGTCGGCTTTGTTTACATTAGAGGATCATCAAAATTTTGTTTTCAAAACAATCACTCATAACCACAACGCAACTATTTATCATCAAAACTAACACCAACTTAAACATTTTGTTGATTTGTTTTGCCTATCCTGAACTTTTATAATGCAAAGCTGAATTTGGTGGATTTATACTGAACTTCCAAACCGCCAGTTTGTTCGTGGTGTTGAATTTGTCCCCGCGCCACACAAATATGCGCATCCAATGTTTTAATTAAATTGTTCTTTTTGTTTCTTTTAAAAAAATAAGAAATTGTAAAGAAAAAAAAGATATACATTTCATTTAAGTTGTCCTTCTAAAATAATCAGTTCGATTCAAACTACCAACAGAAAATAAATTCTACTTATTATTCTTGAATGTATACCCATCCAAACACAAAAAATTTTCATCTGATTTCAATTCAATTTCTTTCCAATGATTTGTATTTTCACTCTATTTCTTTCTTTTATCCAAACAAAAACAGTAGGGTAGAGAACAAAGAGAAGGAAACAACAAAAAGAAGAAGAGTAGAGAAATGGTCCAGGCGAAGAGCTTGAGTTAAGAGTATATATAAATATATTGTGAATTGTTTCTTTTGTGTTCTGACTTATTTTTTATATGCATTTGATGATGTGTATTTTAGTCATTGGTTAAATATAATATATTTAGACAATATAAAAGTAAAATCTTAACTATTTTTCTTTATATTTAGCCTCATCAAATAAAATTAGCTAGCTCTTCCCTTGCAAAGTAATCTTTGAAATTCTAATGAGTTTTGTTGTGAATTTTCCATAAGTGTGTTGCTATAATGCATGGCAAATTCCTTAGTTATCCTTAATTATCACAGCCTTTAGCACTTAGAAAAATCAAATGCATGGTTATAGATATCCCCAACATGTAAGCAGAAACTTTATTTAATTCTATTCTCAATTCAAGAAAAAGTTCTTCACTCCTACCTGTATAGTTTTAATTCATGAATATTTTCTTCAAAAGTTAGCCTGCACGCTAATTAATTAATGGTTAAATCAAAAGGTAATGCGTAATTTTATGTAGTTCTGGTATGACGAACGACGAGACAAAAAAACCAGAATGAGATATGTCATATCTTAAGTAACCTCAGTTTATTTTTAACGAATGAATACACAAAACTAATTGTATCAACATAACTATTACTATTTACTTGATAACTCTTCTGTAAATTTTTAAATCAGTTGAACACATGAAGGCATATTCATGTAATCACGAATAGGTTCTGAATGACTTTGAGGTCTTACTAAAAAAATGTTATGTGAATCTATTCTCTTCTTAGGATTTAGGGGTGTTTGGTTCACAGTTGAGGAAACAAAGTTGGGGAAATAGAAAAATTTAAAGGTTGATATTGACTCTTCACACCGTTCGAGACAATTAAAACTTCATTTGACCGTAAAATGAAATTTCTTCCCCAACCAACGGAGTTTTATTTGCCAAACTCCATTTGGCCTGATGTACCAAACATGTTGTTAACATCTTTCTATTTTGACATTATATCGTGTTCATCCCTTTTTATAACAATGTAGCAAAGCAAAAGAAATATATGTTAATGGTATTTAAGAAGACTTGTGTAATTAAAAAAAATATAAATAATTATTTAATCTAAACATTTTAAAACCTGAAAATTTAGAAACATATGACTGAAAATAAATAAAAAAACTTAAATATAAAAGAGCCTATATTAAATATCTGAATTAATAAAGGCCTTGAAAACATTTTAAACATTAGGAAAAAGTCTCTACTTATGGGTATAAACTAAATAAATATGTTAAAGTATTTTTTTTTATTTAAGCCGATAAACAAAATCACAAATCTCATGTATGTGTGTATACACCTCCTTAATCAGGATAAAGTAATGTGTCCTTTAAGGAAGCATCTAAACACATTACATTTTATTATGTACAAGTGACATTCAATCCAACCCTCACACAAACCTAAGATACATAAAACCAAACCTTAATAGAATACATCTTATTCATACCTTTTAACTTCTGCTCAACAACATGCCAATAGAATCTTGGATAAGCAAGAGTTTCAGACCTATATATTGTCCAGAACACCTCAAGCCATCCCCATTTTATAGTCCATCCAAATATGGACTTCAGTATACATACATGCAGATACATACATACATACATGTATATATATATATATTATATACCTGTGTTCGATTCTGAAAGAGTCTATTATTTTGCAAGCATGTCAAGGTGAGCATCCATGACATGTGAGAGAGTTTCAAGAAACACAGATTCCCCCTCCATGCATGGTAGCCATGATTCCTGGGCCTTACGAGTAATCTCCTCGATTACAGATTCTTTGTTTACATTTTCTCTACACATGATGTTTCCAATGGCAAAGGGAGTGAGACCTCTCTCAACCCCTTTCTTCAGTAACATCGTGGAGATGCGGAGTGTTCTTGCACACTCAACTGGAACATCCCATCCGTAATATTTCAGAAGTTCAATGTCTTTTTCAGCATCCAATGATTTAATATATTCAACTGTATCAGGAGAGTAAGGTTGACGTGCTTGGGGCCAGTAAAGCCAATCAAATGTGCAATCTTCAAACTGCATAATATAGACACAGGAAAGATTTTAGCCCATTCATTCAGTAAAGAAGAATTCTTAAGACTTTCATGTATGCATCATTGAAATATCCATTTTCCTGTGACGTATGAAATGAAATTCAGCATGACAATTATTCCTCACACACTACTCTTTTTTTTGTTTAACCATAGGTATTCCCTACTAGAGAGGGTTTTATAACACTTATCGATTTGAGAACATTCATATTATGTTGGGGTTAACTCTTCCCGTAGAAATTGTTTTCATCCATAAGGTTCAAACATGTAACACTTTAACCAACCAATCACCAATAGATTGTTTGCACAGGAGTATAGACAGAAAAAAAAAACTATGCTGCAACAACACATGTTGATCTACCTTGACCAATTTTTTAAGGAGTTAGAAGAAATGTAAATAATCAAACTATATGAGGAAAATGTAAATGATAAGAAGTGTATGGTTTCTTACATCCACTCTACTCTAAATGTCGTAGAGGCGTTGAGCCAAACAAAAGACAAAGCATGTAATATACATTATACAATGACCACATGGTAATGCAAGGGAAATGAAATTGTGAAGGGAAGAAAGGGGAATGAATGCTTACTTTCTCTGGTAAGCAGTAGCCATGATCAATGGGAATGAGCAAAGTGTGGTCACCTGGCTGTTTTTTGAACAAAATATTCCCAGCATGCCTATCTGCATTAGCCATTCTAATATCAAGCACAGTGATCTTATGCAGCTCCTCCACAGAGAAAGCCCCTGGTCCAATGTCCTCACAGTTTCCATCATTCTTCATGAACATCTGCAACGATCCCATCTTGGTATGCTTTGATGACAAATCAAACCCATCTGGGTGATTAAAGGCTCTGTGTAAGCACTGGACCATAACAGTTGGAGGAACACCAGCAAAGCCAATTGCTTCACCTGACACCAAGCGTGGCCCAGCCCTTGGATGATCTAATATATACGCTGCAACCTCTCTCACAGCTCCTTCTCCTACTTTGGTCCCTATTTTCAAACCCTGACCATTAGATGAAACTGGTAAACCTTTTGGGTTATTCACAGCCATTGGCTCCTCATCAATGGGCTTGAAAACTGAAATATATTCCACACCTGCTGAATCTTGCATGTAGTAAGTCCCACCTGTGCCTTCTGAGGATCTTGTAGGGTGATTCCCCTTTTTCAAACCATCATATGCGGAGTTAATCATATCCCAAAGGAAAGGAAAAAAATTTACACTGTGATTCACAAAAACTGGTTCCAACAAGAAATCCAAATCAGGTGGTGGTATCTCTCCCACCACCTGATCCTTCTCTCCCACATTATCTGCTACAACGGAAAGCTCCAAATCCTTGTGAATTGGTTTAGCCTTAACCTGTGCTGATTTTTGGACTATCAAATGAATCACATCATCATCATCACCTTTGCATATGTCATGAAATAGCCTATGGTCATGTAGTTCTTCGCTGCCACAGAAAAGCTCTTGACCCTCAAGATCAATCAAACCTTTCCCCTTCTTCTTAATGTGTTGCTTGAGGTACCCAACATTCCTATGCCTATCAATCTGAAACTCAAACTCCTCACCACGGATGGTCCTTACAATAATGAAGATCATGTCAGAAAGATGGAGAACAAAGTGAAGAACATTGCCACCAGTGACACCATATTCCTTGATGAGTGCATCATTTCTTGCAAGCTCCCTTCCACCAAAAACCAGTTTGCTGTGCTTGCCCCCCCTTTTAACCCCTTTGCATGTATGAATCCTCATCTTCACTGAAGCAATGGATTCAGATTCCAACACACGCATTGGTTTCACCACACCTTCCACACTGAGATAAATCTCAATGGATTCCTCAGAGCAAGGTTCTTTCCACACAACCGATTCTTTGCAAATCGGCCTCAAAGCAACATCAGCAACCGACATCTTTCAAACTTGAACAAATTTTTTTTCTTTTTTCTTTTTTCTTTTTTTTTGGCCAGTTTATTTATTCTACCTGCTTTCAAGACGATTTCTTTATTCTACCTGTTCCCAAGACGATCCGTTCCTACGATACCTGTTTCGTATCAACTCAAGCCCTATGTGCCACTTGAGTTACCACAACAAGGTAATGTGTTGAACGGAAGGAACCCATCATCAACCTACAACATCAACATCTAGGTGCAAAACTTGGAAAAAAAAACGCAAATATAAAAAAAGGAGAAATTTTGATGGAAAATGGATATACCCAAGAAGGGATTCTTAGTGGTGGGTGTGAAATGAAATGAAAGGAAAAAAAAAGTGTGAAGAGATTGGAGTAGCGGGCAATGAATCTCTCGAGAGAAGCGTGAAGGAATGGCCGCGAACGAGAGTGGATTCCTACCAAGGGGAAAGAATCAAAGGGAAATGTGTGAGGGGAGAGAGGTTAAATGCAAAGCTAACTAATTACACCTTTGTGCCGATCATTTCGCCGATATTATCTGCTCCAATAAACTTGTTATTCCTAATGTTCTTCCCCGACACAAACAGAGGTTGAGATTTTGTAGCCGTTGCCTCTTCATCAAATTTTGACCCAACCTCCTATAACGGGAACATTTCTCATAACCTACTATTCTTATTATTATTTTGTAACATGAATGAATATCATCATAAAAACATAATCGGTCAGTTGTTTGAGGAATAAACTTGTATTCATAATGTTACAACTTCAACTCACATCACATTACTGATATAAAAAAGATTCATACAGTTAGTTAAACATTATTTTTACAGGGAGTTTTCACTGTTTTTAACTATCTGAGTAATTAATATTAACTTTTATATTAACCTTTAAAATTATTTATTTTTATAACTGTATAGCAAACAGACACTAAATTTTGTTGATATAAATAATTTGTAAATAATATTTCATCAATATAAGATTCTGATTGATTTGTAATTATAATTAATATTTGTAAACATTAGTCAAATTCATCTATGATGAAACCCTGATAACTTACATTATTATAAAAAGGAAATGTACATATGATGATCATGTAAACGAGTACGAGGATGAAAGAAAAGACATGAACATATTACACTATACAATTGCCATTGTGTTCGGAGGGTGCACATTCACTAGAAATAAATCCAAAGGTGGTGTTGGGGTTTGTTGGATGTGCATTATTATTGTTTAATTATGTAATTAAAATACTTTTAATTATGTAATTAATGTCGTTGGGTCATGCATCTTTACCTTTTTTGGGGGGCCAATTCATTGAAAGAGTACTAATGCTTTCATTTGCTTATTTTTAAAAAATAAAAAAACATTCTGATGCATTCATTCATTTTGATTTATCTTTTCTTATATTTGATTATAATTATAGCGATTTCTAACTGTACGATTAAGAACTTAATAATAACAATAACTTCTTTTAAAATCCTTTAATAAGCTAGTTTATCATACTCTTTTTTCTCATCTAATTTCATACAACAACGTACGTTATTCTTAGTTTAAGGTCACTTTGGTTTCATAAAATATTTTGTTTTTATTTTTTTAATCTGTAAATATAAAATTATCATATTAATTTTAATTCTAAAATAGCCACGTCATTTTATATTTTAAAAATTTATACATAAAACAATGAAAAAAATATTACTTTTAGGGCTTCCTATACAAACTTTTAAGAATAGAAAATGATTTGGTACTTTTATAATTAAAACAAATATGATAATTTTATGATTAAAAAATAAAAATATAAATAAAAAAAATATTTTCTAAACTCTAATATCTTTTTGGATTGTATTGACCACTACCCTACAAATATTATTTAAGGAAACAAAAACAAAAGATTTTAAAAATTATGTAAGTTTTACTAAAAAATACTGGTAGATAAGTTTTAATGATGTTTTTAAAATAATTTATTTTTTACTTTCTTAAATGGTTTCCTAAAAACACACGGTAGCATTTTCCTTTTCTTCTCATCAAGATTCATCTTTACTTCTTAATAAAGTAGAAAAAAGGAAGTATAGGGATTTAGATCCCCATGTCTTATTAAGAAACTCGGAAAAAAAATTAGGAGCTAAATGTGTTTTTGTCTTTATATGTTAATTCGTTTTAGATTTAGTCTCTAGTTTTTTTTAGTTTTGATATTTATGTTATCTAAATTATTACTTTGAGTTCCTAAAATGTAATTCTGTTTAAAAAATACTAACTCATCAAACGAAAAGATATCAAGACCTTATTGAATGTATATTACACATGGAATGCTTGCGGGTTATAAAAGCTTCTTGTTTGTATTTTGATACATTTTTTTTATTTTGACTACTTAGTGTTTTATTATTCAATTTTGGTCCTTTATATATGTTTTTTGTTTGGTTTTAGTTCCTATGTTATCTAAATTATTGTTTTAAGTCCTTCAACAAACTCTAATTAAAAAACATTAACCCATCAAACTAAAAGCTAACATCACGTAGCTGATAATATATGAATGATATGAAACGTGAAACAATTCATCTCCCCTGAAGAATTAACCTTAATTTCTAAATCAAATTAAGAGAATAGAGTAGGGAAAACATTAGTTTTTGCTTCACACAATCAAGGATACAACAAAGAGGACATATTTCATGTGTCATCAATATTAGACATGCAAAGACATATACTCAAATATATTGTTTGGTTTAAAGAGCATAAATGCTTTTTTCTTTTTCTTTATTTGGTGCAAAGGTAGACTAAGAACTTGTTTAGTTCTTTGTTGAGTAACTTGATTCAATCAAAATATATTTTCTAATTTATTATTAAACAAAATTTAACTAATCTTAATAAAAAAATAATACTAACTATTAAATAATTCTATTTTACATTTTTATTTTTATAACTAATTACTAAATCAATCCTAATACTAATACTAGTATTTAATTTAGTACTCAGAAAGATGATTGATAGTGTCCCTTGGTCGCACGTATGCCTATGTCTCAATCAACGCTTTGGAATTTGCCAACAATTGTCTCTTTTAAATGGTCTTGTGATTCTGTTTTTATTAATTTAATTTAATTTAATTTAATTTACGTTAATGACACTCATTGCCTAAACAAATCTCAACATGAATAAAAATATGGATTGGTCTAATGTTTATATATTTTGTTGAGAATGAACAACGTGTAAATCTATTATAGCACCAGAAAGGGAAATTGACATCTGAATAATTTTAAAATTTTCAGGGAAAAACAAAGCACCGCCTTTTGACGTGGTGGCACATGGTTGTCATAGTGACCGTTATGGTCGGTGGAGCAGTTGCACACGTGTTCGCTGCAAGACTTTGTCTTCTATCACCTAACCATTTTTTCAGTTTCTTAAATAACAACTGTTTAACATGGTTTTAGGAAATTTTTTTATTTGAAATTTTGTTTGTGTCAAAAAAACATTCTAATTAAGAGTTTATATGTTATATTTAGATATGTGAAGGCGGACAGAAAATTTTTTAAAAAATGTTAGTAACACAAGTTGAAATTATAAGTAGAGTTTTAATTTTTAATCCTTCTAAATATATTTATTAAAAATAATGGAAAATCTTAACTGTTTAGTCTCATATTGTTTGACTCTCATTTTTTTAAGGCTTTATATATAGAATTAGAATTTACGGTAGTAAACAAGATAGAAAACAAGTGGGCTCGCGTGTAAATAAGTTTGTATTTAAAATGGAAATATCTTTGTGGTTAATAATTCTGATTAATATTTTAAATTTTGTAATGTCTCATTAATGTAAGTTTAATCGGTATAATTATTCTGAGTTAACATTTTCTTACATTTTTCTAATAATCTCAAACAAAATTATCTTTAAAGAAAGATACATATGGTAAAAAAAAAATACAAACATAAAAAGAAGAAACTATAAATATAAATTCAAGCCTGGTTTGTTTGAATGTAAATTCCAATGATGAAAAATTAAGCACGAAATATACATGGATAGAGAATATTTCAATTGAGCACGAAATATACATGCAGTAAATTATGATTCTCTATTAGTTGTTATGTTCCATGTGCAGAAGTAAATTGTGCAATAAATTAAACTATATATAAATTTTTCTATTTTCATAACTTCATTTACCCAATTGTAACCCAAACAAACGCTTAAATTGTTATTAGCTCTCTAAAACATAGAAACCATAGTTGAACGTAGACAAAATATGGACAAAATTTGCTATAAGGTTGATCAAATTTGTTGCATCACTAGAATACTATAACAAAGAGCAACATTACAGAGCCTATAAGTGTGTGTTTAAGCAATTCCTATAGACAAAAAAATGATCCAAGCAAAATCTGTTGCGCCATTAAGAGAGGGCCAATTATTTGGAATGTTGTATGGGGTGAAGGTTAAGGTGCACCTTGGTTTTTTGGGTTTACCGTAAACCCAGCGAAGATGACCTGTTATAGCAGGTTATGCCTATCTTTTATAATTTAAATATTTGACACATAATTTTTATACATTACACTTAGACATATTGTTTGGTCAGTTTTATAATATTAATAAAATGTTAACCAACAACCTACTCAAACTAAAATTAATCCTAAGTGAGATTAAACGAAAGAAATTAGATAATAAGTCTTCATCTCCTTCTTTGGTGTGAAACTCCCTTGTCTTCAACCTCCCCTTCTTTGTTGTGGTGTTATTATTTTCCATCTTCCTTTGTTGTTATTATCATCTCTACCTGATCAAAACCAAATGACACCCCCAAAATTCATCACATCCATTCCTAACCTTTTCCTAATTTCTCTCTGTTTCACGCATGATTTCTGTGGCTAACTTCTATATTCTTCTTTCTTCACACTCTCTCTTCTCTTCCTTTCTACTTCCCATGACTTTTCATGCCAACATTGGGCTCTTGGGTCATGTTAAATGATGCCAAGTTTGGATTTTTTCAATTTAGGGTTTCCTTTCCTTGTTTACAAAGGAGTTGTTGCCATCTTTGCTGGTTTTAGAGCAACATTATTTTTTTGGATCCATGCTTGTGCTTACGTGCAGGACTTAAGGATGAGCTTGGAAGAGGGGTTTATTATTCTTGCTATTTGGTGCTATTGGGTGATTATAGTTAGTGATTTCAAAGGTAGAGTTTTTGGTATTTCTGTTTTTGCTGTGATTTCCCTAATTAGGCATTCAATTCTGTTGGATTTGGAATCTGGGTGTCTATGATTTTGCGACGCTAAAAATGCAAACTTGTGCGGAAAGAAAGAGAGAAAGAAAATGACGGCTACTGTATTTGCATGGTTGAAGCCCGGCACATGGGCTCTCGATTCTGAACAACACCAGGCTGAAATTATAACGCCCCGACCGCTTTTCAGGAATGAACGACTCGCCCCACAGACCAACGCGAAACCTTTCCAATGTGCTTTTGTCCTCACTCACACATTTCCTGAGAACTTCCCAAGAGGTCACCCATCCCAGAATTACTCCAAGTTAAGCACGCTTAACTTTCGAGTTCTTAAGTGATAGGCCACCGAAAAGGCTAATGCATTTGTTGGTATAGGTAGTACGAATTCATTTCTTTAAGCTATCCTCGACTGTATAGTCCCATACCTATACAGTCTTTGAATCCCTCTCATTCTGGTATGTATTTGGTTCATTCATGTGTCCCTCCCACTGGAAGCCTGCCAGGAGTCGCTCCTTGTCCGTGCCAATGCACCGGCGATCACTCCCCGCCCTCAACAGCACCGGGATGTCACACGTCCACCAGCTTCCGCTTGGTTTGTCCCTGAACCATACCGTACTAGGAGAGGCTAGGCTCTGATACCACTGGAACGCCCCGGCCGCTTTTCAAGAATGAACGACTCGCCCCACAGACCAACACGAGACCTTTCCAATGTGCTTTTGTCCTCACTCACACATTTCCTGAGAACTTCCCAGGAGGTCACCCATCCCAGAATTACTCCAAGTTAAGCACGCTTAACTTTGGACTTTGGAGTTCTTAAGTGATAGGCCACCGAAAAGACTAATGTATTTGTTGGTATAGGTAGTACGAATTCATTTCTTTAAGCTATCCTCGACTGTATAGTCCCATACCTATATAGTCTTTGGATCCCTCTCATTCTGGTATGTATTCGGTTCATTCATGTGCCCCTCCCACTGGAAGCCTGCCAGGAGCCGCTCATTGTCTGTGCCTATGCACCGGCGATCACTCCCCGCCCTCAACAGTGCCTGGGATGCCACATTACCCGCTGGAAGCCTGCCAGGCGCCGCTCCTTGTCTGTGCCAATGCACCGGCGATCACTCCCCGCCCTCAACAGCGCCGAGATGTCACAAGTTTGCATTAAAACCTTGAAATAATCATATTTCCGTGACAGTGGTTTCAAGGTATGCCCATGAGTACCATTAATCTCGCCTTTTCCCTTCTCTTTTCTCTCTGGCAAATTCAGATTTCTTGGGGTAATGAAGAAAAAGCTGCATAGCTTCCATTTTCATGGCATTTAAGCATGAAGATGAAGCTTGGTAGCATGGGTGATCCATTTATACATTCTTTCTTTTCTCCCTCTCTTGTCTGAACCATGTACATGCATGTGGGGGTACTGTTCCGATCTCCACTCCTTTTGGCTGTGAGCCTTAAAGTGGCCCTTAACCGTGTGAGTGGTGGTACGATGTAACGTGTTTCAGGTTCCAAACCCGTAGGTAGTGGAACAACACTGGTGGAATGCTTAAAGAAGCTGGTGCTGGAACGAACATCAGTGGGACAATTAAATGAGTTGCTGCTGGAACGGTGGTGGAACTGTGAACCCAACGATTGTTAAAGCGTGGAACAGAGGTAAGGGGGATGTTCGGGTTATAATTAATTAGAATAGGACATACTGTCTGAGTCATTGTAATGACTGTGAACTGAGTGAGAGTTGATGCTGAATAAAAACTATGAATATGTATATGAATGTATGTGAGAATATGCACACCGATCGGTTTAGGATCGTGTGTGTGTGTGACTTAATATTTAATGCTGTGATAATAGAGATGGTGTTGGGTGAAAGTTGTGAATGTGTATGCATGTGTGAGGACACCGATCGGTTTCTGATCGTGTGTGTGCGTGTTTGTGATTTGAGCCGATTGAAATTGAAACAATTGATGCTGTGACAATCGGTGTTTAGTGGCAATATGGAGTCAAGCTTGACAAGCAGGTCATCTGAGTGATGTTGTTTATGGCCACTATTTGATGATAAAAGTGAATTTTATAAGTATGATGTGTTTGCCATGTGAAAAGATTATATTGAGGGGCTTGACAAGTCGGTCGCCCTACGTTGTGAGCACATGTCAGTTTTTGACAGTTGCCAATGATGATCGTAATGATATGCATATGTTTATATAATGGAATATGTGATTATATGGTGGAGGACGACCAACGGTATGAATTACCCTGTTTTTGGCTTCAGTGGTCAAGTCGGACCCAGTTAAGCTACCCAAAGGTCTTTGACCCAGTGGTTGAGGGGGAGCTAAGTCGGGCTCGGTGAACCAAGTCGGGTTCACGGGATGTCAAGTCAGACTCCCAGCTGAAGGTCGATCCTTTTGGTATCCGGATACTAGGCGTCAATTTTATATGAGAGTCAGTTGTGACATTTGATGAATTTATTAATTGAGATGTGTATGTTTGCCGAGTGCAGTTTGCTAGATTTGCCGAGTGCAGTTTGCTATACTTGCCGAGTGAAGTTTGTTATATTTGCCAAGTGTGAATTATTATAATTGCCGAATGAAAATTTAAATCATTGCTGAGTGATTTGATGTATTTGTCGAGTGTAATTTCATATATTTGTCGAGTGATTGTTATATTTTTCGAGTGGAAAGTTGTTATAATTGCCGAGCGGAAGTTACTTGCTGAGTATGATTGGCTATGTTTGCAGTGTTAATGGCTATGATTGTTGAGTGTGTGTATTGCCGAATGTTACTTTTTAAAATTGTCGAATGAGAACTGTTATATTGCTGAGAGAATTACTATAATGCCGAGTGTTAATGGACGTATTGCCAAGTGTAAGTAAAGTGTCGAATGTGAGTTAAATGCTGAGTGATTTGCTAATATTGTTGTGTGAATTACTATATGGCCGAGTGTTAATTGCTAAGATTGCCGATTGTGAGTGTATTGCTGAGCGTGAGTTAAAATGTCGAGCGAAATGTGCAATTAAGGATAAAAGAGCCGGACGGATTTGATACTCGTATTTTGTCATTTAAATTCCGTTCTAGATTAATTATGATGCTAAATACTCACCCTCGCTGTGGTTTTCAATTTTAGTAACCAGAGGCAGGGAAGAGGTCGAAGCCATGGAGGTGCGCCAAGCGGAGGATTGATGCCAAGGCACCGAGTGATTGAATGAGCTGTGTAATATATATATTGAGTTTTTCCGAGTGTTTGATGCTACAAAGTGTTGCCTGTATGTAAAATTAAAATTTGAATCGGATATGACTTTGTGATGCTATGAATCAGTGTTTATTTTATGAATGAATTTGCATTGTTGTAGCAGAGTTGATCATCTGGTGAATTTAGCCGAGTGGATTCCTTATCCGAGTGAGGGCTTATTGATTTGTTGCCCATTGGAGTATCCTTCATTTAGTTCTGAGTGAAAAGATAAGAGTGCTTCCGAGTGAAGGTCAAAGTGTTTCTGAGTGAGGATGAGTGAACCTTTTCTGAGTGGAAGTTAAGCTGTCCCGAGTGAGAGATGACCGGGTGAGAGAATTATTTCTGAGTGAACCCTATCTGTTTTTCTTTCTTCTGTTGTTTTTTAAACATTTTATTATTGGACATATTTTCGATCGGTTTCTGTCGGATATCATTATTTTAAGTATGATTTTACTATTTTGAATGTACTTAAGAAAAGTAAATGTTATTTTATATTAAGACCGAGTGGAATTTTTATTAAATATGAAAAATTTATTGCGAAAAAAAAATGAGAAAAATGACGCGGGTCGTCTCAGTTGGTATCAGAGCGGTTCTTTCTAGAGCCGAGTGGATGGGTGAACCGAGTGATTATGTGAGTCCTATACTGGACTGTGTTTTGCATTCTATTGCATTGTACTTGTGGTTATTTGTGCAGCTTGGCATCATTCCCTTGGCACTCCAGCGGCGTTGTATATGTGTGAGGTAAATATCTGACTCCCTGGTAGAGTATTGGTTAATGGTGAAGTGTTTATTCATTATAGAATTATTTTATGGTCGGGAAACTAGTTCTGATGGAGGAGATGGTTTCTTATCGGAATTTTCTAAATTGATGAGTAGGACCGAATCAGGTCCCACTCTTGATAAATTCCTAAAAAGGAATCCCCCTGCTTATAAAGGAGGGCACGATTATGGTGGGATGTATGTTTGGATAAGGGAAACCGAATAAGCTTTTGAGTATTCCAAGTGCTCGGAGGAGCATAAAGTATAGTTTACGACCTATTAGTTGAAGGAGAGGCTAGGATGGTCTCGGACTAAGGTACAGACGAAGACGACGAGTGAGTCGCTAGTGTGGGCGAATTTTCGAGTGGTTTCTTGTCAAGTACTTCTCGGATAATTAGAAAATTTGAAAGGAAATGGAATTTGAGGTTGGAATAGGACCGAGAGTAAATGGCTGAGCACACTAAGTTTGACGAGCTGTGACTTCTATCACTCTCTCTCACTGAGAGGAACTGAGAGTAGTAAGTGTGCCAAGTGTGAAACGGGATTATGAATTAGAATTCGCAGTGTGATTATGCCGATTGAGATTCGGAATTATTCGACTCTAGTGGACCAGGATATGCTGACCGAGGAAGTGCAATTATAGAGGGCCCTTCAGTCGGAAGATAAAAGGTCGTGAAGGCAAGAGGATCCCGTTTCAAGAAGATGGATCGGTTCTTTCGTGGCGGTAAGTTTTTCGCTACGTCTTCTTCGTCTTCTGGTCGGAGTTCTACTGGCCAATTTGGTAGTCAGTTGGGTAGCTGAGTGCGTTATAGGCGTGGCTGAGCCATATTGTAAAACACTGTCCGACTGGAGAAATCATTTGTTTCCAATGTGGACAACCGGGACACCTTAGGGCCCGATTGCCCACAAAGGCAGCAACCGAGTGGGCATGGTAACCGAGCCAATATTTCTGGGACTCGGGTGTTAATTTTCCGAGAGGAGGTTAAATCCTGTGATGAAATGAGAATAGTAAGTGTGTTGGTAGCTATGAGTTTGTTTGAATAATAGAGTTTGATACTACATAGAATGAAATAAATGGATGAATACTCTGATGATTATTCTTGGGAAGGATGAAGGATGAATCCCCAATACATTTATACCTGGTCAGAATGACGATTGATATCGGTTGTTCATTCGGGTGTTGAACGTACTTGATGGATAGTACAAAAATTCTTTTAAGTAAAGGAATAAACTGTTGCATAAACTGACTTGTATCGAGCTTAAGGTTAGTAAGCAAGTGGTGGTATGCTATTAACATCGAGCACCCAAAGATGTGGAAACATCAGTGGTATAAGTAAATAGAAGAGATCATAAAACAAATTGAAAAAGGAATGGATAAATAATAGGTGATGCAAGTTAGCAACGTTGTAATAAGGTTGGCCTTCTAGGAGGGGCTAGCCTCCTGTAGTGATTCTACAAAGTGGTTTAAATAAATGTTACCAGTATGTCATGTCCAAGTTGATAGATGATTGATTGACAGACGTTGAGAGAAATTCTGAGTAGGTAATGGAGGATGGTGTAAGAATGTCGACTAAGTTGAAGGTGATAGACGAAGGGAGGTTAGTAATAATTTTCAGTGAGATAACTGATGAGGCGAGAATTCACTTGGACTAATTAAGAGAATGAAATATGTGAATGACGATTGGGTGAGGTATATATATTGGACTATGTTGTACATGATAAGGAGAAGTAATGAATGAAGGACATGGGACGAAGTAATTAAAAAGTAGTTGAATAAGAATGAAGAGGAGTTTTACCGAGTCGTTTAGACTTTGCACTGATATTAGTGTTACATGGGAATCATAGCGGCTGGCCACCATGGATTCCTTTTAACATTAATTCATTATGAAGTTGCCAATAGGCATAGGTAAATGGATAATGATGCAAACAGCTTGTATGTCGATCGGTGATATGGGTAGTTGGACTGTATACCCGACTTTCACTCGGCTTAACTACGAAGTGTTGAACTATTGAGAATGATCACCTCAGTTGTTGCACTAGTGGTTGAGGTCGTGTGGAGTCGAGGGGACAGATGTGTTTTAGCCAATATTGGGTGATCGGATTTAGAGAAGGGAAGTGTATGAGTCATATTTCTGAAATTAATAAGTGATTAGAGATGAGGAGTAAATAGAGATGACACCAGGAAATCTGATGATTTAAGTTTCTACTAAGGTACATTGAGTGGAGAATTTCCAAATGAATCATGGCTGAGACAAGACCTTCCGGGTGAAGAAAAGCTGATTTCGAATGAGTACTCGGGCCAAAATATTTTTGAGTAGTGAATTCCTGAGTGGAATATCTCTGAGTTGAGTGTGGCACCTTCCAAGTGGGATGACACCGATTAAGATATACTGAGTGAGCCTTTTTCCAGGAAAAGTACTTCTGGACAGAGAAAGAGGAACTTCGAATGAGTATACTCCCGAGTGAATAGTTTCCGAGAGGAGTAAATATCCGAGTGATGAATTCATTTGATTCGTGATCGGATGTCTTAAACTTTTCGAGTGCTTGTGCTCGAGTCGTCTTCAAGATTGTCTTCGACTCCGAGTGATATTCTTCAGAGGTAAAGATGTGGAAATAACTGAAGGTAATGATGGAATTTGGAGACTCCAAGACTGAGTGGTGGTGCCTGCAAAAGGTGATTTCAGGCAAGCCGTGCTAACTGAAGCACAAAAGTTCTTTTGGGTATTCCTGAAAGTTTCACCGACTAAAGATGTAGGTCGGATATTGATGAGCCAAAACTTAATCCGAGATACATCAGACCGTATCGAATATTGGAGAGGATCGGTAATGTTGCTTACCGATTGGATTTTCCCCAGTCGTTAACTAACATTCATGTGTTTAATGTGTCACAACTCCGAGTGTATATTCCGAGTGATTCGATTATTGTGCTGAGTGACTCTATCGAATTGGAGGACCTGACGGTGGAAGTACGCCAATCGGTATTGAGGGATTCCGGACCACACAAATAAGGAACAAGGAAGTGCCATTGGTAAGAATGAAGTGGCAAAATTTGAAAGGGGTAACCTACACTAGGGAAATTGGAATCGGAAATTTGAATCGGACATGAGATGGGTGTACCTCAATCTTTTTCAGTAGGTGCGTTGATTTCAGCGACGGAATCCCTTTTTAGGGGGATGGATGTAACATCCCGGATATTTATAGAAAATTTTGTGAAGTGGAAAATGTTAACAATTGTTTTTAGGAATTTAATTGATATTTTATGAACTATTGGTTACTTATAAAAGGTGTGACTAGAAGAAGAGAGGTTTAATTTAAATCTTTAAAGAAATCATAAAGGAAATGAAGAAATAACCGGCTGAGAAGGTAACCGGTTGCCATGAGTTTAAATAAAGGTTTCTCTCTCTTAATTATTCACTTCTACGAGAACCTTCTTCTTCTTCTTCATCAGTTTCTCTTCTTCCTTTCCTTCCTCCATTGTGGCGAGCTGCATGCTCTGTGGGGAAGTCCAGTTTGCATCAAAACTTTGAAATAATCATATTTTCATGATAGTGGTTTCAAGGTATGTCCATGAGTACCATTAATCTCGCCTTTTCCCTTCTCTTTTCTCTCTGGCAAATTTGGATTTCTTGGGGTAACGAAGAAAAAGCTGTGTAGCTTCCATTTTCATGGCATTTAAGCATGAAGATGAAGCTTGGTAGCATGGGTGATCCATTTATGCATTCTTCCTTTTCTCCCTCTCTTGGCTGAACCATGTACATGCATGTGGGGGTACTGTTCCAATCTTCACTCCTTTTGGTTGTGAGCCTTAAAGTGGGCCTTAACCGTGTGAGTGGTGGTGCAATGTAACGTGTTTCAGGTTCCAAACCCGTAGGTAGTGGAACAACACTGGTGGAATTCTTAAAGAAGCTGGTGCTGGAACGAACATCAGTGGGACAATTAAAGGAGTTGCTGCTGGAACGGTGGTGGAACTGTGAACCCAACGATTGTTAAAGCGTGGAACAGAGGTAAGGGGGATGTTCGGGTTATAATTAATTAGAATAGGACATACTGTCTGAGTCATTGTAATGACTGTGAACTGAGTGAGAGTTGATGCTGAATAAAAACTATGAATATGTATATGAATATATGTGAGAATATGCACACCGATCGGTTTAGGATCGTGTGTGTGTGTGACTTAATATTTAATGTTGTGATAATAGAGATGGTGTTGGGTGAAAGTTGTGAATGTGTATGCATGTGTGAGGACACCGATCAGTTTCTGATCGTGTGTGTGCGTGTTTGTGATTTGAGCCGATTGAAATTGAAACAATTGATGCTGTGACAATCGGTGTTTAGTGGCAATATGGAGTCAAGCTTGACAAGCAGGTCATCTGAGTGATGTTGTTTATGGCCACTATTTGATGATAAAAGTGAATTTTATAAGTATGATGTGTTTGCCATGTGAAAAGATTATATTGAGGGGCTTGACAAGTCGGTCGCCCTACGTTGTGAGCACATGTCAGTTTTTGACAGTTGCCAATGATGATCGTAATGATATGCATATGTTTATATAATGGAATATGTGATTATATGGTGGAGGACGACCAACGGTATGAATTACCCTGTTTTTGGCTTCAGTGGTCAAGTCGGACCCAGTTAAGCTACCCAAAGGTGTTTGACCCAGTGGTTGAGGGGGAGCCAAGTCGGGCTAGGTGAACCAAGTCGGGTTCACGGGATGTTAAGTCGGATTCTCAGCTGAAGGTCGATCCTTTTAGTATCCGGATACTAGGCGTTGATTTTATGTGAGAGTCAGTTGTGACATTTGATGAATTTATTAATTGAGATGTGTATGTTTGCCGAGTGAAGTTTGTTATATTTGCCGAGTGTGATGGTTATGTTTGCTGAGTGTGAATTGTTATAATTGCCGAATAAAAATTTAAATCATTGCTAAGTGATTTGATGTATTTGTCGAGTGTAATTTCATATATTTGTCAAGTGATTGTTATATTTTCCGAGTGGAAAGTTGTTATAATTGCCGAGCGGAAGTTACTTGCTGAGTATGATTGGCTATGTTTGCAGTGTTAATGGCTATGATTGTTGAGTGTGTGTATTGTCGAATGTTACTTTTTAAAATTGTCGAATGAGAACTGTTATATTGCTGAGAGAATTACTATAATACCGAGTGTTAATTGACGTATTGCCGAGTGTAAGTAAAGTGCCGAATGTGAGTTAAATGCTGAGTGATTTGCTAAGATTGTTGTGTGAATTACTATATGGTCGAGTGTTAATTGCTAAGATTGCCGATTGTGAGTGTATTGCTGAGCGTGAGTTAAAATGTCGAGCGAAATGTGCAATTAAGGATAAAAGAGCCGGACGGATTTTATACTCGTATTTTGTCATTTAAATTCCGTTCTAGATTAATTATGATGCTAAACACTCACCCTCGCTGTGGTTTTCAATTTTAGTAACCAGAGGCAGGGAAGAGGTCGGAGCCATGGAGGTGCGCCAAGCGGAGGATTGATGCCAAGGCACCGAGTGATTGAATGAGCTGTGTAATATATATATTGAGTTTTTTCGAGTGTTTGATGCTACAAAGTGTTGCCTGTATGTAAAATTAAAATTTGAATCAGATATGACTTTGTGATGCTATGAATCAGTGTTTATTTTATGAATGAATTTGCATTGTTGTAGCAGAGTTGATCATCTGGTGAATTTAGCCGAGTGGATTCCTTATCCGAGTGAGGGCTTATTGATTTGCTGCCCATTGGAGTATCCTTCATTTAGTTCCGAGTGAAAAGATAAGAGTGCTTCCGAGTAAAGGTCAAAGTGTTTCTGAGTGAGGATGAGTGAACCTTTTTCTGAGTGGAAGTTAAGCTGTCCCGAGTGAGAGATGACCAGGTGAGAGAATTATTTCCGAGTAAACCCTGTCTGTTTTTCTTTCTTCTGCTGTTTTCTAAACCTTTTATTATTGGATATATTTCCGATCGGTTTCAGTCGGATATCATTATTTTAAGTATGATTTTACTATTTTGAATGTACTTAAGAAAAGTAAATGTTATTTTATATTAAGACCGAGTAGAACTTTTATTAAATGCGAAAAATTTATTGTGAAAAAAAAATGAAAAAAATGACGCGGGTCGTCACAGAAATCCTTTAAGAAAACCCCTTACCGGCGCCATCACCAAACCCAGAAAGAAGAAACCTTAAACTTATTCCCTTGCCGAGTTCACCGCCTAATCCGACAATTTCTCCGACCAAGATCTCATCAACCTCATTTTCTCTGTCTAAGCCCCACCGAGAAAACAGAGCCAGAATAGAGAACCCTCTTCAAGCTTGAAGAAGTCCAATAAATTTTTAAAAACAAAATTAAAAATGAAAGTGACACACAATGAAGGAGGAAGAAAGAGACCCCCGAAGGCATAAATATAGGGGGCGGCAGTGGACGACGGAGGTTGAAGAAAGTGATGAAAATACACTTAGAATGTTAATCACACACATAAGCAATATCTTAAAATTGGACAATTTAGAATTTAATATATTTCTAGGGTAAAGATGAAAATATTATAAATTTCACATGGTGACCTATTAAACAGGTCACCCATAATCAATCAACATGTTGATTTACATCCAATGGTCTATATTATTTTGTCTATTGTACACCAATCAAGCCAAAGTCCACCATAAAATTCATCGTTGTATGAGATATAACAATAGCATGACAAGGTTTCTATAACATATAGAATTACACTGTGAAGGAACAAATAATGTCGTGGAAGAAGAATAAGGTTTTGGTTGCATCGCCTAACTTGACCAAGGAGACGCATAAATTACAAAGTGAAAATGCGTTAATTTTCACTAAAAACATAACTTTGCAATTTGCTTTTTTTTTTAGTTTTGATCTCAGCCATTAATTATTTGGGGTACCACATGGCTCTTTAGATGAAAGAAAATAAAGATGTGCTAAGGAATGTGTAATAGTTTGGGCAGTGGATATATAAAGATTTTTAAAGATTCTTATAAAAAATCATGTTCAAAACTAATCAAATGATGATGCACTTGAGTTTAAGAATCTTTTAAAATATATCTCTTCTAACGTATAATCTTTAATAATAGTTAAAGTAGACTCAACTGTATAAAAGTCCGCACAAGTATTTCTATCAAGTCTCCACAATAATTTAATGAATTTTATATATTATAATAGTGTGGGCATCTCATGCTCTAATGAGCACTCTTTAGTAACCATTCTCTTTACTTATTTTAAATGAGTTAGGTATAATAGTTTTAATTTTAGTCCAACTAAAATAAAAACTATTTTCTAGTTGGATTACTCTATATGTGTAACCTTATAAGAAATATATTTGATATATATTAAATATAAAAATTATATATATAGTATAATAAGCGACATCTAGCAATATATCATTATTCAAATATAAATATCAAATTGATATGGCATATAAGTGATAAACGTTATACGTTTGTTCCTTTTGTCACTATATTTAATTGGCTCTATGGCATGATCGTTGTCTTCATTGTATTGCCCAATTTATTTCATTTGATATCCGGGTAAATTTCACTTCAATAAATATCCAATAATATTTGTTCTTCCTACCATAAACAATGCATTTCTTTAGTATCACTCAATTAAATAACCCGTAGATATTCTCGTTACATAAAAGAGACAAATCTTATTTGCATCACTTATATCTCTCTACATGATTTCTTCATTACCCAATTACAACCTTTATGATTAACTTATTACAGGTCATGTTTGATTGTATTAAAATAATAAATTCTTCGTATAGAAATTATAGTAACTTCAGGTCGAAAGATTACATATACTGTTATCACATTAAGAATCATTTGTGATACCCATGTAACAATTCATGCAACATTCTCATAGTGGGTCTATCTTGTAACATCCTTGATATCAAATTAAATTTATTTATACCGTATAAAATTAATTAAGAATTTCCTAATTTATAATGAATTAATTTGGAATTTTTAATAAAGTGATAAAATTAGAATAATTAATTTTAGGTGATTAATTTGTAAAATTTAAAGTTGAATTAAATTATGATGGTAAAATATGAGTGACCATGAGGTGAAAGTAAATTTTAATTACTTAGAGTAAAGGAAAAGAAAATAGAAAGAAATGGAAAAAGACCAAAACACCTTTACCTTTAAAGCATAATTTTCTTCCTTTTTTCTCTCTTCACGTGTGTGCCATTGTAGAAGAAAAACAAAAGTTTCTTTCTATTCATGGTCATGTGCTTTTAGGCGTGGATGAGAGCTCAATATTTTAGTTAAACTTAAAATTGATTGCATATTCAAAATCGGGGAAACAAGATGAGCATTAGGTTAGTTTCAATTTTTAATTTTGGTTTGTTCTCTCCAAAATCAAACATGCACCCATGATGGGGGAGGTTTCAGTTTCATTGAATCTTTACACTCTAAGCTTGTAAATGGAAGTATTGAAGGATGGGTGTTGCTAATTCAGTGATGGATTTCTATTTTAGTGCTCGTAGGTTGCGAACTAAGCACCACCAAGGTGTTAGTTGAAGTGAAGCTTGAAACCCAGAACCAAACTAGTCAAGGTAAGTTTCGGAAGCATTAAAAATGTATTAGAAGTTGTTTCGGTAAAGTGAGTTTTACTTTTGAAGGTCAAAACATTAATCCCTTTCTTTAATTTCTTAAATTTCAGACATTGGGCATATTCAACATCAAGAACAAGTCATGGAGGCATGGAAATGATATAAAGAGGTGTACTTAGGATAAAGACTGATGAAAATAATAATTAACATTGAATTAGGCGTACAGGAAAAAGGTAGAATAGCCTATTGGTGAATAAATCCTTTATATATATTATAAAATTATATGATTGTATTAAAAATTATAAAGAGAATTAAATAGTAAGATGTGAGTATGATTTATGTTATGAAAGTATAATTTTTGAAATGCTTAGATGATGATTTATAATTTTAGATACATGAGCCAATTGAAAATTGTAATGTAGATTATGAAATTATGTGCTTGGAGTATGAAAGTGATGAATTATGATTTTATATAGAATTAATGACATGTTAATATGGAATAATGAAATGAAAGAGTGATTGTTATTAATTGAGAATTTAGAATGTGATATGAAATGAGATAAAAGAAGAAAATTTGCTTGAGTGGCTTGACTGTGGTCCCAGGGTGATGGTCGTAGTGTCGAGATAGTATATTATGAATTTATCAAAGTTATATTGAGATATATCTGTGTATGTGCACGATTATGTGGTGTGGATGATGTTAGCCAAGGCCTCGATACTCAAGAGGGGGGGTGAATTGAGTATTTCAAATTTTCGCGCGGAATCCCTTTCAAAATGGTTAGTAGTACACAAATGATGCAATATAAAAGATGTAATAATCATGAAGCACATTTCATACTAAAACATTTTGAGTTGAATGGACTATGTTCAAGAATTGATTTTGATAAGTAAAGCAAGTTATTAGTTTAGACAATTCTTGAAACACTTGTCATGCAATAATTAATTCCAATATAAGTGTAACTTAAACAACTTCTAACAAATTAATTAAGCATGATAATTTACCAAGTTGTTAACACTAATATTTTTCTTCCTCAATAATTAAATCCAACAATGTTTAAGTCAATTGATTCAAGGATTCAATTTTACCAAACCAATTTGATATAAGTATTTAGGCATGCAAATTAAGTTCATAACAATAAAGAGTTTAAGGGAAGAGAGAATTTGCAAACCGATATAACGAGTTCCACCACACCGGTGTACGTCTCGCCTTCAAGCAACCCACTTGAAGGATTTCCACTATTGGAGATTAGAGATACAACTTTGAGCAATCGCGGCTTCCTAGTGTCCCACACTCAAGAACCCAATCCTCACAAGTACAAGGGCACCCCACCCAATCTCTCAATCTCACAATTACAAGGTTGAACCCTCAACCCAAACCTCTAAGGGATTTTAGTGTTTTAATGGTTACAATGATAACTCTCTAACTAGAGTGGATACACAATTTAAAGCTCTCACCAAATAATAACTCTCAAAGAGAGGATATACAAATTTAGCTCACAAATTACTTTCTCTCTAACTCTTAAATAACTCACTAAGAGAATATGCCAATATAGAATAAGAGAGAATGAGTAGAAGAGAATGAAGCAAGGAGGAAGAAGTAAGCAAATGGAAATGCTTCAATTGCTTGGTGTGTCATTTGCCTTCAACTTCTTCTCTATTTATAGGCTCCAATGGTATGGCATGTTGCAATATTAAATTCCTTGGGAGCTTGAACTTGGAACATGTGTGTCTCCATTCAAAATGGCATTGCAATTCCAATGAGCTTTTAATGTCTCCAAGAAGAACATGGCATGTGCATCAAGAAGCATGTTTCTCTTAATTCAAATTAATTGCATTTCCAATGTGACACATGCATGTGGAGAGGGACAAAGTGTAAAGCATTGCCTTGAACTTTCCAACCATGTTGCACAATGTCTCCCTTTGAATTTTGAATATTTCTCTTCAAGTTTTAAACAATTCCAGCGTGCATTTAGGCTCTGACAGGCGTGGGAATCGATTCTTTATACGTGTGAATCGATTCATAGCATGAAACTAAAGTTCCTGGGCATTCAACAACGTGTGAATCGATTCTGGACTAGGATGAATCGATTCAACTAATGTAAAAGCACATTCTGGACCAAAATAAAACGCATGAATCGATTTAATGTGGTGTGAATCGATTCAATCAACTTATATTGCATCCTGACCATATTTCCTTCGCATGAATCGATTCAAGTGGCTATGCATGGCTGTGTGAATCGATTCAATTACCTGATTCTCCATTTTCTTGTGCATTTTTCATCCTTTTGTCATGTCGTTGCATATGGCTTTGTTCTTTTGATCCTTAGGCATATTTGTTGATCATTTTTCACTTGTTTAAAACCTCTATAAATGCCTTGAATTATTTCTTTGGAATTCATCAATTTTCCATCATCAAACATAATTAATTCATCCATAAAAATATATATATTTGATCTTGATCCTCCATTTGTTGTGTCATTATCAAAACCTACATCAACATAAAATTACAGATGATCGATCAACATATTTTACCCCTCATTTTGGCTCTAGTGGTTAAGCGTGACCTCGTTGAACTACCCAGAGGTCAGGTAGGATGCAATGGTGAAGAGGGAAGCTAGGCAGGGCCTAGTAAACTAGGAAGGGTTCACAGTTGGTCAGGAAAGACCACCAGCTGACAACCGATCTAGTTTAGTATTTGAATACTATAGAGTCTTGATTATATTGATTGAGAGTCAATAATGTATTAAATTTATTGTTATTATGAATATATGGTGATCTTGAGTAATATTCCTAAGAATGTGGTATGTGAAATTGTATGTTATAATGTTATTGAATTTTGAGAATTCTAATGATTTCAAGTGTTGATTAAGTATTTAGTAAAATAATTAAATGAATAGTGACAAGATGATAAAATTAAGCTAGTTTATGCTTTTCCTGTATTGTGAAATTATTTCAATTGATTTATTATTGCGAGTCACTCACCCTTACTTATTGATATAGTGACTAAAGACATGGATCATACTAATATCATGGAGGCTAATACCAGATGAATTATATGGACCAACGCCAAGGAGAAGTGTGATAATGATGTATTATACTTATGTTTTGAGAATTTACTATTGTTATGATATTTGGTGTATGTATATATGTAACTTGTGTTTGTGATGAGCCATGGTTGATGATAATCAATGTTTTGATATTTGGTGAGTTGGGGAAGTAATGCTTGATGCATCTTTAATGCCAACATGGTTGGTAGATATAAATGAATATGGTTTGCATGGTGATGTGCTTATTAAAGTTGAATTATATATATATATATATATATATATATATATATATATATGACTATGAATTGTAAATATATATTGTGAAGTGGCACTAAGCCAATGCATTGTTGAATTGTATGATTATGGGCGAGTTATTGTTGTTGTGTGTGTGGGCCTTGAGCCATGATGAATTGCATTTGATAATGGTGTTTTAGAAAATATATGAGTTATTGTTGATTAGATAAGTCAGGTACTAAATTAGTTATACATTGAAGCATTCATGATAGAATTTAGGTCTAGCTGGTAAACATGATTAACAATGAGATAGAAAAGTGATTTATGATCTGACGTTGGGAATTGATAAATGTAATTATTGGGAAATTATGTTTTAGAAGAAAAATGACTAATTAACCCAACTGAATATGTGATTTTGAGTTTTTGTGGGATTTAGAGTCCCCATAATGCACCAAAAAAACCTTAGGCATAAGCGAAACTGATGTGTAGGTTGAAATTGCCAACTGGATGGGTTTTGATATGGTTTTGGAATAAAAGTTGTATGAAATTGACCATAATACATTTTCTACATAACTTTATAATCTGAATGAATTTTTGAGCACAAACTGTGGCAGCAGTTTCAAAATGAGTCATAGATAGTATCTGGAAAGTTTCATGGCATTTGGAGATTAAACAGATAAGTTAGTGTGTGTAAAAGTTGGCTTGGATGTCTAATTTCTACATAATTCTATAGTTTAGTTGCTGGTAATTGATTATATAATCGATTACCAAAGAGTTTGGGTGGAATCCTGCACAGTTGGTCACTGGTAATTGATTAAACCTATATGTGTAATTGATTACCAGGAAGCTTTGTAATCGATTACAGGTTTTCCTGTAATTGATTACTAGGGAGATCTATAATCGATTACAGGATTTCCTATATTTGATTACCAAAGAGATTATGAAGGTCCCTGTTCAGTTGGGTTGCGGGTAATTGATTACACAGTAGATTACACTTGTTGTGTAATCGATTACATTACTACTTAATCACTTAAAATTGTCTCTTTAAGTCAGGTATTGTAAGTTTGACTACCCCTAATCCTAGGGTAGCTCATTAAAGAGCTATAGCTTCAGATATGTCCATTCTTAAGCCTAAGTATGACTTGTAAATTTATTCTACTATTTAAGGCTACATGTCGTTTAAGTTTTTAGGATTTATTTGTTGGAGGTTGCTTTAATTACAAAAAAAAATTATTTGATTCTGTCAAACCTTGGGAGTAAATTCTAGGAATTTAGACAGGATGTTACATATCCAGTACATTATTACTCTTACTGTGTACCCATATAAAGATTTAATATCATTTATATCCATGATTAGTGATATCAGATTATCGGTACACTTACACACTAGTCTTAATGTATTTATATGTCCCCATATTAATACTTGATTAGAGACAATTTATGAATAATTTTCATATTGACTCACTATTCCAATGACTAACAAAGGTTGTTAAACTATTTAACAAAATGTCTTATCCAAATAAGGTGATATGTCCTAAACACATAGACTCTTGGTGCATACTTTCAACAATTATGCATCCTGAGAAACCTTGCACGCAATGGGTAAGCCTGTGGGCTAAAATTAGTGGAAAGGAATGAAGTGTTGGTGTGATCTTGCATAACCCTATGCATGAGTGCGAGACTTTAAAGAAGTTTGATAACTTTTCTAACTTTTAGCGCAAGCTTAAACATGATCGGATACTCCTCGCATCTTTTCCTTCTTTTTTGTTTGAATTTATGGGTGACTAGTTACGCTCAACCAACTAGTCGGTTCAGACTTGACTTCTAGGCCTATTTTCTTCTCTTTTCTCTTGAAAATAATATAATGGTAGATTAATTAATTGATTAAAAATTAGATAAATAAGCTTATTTGCTCAAAATAATTACAAATTAATGAATAATGATGGATTTCAATGATAAATTGATGAAACTAGATGATAATTAAGATAAGTTAGTGTATAAATTACTTACATAAATAAGTCTTTCATAAACATGATAGTTCATACATACCTATTGTGATCAATCAAGTATGATTAGAAAAAAAAGGTGAAAAAAAGGGTGTGAGAAAAAAATTTAAGTTGCAATTTAGTTGAAAACACAACTAAAATTAAAGGAAGAGTCTTCATTTTGAATACACCTAGCACACTTTTTTGGTGTTAGCTACAATGTTCTAGGTACTGTTGGGACCATTCAATAGTCTAAGCATTAGTAGCTGTTAATTTATATTAAAATAAAATGGACAATTATCATTTTACCAGTTAAATCAATTTCTCTCCTGATCTTAACCGTCCCTTCAATATTTAGTGGATATAGTGCTTGGACTATTGAATAATCCCAAAAGTATCCAGACCAAAACCCTTTTTTTTTGTTGGTTAACCAATTATTATTTTTACTTCATTTTGGGCTCTAGTCCCGTTTTCTGGGCCAGGATGATAATTAGAACTTAGAAGTGACCTATAGTTTGTGGCGAAGAGACTTTACATATAAATTATAATGAAGGGTATTTGCAACATTTCACGAAACCGTAGAGCTAGTATTATGGGTTGTTACCCGCCAAAAGAACTGAACATTTGTGTATCGTCAGCAACAGAGAAAGATAATAATGGGTATTAGAAGCGTGCATCCAATATGTGTTGTATTACTATCTTTCACATTCTTACCATCAAAAGCTCTCTTCCAAATCCAAGAAGATGAACTCAGTCCCTCAACTGCACCTTCTCCTTCTCCTTCTTCGTCTCTTGTCCCGGCCTTGTTCGTCATCGGAGACTCCTCCGTCGATGCCGGAACCAACAATTTTCTCGGCACCTTCGCACGCGCCGATCACCTCCCTTACGGCAGAGACTTCGACACCCACCAACCTACCGGAAGGTTCTCCAATGGAAGGATCCCCGTCGATTTTCTTGGTACGTAATTTAAAAAAGATTCTATCTTTAATTTTATTAGAAACACCCTTCAAACTATTATCATTATTTGTTTTAATTATGTAGCTCTGCGTCTTGGGCTTCCTTTGGTGCCTAGTTATCTTGGGCAGAATGGGGCAGTGGAGGATATGATTCACGGCGTCAATTACGCTTCTGCTGGCGCTGGCATTATTCTCTCTAGTGGCTCTGAATTGGTACATTTTCACCCTCCTTCTTTCTTTTTTAACCCTACCGATATTTGTGTGATTATAAAGGGAAATTCATGTTATAAGTTTTTCTTTTAAAAAATGTTACAAGTTCTGGTATGAGCAGACTATCAGTTTAGTCATCAAATTTGTATGAGTTAGTTATTTTAGTCTTTAAAATGTTTTAAAAATTTAATTTAAGGCATGATATGGTTGAATTGATGATACATAACAGAATGAGATAAATGAGTATATAATGTATCGGAAATGGATGAGATGGATTGGAGTGAAAATATCATTCCATAGTTTGTATATTTTAAGGTGAAATTAAATAATAAACATCTCTCATTGTTCGGGAAAGTAACAGAACGAAATATATTTCTTTTTTTTCTATATAATCCTTATTAAAAATCCTTATTCACTTGAAAGGACTACTCAATTTTCGCCTATTAGTGTTCACTTGATTCCTCCAAACCAACAGTATAATGAAAAGCAAAATGGAAATCACTAGCCTAGTAAAGATGAAGAGGACTTGTTCCAAAAATTCTGTCTGACATGGTAAAAAGTTATCTATTTTAGTTATTTTATACTTTTCTTTACTTTATATTTTGTGAAGCTAATAATTGATTTGATATTTTTAAAACATGTACACAAGTTGTTATTCATGTAATTTCACAACTAACTTCAGTGTTTACTTAATATCTAGTGTATTGCAAATGCTGCAGGGTCAGCATATCTCATTCACTCAGCAAATTCAGCAATTTTCAGACACCATTCAGCAGTTTATACTGACAATGGGAGAGGATGCTGCTAACACTCTCATATCTAATTCTGTCGTTTACATTTCTATTGGAATCAATGACTACATTCATTACTATTTGCTCAATGTATCCAATGTCGATAATTTGTACCTTCCATGGCGCTTCAACCAGTTTTTAGCATCTTCCATCAGGCAAGAGATAAAGGTAAACCACTCATTTAATTTCTGTTTTTCTGTAAAACAGATATTCAAAAGTTCACGCAACTTCAAACATTATCTGAAATTTTTTTGACTGAGTGAAAAATTGACTCATGATATCTTATCCTTGATGACACAGCACTTGTACAATTTAAATGTTAGGAAAGTGGTGATCACGGGACTTGCCCCTATTGGCTGTGCCCCTCACTATCTGTGGCAATACGGTAGTGGAAATGGAGAATGTGTTGAGCAGATAAATGACATGGCCATTGAATTTAACTTTCTCACAAGGTTCATGGTTGAAAATCTTGCTTTGGAGCTCTCTGATGCCAATATCATCTTCTGTGATGTGTTTGAAGGCTCCATGGATATTTTAAAGAATCACGAACTTTATGGTACTAGTATTTGTTTCTAACTTTCTAAAGCCCTCGGTCTATCAGGGAATTTCAGTAGCATTTAACATCACATCTGAATATGCTTTGTGTTCCTTAATTAGGCTTTAATGTCACCAATGAAGCCTGCTGTGGATTGGGGAAGTACAAGGGCTGGATCATGTGCTTATCACCTGAAATGGCGTGCAGGAATGCTTCCAACCATATCTGGTGGGACCAGTTCCATCCAACTGATGCAGTGAATGCCATTCTGGCAGACAATATATGGAATGGTCGCCACTCTAAAATGTGCTATCCTATGAACTTGGAGGATATGGTAATTCAGATGGGAAAATGATGTTGTGATGTTAGTTTCCTCCACATTTTGCCCATAAGTTTTTGGTACCCTATGGCTCTACTTATAATTAGGTAGTTTTGTTTTTGTTTGCACCTGTTGTGAAAAGAACTATGTATATACATGCATTTACATTGTTCAATGGTTTTCTCTAATTGGGAAAATACTAATTCTTACTGACACTAGAGAAATCATTTCCCATAAACCAGACTGTACCCTCATAACAATGGAAAAAAGACAAGAGAGTTCAATTTCAACATTGTTTTACTGCTTAGTTGCAAACTATGGAAGTGAAGCCAGCATCTGCAATCACTTCTTGTTGTATGTTACAGTAACAATAAATGGTTGCTCTATGTGACAACTTTGAACAGTAACCATAGAACATAATTCTACAAAAATCCAAGTATTCTGCAATACAAGTGAATAGGTATATAAAATGATAATGAATATTGTTAAACAACAGTAACTATAGAACAAGTTTCTACAAAAATCCAAGTATTCTGCAATACAGGTGAATGCCTAGGTATAGAAAATGATAATGAATATTGTTAAACAACAGTAAACTATAGAACAAGTTTCTACAAAAATCCAAGTATTCTGCAATACAAGTGAATGCCTAGGTATATAAAATAATAATGAATATTATTAAACAACAGCATACAAATAACATAACCCATCCTCTAATTGTCTGGCGCACCTTATCAGCCTTGTATGATGCAGAAAATGTCAACATGTGTACTGAAATTATCTTGACAACTGCAAGGCCTACAAAAACAATACTTGTTGCTAACACAGCAAGCTCTTTATTTTCCATATTTGCTTGATTACTTACAACCTTTCGAATGTCCGATCTGAAATGAAAGTATGTGAAAGGCATGTCAATCATCAGGCCAGAGAGAGAGAGAGAGAGAGTATATAGGAGTGAGAGAAATGTCACTGAAACAATGGTAAAGAAAAACATTCTCTTATTACAAAAGGCTGTAAAACACAGATTGATAACTCCTGCTCAGTAGGCTTCAACAAAATGCACAAGCCGGGAAAGAAATGACCAACATAAATTGACTTCAAATCTGATATGAGAAAACTTTATGAATTTGAAAAACCAATAACGGTTCACAGGACGGGTTACGGGACAAACAGCTTTAATTAAAGTTTATCAAAATGATTTATCCTAACCTTAGCATGCTATTTTCTCTGGCTAATTCCTTAAGTTGAGCTGAGACAGCATCTTTCCATGACTCAAACTCGGATATTCCTTTTTCCTGGAAAAGGGAAGAGACCGATAATCATGATGCATATGATAAATTGTTAGAGAATCATGATGAGCAAACAAAAACAAAAAAGGAAAAAGACAGGCATTAGGGGAAACCTACCATGTTTGTGTTCCACTGCCAGAGATCTTTGATCTCTGACTTGCTTTGTCCAAGGCTTTCTGATAATGTCCACAACTCCTTCTCAAGATTTGGTATTTTAACCCCTTGCCTCTTGTTCAGTTCTTTGATGTAATCCTCCAATGCAGATAAGTTTACCTCCACTGACCTCACTTTCTGCATCAAAATCTTCAGAACAGTGTCACCTGCTACCCTACCATTTAGCTGTTGTCTAAGGTCTAGTACAGGATCAGGAATCAAGTTCACAGTAACTGGATTTTTCACCACTTCCTGGTCAATCTTTTGAGTGTCATCATCGCTTGATACCTCCGCAGCCACAGTATCATTCTTACTTTCATCATTCATTCCTTTTCTGTCAATTTGACCAGCTTCCGACTTCAAAGGAGGGGCGTTGCTGATATTATGCACTGACAACTTGCCAGGAATGGATCCCACGGAAGCAACAATTAGATCCTTAAGCATACTCTCTATTGCATTGATCCCATAAACTTCTAAAACACTTAGTGTGCAGTAAAACTCAGATCCATAATGGCTATGCAAACTCAAATTCAAATACCTGACCCATTTGGGGTCAGTCAGCTTAAAGGTCTGTGCATGTTTTACATTGGCAGCAATGAAGTTTCCTAGCATGCTCCATGCTTCTGTTGGATAGCTCGAACTACCAGCCAATTCAAATTCCTTGAAGTTAGAAGAATAATGTTCAAAGTTTGCAATTTTCACTGAATCAACCAGAGTCTCCTCTGAAAGCTCAATAACCACAAACTTATCTCCAACAGAACATGGGTTTATAAGGTACTTGTCATGATCCTTCCCAAGTATATTGTTTGCACCTTTGGCCTCCTTATTATGGGCCACCACCTTAGCGCCTTTGGACTCAGAGGCATAGTTGTACACAGAACCATCAGGTTCAAGCCTGTGAGTTATGTTAACAAGCGCAGAGTTCACACCCCTGGTTTTTTCTTGCTTTGCTGCTATGTTTGGGAATTCATCATAATTTGGATGGAGTTTCTCATCAGATCTCGGTGGTTGCAGTTTGTTATCCTCTTGTTGTGGACGTAGTTTGCACACTAAATTACTTGTATCACCTAAAACTTGCCAAAATACTACTTGTAAATTACTTGTTTCACGAAGTGGGCATGACCCTTTTGCAATTTCTTGACTAATAAGACTCTTGGAACTTGCTGAATCATTAAACTCTGATAACGCTGCATTTGTGGAAACATGAAAAGATTAGGTTGTGTTTAGTTATTCTGAGAAAAGTTTTTCAAAAAGTTTTCTGTTTGTTTTTTAAAATTTTCATTTCCTATAATAGCTATAAAAATTTTGAAAACCTTTTTAGATCACATGACAGTTTTCGAATTTGGAAAACTAAAAAACTTGAAAAGTTACTGAGTGCACTCAGTTTTCTAATTTTTTTAAGCATTTTTTAATTCAATATGTATCGAGAACGATCATACACACTGGAATAGCAAATATGAAAGGGTGGTTAATTTTCAGCATAAGAAGTTCTACATTTTCAACCAATTGATAATACTTAAATAATATTTCTAACAATTATCAAACGAGTCAATAATTTTTAATCATATCACAATTCAAGATTGATTGGTTATGTAAATTAAGGAAAGAAAAAACATGATAATGCAAAGAATGATTGGTATTAACAAAATGAGATTGAGAATATGAAAAAAAAAAAGACCTCCGGTGCCATGAACGAGGCGAAGTTTGATGTAGAAGAAGAGGAAGCACCAAAGGGAGAAAATGAATGAGGAGAGGCCAAAGATATGGAATTGTAATTTGATGGATGAATGTTCCTGTTTGTTCAGTTTCATTGGAACTGATCAGACATGGATGAATTGAAGGCAAAAGAGAGAAAAGAAAATCCAAAAGAGAGAAGAAAGAGTGAAGGACAAAGTATAGGCGTTTAAATGGGAGCACAAATAGGAGGGATTGGAATGGAATACACAATAATACTGCAACGGCCACTCCCAACAATTCCTCTTCATCTATTCCTCGTAAATTTTCACCAAATTAATAATTCCATGTACTAATAACTTTCATTTTGCACTCCAAATCCACCACATTTTTCTTAATACAAACGTACTATTCAATTCCTAATCTACCAAGAAAAGAGTATCGACAGTTTTATTTGAGTTTAAAATTAAGTGATTTAAAAAATATTTATAAGTGATTTTAATAAAAAAATAATTATTAAAAAAGTAGGTCTACTATAAAAAATATTAAAAAAATGAATTGATATTTTATTTTAGTTTTTTTAACAGTTTATTAAAGTGGTTTAATTAAATAAGTTGTTTTTAGCAGTTTCTTTTTCTTTTTGTTAGCTTCTGTTGTTTTTTAAGAGAAATATTTTTTCCTTCAATTAAGTTTAAACAAACTTACTAAAAAGGAGATTATTCTAGCTTATTCTTCTTGTTTAAATATATTTAACCTTTGAATTTATCAATATAAAATTACAATATAGAAATTGAGTAATACACATTGTTAAAAGAATTCATCAAATCACAATTTGATATTCAATCATAAAAAATATTTATGTTTTTGTAGAGTATAATAGTTCAATTTTAGTACAATCAAGATAAGATAACGTTAGATATAGATAAACTATTGTTAGATGAGTTGAAAAGTTATAATTTATTCATTAAAGTTATATAAATACACGTATACTAGTATAATAAGATGCCTAACAAATTTTATTTCCAATTAAAAGTTATAATTAATTGAATAATTTTTTACTAAATATTAAGTTTAATTAAAATAAACTAGATATCATTAGTATATTCTAATTATTCTATTTATTATAATATTGAATTTTAAAATAATTGATATACAATTACAATATCCCTTTTAACTTATTCAATATATGAATTAGAATTAGGATTCGATAATATAAATGTTAATATCGATAAAAGTTAATTAGTTTTCCATTGATTAATTTAAAATTCTGATTAAAAACAAATTTAAAATAAATATGTTAATTTGATTTTTAAAAATAAAATTAACTTTAACATTTATGTAATTTTAGGAACTAAAAAATATATATATTGAAACTAGTTTTATATAAAAAGGTAAAAATAAAATTGTAACATCTTGATTTTAAAAATATTGAGATCTATTAAATTCTTTAGGACTAGGTTATTAATTATCATAAATCACCTATATTTATATTTCATCTCCTAATCCTTTTCTTTATTTAATATAATTCCTTTTCCTAATTTCCTTTTTCTTTCCCATTTTCTCCATTCATTCTTAACACTCCCTCTCGACAACTTTCTCTCTCTTTCTCTCACGTCCCCCTCTCTTAGCGTGCTCTCCCTCTCTTGTGCCGTTCTTCTTCATCTTACTTATCTGTCGCTCCTAACCCAACGCTATTAGTGTAGGCACTTGTAACTAACTCAAGTGTAAGTTAATTACATGCTGAGTTGGCAAAGCTAAATTGCTCCTACAGAATTCTAAATGAAGAGATTTTTTCTAAACCATAGAATTCTGCACCTACAGAATTTTGTTTTAGCTTCAATCCCTATTATTTCTCCCTCTCATTCTTCTTCATATCTTACTTTAAAACATGTTTAACCATCTCATCATTCTACACAATCATCAGGGATGGCAAAATGGGCCAGGCCCAACGGGCTGGCCCGCCAAGCCCGCCAAATTTGACGGGGCAGACAAGAATTTTTAGCCCGCCTCCCGCCAAGGCCCGCTTTGGCGGGCCAAAACCTTGGCGGGGCGGGCCGGCCCGACGGGCCCCCGTCAAAAGAAAAAAATATATAAATATTACTAATTTATACTTTATTTTATTAAAATATATACTTTGATTTTCTAAAATTAAAAAAAAGTAACATCTCTTACTATTTATATATTTCTTTTAATAATATTTTCTTTAATTTTTTAAAAAAATTATTTTTCTAATTTTTTAATCTTAATTTGACATATTTTTTTAAAAAAAATTGCAATTTTAACTTTGGCGGGCCGGCCCGCCGGGCCTGCCTTAGGTGGGGTGGGCCCTGAATTTTGACCCGTTTAACTTGGTGGGGCGGGCTTTGGCGGGGTGGGCCAGCCCGTTTTGCCATCCCTAATCATCCTCATAAAACAATTCTTCATCCTCATAGCCTATTCAATCCTCTTCCCAACCTATAATTACTCCAACAACTTCTTCACATTTTGATTGTTACAAATAATCCTGACACACAAATTTTTAAAGCTCTTTCCACTATTTTTGTTTCAGCTCCTCCATTTGTTAATCCTGAGAATATTCATCCTATGAAAACTCGTGCTAAAAATGGTATTTTTCAACCGCGCGTGCTTTTTACCTATTCAGAACCCACTACTGTTAAACAAGCACTTGCTGATCCTCATTGGCTTTAGGCCATGACAAAAGAATACAATGCTTTGCTAAAAAATAGAACATGGTCACTAGTTCCTCTACTACCAGATAGATAAGCCATTGGCTACAAATGGGTATTCAAAATAAAAGAAAATTCTGATAGTACTCTTAATTGATTCAAAGCTCGTCTTGTAGCCAAAGGTTTTCATCAAAGACCTAGTCTAGATTTCAAAAAAACTTTTTCTCCAGTTGTTAAGCTTGTAATAGTCAGAATAATTCTTTCTATTGTTGTCTCAAAAAGTTGGAGTATTCAGCAGATTGATGTTAATAATGCCTTCTTAAATGAGGTGTTAGATGAAGAAGTTTACATGTCTCAACCTCCTGGTTTTGAGACCTTTGATAAAACTTTGGTTTGTAAACTTCAAAAAAGCATTATATGGCCTAAAACAAGCCCCTCGAGCATGGTTTGATGTAACACCCTCGGTTAGATAAGACAAATCCTTCTGTAGGTTCATCCTATTTAACTGAGAGTGTTAACAGTTTTAAGAAAAAGTGAATATTTTTTTTTAAATAAATACGTGGCAGATCAGTGGAAGCAATAATGTATATATCACATAGTCATTCATAAACTGTAAGTAATTGTACTCTTAACAGAATGGGGCACGCAGGCACCCTTAAATATTATACAGTCATCCATCAATATTCAACTACTTATATTCTATTTAAGGAACGTTCTCAATTGGTTCAGCATATTGCTGTTCTCCATACTCAGGTTCTTGATTTCCTAATTCCTCTGAAAAATGGTCAACAGTAAGGGTGAGTATAACCCAAGACCCTGATTGGTTAATCCGGTGCGGACATAATCCAGTTAACATACAATATCACATAAATCATACATTTAGCATATTCACAATTATAATAATCAAGCATGTTGTCATCACATAATCGTATATTTAGCATATACATAATTATAACAATCAAGCATATTGTCATGAAATAAATCGTACATTTAACATATTCACAATTATAACAATCAAATATGCTGTAATGAAATGCATGGGTTTGGATTTATTATGATTTATCTTTGATTTAAGTCTCATGATGCATGTGGACCTAATAACTCGTTTCATCTTCTTCTCAATCTTTAGAATATCACCATTCCAATCATCTAGAGCGATCAGGGTCCGCCCAAGTTCCATATGGTACAAATGAACTCATTGGTTCTCATCATTGATTTAAATATTTTTGAAACTTGGATCCCTACGATCATAGCCACACCCCGTCATTTAGTCGAAGTACACTAGAATTGCCTCATCTCACCCGGCTATCAGGCGCGACTCTGATGCCATTGGGTTGCCGTTCCAGGGCTACTCCCAAGATTCTTCTACTGAGATCGAACGTGAGTGATCTCCACTGTACCAAGTGTATGCTCTAGAGGTTTTTCTTCTTCAAAAATATTTTCATGATGCGAAATGCATTTATTTTATCAATTGATTCCTTGAGTATCTTATGTATTTCCAGTCTCATCATATCATTCCCAAGTTCTTTGGATTTCATCAATTAATTAAACATTGTAAATATTCGTTTATTATTTTAGAAATATATCTATTATATCTTGGTTAAAATTATATTTTTCATAAAGAGTAAAAATATATATATATATATTCTTTATGTAATTACGCATAATTTAGACGTTAACAATGTTTAATAATAATAAAAACTAATAATAATAATGACAATATTAAGGTTAATAATAATTAGGATAATAATAATAATAGAATAAGAAAGATAATAATAATTGTGACTTCCCACTAATTTAAAAGGTATTAAAAAGTAGTTTCTGAATGAAAATCCAAGCGAAAACCATTAAAAATAGAGTTTTCCGAGTAAAACAGGGGCAAATCCGAGTGAAATATGTATAATTCCGAGTGGAACCATACTGGGCAGGGTTCTCCAAACGATCTGGCTAAAAATCCGAATGAAATGACACTGGAAAGTTGTTTTCCGACTGAAATAAGTTTGGGTCCGAGTGAAAATGAATTGGAATGCTGTTTTCCGACTGGAACAGCTTGAATCCGAGTGAAAAATGAGTTTTCCGCATGAGATAGCTATGAATCCGAGTGAAATAAACTGAGTAGAGTTTTCTAACTGAAATTAATAGGTTTTCCGAGTGAAACAGAAGCTGAAAAATGATTTTCTTAATTAATTATCTTGAATTCTGAGTGAAACAAATTTCTAAGTGAATTAAAATAAAATTTCCGAGTGGAATCAGTAAGAAAGTGTTTTATGAGTGAAAACGTTGATGAAACCGAGTAGAAATGAATTTCTGGGTGTAATAAAATACGTTTCCGAGTGACATCATTCTTAAAGGAGTTTTCTGAGTGAAATCAATATAAGTTCCGAGTGAAATAAATTTAAGAAAAAGGTTTCCGAGTGGAATAAACATGAAAAAGGTTCCTGAGTAAAAATAAGATAAGTTCCGAGTGAAACATGAGTTTACCGAGTAAAATTGCCCTTGGAAGGATACTGTCCGAATGGAAACATGCTGGAAAAGTTTTAAGGTTACTTCTTCAGAGTGAAACTACTGAAAAGGTTCTGAGTGAAGGATAATTATGTTTTCTGAGTGAAATTAAGTCAAGTTCTGAGTGAAATAATTTGAGAAAGAGATTTCCGAGTGGATTAACTATAACTCCGAGTAAAAATGATTGAAAAGGAGTCTTTCAAGTGATAGAGAGGTTCTGTCATGAAATATACTGCTTTACCGAGTGAAATCATGTAAAAACCGATTGTATTTACTTAAAACTGATTGGATTTGTTCAAAACTGATTGAATTTAAATAAGACTGATTGAATTATATATAAAACCGACTGGATTTGCATTAGAACCGAGCTGTTTGTCCTTCATTTCAATATAGTTCATGTTCTTCTCACAATTCATACAACGTATATTATTTACCAACAATTATATATATAAAACAGTAACAATTAAGCATATAATTCACCCATCACTGAATCTGCCCTGGAAAGGTGAGGAACAAGTTCCTTAACCTTTCCTTCACTCGGTTTTCCCATAGAGCACCCAAGAATATACCCCCTTACCTTAATGAAGTTCCTGAAGGAGAAGAAGAGTCCCCTTCACTGTCCTGCACCAGTTCCGAGTGAAACAGAAGGGAAAAGAGAGAAAGAAGCTTGCTGGGAAGGAGAGTGATGAAGGATGTTTGTGTCGTGTGTGGGTGTGAGTTCTGAGAACCCTTGAGCTGGTTTAAATAGGGAGAGAGTGAGTGGAAAAACAAGTGGGGGATAACTTTTCTGAGTGGATGATAGTGGAGTGATAATGGAAGGGTCAATGGAGATTAAACAAAGTGATATGCTGAGTCAGTGCCCATTTCTGGCTCCCCACTATCTTTAATGCGCACGATTGAATTTAAATAATCATTAAAGATAAAATTGAAGTCAATACACACTACTGACAGTGAATACTGAGTGAAAATTCCACTCGGTTAACCACTATACAGACTGGAATTCCTACTTCCGAGTCAACAATTGCAAGGCTCGCTTGAGCGTGGCTTGCTCGCTTGAGCGTGGCTTGCTCGCTTGAGCGAAGCTTCAATTCTTCACTCGGAATTCCTTTGAAACCGACTCAGGCACTCGGTTTCTCACTCGGTATTACCTTTCCAGACTGAGTCCTCTCTTCCTTAGAATCTTCACTCGGAAATCTGAGTCTTCTTCACTTGATTCACTCGGCTTAGGCCAATTTCTTTAATTATATTTCCAATTAAGGTTTATTTCAACCATTAGCTCTCGGAACAAGGCATACACGTACGAGTCTCACTCGGTTTTGGTCCAGTAGAGTATATCTCACTCGGAATTGGCTCCCTCCACCATTTTCCACTCGGTTTCCTGAGCAAAACCATTCGGAAACCTTCCCAATTGTTTCCCCAACACACTTCCAGTCAGAAGGAAGCATCAAATCAACATAAACATGAGTATTTAAGCTTTCTTTCACTCGGAATACTTCAATCAGAGTAGTCTCCTTCAGAAAAGGAAGCATTTGACTCGGAACCGAGCCTTTCTAGGGTGTTTTGAGTCGGATTTTTCTCCTTCACTCGGAATTTCTGATCATTCACTCGGAATTCTTCTCTGTTACTCGGAACAGAGCCCTTTTCACTCAGTTTTTGCATAATTTCACTAATGGTCCATATAAATTCTATTATTATGTGCAAAAATGACATTTTTGAGGTACTACAGACCATCAACAGGGTATATATTGACTTATTCTTGCTTACAAACTCTCCATAATTAAAATTTACAAGGGTAAAATCACTTCTAAAAAAAAGAGGGATGTTACATTCTCCTCCCCTTTTAAGAATTTCGTCCCGAAATTCAAAGTTGGAATAATTGAGGGTACAATTCTCTCATTTTCTCCTCAATTTCCCAAGTAGCATCCCCATCATCTGTCTGACTCCAAACCATCTTGACCAAAGGAATATCCTTGCCTCTTAGCTGTTTGAGACGTCGGTCAGCAATCTTAACTGGCGATGCTTCAAAGGTGAGGTTTTCTTTTAGAACAAATTGATCGGGACTTAGAACATGATCAGGGCTTGGTACATATTTGCGGAGTTGAGAGACATGAAATACATTGTGAAGGTTTGTCAGCTCGGGTGGCAGAGCAATACGGTACGCATGAGTTCCTATCTTTTACAGAATTTGATAGGGTCCTACGTATCTGGGGCTTAACTTCTTGGCCTTCAAAGCTCTTCCTACTCCAGTGGTAGGGGTAACTTTGAGAAATACATGATTGCCTTCTTCAAATTCTAATGGCTTCCGACGTTTGTCATAGTAACTCTTTTGTCTATCTTGCGAAGCCTTCATTGCCATTTGAATCCTCTGAACTTGTTCTGTTATCTTTTGAATAATCTCTGGTCTAATTATTGTTTTCTCACCAGTTTCATACCAACATAAAGGTGTACGACATTTTCTTCCATACAAAGCTTCATAAGGGGCCATTCCGATGCTTGCATGATAGCTGTTGTTGTAAGTGAACTCAATAAGTGGAAGGTATTCTTGCCAATTTCCACCATGTTCTAGGACACAAAGATGCAACAAATCTTCAAGAGTCTTGATTGTTCTTTCTAATTGTCCGTCTGTCTGCGGGTGGTATGCGGAACTTAACTTCAGACGAGTTCCTAGAGCTTGTTGCAGGCTCTTCCAAAACTGTGATATGAAACGAGGATCTCGATCGGACACAATCGCAATGAGAGTTCCATGTAATCATACAATTTCCTTGATATAGATCTGGGTGAGTTTCTCTAGGGAATACTTCATATTGACAGGAATGAAGTGAGCGGTTTTTGTTAATCGATCCACGATTACCCAAATAGCATCACATCCAGCTGATGTTCTGGGAAATCCACTCACGAAGTCCATAGCAATCTCATCCCATTTCCATTCTGGAATATCCAAAGGACGAAGGGTCCCACTTGGTCATTGTTGTTCCGCCTTTACCTTCTGACACATCAGGCAAGCTGTTACATACTCAGCAATATCCCTTTTCATTCCTTGTCACCAGAATAATTTCTTCAAGTCCTGATACATCTTGGTTGATCCTGGTTAGATGCTGTATTTACTTTTGTGTGCTTCATCCAGGATGGATTTTTTAAGATCTGTGTTAACTGGAATACAGAGTCTCTGTTGATACCTGATTGCCCCATGTTCATCCTTGCTAAACTCTGAGACTCCTTCTTTCGTCTTTTCCGCTAGATCTTATAATTCCTGGTCATTGGCTTGAGCTTCTTTGATTTGTTCTAAGAAATCATTGGAAATCCTTAGCATTCCAACCATAAGGCTTCCCCTTTTTGGTGTTACTGCTAGATTCAAATCGCGAAACTGTTCTATCAATTCCAACTCCTTTGTCATCATATATGATAGACGTAGGGCCTTTCTACTGAGTGCATCAGCCACAACATTAGCTTTTCCAGGATGATATCGGAGTTCAAAATCATAATCTTTGATAAATTCCATCCACCTACGTTGTCGCATATTCAACTCCTTCTGGTCGAATAGGTACTTCAAGCTCTTGTGATCACTGAAGATTTCAAAGTATGTACCATACAAGTCTCCAGATTTTCAAGGCAAACACAACTGCAGCTAATTCCAAGTCATGTGTGGGATAATTAACTTCATGCGTTCTTAGCTGTCTTGAAGCATAAGCAACAACCTTTCTTTCTTGCATTAGGACACATCCTAGTCCTTGTCTTGACGCATCACAATACACTTCATATGGCTTGGCAGGATCTGGCAAAATCAAGACAGGTGCACTAGTGAGTCGTTGGCGTAACTCCGTAAAACTGCTTTCACATTTGTCTGTCCATTCAAACGGTTGATCTTTACGGGTCAGCCTAGTTAAAGGTGCTGCAATTCGAGAGAAATTCTCGATGAATCGACAGTAATATCCAGCCAGTCCAAGGAAACTACGGATTTTCGTCACATTCTTGGGTTATTCCCAATTTAGTACAGCTTCTACCTTTGTAGGATCCACAACAATTCCTTCCTTAGAGATGACATGTCCTAAGAATTTCACTTCTGTCAACCAGAATTCACATTTTGAAAACTTGGCGTATAATTGCCTTGCACGCAAAGTGTTTAGAACAATTCGGAGATGCTCCTCGTGTTCCTCACGACTCTTGGAGTAGACGAGAATATCGTCAATGAATACAACCACGAATTTGTCCAAGTATTCATGGAAGATTCGATTCATGTATCCCATAAAGACTGCAGGTGCATTTGTAACTCCAAAGGGCATAACAAGATACTCATAGTGCCCATATCGTGTTCTGAATGCCGTTTTTGGTACATCGTCTTTCTTTACCCTGATTTGATGATAGCCTGATCGCAGATCGATCTTCGAGAAGATAGTGGCTCCTCGTAATTGGTCCATCAAATCATCAATTCTTGGGAGAGGGTATCGGTTCTTGATCATAGCTTTATTCAACTGCCGATAGTCAACGCATAGCCGTATACTGCCATCCTTCTTTTTAACTAGAAGAACTGGTGCTCCCCAAGGTGAGACACTGGGTCTAATCATTCCTTTCTCTAGGAGTTCTTCTAATTGTTCTTTGAGTTCACTGAGTTCCTTAGGTGACATCCGGTAAGGAGCAATAGAGATTGGTCCCACGCCCAGTATAATATCAATGCTGAATTCGACTTCTCGCTCTGGAGGTAGCTCTCGTATGTCCTCAGGGAATACTTCTGGAAATTCTTGAACAACAGGAATCTGTTCAAGTTGAGAAGTGGCCTTACCTTCAGTTTCAGTAAGGATCATGTATAGTTGGACTTCTTTTGAGATTACCTTTTCTGAGCTAACAAGGCAAGAATTAGTGACTTGATCACATTCAGATGTAATAGACCCGTGAGAGATGGATCTATTATGACAGTCAATCAGAATATGGTTGGCAGTAAGCCAATTCATCCCTAGAACAATGTCTAGATCAATCAAAGGTAAACATATCAGATCTACTTGATAAGCTTTCCCTTCGATGTTGAGAGGACATTCTAGACATATGCAAGTAGAGCAAATGGGTTTGTTGGCGGCAGTTGTGACAATCATTTGATAGGGCAGAGAGGTTGTAGGAAGCTTTAAATGTTTTACACAATCTTCAGATATGAAAGAATGAGTGGCTCCAGAATCATATAATACATTTAATAGAGTACTTCCTATAAAGCATGTACCTTGCACAAGATCGTTCTCTTGTGATACCTCTGCACCATTCATGGTAAAAACTCTGGCATTTCCCCCTGGCCTTCCGGTTGAGTTATTTCTGGGCCTTCCAGGATTATTGTTCTGTCTGAAGTTGTTGTTGCGGGGAACATTCTGCATTCTCGGGGCATTAATTGCAGGGGTATTTGTAGCAGGTCCCCTATTCCCTTGGCCTGTTGGTCGCACTACCTGCCTTTGAGTCATCTGTTGCTGGTTGTTAGTATTTTTGAACCAACAGTCAACATCACGATGTCCAGTCCGTCCACAAATTGTGCAGGTCCTACAATTTACGGCCCTATGTGGTCCCCCACAGATATTGCATTTCAAGATCATATTGTTCCCTTGATCCCTTGAAGGAATTCGGTTGGCTGAGTAAGGTGGTCGGGAATATGGTCGATCTCCTCGAAAATCCCTTCTTTGTTGTTGGTCTGGCATCCGTCGCTCGGGGCCATGACCGGACGTTCCAGGTCGTCGAAGATTAGAGGTATTCTCAAATATACGGCATCTGTCAACCAAAGTAGTGAATTGTGTAATTTGTTGACAACATATGGCTTGACGAATCTCATGTCGTAGTCCTGCTTCGAACTTTGCACATCTTGACGCCTCTCCCATGTGGGTGTAGTAGGGACAACATTTTGCCAATTCATCAAATTTAGCAGCGTACTCCCCAACAGTCATATTACCTTGTTTCAGATTGAAGAATTCCTGCTCCTTCTGTCTCCTTATGTCTTCAGGGAAATATTTAGCGAGAAATTCTGTCCTGAATCGTCCCCAAGTAATGATATGCCCATCAGTAGCTAGTCTGACTCTAGCATGAGTCCACCAGTGTTCTGCTTCTCCAACCAGCATGAAGACAGCAAAGGTTACACAATCCTCATCAGAACATCGCATAGCTACAAAAATCTTTTCAAGGTGTTCAATCCATAGTTGTGCTCCTTCTGGATTGAAGCCTCCTTTGAATTGCGTAGGATTGTTCCTTTGAAAATCAGCTAATCCCTGTCTGGCAGAAGCATGAGGTAATTCTTGTCGTTCTATTACCTCCACAATTCTGGTAAGAAGATTCTCCATCACATGATTGTTATTTTGGCGTGCCATTAGGAATTTGCTGAAAGAATATCAACAAATAGATTTAGGGTATGCGTTATGTGGAGCATTCCACATAGGATATTTAGTCCTAGGAGTGTTATGGACTGTTCAATATTTCTATCAGAGTACGTGGAAACCTAATGGTCCACTCCCCAAGCTTGATGAATCGACTATGCTCTGATACCACCTTTGTAACACCCTCGGTTAGATAAGACAAATCCTTCTGTAGGTTCATCCTATTTAACTGAGAGTGTTAACAGTTTTAAGAAAAAGTGAATATTTTTTTTTAAAAATAAATACGTGGCAGATCAGTGGAAGCAATAATGTATATATCACACAGTCATTCACAAACTGTAAGTAATTATACTCTTAACAGAATGGGGCACGCAGGCACCCTTAAATATTATACAGTCATCCATCAATATTCAACTACTTATATTCTATTTAAGGAACGTTCTCAATTGGTTCAGCATATTGCTGTTCTCCATACTCAGGTTCTTGATTTCCTAATTCCTCTGAAAAATGGTCAACAGTAAGGGTGAGTATAACCCAAGACCCTGATTGGTTAATCCGATGCGGACATAATCCAGTTAACATACAATATCACATAAATCATACATTTAGCATATTCACAATTATAACAATCAAGCATGTTGTCATCACATAATCGTATATTTAGCATATACATAATTATAACAATCAAGCATATTGTCATGAAATAAATCGTACATTTAACATATTCACAATTATAACAATCAAATATGCTGTAATGAAATGCATGGGTTTGGATTTATTATGATTTATCTTTGATTTAAGTCTCATGATGCATGTGGACCCAATAACTCGTTTCATCTTCTTCTCAATCTTTGGAATATCACCATTCCAATCATCTAGAGCGATCAGGGTCCGCCCAAGTTCCATATGGTACAAATGAACTCATTGGTTCTCATCATTGATTTAAATATTTTTGAAACTTGGATCCCTACGATCATAGCCACACCCCGTCATTTAGTCGAAGTACACTAGAATTGCCTTGTCTCACCCGGCTATCAGGCGCGACTCTGATGCCATTGGGTTGCCGTTCCAGTTGTACTCCCAAGATTCTTCTACTGAGATCGAACGTGAGTGATCTCCACTGTACCAAGTGTATGCTCTAGAGGTTTTTCTTCTTCAAAAATATTTTCATGATGCGAAATGCATTTATTTTATCAATTGATTCCTTGAGTATCTTATGTATTTCCAGTCTCATCATATCATTCCTAAGTTCTTTGGATTTCATCAATTAATTAAACATTATAAATATTCGTTTATTATTTTAGAAATATATCTATTATATCTTGGTTAAAATTATATTTTTCATAAAGAGTAAAAATATATATATATATATATTCATTATGTAATTGCGCATAATTTAGACGTTAACAATGTTTAATAATAATAAAAACTAATAATAATAATGACAATATTAAGGTTAATAATAATTAGGATAATAATAATAATAGAATAAGAAAGATAATAGTAATTGTGACTTCCCACTAATTTAAAAGGTATTAAAAAGTAGTTTCTGAATGAAAATCCAAGCGAAAACCATTAAAAATAGAGTTTTCCGAGTAAAACAGGGGCAAATCCGAGTGAAATATGTATAATTCTGAGTGGAACCATATTGGGCAGGGTTCTCCAAACGATCTGGCTAAAAATCCGAGTGAAATGACACTGGAAAGTTGTTTTCCGACTAAAATAAGTTTGGGTCCGAGTAAAAATGAATTGGAATGCTGTTTTCCGACTGGAACAGCTTGAATCCGAGTGAAAAATGAGTTTTCCGCATGAGATAGCTATGAATCCGAGTGAAATAAACTGAGCAGAGTTTTCTAACTGAAATTAATAGGTTTTCCGAGTGAAACAGAAGCTGAAAAATGATTTTCTTAATTAATTATCTTGAATTCTGAGTGAAACAAATTTCTGAGTGAATTAAAATAAAATTTCCGAGTGGAATTAGTAAGAAAGTGTTTTATGAGTGAAAACGTTGATGAAACTGAGTAGAAATGAATTTCTGGGTGTAATAAAATACGTTTCCGAGTGACATCATTCTTAAAAGAGTTTTCTGAGTGAAATCAATATAAGTTTCGAGTGAAATAAATTTAAGAAAAAGGTTTCCGAGTGGAATAAACATGAAAAAGGTTCCTGAGTAAAAATAAGATAAGTTCCGAGTGAAACATGAGTTTACCGAGTAAAATTGCCCTTGGAAGGATACTGTCCGAATGGAAACATGCTGGAAAAGTTTTAAGGTTACTCCAATTGCACCTCCTTCATCTAAAATAATTACTGGTGTTATTTTGTTCCTATTGTTGCCCTTCTTCCCCTTCCTCTCCCTCTGGCACTACCTCTTGTGATAAGTTTGGACTATTGTTCAGTAGTCTTTACAGGTCTGCCTCTTTTCCTTTTGAAAGGAACCTCTAAATTAGTTTGTATAGCTGATGACCCTTCAGCAGCTAAACATGTTGCAGTTGAAGTCATAGTCATAGTTGCAGTTACAGATTCTTCTTCATGTTGTTGACTTGATTGATCAATAGTTACAGCATTAGTGGTCCCTTCAACAACAACCTCAGCATTGGCATTCTGCTCTGTTGTGGGTTCTTGATCAGGTTCCTAAAACAAAAATTGGGCAAACATCATTATCTGTATTAGTCAATATAGAAGCATTAAAAAAACTACTCACATTTATTTGTCTTGGTGGTTCCTTGCATGTAGCCCTGTTGTGGCTTGTTGCCCCACAGTTGGTGCATGCATAGGGTCTAAGTTGTCTCCTTAATTTGCATGGGTTTTCTTCATCTATTGGATCCCTCCTCCTGAGTTTCTTTGGCCTCCCGGGTCCATGTTTATATGCTGGTGGCAGAGTTTGTGGATGTTCTGTTGTTGGCCACAGGTTTGGGCCATTGATTGCACCAACTACATGTCCATAACACTTTTTATATTGGCTCTTTGAATAACAACTATCCACATAATGAACAGGGTCCTGTATGTAATATGCATGATATGGCATGTTTGCATGGTATGCCTACCAGTTCCCACCATCCATATGCACAGCTCATTTTCTCAAGATCAACAATAAATTTTTCATTGAACAGAGAATATGTAACTTCAAAAACCCGAGCTCCAGACCGTTGTGGAAACCAGTTGACAGAAAAATGTTGTTCTCTTTCAACCTCTTGGATGGTTTAGGCATAATGTCTCCTTTGATGTTGATTGCTTTGGTCCTTAGCTTTGCAAATCTTACCATTAAGTAACTCCTTAACCATTCCAGCATGCTGAGTATTGGCATCTCCATTGCAGGTAGAATGACACTGTTAAAGGCCTCACATAGGTTGTTCATCATAATATCACACTTGGGGTAGTGTGAGAATTGGTGCCTACACCAAGCCTCTTTAGGGATAGCCATCAACCATCCCCAAGCACCCCCATCAACATCCTTAATTTCGTTCATTTTGGCTTCCCAGCCCTGTAAACATAATATTGAAATGAAAAATATGCAAATACTTCAAATCATATGGTGCCTACATTATGTTTGTGAAAAAATATGAAAATACTTCAAATCAAACCTGTATATAGGTTGCCTTACTAGCCCCCATCATTAGTTCTTTCAACAATGCCCCACCACCAAACTTCTTCTTCAGATTACTGTGTAATTACACAGTATCTGTGCTCAGCCACTAAGTTCAAGTCCTCCATGGCTTGCAGGAGTCCCTGTGCAGAATACAAAACACCATAAGAGAAGGAAACATTCAAAATAAAAGTAAGGCATTATAAAGACCATGTCCATACCTTTTGTTGATCAGAAATAAAGACCAACATTCTATCTGTTCCAATGTCCTGTAGTAGTAGAGTTAGAAACCAGGTCCAAGATTCTTTATTTTCCACTTCCACAACAGCCACAACTAGTGGAAAATATTTATCATTGGCATCCCTGCCTACAGTTGTTAGGAGAATCCCACCAAATTCAGTCTTCAAATGGCATCCATCAACTCCTACAAATGGCCTACACCCAGCTATGAAGCCCTTCTTGCAAGCATCAAGGCATAAGTAGTTACTCTGAAACCTTGGTTGCAGACCATCAGTTGGAGTAACCAGTTGAAGCTTGCATGTGGTAGCCCCATCACTGACCCTCCTCAATTCAGCACTATAATTCCAAAGAAGTTCATATTACTTGCTGGCCTCTCCTTGTATCATCTCAGTTGCCATTCTCCTAGCATTGTGTGCTATCCAACTGGTAATCCCCACTTGATGACTGACCCTTAATTCAGCCTTTATCTCCTCCAACTTCATGTGCCTATTAATCTTCATTTTTGGTAAAATAACCTTTGCAACCCACCTAGCATTCACATTTTTGTTCTCAAAAACCCTACCACATGAGTGTTGGTCTATGAATGTCTTCAATCTTATTATGTTTGTCCTACCAACCCTACTAGCAAAGGCCAACCATCCACATCCATCTGTGCTACAAACAACCCTGCACCTCCATGGCTCATTCTTAACATACTTCACTTGTTTCCCATTATGTACATTATACTCCATTACAGCTTGCCTAAACTGCACCATTGAAGTGAACTCCATGCCCAACCTAAGCTCACACCTCCTCCCTAAAATGTCTTCTTCAAATGCCTAAAAACCAAAATCACCATGATCCTCATCCTGATACTCATCATCTGAGTCTACATAACTGTGGATTCCATCTGTCTCATACTCCTCATCAATATCACCACATTGATCTTTATCAACTGGTCTGCACCAATCTGGACCCAAACTAACTCCTTCCCCATGCCTTCCTGATCCTTCCCCCCCAATTGCACCCTTAACATTCATACCTCTACCTGATTCCAGACCCCCTCTGTCATCATTCCCAGGTTTTAAACCCTTCACATCAGTAGTACATTGTGTTTTCAACCCCTCTGTATCCTTATTTGGTCTATTTGCATCCTCCACATCAACACCACATTGTGACTCCAACCCCCCTGCACCCTCGTTTAGTCCTGTTGCACCTTCAACAGTAGCACCACATTGTGTTTCCAACCCTTCTAACTCAAAATTTAAGGCACTTGCACCCTGCACCTCAACATGACATTGTGCTTCCACCTCCTTTCCACCTTTACTTTGATTTCCCAATGCAGTTGACTTAGACCCCCCATCACCACTCAATTTTTCCTTAACACTTTTATAAAATTTTCTCCTTGTGACAGGCCTCTTGGATGCCTTAAATGGCCTGTCCTTGGGTGTGGACTTGGTCCTTCCGACCATCTGAACTGGTGTCTCCACCTTATGTTTATCAACCAGCCTTGTGTCCTCTTTATACCCTAACTCCAACAACATATCAACGTCCGTGACTAAATGCTCAACATAAACATCCACCTCACATTTGTTGTTTACAGCAAACTCTACAACCTCCAATGCATGACTGTCCCATGTTATGCCAACAAACTCCCCACTAGGCTTTTTCCACCACATTTTAAAACTCTCCTTAACATAACCCAACTCCCTTACCAAAGACTCACATTCAAAGTAGGACCACTTATCAACATCCAAGTTATGGAAAATAGTAATTTCATTCTCTGTGTACTCCATAGGGTTCCCATTAGTAAATTTACCCTTATGATGAAAAGCTACTGAAAAACTCATCCCTAACAGGATTAAAAAATCACAGTTACATATAACACAACTAGGGATTAATGAAATTGATTAAACTTTGACAGTTACGACTCACCATCTACAATAGTTTAACCCTCACATGGTCCCCACAAAGAAAAAAAATTCAACCTTCCTACTAAAAGCATCAAGAATCTTACCTGTGTTTTCCCTCTTCTAGCACGCGCAGTAGAGAAAACCACCAGCCACGCACCCTCCACAATCCACGAATTCTTGTCCTCTTCTTGCTCGTTGAGTCCACACGCGGGAAAGGAAATGCAAAATACGAAAGTCAGACGAAGTGAGGAAGAGGAAGCAGTCACCAACGTGTTTATTTCTATTCTTTTATTTTGTTAATTAGCTTCATGTGATAAATAATTTCATTAACCTTTAATTAAAAAAGGCTAATCTGTGTCTTGGTCCTAATATGATGAGTTACATGCCACATATGCAATGACAGACATGTGGCTAGGCTCCACCTCGTCAGTTGGCAGAGGCAGTCAACGGAAGGGGTTATATTCTAAAATTTAAAATTTTATAGGGAGACAATCCTAAGAAAAATTATTTCAGGGGGCAAAACCAAAATCTCAATAATTCTATGGGTTAAAGTTACCTTTTAGCCTAAAATTTTAGGATTCCCACATAAATGTTTTTATCCACCTCTTTAAGTTAATAACTCATGAATGTAAATCTTTTATATTTTAAGAATGTCGATAATCTTACTTATTTGAGAATATTTTTTATATAACTTTTAGTGAATATGATTAAATTTTGTTTTTAAGTTTTATCTCTGGTAAAGAAAAGAGATTCCTTCTGCTGAACATCACTTAAATATAAATATTAATTTATTAAATACTAGATATTAATATTAATATTAAATATCAAATATAAATATAAATACCAATAAACAGGTAGATCAATTGACAAATAGTGTTATAGTCTAACCTATGATTTCAAATTTGAGTCTTAGAAAATGTGGCCCATTAAATATTGGTAAAAATAACTTTGTCACCTAGAATGATCATTCCAGTATACCAAATAAAAATATTAATATTAATTATTGAATATAAATATTAAATACTAAACATAAATATTAAATTTAAATACACAACCAAATTTACTAAACATTATCTTAACCAAATAAAAATTAATACTTTTCAAAAAACTTATACATTAACATATCCAAACACAAACTATTTATCAAAATCAATTCTCCCTAATCAAAATTTTCAAACCCATCCTATTTTCTTTTCTTCAACTTACCTTGGATGAAAATGTTAAATAGATTACTTTCACGACCCAACCAAGATGAATCAAGGATTTTTTTAAAATTAAAAATTAAATACTAAATATTTATACAATCAAGTTTAGTAAACACAAGTCAATATCAAAACTAATTTTTTTATAATTAATATCAAAGTTAATTTTAATCAATTAAATTTTCAAATCCTATTATATTTATATTTATATGTAATAGTGGTTCACTTCACCACCACCACCCCTCATCCCTTCCACCATTCCAACTTATAATTTGCATATTTCGGTGGCCTAACTCGGTGTCATGAGCACTGTGACAATGAGGCTGTGCGACCCTAATCTTCATTGCAGATTCGATTCATTCACCTTCAATTCTCCCATATCTCACTTCCCACTACTCCCTCGCTCTTCCCACCCCAAACGCTTCTCTTCTTCTATCAGGTCTCACTTCCAATTGCAATTAATCCTCATGCATGCACATGCTAACCTAATTTTGAAATTAAATCTGTGTTCATGTGAATTTCAATAACGTAGATGCCAATCAATTGACACCGATAAGAAGAAATCAAGTAGAAATCTACTGGACAACGCGAGCAACCTCCTTACAAACTTGCTAAGTGGTGGAAGTGTTGGCTCTATGCCCGTTGCTGAAGGTGCTGTCTCAGATCTGTTTGGTCGACCTCTCTTTTTCTCACTATATGATTGGTTCTTGGAGGTACTTTCGATTTTTACCCTCATCACCTTGTGTCTACTTTGCATATGACTATTATGTGTACTCTTTTAAGGTCCTGTTTGGAACCATTTTTGAGTGTTTGAGTTTGAAATATAATTTTGAAAATGCAACTTGTCTAAATGAAATAATTTATGAATAATTATATTTTAATAAAATTTCAAGGGGCTGTAGCATATGAATATTCTATGCTCCCTCGTACGAGTCACAGGGAATACAGTACCACTGTCTATAGTAGTCTTGTTCGTTTTGAATGTGTAGGGAATATCAAACTAAAAGAAATAATAAAATTTGACTTCTAGTTTTCAGCTTTGAAATTATCTTTTTTTTTCACTTTCGATTATCCCTTGTTATTTTCCTTCTTTTATTTATTTATTTATTTATTTATGTAAGTTTCAGTTTTTAATGTTTGTATTTTACCTTGAAACGGACGTAACTTGTAATATGAGAATGTACATTGCTAAAATTATCATTTTTGCTTTCCTCCTCATTATTTACTCTCAAGTTTGACTTTACTCCGTCAATCCTACTTTTAATTATCATCTGAGAATATTATTGAACGTGGCACAGCATGGCTCGGTGTACAAACTTGCGTTTGGGCCAAAAGCATTTGTTGTTGTATCAGATCCCATAGTTGCTAGACATATTCTGCGAGAAAATGCTTTTTCTTATGACAAGGTATGTTCTCAGCGCTCACTTGATTTTGTTACACTTGCTTCAGTTCAGCATCTGAGAAGTTGTTTGTTTGTTGCATCCCTTTGATAATAAAGTGTTAAGGGAATTAATCCTCTGTTGATCTCTATTCATGTAATATATTGACCTGAAAAGGACTAAATTATTATTTTGGCTATACCAAATACCAGTAGTGGATTGAATTTGAAGCTGGAGACTGGATTTCAGGCCCAGAAAATTTTACCCTTGATTAGTCTATGTTTGTGTGAACCGGGAAATATGGAATGGAAAATACCGAAAATTTTCTTCGCTGATATTTGATAGCCAATTGAAATTGGATTTGATTTGTAAAATGCGTACTTTTACTCTTACTGTCTTACAGTCCAGCTTCTCAATCCCAACTATAGTTTCCTGCAACAAAACTACAACTCTATATCCTTCAACCAGCTCCCTGTCTACCCTCTACTCGCATTCTAACTAAGCACCTTTATCACACAAGTAACTCCTCCCCTACTTACCCTCATTCTTGGTTTAATGAAAATGACATTATGCTTCTGAACTTGTTCATCATGATTATAGCTTTACAGGTTAAGTTCTTTTGACCCCTACTAGGCAGGTTGAGGATGTCTAGTAATGGTGGACGCTAACACGCTATCATTTTTCACAAGAATAAATAAATAAATAACTTTAGTAAATCCTTTTGATCTTGTAATGGGGAAAGGCTTTTGTTGTTGTTGTTGGTTTTTCATTAACATTTGTAAATCCTGTCGAAGTGAATGTGAACCTTTGTGAAACATTTTGTCACCATTGGGCTATCCCTTAAAATGTAGACAAATGTAAAACATGTGCTGCCCTTGGATTGTACAAACCTGGATGTGGCGGTTTTCTGGCATTTTTATAAGTGCCTATTAGATTGATATAGTTTCTATATTTTATTTCATTTTGAAATACTCTTCAAAATTTCTCTAATTTCTTCTTTTGTTCATTAAAAAACTAGGGAGTACTTGCTGATATCCTAGAACCAATAATGGGCAAAGGCCTCATACCGGCAGACCTTGAAACTTGGAAGCAGAGGAGAAGAGGTGTAAAACTGTACTTATTATTTTTCTGCCATTTCCTCCCTTTTGTCTCCTTGACATTTCATCTGATCCTTTCTTCAACTTAGGAGTCGTTTTCCCCTCTCATAAAAATTTGGGTGTTAGAAAGTATGAAATTGAAAAGGCTCCTTGGCACTATGTATTTTTCACTTGAGTTTGATTATTTGTCTTAGAGCAATTCCAACACATTGTATGAGGCGGACTTGTTTTCCTAGCTGTTAATGAGTCCCAAGGCCACCCGTATTTGTCTATGCTCCATTCCCGAGCTTGAGGAGTCTTATATTGTCTAGAAATATGACCAATTAAAAGTATATAATGTGAGGGGTAATCCTCATTTTATAAGTTAATTTTTAGGATTGAGTTAGACCCGATACTCAAATTTAACATTAGCTTCTAAGGGTTCCCTGCTCATGGAGTTTTCAAATGTGAACTGCTCTCCAGCCTCCGTCTCCCCCCCCCCCCCCCCCCCCTCCCTCTCTCTCTCTATCCTTGTTAGCTTATACTAGATTCCTGATTCATTAGTTTTTCACTTTTTTTTGCTTTCTCTCTTAAGATATGCTTCTTTCATAGGAAAAATAGTGGAAAGAAGAAATGCTGTATCTTTTACTAAAAACCTAATAAATTAAAGTGTTCATAAACACTCTAATTGAAACTGCTAAAGATATCTCTAAAACCTATATTTAAACTTAACTACTTTCCTAGAAAATATCTGATATATAATATCTTGAAGTGTTTCCATTAAGAGCTGTCAAGATCCTCAAACAGTCAAACTTTCCTGTGCTAAACACGCTTCCCTAATATATGGTGTCAAATGCCATTCTCGAATCAATGACTGGAACTTGTCATTTCAAACTTCCAATTCCTGTGGACTGCAGTAATTAATTGGATTAGCACTTGTTGAAAGGCCCATACTAACTACAGATATGACTAATTAAAAGTATATAATGTGTGAGTAATCCTCATCCTATAAACTAACTTTTAGAATTGAGTTAGCCTAATATCCAAATTTAAGAGTGTTGAAAGATGCACATTGACTAGAGGTATGAGCAACTAAAAATATATAAGGTGTAAGGTAATCTTCATCTTATGAGCTAACTTTTTGGATTGAGTTAGACCCAATAACTAAATTTAATACGGTACCAGAGTCTATTCTAGATTTTTTATTGGACCACCCATATTGTTCACACTCCCTTCCTGAGAATGAGGATGTTTTATAAGTCCCACGGGCCACCCGTATTCATTCACGCTTCATTCATTAGCATGAAGGGGTGTGTTAATAAGTTTCATGGGCAATCCGTATTCATCCACGCTCCATTCTTGAGTATGAAGAGGTCTATTGAAAGTCCCACATTAACTAGAGATATGACCAATCAAAAGTATCCACGCTCCATTCTTGAGTATGAAGAGATTTGTTGAAAGTCCCACATTAACTAGAGATATGACCAATCAAAAGTATATAAGGTGGAGGTTAATCCCCATCCTATAAGCTAGATTTTAGGATCGAGTTAGGCCCAATACCTGAATGAAGCATAGATGAATACGGTTGGCCCATAAGACTTATTAACAAAGAGCATTGATAATATGTTCTGTTGACTGTTGCAACTTGCAACTAATGAATCTGAAGAACTTGTAAATCATCATTGGTTCTGCAGCTTGTCTTTCTTGTGCTAGCATTTTCAAGAGTTTTATGGATGTACCTAATATTATTTTTTATTTAACTTGATATTTTCTTAAATATGCAGTCATAGCTCCAGCTTTCCATGCCTCATACTTGGAAGCTATGGTCAAATTATTCACAACTTGTTCAGAAAGAACAATATTGAAGTTTAATAAGCTTCTCAAAGGAGAGGGTTATGATGGAAAGAAATCAATTGAATTGGATCTTGAGGCAGAGTTTTCTAGTTTGGCTCTTGATATCATTGGGCTTGGTGTGTTCAACTATGACTTCGGTTCTGTCACCAAAGAATCTCCTGTCATTAAGGTTTGATATGCTGCTTTTCTTTCTTATATTTTGTCTCCTTAAAAGTTTCTAAATATGTATTTATTTAGTGTAGTCACCATAAAAAAAAGCTCTGCATCTAGGGTATTTCCATATAAGATGTTCTCCTGAAGCTCAATCTCTTGTATGTTAAGTGTTGAGAGATGATTTCTCCGAACAATTGGAAGGGTAAAAAAAACTTGTCATTGTCAATATAAGTGTATGACACATCTTACCCAATTCTCTAAAGTTTATCATATTGTCAGTGATAAACCACGAGTTTGTTTTTTTTGATAGTATGTCTGGAAACACCAGTTAAAAGTTTAGGTCATATTGGGAATATGATTTTCAAGGTCACAATTTTTTATTTGTTACACTTACCATTACCTAGGAGAATTCATATACCCTCTTCTTTGAAATCTGTTATAGGCAGTCTATGGTACTCTTTTTGAAGCTGAACATAGATCCACTTTCTACATTCCGTATTGGAAAATTCCTTTGGCAAGGTGGATAGTCCCAAGGCAAAGAGAGTTTCATGGTGACCTAAAGATCATTAATACCTGTCTGGATGGACTTATCAGGAATGCAAAGGAGAGCAGACAGGTGAGACAGTACTTCAATTCAATGAGGGAATATTATAATTGATTGCAGGAATCAGTATCTGTACTGTTAATTGTGTTGACTGTACATGATAAGCTCTTGATTACATTATATTTTCAGGAAACAGATGTTGAGAAATTGCAGCAAAGGGATTACTTAAATTTGAAGGTGTTTATCTTTAATGGATTTAATGCCAATTGCTAATGTTAAACTCTCAAGATAATTCCCTGAAAACTAGGAGTTCTGTAATTACCCCCAATGTTTACTAAGATAGAAGTTTACAGGATGCAAGTCTTCTGCGTTTCTTGGTTGATATGCGTGGAGCTGATGTTGATGACCGTCAGGTATATCTATTCCTGGTCTATTAGGATTCCAAAAGTCCCATCCTGAGTAAAATTCGGCTTCTTTTGGATAAGCAGTAAAACTGCTTCTTTAGACTATTGTTCTTTTTTGGTAGCTTTTCAAATCAGGCTTTCTTTACTTTCTTTCTCTCTTGACAGTTGAGGGATGATTTAATGACAATGCTTATTGCTGGTCATGAGACAACGGCTGCAGTTCTTACTTGGGCAGTTTTCCTCCTAGCTCAAGTATGTTAGTCTAATGTATCTGAAAATGACTCTTCATGTTACGAAAATTTGGATTGTTGGTTGTTGCGACTTATTTTCAGACTTTCCTCTTTGTGCAACACCATCTTATTGCTTAACAATTTCCTTATTGCAGAACCCTAGCAAAATGAAGAAGGCTCAAGCAGAGATAGATTTGGTGCTGGGTAAGGGGAGGCCAACTTTTGAATCACTTAAACAATTACAGTAGGTTCCCATTTCATATAACCTTCTTTATTTACTGAAATCCATTTGATGGCCATTATTTAATTCAGAGAGAATACTTATGATGAATTAGCATGGATTTTTTTTTAAAGGGAAAAAAGAGCAAACTATGCCATGTCTACATGAAAGACAGACATTACAACTAGTTAATTTCAATTATATTTTCATAATGTGAATTTATAATCCGTTAACTTTGCTTGCATGGCTAGGTTTTCCATGAATGTCGAGTTGAATGTTGGGTGTTCTAAAGGAATATCACATTCTTCTGTACCAATTTAGGTTCTAGTGTAAAACAGTTTGTTGAATATGTTGTATGCTTGCAGGTATATTAGATTAATTGTGGTGGAGGCTCTTCGTTTATACCCCCAACCACCTTTGCTGATTAGACGTGCACTCAACTCTGATATTTTACCAGGTATTGATTTCTACTAATTACTAAAGATGAAATGAAAACAAGTTACGATGTTGTTGTCACTTGGTATCTTGTATCGCATAATAAAATTAGTCCCAGCCATTAATACCTGATATGAAAGTAATGGAATGGACAATCAAGAACACTGAACATGTATAATTGTTTATTGTTCGGACTTCTCAATTTATGACATGCTTTATCCACTTGTCATGTGCAACATGGATTGGCAGTCTCGTGCATAACAGAACATAATATAGAACAAATTCCAATCTCAATGGAAAGGAATTAATTCGACGTGAAAAAGAATACAATGCAGATTCTGCAGATCAATCAAAATCCTCCTAAAATGGGGAAGGGGAACAGAATGAAGAAAAAGCATAAATTCAAAATAGAAAATCAGTTTCTCGTGCATGTGACAAGGAGACAGCACAAAACAATCATGTTCCATTAAAAGATAAGGAGGAAAAGATCTCTGGATGATAGATTCTGGCATTGCATTCTTGCTAAATAAAACAGTTCCCCAGCATCTTCCTTTTCTGCTCTTGAAACATCTTTCCTTCCAAAGGTAGGTGGACATATTCAATGTTCTGCAAACAGAACTTACCATGCAAAAAGAGCTGGCTATTTGTTTCAGGGTTACTGTGGAGTTGAACATAAACAAACATCACGAGGAAGAACTTTATGAGCCCTATAATACGCATGTCTAACAAGCCATTAACGTTTGTGTTATTATTCATTGCTTCCTAAGAATAAGCGATAACCTAGGAGGGAGTTTAGCTTTCCAAAAATTGACTGAAAATGATCCCTCTGGAGATGGGTTACAAACCAGAAACTGAGCTAAAGATTTACTAACGAAAGAACCTAAGGGTGTTGGAAAACTTAAAGGAATTGAAAATGGCTATAAAAGAAGCAAGGTAAAAGTTGATCAAGATGAGTAAGGGAAGTCAAACAAAAAGAGGTTCTGTAGATTGAGGTCAAATAGTTTTAAATTATACGCATCAACTTAATTCTGATTCTTAAAGATACAGATTTAATTAATTTACGTGGTCAAACAGATTTTGGTTTTGGACATCTTAATGCATCATCTTCAATTAATACTGTAAATGGTTTACCTGCTAGGATTCTCTGTTTTTTCATGAGCTTAGATTTTACAATATACAATTTCTATCTTGATATAACTGACTATTTTCTTTTCTTGTATATTTCTTTTGTTAAGTTTTGTTAGTTGCTTTCATTTGAGATGATTAATTTTGCAATTATGTCACTTGTCCAGGAGGGCACAGAGGTGATAAAGACGGATATGCAATTCCTGCGGGGACTGATATCTTCATTTCTGTGAGTGCGAAAATCAGTATCACCTTTGTAATTGATAAATGCATACAGGAACATGACAGGGTCCCCTTTGGTAAATCAAAATGGAACATTTAATTTCCACTTTCTTCACAGCCAAGAGAGGGGTACCGTGTGGGTATTTACCCACACAGTTCTCTGGCAGTGTTGGGTGGACCATTGCCTTCGGGGTCCCAGACTGCCATTAATACTTATGTCAGTATGGGGTGTTGGAGTCACCTAACCTATCTTATCCATACTGCCATTTTTGTTACCAAAGTTATCAAGAGAGCACTCATCACTTGGTTTGCCACTAACGCTTACCATACTACAGTGTCTAGCGATTGTGGTTATTTTGCACTGTTTCATTGTTTACTTTAAATCATGTGATTATATATTCCTATATCCAGGTATATAATCTCCATAGATCTCCATATTTTTGGGACCGTCCCCATGACTTCGAACCAGAGAGATTTCAAGTGGAAAACAAGGATGAAGGAATTGAAGGATGGGCTGGTTTTGACCCTTCTCGAAGTCCTGGAGCCTTGTATCCAAACGAGGTTGCTTCTTGCTCCTTTGTCTTTTGTACTTTTAGTGTGTATTGTCACTAACGTTGTGTGATCATGTAGTGGGTTAAGGATATTGTTGTAATGTTGTGTGTGTGAATGAGTCACTCACTAATTCTTGAACATTGACAAGAAATGTTTACCTGATCAGATTATATCGGATTTTGCATTCTTGCCTTTTGGTGGCGGACCACGAAAATGTGTCGGGGACCAATTTGCTCTTATGGAGTCCACTGTAGCATTGACTATACTGCTCCAGAATTTTGACGTGGAATTGAAGGGTACCCCCGAGTCTGTGGAGCTAGTTACTGGGGCAACTATCCATACCAAAAATGGAATGTGGTGCAATTTGAGGAAGAGATCTAATTTACCCTGACATATTTACGGGGGACATTTTTCTCATACAGAGTGATGTATATTATTATTATGATGTAAAGTGGTATAAAGTCGCTCGCTAATAAATAAAAAATGAGAAAAAACCATTAGCTCATCTTTTCGAGAATTTTTCTAATCTATTTAATAATGATAACCAAATGAAATAGGGAATGAGTGTCAATTTCATGGATAAAATTCTTCCAAAACTTTATGTTCTCATCGAACATTAATTGTTTAGGATATTCAGGGATATCTTATTGAGAAATTTAACTTAAATACATTTATTTCTTAACCTTAAAAAATGAGTAACTCGCCAGCATATTTGTTTTGCAATTAGGTTTTTGCCTCTATTGACCTCATGATGGTATTTGACAGGATATATGATTTTCATCGAATGTCTTTTTTTGGGCAAGTCATTATTACGTAAATTATTTTCTATGTTTGTTGGTCAGTGAGTTTTCCTTGTATAAATATATATTTTTCTATTCTCATATTTGATATGAAAAAATATTTACCTAGTAATATTGTAAGTTTATGAATGAGTTAAGGGTAATTTTTCTTAAAATTTAATGGTTCTTTGATAAATTTTATTTTTACCCATTGAAAAATATACTTTTTAACTTTGATATCCGAAAAAAAACCCTTTATCAAACACATTCTAACTCAGGGTTAAGTTAAGACAGTACCTATCAAAGAATTAAAACTAAAACTTTTATAGGAGTTGTCGTTGGTGCATTATTAACATTAGTTAGTGTTCGCACTTTTAACATTTTCTTCGACTTAAAAATGACGGCAAAGTTTTTAAACTTGAATTATATTTTACAAGTGTTTGTGGATTAACTTCTCTAGCCTTATTCTTTTATTCCAAAATTGCTTTCTAGTGTTATTCTTCTGTTATAATTGGTGCACTGAACTGTGCTCACAATTAGTGCTGTGGTGCGTCAAAGTAGATCATGATTTTTTGGAGACAAACGAAATGTTTATGTGACTCCTTCAGTTATGTTGCCTTTATTCCGAGTCTTTTTCTTAATCAACAGAAAAACTATGCTCTTTTTCTTTTAGCTTTTAAATTTTATCATTTTTTATTTTAATTGGATGGGTTAACCTCAATCTTAGAGAGAATGTCTAGGATGTGTTGTTTTGTTTTAAAAGTAAGAATGGATATATTCTATATATTTTTATTATTGAATAATTGTATATATCCTGATAAAAAGTATTTTAGTGGTTTAAATTCAACTATTAGGATTTACCATCATATAATGTGAGAAGGGAATCAGTGTGTCAATCACCTAGATTCGTTTGATCATATTGTGATTTAAATTATCCTTTTTCCGATATGAGATCGATTTTGACGGTTGATACTAAAGGAACTGTTTTATTTGACTATAATTTTTAGTTTGTGTTTCTTGTTTTCCTTTATTGTATAAAAAAACAATTAATAGCGAGATTAAAGAAATTTTATTTTAACTTAATTGTTTCTTTAAGAATTTTATTTTATTTTAAAATAAGATATATATATATATATATATATATATAATTAAGAATCTTATATATAATGAATATATATTAGAAGAACAAATGTCAAAATAGCGGTGCAAGAATTATAAATTGAAGGATCTATATTCGAACAGTTCTTCGTTAAATAGTTTTCATTTTGAAGATCAATTATGGTTTTAAAATGAGAACTATAAACATTGCTTGGTGAGCAGTTAAATGCCAACGAATAAAATTCAAGGATTTTTTCAATTGTTTATTAATTTATTATTTTATGTCCTCTAAATCTAAAAATATAGTTGAGCGATTTCTTAACGTGAAACTTAACACTCGTGGATTCAAATACAAGATCTGCATACGAACTTGATTCATGTTCATTTCCCATATTTCTGAAAGTGGATGCAAGGTGAAAGAAACAAGTTAAAAGCATTCGTACCAGTTTGTAATTAGAATCCAATAGAATACAGTTACATGATTTGATTACACGGCACCTAACCAGAAGTCAGCTGGCAAGTAAGTTATTGGAGTTTGGTAATTTCCTAAGAAAATTGGCAATTCCTAAGAGAAAAATGGAACGTAGGCAAATGCCACCTAAGAATCCACAAATAGAGATAAATGTACAATCTACTTTTGGAGGTTTCCTTAACATCCTTGTCTGTTTGTCTTAATAGAAGAAGATAATACCAATTGTATGGTCATTGCCTTTGAAAATAAAACAAAACCATGTTTTGGAAGCTTTTCAAGGGGCTTTCTTGCTCTTCTCACTCACCCCCACTAAGGGACAAATCTGAGGGCAATGTTTGTCTTTGCTATGGCATGTTTGGCTTCTTGCTACCTTAGGGAATATTAAAAGGCCCTTTGGCCAGCCCCGATTCCCTATCCACCCAAGGTAAAGACAAAAGAAGGCGTCTAAAATGGAAGCTTTTATTGCGGAAAAAAACACTTCTTCTAGAGAGAGAAGACACAGTTTTGGAGAGATAAAATGAATAAAGACACTCACACTCTCACCAATTCCATACTCCACTACTGAGAGTAGTGTGAAGGACAACAAAACAATAAAGACAAGATGAGGACCCTTCACGCATTGTCCACAAACGTTGCCATGAACAACAACTCCTTCCCCTTCACTCCAAACCAAAACATTGAATTCCACTCCCACATAAAACCTCTCTCCGCTTGACCCATTACACTTCCAAGAATCAAGCTTTGGAATTTCCATGGGGCTTCGTCTTCTTTCTCCTTCAATTAGAAAACCCACCAACCACTAAGCTTTTCCTTGTTCCTTTCCGCTAATGTGGTTTCTCTAGGGTTTCCCTTATCTTCTCATCAACGATTCCATGCTTTGCACCATAAATCTCCGCTGAATAAGTGGAAATCCTTTTTAACCTTTACCCTCACTTTCTTATATCAAGCTTCTCATCATTTCTTCTATATTTTTTTCTTTTGGTTTTTTCACTTGTCCCTCTCCACTTTCCGTGTGGGATCTGCACAACTTGACTGTGAAATCATTGTAATTTTATAACCCAGTTCCTTTTGCCGAACGCTGTGCTCTCAAGTTGTGTTTCTTTTTACTTCTTCATTACCTGTTATTTATTTGGCTCCTTCAAGATTGTCCCTTGCATTGTAAAGTGTGAGATTGTGATGTATTAAAGCCTGAAACCTGTGTGTTTGTTTGATCAAATTTGTGTGTCTCTTGACAATCACCACCTTTTCCTTTGTTTCATAAGGTTGTTGTTGTTGTTACATGGAATCTATGTTTCAAGAAGAAGGTTCATCTTCTGTGACTTCATCACCTTTGCAATTTTTCTCCATGATGTCACTTTCACCTAGCATAGGATCTCCCTACCCTTGGCATAGGGAACTGAAATCCGAGGAAAGGGGTTTGTGCTTGATCCATTTGTTGCTAACTTGTGCAAATCATGTGGCTGCTGGTAGTCTTGAGAATGCAAATATCATTCTTGAGCAAATTTCCCAACTTGCCACCGCTGATGGGGACACTATGCAGAGAATTGCGGCATATTTCACTGAGGCACTTGCTGATAGGATTCTCAAAACATGGCCTGGCCTCCACAGGGCACTCAATTCCACCAGAATAATTATGCTTTCCGAAGAGATTCTTGTGCAGAAGATCTTCTTCGAGCTTTTTCCTTTCTTGAAGGTTGCATATATCCTGACCAATCAGGCTATTGTTGAGGCCATGGAAGGTGAAAAAATGGTGCATATTATTGACCTCAATGCTGCCGAACCGGCACAGTGGATTGCTCTCCTACAAGTTTTGAGTGCACGTCCTGAAGGCCCTCCCCATTTGAGAATCACAGGGGTTCATAAGCAGAAAGAGGTTTTGGATCAGATGGCTCATAAGCTTTCGGAAGAAGCAGAAAAATTGGATATACCATTTCAATTCAACCCAGTAGTCAGCAAGTTAGAAAATCTTGATTTTGACAAACTTCGTGTTAAAACCGGTGAGGCACTAGCAATAAGTTCTATTCTGCAATTGCACTCTCTTTTGGCATTGGATGATGAAGCCTTGAGGAGAAAATCTCCTCTCTTATCCAAAAGCTCAAACCTGCAAAAGGTCCTATTGATGAACCAGAACACGTTGGGCGATTTGCTTGAGAAAGATATGATTAATGGCTATAGCCCTAGTCCTGATTCAGCCTCATCGTCGCCGTTGTCTTCAACTGCTTCAATGAATTCAGAGAGCTTTCTTAATGCCTTATGGGGGTTATCACCAAAGGTCATGGTTGTTACAGAACAAGACTCTAATCATAATGGCTCGACGCTAATGGAAAGGCTGCTAGAAGCTCTATATTCTTATGCAGCATTATTTGATTGTTTGGAATCAACTGTCTCAAGAGCATCATTGGAGAGATTAAAGGTTGAGAAGATGCTGTTTGGTGAGGAAATCAAGAACATCATTGCTTGTGAGGGAGCTGAAAGGAAAGAAAGACATGAGAAGCTGGAAAAGTGGATCCAGAGACTTGATTTGTCTGGGTTTGCCAATGTGCCTTTAAGCTATTATGGTATGTTGCAAACTAGGAGGTTCTTGCAGAGCTATGGTTGTGAGGGATATAGGATGAGGGAGGAAAATGGTTGTGTGATGATTTGCTGGCAGGACCGGCCCTTGTTTTCTATAACAGCTTGGAGATCTAGGAAGTAAGTGAGGTTGTTCTTGTTCATGCTAGAAAAGGATGAAAAAGAAGAAAAATAGAAAGATGTAGTGATGGATAGAGTCTTTAGTGTATGGTTTTTTTTTTTTTTTTTTCTTTGTTTGTAATTGTATGAAAGGGTTTTACCAATATGGTAATGACTATTCATCAATATCAATTTAAAGATACTTCAATTTCCCTATTTCCCAGTTAAACTTAGTCAAGCAAGAAATTGGAGGACAAAGAAAGGTGAGGGATTGGAAGGCTTTTTTTCTCGCAGTTGGCATTTGCTGCAATGGAAAAAATATCCTGTTGCATCGGTTTTTACGGTTAACTAATATAAAATTCTGCAATCTAAATGCCACATATTCAGAAGGTCAATGAAGAAACCAATGTAGATCATATTTTTAAGCCAGTTTATGAAACAACCCTGTTATTTAAAAAATCGACTGCAGTAAGTTCGGATTCATACCCCTCATGTGAGGAATTCCAAGCTTCCAACCATGAGGTCATGAACCACCAGTTTTAACTTTTAAGAGATACTAATCATGTTTGTAGCAGATGATGAGTGAACCTGAACTCTAACTCTAGATATGAATATGGGTACTTGTCTTGATTGTCCATCGCATTTCATACTCACAAATTATGTAATGTGTTAAATTTTACAAAATCAGTAACACAAAAATCACTTTACATGATAAATGTTACCCAAATCATCATCAAAGAAAGCAACTATCTGTATCATATTGACTTTACAAATTGTTATGTATAACTAATCAGTTTTAAGAGATGTTTTATTACTTATTTTTGAGAGGTTGACTGTTATACTTGTAATTTTATACTACCTAATCTTCTTACGTATTTGATTTAGTTTCTTAAAATACCTGTAATATCATTTATTACCTAAAAAATTAGTGAGAAGATACATTTAATAACATTGGAAAGTATAATTTTACTTACATTAAAAAACCAAAAAATTCTACTAAAATTACTTATATTTAAAACGAGAGGTAGTATTATTTATTTCGTAAGTTTTCTTAAGTTGGATTTACATTTTTCTTTGTTACAACCAGTGAATGAGTATTATGTTTTATATTGGATTCATTATGCTAGACTAAAAATTTAGTAATTTTTTGGGTAATATTTTATAGTTTTAGATAATAAATAACCAAAAAATATTAAATAACAAAGTTATTTAAGTAAGATTTATGTTATTTTTTATTGTATTTTAGTATTATTGAATAAAAGGCAAGACAACTGCAAAAATAAAATAAAATGAAGCTATGTGTAAGAGTATTTTCTCTGAAATTTCTGGCCAAATAAACGATTTCATGTTCTATTTTTTATCGAATCAAAATAGCTTGCGCCGGAGCCCAAAATCATGAACCAATATAGAGGATTCTCTCGGGAGAATTTCTCCTTGCACCTCCTTTTTTTTACTGAGTCACTTTTATAAACTTGATTTTTACACCTTTGCATTTGTACAGATACAATTTTTTATATTGACTTTATTATTTACTTAAAATATTAACTACTCATTTAATTAATAAGTTAATACCGTTTAAATTATTATGATGATTTCAATTTTATGTTAAAATGCTAAATTCTTTATTTTCCTCGTAAATTTTTAGAATGCTATTTTTTATTTTTGAATATTAAAATTTATATATAAAACATGCTATATATTTTTTCATATTATTTGTAATTATTAAAATTTTTTTATGTCTAATTCTCCCTCTCTCTATATTGGTGAATGCTTATCACAAATATGTTACTTGTTATTGATTAGTTTTATAATTTTTGAAAAATATATTTACATCAATATTTCATTATCATTGTTAGGTTAAATTAGAAATTTAACCCCTGATTTTTTTTTATTTTGGAGTTACCCCTTGTAATAATTAATCCAATTTAAGGCCCCTTTAATAATTTTTTTGTTAGTAGTAAGCCTCTGCTGTTAACAGATTCTATTAAATGTTGAGATGTAACAGAACTAGGTGTCACTAGGTGCATATGTGGCGTGTGAGTCATACTGCACAATGTTGGAGTAGGATTAAATTGCTAATTAATTAAGGTTAATTAAGAGTTAAGAAAAAATAAGGGTTGTTGTAAAAAATTTTAAAAAGTCAAGGCTTGTTTTCTGTTGGTTCGGAGAATCAGACTTAGAAGGGGGGTTGAATAAGTCTGATCCACTAACGTTGTCAAATTCTTTTTCTGTTTGAATGTTTACGCACCAGACTTTTGTTGTCGTAAAAACGTTACGTGAATGCATCATACTTTCAATAGTTAAAGAGTAAAGAGAGAGAAACAACATACAAGCAATTTATACTGGTTCACCTCTAATATGGAGACTACATCCAGTACCTTCAACTTGAAGGATTTTTCACTATGTAAAAGTTCATTTACATAAATATTGAGTATTATTGACTCCAACCACTCCTGGCTTAGGAACAGTCCGTGCCTTGATACCAGACTCCTCTGGTTCACCTAAGAGTATTCTTGACACCAGCCACTCTTGGCCTTGAGTATTCTTTTGCAAGCACCCACTTTTGGGGCATTCCCAAGTATTCTTTCACAGAACACTCCTGGCTCAAACCCAAGTATTCTTACAAAAGCCTTTCCAGGCCAACCGTGTTTACCACACTAACAGAGTCTAACAACACACCAAACTTGTACTACCAGATGATTGGAAATATTATTACAATTAAAATAAATAAGCCCTTTGACTTAGCAGAGCTAAGTGATAAACCGCGAAAATAGGTTTATGAAGAAAAAAAGGCTTATTTTCCCATACGACCTAGTACATTTGCAAAGTGAAAGATGGTTGCAAAATGTACTAAGCCAAAAGGCATGACTTGGGATAATATGCTCTTAAAAGAGCAGACAGGTAAGTACCAAAAACATATCCTAAGTTACTATGGCATCTAAGTAAGGAAATGATTGCACATAGTGAGCTTTCTTTTTCTTCATGGCAATAGTTCTTGATCTGGTTATACGTTTTTGAGTTGATTGCCATTTCATCATTTTTCTTGAGCTTTGTATATGAACGTCTGGTGCTCATTCATAGTTTTTCTTCTTCTTTTTCTTCCTTCACACTTATCTTAGTGTGTTCTAGTTCATCTTCTTCTTTTCTTTTCACAAGCTCTCTCTCTTTTTCAATCTTCTATTTTTACACGTGTTTCTTCTTCTACTTTAGCTCTTCTTTTTGTTTTTGCTCTCTTCTTCTTTTCTTCTATGTTTTTGAGCATCCTTGATGAAGAGACTGATTTTGTTTATATAAGATCATCTTGTTGGGCTCAGGAGAGGCTGTCGATTATATGACCGTTAAGAGAGTTATTATTCAGGGGATAAAAGCTTTTCTTGTCAGAGAGAGACATTCTGCACAAGCAATGTAAATTTGAGAGCTTTGAGATATGTACAGTCGTAGGTGGAGTAGAGGTAGCATAATTTTCACCAAGAAGAAAAACTTTGATTCAAAGAATCTCTAAATGCGTATGATAAAGGTAAAATTTAGATGCTTTTAGACTAGATTAGAATCCACCCTGTTTAGTCATTCTTCCTTTCGAGAATCTTTTCTTTAAGCTTTGATGGAGGTGACTTATGACCGTTGATGCTTCATGTATCAGACTTGTATAGAAACCACTTTTGAAATGATTCTGGATGTGGAAACAAGGTCTAATGCTTTTATATATTCTAAAGCTTGAATGATGTTTCAGGTTTGAGTCTGGTAAGTTATTCTGATGTGAGAGAACTTCTTCTTGTAGCGGATTACCAGACTTTATTTATCTTGAATCTTCTTTTGATTTAGAGTGCAGAGTTTATGTTGCGGTCATACACATGAAGATCCTTCCAGACTTTTTGATGCATGAGCTCCTCCCTTCTTTTACAGCTCAAGCCTTATATTTTCTGAAACACTTAAACACCCACATCAAATGATAACAAGTGTTCATCAAAGTTAGAATACATAATGTTAGTTATCAACAAATCCTTAAGAATTGTTTCAAGTCCTCTTGACTTTTAACAATCTCATGGGATCTGGTTTATTAAAAATGGTTTCGACCAGACTTTTCTCTAACACTTTCTTCCTTACGTCTTACCCCAAAATCCTAACAATAACTTTTCTTCCTCAAAACCATAAAAGGTGCCCAAGCAAGGAAGGTGTTCTTCCCCACCCTTCCAAGTATGAGTGATGATTTAGTTCTAGGTTTACCATGTCTACAAGGTCGAATGGTTCATTCTCAAGGGCTCCATTTAGATGGCTATGTAAATGTAATGAACCTGTGTTGGTACTAGTCTCCAAGAGCCCAAAATATCATGGTAAATTATTCTTTAGATGTCTTAATCAGATGGTAAGTAGAGTATTCTCGTTTTCATTTAGGTTTTGTTCTATTTCATATAGTTTTTTTTATGGTGACCCATGTTTGAAGTTGTTTCATTCGTTCTGTCGAACGAGAACACATATAGGTATTTCAAATGAGTTGATAGTGGGCGATAAAACCAGCCAAGGTCTACTAGCTTCTCTTCCCATCGCAATGGAGTTTTTGATGGGGAAATGAATAGGTTTGTAAGGATCGAAGAGAGATTAAGAGAATGCAGAACCATGAATTTCATGCTAATGTGGTTGTGTACAATATCGTGGGTCATTGTCTTCCTGACCCTGGTGTTGGTTGCAATGAATGGTTGAAGAGATAGTTTAGTTCAGTTTGGCTTATGGTTCAGTCTATGAAAATATAACAGTAGGCCCTTGAAAAAGTGTATGATCATGTATCATTTGGCTCCTATTAAGTTGAGTTAAGGGCTTAGTTAGGTCTCACAAACTATTTGTATTGGTGAATGTAACTTTTAACTATCAACAGAGATGCCTACTTTTCAATCTGCTATATAAGGCTATTATTTCAATCTGTTTTGCCAATGTGAGAAGCCAGACTAGTAATATGAAAAAAGAAGCATTGCTTTACTGTAGTGTACACACTTTGTTAAAATGAAACCTGGGTATTGACTAAGAAGTAGGCAACACCAAGTGTCTAAAAAATAACTATAGTATCTGAAACCAACTTTATGTTACCAACACCAAGCATCTGAAAAATAACTACAGTATCTGAAAATAACTACTCATATTATCATCCTAATTACATAGGTTGAACTACACTTTATTGTGTTACCACGATGTAAACTTCACAAAGCATTGTGTTGAATTCACCTCTAACTTCCCCTCCAACTTTACCTTTGTAACATCCTAATTAAGAATTAATTGGCTAGTAATTAAATGATTAGTTAATTAGAAAATGGATTAATCAATTAAAAAGGGAAAGAAATTGAATTGGGCCGTTTGTCTTTCAATCTCATGTTGGCCCATGGGTAATTAGGAAGCAAAAGTTGATTTCTCCTTTCATTCTCCCACTTACGCTGATGCTAGAAGGGAAAAATTGATTTGGTTAAATTAATTTTATTCATTTCACGCGGGCCCATAAGGTTAGAAATGAGAATTAGAAAATGCATTATTAATTGCCTTGCCAATTCACTCTATTCTTACGTGATTCACTGGAGCAAAGGAAGTAAAATTGGAATTTGAAACATACAATCTCCCTCTCTTCGTGAAAGCATATGTAGTGAATTAAATTTATCAACTTCTTCTTCTCTTTTTCGTAGAAACCATTCCCACGTATGTGACATCCTGGCGCTGTTGAGGGCAGGGAGTGATCGCCGGTGCATAGGCACGGACAAGGAGCGGCTCCTGGTAGGCTTCCAGTGGGGAATTTGGCATCTCGGGCACTGTTGAGGGCGGGGAGTGATCGCCGGTGCATAGGCACGGACAAGGAGCGGCTCCTGGCAGGCTTCTAGTGGAGGGACACATGAGCGAACCGAATACATACCAGAATAAGAGGGATCCAAAGACTGTATAGATATGGGACTATACAGTCGAGGATAGCTTAAAGGAATGAATTCGTACTACCTATACCAACAAATGCATTAGCCTTTTCGGTGGCCTATCACATAAGGACTCCAAAGTTAAGTGTGCTTAACTTGGAGTAATTCTGGGATGGGTGACCTCCTGGGAAGTTCTTGGGAAGTGTATGATTGAGGACAAAGCACACTAGAAAGGTCTCGTGTTGGTCTGTGGGGCGAGTCGTTCATTCCTGAAAAGCAGCCGGGGTGTTACAGTGGTATCAGAGCCTAGCCTCTCCTAGTACGGTATGGTTCGGGGATGAACCAGGCGGAAGCTGGTGGGCATGTGACATCCTGGCACTGTTGAGGGCGGGTAGTGATCGCCGGTACATGGGCACGGACAAGGAACGACTCCTAGCAGGCTTCCAGCAGGGAATTTGGCATCCCGGGCACTGTTGAGGGCGGGGAGTGATCGCTGGTGCATATGCACGGACAAGGAGCAGCTCCTGGCAGGCTTCCAGTGGGAGGGACACATGAACGAATCGAATACATACCAGAATGAGAGAGATCCAAAGACTGTATAGGTATGAGACTATACAGTCGAGGATAGCTTAAAGGAATGAATTCGTACTACCTATACCAACAAATGCATTAGCCTTTTCGGTGGCCTATCACATCAGGACTCCAAAGTTAAGTGTGCTTAACTTGGAGTAATTCTGGGATAGGTGACCTCCTGGGAAGTTCTTGGGAAGTGTGTGATTGAGGACAAAGCATACTAGAAAGGTCTCGTGTTGTTCTATAGGGCGAGTCGTTCATTCCTGGAAAGCGGCCGAGGTGTTACAATGTACACCATTCTTCTTCTTCATTTAATTCCCTTAATTGAAGCAAGATTCAAGTTCTCTCTTCTTCCTTCTCGGTGTGGCAGCCATGGGTGCTCTTAGAAAGCTTTAATTTCTCAAAAATTGGAAGGTTGTTTGAATCTTGATTGGTTGTGGGTATCACTCAAAACTGTTGGGGTTTTAAGTTTTCGTCATTTTTGGTAAGAGATTTGATACCCATTTGTTGGTTTAAGCTCCGTTTAATTAATTTGGATATTAATCGGATTAATTTTTAATTTAGAAAAATATTCCGGGGTCGTTCAGAGGCGTTCAAGTGTCGGATAGCTTGGGGTTATTGTTGGAGCCAAGTTTCGGAGATCGACGACTTGATTCGGTAAGTCGTTAGTTAATAAAATAATTATCGGTGGCTTGTTTTCGCTCCGTTAATTAAATTAATAATAATTTAAAAATATTTGGGAGCATATTCAGATCCTTGGTGTTGGTTAGAAGCAAGAATCGGAGGCTAACCACATTATTGGTAAGTTAATACTTATCGAAATAATTAGGAATAAGCATGTTAACTCGAGTTATGAATTTTAGTAACGATTGTGGTATTAAAATATATTATTATTAATTTTAGGAATTATTGGAGCTTGTGAATAGCGATTGATTAACATTTGGATAGCTCAAGGAGTTTCTAGAATCGCTTATTCCAAGTAGGGGGAGCTTTTACATAATTGAATGCATAGTTATAGGCAGATTCGAGGTATGATAATGTATTGAATTGTGAATTATGTGTTTTATGGACTAGATGCTTATGTTGTGTGCCATTCATATGAATTTGATATATTGCATGCGATGCACTTGAATGAATTATTTATTGTCATCTATAGCATAAGATGTCTTGTAAGATGATATAGTATGAAATATGATTTCTATATGACGTGGTTTCGAGGATTCCATAAAGACCTTGAGTGTGACTCAAGGCAAACCTCATGAGCGAGGCTCGGGGTTCGCCTGTGACACTACCGTTGTCGCTGAGAGTGATTGTGTCACGTGAGAGGGCAATCAGTTTGGTACCAGTAAAATGGTCGGATCAGCTGAGAGCTGAGTATATGGCTGATGAATATTGGATCCAAATTATTGAGAAATGATATGTGCACCTATATATATGTTATTGAAAATAACTTGATGTCATAGCATGGTGATGTGAGTAGTTAATATTGTTGAATGGTAGTTTATGTTTGTAGATTGTTATACCTCATTGTATAATAGAGAATAAGATAAATGAATTATAACTATGGTTATCATTGTTATGTATAATGCTCACCCCTATTTGTGGATATATTTACAATGGACTTAGGACGTGACGAAGATCGGTGAGAGGTCACTAAGATCGAGCGTAGAGTATTGTATATATATATTGTATATAATGCATATAGTAGTTTTGTAGTAGCCTTGGCTAGCTCCTGTACATACCTGTTTTTGTGACATCCCGGCGCTGTAGAGGGCAGAGAGTGATCACCGGTGGATTGGCACGGACAAGGAGCGGCTCCTAGCAGGCTTCCAGCGGGGGATGTGATATCCCGGTCACTGTTGATGGCAGGGAGTGATCGCCGGTGCATAGGTACAGACAAGGAGCGGCTCCTGGCAGACTTCCAGTGGGAGGGACACATGAACGAACTGAATACATAACAGAATGAGAGGGATCCAAAGACTGTATAGGTATAGACTATATAGTCGAGGATAGCTTAAAAGAATGAATTCGTACTACCTATACCAACAAATGCATTAGCCTTTTCGGTGGCCTATCACTTAAGAACTCCAAAGTTAAGCGTGCTTGGGAAGTGTGTGATTGAGGACAAAGTACACTGGTAAGGTGTTGTGTTGGTCTGTGGGGCGAGTCGTTCATTCCTAAAAAGCGGCTGGGGCGTTACAGTGGTATCAGAGCAGCCTCTCCTAGTACGGTATGGTTCGGGGATGAACCAGGCCGAAGCTGGTGGGCGTATGACATCCCGGCGCTGTTGAAGGCGGGGAGTGATCGCCGGTGCATTGGCACGGACAAGGAGCGGCTCCTGGCAGGCTTCTAGCGGGGGATGTGATATCCCGGTCACTGTTGAGGGCGGGGAGTGATCGCCGGTGCATAGGCACGAACAAGGAGCGGCTCCTGGCAGGCTTCCAGTGGGAGGGACACATGAACGAACTGAATACATTCCAGAATGAGAGGGATCCAAAGACTGTATAGGTATGGGACTATACAGTCGAGGATAGCTTAAAGGAATGAATTCGTACTACCTATACCAACAAATGCATTAGCCTTTTCGGTGGCCTATCACTTAAGAACTTCAAAGTTAAGTGTGCTTAACTTGGAGTAATTCTGGGATGGGTGACCTCCTGGGAAGTTCTTGGGAAGTGTGTGATTGAGGACAAAGTACACTGGTAAGGTCTTGTGTTGGTCTGTGGGGCGAGTCGTTCATTTCTGAAAAGCGGCCGGGGCGTTACAGTGGTATCAGAGCCTAGCCTCTCCTAGTACGGTATGGTTCGGGGGTGAACCAGGCGGAAGCTGGTGGGTGTATGACATCCCGGCGCTGTTGAGGGCGGGGAGTGATCGCCGGTGCATTGGCACGGACAAGGAGCGGCTCCTGCCAGGCTTCCAGCGGGGGATGTGATATCCCGGTCACTGTTGAGGGCGGGGAGTGATCGCCGGTGCATAGGCACGGACAAGGAGCGGCTCCTGGCAGGCTTCCAGTGGGAGGGACACATGAATGAACTGAATACATACCAGAATGAGAGGGATCCAAAGACTGTATAGGTATGGGACTATACAGTCGAGGATAGCTTAAAGGAATGAATTCGTACTACCTATACCAACAAATGCATTAGCCTTTTCGGTGGCCTATCACTTAAGAACTCCAAAGTTAAGCATGCTTAACTTGGAGTAATTCTGGGATGGGTGACCTCCTGGGAAGTTCTTGGGAAGTGTGTGATTGAGGACAAAGTACACTGGTAAGGTCTTGTGTTGGTCTGTGGGGCGAGTCGTTCATTCCTGAAAAGCGGCCGGGGCATTACAGTTTTGATGTGTGTACCTGCTTTGAAATTGAAAGTAATTCGCAAAAAAATTATTTGGGTTTTAGAAACCTTGTTTTAAATATTAGGATGTTTTATTTTGGTATTAAAGCAGACTTGAAAAAGTCCAAGGCCAAGGTTAATCTACTAAATGCTATGAATTGAGTGAAATCATATGATAGTTGTTATATATTACATTAGTTGAGGAAGTCAACTATGAATAAATTTCATTCTTATCCATAAGAGGTACTAAAGTGTGGTGATTATTTTCAGGATAAGAAATGGCTGACCCTCAGGGTATGGATGCCATGCACCACTAAAAAAACAACTGTTAGCGACGGACAGAATTGGTCGCTAATCAATGGAATTCCCGTCGCTAAAACAATTAGCGACGGCGTCACAGACGGGAAAGTGGGCGTCGCTAAAACCCTCGTCGAAAACACATCAGCGACCACATACATGCCGTCGCTAACTTATTGACGGCGTAAGGCCGTCGCTAAAATCGTCCCTGCCCCAATAACTGCTGCCGTCGCTAAGTGTTGCCATACAGCGACCTCGGGACCCCGTCGCTACTAATAGACACCAGCGACCACCCCGTGCCGTTGCTAGAGGTAGTGATACAGCGACCAATACATTCCGTCGCTAGTGGTTGTCAGGTCGCGACCACACCTTTCCGTCGCTAGTGGTTGCGATGTAGCGACCAAGGCGTCCCGTCGCTAGTGGTTGTCAGGTCGCGACCACAACGTCCGTCGCTAGTGGTTGCGATGTAGCGACCAAGGCTTCCCGTCGCTAGTGGTTGTCAGGTAGCGACCACAACGTCCGTCGCTAGTGTTAATAAGTCAGCGACGGACGGGTACCGTCGCTAACGAGAATTTTTAAATTTTTTTAAAATTGATCCAATATTGACTGGTTTTGTTAATTTAGCTTTAAAAATATCTTAATATTTTGTATTTTGTATTGGCTGATAAAATTTTATAATTAAATTAAAATAATTTTTTTGAAGTAATGAATTATTATTAAAAACAAAATAATAGATTAAATTAATTTATGAAATAGGTTGAATTATTAATGATAGGTAGAAAGGCTTTGTGATTTGAATGTAATTACCATTAAATATTGACATAATAAATAAAGAATGACAAACTAAATACTGAATGAAAATATAACATAACTAAAAATCAAATATACAATGTGTATAAATAAAAGAACTACAATCAAGGTGGTGGGGGATCCTGGGGTGGTTGTGGGGGCGCCTGGGAAGTGGGGGGAGGTAGCCTCGCCATCAACTGCATCAGTAGCTCCTGCTGCTGAGCAAGTTGCCGACGAGTCTCGGCGTGCTGCTCCTCGGCCCGCTGTCGGTCCGCCTCGGCCTTCTGTCGGTCCGCCTCGTGCCGCTCCAACAGCAACTGCCTCTGACGTCGCTCCTCCTGTAGCTCATCGTTCAGGTTTTGAATTACCTGAACGACCTCAGTCGGAAGACCAGAGGAAGACGAAGAGGAAGGGGTCTTCCCCTTTTTCGCCAGCTGCGTGCCGACGCCACCCAATCCAAACACCCTCCCTTTCTTGTTCACACCGCCAACAGCCTCCATATAGATGGCGTTGTCGTCAGAACAAGATAGAGTGGGAGGAACCTCCCCTTCAGGAGTGGAAGCCACCAGGTCCGCCTCCTTCTCGGCCCTCCTGGCCTGATACGCCTCCTGTAAATTCAAAAACAACGATAGGATTAGTAAGTTGATTTGTAAATTATAAGCATATGTCAGTTAAAAGTAAATACCGCTAGCTCCGTAGTCTTCTGGTTTACCCATGCACCGGCTTTGTTCTTCTTGGTCATTTGCATGACCTCAAACAAAGAAGGCTCCCGGTGCTCCCTCTGCTCCTGTGGTGGACAAAAAACATTGAGATTATTATTTGTAAACATGTAAGACGAATGATAATAGAAATGTTTAACATAAATATACTTACAAATCTTTTCTTGTGCTCGAGGGTTGAAATGCTACCCCCAGTGTAAACCGAGGCTGCAGCATCGGCGGCTCTGTTGGCCCTATTCCGAGCACTCGCCTGCTGGAATGGGACCCCGCCCCACTTCTGGACCATCCCGTCCCAATGGTCCTCCGGGATCCAACGAGGGCGCTCACCCTTGTCCCTCACCTTCCAAAGGGTACTCTTGATGATTTTGGAGGTCTTTGTGGCAAAGACCTTCCTAATCTCATCAATCATACCCTCCGCCCACTGGTAATCACGCTGTAAAATGAATTGAGAAATCAAAATTAATAACAGGTCTATTTTACAAATCAAGTCACAATAAATGAGCTAGGAACTTACCGAGAAGGTGTCAAACCACCTATCTTGCACAACCTTCCCAGCATCTGTCCAAGATATATATGGACCATCCCACTGGGCCTTCAAAACCTTAGTAATCGCTTTGGTAGTGCGACTACTATCAACAAAGCTGTAATGACAACAATTATGTTAGGAGTAATGACAACAATTATGTTAGGAGTAAAACAACACACAATCTAGGGAGACACCCAAAATTTCGGCAGAGTCTCCCCTGTAAATGTAACATTTCCAAGTTTACATAGTTACCCTGTTACAAACAGAAGAGTGCCCAGTACAATTCAATCTATACAAGTACTAATTAAAGTAACATCCAATAAACCAACAAGTCTTTCTACTAAAGTTTAATATAAAGTGTCATACAAATAACATAAAAGTATTTGAGGTTTAGTCACTTACTCGTCTCCGGCCGGCACGGGTACCAACATGGGCAGAGGGGATGCCGGAGGTGGGGTCGCCTGATGGCCATGGTCCTCCAAGCCACCAACTCCAGGAGTCTGCTCTGGGGTGGTCAGCTGTGGGGGTGATGGGGTGGTCTGCTGTGGTGGTGGTGATGGAGTGGTCTGCTGTAGTGGTGATGGAGTGGTCTGCTGTAGTGGTGATGGAGTGGTCCGCTGTGGTGGTGATGGAGTGGTCTCCTGCCCTGGGGTAGGAGTCCCCAGACGGGAAGCCGGGGTCCTGGACCCACCACCCCTACTGAAGGGCAGTCGACGTCCCGTCATCTGTGGATAAAATAATGAACAAAAAAGGTTAGTCTCAGGATATATATAAACCTATGTATATATGTTTAACAACTACATACTCTGTGTCTGTTTCAGTTTCAAATTCCCCCTCAGTTTCAGTGTCACTGTGGTAATCTGTTTGAACAAGTTCATCAGTATCCAAATCAGCCCTAGACCGTTTTGATCGAGAGACAAGGTCTTTGTCAATGTGTTCACCCCCCGTAGTGGCGAGTGTCTCATCCATTATGACTGGATCAATGTTGAACAACAAAGAGGCATCGTTGAGCTCGTGTGGTGCAAGCTGATAAGCGTCATCAACCTCCTCGGAGACATTGTCAGTGATCTGACTTCGGGCCTTGGCCTTGATTACTGCATACCAGTCCCGATGTCCTCCCGGGAAGTCGGTGTAATAAACCTGCTCAGCTTGTTGGGCAAAAATGAAGGGATCAAACCCTTTATATCTACCATTCTTCTTGACCTCAACTAAGCCGTAGTTGTTGTCAACCTTTGTTCCAACACCGATTGTGTTGTCGAACCAATCACATTTGAATAGAACAATATCTCTTCTTAGTCGTCCAGAGAATGAAACTTCAACAATCTCCGTCAGCACTCCATAAAAGTCTTCTTCCAACTGACCGGCGGTGCCTTTAACACAAACCCCGTAGTTATGGGTGCGCATCCCTTCACTCCATTGAAGAATATTAAACTTGTAGCCATTTACGTAGTAAATAGGCCATTTTTTAACAGTCTTCACCGGCCCCCAAGAAAGGGCTTGGAGTAAAGAATCTTCAATATGGTTGTTAGGGTCTTGTATCTATGTACAACATAAGAAGTAGGTCATTGTTACCATATTGACGGGAGTTAGAAGCAAATAGGCTTAAAAACACTTGGAATACGGGTCTTACATGTTGCGCGAACCAACCAACGAACTTGGATGACACCTCACTATGAATTTGGTCATCAGTTAAATCATTTTGCTCAAGTTTTAGCATATCTGTGTATAAGCTATTGAAAGAAACAAATAAGTTTAATATAAAAGCTACGTTAAGAATGTATAATATAACTTCTATGACTTACTCAATAAAGGGTTCCACTTCTGGGCAATTGAGAAGAATGTACAAGTGAGCCGCCTTTCGATCTTTCTCATCAATGTAACATTTTGTGAGCCTGCCCCCCGGGTGACCAGGATAGTTGAAAATCGACGTTTGTTCATCAAACCCTGTGCGGCTGGCTACCCCAAGATTGCGGGGAATTCTACTCATTCTAGTTTCTATCTCCGTTGGAAAATAGAAAGAAGCAAAGTTGTCATTTCTTCGACTAAGTATGCCTCACAAATTGAAGCTTCAACGCAGGCTTTGTTCGACACTTTATCTTTTAAAGAGCGTAAGAATCTTCAACATCATTAACAACATGGTGTTAAGTTAGAAAATGCTATTATAAGCACGATTTGCAAGTAAATTAAAGAGTTCACCAAGCATTCACCTTTCGAATGGATACATCCAACGATACTGCACTGGGCCACCAACCAAGGCCTCGTACGGTAGATGGATAGGCAAATGCTCCATGGAGTCAAAAAAACTTGGTGGGAAAATCTGCTCCAACTTACAAATCAATACCGGGATAGTTTCTTCCATCTTCACAAGTTTCTCCACAGTCAACGAAGTAGCCGTCAACTCCTTAAAGAAGTGACTCAACTCCACTAACGGTTTCCAAATAGGCTTCGGTAAGGCATGAAACGCGTACGGGAGTAGTTGTTGCATAAACACATGGCAATTATGACTTTTCATGCCAAACACCCTGCCCTCCTTCACGTCGACACATCTACTCAAGTTAGAAGCGAATCCGTCAGGCAGGGTCAACCCATTCATCCAAATGCACACAGCAATCTGTTGTGGTCTAGTTAAAGCATATTTTGCATGGGGTTTAAACATTCTTCCACGTCCCGCATCCCTCAACTCCAACTCCTTCCTAGAACACCAAATCGGAAGGTCTAGACGACTCTTCTCGTTGTCCTTTGTTCTCCCTTTGATGTCCATAACAGTGTCAAAAATATTCATGAAAACATTACGTTCAGTGTGCATGACATCAATGTTGTGTCTTAACAACAAGTCTTTCCAATATGGCAAATCCCACAAGACACTCTGCTTCACCCAGTGGTGTTCCTTACCGTAACCCGCAAACTCCTTAACACTCTTGTCCCAGATGTAAGGATACTCTTCGACCCTCTGCCAAACCCGTGCACCAGATAACCTACAGGGTGGAGGTTCATTAACAACCTTGTTCTTCTTAAAAGCGGTTTTGTTCCTCCTAAACGGGTGATCCAACGGTAGAAACTTTCTATGACAGTCAAAGAAACTTGTCTTGCCACTAACAGGGAGTGATTCCCCCCCGGTATGTTCCATGCATACAGGGCAAGCAAGCTTCCCAGACGTGGACCATCCAGAAAGCATACCATAGGCCGGGAAGTCGTTAATAGTCCACATCAAAACAGCACGCATCATAAAGTTGTTCTTCAAAGACACATCGTATGTCATTACCCCGACATCCCATAACTGTGATAACTCTTCAACCAACGGTTGCAAAAACACGTCTATGTTCGCCTTTGGATTTTTGGGTCCTGGAACCAGTATAGATAGAAACATGACCTCCCTCTTCATACACATATCAGGCGGCAGATTGTATGGGGTCAGGATGACTGGCCAACAAGAGTAAGCCCTTCCGTATTGACCGAAAGGGTTAAACCCATCAGTACATAATCCAAGTCTTACATTTCGCGACTCGCCAGAAAAGTCCGGATATAGCTCATCCAAACACTTCCATGCTTTCCCGTCGGAAGGATGGCAAAGAAACCCCTCTTGTGTTCGGTTCAGAGCATGCCAACGCATGTGTTTTGCCGTGGACAATGAGGCATACAGGCGTTGAAGACGCGGTGTTATAGGGAAGTACCACATTTTCTTCCTGGCCGTCCGGGTTACCTTCCCTCTTCTTTTAACGGTCTTGTAGCGTTCCTCATTACAATGCAGACATTTTGTGACACCCTCGTCTGTAAACTCATTTCTGAACAGCATACATCCACCAACACAACACTCTATCTTCACACAACCCAGCCCCAAGTTTGCCACTTGTTTCTTAGCACGGTACAGGTTTGCTGGCATTCTGTGATTACTAGGCATGGTGGAACCCATCAGACTGACCATCCTATCAAAACAACCTCCAGAAAGATTATAATCTGCCTTTATGCTTAAAGCAGCTAGGGAGGCGGATAACTCAGTGTGACTGTTGCACCCGTCCCACAATGGAGTCTGAGCCGCCGCCAACAAATCATAAAATCTCTTCACCTCCGGATTAGGATCCTCCTCTACATTGTCAGAGTCCCCATGACCTGCTTGGTCATTATGTTCCAGCATACGCCCGGTGGAGGGTCCAACATGATCCATCACCATTTGTTCTATGTTGTTGTACGTATCCCTGTTTCCTCCAACCTCGTAGTAAGACTGTTGCACGGTTACGTCTGACGGTCTACGCGGTAACTGCTCACCATGGTTGTACCAGCAGTGGTATGTTTCCATGAACCCTTTCTCAGTTAGGTGGCACATGACATCATCCGCGTATTCAAAACTCATGCAATTGCACCTTGAGCACGGGCAATGAATCTTCTGAGTCACTTCAAATCCAGGCGTGTTTGCCGTAGCGAACGGAATGAACTCCAATAGCCCCATCATAAAGTCCTCAGTCACTCGCCGATTGCCATCTAGTCGGTTGTACATCCATCGTCGATTTGCCGGTACCTCCATTTACAATATCTAACAAGCACGATTTCTGTTACTTTAAATTATTGTAATTTTATTTCACTAACGGTTGTGAATCACTCTCTATCTCTTTGATGTTGCAAATAGGTGTGGCCCTATCCCATTCGGGATGAATATGCAACCATCTGTAACCGATCGATGTTGTATGTGGTCTATCTTGTGTCGTTGATGTTCATATGAAATTTCGGCAGCATTTCGCATTAGTCCCCGAGTACACAGAGATACGTACGGTATGAAACACCACACGCAGACATGCACCCTGGGGACAATACGAAACACCATAACCGAAATACCATATGAACATTCAACGTCTTAAGATAGACTATATACAACATTGATGGTTACGCCCTACTGGTTACAAATTCATACCAAACTGTCCAACTGGGACAATTCAAGATCCAACACAACACGGTACATTTGCCGGTTGTTTTGAAACTTGAACGGGAATCTAATGGGTACACACACGACTAAACTCTACATTATTAAACCAAACGCTTCATTTTTTAAGTTTCCTAAGAAAGGGAGCCTGTCAAAATTTTGGCAAAGTCTCCCCTGTAAACTGGACATTTCCCAAATTTATGAACGACCTGTTACATACAGAAAACTTTCCAGAAATGATAAATATACATACCATACGTATTGTATATGATATTTAGAGTTATGAACACAATCGAGAGACAAGGTTATCAGTACATAAAACCAAAGCCTAATGAGCTCTGCTCTCCACTAACAAACAACATTACACATGCATAAAGAATCATGTTATCAGCACACAAAACCAACGCCTAATGAGCTCTGCTCTCCACTAACACACAACATTACACATGCATAAACAATCATGTTATCAGCACACAAAACCAATGCCTAATGAGCTATGCTCTCCACTAACAAACAACATTACACATGCATAAAACTCATTATAAACACATCAAAACCAGTTCCTAATCTCTCTACTAACAAACAACAATTGACATGCATACATATATCGAGAAAGTCAGCGTTAGGGGATTACCTAGCGAAAAAAGTTGGTGATGAATACGGAGCTGAAGAGAGACGATCAGAGACCACGCGTGATCTGTGTTACTCTGTATGACAAACCAAGAAGTCGTTAGAAAGTTACAAGTAGCAAGGAAACTAAACAAAGAGAGACACGCAAAACAAATAATAGATTACACAGCCACGACTTCTTAGTGATCTAGACACTTGGGATCCACGTGAGAATGAGTCCATGAGAGACGCAACACAAACTACAATGGTTCAAGTATTCCAAGACACTAAGGCAGCATTAAATTTAAAACCAAATACGTAACAAATAAGAAACATAAGCTATGAAATGAACTAGGAAACTATAAATCATATTCATCTTCTTCATCAACAGCAATCTCCTAGTTCCAACTCTTCTTCCCCATCATCTACAGTTGCCATTAATGGAGTGGGGAGGTGCTGTTGGAGCCTGCAGGTGGCTGTTGGAGGTGGTCGGACCTTCACCAGCAGCAGCTGTTGGAGACTGCAGCTGTTGGAAATAAAAGGAAATGGAGAAAGAAAAGGGAAGGGGGAGCTCGCCGGAGACAGAACACCAGTTCTGTGGTACTCGTCAGAGACGAAAAACAGTTCTGTGGATCATTGGTGGAGTTCATTGTTAACAATACAGAAGCCCTCCAAGCTGAGGTACAATTTGTTGTTGTTATTACCTTATCTCATCACTTCATGCTTTTTTATTTGAGTCTGTTGCTATAAGGAATCAAATTAGTTTGGAAATTATGCTTGATTGTTTAGAAATCAAATTAGGGTGAAAAGACATTAATAATATTTTTTAATAGAAATTTTTCATTTTTAATTCTTTAACTAGTGTCCTCAGGACACTTATTAGTATTTTCCTTTTTCTTCCATGTTTTGTTTTTGTTTTGTTTTGTATTGGGTTGTCAAATTATGTTAGTTGTCCTTGTACTGTGTTTGTCTTTTCACATTAATCAACTGAAAGTGATTGTACATCTGACTAGGAGCCCTTGTCATGTCCCTTACTTTCAATAAATTTTGCAGATTCGTATTGTTTTAGATTGTAGGTCTAATAATGTTTGTTAAAATGAAGTTATTAAATATGCTTGGTGATGATCTAACAATAGAGGTTTTTTTGGTTTGACATGTCTTAATTGGTTTACATAGGAGTGATCTTTATAGGTTAAAGGTTTATGTTGGATACAACTTAGAATACTAACATTCTCCAACAAAGCACTCATAGTAGAATGTTAACTTTGGGGTTAATTAATTATTTATTAATTTTGGGATCTTAAGTTCTCATTTTTTGTGTTTTTCTTCATCCTTAAAAGAAAAATGGGGATGGAGGGATAAGTTGATTTTCTTAGTCATTCATAACTCCATAATAAAAATGGGGATGGAGGGGTAAGTGAAATCTGCCTAAGTTTAATATCTAACCGGAACCCCAACACAATATAACTGCAATTTGTTTCCACTTTTATTCTTAGAATATTACTATTTCATTCATATATGTTAAAATAAATTCACTTTTAAAATGATTAAATTGTCACATTCAACATGTACATGCATATGTTCGAAATTTCACAAGGTTTAAAATTCATTCAAATCTCACCCCAATTCTATTCCAAGACGAATAAAATATAAAGAGAAATAGATTATAAGTTAACCACGCTGAATTTCCATTCAGGGTCAAGAAGTATTAACATATTTAAACACTTTCTTTGCAGAAGTATTAACATGAATAAAGAAGAAAAACAATGATTCTGAGGCATCCTATTTCCACATCAGATTTCTAACATGTAGAGGAGGGAGAAAACAATTTTTTCTCTTAGAAAAATCATTTTAAGTGATTTATATAAATAGAACTATGAAAATGTATCACGATTTAGGCATTCTCCAAGGTTCACCATGATACATTAATAACGCAACACGAGGGAATCAAAATTTGACAGAATCCAAATCTGCCATGTTAAAGAACTTCTTGTTCAGTGTCAAGTCTCCATGAGAATTCAATCTACAGCCAGCAAAAGGACCAAACAAGCACGGAACCACAGCACAGCAGGATTTCATTCTTCTGAACCAAACGATTAGTATCAATTTTACAGTTATGCACAGTTTTACTGCATCAAATTCTTGGTGAAGGTGAAATTCAGGGATTCTCCTCAACACTATGAGCCTTTGATTCGTGCTAAGGTCTATATATATATGTACATTGCTGAGTATTGGTTCATTTTAGTTTCATTATCAATATGTATTTAAAAAACTGTTTTAAAAAACAATATCTCTGTTTTAAATTTTTAAAACCCAAAAACCAAAACCCAAAATTGCTTTATAGAATACTCAGTGTAACAACAATCAAATGAATAGCAAACATTGAATCAACTTAAGCAAGATTAGAACCACAATCACATTTCCATAAACAAACTTCAACAATCAACATAATACCATTAGAATCAACCAGCCAATGCATTACAAACATCACAATGGACCGGCCAAAAATTAAAGTACAGCAACAGAGATGGAAAGCTGAGAGAGAGCAAAGCTGAGAGAGAGCAAACCTACGAGAGAGATGGAAAGCCGAGGGAGGGGGAACCTGAGAGAGAGACGGAAAGCTGAGGGAGAGCAAACCAGCGAGAGAGATGGAAAGTGAACGACTTCAATGGCTTCGACGGAGAAGACACAACTGAGAACGCAATCAAGGGAGAGGGAGAGGGAAAGTGAAATGGGGTTTAGGGATTCTGAAAATGATGTAGAAATAAGATGGAAAGGGGAAGTGGTGGTATCGGAGACGACGGAGAGGGAGACGGTGGAGCAGCCGACGGAGGTGAGACGGTGGCTCGTGAGACAGAGACGACGGAGTAGACGCTGGCTTCGTGAGACGGCCTGACGGAGGGGGTGGAGGTGAAGGTTCGGAAGTTAGAGAAGAGGGAAAAGGGTTTAGGGTAGGGATTGGGGGATAGCAGAAGTGATTGACAGGGGAGGTCTGCATCGAGTAAGTTGTTATACTTAGCGACGGACAGAATCCGTCGCTATCAAGGTCACTGAATTACCACCACTAGCGACGGTTGACGACACGTGTCGCTAACATACCACCACTAGCGACGACTATATCCGTCGCTAAATTCCCTCCAAATTTTAAAACCCTTCAGGAACCTTAGTCACAGACACGTTCCGTCGCTGAGGTATACAAAAATAGCGACGGTAGTCGCCACCGTCACTACCTTGCAAATAGCGACGGCATATCCGCGTCGCTGATTTATCAGCAGACATAGCGACGGCCATGCCACCGTCGCTATAACTAGGTGCCATATAAAACTTGGAGGGAAACCAAAAAAATGGAGGGAAATAACTTTAGCGACCGTGTCAGGGACGGTGTATGAGTTAGCGACGGTATTAGTGACGGTTATTTGCCAAATTCAGCGACGGCGTAGGGTTGGTCGCTAAAATGGTCACTATTTTCGTATTCGAAGTCCCTTTTCTTCTAGCCGTCGCTAATGCGGTCACTGTTTAGCGACGGTGTTAGGCGGTCGCTATTGTTGTGTAGCTATTTGTCATTTTTCTAGTAGTGATGGTTGCTGTATTTCAATATTTTGCTGATATTCTAAAGAGGCAGAATCAGCCTCCACCAATAGATAATAATAGTCTGGACTACTTCTTAAAGCGTAAACCCACTAAATTTCATGGGGGCTTTCATTCTGATCAAGCTTATGCATGGATTCAGAACATGGAAAGGATCTTTGATAGTTTGCAGTGCACTGAGGCACAAAAAGTTGAATATGTCATGTTTATGCTTCGAAAAGAAGCTGAGAATTGGTGGAAAATCACTGAGGCCAGAATGATAGCTGCTGGGATTGAATTAATTTGGGAGAACTTCAAGGTGTGTTTTCTTGAAAAATACTTCCCTAACACCGTGAGGAGCAAAAGGAGTTGGAATTCATGGAATTCAGGCAGGATAACATGAGTGTTGAAGAGTATGCAACTAAGTTTGAAGAACTCTGTTTATTTTATCCTCCTTTTCAGCAGCCTAGGACTGAGGGCTCTAAATGTATTAAATTTGAAAGTGGCTTAAGATCTGAAGTCAAGAAGGCATTCAGGCATCAAGAGATCAGAAGTTTCCCCATTCTTGTGAATAAATACAGGATCTATGAAGAAGATGATAAGGCTTCTATTGGATCAAGCAGTAAACCAGATGTTTCTTCAAAGTTACAGCCTACTAATTTCAAAAAGCTAGGAAAGTTTAGCAGAGGCGGATCATCCTTTAGATTTAGAGGTCGAGGTATACGTGGTGGTTATTTTGTTGGTCATCTGAGGGACGACAAATGCTTTAAATGTGGTGGTGACCACTTTGCTCGGGACTGTGATAAGGAAAATGATGTTTGTTATCAATGTAATGAAAAAGGGCATATCTGCCCTAACTGTCCTCATATTCAGCAAGCAAATGCTAATATTAACCGTGGAGGCTTCCGAGGACAAGGCCGTGGAAATGGTAACCGTGGTGGCCGAGGCGACGACGGTCGTGGTAATGCGATGGTTCCTAGAAATGATCATGGTGGAAATTCTAACCCACCAGCTGCAGGCAGAGTTTATGCTACCCATGCTGAGGATGCTGCTCAGGCCAATGATCTGGTGCAAAGTAAGTGTTTACTTATGATTCTATACTTAATGTTGTATTTGATTCTGGAGTGACTCATTCTTTTATTGCTGATAATTATGTGAGGCGTCTAAGATTGCCTGTTATTGCTATGAATCGGGCTTTAAATGTATCTAACTCGACTGGTATTAGACTATGAACTTCTATGATGTGTAAAAATATATCCTTCACTTTGGGTGATATGAGTTTTGTGATTGACTTGATATGTCTACCCTTGAAGGGTCTTGATATAATACTTGGTATGGATTGGCTATCCACCAATAAAGTCCTGCTTGATTGTCAGAATTGACGGGTGATCTTTCCAAATCGGAATGTTAAAGACTACATAGTCCAAGGTATATCCCAGTTGCTTATGATATTCTGTTTGACTGATGGAAGGAGTAAGTCTAGAGTACATGAGATCCCCATTCTATGCGACTTTTCTGAGGTATTTCCGGAGGATGTACCTGGTGTTCCTCCTAAAAGGGAGATTGAATTCTCTGTTGATCTTGTTCCTGGAGCTGAACCAATCTCTAGTGCTCCTTATAGAATGTCCTCTGTTGAGTTGGCAGAATTAAAGAAGCAGGTTGATAAGCTACTAGAGAAATAATTTATCCGACCTAGTATATCACTGTGGGGTGCTCCAATGTTACTTGTTAAAAAGAAAGATGGCAGTATATGGTTATGTGTTGATTACCACCAGTTGAATAAACTTACGATAAAGAATAAGTATCCATTATCGAGGATTGATGATTTGATTGATCAGTTATGGGGTGCTTCAGTCTTTTTGAAGATTGATTTGTGATCTGGATACCATCATATTCAAGTTAAGGCTTCAGATATTCCCAAAACGGCGTTCAGCACCCGATATGGCCACTATGAATATGTGGTGATGCCGTTTGGTGTAACTAATGCCCCTGTTGTATTCATGAATTATATGAACAATATCTTTCATCCATACTTAGATCAATTTGTGGTTGTCTTTATCGACGATATCTTGATCTATTCTAAGTTTTACAAGGAGCATGAAGAACATCTTCGTTTGGTACTCCAGGTGTTAAAAGAAAGCAGTTGTTTGCTAAATTGTCCAAGTGTAACTTCTGGATGGATAAGATTCAGTTTCTGGGTCATGTTATCTCTAGTGAAGGTGTTTTTGTTGATCCTTCCAAAGTGGAAGCTGTTATGGCTTGGGAGAGACCTAAGTCAGTTACTGACGTCAGGAGTTTCATGGGTTTAGCTGGTTATTATCGGAGATTCATTGAAGGATTCTCTAAAATTACATTGCCATTGACCAAGCTAACTCGAAAGAATGTTCCTTTTCTATGGTCTCCTAAATGTGAAAAGAGTTTTTAGGAATTAAAGGCTAGATTGACATCTACTTCTGTATTGGCATTGCCTAATTTGCAGGAAAGTTTTGTGGTCTACTATGATGTATCCAGGCTAGGCCTAGGGTGTGTATTGATGCAGAATGGTAAGGTAATTGCTTATGCCTCACGACATCTGCGACCGCATGAACAGAACTATCCTATGCATGATCTGGAGCTTGCAACTGTGGTTTTTGCACTAAATATTTGGAGACATTACCTTTATGGTTCTAAATTTGAAGTGTATAGTGATCATAAAAGTCTAAAATATCTGTTTGATCAGAAAGAGCTGAATATGAGACAGAGAAGATGGATGAAGTTTCTGAAAGATTATGACTTTGATTTGAGATACCATCCAGGAAAGACGGATGTTGTAGCTGATGCCTTAAGGCAAAAATGCATTTATATGGCTGTTATGATGGTTAAGGAGATGGAGTTACTTGAGTAATTCAGATATATGAATTTGTATGTGGATGTTTCTTTGACAGAAAAGGTGATTCTTGGTACTTTGAAAATAACCAGTGAATTCTTGAAACTTGTATATACATAGCAGATGTCTGATACTTATGTAGCTGAGATGAAAGAGACTCAGGCAAGTGGTAAGGATTTTTTCTTAACAGAGGGTCAGATGGTATTTGGCGAGTGAACGGCCGAGTTTATGTGTCTAATTCTGGTGATTTAGGAAAGATGATACTTAATGAAGCTCATAAAAGTATGCTGAGTATCCACCCAGGTACTACAAAGATGTACCATGACCTGAAGATGTATTTCTGGTGGCCTGGATTGAAAAGAGATGTGGTTGATTATGTAGCTCATTGTATTATTTGCAAAAAAGCAAAGGTTGAACATCAGAAATCATCTAGTGGTTTACAGACTCTTGAGGTTCCTGTATGGAAATGGGATGCTATTGCCATGGATTTCATGATGGGATTACCAAGGACTTGCAGTGGTCATGACACTATTTGGGTTATTGTGGATATAGATTAACAAAGTCTGTACTTTTTTTGCTTATCAATATGAGATATCCCTTGCAGAGACTAGCACAGTTATATATTAGTGAGATCGTTCGATTGTATGGTGTTCCATCTTCTATTATGTCAGATAGAGATCTGAGGTTTACTTCCTAATTTTGGGGAAGCTTAAATCAAGAGTTAGGCTCGAAGCTCCGATTGAGTTCGGCCTATCATCCCCAGAGTTTAGAGGACTTGTTGAGGTCTTGTGTGCTAGAGCATGGTGGCGGCTGGGAGCAGTATCTCCCATTGATTGAATTTACTTATAATAATAGCTACCATAACAGCATCGGTATGGCTCCATATAAGGTGTTATATGGCAGGAAGTACCGAACCCCTCTCTATTGGTTGGAGACCGGTGAAAGTTTGATGTTGGGCCCTGAAATTGTGCAGCAAACTTCTGAGTAAATACAGATGATCAGAGAGAAAATGAAAGCATTTATCATGATAAGCGGATGAAACCACTTGAGTTTCAGGTTGGTGATAGAGCGTTTTTGAAAGTTTCTCCTAATAAGGGTATTGGTCGAGCGTTGAAAAATCAAAAGTTGAGCCCGGGGTATATTGGACCCTATGAAGTGTTGAAAAGGGTTGGCCCTGTGGCCTATCAGATAACATTGCCTCATCATTTGTCAAATTTACTTAGTGTGTTTTACGTTTCTCAGTTGAGGAAGTACTTGTCAGATCCCACACATGAGATGCCAGATGATGATGTTGAGATCAGAGAAAACCTGACTACTATAGTTGAGCCCACTAGTATAGTGGATAGATCTATGAAATGCTTGAGAAGTAAGAATGTACAGTTAGTTAAAGTGGCCTGGCAACAGAATCAAAGCATTATGTATACTTGGGAGCGTGAGGATGCTATGAGGCAACAATATCCTAAGTTATTTCATTGAGGTATGAATATTTTTGAATTTCAAGGACGAAATTAGGAGAATTGTAACATCCTAATTAAGAATTAATTGGAAAATAATTAAATGATCAGTTAATTAGAAAATGGATTAATCAATTAAAAAGGGAAAGAAATTGAATTGGGCCATTTGTCTTTCAATCTCACGCTGGCCCATGGGTAATTGGGAAGCAAAAGTTGATTTCTCCTTTCATTCTCCCACTCACGCTGATGCTAGAAGGGAAAAATTGATTTGGTCAAATTAATTTCATTCATTCATTTCACGTGGGCCCACGAGGTTAGAAATGAGAATTAGAAAATGCATTATTAATTGCCTTGCCAATTCACTCTATTCTCACGTGATTCACTGGAGCAAAGAAAGTAAAATTGGAATTTGAAACATACACACTCTCTCTTCGTGAAAGCACATGTAGTGAATGGAATTTATCAACTTCTTCTTCTCTTTTCCGTAGAAACCATTCCCACGTACACTATTCTTCTTCTCCATTTAATTCCCTCAATTGAAGCAAGATTCAAGTTCTCTCTTCTTCCTTCTTGGTGTGGCAGCCACGTGTGCTATTAGAAAGCTTTAATTTCTCAAAAATTGGAAGGTTGTTTGAAGCTTGATTGGTTGTAGGTATCACTCGAAACTGTTAGGGTTTTAAGTTTTCATCATTTTCGGTAAGAGATTTGATACCCATTTGTTGGTTTAAGCTCTGTTTAATTAATTTGGATATTAATCAGATTAATTTTTAATTTATAAAAATATTCTAGAGTTGTTCGGAGGCGTTCAAGTGTCGGATAACTTGGGGTTATTGTTGGAGCCGAGTTTCAGAGATCGACGACTTGATTCGGTAAGTCGTTAGTTAATATAATAATTATTGGTGGCTTGTTTTGACTCCGTCATATAGGATTTAAGTGTTAATTAAATTAATAATAATTTAGGAAATATTTGGGAGCATATTCGGAGCCTTGGTGTTGATTAGAAGCAAGAATCGGAGGCTAACCACATTATCAGTAAGTTAATACTTATCAAAATAATTGGGAAAAAGCATGTTAACTCGAGTTATGAATTTTAGTAACGATTGTGATATTAAAATATATTATTATTAATTTTACGAATTATTGGAGCTTGTGAATAGCGATTGATTAACATTTGGATAGCTCAAGGAGTTTCTAGAATCGCTTATTCCAGGTAGGAGGAGCTTTTACATAATTGAATGCATAGTTATAGGCAGATTCGAGGTATGATAATGTATTGAATTGTGAATTATGTTTTTTATGGACTAGATGCTTATGTTGTGTGCCATTCATATGAATTTGATATATTGCATGCGATGCACTTGAATGAATTATTTATTGTCATCTATAGCATGAGATGTCTTGTAAGATGATATAATATGAAATGTGATTTCTATATGACGTGATTTCGAGGATTCCATAAAGACCTTGAGTGTGACTCAAGGCAAACCTCTTGAGCGAGGCTTGAGGTTAGCCCGTGACACTACCGTTGTCGCTGAGAGTGATTGTGTCACATGAGAGGACAATCAGTTTGGTACCAGTAAAATAGTCGGATCAGCTGAGAGCTGAGTATATGGCTGAGAGCCAGTGTTGCAACACAAAGTTTTATGATGAATATTGGATCCAAATTATTGAGAATTGATATATGCACCTATATATATGTTATTAAAAATAACTTGATGTCATAGCATAGTGATGTGAGTAGTCAATGTTGTTGAATGGTAGTTTATGTTTGTAGATTGTTTTACCTCATTGTATGATAGAGAATAAGATAAATGAATCGGAACTATAGCTGTCATTGTTATGTATAATGCTCACCCCTGTTTGTGAATATATTTATAATGGACTTAGGACATGACGGAGATTGGTGAGAGGTCACCAAGATCGAGCGCGTAGTACTGTATATATATTGTATATAATGTATATAGTAGTTTTGTTGTAGCCTTGGCCGGCTCCTGTACATACCTGTTTTGATGTGTGTACATATACGTATATATATAAATGCTTAGTCGAATAGGTAACTGACGGCTTCAGCTGGGAGCCTAGATCTATTTTGAGCATATGCTTGTTGTTGTGGTGGATGATGATGTTAGAGTGTGGAGACCCTGGATGGTCCCACTATATATATATATATATATATGTGATATTTGATATATCCAAGAAACTGTTGCATTGCATAAATGGACAGGTTATGTGATGAGTTGATTAGTGTGTATGATGATGAATTACACATTAGAAGGTTGATGTAGTGATGATAGTGTTATTGTGCGGTCCCAAAACCCTGCTTTGAATTAAAAGTAATTCGTAAAAAATTTATTTGGGTTTTAGAAACCTTGTTTTAAATATTAGGATGTTTTAACCTCCTCCTTCCCCTGTACCTCCCGTTGTTCTTCTCCCTCTCTCTCTTCCTCTTGTAGAAAATGTTGGTGCGTCTAGGCCGACTGTCTTGGGTTCTTTAGAGGTCTTCCCCTCTTTTTCTTGAAAGGGACCTGGTTCACAGTTGAAGCACCTGGTTTAGCTAGTTCACATGGTTCACTTTGTGTCATAGTCACGGTTGAAGTACCTTCTGTTGCATTGTTGGTTCTTGCAATGTCATTAACCACTTGGTCTATAGTGAGTTCCTGATCAGGTTCCTACAGACAAAAATAAAGAACATTTCCTTCATGAATTATACAGTGTAAACAAAGAACAATAAGTTTACTTACATTGCTTTGTCTTGGTGAATGTGTGCATCTAGACTTGTTGTCGCCAGTTTCCCCATAGTTTTTGTATTGATACTTTATAGGACATCTCCTTAGTTTGTGAGGGTTGTCCTCCTCAATAGGATCCCTTCTCCTGAGTTTCTTTGGCCTTCTGGGTGCATATTTATAAACTGGTGATAGGATGTATGTTGTTCAGTGTTGGCCACACGTCTGGATCATTAATTACACTAACAATATTGGCATAACATTTCTCATATGTTTTCTTAGTGTAATAATCATGAACATAATGCATTAGTTGCTGTCCTCTTTGTAATATGCAACATATTGCATGTTTGCATGATATTCCTACAAGTTCCTACCATCCACATGCACAGATCCTTTTGTCAACATCAACCATAAACTTCTTATTAAACATTGAATGTATTACTCCAAATATCCCAACTCCAGCCATTGTGGGAACTAACTGACAGAAAACTCTTGTTCTCTATCCAACCTTTTCATGGGCTTTGGCATGATTTCTTCTTTGATTTTGATAACCTTGGTCCTGAGCTTCATAAATCTTACCATCATGTAACTCTTTATCCATTCTAACATGTTCAGAATAGGCTTCTCTCCTGCTGGTAGGATGACATTATTAAATGCTTCACATAGGTTGTTCATTACCAAATCACACTTGGGGTAGTATAAGAACTGGTGCCTACACCAAGCCTCTTTTGGTACAAGTATCAACCACTTATAAGCCCCTTCATTTATCTCCTTGATATGATTCATTTTTTCCTCCTGTAACACATTATCTATGATAAGACTATCTAGGCCAAACACTCAAAACATGTTGAAGGTATAATGGTGCACTGATTACATACCTATAGGTATGCGGCCTTACTTTCCCCAATCATTAACTCCTTCAAGATTGCACCACCACCAAACTTTTTTTTTCAGGTTACTGTGTAGGTGTCTGACACATGCATGACATGTAGAAGTCCTGGTGCAGGAATTACAATAGTGCAAACCATTAATTCGCATACCATATTAGGATCATAAGTAATTATAAAATGACATACATATCTTTTGTTGATTTGAAATGAACACATGGCGTCTATGCCCTGACCACCAATGTCCTTTAGCAATAAAATGAGAAACCATGTCCAAGTTTCCTTGTTTTCAACTTCTACAACACTTAAAACTAGTGAAAAATACTAATCATTGGCATCATTGCCTACATTCGTTAAGAGGATCCCACCATGTGTGGTCCTCAAATGACATCCATCAACCCTATGAATGGTCTACATCCACTTATGAAGCCTTTCTTACAAGCATCAAGACATATGTAGTAACTCCTAAGCCTGGCTGTAAACCATTATCTGGTGTAAATACTTGAAGCTTGCAGGTAGTGTCCCCATTACTGACTCTCCTCTACTCAACACTATAGTTCCAAAGAAGTTCATATTGTTTGGTGGCCTCTCCTTCTATCATCTCAATTGCCATTCTTCTGACATTGTATGTTGTCTAGCTAGTTATCCCTACTTAATGACTAAGCCTCAGTCTTTATCTCTTCCAACCTCATGTTCTACTTACTTTTCAGTTTTGGCAAAATCACTTTGGCAACCACCCAACATTAACATTTTTGTTCTAAAAACCTACTATAACTGTGCTTGTTCATGAATATCTTTAACCGAATAATGTTTTTCCTACCAACCCTACTTGTAAAGGCCAGCCATAGGGATCTAACTTGACTACAAAAAACTCTACATATGTCTGTCTTATTCTTAACACATTTCACCTGCTTCCCCAAATGCACACTATACTCCATTATAGCTTGTCTTAAACCATTGAACTAAACTCCATGCCCAACCTGAGTTCAAATCTCTTACCCAACCCATCTTTATTAAATGCTTGAAATAGAACATCACCATCATCCTTATACTCATCTGAGTCTATATAACTACTCATTCCATCTGTCTTATTATGCATGTCAATATCACCATATTACTCATCATCTACCTTACTGCACCAATCTGAGCCCAAATTAACACCTTCATAATGTTTTGGTGATCCATCCTTTCCATCAAGTCTGTCTTCTATACCATCATCTTCACTGCCCTAATTCTCATTGCCTAAATCTTAGACCTCAACATCTGTATTCTCACTTCCCTTGGTTCTCATTGTCCCTTGATTACATCCCCTCTTTACCCTCATTCCCATGTTTTACACCCTGAACCTTAATATCCCTTTCTGATTCCAGTCCTCTATCCCTCTCCCTCTCCCTCTTATTATCAACAGTAGCACCCTGAACCTCAAAACCTCTTTCTGATTCTAGCCCCTCTCTACCCTCATTCCCAGGTTTTCCACCCTGAACCTCAACATCCCTTTCTGATTCCATCCCCCCTCTCTCTCTCTCTCTCTCTCTCTCTCTCTCTCTCTCTCTCTTTATTCCTAACTTTTGCACCCTGAACTTGAGCATCTCTTTGAGTTTAGTTTATATCTCCCCCCATTCGCAGCATTAGCATCCTGAACTTCAAAAACAATTTCTGATTCTAGCCCATTTAAACCCTCAATGCTAGATTATGGTTCCAGTCCTTTTCTACCCTTATTTTTTTGTCTTAACCCAGTTGGGTTAGAACCTGTATGACCAAACAATTTTTCCTTAACACTTTTATAATTTTTTTTCTAGGGACAAGCTTCTTAGGTAACACAAATGGCCTCGCCTTAGGTCTAGATTTGGTCCTTCAAACTTTTTGAACTAGGATATCTTTTGTCTCCACATCAACTTTGTCAACCAAACTTGTCTCCTCTTTATCTGCTACTCCAACACCAGGTCACCCTTAAGAACTAAATGGTCAATATAAATATCAACCTCATATATGTTCTTTATAGTAAACCCTCTAATATCCAATACATGATTGTCCCATGTAATTCCAACAAACTCCCCACCAAGCTTTTTCCACCACATATTAAAGTTGTCCTTACTGTAAACCAACTCCCTAACCAGAGACTCACATTCAAAATAAGACCACCTATATCAATATCAATGTTATGAAAAACAATAATTTTATTCTCTCTGTACTCCATTGGTGGGCCATTATTAAATCTACCTTTGTGATGAATAACAACAAAAAAACCCATCCCTAAAAGGAAAAAATTCATTATTACACATAACACATACCATTTACACAACAATTAATACATTATTACACTACATGACAGATAGGGTACATAATCAATACAATAATATAAGCCTTTCATGGTTCTCACAAAAAAAAATTCTAACTTTGCACTAAAAGCATGAGGATGAAATCCTCTTAACGCACACGCAATGGAGAAGCTACCAGACATGCACACCTCCATTAACCACTAGATTACACTAAAAACAACGATTTCTTGTCTTTTTATTTGTGGTAACTTCACACGCGAGAGACAAATGGGTAAGATGTGAGGAAGAAAGCAAACCCTAAATTTTTAAAATTTTTTACTTTGGCCCTCATTTTTTCTTAACTTTTAATTAACCTTAATTAATCTTAATTTAATCCTACTCAGCATTGTGCAATATAACTCACATGCCATATGTGCACCCACCTCCGCACTTAATAGAATCTATTAACAAAAAAATTATTAAAATGACCTTAAAATGACATTAATTATTATAGAGAGTAACTCAAAAGAAAAAATTTATCAAGAACTAAATTTTTAATTTAGCCTTATTGTTATTAATATTAAATATATTGTCTTGAATGTTGTTTTATACTTGTTATGACTAGTTCTTCTTCTAATTTCTCACTTATATATATATATATATATATATATAAAATAACAAATAAAAGGAAAAAATGGAAAAGTGTATTGATTTGAGTCTGATACCAATCTAGATGATACCGACTTGAGATGATGCTCTTAGGTGTGGAACACCTCCTCTGAGCAGCTCACAACACCAGATCTGTGAAATTTTAGACAAAATAAAAAGAGTTAGATTTTTTTTTATATTTATGAAATTTGTTGTACAAAAATATAAAACTATTGTTGTTAGAAGTAAAAAAAATAAATTGTGTAAACAAAAATCTAAAATAGATGGTTATATTATATTCTTTTTTTAGAATGGGAAATTGTAAAGCTTGTTTATTAGCATTTAGCGTTATTGTTACACTATTATAATGTTGTGTATTAGTGTTGGCACTTTGTGTCAACCATTAACACCAACCGTATCAAGTACGCAAGTGAAGTGTGACGTTTGTGTTGGCCGCCACCCAAGCAAAATTACAAATTTGGAATTTGTATTTGTCAAGGACAACACAAACGCCACTATGTGAAACAAATAAAAGAGAAATTCAAAAAAATGGGAAAATGTGTCAAGAAACACGTCTATGTGTCACCATCACCATTACGTACCTTTATCTTCATAACAGTTTTGAGAGTCAACCTTATTTACTCCATCAGCAACAGAATCATCAGGTTGAATTGGTGAACGTTTCACCATTCTCAGTAATTGAATAAGCAGATGAATTTCCTTATAATCATCTGTCAATCGCATCAATTGTTATGACTCTGTTAATAATTTCACAGGTGATGCTTTAGATGTAAGATAGAGAAAATCTATTGGTTGTATCAACACATACTCTCTAGACTTAGTTGTTATTGTTTGTTACTGTAACATCCTCTTTTGTTGTGTTTTAACATTTTATGTTTTGTGTTTTTAAAATTTCAATTTTGTAGGAACCTAATTATATATTCCTATATCTTTACGCAACTCACCTTAACTACCATACACCTCAATCTACCCTAACCTCACACCACACTCAAAACTCACTCAATTTATTCTCACCACCGAATGTGCCTACCCTCACAACATCTTAATTCTCATTTCCCTCTTCTCCTCCTTCACCACACAAAAATCATGGCCTTTTTCTTTATTCTCATCATCACTATTTCAATCAAGCACACTTACTTTCTCTTCTTCCTTGCCCTCTCTCTCTCTCTCTCCCTCTCTCAAAATCATGGCTTTTTCTTCTCCTATTCTCACCATCACCGTGCCTACCCTCACAATATCTTAATTCCCATTTCCCTCTTCTCCCCATTCACCACACAAAAATCATGGCCTTTTTCTTCATTCTCATCATCATTATTTCAATCAAGCACACTTACTTTCTCTTCTTCTTCTTCTTCTTCTTCTTCTTCTTCTTCTTCTTCTTCTTCTTCTTCTTCTTCTTCTTCTTCTTCTTCTTCTTCTTCTTCTTCTTCTTCTTCTTCTTCTTCTTCTTCTTCTTCTTCTTCTTCTTCTTCTTCTTCTTCTTCTTCTTCTTCTTCTTCTTCTTCTTCTTCTTCTTCTTCTTCTTCTTCTTCTTCTTCTTCTTCTTCTTCTTCTTCTTCTTCTTCTTCTTCTTCTTCTTCTTCTTCTTCTTCTTCTTCTTCTTCTTCTTCTTCTTCTTCTCCTCTCTCTCTCTCTCTCTCTCTCTCTCTCTTTCATTCTCATCATCATTATTTCAATCAAGCACACTTACTTTCTCTTCTTCCTTTCTCTTCTTCTTCTTCTTCTTCTTCTTCTTCTTCTTCTTCTTTCTCTCTCTCTCTCTCTCTCTCTCTCTCTCTCTCTTTTTCTCTTTCTCACTCTCTTTCTTTCTCTTTCTCTCTCAAAATCATGGCTTTCTCTTTTCTCATTCTCACCATCACCTTCATCTTCTCATGGCCAAGGAGAAGTCTTCATTCCTTTCATCTATTTCTCCATCATCTCAAGTTTGATTATCAGTTACTAAGTCTCTGATTCTTCATAATTAATTGTGCCTTTTATTGTAATCGATTACTTTGTTATAAATGACAGGAAAGCCTTTTTTCTTCAACCCTAGATTTACTTGTATGCATGAATTTCTTGAATTTATGTGTCTTGTGTTGTACAATTATGAAATGTATATCAGTTAGACTTATAAAGACTTAATATAGAAATCATCTTGACATCATAAGGGAATTGATATGGCCTTATAGTGTTAAAGGTGGTTGCATCAAGCGTCCTAGGATTGTAAGTAAGGCTTTGGGAGATAAAGGGTGCTTTTCAGTGTCAATGTTTCCATGGATTATGTTAGCTCACTTACTAGATGTTATGCCCAACACATAAAAGACTGAGAATGTGTTTTTAATCATGAAATTCATGTTATGTGAATTGCAATATGTATTGTAACTTGTTTGCTTGTACATATTGTAAGATGTGTGATGAATATCTGCTTTTAGGGAAAGAATGGAGGAAAAAATAAATGTTTTCCATCTATTAGGTGAAAATACCATGCTTAACTATTTTCTTAACCTAGGGTTATTGAGATATATGAATTGTATATCTCATGGTTATGTGATTAGTTAGAGCATTTAGTAAACCTTAAGGAGCTCCGGGAAATATCCTATTTTTGGTTCTTTTTGTATTAAAGTATGCCATTAAATTTTCTTTTGTAATCCGGAACAAAGTATAAATTATTTTTCATGTATATCGGCCTATAGTTTAAATTTTACAATGTATAAGTTAGTATAAATGAAAACTTCAAAGCAATACTTTTAATGTAAATTCTCGGGTTTCATGTATTTAACTTATGATGATTCTAAGGTGTTACACTTATGAACTATTAGATTCTCGAGTTCATATTGTGGGTTAATAATGGTCCCTCCATGTAATAAGTCATACCATTCATAATAAAATAAAAAAATCCTTATAGAATTTCTCATACTCCCAAGTCATTATATATATATATATATTTCAACCTTTCAACACCATTATAATAGTTTAACAGAAACGAAAAACCAAATATCAAACAATCCATAATAAAATATAACTCGGATGGCTAAAATCTCTTCTCTCCAAAACGTACATCTTATTTGATTTATTATTATTATTATTATTATTATTATTATTATTATTATTATTATTATTATATATGCTAGTTAATTGACATAACCATATAATATAACTTTAAAGGTTGAACAAACTCTAAACACGTGACGGCGGACGAACAGGTACAGGCGGAAAACGAACAGGTCGAGGTGCTTCAGGTAGTGGAGGTTGTCTCTCGTACGGGGACTTCTTATTGATTCCAGTGGGTGGTGCTTGCGCTTGTTGTGGAACTTCTCCAACTCCAGGCTCAGTTAGCATCGTGAAGGTGAACATTATAGTCACAACTAATAAGGATGATGATGAGCACCACCACCACATCATCTTCAATAACACAACGCTATAATATGGATACTTTTATACTGCACTACCTCCTCCTTTGTGTGTATATATATACACACACATACGCAACAGTTCATTACCATGATCGATCACTTTTCCTTATTTTGGGTCTGAATAAAGTATCAAGGTCAAGACACCTGTCAATTCGCCTTTATAAATAAATATGCATGCAATTCAACTGGTAGTTTCCTTTTCCTTTATCAAGGTGACGAATGTTATAATTTTAAATGTTGCATCACTTTCTGCAACATTTTCAAAGTATCATCATTCTTAAATTTAATATTCCTTCCTTTATCAAGGTTGAAATAGGCAAATGTTATAACTTTTCGTTTCTTATAATTAATGCTGCATCAATTTCTGTAAGATTTCTCTCCCCTTAATTACAACTCAAAGTGTATTCATTCTTGAATTTAATATTCATTCATTTTTTGGTAATATTTTTTTTAAGAAAAAATTCTCTATGCAGTTATATAAATAATTAATAATGTTCTAAAAAGTTGTTCTTAACACAATTTATATTCTCTTTATTTTTTTAAAGAATGTTTAAATAAAAGGCATTTTGAGAGATGTAAAAATATATTTTAGTGATTAAATTAAAAGAAAAATAAGGGTATTATTTTTAAAAAACATATATGTTTTTTTATTAGAAATTATATAAAGATTACTCATAAATCATGATGAGTCATGAGTTTGAATAATATTTTCAAATAAAATTTTTTTTCACTTTAATTAGTTTTCTTAACCCTTATCAAGTTGATTAGCATTTTCTTTTGATCAAAAGGTTCTTATTAAAATTTCCTTAATAAAAACTAAGCTCTTTGTTTCAAAAAATTATTAGGTCTAATTTTTTGTTAAAAGAAGCTAATTAAAGATAAGGCAGGCATAAAATTATACTACATAATACTCATTTTTAGGATGTGCAAAACCTCGACACTCATTTTGTTAATATATGTTTTGATAAATTTTGATTTGTGAGCCAAATGAGTTCAACTTAATATGAAAATCAAGTTCTTTAACTACTAAACTGAATTTGAACCAAGTGCACTTTTACTCATTTCATTCATAAATTAAATTGATGAATAAATAAATAAGTATAATTTCAAATAAACTTTTAGCATTTTAGTTATTAAATTTATAAAAGTCAATTGTTTTAAGTTTTAACTTTATAAAATTTCCATTTTAGTTTCAATTTGTGGAAAACAATTCAATTATTTTTTAATTTAATTTATTTTATAATAAAAAAAAAGTAAATAAAGTTGAACCAAGCACTTCTTAAATTTTAAACAAAATGAACTTGAGTTGAAAGTTTTGTTGATTAAAAACTCAACTCGAATTCATTTTTAGTGTTTTTGTTGTTTGTTAATGAATATAGCCTTGCAAATTTGTGTTTTAATACAGTATCACCTATCCACTTGTCTTTTTTGTGATCGAGCACCCCATATGTTCACTTCCCTCCACCTTCTAGCCCCTTCCACCAAGATGATTAGTGGGTTGGTATATGCCATACCATAACTTATTCTGTTCACGTAACATTCTCCACTTCCACTTGGATACTAATGCCAAGTTAAATGCCCCTACATGTCTCATTCCTAACCCCCTTCCACTCTTTCCTTCAAATGTGACATGCACCACTATTTTCCCTCAAGTGTATTTGGCTGTAATAATCAGCAACTCATTTGTAAATCAGTTCAATCTAATAAAGACAATTCTTTGTATGTTCTGTGGCACAATAGATTAGGTCATGCCAATTCCAAGTTTGTTTTATAAGTAATGAAAAATTATGGTGTTTCTATTGATGGTTATTGATCAATGTCGTAATCATTCAAATAAAAGAGCAAAAACAATAAAAGTAATATAAGCTAGGAACATACCTAGATGGTTATCTCAAGGACCTTAGCTTTAACTTTATAAAACTTTCATTTTAGTTTTAATTTGTGGAAAACAATTTAATTATTTTTTAATTTAATTTATTTTATAATAGAAAGAAAGTAAATAAAGTTGAACCAAACATTTCTTAAATTTTAAACAGAATTCACTTGAGTTGAAAATTTTGTTGATTAAAAACTCAAGTTAAATTTCTAGTGATTTTTTAGTGTTCGTTTGACATGCAGTTTGAGAAACGAGGTTATAAAAATAGAAAAAATTTTAAAATTAATATTAATTTTTCTCACTGTTCGAGACAATCATAACTCTGTTTAATCGTATAATTTTTTTCTTTTTACAAAACTTCTGTCAATGGACTTATTAGATAATTTCAACTTCACTTAGTTAATTTCCTATAGCATTGAGCTGCGTACTATTGAAAGTGAAAATTTCCACGCAGAAATATCTTAAAAAAACTCGGATTTTTAATGAAAATTCAAATATTTTTGAATTGTAGAAATGTAAGACCTAAGACCTATAAATTTTTTATTCACACTAAAGACTTTGAATCCGTCCAAATTGGAGCTCAACCATGCTCATGATTTAGATTTCACCTACTGCATCATCCAATTAATTTGTGCAAGCCTTCTCATTCAAACAGTAGTCCCCTTTCCCAATCAAAAGGTTCCCGTCTCCACGAGAGGTTCCAATGCGACACACCATTTTCCTAATCACCACACTGGTTTATTAGCATGTTTTTGTTGTTTGTTAATGAATATAGCCTTGCAAATTTGAGTTTTAACACAGTATCAGTTATAGCTATCAAAACGGGTTAACCCGGCCCACACGAGTAGACCCACCATGGGTTAAAATTTTTTACAACCCACCCGAATCGCTTTCTTGAGTTAGTTTTTTCAACCCGACCTAACCCACTAACCCACCGGGTTGGCTCGTGGGTTGGCCCACCTATTTTAAAAAATAGAAATGAAATAAAAAATAAGAAAAATGACAAAAAAATATTTTCCTCACATAATTGCATCTCTCTATCTCAGATTAATAACTTAATTTCTACATCATATGATGTAGCTTTCTCAGTCAACCAACCAACTATACCTACAGAAGCCGAATTCCATTGTGCATATCTTTTCTTATTCTTTGTCACTGCTAATTAATTAGTGGAGTCTCAATAATATACATATATGGTGAAGTGAAAACCATATTTTTAAAATCAGAATCACTATATATGCGAAATGCAAAACGTGATTTGATGTTTTTCCCAGACCACTATATATTTTTAGATCAGCCCCAAACCGTCAAATATTTTTTTGGAACCATTTTAAAAAAAAAAGCCATATACCAACACAGACAGTACACCGAACATAACATGGACCCCGACACGAACAGAGACATGGATATTTTGACATGATATAAGTAACGTTACAGTGTTTAATCAACTATTACACTTTAATAACTTATAAATCAACTTACATATTCCATATAAGTTATACTTAATTACACCAATAATTAATAATTTTATGTAGAATGTGACTTCTATCGATCAAATCATTGAATTTATACCTACATATCAAATAAAGTTTTTACTCACATATATTTCTATAAAATAAACAATCAAATTGATTTTGAAAAAGTAACTAGATTCCTCATAATAAGTCTTTGAAAAATTGATTTAATATTATATATATTGGTCACCATTCTAAAAAATATTTTTCTTAGTAGTTAAAACCTATTAAAGAAGAGTTATTTTAAAGAGAATTTTTTGTGGAGTATATACAAGAATTTTAAGTAGAAATTACTTATCTTGGTAAAAATTAAATAAGTAACAACTTAATGTAGAAAATGTTTATCTTGCTATTACTAACTAATTAAGTAGAAAAAAAGTAGAAATTTTATTTACCACAAGAATTTCAATTTTTTTAGTACATACAATAATTTAAAGTTGATAATCCCCCTCCCCCAATAAACCAAAGCTGCAACGAGTTGTATTACTACATACTCTCTAGACTTCCTTAGTTGTTATGGTTACTTACTGTATAACATCCTCTTTGTTATGTTTTATATTTTATGTTTTTAAAGTTTTAATTTTGTAGGGTAATTGTAAATTCCTACATCTTTGCGTATGTAACATTAATTATCATACTCCTCACTCTACCCTAACCTCACACCACACTTAAAACTCACTCTTCACTCTCACCATCAAATGTGCCTAACAACACAACTAAAAAAAATCACTGATAGCTACTGAAGATTAATGACCAAAAGCAACTGTCGCTAATCAGTGACCGCGATGGCGATGGTAGGGGAAAATGGACATTGTGTAAAGTAAATCAGCTACCACATCAGAGACCCCCATATACTTCGTCACTTTGTTTGTCAGTCAACCGTCGTAAACATCATTGCTAATCCTAAAGAAAGAAACGTTGTTGGTGATGTCATCACTACGTGTAACAAATCTAGCGACGGGCTCTAGAAGTCATAGCTATATTTACCTTCCCTCCAATATTCATATTATTCAAAACCTGAACATCGAGCTAGCATAGAAGCGCCCACAAAGACAACTTTGAGAGGAGTGAGCTTAGGTGGTATTTGAGAAAGCATATCTGGCTTCCCAGATATAGGTGCTTCCTTTTCTAGAGGTGTGTGGAATGACATTGACCTTAAGGGTTTATGTGCCAAAGACGTGACCCCCAAGATACAACATCCTTTATGTATAGTGGCAGGGCAAAAGGTAGATTTCAGAGTAAACCCAGAATGGAATATTTCTTAAAAAAGATAACTCATCAGATACAATTTTTATAACAAAAGAAATAAATATAAGAGAAAATATATTGGTCAATTAAATCTCGTTAATGATAAATATATTACAGAATAAAAAAGTTAAATAGGAATTAATTGGCACATTTAATTATGGTAACCGCTTCAGATATTATTTTCCATTTAAAATGTAAATCATAACCTCCTAAAATCAGATGCCCTAATAAATGGCTTTCCTAGATAAGTTTTTCAAATTCAAAATTTAAATTAATTAAAAAGAAATTAAACGAATGTTAAACTCAAAGGAAGATCCATTTCTTCCCTAGAATAAATATGTTAAAAAATATTATTAGGTAATTAGCTTAACATTTTACCACGTAAAACAATAACTTGACCTCCGTTTTTAGTTTAAATTACTCAAGTCTATATATTTAGATGAATTCTAAGTGACAACTCCTCTTTTGAGGATAAAATAAATTCACTTAAGAATTTATTCATAAAAAATTAGTCATCACTGTGTCATTAAAACATAATGGAACACATAATATTAAAATTTATTCATGATAATTCTATGAAGAATAAAATAAATTCATTTATAAATTTATTCTCGTTTAAATTAGATTTAATCAACATCATATTTATATCACTGTATCTTTAATATGGAGGAAATTCACTACACAAGAAATTTATTAAATCTAATAATCTTCTAATAATTTGGGCACATTAGTACTAGACAACAAAATCCTTTTTTTAAAGGGGGTCACCATATAAGGGATCTTATTTAAAAATCAATCTTTATGAGAATTTTCTCATTATATAATATTTTTGTAATATAATCACACTTTCTTAAAATTGAAACTTAATTTAAATTTGTGATTAAAATCACATTTATTTCACATTCCCTCAACATTTAAAACTCAAATATCTCACTATCATCTTGCATCACAACAACCATGTATATGCTACTAATTAAATAAAAAATAGATATCATGGCCTATTAGAGCTTAGCATCAAAATAATTTTTTAAGCACTAATAATATTATAGTCATGTCATATGTCACACATCATTAAGTTCAAATTCACACATAATCATAAATATAGATTCATTATCATTTAACACATATATTCTTACTTGTGCAATATATTACCACCACTTTAATGGTCACAATGGAAGAAATAGAGACAGAACTAATATAACATCACAACCATAAAACTAACCAATATACCACTCTTAGTATTTAATATATCAAAGCTCGAGAATTGAGTTTAATACGTTTTTTTAATTATTTCAAGACCACAAGCACATCTAAGGACACTAAAATCAAAATTGTATATAAACCATTTCTATATCGCAGTGTAGCTTTTAAATATAAGCATATTGAAAGGGGCCATTTAAACAAAAAAGAATACTATTTAAACATAATACAACATACCTTAGCAGTCACGATCACTTTTAAAAGCTTTGAAAGACACTGCAAATCATGGTAAAAGCACTAAGCATAAAAATTGGTCTTTGGGCATCAAAGACCTTAAGATTAATGGATGGGATAGGACATAGTGTCTGCGGGAAAGCTCCACACTCACCTTTTTGTTCATATTTGGTATGACATTTAGATTCGTTGCACTGGAAGTTTAGAGATGACAGACAAGTATACTAATATATAGAAAAGAAATTAAGATAAACCTTTAAGATTATTGGAAAATATATCACACTAGCCTTAAGAGTTTATATGTTGAAGGCATGACCCCCCAGGATACAGCAGCTCTTCTGTGTTATGAAACAAAACTCACAAAAGGTAGATTTTTAGAGTAAACTCACAATGAAATGTATCTCTTAAAAAAAGGCAAGTTAGATACAATTTTTATAACCATGGAAATAACTATAATGGAAAATAAATTGGTCAATTAAATCTCATTAATGATAAAGACGTTACATAATAAAAAATTAAATGAGAATTAGTTGACACATTTAATTATGGTAACCACATCAAATATTATTTTCCATTTAAAATGCAAATTATAACCCCCAAAATTAGATGCCCCAATAAATAACTTTTACGTGTAGGATTTCCAAATTTAAAATTTAAATTAATTAAAAAAATTAAATCACTATTTTTTTTTGAAATATAAGCAAAATTTTTAACACTTTCTTAATGATTGGTTTCCATGTTATTGCTCTTAACAAATCTACTCCTATTAGGATTCCCAAGTGGGTGAAAGGGATGTTTAAGTTCTTGTAATTCAGTATGTTTGTAGTTATCCTGATCTCTTTTTCACCGCACCTAATTCCTGCCCATTGCTTTTTGTGAAGTTTCTTCGCAATCCTGAAACCATTTTAAAGCACTTGAGAATGTTTTTCGTAGTGGTAATGTTTGATGGATCGATACATCTCACCGATGAACATGGTATATCATTTTCATAGTAGACATATGATATTTTTAACTAATCTCCCTGCCAATTTTGTATCCTGTGAATGTGGGTGTTGTAAGAGAAAGAAAGATGTCTGTGCATGCCTATGATGAATGATGGAAAGATACATATTTGGGTGTTTTGAAAGGGTAAGGCCCTATTGGACTTGCTTATATTAGTTGTTGGTATGAGTTTGGTGTCAAAGTGATGAAATGAAAATATGGTAGTTTTAGATGCCTTTAGCTATATAATTTGGCATTTTTGTTGTTTCCGCATAAAGTAATTGATTACCATAGATGTGGTAATGGATTACCAAATCTCTATTTGTTAAACAAAACTTGATCTAGTAGTAATTGATTACTCATCAAAACGTGATAATAGATAAATCAATTACCAAATCTCTGATTCCTACAAATCAATTATGCTTTTTATAGCAATTGATTACTCTATTGTAAATTAGAGGAAAATTTTTGTTTCAACCTTAGATTTACTTGTTTGTATGAGTTCCTTGAATTTATACGTCTTGTGTTGCACAGTTATGAAATGTACATCAGTTAGACCTATAAAGACTTAATAGAAAAAACATCTTGACATCATAAGGGAATTGATAATGGCCTTATAGCGTCCAAGGTGGTTGCACCAAGCGTCCTGGGATTGTAAGTAAAATGCTTTTCAGTGTTGACGCTTCCACGGACTATGGGAGCTCGCTTATTAGATGATATGGTCAACACGTAAAAGATTAATAGTGTGTTTTTAATAATGAAATTAATGTTATATGACTTCCAATATGTATTGTAACTTGTTTTCTTTTACATATTATAAGGTGTGTGATGAATGTCTACTTTTGGGAAAAGAATAGAGAAAAAGCAAATGTTTTCCATTTATTTGGGTGAAAATACCATGCTTAACTGTTTTCTTAACCTAGAGTTATTGAGATATATGAATTGTATATTTCATGGTTATAGTGTTTTCAAGTGATTGGTTCGAGCATTCGGTAAATCTTAAGGAGCTTTGAGAAATGTCTTGTTTTTTATTCTTTTTGCATTCAGGTAGTATGCTTGGCTTTTCTTTTATAATCTAGAACAAAGTATAAATTATTTTTTGTGTATATCTAGAACAAAGTATAATTTATCAACTTCTTCTTCTCTTTTCCGTAGAAACCATTCCCATGTACACTATTCTTCTTCTTCATTTAATTCCCTTAATTAAAGCAAGATTCAAGTTCTCTCTTCTTCTTTCTCGGTGTGGCAGCCATGTGTGCTCTTAGAAAGCTTTAATTTCTCAAAAATTGGAAGGTTGTTTGAAGCTTGATTGGTTGTAGGTATCACTCGAAACTGTTGGGGTTTTAAGTTTTCGTCATTTTCGGTAAGAGATTTGATACCCATTTGTTGGTTTAAGCTCCGTTTAATTAATTTGGATATTAATCAGATTAATTTTTAATTTAGAAAAATATTCTGGAGTCGTTCAGAGGCGTTCAAGTGTCGGATAACTTAGGGTTATTGTTGGAGCCGAGTTTCGAAGATCGACGACTTGATTCGGTAAGTCGTTAGTTAATATAATAATTATTGGTGGTTTGTTTTGACTCCGTCATATAGGATTTAAGTGTTAATTAAATTAATAATAATTTAGAAAATATTTGGGAGCATATTTGATAAGTGTTTTATAACACAATAAATTAGATCTAGTTTGCTTAGGATTTTAATCATTATACACTGTATTTCCTTTATTTATTGTGATTTTTACTTTCTTTCCACTATATTCTACTTGGGTATATTATTTTGTAGAAATTAAGGTAATAAAGGGTCAAAAACAAGAGAAAAAAGACCTCAAATGATAAAGAAAACAAGAAGAACAAGCCCAAAATGGAAAGAACTCTCTTTTTATGCTGAATTCCGACTCAGAATGATGAAATCCGAGTAGTATGACTCAGAAATGATCAAATCCGAGTGGAATGACTTAGAATAGAGCGTTGCCGAGTGGAATACTTCACTGTTAGAGGAGAATCCGAGTGGAAAGTTCCCTGTCAAAGACATTCCGAGTGCTAAATGGCTGACCCTGTTGGAGGTTCAATGGTGAAAAGGAATAAGTCTCGGTTGGAAGTGAAACCGAGTGAAAGCTCCCTGACTGCAGCCACTCTGAGTGAAAAAAGGAATAACTTTGAATAAATACTGCCCAAAGTGTAACACCCTCTGTTACACCTTAATAAATTCTAGAAAAATTCGTAATTTTTTTTAAAGATATGATTGTTAAAAAGAAACTATCGGAATAAATTATATACATTATTTCTGAAATACCTCACAAATATTATTAAAACTTTATAAAGTATTTGTACATTCATCCGAAGAAAATAAAAATTAAACATTATAAGAAAGAGAGGAAACTCCATGGCCCAGAAGCAGTTACTTATTAACATTATTTATTCATTGGACCACGGTATTCATACCGAGCTCTCTTTCTAGAACGTGCTATATTTACTGCCGATATTCTTCGATCCTTCCCTCTGAATCATCAATTTAAAACATGTGAAACAAAAACACGGAGAAAGGAGTGAGAAACATAATATAATATTCTCAATTAAGACATAAGCAACAAAAGGTTTTCACAAACCAATACATAATAATATCAATCACAATCACATACACAATCAATTATGAATGCATGAATGTTATGCAATATCTTCATCATAACTTACCTATATATGTGGGCCCTTAAATTTTAATTTGAACTGGGCCAACTAGGAGTTTACACTGTTCCATAAGTCCGGATAATAATAATATGAACAGCTCAACTGACATGGAAACACTTAGAGACTAGTCAGATTGAGAAAGTTTTTATTGTGAAAGTACCCGACACTAGGGAGCTACCCCAGGTCCCCTGAAGCACCCTTTCACACCCTCTCATCCCAAGGCTCGTAATTAAGCCTCCTCTAATGTATCCTCGGTTTCTATAATCCGTCCCCAGACAATATTATTTCATTTCACTTTAATGATTCATGATGCATGAACTACTCGCGTATTGAGTTGGTTAAGGCTTTTAAAAACTCAATTATTAAATCCCTTAAAGGTTTACAATATCATTTCAATAAACTGTACATTTTCTCAATTCTCTGAATTTCTGTCCCACAGAAATAAATTTGGTACAGTTTTTAAATCTCACTGAAATTGAGTTTTTAAGTCTTAAATACCTAAAAACTTTATCTTATAAAACTTTACATAATCTTTCTCAAATTAAATCTTAACAAAATCAAATTTAGGAATCTCAATTATTTCCAAATATATTTAGTTATTAAGTTGGAAAAAATAAAATAATTTTCTTTAAAAAAATTTTGTTTTATTGAAAGAGAATAATTATTAACCAAAAATACTTAAAATTACAAAATTTTCTTTAACTCAAGATTTAATTAAATAAATTCTCATAAAATGTTTTCTTTCTAAAATAAATACTAATTTTTCTTATTCTAAATATTGAAAATAAAGTTAATAAAAATAATTTCTAAGAAGGAATAAAAGATAATAAAATTTAAAGAGTAAGGTAAGAAATTCTTACTGAATTTTAGCTTTCCGTCATGCTCGCTATATGCTCAAACTCCACATTACAATATCATCAATCAAAATCAAGCAATATCAATCATAACTAAATATCATCAATCAATCAATCATAATCAAATCATAATCAAATCAATTAAATATCATTAATACATATCATAATACAAAGTTTAATGATTATTAATATAGTCAATTTGAGTCATTTTGGTCAATTCCTCGCATAGGTATATGTAAGTCCATATAATCCAGTCCTTGCATAGGTATAGTTCAGTCCATATGGGTCATAATGGTCCAAGTCCTTGCATAGGTATAGTCCAGTCCATATAGGTCATAATGATCCAAGTCTTTACATAGGTATGTTAGAGTTAGTTAAACCGGATATTAAATTTAAAATTTATTAAAATTGTTAAGTTAAAAAGTTAATATTTTAAAATAATAATATTATTAAATTTAAAAGGAGTAGGGGACTCCTCCCATTATTCTTATGTCTTTTCATATTATATTCTTATCTCACTCCCCCTTACCTTGAATTGTTACCCAAAATAGATTTGCTTTGCGCCTCCGATTTCTAGAAATATTAATACCAATCTTATTTCAGTATAAGCATAAGACGGAGATTAAGATTACTACTTAAAACAGAAATGATAAATTTTGAATAGTGAATAGTGAATAATAAATAGTGAAAAGTAAATCGTGAATAGTAACAGTAAATAGTAAAACGTGAATAGTAATAGTAAATAGTAAAACGTAAATAGTAATGGTAAATAGTAACAGTAAATAGTAATTTACTATTTGAATAGTAATTTACTATTGAAATAGTAATTTACTATTGAAATAGTATTTACTATGCAGAATAGTAACTTAAAATAATATTATTTCCAGTATAATAACAGATTTCTAAAAACGATATAAAAATAACCCAAAAAATATAAAAGAGAAGTATTCTTACCTTAGGATTTTGGCAGAACCTTCTCTCCAAAAACTTTTCTTCTCTCTCTCACTTCCACCACTATCTCACTAGCACTACTATATTAAGAAAACTTAATCTGAAATTGTGAATTCTAAAGAAGAAATCCTTCGGTATTTATAAGAAAAAAATTTACTATGCATTCCATTATTTTAATATAAAAGTACTATGCATTTTTGAATTTTTTATTTCAGGTTACTGTGCATCTTTTGAAAATTTCATACATGCACAGTGATTTGCATAGTAATTGTCGGTAAAATTATTAAGTCAAATAGTAACCCTTCACTCGGTATATTTTAAATATTCAAAATGAGTCCTTTTTGAAATTTAGCGATATTATATCAGTCCTCACTAATTTTATAATAAGTAATATAAAGCTGAAATTTTAAAAATCTAAAATTTTCTGTTAATAAAAATTTATTGATACGTTTCTAATTTTTTAACGATTGGAAAAAATCAAGATTTTTCTCAAACCGATAATTTTTTAGATAAGTCTACTTGAAACGGATTTTAGAAAATTTTCTTATAATTTAAATTCACTTTCTTATAAATATTTTTAATTTAAGTCACTTATATGAATTTAAAATTATTTAAAAAAATATTATTTTATTAAAAAAATTCCAAAATTCCAAAAAATTCAAAAAAATCATAAATAATATGTAGGTTAAAAAGTTTTAAAGAACCATAATTTAATTCCTTCAAAATTTTAATATAAAAATAAAAATAGGGGTGTTACACAAAGCTATTGTCCGAGTGAAAGAATGCTGACTGAAGCAGGTCTGATTGGGGAACAAGTGTTTTTTTGGGCAAAGCTGTCCCGAGTGAGTTGATTTCGAGCAGAAGAAGCCACTGAATGAATAAGTGTTGAATAAGAAGGTCTCCGAGTGGTTTCATTCGGAGAAGATGGCATTCTCATGCGGAACAGGTCCTTTCCGAGTAGTGTGCCTCTTCAAAGTAAAGCTATCCCGAGTGAGATTCCAAGGAAGACAACCGAGTGAGTTGGGGCAGAAAGCTGCATTTCCGAGCAAAGCAAGACTCGGACATGGAAGAACTTCTATCAGCCAAATTCCAGAGTCTTTCAAGTTCAAATTTATGAGTGAAAGATATATCCGAGTGAGTTGATTGATGACTGAAGGCAATTCCAAGTGAGAAGCCAGTTGGACTTCCAAATGAATGTGTCCGAGTGGAGTGAAGAAAGAGTCGACTGAATTACTCCCAAGCAAATCCGAACAAGTTTCTCCGAGTGATTAAATTCCAGAGACATAGCCGAGTGAAACATTTTAGGAGGTGCCGATTGAACCATTTGAATGAAAACTTCCCGATCCTGAGTGGGTCACATGAGAAAGAAGGAGGGCATGAACCTGTGTCGAGTGAGCCACTTTTCAGTCGGTTCCGAGTCCCTCTTCAGTCAGTTTCGAGCCACTTTTCGATCAGTACCGAATAAATGTTTCAATCGGTTCTGAGTCTCTCTTCAGTCGGTTCCGATTGAATGTTTCAATCAGAGTCACTCTTCAGTCACTCTTCACTCGTCCCTTCATCCAGCTGCAACACCGACTCTCCTCACAGCAACTTAACACTGTCCAACAAGCCACAACACCGGCTCCCCTCAAACTAACACCGACCGGCTCTTTTCTCAACACCGTCCAGCTTTTCTCTCCATAACGTCCAGCAAAGCAACACCGAGCAAGCTTTCACTCAGTCTTTTGTGTACGAACAGCACCTTTTCCACTCTGATTGTTTCCCACTATGGGTGTATACCGACTGAGGCACCAAATCTGAGTCAAAAGGAGAAAGCCGACCCATATTTCCACCGAATGTCTATGCTGACTTGGATTTCCACTATCCAAGTGGATCCTTGACTTGTGAGGGGGCGGCTGACAACAACACAAATGAGCTAGCCGCAGTTGTCACCATCCAAGCTGTTTCACCACACGTCCAGGCTGTATCCAAGCTACTTTGTTGAGGGTTTAGGGTTTAGTAAAAATTAGTTTATTAATTAATACAGGTTTAGTAAATTAAAAATTAAAAATTAAAAATTAAAAAAAAAGCAACTATTGTCTGCGGTTATAGAAATAAACGCAGACATTGTGAGAGTATAGACTATTGTCTGCGGTTCAGCGTCACAACCGCAGACAATGTTGTCTTACAAATTGTGTATTGTCTGTGGTTCCTCGTACCAACCGCTGACATTGTTTGCTTATTCTCTGCGGCTCCTTATCCCAACCGCTGACATTGTTTGACTATTGTCAGCGGTTTCGCGTTACAACCGCTGATAATACATAGCTAATGTCTGCGGTTTAAGCGCTGACGTTGTTTTTTGTGCTATTAATAGCGCCATTATTTTCTGCGTTTGTGCCGCTGACAATAGCTATTACGGAACCGCTGACAAAGGCCTTTTTTGTAGTAGTGCGTCCTAGGATTGTAAGTAAGGCTTTGGGAGATAAGGGTGCTTTTTAGTGTCAATGTTTCCATGGATTATGTTAGCTCACTTACTAGATGTTATGCCCAACACATAAAAGACTGAGAATGTGTTTTTAATCATGAAATTCATGTTATGTGAATTGCAATATGTATTGTAACTTGTTTGCTTGTACATATTGTAAGATGTGTGATGAATATCTGCTTTTAGGGAAAGAATGGAGGAAAAAACAAATGTTTTCCATCTATTAGGTGAAAATACCATGCTTAACTATTTTCTTAACCTAGGGTTATTGAGATATATGAATTGTATATCTCATGGTTATGTGATTAGTTTGAGCGTTTAGTAAACCTTAAGGAGCTCCGGGAAATATCCTATTTTTGGTTCTTTTTGCATTAAGGTATGCCATTAAATTTTCTTTTGTAATCCGGAACAAAGTATAAATTATTTTTCATGTATATCGGCCTATAGTTTAAATTTTACGATGTATAAGTTAGTATAAATGAAAACTTCAAAGCAATACTTTTAATGTAAATTCTTAGGTTTCATGTATTTAACTTATGATGATTCTAAGGTGTTACACTTATGAACTATTAGATTCTCGAGTTCATATTGTGGGTTAATAATGGTCCCTCCATGTAATAAGTCATACCATTCATAATAAAATAAAAAAATCCTTATAGAATTTCTCATACTCCCAAGTCATTATATATATATATTTCAACGTTTCAACACCATTATAATAGTTTAACAGAAACGAAAAACCAAATATCAAACAATCCATAACAAAATATAACTCGGATGGCTAAAATCTCATCTCTCCAACACGTACATCTTATTTGATTTATTATTATTATTATTATTATTATTATTATTATTATTATTATTATTATTATTATTATTATTATTATTATTATTATATATGCTAGTTAATTGACATAACCATATAATATAACTTTAAAGGTTGAACAAACTCTAAACACGTGACGGCGGACGAACAGGTACAGGCGGAAAACGAACAGGTCGAGGTGCTTCAGGTAGTGGAGGTTGTCTCTCGTACGGGGACTTCTTATTGATTCCAGTGGGTGGTGCTTGCGCTTGTTGTGGAACTTCTCCAACTCCAGGCTCAGTTAGCATCGTGAAGGTGAACATTATAGTCACAACTAATAAGGATGATGATGAGCACCACCACCACATCATCTTCAATAACACAACGCTATAATATGGATACTTTTATACTGCACTACCTCCTCCTTTGTGTGTATATATATACACACACACACGCAACAGTTCATTACCATGATCGATCACTTTTCCTTGTTTTGGGTCTGAATAAAGTATCAAGGTCAAGACACCTGTCAATTCGCCTTTATAAATAAATATGCATGCAATTCAACTGGTAGTTTCCTTTTCCTTTATCAAGGTGACGAATGTTATAATTTTAAATGTTGCATCACTTTCTGCAACATTTTCAAAGTCTCATCATTCTTAAATTTAATATTCCTTCCTTTATCAAGGTTGAAAAAGGCAAATGTTATAACTTTTCGTTTCTTATAATTAATGCTGCATCAATTTCTGTAAGATTTCTCTCCCCTTAATTACAACTCAAAGTGTATTCATTCTTGAATTTAATATTCATTCATTTTTTGATAATATTTTTTTAAGAAAAAATTCTCTATGCAGTTATATAAATAATAAATAATGTTCTAAAAAGTTGTTCTTAACACAATTTATATTCTCTTTATTTTTTTAAAGAATGTTTAAATAAAAGGCATTTTGAGAGATGTAAAAATATATTTTAGTGATTAAATTAAAAGAAAAATAAGGGTATTATTTTTAAAAAACATATATGTTTTTTTATTAGAAATTATATAAAGATTACTCATAAATCATGATGAGTCATGAGTTTGAATAATATTTTCAAATAAAATTTTTTTCACTTTAATTAGTTTTCTTAACCCTTATCAAGTTGATTAGCATTTTCTTTTGATCAAAAGGTTCTTATTAAAATTTCCTTAATAAAAACTAAGCTCTTTGTTTCAAAAAATTATTAGGTCTAATTTTTTGTTAAAAGAAGCTAATTAAAGATAAGGCAGGCATAAAATTATACTACATAATACTCATTTTTAGGATGTGCAAAACCTCGACACTCAATTTGTTAATCTATGTTTTGATAAATTTTGATTTGTGAGCCAAATGAGTTCAACTTAATATGAAAATCAAGTTCTTTAACTACTAAACTGAATTTGAACCAAGTGCACTTTTACTAATTTCATTCATAAATTAAATTGATGAATAAATAAATAAGTATAATTTCAAATAAACTTTTAGCATTTTAGTTTTTAAATTTATAAAAGTCATTTGTTTTAAGTTTTAACTTTATAAAATTATCACTTTAGTTTCAATTTGTGGAAAACAATTCAATTATTTTTAATTTAATTTATTTTATAATAAAAAGAAAGTAAATAAAGTTGAACCAAGCACTTCTTAAATTTTAAACAAAATGAACTTGAGTTGAAAATTTTGTTGATAAAAACTCAACTCGAATTCATTTTTAGTAATTTTTTTAGTGTTTGTTTGGCATGCACTAGGGGAAATGAGGTTATAAAAATAGAAAAATTTAAAGGTTAATATTAATCTTTCAATTTAATACAATCAAAAACTTTTTTTAATCGTAAGATCTTTTACTTCATTTTACAAAAGGCTTAATGGACAATTTCAACTTCACTTAGTTAACTCCGTATAGCATCGAGCTGCATACTATTGAAAGTGAAATTTTCCACGCAGAAAGATTTACTAAAACTCGGAGTTTTAATGAAAATTTCAAATATTTTTGAATTGATAGAAATATAAGACCTAAGAGACCTATAAATTTTTTATTCACACGAAAGACTTTGAATCCGTCCAAATTGGAGCTCAACCATGCCCATGATCTAGATTTCACCTGCTGCCTTATCCAATTAATTTGTGTAAGCCTTCTCATTCAAACAGCAGTCCCCTTTCCCACTCAAAAGGTTCCCGCCTCCATGAGAGGTTCCAATGCCACACGCCATTTTCATAATCACCACACTGGTTTATTAGCATGTTTTTGTTGTTTGTTACTGAATATAGCCTTGCAAATTTGTGTTTTAATACAGTATCACCTATCCACTTGTCTTTTTTGTGATCGAGCACCCCATATGTTCACTTCCCTCCACCTTCTAGCCCCTTCCACCAAGATGATTAGTGGGTTGGTATATGCCATACCATAACTTATTCTGTTCACGCAACATTCTCCACTTCCACTTGGATACTAATGCCAAGTTAAATGCCCCTACATGTCTCATTCCTAACCCCCTTCCTCTCTTTCCTTCAAATGTGACATGCACCACTATTTTCCCTCAAGTGTATTTGGCTGTAATAATCAGCAACTCATTTGTAAATCAGTTCAATCTAATAAAGACAATTCTTTGTATGTTCTGTGGCACAATAGATTAGGTCATGCCAATTCCAAGTTTGTTTTATAAGTAATGAAAAATTATGGTGTTTCTATTGATGGTTATTGATCAATGTCGTAATCATTCAAATAAAAGAGCAAAAACAATAAAAGTAATATAAGCTAGGAACATACCTAGGTGGTTATCTTAAGGACGTTAGCTTTAACTTTATAAAATTTTCATTTTAGTTTTAATTTGTGGAAAACAATTCAATTATTTTTTAATTTAATTTAATTTATTTTATAATAGAAAGAAAGTAAATAAAGTTGAACCAAACATTTCTTAAATTTTAAACACAATGCACTTGAGTTGAAAATTTTGTTGATTAAAAACTCAAGTCAAATTTCTAGTGATTTTTTAGTGTTCGTTTGACATGCAGTTTGAGAAACGAGGTTATAAATAGAAAAAATTTTAAAGTTAATATTAATTTTTCTCACAGTTCGAGACAATCATAACTCCGTTTAATCGTATAATTTTTTTCTTTTTACAAAACTTCTGTCAATGGACTTATTAGATAATTTTAACTTCACTTAGTTAATTTCCTATAGCATTGAGCTGCGTACTATTGAAAGTGAAAATTTCCACGCAGAAATATCTTAAAAAAACTCGGATTTTTAATGAAAATTCAAATATTTTTGAATTGTAGAAATGTAAGACCTAAGACCTATAAATTTTTTATTCACACTAAAGACTTTGAATCCGTCCAAATTGGAGCTCAACCATGCTCATGATTTAGATTTCACCTACTGCATCATCCAATTAATTTGTGCAAGCCTTCTCATTCAAACAGCAGTCCTCTTTCCCAATCAAAAGGTTCCCGTCTCCACGAGAGGTTCCAATGCGACACACCATTTTCCTAATCACCACACTGGTTTATTAACATGTTTTTGTTGTTTGTTAATGAATATAGCCTTGCAAATTTGAGTTTTAACACAGTATCAGCTATAGCTATCAAAACGGGCCAACCCGGCCCACACGAGTTGACCCACCATGGGTTAAAATTTTTTACAACCCACCCGACTCGCTTTCTTGAGTTAGTTTTTTTAACCCGACCTAACCCACCAACCCACCGGGTTGGCTCGTGGGTTGGCCCACCTATTTTAAAAAATAGAAATGAAATAAAAAATAAGAAAAATGACAAAAAAATATTTTCCTCACATAATTGCATCTCTCTATCTCAGATTAATAACTTAATTTCCACATCACATGATGTAGCTTTCTCAGTCAACCAACCAACTATACCTACAGAAGCCGAATTCCATTGTGCATATCTTTTCTTATTCTTTGTCACTGATAATTAATTAGTGGAGTCTCAATAATATGCATATATGGTGAAGTGAAAACCATATTTTTAAAATCAGAATCAGGATCAAAGTTCCTTTCTTTTTTTTTTTAATTTTATTCATCAACCCGTGGGTCAACCCGGCTCACCACAAGTTTAACCCACTGTGAGACGGGTTGGGTGAGCCGGGTTAGAAAAAGCTTTGCTTTGAAAATGACCCAATTTTTTTTCAACCCGACCCACCCGAAACCCACTCTGAATCGGGTCACGGGTTGGAACCCATTTTGACACTTCTAGTATCACCTATCCACTTGTCTTCCCATAACACAATTTCATTCTCTTCCCCAATGTTTTTCATCAATCTTTTTGTGAACCAGCACCCCTGATTTTTACTTTCCTCCACCTTCCCTAGCCCTTTCCACCAAGATGATTAGTGGGTTAGTATATGACATGCTTTTTAGATTTCAATATTCTACGCCATAACTTATTCTGTTCATGCAACATTCTCACCTTCCACTTGGATACTAATGCTAATTAAGTTAATGCCCCTTCATGTCTGATTCCTAACCCCCTTCCTTCCTTTCCTTCAAATATGACATGTACCACTTCTTTTCTGTCAAGTGTATTTGGCTGTAATAATCAGCAACTCATTTTTAAATCAGTTCAATCTAATAAAGACAATTCTTTGTATGTTCTGTGGAAGAATAGATTAGGTCATGCCAATTCCAAGTTTGTTTTATAAGTAATGAAAAATTATGGTGTTTCTGTTAATGGTTATGGATCAATGTCATAATCGATTAAATAAAAGAGTAAAAACAATAAACGTAATATAAGTTAGGAATAAACCTAAGTCATTATCTCAAGAACTTTGTTCAAACACTAAAACAAACACATAATTTGGATTCTTTTTAGATTTTAAAAGAACGTACATAATAATTTTTAAACAAATAGAATTCAATTAATTAAAAATTGATATAATTTTTTACATTAATCAGTTATAAACTTATGTTAAAAGTCATCTGCAGATTTAGCATCCCCTTATTAAATAGAAATTAATTGTGGCATGAGTATTAATAAAAAAAGAAATCAAAGGCATAAGATGTAAATAGTATAAGAAAGTAAGAATTAAAAAAATGTTAGTTCATCGCTACTCGTATATTACTCATATATGTTTCATTTATTTGGAGTTTCCCACTATCACCATAAATTTACTACAAAAAAAAGACCCATAAAATCTTTATAAGTTGAATCAACACATACTCTTTAAACTTACTTAGTTTTTATATAGTTACTATAACATCCATTTTTTTGTGTTTTAGAGTTTTGTGTTTTGAAAATTTCAATTTTGTAGAGACTCGATTGTAAATTCCTACATCTTTACGCACCTCACTTTAACTACCATACACCTCACTCTACCCAAACCTCATCCCACACTCAAAACTCATTCTCTTCTCTCACCACTGAATATGCCTACCCCTACAACATTTTAATTCTTATTTCCCTCTTTTCTTCCCTCAACACACAAAAATCATGGCCTTTTCCTCCATTCTTATCATCATTATTTCAACCAAGTACACTCACTTTCTTTGCTTCCTCTCTTTCTTTCTTTCTCTCTCTCTCTCTAAATCATGGCTTTCCCTTCTCCCATTCTCACCATCACTTTCATCTCCTCATGGCCAAGGAGGAGTCTTCACTCCTTTCATCTATTTCTCCACCATGCAAGGGTTCAAAGGGGAACATCTAGCTTAATTGAGTGTCTAAGTGAGGGAAACAATAAGAATTCAAGGTAACCTATCTTGTCCTTCTAAAATTCCCTAGGTTTTGTAGTGAAATAGTAAATTGAGGATGTTGGTTGATATAATTGAGAAATTAAAGTATAATTGATGTTATTAGTGGTTAAAATTGGTGAATTATGTCACTGTATAATGGGTATCCACTTGATAGTGAATGTGGGTGTTGTTAGGGAAAGAAGGATATGTGTGTATGCTTGTGATGATGGATGGAAAGTTACATATTTAGGTGTTTTGAAAGGGAGAAACACTATTGGACTTGGTTACATTAGATGATGGTTTGAGTTTGGTGCCAAAGTGATGAAATGAAATGTGTTAGTTTTGGATGCCTTTAGTTGTATAATTTGGCATTTTTGCTATTTTTGTATAAAGTAATGAATTACCACCATTGTGATAATCGGTTATCAAATCTCTGTTTATCAAACAAAAACTTGATTCAGCAGTAATCGGTTACCCTCGTAGTAATAAATTATCCAAGTTTGATAATCAATTACTAAAATCTTTGGTTCATAGTAATCAATTGTGACCTTTATAGTAATTGATTACTCTGTTGTAAATGACTAGAAATCCATTTTTTTGAACCCTAGTATTGATTGTATGCTTGAGTTCCTTGAATTTATGTCTTATGTTACACAATTATGAAATGTACATCAGTTAGACTTATAAGTACTTAATAGACAAATTGTCTTCACATCATAAGGGTATTGATAATGGCGTTATAGTGTCCAAGGTGGTTGCATCAAGCGTCTTGGGATTGTAAGTAAGATCTTGGGAGATAAGGGTGCTTCTCAGTGTCAACACTTTCACGGACCATGTTAGCTCACTTATTAGATGTTATGGCCAACACATAAAAGATTGAGAATATGTTTTTAATCATGAAATTCATGTTATGTGAATTACAGTATGTATTGTAACTTGTTTGCTTGTACATATTATAAGAAGTGTGATGAATGTTTGCTTTTGGGCAAAGAATGGAGAAAAAACAAATGCTTTCCATATATTGGTGAAAATACCATGCTTCATTGTTTTCTTACTTAGGGTTATTGAGATATAAGAATTGTATATCTCATGGTCAGTGTTTTTAGGTGATTAGTTCGAGTGCTCAGAAAACCTTAAGGAACTCCAAGAAATGTCTTGATTTTGGTTCTTTCTACATTAAGGTAGTATGCCATTAACTTTTCTTTTGTAATCTGAAACAAAGAATCGTGTATATCAGCTAGTAGTTTTATTTTACGCTATATCATTAGTATAAATGAAAACTTTAAAGCAATACTTTTAATGTAAACTCTCAGGTTTCATGTATTTAATATATGATGATTCTAAGGTGTTACACTTACGAATCACACTTATTAAGTTGCACACAAAATTAGATGTGGTACATAATAGACTTGACATATATTTTAAGCTAAAATAAATGGATATTGGGCTCGTTTGTTTAAACTTATTTTAAGAGATAAATATTTTTTAATTAAAAAAGCACTTATTTTAAATTTTAACGTGTTTGTTTAAAGTTTTAAAAATAAACAGAAACTAAAAATAAGCTGATTTCAGCTTATTTTAAGAAGTAACTGATCTATTTATTAAGAAAATTATTATAAAAAAAGCATTTTTTTATAATTACTTTTTTAATAAATTTAGATAAACAGGCCCATTGTATTCACCATACATAACATTAAGTTTGATTTATTTTGATATAAGTTTATATTGTGGGCTAATAATGATCCCGTGGGTAATAAATCATAGCATTCACATTAGAATGAAAAAATCCTTATAGAATTCCTGATACTCCAACTCATATATATTTCACCGGCTCAACACCAGTATAAGAGAATTTAATTTAACATAAAAGAAAAACTATATATATCTAACAATACATAATAAAATATAACTCGGATGGCTAAAATTTTTTGTGTCATACACGCATCTCTTATTTGATTAATTATGATTATTATTAACATGGTAAAAGACGTTATTACTGGTTTATTTAGAAATCAGGCGACACAGCAGGAGTTGATGAACAGTTGCTGCTTAATTGACATAAGCATATAATATAGGTTTAACTTTAAAGGTTAAACAAACTCTAAACACGTGACGGCGGATGAACAGGTCCAGGCGGAATACGAGTAGGTGGTCGAGCTGCTCCAGGAATGGAGGGCGGAACAGGTCGGGGTGTGGGTGGTGCTTGCGCTTGTTGTAGTACTACTCCAACTCGAGGCTCAGTTAGGATGGTGAAGGTGAGCATTATAGTCACAAGTAATAAGGATGATGGTGAGCACCACATCATCTTCAATAACACAACACTTATCTGGATGCTTTTATACTGCACTACCTCCTCTGAATATATACACACACGCAACACTTTGTTACCATGATCCATCGCTTTTCCTTGTGAATAAAGTATCAAGGTCAAAACACCTGTGGTTGGTATATGTCAATTCGCCTTTATAAATAAATATACATGCAATTCAACCTGTAGTTTCCTTTTCCTTTATCAAGGTGTGAATTAGACGAATGTTATAATTTTAAATGTTGCATCAATTTCTGCAACATTTTCTTCCCCTTACATTTCGAACACTAGTGCAAAAAGGACCTTTAAGCACGGTTCTGGGGACCCTTTAAGCACGGTTCTGGAACCGTGCTTGTTCCCACCGTGCTTGTAGCTTAAGACTTTTAAGGACGGGTCTCCAACCGTGCTTGTAGATGACTTTTAAGCACGGTTATTTTCAACCGTGCTCGTAGGTGGTCAATTATTTATTTGTGTTTAATAATGTTGAGATTTGTTTGGTCAATTCCATGATAGCATGTGCAGGTTGCCATTGTTACGTTCCTGGGAAAACAAAGCATCAAGAAAGAAAGGTTCTTCATTAATACTTGAGCTTGAGCTTGAGCTTAAAGGTAAAGCTTGAGCGTGAGTGTGAAATCATAATTAATACTTGAGCTTGATCTTGAGCATGAAAGGTAAGGAAAAACAAGTTGGTTGCATCAGATTCTTCTCACGCTTGAGCGTGACAGGGGGCGCTTGGGCGTGACACATCAGAGACTTGAGCTTGAGCCTTGCGCTTAAGCGTATTGAAGCAAACAAGCATCAGGTGTGGCTAATGAATAAGGAATCAATTTCAATGAAAAAGGAAATCATGCATGGCTAATGAATAATGAATTAAAATGCATTAACTTAGTATAGAGCTTAAAGAATGAAATGGAACTAACCAAATACTCTTTCAGCTTATAAGCCACACATTTGTTCGAAACCGAAGATGAAGGAGAAGGAGAAGGTTCCGTTGGATTTATTTGAGAAGAAGAATGGGAACTGTCGTTGTTGTTGTTGTTGAAGATTGAGTTAAAGGGACTTTTGAAAAAGAGAAAGGGAGGTAAGGAGGGAGGGAAAATGACTTTCGTAAAAGTGCAATGGAGGGAAGACGAAAATTTGGGCACTACTTTTAAGCACGGTTCAAAGCAACCGTGCTCGTAGGCCTTTAAAAAAAAAAATTAAAAATTTTATATCAACCTTTTAAGCACGGGTCCCCTACCAACCGTGCTAGTAGATCACTATTTAAGCACGGTTCAGAGCAACCGTGCTCGTAGGCCTTTTAAAAAAAAAATTAAAATTTTTATACCAACCTTTTAAGCACGGGTCCCCTAACAACCGTGCTAGTAGATCACTCTTTAAGCACGGTTCAGAGCAACCGTGCTCGTAGGCCTTTTAAAAAAAAAATTAAAATTTTTATACCAACCTTTTAAGCACGGGTCCCCTAACAACCGTGCTAGTAGATCACTCTTTAAGCACGGTTCATAGCAACCGTGCTCGTAGGTCTTTTAAAAAAAAATTAAAAATTTTATACCAACCTTTTAAGCACGGTTCCAAGAAACCGTGTTCGTAGATCTTTTAAAAAAAAATTTTAAAAAAAATTTTAGACCCTTTTACCACGGTCCACGAATAACCGTGTTCGTATGTCGCCTATAAGCACGGTTACCATACAACCGTGTTCAAAAAGCTTCGTTAAAATCACAAAAATGCCACCGCCTCTGTTTTAACCACGTTTTCCCTTGGTCCGTGCTCAAATCCTGTCCTCGTATGTATATTTTGCACTAGTGGAAGTATATCATCATTCTTAAATTTAATGTTCTTTCCTTTATCAAGGTGCGAAATAGGCAAATGTTATAACTTTTCGTTTCTTATAATTAATGCTGCATCCATTTCTGCAAGATTTCTCGCCCCTTAATTACAACTCAAAGTGTATTCATTCTTGAATTTAATATTCATTCATTTTTTGGTAAGACTATTTTTTAAGAAAAAAACTTCTCTATGTAATTATATAAATAATAAAAAGAAAGTAAATAAAGCTGAACCAAGCACTTTTTAAATAATAAAAAAAAGTAGATAAAATTTTTAAAAAATTGATATTCAATTTATGAGCTCTTAAGCCGAAAGTTCATAAACGTCAAACAATAAACTTTGGTGAAATTGTTGGTTCAAACAAAACTCAATTCAAATATGATTACTTATTAACAATGGACATATATACCAGGCTTTTTTTTAAATGGTACAAAAAAAATTCACTGTTTGGGGTTCCAGAAAATATATTTGGTGGTCTGGGCAAAAAACGTCTTGTCTATCTTTGCATTTCGTAGGGTGGCTGGACGAAATTAAACGTGGCTCATTTTCACGGAATTAGTAGGAGAATTACAAGAGAAGGTGCCACTTGTCATGGCCCTGCCATTTTCGCATAGTGGACATGCGAAATTGCGGTCCCATCAGGAGCCATCACATCGTGTCAGATTTCACCCGATTGACGTGCGAAATGTCTGGAATCGTGCCAGAATTTTGTGCTCTGAACATGCGAAAGTGGTAATTAAAAAATGCAAATTCAATTTTCTCTGGCCTATATAACCGAGACTGATTGAAGCTTTTGTGTTAGGTTAAGAAGTGAATTTTTAAAGGCTAAGAAGTGAGTTTTCAGAAGTTCTGTATGAGATTGAGTTGTGTGAGTTTTCAGAAGCTTTGTGTGAGATTGGGTTAAAAAGTGTGTGAGGTTTTTTAAGAAATTTTTGTGTGTGAGTCAAGTTGGTTAAGAAGTGAGGTTTTTTCTTTAAAGATAGAAAGGTATGTTTCAAAACCTTATATTATTTTAATGTCATTCTAGTATATATTTTGTAATTATTTTAACCTTATGTTAGTATTATTTTTGAAATATTAGGTTCCATAAATTTGCCTGTTGTAGTGGAGTACGAATTATTTGTATTACTGCAATGGCTTTAATTGAGTTGATTCTGTATAGAATGAAAGAAAATTTGATGGCCCTGATGGATCCTCATTTGATGGGGATGCTAGATTAATGTAATTAAACATGGTATTACAGTTGCGCAACTTAAGGAGAGAATTTTTAATAAGTTGTATCTACAAGCAAATCATGTCATAACGTAATTGACTAGTAGGTTAATTATTGATAAGAGGAAAAAAATTTTGAAGGTTTTCAAATAAACGACGATGAAGACTTTAAGTTGATGGTTAATTTTTTTGAGCGTCAATCAGGTATGAATATCCTTGAGATATTTGTTGATATTGATGTTGTGGCATCTTCGTTGCGCCCCATACAAGGTACTACAAAGTATGTACCATGACCTGAAGATGTATTTCTGGTGGCCTGGATTGAAAAGAGATGTGGTTGATTATGTAGCTCATTGTATTATTTGCAAAAAAGTAAAGGTTGAACATCAGAAATCATCTGGTGGTTTACAGCCTCTTGAGGTTCCTGTATGGAAATGGGATGCTATTGTCATGGATTTCGTGATGGGATTACCCAAGACTTACAGTGGTCATTACGCTATTTGGGTTATTGTGGATAGATTAACAAAGTCTGTATATTTCTTGCCTATCAATATGAGATATCCCTTGCAGAGACTAGCACAGTTATATATCAGTGAGATCGTTTGACTACATGGTGTTCCATCTTTTATTATGTCAGATAGAGATCCGAGGTTTACTTCCTAATTTTAGGGAAGCTTACATCAAGAGTTAGGCTCGAAGCTCCGATTGAGTTCGGCCTATCATCCCCAGAGTTTAGAGGACTTATTGAGGTCTTGTGTGCTAGAGCATGGTGGCGGCGGGCTGGGAGCAGTATCTCCCATTGATTGAATTTACTTATAATAATAGCTACCATAACAGCATCGGTATGGCTCCATATGAGGTGTTATATGGCAGGAAGTACCGAACCCCTCTCTATTGGTTGGAGACTGGTGAAAGTTGATGTTGGGCCCTGAAATTGTGCAGCAAAATTCTGAGTAAATACAGATGATCAGAGAGAAAATGAAAGCATACCAAGATTGTCAGAAGAGTTATCATGATAAGCGGACGAAACCGCTTGAGTTTCAGGTTAGTGATAGAGCATTTTTGAAAGTTTCTCCTAATAAGGGTATTGGTCGAGCGTTGAAAAACCAAAAGCTAAGCCCGGGGTATATTGGACCCTATGAAGTGTTGAAAAGGGTTAGCCCTGTGGCCTATCAGATAACACTGCCTCATCATTTGTCAAATTTGCTTAGTGTGTTTCACATTTCTCAGTTGAGGAAGTACTTGCCAGATCCCACACATGAGATGCCAGATGATGATGTTGAGATCAGAGAAAACCTGACCACTATAGTTGAGCCCACTGGTATAGTGGATAGATCTGTGAAACGCTTGAGAAGTAAGAATGTACAGTTAGTTAAAGTGGCCTGGCAATAGAATCAAAGCATTATGTATACTTGGGAGCGTGAGGATGCTATGAGGTAGCAATATCCTAAGTTATTTCATTGAGGTATGAATATTTTTGAATTTCGAGGATGAAATTGGGAGAATTGTAACATCCTAATTAAGAATTAATTGGCAAATAATTAAATAATCAGTTAATTAGAAAATGGATTAATTAATTAAAAAGGGAAAGAAATTGAATTGGGCCATTTGTCTTTGAATCTCACGTTGGCCCATGGGTAATTGGGAAGCAAAAGTTGATTTCTCCTTTCATTCTCCCACTCACGCTGATGCTAGAAGGGAAAAATTGATTTGGTCAAATTAATTTCATTCATTCATTTCACGTGGGCCCACAAGGTTAGAAATGAGAATTAGAAAATGCATTATTAATTGCCTTGCCAATTCACTCTATTCTCACGTGATTCACTGGAGCAAAGAAAATAAAATTGGAATTTGAAACATACACTCTCTCTCTTCGTGAAAGCACATGTAGTGAATGGAATTTATCAACTTCTTCTTCTCTTTTCCGTAGAAACCATTCCCATGTACACTATTCTTCTTCTCCATTTAATTCCCTTAATTGAAGCAAGATTCAAGTTCTCTCTTCTTCTTTCTCGGTGTGGCAGCCATGTGTGCTCTTAGAAAGCTTTAATTTCTCAAAAATTGGAAGGTTGTTTGAAGCTTGATTGGTTGTAGGTATCACTCGAAACTGTTGGGGTTTTAAGTTTTCGTCATTTTCGGTAAGAGATTTGATACCCATTTGTTGGTTTAAGCTCCGTTTAATTAATTTGGATATTAATCAGATTAATTTTTAATTTAGAAAAATATTCTGGAGTCGTTCAGAGGCGTTCAAGTGTCGGATAACTTGGGGTTATTGTTGGAGCCGAGTTTCGAAGATCGACGACTTGATTCGGTAAGTCGTTAGTTAATATAATAATTATTGGTGGTTTGTTTTGACTCCGTCATATAGGATTTAAGTGTTAATTAAATTAATAATAATTTAGGAAATATTTGGGAGCATATTTGATAAGTGTTTTATAACACAATAAATTAGATCTAGTTTGCTTAGGATTTTAATCATTATACACTGTATTTCCTTTATTTATTGTGATTTTTACTTTCTTTCCACTATATTCTACTTGGGTATATTATTTTGTAGAAATTAAGGTAATAAAGGGTCAAAAACAAGAGAAAAAAGACCTCAAATGATAAAGAAAACAAGAAGAACAAGCCCAAAATGGAAAGAACTCTCTTTTTATGCTGAATTCCGACTCAGAATGATGAAATCCGAGTAGAATGACTCAGAAATGATCAAATCCGAGTGGAATGACTTAGAATAGAGCGTTGCCGAGTGGAATACTTCACTGTTGGAGGAGAATCCGAGTGGAAAGTTCCCTGTCAAAGACATTCCGAGTGCTAAATGGCTGACCCTGTTGGAGGTTCAATGGTGAAAAGGAATAAGTCTCGGTTGGAAGTGAAACCGAGTGAAAGCTCCCTGACTGCAGCCACTCTGAGTGAAAAAAGGAATAACTTTGAATAAATACTGCCCAAAGTGTAACACCCTCTGTTACACCTTAATAAATTCTAGAAAAATTCGTAATTTTTTTTTAAAGATATGATTGTTAAAAAGAAACTATCGGAATAAATTATATACATTATTTCTGAAATACCTCACAAATATTATTAAAACTTTATAAAGTATTTGTACATTCATCCGAAGAAAATAAACATTAAACATTATAAGAAAGAGAGGAAACTCCATGGCCCAGAAGCAGTTACTTATTAACATTATTTATTCATTGGACCACGGTATTCATACCGAGCTCCCTTTCTAGAACGTGCTATATTTACTGCCGATATTCTTCGATCCTTCCCTCTGAATCATCAATTTAAAACATGTGAAACAAAAACACGGAGAAAGAAGTGAGAAACAGAATATAATATTCTCAATTAAGACATAAGCAACAAAGGGTTTTCACAAACCAATACATAATAATATCAATCATAATCACATACACAATCAATTATGAATGCATGAATGTTATGCAATATCTTCATCATAACTTACCTATATATGTGGGCCCTTAAATTTTAATTTGAACTGGGCCAACTAGGAGTTTACACTGTTCCATAAGTCCGGATAATAATAATATGAACAGCTCAACTGGCATGGAAACACTTAGAGACTAGTCAGATTGAGAATGTTTTTATTGTGAAAGTACCCGACACTAGGGAGCTACCCCAGGTCCCCTGAAGCACCCTTTCACACCCTCTCATCCCAAGGCTCGTAATTAAGCCTCCTCTAATGTATCCTTGGTTTCTATAATCCGTCCCCAGACAATATTATTTCATTTAACTTTAATGATTCATGATGCATGAACTACTCGCGTATTGAGTTGGTTAAGGCTTTTAAAAACTCAATTATTAAATCCCTTAAAGGTTTACAATATCATTTCAATAAACTGTACATTTTCTCAATTCTCTGAATTTCTGTCCCACAGAAATAAATTTGGTACAGTTTTCAAATCTCACTGAAATTGAGTTTTTAAGTCTTAAATACCTAAAAACTTTATCTTATAAAACTTTACATAATCTTTCTCAAATTAAATCTTAACAAAATCAAATTTAGGAATCTCAATTATTTCCAAATATATTTAGTTATTAAGTTGGAAAAAATAAAATAATTTTCTTTAAAAAAATTTTTTTTTATTGAAAGAGAATAATTATTAACCAAAAATACTTAAAATTACAAAATTTTCTTTAACTCAAGATTTAATTAAATAAATTCTCATAAAATGTTTTCTTTCTAAAATAAATACTAATTTTTCTTATTCTAAATATTGAAAATAAAGTTAATAAAAATAATTTTTAAGAAGGAATAAAAGATAATAAAATTTAAAGAGTAAGGTAAGAAATTCTTACTGAATTTTAGCTTTCCGTCACGCTCGCTATATGCTCAAACTCCACATTACAATATCATCAATCAAAATCAAGCAATATCAATCATAACTAAATATCATCAATCAATCAATCATAATCAAATCATAATCAAATCAATTAAATATCATTAATACATATCATAATACAAAGTTTAATGATTATTAATATAGTCAATTTGAGTCATTTTGGTCAATTCCTCGCATAGGTATATGTAAGTCCATATAATCCAGTCCTTGCATAGGTATAGTTCAGTCCATATGGGTCATAATGGTCCAAGTCCTTGCATAGGTATAGTCCAGTCCATATAGGTCATAATGATCCAAGTCTTTACATAGGTATGTTAGAGTTAGTTAAACCGGATATTTAATTTAAAATTTATTAAAATTGTTAAGTTAAAAAGTTAATATTTTAAAATAATAATATTATTAAATTTAAAAGGAGTAGGGGACTCCTCCCATTATTCTTATGTCTTTTCATATTATATTCTTATCTCACTCCCCCTTACCTTGAATTGTTACCCAAAATAGATTTGCTTTGCGCCTCCGATTTCTAGAAATATTAATACCAATCTTATTTCAGTATAAGCATAAGACGAAGATTAAGATTACTACTTAAAACAGAAATGATAAATTTTGAATAGTAAATAGTGAATAATGAATAGTGAAAAGTAAATCGTGAATAGTAACAGTAAATAGTAAAACGTGAATAGTAATAGTAAATAGTAAATAGTAAATAGTAAATAGTAACGATAAATAGTAATAGTAAATAGTAATTTACTATTTGAATAGTAATTTACTATTGAAATAGTAATTTACTATTGAAATAGTATTTACTATGCAGAATAGTAACTTAAAATAATATTATTTCCAGTATAATAACAGATTTCTAAAAACGATATAAAAATAACCCAAAAAATATAAAAGAGAAGTATTCTTACCTTAGGATTTTGGCAGAACCTTCTCTCCAAAAACTTTTCTTCTCTCTCTCACTTCCACCACTATCTCACTAGCACTACTATATTAAGAAAACTTAATCTGAAATTGTGAATTCTAAAGAAGAAATCCTTCGGTATTTATAGGAAAAAAATTTACTATGCATTCCATTATTTTAATATAAAAGTACTATGCATTTTTGAATTTTTTATTCCAGGTTACTGTGCATCTTTTGAAAATTTCATACATGCACAGTGATTTACATAGTAATTGTAGGTAAAATTATTAAGTCAAATAGTAACCCTTCACTCGGTATATTTTAAATATTCAAAATGAGTCCTTTTTGAAATTTAGCGATATTATATCAGTCCTCACTAATTTTATAATAAGTAATATAAAACTGAAATTTTAAAAATCTAAAATTTTCTGTTAATAAAAATTTATTGATACGTTTCTAATTTTTTAACGATTGGAAAAAATCAAGATTTTTCTCAAACCGATAATTTTTTAGATAAGTCTACTTGAAACGGATTTTAGAAAATTTTCTTATAATTTAAATTCACTTTCTTATAAATATTTTTAATTTAAGTCACTTATATGAATTTAAAATTATTTAAAAAAATATTATTTTATTAAAAAAAATTCCAAAATTCCAAAAAATTCAAAAAAATCATAAATAATATGTAGGTTAAAAAGTTCTAAAGAACCATAATTTAATTCCTTCAAAATTTTAATATAAAAATAAAAATAGGGGTGTTACACAAAGCTATTGTCCGAGTGAAAGAATGCTGACTGAAGCAGGTCTGATTGGGGAACAAGTGTTTTTCTGGGCAAAGCTGTCCCGAGTGAGTTGATTTCAAGCAGAAGAAGCCACTGAATGAATAAGTGTTGAATAAGAAGGTCTCCGAGTGGTTTCATTCGGAGAAGATGACATTCTCATGCGGAACAGGTCCTTTCCGAGTAGTGTGCCTCTTCAAAGTAAAGCTATCCCGAGTGAGATTCCAAGGAAGACAACCGAGTGAGTTGGGGCAGAAAGCTGCATTTCCGAGCAAAGCAAGACTCGGACATGGAAGAACTTCTATCAGCCAAATTCCAGAGTCTTTCAAGTTCAAATTTCTGAGTGAAAGATATATCCAAGTGAGTTGATTGATGACTGAAGGCAATTCCAAGTGAGAAGCCAGTCGGACTTCCAAATGAATGTGTCCGAGTGGAGTGAAGAAAGAGTCGACTGAATTACTCCCAAGCAAATCCGAACAAGTTTCTCCGAGTGATTAAATTCCAGAGACATAGCCGAGTGAAACATTTTAGGAGGTGCCGATTGAACCATTTGAATGAAAACTTCTCGATCCTGAGTGAGTCACATGAGAAAGAAGGAGGGCATGAACCTGTGTCGAGTGAGCCACTTTTCAGTCGGTTCCGAGTCCCTCTTCAGTCAGTTTCGAGTCACTTTTTGATCAGTACCGAATAAATGTTTCAATCGGTTCCGAGTCTCTCTTCAGTCGGTTCCGATTGAATGTTTCAATCAAAGTCACTCTTCAGTCACTCTTCACTCGTCCCTTCATCCAGCTGCAACACCGACTCTCCTCACAGCAACTTAACACTGTCCAACAAGCCACAACACCGGCTCCCCTCAAACTAACACCGACCGGCTCTTTTCTCAACACCGTCCAGCTTTTCTCTCCATAACGTCCAGCAAAGCAACACCGAGCAAGCTTTCACTCAGTCTTTTGTGTACGAACAGCACCTTTTCCACTCTGATTGTTTCCCACTATGGGTGTATACCGACTGAGGCACCAAATCTGAGTCAAAAGGAGAAAGCCGACCCATATTTCCACCGAATGTCCATGCTGACTTGGATTTCCACTATCCAAGTGGATCCTTGACTTGTGAGGGGGCGGCTGACAACAACACAAATGAGCTAGCCGCAGTTGTCACCATCCAAGCTGTTTCACCACACGTCCAGGCTGTATCCAAGCTACTTTGTTGAGGGTTTAGGGTTTAGTAAAAATTAGTTTATTAATTAATACAGGTTTAGTAAATTAAAAATTAAAAATTAAAAATTAAAAAAAAAGCAACTATTGTCTGCGGTTATAGAAATAAACGCAGACATTGTGAGAGTATAGACTATTGTCTGCGGTTCAGCGTCACAACCGCAGACAATGTTGTCTTACAAATTGTGTATTGTCTGTGGTTCCTCGTACCAACCGCTGACATTGTTTGCTTATTCTCTGCGGCTCCTTATCCCAACCGCTGACATTGTTTGACTATTGTCAGCCGTTTCGCGTTACAACCGCTGATAATACATAGCTAATGTCTACGGTTTAAGCGCTGACGTTGTTTTTTGTGCTATTAATAGCGCCATTATTTTCTGCGTTTGTGCCGCTGACAATAGCTATTACGGAACCGCTGACAAAGGCCTTTTTTGTAGTAGTGCGTCCTAGGATTGTAATAAGGGTGCTTTTTAGTGTCAATGTTTCCATGGATTATGTTAGCTCACTTACTAGATGTTATGCCCAACACATAAAAGACTGAGAATGTGTTTTTAATCATGAAATTCATGTTATGTGAATTGCAATATGTATTGTAACTTGTTTGCTTGTACATATTGTAAGATGTGTGATGAATATCTGCTTTTAGGGAAAGAATGGAGGAAAAAACAAATGTTTTCCATCTATTAGGTGAAAATACCATGCTTAACTATTTTCTTAACCTAGGGTTATTGAGATATATGAATTGTATATCTCATGGTTATGTGATTAGTTTGAGCGTTTAGTAAACCTTAAGGAGCTCCGGGAAATATCCTATTTTTGGTTCTTTTTGCATTAAGGTATGCCATTAAATTTTCTTTTGTAATCCGGAACAAAGTATAAATTATTTTTCATGTATATCGGCCTATAGTTTAAATTTTACGATGTATAAGTTAGTATAAATGAAAACTTCAAAGCAATACTTTTAATGTAAATTCTTAGGTTTCATGTATTTAACTTATGATGATTCTAAGGTGTTACACTTATGAACTATTAGATTCTCGAGTTCATATTGTGGGTTAATAATGGTCCCTCCATGTAATAAGTCATACCATTCATAATAAAATAAAAAAATCCTTATAGAATTTCTCATACTCCCAAGTCATTATATATATATATTTCAACGTTTCAACACCATTATAATAGTTTAACAGAAACGAAAAACCAAATATCAAACAATCCATAACAAAATATAACTCGGATGGCTAAAATCTCATCTCTCCAACACGTACATCTTATTTGATTTATTATTATTATTATTATTATTATTATTATTATTATTATTATTATTATTATTATTATTATTATTATTATTATTATTATTATTATTATTATATATGCTAGTTAATTGACATAACCATATAATATAACTTTAAAGGTTGAACAAACTCTAAACACGTGACGGCGGACGAACAGGTACAGGCGGAAAACGAACAGGTCGAGGTGCTTCAGGTAGTGGAGGTTGTCTCTCGTACGGGGACTTCTTATTGATTCCAGTGGGTGGTGCTTGCGCTTGTTGTGGAACTTCTCCAACTCCAGGCTCAGTTAGCATCGTGAAGGTGAACATTATAGTCACAACTAATAAGGATGATGATGAGCACCACCACCACATCATCTTCAATAACACAACGCTATAATATGGATACTTTTATACTGCACTACCTCCTCCTTTGTGTGTATATATATACACACACACACGCAACAGTTCATTACCATGATCGATCACTTTTCCTTGTTTTGGGTCTGAATAAAGTATCAAGGTCAAGACACCTGTCAATTCGCCTTTATAAATAAATATGCATGCAATTCAACTGGTAGTTTCCTTTTCCTTTATCAAGGTGACGAATGTTATAATTTTAAATGTTGCATCACTTTCTGCAACATTTTCAAAGTCTCATCATTCTTAAATTTAATATTCCTTCCTTTATCAAGGTTGAAAAAGGCAAATGTTATAACTTTTCGTTTCTTATAATTAATGCTGCATCAATTTCTGTAAGATTTCTCTCCCCTTAATTACAACTCAAAGTGTATTCATTCTTGAATTTAATATTCATTCATTTTTTGATAATATTTTTTTAAGAAAAAATTCTCTATGCAGTTATATAAATAATAAATAATGTTCTAAAAAGTTGTTCTTAACACAATTTATATTCTCTTTATTTTTTTAAAGAATGTTTAAATAAAAGGCATTTTGAGAGATGTAAAAATATATTTTAGTGATTAAATTAAAAGAAAAATAAGGGTATTATTTTTAAAAAACATATATGTTTTTTTATTAGAAATTATATAAAGATTACTCATAAATCATGATGAGTCATGAGTTTGAATAATATTTTCAAATAAAATTTTTTTCACTTTAATTAGTTTTCTTAACCCTTATCAAGTTGATTAGCATTTTCTTTTGATCAAAAGGTTCTTATTAAAATTTCCTTAATAAAAACTAAGCTCTTTGTTTCAAAAAATTATTAGGTCTAATTTTTTGTTAAAAGAAGCTAATTAAAGATAAGGCAGGCATAAAATTATACTACATAATACTCATTTTTAGGATGTGCAAAACCTCGACACTCAATTTGTTAATCTATGTTTTGATAAATTTTGATTTGTGAGCCAAATGAGTTCAACTTAATATGAAAATCAAGTTCTTTAACTACTAAACTGAATTTGAACCAAGTGCACTTTTACTAATTTCATTCATAAATTAAATTGATGAATAAATAAATAAGTATAATTTCAAATAAACTTTTAGCATTTTAGTTTTTAAATTTATAAAAGTCATTTGTTTTAAGTTTTAACTTTATAAAATTATCACTTTAGTTTCAATTTGTGGAAAACAATTCAATTATTTTTAATTTAATTTATTTTATAATAAAAAGAAAGTAAATAAAGTTGAACCAAGCACTTCTTAAATTTTAAACAAAATGAACTTGAGTTGAAAATTTTGTTGATAAAAACTCAACTCGAATTCATTTTTAGTAATTTTTTTAGTGTTTGTTTGGCATGCACTAGGGGAAATGAGGTTATAAAAATAGAAAAATTTAAAGGTTAATATTAATCTTTCAATTTAATACAATCAAAAACTTTTTTTAATCGTAAGATCTTTTACTTCATTTTACAAAAGGCTTAATGGACAATTTCAACTTCACTTAGTTAACTCCGTATAGCATCGAGTTGCATACTATTGAAAGTGAAATTTTCCACGCAGAAAGATTTACTAAAACTCGGAGTTTTAATGAAAATTTCAAATATTTTTGAATTGATAGAAATATAAGACCTAAGAGACCTATAAATTTTTTATTCACACGAAAGACTTTGAATCCGTCCAAATTGGAGCTCAACCATGCCCATGATCTAGATTTCACCTGCTGCCTTATCCAATTAATTTGTGTAAGCCTTCTCATTCAAACAGCAGTCCCCTTTCCCACTCAAAAGGTTCCCGCCTCCATGAGAGGTTCCAATGCCACACGCCATTTTCATAATCACCACACTGGTTTATTAGCATGTTTTTGTTGTTTGTTACTGAATATAGCCTTGCAAATTTGTGTTTTAATACAGTATCACCTATCCACTTGTCTTTTTTGTGATCGAGCACCCCATATGTTCACTTCCCTCCACCTTCTAGCCCCTTCCACCAAGATGATTAGTGGGTTGGTATATGCCATACCATAACTTATTCTGTTCACGCAACATTCTCCACTTCCACTTGGATACTAATGCCAAGTTAAATGCCCCTACATGTCTCATTCCTAACCCCCTTCCTCTCTTTCCTTCAAATGTGACATGCACCACTATTTTCCCTCAAGTGTATTTGGCTGTAATAATCAGCAACTCATTTGTAAATCAGTTCAATCTAATAAAGACAATTCTTTGTATGTTCTGTGGCACAATAGATTAGGTCATGCCAATTCCAAGTTTGTTTTATAAGTAATGAAAAATTATGGTGTTTCTATTGATGGTTATTGATCAATGTCGTAATCATTCAAATAAAAGAGCAAAAACAATAAAAGTAATATAAGCTAGGAACATACCTAGGTGGTTATCTTAAGGACGTTAGCTTTAACTTTATAAAATTTTCATTTTAGTTTTAATTTGTGGAAAACAATTCAATTATTTTTTAATTTAATTTAATTTATTTTATAATAGAAAGAAAGTAAATAAAGTTGAACCAAACATTTCTTAAATTTTAAACACAATGCACTTGAGTTGAAAATTTTGTTGATTAAAAACTCAAGTCAAATTTCTAGTGATTTTTTAGTGTTCGTTTGACATGCAGTTTGAGAAACGAGGTTATAAAAATAGAAAAAATTTTAAAGTTAATATTAATTTTTCTCACAGTTCGAGACAATCACAACTCCGTTTAATCGTATAATTTTTTTCTTTTTACAAAACTTCTGTCAATGGACTTATTAGATAATTTTAACTTCACTTAGTTAATTTCCTATAGCATTGAGCTGCGTACTATTGAAAGTGAAAATTTCCACGCAGAAATATCTTAAAAAAACTCAGATTTTTAATGAAAATTCAAATATTTTTGAATTGTAGAAATGTAAGACCTAAGACCTATAAATTTTTTATTCACACTAAAGACTTTGAATCCGTCCAAATTGGAGCTCAACCATGCTCATGATTTAGATTTCACCTACTGCATCATCCAATTAATTTGTGCAAGCCTTCTCATTCAAACAGCAGTCCCCTTTCCCAATCAAAAGGTTCCCGTCTCCACGAGAGGTTCCAATGCGACACACCATTTTCCTAATCACCACACTGGTTTATTAGCATGTTTTTGTTGTTTGTTAATGAATATAGCCTTGCAAATTTGAGTTTTAACACAGTATCAGCTATAGCTATCAAAACGGGCCAACCCGGCCCACACGAGTTGACCCACCATGGGTTAAAATTTTTTACAACCCACCCGACTCGCTTTCTTGAGTTAGTTTTTTCAACCCGACCTAACCCACCAACCCACCGGGTTGGCTCGTGGGTTGGCCCACCTATTTTAAAAAATAGAAATGAAATAAAAAATAAGAAAAATGACAAAAAAATATTTTCCTCACATAATTGCATCTCTCTATCTCAGATTAATAACTTAATTTCCACATCACATGATGTAGCTTTCTCAGTCAACTAACCAACTATACCTACAGAAGCCGAATTCCATTGTGCATATCTTTTCTTATTCTTTGTCACTGATAATTAATTAGTGGAGTCTCAATAATATGCATATATGGTGAAGTGAAAACCATATTTTTAAAATCAGAATCAGGATCAAAGTTCCTTTCTTTTTTTTTTTTAATTTTATTCATCAACCCGTGGGTCAACCCGGCTCACCACAAGTTTAACCCACTGTGAGACGGGTTGGGTGAGCCGGGTTAGAAAAAGCTTTGCTTTGAAAATGAACCAATTTTTTTTCAACCCGTCCCACCCGAAACCCACTCTGAATCGGGTCACGGGTTGGAACCCATTTTGACACTTCTAGTATCACCTATCCACTTGTCTTCCCATAACACAATTTCATTCTCTTCCCCAATGTTTTTCATCAATCTTTTTGTGAACCAGCACCCCTGATTTTTACTTTCCTCCACCTTCCCTAGCCCTTTCCACCAAGATGATTAGTGGGTTAGTATATGACATGCTTTTTAGATTTCAATATTCTACGCCATAACTTATTCTGTTCATGCAACATTCTCACCTTCCACTTGGATACTAATGCTAATTAAGTTAATGCCCCTTCATGTCTGATTCCTAACCCCCTTCCTTCCTTTCCTTCAAATATGACATGTACCACTTCTTTTCTGTCAAGTGTATTTGGCTGTAATAATCAGCAACTCATTTTTAAATCAGTTCAATCTAATAAAGACAATTCTTTGTATGTTCTGTGGAAGAATAGATTAGGTCATGCCAATTCCAAGTTTGTTTTATAAGTAATGAAAAATTATGGTGTTTCTGTTAATGGTTATGGATCAATGTCATAATCGATTAAATAAAAGAGTAAAAACAATAAACGTAATATAAGTTAGGAATAAACCTAAGTCATTATCTCAAGAACTTTGTTCAAACACTAAAACAAACACATAATTTGGATTCTTTTTAGATTTTAAAAGAACGTACATAATAATTTAAACAAATAGAATTCAATTAATTAAAAATTGATATAATTTTTTACATTAATCAGTTATAAACTTATGTTAAAAGTCATCTGCAGATTTAGCATCCCCTTATTAAATAGAAATTAATTGTGACATGAGTATTAATAAAAAAAGAAATCAAAGGCATAAGATGTAAATAGTATAAGAAAGTAAGAATTAAAAAAATGTTAGTTCATCGCTACTCGTATATTACTCATATATGTTTCATTTATTTGGAGTTTCCCACTATCACCATAAATTTACTACAAAAAAAAGACCCATAAAATCTTTATAAGTTGAATCAACACATACTCTTTAAACTTACTTAGTTTTTATATAGTTACTATAACATCCATTTTTTTGTGTTTTAGAGTTTTGTGTTTTGAAAATTTCAATTTTGTAGAGACTCGATTGTAAATTCCTACATCTTTACGCACCTCACTTTAACTACCATACACCTCACTCTACCCAAACCTTATCCCACACTCAAAACTCATTCTCTTCTCTCACCACTGAATATGCCTACCCCTACAACATTTTAATTCTTATTTCCCTCTTTTCTTCCCTCAACACACAAAAATCATGGCCTTTTCCTCCATTCTTATCATCATTATTTTAACCAAGTACACTCACTTTCTTTGCTTCCTCTCTTTCTTTCTTTCTCTCTCTCTCTCTCTAAATCATGGCTTTCCCTTCTCCCATTCTCACCATCACTTTCATCTCCTCATGGCCAAGGAGGAGTCTTCACTCCTTTCATCTATTTCTCCACCATGCAAGGGTTCAAAGGGGAACATCTAGCTTAATTGAGTGTCTAAGTGAGGGAAACAATAAGAATTCAAGGTAACCTATCTTGTCCTTCTAAAATTCCCTAGGTTTTGTAGTGAAATAGTAAATTGAGGATGTTGGTTGATATAATTGAGAAATTAAAGTATAATTGATGTTATTAGTGGTTGAAATTGGTGAATTATGTCACTGTATAATGGGTATCCACTTGATAGTGAATGTGGGTGTTGTTAGGGAAAGAAGGATATGTGTGTATGCTTGTGATGATGGATGGAAAGTTACATATTTAGGTGTTTTGAAAGGGAGAAACACTATTGGACTTGGTTACATTAGATGATGGTTTGAGTTTGGTGCCAAAGTGATGAAATGAAATGTGTTAGTTTTGGATGCCTTTAGTTGTATAATTTGGCATTTTTGCTATTTTTGTATAAAGTAATGAATTACCACCATTGTGATAATCGATTATCAAATCTCTGTTTATCAAACAAAAACTTGATTCAGCAGTAATCGGTTACCCTCGTAGTAATAAATTATCCAAGTTTGATAATCAATTACTAAAATCTTTGGTTCATAGTAATCAATTGTGACCTTTATAGTAATTGATTACTCTGTTGTAAATGACTAGAAATCCATTTTTTTGAACCCTAGTATTGATTGTATGCTTGAGTTCCTTGAATTTATGTCTTATGTTACACAATTATGAAATGTACATCAGTTAGACTTATAAGTACTTAATAGACAAATTGTCTTCACATCATAAGGGTATTGATAATGGCGTTATAGTGTCCAAGGTGGTTGCATCAAGCGTCTTGGGATTGTAAGTAAGATCTTGGGAGATAAGGGTGCTTCTCAGTGTCAACACTTTCACGGACCATGTTAGCTCACTTATTAGATGTTATGGCCAACACATAAAAGATTGAGAATATGTTTTTAATCATAAAATTCATGTTATGTGAATTACAGTATGTATTGTAACTTGTTTGCTTGTACATATTATAAGAAGTGTGATGAATGTTTGCTTTTAGGCAAAGAATGGAGAAAAAACAAATGCTTTCCATATATTGGTGAAAATACCATGCTTCATTGTTTTCTTACTTAGGGTTATTGAGATATAAGAATTGTATATCTCATGGTCAGTGTTTTTAGGTGATTAGTTCGAGTGCTCAGAAAACCTTAAGGAACTCCAAGAAATGTCTTGATTTTGGTTCTTTCTACATTAAGGTAGTATGCCATTAACTTTTCTTTTGTAATCTGAAACAAAGAATCGTGTATATCAGCTAGTAGTTTTATTTTACGCTATATCATTAGTATAAATGAAAACTTTAAAGCAATACTTTTAATGTAAACTCTCAGGTTTCATGTATTTAATATATGATGATTCTAAGGTGTTACACTTACGAATCACACTTATTAAGTTGCACACAAAATTAGATGTGGTACATAATAGACTTGACATATATTTTAAGCTAAAATAAATGGATATTGGGCTCGTTTGTTTAAACTTATTTTAAGAGATAAATATTTTTTAATTAAAAAAGCACTTATTTTAAATTTTAACGTGTTTGTTTAAAGTTTTAAAAATAAACAGAAACTAAAAATAAGCTGATTTCAGCTTATTTTAAGAAGTAACTTTGATCTGCTTATTAAAAAAATGATTATAAAAAAAGCATTTTTTTATAATTACTTTTTTAATAAATTTAGATAAACGGGCCCATTGTATTCACCATACATAACATTAAGTTTGATTTATTTTGATATAAGTTTATATTGTGGGCTAATAATGATCCCGTGGGTAATCATAGCATTCACATTAGAATAAAAAAATCCTTATAGAATTCCTGATACTCCAACTCATATATATTTCACCGGCTCAACACCAGTATAAGAGAATTTAATTTAACATAAAAGAAAAACTATATATATCTAACAATACATAATAAAATATAACTCGGATGGCTAAAATTTTTTCTGTCATACACGCATCTCTTATTTGATTAATTATTATTATTATTAACATGGTAAAAGACGTTATTACTGGTTTATTTAGAAATCAGGCGACACAGCAGGAATTGATGAACAGTTGCTGCTTAATTGACATAAGCATATAATATAGGTTTAGCTTTAAAGGTTAAACAAACTCTAAACACGTGACGGCGGATGAACAGGTCCAGGCGGAATACGAGTAGGTGGTCGAGCTGCTCCAGGAATGGAGGGCGGAACAGGTCGGGGTGTGGGTGGTGCTTGCGCTTGTTGTAGTACTACTCCAACTCGAGGCTCAGTTAGGATGGTGAAGGTGAGCATTATAGTCACAAGTAATAAGGATGATGGTGAGCACCACATCATCTTCAATAACACAACACTTATCTGGATGCTTTTATACTGCACTACCTCCTCTGAATATATACATACACGCAACACTTCGTTACCATGATCCATCGCTTTTCCTTGTGAATAAAGTGTCAAGGTCAAAACACCTGTGGTTGGTATATGTCAATTCGCCTTTATAAATAAATATGCATGCAATTCAACTTGTAGTTTCCTTTTCCTTTATCAAGGTGTGAATTAGACGAATGTTATAATTTTAAATGTTGCATCAATTTCTGCAACATTTTCTTCCCCTTACATTTTCTTCCCCTTACATTTCAAAGTATTACCATGATCGATCACTTTTCCTTATTTGGGTCTGAATAAAATGTCAATGTCAAAACACGTGTTGTTGGTATATGTCAATTCTTCAACTGGTAGTTTCCTTTTCCTTTATCAAGGTGTGAATTAGACGAATGTTACAATTTTAAATGTTGCATCAATTTCTGCAACATTTTCTTCCCCTTACATTTCGAAGTATATCATCATTCTTAAATTTAATGTTCTTTCCTTTATCAAGGTGCGAAATAGGCAAATGTTATAACTTTTCGTTTCTTATAATTAATGCTGCATCCATTTCTGCAAGATTTCTCGCCCCTTAATTACAACTCAAAGTGTATTCATTCTTGAATTTAATATTCATTCATTTTTTGGTAAGACTATTTTTTAAGAAAAAAACTTCTCTATGTAATTATATAAATAATAAAAAGAAAGTAAATAAAGCTGAACCAAGCACTTTTTAAATAATAAAAAAAAGTAGATAAAATTTTTAAAAAATTGATATTCATTTTATGAGCTCTTAAGCCGAAAGTTCATAAACGTCAAACAATAAACTTTGGTGAAATTGTTGGTTCAAACAAAACTCAATTCAAATATGATTACTTATTAACAATGGACATATATACCAGGCTTTTTTTTAAATGGTACAAAAAAAATTCACTGTTTGGGGTTCCAGAAAATATATTTGGTGGTCTGGGCAAAAAACGTCTTGTCTATCTTTGCATTTCGCAGGGTGGCTGGACGAAATTAAACGTGGCTCATTTTCACGGAATTAGTAGGAGAATTGCAAGAGAAGGTGCCACTTGTCATGGCCCTGCCATTTTCACATAGTGGACATGCGAAATTGCGGTCCCATCAGGAGCCATCACATCGTGTCAGATTTCACCCGATTGACGTGCGAAATGTCTGGAATCGTGCTAGAATTTTGTGCTCTGAACATGCGAAAGTGGTAATTAAAAAATGCAAATTCAATTTTCTCTGGCCTATATAACCGAGACTGATTGAAGCTTTTGTGTTAGGTTAAGAAGTGAATTTTTAAAGGCTAAGAAGTGAGTTTTCAGAAGTTCTGTGTGAGATTGAGTTGTGTGAGTTTTCAGAAGCTTTGTGTGAGATTGGGTTAAAAAGTGTGTGAGGTTTTTTAAGAAATTTTTGTGTGTGAGTCAAGTTGGTTAAGAAGTGAGGTTTTTTCTTTAAAGATAGAAAGGTATGTTTCAAAACCTTATATTATTTTAATGTCATTCTAGTATATATTTTGTAATTATTTTAACCTTATATTAGTATTGTTTTTGAAATATTAGGTTCCATAAATTTGCCTGTTGTAGTGGAGTACGAATTATTTGTATTACTGCAATGGCTCCAATTGAGTTGATTCTGTATAGAATGGAAGAAAATTTGATGGCCCTGATGGATCCTCATTTGATGGGGATGCTAGATTAATGTAATTAAACATGGTATTACAGTTGCACAACTTAAGGAGAGAATTTTTAATAAGTTGAATCTACAAGCAAATCATGTCATAACGTAATTGACTAGTAGGTTAATTATTGATAAGAGGAAAAAAAATTTGAAGGTTTTCAAATAAACGACGATGAAGACTTTAAGTTGATGGTTAAATTTTTTGAGCGTCAATCAGGTATGAATATCCTTGAGATATTTGTTGATATTGATGTTGTGGCATCTTTGTTGCGCCCCACACAAGGAAGTGCTTTATAATGTATCATGTAAAAAGGAAGTGAGTATATTTTGAATATTATATATTCTTGTTATTTTATAAAGTAATAATGTAGAAGATGTTAGTAACAGACCTTTAACATTTTGTTGTTAAAGACGATATGGATGTTGCGTTATCTGATGATGAAGATCCAGATTTTGATGTTCAGTTGGAGTGTCAAAGTAGCGGTGAGGAAGAGGTCAATGAAGCTTATGTCCCCGATGATAGTAATGTAGACACAGACTTTGAATGTGAATTTGATTCCATAAAAACCCTGTCTGTTATAGCAAATTCACATGATGGTGGCACCATTGTACCTAGTTAATAATGTTTATAATGTCATGGATTGAGTTTGCTTATTATCTTGGGTTATGACAGTTGATGATGATATGGAACTATAGGGAATGACGAAAATATGTTTTGGAGGTCTTCGCCATTTTTCAATGTTATTGATTGGGAGCACCCAGATGAGGAAGATAATCATCCAGGGTTTGATAATGAAACTGAATGGTGCATTGGAGATGAATTGCATATAGGTTTGAAATTTCAATCAAAAAATGTTGTTCAAAGTGTGTTGAAATAGTACACTATGAAGATGCATTAAACATATATCGTGGTTGAATCTAAACCATCAATTTTAAGTGTAAAGTGCCCAAATCAAGTTGATGGTTACCCTTGGAAGATGAGGGCAATGCTATCTAAAAAAAAGAATGTGTGGGTGGTAAGTAAGTGGGGGGTCCCTATAGTTGTATGAATGTTAGACTCTCCCAAGATCATGTAAAATTGGATTCAAGGTTTATTTGCTCATGCATTTTAGGTTAGTGAAGGACATAGTGATTATCCGTTTTGTGCATTTATGTCGTAGTAAAGTTTGCAATCAGATATTTTAGAATGGGTATTGTTTATGCAGGTAAGGTTAACTAAGATCCGTCAGTGACTATTACGTTGATATAAGAGTGGAGGATAACCACTCAATTTGGGTTCAACGTATCTTACAGTAAGGTGTGGAAAACAAAACAAAAAGCCATTGTCCACATCTTTGGTGATTGGGATGAATCTTATGCCTTTTTACCCTGGTGGCTTAACCGTATACGTCAGATATCGCCTGGGTCTGCTTACAAAATCTCAACCACTGAGTGTGTTGCAGGTACTAAAGTTGACAACAGGTTTTGTACATTCAAACATGTGTTTTGGATATTTAAACAATGTGTCGATGCATTTTCTTTTTGTAAGCCACTTCTACAGGTCGATGACACATTCTTATATGGAAAGTATAGACATACTTTACTCATTGCTACGGCCCAAGATGGAAATAATTTAGTTCTACCCATTGCATTTGTAATCGTTGAAGGAGAGACATTACAGGCATGAAGTTGGTTCTTGATTTAGATTAGGGTACACATGACTAAAAAGACAGGGATATGTCTGATCTTAGACAGACATCAAAGTATTAAGGCTGCTATGGCAAATCCTTAAAATGGTTGGCAACCACCGAATGCACACCATTCTGCATTAGGCATATTGCAAGTAACTTCAATAACAAGTTTTTTTAAAAATATTGTCATTAGTAAACAATAAAACTTTTTACTAAACAATGTTATCAGTTCTGAAACCACGTACATTGTAGCGTAGGGCGTGCCCGATAATCTACCAATCTCAGGGGCATTTAGAGCTATCTCAGGAAACCCGTCCCACGCCCAGGCTTGTACTAACAAAAGGAGGCCAGAGGTAGAGACACTTTCATACTTAGTGGCCAAACATAATTCCCGATACAAATAGCTGAGTGCTACAGATCCCCAACTATATTGGCCACAGAAATCAAGGTCTTCAACCAATGATAAATACTTTAATGAAACCTACTACTAGATTGATCAGGGAATACAACACCACCAATCAATCGCATGATGTATGCTCTCGTGAACCTTAATAGTTGTAGTTCATCACCCAGGTGATCTTCAACATTAACAAGTTATCAGACAACCATTTCAACTTTAAACAACCAACGTGAAATACCTCATCAGGAGGGTGTATACCAAACAAGTTATAAACCACTTCCAGTCATGAGGATATGTGTTTGTTATTACAGGTAAACCATCTACACGTAGCCCAACCTGGATCGTAATGTCTTGAAGTGTTATTGTACACTCGCTAGGTGGCATATAGAACGTATGAGTCTCAGGCCTCCATCTTTCAACAAGGGTAGAGATTAGGGACGTCTTTACCATAAAAAAGTACAGTTGTGTAACTCCAAGAAATCCCGCCCTCTGCAACAGCGGAACAATCTGTTGTGGAATACTTTTTCTACGGAAAAGCAACGCTCGTCTAATTTTTAAAATCCAGTCTGGTCTTCCATTCCAAATAGATTCTGATACACGAGCACTTTGAAATTTTAATAATGTAGGATCTTCCAGACCGGGGTTCACTTCACATGACATAGACATTTATGACGATGCTGAATCCATTCTACAAAGAAATATATATATATATATATATATATATATATAAATTATCAAATTATTTTCATAAACACCCAACAATATATACCAATATAAATTATCAAATCATACACTTATTTTTAATATTTTTTAATACTCTACAAAAATTTTAAGTAATATTAATTTTAAACAATTTTATAATATTACTCTACAAACAATTATATATATATATATATTATCAAATTATTTTCATAAAGACCCAACAAGACACACACACACACATATATATATATATGTATATATATGTATATATAAATTATCAAATCACACACTTATTTTTAATAAATTTTAATTCTCTACAAACATTTTAAGTAATATTAATTTTAAACAATTTTATAACATTACTCTAAAAACAATTTCTTAACTCTTTAAACATTATTATTATGAACTAATTTTTAACATTTTTAAATAAACCCTAAACATTTTAATTAACATTAATTTTAAACAATTTTATAACATTAATCTAGAAAGAAAGTTTACTAACACTTTCAACATTACTAACACTTTTAATTAATATTAATTTAAATCTCATTATGCTCGAAATAAAAAAATTTTATGTTGAAAACTAACATTAGTTTTAAATTTTTTTAATAACAAATATTAAATAGTATCATACTATACAACTAAAATAAATAAATGAGTTATATACATACCTTTCAATAATATAACTTGATCAAAACTTCTTCAAATTTCTCAAAAACAAAAACAGCCAAACAAGGCACAAACTGCACAATGGAAAGGGAAATTGGACACTGAGAGTGAAAGAACTGAGTGAGGAATGAAGTAAAAATTGCAATCCATAGTTATAAAGGGAAAAGGCCATTTTTTAATTATTTATGCGTTGCCACGTGCCTTCACCCCGTTAAATTTGCACGCTCAGTTCACAAAATTCTGACATAAAGGCTTTAGGACACGTGTCAGCCATGCATGCGTTTTCGCATGGCTGGCCTGCGAAATGGTAGCATGTCATGGGTCAGGGATAACTTTATGTTTTCATGCAATGGACATGCGAAATGACAGGACACGTGTCACACTCGCATTAGTTGTATCAGCTGTTGGTGTATGCATTATGAGCTTTTATGCTTTTTTATTTGTATCATTTTTCTGCTTATCAATAAAATAAATATTTCAGTCTAAAATTGTTTTAAAATGTATTTATCCTTGGAGTAATATGTCATATAAAAGTTATTCCTAAAATGTCCTTAGTCAAGTATTTACATGGGGACATGTAAATACACTAAGACTAGTGTGTAAGTGTATTGATGACCTGATCTCACAGATCATAGATATAGATGATATCAAGTCTTCACACGGGTACACATTAAAAGTAATGATGTATTGGACAGACCCACCATGAGAACGTTGTATGGATCGTTACATGATTGTCATAAACAATTCTCAATGTGATAATGGTATATGTAGTCCTTCGACCTGAAGTCACTACGATTCCTACATGAGGAGTTTATTGTTTTAATACAATTAAACGTCTTCTGTAACAAGAGAACTATAAAAGTTGTGATTAGGCAATGAACAAATTATGCAGAGGGATGTGAGTGATTTAGATGGGATTTATCTCTCTTATGTGACAGGAGTGATATCTCTAGGCCACTTGATGGAGTAAGACTAAGAAAACGCATGACCATGCTAGAAAGAATAAATATTAGATATTTATTCGGATCCAGTCTACTCCGGTATCAAGTAAAATAAATTAGGCCGTACAAGGATGACGCGACCATGCCTTGGGCCCAATTAGGATATCGTGACAAAAGGAGCAAACATATTAAATAATTATCACTTATAGGTTATGTTGATATTAAATAATATTTGGACATAATGATGCATTACCAGATGCCGCTCTTATTTTATATTAATAATAAAATAATTTATTATTAATATGACTGAGTATTTTACCTGTAGGGTCACACACATAGAGTAAGCTCATCAGAAAATGTTGTCTTATTTTAGTTGGACTAAAATAAAGCTATTGGGCCTAACTCATTTGGAATGAGTAAGGAGCCCACTTTTTAGAGAGAATAAATTAGGTCAAACCTAAGCCTATAAATAGAGCATAAGATGCTCATAGGCCATTCACTCAAGTGAGACACAAATTCACAAAAGTTGCAAGAGCTACACGCCATCAAACTAGCAGTTGGCAAGTGTTGCGATTCTGGTGGGAGTGCTCGTGTGGACTCCTAAAGGACGAGGCTACGACTGCTTCGGTGTTCTTCAAGAGGTAATCCAAAACGAAAACGAATTTTTTTTGTTTGTTTTGTGCTTTGAAACACGGAACTTTGCAAATCCTATGGAATCCTTTTTTTTTTCCGCTGCTCATGTTTAGGGATTTCCTAACATCAGTAGCTGTCTGATGTCGTGTAACGGGTATGTGAAATGCAAAACGTGATTTGATGTTTTTCCCAGACCACTATATATTTTTAGATCAGCCCCAAACTGTCAAATATTTTTTTGGAACCATTTTAAAAAAAAAGCCATATACCAATACAGACAGTACACCGAACATAACATGGACCCCGACACGAACAGAGACATGGATATTTTGACATGATATAAGTAACGTTACAGTGTTTAATCAACTATTACACTTTAATAACTTATAAATCAACTTACATATTCCATATAAGTTATACTTAATTACACCAATAATTAATAATTTTATGTAGAATGTGACTTCTATCGATCAAATCATTGAATTTATACCTACATATCAAATAAAGTTTTTACTCACATATTTCTATAAAATAAACAATCAAATTGATTTTGAAAAAGTAACTAGATTCCTCATAATAAGTCTTTGAAAAATTGATTTAATATTATATATATTGGTCACCATTCTAAAAAATATTTTTCTTAGTAGTTAAAACCTATTAAAGAAGAGTTATTTTAAAGAGAATTTTTTGTGGAGTATATACAAGAATTTTAAGTAGAAATTACTTATCTTGGTAAAAAATTAAATAAGTAACAACTTAATGTAGAAAATGTTTATGTTGCTATTACTAACTAATTAAGTAGAAAAAAAGTAGAAATTTTATTTACCACAAAAATTTCAATTTTTTTAGTACATACAATAATTTAAAGTTGATAACCCCCCTCCCCCAATAAACCAAAGCTGCAACGAGTTGTATCACTACATACTCTCTAGACTTCCTTAGTTGTTATGGTTACTTACTGTATAACATCCTCTTTGTTATGTTTTATATTTTATGTTTTTAAAGTTTTAATTTTGTAGGGTAATTGTAAATTTCTACATCTTTGCGTATGTAACCATAATTATCATACACCTCACTCTACCCTAACCTCACACCACACTTAAAACTCACTCTTCACTCTCACCATCAAATGTGCCTAACAACACAACTAAAAAAAATCACTGATAGCTACTGAAGATTAATGACCAAAAGCAACTGTCGCTAATCAGTGACCGCGATGGCGATGGTAGGGGAAAATGGACATTGTGTAAAGTAAATCAGCTACCACATCAGAGACCCCCATATACTTCGTCACTTTGTTTGTCAGTCAACCGTCGTAAACATCATTGCTAATCCTAAAGAAAGAAACGTTGTTGGTGATGTCATCACTACGTGTAACAAATCTAGCGACGGGCTCTAGAAGTCATAGCTATATTTACCTTCCCTCCAATATTCATGTTATTCAAAACCTGAACATCGAGCTAGCATAGAAGCGCCCACAAAGACAACTTTGAGAGGAGTGAGCTTAGGTGGTATTTGAGAAAGCATATCTGGCTTCCCAGATATAGGTGCTTCCTTTTCCAGAGGTGTGTGGAATGACATTGACCTTAAGGGTTTATGCGCCAAAGACGAGACCCCCAAGATACAACATCCTTTATGTGTAGTGGCAGGGCAAAAGGTAGATTTCAGAGTAAACCCAGAATGGAATATTTCTTAAAAAAGATAACTCATCAGATACAATTTTTATAACAAAAGAAATAAATATAAGAGAAAATATATTGGTCAATTAAATCTCGTTAATGATAAATATATTACAGAATAAAAATTTTAAATAGGAATTAATTGGCACATTTAATTATGGTAACCGCTTCAGATATTATTTTCCATTTAAAATGTAAATCATAACCTCCTAAAATCAGATGCCCTAATAAATGGCTTTCCTAGATAAGTTTTTCAAATTCAAAATTTAAATTAATTAAAAAGAAATTAAACGAATGTTAAACTTAAAGGAAGATCCATTTCTTCCCTAGAATAAATATGTTAAAAAATATTATTAGGTAATTAGCTTAACATTTTACCACGTAAAACAATAACTTGACCTCCATTTTTAGTTTAAATTACTCAAGTCTATATATTTAGATGAATTCTAAGTGACAACTCCTCTTTTGAGGATAAAATAAATTCACTTAAGAATTTATTCATAAAAAATTAGTCATCACTGTGTCATTAAAACACAATGGAACACATAATATTAAAATTTATTCATGATAATTCTATGAAGAATAAAATAAATTCATTTATAAATTTATTCTCGTTTAAATTAGATTTAATCAACATCATATTTATATCACTGTATCTTTAATATGGAGGAAATTCACTACACAAGAAATTTATTAAATCTAATAATCTTCTAATAATTTGGGCACATTAGTACTAGACAACAAAATCCTTTTTTTAAAGGGGGTCACCATATAAGGGATCTTATTTAAAAATCAATCTTTATGAGAATTTTCTCATTATATAATATTTTTGTAATATAATCACACTTTCTTAAAATTGAAACTTAATTTAAATTGGTGATTAAAATCATATTTATTTCACATTCCCTCAACATTTAAAACTCAAATATCTCACTATCATCTTGCATCACAACAACCATGTATATGCTACTAATTAAATAAAAAATAGATAACATGGCCTATTAGAGCTTAGCATCAAAATAATTTTTTAAGCACTAATAATATTATAGTCATGTCATATGTCATACATCATTAAGTTCAAATTCACACATAATCATAGATATAGATTCATTATCATTTAACACATATATTCTTACTTGTGCAATATATTACCACCACTTTAATGGTCACAATGGAAGAAATAGAGACAGAACTAATATAACATCACAACCATAAAACTAACCAATATACCACTCTTAGTATTTAATATACCAAAGCTCGAGAATTGAGTTTAATACGTTTTTTTAATTATTTCAAGACCACAAGCGCATCTAAGGACACTAAAATCAAAATTGTATATAAACCATTTCTATATCGCAGTGTAGCTTTCAAATATAAGCATATTGAAAGGGGCCATTTAAACAAAAAAGAATACTATTTAAACATAATACAACATACCTTAGCAGTCACGATCACTTTTAAAAGCTTTGAAAGACACTGCAAATCATGGTAAAAGCACTAAGCATAAAAATTGGTCTTTGGGCATCAAAGACCTTAAGATTAATGGATGGGATAGGACATAGTTTCTGCGGGAAAGCTCCACACTCACCTTTTTGTTCATATTTGATATGACATTTAGATTCGTTGCACTGGCAGTTTAGAGATGACAGACAAGTATACTAATATATAGAAAAGAAATTAAGATAAACCTTAAGATTATTGGAAAATATATCACACTAGCCTTAAGAGTTTATATGTTGAAGGCATGACCCCCCAGGATACAGCAGCTCTTCTGTGTTATGAAACAAAACTCACAAAAGGTAGATTTTTAGAGTAAACTCACAATGAAATGTATCTCTTAAAAAAAGGCAAGTTAGATACAATTTTTATAACCATGGAAATAAATATAATGGAAAATAAATTGGTCAATTAAATCTCATTAATGATAAAGACGTTACATAATAAAAAATTAAATGAGAATTAATTGACACATTTAATTATGGTAACCACATCAAATATTATTTTCCATTTAAAATGCAAATTATAACCCCCAAAATTAGATGCCCCAATAAATAACTTTTACGGGTAGGATTTCCAAATTTAAAATTTAAATTAATTAAAAAAATTAAATCACTATTTTTTTTTGAAATATAAGCAAAATTTTTAACACTTTCTTAATGATTGGTTTCCATGTTATTGCTCTTAACAAGTCTACTCCTATTAGGATTCCCAAGTGGGTGAAAGGGATGTTTAAGTTCTTGTAATTCAGTATGTTTGTAGTCATCCTGATCTCTTTTTCACCGCACCTAATTCCTGCCCATTGCTTTTTTTGAAGTTTCTTCACAATCCTGAAACCATTTTAAAGCACTTGAGAATGTTTTTCGTAGTGGTAATGTTTGATGGATCGATACATCTCACCGATGAACATGGTATATCATTTTCATAGTAGACATATGATATTTTTAGCTAATCTCCCTGCCAATTTTGTATCCTGTGAATGTGGGTGTTGTAAGAGAAAGAAAGATGTCTGTGCATGCCTATGATGAATGATGGAAAGATACATATTTGGGTGTTTTGAAAGGGTAAGGCCCTATTGGACTTGCTTATATTAGTTGTTGGTATGAGTTTGGTGTCAAAGTGATGAAATGAAAATATGGTAGTTTTAGATGCCTTTAGCTATATAATTTGGCATTTTTGTTGTTTCCGCATAAAGTAATTGATTACCATAGATGTGGTAATGGATTACCAAATCTCTATTTGTTAAACAAAACCTGATCTAGTAGTAATTGATTACTCATCAAAACGTGATAATAGATAAATCAATTACCAAATCTCTAATTCCTACTAATCAATTATGCTTTTTATAGCAATTGATTACTCTATTGTAAATTGGAGGAAAATTTTTGTTTCAACCTTAGATTTACTTGTTTGTATGAGTTCCTTGAATTTATACGTCTTGTGTTGCATAGTTATGAAATGTACATCAGTTAGACCTATAAAGACTTAATAGAAAAAACATCTTGACATCATAAGGGCATTGATAATGGCCTTATAGCGTCCAAGGTGGTTGCACCAAGCGTCCTGGGATTGTAAGTAAAATGCTTTTCAGTGTTGACGCTTCCACGGACTATGGGAGCTCGCTTATTAGATGATATGGTCAACACGTAAAAGATTAATAGTGTGTTTTTAATAATGAAATTAATGTTATATGACTTCCAATATGTATTGTAACTTGTTTGCTTTTACATATTATAAGGTGTGTGATGAATGTCTGCTTTTGGGAAAAGAATAGAGAAAAAGCAAATGTTTTCCATTTATTTGGGTGAAAATACCATGCTTAACTGTTTTCTTAACCTAGAGTTATTGAGATATATGAATTGTATATTTCATGGTTATAGTGTTTTCAAGTGATTGGTTCGAGCATTCGGTAAATCTTAAGGAGCTTTGAGAAATGTCTTGTTTTTTATTCTTTTTGCATTCAGGTAGTATGCTTGGCTTTTCTTTTGTAATCTAGAACAAAGTATAAATTATTTTTTGTGTATATCAGCCTGTAGTTTTAGTCTTACATTGTAAGTTAGTATAAATGAAATCTTTAAAACAATACTTTTAATGTGAACTCTCAGGTTTCATGTATGATGACCCTAAGGTGTTACACTTACAAACCACACTTATTAAAGTTGCATACAAAATGTGGTACATGATAGACTTGACCTGTATTTTATGCTAAGATGAATGGATATCGTATTCACCATATATGACATCTAGTTTGATTAATTTTTATATAAGTTCATATTATGAGTTAATAATGGTCTCTCTATATTACAAGTCATACCATTCGTAATAAAATAAAAAAAATCCTTATAGAATTTCTCACACTCCAACTGATATAAATTTCAATGTTTCAACACCATTATAAAAACATTTAATTTAAGACAAATGAAAAACCAAATATATCAAACAATCCATAACAAAATATAACTCTGGATGGCTAAAATCTTTTCTCTCATACATGCACATCTTATTTGATTAATTATTATTAATATGGTAAAAGACGTTAGTCTTGGATGAATAGGGATATATATTCTACTTAATTGGCATAACCATATAATATAGGTTTAACTTTAAATGTTAAACAAACTCTAAACACGTGACGGCGGACGAATGGGTGCAGGCGGAAAACGACTAGGTGGTCGAGGTGCTTCATCAGGTAGTCCAGGTACTTGCCCGCGTTGTAGTGGTACTCGAGGCTCAGTTAGCATCGTGAAGGTGAACAATATTATAGTCACTAGTATTAAGGATGATGATGATAAGAACCACATCATCTTCAATAACACAACACTAATATGGATACTTTTATGCTGCACTACCTCCTCCTGTGTGTATATATATACACACATGCAACACTCATCACCATGATCGATCACTTTTCCCTATTTTGGGTCTGAATAAAAATGTCAAGGTCAAAACACGTGTTGTTGGTATTTGTCAATTCGCCTTTATAAATAAGTATATGCATGCAATTCAACTGGTATAGTTTCCTTTTCCTTTATCAAGGTGTGAACGACACAAATGTTATAATTTTCAATTTGCATCAATTTCTGCGACATTTTCCTCCCCTTACAATTCAAAGTATCATTAACATTCCTTCCTTATCAAGGTTGAAATAGGCGAATGTTATAGTTTTTCGTTTCTTATAATTAATGCTGCATCAATTTCTGCAAGATTTCTCCCCCCTTAATTACAATTCAAAATGTATTCATTCTTGAATTTAATATTCATTCATCTTTTGGTAAGACTATTCTTTAAGAAAAAAAATTATCTATGTAATTATATAAATAATAAAAAGAAAGTAAATAAAGCTGAACCAAGCACTTCCTAAAATTTAAACAAAATGAACTTGAGTTGAAAATTTTGTTGATTAAAAACTTAACTCGAATTCATTTCTAGTAATTTTTTATTGGACAATCTCAACTTAGTTAATTTCCTATAGCACTGAGATGCATACTATTGAATGAAATTTTTCACGCAGAAAGATCAACGAAAACTCGGATTTTTAATGAAAATTTCAAATATTTTTGAATTGATATAGAAATCTAAGACCTAAGACCTATAATTTTTTTATTCATACCAAAGACTTTGAATCCCTTCAAATTGGAGCTCAAAGTTTCCCGTCTCCATGAGAGGTTCCAATGCCAGACGCCATTTTCCTAATCAGCACACTGGTTTATTAGCATGTTTTTGTTGTTTGTTAATGAATATAGCCTGGCAAATTTGTGTTTTAACACAGTATCACCTATCCACTTGTCTTTTTGTGATCCAGCACCTCATATGTTCACTTCCCTCCACCTTCCCTGGCCCCTTCCACCAAGATGATCCTTCTTTAAATACCTCATTATTCTTAGTGGGTTGGTATATGCCATACATAGATTTCAATATTCTACACCATAACTTATTCTGTTCACGCAACATTCTCCACTTCCACTTGGATACTAATGCTAAGTTAAATGCCCCTACATGTCTCATTCCTAACCCCCTTCCTCTTTTTCCTTCAAATGTGACATGTACCACTTCTTTTCCCTCTCGTGTATTTGGCTGTAATGATCAGCAACTCATTTGTAAATTAGTTCAATCTAACAAAGACAATTCTTTGTATGTTATGTGGCACAATAGATTAGGTCATGCCAATTCCAAGTTTGTTTTATAAGTAATGAAAAATTGTAGTGTTTCTATTGATGGTTATTGATCAATGTCGTAATTGGTCAAATAAAAGAACAAAAAACAATAAACATAATATAAGCTAGGAACAGACCTAGGTCGTTATCTCAAGGACCTTGGTTGCAACACTAAAACATAACACATAATTTAGATTATTTTTAGATTTAGAAAGAATGTACACAATAATTTAAACAAATGGAATTCAATTAATTAAAAATGATTTAGCAACCTATGATTTGTACTTCGTAAAACAATTTTAGAAAACAAATTTAATCCCATTCTAATTTGTTAATTCGAATTAAAGAACAAACATTTTTAATCTGAATTTATTGAATGACCGTTGAACAAACGTCTTTGTTCAATCCGATCCCAAAAGTCTAAACTAAAGAACATGCTTTTGAGGTTGCACGAGTCATGAATTTGACGAGCGTAAATTATCTAGACTCTTATCAACATGATCTAACTCTAAATTATAGATGGTGACGAAGTTAAGAAGTTAAGAAATTACATATTGAATTGGATTGAAACAATGAAACATTTGCCTTATTGCTTTGCGAGATCGAAACCATGGATTAATCAAGAGAATTACTCCTTCATCACATTTGCAGACATAACACGATTTTGGAATTTAATCATGATGTAAGAACCTAATAACGAAGCATAAAACACAAAAGAAAAGATAGAAAAGGAAAATAAAATTTGAACTAAAACTATAATTGACGTCTAGATAAGTGTGCAAAATTCCTCCAATGTCAAGTATTTATATGGAGGCAATGAGGCTAAACCTAATTCTTAGCCTAACTTATAAATTCAAAATCATGGCTTTCCCTTCTCCCATTCTCACAATCACTTTATCATTGCCAAGGAGGAGTCTCCACTCCTTTCATCTATTTCTCCATCATGCAAGGGTTCAAAGGGGAACATCTAGCTTAATTGAGTGTCCTAGTGAGGGAAACAACAAAAATTCAAGGTAACCCATCTTGTCCTTTTAAAATTCCCTAGGTTTTGTAGTGAAATAGTAAATTGGTGATGTTGGTTGATATAATTAAGAAATTAAAGTATAATTGATGTTAGTAGTGGTTGAAATTGGTGAATTATGTAAGTGTATGATGGGTATCCACTTGATAATGAATACGGTGTTGTTAGAGAAAGAAGGATGTGTGTGTATGCTTGTGATGATGGGTGGAAAGTTATATATTTAGGTGTTTTGAAAGAGAAGGGCGCTATTGGACTTGGTTACATTAGATGATGGTTTGAGTTTGATGCCAAAGTGATGAAATGAAAATGTGGTAGTTTTGGATGTCATTATTTGTATAATTTGGCATTTTTGTTGCTTCTGTATAAAGTAATTGATTACCATATAGGTCAGGCTTGTCGGATTAGAAGGTTAAACTTAGGCTTTTAAAAAGGCCTTTTCAACTAAACAAGTCAGGCCAAAGACTTTTTAATTATTAATTAGTTATATATAATATATCTATAACAAAATTATATATATATATATTACACTTTTACATATTATAAATTAATATTACAAATTTAAAATTAAAAAAATTAGGTAGGAAAAGAACACAAATTTTTTTTAGGTTGTTCTTGGCCTTTTAAAAGTTTCACTATAAACAAACTTTTTAAATATACTTTTAAATGAGCTAGACCTTTAAACAGACTAATAGGTCAGACTTAGGCCTTGAAAATTTGATATAGTTCAGACTTAGTCCTTTCAAATACCGCCCTGGCCTAACCCATTTCCATCCCTAATTGTAACTTGTTTGCTTGACATATTATAAGATGTGTGATAAATGTCTGCTTTTGGGCAAAGAATGAAGAAAAAGCAAATGTTTTCCATATATTGGGTGAAAATACCATGCTTTATTGTTTTCCTGACTTAGGGTTACTAAGATATATGAATTGTATATCTCATGGTTACAGGGTTAGGTGATTAGTTCGAGAGCTCGTTAAACCTTAAGGAAATGTCCAGTTTTTGGTTCTTTCTACATTAAGGTAGTATGCTATTGACTTTTCTTTTGTAATCCGAAACAAAGTATCGTGTAATCAACCTGTAGTTTTAATTTTATGTTGTATAATACATAAAAACTTTAAATCAATACTTTTAATGTAAGCTCTTAGGCATGTATTTAATATATGATGACTCTAAGGTGTTACACTTACAAACCACACTTATTTAAGTTGCTCACAAATTAGATGTGGTAAATAATAGACTTGACATGTATTTTAAGCTAAAATAAATGGATATCTTATTCACCATATATAACATGCAATCTGATTTATTTTGATATAAGTTCATATTGTGGGCTAATAATGATCCCGCAGGTAATAAATCATACCATACACAGTAGAATAAAAAACATGCTTATAAAATTTCTAATACTCCAACTCATATATATTTCAACAAATCAACACCATTATAAGAGAATTTAATTTAACATAAAAGAAAAACTAAAGATATCAAACAATCCATAATAAAATATAACTATATATATGATGACTAAAATTTTTTCTCTCGTACACGCACCTCTTATTTGATTAATTATTATTAATAATAATATGGTAAAATACGTTATTACTGGTTTATTTAGAAATTAGGCGATACAGAGGAGGAATTGATGAATAGGAATTCTGGTTATACAATCACATAATGAATAGTTGAGATTAATCATGTGAGTTTTTTTAAGAAATTAATATATCTTTTAAGTAACCATAAGACTTTAAAAAACTTTTAATCTCAATCATCCATATATGGTTATACGGCCTAAATTTATTCCTCTTGTATATATATCTTACATAATTGACATAACCATATAATATAGGTTTAACTTTAAAGGTTAAACAAACTCTAAACACGTGATGGCGGACGAACAGGTCCAGGCGGAATAAGACTAAGTGGTGGAGGTGGTAAATGAACAGGTGGACGAACAGGTGCAGGTGGAGATCCACTGGGAGTAAGTGGTGGTACTCCAACACGAGGCTCCGTTAGGATGGTGAAGGTGAGCATTATAGTCACAAGTAATAAGGATGATGATGACCGCCACATCTTCTTCAATAACACAACACTTATTTGGATGCTTTTATACTGCACTACCTCCTCTGAATATATACACACACGCAACACTTCGTTACCATGATCCATCGCTTTTCCTTGTGAATAAAGTATCAAGGTCAAAACATGTCAATTCGCCTTTATAAATAAATATGCATGCAATTCAACCTGTAGTTTCCTTTTCCTTTATCAAGGTGTGAATTAGACGAATGTTATAATTTTAAATGTTGCATCAATTTCTGCAACATTTTCTTCCCCTTACATTTCAAAGTATATCATCATTCTTAAATTTAATATTCCTTCCTTTATCAATGTGCGAAATAGGCAAATGTTAGTAACTTTTTGTTTCTTATAATTAATGCTGCATCCATTTCTGCAAGATTTCTCGCCCCTTTATTACAACTCAAGTGTATTCATTCTTGAATTTAATATTCATTCATTTTTTGGTAAGACTACTTTTTAAGAAAAAAAAAATTCTCTATGTAATTATATAAATAATAAAAAGAAAGTAAATAAAGCTGAACCAAGCGCTTTTTAAATAATAAAAAAAAGTAGATAAAATTTTTATAAAATTGATATTCTTATGAGCTCTTAAGCCGAAAGTTCATAAACGTCAAACAATAAACTTTGGTGAAATTGTTGGTTCAAACAAAACTCAATTCAAATATGATTACTTATTAACAATGGAACACATATACCAATACAGACAGTACGCCGAACATAACATGGACTCCGAACTACATGGATATTTTGACATGATATAAGTAACGTCACGATGTTTAACCAATTATTACACTTCAATAACTTATAAATCAAATTACATATTCCATAAGTTATACTTAATTACACCGATAATTAATAATTTTATGTAGAATTTGACTTCTATCGATCAAATCATTGAATTTATACCTACATATCAAATAAAGTTTTTACTCACATACTCCTATAAAATAAACAATCAAATTGATTTTGAAAAAGTAACTAGATTCCTCATAGATAAGTCTTTGAAAAATTGATTTAATTATATATTGGTCCCATTCTAAAAAATATTTTTCTTAGTAGTTAAAACCTATTAAAGAAGAGTTATTTTAAAGAGAACTTTTTGCGGTGTATATACAAGAATTTTAAGTAGATATTACTTATCTTGGTAAAAATTAAATAAGTAAAAACTTAAAGTAGAAAATGTTTATCTTGCTATTACTAACTAAGTAGAAAAAAAGTAGAAATTTTATTTACCACAAGAATTTCAACTTTTTTTTTTTAGTACATACAATAACCCCCCTGCCCCCAATAAACCAAAAGCTGCAACGAGTTGTATCACTACATACTCTCTAGACTTACTTAGTTGTTATTGTTACTTGTAACATCCTCTTTGTTATGTTTTAGTGTTTTGTGTTTTTAAAGTTTTAATTTTGTAGGGACCCAATTGTAAATTCCTACATCTTTGCGTATCTAACCTTAATTACCATACACCTCACTCCACCCTAACTTCACACCACACTTAAAACTCACTCTTCACTCTCACCACCAAATGTGCCTAACAACACAACTAAAAAAAAACCCACTGATAGCTACTGAAGATCAACGACCAAAAGCAACCATCGCTAATCAGTGACCGCGATAACGATGTAGGGAAAAATGAACGTTGTGTAAAGTAAATCAGCTACCACATTAGAGAACCCCATATACTTCGTCACTTTGTTTGTCAGTCAACTGTCGTAAACATCATCGCTAATCCTAAAGAAAGAAACACTGTTGGTGACGTTCACTACGTGTAACAAATCTAGCGACGGGCTCAAGAAGTCGTAGTTATATTTACCTTCCCTCCAATATTCATGTTCTTCAAAACCTGAACACCGAGCTAGCATATGAGCACCGACAAAGACAACTTTGGGAGGAGTGAGCTTAAGTGGTATTTGAGTAAGCATATCTGGCTTCCTAGATATAGGTGCTTCCTTTTCCTTTTCTAGAGGTACGTGGAATCACATTGATCTTAAAGGTTTATGCGCAAAAGACGTGACCCCCAAGAGGTAGACACCTTTATGTGTAGTGGCAGGGTAAAATGTAGATTTCAAAGTAAACCCAGAGTGGAATGTTTCTCTTAAAAAAGATAACTCATCATATACGATTTTTATAACAAAGGAAATAAATATAGGAGAAAATATATTGGTCAATTAAATCCCGTTAATGATAAATACATTACAGAACAAAAAAATTTAAACAAGAATTCATTGACATATTTAATTATATTAACCGCATCAGATATTATTTTCCATTTAAAATGCAAATCATAACGTCCCAAAATCAGATGCCCCAATAAATGGCTCTCCCGGATAGGTTTTTCAAATTCAAAATTTACATTAATTAAAAAGAAATTAAATGACTAAAAAGCTTTTGAAATGTAAGCAAACAATCCCATACATTTTAAAAGTTTTTTTAAAATAAAAAATTGGGTTTATATCATAACGGAAATACATCAGATTTAGTGTCTTATGAACTATGAACTAGACCATAGACAGATAAACTTAACTTACAATGAATTGGTGAAAGAAAGCTTCTATGAACCAAAATCACTTTAATGTAAGATAACGGTGTACTTATCACATCACACTTCTAGATTCTTTTTGTTGTTTTTTTTTCACTTTGCAAGAATCACTAGTGGAAAAAGGACTTTTAAGCACGGTTCTGGTGACCTTTTAAGCACGGTTCCAGAACTGTGCTTGTTCCCAGCGTGCTAATAGATAAGAACTTTTAAGCACGGTTCTGAACCGTCTTTGTAGGGGGTTTTAAGCACGGTTATTCTAACCGTCTTCGTAGGCTAGTTTTAAGCACGGTTCATTTGAACCGTCTTCGTAGGGTTTTTTTTTTAAAAAATTCTTTTATTTTTTTAACAAAATTAGAAACTTAATCATCGGCTCAGGTTTAACAAAATTACAATTATTCATCAAATTATCTAAAACTAACATTACATTCTATTCTAATTAATAACTTACAAGAAACATTACATTACATTATCTTAAGCAACCTGTTCCTTCTCCTGGAGAAAGTTACTTGCCTACTCGTTTCATTTTCTATGCGCTTCATCTGAGTTTTCCCCTCACCATCCTTTCTCATCTGAACCTAGAACTGAAAATGATTGAGATCTAGTTAACCATACCAAACAAAATGAAGGATTCAGTGTTTCCATAAATATAAAGTGAATATTAAATGAAATTAATATTTAAATGAGAAGAATACGAACCAATGGAAGAAAATGAGTTGAAGAACACAAAGCAATGTAGTCGTGAGGGAGGAGAGAAGGGACAACTCTGTGAAGGGAAGATGGGTGAGGAGGGAGGAGGAAGACGAAGAAGGAGAATGGAAGGAGGGAATGTTTAGTTGAAAAGTGAAATGGAGGGAGAGAGGGAGGAGACGTGTTCGAGAAAATTGAAATGGAGGTAATGGAGGGAGGAGGAAGAAGAGGAGGGAAAACAATTTTCAAGAAAATGCACTTATAAGCACGGTTCTGAGGGGAACCGTGCTAGTAGCTCAATTTTTTATTACTTTTAAGGACGGTCCCCCTTCAACCGTCCTCGTAGCTCAATTTTTTATTACTTTTCAGAACGGTTCCCTTACAACCGTCCTTGTAGCCTCACCTTTAAGCACGGTTCAAAGCAACCGTGTTCGTAGCCTCACTTTTAAGCACGGTTGCCACTCAACCGTCCTCGTAGCCTCACCTTTTAAGGACGGTCCCCCTTCAACCGTCCTCGTAGCTCAATTTTTTATTACTTTTTAGAACGGTTCCCTTACAACCGTCCTTGTAGCTTCACCTTTAAGCACGGTTCAAAGCAACCGTGTTCGTAGCCTCACTTTTAAGCACGGTTGCCACTCAACCATCCTCGTATGTGTTTTCAAAAATTTCAAATATGCCACCGCCTCTTTTTTAGCACGTTTTTGACATAACCGTGCTCGTATTCTGTCCTCGTATCCATTTTCTGCACTAGTGAATAGGCTTTACGTGTGCCTGGTGATTCATGAGTGCTCTAGAGAGTTGCCTAATTCTCATTCAAGCGGCCTCACTTAACACTCATATAGGTGATTTCATCAAGTGTATCTTGCATTTTATACACCACCTATAAGGAATGTGAAAATCATTAAAATTTAATAAATTAACCTCTTGTTCTTTGTGGCCTAACACTTCACACATCATAGGAATAGAGGAAGAAATAATGCTAGAGGATTAACAATGACTTGTTATTACCCATATAAACATTTTTCATGGGATTTCAAATCATAAAGGCTAGGTTCCCATCATTGTTAATTTTATTATTAGCTTAAGTCTCATTCCCTTCGATGTTTCATTCACTTCTGACTTCACATGCTCTATGGAAATAGTTCTATTTTTAACAGCTGTTTTACCATATTGTGTCTTAAACGAATGTATCTATTATTACCATTGTAAGATTTATTTTTAGCTATTGTAGTTAATTAGTTATCACAATATATAAGTTAAACTCAAAGGAAGATCCATTTCTCACTACTAGAAAAACCTTTGATAGCTACTCCTAGTTAGGGGCCAAAATATGACCGTCGATAGAGACCACAATCTAAAAGGGACTTAAAAAAGAAAAATGAGCGACCATGTGAGCGATCAACAAAACCCCATCGCTACTACAGGCAAACAACCGTCACTAAACCCGTCACTAAATAATACACCATCACTGAGTCGGTCGCTAACTTAATTTCCCTCTATTTTTTGGTTTCCCTCCAATATTTTTTGTTGGTGCGAAACCTTAGTGACGGGTCTTAACGGTCACTGGATCTTTGGATGCATCAACGAAGAACTCAAATCGTCGCTACTATGATTTATCAACTTTATTAGCGACTGTTACTACTAAAAACCTCTTATCGCTGCTTCAGGTTAGTGACCGAATTAGCAACGCAATGACAAAAGGGACTTTAAAATAGAAGTTAGTCACCCACTCAGCGACCCCGAAACCCTGTCGCTAAAAATTACCAAAATACCATCGCTACACCTGTCGCTACAATGCACGCCATCACCGCAGCGGGCGCTAACTGTTCCCACCATCTTTTTTGTTTTCCCTTTATAGTTTTTTGTTGGTGCAAAGGTTAGCGACAGTGTCGCTAAAGTTGGCGCTAACAAAAAAATTGGAGGGAACCTAAAAATTAGAGGGAGGTAAACAGATTGTGATCGCAAGCTGCCGTCGCTAACAAAAAGATTTAGATATATAGTGACAATGCCTAGGCAATGAGTTTCGTCGCTATATTGGGATATATAGCGACGGTATCCGGCCGTCGCTAATTTAAAAAACAATGAAGGTTAATCCAAAAAGTTAGAGGGAATATAGCCATGAGTGACAGTGTGCCATCGCAAATGTGATTTCATATTAGTGACCTGTTATTCCATCGCTATGTCTACCAGGTGACCTTATTAGTAACGTTAGTAGCGATGGAGGAAGACCGTCACTAATATTTTAGTGTAATTCGGGCATCCCCTACGACTAATCAATTCTCCTAATTATCAAGCCCTAAATCGAACCTCCCAATCCTTTACCCTAATTTTAACCTCCCTTCCTCCTTCCTCCTCTATCCCTCTTTCTCCCTCCATCCGTCGATCCCTCATTGTCCCTTCATTCATCTCTATCTCTCCTCCGTGTGTAGCTCTACCATTCTCTCCCTTCCTCTGTCTCCTTCTCCATGGCTGTGAAGACGAAGCTGCATCCGACTGGCGGCCACCCATTTTATCACCTGTGGCTACGTACTCCCTCCGTGCTCAGGTTTGTTTTGTTTCTCCTTTCTCCCTTTCCTGAATGTTGACATTTGTCAGTAGTGTCATTACTGAGCACTCCCTTGAGAAAGGAGAGTATGGAGCTTTTGTTTTAATTGTATTTACAAATATGTTTTCTTTGCTTGCATGTGAAACATATTGAATATGTTGTCAATAGTTTATCAATGTTCAATATAACCTTGCTTTCTTAGCAAGCTTATGTTCGAAATTGGAATAATTGTATTTAGATTGGTGAAATAAAAAAATCCAAGTTCAAACCCCCATGATTAGTGCACACAGTGATCAATAATAGCGTGTTATATAGAGTGGGTTTCAATAGTGGCTCTCCCTTCATTTTCTAATGAATTTTTTGCTTCAAAAACATTATAAGTTCAAAATCCTTCTTCCCTTGTCCTTCACGCAAAACTATTTACTGTTTGACCTTTTTTCCTTCACATTTTATAGGTCTGTGTTTTTTTAAGTGTTCTGTTCCTTTAGGCTTCACAGTTCAAATTCCCCTAATTATATGTAATGTATTCTGGTTTTCTCCCCATAATCCTTATTAATTTAACCATCATCTCTCTTTTTATTGACTCCGTTCCTATGTTCTTACTGCTTCTAGATTGATGGTGACCGTGTGTGTAAAGTGTGAAATTCTTTGTAGACTTTTTATGCTTTTTGACTATTTATATGTGTGGTATAAGTTACTGAATTTGTATTATAATGTTTAAAGCTAGTAGCCATCCTACTTTTCTGCTATTCCACTGAAGTTTTTTTTGAGCTGGCTACTATGCAATACTATCAGAGATAGATGAATATGATTAGATTTTGGTTGTAGTATTAAACACAATTTGAGTACGAAGAGTATTTTTTTTCAAAATGAAAAAGGTTACTGATTCAGTATATTTCTGTATTTTCTATATATTTATCTTGTATTCTAATAGCCCACCTAGATATTACAAGGTTGGTTGAGCCATTTTCCTGATAAATTCTTGCTGGCAATGGCTTGTATTCCAAACAAAAAGAATGATCAACATCTAGAAAAGAATGATCTAACTATAAGTTTGTCAACTAAGGATCTATCATATTATTTTGAATGTAATATATTTGTTGAGAATATTGTAATGATGAAATAGATGTGAACTTGAAAATGATAAGTTGATAACAATGAGAAGAAATGTTGGTTAAAAGTTGGGGAACAAGTCTTTTGCACTTCATTTTAAATTAATATTAAAGTTCAAATCACTTTAAACGAGTAATGAAATGCAATCTCTGCATTTTAAAATTGGCCTTAATAAACATGTTTTTAGATTAGATTAAAATATCTCAATTACTGAGACCGTATTCCAGAAACTAAGAACCATTGATGGAGATTATAGAGTTTGGTCGAGACAAAACTTCATCCATCCAATGCCATTTAGCTCTTCAGAGATAGCCCGCCCTTCTAATTTGTGTTGCCTGAGGTTGAAGACTGAGGATTCAATAATGTCAGATGTCTTGTATGTCATTTCTTAGGTGTGATGAGAAAAGTAAAGATTTCAAAAATTGAAGAAGTTTTTTGAGTGAGAAGTCAAATAGGGAAGAGAAAGATATGAGGAAAATGGTGGGAAAAAGTGAAAGTGAAGAGACATAAATAAATAATATTTTTTGCCATGAAAATGAAGAGAGAAAACACGTTCAAAAAATAGTTATACTAAAATGTGATAACTGCTACCATGTTTTAAAAAGGAAAATTTGAAAATGATTTAATAAAGCAAGTCTCTCAGAGTGCGAGTCAAACAATGCAAGTTATAGTAGACTGATACATGAAGCAGACTATTTAGATAATAATTTTTAAATTTAAATTATGCTTAATAAAATTAAAACTGACCTTTGTTAGAGGCTTAGTGAAGATGTCTGCCTATTGATGATCTGTATTCATGAATTTCAGATCCAAGGTTCCTTTTTGTACATAGTTATGAATGAAGAAATATTTTAGTTCAATGTGTTTTGCTTTGGAGTGCTGAATAGAATTCTTGGAGAGGTTTATTGAACTAGTATTATCATAAAATACTGGAATTTCTTCTTCTTTGATTTAGTAATCTTCAAGTTGATATTTGATCTAAAGAAGTTGAGAGCAATAGGTAGCTGCAGACATATATTTTGCTTCAGTAGTTGAGAGTGCAATGGAGTTTTTCCTTTTACTACTCCATGAAAGTAAGTTGCTTCCCAAGAAGTGACATCCACCACTAGTAATTTTTCTATCAACTCTATCTCCAGCAAAGATTGCATCACAGAATCTAGAAAGAGAGAAAAAGTCTATTCATTTGTAGAATAGCCCAAGGTTAGTAGTCCCAACAAGATATCTTACAATCCTTTTCACTACAGACAAGTGTGATTTCTTGGGATCTGATTGATATCTTGCACACAGCAAACACTAAACATACCCAAACAACGTTGTTATGGAAAATGAGAGGGAAAATGAAAAAGAGTATGTTCATCTTCCTTCTTTATGTGACTAGAACAAAGAAAGAAGTTGGCTCTTTATCCAAGTAACTCAATCAAGCAAGGTTATAAAAGTAGGTACTGTAGTCATGATTATTCGGGTCCTGTATTTTAGGTATGTTTATCTATTCATATAATATTGAGTTTTGATGTTGGGATTGGGGTTGGGTTTAGTTGGAAAATAGAAGTGGGTTGTTATTGTGTTGTTGTTGTTATTTTTTGACACTTGTTTAAAATTTGAGGTTCTGATAAATTTGTTTAATTGATTTAGAGTTTGTTATTATATTGTTGTTGATGAGTTTAGGTAGTTATGGATTGTTGTTTAAGCTTAAGATTTCCATAGGGGAAATTTTGTCATAGAAGAAGGGAAAAAGGTGAGATATGATGGAGAAGTATTTGAATGGGACATAGACAAGGATAGGTGGAGTTATTTTGAGGTGAGTGGAATGTTGAAGAAGATGGGTTATGTAAATATCAAGGAGTTATGGTACAAAATAGGTGGAAAGGAGTTGCATGTTGAATTAAAGTTGTTGGAAGATGATAAAGGTTACATGAAGATGGCAAAGGTAGCACATTCTCTAGGGAAAGTGTAGTTATACATTATACACCTTGTAGATATGGCTGATGTTGTTTTAAAGTTAAATTGGCAAATGTCATCATGTGGTGATCAAGGGGAGCCTATTAAGGGTGATGGAGTTTAGGTGGAAGATAGTAGTGTTTAGGTGGAATGTGATGAATGCGGTGGTGTTCATGTACACAGGGAAGACATGGGTGTTAAGAAGAAGGATGTGAAGGGGAAGGTTGTGCAAGAGGAAGACACCACTAAAGAAGAAGAAAAAGATGATAATGCATTGAATATTGAATGTAAGGATTCAGACGATGAAGCTGTTGAGAAGGAGGATTTGTTTCAGGGTGATGGTGTTGCCTTTATGGTTAAGGGTGATATGGCTGAGGTAGTAAACAATGGTAAAAAGAGGAAGAAAATTCCTAGGACAGAATCTAAGGACTTACAAAAAAAAGAGAAGGATATAGAACTATGTGTGTGGAAGGTTGTGAATGGTAATGCTTACTGTGGTAAGTTTCTATTAGAGGAAACTTGGCAGTTGAGGACTATCATTGATGAGCACAGCTATGGTAGGACACACTTAACTAAGTTGCTAAGTTCAAAGTGGCTAGCGAAGGAGATGTTCAGTGAGGTGAGAGAGAATCCCAAACTTAGATTAGAAGACATTTGTAAGAGAGCACAAAAGAGTTGGAGTGTAAAAATTTCCAGATCCAAGACATATAAGGCTAGGAGGGCAGCACCTAAACTTGTTGATGGAAATTTCAAAGACCAATTTCTAAAGTTATAGGACTACACTCAAGCTCTGTTGACTTTTAACTAAAGATCAACAGTGAAGTTGGATATGCAGTTGTAGCAGAAGGATGCTTTATTCTACAGGTTGTATGTTTGCCTGTATGCTTTAAATTTTAGCATGTATTTCATCATATAGTTACTGATATGGTTGTTGAATTTATTATATTGTAGGTGGTTTAGAGACAAATTATGAGGTTAAGCATCTGGATAGAGGAAAAGACAAATTCATTATTGACTTGGCTGGACAAGAGTGTTCTTGTAGGACATGAACGCTCACTGAAATACCTTGTACACATGCACGAGCATGTATGAGACAAGTAAATGATGAACCAGTCAGCTACATCCCTCCAATCTACTCCAAGGCCAAATACACAACGTGCTACAAACCAATCATCTATCCTACACTTGGAAAGAATATGTAGGAACCAAGTGGGTACAAACCAACCCACCTTACAAGAAACAACCTAGTAGACCAATGCAAGGAGAAAGAACAAGGTTGAGATTGATGATATTCGCATGTCTAGGAAAGGCCTAACCTCCAAGTATAGTGTATGCAAAAAACCAGGCCACAATAAGACCAGATGTCTTTTTAAACCAACACCACAAAATAGATAATTCACTACCAAACCAAACCGAAAATGTATCATGAACCCAATCCTCAAATAGCAACCTTATTTTAAAACCCCTTTCAAACTCAGCCCTGGCAGATTCCACCCAAAGGCAGAAACATTACAGCAAGAGGAGGTAAGAAATTAACACCAAGGAGGAAGTAAAACTAATTTTTAGATTTTATATTTAGGGTTTTATTCTTATGTTTAGACATGTGTTATTTTCATTTGTAATAATGTTTTGGATGATGTTTCATTTTGGAGTATAAGCAACACTTTGTTATGTTTTGGATGATGAATCTTGTGACGTCCCGTATAATTTTCTGAATAAATTTTTCGCGTTTTTAAAAGATCATTTTAAAATTCATAAATTAAATTCAGAGTTCACGTAACAGTTGATAATTGCAGAATATTATCATACTTACTAGTCGTGAATAATTAAATTCAAGAAAATATTTAGGTAGCGAAAACGATTTAGAAAATAACGGTACATGATATGTTATACTTATTACATCCCATAAAATCAAGGTCCAAGTAATAATTCAAATAGGCATCAATCATGGTATCACTCTTCATTCTGTGTGGCATTCACTGTAAAAATTAATGTAAGAGTGAGACAAAATATAGAATAAATATAAAATAAATAAAATTACACAAACACAATCAACAAACCATAATGATGTGATGAATATGCCAAACAAGTTCATTTATATTTAATAAGTCTATAATTTAGTCCAATGATGTCATGCTGGATCCATTTGGTTTGGTGGGAATACTGCATTAAAAAGTCTCATAGAGACACCAGTAGGAATTAGCATAACCATGAATCCCTACATCTTCATGGATCCTGCAAAATTAAGTGCACAAGTAGGAATTAGCATAACCATGAATCCCTACACTTTTATGGCTCCTGCAGAAATAAGTATACCAGTAGGAATTTGCACAACCATGGATCCCTACACTTCCATGGTTCTTGTGAAAATAGGGCTTAAACTCATCATAGAGTAACCCCCTACCAGGGTAGGCAATCATGGAACCCCTAAATTCCATGGTGCGTCCAAATGCTTATGATGCATGAATGCCTTTAATTCTCTTTATCATTTAACATACCATGATATATCAATTTCCAAAACCACTTGGAAAACCACAGGTCCTCAAAGGACACATCACATATAATAATTTTCAGAATCATGGATTTACTGTTTCAACCACATATATCAATAACTGCAAGGCATTCAAGTATATATATTAATTTAGTCATTCAAAATTATTCACCACCAAAATACACAAACTTAATGATGCTCATTAGACACTCATCAACATTCATAATATTTCATAATCACTCAAAAATTCAATAATAAATTGTTACCCATAGGGAAAATATCATTTTTATCCATAATAACCATTATAAGCAAATTTCAGCATTTCCAACAGCGATATAAGTTAGTAAAACAGTCATAACATGAGCAAATCAAATCCTTTTCATGTGAATCCACTTTTTATAGCTCAATAACATAAATATCTACAACTTTCATGAAGACCATAAATTCAAATTCTTAACAGAAACATTACTTATTCACAGAATACAAAACTGCCTCAAAGAGGATTTTTAAAACGTACACAAGTTAGTATTTTCAACGTTGCTGGAGCTACAAAAACAATTTTGGCATGAAACTAGTTCTAAATTATTCTTAACACAAATATATACAATTTTCATGAAGGCACCAAAAATTAATTCACACCACAAAATTCCTAGTTTTAAAAATAAGATTCGGATTTCATAGTTAACAAATTTTCATCATGAATATACTTCTGTATTTTGAGTATATCTAGAGCTACAAGCATCTTTTTAACCCAAAACTCACATTATATAGATCCCTAACATAAATATCTACAACTTTCATGAAGACATCAAAGTCTAAAAACGTATGTATAATTCCCAGAATATTCATATATGCACAAAACACAAGATAAGTAGTTCAATCGGACATACTATAGTATTTTGATCATAACGCATGTTATATATATCGAATTCAGTCAGTTCAGGTCTCAAAATTCACATAACAAGAAGATCTACAACTTTGATGAAGACACCAATCACTAATTCTCACCACAAAATTTCCAGTTTTAAAAATAAAATACGTATCTCAAGTTAACAGATTTACAGCTTGGACATACTTCAGTATTTTAGGCATAACTCGAGCTACAAAAATCATTTTGACTTGGAACCACTTTCTACAGATCCATAACACAAATATCTACAATGTTCATGAAGACATCAAAGGCTGATTATATATGTATAAGTCCCAGAATTTTAATATATACACAAAACATAGGATAAATATTCCACTCAGACATGCTGTAGTAATTTGGCTATAACATTTGATAGACATAACTAAATCAGTTGATTCAAGTCTCAGAATTCACATAACAAAAAGATCTACAACTTTCATGAAGAAGTCAGAATCAAATTCACACGTTTTCAATCTCAAAACTGTGCAACAAGATACGAAATAAAAACTGGAATCCTAGAAGAGCATACAATTCTACCCATTTTATAGTTATTCACAACTCTGTCCCCTCTTACTTGGATTGAAGATAGTTGGCTGATTGAAAATGGTCTCCTTGCTGTCCTAGCTTCAGATCAAAGGGCCTTGATGGAGAAGAGTAAATGAGAGTTTTAGAAGAGGTGTGTTTGTTTAATAAGGCAAAGGCAGTGGGAGACAAGCTTTCCATGAGTGGGTTTCTAGTGGGCTGTTAGTGGGAAATAATAGTGGTTTAGATAGAAAGTGAGCTCCATTTCTGCTGGCCTATATGCTAGAGTGTGCATGATTGATTTAGATATATTAAAATATACAATAGATGACAAAATTGGAGTCAAAACGTTAATCTGACACTGAAAACCGACTGAAATTCCACTTGGTCAGCCTATAAACCGACTGGAACTGCCAATCGTTGTGAAGAAGAAGGGAATCCGAGTCCCCCTCGCTCAATCGAAATCCTCTCTCGCTTGAGCGAGTGCCATACATTGCACTGTCAGGGGAAGTTTCGCTCAAGCGAATACCGACTCGCTTGACGAGACTCACAAGCCTCGCTTATTCCACTCTCACTCGTTTAAGCGAGGAATTCATTCGCTTAAGTGAAATCCGAGCAGAGGTAGTCATTTCCCAAACCGACTCCTCTTACTCGGTTTTCACTTGGCACAATTTATTCCCAACCGAGTCATTCTTCACTCAGTTTTTCACTCATCAATATATATCAAAACCGAGTCAACTCTCAATCTGTCCACTTGGCATCATCACTCAAGTTCGAGTCATCTCAATCAGTTTTTCACTCGGTTAATTCATTCCAAAACCAACTATTCTTCATTTTCACCGTATATCCTCAACAGGTGCCATCCCACTCGAAATTACACACTCGGAGACACTCCATTCTCAAGTTCTACTCGGAATTACTCTGCCCTTTCATCACTCGGAAAAAGGCCCAATGGCTATGGTCTCATTCGGAACGGTTCACAACAACATTCCACTCGAAAAGTCCTGTCTCAGACATATCTAGTTCAGGATTTCACTCGGAAATTCACCACCTCATAAAGTTATTAAGACTCCAGCTCGGACAAAATTCATCCAGTACACCACTCAGTCGTCTCGCTTGAGCGAAAGGCTAGCTCGCTTGAGTGAAATCAGACCAGTGGCTAATTCCTTCGCCCTCGCTCGGGCGAAGCTCAATTTGCCGGGGCGAATTTCCTCCAGAAACTAATTCTCTGGAGCAGGGGGCTCTCGCTTGGGCGGAATCCCATCTAGCTTGAGTGAGACCACTCAGAATTTCATCCTTCACTTGCAATTTCAATTTGTCACTCGAAATTTCATCCGTCACTCAGAATTTCATAGTTCACTCGGAATAGAGTCCCTTTTTCACTCGGACAGTTCTTTCTAAGGCATTTCCACTCGGAAAAAGAATATTATATCTAAAGGTCTATATAAATTCCATAATTATACTCAAAAATGGAATTTTTGAAGTACTACAAGCCATCCATTGGATGTTTTATTCATTGATTATTACTTACAGACCTTCCATACTTCATAATTTACAAAATAGGACTATTATTAAAAACAGGATGTTACAATTCTCCCACCCTAATAAAAATTTCGTTCTCGAAATTTAACATAACGCACTCCTCAGTGAAATAATTTTGGGTATTGCATCTTTATAGCATCCTCACACTCCCAAGTCAGAGTTACATCATTCCCTTGTTTCCATGCAACCTTCACTAATGGTACGTTCTTGTTTCTCAGGTATTTAATCGACCTTTCTATGATCTGTGTGGGTTCTGTAGGGATGGTCAGATTTTCTCTAACTTCAATATCATCATTAGCAATCACATGAGTGAGGTCTTGTACATACTTCCTCAATTGTGATACATGAAACACATTGTGCAAATTTGCAAGATGAGGAGGAAGTGCAATCTGATACGCCACTGTACCAATCCTATTTAGAATTTCATATGGTCCAATGAACCTTGGACTCAACTTCTTACTCTTCAATGCTCGGCCAATCCCCTTGTGAGGTAAAACCTTCAAAAATACATGATCACCAACTTGGAATTCAAGTGGTTTCTTCCTTTTATCATAATAGTGTTTCTGTCTATCTTGGGATGCCTTCATCTTCTCTTTGATTACTTCTATTTGTTCAGTAGTCTGCTGTACAATTTCAGGTCCTAACGCCAAACTTTCACCAGTTTCTAACCAACAAAGGGGCGTTCGACATTTTCTACCATACAATGCTTCAAATGGAGCCATACCAATACTGCTATGTTAACTATTGTTATACGTGAATTCAATCAGTGGAAGAAACTGCTCCCAACTACCACCATGTTCAAGTACACAAGATCGCAGTAAGTCTTCCAAACTTTGTATGGTACGCTCTGACTGTCCATCTGTTTGGAGATGATAAGCTGAACTTAATTGAAGTCTCGAACCCAACTCCTGATGCAAGCTTCCCCAGAATCGGGAAGTGGACCTCGGATCTCTATCTGACACAATACTAGATGGTACACCATGAAGTCTCACGATCTCTTTCACATATAATTGTGCCAACTTTTGTATAGAATTCTTCATATTCATTGGAAGGAAGTGAGCTGACTTAGTCAATCTGTCTACAATAACCCAGATTGCATCGTTTCCTGAACGAGTCCTTGGTAATCCTAACACAAAGTCCATTAAAATGTCATCCCATTTCCAGACAGGAATCCCCAACGATTGTAGTTCACCAGATGGCTTTTGATGTTCCACTTTGGCTTTTTGACACACCAGACATGAAGACACATATTCAGCTATTTCTTTGTTCATCCTTGGCCACCAAAAGCTTTTCTTCAGATCTTGATACATCTTAGTTGATCCAGGATGAATGCTCAATATACTTTTATGTGCTTCTTCTAGAATTGTCCTTCTCAGATCAACATTTTCTGGTACACAAATTCTGCTTCTGATTCTGCAAATTCCATCTGATCCTTCTTGTAATCCCATATCCTTTCCATTCGCCTGCAACTCTCTCAACTCCTATAGCTACAAGTCCTCTGTCTGCATTTCACCTATCAGCTTCAGAAAATCATTGGTTATTTTCAAAGTTCCTAAAGTCATACTTTTTGAAGATTTCAACTCCACACCTAAGTTTATATCTCTGAACTGTTCTATCATCTCCATCTCTTTTACCATTAAGGATGCCATATGAATGGATTTCCTGCTAAGTGCATCTGCTACCACATTTGCTTTTCCTGGATGGTACTTCAAATCAAAATCATAATCTTTAAGAAACTCCATCCACCTACGTTGTCTCATGTTCAATTCCTTCTGATCGAACAAATACTTTAAGATCTTGTGATCACTGAACACTTCAAACTTGACTCCATACAAATGGTGTCTCTAGATTTTCAAAGCAAATACCACCGCTGCCAATTCTAGATCATGCGTCGGGTAGTTCATTTCATATGGTCTCAACTGTCTAGAAGCATAGGCAACTACCTTCCGTTGTTGCATCAAAACACAACCTAAGCCCATCTTAGAAGCATCGTAATAAACCACAAAGTCTTCTTGCGGATTAGGCAAAGTTAAAACTGGAGCAGATGTAAGCTTCGTTTTAAGTTCCTGGAAACTTTTCTCACACTCTGGAGTCCAAACAAAAGGTTGATTCGTCCGGGTTAGACGAGTCATTGGTAGGGTAATTCAAGAAAACCCCTCGATGAATCTCTGATAGTAACCAGCTAACCCTAGGAAGCTTCGTATTTCAGTGACTGAAGTGGGTCTCTCCCAGTTTGTTACAGCTTCTATTTTAGAAGGATCCACAGACACTCCTTTGCTTGAGATTACATGGCCTAGGAACTTTACCTCTTCCAACCAGAATTCATATTTTGACAACTTAGCATACAACTGCTTCTCTTTTAGGATCTGCAATACCACTCGAAGATGTTTTTCATGCTCCTCCCATGTCTTGGAATAAATCAGAATGTCATCAATGAAGATAATAACAAACTGATCCAAGTATGAATGAAACACTTGATTCATGTAATCCATGAATATAGCTGGGGCATTGGTTACTCTGAAGGGAATCACAAGATACTCGTAATGACCATAGCGTGTTCTAAAGGCTGTCTTCAGAATATCCTCAGACTTGACACGAATCTGATGGTATCCCGAACGTAGATCAATCTTGGAAAATACAGTAGCACCTCTCAATTGATCTATCAAATCATCAATTCTGGGCAAAGGATATCTATTCTTCACCGTCAATTTGTTCAACTGACGATAATCTATACATAATCTCATGCTTCCATCTTTCTTCTTGACAAGTAATACTGGCGCTCCCCATGGTGACACACTAGGCCTGATGAAATGTTTCTCCAACAACTCCTCAATTTGCTTCTTCAGTTCTGCCAGTTCAATAGGTGACATACGATATAGGGCCTTAGATACTGGTTCTGCTCCTGGAATTAAGTCAATTGAGAATTCTATCTCTCGTTCTGGAGGTAAACTTGAGATATCCTCAGGAAATACTTCAGGGAATTCAGAAACAACTGGCATCTTGATTGCTTTAGATTCACCATCTCCTTTGGAAAGAGTAAACAAGGTAAATAATTGAATTTCACCTTGTAAGGCAAAGATCTTGAGATTGTCAGAAACAAGATTTTCTTCTGATGGAAATATCACGGTTTTGTTATGATAATCCACCAAGACTCGATTCGCCGATAACCAGTTCATCCCTAGAATTACTTCCAGATCCTTCAAAGGTAAACAAACAAGATCGACAAGAAAGTTTCTACCTTCTATGAGCACAGAATAATCACTACACACCTTAGTAGTCCTAAGTTGTGTACCGGTGGGAGTGAAAACAATCAGGTCATATATCATAGGCTTCACAGGTAATTGATGACGTCCAATACACTCATTAGAAATAAAAGAATGTGTAGCACCAAAATCAAATAACACAGATAAAATGGTACCATTGATCTCACACTTACTTTGCACCAGATCGTCTACTTGGTCTGCTTCTGAACCACTGATGGCAAAGACTCTTCCTGTTGCCGGTTGCAATCTTTGGTCTGTTGACCCCTTATTCTGTCTTGGAGGTTGATCAGCATGCGTGTTTCCTCCACGACCTCCCTGATAATCGGAACCTCTTTGATGATTCATAGTGTTGTTGTTGTTGTTTTGGCGGTTCTGAGGGCAATTTGGACTGATGTGACCTTTCTGATTACAACGATAGCAAGTGACATCTTCAAGACGTCTGTTACAATCACGTATGTGATGGTTACCTCTGCACTTTAGACATCTCATATTGTTACGTCTTTCAGAAGATGATGATGATGATCCTCCCTTGAAACGACTTGGATAGAACGATGCTCTCCTTTTAAAAGCAACGGGTTGAGGTCTCAGTTGTCTATTGGCCTTTTCTTGTGCCAATCTGGCTTGGTGATTTTCTTCAAAATTTAGCATTTATTAATCAAGATGGGGAAACTCCGAATTTCTTGATACCCGATAGCCTCTTTAATTTCAAGATTCAACCCGTTCTCGAATTTGACACATTTTGAGGCTTCAGCACCAGCCTGTTGAAAAGGAGGGTAAAAGAGAGATAATTCTTCAAGTTTTGTAGTATACTCACCAACAGACATTGAGCCTTATTTCAGCTCCATAAATTCTAGCTCTTTTCAGCTTTTCACACTCGCTGGAAAATATTTCTCCAGGAAACAGTCTTTGAAGTTGATCCAGTCCAAAGGTCTGTCAGTTTCAATCATACGGGTTCTGGCATGTATCCACTAATTTTTTGCTTCCTCAACCATCATATAAGTGGCATACTCCACCTTTTCGAATTCTTTGCAGAGCAAGGCTCAAAAGATGTGCTCTATTTCCTTAACCCATAGGTATGCTACCTCCGGATTATAGCCTCCTTTGAATTGTGATGGCTTCCTTTTTAGGAAGTGGTCTAACCCATGAAGTCCTCCAGCACTTCTCGGTTGATTTTGTCTTTCTATGGCTTCAGCCAAACGGTTGAAAGCAGCTGCCATATCGTTGTTGTTGTTGTGGTTGTTGTTGTTGTTTCTTGCCATCCTACATTCGTAGTTTGGTTTATACTAATTCTAAGGGAAAATATATCATATTATAACATAACTATAAGTATTCTACAGTTTATCAATAAATTGTATAACACATTTATCATATTATCAAGCAATAATCAAACAAATCATTTTGTATCAGTTAGGCACAAGTCATATAGCACACACTTAACGTATTTTCAAACAAGTAATCAAACAATTCATATAGTATATCAAGAATCAATACATGTCATAGCAATTGGTCCTGAATTTTTGAAAATGCTCTGATACCACCAATGTGACGTCCCGTATAATTTTTCGAATAAATTTTTTGCGTTTTTAAAAGATCATTTTAAAATTCATAAATTAAACTTAGAGTTCACGTAACAGTTGAAAATTGTGGAATATTATCATACATACTAGTCATGAATAATTAAATTCAAGAAAATATTTAGGTAGCGGAAACGATTTAGAAAATAACGGTACATGATATGTTATACTTATTACAACCCATAAAATCAAGGTCCAAGTAATAATTCAAATAGGCATTAATCATGGTATCACTCTTCATTCTGCATGGCATTCACTGTAAAAATTATTGTAAGAGTGAGACAGAATATAGAATAAATATAAAATAAATAAAATTGCACAAACACAATCAACAAACCATAATGATATGATGAATATGCCAAACAAGTTCATTTATATTTAATAAGTCTATAATTTTGTCCAATGATGTCATGCTGGATCCATTTGGTTTGGTGGGAATACTGCAGTAAAAAGTCTCATAGAGACACCAGTAGGAGTTAGCATAACCATGAATCCCTACATCTTCATGGCTCCTGCAAAATTAAGTGCACAAGTAGGAATTAGTATAACCATGAATCCCTACACTTTCATGGCTCCTGCAGAAATAAGTATACCAGTAGGAATTTGCACAACCATGGATCCCTACACTTCCATGGTTCTTGTGAAAATAGGGCTTAAACTCATCATAGAGTAACCGCCCACCAGGGTAGGCAATCATGGAACCCCTAAATTCCATGGTGCGTCCAAATGCTTATGATGCATGAATGCCTTTAATTCTCTTTATCATTTAACATACCATGATATATCAATTTCCAAAACCACTTGGAAAACCACAAGTCCTCAAAGGACACATCACATATAATAATTTTCAGAATCATGGATTTGCTGTTTCAACCACATATATCAATAACCGCAAGACATTCATGTATATATATTAATTTAGTCATTCAAAATTATTCACCACCAAAATACACAAACTGAATGATGCTCATTAGATACTCATAAACATTCATAATACTTCATAATCACTCAAGAATTCAATAATAAATTGTTACCCATAGGGAAAATATTATTTTTATCCATAATAACCATTATAAGCAAATTTCAGCATTTCCAACAGCGACATACGTTAGTAAAACAGTCATAACATGAGAAAATCAAATCCTTTTCATGTGATTCCACTTTATATAGCTCAATAACATAAATATCTACAACTTTCATGAAGACCATAAATTCAAATTCTAAACAGAAACATTACTTATTCACAGAATACAAAACTGCCTCAAAGAGGATTTTTAAAACGTACACAGGTTAGTGTTTTCAACGTTTCTGGAGCTACAAAAACAATTTTGGCATGAAACTAGTTCTAAATTATTCTTAACACAAATATATACAACTTTCATGAAGGCACCAACCACTAATTCTCACTACAAAATTCCCAGTTTTAAAAATAAGATTCGGATTTCATAGTTAACAAATTTTCATCATGAACATACTTCTGTATTTTGAGCATATCTAAAGCTACATGCATCTTTTTAACCCAAAACTACCTTTTATAGATCCCTAACATAAATATCTACAACTTTCATGAAGACATCAAAGTCTAAAAATGTATGTATAATTCCCAGAATATTCATATATGCACAAAACACAAGATAAGTAGTTCAATCGGACATACTGTAGTATTTTGATCATAACGCATGCTATACATATCCAATTCAGTCAGTTCAGGTCTCAAAATTCACATAACAAGAATATCTACAACTTTGATGAAGACACCGATCACTAATGCTCACCACAAAATTCCCAGTTTTAAAAATAAAATATGTATCTCAAGTTAACAGATTTACAGCTTGGACATACTTCAGTAATTTAGGCATAACTCGAGTTACAAAAATCATTTTGACTTGAAACCACTTTCTACAGATCCATAACATAAATATCTACAACTTTCATGAAGACATCAAAGGCTGATTATGCATGTATAAGTCCTAGAATTTTAATTTATACACAAAACATAGGATAAAAATTCCACTCGGACATGCTGTAGTAATTTGGCTATAACATTTGATAGACATATCCAAATCAGTTGATTCAAGTCTCAGAATTCACATAACAAAAATATCTACAACTTTCATGAAGAAGTCAGAATTAAATTCACACGTTTTCAATCTCAAAACTATATAACAAGATACGAAATTAAAACTAGAATCCTAGAACAACATACAATTCTACCCATTTCATAGTTATTCACAACTCTGTCTCCTCTTACTTGGATTGAAGATAGTTGGCTGATTGAAAATGGTCTCCTTGCTGTCCTAGCTTCAGATCAAAGGGCCTTGATAGAGAAGAGTAAATGAGAGTTTCAGAAGAGGTGTGTTTGTTTAATAAGGCAAAGGCAATGGGAGACAAGCTTTCCATGAGTGGGTTTCTAGTGGGCTGTTAGTGGGAAATAATAGTGGTTTAGATAGAAAGTGAGCTCCATTTCTGCTGGCCTATATGCTAGAGTGTGCATGATTGATTTAGATATATTAAAATATGCAATAGATGACAAAATTTGAGTCAAAACGTTAATCTGACACCGAAAACCGACTGAAATTCCACTCGGTCAGCCTATAAACCGACTGGAACTGCCAGTCGTTGTGAAGAAGAAGGGAATCTGAGTCCCCCTCGCTCAAGCGAAACCCTCTCTCGCTTGAGCGAGTGCCATACATTGCACTGTCAGGGGAAGTTTCGCTCAAGCGAATACCGACTCGCTTGAGCGAGACTCACAAGCCTCGCTTGTTCCACTCTCACTTGCTTAAGCGAGGAATTCATTCGCTTAAGCGAAATTCGACCAGAGGTAGTCATTTCCCAAACCGACTCCTCTTACTCGGTTTTCACTTGGCACAATTTATTCCCAACCAAGTTATTCTTCACTCATTTTTTCACTCATCAATATATATCAAAACCGAGTCAACTCTCAATCTGTCCACTTGGCATCATCACTTAAGTCTGAGTCATCTCAATCAGTTTTTCACTCGGTTAATTCATTCCAAAACCAAATATTCTTCATTTTCACCGTATATCCTCAACAGGTGCCATCCCACTCGGAATTACACACTCGGAGACACTCCATTCTCAAGTTCTACTCGGAATTACTCTGCCCTTTCATCACTCAGAAAAAGGCCCAATGGCTATGGTCTCATTCGGAACGGTTCACGACAACATTCTACTCGGAAAGTCCTGTCTCAGACATATCTAGTTCGGGATTTCACTCGGAAATTCACCACCTCATGAAGTTATTAAGACTCCAGCTCGGACAAAATTCATCCAGTACACCACACACTCGTCTCGCTTGAGCGAAAGGCTAGCTCGCTTGAGCAAAATCAGACCTGTGGCTAATTCCTTTTCCCTCGCTTGGGCGAAGCTCAATTTGCCTGGGTGAATTTCCTCCAAAAACTAATTCTCTGGAGCAGGGGGCTCTCGCTTGGGCGGAATCCCATCTAGCTTGAGCGAGACCACTCAGAATTTCATCCTTCACTCAGAATTTCAATTTGTCACTCGGAATTTCATCCTTCACTCGGAATTTCATCCGTCACTCAGAATTTCATAATTCACTCGGAATAGAGTCCCTTTTTCACTCAGACAGTTCTTTCTAAGGCATTTCCACTCGGAAAAAGAATATTCTATCTAAAGGTCTATATAAATTCCATAATTATACTCAAAAATAGAATTTTTGAAGTAATACAAGCCATCCATTGGATGTTTTATTCATTGATTATTACTTACAGACCTTCCATACTTCATAATTTACAAAATAGGACTATTATTAAAAACAAGATGTTACAAATCTGACCTTCAATATATTTTGAATAAATCTGCTTTCATGTGTTCCATTCTCAAGTTATATATTTGACAACACTAAATTTATATATTTGTAAAAATCTGATTTTATGATTTTTGATTTTGGATTTATACATTGGACAACATTGAATTTATATATTTGACAACACAAAATTTATATATTGGTGATAAGTCTTGAAAAGACTTAATTAGTCTGCCTTTTATTGGAATTAATTCGTTGTTTAAGTGATTAGTTTAGCCTTATTATTCAATTAATTGATAATAATTTATAAATTATATAAATATTGCAAAAGTGTTTTATTTATAGAAGAAAATGGTTAAAAATATTAATAAATTAAGAGTTTATTAATATTTATTAATTTAATAAGCAGCCAGCATACAAATGTTAGTCAATTAGTTGATTTTTGGTGCAGGAATAGGGCGTACTCGAGAGAAGAGGACAAATCCGAGTGAGAATTCGTAAATCCAACTGAAAGGAGTCCACAAGACCGACTGGCGAGACTTTAAAGGGTTGACCGAAAGGAATTAACAAAAGCCCGACTTAGAAAGACTCCCAAGAGACCGACTCAAAAAGAGAACAGGGAACCGGATACTACATGAGAACCCGAGCGTCAAATTTAGAACGCTGATTCATTTACCAATCCGCTCTAGCAAGAGCCGAACTCGCCCAAGCTTCACCATAACGCTTAAGCGAGAAAGCAACACTACAGTGCAATCCCGAGCTCGCTCAAGCGAGAGTTTAACCCGTTCAAGCGAGAACCCAATTGCTGAAGCGTAGAGGAAACACTATTCCTTTCCTCCAATAACATACTCAGAGCAGTGATGTTTCTGCTTCTATTGCCTTCTCCTCTACTAATGCACCCATAGTAACTTAAGTAGTGAGCTGTTATTAGCTGGCGTTGTGCTGTGACTAGCTAAGGATGAGTTGGAATCTGTTAGGAGCTGATCTGTAATTAGTTAATTATTCTGTAAGCTATGTAATTAGTTAGTTTAGACGTTAACTTAAGTTTTCTAAGTTATCAATTAAGTTAGTTAGTTAGGTAGAAACATATATATAGGTTGTACATATTCTGTAAAGATACACGGACACGACATAACAGAACAGAGAACAACATTCATTAAACACTTCGAACATCTCACTACACATTTTTCTCTCTCTAAATCCTCTCCTCCATGACGTTCCACAATCCTTTGATGGAACCGAAGTCAATGGAGTTCTAAATCCCTAAGGTTGGGATTCTGAAGGTTAGCAATGGAGTCTTGAAGCTGTGAGCAAGGAGATCGACTTCTAGATCCTGAGGCGAACAAGCTGAGGAGTGAAGCAGAATTGCTGGATTGACAAATCCAAAACTGATGAAGAACTTCGCTAGTGAGGAATCATGGTTGAAGCTTAGGTAACTTCCAGCTTTCTAACTAGTTCAGGCCTAATCAATTTAGGTGAATAGTTAGAGTTCAACCTCTAATTTCGCATTAGATTCTTAGGTTAATTGAGCACTTAAGGAATTAAGGTTCATTGCTTAAGGATTAGTGTTTTTCACCTAAGGAATTAGGGAATAACCACAAGCGGATTGTCCTCTAGATTGTGAAGTTCGATTATACTTCAATTGCATATTTCTTGAGGAAATTATGAGCCGAAGCAATCCTGACCTATTTTTTTTAAAATCACTTTTCACATTTCACCTTAACTCTGTTTCTGAAAATACAAAACAACTAGAAAACATTAAAATCATAAAAACCGAATGAACTACCTGTATTTTGTGTTGGTTTAGCTTGTACTAGTCCAAGATTGAGGTACTTACCACAATCCCTGTGGGACGATCAAATATTCTACAATTTTAACGACTGGTGCGCTTGCTATAAGTATAAATCCGAGAGTCATATTTTGTTTTACTAAGATTTTCACCACCAAGTTAATGGCTCGGGATTTTAGCATCAAGTTAATGGCGCCGTTGCCGGGGATTGTTGAGTAATATCAACAATCCTTGGACCGGTACTAGACTGAACCATTTTACTTTTGTTTGAATTTAATATGTAGTTTCACTTTTGTTTTTAGTAGTAGTAGTTTGTTATTTTCGTATAGATTTATTCGTAGCTGTGAATTGTTCTTTTGTATGACATTTATTGTATGCAGTCAAGGAGCATAGGAGAGCCTTTCTTCTTTGATCCTGACATAGACTTGTTAGAACGTAGACTAAGAAAAGAGAAAAAGCAAAAAGAAGAAAAACAAATGGAACAGAGGAGAGTTACATTAGGTGACTACTCCAGGCCGACTGAAGAAGGATCGCAATCTAGCATCCTTAGGCCACCAATTTCAGCAAATAATTTCGAACTTAAACCAGCTTTACTGTAGTTGGTAAGAAATGAACAGTTCGGAGGAAGTGAGGTTGAGGATCCAAATTTGCATTTAGCAACCTTCCTCCAAATCTGTGACACAGTAAAAATAAATGGAGTCCCTGACGAGGCAATCCGACTGAGATTGTTTCCGTTTTCTGTAAGGGACCGAGCAAAAGCCTGGTTGCAGAGTCAACAGAGAGGCAGTATTTCAACTTGGGAGGACTTGCAACGAAAATTTTTGATTAAATATTTTCCTTCCTCTAAATATGCAAAGTTGCGCAATGAAATCACATGTTTCCAACAAAGAGAAGGTGAGTCTTTGATGGAAGCATGAGATCAGTATAAAGAGAGTTTGAGGAGATGTCCTCATCATCAGATTTCTGATGTGTAACAGGTAACTATTTTCTATAATGGTGTCAGGCCAGCTACCAGGGTCCTGATTGATGCCTCAGCTGGAGCTTCATTAACAACAAAAACTGTAGAAGAAGCCATAGAGCTGATTGACGTTATGGCTTCTAATGAATGTTTGATTAGTGAGAGGAGCCAAGTCCCTAAAAGAGGGATATTAGAATTAGAAGTACAAGATGCTTATCTGGCTCAGAGTAAACTGATGACTCAGGCTTTGGAGAAACTAAGCATACAAATTTCAGAGCTCTAAAAGCTGAGTCAAGTTTCTATGATCAGTTGTGATTTTTGTGGTGGAGACCATGAGAATGGATTGTGTGATCTAAATGTGCCTTCCGAGCAAGTGAATTATATAGGGCAGCAACAATATCAAAGGAATTATCCTTCTAATTCCTTCAATCCTAATTACAGGAATCACCCCAATTTTTCCTGGCAGAAAGGTCCACATCTGAATCAAAACATCCCACCAAATCAACCCACAAATAGACCACAACAACCTTCTCACCCCCTGTTAAAGAAAAATCCGAACTTGAGAATGTACTTTCTCAGTTTATTCAGGCCACTCAGGCCAGTTTTAAGAATCAGGAAGCATCCATAAGAAATCTAGAAAATCAAGTCGGACAGCTTTCTAAACAATTAGCTGAGAGGTAAGTAGGCAATTTCCCTGGAGATACCGAGGTAAATCCAAGAGAACATTGCAAGGCTATAATTACTAGGAGTGGGAAAATTATTTCTCCATCTCTGAGTCAGGAAATAAGTTCAGAAAAAGAAAAAGAAAAAGAAATAATACAAGAAACCAAGCAGGATAATAATGAAGCAGAAAATAAAAATGAAACAGAAAAAGAAAAAGAAAATAAAGTCCATCAAAAGAAAAAGAAAAAGGTTGATCTAATTCTGGAGGAAGCTTCTAAGCTGACTCCTGAAAAATTGAGGAATGCTCCATTTCCACACAGGGTTAAAAAGCAAATAGAGGAGCAGAAGTTTGCTAGGTTCTTAGAGGTTTTCAAGAAACTTCACATCAATATCCCTTTTGCCGAGGCATTGCAAGAGATGCCTTCCTATGCAAAGTTTTTGAAAGAATTATTATCTAAGAAGAGGAAGCTTAAGGGGGATGAAATGATTACTCTCACTCAAGAGTACAGTGCAATCATTCAAAAGAAACTTCCCCAAAAGCTAGAGGATCCTGGATCTTTTACAATACCGTGTGCAATTGGGGATATTCATGTAGGAAATGCTCTCTGTGATCTAGGAGCCAGTATAAATCTGATGCCTTTATCTTTGATGAAAAAACTGGGAATTAATGACTTGCAACCGACTCGCATATCCTTAAAGTTGGCTGACAGATCCATTAAATATCCCCAAGGGATGCTGGAAGATTTGTTAGTTAAAGTAGATAAGTTTATCTTCCTAGCAGATTTCATAGTGTTGGATATGGAGGCTGACCGAGAGATCCCTTTAATCTTAGGTAGACCCTTCCTAGCTACAGGTAGAGCATTGATTGATGTAGAAAAAGGTGAACTCATACTGAGAGTTTAAGAGGAGCAGGTAGCCTTTAATGTCTTCAATTCCATGAAACATCCGACTGAAAGGATGGATTGCTTAATGATTGAAGAAATTAAAAGCTACCACACTCCAATGCTTTTAAAAACTGAGGAAGAGGCCTTACGAACTTTTTTAGAGGATGACTTTGACTCCGAGACTGAGGAGTTAAATGACTCTCACTCAGAAATATTAAGCCTACTGGAAGTATTAGAAGTAGGTGATTTTGAAAAAGAAAAGAAAAATAATTTGAAAATTGCTGAAGCTGAGAAAGGAAAGGAATTTTCTGAAGAAAAATGTGATTTAAAACCTGTACCTTCTCATCTGAAATATGTTTTCTTGAGAGAAGATGACACACATCCTGTCATTATTAATGCCGACTTAAACGATGAGGATATGGATAAACTAATTGGGGTATTAAAGGCACATGAATCTGCGATTGGCTGGAATATTTCTGACTTGAAGGAAATCAGTCCATCATTTTGTATGCATAAAATTCTGATAGAGGATGATTATTCCCCTGTAATACAGCCACAACGTAGATTGAACCCCATAATGAAAGAGGCAGTCAGGAAAGAGGTGGTCAAGCTTCTTGATGCAAGAATCATTTATCCTATCTCAGACAGCGTTTGGATTAGTCCGGTCCAAGTGGTGCCTAAGAAAGGAGGAATGACAACTGTTAAAAATGAAAAAGGTGAAGTCATTGCTACTCGACTGACTACAGGATGGAGAATGTGTATAGATTATAGAAGGTTGAATGACTTCACTCAGAAAGACCACTTTCCCTTGCCATTCGTTGACCAGATGCTTGAGAGACTATCGGGTCATGAATACTACTGCTTCCTTGATAGTTACTCAGGTTATAACTAAATTGTGGTTGACCCAAAAGATCAAGAGAAGACAGCTTTCACCTGTCCGTATGGAATATTTGCTTACAGGCGCATGCTGTTCGGTTTGTGCAACGCTCCAGCAACCTTTCAAAGGTGTATACTGGCCATTTTTGGGGACATGGTGGAGAAATTCATTGAAGTATTCATGGGCGATTTCTCTATTTTTGGTAATAACTTTGATTCATGCCTCAGCAACCTATCTAAGGTGCTGGTGAGATGCCAAGAAACTAACCTCGTCCTTAACTGGGAAAAATGCCATTTTATGGTTAAGGGAGGGATAGTCCTTGGCCACAAAATCTCTGCTGAGGGCATTCAAGTGGACCGAGCCAAGATAGAAATTATTGAAAAACTTCCTCCTCCAATCAACGTGAAAGGAGTGAGAAGTTTTCTAGGATGTGCTGGCTTTTACAGAAGGTTCATTAAAGATTTTTCAAAAATAACTAAGCCTTTGACTAACTTGCTTGTAAAAGATCATGTTTTTATGTTTAATGAAAACTGTGTCAAGGCTTTTGAAAAATTAAAACAAAGTCTGATTTCAGCTCCGATCCTTGCAGCACCTGATTGGTCTTTACCGTTTGAATTAATGTGTGATGCAAGTGACTTTGCAGTCAGAGCTGTACTGGGTCAGAAAGTAGGAAAATTAACCCATGCAATTTATTATGTTAGTAAAGTATTGAACGAAAATCAAATACATTACACCACTACTAAAAAAGAAATACTTGCTGTGGTGTATGCATTTCATAAATTTTGTGCTTACTTGATTGGGGCCAAGGTCATTGTATATACAGACCACTCGACAATCAAGTATTTACTAGCTAAGAAAGAATCCAAGCCGAGACTGATCAGGTGGGTTCTGTTACTCCAAGAGTTTGACTTAGAAATACGAGATAAAAAGGGAGTAGAGAACTCAGTTGCCGACCAACTGTCTCATCTGGAAGGAGAGTCGGATTCTGTTTTAATTAAAGAAGAATTTCCAGACGAGAAGTTGATGGCAATTATCACCGGGCCATGGTATGCTGATATGGCCAACTTTAAAAGTGCCTCGGTGGTACCTGATGGTTGGACATCACAAATGAGAAAAAAAAATTTTCATGATAGCAAAAACTTTCTTTGGGATGATCCATTTTTGTATAAAATAGGAGTTGATGGAGTAATCAGGCGATGTGTGCCTGAATCTGAGCAAGAAAGGCTCTTGTGGCATTGCCACGACTCTTATTATGGAGGTCATCATGGTGCCTCCCGTGCTGCAGCAAAAGTTTTACAGAGTGACTTTTATTGGCCAACTATCTTTCAAGATGCTAAGGAATATATCAAAAGGTGTGATAAATGTCAAAGAAGCGGAGGTCTCTCTGCTAAAGCTGGCATGCCTTTGATAAACATTCTAATTGTGGAATTATTTAACGTTTGGGGTATTGACTTTATGGGATCCTTTCCAAAGTCGTTCTCCAACGAATATATACTTGTTGTTGTAGACTATGTCTCTAAATGGGTGGAGGCAGTCCCGACCAGAACCAATGATGTACATGTGTTGCTTAGGTTCATCAAGAAGAATATTTTCTCTAGGTTTGGAGTTTCGAGAGTACTTATTAGTGACAGGGGTTCATATTTTTGTAATAAAATAATGGAAAAAGCCTTGTGTCACTATGAGGTGTTATATAAGATATTGACTCCTTACCATCCACAAACTTGTGGATAAGTCGAGCTGTCAAATAGAGAAATCAAAAGAATCTTAGAGAAAGTGGTCGGGAAATCTAGAAAAGATTGGTCGGTAAAATTAGATGATGCATTGTGGGCTTACCAAAAAGCTTTCAAAACTCCGATTGGCATGTCCCCGTATCAATTAGTATACGGTAAGGCTTGTCATCTCCCTATGGAGTGGGAACACAAGGCGTGGTGGGCCACAAAGCTATTAAACATGGACTGTGACAATTCCCAGGAGGAAAGAGTTTTGAAACTCCATGAATTAGAAGAGTTCCGACTCAACGCTTATCAAAGTGCCTCCATCTATAAGGAGAAAACAAAGAAATGGCACGATAAGAGAATTAATAAGAAAGAGTTTCAGAAGGATGATCAGGTGTTATTATTCAATTCCCGACTGAGACTCTTCCCTGGAAAACTTAGATCGAAGTGGTCAAGGCCTTTTACTGTAAATGAGGTTTTTCCTCATGGTGCAGTCAAACTGAAAGACCCGATTACCGATCGGATTTTTAAGGTAAATGGCCAGCGACTCAAACTCTACTTTGGAGGAGAGTTTGATAGGCAGAAAACCTTCTTGTTACTGCAAGCATCTTCTTAGATGCCATAAGGTCAAGCTAGTGACCTTAAAGAAGCGCTCTAGGGAGGCAGCCCTATATTCTGATTGTTTTGTTTTGAACTTTGAGTCGGAATGAATAAAAAGAAAAACTAAAAATTTAGTGAATAAAGTTTGTGAAGTTTGAAGAAGGAAGTCCGAGCTTGATTCTTCTATCTCTCTCAGGCGAAGCACTTGTAGCTTAGGCGAGACACTGCTGATTGTTGTTTTGTTCTTAAGCGAAAATTTACTGAGTTTAAGTGAGAATAGTACACTCGGATAACTATTACTTATTCTTAACCCTTCTTCCCAACTGAACTTCACTCGTCATTTTTCAATAAAATTCCAATTTTTGATGCGAATAAAAAGGGAGACTTTAATAAAGGATTTCTGATCGTTGATTTAATAAACGGGTCAGATGGTGAAGGGCGACTTATTCCAGTCGGCCTTTTATCACTTGGATTCCTCACTCATCACAGTCAATTTTGTATCCATTAGTCTCCTATATATTCACTTAGTATATTTTCTTATCAGTCTTGTCTTCATTCGGTTTTTCATCCACTTGGTATAACTTGTACTCATCTATCCCACTCAGCTTTCATTCATTCGGTCACTCTATTTCACTCGCTTTCCATTTACTCGGTCATTCATTCTTCCATTCATCACTTTTTCACCAGATTTTGATTCACTCATTATTTCATGAATGCTGTGTCTTCCGTTTTTCTTTTGCGTTCACTCAGTAATTCCAGTACTCAGTTTCCTCTATCGTCGTTCTTTTATCCACTCAGTTTTTCTTCTTCTTCTTCCCATTTTTATTCACCCGTTCAATAAATCATGCTTTCGGGTTCTTTCACTCGTTTTTCCATTTTTCGACCACTCATTGTTTGTTCATTCATTTTTTCATTTCTACCCGGTATACTCCATTCGGTATGTATTTACTTGTTGTTTCATTCCACTTATTTTCTTTCTCGGTTTTCTCATGTTGTACTTTCCTTCTTCATTCACTCGTTTTTCATTCGTGATTGTCACATTCGTATTTCCAGTACTCAGTTTCCTGTTATTTAGTTTTTTGTTCACCCAGTGTTCGCATCACTCGGTTTCTCATTGTTTCCATCTCATACAATTCTATCATTCGTTCATTTCTTCGACCGATTCCTTTCTTGATGTTATTCATTCGGTAGTTTGTTATTCATTTTTCCATTTATTCTTCCACTGGCTTGTGCATTTACTCATCTCCTTCATCCAGTCAGTATAGCTTTCACTCATCCCATTGACTCAGAATCTTTTCATCTGTTCTTCCCAACCACTCGTCTCCTTCATTCACTTCGATTTGTTTGTTATTCATTATCTCTACCTCACTCCATCACTCATTTTTCATTTCCCGTCTCTCCATTCACTTGGCCCCTCTTGCATTCGTTCTATTCACTCGGCCTTTCATTTACTCGGTATTTCATTCATTTGATTTTCCACTTGTGTTATTTTTGTTCTTCACCCAAACTTTCATTCTCGTTTTACTCATTCTCTATCACTCGGTATCTTTCTCCATATCACTCGGTCATTCTCGTTTCACTCATTTACGTGATCTCTTCCTTTACAGTTTTCCATTCATTGTCTCATTTCGATCACTCGATATTTCTTTCATTCGTTTTTTCTTCCATTCGCTTTTCTATTCACTAGTATTTCACTACAGTTGTTCACTCATCTCTCACACGCTCTATTTCATTCATCCAATCTTTCACTCGTTCTTGTATCTATTCGTCCTTTATTCATTCAGGATCTTTTCCATTCGGTGTTTCATTCACTCGGGATCCTGTATTCATTCATGGATCTTTCATGCATTCATTCTTTTATTCACTCGTTCATTTACTTATAGTTTTTACTCGCCCATTTTTTCTTATCGTTTGATCATTTATTCATCTTCCATTTTCTTGTGTCCACTTGGCATCTCTTCTCACTCTTACTCGATCGTCTACCTATTCAGTGTGTGAGCCCAGTATATGAGTATCTTAAATTTAAATAATAATAAAAAATTAATAAATAAAAAAAGTTTAAATAAATAATAAATAATAAATAACAATAATATATATTATAATAATAATGAAGTAATAAATAAAGCTGGAACATATTTACGCGTTTCTTGGAAAGTGAATTCCATAGTATAAAAACCTTTCAGCTTCCAAACCCTAAGTACCTATGCTGAACTTGGGCTGAAGACGAAAAGTCACTTTCTGGTTTCTAAGAAAGGTACTATCTTTCCACTTTTTTTTTTACTTATTTCGTGCACTTCTAAGTGCGTGTTTATTATCTTCTTTTTTCATTGTTATTATTTTTCCACTATTCATAAGCCATGCATCTCACAGTTTTGGTTTGCTGTGTTTCTTTTGGATTTCTGTTCTTATTTTTTATTTAGGTTGTTTATCAGCATTCTTTTAACATTAACCATGAAAAGAAGATCACAGAGACTCCTGCAAAAACCTAGACCAAATTTTGCAGAAGGAAGTGTGAGAAGAAAGTAATTGGATAACGAAAAGGAAGTAGCAACCATCAGTATATCTGATTCCTCTGAACATGCACCCAGTCAAAGTAAAGCTGAGAAGAATGAATCCCCTACAGTTGAGAGGAATGAATTGCCAGAAGTTGAAAGTATTAAAGCTGCTGAAGACCATGTTGTAAAGTTTACAACCAAGGAGTCCGAGCGTCCCAAGCAATCTGCAGGAGCCGGTTCTTTTTCTTCTTCTGACATTTCTGTAGTGTTACAGGAATTGCAGGTCATAAAAAAGATGCAACTTGGAATTTATGATCGGGTCTTGAACCACGATCTCATGCTCAGAAAGATTACCACGAAACTGAGGGTTGAGCACACGGCAGAAATGGGAGCCCCACCTGATAGAGATGCGTGGTTAGCTTCCGTTGGATTCAATATTCCCTCACAGGGCGTATCCTAAGCAGCTGACCTCTCACCACCTTTAGAGTAGGACAAAGAGAATAAAGATCAGGATTGAGTTGCTACTACGTGTTATTATGATGTTTTTATGTAATTAACTTGATATTATTCTAAACTGTTTCCTGAACAATGAATGTGCTTTTACTTTAGTTGTAATGAAAATTTCTTTCATTGTTAAATTTGTTGGTTTTATTCGGTTTTTCATATGTGTTGGTAAAATCCATGCGTCCCAATCCGACTACGTGTTTCCCATCCACAGCCACTCAGGTAAAAAGGGAAGTATCTTTCTGACTCGTTCCTTAATTAATATTCTGACTCATTAATTGCTAAATTATGTTTATTGTTTCTTTCAATCCATCTTAATAATTTAAAAGTTGCTAATTCTTAAGCTTAGTCGGATAAATTAATTGATCGATTTTGTTTAACTCATCATATCTACCCCTAACTATTTTTCATCATTAATTAAATTGTTTACTCGGCATGCTAGTTAGCAATCTGAATGTATGATCTTACACTAAGTTTGGGGACATGACTGGTTGATTAACTGTTATATTCGTAGCTTTTAAGCCTGTTTTATCCTTTTTTGAGTGAACTTGCATGCTAGTTAGTGAGACAGAATTTGCTTCAGTACTTGCTAACTGTTTGTATGTCAACCAATCGGAAATGATGAAGGCCTTCTTTGTTAATTTAGCTAGGGCCAAAAAGTAACCTTCCTAATATATTTAATTATCCTTTGACCCAAAAATTTAAGCCTGAGACCCTTTTTATTCTGTTTATTCACCCAACGTTACAAGCTCATATATCTAGAAAAACCTGACTAAGTTACCCCTGGATGTCCACTGGTGAGTTGCTCGGTTCTTACTTATTGCTAGGGACTAGCAAGTTTTTAAGTTTGGGGATGAAGAGTGTGCCTAACAGTAATTAAGGACACACTCCGACCTAAATTATGGGTGAGTATCTTGACAAATGAAAGGAAGAAAGGCAAAGCCGAGAGAAAAATGAACAAAGTCAGAAAGCAATTGAAAAAAATACACCGACTGAAATATGATCGGAAAAAGATGGAAAAGAAGAAAGAAAAGGGAAAAGTCTGAAGGACTGAAAGAAAAAGAAGGTACAAAGCACCAAAAGTGTTAAGTTAACATTCACTCAGAAAATAATGGAGCTTGCTAAGGAAGAGGCAGTTAAGCTAAAAATTGAGTCAAGGCATCAGTGGATACATCCTGTAACCTAACACTCACTCGGAAAACAATAATTGAGCCTGTAGCCTAGCCTCATTATAAGCTTAAAAAGCCCTTACTGATCTGATTGTGTTGGCATATGGCATGAAGTGTAGAACTGTTGCAAGCCTATGGTTATCTAACAAGTATGTAGGTGATGAGTGTAATTTATTCACCCTATACACCGAGAGAAGAGTTAAACACCGACCAGAGAGGAAAGCATCAGCAGCTTGTCTCCCAAAGGAGGTGTAAGTTATTATACTTTTAGAAATTGCGAGAAGAAAGCATGATCGGTATTCAATAATTATAGCATGAACTAAGTTAAGGAAAGGTTGATTGTGTTAGATAACAACTTGTTAGTTAATTAATCTGAATAATTGCTTGAGGACAAGCAAAGTTTTAAGTTTGGGGATGTGATAAGTCTTGAAAAGACTTAATTATTCTGCCTTTTATTGGAATTAATTCGTTGTTTAAGTGATTAGTTTAGCCTTATTATTCAATTAATTGATAATAATTTATAAATTATGTAAATATTGCAAAAGTGTTTTATTTATAGAAGAAAATGGTTAAAAACATTAATAAATTAAGAGTTTATTAATATTTATTAATTTAATAAGCAGCCAGCATACAAATGCTAGGCAATTAGTTGATTTTTGGTGCAGGAACAGGGCGTACTCGAGAGAAGAGGACAAATCCGAGTGAGAATTCGTAAATCCGACTGAAAGGAGTCCACAAGACCGACTGGGCGAGACTTCAAAGGGTTGACCGAAAGGAATTAACAAAAGCCTGACTTAGAAAGACTCCCAAGAGACCGACTCCAAAAGAGAACAGGGAACCGGATACTACATGAGAACCCGAGCGTCAACTTTAGAACGTTGATTCATTTACCAATCCGCTCCAGTAAGAGCCAAACTCGCCCAAGCTTCACCATAACGCTTAAGCGAGAAAGCAACACTGCAGTGCAATCCCGAGCTCGCTCAATCGGGAGTTTAACCCGTTCAAGCGAGAACCCAGTTGCTGAAGCGTAGAGGAAACACTATTCCTTTCCTCCAACAACATACTCAGAGCAGTGCTGTTTCTGCTTCCATTGCCTTCTCCTCTACTGATGCACCCTTAGTAACTTAAGTAGTGAGCTGTTATTAGCTGGCGTTGTGCTGTGACTAGTTAAGGATGAGCTGGAATCTGTTAGGAGCTGATCTGTAATTAGTTAATTATTCTGTAAGCTATGTAATTAGTTAGTTTAGACATTAACTTAAGTTTTCTAAGTTATCAGTTAAGTTAGTTAGTTAGGTAGAAACATATATATAGGTTGTACATATTCTGTAAAGATACACGGACACGACATAACAGAACAGAGAACAACATTCATTAAACACTTCGAACATCTCACTACACATTTTTCTCTCTCTAAATCCTCTCCTCCATGACGTTCCACAATCCTTCGATGGAACCGAAGTCAATGGAGTTCTAAATCCCTAAGGTTGGGATTGCGAAGGTTAGCAATGGAGTCTTGAAGCTGTGAGCAAGGAGATCGACTTCTAGATCCTGAGGCGAACAAGCTAAGGAGTGGAGCAGAATTGCTGGATTGACAAATCCAAAACTGATGAAGAACTTCGCTAGTGAGGAATCATGGTTGAAGCTTAGGTAACTTCCAGCTTTCTAACTAGTTCAGGCCTAATCAATTTAGGTGAATAGTTAGAGTTCAACCTCCAATTTTGTATTAGATTCTTAGGTTAATTGAGCACTTAAGGAATTAAGGTTCATTGCTTAAGGATTAGTGTTTTTCACCTAAGGAATTAGGGAATAACCACAAGCGGATTGTCCTCTAGATTGTGAAGTTTGATTATACTTCAATTGCATGTTTCTTGAGGAAATTGTGAGCTGAAGCAATCCTGACCTGTTTTTTTTTAAATCACTTTTCATATTTCACCTTAACTCTGTTTCTGAAAATACAAAAACAACTAGAAAACATTAAAATCATAAAAACCGAATGAACTACCTGTATTTTGTGTTGGTTCAGCTTGTACTAGTCCAAGATTGAGGTACTTACCACAATCCCTGTAGGACGATCAAATATTCTACAATTTTAACGACTGGTGCGCTTGATATAAGTATAAATCCGAGAGTCATATTTTGTTTTACTAAGATTTTCACCACCAAGTTAATGGCTCGGGATTTTAGCATCAATTGGACAACACTGAATTTATATATGTTGAATGAAGCTGATTTTATAGTTTTAATAGTTGTGTGGTGTGCTTACTGTAAGCATTATTGACCAATTGCAATGCTAGCAACAAAATAAATATATATATCAGTCCCATTCAGGAAGAGTCACAACAATCTTTCTACTAAAATAGTGCAATTTCATTACTAGGAGATAGTTCTTACAGTACAACTGAATGTCATAAGCAACAAACCTAATCCTAAACCCTTAACACAACCACATTAAAACCCTAATACCTAGGACACCACAAACACAACCAAGCCACTTGAGACATCTTTGTGACTTCTTTAGATCTTTTTGTAAAGCCATTATTCAACTCTTTTACCTCAAAATTAACCAGTCTGAACATCATCAAACTCCTAATGAAAGAAATTATAGCTCTCATCATCATTTCCACCCTACAAAATAAGCCCCACATTATAGCGAATAAAAAACCTATTTGACCCTTAAAAAATAACCAAAACTTATAGTATATTTAACATAACCCCAAAATCTTTGTCCATAGTTTACGAGGGTCTTTGATGTTAACACCATAACTTTCAATCTCCCAGGGAATTCACACAAGGTAGCATCATCTTCATGCACTCTGTTTCCATAGCTGAATGCTGATCTATACATGAGTTTGTAATGCTGGAGAACATGGGGCAAATAGTCCGCACAAGATTTCTAGGTTTCCCCTAACATGGAAGAAACCATCAAAAAAAGACAAGGAACTTATATTGATGAAAGGACATAATTGACATGTTTTAAATCACAAAGGGGACCAAAGTGAACAAAAAAACATTAAAGAATCAAATTAACATTTTTGTGAAACATAGGGTTTAAAGAATATATTTAGCCTTGTTAATACGGTAAAAGACATTATTACTGGTTTATTTAGAAATTAGGCGATACAGACAAATATTACTTAATTGACATAACCATATAATATAACTTTAAAGGTTAAACAAACTCTAAACATGTGATGGCGGACGAATAGGTCCAGGCGGAATAAGATTAGGTGGTCGAGGTTTTGGAACAGTTGGAACCGGCAAAACACGAGGTGCAGGCGGAGATCCACGGGAAGTGGGTGGTGCTACTCCAATTCCAGGCTCAGTTAGGATGGTGAAGGTGAGCATTATAGTCACAACTAATAAGGATGATGATGACCGCCACATCTTTTTCAATAACACAACATTAATTTGGATGTTTTTATACTGCACTACCTCCTCTGAATATATACACACACGGGCAACACTTCATTACCATGATTGATTGCTTTTCCTTGTTTTGGGTCTGAATAAAGTGTCAAGGTCAAAACACCTGTGGTTGGTATATGTCAATTCGCCTTTATAAATAAATATGCATGCAATTCAACTTGTAGTTTCCTTTTCCTTTATCAAGGTGTGAATTAGACGAATGTTATAATTTTAAATGTTGCATCAATTTCTACAACATTTTCTTCCCCTTACATTTCAAAGTATCACCATTCTTAAAAATTTAACTCGAATTCATTTATAGTGATTTTTTATTGGATAATTTCAACTTCACTTAGTTAAGTTCCTATAGCATTGAGCTGCATACTATTGAAAGTGAAATTTTCCACGCAGAAAGATCTTAAAAAACTCAGATTTTTAATGAAAATTTCAAATATTTTTGAATTTATAGAAATCTAAGACTGAAGACCTATAATTTTTTTTATTCATACTAAAGACTTTGAATCCCTCCAAATTGGAGCTCATCTTGTCTTTAAACTTGTTCATTTATTTAGGTAGTTTGAATATGGAATGTTGAGAAAGGAGATGTAAAAGAATAATGATATTTCAGTGATTAAAAATTAAAAAATGAAAACAAGAAGGTGGACAAAGAAAAAAGTGTATTAAATGCAGTTATAAAAAAAGAGAAGCAAGTTAATTAGAAGTTATTCCTAGTATCTTTTGCTTTTCTTTTAATATTTTTTTCATAAAAAACTAAGGTCCTTCTTTATTAAATATTTTTTTTAAAATGGTTTCGGTGAACTTTAATATCAAGGAACAGGTGTAATATACAGAGAGATTCTAGGGTAGGAAAAGTTCAATACTTAATTGGTTAGTTGGTTCGACGAACTTTGATTTATGAACTATAAATAGACTGAACTTGTATAAGTTAACCAAGTTTATTAACTGAATGACTTAAATTTGAACAAGTCCCAAGAACAATTTCACGCCTTTAGTTCATGAACTAGTTTGATGAATGTAAAAATGAAATATACAATTTTAAATAAACTTATAATATATCGGCTTGATCTTTGTTATAAGTAAATTTTGAGAGATTTTTTATCTCAAATATAAGTAAAAATATCTTTTTTTAATTAAGGTAACTAAATTCTTTATGCAATAAATAAGATTAAGAACACCTTAAATAAATATATCAAATATTTGATAATATTAATATAAATACCAACTTTTAGTCAAGCTTTTTAACCTCTGTAAAATTTATACAATTTGTTTATAATCTAAGACTGAAAAGAGTATTAATTTTTATAAGAATTGTCAAGTGTACTTAAACTTCAATTTTATAAAAAATTCATTTCCGCTTCGATTTAATTGATATTATTTATTTTTAAAAAAGTAGATAAATATTTTTTTAAAAAAGTAGATAAATATTTTTAAAAAAAATTGATATTCATATTATAAGCTCTTAAGCTGAAAGTTCATATGCCAACACGGACACCAAACACAACATGAACTCGGACGTGAACACATATGAATATTTTTACATGATATAAATGACATCACACACTGTTTGACCAATATTACACATACTTGTTATTATTGGTGCAAGTAATCTTTCCTAAATAAACAAACACACTGGTGATAAGTTTGTGAGAATGGCATATAGGAAACCATCCAATATAGAACATAGACAATTCTATTATAACCTTTCCTTTCATTCAAAACCCTTTTTTCCGCAAAACTTATTACAAGTGCCACAAATTAGTAAAAACTTGTTAAGTGTGTCTAAAGTCTGAACTTGTTAAGTGTGTTTGGAAATCCTTTTTTTCTACCCTAGTATTGTTGGTATGCATGCGTTCCTTGAATTTATATGTCTTGTATTGCACAATTATGAATTATGCATCAGTTAGATCGATAAAGACTTAATAGACAAATCGTCTTGACATCATAGGGGTATTGATAATGGCGTTATAGTGTCCAAGGTGGTTGCATCAAGCGTCCCAAGATTGTAAGATCTTAGGAGATAAGGGTACTTTTTAGTGTCAACGCTTTCATGGACTATGTTAGCTTACTTATTATTAGATGCTATGGTCAACACGTAAAAGATTGAGAAAGTGTTTTTAATCATGAAATTCATGTTATGTGAATTTCAGTATGTATTATGACTTGTTTACTTTTACATATTGTAAGATGTGACATGAGTGTTTGCTTTTGGGCAAAGAATGGAGAAAAAGCAAATGTTGTCCATATATTGGGTGAAAATACTATGCTTTATTATTTACTTGACTTAAGGTTACTGAGATATATGAATGGTATATCTCATGGTTACAGTGTTTTCAAGTGATTAGTTTAAGCGCTCGGTAAACCTTAAGGACTCCTTTGGTTCTTTCGGCATTAACTGTGTTTGAATATGTTAACAGGTCCAAGGATGTGCAAAGATTTTGATAATGACAAGCACTCTTGAAGAAACCTATGCAAAAACAAAGACATGGAATCAGGTGCTGAGTAACAGCGAATATAATCGATTAGGTCACCTATGCTAATCGATTAGGAGCTTTCTGTTTTGGAAGAAATTGCATCAGGATGAAAGCTAATCGATTATGGAAGCTAAACAATCGATTAGGTACTCACTGGAATTAAGGTAATCAATTACACACTTGAGACTAATCGATTACAACAATTAGAAATGGAACTAAATGCATCAGGTATGATGGCTAATCGATTATGGAAGCCACACAATCGATTAGGAAGCCACTGGAATTAAGGTAATCGATTACAAGACATGCTAATCGATTAGGGAGCTGCGAAATCAAATTAAATGCATCAGGTATTGATGCTAATCGATTACAGGAATTAAAATAATCGATTAATTACTCTCTGACTTGAAGCTAATCGATTACCACGCGAGGGTGTAATCGATTACGCTAGTGGAAAAACACATTTAAGTGGGAAACCAGCTCATGTCTCCACCATCCTTCAAATTTCCACTGAGAGCAACGGCTATGAAGAACGAAGGGCACACCTCAACAGCTATTTTTGGCACTATAAATTGAAGAGGAACACAAGCACAAACCACAACAAGAAGCTACAAACTCTTTACTCTATCTTGTTCCTTGTAAGCCTTATTTTCTTGTATCTTGAAATACATTTGTATATCCTCTCATCTTGAGAGTTAGAATTTGGGAGAGCTTTTCATTTGTATATCTACTCTATTGAGAGAGTGTATTGATTGTAAACAAACACAAGTTATTCACTCTAGGTTGAGTGGTTGTTCACTCTAGGTTGAGTGGTTACAAAGGTTGAGGATTCAATCTTTGGGATATTGTGAGACTGAGAGATTGGGTGGGTTGCCCTTGTACTTGTGACGATTGGGTTCTTGAGTGTGGGACACTAGGAAGCCGCAATTGCTCAAAGTTGTATCTCTAGTCTACAATAGTGGAAAATCCTCTAAGTGGGTTGCTTAGAGGCGAGACATACACCGGATTGGGTGGAACTCGTTATATCAGTTTGCAAGCTTCTCTTCCTTACTCTTTTACTTTTATTTACTGCATATTTGTTGATTGGTATTGATTGGTTGAGAAGAGCATACTTGAACTTGCTTAATTTGTTATACCTCTAATATTGCACACCAAGTGTTTGGTAAATTGCTTCAGCAATATTTCTCATTGTAGTGCATTGCTTGTTATCCTCCTTTCTATCTCACTTGCATAATCTCACAAACTTGGTTATAAAAATCAATTTCAAAGGTATTCCAATCAAAAGTTTTAAAACTCAATTCACCCCCCCTCTTGAGTATTGAGGCCACTTGAACAACAAGTGGTATCAGAGCTTGACTCTTGGTAGATCAAGCTTAACAGCTTCAAGAGATTAAATGGCCTCAAGTTCTCAAAATGTTTTTCCCGAGGGTGGTGCGATAAATAGACCTCCCGCTTTCAATGGGGAAGGGTATGCGTTTTGGAAAGAAAGAATGAAAATCTTCATTCAATCAATTGACTTGAGAATATGGAATACCATTGAAAATGGTCCTTATATACCGATGCATACTATAGATAGCAAGAATGTTGAAAAACCTATAGATGAATGGACAAGCGAGGAAGAAAAGAAAGTCCAATATGGCTACAAGGCCAAAAATCTCATTACTATGTCTTTAGGTCAAGATGAATTTTTTAGAATAATGACATGCCAAACTGCTAAAGAAATGTGGGATACTCTTCAAGTAACCCATGAAGGTACTAATGATGTAAAGGACTCCAAAATTAGTACCTTGACTAGCCAATATGAGTGCTTTAGATTAAACTCTCATGAATCGATTGTTGATATGCAAAAAAGATTTACTCTCATCATTAATCAACTTATTACACTTGGAAAGACTTACACTAACAAAGAGCTCATTCATAAAGTGTTGAAAAGTCTTAACAGAGAATGACAACCGCTAGTTACCGCCATCAAACAATCTCCTAGCATAAACGAAATGTCTCTTGCCACTCTATTTGGTAAGTTGCAGGAACAGGAACAAGAGCTGAAGGAATTAAAGATGGCGGAAGAGGAAGAAAAATCTTCCAAGAAAAAGGGTCTTGCTCTCAAGGCTACTTCCATAAATGAAGTAGAAGAATCCGAAAGCGAACTTGATGAAGAAGAAGAATTTGGACTATTTATGAAACGCTTCGGGAAATTCATGAAAGGCAAATGCATTCAAAGGAGCTTCAAAAACCCAAGTAAGAAACCTATCACTAAAGAAAATTCTTCCTCACCCAATTGTTTTGAATGTGGCAAGGAAGGGCACTTCAAAGCGGATTACCCAAATCTTAAGAAGAAGGGAAAAGAGAAAAGAGGAAGAAGGAGAGCATACATAGCATGGGATGAAAATAAGGTAAGCAGCTCGGATGACTCAGAGAATAAAGAAGCAAACCTTTGCCTCATGGCCAATCACCATGAAAAAGATGATGAGGTAAACTTTCATGACTTAGATAAGGATGAATTACTTGATGCTCTAGAGGAATTGTATGATAAATTTATAAAAGTCTCCAATAGACTTAAGGTATCTAGAAAAACTAGTGACACTCTAGAGATGCACCTTATGGAGATTTGCAAAGAGAATGAATGCTTAAAAGAAGAATTGAAAAACGCTCAAACATGTTCCAATAGTAAACCATGTGATTTTGCAAAGAGGTGCATTGTGTTAGAAACCAAGGTTGAAGACCTAAATAGGACACTAGAGAAGTTCACTAATGGAAGAGATAATTTGAATATCCTACTTGGGCAACAAAAATGCATGTTTAGTAAAACCGGTTTAGGATATGACCAAGAACATAGTAACCATAAAATGGAGAAACACTATAAAAGTTTCTTTGCACCACCAAGCAAATCCTCCTCACCGTTTATAAAATGCAATCATTGTGGTTCCAAAGGACATAGTGCTTATAAGTGTAGTGTTAGGAAACTAGGACCAAAGGTCTTAAGAAAGGTGTGGGTTCCCAAAGGGACATTACCACAAACTAACCTTAAAGGACCCAACATAAAATGGGTACCTAGTTCTCTAAACTGATTTTGTTTTGTAGGTATGCTTCAAGGCAAGTAACACCCATTGGTACTTGGATAGTGGGTGTTCAAAGCATATGACGGGAGACATAAGCAAATTTACATCATTCACTCCCAAACGAAAAGGAAGCGTCACCTATGGAGACAACACTAAAGGAAGAATCCTAGGCATTGGAAATATTGGTAAGAATTCTTCCACATCCATAAATGACGTATTGTATGTTGAAGGCCTCAAGCATAATCTACTTAGCATAAGTAAATTATGTGACAAAGGATATAGAGTCTTATTTGAATCCAATTGTTGCATAATTGAGAATAAGCTAAATAAAGAGGTCAAATTTGTTGGAAAAAGAATTGATAACATTTACATGATAGATGTGGATAGTTTGTCTACAAATGATGAACAATGCTTTATTTCAAAAGAGGATGAAACTTGGCTATGGCATAGAAGAATACCTCATATACATGTAGACCACTTCAACAAGCTTGTTTCTAAAGATTTAGTAATTGGTTTACCAAAGCTTAAGTTTGAAAATAGATTTTGTGATGCATGTCAAAAGGGAAAACAAGTAAAGGCATCTTTTCAATCCAAAAACATTGTTTCTACTCAAAGGCCTTTACAACTTTTGCACATGGATTTATTTGGACCATCCAAAATCAAAAGCTTTGGAGGAAATTACTATGGTCTAGTTATAGTAGATGACTATTCTAGATATACATGGACATTTTTTCTTACTCATAAAAATGAAGCATATCATGCATTCAAGAAACTTGCAAAGATTATCCAAAATGAGCAAAACTCAAAAATTGCATCCATTAGAACCGATCATGGGGGAGAGTTTGAAAATCAATCTTTCGAAAAGTTTTGCGAAAAACATGGTATCAATCACAATTTTTCAGCTCCTAGAACTCCACAACAAAATGGAGTAGTTGAAAGAAAGAATAGATCTTTAGTGGAGCTTGCTAGAACCATGCTAAATGAAAACAATATTGCAAAACACTTTTGGGCCGACGCGGTAAACACTGCATGCTATGTTATGAATAGATGTTTAATAAGGCCTATTTTAAAGAAAACTCCCTATGAGCTTTACAAGGGTAGAAAACCCAACATTGCATACTTTCATATTTTTGGATGTAAATGTTTTGTGCTCAACAATGGAAAGGATAATCTAAGAAAGTTTGATACAAAATTTGATGAGGCAATATTCCTAGGATATTCACAATCAAGTAAATCTTATAGAATTTTCAACAAACAAACAAATACTATTGAAGAGTCTATTCATGTTAAGTTTGGTGAAAATAGCCATAACCCTCCGAGAAAGGAAGATGTTGATGATCTTGTAGGTAATTTCCAAGAAATGAACTTGGAAGACAAAGAAGAAGTCAAAAATGATGGAGGTACAACACAAATTGAGAGACAACAAGATTGGGTAACCTTGAAGGATCATCCCTTGGACAAAATCATTGGAGAAATAACCAAAGGGGTAAGTACTCGAAACGCCATTAGAAATGCATGCAATCACTTGGCTTTTGTATCCCAAATTGAACCCAAAAATATTGATGAAGCCATTATTGATGAGCATTGGATGTTGGCCATGCAAGAAGAGTTAAATCAATTTGAAAGAAATGAAGTTTGGGAACTTGTGCCAAGACCCAATGATCATCTAATAATAGGCACCAAATGGGTTTTTAGAAATAAGCTAGATGAAAATGGTATAATAACAAGAAACAAAGCTAGACTAGTTGCAAAGGGATACAATCAAGAAGAGGGAATAGATTATGAAGAAACGTATGCTCCCGTAGCTAGGTTAGAAGCCATTAGGTTATTGCTAGCTTTTGCATGTTGTATGGATTTCAAACTTTATCAAATGGATGTCAAAAGTGCTTTTTTAAACGGCTTCATTCAAGAAGAAGTTTATGTAGATCAACCTCCCGGCTTTGAAAATCACAAATTTCCAAACCATGTCTTTAAATTGAGAAAAGCTTTATATGGTTTGAAACAAGCTCCAAGAGCTTGGTATGAAAGACTAAGCAAATTCCTTTTAGAACACAGTTTTGAAAGAGGAAAGGTTGATACTACATTGTTTATAAAACGCAAAAATAATGACATTCTTTTGGTACAAATTTATGTTGATGACATAATATTTGGTGCTACTAATGAGAATCTTTGTCAAGAGTTTGCCAAGATCATGTAGAATGAATTTGAAATGTCCTTGATGGGAGAACTCACCTTCTTCCTCGGATTGCAAATAAAACAAGCAAATGAGGGAACATTCATTAGCCAAACTAAGTACTGTAAGGAACTACTTAAAAGGTTTGGAATGGATAAGGCAAACGAGATAGCTACACCCATGAGCACATCCTGCTATCTAGACAAAGATGAAAAGGGTAAGGACATCGAAATCACCAAATATCGAGGTATGATTGGATCCTTACTATATTTGACTGCTAGTAGGCCCGATATTATGTTTGCGGTATGCATGTGTGCTAGATATCAAGCATGTCCTAAAGAATCATATTTAACTGCCGTAAAAAGAATTTTGAAATATCTTGTGGGTACTCAAAATGTTGGTTTGTGGTATCCCAAAGGCGTTGAATGTAATCTTTTAGGATATTCTGACTCTGACTTTGCTGGCTGTAAACTTGATAGAAAAAGCACTAGTGGCACATGTCATTTACTTGGTAGCTCTCTTGTTTCTTGGCATAGCAAGAAGCAAGCAAGTGTTGCATTATCGACGACTGAGGCAGAATATGTAGCCGCCGGTAGTTGTTGTGCTCAAATTCTTTGGATGAGACAACAACTTCTTGATTTTGGTATCGTTTTAAACAAAGTACCCATCAAATGTGATAATACTAGTGCCATTAACATCTCAAAGAATCCAGTTATGCACTCTAGAACCAAGCACATTGAGATTAGACATCACTTTATTAGAGATCATGTGTTAAAAGGGGATTGTGTACTTGAACATGTTGAAACTTCTAGGCAACTAGCTGATATTTTCACAAAACCCTTGGCTAGAGAACAATTCATTCACATAAGAAGAGAGTTAGGCATTCTTGATATGTCCAGTTGTGTTTGAATGACAGGATATTTTGATAAGAACTATGTTGAATGGCATGATGCATGGTATATATCACATTTCATGATTGGAACTTTGCTGTGTGTAAAATTTGAAGTTTTTGACTCAATAATCGATTACATGGCTACTCACAATCGATTACTATGTTTCTGTTTCCTTTATAATCGATTAGTCTCATCCCCTAATCGATTACAATGATTCTGTTTCTAAGATAATCGATTATCATTGATCTACAATCGATTACAAAGCTTCTGTTTCAGGTTCAAAACGTTTCCTCTTCTTCATAATCGATTACCACATTGCTCCAATCGATTAGGACGATTCTGTTTCTAAACTAATCGATTACCCTAAGCCTCTAATCGATTACCCCCTGTATGAAACGTTTGAAATTCCCCAGAAACAATGCTCTAATCGATTACCACCTGTCTCGTAATCGATTAGCACGCGTTCTGAAGAGTCAAAACTGCAATTTCCTAGGCACACTCGAACTACTCCCTCTCTTAACTCACTTCACTCCTTTCTAAACTCTCTTTCCTCCTTCCTAAACCTAATTCTCACCTATAAATACCCCTTCCTTCATCTTCTCATCTCACACTACCTCCTTCCTCTCAAACCTCTCAAAAACTCTCTACCACTCATCTCTCTTCATCTTCCTCTTTGCCTTTTCCAACCATGTCTACCTCTAGAAATGTCAAGAGAGCTAGGTCCTCTGCTGCTCAAGCCCATAACCCCCTTAGCTTCTCAAGGTTCTTCTCTTCCCCTAGAGATCTTCAAAACTTCATGAAGAACTTTTCTGAAAAGGAGATTATGACCCCTCACTACACCATTGCCGACACATTTGACAACCCCAGCCTAACCTTCACCCAAAGCCTTCACCACTACAACCTTTTCCCTTTCCTCTCCCTCAAAGAAGAAGAATACTATCCTGAACTCATGAGGGTATTCTACTGCAACCTCCGACTGGTAAATGGGATGGTTGAATCCAAGGTAAAGAACACAACCATCAAGCTATCCAATGCCCAATTTGCAGAAATTTCTAAACTGCCTCTCAACAACGCTGACTTTGATGGAGGCGAACCCGAGGACGAATGGGGTTTTAATCCCATCACTGCCAGCCGCTCTTTGTGGAAACCAGATCCTCCTATGAGCAACCACAAGCTGGTAGGCCACTTGACTATGAACAACCACCTGCTCCACTTTTTCTTGGTCAAGATGATTGTTCCCCGTGGTGGGAACTATGCTCTGGTTGAAGAGGATGATATCCTCCTAATGTGGGCAATGCTGAACCACAAGGAAATCAACTGGGTTCAGTTGATCAAGTTTCATATGCGCCATGTGAAGGATCAGCAAAAGCTCCCCTACGGTATCCTCCTCACCAAAATTTTCAAATTCTGTGGAGTTGATTTGGCAGGGGAACTCTCTGAGAAAGTGCCCCCAAGAGCTTGCATTGGCACTTCCCACCTCAACAAAATGGGCATGGTCTACATTACTGGAATGTGGATTCTCAGGAATGATCGAGAACATAGTGCCAAACCCTTTGCTGAACCTGCTGCTCCTCCTCCTCCACCTCAACCACAAGCTGCACCATCAGCCTCTTCATCTGCACCACAAGCTGACCCCTTTGTATCTCTCTACGCCCATCTTGACCGCCGCTTCGATCGCCTTGAAAACTCCCTTCAAGAGTTTTCAATGACCGAGCAGCAACATTTTGAGATGATGCAGCAGCGATATGAAGAGCTGGCTCACTAAATTGCAGAAATTCGCTTCTTCAACCCGGATAATTAAGATCCTTAGTTATGCTTTTGTTTTAGGGTGCTTATGTTATTGTCTTTTTAAATTCTGAATGGTTTGCTTCCTGTAATTCCTATCCATTTTACTATTCAATAAAATTTCAGTTCATCATATCTTTTTAATTGCACGAATTATTTTTGATGATTACAAAGGGGGAGAAGAATATCTGTTCATATCTTGTTCAATTCTTGTTTAAAATATGGAGAAGAACATCATGTGTTCATATGTGTTAGATGCTCTGATATGTGTTCACATCTTGCTTATCTCTTGTTTAAAATTTGGATAATATTATTTGTTTATTAAATTCCTTTTGATAGGGGGAGAGTTATAGATAAGAGATAATAGATAAGAGATAAAAGGAGATAAGACATTTGCTGCTGATTACTCTGATTTTTTTTAATTGGTCATCTGCTATTTGAAAAAGAGAAAATGTAGCAGAGTTGTTTTTGCAAAAAGATAAAATTAGAGATAAGTCTATATTATTTAAACTAACAACCCTCAAGAGATGAACATAGTTGTCATCATCAAAAAGGGGGAGAATGTGTTTGAATATGTTAACAGGTCCAAGGATGTGCAAAGATTTTGATAATGACAAGCACTCTTGAAGAAACCTATGCAAAAACAAAGACATGGAATCAGGTGCTGAGTGACAGCGAATATAATCGATTAGGTCACCTATGCTAATCGATTAGGAGCTTTCTGTTTTGGAAGAAATTGTATCAGGATGAAAGCTAATCGATTATGGAAGCTAAACAATCGATTAGGTACTCACTGGAATTAAGGTAATCGATTACACACTTGAGACTAATCGATTACAACAATTAGAAATGGAACTAAATGCATCAGGTATGATGGCTAATCGATTATGGAAGCCACACAATCGATTAGGAAGCCACTGGAATTAAGGTAATCGATTACAAGACATGCTAATCGATTAGGGAGCTGCGAAATCAAATTAAATACATCAGGTATTGATGCTAATCGATTACAGGAATTAAAATAATCGATTAGTTACTCTCTGACTTGAAGCTAATCGATTACCACGCGAGGGTGTAATCGATTACGCTAGTGGAAAAACACATTTAAGTGGGAAACCAGCTCATGTCTCCACCATCCTTCAAATTTCCAGTGAGAGCAACGGCTATGAAGAATGAAGGGCACACCTCAACAGCTATTTTTGGCTCTATAAATTGAAGAGGAACACAAGCACAAACCACAACAAGAAGCTACAAACTCTTTACTCTATCTTGTGCCTTGTAAGCCTTATTTTCTTGTATCTTGAAATACATTTGTATATCCTCTCATCTTGAGAGTTAGAATTTGGGAGAGCTTTTCATTTGTATATCTACTCTATTGAGAAAGTGTATTGATTGTAAACAAACACAAGTTATTCACTCTAGGTTGAGTGGTTGTTCACTCTAGGTTGAGTGGTTACAAAGGTTGAGGATTCAACCTTTGGGATATTGTGAGACTGAGAGATTGGGTGGGTTGCCCTTGTACTTGTGACGATTGGGTTCTTGAGTGTGGGACACTAGGAAGCCACAATTGCTCAAAGTTGTATCTCTAGTCTACAATAGTGGAAAATCCTCTAAGTGGGTTCCTTAGAGGCGAGACATACACCGGATTAGGTGGAACTCGTTATATCAGTTTGCAAGCTTCTCTTCCTTACTCTTTTACTTTTATTTACTGCATATTTGTTGATTGGTATTGATTGGTTGAGAAGAGCATACTTGAACTTGCTTAATTTGTTATACCTCTAATATTGCACACCAAGTGTTTGGTAAATTGCTTCAGCAATATTTCTCATTATAGTGCATTGCTTGTTATTCTCCTTTCTATCTCACTTGCATAATCTCACAAACTTGGTTATAAAAATCAATTTCAAAGGTATTCCAATCAAAAGTTTTAAAACTCAATTCACCCCCCCTCTTGAGTATTGAGGCCACTTGAACAACATTAATGTAGTATGTTGTTGACTTTTCTTTTGTAATCTGGAACAAAGTATCGTGCATATCAACCTGTAGTTTTAATTTTATGTTGTATAAGTTAGTATAAATGAATTATGAACCACACGTATTTAAGTTGCACACAAAATTAGATGTGGTGCATAATAGACTTGACATGTATTTTGCACTAAAATGAATGGATATCATATTCATCATATATGACATTTAGTTTGATTAATTTTGGTATAAGTTCATTATCAAAGCTGCTGGTTAAACAAAGAAAAAATAAAGATAGAGAGGAAGAGAAAATTGAAAGAAGAAATATGAAAACTGATTTTCATTCATGTTACCTCAGAAACAGAGGCAAAGCATTTATACAACAAGAGACTAAAATGGAGTAGGAATACACTAGATACAGACAATTATGGCCCTTCTAACAAATTTGTAACTAATTAGTTAGCTAGTAACTAATTCCCTGACTTTATTACTCCCCTTCAAACTAAACCTTGGTATAAGTCAATCATGTTCAGTTTGCTACAGGCTATGCTAAAATTGTTAGGAGGCAATGGTTTAGTAAACATATCTGCAAGCTGATCTATAGAGCTCACTGGTAGAAGCTAAGTGCTTGGTTCTAAAGTGAAAAACTAGATTTTATGCCAAGTGCCTTGGACTCTCATTGTCACAGAACATAGCAGAAATCTTGTTTGTCTCAACAACAAGATCCTTGAGCAGATAGGAAAGTCAAAGTAATTCTGAAGTTGCTTCCCTAAGTGCTCTATATTCAGCTTTTGTGGAACATCTATCTACAGTAGATTGCTTCTTTGATCTCCAACAGATTAAAGAATTTCCTAGCTTGAAACAGAAACCTGAAACCGATTTTCGTGTAATGAGACACCTTGCCCAATCTGAATCACTGAACCCAATCAGCTGAGTGATAGAATCTTTACTCATAAGTATACCTTTTCCTGGAGAACCTTTTAAGTATGTATATTTTCACTCAGTTACTGGACAACATACGCAATGTCAGGCCTTGTGTTAGTAAGATAAATTAATTTACCAACAAGTTTCTTGTAGCTTAAGGGGTCAGCTAGCAACTCAGATTCTGATTCAGAGACTTTATCAGAATGATAATCCATTGGCACCTTCACTAGTTTATAACTAAGCGAACCAGTGTCTTTGATAATATCTAAGCAATATTTCCTTTGTGTGAGCACAAGGCCTTGTTCTGTGTATGATACCTTAAGCCCAAGGAAGTATTTGAGTATGCTCAAGTCCTTAATGCCAAAAGCACTATGAAGTTTTGCCTTAATGGAGTCAAAAGCCTAAAGAGAATCACCCAGTAATATGACATCATCAACATATACAAGTAAGGCCAGAAAGAAACTGGGTTCATGTTTAATGAATAAAGAGTGATCAAATTGTGTTTGGGAGAAACCATCCTGGAGAAGAAAGGCAGTGAGCTTGTCATGCCAACTCCTAATAGCTTGTTTTAACCTATATAAGGACTTAAGAAGCCTGTAAACTTTGTTAGAAGCACCAGAATCCTTTATGCGATCAGGTAGAGTCATATAAACCTCTTCTTTGAGGTCTCCATGCAGGAATGCATTGTTAACATCAAGTTGGTGTATAAACCAGCCCTTAATAGAAGCCAAAGCAAGGAGAACTCTAATGGTGGTCATCTTGACAATGGGTGAAAAAGTCTCTAAATAATCCAAGCCCTCAATTTGTGTGTATCCCTTTGCCATTAGGCGCGCCTTGTACCTTTCTATCTTGCCATCTGTATGCCGCTTTATTTTATACATCCATTTGCTTTGAATGGGCTAAATGTTAGGTGGACATGGAACTATCTCCCAAGTATGATTCTTGTTCAAGGCATCCAATTCATTTTTCATAGCTTCTCGCTACTCAACTGTAATGCAAGATTCTTGATAGGATGTAGGTCCAGTTTGATGATCAATGAGGGTAGTAAAAATTTAATGATTGGGGGGCAGGTGAGTATAGGTTAGGTAAGAGGAGATTGGGTATTGATATTTGTTTGTGGTAGCAGTTTGGTTGTAATGATAGTCTGAAAGATAAGAGGGTAATTTTTTAACTCGAGTTGGCTTGGTATAAGGGACAAGAGTGGAGGTCTCAGGTTCAGGAGAGGATTTAAAAGTTGGAATGGGAGTGGCTGTTTCAGGTGTGATAGGTGCAGGTGTTGGTGATGTTGGGTGAGAAGACGAATCTTACTAAATAGGAGAAATAGAATCATCATTAGACAAAGGTGATAGCATAAAAGACTTGGAAGTGTCAGTATACCTCCAAGTTGTGGAAGGTAAAGGATGCTTATAAGGAAGAAACTATTCATAAAAAATTACATTCCTTGACACTAGAATCTTACGACTCTTAAGGTCAAGTGTCACATATCCCTTTGTGCCAGATTTATAGCCTAAGAAAACAGAAGGAGTGGCCCTCGGGGTTAGTTTCTTTCTATGTGCCATGAGAGTAGAAGTGTAACAAAGGGAGCCAAAAACCTTGAGGTCCTTCAAATTAGGGAAGTTTCCTGTTAAAATCTTGAAAGGGCTATCATTGTGCAACACAGGTAAGGGAACTCTGTTAATTAGATAAATGGCATGTAGTACAGCATAAGACCAATATGCATTAGGAAGTCCTGCTTGAATTATCAATGCCCTAGCAACATTGAGAATGTGTTGATGCTTCCTCTCCACTTTGTTATTTTGCTATGGAGTTGCAACACAAGAGGTCTCATGAATAATGCCTTGATCTGTATAGTAGCCAGGCATATTAAACTCCTGACCATTATCACTTCGAATCACTGCAGCAATTATATTAAACCTTGGCTAACTTCACAAAATCCTGCAAGTGTTTCCTAGTCTCATGCTTGCCTTTCATTAGAACAACCCAAGTAAACCTTGAGTGATCATCAACAATAGTCAAAAAATACTTGTGTCCATGTATGAAAGATATGGAAAAAGGCCCCCATATATCAACATGGATTAGATCTAGGATATGTGCAGCTGTAGAATTACTAAGAGTGAAGCTTTTTTTCTTTTGTTTGGCAAGATGGCAAACATCATATAAGGAATAACTTAAATCAGAAATAAAATCATAATGACTCTTTATTAAAGATATCCTTCTATTAGAACAATGACCTAGTCTAAAATTCCATAAACTAGTCAAGGGAATAGAAGGAACAACATGCACATTTTTAGACTTAACCTCTCCCTTATTACAAACTTGAACAGAAGCTTCACAGACTTGTGAACTAGTAAATGAAAAGACCTTCCTGTAGTTTAGCTAAACTAAGAATCCTCTTCTTCTGCTTGTCCTGAATTGTACACAAATCATCATTAAATGTTAATAGGCAGTCTAGGTCTGCATACAATTTAGGCACTGAGATCAAATTCAGTGAGAATGTAGGCAAATAAATAGTGTTATGTAGGGTGAGGTGTGGTGCTAGGTTAACAGATCTGATTATGTGTGTAGTGATTGTGTTTCCATTTGGGAGGTGCATAATCAAAGGATCAACTTGAGTATATTTAGTAAAAAGGTTTAGGGAGCAACAGATATGATCTGAGGCACTTGAACCCAGAATCCAATAAGAATTTCCATTGGTTTTAATGGCATCTATGATCTTTTTCCCAGTATCCTCATGCTTCATCACTGAGATCTGATTTGAGGTATGAATAGCTGCTGTACTTGTCTACTTTAGTAAGTTAATGAGCCTCTTGTATTCTTCATCAGTCAACATATTCCCACCAGGATCAGCTTCTTTAAAATTGTCCTCATATGTCTCCTTGTGTTCATCCTTAGCATTGGCAAAATTAATGGTGCTATTACCTTTTTTTCTCACGGTGGAAGGATTGTTGGAAGGATAGTCGTGTTTTTTATAACACACATCCACAATGTGGCCCTCTCTACCATAGTAGGTGCACACTTTGAATTTAGTTCTTCCTCTGCCAAAGTTTCTTCTAGAATCAGCAGCATTAACACTAAACCTAGCATCTTCATTGGATGCAGAACTAAGGCCATTCTGTCTCTCATGCTGTATCACCATTGAGAAGACTTTGTTTAGTGCTGGTAGAGGCTCAGTAGTAAGGATCTGAGACCTGACTGATGAAAAGTCATCGTTCAGTCCCGTCAGAAATCTGATTGCCTTGTCTTGTTCCTTATATATCCTCATGTTCCTCATGGCTGCACAGGAATAAGGAACGATACAGGTGCAAACAGGCATAGGCCTATAGTTTTCAAGTTCCTCCCATAGATATTTCAACTCAGTAAAGAAATCAGTTACACTCGAGGATCCTTGTCTCATGCTATAAATTACCTGTTGTAACTCAAAAACATGAATTAGATCGCCTTGTGCAAATCTTTCGTGAAGCTCCTTCCAAACATCGGAGGCCAAATCAACATACACCACACTTTGAGCTATGGATTCAGATATGGAATGAATAAGCCATGAATGCACAAGGTTGTTGCATCTCTACCAAAGATCAAACATAGGGTCAAAACGATTCAGCATATTGATGGATCCATTAACGAACTTGAATTTATTTTTTGAAATCAACACACGACACATTAGGCGAGACCAGGGATAAAAATACCTCCTGTTAGAACAGGTGTGACTAAGGCTATGGCCGGGTTTTCTCTGGGATGAATGTAATAGGGAGAACTTGGATTCTGCGAAGGATCCTGCATTGGTGGTGGTTGCACACCACTCAAACTTGCGTTTCGCACCATTGGAGCTCTGTGAACCTAAAGCTTTGATACCATATCAAAGCCGCTGGTTGAACAAAGAAAAAATAGAGACAGAGAAGAAGATAAAATCGAAAGAGGAAATTTGAAACTGATTTTCATTCATGTTACCTCAGAAACAAAGACAAAGCATTTATACAATAAGAGACTAAAATAGAGTAGGAATACACTAGATACAGACAATTATAGCCCTTCTAACAAATTTGTACCTAATTAGTTAGCTAGTAACTAATTCCTTGACTTTATTATTCATATTGTGGGTTAATAATGACCGGGGAGCTCGGTTTGGTGTCTCATAATTGAATCCAGGGGGTGGAGCTTGCGCTTATTGTGATACTACTCCAACTCGAGGCTTAGTTAACATCGTGAAGGTGAACATTATATTCACAACTAATAAGGATGATCAGGGCCGGCCCTGGGCCTTGATAGCAAGGGCAATGGCCCAGGGCCCATTGTCAATGAGGGCCTCAAAAAATATTTAGCTTATGTGAAAAAAAAATCAAAAAATTTCAATATAGTTTGAATGGTTTAATGGTAAAGTTATATGAATTTTGCATAAAGGTCTCAGGTTCAATCTCATGCTAACTCTAATTTAAATATTAGAATAAACCATTTTTATGATAATTTGTCTTTTTTGCTTTAGTATAGGTGGAAGAATGATTTTTAAAGGAAAACACGAGGTTATAGGAGCACCGTTTATGTGATGATGATGGTGTGTTTAGAATTTACAATGACTTCGATAATATTGATTTGATTATTCAATAATTTTGTTTTAAAAAAATATGCTAAGGGGCCTTGAATTGTTATGTCGCCCGGGACCCATAAAATTTCAGGACCGGGCCTGAGGATGATGATGATGAGCACCACATCATCTTCAATAACACAACACTATAATATGGATACTTTTATACTGCACTACCTCCTCCTGTGTGTATATATATACACACACACTCACACATGCAACACTTCATTGCCATGATCTATCACTTTTCCTTATTTTGGGTCTGAATAAAATTCAAGGTCAAAACACGTGTTGTTGTATATGTCAATTCGCCTTTATAAATACGTGTATGCATGCAATTCAACTGGTAGTTTCCTTTTCCTTTATCGAGGTGTGAATTAGACAAATGTTATAATTTTCAATTTGCATCAATTTCTGCAACATTTTCCTCCCCTTACAATTCAAAGTATCATTAATATTCCTTCCTTTATCAAGGTTGAAATAGGCGAATGTTATAGTTTTTCGTTTCTTATAATTAATGCTGCATCAATTTCTGCAAGATTTCTCTCCCCTTAATTACAATTCAAAATGTATTCATTCTTGAATTTAATATTCATTCATCTTTTGGTAAGACTATTTTTTAAGAAAAAAAATTCTCTTTGTAATTATATAAATAATAAAAAGAAAGTAAATAAAGCCGAACCAAGCACTTTTTAAAATTTAAACAAAAACTTGATGAGTTGAAGATTTTGTTGATTAAAAACTCAACTCAAATTCATTTCTAATAATTTTTTATTGGACAATTTCAACTTCACTTAGTTAATTTCCTAGAGCACTGCATACTATTGAAAGTGAAATTTTCCACACCGAAAGATCTACGAAAACTCGGATTTTTAATGAAAATTTCAAATATTTTTGAATTGATAGAAATCTAAGACCTATAATTTTTTTTGTTCATACTAAAGACTTTGAATCACTCCAAATTGGAGCTCAAAAGGTTCCCGTCTCCATGAGAGGTTCCAAAGCCACACGCCATTTTCCTAATCACTACACTGCTTTATTAGCATATTTTTGTTGTTTGTTGATGAATATAGCCTTGCATATTTGTGTTTTAACATATCACCTATCCACTTGTCTTCCCATAACACAGTTCATTCCCTTTCCCAATGTTTTTATCAATCTTCTTGTGAACCAACACCCCTGATGTTCACTTCCCTCCACCTTCCCCAGCCCCTTCCACCAAGATGATCCTTCTTTAAATACCTCATTATTTTTAGTGGGTTGGTATATGCAATACTTAGATTTCAACCTTCTACACCATAAATTGTTCTGTTCACGCAACATTCTCCACTTCCACTTGGATACTAATGCTAAGTTAAATGCCCCTACATGTCTGACTCCTAACCCCTTTCCTCCCTTTCCCCTACACACTACCTCCCATTTTGGCCCCTGCCATTTTTCTTAGTTTACCAATTTGAGTAAGTATGTAACTACACAATTAAGGTTTTTAACAACGCATACTAAATGTTTAACAATACATAAATTATACTTTAAAAAAATAGACACAGAAATATCTAAATAGGTTCTTTTTAAGCATTGATATTAGAAAGATTACATCTCTATATATCATAAAAAGTGTATATAAGAGAGTTTTTGTAAATATAGTAGTTCAAGAAATATGTTTGGTTAGTTTTATTACTAAACATGTTAGTCACTGTAACACCCCGGCCGCTTTTCAGGAATGAACGACTCGCCCCACAGACCAACACGAGACCTTTCCAATGTGCTTTTGTCCTCACTCACACATTTCCTGAGAACTTCCCAGGAGGTCACCCATCCCAGAATTACTCCAAGTTAAGCACGCTTAACTTTGGAGTTCTTATGTGATAGGCCACCGAAAAGGCTAATGCATTTGTTGATATAGGTAGTACGAATTCATTTCTTTAAGCTATCCTCGACTGTATAGTCTCATACCTATACAGTCTTTGGATCCCTCTCATTCTGGTATGTATTCAGTTCGTTCATGTGTCCCTCCCACTGGAAGCCTGCTAGGAGCCGCTCCTTGTCCGTGCCTATGCACCGGCGATCACTCCCCGCCCTCAACAGTGACCGGGATATCACATCCCCCGCTGGAAGCCTGCCAGGAGCCGCTCCTTGTCCGTGCCAATACACCGGCGATCACTCCCCGCCCTCAACAGCGCCGGGATGTCACACGCCCACCAGCTTCCGCCTGGTTCGTCCCCGAACCATACCGTACTAGGAGAGGCTAGGCTCTGATACCACTGTAACACCCCGGCCGCTTTTCAGGAATGAACGACTCGCCCCACAGACCAACACGAAACCTTTCCAATGTGCTTTTGTCCTCACTCACACATTTCCTGAGAACTTCCCAGGAGGTCACCCATCCCAGAATTACTCCAAGTTAAGCACGCTTAACTTTGGAGTTCTTATGTGATAGGCCACCGAAAAGGCTAATGCATTTGTTGATATAGGTAGTACGAATTCATTTCTTTAAGCTATCCTCGACTGTATAGTCTCATACCTATACAGTCTTTGGATCCCTCTCATTCTGGTATGTATTCAGTTCGTTCATGTGTCCCTCCCACTGGAAGCCTGCTAGGAGCCGCTCCTTGTTCGTGCCTATGCACCGGCGATCACTCCCCGCCCTCAACAGTGACCGGGATATCACATCCCCCGCTGGAAGCCTGCCAGGAGCCGCTCCTTGTCCGTGCCAATACACCGGCGATCACTCCCCGCCCTCAACAGCGCCGGGATGTCACAGTCACTAGTTGTCAGATTCGTGGGTAGCTGAATAATATCATCAAAAAAACTACTCAACCATCATGTACTACTAGTCATCATCAAAATATTATCTTAAACTATCACCGGTTTATCTTTAGTAACCTAAACTTCATTCAACTAAAGAATCGTTCCATGATGAGTCTTCCTCCATGTTCCCCTTATCAGCTTGAGGAGGTGGAGTTGAGTGACCAAGAAAAGGATCGGTGTCACAGAAGTATAAAATCAATCTTGCTCTAAAAGAAAATGAAACTGCTTTCAACGGATTAGGCAACCTAACAATAACTTGAGACAACTAGAAAATAATTATGCCATAATATACATATACATTCTCTACGTATAATACCTTTAATCTCCACGACACTTGCTGTCTTTATCGTTGATCATGCAATGTATGTGGGACCTTAAGTTTTCTTTTATTTGGAGTAGTTAAGAGTTGACACTATTTTGTAATAAAATAGTGACTGCCCAAACAACTCTACTAACCTTCATATGCACTTAGGGTCTAGTTTATTTGACAAGAGCTTCTTATGAATTTAACCAGCACTGGGAGCAACCCTAGGTTTCCTACACCTCTCTTTATACCCTTTTATCCCAAGGTTCACAATTGAACCATCTTTAATGCATTCCTCAGATTTTTACCTGTGTTTGAAAATTGTTTCAGGTCATAATCGCTTGTATATTAAATTTTTGATAATGACAAAGTGACCATTTGAAGAATCATGACATGACAAATGAAGTTCATGAAGATTCAAAGTGCTAAAATCATGTGTATAAACTTTTGGGAAGATTAAAATGAAGAAGTACAAAGAACTTACAATCAATCAAATACCAGACATGATTTTTATGCATAAGCTAATCGATTACATGATGAAGCCAATTGATTATAGAGCTACAAAAACTTTGAATAATTGTATCAGGTATATGTTCCAATCGATTACAACACTTGTATAATCGATTACCTTGATTCTGTAAGAAACATAATTGATTACAGCAAAGAAGATAATCGATTACCTTGATTCTAGAAGAAATATAATCAATTATAGCAAAGAAGATAATCGATTATAATGTTGCAATAAATGGTATAATGTATCAGGTATTTTGCCTAATCGATTACAAGGCTAGGATAATTGATTACATTGGTTCTGTTTGACTCATAATCGATTACAACATGAACATAATCGATTACAGTGCTGCGTACAGGAATTAAATACATCAGGTAATGCATAATCGATTACAAGGGTAGGCTAATCGATTACATTGACTCTGTCTGACCACTAATCGATTACAGGAAAAGACCTAATCGATTACACAACTACTGGACACTAAAATTAATGGGTTACAACGAAGCGTAATCGATTACAGATCAAGGCATAATCGATTACCTTAGTGCCAGAATTAGGGGACGTGATTTTAAGTGCAGATCCAGCTTATTTCTCCATTTTCCCATCTTTGTACCCATGCTGTGCAATGGCTCTGAACCTTCATGGCTCCTCTCCAAGGCCTATAAATAGAGCTCAAATTCTAGCATATCAAGCAAGTGAGACAAGAACAAGAAGTCATCAATCAAAGCAATACATTATGGTTAGTGAGTTCATTTCTCTTGTAGTTTTAGTTTCTGAAACTTAGGTTCTAAATTTGCATATCCTCTCTTGTTGAGAGTTAGAATTTGTGAGAGCTATTCAATTTGTGTATCTACTCTATTAAGAAAGTTATTTGCTTGTAAACAAAAACACCAAACACAAAGCTTCATTCTAGTTTTAAGTGGTCACAAAGGTTGGGGTTCAACCTTTGGGTATTGAGAGTTTAAGAGATTGGGTGAGGTGCCCTTGTGCTAGTGAGGATTGAGTGTGGGACACTAGGAAGCTGCAATTGCTCATAGCTTGTATCTCTAAACTTCAATAGTAGAAATCCTTCAAGTGGGTTGCTTGAAGGCGAGACGTACATCGGGTGGTAGAACTCGTTATATTGGTTTGCAAGCTTCTCTTCTTACTCTCTTGCATTTGCATATTGCATCTGGCTGGTTTATTGATTTGGTTGTGATTGCATTACTTAAATTTTATTGATTTGGCTAAGCTAAGTTCTTGCACGCCAAGTGTTTGATATATTGCCAAAGTGAATTCTGCACATCTTTTCTATCTTATTTCTTGCACTATACTTGCTGTTTCTTGCATATAATTATCTTTTGAGAAAAGAAATCAATTTCAAAGGTTTTCCAAGCAAAAGATTTAAAACTCAATTCATCCTCTTCTTGAGTATTGAGGACTATCATTGATGAGCACAACTATGGTAGGGCACACTCAATCAAGTTGCTAAGTTCAAATTGGCTATCGAAGGAGATGTTCAGTGGGGTGAAAGAGAATCCTAAACTTAAATTAGAGAACATTTGTGAAAGAGGACAGAAGAGTTGGAGTGCAAAAATTTCTAGAACCAAGGCATATAGGGCTAGAGGGCAGCACCTAAACTCTTTGATAGAGATTTCAAAGACCAATTTCCAAAGCTATGAGAATACGCCCAAGCTCTGTTGACTTCTAACCCAGGCTCTATAGTGAAGTTGGATTTGTAGTTATAGGAGAAAGATGCTTTATTCCACGGCTTGTATGTTTGCCTGTATGCTTTAAATTTTAGCACGTATTTCATCATATAGTTGCTGATATGGTTGTTTAATCTGTTATATTGTAGGTGGTCTAGAGACAAAATTTATGAGGTTAAGCATTTAGACAAAGGAGGGGACAAGTTCATTATTGACTTGGCTAGGCGAGAGTGTTCTTGCAGAAAATGGATGCTCACTGGGATACCTTGTACACATGCACTAGCATGTATGAGAGAAGTAAATGATGAACCAGCCAACTACATCCCCCAATCTACTCCAAGGCTAAATACATAGCATGTTACAAACCAATCATCTATCCCACACCTGAAGAGAACATGTGGGAACCAAGTGGCTGCAACATCCCCCACCTTACAAGAAACAACCTAGTAGACCAAAAAAGGAAAGGAGAAAGGATAAGGCTGAGATTGATGATATTTGTATGTGAAGGAAATGCCTAATTTCCAAGTGTAGTGTATGTAAAAAACCAGGCCACAACAAGACCAGATGCCTTTCTAAACCAACACCGCAAGAAAGTCAAGCAGATAATCCACCACCAAACTAAACAAAAAATGTATCACAAACTCAACCCTTAAATACAACTCCACCACTAACTCAAACATCTCAAACAACAACCTCATCCCCAAAACCCTTCTCAATTTCAGCCCCAGTAGCTTCCACCCAAAGGCAGGAACATTACAGCAAGAGGAGCCAAGAGATTAACACCAAGGAGAAAGAAAAACTAATTTTTAGCTTTGATGTTTAGGGTTTTATTCTTATGTTTAGACATGTGTCATTTGCATTTGTAATGATGTATTGGATGATGTTTCATTTTGGAGTATGGACAACACTTTGTTATGTTTTGGATGATGAATCCTACCTTAAATATATTTTGAATAAATCTGATTTCATGTGTTCCATTCTCAAGTTATATATTCGACAACACTGAATTTATATATTTTATAAAAATCTAATTTTATGATTCAGGTTTTGATAATGACAATGGAAACAAGCAATGGGAAGTCTTCAAAGAATCAAAAACAATTAGAGATATCATATAAAAGAAGAAAATGATTTCACAAAGGTTCAAGAGATGAAGAAACCAATGAATCAAACAAAAGGAAAGCAACCATGCATCATTAGATTCAAATGGATGACCAACAGGCATGAGAAAATGTCAAAATGAAGAGCCTGAATCGATTCAAGCATGAGTGAATCGATTCACAGCCCTAGAAGTCATAAAAATGAGAAACAGAATGGGTTGAATCGATTCACCATGACCCTGAATCGATTCACAGCCCTGGAAGTCACTAAGATTGCAAACAGTATGTCCTGAATCGATTCACAAGGACCCTGAATCGATTCACACGATGCTAACAGACCAGGAACCCAAAACAAAATGCTCTGAATCGATTCAAACAAAGCTCGAATCGATTCATTCGACTCTGGAACTCCAAAATGCATAAAACAATACTCTGAATCGATTCAAGGATCTACGAATCGATTCACATAGTGGGAAACACCACTAAATAGACAGACTTAAGTGGAAAACAAGCACTCAAATCCCACTATACGCAGAGCCATCATCTTGCAACGGCTAGGGGACTCCTCAACAGCTATCTTGGCTCTATAAATGCAAGAAGAACACAAGCACAAGAGACACCCAACAAGAACCAAGAAGCAACAAATCCTTAGCTCTATTTTATGCTTTGTAAGCCTATTTCTTGTATCTTATACTTCATTTATATATCCTCTCATCTTGAGAGTTAGAATTTGGGAGAGCTTTTCATTTGTATATCTGCTCTATTGAGAGAGTGTATTGATTGTAAACAAACACCAAACACACAAGTTATTCACTCTAGGTTGAGTGGTTGTTCACTCTAGGTTGAGTGGTTACAAAGGTTGTGGACTCAACCTTTGGGATATTGTGAGATTGAGAGATTGGGTGGGTTGCCCTTATACTTGTGAGGATTGGGTTCTTGAGTGTGGGACACTAGGAAGCCGCAATTGCTCAAAGTTGTATCTCTAGTCTACAATAGTGGAAAATCCTCTAAGTGGGTTGCTTAGAGACGAGACGTACACCGGATTGGGTGGAACTCGTTACATCGGTTTGCAAGCTTCTCTTCCTTACTCTTTTACTTCCATACACTGCATATTTGTTGATTGGTATTGTTTGGTTGAGAAGAACATACTTGAACTTTCTTAATTTGCTATACCTTAGACATTGCACACCAAGTGTTTGCTAAATTGCCTCAGCAATTCTCACCTCTTGTAGTGCATTGCATATCATTATTACTTGCTTTCACTTGCATAATCTCATAAACTTGGTTATAGAAATCAATTTCAAAGGTATTCCAAGCAAAAGTTTTATAACTCAATTCACCCCCCCTCTTGAGTATTGAGGCCACTTGAACAACAAGTGGTATCAGAGCTTGACTCTTAGTAGATCAAGCTTAACAGCTTCAAGAGATTAAATGGCCTCAAGTTCTCAAAATGTTTTTCCCGAGGGTGGTGCGATAAATAGACCTCCCGCTTTCAATGGGGAAGGGTATGCGTTTTGGAAAGAAAGAATGAAAATCTTCATTCAATCTATTGACTTGAGAATATGGAATACCATTGAAAATGGTCCTTATATACCGATGCATACTATAGATAGCAAGAATGTTGAAAAACCTATAGATGAATGGACAAGCGAGGAAGAAAAGAAAGTCCAATATGGCTACAAGGCCAAAAATCTCATTACTATGTCTTTAGGACAAGATGAATTTTTCAGAATAATGACATGCCAAACTGCTAAAGAAATGTGGGATACTCTTCAAGTAACCCATGAAGGTACTAATGATGTAAAGGACTCCAAAATTAGTACCTTGACTAGCCAATATGAATGCTTTAGGATAAATTCAGGAGAATCTATTGTAGATATACAGAAAAGGTTTACACTTATTATCAACCATCTTATTACTCTTGGCAAAGTATATACTAACAAAGAGCTTGTGCACAAAATTTTGAAAAGTCTTAGCAGGGAATGGCAACCTCTTGTCACAGCAATAAAACAATCTCCTAGCATCAATGAAATGTCTCTTGCAACACTCTTTGGAAAATTGCAAGAACAAGAGCAAGAACTTAAAGCATTGAAGCTAGCCGAGGAAGAGGAGAAATCCACCAAGAAGAAAGGGCTAGCCCTCAAAGCCACCTCCATGCATGAGGAAGAATCATGCAGTGACTTAGATGAAGAACAAGAGTTTGGGCTATTCGTAAAAAGATTTGGGAGATTCATGAAGAACAAAAAGTTCCAAAAGAACTTTAAGCCCCAAGGTAAGAAACCTACCTCTAATGAAACTTCCTCTTCACCAAGTTGTTTTGAATGTGGCAAGGAAGGGCACTTCAAAGCCGATTGTCCAAACCTCAAAAAGAAAGGCAAGGACAAACAAAGAAGAAGAAGAGCCTATATTGCTTGGGATGAGAACGATGTGAGCAGCTCCGGCGACTCGGAAGATGAGCAAGCAAATATTTGCTTAATGGCAAATCATTAAGAAGAAGACAATGAGGTATGCTTCAAGGCAAGCAACACCCATTGGTACTTGGATAGTGGGTGTTCAAAGCATATGACGGGAGACATAAGCAAATTTACATCATTCACTCCCAAACAAAAAGGAAGCGTCACCTATGGAGACAACACTAAAGGAAGAATCCTAGGCATTGGAAATATTGGTAAGAATTCTTCCACATCCATAAGTGATGTATTGTATGTTGAAGGCCTCAAACATAATCTACTTAGCATAAGTCAATTATGTGACAAAGGATATAGAGTTTTATTTGAATCAAATTATTGCATAATTGAGCATAAGACCAATAAGGAAATTAAGTTTGTAGGCCAAAGAATTGATAATATTTACATGATTGATATGGATATTTTGTCTACAAATGATGAACAATGCTTCATTTCAAAAGAGGATGAAACATGGCTATGGCATAGAAGAATAGCTCATATACATGTAGACCACTTGAACAAACTTGTTTCTAAAGATTTAGTAATTGGTCTACCAAAGCTTAAATTTGAAAATAGATTTTGTGATGCATGTCAAAAAGGAAAACAAGTAAAGGCATCTTTTCAATCCAAAAACATTGTTTCTACTCAAAGGCCTTTACAACTTTTGCACATGGACTTATTTGGGCCATCCAAAATCAAAAGCTTTGGAGGTAATTACTATGGTCTAGTTATAGTAGATGACTATTCAAGATATACATGGACATTGTTTCTTGCTCATAAAAATGAAGCATATCATGCATTCAAGAAAATTGCAAAGATTATCCAAAATGAGCAAAATTCAAAAATTGCATCCATTAGAACCGATCATGGGGGAGAATTTGAAAATTAATCTTTTGAAAAGTTTTGCGAAAAACATGGTATTAATCACAACTTTTCAGCTCCTAGAACTCCACAACAAAATGGAGTAGTTGAAAGAAAGAATAGATCTTTAGTGGAGCTTGCTAGAACCATGCTAAATGAAAACAATATTGCAAAACATTTTTGGGCCGATGCGGTAAACACCGCGTGTTATGTTATGAATAGATGTTTGATAAGGCCTATTTTAAAGAAAACCCCCTATGAGCTTTACAAAGGTAGAAAACCTAACATTGCATATTTTCATATTTTTGGATGTAAATGTTTTGTGCTCAACAATGGAAAGGATAATCTAGGAAAGTTTGATGCAAAATCTGATGAGGCAATATTCCTAGGATATTCTCAATCAAGTAAATCTTATAGAATTTTCAACAAACAAACAAATACCATTGAGGAATCTATTCATGTTAAATTTAATAAAAATAGCCATAACCCTCCGAGAAAGGAAGATGTTGATGATCTTGTAGGTACCTTCCAAGAAATGAACTTGCAAGACAAAGAAGAAGAAGTCAACAATGATGGAGGTGCAGCACAAATTGAGAGACAACAAGAATGGGTAACTTTGAAGGATCATCCCTTAGACAAAGTCATAGGTGAAATGACTCAAGGTGTAAGTACTAGAAATGCTATTAGAAATACTTGTAATCACCTAGCTTTTGTATCCCAAATAGAACCCAAAAATATTGATGAAGCCATTATTGATGAACATTGGATGTTGGCCATGCAAGAAGAGTTAAACCAATTTGAAAGAAATGAAGTTTGGGAACTTGTGCCAAGACCCAATGATCATCTAATAATAGGCACCAAATGGGTTTTTAGAAATAAGCTAGATGAAAATGGTATAATAACTAGAAACAAAGCTAGACTAGTTGCAAAGGGATACAACCAAGAAGAAGGAATAGACTATGAAGAAACATATGCTCCCGTAGCTAGGTTAGAAGCCATTAGATTATTGCTAGCTTTTGCATGTTGTATGGATTTCAAACTGTATCAAATGGATGTCAAAAGTGCGTTCTTAAACGGCTACATTCAAGAAGAAGTTTATGTAGATCAACCTCCCGGTTTTGAAAATCATAAATTTCCAAACCATGTCTTCAAATTGAGAAAAGCTTTATATGGTTTAAAACAAGCTCCAAGAGCTTGGTATGAAAGACTAAGCAAATTCCTTCTAGAACACAACTTTGAAAGAGGAAAGGTTGATACTACATTGTTTATAAAACGCAAACATAATGACATCCTCTTAGTACAAATTTATGTAGATGACATAATATTTGGTGCTACTAATGAAAATCTTTGTCAAGAATTTGCCAAGATTATGCAGAATGAGTTTGAAATGTCCCTGATGGGAGAACTCACCTTCTTCCTTGGACTACAAATAAAACAAGCCATTGATGGAACGTTCATTAGCCAAACTAAATACTGTAAGGAACTACTTAAAAGGTTTGGAATGGACAAGGCAAACGAGATAGCTACACCCATGAGCACATCCTGCTATCTAGACAAAGATGAAAAGGGTAAGGACATTGAAATCACCAAATATTGAGGTATGATTGGATCCTTACTGTATTTAACTGCGAGTAGACCTGATATTATGTTTGCGGTATGCATGTGTGCTAGATATCAAGCATGTCCTAAAGAATCACATTTAACTGCCGTAAAAAGAATTTTGAAATATCTTGTGGGTACTCAAAATGTTGGTTTATGGTATCCCAAAGGTGTTGAATGTAATCTTTTAGGATATTCTGATTCCGACTTTGCAGGGTGTAAGCTTGATAGAAAAAGTACTAGCGGTACATGCCATTTGCTTGGTAGTTCCCTTGTTTCTTGGCATAGCAAGAAACAAGCAAGTGTTGCATTGTCAACGGCTGAGGCAGAATATGTAGCAGCTGGTAGTTGTTGTGCTCAAATTCTTTGGATGAGACAACAATTTCTTGATTTTGGTATTACCTTGAATAAAGTCTCCATTAAATGTGATAACACTAGTGCCATTAATATCTCGAAAAATCCAGTAATGCACTCTAGGACCAAACACATTGAGATTAGGCATCACTTTATTAGAGATCATGTGTTAAAAGGGGATTGTGTGCTTGAACATGTTGAAACCTCTAGGCAACTAGCAGATATTTTCACAAAACCCTTGGCTAGAGAGCAATTTATTTACATTAGAAGAGAACTGGGCATTCTTGATATGATAAATTGTGTTTGAGTGATCACTTCATCTTGTGTATTGATTGCGTGACACCTTTACTAGTGATTAATGCAAAAGAACCCCATGGAAATGGAGATTTAATGATCCTATATGGAATTCCTCATGCCTTGAATATATTGGAATGGAAAGAAATGAATTTTGGAGTGAAACAGCCCCTCGAATCGATTCAGCACCCCCTCGAATCGATTCAAAGACCTGTTGGTTCAAAAATCCTCAAAACAACATCGTTCGAATCGATTCACACTCCCCTTGAATCAATTCAAACACCTGATGGTCCATATTCCCTCAAACAGAGAGGTTTGAATCGATTCACAGCATCCTCGAATCGATTCACGCACCTGACCCTTCCATTTCTCTCAAATCAGTAACGCTCGAATCGATTCACCCATCCTTCGAATCGATTCACGCGTCAGTTACTGCCTATTCACGCTGATTCAAATCTCTAAATCACACACTTCCTCATTTTACTCTTCCACTATCTCCCACTCTCTCTTCTCAAACCTCTCAACTTCTAATCTCCTCAACTTCTTCTCCAAACCTTCCACTCAAATCCTTCATCTTCCATGGCTTCCTCCTCTCAACCTCGCAAGAAACAACGTGCAAACACTGCTGCATCCTCCTTGCCTCAACACTCTGATTTATCTAGATTATTCACTACCCAAAAGGATCTTGAAAGGTACCAATCTTCATTCTCTGACAAACATCTCATTTCTCCTTATTGGCTTGATCTCCCATTCTTTGAAGCATCTGGACTTCCTCTACTCACCACCTTACATCAACAAGAGCTAGTTGGCTTCATGGCTCTTGAGGAAGTAGCAATCTACCCCGAACTGATTCGTGTATTCTACTCCACTTTACGCCTTCAAGATGCTCGCTATATTGCCCGAGTGAAAGGTAAGACTATCATTCTTGATAATGAGGTAATGAATCAAGTTGGCTTACTCCCTCTTAGCAATACTTCCTTCCATGGCAAAGAACCTCCTCTTGCATGGAATTACAATCCATTGGAGGCAAGAGCTTTCTTTAATCTTGCAGGTCCCTCGAGCACGGTTGGCACCTTAAGTCTCCATCACCGCCTCTTGCACTTTGTCCTTGTCAAAATTCTCCTCCCCTCCGGTGGAAATTATGCAAGGCTAAATGAGGCCCAAATCTTGCTGCTCTGGGCAATTGTCAATGAGAAAGACATAAATTAGATTGACTTGGTTAGGAATCACATGATTGAAGCCCAAAACCTCGCTCATCTTCCATATGCCATACTCATTACCAAATTGCTCCACCACTTTAAAGTGGACTTGAAAAATGAAATCAAGGAAGTGGTTGGTCCCAAAGCACCTATTGGCAAATCTCATCTCACTAAGATGAATATTGTGGAATACCAAGGCAGGTGGCAATTTCTTAGGCGTCCCCGTCATGAAGTTGAAGATGACGCTCCTCCTCCTCCTCCACATGTTCCTACTGATGACCTTTTCACCAGACTCACTGCCCACCTGGACCAGCCCCTCAACTCCATGGAAGCAAACATCCACACTCGACTGGACAGGATTGAAGCAAACATGGAAGAGCGATACACGGAGCTTGCCACCCAGATATCCAGCATCCACTTCCCACACCCATGATTGATCTTTACTTTTCTTTCTTTCTATTTCACATTCAGACTTGGTTGTTTACTTTGGTTTATATTTTGGATAATTACTTTGGTTTGTGATTTTCACAATTATCTCGTTTGGTTAATTATTTTGGTTTATCTCAACTGCATCGCCTGCGATTATTACTTGATTAACTGCATACTCCCAACTTTTGTTTTTGATAATGACAAAGGGGGAGAGATAGAGAGATAGAGAGATACACGTGCGATACATGTGCGACATGATATATATATGTGCGATATAGGTGAATGTGATACATATATATGAATGTGATACATGTGCGACATTATTTCAATGATTGAGATAATTTGTTGGTTTTATTGAAAAACAAAGGGGGAGACATATTTCCCTAAAAGAAATAACTGTTTAAAACAGAGACATTAGTTTTCATAACTTGTTATTGGCTAATAAAAACCCCAAGAGATGGCCATTGGTTGTCATCATCAAAAAGGGGGAGAATGTATTTGCATGTGATAACAGGTTTTGATAATGACAATGGAAACAAGCAATGGGAAGTCTTCAAAGAATCAAAAACAATTAGAGATATCATATAAAAGAAGAAAATGATTTCACAAAGGTTCAAGAGATGAAGAAACCAATGAATCAAACAAAAGGAAAGCAACCATGCATCATTAGATTCAAATGGATGACCAACAGGCATGAGAAAATGTCAAAATGAAGAGCCTGAATCGATTCAAGCACGAGTGAATCGATTCACAGCCCTAGAAGTCATAAAAATGAGAAATAGAATGGGTTGAATCGATTCACCATGACCCTGAATCGATTCACAGCCCTGGAAGTCACTAAGATTGCAAACAGTATGTCCTGAATCGATTCACAAGGACCCTGAATCGATTTACACGATGCTGACAGACCAGGAACCCAAAACAGAATGCTCTGAATCGATTCAAACAAAGCTCGAATCGATTCATTCGACTCTGGAACTCCAAAATGCATAAAACAGAATACTCTGAATCGATTCAAGGATCTACGAATCGATTCACATAGTGGGAAACACCACTAAATAGACAGACTTAAGTGGAAAACAAGCACTCAAATCCCACTATACACAGAGCCATCATCTTGCAACGGCTAGGGGACTCCTCAACAGCTATCTTGGCTCTATAAATGCAAGAAGAACACAAGCACAAGAGACACCCAACAAGAACCAAGAAGCAACAAATCCTTAGCTCTATTTTGTGCTTTGTAAGCCTATTTCTTGTATCTTATACTTCATTTGTATATCCTCTCATCTTGAGAGTTAGAATTTGGGAGAGCTTTTCATTTGTATATCTGCTCTATTGAGAGAGTGTATTGATTGTAAACAAACACCAAACACACAAGTTATTCACTCTAGGTTGAGTGGTTGTTCACTCTAGGTTGAGTGGTTACAAAGGTTGTGGACTCAACCTTTGGGATATTGTGAGATTGAGAGATTGGGTGGGTTGCCCTTATACTTGTGAGGATTGGGTTCTTGAGTGTGGGACACTAGGAAGCCGCAATTGCTCAAAGTTGTATCTCTAGTCTACAATAGTGGAAAATCCTCTAAGTGGGTTGCTTAGAGGCGAGACGTACACCGGATTGGGTGGAACTCGTTACATCGGTTTGCAAGCTTCTCTTCCTTACTCTTTTACTTCCATACACTGCATATTTATTGATTGGTATTGTTTGGTTGAGAAGAACATACTTGAACTTGCTTAATTTGCTATACCTTAGACATTGCACACCAAGTGTTTGCTAAATTGCCTCAGCAATACTCACCTCTTGTAGTGCATTGCATATCATTGTTACTTGCTTTCACTTGCATAATCTCATAAACTTGGTTATAGAAATCAATTTCAAAGGTATTCCAAGCAAAAGTTTTATAACTCAATTCACCCCCCCTCTTGAGTATTGAGGCCACTTGAACAACAAGAGTTATAGGACAACACTGAATTTATATATTCGACAACAATGAATTTATATATTGGACAACACTAAATTTATATATGTTGGATGAATCTGATTTTATAGTTTCAATTGTTGTGTGGTATTCTTACTGTAAGCATTATTGACCAATTGCAATGCTAGCAACAAAATAAATATATATTAGTCCCATTTAGGAAAAGTCATAACAATCTTTCTACTAAAATAATGCAATTTCATTACTAAGAAATACTTCTTACAATACAACTGAATGTCATAAGCAACAAACCCAACCCTAAATCTTTAACACAACCACATTAAAACCCCTACAATAATCACTAAACCTAAGACACCATAAGCAAAACCAAGCCACTTGAGACATCTTTGTGACTTCTTCAAAGCTTTTGTAAAGTCATTATTCAACTCCTTTGCCTGAGAATCAACATATCTTTCTTAGTCTCAACATCATCAAACACCTATTGAAAGAAATTACAGCTCTCATCATTCTTTTTACCTTGCAAAATGAACCCCACATTATAACGGATAAAAAACCTATTTCACCCTTAATAAAAACCAAAACTTACAATATATTTAACACAACTCCAGAATCTTTGTCCCTAGTTTACGGGTGTCTTCGATGTTCGCATCATAGCTTTAAATCTCCCAGGGTATTCACACAAGGGAGCATAATCTTCATGTACTCTGTTTCCATAATTGAATGTTGATCCACATGAGTTTGTCATGCTGAAGAACATGGGGCAAGGATTTCGCACAAGATTTCTAGGTTTCCCTTAACATGGAAGAAGTCATCAAAAAAAGGAGAATAAGCTTATATTGAAGAAGACGGCAACAGTAACGACGTCAGAGGAACTTGACAAAAGGATGTAACAGACACATTTTAAATTACATAGGGGACCGGAGTGAAAAAAAAATTAAAGAACCAAATTAATATTTTTATGAAACATAAGGTCCAAAAGATATATTTAGCCTTATTAATATGACAAAAGACGTTATTACTGGTTTATCAAGAAATTAAGCGATTCAGAGGAGAGGAGGAATTGATGAATAGGGATATATATATATATATATATATATATATATATATATAACTTAATTGACATAACCATATAATATAGGTTTAACTTTAAAGGTTAAACAAACTCTAAACACGTGACGGCGGACGAACAGGTCCAGGCGGAATAAGAGTATGTGGTCGAGGTGGTAAAGGAATGGGGGGAAGAACAGGTGGACGAACAGGTGCAGGCAGAGATCCACGGGGAGTGGGTGGTGGTACTCCAACTCGAGGCTCAGTTAGCATGGTGAAGGTGAGCGTTATAGTCACAAGTAGTAAGGATGATGATGATGAGCGCCACATCTTCTTCAATAACACAACACTTATTTGGATACTTTTATACTGCACTACCTCCTGCTCTGTGTGTATATACACACACACATGCAACACTTCATGACCATGGTCGATCACTTTTCCTTATTTGGGTCTGAATAAAATGTCAATGTCAAAACACGTGTTGTTGGTATTTGTCAATTCGCCTTTATAAATACGTATATGCATGCAATTCAACTGGTAGTTTCCTTTTCCTTTACCAAGGTGTGAATTAGACGAATGTTATAATTTTAAATGTTGCATCAATTTCTGCAACATTATCTTCCCCTTACATTTCAAAGTATCATCATTGTTAAAAATTTAACTCATTTATCGTAATTTTTTATTGGACAATTTCAACTTCACTTAATTTCCTATAGCACTGAGCTACATACTATTGAAAGTGAAATTTTCCACGCAGAAGGATCTACGAAAACCCGGATTTTTAATGAAATTTTCAAATATTTTTGAATTGATAGAAATCTATAAGACTGAAGACCTATAATTTTTTTATTCATCGTAAAGACTTTGAATAAGACTTTGAATCCCTCCAAATTGGACCTCATCTTGTCTTTAAACTTGTTTATTTAATAAATATTGTTTTAAAAATGGTTTCGGTGAACTTTAATATTAAGTAGCAGGTGTAATATATATAGAAAGAGATTCCAAGATATGAAAAGTTCAATACTTAGATTGGTTAGGGTATGTTTGGTTTGTAGTTGGGGAGATGGAAAATTTTAAGGTTTGATATTGATCCTTCACGTTATTCGAGACAGTCAAAACTTCGTTTAACCGTAAGATATTTTGGGGTTGGTGACCAGTTTGACCAACCAAACTTTGATTTATGAACCATAAATAGACTGAACTTGTATGCGAGTTAACCAAGTTTGTTATCTGAATGACTTAAATTTGAACAAGTCCCAAGGACAATTTAACCGTTTAGTTGATGAACTAGTTTGATGAATAAAAAAATGAAATATACAATTTTAAATATATTATGAATATTTATGGATGTCCCCTAAAGTTTTGATATTTATAAATGTCCCCCTCTCACCTCCTATAAATACCCCCCCTCACTCATTAATACATACACACTTCTTCTCTTCAATTTTACTACTTTCTTTACTCTCATTACTCTCCTTCCTTCATCTTCAAGTCCATTTTCTTCTCTATTTTCCTCTCTAATTTCATAACACGTTATCAGCACGAGGTTCTGACCAACTGAATTTAAGGTAACATAGAATTTTAATTTCTTTTTATAATTTTATTTTAATTTATATTATATGTATATATATATATATATTATAATAAGTTCCCAAAGAACTTATATTCCACACATCCCAGCAGGATGTATAAAATATTAATAAGTTCTTAAAGAACTTATATTTCAAACATCCCTATGGGATTTAAAAGAATTCCCGAAGAATTCTTGAAAATATTTACTGATAGTTCTTGAAGAACTAGAAATCAAATAATTTAGAATTCTTGAAGAATTCTTGAAAATATTTATAGTTCCTGAAGAACTATAACCACCTAAGAAATTTAAGAATAAAATAAAATCATAATGTTTAATTATTTTATATTAATTTATTTAATACTTTATGCTTTACTATAGCTTCACAAGTATACTTTACTATAACTTCACAAGCATGCTTTACTATAGCTTCACAAGTATGCTTTACTATAGCTTCACAAGTATGCTTTACTATAGCTTCACAAGCATGCTTTACTATAGCTTCACAAGTTGATTATTGGTTTTGCATTCCATGTCACTAACTTCACAAGCTAATTATTCGTTTTGCATTCCATGTCCTGTGTGATTATTGGTTTTGCATTTTAATATACTCTAACTAATTCTGTACTGTAGCACTGTGTGAGTTATTTTATATTACTTTGTTTTATAACATATAATCATTTTATATTATTAAATAATTAACTTTTAGACTCATAATTGGTATTTATAATTAATATATATTTTATTTTATATAAATTTGTTAATCAACAAGATAGTATTAATAAGAAATCGAACTTAGGTTTATACCTATGATAAGTTATTACCACTTGACCACTAATACTTGAATGATATTTTATGAAAATTTTAAATTTTTACTACCGAATCATTTATGTGAAATTTCATTTAAAATGATTTATTTACTCTATTAAAAAAAACTGATATTACTCTTATAATTTAATAAAATATAAAAGTATTATAATTATTATTGACTTGTTATGATTATTGTTATTACCATCATTATAATGATAATTATAGCTAATATATTTATTAAAGTATTATCTAACTTATTATTTGTAATTTCTTGCATAGAAATACATATGGCAAATATTACCAACCTTGAGTTTGTGGCCCTTGATATTACTGGTAAGAACTATTTATCATGGACATTGGATGCTGAAATCCATTTAGATGCAAAAGGTCTTGGGGAAATAATTAAAGATGGAAATAATGCATCTAGTCAGAACAAGGCTAAAGCCATGATCTTTTTACGCCACCATATCCATGAAAGGTTAAAAATGAATATTTAACAGTTAAAGACCCCCTTATTTTGTGGAATAATTTAAAAGAGAGATACGACCATCAAAAAGATATAATTCTTCCAAAAGCCCGTTATGAATGGATGCATTTGCGTTTACAAGATTTTAAATATGTAAATGAATATAATTCTACAATATTTAGAATTACTTCAAGATTGAAGTTGTGTGGAGAAAAGGTCACTGAAAGTGATATGTTAGAAAAGACATTCTCCACTTTTCATGCATCTAATATGCTCCTGCAGCAACAATATCGTCAAAAGGGTTTTACTAAATACTCAGAATTTATTACTTGTCTCCTTGTGACTGAGCAAAATAATGAATTACTTATGCAAAATCATGAATCTCGTCCAACTGGAACTGCTCCATTCCCAGAAGTGAATGTAGCAACACACGATCATCATACTCATGGTCGTGGTCATGGCCGTAGTCGCGGTCGTGGACGAGGTAATGCTCAGGGACATGGTATTAGTCGTAGTCGTGGATATGTTTGTGGTCGTGGTCATGGTAGAAATGATAAGAAATCATCATTCACATGGAAAAATAAAGAACATATGAAAAAGGGGATAGATGCTTAAAATAGCGAACAAACTAAAAATATTTGCTATCGTTGTGGTAGCAAGGGACACTGGTCTCGAGTTTGTCGCACACCAAAGCATCTCGTAGATCTATACCAAAAATCCCTTAAAAATAAAGGAAAAATAATAGAGACAAATTTTACTGGTATAGATGATGATTTCTCTGATTTTAGTATTGATGATTTTCTTACTCTTCCTGAAGAAGACATTGACCACTCGGTTGGAGAAGGGAGTGCCCCTAAATAAATTATTTTAATGTTTCATGTAATTTGTTTTATTGTAAATTTTGTCTTTATCAATAAAATTTTGTTAAACATTATTGTTAATTATATTTCCACTCATGATTTATTTTTATTTATTTAATGAAGAATGAATACTCATATGAATGGTAAAGATATATGTCTCGCAGACAGTGTAACAACTCATACCATTCTCAAGAATGAGAAATATTTCTACCATATAGTAAAACAAGAAGCAAATGTTAATACAATATCTGGTAGTATAAATATAATTGAAGGCTCCGGTAGAGCCAGTATTTTGTTACCTGGAGGAACAAAATTGCACATTGAAAGTTCATTATATTCTAAGAAGTCTCAAAGAAATTTATTGAGTTTTAAGGATATCCACAGAAATGGATACCATATTGAGACCACAAATGAAGGAAATGATAAATATCTATACATTACAAAGTTAATTTCTGATAAGAAATGTATATTGGAAAAATTACCTTCATTTTCCTCTGGTTTATACTACACATATATTAGTATAATTAAAACAAATGTCATAGTAAACCAGAAGTTTACAAATAAGAATAACTTTCTTATTTGGCATGAACGGTTAGTCCATCCTGGAACAATAATGATGCAAAAAATAGTTGAGAATTCAAATGGTCATTGCTTGTCCAGCAGACAAATTCTCCAAACTAATAATTTCTCATGTGCTGCTTGCTCTCAAGGGAAATTAATTACTCGACCATCACCAATGAAAATTGGAAGTGAATCACTCACATTTTTAGAGCGTATACAAGGTGATATTTGTGGGCCAATACACACTTCATGTGGACCATTTAGATATTTTATGGTTTTAATTGATGCATCAACTAGATGGTCACATGTTTGCTTATTATCAACTCGTAACCAGGCGTTTGCGAGATTACTAGCTCAATTAATTCATTTAAGAGCTCATTTTCCTGATTATCCAATTAAGAAAATACGCCTTGATAACACTGGTGAATTTACATCTCAATCATTTAATGATTATTGCATGTTCATTGGGATTGATGTTGAACATCATGTAGTACATGTTCATACACAAAATGGACTTGCTGAATCATTGATTAAAAATTTGAAATCGATAGCAAGACCATTGTTAATGAGATCAAAACTCCCAATTTCAACTTGGGGACATGCAATCTTGCATGCGGCAGCACTTATTCGCATCAGGCCTACAAGTAATCATGAATATTCCCCTTTACAATTGGTTTATGGTAAAGAACCAAATATTTCCCATCTAAGAATCTTTGGAAGTGCGGTATATGTTCCTATTTCTCCTCCACAACGTACTAAGATGGGACCTCAAAGAAGGTTGGGAATATATGTTGGATATAAAAGTCCATCAATAATAAAATATCTTGATACTTTAACAGGTGATTTATTTACAGCTCGTTTTGCTAATTGTCATTTTGATGAATCTATTTTCCCACCATTAGGGGGAAAAAATAAACAGTTAGACAAAAGGATCAGTTGGAATGAGATATCTCTCTCATATCTTGATCCTCAAACAAAGCAATCTGAACTAGAAGTTCAAAAAATAATTAATTTGAAAAATTTGGCAAACCAATTATCTAATGCATTTGCTGATCCAAAAAGAGTGACTAAGTCACACATACCAGCTATTAATACTCCAATAAAGATTGATATCCCTGAAGGACAATCTAAATTTGCAAATGAGTCTGAAGCCAAAATAAAACGTGGTAGACCTGTTAGTTCTAAAGATAAAAATCCTCGAAAAAAAAAGTAAATAAAGAGGATGGTCGAATCGAGGATATAAAGACTCTAGTAGAGTCTCCTGACATAATCAAGGTTTCAAATCTAGAAGAAACCAAGGTACCTAAAATTGATACAAATAAAGAGATCTCAATAAATTATGTCATGGATAGAATACAATGTAATCGACCCGAAGTTGATATTGATGAAATTTTTGCATTCAAGGTAGCTCTTGATATCATAAATGATGATAAAGATCATGAGCCAAAATCAGTTAAAGAATGTGCACAGAGAAATGATTGGCCAAAGTGGAAAGATGCAATGCAAGAAGAGTTAAACTCACTTGCAAAACGTAAAGTTTTTGGGCCTGTAGTCTAAACACCCAAAGGTGTAAAACCAGTTGGGTACAAATGGATCTTTACAAGAAAAAGAAATGAAAATGGTGAAATTGTACGATACAAAGCAAGACTTGTTGCACAAGGATTCTCACAAAGACCTGGTATTGATTTCGAAGAAACATATTCACCAGTGATGGATGCCACTACTTTTCGATACTTGATAAGTTTGGCAATCCATGAAAGGCTTGACTTACGCCTTATGGATGTTGTTGCAGCATATTTATATGGATCACTTGGAAATGACATATATATGAAACTCCCTGAAGGATTTAATTTACCTGAAGCATACAAGACAAATCCTCGAGAAAATTATTCAATTTAATTGAATAAATCTCTTTACGGACTGAAACAATCTGGACGTATGTGGTATAATTGCCTCAGTGAATATCTGTTGAAAGAAGGGTATAAAATGACCCGATTTGTCCATGTGTTTTTATGAAAAGATTGGAAAAAGAGTTTGTTATAATTGCAATTTATGTAGATGATTTAAACATCATCGGAACTCCTGAAGAGCTCTCAAAGGCTGTAAATTGTTTGAAAAGGGAATTCGAGATGAAAGACTTGGGAAAAACAAAGTTTTGTCTCAGATTACAATTAGAATATTTAAAGAAAGGAATTTTGATGCACCAAAAGACTTATACAGAAAAGGTGCTAAAGAGGTTCTATATGGACAAATCACACCCATTGAGTAGTCCAATGGTTGTAAGGTCACTTGAAGTGAGCAAAGATCCTTTTCGACCTCAAGAGAAAAATGAAGAACTACTTGGTCCTGAAGTACCATATCTCAGTGCAATTGGTGCACTAATGTATCTTACTAGTCATACACGACCTGATATATCATTCGCTGTCAATTTGTTAGCGAGACATAGTTCTTTACCCATAAAAAGACATTGGAACGGGATTAAGCACATATTCCGCTACCTTAGGGGTACAATGGACATGGGTTTATTTTTCCCATATGTATCTAAGGCAAACCTAATTGGTTATGCTGATGCGGGATATTTGTCTGATCCTTATAATGGTCGATCACAAACAGTATATTTGTTCACATGTGGTGGTATAGCAATCTCATGGAGATCTATAAAACAAACGATCACAGCAATATCATCTAATCATGCTGAAATTTTAGCATTACATGAAGCAAGTCAGGAATGTGTTTGGTTGAGGTCTATAATTCAACATATTCAAGAAACTTGTGGCTTGCATACTAAAAAATTACCAACAACAATCTTATGTGAAGATAATACAGCTTGCATTTCCCAATTAAAGGAGGGTTATATTTGTGACATCCCGGCGCTGTTGAAGGCGGGGAGTGATCGCCGGTGCATGGGCACGGACAAGGAGCGGCTCCTGGCAGGCTTCCAGCGGGGAATGTAACATCCCGGGCACTGTTGAGGGCGGGGAGTGATCGCCGGTGCATAGACACGGACAAGGAGCGGCTCCTTGCAGGCTTCCAGTGGGAGGGACACATGAACGAATCGAATACATACCAGAATGAGAGGGATCCAAAGACTGTATAGGTATGGGACTATACAGTCAAGGATAGCTTAAAGAAATGAATTCGTACTACCTATACCAACAAATGCATTAGCCTTTTCGGTGGCCTATCACTTAAGAACTCCAAAGTTAAGCACTTGGAGTAATTCTGGGATGGGTGACCTCCTGGGAAGTTCTCAGGAAATGTGTGAGTGAGGACAAAAGCACATTGGAAAGGTCTCGTGTTGGTCTGTGGGACGAGTCGTTCATTCCTGAAAAGCGGTCGGGGCGTTACAATATTAAAGGAGATAGGACAAAGCATATTTTACCAAAATTTTTCTTTACTCATGATCTTATAGAGAATGGTGAAATAAATGTCCAACAAGTCCGATCATGCGAGAATCTAGCAGATATCTTTACAAAATCATTACCAACCAAAGTCTTCGAGCAACTAGTACAGAAGATTGGTCTTCGACGTTTACATAAGTGTTCTGATGAGGGGGAGAATTAAATATCTATAATTTAATTATTTTTCATGAATATACTTTGTAAAGAATGTTGTACTCTTTTTCTTTCACTAGGTTTTTATCCCACTGGGTTTTTCCTAGTAAGGTTTTAACGAGGCATATTCTAAATATGGACATCCAAGGGGGAGTATTATGAATATTTATGGATGTCCCCCCCAAAGTTTTGATATTTATAAATGTCCCCCTCTCACCTCCTATAAATACCCCCCTCACTCATTAATACATACACACTTCTTCTCTTTAATTTTACTATTCTTTCTTTACTCTCATTACTCTCCTTCCTTCATCTTCAAGTCCATTTTCTTCTCTAATTTTCTCTCTAATTTCATAACAAAATAAGCTTATAATATACTGCCCGGTCTTTGTTATAAGCAAATTTTGGGATTTTTTTATCTCAAATATAAGTACAAATATCTTTTTATAATTAAGGTAACTAAATTCTTTATGCAATAAATATGATTAAGAGTACTTTAAACAAATATTTAATAATATTAATGTAAATATTAACTTTTAGTCAACGTTTTTAATCTCTATAAAATTTATACGATTTGTTTATAATCAAGACCGAAAAGAGTATTAATTTTTAAAATCATATTGTCAAGTGTACTTAAACTTCAACTTTATAAAAAATTCATTTCTGCTTTGATCTAATTTATATTATTTATTTATTTATAAAAAAAGTAGATATTTTTTTAAAAAAAATTGATATACATTTTATGAGCTCTTAAGCTGAAAGTTCATATACCAACACGGACACCAAACATAACATGAACTCGCACACGAACACATACATAAATATTTTGACATGATATAAGTAGGGGTGTCCATCGGTCGGGTTCGGTCGGATTCGGTTACTTTTGAGTCCACCCGTTGTTATCCATAAAACACAAACAATAACATTTTCACCCAATACTACGGTCGGTTTGGTCGGGTTCGGTTAATTGCAGTTCTCAGTTTTTTCAGTCGGGTTTTTCGGTTAAGTTTCTTAGGAAAATTTAATTTTTATTTTTTGCCAAACACTTTTTACATATAAAATAATTTTAGCAAAAACTTGCATATAAAAATGATGTATTTCATGTTTTAGAACCAACACCTTATGGAATATGAAAGTGACATAATATTGAAGTAGTAGAAATTAATTCTATTAGATTATTTTTTTCTAATCATAGATTGTACTAGTACCAGAAAAGAGCTTAAAAGTTATTAAGTGTTCAGATCTAACACATGCATTTAGAATATCATGATTTGATGATAAACTCATGTATGACTTCAGGTTGACCACACAAAGACCAATCTTAAAGAGAAATAACTGTATGATATTCTTAGTAGCAGTCAGTCAGGTATGGGTATCTTCGGGTTTAATTTTTTTAACCTGAATCCGCCCATTCTTAGTCTCAATAAACCACTTAAATGATCTGTTTTTACCCAAAAACCCGTTACAAACTGACCCGTTCCTATCTTTAAAATCGGGTAGCTCGGGTTCATACGAATAACGTCGAAATTGGACATCCCTAGATATAAGTGACATTAAGCACAGTGTTTAACCAATATTACACCTTAATAACTTATAAATCAACTTACATCCCTATAAGTTATACTTAATTGCACCAATAATTAATAATTTTATGTAGAATGTGATTTCTATCCATCAAATCATTGAATTTATAACTATATATCAAATAAAGTTTTTACTCACATATGCTTCTATAAAATAAACAATCAAATTGATTTTAAAAAGATAACTAACCAGGTTCCTGATAGATGATAATTAATAAATAAGTCTTTAAAAATTGATTTAACATTATATATATTGGTCAACATTCTGAAAAATATTTTTCTTAGTTAAAACTTATTAAAGAAGAGTTATTTTAAACAGAATTTTTGGAGGGGTATATAAAAGCATTTTAAGTGTACTTATCTTGGTAAAAATTAAGTAAGTAACAACTTAAAGTAGAAAATGTTTATCTTGCTATTACTAACTAATTAATTAGAAAAAAAAGTAGAAATTTTATTTACAACAAGAATTTCAACTTTTTTTTGGTACATACAATAATTTAAAGTTGTGACAATTAAGAAATAATTTTCCCCCTTATAAACCAAATGCAACGAGTTAATTATATGAAGTACATTTGACTGAGTCACACCTGGATAAAGGAAACTACTAGTTGAATTGTATGCATATATCAAAGCGAATTGTCAAATACCAACAACATGCATGTGCAGTGTTTTGACCCAAAATAAATATCCATAACCACTTCAATTTTACCACTTTATCAAACAATAAATATCCATAACCACAGTATATGTGACTTCATTTCAGAATACATCTGTCAAGGAATGTCGGTCAAGTTGTTAGAAGTTATCTAACAATAACTTGTTCTGTTATAATTTTTTTTTATTAGTTTCAATTAGTTACTCTAGTGTTATGTGTTGATCTCTCTATTATATAATTATTTATTATAACCTTATATATATATCAGTGAATCATACAATCTCTTAAACATTTTCTTCTTAAATTTTTTTCTCTCTCCTTTCTCTTAAGCTCTTTCTTGAGCTTCATTTGATCTTGTGCTCGGATACTTAATGCTATTAGAGTTCATTGATTCAAGATGAACTCTCAAGAAGGGTTAATAAGTGATAACACAATTTCAGTTTCCATTAAATTGGATTATGAGAACTTCGATCCTTACCTGAAAATAGCTGACATTAGGAACAATCAAAAGATATAAATTCTTAAGGTTCATTTCAGAAGAGGACCAAAATGGAATGCCAAAGAAGTTTCTTAGTAAAAGATGAACTAGCAAGAAGAATTAACCCACATTTCATGACTTGTTGCCTTCATGTCCACGGATTTGCATACCAAAATAGTAAGGTGTGATCATGTCTTACAGATCTGAAAGAATCTTTTAGCCTATTTTACAATGATGACACATGCAAAGGTGAATTGGCTATTTTATGATCATGTTGAGGAGTTGTCGCGACCGGGATCGCGGCGGGATGACCGACCCTAAAAAATGAAACGTGTTTTGAAATCCTTTCGAAAAGAAAACAGGGAGTCGCCACCAATATTTTTAAGGATAAAATACCAGGAAAATCTTTCGTTAAAACACTGGTTATGAAAGTAAAATTCTAAGTTTGGGAGTCAAATTACAGGTGAGCAAGGTATTAGCACCTCACAACTGTCTGTTATAAAACGGTTACCTTAAATTGATAGTGCGCACTTCAAAATGGTTCAGAAATTATTCTTAACTTCTTTTAGGAAACGAAACACACAAAACAACAAAGTAGACACAAATAGACAAAATAGACCAAATAGTGACAGTAAGAAAGAAGAAAACAGAGCAAAAGTAAAGATTAACAGGATGTCTCATCCAAATTAACCTTAATTTATACATAAACAATTCAAAGATTAAAATAAAATTAAATAAGATGGAGTAGAATAAAGTTGATTAACAAAACTGAAGATTAACAGGACATCTCATCCAAATTAACTTTATTTTTAAGAAAATATTGTTTTAAATAAAATATTGAAAATATGAGATTAACAAGATGTCTCGTCGAAATTAATCTCATTTTTAAGAAAACACTATTTAAAATAAAATATTAAAATATAAGGTCAACAAGACGTCTCGTCTAAATTAACCTTATTCTTAAGGAAACACTATTTAAATAAAATATTAAAAACACGAGATTAACAAAACGTCACGTCTAAATTAACCTTATTTTAAAGAAGATACTATTTTAAATAAAATATTAAAAGTATGAGATTAACAAGACATCGCGTCTAAATTAACCTTACTTTAAAGAAATTACTATTTTAAATGAAATGTTAAAACGTGAGATTAACAAGAAGTCGCGTCTAAATTAACCTCATTTTAAACAAATTACTATTTAAATAAAATATTAAATAGATAAAATAAATTGAGAATATAACAGAGACACAGAAATTAATCAAAAGAAAGTGGGCCTGACAGAAACTGATTCCCGCTCCTACGTATTCTCGAGCTTTCGAGAAATCAGAGTTACGTATTTGGGGAAAATTAATTCTGAAAAATATTTAAAATTATTTTTAATTAATTTAAATTTTAATAATAAAAGTTCATGAGGAAGGAAAAATACAAGGCGAAGAAGATCACACGTGCATAAACCTTCGAAGTCTTATATCGCGAATGTGGGTAAAAGTAATTTTACACGACATTACTTATAAGATCTCTGATTTAACATAAAAACATTATTTATTTTATGTAAAAGATACATTTTTATTTTAAAACAATCTTATTTTTAAAGCTCGGCAAAAACTAACTGTGCCTTTATTTTAGAAAAGATTGATTTATCTTAAAAGATTATTTATTTTTTATAAAAGATATGTTTTTTATTTTAAGATCCATCATAAATAGGGAAACTAAGCCATCTACTTTTATTTTAGGAAATCTATTTAAATTTTTTAGGATTCTCTTCAATTTGGGTTTGGAGCAAAGGGTTTATTACATTTTGAAAGAAATGGATATTCAACTTTTAATATTTTCATTTTTAATTTAACTTAAAAGATTACTTCATTCTAAAAAAACAATGTTTAGACTTTAATGTTTTTATTAGTTTTTTGAAATTTAACATCTCTTAAAATAAATCAATAAAAAACATGTAGCATCTCTTAAAATAAATAAACAAATTTAACATCTCTTTAAACACAATCCTAATAACATTTCTAACAATAACAAACAACAACAATAACAAGAAACAATAATAAATCAAAAAGGAAATGAAAGAAATAAACTTAAGGAAGAAAAGAAAAGAATAATGGGTCTCTATTGGAGGCCCAAAAGAAAAGAAGAGAGGACAAAAACAAAAGAAGGAAATAAAGAAAGGAGAAGAAGTGTAACAGGGGGCATTGAGCGGAAGAGAAAGTGTGCAATAGAGAGGGAAAAATGAGTATTTAGGAGAGAGAAGGAGAGGAGACCGGCGTTCATAGAGGCAGCAGCAAGGGGAGGCCGGGATCGGGCTGGGCTGGTCAGCGTGTGGAGGATAGGTTGGTGGCGTCAGGGTTCTGTACAGTCGGTGTCAAGGGAGACCGGACTGGTCGGGGCTGGTTCTGTCCCGGTTCTGCTCACAGGGGGTGGTCGGTGACGTCGGAGGCAGTGACCGACGATAGCTTCCTTCCCTTCCACTGATGCTGTTTTTGCTATTTGGGAATTTTTTTGTTGTTTTTTTGTTGGTTTGTTTGTATAGGTTGCTGTTTGGGATAAAAAAAGGAGAAGAGATTTTGTGTGTTTTTTAGAGAGGATGTATGGATTGCATAGAAGAAGAAAAGAGGAAGAAAAGTTTTGATTTTTCTTCCGAGAGGATTGAATGTTGTGCCGTTTCTGGATTGTTGTTGAAGGAGATGAAGAGGATTTTGTGTTTGCTCCAAAACCCCTCTGATGAAGGTAATGGTGGTTTAATGAAGAAGAATCCTTGAGAGGAGCTGTTAGAGATGGTTTCCTTTTCTGATTTTTGTGTATCTTCTCTTTTAAAAAATGATGATGGTCCTTGTATTATTTTTGCTGCTACAGCATGGGGAAGCAAGCGTGGGAGACAAGGGGGAATGGGTTCTTTATTTTTTAATAATAAGCTAAAACATGAAAGGGATGGTGTCTACAATTGCCCCTCTTAACTTTCGTTCCGTGAGAATGTGAATGATTCACTTATTACGGAAAGGAAGTATAGACGTGGACACCATCTCTTTAGTCAGGATCTTGACAATAACAAAATTAAAGAGGTATCAACTTTGACAAATAAAAAGTTTAAACAATGCTAGCTTTGGTGACCGAAGAAACTTAAAATTGTCCGCTTTGACGATGAAAGCCTGAAAAGTTCTAACTTTGACAAACTGATAACTCAAATAATGTCAATTTTGGCAATAAGAAAGACTTAACAATGCTAGTTTCAAGGATGATCTGGAAGAGGTGCCAACTCTGGCGAACAGAAAACTTTAAACCACACTAGCTTCAATAATAAGAAAGACTCGAAGAGTGCCAACTTTGGCTTGAAGAGGTGCTAACTCTGGCAAACAGAAAATTTGAAAGGTGCAATGAAAACTTGAAGAGGTGTCAACTCGAAATGTTCTATGGAAACTTAAAGAAGGTGTAGTGAGAAAACTTGAAGGTTTTATGTCAGCTTTAGCAATAAGGAAACTTGAAAGTGTAATGAGAATTCAAAGAGGTGTCAGCTGCGGTGATAAGAAATTTAAAGGTTTAAAGAAGTGCCAAATTTTACAAATGAGAAATTTACATGTGTAGTGAAAGTTCAAATGGGAGCCAACTTTGGCAATCGGGGAAAGTCAAACAATGTCAGCCTTGGCAATATGAAGGATTTAGGAGTGCTAACTCTGGCAGTTGGGGAAAATAAATAAGGCCGCCGAAGTTAAAGCTCTGCCCAAGAAGATGAGCGAATCCGTGGATATTTCCTTGATATAAAAAATGAGGTAGCCTAGAGAGAGATACTTAAAGCTTCAAAGAAAGATAGATGACACAGGGAATTACCCCGACGCGTTTTGATCGAAGGATACAGCCTAGGAATGGGTACCTAAAGCTTTTTTGATAGAAAACAAATGACCAGGGGGATGCCCTTGGCTCTAATTGAGAAATCGAATAGCCTAGGGCTAAGTTCCTGAGGCTTTTTGACAAAAATTAACTTGACTTGGAGGGATGCCCCTGGCTCGCATTGGGGAATGGAATAGCCTAGGAAGGGGTACCTGAGGCTTTTTGATAGAAAATAACTTGGCTTGGGGGGATGCCCCTGGCTCACAATGGGGAATAGAATAGCCTAGGAGGGGGTACATGAGGCTTTTTGATAGAAAATAAATGACTTGGGGGGAATGCCCCTGGTTCAAAATGAGAAATAGGATAGCCTAGGAGTGGGCTCCTAAAGCTTTTAGAAAGAAAATAGATGACCTAGGGGGACGCCCCTGGCTCAAATCGAGAAATAGGGATAGCTTAGGAGTGGGTTCCTGAAGCTTTTTAATAGAAAATAAATGACCTGGGGGGATGTCCCTAGTTCAAATTAAGAAATAGAATAGCCTAAGGTGGTATACCTGAGGCTTCTTGACAGAAAATGAATGACTTGGGGAATGCCCTTAGTTCTAATTGAGAAATAAGATAGCCTAGGAGTGGATTCCTGAAGCTTTTTGATAGAAAATAAATGACCTGGGGATGCCCCTGGCTCCAACTAGGAAATGAAATAGCCTAGGCATGGGGTACCTGAGGCTTTAACAAAAGATAAATATTTTGGGGGATGCCCCTGACTCAAAAGGAATAGCCTAGGCATGGGTTCCTGAGGCTTTGACAGAAAATAATTGTTTGGGGGATGCCCCTGGCTCCAATTGGGAAATGAAATGGCCTAGGCATGGGTTCCTGAGGTTTTGACAAAAGATAAATATGTTGGGGGATGCCCCTGACTCGAAAGGAATAGCCTAGGAATGGGTTCCCGAGGCTTTGACAGAAAATAAATGTTTACGGGGATACCCCTGGCTCCAACTAGGAAATAAAATGGCCTAGGCATGGGTTCCTGAGGCTTTGACAAAAGATAAATGTTTGGGGGGATGCCTCTGACTCGAAAGGAATAGTCTAAGCATGGTTCCTGAGGCTTTAACAAAAGATAAATGTTTGGAGGGATGCCCCTGGCTCGAAAGGAATATCCTAGGCATGGGTCCCTGAGGCTTTTTGACAAAAGATAAATGTTTAAGGGGATGCCCCTGGCTCGAAAGGAATTGCCTAGGCATGGGTTCCTGAGGCTTTGACAGAAAGATAAATGTTTTGGGGGATGCCCCTGGCTCGAAAGGAATAGCCTAGGCATGGGTTCCTGAGGCTTTGACAAAAGATAAATGTTTAGGGGCATACCCCTGGCTCGAAAAGAATAGCCTAGGTATGGGTCCCTAAGGCTTTTTGACCAAAGATAAATGTTTAGAGGGATGCCCCTGGTTCGAAAGAAATTGCTAGGCATGGGTTCCTGAGGCTTTGACAGAAAATAAATGATTTGGGGGGATGCCCCTGGCTTGAAAGGAATAGCCTAGGCATGGGTTCCTGAGGCTTTGACAAAAGATAAATGTTTGGGGGGATGCCCCTGGCTCGAAAGGAATACCTAGGCATGGGTCCCTGAGGCTTTTTGACAAAAGATAAATGTTAGGGGGGATGCCCCTGGCTCGAAAGGAATTGCCTAGGCATGGGTTCCTGAGGCTTTGACAAAAAATAAATGATTTGGGGGGTGCCCCTAGCTCGAAAGCATTAGCCTAGGCATGGGTTCCTGAGGCTTTGGCAAAAGATAAATGTTTGGGGGGATGCCCTTGGCTCAAAAGGAATTGCCTAGGCATGGGTTCCTGAGGCTTTGACGGAAAATAAATGATTTGGGGGGATACCCCTGGTTCAAATTGAGAAATAGGATAGCCTAGGAGTTGGTTCCTAAGGCCTTTTAGTAGAAAACAAATGATTTAGGACGACAGAAGGCTTGAAACCTTAAGAGGGTGTCATCTTTGGCAGTGCAAAAATTTAAAAGATGCCCATGCTCGGTGACTGGAAAGGAAAAGATGCCTTGTTCGGCGATAGGAAAGTAAAAGGTGCCTCGTTCGGCGGTTGGAATTTAAGGGTGCCTCGTTCGGCGATTGGACATTAGCAGATACCAGTTTTAGGGAAAAAAACTTGAAAGACACTAGCTTTGGTGATTTCTGAAAAGAAACTCAAGAGAAACTAGTTTTGGTGACTCAGGATAAAAGTTTAAGAAGTGTTAGCTTTGGCAATTGAGGAAGAGACTTTGAGAAGTGTCAACTTTGGCGATTTGGGGAAAGGATTCTGAGAAGTGCTAGCTTTTGAGATCGAGGAAGAGACTTTTAGAAGTGTTAACTTTGACGATTTGAGGAAGGGATTCTAAGAAGTGCCAACTTTGGCGATTGAAGAAGAGATTTTGAAAAGTGCCAGTCTTGGCGATTGAGGAAAAGACTTTGAGAAGTGCTAACTTTGGCGATTGAGGAAAAGACTTTGAGAAGTGCTAACTTTGGCGATTGAGGAGGAATCTCTATGATGTTCCAGCTTTGGCTATAGTGATTCTACTAGGGAAAAGAACTTGATCGAGTTGTCGAGACTTGACATGTTGTCTACTATAATAACCTGCATAAAAAGGTTAGTAATACAAAGTGATCTATCCTGAACCGGGGTCTAGAGATCCGGACTCAGACCAGTCACAAATAGTATGCAAATATTGTATAGAAGATCGAATGTATGTGTATCCGGAGTAGGTATCCGTTGTCCTTGAGTGAGGAGAGCGGATTGGGCGTTCTGGAGATCCTTCACACCGACCTAACGCGTTGAAGTGGGCGAATGGTGGTGTCACCTGCAAAGATTCTCCGACGCTCAAGTCAGTAATATTCCAAGTAAGGAATGTATTCAGAGAGGAATCAGTCGTAAAAGAGCTGAAGAAGATCCCACACTTCAATCATGAAGTGAGTTCATATACCTGATTGGCTCGATTAACGAGGATTCGTTGGTGGGGAACCACCAACTCCCATTAGCATTATTATATTGCGCACTTACCTACATGATTGGGTCAAGTGGCTATTTTATATTAAGCATAGAGAATGTAGACTAGGATTAGGGAACAAGTTGACCATTCCCGTGAGCAGAATTTGGCTCGTAGTGCAGGGAATTATTGATCGATCCCTGTAGCAACAATCCTTGTCTTTTGCATAGTGACATGTGTATTATCCGATGTCATGGTGTTATCCTGAACAACTGGTATAGGGAGAACGCCTGATACGGAATTACAGTCCGGATGTATACCGATGACACCGGTTACACGTAGATGTCTCATCAAAGACGTTGAAATATGTATAGCAGATCGGATACCGGTATTGAGATCGGATCATATGTCCCCTAGCTTGTGTGAGGGACCGAATGGTTGTTCACATAAGCTACTCAACCTGCGAGAGGTCTTAATATCGGTAAGCTTACGTGTGTAATAGTTCCTTAGCATCTGTTGTCATTCGTAAAGAACTGTTCTAAAATTAATAGATCCGGCCTGTCGATGCGGCCAGGACGGATTCAGACAAAGATTCGTTGTATGAGAATTTCAAGAGTTTATTGGAATTGAAAGCTCTTGAAGTTCGTGTAACGGCTGTAGAGCGTGAATTGCGTTGCATGATTGGACATTAATGCTTTTAATCACGTGGGCAAGCAATTATTGCGTCTGAGATGAAAGTCTCATTAACCGTTGTTTTGGGCTTAATGGGCCTGAAGTTTTCGAAACTTTTGGGCCTAGTGGATAGCCCTTCGCTGAGTCGCTATCGTTTTGGCGCCCAAGAATTTGGAACAGTTGTGTCGTTTCGCTTGTGAACGAATGTGTTTTATCGAGAACGACACAACTTCAAGAGGGGGTAACCGAACCTCTTCGTTTCCTATAAAAGGAATACTTAGTGGATTCTGGGTTCCACTTGCTTTTGTTTTCTCAGTGAAACTCTGCAGAAATTTTGCAAGGAAGTTTGCTGCCTACATTGCGAGGGTTTCTTCGTTCCTCAAATTCATCACTGTCATCTGAGGTAACTATCTCTTCCTTGTCGCTCTAGTTTTGCTTTGGTTTGCTACTCTTAGTTATAGAAAGTAGGCTTCATCTAGGGGGGGAATCAGTTTCCCGCAACCCTAATAGTCGTGGGGAAGAATCCTTATAATTCTTCCTAAGACTGAATCACGTCGCTCAGAAAGGGGATCTTACTCACTGTGGGAAGTGACCTTTCCCTTCTCAGAGTCGCCCTCTGATTGTAATTGCTTTTAAAATGCAGTGAGTAATGATTGCAACTTTCTGACGACATTTTATTTCTTATCGTAGATTAAGGAGTTCGATTCAGAAAATCCAAATGGCCACTGGAGAAGGAACCTCTGGAAATAGTGCTATTTCGAGGACAACTGAAGGTCTCTATAGCGTTGTTGCTTCGAGGCTAAATTGGGAGGAGGTTCAGGCTAAATGGCCTTTCTGTTGGGTGTCCAGAGAGTTTAAGGACTTGGCCTCTTGTCATGCGGATGAGGAGGGATCCCAGATTCAACCGAGGTTCACTCTGAGTACGGATGAAGAGACGAAAAAGTGGTATAGGGTTTACGCACCACTTCCGACAGAGCGGATATGCCATGTCGTCCCTAATGACCGCTCTGTATATATGTACGACTTTATTTTTCATTATCTGGGAGTTCGTTTCCCTCTAACCGAACTCCAGATGGGTGTCTTGAAGTTTCTGAACTGTGCACCCTCCCAACTTCATCCCAACGGTTGGGGCCTCGTCCGAGCTTTGGAGGTCTTGGGTGAACATTTTAATTTCACGCCCACTGTAGCGATGCTATTCTACTACACTCAGGTAGTTCGACGGGCAAACAAGCAGGGTGGAGTTGGTCTGGTGACTCTCCGGACTCTCTGTTCCTTTGTGAACTTTGAGTCTTATACGGATTCTGCCAAGGTTGACGGGAAGTCCTTCAAGACTTATTTCACTCGCATATCCATCAAGAAGGGCAAACCAATATTTTGGAAGGATGAAGAGGGCGTAGACAAATTTCCCCTGAGTTGGACACACAAACATTTTCTCTTGAGCTCACACGCGTACTACACTGATCAATCCGATCTGTCTCGTGAGACGTCGAGAGTGTTGTTCACACTTGAATCACACACTACACGTCGTCACGTCTTTTCGTGTAGGCGTTTGCTAAGTAGCTCAAGCGGAGTCCGGGAGGAATATTTGCGTACTTCTCATTTTGTTTCACCTTTTCTCCTTTACCAAATATATATAGAATATTTGTAGTTGCTGACATCTTGTGTTTGTTCATGTAGGTGAAATAGAACAAGAAACTCCAGAAATGGACAAGTTAAAGAGATTCAAGGTGGCGGGTAAGTCCGTTGCCCGTGAAAATGAAGTGAAGCCCAGGCCCTCAACCAAGGATCGTCCTGAGTTAATAATACTGACCTCGGATGCTGAAGGGGACGTTCCGTTGGTTGAGGGCGGTTCTTCTGCCGCTGATGTAGCCACGGGTCATCCTCAAGTTTCTGAGAGGAGAAGAAAAATTAAGAATGACTCAGTGGGAGGCCCGTCCAAAAAGCGCAGAACTCCGGAGGATAAGCCTGTTGAAACCTCGAAAGCAGCAGCTGCTCCCTCTGGAGGTAAAGGGATTGCTGCCGGGGTTTCTGGGGCGAAGCCGACCTCTTTCCCAACTACCTCATTTCTCACCCCCTTCTTCTCCTATGAGGGTTCCACTCCGGCCACTCTTCCACCACCGATGTACAAACTCCGGCCGGAAGGTGGCAATTAGCCGAACTCGCTGGAATGCTTTCTTCAGTCAGCGAGTTAGCTGACAACGTTGATAAGGTTGAAGAGCTGAGCGACGAATTAAAAGAGCTCAACCTATCTTCGGAAAAAGATAAAGCCTCCATGAAGTTAATGGAAGATCGTCTCACCAAATCTAAGGAGTTCGGAGAGATGATGACTAAAGAGAATCTCAAGCTCAAAGGCGATCTTAAAAACTTGGAGGAAGAGCTCCGTGGCAGTCAGGATAAAAATAAAACTGCTGCTGAGGAGTGGTCTCAAAGGGAGAAGAAGCTCCTTCTTGAGATCGAAGGGCTGAAGGCTGAGAAAGCAAAGTCCGGAGGATTGAGTGAGGAGCTGTCAAAGTTGCGAGAAGAATTTGCTACGGTGAAAGCTGATAAGGAAGAAGCCATTGACATATGTAACCGGGCTGTTGAAGAATCCTTCGGCCTAGCCATACGCCAAATCTTCTATCGCAACCCCGCTGCGAAACTTAGCCTCTATGGAATAGATCCGTTCTATGAATTCCATGGGGGAAAGTTAGTCGCAGTGGTTGATGATAGCCACGAAGATCCTCCGATGTCCCTGTATGGTTTGCCCCCTCTTCCCGAGGGCCAAACTATAGGGCCGGACTTCGTTCTTCCTGTGTCCGAGGTTCCTTCTTCTGAAGAAAGGGCTGAGGCTCCTGGAGGGGAGACTCCTGTGGAGGTTCCTAAGGAAGGTGCACAAGAGCCTGGTGCTGAGGAGGCACAGAAAACTGAAGAGCAGATTCCTCCTCCGTAGTTTTCTTTTTCATTTACATGTATAGTTGTGTACCGGGATCAACTCTGGATTTTGAACTATTGTGTACGGCCTTGTTTTTAATGAATGAATTCCATTTAAGGCATTTGTCTTCATCGTTTCATGCATATATAAATCGTTGCTAATCCGTTCTGTATAATTAATCTTAAGGTCAGATTGAAATAACTGCCTCAGAAGATTAAACAATAGATAAATTTAGAACGGCGAAATATATACATGTCCCCAAGTACGTGTTAAGAAAAAGGTGCCTGTCTTTGGGGCATGATCCTTAATTTTCTTAATTCTCTTGGGGAAAGATGGGTCGATCCGCTGTTCAGTAGAGTAATGTAACAGGACGGATGACTGCTTTTAATCCGTAATACTCTCACAGGAGATGACAATATTGTTCCAAGTTTAGGGAACTGCAAGGAAGTGTTGTTTGAGTCCTTCATCATAAGGATGATAATGGGAGTTTTTTCTACGCCAGGAGTTACGTCGTTGTATCACAGAATAGGTGATAAAGAGTATCCGTCCTGGGAGAATACCACTTGAAAGCGAAAGTACCGACTGACTTTCAGAATTTTCCATCATAAGAATGATTATATGAATTGATCATGCCAGGTGTTTTGTCATCAAATCACTTCCTAAGTGATTGAGATCATCCGTCTTGGGGATGTGTACAGCATCAGAAGTTATATCGTCGGATCACATAACAGGTGATTGAGATCATCCGTCCTTGAGGTGTGTATGGCGCCAGGAGTTACATCGTCATATCACAGAATAGGTGATTGAGATCATCCGTCCTGGGCAGGTACACCATGTCAAGGAGTTACATCGTCAGATCACATAATGGGTGATTGAGATTGTCCGTTCTGGAAAAGTACACAACACCAAGAGTTACATCGTCAGATCACAGATTAGGTGATTTAGATAATCCGTCCTGGAATGATTATTGGAGTTCTTCGTACCAGGAGTTACATCATCGAATCACAGAATAGGTGATTGAGATCATCCGTCCTGGTGAAGTTTTTTAATCATGGGAGTGCGGATTAGGCAATTTTCGCATCCATCTGAAATCTGAGTAATACCTCTACTATCCCCCTAGCTGATGTGAGGAAGCAGTTGACTTGCTCATATGAGCTATATTGATCATAGTACGTTTGGATTTCAGAATTGCACCGAAGTGTAAATATCCGCTCTAAGAACCAGGTTCCGTAGTGATGAAATTTTAAGGGCGGATTCGACAATGGGAATATCAGAAGTTTATCGAATTTCGCAACCCTTGGTATTCGGGTAATGGTGGCCACGTTTCTAATGATTGGACATTTAATGCCTTAATTCACGTGGGCGAGCCATTATTGCGTTAAGTGCGCATGTCTTAGTAACTGTCACGCATAGTCTTGTTGGGCCTAGTATTTGGCTTTAATAGGCCCATTTCGAAGGCTTCGTGACAAAACGATGGCATTTTCGCGCCTTGAGGTACAAAACGACAAATTTGGTCCACTAAACGGGGAGTCGTTTGGGGGTAAACGACAGGTTGTGTTTAGTGGGTATTTGAAAAATTCTCGTGCCCTGAGATAGGCATATCTGGTAATTTCAGTTTCTATTTCTTGTTGCTCCCTTGACGAACCTCTGCAAAAGTTTCGAGAAGTTCTTCGTGTCCGCCTCTGTGAATTTCAATTCACTATCCTTAGGTAACCACTTTCCCTTCGTTTTCTGTATCTCTTTTCAATATTTGAGAATGCCTAGGAAGGGTGTTAGCTTCAGTGGCGTTAGCCCTAGAGGAAGAGGAGGAAGGACTTTGACTCAAAACCCTAGCGTTCGTGGTGGGAGGATCCCAGTGATCTTCCAATCGAGGCCACAGTATACAGAGGGTGAGGAGTCGCAATATCAAAGGCGAAGGGTGATTATACTCTCTTCAGAATCTTCCTCCTCCAGTGAGAGTGTCGAGAGTGGGGATTTGTATCTCTCTGATGATGTGAAATTCTATCGCAGCATCAAAGCTTTCACTATGGTGACAAAGAAAGTTACTGGGAGGAAATCGTCTGAAGGGGAATCTCCCTCTGAGAAGTATATCTTGAAGACCCAATCCGGCCTATGCAATGTGGTTGCACACCGGATAGACTGGGTGAAATTCCAACAGAAGCGCCCATTCAGCTGGGTTGCCGAGGAATTTCGTGAAACTGCATCCGTACGTGCTCGTGAGGACGGAGCAGAGTTGGAACCGCGCTTCACAGTCTGGAAGAAGAATAAATACCGATGGTGTTTTAAGGTGTTCGCTCCCCTTCCATCAGAACGGATATGTCATACACCGGACGAGAGGTCCTTGTTCATGTATGATTTTTTATTTCTGAACTTGGGCGTGCGTTTCCCCTTTACGAAGTTTTAGATGGGAGTCCTGAGATTCCTGGACTGCGCTCCCTCGTAACTTCACCCTAATGGATGGGGATTGGTCCGCTCTCTTGAAGTGCTTGGGGAGCACTTCAACTTTAAACCGACGGTGGCCATGCTTTTCTACTTCACTCAAGTGGTCCGTCGAGCGAATAAGGAGAAAGGAGGAGTGAGCTTGATATCCCTCCGGACTATCTCCAAGATCATCAACTTCGAGGCGTACACTGACTCCGCCAAAGTTGATGGGCATTCATTCAAATCTTATTATACGAAGATCAGCGTCGATCCGAATGAACCAGTTTTTTGGTTAACTGAAGATGGGATTCCAAAGATCCCAGTGGCTTGGACGCATGAGCATTTCTTGCTAACCTCCCAGGCGTACTACACTGAGGAGGACGAACTGAGCCCATCTTCCATCTCCGTTCTTTTGGCTCTTCAATCCTACACAGCCTCGCACAAATTTTTCTCCTGCAGGCGTTTGTTAGGACCAAAGTCCACTTGCAAGGAATATTTACATAATTTCCCTGCCATTCTTCATGCGTTATTATGTCATGCCTTGAAACTTTTGATCTCTGATTGTGTCTTTTGATTGTGCAGGTGAAATTCAGAGCAAGTCACCAGAGATGAATAGGCTAAAAGGACTCAAGGCCAGAGAGACTTCCGTTGTGGCTGAAAATGACATTCAGGCAAAGCGGAATTCAAAGAAGGCTACTGCTGAGACAATAACATTAACCTCGTCTGTTGGTGACGATATTCCTTTACTCGAGGGCGGATCTGAGAAGGTCGTCAAGAAAAAGAAGAGGGCAAAGCGTGACCCCTCCAAGATCTCAGACCGTCAACCTTCGCCCAAGAAACCAAAGACTTCAAGAGGGGTTACTGAGCCAGAGCCCCCTAAGGAAAGGAGAGCGGAAGAGCCCTCTCCTGATGCCCCAGGCAGTGTAATCACTTATGGGGTGAAGCCAATAACGACTTATTTCGCGCCCAAAGCCCCTTGCCCTCTTGAAGGTAATTCCGGTCTTGTTCAACTTCCGGTGTATGAGGGCTCCGTTCCTGAGGGCGTTCCTGAACCTTCACCCAAGGTGAAGCCCTCGTTGAAGAGTGATGAAATGATCAGAGCTTGCGACGACGGACAGAAGCACTTGGCTGAGTTATCCGGGCTCCTTAAGTCGGTTCGTAAGCTCACAGAAGAGAACGAGAGGCTCACCTCAATGGTTGGCAAGGACAAGGCAATCATCCTCCAATTAGAAGGAAAATTAGAAGCTTCCAGAGAAGAAATTCAGAAGAAGGATGAAGAAATTGCCAAGCTGAAGAAGATCCCACACTTCAATCATGAAGTAAGTTCATATACCTGATTGGCTCGATTAACGAGGATTCGTTGGTGGGGAACCACCAACTCCCATTAGCATTATTATATTGCGCACTTACCTGCATGATTGGGTCAAGTGGTTATTTTATATTAAGCATAGAGAATGTAGACTAGGATTAGGGAACAAGTTGACCATTCCCGTGAGCAGAATTTGGCTCGTAGTGCAGGGAATTATTGATCGATCCCTGTAGCAACAATCCTTGTCTTTTGCATAGTGACGTGTGTATTATCCGATGTCATGGTGTTATCCTGAACAACCGGTATAGGGAGAACGCCTGATACGGAATTACAGTCCGGATGTATACCGATGACACCGGTTACACGTAGATGTCTCATCAAAGACGTTGAAATATGTATAGCAGATCGGATACCGGTATTGAGACCGGATCACAAAGTAAAACAAATAGGAATCTGAAGAGACTTCCCACAGAACCATGATCCCTATAGACTTGAGGTGACTCATGACTAAAATAGAACAAATGAGGTAACTCAGCTTCAGGGAACATGTCTGGCCCAATCTTCATAATGATTACTTGAGGCAAGATCAAGTAACAGAAGCGTCTTATCTTGATGACTTTAAATAGTCACTACTTTCTCATTTTATGTATAAAGAGAAGACACACATCCATCATATCAATGAGACTCACGACATGAATACGTATTGAAAAAGGTGAAATTTTATTTGAGTTGGATAAGTATAGAGGGAGGAAAGCATAGAAATTAAAAAAACAAGCATGGTAAAATATGAAAGATTGATAATTGGGTGAAACAAGGAGGGTTTTACAGATCCTCCAGTGAATTTCTAAGAACAGTGCATATCTCAGTCCCACATCATTACCTCGAGTACACCATTCGACTCTGCCTCTAAGAAGGTAGTTCAACCATGGTCCACGTGCCACAGTTTGGAGTTGCACGTTTTCTGTTGGAGGTTTCAGTCATATTGTCAGGTTTTAGACACTAATTTCTTAACTGAGCCACCCTTTTTTAGGTTTTGGACTCACCAAGTTGCTCTAACTTTTGCCTAGGCCGCCCTTTCAGGTTTTCATCCCAGCGAGCTCTTCTTACTCATGACATGTTCTTTTTGTCTTTGCCTCTAAGAAGGTAGTTCAACCATGATCCACGTGCCCCAGTTTAGACTCACATGTTTTGCGTTGGGAGACTATAGTTACTCTGCCGCAATCTTGACTCTGATATTTGCGTGAGCCACCTTTTCAGGTTTTTGACTCACCGGGTTACTCTAACTTTTGCCTAGGCCGCCCTTTCAGGTTTTCAGCCTAGCGAGCTTTTCTTCTTTTTTTTATGACATGTTTTTCTTTATATCTCTTTTCATAGGTTGTATCATTCATAACAAAGGATTGAAGCTAATTATATTCCAACTGAGCCTGCTCAATCTTTCCAGGTTTAGTTTGATCCTTTAGGGAACTAATGTCACTTCCAATAGGAAACTCTACTCCAACGCCATGTACCCAAGAAAATAAAGGTGAGTCTTTTGGTGTTAATGAGATGGGGATTACTCTGAGTCATCATTTTGGCTTTTGTTTTCTTATTTTTTCGCTCCTTTTTCACTTTCTGGATTTCTCTTTTTTCGTTTTTTGTTTTTTTTGTCTTCTTCTCGTTTGCCTTTTTTGTTTTATTTTGATTTATTTCTTTACCCCCTTGATGACACAATGACTCAATCTGACATACTATTTCCTTGGTTACATGGGCATGAGGAATGAAGCCCCCTTTAAGGTTGAGGTGTTGATGATGACAAGAATGAAATATTATTTTCGTCAAGTTCTTGGCTTGATGACACTCGTACACCTCATACAGAAGATGACATTTTGCTCGTTGATCTGGACGTAATCAACTTACCCCATTTAGCACATATGTAGGACTCCAAGCTTGATTCTATTTTTTCATTTTCATTTTTTCATTTTTTCATTTTTCTTATTTATTTTCTTTTTTTTTTGTCAACAAAGCCTTCCTCGATTGTGTCTGTACTTATACGCATCAGTAATTTTCCCCTATCCATGTTAGTGACTGCCGAAGCTTCCTTAAACGACTGGCATTTCCCTGCCCATTTTGAGACTTGGCCGTGTTGTCATTCACATAGACTCCTATCACGTCCTGAAACAAAGTTATTAACTCCCTCTAATAGATTGCCCTCGTGTTTTTCAAAGTAAAGGACATTAATAACTTAATCGATTTCTTCGGTTGTTCTTGACTCAGGGGGATACCCATCTTGACCTGATTATCCTCTTCATTTGATGATCTTGATCACCTCTCAAAAAGGATAAACCTCCTTAACCTCTTGTTCTAACAACCTTGTTAACTTGGTCGGTGGCTCACAGGCTTCCTTACCCTCTTTGTAGGTGCGATTGACCGGGTAGTTGAGGTCGTGAAACTGGATCGTGACCTCACTGTTCTCAGGAGAATCATTTTCAGACTTGTATTTGGTTTGTCATGGTGAATGAAAAAAAGAAGCAAATAAAGGGGAAAAGATTCAAGGCAGAGATAAGGAAAATAAGAAAATGTATTTTGAGGTTCGACACATATTTATTGTGAGAAACTTGGAATGATAAAACACGTTTTTGCCCTTATTACATAAACTTCCCAAAGCCTTACGCATAGCAGTTGGATTGGAAAGTCATTAAAACATCTCTTCGATTAAAAATTTAAAGTCGTAGGGAATCTGACAGTCTCCTAGTTATAAAGTTCTCCAGTCTGGAAGGTAATCATAAAGTTTGCATCATCATGGGGCCATCTTCAGTGGTGACGACATCCATTCCATACTCTTAACCTTCTTTTATCGCATTAACCCCAGAACTCCCATGGTTAGGCAAGGGGTTTATGGTCATATTGGGACTTTCTTCTTGGAAATTTAGCCACTTGGCTTTGATTAGATCCCTCACTTTACATGTTAGGGCCTAATAGTCCTCAGTAGAATGCCCCAGGGCTCCAGCATGGTAATCACATCGGGCATTAGGATTATACCCTTTAGGATAAGAGGGAACCATTGGTTTCAGTGGATAGGGTACCGCAAGGGAGTTGCAGATAAGGTGAGGTAAAAGCTTTGTGTAGGTTATGGGAATGGGGTCGAATTGAACTGGTGTTTGATTATTGACGTGTCTTTTTGTGTTTTGGTTGGAGTTAGGAGGTGGAGTCCATTGTCGTGGGGGACAGTATGACATAGACTGTGGATGAGGGGGTCTGATAACGGGCGAATAGAAGTGGATAGGTGTTCGACTGATAGTTGGATGGAAGTGGGATTGTAGTGGGATAAAATAAGAGTTTTGATTATGGGCGGTGGATCTGTATATGGATAAGGTGTATGAAGATTGGCGGGATAAAAGGCAGTGGGGGTTTGCCATGTCCAGATTATATTTGTACTGCTTCAAGAAAGCGTCTGCTAAGTCCTTTCAGCAGCGAATGCGAGTTTGATCTAAATGAGTGTACTAAGTGAGTGCAACCCAGTTAGGCTGTCTTGAAAGTAATGTATTAGTAGCTTGTCATCGGAGGTCCGAGAGACCATCTTCTGGCAGTACATTGTGAGATGATTTCATGGACAAGTCATCCCCTGATATTTATCAAGGTTTGGCATTTTGAGCTCCAATGGGAGGATAACATCTGGAACCAGGCAGAGTTTAGAAGCATCAGTTGAGCCTAGGCCTTCCACATCCTCCATAATCCGTAGTTAATCTTCCAGGATTTCCATCTTCCTTTTCTGTTGAGAGGTTAGGACTATGCTAGGATTGACAACCGGGTTTGCTGTTTGGGTCATACCCTGTGGGTTGGCAGCATATAGGTTTATATACCTAAAAGGGTAACCATAGTATGGGTAAATAGGTATGGCTAGATATGCTTGATACAATGGGCCAGTGTTCTGTATGGGACCATATGGTTGGGTCGTAGCTAGGGCATTAGGAATTGGCTGGGCCATCTGGATAGATTGAGCTTGGGTGGATTGTGGCTCAGGAATTTATGGGTTTGGCTGAGGGTTAACAGAGAATATCGTCAGCTGGGCAGGGTTTGAAACATGGGGATTCATCATTTGAAAATCATGGTTAACTTGTTGGTTATGGAATGAGGGAGAGTATCCTGGGGTATTCCATAAAGTGGGAAAGGTACAGGATTACCATTTGAGCCAATGAATGTGTGTTGTGACGTATAACTATAGGGCATGCCACGAGGTACCTGGGGGTCAACTGCTTGCTTTACTATCCCAGTGTTGATAGTGAAGGGAGTGGTCATAGGGTGAGTAGCTTGAGCCGGTGTCGGACCAAGGCCCGGGGGCTGTAGTGGGGTTAACAGTTGTTGTTGGGTCTTCTCATTGCCCACAGAAGAGCCGACTTCTGTGATTCTCTTCTCTAAAAGTTTGTCCATTTCCACCATTTTCTCCTTTTGTTGGTTGACCACGTCCCTGAGGTTTTTATTTTCTTGTTCTATTTCAGCCATGAGTCTCTTCCGAAGTCAGGTTCTGTAGGGGTGTTTCCCCATGATATTTTTTGGAAAAACAAAAGTGTCAGGTGGAAATAAAAGGAAATAAAATAGTAGGACTGTAAAATACATTGAAATAAAATGGCGTGTGAAGCAATCACAGCTCTTAACGAGTGTCCTTTGACTGTTCCTCAGAATGTCTCATTCAAAAGTACTAAGTAGGGTAAACATGGAAATTAATATGGGATAGTTATGAAGACAGGAAAATCTAAGATACGACAAAAGCCTAACGTTTAGCCATTCCTGGCTCGGGTAACCATAGCCCTCGTCCTAGAAATTTGATCCCATGTTTTTTTTCCACATTCTCTTATGAAGGCACTCGCTAAGTCCCGGATAACTTTCGGCAAGAGCGTAAAGAAAATTAGTCATCAGAGTCTGACGTGCCCCGTAAATCGTTACTTCCTTAGTAACTTTCTTAGAAAACATTTTTATACTTGGGGAAGTAGCAATTGACAAGACTCGTGACAAATTGAGAGTCACGTGGGTTACGGACCTTCCAATCAACGTCAATGTTTTCCATGATATTTTTGATTCTTTTGAACATTTTGATTTTTGTTTGACGATTTGGAAAAATCTGTAACCCAGAACCCAAAAACTTAAGTGAATGCGCACAAAATAAGAGGAATACTTGCTTGTTAAAGGATGACTGGTTAAAAAATGTGTTATTTGTTAAAAAAGTAATCCGTTAAACGGGCAAGTAGTCCACCAATTTAAATTAGAAGGGAAAATAAGAAGAAGGAAAGGTAGAGGAAAAGTCTGCCCCTTTGTGTCCTAAGTCAGGTTTTTCTGAAGGTTTCTTATCAGTTCTAAGGACTGTCTAATAGTGATGTCTCACATGAGGTGGCTTGCACTACTGCCTAAAGGTCACTAGAGCCAAGATCCTATTTATGATGTTGACCACAACAGTAGAAAGTCTACTAGGTGTGGGCATCATGAATAAGTCGAACTCTAGCTGAGGTTTTCACGATAGCCAGACAGGAAGTACATCCCAAATGACACCACTACCAACCTCCTTTAATCTTAAGTTTTATTTGGGCCCGGGTACAGGGTCCCACTCAAAAGTGTGTGCAAATTGTGAGTGTGGTATAACATTCCATTTCCAACACAAATAGAAAATAGATATTAATATAGCTTTCATGAGAAATACTTACTATAAGTTAGTTTATTATTATCATTTTTTATGAAATTTTGGTATTTATATTTAATTATTTATTTTTTAAAATAAAATAAAATAATAAAAATAAAATAAAAATATTTATGAATGAGAATTTTAAAATGACTTAATTAGTATTCATTAATTAATAAAATTATATTAAGAATTTTATATATCTTTATTATTCAAACTTTTATTTTATGTTTATGTTTTACATATTTATGATTTAACTCTTATTATAATTTTAAAATAAAATTTTGAAGGAATTAGATTATGGTTCTTTATAACTTTTTGATCTACATAATATTTATGATTTTCTAGAATTTTTTGAATTTTTTGAAATATTTTAATAAAATAATATTTTAAATAATTTTAAATTCATATAAAGTTATTTAAAATTAAAACTATTTACAAGAAAGTGAATTTAAATTATAAGAAAATTTTCTAAAATTCATTTCAAGTAGACTTATCTAAAAATTATCAGTTTGAGTAAAATCTTAATTTTTACCAATCGTAAAAAATTGGAAACGTATCAATAAATTTTTATTAACAGAAAAATTTAGATTTTTAAAATTTAAACTTTATATTACTTATTATAAAATTAGTGAGGACTGATATAATATTGCTAAATTTCAAAAAGGATCGATTTTGAATATTTAAAATATACTGAGTGAAAAGTTACTATTTGGCTTAATAATTCAGTCGACATTTACTATACAAAATATTGTGCATGTACGAAATTTTTAAAAAGTTTACAGTAACCAGGATTGAATTTTCAAAAAATATACAGTACTTTTATATTAAAATAATAAAATACATAGTAATTTTCCTTCCTATAAATACTGAAGGAATTCTTCTTTAGAATTCACAATTTTAGATTAAGTTTTCTTAATATAGTAGTGCTAGTGAGATAGTGGTGGAAGTAAGAGAGAGAAATTATTTTTTTTGAAAGAGGATTCTACTAAAATCCTAAGGTAAGAATACGTCTCTTTTATTTTTTAGGGTTATTTTCATATCGTTTTTAGAAATCTATTATTATACTGTAAATAATATTATTTTAAGTTACTATTCTAAATAGTAAAATATTATTTCAATAGTAAATTACTATTCAAATAGTAAATTACTATTTACTATTACTATTTACCTTTACTATTCACATTTTACTATTTACTGTTACTATTCACGATTTACTATTTATCATTACGATTTATGATTTACTATTTACCGTTAATATTCATGATTTACTATTTACTGTTATTATTCATATTTTACTATTTAGTGTTACTATTTATAATTTACTATTTACTATTACTATTCATGATTTACTATTTACTATTACTATTCACGATTTACTATTTACCATTACTATTCATGTTTTACTATTTACTATTACTATTCACCATTCAAAATTTACCATTTCTGCTTTAAGTAGTAATCTTAATTTTCATCTTATAACTATATTAAAGTGAAATTGATATATTTTAGAACTCAGAGACGAGGCGCGTACGGACTTTCCTTAACAAACCAAGATACAAGAAGTAAGGGGGAGTGGAATAGGAATATAATATGAAAAGACATAAGAATAATGGGAGGAGTCCTCTACTCCTTTAGAATTTAATAATAATATTTTAAAATAATTACTATTTAACTTAAAAATTTATAATAAATTTTAAATTGAGTATCTTGTGTAACTTGATCTAAATACCTATAGAAATACCTGGATAACCTATTTGAACTGGACTAAACCTATGTAAGGACATGGACTATTATGACCTGTATGGACTGAACTATGCCTATACGAGGATTGGACTATATGGACCTACATAGACCTATGCAAAGAATGGACTATAAAGACTTAAAATTAATCTTATTAATCTAAATAACCATTAAATTTTAAATTATATTTATGACTGACATTTAGTTGATTTGATTTGATTATAATTAACAATATTTTATTATAATTAATGATATTATAATTTATAATACTAGACTATGATTAATAATATTTGTGATTTGATGATATTTAATTGTGATTAATGATATTACAATACTTGATTGTGATTGATGGCCTTGTGATATGGAGTTTAAGCATATAGCAAGCATGACAGAAAGTTAAAACTCAGTAAGAATTTTCTTACCTTACTCTTTAAATTTTTATTCTAAGAGAAAGTATTTTATCATTATTTTAGTCTTTTATTTCTTCTTAGAAATAATTTTCTTTAACTTTATTTTTAATCTCTAGAATAAAACCTAGTATTAGAAATAAACTATTTTATGAAAAATCAGAGGTTGAGATAATTAATTCTTGAAATAAAGAAAATTTTTTATAGTTTTAAGTATTCTTAGTTAATAATTTAAAAAATATTTTCTTTTAGAAATCAAAAATTTAAATTGGTTTTCCCTAATGAAATAACTAAAGGATATTTTGTTATAGTCGAGATTTCTAAACTCAATCTAGTTAAGATTCAAATTGGGAAAGATTATGTAAATATGTGAAGTTTTTTAAGAGAAAATTTTGAGATATTTAACGCTTGGAAACTCAATTTTAGTGAGATCTGAATTTGAAGACTGTACCAAATTTATTTCTATATAACAGAAGTTCAAAGAAGAACTTATGAGAATGTATAGTTTATTGAGATGATTTTGTGAACCTTTATGATATTTAATAATTGAGTTTCTAAAAGTCTTAACCAACTAAATATACGAGTAGTTCATGCATCATGAATCATTAAAGAGAAATGAGATGTGATGTTACCTGGGGACGGATTATAGAAACCGAGGATACATTAGAGGAGGTTGAAATGCGAACCTTGGGATGAGAGGGTGTGGAAGGGTGCTTCCGGTGACTTGGGGTCGCTCCCTAGTGTCGGGTACTTTCACAATAAAAACTTTCTCAGTCTGACTAGTCTCTAAGTGTTTCTATACCAGTTGAGCTGTTCATATGCCATGGAGGCATTTATGTTATTATTATCCAGAATTATGAAACAGTGTAAACTCCTGGTTGGCCCAGTGCAAACTAAAACTTTAAGGGCCCACATGCATAGAATGAATGAGATGGTAGTATTAAAAACATTGCATGACATTCATGTGATTGTGACATTCTATGTAGGTGGTTGTGAATGAAAGTACAATTGTTATGTTATGAAAACTCTAAATTCATAATTGATTATGTATATGATTGTGATTGAAATTATTATATTAGATTGTGAAAACCCTTATGCTTATGTCTTATCTGTAAAGTATTATATTCTGTTTCTCATTCCTTCTTGTTTGAATTTTGTGTCCAAAATATATGTTATATGATATATAGCTAGCAGTTCAAGATGAAAGGATGAAATTACAAAAGGGTAAACTGGTCTCATCCTCAATCGGATAGGAGAAGCGATGTGACAAGAATAGGATTCAAAATCATATGGTTTGAAGATAAGGAAATAATTGGTTACAGTCGAAGTAGAGGTATTAAATTTTTAGTTTTAGTTTACCGTAATACAATATTAAGTTGGATGATTGTAAATCAATGTAAAGGTTAAACTTTAATAAACCTTATTCTTTGGATATGTTACTGTAATCTTTAATCACTTATGATTTTCTGAAAGTTCATTTTATCATTATGAATAATTTGAAACTTTTTACTTTCAAAATTCAAAGAAAATCAGATGTATATATGTCCTTGTATACACGAGATAGGAAGTGATAAATATGTATATCTTTCTTAAAAAAAAGGCAAGAAGAATAGATATATGTCTTGTGTATATAAGGGGGTGTTACATGTGGTGTGTGAAGGGGCGTACAATACCTTTACCTTACCAATCCTTCACAAAGAATAAACACAGAACAACAAAACAAAGCTGTCTACCCTAGGGTTCAACAACATACCGACATTAAAAGAATAAATGACAAAATATAAATAGACAAAAACTACATATAAACATTGACAGAAAATAAAATAAATGAAGAAGTTAAATAATTAACAGGCTATTTAAAAAACACACGCTATCAATTTGATTGGCTTGACTCTCTAATTCCCTAGCGGAGTCGCCATCTGTCGCGTCCGGGATCGTGGCGGGACGGCCAACCCTCGAAAATAAAACGTGTTTCGATATCCTTTCGAAAAGAAAACAGGGAGTCGCCACCAATATTTTTAAGGATAAAATACCGGGAAAACCTTTCGTTAAAGCACTAGTTATGAAAGTAAAATTCTAAGTTCGGAGTCAAATTACAGGCGAGGAAGGTATTAGTACCTCACAATTGTTCGTTATAAAATGGTTACCTCAAATTGATAGTGCGTACTTCAAAATAGTCCAGAAATTATTTTTAACTTCTTTTAGGAAAAGAAAAACACACAAAATGACAAAGCAGACACAAACAGACAAAACAGACCAAACAGTGATAGTAAAAAATTTGACCAAGTAATGACAGTAAGAAAGAAAAAAACAGAGTAAAAGTAAAGATTAACAGGACGTCCTGTCCAAATTAACCTTAATTTATATATAAACAATTCAAAGATTAAAATAAAATTAAATAAGATGGAGTAGAACAAAGTTGATTAACAAAACTGAAGATTAACAAGACGTCTCATCCAAATTAACCTCATTTTTCAAAAAATATTATTTTAAATAAAATATTAAAAATATGAGATTAACAAGACGTCTCGTCTAAATTAATCTCATTTTTAAGAAAACACTATTTAAAATAAAATATTAAAATATAAGGTTAACAAGATGTCTCGTCTAAATTAACCTTATTCTTAAGGAAACACTATTTAAATAAAATATTAAAAACACGAGATTAACAAGACGTCACGCTAAATTAACCTCATTTTAAAGAAGATACTATTTTAAATAAAATATTAAAAGTATGAGATTAACAAGACGTCGCGTCTAAATTAACCTCATTTTAAAGAAATTACTATTTTAAATGAAATGTTAAAACGTGAGATTAACAAGAAATCACGTCTAAATTAACCTCGTTTTAAACAAATTACTATTTAAATAAAATATTAAATAGATAAAATAAATTAAGAATATAACAGAGACACAGAAATTAATCAAAAGAAAGTGGGCCCGAGAGGAACTGATTCCCGCTTCTACGTATTTTCGAGCTTTCGAGAAATCAGGGTTACGTAGTTTTTTGGGGAAAATTAATTTTGAAAAATATTTAAAATTATTTTTAATTGATTTAAATTTTAATAATAAAAGTTCATGAGGAAGGAAAATATACAAGGCGAAGAAGATCACACGTGCATAAACTTTCAAAGTCTTATATCGCGAATATAGGTAAAAGTAATTTTACACTACATTACTTATAAGATCTTTGATTTAACATAAAAAGATTATTTATTTTATGTAAAAGATACATTTTTATTTTAAAACAATCTTATTTTTAAAGCTCTGCAGAAACTAATTGTACCTTTATTTTAGAAAAGATTGATTTATCTTAAAATATTATTTATTTTTTATAAAAGATATATTTTTTTATTTTAAGATCCATCATAAATAGGGAAACTAAGCTATCTACTTTTATTTTAGGAAATCTATTTAACTTTTTTAGGATTCTCTTCAATTTGGGTTTGGAGCAAAGGGTTTATTACATTTTGAAAGAAATGGATATTCAACTTTTAATATTTTCATTTTTAATTTAACTTAAAAGATTACTTCATCCTAAAAAAACAATGTTTAAACTTTAATGTTTTTATTAGTTTTTTGAAATTTAACATCTCTTAAAATAAATCAATAAAAAACATGTAGCATCTCTTAAAATAAATAAACAAATTTAACATCTCTTTAAACACAATCCTAATAACATTTCTAACAATAACAAACAATAATAAATCAAAAAGGAAAGGAAAGAAATAAACTTAAGGAAGAAAAGAAAAGAATAATGGGTCTCTGTTGGAGGCCCAAAAGAAAAAAAGAGAGGACAAAAACAAAAGAAGAAAATAAAGAAAGGAGAAGAAGTGTAACAAGGGGCATTGAGCGGAAGAGAAAGTGTGCAATAGAGAGGGAAAAATGAGTATTTGGGAGAGAGAGGGAGAGGAGACCGGCGTTCACAGAGGCGGAGGCAAGGGGAGGCCGGGATTGGGCCGGGCTGGTCAGCGTGCAGAGGATAGGTTGGTGGCGTCGGGGTTCTACACAGTCGGCGTCGAGGGAGACCAGACTGGTCGGGGTTGGTTCTGTCCCGGTTCTGCTCACAGGGGGTGGTCGGAGATGTCGGAGGAAGTGACCGGCGACAGCTTCCTTCCCTTCCACTGATGCTATTTTTGCTGTTTAGAAATGCTTTTTTTGTTGTGTTTTTGTTGGTTTGTTTGTATAGGTTGCTGTTAGGGATAAAGAAAGGAGAAGAGACTTTTGTGTTTTTTTTAAAGAGGATGTATGGATTGCATAGAAGAAGAAAAGAGGAAGAAAAGTTTTGATTTTTCTTCTGAGAGGATTGAATGTTGTGCCGTTTCTGGATTGTTGCTGAAGGAGATGAAGAGGATTTTGTGTTTGCTCCAAAACTCCTCTGATGAAGGTGATGGTGGTTTAATGAAGAAGAATCCTTGAGAGGATCTGTTGGAGATGGTTTCCTTTTCTGATTTTTATGTATCTCCTCTTTTAAAAAATGATGATGGTCCTTGTATTATTTTTGCTGCTACAGCATGGGGAAGCAAGCGTGGGAGACAAAGGGGGAGTGGGTTCTTCATTTTTTAATAATAAGCTAAAAGGTGAAAGGGATGGTGTCTACAGGAGTGGATTGAGAGATACAAGAAGGTTAAGGTTCAACCTATAGAAACTATATATAGGCAAACATGGTTCATTATTAGAATTTCCAAAGATTTGAAAAAGGGTTTTATAGTTGAAAAAGACTTAATATCTTGACATCATAAGGGTATTGGTTGTAACTCCCTGGCCTCTTTTCAGGAATGAATGACTCTCCCCATAAATCAACACGAGACCTTTCCAGTGTGTTTTGTCCTTAATCACATACTTCCCGAGAACTTCCCAGGAGGTCACCCATCCTAGAATATTACTCCAAGTTAAGCACACTTAACTTTGGAGTTCTTAAGTGATAGGCCACTGAAAAGGTTAATGTATTTGTTAGTATAGGTAGTACAAATTCATTCCTTTTAAGTTATCCTCGATTGTATAGTTCTCGGCTGCTTTTTAGGAATGAACAACTCTCCCTACAAACCAACACGAGACCTTTCTAGTGTGCTTTGTCCTCAATCACACACTTTCCAAGAACTTCCCAAGAGGACACCCATCTTAGAATTACTCCAAGTTAAGCACGCTTAACTTTAGAGTCCTTAAGTGATAGGTCACCGAAAAGGCTAATGTATTTGTTAGTATAGGTAGTATGAATTTATTCCTTTTAAGCTATCCTCGACTATATAGTCCCATACCTATACAGTCTTTGGATCCCTCTCATTCTGGTATGTATTCACTTCGTTCATGTGTCCCTCCCACTGGAAGCCTGCTAGGAGCCGCTTCTTGTTCGTGCCTATGCACCGGCGATCACTCCCCGCCCTCAACAGTGCTCGGGATGTCACATTGGTAATGGCCTTATAGTGTCCAAGGTGGTTGCATCAAGCGTCTCGAGATTGTAAGTAAGATCTTGGGAGATAAGGGTGCTTTTCACTCTCAACGCCTTCACATACTATGTTAGCTCACTTATTAGATGTCATGGCCAACACAAAGGATTGAGAATGTGTTTTTAATCATGAAATTCATGTTACGTGAATTGCAGTATGTATTGTAACTTGTTTTCTTGTACATATTATAAGATGTGTGATGAATGTTTGCGTTTGGGCAAAGAATGGAGAAAAAGAAAATATTGTCCATATATTGGGTGAAAATACCATACTTTATTGTTTTCTTGACTTAGGGTTACTGAGATATATGAATTGAATATCTCATGGTATTAGAGTGTTTTCACATGATTAGTTTGAGCACTCGGTAAACCTTAAGGAACTCCAGGAAATGTCATGTTTTTGGTTCTTTCAGCATTAAGGTAGTATGTCATTGATTTTTGTTTTGTAATTCGGAACAAAGTATCATGTATATCAGCCTATAGTTTTAATTTTACATTGTATAAGTTAGTGTAAATGAAAACTTTAAAGCAATACACTAGTGCAAAAAATGGCTACGACAACGGGATATGATCACGGTCCAGGGGAAAACCGTGTTTGAAAAATACGCGGTGACATTTTTGTAAATATAAGGAAGCTTTTTAATCACGGTTATGAAGTAACCGTGGTCGTAGGAACAAAGTTTTTTTATTTTAATTTTTATATTTTTAAAAAATGTACCTATAATCACGGTTGAGAGGAAACCGTGATTGTAGGGTATATATAATCATGGCTTTATGAGAAACCGTGATTATATCTACAACCAGGTTTTTTTAATTTTAATTTTTATATTTTTAAAAAATGCACCTACAATCACGGTTGAGAGGAAACTGTGATTATAGGGCATCTATAATCACGACTTTATGGGAAACCGTGATTATATCTACAACTAGATTTTTTATTTTTATTTTTTTATTTTTAAAAAAATGTACCTACATTCACGGTTGAGAGGAAAACCGTGATTATAGATACCCTACAATCACGGGTGTTTGGGAACCGTGGTCATAAGTGTTTTCAAAATATAAATTTTGAACGTCGCGCGCTCCTTCTCTTTCTCTGTTAGCTTTCTCCCATCTTTCTCTGTTAGCTTTCTCTCATCTTTCTCTCTAAAGATTTCTCCTTTTTGTTTTCTCATTACCATTGACGTTTGCATTTTTTTATGTTCTAGATCTAACGTGGTTCTACGTATATATTTTACAGGTTTTCTTTTGCTATTCTCGTTGCGCGCCATTGACGACCACCACGCGACCCTTCTCTTATTTTCTCGTTCAACCATGTAAGGCTTCTCTTTTATACATCTCTTCTTTTCTATTTCTTTCGATTATAATGAAGGCTTTACATGTTTCTTAGTTATTCTTTTTGTTTTTGTTCTCTACGTTTTGCTTCTGTTTGTTCCTATAATGGAGGTTTTCTGTTTTGAAGGTCAACGGTGGGGTTATTTTGAGGAGGATGTTGGTGGCAACTGTGGAGATGTGCACAGAACTTTTAATCATGTTCTCTGATCGAAAGGAACGGTGGTGGTGATGGTGAGTTGGGTATGGACTATGGCGTGGAAGATTATAGAAGGTTGGCTTTTAATCACGGTTGTGGTTGGCAACCGTGATTAAATGTGATCTATAACCACGGTTGTGAATCGTGATTAAAAGCCCTGATCTATTACCACGGCTGGAACAACCACGGTTCATGAACCGTGATTAAAGACCAATTTTAACCGTGATTAAATCCTTTTTTTGCACTAGTGATACTTTTAATGTAATCTGTCGGGTGTCATGTATTTAATATATAACGACTCTAAGGTGTTACACTTATTAACCACACTTATTTAAGTTGCACGCAAAATCAGATGTACATAATATACTTAACATGTATTATACACTAAAATGAATGGTTATCGGATTCACCATGTATGACGTCTAGTTTTATTAATTTTGATATAAGTTCATATTGTGGGTTAATAATGGTCTCTCCATATAATAAGTCATCATACCATTCATAATAAAATAAAAAATTCTTATAGAATTTTTCATACTCCAACTAATATATTTCAACCACTCAACATCATTGTAAGAAGATCTAATTTAACATAAAAGAAAAACCAAATATATCAAACAATTCATAAAAAAGTACAACCCGGATGACTAAAATCTTTTCTCTCATCCACACACCTCTTATTTGATTAATTATTACTATTATTAATATGTCAAATGACGATGTTACTGGTTTATTTAGAATTTAGGCGAAACAGAGGAGGAATTGATGAATAGGGATATATATGCTACTTAATTGACATAACCATATAATATAGGTTTAACTCTAAAGGTTAAAGAAACTCTAAACATGTGGCGGCGGACGAACAGGTCCATGCGGAATACGATTAGGTGGTCGAGGTGGTAAAGGAATGGGGGGATGAATAGGTGGACGAAAAGGTGCATCTGGAATCACGGGTAGCTTCTTAGGCGGAGATCCACGGGGATGATGAATAGGTGGACGAACAGGGGGAGCTCGCTTTGGTATCTCATAATTGAATCCAGGGGGTGGACCTTGCGCGTGCTGTAGTACTACTCCAACTCCAGGCTTAGTTAGGATGGTGAAGGCGAGGATTATAGTCACAAGTAATAAGGATGATGATGATGAGCGCCACATCTTCTTCAATAACACAACACTTATTTGGATACTTTTATACTGCACTACCTCCTGCTGTGTGTCTATATATATACACACACACGCAACAGTTCATTACCATGATCGGTCACTTTTCCTTGTTTTGGGTCTGAATAAAGTATCAAGGTCAAGACACCTGTCAATTCGCCTTTATAAATAAATATGCATGCAATTCAACTGGTAGTTTCCTTTTCCTTTATCAGACGAATTTATAATTTTAAATGCTGCATCAATTCAACATTTTCTGCAATTCAACTGGTATATCAATTCATGTAGCTAATAATTAATTGAGCAATTATTGCTGTAGCCTCACGAGCAATTAGTAATGCTGCCCCTGCCAATTATATAATTGTTAATTATGCCTCACGATTTACATTTATTACTTTGCCGATTATATAATTGATTGCAATTCACAAGTGTTTCTTATAATTAATTTTATATTCCTTAAATTAGAGGATAAAATCATGTCTAATAATTCATACACTTAATTATTCAATATTAAAATTTATATGATATAAAATAAATAAGGAAAATTATTGACATAATAATAAATAATTTCATTAGTGACCCATTATGTAGAAACTTATTGACATAATTATGTTTTTGTTCACACTATATCTTGCATAATTGATTTTATATGGCTAGTGCTCACAATAATTATTTTTTTTATATTATGCCTTGTTGTTGTTTGATTCACGAGCATGTTATTTCCTTTAAGCCTTTGATTTTATATGGCATATTACGGTTGCCACTTAATTATGCTCACTCACGAGCCATTGCTGTTGCATTTTATATGACATGTTACTTTGATTTTATAATTAATATAATATATTTTATTATACATAAAGGAGTTAATAAATAAGATAGCATTAATAGGAAATCAAACCCAAGTTTATACCATGATAAGTTATCACTCTACCACTAAGTCACTTTTATGAAAACTTTTAAATTTTTACTACCGGATCACTTATGTGAAAATTTATTTAAGTTGATTTACAAATTACTCTATTTTTTAACTAATATTACTCTTATAATTAAATAAAATAAAATATAAAATAAATATTTATAATCATTGTTGACTTGTTTTATTACTATTGTTATTATCATCATTATTAGATAATTATAATTAATATATTCATTTTGTTGAGTATTATCTAACTTATTTATAATTTCTTGCATAGAAAAATTGTCCTTACTTTATTTTTTATCAACGACGTCATTTGTCCTTACTTTATTAGTTTTTCATTTTTAGGCTTCTCATCTTGTTTATAAACTTGTTTATTTATTGACGGTGTTTGAATGTAGAATGTTGAGAAAGGAGATGTAAAAAAAATGATATTTCAGAGATTAAAAATTAAAAAATAAAAACAGGAGGTGAAAAAAGAAAAAAGAGTATTAAATGCAGGTATAAAAAGAAGAGGAAGCAAGTTAATTAGAAGGTATTCCTAGTATCTTCAAAGTTCTTTATTTTTTTTCCATAAAAACTAAGGTCCTTCTTTATTAAATATTTTTAATGGTTTCGGTGAGCTTTGATATTAAGGAACAGATTTATAGAGAGAGATTTCAAGGTATGAAAAGTTCAATATTTGCTTGGTTTGATGAAATTTGATTTATTAACTATAAATAGATTTAACTTGATATAAGAATTAATCAAGTTTGTTAATTAAATAATTTAAATTTCAACTAAGTCCTAAGGACAATTTAACCCATTGAATTCATGAATTAGTTTGTCAATAAAAAAATTGAAAATTTTAAATAAACTTATAATATATTCCACTTATAAGTAAATTTTGAGGTTTTTTTATCTCAATTAAATTATTTATACAATAAATAAGATTAAAGACACTTTAGACAAACACATCAAATATTTGACAACATTAATGTAAATATTAACTTTTAGTCAATTTTTTAAATTTGTGTAAAATTTGTACGACTTATTTATAATTAAAACTTTAGAGACTATTAATTTTTAAAATCATAATTGTCAAGTGTACTTAAACTTCAACTTTATAAACATTTCATTTCCGCTTGATCAATTAAAAATAACATTTTTTAATTTATATTATTTATTTTCAAACAAAAAATAGAGAAAATTTCTAAAAAATTGATCTTCATTTTACGAGCTCTTAAGCCAAAAGTTCATAAACTCAAACAAAACAAACTTTGGTGAAATTATTGGTTCAAACAAAACTCAATTCGAATTCGATTTGAATAAATACTTATTAACGATGCAACACATATACCAACATGGATAGTACACCGAACATGTACAGGCCCGAACACGAACACGAACATGGATATAGAAGGTGTTTGGTTTGCAGTTGGGGAAACAGAATTGAATTGAAATGAAAAATTTAAATATTGATATTACACCGTTCGAGACAATCAAAACTCTGTTGACCCGTAGGATCAAATTTTGGCTTTTGCAAACCTCCGTTACTTTAAAGCAACGGAGAAATGTTGTTTAACCAAATAGCCTCATAATCAAACAAGCGAAAACAAGTTCAAACAAGCAAAAATATAATCAGTACTCAAACAAGTTCAGTTAATAAATTCATGTTTATTTATTATTAATCAACAATAAATACAATCAATGATATACAACCGAAGATATACCCTATGTTTCCCATAAACCCTCATGGTGGTCATGACGAGTCGCAACTATATCATTTATGTGATCTTCCACAATCTCAGTTGACGTATGTATTGTTAGACAAGGTATGTCTAGGACATCATGTTAATGTTTGCACTATGAGCTTTATGTTTTTTCATTTGTATCATTTTTCTGCTTATCAATAAAATAACTATTTCAGTTTAAAATTATTTTAAAACGTATTTATCCTTGGAGTAATAGGTCATATGAAAGTTATTCCTAAAATGTCCCTAGCCAAGTATTTACATGGGGACATATAAATACATTGAGACTAGTGTGTGAGTGTACTGATGACCTGATCTCACAGATCATAGATATAGATGATATCAAGTCTTCACACGGGTACACATTAAGAGTAATGATGTACTGGACAGATCCACCATGAGAACGTTGCATGGATCGTTACATTAATGTCATAAACGATTCTCAATGTGATAATGGTATATGTAGTCCTTCGACCTGAAGTCACTACGATTCCTACATGAGGAGTTTATTGTTTTAACACAATTAAACGTCTTCTGTAACAAGAGGACTATAAAGATTATGATTAGGCAATGAACAAATTATACAGAGGGATGTGAGTGATGTAGATGGGATTTGTCTCTCCTATATGACAGGAGTGATATCTATAGGCCACTTGATGGAGTAAGACTAAGAAAACGCATGGTCATGCTAGAAAGAATAAATATTAGATATTTATTCGGATCAAGTCTACTCTGGTATCAAGTAAAATAAATTAGGTCGTACAAGGATGACGCGACCATGCCTTGGGCCCAGTTAGGATATCGTGACAAAAGGAACAAACATATTAAATAATTATCACTTATAGGTTATATTGATATTAAATAATATTCGGATATAATGATGCATTGCTAGATACCGCTCTTATTTTATATTAATAATAAAATAATTTATTATTAATATGACTGGGTATTTTACCTATAGGGTCACACACATAGAGTAAGCCCATCAGAAAATATTTTGTTTTATTTTAGTTGGACTAAAATAAAGCTATTGGGCTTAACTCATTTAGAATGAGTAAGGAGCCCACTCTTTAGAGAGAACAAATTAGGTTAAACCTAAGCCTATAAATAAAGCATAAGATGCTCATAGGCCGTTCACTAAAGTGAGACACAAATTCACAAAAGTTGCAAGAGCTACATGCCGTCAAACTAGCAGTTGGCAAGTGTTACGATTCTGGTGGGAGTGCTCGTGTGAACTCCTAATGGATGAGGCTACGACTGCTTCGGTGTTCTTCAAGAGGTAATCTAAAACGAATTTTTTTTGTGTTTCTTTTGTTCTTTGAAACACGGCACTTTGCAAATCCTATGGAATCCCTGTTTTTTCCGTTGCTCATGTTCTAGGGATTCCCTAACACATTAAAACTTGGATCCCTAATGTTGTGTCTACCTTAGACAACAACTGACCATCTTTTATCAGATGGGTCAACAATATAAAAAACTTACACTAGAGTATTATGGGGTTTTAACCATGGTTAAAAATGATATTTAAGCATGGTTCTACAATCGTGCTTATTCCCAGCATGGTCATAGGTAAAGGTCTTTTAGCATGGTTTTGAACCGTAGTTATAAATTACTTATAAACACGGTTAGAAAGAAACATGGTCAAAGAGTGGCATTTTTAACCACGGTTAGATGGCAACCATCCTTAAATGTCTTCTTATAACCACGGTTAGAAAAAACTATGGCTAAAGAGTGGCATTTTTAACCATGGTTAGATGACAACTGTCCTTGAATGTCTGATTTTTTAACCACAGTTAACTTTCAACCATCCTTAAAAATGGGACTTTTAAGCACGGTTATCGTCATAAACGTCTTAAAAGTTAGGTTTTTTTATATATAAGCTTTGTTTTTATTTATTACCCAAACCTGCAAGCAGAGAGTTTATAACTAGACAACCCAATTGATGCACACAATAAGATATATATAGCTGTCGCGACCAAGATCGCAGCGGGACAGCTGATCCTTGAAAATAAAACGAGTTTCGAAATCCTTTCGAAAAGAAAACAGGGAGTCGCCACTAATATTTTTTAAAGGTAAAATACTGGGAAAACCTACTTCAAAACACTGGTCATAAAAGTAAAATTCTAAGTTCGGGAAATTACAGGTGAGGAAGGTATTAGCACCTCACAATTGTCCGTCATAAAACAGTTACCTTAAGTTGATAGTGCGCACTTCAAAATAGCCCAGAAATTATTTTTGACTTCTTTTAGGAAACGAAACACACAAAATGACAACACAGACACAAACAGACAAAACAGACAAAACAGACCAAACAGTGATAGTAAGAAATTTGACCAAACAATGACAGTAAAATAGAAGAAAACAGAGTAAAAGTAAAGATTAACAGGACGTCCCGTCCAAATTAACCTTAATTTATACATAAAAATTCAAAGATTAAAATAAAATTAAATAAGATTGAGTAGAATAAAGTTGATTAACAAAACTAAAGATTAACAGGACGTCTCGTCCAAATTAACTTCATTGTTATAAGAGAAACAGAATACATTAAAGACACGTGAGGATCAACAAGACGTCCTGTCTAAATTAATCCCCTTTATTAGAAATATTATTCTAAAAAATATGAGGTTAACAAGACGTCTCATCTTAATTAACCTTAATTTTAAAAAAAATACTATTTTAAATAAAATATTAAAAATATAAGATTAACAAGACGTCTTGTCTAAATTAACCTCATTTTAAAGAAAATACTATTTTAAATAAAATATTAAAAATATGAGATTAATAAGACGTCTCGTCTAAATTAACCTCTTTGCTACAATAAAGTTTTAAAATATTAATGATATAAAATCAATTGAGATAATAACAGAGATATGAAAATTAATAGCAAGAAAGTGGGCCCGATAGGAATTGATTTCCGCTCCTACGTATTCTCAAGCTTTCGAGAAATCAATGTAGTTTTTTGGGGAAAATTAGTTTTGAAAAATATTTAAAATTACTTTTAAAAATAATTTCATTTTTAATAATAAAAGGAAGTTTATGAGGAAGGAAAAATATAAGGCGAAGTACTTCACACGTGTATCACTCTTCGAAGTCTTATATCGCGAGTGTAGGCAAAAGTAATTTTACACGACCTTGTGTTAGCCAAGGCCTCAACGCTCAAGAGGGGGGGTGAATTGAGTGTTTCAAATTTTTGCGTGGAATCCCCTTGGAAATGGTTAGTAATATACAAATGATGCAATGATGAAGAGACAACAACTTTTATGCACATATCACACTATGACACACTTGATGTGCAATGACAATATTTAGCTATAAGTGTGATAAACAAGGTAAGTTATTGGTTTAAACAATTTATCAAACAGTTGGAGTGCACAGATTTATTTGTCAATAATGTGATGTTTCCTATAAAGATTCAGCTCATTCAAGTTATCAAACACCTTGTGAATGTGAGAAGTAATAGCAATCAAGTAAGTATCACACAAGACTTAATAGGAAACAATGTATTAGATATTTGGTAAGTTATAGCAATTTCCAGTTTTGAAGAACTTCACCAAATATTGATTCAAGCAAATTATCAAACACTTGGCATGCAGAGTTAAGTATTCTACTTGAACAATAACTTTGATTCACATATTTAGCTCATGCATTTCAACAAACAGTTTATATGTGCAGTTGTATAAGGAGTTCAAGGTAGAGAGAAATGCAAACCAATTTAACGAGTTCCACCAACCCGGTGTACGTCTCGCCTTCAAGCAACCCACTTGAAGGATTCCACTATTGAAGATTTAAGATACAAGCTTTGAGCAATTGCAGCTTCCTAGTGTCCCACACTCAAGAACTCAATCCTCATAAGCAAAGGGCAACCCACCCAATCTCACAATCTCTCAATAACCCAAAGGTTGAACCCCAACCTTTGTGACCACTCAACCTAGAGTGAACAACCACTCAACCTAGAGTGAATACCTTATGTTTGGTGTTGTGTTTACAATCAATACACTCTCTCAATAGAGTAGATACACAAATGAAAGCTCTCACAAATTTTAACTCTCAACAAGAAAGGATATGCAAATTAAAACTCACAATCTAACAACTCTTAAGCAATATGCAAGTTTAGAAACAAGAGTTGCAGAATATACAAGAGAAAGTAATAAGAAGACCTCTAGAAGAAGAATATTGATTGCCTTGTGTTGTGCCTTGGTCTCACCTCTTGTGTTCCTTTTCTCTTGCTTGAATCCATGCTTCATTTATAGCCATTTTTAGGGTTTTCAGCCGTTGCACATTGTCTCCAACGGATACCTTAGCATGGGCATAAAGTGGGAGTGAAGAAATGAGCTGGAGTTCCACTTAAAAGCATTTTCCAACGTTTTGACACTATAGTAATCGATTAGCCTTCGAGCTCTAATCAATTAGCTTTTGAAATCTTCAGTGTTATGTAGCAGGTAATCGATTAGCATTTCTACTGTAATCGATTAGCTATGAAACAGAACCCTTCTAATCGATTATTCCTTTCCTTGTAATCGATTATGAATGATACCTGATGCTCTTACTTATGTCTCGCAGCATGGTAATCGATTAGGTACTTGTGCAATCGATTATGGACAAAACAGAAGCTCAGTAATCGATTAAATTCTCCCTTGTAATCGATTAGATATATTCCAGAACCATTGCAATCGATTGTCCTTCTTATTGTAATCGATTATACCATAAACAGAGTTATAGTAATCGATTATTCCAGTGTGGTAATCGATTAGGACATGTACCTGATACAATTCTTTAAGGTTTTTGATATGTTCTTGATATGTATTGACCCATGGCTTATTCCTTTGATCCTCATGCTTGTTTCCTTGATTCTTCTTCAACTTATGAGCTTGTTCTTCAACCTTGTCTTCCATAGCTCATGTTTCTTTAACTCTTTGTGAGGCATCTTCATCTTTTTATTCTTGGCCATTGTCTTTGTGCTTGAACCTTCTTGTTTCTGAACCTTTGCCATTCCATCATCATCATGAATACTTTGTCATTCATCAAAACTACTTTGCATACTTACATATGCAACTTCATTCTCCCCCTTTTTGATGATGACAATTAATGTTCCATATGGCTTGTATTCATGTGTTGCAAATTCATCATATTGGCTTCATGGTAATATCCTTTCTTCCTTTAGGAGTCTTTGCCTTAGTCCTGTTTCAACATTTAAACACATTTACTTCATGGTAATATCCTTTCTTCCTTTAGGAGTCTTTGCCTTAGTCTTCATGTTTGTCATTATCAAAACCTGTTTCAACATTTAAACACACCTTGCTCATAAGATTTTGATGCAATTTATTCTAAAAGAAACACATATTTTATATTTTTTCATTTTTAGATAAAACTATTTACTTTTTATACTTAAAAAGATATTTAGATTTTAATATTTTTCATTTTTGGATTTGACATAAAACTATTTATTATTATTTAAAGGATATTTAGTTTTGATATTTCTATAAAAACTTATTTATTTTTAAAACAAGGAGTATTTATTTTAACATTTAAGTTCTAAATTTAATAAAAACTATTTATTCTTTCTCATTTTTTAGAAACAAAATAACAGAAACACAGTAATAACTCTAAAATGATAATGACAAAATGAGATAACAATTTATTCTCCTACTTGAAAATTTTAGACACATAAGACTCTAATGTCATCTCTAATAATCTTAATGTTAACAACAATAATAGGAATAATGACCCAAAAATACCTTATGCTTGTTTTTTTTTTAAAATGAGGTCCTTTGGCACATTGGGCTTCAGATATCTAAAGCATATTAGTATTGCACACAAAAAGAGAGGGATGGAAAAGAGAACCCATTAGGGTTCTGATTTTTGAAATGGGTTGTTAGAGAGAGGGAAAAGATATAGAGAGAGAGATCAAACAAGAGAGGGAGAGGGGGAGTGGATCGGAGGAAGCGGTGTCAGGGGGAAGGACTGCGTGGAGCTTGCCAGCCCGAGCTCGGATGACGACGCTCGATTGTGTGGAGGCCGAGGGAGGCCGACTTTGGAGAAGGCCGACCGGATTTGGGGTGTGTTGGGTCGGACGACACGAGGAGGGGTGGAACTCGACCGGAGACGACTGGGCGAGTGGAGGCCTGGGGCACCTCGGTTGGGGTAGTCGGTGGGGTCAGACGGGGTCTGGTCGACAGACGTGCAAGGGCAACAGTGGCTCCTTTTTCTTCTTCTTTTTGCTGTTTTGGTGTTTTGGCCTTTGTTTTTTTAGCTTCCTTTGCTGTTTGTTTTGGTTAATGGTTACTGGCTATAGGTTTTTTGGGTTATTTTTGTTGCTGTTGGGACAAGAGAAGAAGAGAAGAGAGTGTAGTTTTTTTTGTTATTGATGGAATGTAGGAGATGAAAAGGATGAATTGTTGATAGTTGGTGGTTAAGATAAGATGGAGAATGAATATAATTTTTTTTGGGTTGTTGTTTGTAGATGGTGATGATGAAGTTAGATGATGAATGTTGTTGGAGAAGATTATTGGTGGAGATGTTATTGTTGGGTTAAGAGAAAATGAGAGGAATTGATTTTTAATTTTTTGCTGCTGGTGAAGGAGGTTAAGGGGGTGATGGATACGAGATCCCAGAATTGTGTTGGTTTCCTCTAGTTCTTGTGAATTCCCTTTAATTCTTAATGCATTCTCTAAACCATGCCCATGCTTGTAGTAGAGTTATTGGAAATGAAGCTTTGAGTGGCCGACATAGTAGGAAACAAAAGGGAATGGGGTGATGAGGTTTTTTTTATTTTTTACTAAAATAAATAAATAAATGGGAAGTGGGGGACAAAGGATGGTGTTCCCAATAGCTCAATTAATGAAAAAGATGAAAAAGAATAAATTTCAATAAGACTATATAAACAATAAATATGATACATAAAATACACAATATGATAATCCTAAAGCTACACTAATAGGTATAAATCTTACACATTAATGATAATAAATGACAAAAACGTTATTGGAGTCCTTCATTGACTTAAAGAAAGTTGATGGCCCAATAATTTTTGATTTCGTCAATGTATTTTTCAGGGAATTTTGAGGAGTTTTGAAAGTGTTACAAAGAAGAGACAATCATTAACTGTAGTAGTGAACAACAAATTGTTAAGTAGTATGTGAAAACCAAATGATTTCTCACCCCTTTTCCACTCCTTATTTATTAGACAAACTTTATAGTTTCCTGTCACGTAAACTCATACTAGTGAAAGCACGACGATATCTAAAGGTACTTTCAAGCATAAGAAATGTAGAATTCCACCTAGTGACAATGTCCCCTCTCAACCCAACTTTGGTATCAATACCCCCCAATTGATCACTACATTCTTTAAATGTTATCATTCTCACCTCTGACTCTTTCACATATTTAACACTCTCCGTAATCTTAACCACAACATCATCAGCAACCTTTAAACCTTCTTTCACAAATATGGGCACTACACCTCACATGAAAAAATTCACCATCACACAACAAACTATTTTGTAAGCTCATTTGTTCAATCAAGATATCTTGCATATTGTCATTGGCACTAGCATTGTCTAAAGTAATAGAAAAGATCTTTCTATCTATTTTCAAGTAATCAAACTTTTTTTGCAATATCAAATCCAGTATGTGGAGGTTCTATTTTACAAAATGCAAGAATTTTACTATTCAACACCCAATTACTATCAACAAAATAAGCAGTCAAGTATGTAAAACCTTCTTGAGTGATAGAAGTCTAACAATCAGATGTCAAACAAATACGATTACGAGTCTTAAGCATACTTTGTTTCAATTTCTCCCTTAGCTCAAGATAAAATTTAAAAACATCAGACGTTGTTGTGCTCCTACTATAGTGTTTAACATCCGGATGCAACATAGAATGCAACTCCCTAACCCACTTATATTCAATAAATTGATAAGGTAATCCATGATCTATTATACACATTGAAATAATTTGACGGAAGGGTTTATAATCAATTTCTTTTACCCTTAACTTTCCCGCATGATCAATTATCATTCCAGCCACATCATGATACATGGGAAGACGTTTACAATTCCTTATATGACGTAACAATGTAGAAGTTCCTATTTTGGACCCGTCAACTATGTACTCCTTGTTACACCCATTACATTTTGCCTTTTCTTTCCCATCTTTGATTCAAATTCTTGTTACATATTTCCAAACTTCAGAAGTTCTCCTACACTCCCTCTTTGGTTTCTTACTTAGATTCACATCACTACTTTCACGTGGGTCAACATCAATCTCATCAATTTCATCCAAAATTTTTTAGACATTATTAATTTCTTCATCATCATTCCTTGAATTGTTACTTTGATGCACAATTTCAGATTCTATTCTTATGCATAAATGTATATTCAAACTAAATAAATTTTGGTGCATATTAATTTAAAACTTAAAAGTTATTATAGGTTGATTTATTATAGAAAGAAAAATGTTAATATAGTTTCTAATTTTTATATACAGCTCCTTTAATTTAATTGTTTCTATATAAAGTTCCTTTAATTTAATAATTGCAAAGCTTGTTAGCCTAGGTTCAACAGCAACTAGAACATTTACATTAAACAAGCACCAACATTAATCAACATTTTAATTATTTCTATATAGACCAATGACCATTAATCAATATTCATCAACAGCAAAATATATACATTAAGCTACATTAAACAAGCAGCAACAACATTAAAATTCATCAAAAAATATCAACAACATTAAATTATTTAACCAATATTATTCAGTTTTGTTCAATCAAAAAATTAACTTAAAAAAAACCCTGTAGCAACACTAGGGAAGAAGAGGAACAGCGTCAACAAGCGTGGTCTCATAGGTTCAGCGTGCGTGAACAGTGCTCTCATGCGTGAACAGTTCTCGCGTGTTGTGGTGAAGAGCAAGAGAAGCCCGCGTGCGTTTGTGGTGAAGAGCAGCTCACGTGAAGTGAACAGCAGGAGAAGCTCGTGTCAGTGGTCGTGTAGTGTCGTGTGTGTGCAGTGCAGTCTGGACCGTGTGTGCAAGAGAAAAGCAGTGTGGTTAGGAGAAGAAGAGAAGAGCACAGCAACAATATTAGAGAAAAAAATTAGGGTCGGCTAGTGAAGTGAATGTGTGCAGGGAGTGGGAATGGGAAAAAAAAAATTACCCCCTTTTCAAATTCAGGAATCAGAGACCCCACCCCGCCCGCGTGTGTTTTTTTATTTAATTATTAACTGGTGGGCCAACTTGGCTGGTCACGGGTTTAACCCACCGTGAGCTAGGTTTAACAGGCCGGGTCAGAAAATGCTTTATCTAAAAAATGAGTCTTTTTTTCTAATCCGGCTCACCAAAAGCCCACCTTAAGTCAGGTTGGCTCACGAGTTGTAACCCATTTTGACGCCACTAGGATATATACACTGTTGCTACCCAATTTTGTCCGGGTCCATTTAAAATTTCCAAAAAATAAAAAAAGTAAAAAAAATAATATAATTTATTTTATTTTTTTATTTTTATTTTTTATTTTTTTTAAAAAAAGTGAACCTGTGGGCTTGTTTGAATTTCAAATTATTGATTCAGACTTTGATTTTTAAATTTTAAATCCTTACCAGAACCGTAGATTTTTTAACTTCTAAAACTTAGAAAATTTTAAAATTTAAGAAGGGAGTTTAAAATTTGAATTTCATGAGGGATAAGATTTTAGAAGATTAGAGAAAGAAATAGATAGAGATAAAATTTTAAATATATTATATATAATGTGATAAGTTTTTTTAAAAAAAAACAAATTCAGGTTTTATAATTAAACTAACCATATCTATATGTTATAAGATAAGGAAAAAGGCACAGATTTCATATACTAATAAAAGGGATAACAAAATTATTATTATATATTTAACGCTAAAGAGATAAGAGGAGAGGAAAGGAATCAGATTTTTTTTCACATTAAATGCTAAAGGATAAAGGAAATTATAATATATATATATATATAAAACGGCATAACAGGAGAAAAAAAAAAGCATGGCCAACAGGTATATATATATACTATACACGCTGAAAACAGGGGAAAAAAGAGGAAGGCCAACAGTATATATATGCTATACATTAACAACGCTGAAAAGAAAAAAGGAAGGGAGAACAGGGCCAAATAAGTTTACGTCATTAAATAGAGAGAGGGCTGAAAAAATATAGGGAGCAGACAGAGAGAACTCACGTAGAGAGAAGAAAAAAAAAAGAGAAAAGGGAGGCTGGACAATTACTTCACGTTGCGTGAAAGAGGAAGTACATAAAATCAGTAAGGTACATTTCCTTTTCAATTTGTTTGTTGTGATTATATGTAATCCTAGCCTCTTAGAGAATTAAATTATAAAATCCTTTCCTCTTTAGGAATATTCTAATAGTCAGTAAAACATAGTACCTGTTAATGTTTGTTACTTACCGAGTTTAGAGTATTTTATTTGAAACAAAATTCATATTGGTATGTGCCTAAAATTAAGATCTTTATGCTAGGGTTGGTTTAGACAAGACGTCCCAATTAACCTATGTTTAAATCCTAGACCATAAAGTATTCTAGCAATACCAATAGGTAACAAAAATTAATATATTCACGTTAGGGACCAATTTGAACGAGACGCCCTGTTGGCCTAAGTTTTTCAAATAAAAATAAGTCTTTAATTGTCTCATAATTAATTTCATACCATAAGAAATATTTTTTTTTACAAATGAAATATCTCTATAGATTCTTTGGACGAGACGTCCTATTAATCTAGGTCCCTAGCCACACTTTTCATTCTTAAACTAGTTTTAAGATTCTTTCTAAAAATATATAAAAATAATAAAACCTAAGGTTTTTTTGTTTTCTAAAAATAACACACCACTTGAAATCAATTTGGACGAGACGTCCTATTGGTTAATATTTTTTAAATCTCGACGTTTTTCAATCTACTTCGAATTTTCTAAAAATAACCCAAAGAACTACGTAACCCTGATTTCCCCTAACGCTTGGGGAATACGTAGGAGCGGGAACAATTATTCCTGTCGGGCCCAAATTAAAAAAAATATATATCCCTTTTACTAGTAAAAATAAAATCATCATGCTTTTAACGATAACTCGATTAATTTGGACGAGACGTCCTGTTAGTCATAAAGTTTATAATTTTAAAAAAAATTATTAAATTAACAACAAATCCATGAGGCATCTCTAAGGGGTTTAAATTATAAATTAGTAGGATTATTCAAACTTAAACGATTTAGGGTAACCGTTTAAAACGGACAGTGTGAGGTGCTAATACCTTCCCCACCTGTAATTAGACTCCCGAACCTAAAATCTTAATTTAGGACTAGTACCTTCACGTTAAGGTTTTTCTGATGTTTTACCTTAAAAACATTAGTGGCGACTCCACGGTTTCCGGAGGGAACTCGGGAAACCAAATTTCTTTTTACGGTCGGCCTCCCGCCGCGATCCAGGTCGCGACAGATGGCGACTCCACTGGGGACCTTAGAGAGTCAAGCCCATTTAATTTGTTTAAGTATATTTGAATTATCCTACATGTTTTCTTGCCTATGTTTATGCCATGTGTTTGGTTGATATATGTTATTATTGAACCATAGGGTAGGAGATGTTATATTTTGTATTATTGAACCTTAGGGTAGATGATTTTTTTTTTATTATTTGCTCTGTGTTTGTTTCTTGTGAAGGAAGGGTAAATTACATGTACGCCCCTCACACACTACACTTACACTTTTTCATACACATTTCGAGTGGGACCCTACACCCAAGGGTCTGAATAAACCATTAAGTTTAGGAGAGGTTGTGTAGCGGTGTCATTTGGGACATTCGTCTCCGTCTGACATCGTGAGAGCCTCAGCTAGAGTGTGACTTTCTCATGGTGCCCACACCTGGTAGATTTCCTATCGTTGTGGTCCACATCATGGGTAGAGTCTAAGCTCTAGTGGCCTTTAGTAATTTAAAATAGCCACCCAAAGTGAGAGGACACTATTAGAGGAACCTTAGAACCAATAAGAGGACTTCAGACAAACCCTGTATAGAGAACACAAGGGGCAATGGTACAATACCTTCTTTTTTTTTCTCTAAATTAAAAGACTCCTTTTCCAATAAACATTTTCTTAAAAAAGGGCCCAATACTTTAACATGGGGCAAATAGTTCAAGCCCGTTCAATTTTGTGCTTTAAATTATAGGCCTTTTGGATCGTAAGTTTTTCAAAAAGTGGATGATCTGAGATGTCTGTAATTTATTCACACAGAAAATATTTTTAAGAAATAATGATAACAAGCCCATAAGTTGATTTTTTTTCTCTCTTCCAGAAGGTAATCGAAACTTGGCGAGTATCCAACAAAAATGGAAACTAATGTGGATTTAGATGAATGTGGGGCCAACAAGACCGAATTGAGGAAGTTACTACATGTCAAGGTGGGGAAAGTTGACACTGCTAGCCTGCAGGTTTTGGGAAAGAAGCTGAATCTGACCCAAAGGATGGCCTTCTCAAGGAAATATGGGAGAATCCTAAAGCTTTTGGAAGTTGAAGTACAGGTCGAAGCACTCACTGCTTTAGCCCAATTTTACGACCCACCTCTTCGATGCTTCACATTTCGAGACTTCCAGTTAGCGCCATCAGTAGAAGAGTTCGAGCAGATTTTGGGCTTACCATTAGAGGGGCAGGTACCTTATAGACGACTTGGGCAGTATGCTAACATCACCTCCCTTTCTTCAATACTGAAGATTAGTCCGACCGAGCTAGAAGAAGCGCGACTATACAGGAATCAGATACCAGGGTTTACCAGGGCATATTTGGAAAAACACATGAACAGTTTGGCTGAAAATAAAGATTGGGAAACTTTCATGGATACCTTAGCACTTACCCTTTATGGTATCATCTTGTTTCCTCGAATCGAGAATTATGTAGACTATGATGCTATAGATGTTTTCCTGGCCCGTAAACTTCATCGTGAAAATCCTATTACTGCACTTTTGGCGGATGTTTACTATACCATGGACTATTGCCATACTCAAGGGGGGAAAAGAATCCTCTGTTGCTCACCAGCTTTGTACGTGTGGCTTACATCACATGTCTTTAGCCAAATGGGCAAGGTTGAATGCCCTATATCAGACCTAAAGTGGTGCCAATTGACTGTGAAGAGCGGGCGTGAATGGGCCAGCCATCTTATTGGGCTCACTGCTGAAAAGGTAAGATGGTATCCGCAATGGCTAAAGGTTGACACCATCATTCACCATTGTGGAAGTTATCCGAATGTCCCGCTCATAGGCACTCGTGGATGCATCAATTATAATCCAGTCATAGCCAAACGCCAATTGGCTTACCCTTTGCTCGGACCACCAAGTGAAGAGTCATTGACCCCCTTTGTCCTCTACTACACAAACGGGGAATACGCTTCTACCCTCAAGCATATAAGGGGTGCCTGGCAAAAAGTTTACAAGAAAGGGAAAGAGTTAGGTGTCAGAAGTCATGGTATTAAAGAAGAATACTATCAGTGGATCCTAAATCGGGTCTCTATCGTCAAGCTGCCATTTAGAACATTCGATCCCCCTCCGAGGAATGAGTCGTCCACTGGACCCCCTTTTGAAGATGAAAGGGCTAGAGAAATAGAGGAGCTGAAAGCCAAGAATAAGAAGTTAGAAGATGACTTGACAAAAGCCTATCAAGATTGTGCTCTTTTGAAGAGGGAAAATCATGAAAAAGAACAAGCCTATGAGGACATTAGTAGAAAGCGAAAGGCCGAAATGATTCATAGGCAGAAGTTAGACCAATGCCTCCGAGCAGCTAACTCCCAGCTAAAAGCCAAGAATGAAGAAAGAGATGTCATTCTTGCAGACAAACAGCTATTGAAACAGATGATGGAGAGAGCAAGAGAAAGTGAACAGAAGGCCGTGGCAGAAAAAGATTTTCTGCAATCTCAAATCACTATCATGGAGCAACAAATCAAAGATATGACTGAAGCGTCTCGACAAGAAATAAATGATGAGAAATGGCGTGCATACGAGATAGAGAACAGATGTCAGGAGATGATACAGTCTATGAGAGCCGAAGTAGCAAATCAGGATGAAATCATTCACTCATGGATGCGCCGCTTCCGCCAGCTAGCGTATCTGGCAAATGGAGCTTTGGAAGACATCCCACAGCTGCTGAGAAAGGCCGATGGAATGACAAACCCCCTCACTACCCCCAAGGAGATTGTAGTTTTCCTAGAATATTGTAAAAATCAGCTTAATGAAATGAAGGCTATGATTGCCCGAGCTAGGAGAGACTGATTATTTCTGCTAGATGTAATGACTACTTTTGTTAAAGTAATAAAATGATTACTTCACGTCCACAATGATACCGTATTAGTTTCCACATTGCTTAACTTAGTACTTTTGAACGAGACGTTCTGAGGAACGGTAAAAGGATGCTCGCCAAGGCTCATGATCGCTTCAATCATTTTTATTTTTATTTTTATTTTTATTTATCTCTTTATTTATTTGTTTATTTATTTATTTATTTTTATTATTGTTTTTTATTTTTATTTTTATTTTTATTTTTATTTTTCACTAATACATTTCTTTATTTATTAAAAAAAAACAAGAATAGAAAGAAAGAAATCACGGGGAGACATCCTTATAGAACCCGGCTTCAGACAAGACTCATGGCTGAAACAGATAATGAGACCGAGAACTTAAGGAATGAAGTCAACTATTTAAGGGAGCAGATAACTGAGTTGACCAAACTTCTAGAAAAAAGGGCCACAGAAGAGGGCCCATCCACAAACAACGAGCGTCAACCAACTTCTCCGTCTGCTAACGATATCGGAAACCTGGGCAAAGCTGCTGAACCTCGCACCATGCAACCACCATTTTATGGCATGCCATATGGATGCATGCCTCCTCAAACCTTCACTGATCAGGATGGTAACCTCATACCCTTTCCGTTGTATGGTTTACCTCCTGGTTACGTTCCTCCTGTAATCTCGGGTCCACAAGATGGGAACGCAGTACCCCCGTTAAACCCACAGCTTCAGAATCAAGTCCCGAGTCCACAGACCTCTGAGCTTCGAAACACTCAGTCACCCGTAATTCAGGCAACTACACCTATTCCGAACCCACAAGCAGTGGCACAGTCAAATCTGGCATATCAAGCACAACAATTCCCTCACTTCCAATCACAACATAATTATCCTTATGGGTATATGATGCATCGCCCTGTCGTCATGCAAACCACCAATCATGCTAGTGCAAATACTGAGCCTAAGGGAAAGATGGAGATTCTCGAAGAACGCCTTCGCGTTATGGAAGGTGTGGGAGGTTTTGGCCCAACAGACGCATCTGAACTTTGCCTGGTTCCAGATGTGGTGATACCCCCCAAATTTAAAATGCCTGAATTTGACAAATATCAGGGTATGTCTTGTCCTCGGAATCATCTGACCATGTACTGTCGAAAGATGGCTTCCCATGCCCTCGATGATAAACTGCTCATTCACTGTTTCCAAGATAGTTTGGCAGGAGCTGCCCTGACTTGGTACATGCATCTAGAACGTGCTCGCATACATTGCTGGAGAGACTTAGCTGATGCCTTCTTAAAACAATACAAATACAACCTAGACATGGCACCAGACAGGATGCAATTACAAAATATGACTAAGAAAGATAATGAGTCTTTTAAAGAGTATGCCCAGCGTTGGCGAGAAGTGGCTGCACAAGTGGACCCCCCGCTGCTAGAGAAGGAGGTTGTGGCAATGTTCATCGATACACTCCAAGCTCCTTTTTATGACAGAATGATTGGGAGTGTATCATCAAATTTCTCTGACATTGTTACCATTGGAGAAAGAGTGGAGAGTGGGGTAAGGACAGGGAAAATTGCCTAAATTGCATCAGGGGAACCTTCCATGAAAAAACATATGCAAACCGGAAGAAGAAAGGAAGGTGGGGCTAATGCTGTCACCGATGACTTAAGGAACTTTCCTCAAAGACCGCACCACCCTACATTTCCCCCCCAGAATGACCCCTATAAATCCACGTTATACCCTCAAGTAGCTACTACTGCCAATAACCATTCTCAGCCTTCCAATCAACCACCTCGTTATCAGTTACCCATACCACCACACAATCATCCTCACATGCCAGTACTACCCCCGCAACAATGGACTCGACCACCAAACCCTAATCAAAATCAGAGAAGGATAAACGATGGTCGCAATCATGTTCAGTTCGACCCAATCCCTATGAGTTACACTGAACTGTTACCGCACCTTATCCAAAAATCCCTTGTGGTGCCTTGTCCTTCCACAATTCTTGGACCACCTTATCCCAAAGGATATGATCCCAATGCTCAATGTGACTATCATGCTGGGGCACCAGGGCACTCAACAGAAAACTGTTTGGCTTTGAAACGTAAAGTGCAAAACTTGATTAAAGCCAAGTGGCTTAATTTTCGAGAAGGAAATCCGAATGTGGCTACAAATCCCTTGCCTAATCATGAAGATTCTGGGGTTAATGTCATAGAAGAAACAGAAGAATATGTGAAAAACGTCCGTGACATCAAAACGCCATTGAAAGAAATTCATGGTCATTTAATTAAGGCAGGATTGCTAGAGGCGTCTTGGGACCTTAGTTTTCATGAAACCCTTCAAAGGTTGATGGATAGTCATTTCGTACAAATCTATAAGCGCCATACCAATGGCGTAAATATGATCCAAGGGCAATCGAAGGTTCCAGCTCCTGTACCGTTAGTGATTTATTACACCAAGAGCTCTGCACCAACTAATACTCCAACGTCTCAAACAGTAACTATCGAAACACCTACTCCTTTTTCATTCAAGGACTCTCACGTTGTGCCATGGAAATATGATATGAATGTAATTTCCAAAAGCTCTAAAGCAGATGGACCATCCTCCTCTGATGTAATAAACATATCTGGAATAGGAGGAGTTACCCGAAGCGGCAGAATTTTTACTCCGCCAGAGTTAAGAAAAGACCCTAGGTCCACTATCAGAAACACTAATAGTGGAAAAGCTAAAGTTGATGAAAAAGAGACTAAGGAGGTTAAAAGTACTGTATCTGATGAAGAAGCCCACGAATTTCTAAAATTCATTCGTCAAAGTGAGTACCAAGTGGTAAACCAGTTGAATCGTACACCTGCAAAAATTTCTCATTTGTCATTATTGCTTAATTCAGAACCTCATAGGAAAACACTTATGAAAGTTTTGAATGAAGCCCATGTTACCCGTGATATCTCTGTTAACAAATTCCAAGGGATAGTGGGGCACATTGTCGCTGATAACTATCTAACTTTCACCGATGACGAAATACCAGCAGAGGGAATGGGGCACAACAAAGCCCTCCATATCTCAGTCAAATGCCAAGACTATATTCTGGCAAAAGTGCTCGTGGATAATGGGTCGTCTCTTAATGTTATGCCCAAATCTACGCTTGCCAAATTACCTTTTGACGGGACCCATATAAAACCAAGTACCATGATAGTGCGAGCCTTTGATGGGACTCGAAGAGAGGTAATGGGGGAAATTGAGATTCCTATCCAAGTAGGCCCGTGTACTTTTGCAGTTCTTTTTCAAGTCATGGATATCGTACCGACGTATAGTTGTTTATTGGGTCGGCCGTGGATCCATTCTGCTGGAGTGGTCCCATCCACATTACATCAAAAGCTGAAGTTCATCATAGGTAACAAGCTAGTAATTGTTTCAGGAGAGGAAGACTTCTTGGTTAGCAAACCTTCATCCACTCCTTACATCGAAGCAGCGGAAGAAGCTCTTGAGACATCCTTTCAAGCACTAGAAATCGCCAATGCTTCTTACATAGGGGAAGGAGCGTCAATGATGAAAGCTCATATGTCAAATGCGTCCTTGATGATAGCAAAAATGATGTTGCGAAATGGGTATCAACTCGGGAAAGGTTTGGGGCATGGACTAAAAGGAAAATTGGAAGTGGTACAATTACTAGAAAATAAGGGCGGATTTGGCTTGGGATACAAACCCTCTGAAGCCGATAAAAAGAGGGTTATAGAGGAGAAGAAGGAGAGAAGGAAAGCTCGCCTGGAAGGCCGTGAACCTCACATCAAAAGAATCCCTATCTGTGACCTTTATCAGAGTTTTCAGAGTGCAGGCCTAATATATCCAGATCAAGTGGCTGCTATTGAGGATGACTTTTATGATGATGCAAGCTTTGTACGCCTCTGTTCACCGGGCACAGAACTTTGTAACTGGGAGGCCATTGAACTCCCCACGAGTTTAATTTTTGATTCAAAGTAATTTGTAATTGCCTTAATGACTTAATTTCCCCATTGCTATGCCCAAGGCTTTGGGGTTTACTTTTACAATAAGGGCAAAACAAGTTTGTCATGTTTTTGAAATTTCCATTAATAAATGCATATTTGAATTTCAATATCTCTTTCTTTACGTCTTTCTCAAACTCCCTTTCCCTTTTCTCTCATTCAAGTATTTTTGTTATTCACCTAAATGCAGACCTAAAAAAGATTCAATCGAAAGCAGTAAGAACGCGATCCCATTTCAGGATTTTGAGTATCCGGTTGATTACGCTGATGAGGATAGTGAGGAAGATTATGGTCTCTCTCCCGAATTAACAAGAATGTTGGAACAAGAAGCCAGAGAAATTCAACCCTATCAAGAAGCGATTGAGGCCATCAATCTGGGGAATAAAGAAGATAAAAAAGAGGTTAAAATTGGCACTTCCTTGAGCCAAGAACAGCGGGGAGAACTAATTAAGCTATTGATAGAGTTTCGGGATATCTTTGCTTGGTCCTACCAAGATATGCCAGGTTTAGATAACAACATCGTGGAGCATAAGCTACCCTTAAAACCTGAATGTCTCCCGGTTAAGCAGAAATTACGCCGAATGAAGCCAGAGATGCTCTTAAAGATCAAGGATGAAGTAAAGAAGCAATTCGATGCCGGATTTCTAGCTGTTGCAAAATACCCTCAATGGGTGGCCAATATTGTCCCCGTCCCAAAGAAAGACGGAAAAGTGCGGATGTGTGTGGATTATCGAGACCTGAATAGAGCCAGTCCCAAGGATGATTTTCCCTTGCCTCAGATTGATATCCTAGTCGATAATACGGCTCAGAATTATGGTTTCTCTGGGTATAACCAAATTAAAATGGCACCTGAGGACATGGAGAAAACCACCTTTGTCACCCTGTGGGGAACCTTTTGCTACAAAGTGATGTCCTTTGGTTTAAAAAATGCTGGAGCAACTTATCAGAGAGCAATGGTGACCCTGTTTCATGACATGATGCATAAAGAAATAGAAGTCTATGTAGATGACATCATTGCTAAATCCCGAAGTGAGGAAGGGCACATTCGTGACTTAAGAAAGCTTTTTGAGCGACTGAGAAAGTTTAAACTCAAGCTAAATCCGGCTAAGTGCACTTTTGGTGCGAGATCTGGCAAATTGCTAGGATTTGTGGTGAGTAAAAAAGGAATAGAAGTTGATCCTGATAAAGTCAAAGCAATTCTTGAAATGCCTCCACCCAGTACAGAAAAGGAGGTCCGGGGATTCCTAGGAAGGTTAAATTATATCGCTCGATTCATTTCGTAACTAACGGCAACTTGCGAGCCTATTTTCAAGCTACTCCGCAAGAATCAACCAGGACAATGGAACGAAGATTGTCAGCTAGCCTTTGACAAGATAAAACAATACTTACAAGAACCACCTATCCTGATACCTCCGACCCCTAAGAGGCCTCTCATTCTTTACTTGACGGTGTTGGATAAATCCATGGGCTGCGTACTAGGGCAGCATGATGAGACAGGAAAAAAGGAGCATGCTATTTATTATTTAAGCAAGAGGTTCACAGAATGCGAGTCAAAATATTCCGCGTTAGAGCGTACTTGTTGTGCATTGGCATGGGCCGCTCGACGTTTAAGACAATACATGTTGTTTCATACTACTTGGCTTGTATCCAAAATGGATCCAGTCAAATACATCTTTGAAAAACCCGCTTTGACCGGGAGGATTGCTCGTTGGCAAGTTCTGTTGACTGAATATGACATAATGTATGTCACCCAGAAAGCCATAAAAAGAAGTGCTCTAGCAGATTATTTGGCGCACCAACCTGTACATGACTATCAACCCTTACAATCTGAGTTTCCTGATGAGGACATCATGACCTTGATTGATGAAGAGGAAACCCAGGGAAACAAATGGATTTTAAGATTTGACGGAGCATCTAATGCACTAGGGCATGGAATAGGGGTAGTTCTGATTTCTCCAGATAAAAAGATTATCCCTATTTGTGCCAGGTTATGCTTTGACTGCACCAATAACATCGCTGAATATGAAGCATGCGCTATGGGGATCCAAGTAGCTTTAGATACGAAAGTAAGGTTGCTGGAAGTTTATGGGGATTCTGCATTGGTCATTCATCAATTAAAAGATGAGTGGGAGACTAGGGATACCAAGTTAATTCCTTATTATACTCACATCAAAGAATTAATTAAGGGATTTGACAAGATCTCTTTTCACCATATTCCTCGTGATGATAATCAAATGGCCGATGCTTTGGCAACCCTGGCATCAATGTTCAAAATAAGCAATGATAGTGACATGCCCCTCATTGAGATAGGCAACCATGGCCAACCTGCGTACTGCCAATCAATAGATGAGGAGACAGATGGGAAGCCTTGGTATCATGATATCAAAAACTACATCAAAAGTCGGGAGTACCCTCAGGAACCTACAGAAAATGACAAAAGAACCCTACGGTGACTTTCTATGGGTTTCTTTTTAAATGGCGATGTGCTTTACAAAAGGAATCATGACTCCGTACTTCTTCGATGTGTAGATGTGAATGAGGCAAAAGGTATCATGATTGATATTCACGAAGGATCCTTTGGAACTCATGCCAATGGCCATGCCATGGCAAGAAAGATCCTAAGAGCTGGGTATTACTGGACAACTATAGAACCTGACTGTTTTGAATATGTTCGGAAATGCCATAAATGTCAAACCTACGCTGACCGAATTCATGCGCCCCCCTCATCCCTAAATGTTTTATCAGCTCCATGGCCCTTCTCGATGTGGGGTATGGACGTCATTAGACCCATCGAGCCAAAAGCCTCAAATGGCCATCGCTTTATCTTGGTCGCTATCGACTATTTCACTAAATGGGTCGAGGCGGCGTCCTATGCCAATGTTGTTAGCCAAGGCCTCAACGCTCAAGAGGGGGGGTGAATTGAGTGTTTCAAATTTTCGCGCGGAATCCCCTTGGAAATGGTTAGTAATATACAAATGATGCAATAATGAAGATACAATAACTTTTATGCACATATCACACTATGAAACACTTGATGTGTAATGACAATATAAGACTTACAGTGTGATAAACAAGCAAGTTATTGGTTTGAACAATTTATCAAACAGTTAGAGTGCACAGATTTATTTAAGAAATGATATGATGTTTCCTATGAAGATTCAACTCATTCAATCTATCAAATAGCTTGTGAGTATAAGATAGATGATATTAATTAAGCAAGTATAACCCAAGAGTTGATAGGAAGCAAAGTTCTAGATATTTGGCAAGTTATAGCAATTTCCAACCTTGAAGAACTTCATCAAATATTGATTCAAGCAAATTGTCAAACACTTGGCATGCAGAGTTAAGTATTCTACTTGAACAACAACTTTGATTCAAACATTCAGCTCATGCATTTCAACAAACAGTTTATATGCGCAGTTGTATAAAGAGTTCAAGGTAGAGAGAAATGCAAACCAAATTTAACGAGTTCCACCAACCCGGTGTACGTCTCGCCTTCAAGCAACCCACTTGAAGGATTCCACTATTGAAGATTTGAGATACAAGCTTTGAGCAATTGCAGCTTCCTAGTGTCCCACACTCAAGAACTCAATCCTCACAAGCAAAGGGCAACCCACCCAATCTCACAATCTCTCAATACCCAAAGGTTGAACCCCAACCTTTGTGACCACTCAACCTAGAGTGAACAACCACTCAACCTAGAGTGAATACCTTGTGTTTGGTGTTGTGTTTACAATCAATACACTCTCTCAATAGAGTAGATACACAAATAAAAGCTCTCACAAATTCTAACTCTCAACAAGAGAGGATATGCAAATTGAAACTTACAATCTAACAACTCTTAAGCAATATGCAAGTTTAGAATCAAGAGTTGCAGAATATACAAGAGAAATCTAGTTAGAAGACCTTAAGAAGAGAAATGTTTGTTGCCTTGTGTTGTGCCTTGGTCTCTCCTCTTGTTTGAATCCATGCTTCTTTTATAGCCATTTTTAGGGTTTTCAGCTATTGCATAGTGTATCCAACGGATACCTCAAGTGGGCATAAAGTGGGAGTGAAGAAATGAGCTGGAGTTCCACTTAAAAGCATTTTCCCACGTTCTGACACTATGGTAATCGATTAGCCTTCGAGCTGTAATCGATTAGCTTTTGAAATCTTCAGTATTATGCAGCAGGTAATCGATTAGCATTTGTATTGTAATCGATTATCTTAGAAACAGAACCATTCTAATCGATTATTCCTTGCCTTGTAATCGATTATGATTGATACCTGATGCTCTTAATTTGTGTCTCGCAGCATGGTAATCGATTAGGACTTTATGTAATCGATTACTTTAATTCCAGTGGCTTCCTAATCGATTGTGTGGCTTCCATAATCGATTAGCCATCATACCTGATGCATTTAGTCCTATTTCTAATTGTTGTAATCGATTAGTCTCAAGTGTATAATCGATTACCTTAATTCCAGTGAGTACCTAATCGATTGTTTAGCTTCCATAATCGATTAGCATCTGTACCTGATGCATTTAGTCTGTTTTCGCAGCATCCTAATCGATTAGCCTGTCTTGCAATCGATTACCTTACATTCCTTGTGAGGCATCTTCATCTTTTTATTCTTGGCCATTGTCTTTGTGCTTGAACCTTCTTATTTCTGAACCTTTGCCATTCCATCATCATCATGAATACTTTGTCATTCATCAAAACTACTTTGCATATTTACATATGCAACTTCATTCTCCCCCTTTTTGATGATGGCAATTGATGTTACATGTTGCTTGTATTCATGTGTTGCAAATTTATCATATTGGCTTCATGGTAATATCCTTTCTTCCTTTAGGAGTCTTTGCCTTAGTCTTCACGTTTGTCATTATCAAAACCTGTTTCAATATTTAAACACATTCTCCCCCTTTTTGATGATGACAACCAATGTTCATCTCGTGGGGTGTTAGTTTCACAGAATAATGACAATCAATGGTTATATGTATTCTCCCCCTATATGATGTAATGAATGCTAGTTAAGTTCATTGTTTAAGTGTTATTCTCCCCCTTAATCTTATAACTTATGCCCATTGATTTAAACATATCAAATGATGGAAACATGATATCTTTCCCCCTTTTTAGCATAAATGGATCCTTCCACTAATCTCTCCCCCTTTGGCATCATCAAAAAGATTATCACCTTAATATATTCTATGCCATCAACATATAAACTCATGTATTTGAATAAGAGAGATTAAGCAAGTATTTCATATGGATTTCAAATCAAATCTTATAACATGATCAAAGATAAATACCATTTTAGTGCATATCACATGTTTATATCTAGAGTCAATAACCAACCACATAATTCATTCATCAAGTAAGTAGAAAGTTGATTGTTAACTCATTTTCAATCATGTAGTAAATATCATTCAAGTATGGTAAGCGTCACATAATTCTTTCCAAATAACCACGCATATCATTCCAAGTAGGCACATACATATCATTACTTGCACATAAGTCACATATAAGTAAGCAAGTAATTTTCTCAATTAGGAAAGGTATATAAGCACATAATCATCTCAAGTTTGCACATGATCTTTTCCTTTTTGGCATTATCAAATAAACACTAGAATATTTTTCAAGTAAGCATATAATTGATTGCTAAACCATCATGTTGTGAGTATCATTTTCAAAAACGTCACATGATTCTTTCACATATCATTTCAGGTAAGCACATAGTTTTCTCCTATTTTGGCATCATCAAATGCACAAGAATAATTTTCCAAGTGAACATATAGGAGAATAGAGGTAACATTGTAAGCATAAGTGCTATGAGCATAGTCATAAAGAGGTGAAATCAAGGATAATCATTCATATGTATGCTTCCCCTTACTATTGTAATTGATACCACTTGTAAACAATATACCACTTAATAACATGTGAAATTGTGATACCAATTTGATCAAGTCTAATACCACTTGTGAGTCAATTCAGTCAAGTCTGATACCATTTGTTTACTTGTTAAGCATATGATCTCCTCTTTAATAGATACCACTTGTTGAAAGAATAAATACCATAATATGAATAAATACCACTCAAAGGTTAGATACCATTGCATATAACAATCCACTTGTTAATCATTTCATTAATATGGCTTGATGCATTTCTAGGTGTCAGAGCAGTAACATAGAAGATTTTTCAACAATGTATACATATATCTAGGTATCAGAGCAGGGATAAAGTGATATATTCAGCTCGTGAGATTTGTTATTCATACCATTTGTTAATATGATTTGTATAATTTACAGAGCATAATGGTAGAGTAACAATTCGATCATACCTTGGTATTTTGCAAGTTTTATGCCCCTTTTCACATCCTTGTGTGGCATTTTGCTTCATCCATGTTGCATTCCTTGATCAATTCTTTGTTCGCCCAGTTTAGTAGTTTGATTTGCCATTTTGAGTCATCCTACATAACCTTAACAAACTCTTTGCAAAGCATATTGTTAGTGGCATTGAGTTCACAAGAGTTTGTACCAATTTTTGGGCCTTTGATGCAGTATTGTTTTGGAAAGAGAGTTTTCTAAAAATGATTTGCTCACTTTTTCATGCCACTTGATAAAGAGATAACATATCATCAATAGATGTCACTTGTTAAAAAGAAATGTTATAAAACTCCCCCTTAATCATGTAATTTAACAAGGATAAATATAGATGTTGATACCACTTTATTAATGCGATTTCACTTATGTCTAGGTATCAAAGCAAAGATGGAGTGATTAAAACAATTTTGTTATACTACTCATGCATTTCTGCTAGAACATGTGCCAAATATTCACTGTTTTCCATATGACTTTTGTATCTCAAATAATCTTTTCTTATCTTATGCCTATGATGTTACATATAGGTCTAGTCAAGCATTCACATATGGTATTTATCAAATATGTAAGAGAAAGCATTTTGCATAGATAATTAGTAACACATATAGACAAGTCACAGAAGCATATCATGGTCATCGTGTGTAATGCAAGTCATACTCTCATCTATGTCATACCATTTGTTAACTAGATGTTATGCATGATACCACTTGATGAATTTGCTAATTTAAGCTCTTGATATCAATTACTAACATTTAAGCATTCAATACAAGATTTTTAGCAAACATCATTGTTCATAATGTTATTCAAAAATTCTTTTCAATCTCAATGATGCATATTTTTCAAACTTCTTTTCACAGTCAAGATCATGCATCATCAAACATATGACATAGTAAGAATTATAATGTTGATCGAGATAGATACCACTTGCACATACATGGTATATGATCATAGCATGCATTATTACTTATCATATCATGCATTGTTTCTTAACATATCATCATGTTCATGCCTATGATGTTATAATCATAAAGTTAAAATCTAGGCAATCACTTGTTGTAACATACATGCTTTCTCTCTAGGAATATAATTACATAGATTGTCAAAGCATAGATACACTTGTACATGCAATGTATGTATTTATTATCAAGGCATAATGATAAGCACATAATCAAGATTGTGTCCTCATGATCTCTTCCTCTTACTAATTCAATTCATATCATTTTTAAAGGAAGATGTTTGTTATTTAGATACCACCAGTTAAACAACACATAAATGATACATCATCAAGAATTCATATTCAATCAAAAATTCATACATCATTAAGAATTAATACAACAACCAAGAATTCATGATATATCATCAAGATTTTAAACATTATCAAAGATTCTCATGTCATTTATGCTCAGTCATATATCAAATCAAAGTTAGATTTTCACACATCAAGGTTCATCAAGAATGAGTGTTAACATTGATTATATGATAATTGCTTGCACCTTTTGTTGTACCACCTTTAGTGTTGTCCATTGGATTTTGTCGGTGTAATCCATCTTGTGTGAGTCACATTGAAGCTTCTTGTCCATTTCCTTGTTTTGAATGGTACCTTTTAGATGTATGATGAGTCATCATAATCTTGGCTTGCTTTAATCTTCTCCTTTGTCTTTTGGAATGGATTTTAAGATCCTTGATATCTCCTTAGGCCATGAGATTTGGTCATCCATCAATGAGAAATTGTTTCTTTAAAATTTGCCTACAAGATTTCAAAATTTTGAGGTACCCTTTGAGATTTGGGTCCTTCCTCGTTAGTTTGGGATTTCAAGATTGTTTTGGAATCCATACCTTTCTTGTATGTTTTTGACGAGATTTCTTTATAAAGCAACTAGAAGATATATGACCATACATTCCACAATAAAAACATGTTGTATCTAAAGAATAAGTCATAGTAGAATTGTAATGGTTCCTATTATGTTCTTTCCTTTTAAAGCAATTTGACATAGAGTCCTCTTTTCTTTCATGGTTTGTGCATCTTAAGGAGGATTTGGATTTTTCTTTGTAGGATGCAAAATAGTTCTTGTAATGACCTATTTTTCTTCTATCAAGTGTATGCCTTTGATTTTTAATAGGTGCACTTAGATTCTTTTGACTATTTGTGAGCTTACTAAGTGCTTCTTTTAGTTCTTTATTCTCATTTTCAAGAAGCATACATTTATCAATAAGCATACAATCTTCATTATTATCATTACAAGTCCTAGGAGATACATTTGAAGCTATTAACTCATCATTTTGAACTCTAAGATATTCTTTTTCTATGTGAACATCATGCAATTCTTTTTCAAGAGTCAAAATGGTTTGTTTAGAGCATGCATATTTCTTTGATAACAAGACAAATGTTTCATGCAATTCTTCAAAAGCTTCTAGCAATTCATCTTTATCAAATTCACTTTCATCATCACTAGATTCGTTTAGAGAACTTACCTCATCATCCTCGGAGTGCTTTGTTATAAGGCAAAGGTTGGTAAATTCCACTTTCGATTCCATGCTCTCTTCTTCCGAATCTATTTTGAATTCTTCATGTTTGCTAGAAAGAGTACTAATTCTTGCATCTTGATCATCATTAGTATTTCCATATATGGTTTCAAGAGTTTCCCATATTTCTTTAGCATTGTTACAAGCAATAACTCTAGAAACATCATTAGGTTCTAATGCTAATGTGATAAGAATTTTAGCTCTAAGATTAAATTGTACCTTCCTTTCTTCTTCCATAGTCCACAAGTTCATGGGCTTCATACATTCTATATTATTGACAATATGCATAGGAATGAAAGGACCAAATTGAATAGCATTCCATACCTTGAGGTCATAGGATTGGATAAAGATTTTCATCCTTTCTTTCCAAATAGCATAGTCTTTGCCATTGAAGATTGGAGGTCTACTTATTGTGCCATTTTGTGGAAATGCATCATAAGAGGTAGAGGCCATCTTGATCTCCTGCAGCTGTTAAGCCTTGTGGCAAGAGTCAAGCTCTGATACCACTTGTTAGCCAAGGCCTCAACGCTCAAGAGGGGGGGTGAATTGAGTGTTTCAAATTTTCGCGCGGAATCCCCTTGGAAATGGTTAGTAATATACAAATGATGTAATAATGAAGATACAATAACTTTTATGCACATATCACACTATGAAACACTTGATGTGTAATGACAATATAAGACTTACAGTGTGATAAACAAGCAAGTTATTGGTTTGAACAATTTATCAAACAGTTAGAGTGCACAGATTTATTTAAGAAATGATATGATGTTTCCTATGAAGATTCAACTCATTCAATCTATCAAATAGCTTGTGAGTATAAGATAGATGATATTAATTAAGCAAGTATAACCCAAGAGTTGATAGGAAGCAAAGTTCTAGATATTTGGCAAGTTATAGCAATTTCCAACCTTGAAGAACTTCATCAAATATTGATTCAAGCAAATTGTCAAACACTTGGCATGCAGAGTTAAGTATTCTACTTGAACAACAACTTTGATTCAAACATTCAGCTCATGTATTTCAACAAACAGTTTATATGCGCAGTTGTATAAAGAGTTCAAGGTAGAGAGAAATGCAAACCAAATTTAACGAGTTCCACCAACCCGGTGTACGTCTCACCTTCAAGCAACCCACTTGAAGGATTCCACTATTGAAGATTTGAGATACAAGCTTTGAGCAATTGCAGCTTCCTAGTGTCCCACACTCAAGAACTCAATCCTCACAAGCAAAGGGCAACCCACCCAATCTCACAATCTCTCAATACCCAAAGGTTGAACCCCAACCTTTGTGACCACTCAACCTAGAGTGAACAACCACTCAACCTAGAGTGAATACCTTGTGTTTGGTGTTGTGTTTACAATCAATACACTCTCTCAATAGAGTAGATACACAAATAAAAGCTCTCACAAATTCTAACTCTCAACAAGAGAGGATATGCAAATTGAAACTTACAATCTAACAACTCTTAAGCAATATGCAAGTTTAGAATCAAGAGTTGCAGAATATACAAGAGAAATCTAGTTAGAAGACCTTAAGAAGAGAAATGTTTGTTGCCTTGTGTTGTGCCTTGGTCTCTCCTCTTGTTTGAATCCATGCTTCTTTTATAGCCATTTTTAGGGTTTTCAGCTATTGCATAGTGTATCCAACGGATACCTCAAGTGGGCATAAAGTGGGAGTGAAGAAATGAGCTGGAGTTCCACTTAAAAGCATTTTCCCACGTTCTGACACTATGGTAATCGATTAGCCTTCGAGCTGTAATCGATTAGCTTTTGAAATCTTCAGTATTATACAGCAGGTAATCGATTAGCATTTGTATTGTAATCGATTATCTTAGAAACAGAACCATTCTAATCGATTATTCCTTGCCTTGTAATCGATTATGATTGATACCTGATGCTCTTAATTTGTGTCTCGCAGCATGGTAATCGATTAGGACTTTATGTAATCGATTACTTTAATTCCAGTGGCTTCCTAATCGATTGTGTGGCTTCCATAATCGATTAGCCATCATACCTGATGCATTTAGTCCTATTTCTAATTGTTGTAATCAATTAGTCTCAAGTGTATAATCGATTACCTTAATTCCAGTGAGTACCTAATCGATTGTTTAGCTTCCATAATCGATTAGCATCTGTACCTGATGCATTTAGTCTGTTTTCGCAGCATCCTAATCGATTAGCCTGTCTTGCAATCGATTACCTTACATTCCTTGTGAGGCATCTTCATCTTTTTATTCTTGGCCATTGTCTTTGTGCTTGAACCTTCTTATTTCTGAACCTTTGCCATTCCATCATCATCATGAATACTTTGTCATTCATCAAAACTACTTTGCATATTTACATATGCAACTTCAAATGTGACGAAAAATGTTGTGGCTAAATTTGTCAAAAAGGAGCTAATATGTCGATATGGCTTGCCAAGTCAGATCATTACTGATAACGGCACAAACCTAAATAACAAAGTGATGAAGGAATTGTGTGAGAATTTCAAAATCCATCATCATAACTCCTCCCCGTACCGGCCGAAGATGAATGGAGCAGTTGAAGCAGCAAATAAAAACATCAAGAAGATAGTACAGAAAATGGTTGTGACCTACAAAGATTGGAATGAGATGCTCCCTTTTGCTTTACATGGGTATCGCACTTCGGTTCGAACTTCGACAGGGGCAACCCCGTTCTCTTTGGTATATGGCATGGAAGCAGTCATACCTATTGAAGTCGAAATCCCATCTTTAAGGGTAATCATGGAGGCCAAATTGGAAGAAGCTGAGTGGGTTCAGGTTCGACATGACCAACTGAACCTAATAGATGGGAAGAGGTTAACTGCCTTATCTCACGGACGGTTATATCAGAAGCGTATAAAAAAGGCTTATGAAAAGAAGGTACGACCTCGACAATTTCAAGAAGGGGATGTAGTTCTCAAGAAAATTCTGCCAATCCACAAGGATCACAGAGGAAAATGGACACCTAATTACGAGGGACCATATGTGGTAAAAAGAGCTTTTTCTGGTGGAGCTTTGGTATTGACCAACATGGATGGAGATGACCTACCGATGCCTATAAATGCAGACGCAGTCAAAAGATACTTTGCCTAAAAAAAAACAAAAAAAAAACACAAAAAAAAACAAAAAAAAAACAAAAAAAAACAAAAAAAAACAAAAATAAAAATAAACGAATCATGCTCGCTAGGCTGAAAACCCAAAAGGGCGGCCTAGGCAAAAATTAGAGCGACCTGGTGAGTCAAAAACCTGAATGGGCGACTCAGGCAAAAATTAAGGTCAAGATTTTGGCAAAGTAACTGAATATCCCCCATCCAAGCAGAGCAAAACTAAACTGAGGAACAAGGTCAAGGACCATAATTGAATTACTTTCTCAGAAGCAAGATCGAAGGATAAGCTTGTAGTCGTGATACAGGATCAAGATTCTTACTGTTCTCCGGAATTCACTGGAAGATCTGCAAACCCCATTACATCCCCTATCACTAAACTCTTTACCTACGTCTGTTTCTTTTTGCATCTAATTTCCCTTTGTTTTTTCCGGTACTTGATCAACCCACATAAATAAATATGCCACCTTTTTCAATATGCATTTATACATGAGTTTCATTAATATGACAAAACGTGTGTTTTAATGAAATAAAACAGGGCAATGACAATTATTTTCATAAAAAAGAAAAATCGTGGGAGTGAGAGGCTCCTGTTATTTGATAGCACCTCAGACAAGCATCACGAGGACTGCGCTGAATACATGCTCAAGAGAGAAAATCACCTTGTTCATCCATTCCACCCATGAGTATAAACCTAAAATCTATAAAGATTGTAGTTCTAAAGGTTTCTCCCCGGATTTCAAACTTCATTTTATTTTCCTAGAGCCAAACATGGCATCATTTTACTTTTCAGTTGCCAAGCGGGACACCATTTCAATTGCCGAGCGGGGCATCGTTTTACTTTCCTAGAGCCGAACATGGCATCATTTAAATTTCCAGTCGCCGAGCGGGGCACCATTTTACTTTTTGGTTGCCAACCGGGGCACCATTTCAATTGCCGAGCGGGGCATCATTTTATTTTCCTAGAGCCGAACATGGCATCTTTTAAACTTACAGTCGCCGAGCGGGGCACTCTTTTAATTTCCAGTTACCGGGCATAGCATCATTTAAATTTTCAGTCGCCGAGCGGGGCACCATTTTACTTTTCAGTTGCCAAGCGGGGCACCATGTCAATTGCCGAGTAGGGCATCATTTTATTTTCCTAGAGCCGAACATGGCATCTTTTAAACTTACAGTCGCCGAGCGGGGCACTCTTTTAATTTCCAGTTGCCGAGCATAGCATCATTTAAATTTTCAGTCGCCGAGCGGGGCACCATTTTACTTTTCAGTTGCCAAGCGGGGCACCATGTCAATTGCCGAGTAGGGCATCATTTTATTTTCCTAGAGCCGAACATGGCATCTTTTAAACTTACAGTCGCCGAGCGGGGCACTCTTTTAATTTCCAGTCGCCGAGCATGGCATCATTTAAATTTTCAGTCGCCGAGCGGGGCACCATTTTACTTTTTAGTTGCCAAGCGGGGCACCATTTCAATTACCGAGCAGGGCATCATTTTATTTTCCAAGAGCCGAACATGGCATCTTTTAAACTTACAATCGCCAAGCAGGGCACCATTTTACTTTCCAATCGCCGAACGAGGCACAATTTTACTTTTCAGTAGCCGAACAGGGCATAATTTTACTTCCCAATAGCCGAGCGGGGCACCATTTTACTTTTCAGTTGCCAAGCGGGGCACCATTTCAATTGCCGAGTGAGGCATCATTTTATTTTCCTAGAGCCAAACATGGCATCTTTTAAACTTACAGTCGCCGAGCGGGGCACTCTTTTAATTTCCAGTAGCCAAACAGGGCACCATTTTATTTTCCTTTCGCCAAACATGGCACCATTTTACTTTCCAATCACCGAACTAGGCACAATTCCAGTAGCCGAACAAGGCACAGTTTTACTTCCCAGTAGCCGAGTGGGGAACCATTTTACTTTTCAGTCGCCGAGCAGGGCACCATTTTACTTTTCAATTGCCAAGCGGAGCACCATTTCAATTGCCGAGCAGGGCATCATTTTATTTTCCTATAGCCGAACATGGCATCTTTTCCCGTCGCCGAGCATGGGATAATTTAAATTTTCAGTCGCCGAGCGGGGGACCATTTTAATTTCTTCGTCGTCAAACACGACATTCTTTGAAACTGGCGCCCTTGACAAAATTGTTCCGCTCAGTCTTTACTTATCCATTACTTTAACACAGTAAGGGAAAAGTAAAGAGGGGCAAGCTGTTGCTACCCAATTTTGTCCGGGTCCATTTAAAATTTCCAAAAAATAAAAAAAAAGTAAAAAAAATAATATAATTTATTTTATTTTTTTATTTTTATTTTTTATTTTTTTTTAAAAAAAGTGAACCTGTGGGCTTGTTTGAATTTCAAATTATTGATTCAGACTTTGATTTTTAAATTTTAAATCCTTACCAGAACCGTAGATTTTTTAACTTCTAAAACTTAGAAAATTTTAAAATTTAAGAAGGGAGTTTAAAATTTGAATTTCATGAGGGATAAGATTTTAGAAGATTAGAGAAAGAAATAGATAGAGATAAAATTTTAAATATATTATATATAATGTGATAAGTTTTTTTAAAAAAAAACAAATTCAGGTTTTATAATTAAACTAACCATATCTATATGTTATAAGATAAGGAAAAAGGCACAGATTTCATATACTAATAAAAGGGATAACAAAATTATTATTATATATTTAACGCTAAAGAGATAAGAGGAGAGGAAAGGAATCAGATTTTTTTTCACATTAAATGCTAAAGGATAAAGGAAATTATAATATATATATATATATATATATATATATATATATATATATATATATATAAAACGGCATAACAGGAGAAAAAAAAAAGCATGGCCAACAGGTATATATATATACTATACACGCTGAAAACAGGGGAAAAAAGAGGAAGGCCAACAGTATATATATGCTATACATTAACAACGCTGAAAAGAAAAAAGGAAGGGAGAACAGGGCCAAATAAGTTTACGTCATTAAATAGAGAGAGGGCTGAAAAAATATAGGGAGCAGACAGAGAGAACTCACGTAGAGAGAAGAAAAAAAAAAGAGAAAAGGGAGGCTGGACAATTACTTCACGTTGCGTGAAAGAGGAAGTACATAAAATCAGTAAGGTACATTTCCTTTTCAATTTGTTTGTTGTGATTATATGTAATCCTAGCCTCTTAGAGAATTAAATTATAAAATCCTTTCCTCTTTAGGAATATTCTAATAGTCAGTAAAACATAGTACCTGTTAATGTTTGTTACTTACCGAGTTTAGAGTATTTTATTTGAAACAAAATTCATATTGGTATGTGCCTAAAATTAAGATCTTTATGCTAGGGTTGGTTTAGACAAGACGTCCCAATTAACCTATGTTTAAATCCTAGACCATAAAGTATTCTAGCAATACCAATAGGTAACAAAAATTAATATATTCACGTTAGGGACCAATTTGAACGAGACGCCCTGTTGGCCTAAGTTTTTCAAATAAAAATAAGTCTTTAATTGTCTCATAATTAATTTCATACCATAAGAAATATTTTTTTTTACAAATGAAATATCTCTATAGATTCTTTGGACGAGACGTCATATTAATCTAGGTCCCTAGCCACACTTTTCATTCTTAAACTAGTTTTAAGATTCTTTCTAAAAATATATAAAAATAATAAAACCTAAGGTTTTTTTGTTTTCTAAAAATAACACACCACTTGAAATCAATTTGGACGAGACGTCCTATTGGTTAATATTTTTTAAATCTCGACGTTTTTCAATCTACTTCGAATTTTCTAAAAATAACCCAAAGAACTACGTAACCCTGATTTCCCCTAACGCTTGGGGAATACGTAGGAGCGGGAACAATTATTCCTGTCGGGCCCAAATTAAAAAAAATATATATCCCTTTTACTAGTAAAAATAAAATCATCATGCTTTTAACGATAACTCGATTAATTTGGACGAGACGTCCTGTTAGTCATAAAGTTTATAATTTTAAAAAAAATTATTAAATTAACAACAAATCCATGAGGCATCTCTAAGGGGTTTAAATTATAAATTAGTAGGATTATTCAAACTTAAACGATTTAGGGTAACCGTTTAAAACGGACAGTGTGGGGTGCTAATACCTTCCCCACCTGTAATTAGACTCCCGAACCTAAAATCTTAATTTAGGACTAGTACCTTCACGTTAAGGTTTTTCTGATGTTTTACCTTAAAAACATTAGTGGCGACTCCACGGTTTCCGGAGGGAACTCGGGAAACCAAATTTCTTTTTACGGTCGGCCTCCCGCCGCGATCCAGGTCGCGACATACACACACATGCAACACTTCATGACCATGATCGATCACTTTTCCTTATTTGGATCTGAATAAAATGTCAATGCAAAACACTGTTGTTGGTATTTGTCAATTCGCCTTTATAAATACGTATATGCATGCAATTCAACTGGTAGTTTCCTTTTCCTTTATCAAGGTGTGAATTAGACGAATGTTATAATTTTAAATGTTGCATCAATTTCTGCAACATTTTCTTCCCCTTACATTTCAAAGTATCATCATTCTTAAAAATTTAACTCGAATTCATTTATCATAATTTTTTATTGGACAATTTCAACTTCACTCAGTTAATTTCCTATAGCACTGAGCTGCATACTATTGAAAGTGAAATTTTCCACGCAGAAAGATCTACGAAAATTCGGATTTTTAATGAAATTTTCAAATATTTTTGAATTGATAGAAATCTAAGACTGAAGACCTATAATTTTTTTATTCATCGTAAAGACTTTGAATCCCTCCAAATTGGACCTCATGTATTGTTTATTTAATAAATATTCTTTTAAAAATGGTTTCGGTGGACTTTAATAGGAGCAGGTGTAATATATATAGAAAGAGATTCCAAGATATGAAAAGTTCAATACTTAGATTGGTTAGGGTATGCTTGATTTGTAGTTGGGGAGACGAAGTTGAGGAGATGAAAAAGATTTAAAGGTTGATATTGAGCCTTCATACTGTTCGAGACAGTAAAAACTCTGTTTGATCATAAAATTTATTTTTGGGGTTGGTGACCAGTTTGACCAACCAAATTTTGATTTATGAACCATAAATAGACTGAACTTGTATGTGAGTTAACCAAGTTTGTTAACTGAATGACTTAAATTTGAACAAGACCCAAGGACAATTTAACGCGTTTAGTTAATGAACTAGTTTGATGAATAAAAAAATAAAATATACAATTTTAAAAGTTCATATACCAACACGGACACCAAATACAACATGAACTCATGAACTCGCACACATACATGAATATTTTGACATGATATAAGTGACATTACGCACAGTGTTTAACCAATATTACACCTTAATTAAGTTATACTTAATTACACCAATAATTAATAATTTTATGTAGAAGTTGATTTCTATCCATCAAATTATTGAATTTATAACTATATATCAAATAGTTTTTACTCACATATGCTTCTATAAAATAAACAATCAAATTGATTTTAAAAAGATAACTAACCAGGTTCCTGATAGATGATAATTTTTAAAAAATTGATTTAACATTATATATATTGGTCACCATTCTAAACAATATTTTTCTTAGTTAAAATTTATTAAAGAAGAGTTATTTTAAAGAGAATTTTTTGCGGTGTATATAATAGCATTTTAAGTAGAAATTACTTATCTAGTAACTACTTAAAGTAAAAAGTGTTTATCTTGCTATTACTAACTAATTAATTAGAAAAAAAGTAGAATTTTTATTTACAACAAGAATTTCAACTTTTTTTTTGTACATACAATAATTTAAAGTTGTGACAATTAAGAAATAATTCCCCCCTTATAAAACAAATGCAACGAGTTAGTTGTATGAATTACATTTGACTGAGTCACACCTAGATAAAGGAAACTACTAGTTGAATTGTATGCATATATCAAAGCGAATTGTCAAATACCAACAACATGCATGTGCAGTGTTTTGACCCAAAATAAAGGAAAAGTGATCATGGTAATGAAGTGTTGTATAGACCGCACGTTAGTACAGTATAAAAGTATCCACTACACTAGTGTTCACGTTGTAGAATTGAAGCTAGTGTGTGAAGAAAGATGTGCTGGTCATCATCATCCATAAAGGTACTTTGGGGTATCATGTTGGCCTTAATAGTTATGATGCCAATGGCAGCTGAAGGTCGAGTACTAGTAGTGGCTCAGCCCGTAGAAAGATGTTATGGTTATGATCATCCTCTTCCCCCATCCCGTTGCCAAACAACACCATCTTTAATTCCACCTCAACCTGTTCGTCCACCACTACACCAGAATAAGAAACTTTAAAACCCTTTTATGCTCATGTTAAGCAGTTGCATCATTCCAAGTTCCCTACTCCCTAGCTAATCTGCACAACTATGTGGCTTCATTTCGGAATCCATAACCACTTCAATTTTACCACTTTATCAAACAATAAATATCCATAACCACACTATATGTGACTTCATTTCAGAATACATCTGTCAAGGAATGTCGGTCAAGTGGTTAGAAGTTATCTAACAATAACTTGTTCTGTTATAATTTTTTATGATTAGTTTCAATTAGTTACTCCAGTGTTATGTGTTGATCTCTCTATCATATAATTATTTATTGTAACCCTATATATATATATATATATATATATATATATATATTAATGAATCATACAATCTCTTAAACATTTTCTTCTTAAAATTTTTTTCTCTCCTTTTCTCTTAAGCTTTCTCTTGAGCTTCATTGTGCTCGAATACCTTAATCGTATTAGAGCTCATTGATTCAAGATGAACTCTCAAGAAGGGTTAACAAGTGATAACACAATTTCAGTTTCCATCAAATTGGATTATGAGAACTTCGATCGTTACCTAGAAATAGCTAACATTAGGAACAATCAAAAGATATATGCTCTCAAGGTTCATTTCAGAAGAACCAAAATGGAATGCCAAAGAAGATTCTTAGCAAAAGATGAAGTAGCAAGAAGAATTAACCCACATTTCATGACTTGTTGCCTTAATGTCCACGGATTTGCATACCAAAATAGTAAGGTGTGATCATGTCTTACAGATCTGGAAGACTCTTTTAGCCTATTTTGCGATGATGACACATGCAAAGGTGAATCGACTATTTTGTGATCATGTTGAGGAGTGGATTGAGAGACACAAGAAGGTTAAGGTTCAACCTATAGCAACTATATATAGGCAAAAGTTGTTCATTATTAGAATTTCCAAAGAGCTGAAAAAGGGTTTTATAGAGTTGAAAAAGACTTAATAGACATATCAACTTGACATCATAAGGGTATTGGTAATGGCCTTATAGTGTCAAGGTGGTTGCATCAAGCGTCCCGAGATTGTAAGTAAGATCTTGGGAGATAAGGGTGCTTTTTACTGTCAACGCCTTCACAGACTATGTTAGCCCACTATTATTAGATGTTATGGCCAACACAAAGGATTGAGAATATATTTTTTGTAACATCCCTAATTAATAATAGAAAATAAATTGGAAGTGAGTAAATTATTATATGGTGTAAAATAAAAATGGTATGTAAAATATTAAATGGGAAATGGAGTTTTAAATAAAATTTTAAGGGAAATGTCATCAGGACCCTGACGCGTAGCATGGCTAGGACGCGTAGCGTCAGGTGCGATTTAATGAGCTGACGCATAATGCCAGGATGACGCGTAGCGCCAGCGCTGTGACCTAACAGGGTCACATAGAACAGAACCCACGAGCTTGTCTATCGGTTTTCTCTCTTCTCTGAGGTCATTTGGCTAGGGTTTTGAGGGAAACCTGGATTCTTGGTGGTTTTAGGCAATTTGGGACCAAGGTAAGGCATTTAGGAGCTTTAATCTCTAGTTTCTTCTTCTCCCTCTCATGAAATCCGAAATTGCATGTGATGATTGGGGTTTTGATTCTAGGTTTCAGTGGTTTACAAAGCTTGGATAATGAGTTTGGAAGTATAAGGAAGGTAATGTACTAATTAATTTGATGTTTCAGTGACCGTAGGTACCGGAATGAGCGTTAGAGAAGCGATCGACAAAGTGGACGTCGAAAGCGGAAGAGAAACGGTAAATTCAGCGGTTGTAGGACGCCACCTACCTGTGACAACCTTCGTTATTTTACATTTATTTATATCCATTTAATTAATTTTCACAGTAAATTTTTCACGTTTAATAATATTTAATTAAGTCCTATTTCAAAATGTCTTTTATCTTCACTGAACATTTTCAAAATAATAAACAGTAATAAATAAATCAATTAAATAAAATAAGGAAAAAAATTGGTTAAATGAAGCAAAAGGAGAAAAAGGAATCAGGGACTACTCGCTTTAGCGAGGCTCGGATTCGCTTAAGCGAGATCAGGAGCTGTCGCTTGAGCGAGTCACTACTCGCTTGGGCGAGTCTTATATTTCATCCATGAGCGAGCCACAAATGCGCTTGAGTGAGAGGGTTCCTATGCATCAGGTCCTTATTTCGATTGAGCGAAATTTTCTTGCTTAAGCGAAATTAGTCTAGTAGCTCTACCATTGCCACTCGCTTAAGCGGCCTCGTTCCCGCTCAGGCGAGATCACTCCAGTACCTAAACATCCCTTATTCGCTTGAGCGAGTTATATTCACTTGAGAGAATTAAACCCAGAATCTATTCCTATGGCCCTCGCTCAAGCTAGGCTTAATTCGCCTGGGCTAAAATCCTCCAGTAACCATTTTCACCTGACACATGCACATCTCGCTTGAGCGAGAGTCATACCCGCTTGAGCGAGATTTGGCCAGAGGCCATATCACTGACACAGAGTACTCTCGCTTGAGCGAGAATTCTCCTCGCTTGAGCTAATTATGCAGTACATGCGTGGAAACTTAAAGTTTTTACATAAATTAGCATGCCTAAACATTCATATGCACTATTTGACCTAATTTGGCCATTTACACATATCCAAACATGCAAATAGGAATGGTTTCAATTAAATATGCACTTCACTTCTAATTCCAATCCACTAAATGCATACCAGTCATCGAGGCACTAAACAATTCACACACAATCTGCATCATTCATGTCTCACAATTATATACAAGACCTGTCTATAGCAATTTATCATCCATACCTACTATTGGCTCCATGCCAATATACATCAAATTCATGAAAATCAACATTGCTCACTACTTATCACAATCATTCATATTATAAAGTTAATCCAACACACGCAAGAAACATGTAAGCATAACATACATAAACACAATACATATTGTACACATTATTTCATTCATAATTTCCTCTGCTCCTTGGCATCAATTCTCCGCTTGGCACACCTCTGGGGCTTCAACCTCTTCCCTGTCACTGGTTACTAAATTAAAAGAAAACCACAATAAGGGTGAGTGTTTGGTATCATAATTAATCTAGAACGGTAATTAAATAACAAGATACATGTTTACTAACTCTACATTATGCAATTAGTCTCGCCTTTTATCATCAACCTATACTTACCAATTATAAACTTCATTCAAATTCATTATCCTCAAAATACAAATCACAACCAACAAATATAATGGAGCACATGCACATCATCACACAATGCCAATAATTTCATCAATTATCACCACTGACTCTCACATAAAATTGACGCCTAGTATCCAGATACTAAAGGATCGGCCTTCAGTTGGGGGTCCTACTTGACACCCAGTGAACCCTGCTTGGTCCACCGAGTCCTACTTGACTCTCCACCTCAACCACTAGGTCCTACTTGACCACTGGGTAGCTCAACTGGGCACAAAAACCACATGAGCCAGAAAACGAGGGGCTATACATACCGTCGGTCATCCCACACCACATAATCATACATATGCATCACATTCCTCAAATCATATATCATGTGGCCATTAACAACAAATCATATTCATCAAATAGGCGACCTACTTGTCAAGCCTGCCATCTCAACGCCACTATACACATCAATTTATCACAATGTAAAACACTTTAATCTCCTAATCATCATAAACTAATTACACCTCACATTCATATATACACACACATACAATTATCATCTAATAACTATTCTTATTATTCCAATGTTTGATTAAATAATTCAATTATGTCTACGTACCTATTCTAATTACTTACGACCCGAACACCCCCTTATCTCGATTCCAAGCTTCGACGATTTGTTCTTGATACTGGTTGCGCCCTCTAAGTGCTGGGTTCAAGGTTCTACTCCCAAATCCAATACTCACTTCGCCACTCGACCTTCCGATGTTCATTTCGCTACCTATGGAGGTCGAACGCAAAACCCATTAATATTATACTACTCTAATTGTTCTAAATACCTTTTTCAAGCTCCCATTCACTGGAGGAGTGGAAAACGGAAGCTTCTCCCACCATGCATGGCCATCGGCTAGAGAGAGAAAGTGAAGAGGGAAGGGACAACTCAACTCTAATGGGTCCATTGTACTCACCTCGAAGCCACGATCTCAAAAACATGGTTAATTTAAGGTTTCGACATAAAATGGTTTTTCCCTTGAGGCATGCAACTTTCTGCAGTGTGAGGGAGAGGAAGAAGAAAATGGCGTGAATGAGGAAGAAGAAGAAAGCTTTGTTATTTGAAGACCAAGGGCAAAACTATCTTTTTCCCATTTCTTTTATAATTTCTTTGAAAGTTTTAATTAAACTTTTACCTTTTACCCCCATTGGTAACTTCTAAATTTACCTCCTTCTAATTACACCCCATTTAACCTTTTGTAATTAGTCAATCAAGTAAATTTATTTATTTCCATAATATTTAATTATTTATAATTGCATTTATAATAATAATAATCCCTAAAAATATCCAATAAATCTCTAAAATAATTATTAATATTTTTCACCAATCAAAATTTTACTAGAATATTAGGGATGTTATACTACCCCTTGAGCAAACTGTCGGAGCTCGGAATAGAGGTAAGGGGGTGTTCGGGTCATAATTAATTAGAATTGATATGTAAATAGATTATGGGAAGTTTGGGAATTGAGTAAGAGTTGTCATCAATAGTATAAAGTAACTAAATATAATAGTTATGAATATATGAGTATGTGGAGTGAGATTAGATGGTTGAATATAAAAGAAACATATTGATTGAATTAATTATATATTGGAATAACGATTGGAATGATAAAAGTAAAAGATGTGTGATATTTTCACCTTGAGATGTATATTCATAATTGAGTATGAATAAGAATGTGGAATTATGGATTATTGATAGGATGATATATGCAATAGCATCGTATGGATGGGCTTGACAAGTCGGTCGCCCTGTATTGTGAGTACATGCCAGTTTCTGGTAGTTGCATATGTTGCTTGTTGATGATATGTCATGGTTATGAGATATGATATGTGATTATGTGGTATGGGATGGCCAACAGTATGTATACCCCTCGTTTTCTAGCTCTCGTGGTCTTTGTGCCCAGTTGAGCTACCCAGTGGTCAAGTCGGACCCAGTGGTTGAGGTGGAGAGCCAAGTCGTGCTCGGTGAACCAAGTCGGGTTCACGGGATGTCAAGTTGGACTCCCAGCTGAAGGTCAGTCCTTTAGTATCCGGATACTAGGTGTTGAATTGTATGAGAGTCAGTTGTGACATATGTGGATCTTATATTGATTGATGATTGGAAATGAATTATGAATTGGAAGTGTAATGTGAATTAATGAATGTATGGTTTGAATGAGTTAAAGATTAGTGATTATATGTGTATGTATATGGACATGGATAAGCGCAGGAAGCTCAAGAATTCATGTAATGTGAGTTGTAGGTATTAATAAGTTTAATATTTCGTTCTATATTAATTATGATATTCCAAACACTCACCCTTGCTGTTGTTTTATTTTAGTGACCAATGACAGGGATGATGCTAATGCGGCGGAGGTACGCCAAGCGGAAGACTGATGCCAAGGATGAATGAATAAATGTAATGGTTGAATGTATGTGCTTAAGTGTGTAATAAGTAATAGATTACTATGGTGTGTGATAGATAACAAAGTATGTGTGATGATTTATGGCACTGAGCCATTGATATGTGTGAATGTTGAATATTATGGGCAGGTGTTGTATTGATGCATGATTGATATGTGTGTTAAGTGATTGATGCTAGGGTGATGATTGGATTGATTTAAGAATGTTATGCATATAGTTGGTTATTAAATTTAAGGAACTAGATAAGTGAAATTGAGATCTGACGGGTTTCAAAAACCCCAGAATGCATCAATAGGTCCTCAATGACATTTAGGATTTGTATGCATTGGCTTTTGGTCCGTTGGAATCCCTTTAGGATGTTTGGTGCAAGGGTTTTATACCTAATTAAGTTAAAATGCATTTCACACATAACTTGCGCATATATTGGAATTTTGACGAAAGGACGGCACCAACGGTTCCGGAATGGGGAAAACATATGGCCCGTGAAGTTTCATGGTAATCGGATCTGAAATGGGCCAATTGGGTAGGTTAGAAGTTGGTTAAATGGTTTAAAATGTGTAACAGCGTCAGGTGCTATTACTGCCATGCCCATACGTAGCGTGAGGTACGCAGTAGAGGGCGGACGCTACGCGTGGAGCTGGCGCGCAGCGTCAGACCCCTGTTTCATGTTTTTAGTTTCTTTTAAAAGTTAATGGGTTTTAGGATTTTGAAGTGTAATATACTAATTATTTTAAACTGTTTAGTAAAAATAAATGTCATTTTGAATTAAGGAATAATTAAATTTAATTAAATATGAAAAATTTATTGTGAAAAAATAATTAAACGGGTATAAATAAAGGTAAAATGACAAAGGACGTCACATTTTTAATCATGAAATTCATGTTATGTGAAATATTGTAACTTGTTTTCTTGTACATATATAAGATGTGTGATGAATATCTACGTTTGAGCAAAGAATGGAGAAAAAGAAAATGCTGTCCATATATTGGGTGAAAATATCATACTATTGTTTTCTTGACTTAGGGTTACTGAGATATATGAATTGAATATCTCATGGTTACTGTGTTGTCACATGATTAATTTGAACACTCGGTAAACCTTAAGGAACTCTAGGAAATGTCATGTTTTTGGTTCTTTCTGCATTAAGGTAGTATGTCATTGACTTTTTTGTTATTCGGAACAAAGTATCATGTATATTAGCCTGTAGTTTTAATTTTACGTTCTATAAGTTAGTCTAAATGAAAACTTTAAAACAATACTTTTAATGTAATCTCTCAAGTGTCATCTATTTAATATATAATGAATCTAAGGTGTTATACTTATGAACCACACTTATTAAAATTGCACACAAAATCAGATGTAGTACATAATAGACTTGACATGTATTATACGCTAAAATGAATGGATATTGTATTCACCATGTATGCCATCGAGTTTTATTAATTTTGATGTAAGTTCATATTGTGGGTTAATAATGGTCTCTCCATATAATAAGTCATCATACCATTCATAATAAAATTAAAAATCCTTATAGAATTTCTCATACTCCAACTCATAATTTAACATAAAAGAAAAACCAAATATATCAAACAATCCATAGCAAAGCATAACTCAGATGACTAAAATCTTTTCCCTCATCCACACACCTCTTATTTGATTTATTATTATTATTATTATTAATATGGTAAAAGACGTTATTACTGGTTTATTTAGAATTTAGGTGAAACACAGGAGGAAGATGAATGCTACTTACATAGCCAGGTTTACCTCTAAAGGTTAAAGAAACTCTAAACACGTGGCGGCGGACGAACAGGTCCATGCGGACACTAGTACAAAAATACCATTTCACATCGTAGATTTTATAACGGTTTAGGAAAAACCGATGTAGAATATAAAGGCGGTGGCATTTTTGTAAATAAATAAAATATTAGAAATATTTCACATCGGTTTTTTACTAAAACCGATGTGAAAAATGATATATCACAATGGTTTTAAAAAACCGATGTTACAAACTGGGGCGGTGGCATTTTTGAAATTATGTAAAAGTTTCATAAGAAATATTAGACAACGCTTTTTAAGAAACCGATGTGAAAAATGTTTAAAAAATTAAAATCAAGAACGGTTTTTGTTTAAAACCGTTGTGATAAATATTTCAATTCGCGCTAAAAAGGGGAGAGGCACAGGCACGAGCAAGGATCCACATCGGTTTGTATAGAAACCGATGTTGAGGCTCAATTTACAGGAGGATTACACATCGGTTTTTATAAAAACCGATGTGGAGGCACAATTATAAACATAAATAATAGGTACAGGAGTATGGTAGAGATTTTCAATTCTTCTGATTCAATCCCTCGTTCACTCCTCGCTTTTAGGGTTTCCATTTTCTCCCATGGCGCCGGATCCCAACAGCGCCAGCACCAGCTCCGTCCCAAAGACGACACCTTTGCGAAGAAGAAGGTCGAGAACGAAGATCTGGTGAGTCCAAAACCCTCGCCTCCAATTTTCACTTTCTCTCACAAATTTCCACTGTTAGCCTTTCTGGAGCAAATAAGTGAAAAAGTAATTGAAAATTGATTGATTTTATGGTAACCTGTGCAGTCGGATGAGGATTTGGCGTTGAAGCAGCAGCTAGAGTTGTATGTGGAGAGGGTTCAGGATCCTGACCCTGGATTGCAGAAGGTTACACTAGAGAACATGAGGTGAATTAAAATTCTGGTGATTGAAAGATGTTTCAATGGATAGTGTGACTTCAGCTTCAGAAAAGATGCAGGCGATAATTGATGAGGTCAGTTGTGTGCATATACAGTCTCTAAATCTCAAAAGGTCTATGGTTATACTTATCTCCTTTTTTCAATTGTTTCTTTAAAGTCGGTGGTGGCGACTTGATATTATGCCCATTGGTTTCAGTTTTTTGCTCAGAAAAATCACTTTTATTTTTGAAAAGAAAAATCACTTTTATCATATTTAGGCTGTTTCTTTAAGCTTTTTGAAAAAAACTGAATCTAAAAAGAAATAGATTTTTGATTATTTTGAGAAACTGTTTTGAATAACCACCCTTCAAAACAAAGAAGTGGAACTTAAAGTTGAAGATAACAGTTACATCTCTTAGAACTTAAAGTAGAAGATTCAATAAGTCAATTTAGCTTCTTACTAGAAGTATTGACTATTTATTGATTCCTTTATGCTGAGTTTAGAAAGGCCTCTAATGAGAGGCGGTAGAAGGTCCCATGACCCTTAAGTTACAATAGGATATGTAATGATTTTAGAACTAGAAACCATAGCATCATTACCCAAACTTACGTTGCTGGTGGAGTTTATATTTGCAGGTATTAAAGAGTAAGAGAACTTTTTGTAACTAAAGAAATCAAATGCATAGTAACCACACCACAAAAGCTAGTCATTGTATTATGGTTTAGTTGAGTGAGTTATAAATACAAGGACCCATAAAGTATTTCTTCTTTATGCTTAAATGAGGTGATTTCCAGAGTAAGAAAAAAATGTCAAGTTGGACCTGAAATCCTTGTTATTATTGTTGTTGTTCAGCTATCTTGGAACTATATTTAGAAAAATGAAGTGTTCAATCCTTACTCAAAATTATTATTATGTTTTAAATTTTCTGTTTCTCTGCTGATTTTTTTCACATCAGAAATTTACATGATATGTAATTTTGGCTAGATGTATATCCAATGCCTCCTCCACCTCCACCTCCTACGCCTCCACTTCCTCTAGACCTTCCTGATGAGAGGGTTGTTGCTCAACATTATATAGTATATTGAGCATAGTGACTCGGCTAAATTCAGTAACTTAAGATTTTCTCAGGGCTAAAAATCAGTTTGTATTACCCTATTTATTTGAGAATTCTCAAGCAAGAGAATACTTGGTTTTGTCCTACATTTTTCACTGTTGTCTGTATGTTTTGAATTATGAATAGTTCTTAAAAGGTTCAAAAGTCCAAGAATAAAATGCAGTATCAATGGTCAATACTTTTCCTTACTATATTTTGTTTGCAATATAGAAAGATTCATTGGGTATCTCAATTGTTCTTGTTCTTCATGTTTGGTAGGAGCTGATGTTAATCTGAAAAATAATGGGGGTCGCACTGCTTTACACTATGTGGCCAGCAAAGGCTGGTTGAATATTGCGGAAACACTCATCTCCCACAATGCCAAGATCAATATAAAGGACAAGGTAGCATGGATACATTTGATATGTTTGTGGCACTGCAGTTTCAATATACCAATTTTTTCAGCCACGTTGAAGATAATTTAATGTGTCTTGCACTAACAATCAGGTTGGTTGCACCCCATTGCATCGGGAAGCTAGCACCGGGAAATCTGAGCTGTGTGAACTTTTGATTGAAGAAGGAGCAGAGGTTGATGCTGTCGATAGAGCTGGTCAAACTCCTTTAATGAATGCTGTGATTTGCCATAACAAAGAGGTACTACTACACACATATGTTTTATACTGTAACAGTAAAAATATGTGTTAACATATTGTGTTTATACAATGTTTCTTAGAAATCCATATGTACTTGTTGTAGATGTTCCACAAATGATTTTTTTCCTTTGGTACTGTTTCCTTTTTCAATTTTGACTGCTTCAGTGTTTCGCGATAATAAATTTGTATGCAAAATTCCCACCTACCGGCAAGTAAAATAAGTGGATCTGACTCCAAATCTGTTACTTTTATTCTGATCCAATGACTTCATAAGTTTCTTTGCATGGGACTTTTTTAAGAAGGATTCTATATGGATTGTTCATAATTGATTCATATGCAATGCAAGTATATTTCTCTGAACTATGTGCTTTTCTCAAGCCGAAACTGTGCACAGACCTTATTTGTAATGCCTGATTGACAACAGTGAAGCATTGAATGCCAATCATGTAGGTTCTTACACTTTTATGTCTCCTTGATTTTTTTAATTCTAATGTTTTAGAAAAAGAATGGTTATAGCATTTGAGTTTTTAATTATAAATGAATGAATGTGTTCATAGAGAGGAAATTCTCTTAAAGTGAACTATTTTTTTTACAATATTAAGAAATAGGCATACATGTTTACAACCCCAGGCGCCATGTCGTTGAATTTTGATGCACTAGTGCTAGTTAGGCAGAATTGAATATAAAATGCATGCGGCAGTATCAAAAAGGAATTGTTCCACTGCCACAGGTGTTAAAGCATCATCAATTGAGTGATATGGCATTGGACCATGTTGAGTGGAATTGTTCCACTCCCTCTCTCATAACATGAGTGGAAATTTATTGCAGTAATGTTGAGTGGAGTAGTAAGGGTATTTTCAGAAGAAATCAATTAATATTGCCTTGAAAATTTAAGTGGACAGATAAATGGAAACAAAGATGCACTGCATTCAGATGATGAATTCAAAACAAACCTGTCATGGAATGCTCGTATTCGGATAGCACTTGGTACAGCTAGGGCCTTAGAGTAAGTTAATTAACTATCATATCAAGTATTGATATTAAGTAAAAATATTTGCCCTTAGTTTTTGATTACTTGATTTGTTGTGTATAGTGGGTTCAATGTTTTTCAAATGTAGTTTTTTCTGCCTGAATTTTTAGGTGTTCCTGTGGATTAATTTAATTCTGGAAGCTTTTTTGGTAGAACTGGGAATCAGTATCAGTCTATTATAGCCTTTAGTTATAGCTTAACGACTTTCACCTGCTTGTGACTAATATAAAGGCCAGTCTTGATAAAGTTTTTACTTCTTCATATTTATGAAAAGGTTGCTGCAGTATTCAAACTTGACGAAGAAGTAGTTATAGCCAATTTGGATGCTGACAAGTACAAGGATTTGGCTGAGAAGTGAGTATTCTTGTTAGGAACCTGGCTGGAGAAATTGCACAGGAATATGCAAAACGGCAGGTTGGATATGTGGCTAATTTGGATATATTTTCTACTTCATGAAAGTGCTTTTGGTCAGTTACTTTGTATAGCTTCAACCATAGCTTCAAACATAAATTTTGTATATATTATGTATGAAATTATGACCTAAACTATGTATAAAACAATGTTCGATGTTATATATATATTGATTAACATATGATTTTAATTGGTGTTGATATATTTGTTTTCTGTGTTGTATAAATGTATACCTAGGAATTGACATGGAAAATTAATATATTCGAGATGAATGTTGAAATCATGTCCAGGTTTCTTTAAAAAATTCGTATATAATGAAACAATTAAATTTTTTTTTAAAAAAAACATGTTTTCACATCGGTTTTTACAAAACCGATGTTATATATCATCATTTTTCACATCGATCGTAAAAAACCGATGTTAAAGGTCCAACATCCACTACGGTTTGTCTAAAAAACAGATGTGGTAAGGATGATTTCACATCGGTTTCTCTAAAAAACCGATGTTACATTCTGTTTTTCACAACTGTTTTATAAAAACCGATGTTATAATACCCTTTTTCACAACGGTTTTCATTGAAAACCGACGTTATATATCCACTTTCCACATCGGTTTTATCTAAAAACCGATGTTAAATATATTTTTCACATCGGTTTAAAAACCGATGTGAAATGTCCTTATATTTCACATCGGCCAGATCCACATCGGTTTGAAAACCGATGTGAAAAGTCTAAAAAAACCGATGTTAAATGTCTTTTTTGTACTAGTGGGAATACGATTACGTGGTCGAGGTGGAACTGGAATTACGGGTGGCTTCTTATGTGGAGGGGGTGGAGCTCGCTTTGGTATCTCATAATTGAATCCAAGGGGTGGAGCTTCCGCGTGTTGTAGTACTACTCCAACTCCAGGCTTAGTTAGGATGGTGAAGGCGAGGATTATAGTCACAAGTAATAAGGATGATGATGATGAGCGCCACATCTTCTTCAATAACACAACACTAATTTGGATGCTTTTATACTGCACTACCTCCTGCTGTGTGTGTATATATATACACACACACGGAACACTTCATATACCATGATCCATCGCTTTTCCTTGTTTTGGGTCTGAATAAAGTGTCAAGGTCAAAACAGTACGTGTTGTTGGTATATGTCAATTCGCCTTTATAAATAAATATGCATGCAATTCAACTGGTAGTTTCCTTTTCCTTTATCAAGGTGCGAATTAGACGAATGTTATAATTTAAAATGTTGCATCAATTCAACATTTTCTGCAATTCAACTGGTATATCAATTCATGTAGCTAATAATTAATTGAGCAATTGAATTCATGTTGCTGTAGCCTCACGATTTCATTTCATTGCTGTAGCCTCACGAGCAATTAGTAATTGCTGCCCCTGCCAATTAAAATTGTTACTTTGCCAATTATATAATTGTCAATTATGCCTCCCGAGTTACATTTGTTACTTCATTGCATTTCGCAAGTGTTGCTTATAATTAATTTTATATTCCTTAAATTAGAGGATAAAATCATCATCCTTAGCTAATAATTCATACATTTAATTATTCAATATTAAAATTTATATGATATAATAATAAATAAGGAAAATTATTGACATAATTATAAATAATTTCATTAGTGACCCATTATGTAGAAACTTATTGACATAATTATGCTTTTGTTTGCACTATATCTTGCATAATTGATTTTATATGGCTAGTGCTCACAATAATTGATTTTTTTATATTAAGCCTTGTTGTTGTTTGATTCACATGCTATTTCTTTTAAGCCTTTGATTTTATATGGCAATGTTACGGTTGCCTCTTAATCATGTTTACTCACCAGCCATTGCTGTTGCATTTTATATGGCAATTTTTTATTGGACAATTTCAACTTCACTTAATTAATTTCCTATAGCACGGGGCTTCATACTATTGAAAGTGAAACTTTCCATGCAGAAAGTGTTAGAAATTTAATTTATATTTCAGAAGTTTTTTAGTCATTTTATTTTTTTAATTAATTTAATAAGTAAAATTAGAAAAGAAAATACTTCTTTGAAAAAGGATTTTGAAAAATCTAAGAGCCACTGCAACTTTCAGGAAAAAGAAATTGTTAGACTAAAATTGTCAACTCTCTTACCTTAGATCTAAGTAAGTTTGTTACTAGCACTAAAAAATTGAATGCTTTATTAGGAACATCCAAGGGAAATCAAAAAGGACTTGGTCTAGGATTTATGAACAAGAAAAAATTTTTAAAATCAAAAGTTTTTAAGCATCCTTCAGTTCCTACATTTGTTCCAGAAAAACGAAGAATCATTAAGTGCACTTATTGTAAAAATCATGGTAATTCTATAAATGAATGTAGGAAAAGAAAGTGAAAGAATGAAAAATTCACTAACAATCTAGGACCTAAAAGAATATGGGTACCAAAATCATTAATCATTCCTTTTACAGATATGTTTGAAATCAAGAACAAAAACTTTACAATGGCATCTGGATAGTAGATGCTCGCATCACATGACAGGAAAAAGGTCTATGTTCCTAGACCTAGAGAAATTTAAAGGAGGATCTGTCACATTTGGAGGGAACCAGACTAGAAGAATCATCGGGTCTGGTAACGTGGGTAAATTTTCCTCATCTGTCATCGAAAATATATTTCTTGTGAAAGGTCTGAAACATAACCTACTGAGCATCAATTAATTTTGTGACAGTGGATATCAAGTTTCATTTGACAAAAATAAGTGTACAATCATTAATCATGATGGAACCATACTTTTTAATGCTAACAGACACAATAACCTCTATAAGGTAGACTTGGATGAACTAAATGATCAAATGTAAAATGTCTATTTTTAAATTCTGAGGAAAGATAGATTTGACACAAAAGCTTGGACATGTAAGTCTCAAACTTATCTCAAAGCTTCACAGAAAGGATCTAGTCAAAGGATTGCCAAAAATTTCCTTTAATAGTTCCCTACCATGTGAAGCATACCAAAGTGGAAAACAACATAAAACCTCTTTTAAAAATAAAGATATTTTTACATCCAGACCTTTAGAATTATTATATTTAGATCTATTTAGTCCCTCTTAAGTACAAAGTCTGGCATGAAAGAAATATGGATTTGTTATCATTGACGACTATACTAGATTAACATGAGTATACTTCCTAAGGATGAGTCTGTAAGAGTATTAAAAATCTTTTTCACGAAAGTTTAGAATGAGAAAGGATACTTTATTGGTACAATAAGAAGTGATCATGATAGAGAATTTAAAAATGAAATCTTTGAAAAATTCTACAATGAGTCTGGAATAACTCACAGTTTTTCCTCACCAAAAACTCCATAACAAAATGAAGTAGTGGAAACAAAAAATAGATCTTTACAGGAAATGGCCAGAACCATGCTTTATGAAAATAATCTCCTTAAATATTTCTGGGCAGAGGCTGTGAGTACTTCTTGTTATATTCAAAACAATTTTTATTAGACCAATACTGAAAAAGACTCCCTATGAATTATGGAAAGGTAGAAAACCTAACATCTCATATTTTTATCTTTTTAGGTGCACCTGTAACATTCTGAATACCAAGGATTATCACAAAAAATTTGATTCAAACTATGACAAAGGTATATTCATGGGATACTCTACCACATTAAAATCCTATAGAGTGTTCAATACTCGAACTTAAATAATAGAAGAATCTATGCATGTAAGATTTGATGACCTTTAAAAGACTGACAGGAGATTGGTAGATCTAGACTTTGATGATGCAAGGATACAACAAGAAGAGGAGCAATCAACAACCAATTGAAAGTGGTCAACAGAAATCAATAAATCTTGAAAAGTCTGAACAAGATCAATACCCTGTATATGAAAAATAAAAAGATTAGAAATTCAAAGTTTATCATCCATCAGACCTTATCATTTGAGATCAAGCTGCTGGAGTAAGAACTGGATCCAGTCTTCACAATCAATCAACCATTGCTCTCATTTCAAAAGTAGAGTCAAAAAACACTCAGGATGCACTGAAGGATACAGATTGGATTCTTTCTATGCTCTGAATTTCTTCAATGATCGTTGAACAAACGTCTTTGATCGATTCAATAAGGTTCTCCTCAATCCGATCCCAAAAGTCCAAACTAAAGAATATGCTTTTGAGACCGCACGGGTGAAGAATTTGACAAGCGTGAATTATCTAGACTCTTATCAAAGTGATCTGACTTTGAATTAAAGATGGTGACAAGGTTAAGAAGTTAAACAATTACAAATTGAATTGGATTGAAACAAAAAAAGGTTTTCCTTATTACTTTGTGAGATCGAAACCGTCGATTAATCAAGAGAATTACTCCGTCATCACATTTGAAGACATAACGTGATTTTTTAATTCAATCATGATGACGAACCTAAATGAAGTACGAAACGTAAAAGTAAAGATAGAAAAAGAGACTGAAACTTGAATTAAAACTATAATTGACGTGTAAGGTAAAGTGTGCAAAAATCCTCCAATGCCTTAGTTTTTGTGAGGAGGCAAGAAGGCTAAACCTAATTCTTAACCTAACTAATAAATTCCTAAGGTTTTGTAGTGAAATGGTAATTTAGTGATGTTGGTTGATATAATTAAGAAATTGAAGTATAATTGATGCTAATAGTGGTTGAACTTGGTGAATTATATAATTGTATGATAGGTATCCACTTGATAGTGAATGTGGGTGTTATTAGAGAAAGAAGGATGTGTGTGTATGCTTGTGGTAATGGGTGGAAAGTTGCATATTTGGGTGTTTTGAAAGGGTAAGGCCCTATTGGACTTGGTTACAGTAGATAATGGTTTGAGTTTGGTGCAAAAGTGATGAAATGAAAATGTGGTAGTTTTGAATGTCTTTAGTTGTATAATTTGGCAATTTTGTTGTTTCTATATAAAGTAATTGATTACCACGATTATGGTAATCGATCATCAAATCTCTATTTTTTAAGCAAAATCCTAATCTAGCAGTAGTCGATTACCCTTCAAAACGTGGTAATCAATTATCCAAGTTTGCTAATCAATTAGCAAATCTTTAGTTCGTATTAATTAATTATGCCCTTTATAGTAATTGATTACTCTGTTGTAAATGGCAGGAAATCCTTTTTTTTCAACCCTAGTATTGTTATTGTATGCATGAGTTCCTTGAATTTATATGTCCAGTGTTGCATAATTATGAAATGTGCATCAGTTAGACTTATAAAGACTTAATAGATATATCCTCTTGACATCATAAGGGTATTGATAATGGCCTTATTGTGTCCAAGGTGGTTGCATCAAGCGTCCTAAGATTGTAAGTAATTAAGATCTTGGGAGATAAAGATGCTTTTCAATGTCAACGCCTTCACAGACTATGTTAGCTCACTTATTAGATGTTATGGCCAACACAAAGGATTGAGAATGCGTTTTTAATCATGAAATTCATGTTATGTGAATTGCAGTATGAATTGTAACTTGTTTTCTTGTACATATTATAAGATATGGGATGAATGTCTGTGTTTGGGCAAAGAATGGAGAAAAAGAAAATGTTGTCCATATATTGGGTGAAAATACCATTCTTTATTGTTTTCTTGACTTAGGGTTACTAAGATATATGAATTGAATATCTCGTGGTATTACAGTGTTTTCACGTGATTAGTTTGAGCACTCGGTAAACTTTAAGAAACTCTGGGAAATGTCATGCTTTTGGTTCTTTCTGCATTAAGGTAGTATGTCATTGACTTTTCTTTTGTAATTCGGAACAAAGTATCATGTATATCAGCTTGTAGTTTTAATTTTACATTGTATAAGTTAGTGTAAATGAAAACTTTAAAACAATACTTTTAATGTAATCTCTCGGGTGTTATGATATATAATGACTCTAAGGTGTTACACTTATGAACTACACATATTTAAGTTACACACAAAATCAGATATAATACATAATAGACTTGACATATTATATGCTAAAATGAATGGATATTGTATTCACCACGTATGACATCTAGTTTTATTAATTTTGATATAAGTTCATATTGTGGGTTAATAATGATCTCTCCATATAATAAGTCATCATACCATTCATAATAAAATAAAAAAATTCTTATAGAATTTTTCATACTCCAACTCATATTTCAACAGCTCAACATCATTGTAAGAAGATCTAATTTAACATAAAAGAAAAACCAAATATATCAAACAATTCATAACAAAGTATAACTCGGATGACTAAAATCTTTTCTCTCATCCACACAACTCTTATTTGATTAATTATTATTATTATTATTATTATGGTAAAAGACGACGTTACTGGTTTATTTAGAATTTAGGCGAAACAGAGGAGGAATTGATGAATAGGGATATATATGCTACTTAATTGACATAACCATATAATATAGGTTTAACTTTAAATGTTAAAGAAACTCTAAACATGTGGCGGCGGACGAACAGGTCCACGCGGAATACGATTAGGTGGTCGAGGTGGATCTGGAATCACGGGTGGCTTCTTAGGTGGAGGGGGTGGAGCTCGCTTTGGTATCTCATAATTGAATCCAGGGGGTGGAGCTTTCGCGTGTTGTAGTACTACTCCAACTCCAGGCTTAGTTAGCATGGTGAACGCGAGCATTATAGTCACAAGTAATAAGGATAATGATGATGAGCGCCACATCATCTTCAATAACACAACACTAATTTGGATACTTTTATACTGCACTACCTCCTGCTGTGTGTGTATATACACACACGGAACACTTCATTACCATGATCCATCGCTTTTCCTTGTTTTGGGTCTGAATAAAGTGTCAAGGTCAAAACACGTTGTTGGTATATGTCAATTCGCCTTTATAACTAAATATGCATGCAATTCAACTGGTAGTTTCCTTTTCCTTTATCAAGGTGCGAATTAGACGAATGTTATAATTTTAAATGTTGCATCAATTCAACATTTTCTGCAATTCAACTGGTATATCAATTCATGTAGCTAATAATTAATTGAGCAATCGAATCCATATTGCTGTGGCCTCACGATTTCATTGCTGTAGCCTCACGAGCAGTAATTACTGCCCTGCCAATTATATAATTGTCAATTATGCCTCACGAGTTACATTTGTTACTTTACCGATTATATAATTGATTTTAATTCACAAGTTGCTTATAATTAATTTTATATTCCTTAAATTAGAGGATAAAATCATCATCCTTAGCTAATAATTCCTACACCTAATTATTCAATATTAAAATTTATATGATATAAAATAATCAAGGAAAATTATTAACATAATAATAAATAATTTCATTAGTGACCCATTATGTAGAAACTTATTGACATAATTATGCTTTTGTTCCACTAGTACAAAATATAGCTACGAAGACAGGATTTAAGCACGGTCCTAGGGGAAGCGTGGTTAAAAAAAACACGGTGGCATTTTTGTGATTATAATAAAGTTTTTGAACACGGTTGTCTAGTAACCGTGTTCGTAGACAACATATATTTTTTTAAATTTTTTTAGGAAAGAGATACAAACACGGTTATTTAGTAACCGTGTTTATAGGCTAGTTATGAACACGGTTGTCTGGTAACCGTGGTTAAAGGTATTTTTTTAAAATTTTTTAGGAAAGACATACGAACACAGTTGTTTAGTAACCGTGTTTATAGGGTAGTTATGAACACGGTTGTATGCTTAACCGTGCTTAAAGGTGTTCATATATTTTTTTAAAATATTTTAGGAAAGAGATACGAACACGGTTCGATTTAACCGTGCTTAAAAGTCAGCTTACGAACACGGTGGTTTGGGGGCCCGTGCTTATAGGTCTAGTTTTTTAAAAAAATTTGACCAAAAGTTGTGCCATTTCACGCTGTTCCACACTTTCATTTTCCCTCCTCCCATTTTGTCTTCCCTCTCTCAGATTCATGAAACCCATCTTTTCTCTATTTCGTTTCTCTTTCACGATTCCTCCATTTCACTGTTCATCTTCCTCCATTTCTTATATTACTTTTACCTTTGTTATGATTTTTATGCTTGAGTAGTTACAATATATGATATTCCTGAATATTTGTTTCATGTCTCTTTCCAGAGTGCAACTTAATATGAATCATTAGTTGGTGTCTTCTGCCATAAAACTTTCAATGACAAGGTGGACTGGAGCATGTTTGCTAAAGCTTCTCCATACATGACTGTATGCTATTTTTCTCATTTTGTCTTTTCCCCATCATTTATTTGTTTAGTTTACATGTTCACTAATTTATCTTCGGAGTAAGGTGAAGAGATGAGACTTTGTTAAAGATATAGGCATTCTGAACTCAATGGGCACATTATGAAATCAAGAGACAGAGAAAGGTGATTCTGTGTTTATCTTAGTCTAAGTACCGCTGTTTAGGAAAAAGACTTGCCTCTAGAGGGAGCTTTACAGTTTGTATTTTACTAACTGGGGCAGTGAGGTACGAATTAAACTTGAATGAAGGATTGACAAGAAAAAGAAAGATAAATCAAGTTAAAAAAACAAGGTTAAAAGTATTGAAACATTAAATTTTTTAAAGGGAATGAATAAAAATAAAAAATAAAAAAATAGTTTTAAGCACGGTTCAAAATAACCGTGCTTATAGGTTATATTTTTAACCACGGTTTATAACCGTGCTAAAAGGCCATAACCTACCATCACGCTGGGAACAAGCACGGTTCCAGAATCGCGTTTAAAGGTCAAAAATAACCGTGTTAAAATCCCTTAAATTCACTAGTGTTCGCACTATATCTTGCATAATTGATTTTATATGGCTAGTGCTCACAATAATTAGTTTTTTTATATTAAGCCTTGTTGCTGTTTGATTCACGAGAATGATATTTCCTTTAAACCTTTGATTTTATAAGGCATATTACGGTTGCCTCTTAATCATGCTCACTCACAAGCCGTTGCTATTGCCACTAGTGGAAAAAATAGATATAATCACGGTTAAAAATGGCCTTTAATCACGGTTAAAGAACCGTGGTTGTTGCAGTCGTGGTAGTAGATGAGGGCCTTTAACCATGGTTAACAACCGTGGTAATAAATCACATCTAACCACGGTTATCGATTATAACCGTGAATATAACAGACAATTTATATTCACGGTTATAGTAGAAACCATGGATAAAGAGAGTCTATATTCACGGTTGTTTAGCACAACCGTGAATATAAGTAGTAAAAAAAATTCACTTACAGACTATTTAAAATCACGGTTATGGTAGTAACCATGGATAAATAGGGTCTATAATCATGGTTGTTACCATAACCGTGAATAAATACTATGGTTTTTTTAATATGGTTTCTGTTTTATTGTTTCCCAAACCTGCATTCAGACAACCAGCACAATATACAGTATCCCAGCATATCCAGCAATAAACCATATATAAAATGAATGGTATATATATAACGATTAATTTGATATGAATTCATAACAACCTAAAAAATGAAACTATATACAATTCAGATGAATGTAACCTAATAAAATGTAAACCCTAAATCCTACACTAGATGCATATTTAAGAGAATAAAGATCCTATATCTAGCTAAGTTCTTTTGCTGATTTCAATGAAGTATGAGGCCCATTGCTTTCTAACATTATCCACAAGTGTCTTAGAGAAGTATGATCGGTCCTAGAAGTACTGCAAACACTACTGCAAAAAAGGCCTTTGTCAGCGGTTCCGTCATAGCTATTGTCAGCGGAACAAACGCAGACAATAATGGCGCTATTAATAGCACTAAAAACAACGTCAGCGCTTAAACCGCTGACATTAGTCATGTATTGTCAGCGGTTGTAACGCGGAACCGCTGACAATAGTCCAACAATATCAGCGGTTGTAACGTGGAACCGCTGCAATAGTCCAACAATGTCAGCGGTTGTAAAACGGAACCGCTGACAATAGTCCAACAATGACAATAGACCAATGTCAGCGCTTGAAGCTATAACCGCAGACAATAGTTTATTTTTTTAATTTTTAATTTTTAGTTTACTAAACCTGTATTAAATTAATAAAGTAATTTTTACACTAATAGTTTTAGAATTATAGATATAACAACCATACCTAAAAAAGTAAAACATCAACTAACCATTTTTAAAAATGGGTTTAGTTTCATGTACCCATTACATACTTCAATACTAATTCCTACAATGATAATTACCAATGTACATTGTAACATTAAGTGATACTTAAAACATTGTTGCAATAAGACATTCATTGTATCGTAGTAAATTGTCAACCATCATTAATTAGTAATAACAATGACTAACGCATGGATCTAGCATTATCCTACACCAAAATATAGCACGTTAAGTGTGAGTCCTATATACCTACTACTAGTATGATTCATACGACATGTGCTGTCCAAAAAATAGGTGAGTACTATCAACTGTTTGCATGATTCATATAACATGTACAACCCAAAAAACATGGTGGCACTATCTATTGCTGCTATTAATTATTCATGTAGGACTTTGACTGCAAAGGATGAGTTACTTTGTTTCCTAATTGACGAAAAACATAAGCAGATGAATACGTAAAAGGTAAAATTAGAAAATATGAACAAAGGAACTAAGAAATTATTAAATTTAGAAATTAACCTAATTTAAAAATATGTTGAAAACATATGAAGACCAATCCTCCTTTACTTCATCCAATTGTTCAGTGTTGTAGGTGGTACACTGATACTCATCAAAATACTGCAAGTGCAAACATTTAAACAGTTGTGGAGATTAAAATACACATACACATATACATCAAGAAAATGAAATTATAATAGGAGTATAATACACATGGTTAGAGTCATACTATTTTTGGAATCTTTGTTTGTCTCATTTGCATAATCTCTTTCATGAACCTCATTACATAATATCCACAGTCTATATTATTCTTTTGACGAGGGCACTGCACATAGAAAAAATTATGCCATTAAAAGCACTTATTGGATTGATAAACTAAACTCTAAAAGGTAAAGCATGAAAACATATACCTCCACCTTGCACCATTTCATTTGGGTCTTGAATTTATGTATCAATATCATTTCCAGGTTGTTTAGGTCCAGAAATTAGCATCGAGAGCATTAAATATTTTTGCTTCATACATAACCATGGAGGTAGATTATAAATCATTAAAATCACAGGCCATGTACTATGTGTGCTGCTTTGAACTCCATGTGGATTCATTCCATCAGTTGACAATACAAGTCGTAGGTTTCTGGGTTCATTCATGTGGCCTCACGATTTCATTGTTGTAGCCTCACGAGCAATTAGTAATTGCTGCCCCTGCCAATTATATAATAGTCAATTATGCCTCACGAGTTACATTTGTTACTTGATTGCAATTCACAAGTGTTGCTTATAATTAATTTTATATTCCTTAAATTAGAGGATAAAATCATCATCCTTAGTTAATAATTCATACACTTAATTATTTAATATTAAAAGTTATATGATATAAAATAAATAAGGAAAATTATTGACATAATAATATATAATTTCATTAGTGACCCATTATGTAGAAACTTTTTGACATAATTATGCTTTTGTTCACACTATATCCTACCATAATTGATTTTATATGGCTAGTGCTCACAATAATTAATTTTTTTATATTAAGCCTTATACGCCGTTGCATTTTATATGACATGTTACTTTGATTTTTAATTAATATAATATATTTTATTATATATAAAGGAGTTAATAAATAAGATACATATTAATAGGAAATTGAAACTAAGTTTATACCATGATAAGTTATCACCCTACCACTAGGCCACTAGTACTTAAATAATATTTTATGAAAACGTTTAAATTTTCACTATTGGATCACATAGGTGAAAACTTATTTAAGTTAATTTATAAGTTATAACTTATAATGACTCTATTTTTTAACGAATATTACTCTTATAATAAAATAAAATAAAATAAAATATAAAATAAATATTTATAATGATTGTTGACTTGTTTTATTACTATTGTTATTACTATCAGTATTAGATCATTATAGCTAATATATTCATTTTGTTGAGTATTATCTTTTGTAATTTCTTGCATAGAAATAACTATGTCGAATATTACCAACCTTGAGTTCGTAGCTCTTGATATCACCGGAAAAAATTATCTAGCATGGACACTAGATGCCGAAATTCATTTAGATACAAAAGGTCGCAGAGACATAATTAAAGATTAAAATAATGCATCTAGTCAAAACAAGGCTAAAGTCATGATATTCTTACGTCACCATATCCATGAAGGGTTAAAGAATGAGTATTTAACAATTAAAGACCCTTTTGTCCGCAGTTACTGTAACAGCCCAATTTTTAAGCGGTAATTAAACAATGAAAAATTAAAGTTTCTCAGAGAAATAAGAAATAAATCCTAGAAAATATAGAAAATTTAATTATGAATACAAGGATATTTTTAGTCTGACTTAAAACGGAATTAAATGAGAACGGAACATAGAATAGAATAATAAAATAAAATAAAAATTTTCTACAGTAAAAGGCTACAGTAAAAGTCATATGAAAAACTTGTGAAATGTAGAGAATTCAGGAGAGTTCTCTATTTTTCCACCGCCTCATGTCATTTCGAGCTGCTACAGTGATTTACTACAGTAATTTGCTACAGTAATTTACTACAGTACCCGCCATTGAAAGCCTATAAATAAAGCCCCAACCTCCCACATTTCCTCAGACCACAAACCTCACTGATCCTATAACCTTTCATCTTTCTCTTCAAGCTCTCAAAACCTTCATTCTTTAATTTTCGCATAAGAAGAAATTATGCAAACTTGAAGATTTGAAGAAATACAAGGGAGTTTAGCATAAGGAAAGTTTAACGATCTTCACTTGAGGTAAGAAAGAGGGGATAGGATATTAAATACATAGAAATTAAGTTAGAATTGCTTGCTTAATTATTTAGAAACTCATATAGTTAGATTTTAATTTAATTTGAATTAAATTATGAAATTGATACAAATGGTTTGGAATATGATATTAAACAATTACTATAACATGGAAAATGTGTTTCCATATTCTTTGAATTATTAAATGTTATGGAAAATATGTTGTCATATGTTTGAAATATGATATAAAAATTATGGAAACATGTGTTTCCATATAATTGAATTATGATATAAATAATATGGAAAATGTGTTTCCATATTCTTTGAATTACAAATAAAGTATGCTTAATTGATTGTTATAGTAATGTTATTGTTAAAGGAATTTGATAATTTAATGCATTCATGCATCATATGCATTGGCCATTCAAAGAATCCGCAGAGGGGTTCTTTGAGGGGGTTCCCGGTGGGGGAACGCGCTCTGTTGAGCAACAGACCTCTGCGGTGGTTTTATACCATGACCGTCTTAAGGGCTAAGCAGTATGTCCTTAAGGGGGTCCCGCAACACTTGTTATTGATATTATGATATTGTTATCTGATGTGGTGTTGCATTATGGGGCGCGGTATCGGTTGGATATCCGTAAAAATGTTATTATTGGAAATCACTGTAGATGTTCCCACCAGAATGGATCCATCATGCATTTTCATTTATATATATATAATGGAATATAATAATATCAATATAATACAAAATACTTGTTTGGCATCTGCATCGCATAGCATCCTACTTGTGATTGTGTTTGTTCTGATTTAATTTCTATTTATTTGATATTTTATCTCACTCTTTCTGTTACTTATGGCAACCCTTTAGTGGTTAACCAGGAAGACATGTGACAAAGTGGATGTTGCTGAATATGGATGAATTATAAAGGCTTTTGATGATGATGCTTGCTTGCATGACTACTATTGCTGTATTATGTATATGCTACGTTTTGGTACTTTACATCTTTATATTTTATAAGATCTAGTGCCTGTTGTAAAATATAATATGTATAGAACTCTAATCACTACTAGAAAAATGACTAATAGCTACAACCAGTTAGCGACCGCCACATGCCGTCGCTAATTAGTGACCGCGTTAACGACCACAAAATGAAAGCGACCTAGAACACGAAACATAGTGACCACATCCGCGACTGATATTTCACCGTCGCTAAAATTGGTAAAGAACCGTCACTACCTCTGTCACAATATCATACGTCGTCGCTGACCCGGTCGCTATAGTTATTTCCCTCCACTTTTTTGGTTTCCCTCCAATGTATTTATGGCGCCAACTGATAGCGACGGGAAATGTAGGGTCGCTATGTCCTCTAATGCATCAGTGACGTCCTCCATGATGTCGCTATGGACATAATGTAGCGACGGTGGTGTTGTGACGTCGCTAAATTGAAATGTAATCGTCGCTAGTGCCGTCGCTAACATTCAGCTCCTCCCTTTTTTGGGTTTCCCTCCATGTTGTTTTATTGGCGCCAAATATGAGCGACGGTAATGACCATCGCTACATTTGCATTCAACATTAGCGACGGTATTCACTGTCGCTAGGTTTTTATGCTAGTGACGGAGTATATAGCCTTCGCTAGTGTTCTGGAAATTAGTGGTGGAGGGTTTTGTAGTCACTATTGTATTTGACCTTCCCTCCGTTATTTTAGTTTAAACTTGGGAATATAGCGACGGTATCCAAACATCGTCGCTAATATTCAAGAGTAGTGACGGAATTGTTTATCCATCGCTAAGATTCAGAGCCTAGTGACGGAAGTGGTTGGCCATCGTAAACTTTTTATTCTAGTGACGTTATGAGCGACGGTTGTATGCCGTCACTAAATTCTAATAATACTCGAGCCCACCTTCTCCCCTAATCATTTGCCCTAACTCTGAATCCCTCTCCTCTGTTTCCCTGAGCTCCTCCGATCACCCCTCCGATCAGCTGTCCCTTTCTCTGACGGAACTCGACCTGTCTCCCTCTGTCCGTTTGTTCCTGTGGCAGCGGCGCTGTCTCCCCCTTCTTTCTCAGTTTCTCACCTTCTCCATTTCTCTCTCCCACCCCATAAACCTCAGTAATCAAAGCTTCCCCTTCAAAACTTGCTACCAAGAGACCAGCCTTCGTCCATCGCATGTAAGTCCTTCCCTCTCCGTGGAGCTTTCGAATGTGTCTGTCATTGGAGGTTTTCTTCTGACACTCATCTTTATTTTCCTTGTTAATGGCAGCCGTGGAAAGTAAATTTTGTAGCTGTATCTCACTGTTTCACTATCTGACACGTATTCCGGTGACCTCCGGGGAAGTTGTGTTTTGTTGCCTCTCACCTTCGAGCTCAACTGGTGATGGGCAATAAGTGATGGTTTGTTTTTAAGATATTGGAATGAAGAGTTCACTGAAAGAGAATCAAGTTTGTATAATATGAACTCAATGGAATGGATGTGCCAAGTTTAAACACAGAGGTTATAGTATAGTGTAGATGTCATTCCACTGAAGAGGTATGGGAATAAAAATCTTAGTTTTGAATTGATTTGGCAGAATGGTTTGGTTTTTGTTTTGTTATAAATGATGTTGATCAAGAAGACAGTAAATAGCAGAGAGTAAAAGTTGCAAAGGATAACAGTAAATGGTGGTGGAAAAATGAGTTTTGTAAAACAGGGACTGGCTTCATCACATCTTCACCTCTGTAAGCTGCATAAGTTTTTATATAAGTAAATTGAAAAGATAAGCTCTACGTCACAATCAAAGTCATTTGTATCGATCCCTCGACTATAAAATTCATAAGAATGATTTCAAACCGCTGATCCCTCAGTCACTTTGAAATCATCCCAGCATTATCGATCGATTGTTTTGACGTTTATTGCGTTAGATGCCATTCCTGGCTACCTACTCACAACAAGTATTTCTTTCAGGTTCTGCTTTCAAAAGTCACTTCCCAGCATACTTGAGAAAACTTAGAACAAGAAAATAGTGATCAAGTATTTTCAGGCATTAAATGCAGAAGGAAATACAGCAACTTATCAAATCTCATTACTAAATAAAAACTTATAACAGCATTACTTTAGTGTTGAATAGATTACAGCCAATCCCATAAGGGAGATTTAGCTACTCATGCCTTGCATTTTCACCATCAACAGAGTGAATATAGAAAATAATGTAAAGTGTGAATGAAAATATAGAGAATGAGATGATGGATATATGATGTTGTTTGCAGCTTGATTTATAGGGGTTCTGGTTCAGCTCCCTAGAACGCATGCAGCATCTTTCAAAGGTTTGTAGAGACACAAGAAATTTGTTGCAGAACCCATGCAAAGATTTGTAGAAACACAAGAAAAAGGGTTGGCATCGCACCACTGGTGAATATTAAATTGGAAAATCCCAGGAGTCACGCTTGAGCTTGATGGTCACGCTCAAGCGTGAAGGGTTCTGATGCTTTTTGATGGTCTCACGCTCAAGCTGAATTAACCACGCTCAAGCGTGGCCTTCCTCACATTGCTCATACTTACTTCTTCTCAGCTACGCTCAAGCAAGGCTTTGTCATCCATTAGTCACGCTCAAGCGTGTAAAGCACACGCTCAAGCGCTCTTCATGTGCATGGTCACGCTCGAGCTCCTTCTAGTCACGCTCAAGCGTGCTTCATGTACAGGGTCACGCTCACGCTCACGCTTAATCTTCGCTTGGGCGCTCTCGAGCTCACGCTCAAGTGGCTCATCCCACGCTTGAGTGTGAGAGGGGTCCTGATGCCTCTGTCTCCTTTAAGTCATGCTTGCCATGCTTAATCCTCGCTTAAGCGTCTAGTATTCATGCTTAAGCGTGAGAGGTGCTTATGTTCTCTAACTTTCATGCTCAAGCTTGCTTGCTTTGTCTTTCCTGTAACTTTCCAAGAGCTTTAACACAATATTTCTTTTTATACAATGCTTAAAAGATTCATGCTCACTTCCTTCAATAATTCCTTAATTTAGCTTAAAGTCTTTACAAAATTGGTTCAAATGAGTCATGAAATCAATGCTTATTCAACACTTATCAAACTCTCCCCAACCTAGATTTTTGCTTGTCCTCAAGTAAAAAGAAGTTTGGAAAGGGAATCAAGCATTTTAGCAAAATTAGCTTCTGTACAAACAAAATTTTAAAAGACAATAATCTCAATTTATCTCAAGTAAATGATTTCCTTAATACCAATTCTTTGAAATGTACTGTACCATTAATTTGTTCATAATGCAGGTAACCAAATGCTATCAGAATAAGGAACTCTCATTATTTCTCACAGGTGGTTGTGTTTGCACATTCATCATGAGAACTGCCTAATTAACATTGCCGGCCATTTCTAATCATAATCCATTCATAAGATAAGTAAGGATCAAAAAGGTCTTTTCAAGGTTGTAATGAGGCTGGGCTATCAAGAATTCTTGGTTTTTTCTTTGAGTTCAAAGTGAATGCATAAATAAGAAGAGCATATGTTCTAAAAATTTTCAAATTTTTTTATGAGGCTTCTTTTTATGCTATTGAATTCTTCGCTTTTCTTTTTCTAGTTCTCTATTTTTGTTACATGTTGGAGAACTTTATTTCTTTTTCAGCCTCAGTTTCTCTTATCACCCTTTTTTGGAGAAATATTCTATGCTCTTTTTAAAATCTTTAAGCATGCTGGTAAGGTAAGATTTTATTTCTCATGCTTGGTTTAGGGTGTTTGAATAAAAATTTTTGGCGCAAAAATGGCTACAAAAATTGGGTCATATTCTTAAAGGTAGCTTTTTGGCTCTAAGTTTGTTTTATTTTTTCAAAATTTGCTTAATCTTTAAAAGAAATGTTAATCAGAAAATCAGGCAATGCTTATTTGGCGAATTCTCATGAGACTCTCAGTGTTTAGATTTCTCACTTCTCACCAGGATATAAGGCTTACTTCCTTATTCTAACAGAAAAGGGTTCACACATGTAAACAATAAAAAGTACATTCATTCCAATTCCTTGGTTCTTAATTCAGCCATTTTACCCTTTTAACAATCAATGTTATTGTCTAAAAATATTCTGCTGCTTAGAAACTTTTCTTGTTTAAAAAGTAAAATCTTTGGTTGGGTTTTTCAAAAATGTTCAAAGTTTTAATCAAAACAGGAATAATCACAAGCAAACAAGAATAATCACAAGCAGACAAGAATAATCACAAGCAGTTCTAAAGTATGCTGCACTAAAAATAACGTAAAGCTATAAATTGTCAATTTGAAATAAAACTAAGTAGCAATTTAAACTTCAAGAAATGAAAGCATTAAAATTTTTCACTCTTCCTCAGATGAGTCCTCTTCTGTTCCCTGGTCTCTTTCTGGAGGTCCCTGTGTTCAAGTTCCCGGCCTATCCTCTGTAGTCTCACCTCCTCCCACAAAAGGAGGCCTGTCCCCAGGCCAAGCAAGTAGGGCCTCAAACTGGGCAGGTGGCATCCAAGGATTGTGTTGACCTGCAGGAATGTTGTGATAAAGGCCACTGTGAACATGTAACAAACCTCTATGATGAGCGTTCTGCTGGGCCAGGAGGTGGCTGTTTTGAATTTTCAGGATGTGAATGCCTTGTAAAATCAGAGTGGCTTCTGTGCTGAGGGGAGGATGGGCAGGTGCTGTGTTGAATGCTTGCTATGCTGCTTGAGAGGAAGGTGGAGGGGGTACATCATCTGTAGGAGGTATTGGATTACTGCAGTAACGCTCAATGAAGCGTTTATCTATAGAAGGCCGAATTGGTTTGAGGTCTTGTACCTCAACACCATGAGCTGCACAAAAATCAGTAATAAAGGCAGGAAAACCGAGACTCCCTTTTACCTTTTGACCTGCTTGGGAATACTTCTGGTCAGAAATCACAAACTTGTGGATTTCATCAGAGAGTATTTGGGCTAGATCAATAGAGATGTCCTCTCTCAGAATGCAGTATAGTAAATAGCACCTACTGAAAATTAAATCAGAGACATGAGCGTTAGGTGCTATGTTAGCTAATAAGAAAGAAGTCTAAACTTGAGAAATAGAAGTCATGTCTTTTCTTAAAACTCTCAGTGGGGTCTCTCCTTGCCCCATTTGAAAGTGGTGTCCTGGAACACATATGGCTGCTTCAAGGTCATTTGTGACAATGAACTGGTTCCTTGCAACCATGGCAGCATATTCACATATTTCTCCCTCTCCTAGGGTCATAATGTTCCCCAAGTAAAAATTGATTGTGTCCCTGTCATAGGAGAGCCAGGTTCCCCTCACATAAGTTTTTCTTTCTCCTCCTTCTTCTCTTGTCCAAGCATTCGCATAGAATTCTCTTACAACTTCTGGGTCATACTTCTCTCTTGGGTAACATACCTTTAACCAATTTCTCCTCCTTATGATTTGCAGGAAAGCATCACAATCTCCCAAGGCCAAATCTACTTTTCTTTCTGGTATAAATGTCCAGTTTGAGATGTCCTCATAACGCTTGCTCTTATGTTTATTCCTGAATCTTGGAGCATCATCTTGTTCATCTGTGCGTGGTCTTTTGCCTTTATTTCTTCGGGAACTCCTTGCTGGGGAAGTAGTGACAGGGGGGTTTGGTGCAATTTGCTTTGTTCTGGCCATCTGCAAGAAGGTTAAGAGTCACTTTGCACTCAAAATACTTCCTTTCAGGACTTTTGTCAAACATTCAGCATGCGTTAAAAGAATGTGAAACATAAAGGTAACATGCATTACAAAGAAAGTGAAACACAAGAGCAAAGCATTGTGATGTTGATATTTTTACAGTCGTGATTCCGTCAAATTAGTACATTAAAATTAATTAGCGTAGTACTAGGGTGTCAACCTAGGTTGTTCTCTCAAGGATCAACACAAAAATTTAGGAAAAATCAAGTCTTAAACTAATTTTTAACAATTAAAAATTAAAACTTAACAACTTAAAATTTTTTTACAAACATAAGTTCACTAACATACAATTGGGGGGGAGGTTTGATTGATTTTTGTTGTCACAATTAAAATTAAAACAAGGTAAATAAAGGATTTAAAACAATAAATAACAAGCGATTGATTTTCTTGGAGTATTGTAAATAAATTTATCCTTGGTTCACTAAAAATAATTTGTATATTTATTAATGTTAATTTCTTAGCTCAATTTGAATTGATCAACTAAGCGTCTTTTTCAATTCACAATTCCTTTACTTTCATTTAAAAATGAATATTTTAATCAAGCATCCTAATTAAGCAAAAGGAGTCAAAATCTTAAAATCTAGGAATTATTGAGCATACATAAGAACATCGCCTATATACATAATCTATTCTCAAATTATGGAATTAAGCAAACCATAATTATTAAAAGTGATTATGAAAATATTCATTAAGCATGCATATTTCTTTAATCCATTCTAATTTGAAATCTTATTTTACTCCATTTGAATAACTAAACCGATTAAGCATACAAATTCAATTAAACAAAATGGAATTAAATAAGTAGAGAATGATTATGAAGAAATAACAATAATAAAAGCATACTATATTAAAATTAATGACCTCAAAATTACATTACAACATTCTCCAAGAAAATCAATCTAAGGGTTTTAGCCCTCCATAATTACAACTACAAACAAAGAAACTAACCCAGAAATGAAGAATTTGCTGGAAGAATTTCCAACAGAGAAGAGAAGAGGAACGTATGAATGAGGGAGGAAGAATTGTGTGAATGAAGAATGGTGTCTGAAGCCTTCCTCTTGGTGCCTATTTATAGGAATCAAAAAGCAAGCATATGCCATAAAAAATTTCAATGGAAGGAGCACTCTTAATTTTCAATTCAATGGTGCTCCATTATCCTGCTTTAATGCTCCATGATCATGCTTAGTGCCTTGCCCAACATCTTCAGTGCCTTGCCCACTTTCCAGAAGCTTGAAAATGTGTTTCTGGGCCAATAATACACTCATGAATCGATTCAATGGTGATATGAATCGATTCATGCGTTCCAAAATGCAATTCTGGGCCAAAAATACTCGTGTGAATCGATTCATTGCATGGAAGAATCGATTCAATGCTGTAGAAACCCGTATGAATCGATTCAATTGCTTGTGAATCGATTCAGGATGCAAAATTTCACTTCCTGGGTGCTTAATTTCGTATGAATCGATTCAGGAGGGGGATGAATCGATTCATCCCCCTGATTCTCCATAATTTGCATACTTTTTCACCTTTTTTGAGATCTTTTTGCATATACCTTGATTCCTTTGATCCTTAGGCACTTTGATCTTCATTTTGGATTGGAATTCTTTAGTTCTTTGATCTATTTTCCTTTGGCACATATTAACAATCAAATATTACATAAAGATCAAATGATAAAAATGTGTTAAAATGCAATATGTTACACACTAAGTGATGGCAAATTATACACATTTAAAATGGAGAATTAGAGATAAATCATGCATCATCAAATACTCCCACAGTTATTCTTTTGCACTCCCGGGTAAAATCAAAATAAAAACAAGTATCACAATTTATTTGAAAACATTAAGTTGAAAACAACAACACACAGAACTGGCATGCTTGTCATGAAATCTTAGAAATATACAAAGAAACAAGAGTTTTCAACATGAAAGATACAGAGCATCAAGATATATATAAAAATCATTCAAACACTTAGGCATGTAAAAATTAAATTAAACTGAAAAGAAGATCATAAGTGATAGAACCTCACAAGACATACTCTCAACTCTCAAGTGTTTAAGGTTTGTGTATACACTCAAAACAATTCCTGAAAAACAAACAGTCTAAAAATTTGGCAAGTTTCTTAATTCCTCAATCAACACAAATGCATGTATAGATCAACAGGGCTTTCACAGGGTTGCAATGTGGCCAGGGTTAAAATGGATGAAATATATATATTTATATATATATACCAAAAAGAATAATGAAGCAATTAATTTTACTGGTAAACAGTGAAGGTAAAACATTTATTGTATGGTATTTGGTAATTTTGTTTTTTATGAGATTGCATAACACTTGGAACAAGAGTTGCAATTCCTTTTTGCACACCCCCACACTTATTTGAATGCCTGTTTTGACTTGATTCCAAAGCTTCAATATATTTCTTAAGGTAGGTATATTTTTGGTTCTTCATCCATGGCTTATTTGAGCTGCAACAAGGAAACAGTTAAATAGGCTCAAAATGGCTAGCAAGAGATAATTTATTCATGGTAGGCTTATCTGGCTTAGTGGCTCAACTGAACAAAATGCCTGTATCAAAATACATTCATATGAGTTTCAAGTATCATCAAGAAACAAGACAAAAATTAAGATGTAAGCCTTCAGGAATTAATCACACATGAAAGGATTAAGATGGTTTAAAGTGATCCATCAAATTTAAAGGCTCAAAAATCTCACAAGGTATAATTCCATCATATATGATCATTTCTCAATTATCATGTCATTCTCAACATACCAAAAATGTTTGAGTTCAAATTATAACATATCATTAAGCTCATATCAGACATGAAAGAATTTACTTGTTACTCATGCATATCTTAAAATTCCAATAAAACATGCCATTTAAAACAAAAACACATACAAAATCTTTTATTTTTAAATTTTTTTTTAAATTAAACAAAGTCACACAAAATTTAATCACACAAAACACACATAAATGATCCCACCCCCACACTTAAATCATACATTGTCCTCAATGTAAGATAAGGCATACAAAATAGACAATAGAATGAAAAAGTAAAGAGATGGGTAAGAAAAACTTCCTCAAGGGGGATCAAGAAGTGGTTCCCCCAAAGCATGTTCCTCCATTGTAACATCCACAAGTGAAGGATTTTCATGAAATGGCTTCAAACGTTGTCCATTAACCTTGAAGCTTTTGTTGGAGTTTTCACTTTTTATTTCCACAGCTGTAACAATGAAAGGTCCTTCCCATTTGGAGCGCAATTTTCCGGCCATCAGTTTCAACCGGGAATTAAACAGTAGCACTTTCTGTCCAGCAGTAAAATCCTTTCTAGCTATTGAGCTATCATGGAATTTCTTTGTTTTCTCCTTATAGAACCTCGAGTTCTCATAAGCTGCTAAACGTATCTCATCAAGCTCATTCAGTTGTAATTTTCTTTCCTCACCTGCTTGATCAAGTGCTAAGTTACAAGCCTTTATAGCCCAATAAGCACGATGCTCAATCTCCACTGGAAGATGACATGCTTTACCAAAAACAATTCTATAGGGAGACATTCCTATAGGTGCCTTAAAAGCTGTTCTATGTGCCCAAAGAGCATCATCCAATTTCCTGCTCCAATCCTTTTTGTTAGGCTGTACTATCTTCTCCAGGATCCTTTTGATTTCTCTGTTAGAGACTTCTGCTTGTCCATTGGTTTGGGGGTGATATGGAGTAGAGACTCTATGAACAACCCCATACTTCCTGAGCATAGCTTGCATGGTCCTGTTACAGAAATGTGTTCCTTGATCACTAATGATTGCTCTCGGGATGCCAAACCTGCAAAGAATTTGAGATCTAACAAAATCCACAACAACTCGAGCATCATTAGTTCTGGTGGCTTTAGCTTCCACCCATTTAGAAACATAAACTACAGCCAATAAAATGTAAGTAAAACCAAAGGATGGAGGAAATGGACCCATAAAATCAATGCCCCAAACATCAAATACTTCACAAAACAACATTGGTTGCTGAGGCATTTGTTGTCTCCATGTGGTAGCATTACTTGCTCTTTGGCATTTCTCACAGGTGATACAAACTCTCCATGCATCCTTAAAAATTGTGGGCCAATACAAACCTGAATCCAACACTTTTCTTGCTGTTCTTTGTGGACCAAAATGTCCACCAACTGGTGAAGCATGGCAGAATCGAAGAACTGATTCTATTTCATGATCGGGAATGCATCTTCGAATCACCTGATCATTACACAATTTCCACAAATACGGGTCATCCCAAATATAATACTTTGCATCACTTTTTAATTTTGAAATTTGGTTTCTGGATGCACATGGTGGAAAAACAGAAGCAACAAGATAATTTACAATGTTAGCAAACCAAGGTGAATCAAAAGAGTTAGAAATACTCATGAGGTGTTCATCGGGAAAATGGTCCCGAATAGGTGCCGAATCAGGAGCATTCTCAATTCTGCTTAAATGGTCTGCCACAAGGTTTTGTGTTCCACTTCTGTCACGAATTTCCAAGTCAAACTCTTGGAGCAAAAGCATCCAACGAATTAATCTTGGCTTGGACTCACCTTTCTTCAACAAGTACTTCAGAGCTGCATGGTCAGTAAAGATAACTACTCGAGAACCGAGTAGGTAAGATCTGAACTTATCTAATGTAAAAACAATGGCCAAGAGCTCTTTCTCAGTGGTGGTGTAATTTACCTGAGCAGCATCTAAAGTTTTAGATGCATAGTAGATGACCCTAGGCTGTTTGTCAATCTTTTGACCAAGGACGGCACCCAATGCATAATTAGAGGCATCACACATCAATTCAAATGGAGCTGTCCAAACAGGTGCTTGGATTATTGGGGTTGTTGTCAATGCTTGCTTGAGGCAATTAAAAGCCTCCTTACACTTTTCATCAAATTCAAATGCCACATCCTTTTGAAGCAAACTGGATAATGGCCTAGCCTTCTTGCTGAAATCCTTTATGAATCTTCTGTAGAATCCTGCATGGCCAAGAAAAGAACGAACCTCTCGAACACAAGAGGGGTAAGGCAAATGTGATATAACTTCTACCTTAGCAGGATCTACCTCAATTCCTTTTTCAGAGATTACATGCCCTAAAACTATTCCTTGTTTTACCATAAAATGACATTTTTCATAGTTCAAAACAAGGTTAGTTTCAATACATCTGTTTAAAACTTTATCAAGACTATCAAGGCATGCATTAAATGAAGATCCATAGACAGTAAAATCATCCATAAACACCTCTATGCAATTTTCAATGAAATCATGAAAAATACTTATCATGCATCTTTGAAAAGTTCCGGGAGCATTGCATAGGCCAAATGGCATTCTCCTATAAGCAAATATGCCAAAGGGACAGGTGAATGTGGTCTTATCTTGATCCTCAGGTGCAATGTGAATCTGAAAATATCCAGAGAATCCATCAAGAAAACAGTAGTGAGACTTACCTGCGAGACGCTCAAGCATTTGGTCAATGAAGGGTAAAGGGAAATGGTCCTTCTTTGTTTCTTGGTTAAGTCTCCTGTAGTCAATACAGACTCTCCAACTATTCTGCACTCTAGTTGGGATCAATTCATCCTTTTCATTTTTCACAACTGTGATCCCTGTTTTCTTAGGAACCACTTGAATTGGACTCACCCATTGGCTATCAGAGATAGGATAAATGATTCCTGCTTGTAGAAGCTTGGTGATCTCCTTCTTAACCACATCAAGGATTACAGGGTTGAGTCTCCTCTGGGGTTGTCTTACTGCTTTAGTATTTTCCTCCAGAAATATTCTATGCATGCACATGGATGGACTAATTCCAGGAATGTCTGCCAATGTCCATCCTATAGCCTTCTTGTGTCTTTTCAATACCTGCAACAATTTTTCTTCTTGATTTTCATCAAGAGAAGTGGAAATTATCACCGGGAGCTGTTCATTATCCCCTAAGTATACATACTTTAGGTTCTCAGGTAGGGGTTTCAATTCTAACTTTGGTGCCTGCAAAACAGATGGAACTAACAAAGTAGATTTTGATTCTGCTGTTTGCACTTCAAAAATTTTGTTAGAATTTTCTTGAAATCCTGCATACAGCTCCTTATGGTTAACAGATATATCTAGAGACTCTGAATCAGAATTTATGTATCTATCAATTTCAGCACAAATATCATAACTTCCAGAATCATTGTATGCAAAACATTTGTTTGAATCATCCATGTATTCCAAATCAACATTAGAAAAATGTTCAAAAACTAGTTCATCAATAATGTCAATTTGGAAAATAGAATGATTTTCAGATGGATATTTCATGGCATCAAGAATATTAAATTGAACTCTCGTGTCACCAGATTCCATAGAGAGAGTTCCAGAATGAACATCTATTTTGGTTCGAGCTGTTTTCAAAAATGGTCTTCCCAAAATGATAGGAACAGGAATTTGAGGCATACCTTCTTCCATATCAAGTACAAAAAAGTCAGCAGGGAAAACAAGCTGTTCTACCTGAACCAAAACATCCTCTATGACTCCAGCAGGGTAAGCAGTGCTCCTATTGGCTAGCTGAATTACTACACCAGTAGGTTGTAAATTTCCAAGAGACAAAGATTTAAAAACAGACATAGGCATAACATTTATTGAAGCTCCTAAATCTAACATACAATTTTCAAATTTGTTATTGCCTATGATACAGGGTATAGAAAACGTACCTGGATCCTTGCATTTCTCAGGGATATTTTCCTTACCAAGCAGTGCAGATACATTTCTTCCCATGCTTATCCTTTCATTGCCCTTGAGTCTCCTTTTGTGAGTACACAACTCTTTCAGAAATTTTGCATACTTAGGAATTTGCTTGATTGCATCAAGAAGAGGTATATTCCTTCCACTTTCCTGAAAGTATCCAAAATTTCTTTGTCCACTTCTTCCATCTTCTTGCTTGGAATTGCTTTTGGTGGGAAAGGAAGAGGGATATGAGATGGAATTTGGGATGGTTGCATCTCAGATTTGCTTGTGCTTGATTATTCTCAACTTTTGTGGGCACATCTGTTTGTTTCTCAAGTTCCTTAGGTATGGGTACTTCAAGGTTTTACCTGATCTTAACTGAATTGCGCTCACATTTCTTGGATTTGCAGCTGGTTGAGATGGTAATTTGTCAGAGTTTTGAGATTGTAACTGGCTTAATGATGAAGCCAATTGCCCAATTTGGTTGCTTAAACTCTGGATGGTAGCATCATTCCTCTGTTGATACTCCAAGTTCTGTGCAGCCATTTGTTTCACCAGATCCTCCAAAGAAGGGCCACTTGTGGGTGGTTGAGGTGTAGGTCTTTGGAAGGTTGGTGCATTGTTTTGAAATGGGGGTTGGGGATTTTGTTGTTGGTTTCCCCATCTCAAATTTGGATGGTTCCTCCAACCTGGATTGTATCTATTGGTGGAAAGGTCATGGTTGTTTTGTGGTGGTCTATCATGGTAGATGTTAGCTGCATAGGCTTGGGGACTATTATTATCCTTTTCTTGTAGAGAAGGACAACAATCAGTGGGGTGCTCTTGTGAAGAGCAGATGCCACATACTTTAGCAGTCATGGATTTTTGATTTACTACCAATTATGTGACTAGAGTGGTGAGAGCATCAAGTTTGCTCTCCAATTTAATTCCAGATGAACTAGAATTGGAATCAAACATGGGTTTAAAAGAATCATTTCTCACACCAAATTGTTGAGAGTTGGATGCCATCTTTTCAATCAGATTTCTTGCTTCAACAGCAGTCATATCTCCTAAAGCTCCTCCACTTGCCGCATCAATCATGTTGCGATCAACGTGGTGTAAACCTTCATAGAAGTACTGAAGAAGAAGTTGTTCAGAAATTTGGTGGTGAGGGCAACTTGCACAGAGTTTTTTAAATCTCTCCCAATATTCATAAAGACTTTCTCCAGAGAGTTGCCTAATGCCAGATATGTCTTTACGGATTTCAGTTGTTCTAGAGGCAGGAAAGAATTTTTCCAAGAACATTTTCTTTAAGTCATTCCAACTTGTGATTGATCTTGGAGCAAGTTAGTACAACCAATCCTTACCAACACCCTCTAAAGAATGAGGAAACGCTTTAAGATAGACATGGTCTTCTTGAACGTTTTGGGGTTTCATTGTGGAACACACAATGTGGAATTCTTTGAGGTGTTTGTGCGGATCTTCATCCGCAAGACCATGAAACTTAGGCAATAAGTGTATAAGTCCGGTCTTAAGAATAAAAGGGACATCCTCATCAGGATATTGAATACACAAACTTTCGTAAGTGAATTCAGGAGCAGCTAGTTCTCTAAGAGTTCTTTCACGAGGTTCAGCCATATCAGAAAAACTAGCAGTAGTACTTTCAACAGATTCAGAAAAAATACTATCACTATCAATATCAACAAAGTTATTATTAAATCTAGCTTCTCTAATTAACCTATGAAAAGTTCTTTCAATTTCAGGATCAAATGAATATAAATGCTCAAAAGTTCTTCTAGTCATACATAGCTTACAACAAGATATTTGATCATGATGAGCAATAAATCATAAGAATCCTAAATCATACAAAAGAAATAAAATAAACAAACAAACAAACAAAAGAAAATTTTATTTTTTTTAATTTTTTTTTTAATAATAAAAAAAAAATTAATTTAAAACAAGAGTTTTTCCTAAAGATCGTTGATCCCCGGCTGCGGCGCCAAAATTTGACGTTGATATTTTTGCAGTCGTGATTCCGTCAAATTAGTACATTAAAATTAATTAACATAGTACTAGGGTGTCAACCTAGGTCGTTCTCTCAAGGATCAACACAAAAATTTAGGAAAAATCAAGTCTTAAACTAATTTTTAACAATTAAAAATTAAAACTTAACAACTTAAAATTTTTTTACAAACATAAGTTCACTAACATACAATTGGGGGGGTTTGATTGATTTTTGTTGTCACAATTAAAATTAAAACAAGGTAAATAAAGGATTTAAAACAATAAATAACAAGCGATTGATTTTCTTGGAGTATTGTAAATAAATTTATCCTTGGTTCACTAAAAATAATTTGTATATTTATTAATGTTAATTTCTTAGCTCAATTTGAATTGATCAACTAAGCGTCTTTTTCAATTCACAATTCCTTTACTTTCATTTAAAAATGAATATTTTAATCAAGCATCCTAATTAAGCAAAAGGAGTCAAGATCTTAAAATCTAGGAATTATTGAGCATACATAAGAACATCGCCTATATACATAATCTATTCTCAAATTATGGAATTAAGCAAACCATAATTATTAAAAGTGATTATGAAAATATTCATTAAGCATGCATATTTCCTTAATCCATTCTAATTTGAAATCTTATTTTACTCCATTTGAATAACTAAACCGATTAAGCATACAAATTCAATTAAACAAAATGGAATTAAATAAGTAAAGAATGATTATGAAGAAATAACAATAATAAAAGCATACTATATTAAAATTAATGACCTCAAAATTACATTACAACATTCTCCAAGAAAATCAATCTAAGGGTTTTAGCCCTCCATAATTACAACTACAAACAAAGAAACTAACCCGGAAATGAAGAATTTGCTGGAAGAATTTCCAACAGAGAAGAGAAGAGGAACGTATGAATGAGGGAGGAAGAATTGTGTGAATGAAGAATGGTGTCTGAAGCCTTCCTCTTGGTGCCTATTTATAGGAATCAAAAAGCAAGCATATGCCATAAAAAATTTCAATGGAAGGAGCACTCTTAATTTTCAATTCAATGGTGCTCCATTATCCTGCTTTAATGCTCCATGATCATGCTTAGTGCCTTGCCCAACATCTTCAGTGCCTTGCCCACTTTCCAGAAGCTTGAAAACGTGTTTCTGGGCCAATAATACACTCATGAATCGATTCAATGGTGATATGAATCGATTCATGCATTCCAAAATGCAATTCTGGGCCAAAAATACTCGTGTGAATCGATTCATTGCATGGAAGAGTCGATTCAATGCTGTAGAAACCCGTATAAATCGATTCAATTGCTTGTGAATCGATTCAGGATGCAAAATTTCACTTCCTGGGTGCTTAATTTCGTATGAATCGATTCAGGAGGGGGATGAATCGATTCATCCCCCTGATTCTCCATAATTTGCATACTTTTTCACCCTTTTTGAGATCTTTTTGCATATACCTTGATTCCTTTGATCCTTAGGCACTTTGATCTTCATTTTGGATTGGAATTCTTTAGTTCTTTGATCTATTTTCCTTTGGCACATATTAACAATCAAATATTACATAAAGATCAAAAGATAAAAATGTGTTAAAATGCAATATGTTACACACTAAGTGATGGCAAATTATACACATTTAAAATGGAAAATTAGAGATAAATCATGCATCATCACATTGACCTCCTTTTTTCTAAACAACCCAGAAAACAACCAAGCATAGATCATGGTATTCATTAGAAACAGGAAGAAAAGACTTCAATGTGTCCAAAAAGAAAGGTATCAATCCTCCCTAACACAGTAATCATATGCTGTTAATTCAAAAAGAGGATAGTGCAGTAGTTACCTGGAAGAATCCGAGAGTGATAGAGAGAATGATTTGCAAAAGAAAAGTGTGACTTATGAGATGAGAGTGAAAATACAATTATTGGAGAAGAAATGGCAGTTACAAAACTTAGAGAGTCAGGAGATTGATGGACAGTTATGTGAGTGAGAGAGTGGGAAGTTTCAAAATTCTACATTTATTAGCATCAGGGGGCCGTTTTGCATTTCACGCTTGAGCGCTGGAGTGCCACGCTTGAGCGCAAGAGTATCACGCTTGAGCGCAGTATTATCACGCTTGAGCGTGATCGGCCTTAATTCAGAGTTATGCTTCCTTGCTTGGGCGAGAATGAAATTTTTTTTTTCACGCTTAAGCGTATTTTTGTCACGCTTGAGCGCAGGGGTTTCGCGCTTGAGCGCAGGAGTATCACGCTTGAGCGTGATCGACCAACAGGGTGGCTTTTGTCTCGCTTAGGCGTTGTTATTTCCTCGCTTGAGCGTGTGGGCTTTGATGCAAAGTATATTTTCCTCGCTCAAGCGTATGTTTGTCACGCTTGAGCGTGACACCCAAATTTTCATACCTGATGCTTAAATCAATTTCTCGCTTGAGCGAAGAGTCTTGCTTTGAGCGTGGTAGCCTCTGCTTGATTTTCCAGGTCCTCTCGCTTAAGCGCAAAAGATCACGCTTAAGCGTGATCGGGTTTATTTTGTTGAAAATTTCTTTTGTAGAGGTGCCACGCTCAAGGCTTGATTCTTTCGCTTAAGCTTGATGTGGATGGTTTGTGACTTACCTTGGCTCGCTTAAGCGAGATTATCCATGCTTGAGCGAGGTGATTTCCTCATGCTTCTCTTTATTCAACCTCCAGCTCCAGTTTTGTTTACCTTTATTTGAGACTCTTATATGGGATTCTCTTGATGAGTAATCTACAAGGTAAACAGAAACTTTACTACTATTAATAATACAATTTTCATGGAAAGAAAGCATAAAAGATTGGGTTGCCTCCCAATGAGCGCTTGTTTAACTTCATTAGCTTGACGCCTGAGTTTGATCATGGGTCTTTTAGTAGGATGTCAGTGGCAACCTTCTCCACTTCTCCTCCTAAATAGGGCTTTACTCTCTGTCCATTCACGACCCAAGTTCTTTCAGATTTAGGATCTTGTAATTCAATAGCTCCATAAGGTTTCACCTCCTTCACAATAAAGGGTCCTGACCATTTAGACTTGAGTTTCCCTGGGAATAGTTTCATCCTTGAGTTGAAAAGAAGAACAGATTGTCCCTGGTGAAAACTTTTCTTCATGATGTGTCTATCATGGTAAACCTTCATTTTCTCTTTATAAATCCTTGATGAGTCATAGGCATGATTCCTCCACTCTTCTAACTTGTGTATCTGAGTCTTCCTTTCTTCAGCTGATGCTTTTGGGTCATAGTTGAGGGTTTTCATTGCCCAAAATGCTTTGTGTTCAAGTTCCACTGGAAGATGGCAATTTTTACCATATACCAACTGATAAGGTGAAAATCCAGTTGGTGCCTTGTATGCTGTTCTATAGGCCCATAAAGTGTCATCTAACTTCAATGACCAATCTTTTCTGCTTTGGCTAATTGTCTTCTCCAGTATCCTCTTTAATTTCTCTGTTGGATACTTCCACTTGGCCATTGGCTTGAGGATGGTAAGGGAAGGTTACTTTGTGCTTGACTCCATAATGTTCTAGGTATCTTTGGAGTTGACTGTTGCAGAAATGAGAGCCTTCATCACTTATTAATACTCTTAGAGTGCCAAACCTGCTAAAAATGTGTTTCTTAAGAAATTTGATGACAGTCTTGGCATCAGCTTTAGTACATGCCATGGCTTCCACCCACTTAGAGACATAGTCTACTGCCACAATTATGTACTCATTTGAGAATAACATTGGTAATGGCCCAGTAAAATCTATGCCCCAGCAATCAAAAACTTCTATTTCAAGGATGGTAGTCAATGGCATCTCATGTCTTTTTGATATGCTCCCTGTCTTCTGACATGCTTCACAATGCTGCACAAAAACATTAGCATCTTTAAACAATGAGGGCCAATAAAAACCTGATTGGAGGATTTTTGCTGTTGTCCTTTCCCCATTGAAATGTCCTCCATAGGGTGAGCTGTGACAGTGCCATAGGATGCTCTCAGCCTCCTCTTGGGACACACATCTCCTCAAAATATGATCTGATCCAAGTTTAAATAGGTAAGGGTCATCCCATAAGAATTATTTTGCATCCCTCAGAAACTTCCTCTTCTGCTGCCATGAAAGGTCATCAGGCAATACTCCAGCTGCTTTAAAGTTAGCCATGTCTGCAAACCATGGTCGTTCTTTCATAATTAGTAACTTTTCATCAGGAAATTCTTCCTTTACCTCAGGTTGGAGTAGTGTGACTTCCTGATTGACAAGTCGGGACAAGTGATCTGTAATAAAATTTTCGCTGCCCTTCTTGTCTTTGACTACTAGGTTGAATTCTTGCATTAGCAAGATCCATCTAATTAGCCTGGGCTTAGAATCAGGTTTATTCAGCAGATATTTAATAGCAGCATGGTCAGTAAAAATAGTAATCTTGGAACCAATCAGATAAGGCCTAAATTTTTCCAGGCCATACACTATTGCTAAGAGTTCTTTTTCTGTTGTTGCATAATTTATTTGTGCAGGATTCAAAACTTTACTTGCATAGTGTATAACATGAAAAATTTTAGCCTTTCTTTGTCCTAATACGACTCCAACAGCATAATCACTGGCATCACACATCATTTCAAAGTCTAGTCCCCAATCAGGGGCAACTATTACAGGTGCATATGTTAGTCTATGCTTTAGAGTTTCAAAGGCATGCAAACAAGAATCATCAAAAATAAAAGGAGTGTCTTTGTTTAAGAGATTACTCAAAGGCTTTGCAATTTTTGAGAAGTCCTTGATGAATCTTCTATAAAATCCTGCATGGCCCAAGAAGCTTCTGACTCCTTTTACATTTCCTGGTGGTGGTAATTTCTCGATTACTTCCACCTTTGCTTTGTCTACTTCAATGCCTCTTTTAGAGATTTGATGTCCTAACACAATGCCTTCAGTCACCATGAAGTGACATTTTTCCCAATTCAAAACCAAATTGGTGTCCACACATCTTTTTAGTACAATGGTCAAATTTTTCAAACATTGATCGAATGATGGACCAAAAATAGAGAAATCATCCATGAAGACCTCAATACATTTTTCCACCAAATCAGAGAAGATAGCAAGCATACATCTTTGAAATATTGTAGGGGCATTACACAACCCAAAGGGCATTTTTCTGTATGTAAACACCCCAAAGGGACATGTGAATGCTGTTTTTTCTTGATCCTCTGGTGCAACTGCTATCTGGTTGTACCCTGAGTAACCATCTAGAAAGCAGTAGTACGCTTGTCCTGCAAGTCTTTCTAGCATTTGATCCATGAAGGGCAGAGGAAAATGATCTTTCTGGGTGGCAGTGTTTAGTTTCCTGTAATCGATACACATCCTCCATCCTGTGACTGTTCTTGTAGGGATCAATTCATGTTTCTCATTTTGTATGACAGTGATTCCTCCTTTCTTTGGAACAACCTGCACAGGACTCACCCAAGAGCTATCAGAAATTAGATAAATTATACCAGCTTCTAGTAACTTAATTACCTCCCCTTTTACTACTTCCTTCATAGTTGGGTTCAAGCATCTCTGTGGCTGAGCAATTGGTTTGAATTCTTGTTCCATGTAAATGTGATGAGTGCAGTAAGCTGGGCTTATTCCTTTTAAATCTTCCAGTCTCCATCCAATCGCTTTTGAATGCTCTTTCAATACTTGAATCAATTACTTTTCTTCAGTACCTGTCAATTCCCTGTTAATAATAACAGGTTTTTGGTTATCATTATCAAGAAAAACATATTTCAAGTGTGGAGGTAAAGCTTTTAACTCCACTTTTGGTGGGACAACTTCTTTTGTTTCCTCAGACAGCCTTTCAAAGTGACTTTCTTGTTGAGTATCTTGCTTGTCCTTCTTCTTGTCTTCATCTATTGCTCCAACGTTTAGTTCACCCAGTGGATCCTTGTTGAACCATTCGTTGGTTTGTTCTCTGATGGCTTCTTCTTCAATGTCAATTTTGAAGCACTGTTGTTTTTCCTTTGGGTATTTCATTGCATCAAACACATTGAAATTTACTTCTTCATCTTGCACTCTTACTTTTAGCTTCCCATCATCCACATCGATAATTACCTTTTCGGTCTTCATGAAGGGTCTCCCCAGAATGAGAGGCACTTCTGCATCTTTTTCTATATCCATTATGACAAAATCTACGGGAAATACAAACTTGTCAACTCTTACCAGTACATCTTCAGCTATGCCATATGGAAATTTCATAGATCGATCCGCCAGCTGGAGGGTCATCCGTGTTGGCTTCACCTCGAGATCTCCAATTCTTTTCACCATTGAGAGGGGCATTAGGTTAATGCTTGCTCCCAAATCCAAGAGTGCTTTTCCTACTGGTAAGGTACCAATAGTTACTAGGATTGTGAAACTTTCGGGGTCTTTTGTTTTTTGTGGCAGTGCTTTTTGAATGATGGCACTGCAGCCTGCTGCAAGCTCCACTGTTTCTTCAGAAAATCTCTTCTTCTTTGTTAACAGCTCCTTCATGAATTTTGCGTAGGTTGGTATTTGCTCCATGGCTTCCACAAAAGGTATGTTTATTTGTAACCTTTTGAAGATATCCATAAATCTTGCAAATTGCCTTTCCTTGTCTATCTTTGAAGGGTTCTTTGGATACGGCAAGCTCTTCAGTTGTGGTGTTGGGTCGTCCACCTTCTTCTTCCCTTCTTTTATTTCTTTCTTTTTTTCAACTTCCTCCTTCATATGTACATCTTCATATTTTTTATTTTTCTTTTCACTAACTTCCTCTTTTTCAAAATCTTCTTCTACTTTTTCTTCCACCTTGTCATTCTCTTTTTGTTGTCCGATGACCTTTCCACTTCTTGTTGTGATTGCTTTGCATTTCTCCTTCGGATTTGGGTGTGTATTGGCTCCAAATTGAGAGTTATGATGCTCTGTGATTTGACGAGCCAATTGCCCCACTTGAGTCTCTAGGTTTCTTATCGAAGCATCAGTGTTCTTCTGGTTGGTGATTGAGACCTGCATGAATTTTTCTAGAGTGTCCTCTAGTTTTGATGTCCTTTCTGTTAATGAAGGACCTTGTTGATAAGGTTGCTGTCTATTGGATGTGCTTGCTTCTTGCTTCCATCCACCATTTTGACTATTTCTCCATCCCTGTGAAAAATTATTGCGGTAAGCATTGTTATTGAAGTTACTCTGCTTACCTTGGTTATTCATATAGAGAATAGATTGATCTCTTGCTCTCCTTGACAGTGTCCATTCTGATGTTCTCCTCCACAAAAGTCACATCTCATTTGTACTTGTTGGTTTCCTATAGAAGATTGTACAGCATGCAGTTGTTGCGGGAGTTTTGCCATCTGTTGTGTCAGAGCTTCAATTTGTTGTGTCAAAATTTTATTTTGAGCCAAAATGGCATCTGTTGTATTAAGTTCCAACACTCCCTTCTTTTGGACTTGTGTTCTGTCATGCTGAGCTTGGTAATCTATGGATGATAATGCTTTAATGATCCTTGTAGCTTGCTCTGCATCTACTGTCATCATGGTTCCTCCAGCTGCTGCATCTAAAATCATTTTATTGTCAGCCTTTAAACCACTATAAAAGATATTCAATTGGGTAATATCTTCAAGTCCATGGTTTGGGCATTTTCTGAGAAGAGATTTGAAGCGTTCCCATGCTTCACAAAAGGGTTCATCATGGCTTTGTTTAAATGTTGTGATATCTGATTTAGCCTTGATAAATCTGGATGGTGGGAAGAATCTGTGTAGGAATTTTTCCTCCACTGTCTCCCAGCTGTTCAGGCTTTGATTCGGGTACGACTGGAGCCATTCTTTAGCTTTTCCTGCAAGAGAAAAAAGAAACAATATTAGATATGCTGCCTCAATTACTTCCTGTTCAAAGCCCATGTGGCCAAGTGAGTGTAAGGATCTTCACTAGACATTCCATGGAATTGATGGGAACTAATTAAACTAAGAAAAGCAGGTTTCATTTCTATAGCCCTGATTGTATTTGGTATAGCAATGCTTGAGTAATGTCTAGGTCCTTGTTGCAATGTGTAATCTCCAAGTGTTCTCCTTGGTGGGTTTTGATTATTGCTGTTGTCATCCATTGTCTCAGAGGAGGTTTGTCCTTCTTGGAAGTTCTTCTTTGCTTTCTTGATTTTCTTGAGGAACCTATCTATCTCAGGATCAAATGCAAGCTGTTCTTTTGTACCCTGTCCTCTTAAGATCATAAATCAAGTACTCAAGGTAGAAAAGTTACAAAAAAAATAAAAAATAAAAACAAATTGCAAGCAAATTTATTTACACAGTCTTGTCAATTCAATGCTAAAAATATTCAAACTTAAATCACCTCCCCGGCAACGGCGCCAAAACTTGATGGGCAATAAGTGATGGTTTGTTTTTGAGATATTGGAATGAAGAGTTCACTGAAAGAGAATCAAGTTTGTATAATATGAACTCAATGGAATGGATGTGCCAAGTTTAAACACAGAGGTTGTAGTATAGTGTAGATGTCGTTCCACTGAGGAGGTGTGGGAATGAAAATCTTAGTTTTGAATTGATTTGGCAGAATGGTTTGGTTTTTGTTTTGTTATAAATGATGTTGATCAAGAAGACAGTAAATAGCAGAGAGTAAAAGTTGCAAAGGATAAAAGTAAATGGTGGTGGAAAAATAAGTTTTGTAAAACAGGGACTGGCTTCATCACATCTTCACCTCTGTAAGCTGCATAAGTTTTTATATAAGTAAATTGAAAAGATAAGCTCTACGTCACAATCAAAGTCATTTGTATCGATCCCTCAACTACAAAATTCATAAGAATGATTTCAAACCGCTGATCCCTCAGTCACTTTGAAATCATCCCAGCATTATCGATCGATTGTTTTGACGTTTATTGCGTTAGACGCCATTCCTGGCTACCTACTCATAACAAGTATTTCTTTCAGGTTCTGCTTTCAAAAGTCACTTCCCAGCTTACTTGAGAAAACTTAGAACAAGAAAATAGTGATCAAGTATTTTCAGGCATTAAACACAGAAGGAAATACAGCAACTTATCAAATCTCATTACTAAATAAAAACTTATAACAGCATTACTTTAGTGTTGAATGGATTACAGCCAATCCCATAAGGGAGATTTAGCTACTCATGCCTTGCATTTTCACCATCAACAGAGTGAATACAGAAAATAATGTAAAGTATGAATGAAAATATAGAGGATGAGATGATGGATATATGATGTTGTTTGCAGCTTGATTTATAGGGGTTCTGGTTCAGCTCCCTAGAACGCATGCAGCATCTTTCAAAGGTTTGTAGAGACACAAGAAATTTGTTGTAGAACCCATGCAAAGATTTGTAGAAACACAAGAAAAAGGGTTGGCATCGCACCACTGGTGAATATTAAATTGGAAAATCCCAGGAGTCACGCTTGAGCTTGATGGTCACGCTCAAGCGTGAAGGGTTCTGATGCTTTTTGATGGTCTCACGCTCAAGCTGAATTAACCACGCTCAAGCGTGGCCTTCCTCACATTGCTCACGCTTACTTCTTCTCAGCTACGCTCAAGCGAGGCTTTGTCATCCATTAGTCACGCTCAAGCGTGTAAAGCACACGCTCAAGCGCTCTTCATGTGCATGGTCACGCTCGAGCTCCTTCTAGTCACGCTCAAGCGTGCTTCATGTGTAGGGTCACGCTCACGCTTAATCTTCGCTTGGGCGCTCTCGAGCTCACGCTCAAGTGGCTCATCCCACGCTTGAGCGTGAGAGGGGTCCTGATGCCTCTGTCTCCTTTAAGTCATGCTTGCCATGCTTAATCCTCGCTTAAGCGTCTAGTATTCACGCTTAAGCGTGAGAGGTGCTTATGTTCTCCAACTTTCATGCTCAAGCTTGCTTACTTTGTCTTTCCTGCAACTTTCCAAGAGCTTTAACACAACATTTCTTTTTATACAATGCTTAAAAGATTCATGCTCACTTCCTTCAATAATTCCTTAATTTAGCTTAAAGTATTTACAAAATTGGTTCAAATGAGTCATGAAATCAATGCTTATTCAACACTTATCAACTGGTAAGTCCCCTAATCTGTCTTGTAATTTCTATATATGCATATACTGGAACTGAGAATGAGTAGAATGTTTGTTGGTTTTATCTGGAATGTGTATGTGTGTGATTTATATTATGTGTTTAGAACAGTAGCTAAATCTGTTGTATTTTGTCTATTGTCATGGTAAAGCTTATCGTCTACCCCCTCCCCCCATGTATACATACACATACATAACTCCTTTAGAGCTTTGTCTTCAGCGATTTATGGGGCCCTGCTCTTGCAGACACTCTCTCGGGTCATAGATATCTCCTCACTTGTGTAGATGCTTACACAAGGTTCCCTTGGGTATATCCTCTAAAAGCTAAGTCTGAAACCTATAAGATCTTTACTCCATGGTTGAGCTTCAGTTGAATGACAAGCTTAAGTTTGTATTGACTAATTAAGGAGGCAAATTCAGGCCTCTTGGCCCCTATTTCTCTTATTTAGGCATCATTCACGGAGTTATATGCCCACATACTCATCATCAAAAAGGTTTAGTAGAACAGAAACATAGGCATATTTTTTAAAATGGCCACACTTTCTTGCTCAAGCCAATCTCCCTTTTAAATTTTGGGACCATGCTTTTCTGACTGCAACTTATCTCATCAATAGACTCCCTATAACTGTCTTTGGCAATAAATCTCCCTATGTACAACCAGCTTCCAGATTATAAATTCCAACGGGTCTTTGGTTGTGTCTAGTTCCCTATCATTCAGCCTTATATTTCACACAGGTTTGGTTACCAAGGAATGTGTGTTCCTCAAGTATTCCCTCTCCCACAAGGGGTATAATTGCTTAGCTCTTGATGGCAAAATTTTTATTTCTAAGGATGTGTTATTCCATGAGTCTAGATTTCCATACCTCACATTAATTTCTACTTCTTCACACACTTTACCTACCCCTCCACATACTCCATTAACTCTAAACTTAGCCCCCCTTCTCACCACCCCTACACCTATTCAAGCCCTTTCACCTAACCTTTCTTCTAACTCATCTTCACAATCACCTCAAGTCTTACTATACAATCACCTTAATACCAACTCAGCCTCTTCTTCTACCTCATTACCCCTTACCTTGTCTCACAACTCTAATAAATATGCCTCACATCTTTATTCCGCATCTCCTGCACAGTCCTCAATTCCTACTGTACATCCTTCACCCCTTGAATACACATCCTTTGACTACCAGGGCCAAGAATGGCATAGTTCAGCCCAGGTTGGAGCCCAGAATCCTCCTCTCTCACTGTGAGCCACCTATGGTCGAGCATGCCTTAGTTTACTCTAATTGGCTTAATGCTATGAATGATGAATACTCAGCTTTGATGAAAAACCAAACCTGGTCTTTGGTTCCCTTACCACTTAATAGACAGGCTATTGGATGCAAATGGGTCTTTAGAGTTAAAGAAAACCAAGATGGCACTCTGAATAGGTACAAGGCCAGGCTGGTGGCCAAAGGTTTCCATCAAAGACATGGCTTTGACTACTTTGAAACCTCTTCTCCTGTGGTAAAATTTGTGACTGTGAGAACAATGGTCACGATAGCTATTGCTAGAGGCTGGCCTATACATCAAATAGATGTAAATAATGCCTTCATCAATGGAGTTCTTGAGGAAGGGGTGTACATATCTCAAACTCCTGGTTTTAAGGTTTTTAACAAATCCCTAGTTTGCAAGTTGTATAAAGCTCTATATGGGTTGAAGCAGGCCCCCAGCTGAAACTTAGATTCATGTCCAGCAAGTGTGACACATCCCTCTTCATACAACATATTGTCTCTCAATGCATCTATGTGTTGGTTTATGTGGATGATATTATCATCACAGCCAACTCCCTAGTCTCTGTTCAAGAACTCATTCATGCCTTAAATCTGGAATTTTCTCTCAAGCAGCTGGGAGAGTTTGACTATTTCTGGGGGATTTAAGTTTCACATCTTCCTGATGGGTATCTACATCTATCTCAGACTAAATACATCACTGAACTATTAAACAAGGTTGGCATGACTGATGCAAAGGCTATTTCCATTCCAATGGTGGGTAATCTGAAACTGACTAAGGAAGGCAGTAATTCCCTTAAGGATCCTACTAAGTACAGGTCGGTTGTTGGAGCTTTGCAATATGCAACCATTACCAGACCTGAGATCAGTTTTGCAATAAATAAGGCCTGCCAATTCCTATCCAATCCTCTTTAGCACTGGAAAGTTGTCAAGAGGACTCACAGATACCTAAAAACATATGGTTTGCTAATCCAGAAAACCTCTCCGAACAGATCTATCTCTCTCACTGCTCACTGTGATACTGACTGGGCATCAGATCATGATGGCAGGAAGTCTACTTCAGGATCCTGCATCTTCCTTGGCTCTAATCTTGTTTCCTGGTGGGCAAAGAAGCAGAATTTAGTTGCAAGGTCAAGTACTGAAGTAGAATACAGAAGCCTAGCCAACACTACTCAAGAAATTCTTTGGATTCAGTCTTTACTGACTGAATTAAAACTCCCATTCTCTACACCTCAAGTGTTCTGTAACAATCAAAGCAGGGTTATATCATCCCACAACCTTGTACTTCATTCTAGAACAAAACACATGGAGCTGGATATATTTTTTTGTCAGGGCAGACAAGACACTTGTAGCTCATATCCCTTCAGAGGATCAATATGCTGTTCTTGGACATGAATAATATCCTTTCTCTTGAACCTCTCCTGTGCATTTTTAGCCATTGGAGGTCGAAGAAGATGATGGTGAAGATGACCGGAAAAAAATAGAAGTACAGCACTCTTTTGTTCAAAATAGAGAATGAAGATCACCGGAGAAGTTGCCAAAGAAAACCAGGTTTGTCAGAGAAGGGGTAGGTATCACCAGAGAAGTGGTGGGAGTCATCGTTCCTCTCTTCTTTCTCGCAGTCTCGCCATTTCTCTTTTCTCTCTCACGAGAGATCTCTTCTCTCTCTTTGTTTAGGGTAGTACAATGAGGGGTGACGGCAGTCTTTGTTTAAGGTTTTCAAAGCATATGCCTCTTAGGGCTGAAAGACCAAAAATACCCTTTAGAAGGGTCAAAACACTGACCCAGAAAGCGGATTTTAGGCAGGTGGCCATGGTGCTGCTATTTACCACTCCCTCTCTGCTAATATTCACACCTCTATTTCCACGACCTAAGGCAGGCCTCTACAAATCCTCCCATCGCGGCACCCAGCCACTCCGCTACACTGCTATTGACTACTATGCATGACACAAGACACTAGTAATAATAAGTGCAGTAAGAACGATAAATATTAGTGTTATAGTGTGATAGTGATCACCTTTGCCTCGATAAGCTTGCCAAACTTCTCAAATGTATCCTTTAACTTTCTATCAGATGTTGACCATGCAAGGCCACCAATAAAGCAACGATACCCGTCCCCATCTGACATTTTAAACTGTATACATGCAAAAAGACAAGTATTACAAAGGTATGAATCAGCTATATGCCAGTCATTGCACAATCTACATGGAACAGTGGAAGAAACCAGTCCATGATAATAAAGCTGATTAACTTCAGCGCTCAGGAAAGAAATTATATAATGGGATTTCTATGACCCAAGAGTATCATGATTGAAGATAGAAAATAGCATGATTGGACTAAAAACAACAAAGTTGCTATCCTACTTCCGTATTATTAGCATCTATACAGGAACAACATAGGAGTAAATACGTCTATTTTCTTGAAGCTCAGAAATAAATATTCAACCTCGACCTATCTTGTGTATGCTAATCCTCCCTAATTTCTAAAGGTTAAGAATTAAGACCCAAGTTAAATGCTGTGAAAGTTTTTTACCCAGATATTTTTATAGGTAAGGCTTAGTCAGAATTAATTTCAAATTCTTTTAATATTAGTGGTTAAAATTTCACATTTAAGAGTCTTTCATAAACTTCTCCATGTAAAGTTTATCACAGACCAATGGATCAAATATAAAAGTGACGACTCTGTATGTCTGACAAAAAACAGGTACAGCTTTAATATCATTAATGATGTAACTGAAAATAGCTTAGACAGGACTTTCATAATAAGAAGCTAGGAAGGAAACCATTATATGAATATTATTGTTTCAGATAATCAATCAACCTTGAACTTAATTCATAGAGATTTACAGTAGTTTCTAGTAGTTCATCACAATTCAAAGATAAAATTTCCATTGACAGATTCAATTTAACAAGGATGGCAGAAAAACAAAAAAAAAACTTAGACATGGTAATGGTATAATGAGTGCAATTTATAATAACACAAATCATACACATGAGAAGCGTGCTCCAACCAAGATAATAATTAATCAATATAAATACGCGTGAAAATTACAACAAAAATTAAATCTCCTAGGAAATTCAAAGCATACATATTTTCAGGTTTTCATGCATAAAACTAACAAAATTGAACACGGATAGTTAGGACATAAGATATGGTATTGATGTGAACAGAAATTGTTAATTTCCTAAAGATAGTTAGGATTCAGTTTTTCAGTTATCTCTTTTTTAGTAAGTTGTAAAGCTAAAAGTTATTACATTATTATCTATTACATCTTTAGAAACCTCATTATGGAAACCAATTGAATGTTGGGAACTTTGATTAACACTGTTAACAATTAACTTTGTCATGCAGACCAATACACTTTACGCATGGTCTGTGTTTGGCTCTCATCAGCTTTGTCTCTATCGCTATCTCTCTTTCGACGGTAATCCCCTAACGCTAACTTTCTGGCTATGTGTGTTGTATGTTTTGAAGTGTATGTATGTTGATTGTTGTTTGTTAGTGGAGAGCAGAGCTTATTAGGCAGTGGTTTTGTGTGCTAATAACATGATTTTTTATGCATGTGTAATGTTGTTTGTTAGTGGAGAGCAGAGCTCATTAGGCATTGGTTTTGTGTGTTGATAACATGATTTATGATGCATGTGTAATGTTGTTTGTTAGTAGAGAGTACATCTCATTAGGCATTGATTTTATATATTGATAACATGATTTGGTGTTCATAACTCTGAATATCATATACAATGCGTATGAATTGTTTATTTATCTATACTGGGAAGTTTTCTATATGTAACAGGTCGTTTGTAAATTTAGGAAATGTCTAGTTTACAGGGGAGACTCTGCCAAAATTTTGGCAGACTCCCTTTCTTAGGGAACTTAAAAAATGAAACTCAACTTTAATAATGTAGGGTTTAGTCGTGTGTGTACCCATTAGAGTCCCGTTCAAGTTTCAAAACAACCGGTTGATGTACCGTGTTGTGTTGGATCTTGAATTGTCCCGGTTGGACAGTTTGGTATGAATTTGTAACCTGTAGGGCGTAACCCATCAATGTTGTATGTGGTCTATCTTGAGAAGTTGAATGAATGTTTATTATTAGAAATTTCGGTTATGGTGTTTCATATTGTCCCCAGGGTGCATGTCTACGTGTGGTGTTTCATACCGTACGTATCTCTGTGTACTCGGGGACCAATGCGAAATGCTGGCAAAATTTTAAATGAATGTCAACGACACAAGATAGACCACATACAATTATGGGATGGGTTACGGACGGTTGCATATTCATCCTGAATGGGATAGGGCCCCACCAATTTACAACATCAAAGAGATAGAGAGTGATTCACAACCGATAGTCAAATAAAATTACAATAATTTAAAGTAACAGAAATCGTGCTTGTTAGATATTGTAAATGGAGGTACCAGCGAATTGGCGATGGATGTACAACCGACTAGATCGCAATCGGCGAGTGACTGAGGAGTTTATGATGGGGCTATTGGAGTTCATTCCGTTTGCTACGACAAACACGCTATTGGAGTTCATTCCGTTCATTGTCCGTGCTCAAGGTGCAAATGCATGAGTTTTGAATACGCGGATGATGTCATGTGCCACCTAACTGAGAAAGGGTTCATGGAAACATACCACTGCTGGTACAACCATGGTGAGCAGTTACCGCGTAGACCATCAGACGTAACTGTGCAACAGTCTTACTATGAGGTTAGAGGAAACAGGGATACGTACAATAATATAGAACAAATGGTGATGGATCATGTTGGACCCTCCACCAGGCGTCTGCTGGAACATAATGACCAAGCAAGTCATGGAGACTCTGACAATGTAGAGGAGGATCCTAATCCGGAGGTGAAGAAATTTTATGATTTATTAGCGGCGGCTCAGACTCCATTGTGGGACGGGTGCAACAGTCATACTGAGTTATCCGCCTCCCTAGCTGCTTTAAGCCTAAAGGTAGATTATAATCTTTCTGGAGGTTGGTTTAATAGGATGTTCAATCTGATGGGTTCCACCATGCCTAGTAATCATAGAATGCAAGCAAACCTGTACCATGCTAAGAAACAAGTGGCAAACTTGGGGTTAGGTTGTGTGAAGATAGAGTATTGTGTTGGTGGATGTATGCTGTTCAGAAATGAGTTTGCAGACAAGAATGTCACAAAATGTTTGCATTGTAATGAGGAACGCTACAAGACCGTTAAAAGGAGAGGGAAGGTAACCCAGACGGCCAGGAAGAAAATGTGGTACTTCCCTATAACACCGTGTCTTCAACGCCTATATGCCTCATTGTCCACGGCAAAACACATGCGTTGGCATGCTCTGAACTGAACACAAGAGGGGTTTTTTTGCCATCCTTCCGACGGGAAAGCATGGAAGTGTTTGGATGAGCTATATCTGGACTTTTCTGGCGAGTCGCGCAATGTAAGACTTGGCTTATGTACTGATGGGTTTAACCCATTCGGTCAATACGGAAGAGCTTACTCTTGTTGGCCAGTCATCCTGACCCCATACAATCTGCCTCCTGATATGTGTATGAAGAGGGAGGTCATGTTTCTATCTATACTGGTTCCAGGACCCAAAAATCCAAAGGCGAACATAGACGTGTTTTTGCAACCGTTGGTTAAAGAGTTATCACAATTATGGGATGTCGGGGTAATGACATACGATGCATCTTTGAAGAACAACTTTATGATGCGTGCTGTTTTGATGTGGACTATTAACGACTTCCCAGCCTATGGTATGCTTTCTGGATGGTCCACGTCTGGGAAGCTTGCTTGCCCTGTATGCATGGAACATACCGGGGGGGAATCACTCCCTGTTAGTGGCAAGACAAGTTTCTTTGACTGTCATAGAAAGTTTCTACCGTTGGATCACCCGTTTAGGAGAAACAAAACCGCTTTTAAGAAGAACAAGGTTGTTAATGAACCTCCACCCCGTAGGTTATCTAGTGCACGGGTTTGGCAGAGGGTCGAAGAGTATCCTTACATCTGGGACAAGAGTGTTAAGGAGTTTGCGGGTTACAGTAAGGAATACCACTGGGTGAAGCAGAGTGTCTTGTGGGATTTACCATATTGGAAAGACTTGTTGTTAAGACACAACATTGATGTCATGCACACTGAACATAATGTTTTCATGAATATTTTTGACACTGTTATAGACATCAAAGGGAGAACAAAGGACAACGAGAAGAGTCGTCTAGACCTTCCGATTTGGTGTTCTAGGAAGGAGTTAGAGTTAAGGGATGCGGGACGTGGAAGAATGTTTAAACCCCATGCAAAATATGCTTTAACTAGACCACAACAGATTGTTGTGTGTATTTGGATGAATGGGTTGACCCTGCTTGACGGATTCACTTCTAACTTGAGTAGATGTGTCGACGTGAAGGAGGGCAGGGTGTTTGGCATGAAAAGTCATGATTGCCATGTGTTTATGCAACAACTACTCCCGTATTTGGAAACCGTTGGTGGAGTTGAGTCACTTCTTTAAGGAGTTGATGGCTACTTCGTTGACTGTGGAGAAACTTGTGAAGATGGAAGAAACTATCCCGGTATTGATTTGTAAGTTGGAGCAGATTTTCCCACAAAGTTTTTTTGACTCGATGGAGCATTTGCCTATCCATCTACCGTACGAGGCCTTGGTTGGTGGCCTGGTGCAGTATCGTTGGATGTATCCATTTGAAAGATGAATGCCAGAACTCTTTAATTTCCTTGCAAACACTTCTTATAATAGTATTTTCTAACTTAACATTATCTTGTTAATGATGTTGAAGATTCTTACGCTTCTTAAAAGATAAAGTGTCGAACAAAGCCTGCGTTGAAGCATCAATTTGTGAGGCATACTTAGTCGAAGAAATGACAACCTTTGCTTCTTTCTATTTTCCGACGGAGATAGAAACTAGAATTTGTAGAATTCCCCGTAATCTTAGGGTAGCCAGCCGCACAGGGTTTGATGAACAAACATCGATTTTTAACTATCCTGGTCACCCGGGGGGCAGGCTCACAAAATGTTATATTTATGAGAAAGATCAAAAGATGGCTCACTTGTACATTCTTCTAAATTGTCCAGAAGTGGAACCCTTTATTGAGTAAGTCATAGAAGTTATATGTTACATTCTAAACGTAGCTTTTATAGTATCTAAATTTGTTTTCTTTGAATAGCTTATACACAGATATGCTAAAACTTGAGCAAAATGATTTAACTGATGACCAAATTCATAGTGAGGTGTCATCCAAGTTCATTGGTTGGTTCGCTCAACACGTAAGACCCGTTTACCAAGTGTTTTTTATCTTTGCTTCTAACTCCCGATATCTAACAATGACCTACTTATTATGTTGTACATAGATATAAGACCCAAACAACCATATTGAAGATTCTTTACTCCAAGCCCTTTCTTGGGGGCCGGTGAAAACTGTTAAAAAATGGCCTATTTACTACGTAAATGGCTACAAGTTTAATATTCTTCAATGGAGTGAAGGGATGCGCACCCATAACTACGTGGTTTATGTTAAAGGCACCACCGGACAGTTGGAAGAAGACTTTTATGGAGTGCTAATGGAGATTGTTGAAGTTTCGTTCTCTGGATGACTAAGAAGAGATATTGTTCTATTTAAATGTGATTGGTTTGACAATACAATCGGTGTTGGAACAAAGGTTGACAACAACTACGGCTTAGTTGAGGTCAAGAAGAATGGTAGATATAAAGGGTTTGATCTCTTCATTTTTGCCCAACAAGCTGAGAAGGTTTATTACACCGACTTCCGGGGAGGACATCGGGATTGGTATGCAGTAATCAAGGCCAAGGCCCGAAGTCAGATCACTGACAATGTCTCCGAGGAGGTCGATGACGCATATCAGCTTGCACCACACGAGCTCAACGATGCTAATTTGTTGTTCAACATTGATCCAGTCATAATGGATGAGACACTCGCCACTACGGGGGGTGAACACATTGACAAAGACCTTGTCTCTCGATCAAAATGGTCTAGGGCTGATTTGGATACTGATGAACTTGTTCAAACAGATAACCACAGTGACACTGAAATTGAGGGGGAATTTAAAACTGAAACAGACACAGAGTATGTAGTTGTTAAACATATATACATAGGTTTATATATATCCTGAGACTAACCTTTCTTTTCATGATATTATCCACAGATGACGGGACGTCGACTGCCCTTCAGTAGGGGTAGTGGGTCCAGGACCCTGACATCCCGGCTAGGGACTCCCACCCCAGGACAGGAGACCACTCCATCACCACCACAGTGGACCACTCCATCACCACTACAGCAGAGCACTCCATCACCACCACCACAGCAGACCACTCCATCACCACCACTATAGCAGACCACCCCATCACCCCCACTGACCACCCCAGAGCAGACTCCTGGAGTTGGTGGCTTGGAGGACCATGGCCATCAGGCCACCCCACCTCCGGTATCCCCTCTGCCCATGTTGGTACCCGTGCCGGCCGGAGACGAGTAAGTGACTAAACCTCAAATACTTTTATGTTATTTGTATGGTACTTTATATTAAACTTTAGTGGAAAGACTTGTTGGTTTATTGGATGTTACTTTAATTAGTACTTGTATAGATTGAATTATACTGGGCACTCTTCTGTTTGTAACAGGGTAACTTTAAACTTGGAAATATTACATTTACAGGGGAGACTCTGCCGAAATTTTGGGAGTCTCCCTAGATTGTACACTATTATTCTCCTGATATAATTGTTGTCATTACAGCTTTGTTGATAGTAGTCGCACTACCAAAGTGATTACTAAGGTATTAAAGGCCCAGTAGGATGGTCCATATATATCTTGGACAGATGCTGGGAAGGTTGTCCAAGATAGGTGGTTTGACACCTTCTCGGTAAGTTCCTAGCTCATTTGTTGTGACTTGATTTGTAAAATAGACCTCTTATTAATTTTGATTTTTCATTTCATTTTACAGCATGATTACCAGTGGGCGGAGGGTATGATTGATGAGATTAGGAAGGTCTTTGCCACAAAGACCTCTAAAATCATCAAGAGTACCCTTTGGAAGGTGAGGGACAAGGGTGAGCGCCCTCGTTGGATCCTGGAGGACCATTGGGACGGGATGGTCCAGAAGTGGGGCGGTGTCCCGTTCCAGCAGGCAAGTGCTCGGAACAGGGCCAACAGAGCCGCCGATGCTGCAGCCTCGGTTTACACTGGGGGTAGCATTTCAACCCTCGAGCACAAGAAAAGATTTGTAAGTATATTTATGTTAAACATTTCTATTATGATTCGTCTGACATGTTTATAAATAATAATCTCAATGTTTTTTGTCCACCACAGGAGCTGAGGGAGCACCGGGAGCCTTCTTTGTTTGAGGTCATGCAAATGACCAAGAAGAACAAAGCTGGTGCATGGGTAAACCAGAAGACTATAGATCTAGCGGTATTTACTTTTAACTGACATATGCTTATAATTTACAAATCAGCTTACTAATCCTATCATTGTTTTTGAATTTACAGGAGGCGTATCAGGCCAGGAGGGCCGAGAAGGAGGCGGACCTGGTGGCTTCCACTCCTGAAGGGGAGGTTCCTCCCACCCTATCTTGTTCTGACGACAACGCCATCTATATGGAGGCTGTTGGCAGTGTGAACAAGAAAGGGAGGGTATTTGGATTGGGTGGCGTCGGCACGCAGCTGGCGAAAAAGGGGAAGACCCCTTCCTCTTCGTCTTCCTCTGGTCTTCCGACTGAGGTCGTTCAGGTAATTCAAAACCTAAACGATGAGCTACAGGAGGAGCGACGTCAGAGGCAGTTGTTGGAGGAGCGGGCCGAGGCGGACCGACGGCGGGCCGAGGAGCAGCACGCCAAGACTCGTCGGTAACTTGCTCAGCAACAGGAGCTACTGATGCAGTTGATGGCGAGGCTACCTCCCCCCACTTCCCAGGCGCCCCCACCACCACCCCAGGATCCCCCACCACCATGATTGTATTTTTATTATTTATACACATTGTATATTTGATTTATAGTTTTTATGTTATATTTCATTCAGTATTTATTTTGTCATTCTTCATTTATTATGTCAATATTTATTGGTAATTAAATTCAAATCAAAAAGCTTTATTGTAACTATCATTAATAATTCAACCTATTTGATAAATAAATTTAATCATTTTGTTTTTAATAATAATTTAATATTTTAAAAAAATTATTTAAATTTAATTATAAAATTTTATCAGCCAATACAAAATATAAAATATTAATACATTTTTAAAGTTAAATTAACAAAACCAGTAAATATTTAACCAATTTTTTTAAAAATTAAAAAATTCCATTTAGCGACGGAATTAGACGGTCGCTATAAGATTTAAACAGCGACGGACTGCAGTAGTCGCTGAATGTCTACTACAGCGATGGACGCATACGGTCGCTAGTGGACTACAACTAGCGAAGAAGCTTGTGGTCGCTGTATGACTAACCACAGCGACGAAAGTATACGGTCGCTGGTAGGCAATAACTAAGCGACGGATAATGTGGTCGCTACATGACTACACATAGCGATGGACATCTACGGTCGCTGGTGGACTACAACTAGCGACGGATCTTGTGGTCACTCTATGACTAACCACAGCGACGGTAAACTGCCGTCGCTACTAGCGACGGAGGCATCAGGTCACTGTATGGCCACAGTTAGTGATGGCTGAAGTCAGTGAAGCAGAGACCATTTTAGCGATGGTGTCATGTTGTCGGCATTTTAGCGACAGCTGTTTTATGGTCGCTGATCTATTTTCGATGAAGGTTTTAGCGACGGGTGTTTTCCCGTCTAAAATGTCGTCGCTAAGGTATGTAGCGACGGTCTTGGCATGGATTAGCGACCAACTTATTTTGTCGCTAACAGGTGTTTTTTTAGTAGTGAATGTTATGTATAATAATAATAAGTTAATTATGTAAAGGGTGCGTACTCTGATATTGTATCAGTAACCTCTGGAATCAGGTTGTGAATCTCTTGATAATTACCCGGTGAAAAATAAGTTATCTAAGAAATTTTATATGGTGACGGTAATTATCTTGGGATTTGCAAGTTGACTCCAGGGCGTTATAACTGAAGTGGTATCAGAGCAATGGTTTATAAAATATAAAGAAAACCTTAGGAAGTGACTAGAGATTAACATAAGATAGCTTGAAGTGTGTGAACCTTGATTTCTATTTGTTTGAAATTTATGTGCTTGTGTGTTATGTGTGTTCTTTGTATGTTTTTGTTTAGTACAATTACTAGTTAGATAACATAAAAATTGGTAAACTCTGAGTATATTAGATACTCAGTAACTGAATGCAGTGGTACTCGTACCTGTAGGATAAGAAATGGCTAGACGTCAGAATGATGATGCTATGGCTGCTGCATTCAATCGCTTTGTTGAGATCCTTGAAAGACAGGAACAGCAAAGGTTAGCTGAAGGAACCCATGGACTTGACCGTTTCCTGAAAAAGAAATCTACCCAATTTAAAGGAGACTATAATCTAGAGGTGGCTTACCTGTGGATTAAAGAAATGGAATGTATTTTTCGATCCTTACCTTGCACTGAAGCCCAGAAGGTAGAATACGCTACCTATATGATGGTAGGGGAAGCAGAAAATTGGTGGATCTTCGCTCGTGATAGGTTACTGGAAGCCGGTAGGCTACTTAACTGGGAGAATTTTAAAGAAAGCTTTCTCGAGAAATATTTCCCTGCTAGTGTTAGAAGTAAAAAGGAATTAGAATTTTTAGAATTAAAGCAAAGGAATATGTCTGTCGGAGAATACACTTCCAAATTTGAGGAATTATCATTGTTCTATCCTCCTTTCCAACAGCTAAGAACTGAGGCTTCTAAATACGTCAAATTTAAAAATGGCTTAAGGCCAGAAATTAAAGAAGCCATAGGACATCAGGAGATTAGGAGTTTTCCTACTCTAATCAAGAAATACAGAATTTTTGAAGAGAACCATCGGGCTAGGATCGAGCAGGAGAAAAGCAGTAAATAATTGAGACCTCAACTAGTAAACTTTAAAAGGCGAGGAGCATTTAATCAGAATCGATTTCAAAGAGGATTGACTTCATCATCTAGAGGACGCGCGAACCAGCCAATCATATGGAACTGCTATAAGTGTGGAGGAAATCATAGAACCCGTGATTGTACACAGACAAATGTTACCTATTTCCAATGCAACCAGAAGGGACATATTCGTCCTAACTGCCCACAACTTTACCAAGGCACTAACACTGTGAATGTTAAAACTGAGAATAACAACAATGGAGCCAACAGAGGAGGAGCCAACATTTGAGATGGATGTAATACCAATGGTCGCGGAGGACTTAATGTCAAAGGGACAGCTAGTCGAGGACGAGAAAATGGACAGCTAGTGAATAATCAGAACAAACACTACTACAAATTTTACATATTAAAGCACATATTTTAAAGCGTTTATTGTAAAAAATGCTTTAAAAAATTGCACGCTGAATAATTAAAGCGCATAATTCATAAAGTGCTTTAAAATATTTTATAAACTATAATGTTTTTCATGTTGAAACGCTTTAAAAGATAAGTCACTTATAAATTAAAACACTTCATGTATTAAGCGCTTTAAGAAATATGTCTGATTAAAAAAGAACATGACTCATTTTTATCTTCTTCATTTCCTAAATCCTTAACTCTTTCCTTTTTTCTTTTGTTCTCCTCGAGCCCGCTCTTTCTTCTTATCACCCAAATAGAGCCCCAAAACCCTTAAATGCCTCAAAGCCCTTTGGTCTTCTCCTCCATCTCGACGTCGTCTACGCCCTTAAAACCCTATGGTCCATCTTCTTCATTCTGTCTATGGTCACCTTCTCCCTCTCGATGTCATTGTTGTGCTGTCTAAGGCTCTCTGCTCTGTGTTCTCTATTCTGGCCCATCTTTTCTTTTTGAAGGTCAAAGTTGTCATCTTCTTCATCTCCCTCAATCCCTAAGGACTCCACGTCTCCAATCTGATGGTGCAAGGGTGAGTTAATTGGTTCCGGTGCCTTTGGTCAAGTTTACGTTGGAATGAATATTGACTTCGGAGAGCTTCTAGTAGTTAAACAAGTCAATTCCTTTGTTCCTTCTTTATTTCCGCTTTTCTATTTATAAAGTCTGGTTCTTAGCTTCATTTCCAGCATTCACTTTTGTTTCAACTAGTTTAGTGCTTTATTTGATTTTGTTTACTTGGCTAGGTTTTTTTTAGGTTTTGATCGCAATAAGTAGTGGTTCTAAGGAGTAGTTAGAGGTTTATTTTTAACTTATTAATTAAATATGATTAATATTAATTTTTTATAATTAATAACCTAAACAAAGTCCACATAATAAAGAGTGACATAGAAGCCAGGCATGGCAGTTCATTACGGCTGATACGTAGGTCAACAAGCAAAGTCACATTTTTTGTTTAAGAAAGACAACATATTCTCCATGATGCATGAAGTTGAGGTTGGTTGCATATCCATAGTTGGTTCCTTCCTTTATGAGAAAAGAGGTTAGATCGGAACCGTGAAATATGATTACACTTCAAAAAGAAGATGCCTGAAAGGTAGTTATTAGGTAGTGCAATTATAGATTTTACAAGGAATGGGAAAAAGTATCTCTCAAACTTGCCTTGAATCATGAATGGGGGCAAGTGGGTTCAGTCTCCATATAGGGCATTACAGTGCACAATCATAATTTTGGTTTTGTTTCTGATTTCAATTGAATTTGGTATCTACTTGCCCAATGCTATCCATTTTTATATATTCCCCTCCAATAAGTACTTTAGTAATTCTATAAGCCAATGTTTTTGACTAATTAATTCAACAGGTCATAAGACATTAAGGTGACTTTTCTTACATTATCATTGATATGCATGTTAACATGGTTCCTTTTTGGTGGTTGTTAATTTCAGGGGCCCAATATTCTTGTAGATAATAAAGGGTGCATAAAACTTACAAATTTTGGGGCATCCAAGCAGGTTATTGTTTATGATTCTAAGTGTTGACCATTAATAACTTTTGTATACAGGTGTATTAGAGCTACCTTAATTATACAATTGTCGTTTTTTAGAAAATAGAAATCTTTGCCTTAATTATACAATTGGTGCTCCATTTTACAGTGTTTCTTGTGTCATTTATGAGTATAACAGGAGTTATTGGCTTTAGAAGGGCGCATTGGAAATGTAAGTACTGGATTGAGCGAGGAAATTGTATTGAAACTCTTGAAATAGAGAAAGTATTAGACTGAAATAGTATCTCAGATTGTATATCTAAAGCCAATGATCTCAGACTGAAACAGTATTAGACTGTTGTGTTTGTCAGGTATATCTACCTTCCTAGCCGACTTGTATATCTAAAGCCAATGATCTCCTAGTTTAGGTGATAGATAAGTGGTATGGATGGATAAGCAATTTTCAACTAAAGTTGACAAAGCTTGGTTTAAGTTTATTAAAATGTTTTATATTGCTTATAGTGGATTATGTTGAAAAGAAAATTAATTATAGATACAATGAGTATTTTTTAAAAATGTAAGACTTGTAGGTACTTGATTTATGAATTTAGATATATGGGCCGTTCTTTTGATCAAACAAAGTAACAACAATTTGCTATCACTATATGAAGACTGAATTATTGATGTGATCTGCAATTGAAATTCAATAAGAAATACTCAATAAGTATTTCTTATTGAGTAATAACATAAGTATTTCTTATATGGTGGTTGTTTTCTTATCTATTTATTAATAATTTTTTTTATTTTATGGCCAGTCTAACTGTTATTCCATTTAGTGATATTGTTCTACATGATAGGTTAGCACATCCAGCTCCTGGTGGACTTAGTAGCACGTCAAAGGTTTCCACTTTACAGCTTAAGCTTGCCTGAATAATAGTAGTAAAGTGTAGTCTTGATTCGCTTCTAGGATTGATCTCAAGTGTTCTTTTTTTCATATTTATAGAATAAAGATCAAACAGATTCATAGCTTTTTATTCTTGTTTCTGGTGTTATTTTGGTGGAAAATTCAGATCCCTTGACAAATTTATTTGATTGTATGCTCCAAATTTGGAAATGGAATCTTGATTCAATTTCAGTAAAATTATGCTCATGTGTTTTTAAATATTATCATATACTTGAACATAGTTGTTAAATTATTTTTTCTGATTTTTTTCAAGTATTAGAACAACATAATTAGTTAGTATTACCTTTACCATCACTCTATTTAACATGTTGGAACATGCAGATGTATGGGGATGAAGCTGGTAGTATAGAATTTCAACCCTACCTGTTATTTGTTAGAGTGGTTATAATTATTAGGATAAAGTTAGATTTTTGGTAATACTTTATAATCCAGTTTAGGAATTTGGGAGGAAAAATGAAAGAGATCCATATGTATGGCATTTGGATCAGACTATTGAATATGTTGTTGGAGCCTATTAGTGCGGTTGCTTAAAACCGCACTACTATCCTGCTATACTTTTTAATGCGCTTAATTAAAATAAATGTTTTAAAAATATATTATACTAAAATGTTTATTTAAATTAAGCGCTTTAAAAATATAATGTGCTAAAGCGCTTATTTTAATTAAGGCTTTAAAAATATACTATATTAAAGCGCTTTTAAAGCGTTTTAGTAGATGTGGTATTCTACTACAGCAGGCGTATATAAAGCGCCTTAAAAGCCCTAAAATAAGCGCCCTAAAAGCCCTTTTTTGTAGTAGTAAAATCACCTGCAGCTGGCAGAGTATTTGCATTTGCAATAAGTGGATCAGAGGCATCGCAGGCAGATGACTTAGTACAAAGTGAGTGCATTCTTAACAATACTACTTTATCAGTTTTATTTGATTTTGGTGCGACACATTCTTTCATTGCTGAAGAATGTGTTAGGCGTCTAAATTTACCTATGAAATCTATGCAATATGATTTGCTTGTTTCTACTTCTACTGGTAACCATCTTAGGACAGCTAATGTGTGTAAAGGTTGTTCTATACATATAGGGGGTAGAAATTTTAATGTGAACTTAGTATGTTTACCATTAAAGGACTTGGAAATTATCTTAGGGATGGATTGGTTATCTGCTAACCATGTCCTTATGGATTGCCGTAATAAAACCGTGATCTTTCCACCTAACAACATGGGGTGTCAGGAGTATAATACGTCACAAAACCCTATAGGATATTCCTTAAACAATGAAGCCCAATTATTCATGGTATTTGTACTTACAGAAGGAAAAGTTATTCCTGATGTAAGTAAGATACCAGTAGTCTGTGAATTCTTAGAAGTATTTCCTGAGGATGTTCCAGGATTACCTCCTGAACTAGAGATAGAATTCTCTATTGACCTAATTCCTGGAGCAGAACCCATTGCTAGAGCACCCTATAGAATGTCTCCAATAGAACTGACTGAATTAAAGAAGCAAGTGGATGAGTTATTAGAAAAAAAAATTATACGACCTAGCGTATCTCCTTGGGGAGCACCTGTACTACTAGTCAAAAAAAAGATGGTAGTATGAGACTTTGTGTCAATTATCACCAACTGAACAAAGTAACGGTTAAGAACAAATACCCGTTACTAAGGATTGATGACCTTATTGATCAACTACGAGGAGCTACTGTGTTCTCCAAGATAGACCTGAGATCAGGGTATCATCAAATTCGCGTAAAGAAAGAAGATATTCTAAAGACAGCCTTTAGAACACGCTATAGCCATTATGAGTATTTAGTTATGCCTTTTGGTGTAACTAATGCTCCAGCCGTGTTTATGGACTACATGAACTGGATATTCTATCCATACCTTGATCAATTTGTCATTGTCTTTATAGATGATATTCTCATATATTCCAAAACCAAGAAGGAGCATGAGAAGCATTTGTACTTAGTGCTACAAATACTAAAGGAGAAGCAGCTATATGTCAAACTATCCAAATGTGAGTTTTGGCTTAATGAAGTAAAATTCTTAGGCCATCTGATATCTAAGAATGGAGTGTCAGTCGACCTTGCAAAGATTGAAGTTGTAATAGCTTAGGAAAGGCTGAAGACTATCACAGAAATTAGAAGTTTCTTAGGACTTGCGGGTTACTGTCAAAGATTTATTGAAGGATTCTCTCGAATTGCCCTACCCATGACTCGATTAACCTGTAAGAATAAACCTTTCATTTGGACTACTGAATGCGAAGCAAGCTTCCAAGAATTAAAGAAAAGATTAACAACTGCACCAGTTCTAGCTTTTACCAAACCCCCAAGAAAACTTTGAAGTTTATTGTGATGCTTCAAAGTTGGGACTTGGTTGTGTCCTAATACAACAAAGAAAAGTAATTGCTTATGCTTCAAGGTAATTATGACCACACGAACTTAATTACCCTACTCATGACTTAAAATTAGCGGCCATTGTCTTTGCTTTAAAAATTTGGAGGCACTACTTATACGGTGCAAAGTTTGAAGTTTATAGTGCTCACAAGAGTCTCAAATACCTATTTGATCAAAAAGAATTAAATATGGGACAACGTCGATGGATGGAATTTCTCAAGGACTATGACTTTGAGTTGAAGTATCACCCAGGGAAAGCCAACGTGGTTGCTGACGCACTTAGTAGAAAAGCTATTTATGTGGCAGCTTTAATGATAAAAGAATTAGAAATGATGGAACAATTTAGAGATTTAAACATAGCAGTTGAGGAGAAATCTTCAGTAAATATGGTGGTCGGAGTTTTGAAAATCACTAATGATTTTCTGAAGATGGTGTGTGAAAAACAAAGATTGGATGTATGTCTTCAAGAAATGATCGAGACACAACATAATGGAAAAGATCTGGGATTACAAGAAGGTTCAGATGGAGTATGGAGGATGAAAGGAAGAATATGTGTCCCAGAGGATGCAGAACTAAAGAAGATGATTCTAGATAAAGCCCACAAAAGCATGCTTAGTATTCATCCTGGATCTACGAAGATGTATCAAGATTTAAGAAAGGATTTCTGGTGGAAGAAGATGAAAAAGGAGATAGCTGAGTATGTTTCATCTTGCTTAATATGTTAGAAAAGTAAAGTAGAACATTAAAAACTATCTGGTGGATTACAACCACTAGAAATACCTGTATGGAAATGGGATGACATTGCCATGGACTTTGTGTCAGGCTTGCCTAGAACACAAAGAGGCAATGATGCTATCTGAGTGATAGTTGATAGATTAACAAAGTCGGCCTATTTTCTTCCAATCAACATGAAGTATTCACTTGAGAAATTGGCTTAAGTGTATATAAAGGAGATAGTGAAATTACATGGAGTACCATCAAGTATAGTGTCTGATAGAGATCCTAGATTTACTTCTCGATTCTGGGGAAGTTTGCATAAAGAGCTTGGTACTAGACTAAAGTTAAGCTCTGCTTATCATCCATAGACTGATGGACAGTCAGAGAGAACTATCTAGAGTCCAGAGGATTTACTGAGAGTGTACGTGTTAGAACATGATGGAAGCTGGAAACATTACCTTCTACTAATCAAATTCACATATAATAACAGTTATCACTCAAGCATTGGGATGGCACCATATGAAGCATTGTATGGTAGAAAGTGCAGGCCAATCTGTTGGTTAGAGACAGGTGAGCACCTGACTCTTGGACCAGAAATTGTCTGGCAAACGACAGAGTAAATTCAGATGATTAGAGAAAGGATGAAAATTACGCAGGATCGGCAGAAGTCATATTATGATCAAAGAAGGAAGTCATTAGAATTCCAAGTTGGATATTATGTATTCTTAAAGGTATCACCCAACAAAGGAGTTGGAAGAGTGTTAAAAAGCAAGAAGCTCACTCCAAGGTATATAGGGCCATATGAGATCCTAAAAAGAATTGGTAAAGTGGCATATCAGATCGCATTGCTGCCTCACCTTTCCAATCTTCATAATGTGTTCCATATCTCACAATTATGAAAGTATGTACCTGATCCAGACCATGTGATTGAGACTGATGATATAGAAGTTAAGGAAAACCTTACGATTCCAGTAACACCAGTGAAGATAATGGACAGAGACATCAAGCGACTAAGAGGCAAGGAGATCTCATTGGTGAAAGTAGCTTGGCAACAAGGAGATGAAGTAAGCATGACTTGGGAACGAGAAGATGAGATGAGGAGTCAATATCCTGAATTATTTTAACAAGGTACATTTAAATTTCGAGGACAAAATTTTTATAACGGGGGAGAGTGTAACAGCCTAATTTTTAAGCGGTAATTAAACAATAAAAAATTAAAGTTTCTCAGAGAAATAAGAAATGAATCCTAGAAAATAGAAAATTTAATTATTAATACAAGGATATTTTTAGTCTGACTTAAAACGGAATTAAACGAGAACGGAACGTAGAATAGAATAATAAAATAAAATAAAAATTTTCTACAATAAATGCTACAGTAAAATGCTACAGTAAAATGCTACAGTAAACGTCATATGAAAAACTTTTGAAATGTAGAGAATTCAAGAGAGTTCTCTATTTTTCCACCGCCTCATGTCATTTTGAGTTGCTACAGTGATTTGCTACAGTAATTTGCTACAGTGACCGCCATTGAAAACCTATAAATAGAGCCCCAACCTCCCACATTTCCTCAGACCATAAACCTCACTGATCCTATAACCTTTCATCTCCCTCTTCAAGCTCTCAAAACCTTCATTCTTTAATTTTCGCATAAGAAGAAATTATGCAAACTGGAAGATTTGAAGAAATACAAGGGAGTTTAGCATAGGAAAGTTTAACGATCTTCACTTGAGGTAAGAAAGAGGGGATAGGATATTAAATACATAGAAATTAAGTTAGAATTGCTTGCTTAATTGTTTAGAAACTCATATAGTTAGATTTTAATTTAATTTGAATTAAATTGTGAAATTGATACAAATGGTTTGGAATATGATATTAAACAATTAATATAACATGGAAAATGTGTTTCCATATTCTTTGAATTATTAAATGTTATGGAAAATATGTTGTCATATGTTTGAAATATGATATAAAAATTATGGAAACATGTGTTTCCATATGATTGAATTATGATATAAATAATATGGAAAATGTGTTTCCATATTCTTTGAATTACAAATAAAGTATGCTTAATTGATTGTTATAGTAATGTTATTGTTAAAGGAATTTGATAATTTAATGCATTCATGCATTATATGCATTGGCCATTCAAAGAATCCGTAGAGGGGTTCTTTGAGGGGGTTCCCGGTGGGGGAACGCGCTCTGTTAAGCAACAGACCTCTGTGGTGGTTTTATACCACGGCCGTCTTAAGGGCTAAACAGTGTGTCCTTAAGGGGGGTCCCGTAACACTTGTTATTGATATTATGATATTGTTATCCGATGTGGTGTTGCATTATAGGGCGCGGTATCGGTTGGATATCCGTAAAAATGTTATTATTGGAAATCACTGCAGATGTTCCCACCAGAATGGATCCATCATGCATTTTCATTTATATATATATAAAAAATGGAATATAATAATATCAATATAATACAAAATACTTGTTTGGCATTTACATCGCATAACATCCTACATATGATTGTGTGTGTTCTGATTTAATTTTTATTTATTTGATATTTTATCTCACTCTTTCTGTTACTTGTGGCAACCCTTTAGTGGTTAACCAGGAAGACATGTGAGAAAGTGGATGTTGCTGAATATGGATGAATTATGAAGGCTTTTGATGATGATGCTTGCTTGCATGACTACTATTGTTGTATTATGTATATGCTATGTTTTGGTACTTTACATCTTTATATTTTATAAGATCTAGGTGCCTGTTGTAAAATATAATATGTATGGAACTCTAATGTTATGTATAATAATAAGAAGTTAATTATGTAAAGGTTGCGTACTCTGATATTGTATCAGTAACCTCTAGAATCAGGTTGTGAATCTCTTGATAATTACCGGGCGAAAAATAAGTTATCTAAGAAATTTTATATGGTGACGGTAATTATCTTGGGATTTACAAGTTGACTCCAGGGCGTTACAGTTACCTCTCTCACTCTCAAGTTGACTTAGGTTCTTCAAGCTTAGGATGAAATTGACGTTCTAATCCGTATCGAGGTCAGGGGAACACATCGGAGGTGAACCTACAAAAGATTCTCTGATGCTTAAGTCAGTATTACATAAAAAAAGGTATTAAGGAGGTAACTTGGAGATTAGTTCAGATCCCTTTTCAGTAATAAATAAGTTGTATTTATAGCGATTACCTTGGTTAGAGAATTGATTTGACCTTTTTCCTAACTTACTATAACTATAATATTTATAGGGACATGCAGCCCATACCGATTCTGACTCATTGTCAAATTGTCAAGATAGGACTGGATTCCTAGTCATGGAACCATAGTTGTCATGGGTTTAAACCCCGGATGTGACATCCAAACTGTTCTTAGGCAAGTAAATCTGATGACGTGGTATTACAGTGATGCCACCCCAGTTCAACCTCAAGGATTTCGGTTGGCCCCCCGAATGAGCTTTTAAGATTTTAAATCTATAAATAAATATAATTATGCGCTATTTAGAATCACATCAAAAATAAAATTATGTAGAGAAAAAGTCACTGAAAGTGACATGTTAGAAAAGACATTCTTCACTTTTCATGCATCCAATATGCTCCTACAACAGTAATATCGTCAAAAGGTTTTTACAAAATAGTCAGGGTTGATTGCTTGTCTCCTTATGGCCGAACAAAATAATGAACTACTTATGCAAAATCATGAGTCTCGTCCAAGTAAAACTGCTTCATTCCCAGAAGTGAATGTAGCGACTCATGAACATTATACTCATAGTCGTGACCATGGTCGTAGTCGCGGTCGTAGATGAGGTAATGGTCGAGGACATGGTATTGGTCGTAGTCATGGATATGGTCATGGTCATATATAGTCGTGGTCATGGTCGAAATGATAACAAATCAACATTTGTATGAAAAAATAAAGAACGTGTAAAAAAAGGAAAAGATGTTCAAAGTAGAGAACAAATTAAAAACAGTTTGCTATCGTTATGGTAGCCTAGGTCACTAGTCTCAGGTTTGTTGCACATCAAAGCATCTTATTGATCTATATCAAAAATCTCTTAAAAATAAAGGGAAAATAATAAAAATAAATTTTACTGGTATGGATGATTTTTTACTAACTTTGATGTTGATGATTTTCTTACTCTTCCTTGAAGACATTGACCACTCAGTTGGAGAGGGAAGTGCCCCTAAATAAATTATTTTATGTTTCATCTAATTTATTTTTGTTATGAATTTTCTATCAATAAAATTTTATGTTAAATATTTATTGTTAATTATATTTTTCACTCATGATTTTTTATTATTATTTAATAAAGAATGAATGCCCACGTCAATGACAATGACGAAAATATATGTCTCGTAGACAGTGTAACAACTTACACTATTCTCAAGAATGAGAAATGTGACGTCCCGTGTAGTTTTCCGAATAAATTTTTCGCATTTTTAAAAGATCATTTTAAAATTCATAAATTAAATTCAGAGTTCACGTAGTAGTTGGTAATTACAGAATATTATAATACATACTAGTCGTGAATAATTAAATTCGATAAAACATTTAAGTAGCGGAAACGATTTAGAAAAATAACGGTACATGATACGTTATACTTATTACAACCCATAAAATCAAAGTCCAAGTAATAGTTCATATAGGCATCAATCATGGCATCACTCTTCATTCTGCGTGGCATTCATTGTAAAAATTAATGTAAGAGTGAGACAGAATATAGAATAAATATAAAATAAATAAAATTGCACAAACACAATCAACAAACCATAATGATATGATGAATATGCCAAACAAGTTCATTTATATTTAATAAGTCTTTAATTTAGTCCAATGATGTCATGCTGGATCCATTTGGTTTGGTGGGAATACTGCAGTAAAAAGTCTCATACACTTTCATGGCTCCTGTAGAAATAAGTATACCAGTAGGAATTTACACAACCATGGATCCCTACACTTCCATGGTTCTTGTGAAAATAGGGCTTAAACTCATCATAAAGTAACCCTCCACCAGGGTAGGCAATCATGGAACCCCTAAATTCCATGGTGCGTCCAAATGCTTATGATGCATGAATGCCTTTAATTCTCTTTATCATTTAACATACCATGATATATCAATTTCCAAAACCACTTGGAAAACCACAAGTCCTCAAAGGACACATCATATATAATAATTTTCAGAATCATGGATTTACTGTTTCAACCACATATATCAATAACCGTAAGGCATTCATGTATATATATTAATTTAGTCATTCATAATTATTCACCACCAAAATACACAAACTGAATGATGCTCATTAGACACTCATAAACATTCATAATACTTCATAATCACTCAACAAGTCAATAATAATTTGTTACCCATAGGGAAAATATCATTTTTATCCATAATAACCATTATAAGCAAATTTCAGCATTTCCAACAACAACATACATTAGTAAAACAGTCATAACATGAGTAAATCAAATCCTTTTCATGTGATTCCACTTTATATAGCTCAATAACATAAATATCGACAACTTTCATGAAGACCATAAATTCAAATTCTAAACAGAAACATCACTTATTCACCGAATACAAAACTGCCTCAAAGAGGATTTTTAAAACATACACAGGTTAGTATTTTCAACGTTTCTAGAGCTACAAAAACAATTTTGGCATGAAACCAGTTCTAAATTATTCTTAACACAAATATATACAACTTTCATGAAGGCACCAACCACTAATTCTCACCATAAAATTCCCAGTTTTAAAAATAAGATTCGGATTTCATAGTTAACAGATTTTCAGTTTGAGCATACTTTAGTATTTTAGGTATAACAAGAGCTAAAGACATCCTTTTAACTTGAAACCACTTTCTATAGATCCATAACATAAATATCTACAACTTTCATGCAGACATCATAGTCTAAAAATGTATGTATAATTCTCAGAATATTAATATATGCACAAAACATAAGACAAGTATTTCAATCGGACATGTTGTAGTATTTTGGCTATAACTCATGCTATACATATCATTTCATTGTTAACAGATTTTTAGTTTGAGCATACTTCAGTATTTTAGGCATAACTAGAGCTACAAACATCCTTTTAACTTGAAACCACTTTCTATAGATCCATAACATAAATATATACAACTTTCATGAAGACATCAAGGTCTAAAAACGTATGTATAATTCCCAGAATATTCGTATATGCACAAAACACAAGATAAGTATTTCAATCAGACATGCTGTAGTATTTTGATCATAACGTATGCTATACATATCCAATTCAGTCGGTTAAGGTCTCAAAATTCTCATAACAAGAAGATCTACAACTTTGATGAAGACACCAATCACTAATTCTCACCAAAAAGTTCCCAGGTTTAAAAAAATAAAATACGTATCTCAAGTTAACAGATTTACAGCTTGGACATACTTCAGTATTTTAGGCATAACTCGAGCTACAAAAATCATTTTGACTTGAAACCACTTTCTACAGATCCATAACACAAATATCTACAACTTTCATGAAGACATCAAAGGCTGATTATGCATGTATAAGTCCCAGAATTTTAATATATATACAAAACATAGGATAAATATTCCACTCGGACATGCTGTAGTATTTTGGCTATAACTTTTGCTATACATATTAAATTTAATTGATTCAGGTCTCAAAATTCAGATAACAAAAAGATCTACAACGTTTATGAAGAAGTTAGAATCAAAATCACACGTTTTCAATCTCAAAACTGAGTAACAAAATACGAAAATAAAACTGGAATCCTAGGACAGCATACAATTCTACCCATTTCATAGTTATTCATAACCCTGTCCCCTCTTACCTTAATAGAGGTTCCTAAAGTGGTTGAAAGTGTTTTATTATTGTCCTAGCTTCAGATCAAGAGTAAAATTGATGGAGAAAGTGAAAGAAAATAAGAGAGAGACTTCACTAACTTTAGCTTGTTCTAAGAATTCAGACTTGGGAACAAGATGTAGTGTTGATTTAATGATGCAAATGACAAGTGGGGGACAAGATTTTCATAATGGGATTGTAGTGGGATGTTAGGTGCATGAATTATGGTGATAATGGAGGTTTTAGGTGAGAAAAATGAGCTGGATTGTTGACCATTTCCGCAGCCTACATAATGTAGTTTGTTTGATTGAAGTAGATATCAATTCTGACACTATTTTGGTATTTTAGGCATATCTCTCTCATATCTTAATGGATTTTAACAAATTTGGTCTTGTTGGAAAGCTAAGACAACGAGGAACAACTTTGTAGTTTACCACCTTTTCAAATTCGGACTCCAATAAGGTATTAAAATATGTACAAGATGATATGATTGAAGTAAAATATCAATTCTAATACTGTTTTGGTATTTTAGGCATATCTCTCTCATATCTTAATGGAATTTAACAAATTTAGTCTTGTTGGAAAGATAAGAAAAAGAGGAACAACGTTTTAGTTAACCACATTTCCAAATTCGGACTCTAACTAACAATTAGAATGTGTACAAGATGACGCATTTTGAGTGGAGTATGTGGCAATTTGATGAGAGTAATTGGAAAAGTCAAGAAAATTAATAACTAAGGAAATAGGTAATAAATTATTTGATTAACTTTTACCAAAGGTATAAAGTTAAAATTATTTACCATGGTAAAAGGTTAAATTGAAGATGTTGTCCTAACCAAAAATTTATGTAGAAAGTTGAGATAAAATGGATAATATCATTGATGGTCTAAATCAAAATGATTATACATGAGAATAAAATTTTTAGGATGTTACAAGACATATTTCTACAATATAGTAAAACAAAAAGTCAATGTTAATACTATATCTGGTAGTATAAATATAATTGAAGGCTTTGGCAAAGCTAGTATTTCGTTACCTGGAGGAATAAAATTGTACATTGAAAGTGCATTATATTCTACCAAGTCCCAAAGAAATTTATTGAGTTTTAAGGATATCCGTAAAAATGGATACCATATTAAGACCATAAATGAAGGAAAGGTTGAATATCTTTACATCACAATGTTAATTTCTGATAAGAAATGTATATTGGAAAAATTACCTTCATTTTCCTCTAGTTTGTACTACACCTATATTAATACAATTAAAACAAATGTTATTATAAACTAGAAGTTTATAAATAAGAATGACTTTGTTATCTGGCATGAACGATTAAGCCATCCTGGATCAATTATGATGATAAAAATAATTAAAAATTCAAATAGTCATTGCTTAAACAGTAGATAAATTCTGTAAACTAATAATTTCTCATTTGCTGCTTATTCTCAAGGAAAATTAATTACTCAGCCATCACCAATGAAAATTAGGAGTGAATCACTCACATTTTTAGAGCGTATACAAGGTGATATTTATGGAGTAATGCACCCTTCATATGGACCATTTAGATATTTTATGGTTTTAATTGATACATTAACTAGATGAACACATGTTTACTTATTGTCAACTCGTAACCAGACATTTGTGAGATTACTAGCTCAATTAATTCGTTTAAGAACTTATTTTTTTGATTATCCAATTAAGAAAATACATCTTGATAACGCTGGTGAATTTACATCTCAATCTTTTAATGATTATTGTATGTCCATTGGAATTAATGTTGAACATCCTCTAGCACATATTCATACATGGTGAGGTGTTCTTTGGGTCCCCTCTACCGTTGTATTTTTCCATGGATGAGGGTTTGTAGTTTAGAGGGGTAGGGGCATTCATGATCTGATCGGCCTATAGATGGGCAGTGAAAGGAAGCTCAGGCTCGTATCTTATCGTCTCTCGCATTTGGTAGAAGGCGTGGCCAGCAGTCTTTCACTGGGCGGATCGGTCACTATTGTTGCTGAAGGCCTCTCGCTCGCCTCCCTTTTGCCTTTGAAGTTCTGCATTCTCCTGCTGCAAGTTGGCTACCGTTCTTTACAGGCTTTCCACCATGTTTGTGATTCATTGTATTTAATCATTGTGATCAGACGACTCTAGACGTTCGCCATCTTCCTCCCGACGAGTGTTTCGGGTGTTCACCATAGCCACGTCCAGAATTAGGATTAGGGTTAGAGAGATGTAGTCTAGAATCCATTTTACCAGGCCACACGGTGGGTGCCAAAATATTCACACAGAGAATGTTATGCATAAAACCCTAGAGAAATCTCTTAAAAATTAGGTTTCATTAATCTCTATAATGTGTCACTTAGCCTACATCATGCGTACATAAGTTATATTTATACCTAGGTTACAATATAGGCCTAGCCCATTAAACTATGATCAGGGCAGTCAATTCCTTACCATCGTGGATAGAATCAGGGGGAACTGTGGGGACTCCCTCTTCCCCTCCGATCTTGTAGGGGGACAATTTTGATAAATTTTGATTTGTGAGTTAAATGAATTGAATTTAATATAAAAATTAAATCCCTTAAGTGATAAGTTTAACTTGAACCAAATATATATTTTACTCATTTGATTTATAAATTAACTTAATGAACTGGTCTGAACCGGGGTCTAGAATCCGGTGTGGGACCAGCCACAAGGATGCAGGTGTTTTAGGGTTTGCACTCTGGTACAGTGAGTATCTGGTGTTAATCCGGCCTCTCAGTGGGAGAAACTGGTCTTGTTGTTCTGGAGATCCTTCACACCAACGTTTCACGTTGAGAGAGGGCGAAATGTGGTGCCACCTGCGAAGATTCTCCGACGCTCAAGTTATAAGAGTGTATGAACTCAGTAAAAGCTTAAGCGATAGTAAAAGTGTGAGTTAGAATAACGTAACCTTGCATGTGTTTTAGATCAGGCTATTTATAGTTGAACGTAGGAAATGAATCGTTGGATGCAAGTGGGCCCATTGGTTCTGATAGCGTGTGAATTGTGTCAATCAAAGTGGCTCAGTACTCAGAATGTGTCAGGAGGGTAGGTCAATTATCAGAGTACGATCCTGTGACAAGGATGGAGGATAATCACCTTTCCGCATATTTCGTTGACACATGTACTTACTCTCTTAGGCCATTGACATTGACATATTCTGCTATGCAGGGTATCTTCGCTGATAAGTTATAAAGAACTTTTATCTCACAGTGCCTCTGAGGCAAACGGTTATATAAACGTGAGATGAGAACGAATGAAGCATCTGTTGTAGCGAGGACGAGTAGAACGTCTGATGAAAGGAGAAAGGATGAAGGGACAACGGACATCCGGTGTGGCAATGATCCGAACTGTGACTCCGGTTTCCCTCCTAAGAGGTCATTCTGACGTCATAACATTGGAGGCCGGTATCCAGACCGGATCACTTAATAAATAAATAAGTCTAATTTCAAATAATCTTTTAGTATTTTAGTTTTTAAAATCATAAAGGTCAATTGTTCTGAGCTTTAACATTATAAAATTTTTATTTTAGTTTCAATTTGTGGAAAAAATTTCAATTATTTTAAATTTCTTTTATTTTATTTTATAATAAAAATAAAATAAATAAATGAACTTGAGTTGAAAATTTCGTTAATTAAAAACTCGAATTCATTTATAGTAATTTATTGGACAATTTCAACTTCACTTAGTTAATTTCCTATAGCATTGAGCTGCATACTATTGAAAGTGAAATTTTCCACGCAGAAAGATCTACGAAAACTCCGATTTTTAATGAAATTTTCAAATATTTTTGAATTGATAGAAATCTAAGACTGAAGACCTATAATTTTTTTTATCCATACTAAAGACTTTGAATCCCTCCAAATTGGAGCTCATCTTGTCTTTAAACTTGTTTATTATTTAGGGTGTTTGAATATGGAACGTTGAGAAAGGAGATGTAAAAAAATAATGATATTTCAGTGATTAAAAATTTTTAAAAAACAAGGAGGTGAAAAAAGAAAAAAGATTATTAAATTATAAAAAAAGAGAAGCAAGTTAATTAGAAAGTATTCCTAGGATCTTTTGCTTTTTATTTTTTTTCATAAAAACTAAGGTCGTTCTTTATTAAATATTCTTTTAATGGTTTTGGTGAACTACTTTGATATTAAGGAACAGACAATAAATATATAGGAGAGATTTCAAGGTATGAAAAGTTTAATACTTAACTGGTTAGTTGTTTCGATGAATTTTGATTTATGAGCCATAAATAGATTGAACTTGATATAAGAGTTAACTTAATTTGTTAAGTGCATTAAATTTGAACTAAGTTTTAAGGATAATTTATCTCATTTAGTTCATGAACTCGTTTGATGAATAAAAAAATGAAAATATATAATTTTAAATAAACTTATAATATACTTCTCCAGTCCTTGTTATAAGTGAATTTTAAGAGATTTTTTTATTTTAAATATAAGTAAAAATATCTCTTTTCAATTTAGGCAACTAAATTTTTTATGCAATAAATAAGATTAAAGACACTTTAGATAAATATATTAAATATTTAATAACATTAACATAAATGTTAACTTTTAGTCAACTTTCTTCATCTCCGTAAAATTTGTACGATTTGTTTATAATCAAGACTGAAAAAGGAATTAGTTTTTAAAATCATTATTGTCAAACGTACTTAAAGTTCAACTTTATAAAAGTTCCATTTCCCCTTGGAATAAATTTATATTATTTATTTATTTGAAAATTGATATTCATTTAATGAGCTCTTAAGCTGAAAGTTCGTAAACATCAAACAACGTTCAAACAAAACTCAATTCAAATCTGGTTTGAGTAAATACTTAATAACAATGAAGCACATATACCAACACGGACTCGGACACAAACATAGACATGTATATTTTGATATGATATAAGTGACTTCACATGGTCTTTAACCAGTTATTACACCTTAATAACTTATAAATCAACTTACATCCATATATTTTATACTTAATTACACCAATAATTAATAATTTTATGTAGAATGTGATTTCTATCCATCAAATCATTGAATTTATAACTATATATCAAATAAAGTTTTTACTCACAAATTGATTTTAGAAAGATAACTAACTAAGTTTAGGGTTTAGGATTCTCATAGATGATAATTAATGAAAAATTGATTTAATATTATATATATTGGTCTCCATTCTAACAAATATTTTTCTTATAGTAGTTAAAATTTATCAAAGAGCTATTTTAACCGTTTAGAGAGAATTTTTTACGGTGTATATACAAGAATTTTAAGTAGAAATTACTTATCTTGTTAAATAAGTAACAATTTAAAGTAGAAAATATTTATGTTGCTATTACCAACTAATTAAGTAGGAAAAAAAAAGTAGAAATTTTATGTACAACAAGAATTTCAACGTTTTTTTTTTTGGTACATACAAGAATTTAAAGTTGTGACATAATTAAGAAATAAATTTCCCCCTTATAAACCAAAGCTGCAACGAGTTAATTATATGAATACATTAAAACTGGAAATTTTATTGAATATTTCCCGTCACTATTTTCTTTTCTTCCCTTTTTTTTAGCATTGGAACTTAATTATGTGATAATGTCAACGAAGAGGCTACATGGTTTGAAATTTTCGGCACATGAACGGAAAGTTCAGCGTTTGAAATTTACTAATCTTTTAGAATTGATTTGACATCAGACACCGAAGACTGCGAAATTTTAGGACTTTTTTGTTTTCATTGATACATTTTTTAAAATATATATTTGATTCTAGTGTGTTGAATAATTTTTTGGTTTTAGTTTTTTAGTGTTTTAGTTATTTTTTATTAGTTTCGATTTTAATGTTATTTAATATGTTGAATTAATCTCGAAAAAGAAATAAATTGGGTCTATTTTAAAAAGTTTTTAAGTAAAATAAGTGATATATCATTTTCGTTTATGGAGTTAATATTTGTATTAACAGTGTTATATTTTAAAGATTAATTTCAACATATCATATACTAATTTCATTGAAACCAAACCACAACTAAAAATTGATTGAAACATGAAAAAAAAAACATATTTAACCTTTTTGTAAAAATTTATGTATGTACAAGAAATACATACCACTGACTTGTTGGTAGCCCGCGCTTTCTCTTTTGGTATCCTGACACTTTCGTCAACCATGTGAAGGTGTACATTCTCTGTTTTTGCTCTTATCTTCCTTTGGAACGCATTTGTTGTGTCATGTTCCTTTGTCCATTCATTACTAGTTTCATGGAAGGAGAGGCAAACTCAAAGCAAACTATTAAAGGAAGAATTTGTGTAACATGTACAATGTTATATAGGATAAAGAATTTGCTCCAATCCTCACGTCCCTTGGATTTCATCCCACAAAAAATGATAACTCACTGTTTGTTTTTCACTCATCCAATCTAACTATATATATTTTAGTCTATGTTGATGACATATTAATTACTAGCAACAAACCCGATGCTATAGCTACCCTTATTAGCAAACTCAAAAAAAAATTTCCCTCTCAAAGACCTTGGCATGTTACATTATTTTCTTGGGATACAGGCTACTACTAGACCCTTCAAGCAATTACCATCTATATATCTCACTCCAAATACATTTCTGATCTTTTCATTAAACTTGGAATGCAAGATGCTAAACCTGTCAAAACTCCCATGAATCCTTCCTCTAGAATGCAACATTAACTTGGCCTGACCTAGCTTTTAATGTCAATAAAATATGTCATGTATAATCTCCTGGAAATTCATTGGAAAGCTGCAAGACAATTATTGAGATATCTACATGGAACAATTCATTATGGTCTCTCATTTTACAAGACTCCCTCAAGTGCTATCATTGCTTATTGTGATAGTGACTGAGCATGTAACCCATCTTATATGAAATCCACTTTTGGATTTTGTGTGTTTATTGGTAGCAATCTTGTCTCATGGATGGCTAGAAAGTGTAACATCCCTATGTTTTATATTCAGAATTGTAAAGCAAGTTATTTAGCATTGAAGCCGAATTCCGAAGCCTAGCATATATCATCACTTAAATTACTTACATTCAGTCCCTGCTAACTGAAATGCATCTTCCTTCTAATAAACCTCCTCTCATATGGTTTGACAACTAGGGAGTTGTTCTTCTGTCAGTAAACCCAGTTGTTCACTCTAAAACAAAACACTTCGAACTAGATTTATGGTTTGTTAGGGAAAAAGTTACCCAGGGACAAATTTAGGTCAAGCACATTCCATCTAGATAACAAATTGCTAATGTGTTCACAAAATCTCTTAGTTTTGCTACATTTTTTGATCTTAGATGCAAGTTTAATATTGTCTGTAAACCATCCATATTAAGCTTTAGGGGGGAGGGGGGAGATATTTGGGAAGTTACTTGAAGCTATGTATTAGTTTGTTATTTTCTACTTATTAGTTTGTTAAGTCAATATGTTATGTTGTCAAGTCTGTTATGAGTTGATGTCTATATAAGTGTCTATATCAACTCTTCTTTCTCTTTGTTTCATAGATAACCAATATAATATGTTATGTAATTTATTCTTATATGTTCTATTTTACATCTTCTTTTTTCTTCTTTCTCTTAGTGTTCTGCCTCAACAATAACAGGCAATAATTTAAAATAAAATAATTAATATAAATGATATTAGAAAAATATTATAATGACAATTTGAATAATAATTAACATTTTAAATAGTAAATAAAATTTTTAACTTGAAACTAATTAGTACTAGTCACGGAAAAATTGACACTTTTAAAATAATAGTTATATATTATTATTATGGCTAATTGTAACGCTTCCCTCACAATTGATTTAAGTATGTTAGTATGCATTTTTGTGATTATTATGAATAAACATTAGTGGCAATAGTATTTGTCACTACTAAGGTAATATTTGTTCTGTCGTTGCATTGGAAGTAACAGAGTTGGGGTGAAGGAAAAATTTCATCCTACAGTTAAACGAAATTTTGACTGTTTCAAACAGCGTAAAAAAGTAATATCAACCTTTAGATTTTTTCATTTCCTCAACTACAAACCAAACATCTCCTAATACACTTTTTAGTGACATTAGTGTAATTCCGTGACCAGCTGCCATTTGTAGGTTAAATTTTTCCGATCGCACAATTATGTCGTCACCAAATTCTTAAAAAAGAAGATAATATTTTTTAACTTTAGCGACGGAACCGTAAAGATTGTCGCCAAACATTAAAGGCATATTGGCAAATGCATGGTTGAGTTATGGTTTTCTATTCCTGTCACTAACTCAAAAGAAATTTCTAACCAATTTGGCGACGGGTTACCTTATCTTCCGTGCAACACTAAAACAACTCAGTTGTTCCGTCACTAGCTTCCAAATTTTGGCCCTAACTTTTCAGGTGAATGGTCCGTAGAATATTTGGCAACGGAACCTCTAGTCTATTGCCAGAACATTAAATGAATACTTGACACATGGCTGAGCTCTTAGCATTTTATACCAGTCCTTACCCCTAAACTAAGAAGTTTTCTCTAACCAAATTGACGACGGCTTCCTTGATCCGTTATCGAATGCTACACTAAAATTGCGACGGCTAAGCTGTGTCATCGCCAAAGTAAAAGCTAATAAAAAGGTTTTCTCAAAGAACTTGGTAACGACAAATACTCAAAATTCTAGCGCCGTTAATCCCGTCACTAATTCTCATCCCAAATTTGTGTTGTTGCTAATTAGTGTTGGAAGAGGTCAAGTTATGGTTCAAAAAGAATCCTCAACAGTTGAAGACAGGGGACCCAAAAGCTACGAAAGCAAAATTATAGTAGCATTTGAAGGTTACCAATCAAATAAAGTTCTGTAAAAAATTACAAGATTTTCTAAAATTACCCTAAAAAGAAGTAGCTAGACATTTCTCACAGAAGCAGAAACCTAGCTCAAAGACTTCGTCAACAGCCTCAAATAAATTCTACCGAAATAATAATTGATTATTTTGAGATAAACTTGGATGAAGATAGTTGAAGATAAAATGTTGTACCAGTATTCTTGTATTAATAGTATACTATAGAAAATGGTAAAACCAACCGATATTGTAACTATAGTTTTATACAACCGGTATTCTAAATATTTTTCTTATTTAAGAAATGCTTCGCCAGGTACCTTTTAGACAAACATTTTAGAGAGATTTAAAGAGAAAAGTTCTAAGATATTCTTTGTATAGGCTTCTCTCTTTCTTCTTCAACAAAATCTGTCTTTCTATATATGTTATCTTCTCCCTTTTGTTGATCCAGTGCTGCGCTGCGCTGCTGTTGTTCTAAGCCTTCTTTTCCATTTTGCTTAAGTTCTTTTTAAGGTAAACGAGACAACATGTAAATTGGATGAAAGACACTCAAAACATTCATAAATTAATTAATCAAATATATGCTACTTAAGATATATAACTATATAGAGGATGACTTTCTTGAAACTCTAAACAGTTTATGGTGGTGGACGAACAGGTCGAGGCGGGAAAAAACCAGGTGGTTTTGAAACACGGGGCGGGTCGGGCGGTTTGTATATGGGGGGAGGTTGATGTGGAACTTGGCTTCGTGTGTGGTTTGGTGGGTGATCTTGTAGTAGTACTATCGTCAAGGTGAACATGAACAAAACCTGTATGAAGGATGATGAGCACCGCATCTTTCAGACTTTGAGAACACTAAGTCGTGGTGTGTGTGTGTATATATATATATAACATGATCCATGGCCAACTAATATCAAGGTCAAAACACATGCATGTTATTGGTATATGTCAATTCGCTTTAATATATGCATACAATTCAACTAGTAGTTTCCTTTATCTAAGGTAAGGATTAGACACAATGTTATACACTTTCCATTTCTTGTAATTAATGTTGCATCAATTTCTGCAAGGTTTTTCTCCCCTTACAATTCATTCTTGAATTTAATAATATGAAAAATGCTAAGACATGTTAAAAAAATAAAAATGAAAAGTTTTTTATTTAAAAGTTATTATTTAAACTTTTTATGAAAATACTTCTCTATTTAATTATATATTATATAGTTCCAAAATTTTCTTTTAATTAAACACGACTTATTAGTCCCTTTTTTATTGTGTTTTTTTTTTTGTTTATATCTAAGATATCATTTGATCTAACTTACTTTTGTTTTGACCTAAGACATCATTTGTCCTTATTTTATCTTTTATCTAAGACATCTGTAAACACCAAATTCTGTCCCCTTTTCTTTTAATAATAAAAATTAAATAATAATTTCTTGCCCCCCACTCCGGAAATCCTGAAGCAGGATCCGGAAGTTGTCTCCTCCAGAGCTCCTTCTTCATCTTCCTCACCATCCCTTCGAGATCTCATCAACCCCCACCAACCCCACAACGGAACCTTCTTCATCTCCTTCATCCCTCATCATCATCCCTCTCCTCCTTCACAGAACCATCATTCCTTCACCTTTTCCATCATTCTCCTCCACCCGGATCCATCATCACCAACCTCCAACAACACAAACAGAGACAGAAAACCAGAAAACAAAAAATAAACAACAGAAAATAATAATAACAAGAAGAAAGAAGAGGAAGAAGACACCGTCCCGCCGTCTCGCCGCCGACCGCCGCCCTTCCGGTATCCTCCTTCCCCACTGTCTCTCCTCCTCCTCCATCGTTCTCACCCCTCTCCGTCACGCTTTCACTCTCTCCCTCACTCTCTCCTTCTCCGATCTCTGTCTCCCTCTCCCTCTCCCTATGCCTCTCCTCACTCTCTCCCTCTCGATCCCACTGTCACTCTCGATCTTTCCCCCTCTTTTCTTCACTCTCGGTATCTCTCTGTCTCCCTCTTTAGTTCGCCCTCTCTCTCTCTCGTTCACTCACCCTCCACCAACGTCGTTCCCTCTCCCTCCGCCGGTGCCACTTTCCCTCAATCTCTTCTTCTCCGTCACTCTCTCGCTCTCTCGGTCTCTCGGTCTCCGTCATTCTCTCCTTCTCGGTGAACATCTCTCTCCCTCTCAGATCCGCTCCCTCTCGATCTCTCTCTCTCAGACTCCCCCTCCTTCTCCGGCGTCCCTCTTCTCCCTCTCCCTCTTGGTTTCCTTCCCCCTCTTTCCCTCCGATTTCTCTCTTTCTCCTCCCTCTCCTTCTCCGTCACCCACCCTCACCGACAGCTTCTCCTCCATCAACGCCGACGCTCTCCGCCGCCCAGAGCCCGGTTTCCTTTTCCTCTCCCTCTTCTCTTTCTTCCTCTCCCCCTCTCTCTTCTCTTCTCTGCCGCCGCCCCCTTCTCTTCTCTTCCTTTTACTTCTTTCCTCTTTCTTTGTCTTAGTTTTAGGTTTTTATTATTTTTGGGCCTCAGCTGATGAGGCCCAATGCTATTACCATTCTTTTCTTTTCTTTTTTAGGATAGTGGGCTCCAAAGCCCAATTTGCTTTGGTAATTTGTTTTAACTTTTTTTTTCTTTAAAATGCTTTTAAATTATGTTATTATTAATAAAAGTTACCCGATAATAAATAAATACCTTTTCCTCTTGCCATTGTTTATTATTATTTAAAAAAAAGAATTTTGAATAAAAAAAACCAATAGTTTATTATAATAAAATCTAAAAATTATTTTAATAGTAAGTGTCCTCTTTATGTCAAAGATTAAAAAAATGAAAAATATTAAAAATCTAAATATCTTTTTAAGAATAAAAATAAATATCTTTCAGTCAATTCAATAAAAAAAATAAAAATTAAATATATGTTTCTTTTAGAATAAATATCATGATCTTATAAGCAATGTCATGTAAAATTACTTTTGCCTACATTTGCGATATAAGACTTCGGAAGGATTATGCACGTGCGATCTTACTTCGCCTTGTATTTTACCTTCCTCATAAATTTCCTTTTATTATTAAAATAATCAAAAATAATTTAAATATTTTTCTTTTAAAATTAATTTTTTCAAAGAACTACGTAACCCTGATTTCTCAATACATTTGAGAATACGTAGGAGCGGGAATCACTTCCTATCGGGCCCACTTTCTCGTTATAATTTTCTCTGTCTCCGCTATTATTTTGATTAATTTTATATAATTAATGTTTTAAAATTTTATTATCGCAAAGAGGTTAATTTAGACGCGACGTCTTGTTAATCTCATATTTTTATTTAAAATAATATTTTCTTTGAAATGAGGTTAATTTAGACGCGACGTCTTGTTAATCTCATGTTTTAATATTTTTATTTAAAATAATGTTTTCTTTAAAATGAGGTTAATTTAGACGTGACGTCTTGTTAATCTCATACTTTTTATATTTTATTAAAAAATAATATTTTCTTAATCAATTTTATTTTTTATTTTATTTTATTTATTTATTTTAATGTTTAAATTTATATACAAATTAAGGTTAGTTTGGATGAGACATCCAGTTAATCTTTACTTTCACTTTGTTTTACTTTTTCTTACTGATGTTATTTTATGAAGTTTCTTATTATCTCTGTTTGCCATTTCCTATTGTTATTGTTTTTTTTTACTTTCCTACTGTCGATATTCTGCTAAGTTTTTTTTTACGATCACTGTGTGTCTTTTCTTATTATTGTTTTGTTAAGCTTCTTATTGTCATTGTTTTGTCGAGTTTCTCACTGTCATTGCTTTGTCATTTGTTGTTGTTACTGTTTTAATATTCTACTATCATTTTTTTACTGTCACTGTTTAATCTTCTATCATTACTGTTTTCTTCTTTTTTTACTATCATTGTTTGGTCAAATTTATTACTGTTACCGTTTAGTCTGTTTTGTCTGTTTGTGTCTGCTTTGTCATTTTGTGTGGAAGAAGTTAAAAATAATTTCTGGGCTATTTTGAAGTACGCACTATCAATTTGAGGTAACCGTTTTATAATGGACAATTGTGAGGTGCTAATACCTTCCTCACCTGTAATTCGACTCCCGAACTTAGAATTTCATTTTCATAACCAGTGTTTTGAAAAAGAGGTTTTTTTCGATATTTTTATCCTAAAAAATATTGGTGGCGACTCCCTGTTTTCTTTTCGAAAGGATTTCGAAACCCGTTTTCGTTTTTAAGGGTCGGCCATCCCGTCACGATCCCGGTCGCGACAACATCATTTGTCCTTATGATTATTTTTTATCTATGACATCATTTGTACTTATGATAGGCTTCTTTACTACTACAATTTCTTAGCTAACAAATGAACATGAAATTTCTGTTACAATAAATAAAAGAAGAAGGACATAAAAATTCTAAGAGTAAAATTCATTCAACTGTCCCTATCAGAGGCTAAAAGTACTATTTATAGTGGCTACAATTCTTCAAAGAAAGGTACTAGCATGTCGTAAGTTTAAATGGGCTCAAACTACAAATTATAAAATTAAATAAAATCCAATCATCTATTTAGCAATCTTTCATTTGGGCCTGTGTGTGTCTGATGAAGTTGGTCCCGTTGGAGGAGTAATATTGCCGCTTGGGTGAAGATGGGCCTTGTTCGCATGGCCCAAAGAGACGAAAATATCTGAAGGCTGAATAAGTGGCTGGGATTAAGGAGCACGTGAGATAAGATGTAACACACCTCCTTGGAAAGCTGAAACATGTGGCAGAGTGCTAGTAAGGTTAACGATGCGATTAAGGGTTCTTAGGCAATGGGCGAAATCAACGGCTGGGAAGTAAAGAGAGATAGATTAGAGTTGGAATTCGTAGAAGGAGTTAAGAGACTTTGGTACTACAAACTCATCAGAAGTTGAAAAAGGAATTGTAGTGGGAGTTTCAAAAACAAAGGGCATGGGTATCATATTTTTGGGTGAGGTTTTTCCATGAATCTTAAGGTTGAGACGTGAAACATAGGATAAAGCTTACATGACAATGACAAGGCCAGTTCATAGGCCACTTGGCCAATGCATCTTTGAATCTGAAATGGGACAAAGAAACGATGAGACAGTTTGGGAAAGGGTCGTTGTACCACTGAGTTCTAATGGTGTCGTTAGAGGCGGAGCCAGACATACTCATCGACATTGAATGAGACTTCTTGGCAGTGATGATTAGCCTACGATATCATCTGTTGTCGAGTGCGCAACAAAGAATCCCGAGTGTGGCAAAGAATAAGTCGCCATTCGTGAAGGGTGGCATTGAGAGAAGGAATGACTACTGTATCAAGCAAAAAATCAGGATTGGTGGGCGGGTTACGGCCATACAAGGCTAATTGGCATTCCAATGGTAGTATGGTGTGCAAATTATACCTGATCAAGTGGAGAAAACAAAACCATGACTTCAGATGGTCCCTGATAGGCTACTAGGGTTAAGGATATCACTACTAAACTAAGGAAGAATTGAAATGCAAATACCACCATATCATTTCCATAGGTAAACTCAACATAAATACATAAGTCTGAATTAAAGATGAAATAAGAGCCATACACTTGGCACTCATCAAAGGAAAATAAAAAAAAACTAATTTATAAAATCTTTTAACCATGTTGGAGGATTTTTGATCCTCTTGGGCCTGCTTTGTTGTTGCTAAAGCCCAACATTACTCCCTAGGTCAAAAGAAACCTTGTCCTCAAGGTTAGAAGGGGGTCCGGTGGTGAGGTGGCCTTCATCGATGGGCCATCGTGGGAAACGCGGATCAAGGAGGAAGGGAATGGTCCAGATTGCTGCAGGGGTGTTGTCCTGGTTTTCGTGTGAAGGGAGTGGGAATTAGTTGTCACCCACTCGTCATTTTGAATTAATGGCTCAGATTATGTGTTGTTTTACACACACTGATCACACGACAGGGAGGGCTTCACGCGTGAAGTGGCAGGGGACAAGGGAGCAGGCGCGGGTCCTATGCAGAAAGGAGATAGTGGTGCCTCAAAAGTAGTGTATGAGATGGACGGTGGGGATGGAGTTGTAGAACATGGAGAGAGAGAGAGAAGGAGCGCCTGGAGAAATGTGAAAGGCCTTGTTAATCTCAACTGAAAGGCCTTTTGAACTGTCCGAGTTCAAAGTCATACTTGGTGAACCAAAAGTGAAATCTGGGGTATTTTTCTCTGCTTAGGCATGGGGTTTACTTCCCTTAACCTCTTTTTCTTCTACATTACTTACTGGAAGAGCCCGGTAGTGAGTGGAAATATCTTTGTCCCTGATAACGGTGAAGGAGTGAAACATGAAAAATGGGGTGAATATGTGACGAAGCTGGTAACTCCAGTTCGTAGGCGACTGCTCTAACCCACTAGAGAACTTTAAAGGGGCCGAAATACCGCTTGGAGAGCTTCTGGGAGGGTCCACGTTAGACACTTTGTTGTCTATATTATTGCAGATGGAGGAGAACCAGATCTCCGGGTTCAAAGGTAAAGTCCCTTCTACTTTTATTTGCCTGTGTCAACATATGCTGTCGAGTACATTGTAAGTTTTGCTTCAAACTTTGTAACAGTTGATGTCTCTGTGACAGGGATGAAGCGACAGTCGGAAGGGAAGCAGATCCAGGAATGTAAGAGAGAAGTGATGGTGGTGGTCGTCCGTAAAGGGCTTGGAATGGAGACATGCCAATGGCAGAGTGGAGTGTCATGTTAAACCAATATTCGGCTAAAAAAAGGTACTTGGACCATTGTTTGGGATTGTCATTGGTAAAACAACGGAGATAAGCTTCTAAACATCTGTTTGTAACTTCTGATTGCCCATCTGTTTTAGGGTGATATAAGGAGCTAAATTTCAAGAGGGTTCCCTGCAGACGGAAAAGTTCCTTCCAAAAGGCACTGAGGAACAAGGGGTCTCGATCGGATGTGATGGACTTAGGGATGCCATGAAGTTTACAGATCTCGGAGGAGAACCAGGTAGCCAGATCCTGAGCCATGAATTTGGAGGGTAAGACCAGAAAGTGCACATATTTAGTGAGTTAGTGAATCTGTCGCACATTACCCATATGGCTGTATGACCAAAGGAGTTTGGAAGGTGCGTAATAAAATCCATTGTAATTTTTTCTCAAACTTGATTTGGAACTAGTAAGGGTTGTAAGAGCCCCACTTTCTTTTGGGGTAGGTATTTATTCATCTGGCAAGTGGCACAGTTGGTGATAAAGGATTTGACATCTTTGTACAATCCTGGCCAGTAAAAGGAAGGGGCAATGCGGGCAAGCGTTGGCTTCAAGCCAGAGTGTCCTGCCGAGGGGCTGGAGTGAAACTCTTGGAGGATATGTTGGCGCATATAAGGTACTTCTGGTTCATATAACCTATCCTTGAAATATATTAACCCTTGAGACTGATGAAATACTCCTTGTTGGATCGGTTGTGACTGAAGTTTTTCAAAAATGTTTTTGCCTTCTGGATTAGAGTGAAAATAATTTTGAATTTCCTCTAGCAAGGTGGGAATGGGAGAAGAGATGGCTAACAGGAGGGAGGCTTCAGTATTCCTACCTTATTGCATTTTCCTAGATGGTAAAATATCCTGAAACTATATCCTTGTAATTTGGTGATCCATTTTATTTGCTCAGGGGTGTGAAAAGATTGTGAGGCAAGGTGTTAGAGACTCTGGTGATCTGTAAAAATGTGAAAGTGCCTTCCAATTAAATACTGACGCCACTTTTTAATTGATTCAGTGACGGCGTACATCTCCCAGACATAGGTGGAAGAGGATTGCAATCGTGGACCCAAACGCTTACTAAAGAATACGATGGAGCGACGCTCTTGAGAAAGAACAGCACCAATAGCCACAATTGAAGCATCAGTTTCTAGCACAAATATTTTGTCAAATTAAGGGATAGTGAGAATAGGTAGCTGGATCATTTTTTGTTTTAATGTTGTAAAAGCCTCTGAGGCCGATGTACTCTAAACAAATGTAGTGGATCTCAACAAGTCGGTGAGGGGAGCGGCGAGTGTGGCATAATCTTTGACAAATTTTTTGTAAAATCTGGAGAGTCCCAAAAATCCCTGGAGTGCCATGAGTGAGCGAGGTTTTGGCCAATCTAAGATGGCTTGGACCTTCTCTAGGTCTGGAGCCACACCCTTATCTGAAATAACATGACCCAAGTAGCTAATAGATGAAACAACAAACACACACTTGGAGAGGTTAGCATAAAATTGATGAGAGGGGAGCAATTCAAAAATCAACTTTAAATGGTTGATGTGATCCTGCATGGAAAGGCTAAAAATAAGAATATCATAAAAAAAATTAAAACAAAACGCCTCAAGTAAGGTCTTAAAAGATCATTCATGGCTGACTGGAAAGTAACAAGAGCATTAGTTAAACCGAATGGCATAACTAAAAACTCATAATGGCCATCAAAAGTTCTAAAAGCTGTTTTGTGTGTATCTTTAGGTGAGACACAAATCTGGTGGTAACCTAATTTCAAATCAACCTTAGTAAAGATAGTAGCATTCCTTAACTCATTTAATAGCTTATCAATAGTTGGAATTGGAAAACAATCAAGAATAGTGAATGCATTTAGAGCCTGGTAATCAACACAAAAATGCCAGGTGCCGTCTTTCTTTCTAACAAGTAAAACTGGGGAGGAAAATGGGCTGTTACTAGGCATGATAAGTCCCTTGGCCAACATATCAGAAATTATGGTTGTCATTGCCTCTTTTTGAGAGTGGGGGTAACAGTAGGGTTTTACTTTGACCGGTAGGGGGTTAGGGATAAAGTTAATTTGATGGTCATATGGGCGATGTGGTGGTAGAACTTGAGGTTCAGTAAATAGATATTGGTAGGTATTCAGAATCTGTTGGATATCTAGGGTAAAGGGAGGAGAGGTTGTGGTTTGAATGGTGGTGATGGGGGCAGGGTGAAAGGATAAAAAATGAAAGGAGGCAATGGATTGGTTATGATTGAGGTGTTGAAGCTCGTGAAGGGTAACAGGGGAAGGGGAATTAGAAACATTACCTGTGAGGGTATAATAGGTTTCTAGTCATGGATAAAGGATATTGAAAGGATTGTAAAATCAGATTGAATAGCACTGAGGGTAGATAACCATTCCATGCCCAAGACAATATCAGCACCCTTAATAGGTAAAAGATAGAAGGGAATATAGAAAACATGGTCTTGAATAGTGAGGGGTACTGAAGGGCAGTAACCAGTATAATAAATATGGTCTCTATTGCCTACTAAGACAGGGAATTTAGGTGCAGGTTGGCTAGGAAGTTTAAGATGAGTGGCCACTCTGGTTTGGATTATATTGTGGGAACTCCCAGTATCAACCAAAATTAGAACTAGTAATCCTGCCAGTAAACCATGAAATTTTAGGGAGCGATGAGAGGGTTGTCCATTGAAGGCTTGAGGTGAGAGGTAAAAATGAATAACATGGTTAGGGTCAGGGGACTTGGGTGAATCTGGAGGGTTAGTATTGGCAGTGAAAGTGTTAGGATCAGGGTATGTTTCCAAGGCTACTTCGACATCATCATCTGTAAGTAGGAGAAAGAATCTGTTAGTTGAGCAACGGTGTCCGGGGATGAACTTTTCATCACAATTATAACATAAGCCCTGATCTCGACGTTCTTGCATTTGGGTTGGGGATAATCTCTTAAGTGGTAGGTTAGAGGAGTGTGTTTTTTGGATGGGGTTAAGAGAGGTTAGGTTTTGAGGTGCAGAGGTGGGTGTTGGGTTGGGGAAAGGGTTGGGACGGGAAGGTTTGGGTCTAGAATCTTTGAGCTTATCCTCCAATAACTTAGCAAGATGAATGGCCTGAGGAACAGAATTAGGGTGAAGGATGGCCAATTCTCGTCTAATATCAGGAATTAATCCTGAAATAAAACAATTAAGCAGTGCCTCCTGGCTAAGACCCACTACCATATTAGATAGTTTCTCAAATTTAGCTTGATACTCAGTCACAGAGCCATACTGACGAAGTTTAAATAGTTCTGCCTGATGGTTAACATATGTAGAAGGCCTAAAATGAAGGGTGAGTGCCCTAGTGAATGAATACCAATCAGTCAATTGATTATTTTGGTACATCCATTTGTACCAACTGAGGGCTTCACCCTGCACGTAAAAGGAAGCCCAAGCTAGTCGTTGCTCAATGGGAATCTAGTAGACTAAGAAGAAGTGTTCAGCTTGAAAGAGCCAATCAAGGGGTTCAGGACCAGAAAATGAATTTAGGGTCATTTTGGGAGGTCTAGCATCCAATGGAGGAACAGGGATATAGTGGAATGCTGGAGGGTAAGAGGGTCGGGGGGAAGGGAATGAGGGTATGAAGGGTTGGGTGGAAGTGTAGGTGTGGGTTACAGATGTTGTAGGGTTTGTGTGTGGGGGTATATGGCCAAAATAAAGGGTAAAAGAAGAAGGGGGTAGGGTATGAGGCTGGGTAGTAAGAGGAGAGGGTATAGGGGTGCCTAGTAAATGAGTAATAGTAGGTGAACCAGTAGGGCCAGATTGAGGGGTACCTGATGAAGAGGGTATGGAATGTTCTGGTTGGAAGGAAATACTACCAGCTAGTTGGCCCATCAAGGCAGCCAGAGATTCCAAACGAGCATCAAGTTTATGCTCCACGTTATGGTGACGAGAGTTATTGAGTTGCTGCTGGTTCTCCAGTTAGGTTTGAAGAGACCCCAAACGTTCCTAAAGCTGAGAGTCCAACTGGGTATGGAGGGACCCTATTCTTTCTGTCAAAATCTGGAAAGCTTCTTCCACATCCTTGGATGTGGTAGCTTTGGGAGGCATAGAGAAGGGCAATGAAAGCACCAAAATTGATAGGCTACTAGGGTTAAGGATACCACTACTAAACTAAGGAAGAATTAAAATGCAAATACCACCATATCATTTCCATAGGTAAACTCAACATAAATACATAAGTCTGAATTAAAGATGAAATAAGGGCCATACACTTGGCACTCATCAAGGGAAAATAAAAGAAACTAATTTATAAAATCTTTTAACTATGTTGGAGGATTTTTGATCCTCTTGGGCCTGTTTTGCTGTTGCTGAAGCCCAACAGTCCCCACACAAGCAACAGAGGTATGCCTATAAGGTACCATTCAAAACTTCAGTCTGTCCATCTATTTCTGGATGATACATAGTACTGAATTTGAGTGTTGTTCCCTGTGATTTAAAGAGTTGACGTCAAAAGGAACTGAGGAATAGAGAATCTCTATCTGACACAATGATAGAGAGGATACTGTAAAGTCGACAAATAGCCACAGCAAAACAGTGTCCTAAATCCGAGGCTGTAAAATGTGTAGGGAGGGCCAAGAAATATGTTGACTTGGTGAAGCGGTCACAGATAACCCAGATAACTGTGTGCCCGTGCGAGTTAGAGAGGTGAGTAATAAAATCCATACTCAGATCCTTCTACACTTTGTGAGGTATTGGAAGGGGTTACAACATACCTTTATTTTGTGGGTTCATACTTAGAAACTTAGCAGATGGAATATTCTTTGATGATTTTTTTGAAATCCTTTTGTAGGCCAGGCCAAGAAAAAGAGGCAGCCAATTGTGCCAGAGTGGGTTTTGGGATTGAGTGACCTGTTGTTACCGTGGAATGATATTCTTGCAAGAGTTTCAAGTGAATTTCCAAGTCCGGAGGTATGAAAATTTTTCCTTTTGTAAAAACTAAACCTTGATTGATCTAAAAAATTATGGGATCTGATTTGAGTTTTTAAAATAGTTGTTTGCCTTGTGGATCGTGTAACTAAAAGGCCTACAACGTGGAGATGAGGGAAGGAATGATAGGAGAGATGAAGAGCAAGAGGAGAGGAGTTTCTGAACTGATTTGGGATAAAGCATCCGTAACTCTATTCACAGATCTAGGTTATATCAAAACTGTACCCTTGTAATTTTTTGCCCATTTTTATTGTTCAGGTGTTTGAAATATTTAGGAAAAGAGATGCTTTAAATTATGTTGGTCTATGATGATGTGGAAATGAGACCCAGTAAATATTGACGCCACTTTTTTACTGCTTATGTGATAATATATACATCTCACGTGTGACATCCCGGCGCTGTTGAGGGCGGGGAGTGATCGCTGGTGCATTGGCACGGACAATGAGCAGCTCCTGGCAGGTTTCCAGCGGGGAATGTGGCATCCCGGGCACTGTCGAGGCGGGGAGTGATCGCCAGTGCATAAGCACGGACAAGGAGCGGCTCCTGGCAGGCTTCCAGTGGGAGGGACACATGAACGAACTGAATACATACCAGAATGAGAGGGATCCAAAGACTGTATAGGTATGGGACTATACAGTCGAGGATAGTTTAAAGGAATGAATTCGTACTACCTATACCAACAAATGCATTAGCCTTTTCGGTGGCCTATCACATAAGGACTCCAAAGTTAAGCGTGCTTAACTTGGAGTAATTCTGGGATGGGTGACCTCCTGGGAAGTTCTCAGGAAATGTGTGAGTGAGGACAAAAGCACATTGGAAAGGTCTCGTGTTGGTCTGTGGGGCGAGTCGTTCATTCCTGAAAAGCGGCCGGGGCGTTACAGTGGTATCAGAGCCTAGCCTCTCCTAGTACGGTATGGTTCGGGGACGAACCAGGCGGAAGCTGGTGGGCGTGTGACATCCCGGCACTGTTAAGGACAGGGAGTGATCGCCGGTGTATAGGCACGGACAAGGAGCGGCTCCTGGCAGGCTTCCAGTGGGAGGGACACATGAACGAACTGAATACATACCAGAATGAGAGGGATCCAAAGACTGTATAGGTATGGGACTATACAGTCGAGGATAGCTTAAAGGAATGAATTTGTACTACCTATACCAACAAATGCATTAGCCTTTTCGGTGGCCTATCACATAAGGACTCCAAAGTTAAGCGTGCTTAACTTGGAGTAATTCTGGGATGGGTGACCTCCTGGGAAGTTCTTAGAAAATGTGTAAGTGAGGACAAAAGCATATAGGAAAGGTCTCGTGTTGGTCTGTGGGCGAGTCGTTCATTCCTGAAAAGCGGCCGGGGCGATGCATGATTTATCTTTAGTTCTTCACTTTAAATGTGTATAATTTGCCATCACTTATTGTCTAATATATTACATTTTAACACATTTTCATCATATGAGCTTTATTTAATATTTGATTTTAAAATGAATTAAGGATTACTTTTTAATAAATATTGGTTTTCTCTTGTTTACTTGGGTATTTTATTTTGTAGAAATTAATAAAATTAAGGAACAAGTACAAAGATAATCCAAGGGTCAATAACAAGAGAAAAATGACCATCAAATGATAAAGAAACAAGAAGAACAAGCCCCGGTGAAAAGAAAGCTACAAAAGCATGAAAATTGGCTATTAGTGCGCTATCTATTAGTGCGGTTGTAACAGGAACCGCACTAATAGGATGGGAATCGATTCCTACACCAAATCAGCCCATGGGAATCGATTCATGCACTTGGGAATCGATTCCCAGCCTACATGAATCGATTCATTTGATGTTTTTCACCTGGGAATCGATTCCCAACCTATAGGAATCGATTCATGAGCCTAGGAATCGATTCCCCTTGCTAGGAATCGATTCATGAGCTGTATTTTACGCAAAAATGAACTGGAGGAATCGATTCATCAGTGAAATCATGCACCGAATCATTGGAAACAACAAAACGCAACTTGGAAACAACTTGGAAACAGCTGGAAATCATCTGCACCGAAAGTTTCCACTTGCAACGCGTTTTCCTTAGCTGGCTTCTCCTTTCATTTGCCTATAAATAGAGAAGAACGAGAGGCTTCAAAATCATCTTCAGACACTTCACTTCACACTTCTCTCTTAGTTCCTTTTCTTTCTTTTAAGCATTAGAGGAAGGCTTCTGGAGGAATTCTTCCATTCTGGGTTAGGTCTTTCTTATTTTTAGTTTATTTTAATTATGGAGGGCTAAAACCCCTAGATTGATTTTCTTGGAAAATATTGTAATATAATTTTGAGGTTCTTGTTTTTAATATAGTATGCTTGTATTATTGTTATTTCTTCATAATCTTACTCTGCTTATTTAATTACATTCTGTTTAATTAAATTTGTATGCTTAATCGGTTTAATTATTCAAATGGAATAAAATAAGATTTTAAATTAAAATGGATTAAGGAAATATGCATGCTTAATGAATATTTTCATAATCACTTTTAATAATTATGGTTTGCTTAATTCCATAATTTGAGAATAGATTATGTATATAGGCGATGTTCTTATATATGCTCAATAATTCCTAGATTTTACGATCTTGACTCCTTTTGCTTAATTAGGATGCTTGATTAAAATATTCATTTTTAAATGAAAGTAAAGGAATTATGAATTGAAAAAGACGCTTAGTTGATTAATTCAAATTGAGCTAAGAAATCAACAGTAATGAAAGTATACAAATTATCTTTAGTGAACCAAGGATAAATTTATTTACAATATTCCAAGAAAATCAATCGCTTGTTATTTATTGTTTTAAATCCTATAATTAATTTGTTTTAATTTTAATTGAGATAACAAAAATCAGTCAAACCCCCCCAATTGTATGTTAGTTGAACTTATGTTTGTAAAAATTTTTAGTTGTTAAGTTCTTATTTTTAATTGTTAAAAATTAGTTTAAGACTTGATTTTTCCTAAATTTTTGTGTTGATCCTTGAGAGAACGACCTAGGTTGACACCCTAGTACTACGTTAATTAATTTTAATGTACTAATTTGACGGAATCACGACTGTAAAAATATTCACGTCAAATTTTGGCGCCGTTGCCGGGGATCAACGATCTTTAGGAAAAACACTTGTTTCAAATTAATATTTTTTTTAATTGAAAAAAAAATAAATTTAATAATAAAAAAAAATTCTTTTGTTTGTTGTTTGTTTATTTTATTTCTTTTGCATGATTTAGGATTCTTATGATTTATTGCTCATCATGATCAAATATCTTGTTGTATGCTATGTATGACTAGAAGAACTTTTGAGCATTTATATTCATTTGATCCTGAAATTGAAAGAACTTTTCATAGGTTAATTAGAGAAGCTAGATTTAATAATAATTTTGTTGATATTGATAGTGATAGTATTTTTTCTGAATCTGTTGAAAGTACTACTGCTAGTTTTTCTGATATGGCTGAACCTCGTGAAAGAACTCTTAGAGAACTAGCTGCTCCTGAATTCACTTACGAAAGTTTGTGTATTCAATATCCTGATGAGGATGTCCCTTTTATTCTTAAGACCGGACTTATACACTTATTGCCTAAGTTTCATGGTCTTGCGGGTGAAGATCCGCACAAACACCTCAAAGAATTCCACATTGTGTGTTCCACAATGAAACCCCAAAACGTTCAAGAAGACCATGTCTATCTTAAAGCATTTCCTCATTCTTTAGAGGGTGTTGCTAAGGATTGGTTGTACTACCTTGCTCCAAGATCAATCACAAGTTGGAATGACTTAAAGAAAATGTTCTTGGAAAAATTCTTTCCTGCCTCTAGAACAACTGCAATCTGTAAGGATATATCTGGCATTAGGCAACTCTCTGGAGAAAGTCTTTATGAGTATTGGGAGAGATTTAAGAAACTCTGTGCAAGTTGCCCTCACCACCAAATTTCTGAACAACTTCTTCTTCAGTACTTCTATGAAGGTTTACACCACGTTGATCGCAACATGATTGATGCGGCAAGTGGAGGAGCTTTAGGAGATATGACTGTTGCTGAAGCAAGAAATCTGATTGAGAAGATGGCATCTAACTCTCAACAATTTGGTGTGAGAAATGATTCTTTCAAACCTATGTTTGATTCAAATTCTAGTTCATCCGGAATTAAATTAGAAAACAAACTGGATGCTCTCACCACTCTGGTCACACAATTGGCAGTAAATCAAAAATCCATAACTGCTAAAGTATGTGGCATCTGTTCTTCACAAGAGCACCCCACTGATTGTTGTCCTTCTCTACAAGAAAAGGATAATAATAGTCCCCAAGCCTATGCAGCTAACATCTACCATGATAGACCACCACCACAACAACAAAACCATGACCTTTCCACCAACAGATACAATCCAGGTTGGAGGAACCATCCAAATTTGAGATGGGGAAACCAACAACAAAATCCCCATCCCCAACCTCCATTTCAAAACAATGCACCAACTTTCCAAAAACCGACACCTCAACCATCCACAAGTGGCCCTTCTTTGGAGGATCTGGTGAAACAAATGGCTGCACAGAACTTGGAGTATCAACAGAGGAATGATGCTACCATCCAGAGTTTAAGCAACCAAATTGGGCAATTGGCTTCATCATTAAGCCAGTTACAATCTCAAAACTCTGACAAATTACCATCTCAACCAGCCGCAAATCCAAGAAATGTGAGTGCAATTCAGTTAAGATCAGGTAAGAACCTTGAAGTACCCATACCTAAGGAACCTGAAAAATAAACAGATGTGCCCACAACAGTTGAGAATGATGTGCCCTCTTCAAGCACAAGCAAATCTGAGATGCAACCATCCCAAATTCCACCTCATATCCCTCTTCCTTTCCCACTAAAAGCAATTCCAAGCAAGAAGATGGAAGAAGTGGACAAAGAAATTTTGGATACTTTCAGGAAAGTGGAAGTGAATATACCTCTTCTTGATGCAATCAAGCAAATTCCCAAGTATGCCAAATTTCTAAAGGAGTTGTGTACTCACAAAAGGAGACTCAAGGGCAATGAAAGGATAAGCATGGGAAGAAATGTATCTGCACTGCTTGGTAAGGAAAATATCCCTGAGAAATGCAAGGATCCAGGTACGTTTTCTATACCCTGTATCATAGGCAATAACAAATTTGAAAATTGCATGTTAGATTTAGGAGCTTTAATAAATGTTATGCCTATGTCTGTTTTTAAATCTTTGTCTCTTGGAAATTTACAACCTACTGGTGTAGTAATTCAGCTAGCCAATAGGAGCACTGCTTACCCTGCTGGAGTTATAGAAGATGTTTTGGTTCAGGTAGAACAGCTTGTTTTCCCTGCAGACTTTTTTGTACTTGACATGGAAGAAGGTATGCCTCAAATTCCTGTTCCTATCATTTTAGGAAGACCATTTTTGAAAACAGATCGAACCAAAATAGATGTTCATTCTGGAACTCTCTCTATGGAATTTGGTGACACAAGAGTTCAATTCAATATTCTTGATGCCATGAAATACCCAGCAGAAAATCATTCTGTTTTCCAAATTGACATTATTGATGAACTAGTTTTTGAACATTTTTCTAATGTTGATTTGGAATACATAGATGATTCAAACAAATGTTTTGCATGCAATGATTCTGGAAGTTGTGATATTTGTGCTGAAATTGATAAATACATAAGTTCTGATTTAGAGTCTCTAGATATACCTGTTAACCATAAGGAGCTGTATTCAGGATTTCAAGAAAATTCTAACAAAATTTTTGAGGTGCAAACAGCAGAATCAAAATCTACTTTGTTAGTTCCATCTGTTTTGCAGGCACCCAAGTTAGAATTAAAACCCCTACCTGAGAACCTAAAGTATGTATACTTAGGGGATAATGAACAGCTCCCGGTGATAATTTCCACTTCTCTTGATGAAAATCAAGAAGAAAAATTGTTGCAGGTATTGAAAAGACATAAGAAGGCTATAGGATGGACATTGGCAGACATTCCTGGAATTAGTCCATCCATGTGCATGCATAGAATATTTCTGGAGGAAAATACTAAGGCAGTAAGACAGCCCCAGAGGAGACTCAACCCTGTAATCCTTGATGTGGTTAAGAAGGAGATCACCAAGCTTCTACAAGCAGGAATTATTTATCCTATCTCTGATAGCCAATGGGTGAGTCCAATTCAAGTGGTTCCTAAGAAAACAGGGATCACAGTTGTAAAAAATGAAAAGGATGAATTGATCCCAACTAGAGTACAGAATAGTTGGAGAGTCTGTATTGACTACAGGAGACTTAACCAGGCAACAAAGAAGGACCATTTCCCTTTACCCTTCATTGACCAAATGCTTGAGCGTCTCGCAGGTAAGTCTCACTACTGTTTTCTTGATGGATTCTCTGGATATTTTCAGATTCACATTGCACCTGAGGATCAAGATAAGACCACATTCACCTGTCCCTTTGGCACATTTGCTTATAGGAGAATGCCATTTGGCCTATGCAATGCTCCTGGAACTTTTCAAAGATGCATGATAAGTATTTTTCATGATTTCATTGAAAATTGCATAGAGGTGTTTATGGATGATTTTACTGTCTATGGATCTTCATTTAATGCATGCCTTGATAGTCTTGATAAAGTTTTAAACAGATGTATTGAAACTAACCTTGTCTTAAACTATAAGAAATGTCATTTTATGGTAAAACAAGGAATAGTTTTAGGGCATGTAATCTCTGAAAAAGGAATTGAGGTAGATCCTGCTAAGGTAGAAGTTATATCACATTTGCCTTACCCACTAGTGGAAAAATGGATACAACCACGGGGGTATAATCACGGATTAGTGTGTATCCGTGATTAAAAATGACGCGGTGGCATTTTTGAAATTTTTAAGAAAACTTTTAATCACGGTTGTTATGGCAACCGTGATTAAAAGTCTCTATAATCACGGTTGTATGACAATCGTGGATATATGTCATGACGCGGTGGCATTTTTGAAATTTTTGGGAAAACTTTTATTCACGGTTGTTAGGCAACCGTGATTAAAAGTGTGTCTATAACCACGGTTGTTTGACAACCGTGGTTATATGTCAAAATATTATTCACCTTATTTTTAGGAAAATCCAAAAAAATAGAAAAACATGGAATTTTGATCTGATTTTTTGCGTCATGACTTCTTTTGGTACTTATTAGCCATTCGAGTTGGAATTTTTGAAAAATAAATTTTTGAGTGAGAGATACAAAAATTTTGTGACGACAAAAATCGGCAAACTTCAAACGAGCATATCTTGAGCTAGAAAACTCAGAATCCTTATTGCTGCATATGATTTTGGGGTAGAAAAAAAATCCGCATTCATTCCAACTCGCTACGCCAGTTGGGGTTGCTCAGATCTTCAAAAAACCCTTGTTTTCTCAAAATTTTTTATTTTTTGTGATTTATTTGCTTATTTTTTAGATTTTTAGGCTTCTACTTTACCTACCAAATAAATTCTAAAAATTCTAAAATTTTTTATGGTGTTTTCTAATGCCAAAATAAGATTTTCACATATAACCACGGGTCCCTTGTTCAACCGTGGGTATATGTCATATATATAACCACGGTCCTGGAGTAACCGTGGATACATATATATAACCACGGGTCCTGGAGTAACCGTGGTTATAGGTCATACATATATCCACAGGTACTCTCATAACCGTGGTTATAGGTTATACATATATCCACGGTTCCTTGTGTAACCGTGATTATAGCTTCCTTTTCGTTTTAAATTTCGTAATTTCATGAGCGCGCCTAACTCTCTTTTCTCTCCTTCTTCTCTGTAAGGTTTCTCTTCTCTGTTTTCATGTTTCCATTTACATCTACATTTCATTATTTACGTTCTAGATTTGTTTATTATGTGACTTCTCACTATTTTTTATATGCCATTTACAGGTTTCCCATCGCACGCCATTGCTTATTTACAGGTTTACATTTTAGATTTATACTTGTGTTCTTCGTTTTGCAGTAGCATTCTTGTTTCTTGTTTCTTGTTTCTTGTTTCTTGTTTCTTGTTTCTTGTGGTTGTTCTGATTTTGTTTCATTCATTTACTTTTCTTCATTTCTTGTTTCATTCATTTACTTTTCTTCTGTTTTTGTTTCTTGCGTTCTTGCTGCGTTTCTTATTTCTGGTGTTGGTGTTCATTGTGTTCTTGCTGTTTCTGAATGGTGAAGATGATAACCACGATTTTTAATTTTTTTTTTGGTCCAGTACATTTAATCACGGTTGTTAGGGGCAACCGTGGTTATATCCACTCCACTTTTAACCACGGTTGTTCAACCGTGATTAAATATCCTGATATACAACCACGCCCACTTTTAACCACGGTTGTTCAACCGTGATTAAAAGCCTTTTTTAACCGTGATTAAAGCCATTTTTTCCACTAGTGACCCCTCTTGTGTTCGAGAGGTTCGTTCTTTTCTTGGCCATGCAGGATTCTACAGAAGATTCATAAAAGATTTCAGCAAGAAGGCTAGGCCACTATCCAGTCTGCTTCAAAAGGATGTGGCATTTGAATTTGATGAAAAGTGTAAGGAGGCTTTTAATTGCCTCAAGCAAGCATTGACAACAACCCCAATAATCCAAGCACCTGTTTGGACAGCTCCATTTGAGTTGATGTGTGATGCCTCTAATTATGCATTGGGAGTCGTCCTTGGTCAAAAGATTGACAAACAGCCTAGGGTCATCTACTATGCATCTAAAACTTTAGATGCTGCTCAGGTAAATTACACTACCACTGAAAAAGAGCTCTTGGCCATTGTTTTTGCATTAGATAAGTTCAGATCTTACCTACTCGGTTCTCGAGTAGTTGTCTTTACTGACCATGCAGCTCTGAAGTACTTGTTGAAGAAAGGTGAGTCCAAGCCAAGATTAATTCGTTGGATGCTTTTGCTCCAAGAGTTTGACTTGGAAATTCGTGACAGAAGTGGAACACAAAACCTTGTGGCAGACCATTTAAGCAGAATTGAGAATGCTCCTGATTCAGCACCTATTCGGGACCATTTTCCCGATGAACACCTCATGAGTATTTCTAACTCTTTTGATTCACCTTGGTTTGCTAACATTGTAAATTATCTTGTTGCTTCTGTTTTTCCACCATGTGCATCCAGAAACCAAATTTCAAAATTAAAAAGTGATGCAAAGTATTATATTTGGGATGACCCGTATTTGTGGAAATTGTGTAATGATCAGGTGATTCGAAGATGCATTCCCGATCATAAAATAGAATCAGTTCTTCGATTCTGCCATGCTTCACCAGTTGGTGGACATTTTGGTCCACAAAGAACAGCAAGAAAAGTGTTGGATTCTGGTTTATATTGGCCCACAATTTTTAAGGATGCATGGAGAATTTGTAACACCTGTGAGAAATGCCAAAGAGCTAGTAATGCTACCACATGGAGACAACAGATACCTCAGTAACCTATGTTGTTTTGTGAAATATTTGATGTTTGGGGCATTGATTTTATGGGTCCATTTCCTCCATCCTTTGGTTTTACTTACATTTTATTGGCTGTTGATTATGTTTCTAAATGGGTGGAAGCTAAAGCCACCAGAACTAATGATGCTCGAGTTGTTGTGGATTTTGTTAGATCTCAAATTCTTTGCAGGTTTGGCATTCCGAGAGCAATCATTAGTGATCAAGGAACACATTTCTGCAACAGGACCATGCAAGCTATGCTCAGGAAGTATGGGGTTATTCATAGAGTCTCTACTCCATATCACCCCCAAACCAATGGACAAGCAGAAGTCTCTAACAGAGAAATCAAAAGAATCCTGGAGAAGATAGTACAGCCTAACAAAAAGGATTGGAGCAGGAAATTGGATGATGCTCTTTGGGCACATAGAACAGCTTTTAAGGCACCTATAGGAATGTCTCCCTATAGAATTATTTTTGGTAAAGCATGTCATCTTCCAGTGGAGATTGAGCATCGTGCTTATTGGGCTGTAAAAGCTTGCAACTTAGCACTTGATCAAGCAGGTGAAGAAAGAAAATTACAACTGAATGAGCTCGATGAGATCCGTTTGGCAGCCTATGAGAATTCAAAATTCTACAAGGAGAAAACAAGGAAATTCCATGATAGCTCAATAGCTAGAAAGGATTTTACTGCTGGACAGAAAGTGCTACTGTTTAATTCCCGGTTAAAACTGATGGCCGGAAAATTACGCTCCAAATGGGAAGGACCTTTCATTGTTACGAATGTATTTCCCCATGGAGCTGTGGAAATAAAAAGTGAAAACTCCAACAAAAGCTTCAAGGTTAATGGACAACGTTTGAAGCCATTTCATGAAAATCTTTCACTTGTGGATGTTACAATGGAGGAACATGCTTTGGGGGAACCACTTCTTGATCCCCTTTGAGGGAGTTTTTTCTTACCCATCTCTTTACTTTTTCATTATATGGTTTATTTTGTATGCTCTGTCTTACATTGAGGACAATGTATGATTTAAGTGTGGGGGTGGGATCATTTATGTGTTATTGTGTGTGTTTTTTGTATGATTAAATTTTGTGTGCTTTTATTAAAAAAAAAAGATTTTGTGTGTGTTTTTGTTTTAAAAAGGCATGTTTTATTGGAATTTTAAGATATGCATGAGTAACAAGTAAATTCTTTCATGTCTGATATGAGCTTAATGATATGTTATAATTTGAACTCAAGCAATTTTGGTATGATGAGAATGACATGATAATTGATAGATGATCATATATGATAGAATTATACCTTGTGAGATTTTTGAGCCTTTAAATTTGATGGATTACTTTAAACCATCTTAATCCTTTCATGTGTGATTAATTCCTGAAAGCTTACATCTTAATTTTTTTGTCTTGTTTCTTGATGATACTTGAAACTCATATGAATATATTTGAAATGATACAGGCATTTTGTTCAATTGAGCCACTAAGCCAGATAAGCCTACCATGAACAAATTATCTCTTGTTAGCCCCTTTGAGCCTATTTAACCATTTCTTTGTTGCAGCTCAAATAAGCCATGAAAAAAAAAAACCAAAAATATACCTACCTTAAGGAATATTCTGGAGCTCTAGAATCAAGTCAAAAACAGGCATTCAATTAAGAATAGGGATGTGCAAAAAGGAGTCGCAACTCTTGTTTCAATTGTTAAGCAATAGCATAAAAAAAATGATGATGAATGAAAATAAAATAAAATAAAATAAAATAAAATAAAATAAATAAATAATATTTTGATGATTGCGACCAAAAGAAATTGGAACAATAAATGTTTTACCCTCACTGTTTGCCAGTTAAATTATTTGCTCCTTATTCTTTTTAGTACTTGCCACAAATTCCAAAATTTTACCACTCATTTTAACCTTGGCCACATTACAACCATGGAAAGCCCTGTTGATCTATACATGCATTTGTGTTGATTGTGGAATTGAGAAATTTGCCAAATTTATGGGACTGTCTGTTTTTAGGAAATATTTTGAGTGTATACACAAACCCAAAACACTTGAGAGTTGAAAGTATGTCTTGTGAGATTCTGTCACTTATGATCTTCTTTCCAGTTTAATTTAATTTTCACATGCCTAAGTGTTTGAATGATTTTTATACATATCTTGATGCTCTGTATCTTGCATGATGAATAACTCTTGTTTCTCTGTATATTCCTAAAGATTTCATATTGAACATGCTAGTTTTGTGTGTTTACTATTTTTTAACTTGATGTTTTCAATAAACTGTGATACTTGTTTTTATTCTAATTTTGCCCGGGAGTGCAAAAGAATAAGTGTGGGAGTATTTGATGATGCATGATTTATCTTTAGTTCTTCACTTTAAATGTGTATAATTTGCCATCACTTATTGTCTAATATATTGCATTTTAACACATTTTCATCATATGAGCTTTATTTAATATTTGATTTTAAAATGAATTAAGGATTACTTTTTAATAAATATTGGTTTTCTCTTGTTTACTTGGGTATTTTATTTTGCAGAAATTAATAAAATTAAGGAACAAGTACAAAGATAATCCAAGGGTCAATAACAAGAGAAAAATGACCATCAAATGATAAAGAAACAAGAAGAACAAGCCCCGGTGAAAAGAAAGCTACAAAAGCATGAAAATTGGCTATTAGTGCGCTATCTATTAGTGCGGTTGTAACAGGAACCGCACTAATAGGATGGGAATCGATTCCTACACCAAATCAGCCCATGGGAATCGATTCATGCACTTGGGAATCGATTCCCAGCCTACATGAATCGATTCATTTGATGTTTTTCACCTGGGAATCGATTCCCAGCCTATAGGAATCGATTCATGAGCCTAGGAATCGATTCCCCTTGCTAGGAATCGATTCATGAGCTGTATTTTACGCAAAAATGAACTGGAGGAATCGATTCATCAGTGAAATCATGCGCCGAATCATTGGAAACAACAAAACGCAACTTGGAAACAACTTGGAAACAACTGGAAATCATCTGCACCGAAAGTTTCCACTTGCAACGCGTTTTCCTTAGCTGGCTTCTCCTTTCATTTGCCTATAAATAGAGAAGAACGAGAGGCTTCAAAATCATCTTCAGACACTTCACTTCACACTTCTCTCTTAGTTCCTTTTCTTTCTTTTAAGCATTAGAGGAAGGCTTCTGGAGGAATTCTTCCATTCCGGGTTAGGTCTTTCTTATTTTTAGTTTATTTTAATTATGGAGGGCTAAAACCCCTAGATTGATTTTCTTGGAAAATATTGTAATATAATTTTGAGGTTCTTGTTTTTAATATAGTATGCTTGTATTATTGTTATTTCTTCATAATCTTACTCTGCTTATTTAATTCCATTCTGTTTAATTAAATTTGTATGCTTAATCGGTTTAATTATTCAAATGGAATAAAATAAGATTTTAAATTAAAATGGATTAAGGAAATATGCATGCTTAATGAATATTTTCATAATCACTTTTAATAATTATGGTTTGCTTAATTCCATAATTTGAGAATAGATTATGTATATAGGCGATGTTCTTATATATGCTTAATAATTCCTAGATTTTACGATCTTGACTCCTTTTGCTTAATTAGGATGCTTGATTAAAATATTCATTTTTAAATGAAAGTAAAGGAATTATGAATTGAAAAAGACGCTTAGTTGATTAATTCAAATTGAGCTAAGAAATCAACAGTAATGAAAGTATACAAATTATCTTTAGTGAACCAAGGATAAATTTATTTACAATATTCCAAGAAAATCAATCGCTTGTTATTTATTGTTTTAAATCCTATAATTACTTTGTTTTAATTTTAATTGAGATAACAAAAATCAATCAAACCCCCCCAATTGTATGTTAGTTGAAGTTATGTTTGTAAAAATTTTTAGTTGTTAAGTTCTTATTTTTAATTGTTAAAAATTAGTTTAAGACTTGATTTTTCCTAAATTTTTGTGTTGATCCTTGAGAGAACGACCTAGGTTGACACCCTAGTACTACGTTAATTAATTTTAATGTACTAATTTGACGGAATCACGACTGTAAAAATATTCACGTCACACGCATATACTCAATTTTTTGTTAAAGTAAGCGAGCGGATGACTATCTTGAGTAAGGACTGCGACAATTGCAACAGAGGACGCATCAGTTTCCACAACAAATGGTTCGAAGAAGATAGAAAGAGCCAGAATAAGTGTAGATGTTAATTTTTGTTTTAATGTTGTAAATGTTTCTGTAGCAACGATAGACCATGTAAAATTTGAATGACCAAGTAAATTAGTGAGAGGAGCAGCGAGAAAGGCGTAGTGATGAACAAAACATCAGTAGAAACTGGTGAGGCTGAGGAAACCCCTTAGATTTATGAGAAAACATGGCAAAGGCCAATCTAGGATTGCTTAAATCTTATCAGAATCAAGTGCAACACCATTAGCAGAAATAGTATGGCCCAAATAAGTCACCATTGGTGTAGTAAAAACACACTTAGATAACTTAGTAAAAAGTTGATGAGTAGCTAATAAGTGTAAAACTGAATCTAAATGATGAACATGAATAGTAAGAGAAGAACTATAAATAAAAATATCATAAAAAAACTAAGACAAATCAACGTAGCAAGGGCCTTAGTAAATCGTTCATAACAACTTGAAACATAGATGGGGCATTAGCTAACCCAAACGACATAACTAGGAACTCTTAATGACCATCCATGTTCTGAAAGTTGTTTCGTGAGTATCTGGAAGGTGGACTTTGAGTTGGTGATAACTTGAACGCAGGTCAAGTTTAGAAAAAACTATAGCATAACCCAGTTCATCCAATAGTTCATCAATCGTAGGTATAAGAAACTTATCTTTTATGCTAATTATATTTAGAGCTTGGTAGTCAACATAGAAATGCCAAGAACCATCCTTTTTCTTAACTAATAATATTGGGGAAGAGAAAGAGGGCTTTTACTTGGGGTAATGATGCCTTCTTGAAGCTTATCTTGAATGAGATGAGACATAATGGTTTTTTAAAAGTGAGGATTATGATAGGGTTTAACATTACCGGGAGTGGTGGTAGGTAAAAGGGAAATGTGATGGTCATGTGGTCTAGGTGGAAGAAGGCCTTAGGATTTGGAGAATACAAAGGGATAAGATAAAATCACTTAAGATATGGAGGGGGGAAGATTGCTTAGAAGAAGGTGAGAAGGGTTAAGATAGTCAAGTTGTGGTGGGTAAAGGTGTAGGGAGAAAAATGAGTAGGTGACAAAAGGTAATAGAATCAATATGTAGGAGATGACAAATTTGGGTGTAGGTAGAAGGAAATAAGGAGGTGTTATGTTCCCTAGAAAATGTTATAGATTATGCTTGGTGGCAAAAAGACATGCTAAGAACAGAGAAATTAGCAATAATGGGGCCCAAAGTATAAAGCCATTTAATTCGTAAGACAACATCAACACCCTCAATAGGAAGTAAATAAAATGAAATGAAGAATTCATGGTTGTAGGCATAAACTAGAGTAAACAATATGGGCTCCGTTGCCAACCATCACAGGGAAAGTAGGGATAAATTGTGTAGGTAGTTTGAGATGGTTTGCGATGCAAGGTTGTAGAATGTTATGAGAGCTACCTGAATCAATGAGCACACAGACAAGGAGGCCATAAATATACCCTTGGAATTTTAGAGTTTATAGGGAAGGTTGGCCAGTTAGGGCTTGAGGGGGAAAGTTAGAAGTTGATGGCCTCAAAAGGGGGGCTAACAATAGGGTTGAGATCAAGGGAAGGGGTAGAGCCAAGGATCGTATCAATAAGGTTAGGGTCATCATCTGTCATAAGTAGAAGAAACCTGCTAGTTATGCATTTATGGCTAGAGATAAACTTTTCATCATAATTATAGTAGAGGCCTAAGGTGTGTTGTTCTTGTATTTGTGTTGGGTAATGTGTTTAATAGGTAATGGATTTGGAAGGGGGGATTGGGGTTTGGTAGAGGGTAGGATTGGGTTAAGTAATAGGGGATTAGGACGAGGAAAGCATGTGCGTGAATCTTTGAGCTTAGACTCAACCAATTTTACAAGGCAACGACTTGGGTAATGTGGGTGGGTTGTAAAGTGGATAATTCCCTTCGTATCAATGTGCAGTGCTGAAATAAAACACTTTAGCAGCATGCCAGAAGATAGACCAATAACTCTATTAGACAGTTTCTCAAACTAGGCTTTATAGTTCGTAACAGAGCCTTGTTGACAGAGTTTAAAGAGCTCAGTCGGGTGATTCCCATAAGTTGAAGGGCCAAAATGAAGCTCTAAAGCTCTATCAAAAGTTGGCCAATTAGTCAACTAACGGTTGTGGTACATCCATTTAAACCAGCTGAGAGTAGGTCCTTGCATATAAAAGGCCACTATAGGTAGACTCAATTTAGGGGGTACCTGGTAGAACATGAACAATTGGTCTACTTGGAATAACCAATCAAGGGGTTCAAAACCATCGAAATGGGCTAGTTCTAATTTCGGGGGCCGTATAGGTGTGGGGTTAGGAAAAAAAATGGTAGAGTTAAATGGGAAATGAGGAAAACTAGGTTGAGGAATGGAGGGGGTAGTCGTATAAGTGGGGAAGGTAGTGGCTGGTTGAGATGTGGGTCCAAATTAAAGGGGATTCAATGGGATAATGGGTATAGTAGTGGAAGAGGAAACAATTATGGATAAAGGAATAGAGTATGGAATCACAGTAGGGCTATTAGTGGACATAATGAAACTTGTTGTCATGGGAGAGAAGGATGTTGGAGATGTGGTGGAGGGGGATGCTTGAGACATGGGATTTGATTGAAGGCTTGCAACCTATTCCAAAAGTCCTCCCATATCATGGCGTTATGGCTAGGCATGGCAACGGGTCAAGGCGGGCACGGATAGTGTCTACCCGCTACCCGCCCCGTGATGGGCAATCCATACCCATGCCCGCGTTACCCGCCGGGTACCCACCTAAACAGATTTAAGCGAGTTTAACGGGTACCCGCAAATTTATGGGTATCCATAATTAAATATTATTCAATTAAATCTCATGAAAAATATAACTTTAAAAAGAAAAAAAAAACACAATTAAAGTCATAATCATGATATAAAATATTTTATGCATTGTCAAGTGTCCAAATTTTAATTTGTAAATTGTCAAATATAAGAACAATCCATTAACATAATACATGTCAAATCATATGTAGGTCCCATAATTCATATCTTTCACATCTAACGGGTATTCGCAGGTACGGGTACCCCTATACCGTTACCTGCCCCGTTTATTAACGAGTTTTAAAAATACCCGTTTAATCTACCCTCGAATAGCTGTTTGGCTATCCATATCCGCCTCATCACGGGTAATATCCATGGAAATCCACGGGTAGGGGTTTTTTTGTCATTCTTAGTTATGGCGGGAATCCATAGTCTGCTGGAGGGCTCAATGATGAGTATCCTGGACATTACGTTGATTGTCAAGCTGATTTTAAAGAAGGTTAAGTTAACCTCCTCAAGATCCTTAGATATAGTAGGCTTGAGAGGCATGAGGAAGAGAATGAAAGCACCAAAATGATAGGCTCCTTTACTACTACAATTTCTTAGCTACCAAATGAACATGAAATTTCTGCTATAGTAAATAAAAGAAGAAGGACATAAAAATTCTAAGAGTAAAACTCATTCAACTGCCCCCTATCATAGGCTAAAAGTACTATTTATAATGGCTACAATTCCTTAAAGAAATGTACTAGCATGCGCTAACTTTAAATGGGTTCAAACTACAAATTATAAAATTAAATAAAATCCTGAAGCCATCTAGGTTTAGTGATCTTTCGTTTGGGTTTGTGTGTGCTAGATGAAGTTGGGTCCGTTGAAGGAGTAACACCTTACTTTATTAGTTTTTCATTTTTAGGCTTCTCATCTTATTTTTAAACTTGTTTATTTATTTAGGGTGTTTGAATGTAGAAAGTTGAGAAAAGGGATGTAAAAAAATAATGATATTTCAACAATTTAAAATAAAAAAATAAAAACAAGGAGGTGAAAAAAGAAAAAAGAGTATTAAATGCAGTTATTTAGAAGCTATATATTCCTAGTATCTTTTAATTCAAAGTTCTGTATTTTTTTTTTCATAAAAACTAAGGTCCTTTATTAATTCTTTTTAATGGTTTCGGTGAACTTTGATATTAAGGAACAGAGGAACAGATTTATAGAGAGAGATTTCAAGACATGAAAAGTTTAATAATTGCTTGGTTAATTATTGGTTTGATAATAGATTCAACTTGATATAAGAATTAATCAAGTTCATTAATTAAATGACTTAAATTTGAACCAAGTCTTAAGGACAATTTAACCCGTTTAATTTATGAATTAGTTTGTGAATAAAAAATAAAAATATATAATTTTAAATAAACTTATAATATATTTCATGGTCCTTGTTATAAGTAAATTTTGAGAGTTTTGTTATCTCAATTAAATTCTTTATACAATAAATAAGATTACATCAAATATTTGACAGTATTAATATAAATACAAATTTTTAGTCAATTTTTTTAATTTGTGTGAAATTTGTATGACTTGTTTATAATTAAGACTTGAGAAAGTATTAATTTTTAAAATCATAATTTTCAAGTGTACTTCAACTTTATAAAAATTTCATTTCCGCTTGATCAATTAAAAATAACATTTTTTAATTTATATTATTTATTTATTTTCAAACAAAAAGTAGAGAAAATTTTTAAAAAATTGATATTCATTTTACGAGCTCTCCAAAAGTTTATAAACTCACACAAAACAAACTCAATGGAATTGTTGGTTGAAACAAAACTCAATTCGAATTTGATTTGAGTAAATACTTATTAACAATGCAGCACATATACCAACATGGATAGTAGACCGATTAGAGGCGTCAAAATGGGTTCCAACCTGCGAGCCAACCTAGCTTGAGGTGAGTTTTAGGTGGGCCGGGTTAAAAAAATGGCTTATTTTCAAAGTAAAGCTTTTTTTTTAACTTGACCCACTCAACCCAGCTCACGGTGGGTTAAACCTATGGTGAGTCGAGTTGGCCCACGAGTTGGTATTATTTTAAAGTTGAACGATGAAATTATATAATTTTGTTTTATATGGATAATGGATTAATGAATTGTGGCATTTTCCTATTTTTAATTAGTATTAGAATATGAGAAAAAAAATAGTATTAAAATGTGAGGAAATAAATTTTTTAGCATTTTCATTGTTTATTTTATTTTTATTTTTTAAAAAGGTGGGTCAACTCGTAAGCTACCTAGTGGGTTGGTAGGTTGGGTTGAAAAAATTGGCTCACTCAAGAAAGTGAGCCGAATTGAGTTGGGTTATAAAAATTTTCAACCCGTGATGGGCCAACCTGTGTGAGTTGGGTTGACTCGTTTTGACAGCTCTAAGACCGATAATATACAGGCTCGGACACGGACATGGATATTTTAATATTACATAAGTGACATCACACATTGTTTAACCAATTGTTATACCATAATAACTTATAAATCAACTTATATCAAGTTATACTTAATTACACCAATGATTAATAATTTTATGTAGAATGTGATTTCTATCGACCAAATCATTGAATTTATAACTATATATTGAACAAAGTTTTTACACCACATATACTTCTATAAAATAAACAATCAAATTGATTTTTAAAAGATGGGATAAATTAGCTAACTAACCAATTCGTCCAAGATGATAATTAATAAATAATTTATTTAAAAATTGATTTAATTTTATATATATTGGTCACCATTCTAAAAAGTAGTTTTCTTAGGAGTTAAAAACTTATTAAAGAAGCACTATTTTAATCGTTTAAAGAGAACTTTATGGTGTATATACAAGAATTTTAAGTAGAAATTACTTATCTTGGGAAAAATTAATAAGTAACAACTTAAAGTAGAAAATGTTTATATTGATATTGCTAACTAATTAAGTAGAAAAAAAATAGAAATGTACAACAAGAATTTCAACGTTTTTTTTTGGTACATACAAGAATTTAAAGTTGTGACATAATTAAGAAATAAATTTCCCCCTTATAAACCAAAGCTGCAATGAGTTAATTATATGAATACATTAAAACTGGAAACTTTATTGAATATTTCCGGTCACTATTTTCTTTTCTTCCCTCATTTTTTAGCATTGAAACTTAATTATGTGATAATGTCAACGAAGAGGCTACATGAACGGAAAGTTCAGCATTTGAAATTTACTTATCTTTTAGAATTGATTTGATATCAGACACCGAAGACTGCGAAATTTTAGGACTTGATTTTTTGTTATTTTTTTAGTTTTGATTTTGTTAGTTATTTTTTATTAGTTTCAGTTTCAATGTTATTTAACATGTTGAAAATTAATCCTTAAAAATATTGAAAGAGAAAAAATAAGATTTATTTTAAAAAGTTTTAAGTAAAATAAGTGATATATTATTTTTATTTATGGAATTAACAGTTGTGTTAACGTGTTATATTTTAAAGATTAATTTTAATATATTAAAAACTAATTTCAAGATATTAAAAAGTATAAATATCCAAACCAAACCGCAATTGAAACATGAAAAGAAAACATATTTAACCATTTTTTAAAAAATTTATGTATGTATAAAAAAAATACATACCACTAACTCGTTGGTAGCCCGAAGTTTTTCTCTTTTTGTATGCTGATACTTTCCTCAACCATGTGAAGGTGTACATTCTCTGTTTTTGCACTTGTCTTCCTTTTGAACGCATTTGTAGTGTCATGTTCCTTTGTCCATTTATCAGTTAGTTTTCATGGAAGAAGAGAGGCAAGCTCAAAGCAAACTATTAAAGAAAAATTTATCTAACATGTACCATATCACAAGACAAAAAATAAAAAAATATTTTATTAAAAATTATATAAAAAATATTTTAAAATCAAAATAACTGGATATTAACAATACTTTTAAATACTTTTTTAAAATTTTTTTATCCTGCATAAAATTACAAAACCAGCTAAACCATTAAAAGGAAATGATTCTGGACGATTAATAGGATGGCGTAGCTCGCAACAACGTTTTTGCCCCGTAGTCAAGCTTGACCCCATTAAAAATAAGTGGTCAAAGTTTCATTATAATAACTTGTGTTGAAAGAAATTTTTATAACTTTGTTTATATAATTAAATAGAGAAAAAGAATAAAATAGCACTCTTACCAAACAAAAGGTACGAATATTAAATTCAAGAAAGAAGATAATTTGAATTGTAATAACTTGTAAAGGGGAGATAAACCTTTCAGAAATTGATGCAACATTAATGATGAAAAACGGAAAATGATTACATTTGTCTGAGTCACACCTAGATAAAGGAAACTACTAGTAGTTGAATTGTATGCATATATCAAAGCGAATTGTCATATACCATGAACATCTTGACCCAAAATAAAAGAAAAGTGATCATGGTAATGAAGTGTTGTATGGACCACGCGTTAGTACAGTATATAAGTATCCATTACACTAGTGTTCACGCAGTGGAATTGAAGGTAGAGTGTGAAGAAAGATGTGGTGGTCATCATCAACCATGAAGATACTTTGGGGTATCATGTTGACCTTAATAGTTATGATGCCAATGGCAGCTAAGGGTCGAGTACTACTAGGGGCTCAGCCCAGACTGGTGAACGGAAGATGTTATGGTTATGATCATCCCCTTCCCCTGTCCCGTTGCCAAACAGCACCATCTTTAATTCCTCCTCAACCTGTTCGTCCACCACTACACCAGAATAAGAAACCTTAAAACCTTTTTATGCTCATGTTAAAGCAGTAGCATCAATATCCCAAGTTCCCTACTCCCTAGCCAATCTGCACAACTATGTGGCTTCATTTCGGAATAAACCCGAAACCACTTTATCAAATAATAAATCCATAACCACTCTATATGTGACTTCATTTCATAATAAATCTGTTGAGGGATGTAGATTAAGTGGTTAGAAGCTATCTAACAATAACTTGTTCTGTTAAGTTTGTTATGATTAGTTTCAATTAGTTATTCTAGTGTTATGTGTTGATCTTTATTATATAACTAGTTATTGTAACTCTACACATATCAATGAATCATATCATCTCTTAAACACTTTCTTCTTCAATCTTTTTTCTCTCTTTTCTCTTGAGCTCTCTCTTAAGTTTCATCTAGTTTTGTGCTTGGATATCTTTATGGTATCAGAGCTCATCGATCTAAGATGAACTCTCAAGCATTGTTAGCACAAGTGGTAACACAATTCCAGTTTCCATCAAATTGAATTATGAGAACTTCAATCCTTACCTGGAAACAACTAGAATTAGGAATAATCAAAAGATATAAGCTCTCAAGGTTCATTTCGGAAGAGGACCAAAGTGGAATGCCAAAGAAGTTTCTTTTAGCAGAAGATGAAGTATCAAGAAGAATCAACCCACATTTTGCATATCGGGAACAGCAAGATCAACTGATGCTTACATGACTTGTTGCCTCAATGTCTGCATACCAGAATAGTAAGGTGTGATCATGCCTTACAGATCTGAAAGAATTTTAGTCCATTTTACGATGATGACACATGCAAAGGTGAATACGACTCCATTTGAAGAGCACAAAGAAAGGTGGAAATAGTATGAGTCAATACGTTCTTGCAATCAAGAAGACAATAGATACATTGGCTGCAATTGGCTCACCAATTGATAGATCCGAGCACTTTCAGATCTTGTTAAATGGATTGCTTAAGGAGTATCATCTCAAGAATTGATCCATATAGCATAACAAAGATAGAATCCCTTCTCATCATTGTTGAAGAGAGGATTGAGAGGCACAAGAAGGTTAAGGTTCAACTTGTAGCAACTATACAGGCAAACATAGTTCATGATCAGAATTTCCGAAGAGCTGAAAAAAGGTTTTACAGAGATGATGTCAGGAAATTTAGAGGAAGAGGTGGATTTCATCAAGGGGGAAATAAGTTTCATAGCAACCCTTAGTGCCAAGTGTGTGGCAGGATTGGACAGACTAATATAATGTAGAAAAGAATAGATGGAAAACTGTTTTCTGTCATTCCAAGGAACCGAGCAGCAGAATATATACATGAAAATATACCCTAACAGCTATACAATGTTAATGCAGAGAATTAAGGGAAATTAGGAACAAATCAGAAACAAATTTGATGCCTATATCAGAAACAAATCTGGTGCCTATAGTTACGTTCCTAAACTTATGTATAATACAATATTGCTCCTACATTCATGATACATCATATTCAATATGGTACATCATATTTCCGCCAATATATAACCTGTTATCACAGGTATGACCCCTAGTTCAAGGAAAATGAAGAATCCAATGGCAACTCTGGCAAGAATCAATCGTCTTCACTTGGTAGCATTAATTCCTATACTGAATCCTTCTATGATTCAACTTGGTACCTTAATTCAAGATCAATAACACATGCTATCATTGATGCAAGTAATCTTTCACAAATAAACATATATACTGATGACAAGTTTGTGAGAATGGCAAATGGGAAACTATCCAATCTATTCTAACCTCTCTTTTCACTCAAAACCTTTTTTTCTACAAAACTTATTACAAGTGCCACAAATTAGCAAAAACTTGTTGAGTGTGTCTAAGTTTGCTAGAGATAGCAGTGTATACTTTGAGTTCCATGCTAATAAGTGTTTTGTTAAATCTCAGGGAACCAACCATGTAGTTCTTGAAGGCCAGTTTTTATATGGACTATATGCTTTTGATCCTATTGCTTTGAATAGTGTTTCATTTCCTTCAAATGTAACATGTTCCGCTTCTTTTCCCTCAAGTGTATTTTGCTGTAATAATCAGCAACTCATTTGTAAATCAGTTCAATCTAATAAAAAATATTCTTTGTATGTTTTGTGTCACAATAGATTAGGTCATGTCAATTCCAAGTTTTTCCTACAAGTAATGAAAAAGTATGGTGTTTCTATTGATGGTTATTGATCGATGTCGTAATCGGTCAAATAAAAGAGCAAAGAAAAATAAACTTAGTATAAGTTAGGAACAAACCTAGGTCGTTCTCTTAAAACCCTTGGTTGCAACACTAAAACATAACATATAATTCGGGTTCTTTTTAGACTTAGAAAGAACGTACACAACAATTTAAATGAATGAAATTCAATTGATTAAAAATGAATAACCAACCTATGATTTCTACTTTGTAAAAAAAAATTTAGAAAACAAATTTAATCTCAATCCAATTTGTTAATTTAGATTAAAGAACAAGCATCTTTAATCCAAATTTCTTGAATGACTGTTTAATAAGTATCTCTGATCTATTCGATAAGGTTCTCCTCAATCCGATCCCAAAAGTCTAAACTAAACGAGCATGCTTTCAAGATCGCAAGAGTGATGAATTTGAAAAGTGCGAATTATCCATACTTTTATCAAAGTGATCTGACTCTGAATTAAAGATGGTGACGAGATTGAGAAGTTAAGCAATTAAAGATTGAATAGGATTGAAACGGAGAAACGTTTACCTTAGTGCTTTGCGGATCGATCAATCAAGAGAATTACTCCTCCATCACGTTTGAAGATATAATGTGGTTTTTGAATTCAATTAACCTAAACAAAACATGAAATGTAAAAGAGAAGATAAAAAAGGAAAGTGAAATTTGAATTAAAAGTGTAATTAACAAATAAGGTAAAGTGTGCGAAATTCATCCAATGCCAAGTATTTATATGGAGGCAAGGGGACTAAATGTAATTCTTAACCTAACTAATAAATTCTGAAAGTTCAATGGGCTACGAAATAATTAAGCCCAAATCCTAATTAAAAACTACTAATAGACACTTGAATTCTCGTAAGTATCATATGGTTAACTTTAAACTCGTAACTTTCATCTTAGGACTCCAAATTTGATAGATGAGGTGTCTACTTAAAGATTTTTAAGTTAGATTTCCAATACCACAAGAACCACGGAAAAAATCCCACCAAATTAGTGAACAAAGGTCAAAAGCTCTAAAATGCAATAATTAACTAGAATTACTAATTAAGACCCGAATAGGTCCAAACCAATAAAACTATCCTAAATCAATGATGTAATCCTGGAATAAGTGTCAAAATATCATGTTAATGACACTAAAGTATCAATATAATATGATTCGTCAGTCATGTGTTTGATGTTGCGTGTATGTCTTGTGCATTAGGCAAATCACATAAACTACCATTTCCAATATCATAACTCATACCAAACCCTTACAAATGGTTTTTGGTGATGTTTGGGACCATCATCTGAAACTGTAAATAATGGAAGTAAATATTACTTGCATTTTACATATGCATATTCTAAATTTTATTGGCTATACTTCTTAAAAATAAGTCACAAATTGTCAATTGTTTTTTTCACTTCAAGTCACTCGTAGAAAATCAATTTGATAGCAAAAATAAAATGCTACAAATTGATAACGGGAATGTGTATACTATCTTGAGGATAATAGAATTGAAGTGTTTGCCAAATCAATTGATTATGCAAGAGCCAAAGACACATTATTCACTCATTGCACAATATTAATACCATAGGATATGGACTCTCTTACATCAAGAATGACAAACCTTTTAATCTTTAAGATCTAAGATCCCTATGCAAAACCATAAATATCACCCATGCAGCCCCATAAATGTCAAGGATTCATCAACACTTTGAAAGAAATTTATGAGAAGAAGTTTCCATACAACTTCAAGCCTTCATGAGGAAAATGCATTGAGTGAAGAAGTCAAGCTAATGACATTAAAAGAGCGCTTGAGGGAGGCAACCCTAATGTTGTAAATACCTAGTATAGATGGTTAGGATACACATAGATATTTCATCACACACAATCATCGACGAGTCACTGATTGTAGGCATGTTGCCACTCAAACACACTTCATGATACAAACATAAGAGGATTGCCTTGAAATTCAATTTTGGGAAATGACATTCTTCTAAGATAAGGATATAGAGAAGGGTATTGACGTCACACTCTAGAAAAAGATGAGAATGTAAATGATAGGTTATAGGTTAATTGTCACAAGTTACCTTAATAAGATTGATATAATCATCATAAGTTTTCTTAATAAGACTAGGTTTTAACCACCATAAAAACAACTTGCCTTAATAAGATCAACTTATATCAACTTAACTTTTTACTCAAGAACCAAGTGAAAGCTCTTACAAGAGAGAAAATTTAGACTTACTCAAAACTTAATTTGCTTTAATTGAGATTTATTTTTAGGCTTTAGTAAACTATTGAAATCCTAAATAAAATAAATTTCACTAATGATCTCATCATATTCCACTAAGTAACTAACTTCTCCAATATTAAAACTTGGAATAAACTCTTATTAACTATTATAATAATATAGAAACTCATAAAAACATTAAAAACTTACTTAAGAAAAACTAAAAGACATAAAAATCAAGAAAAAAATAAAATAAAAATTACTAGAAAAATAGAAAAACTTTAAGTTTGGTTCACTCCCTTTGACTTTAATCACTTTACCTTTTAGTATTCTCCTGCCAAGTGTGCATGGAGTTGCCCCCAAATGGAATGAGTTTGCCTAATGCAAAGAAGAACATGTTTCTTTATTTTCGCTAGGGATGGAAATGAGCTAGGCCAGGTCAGGCTTTGAAAGGCCTGAACCTAACCTACATCAAATTTTCAAGGCCTGAGCCAGGCGTATTAGCCCGTTATAGGCTTTTTTAAGGCTTGGTCTAGCCTGTTCGAAGGTCTGGCGCGTTTAAAAGCTTGTTTAAAAAACCTGTTTATAATGAGATTTTTAAAAGATCAAAACCAACCTAAAAAAATTTATGTTCCATTCTCTCCTAATTTTTTTAATTGTGAACTTATAATATTAATTTATATTATATAAATGTAAATATGTAATATATATATATATATATTATTTTATGTTATAAATATATTATATATATAACTAATTAACAATTTATCTAATTAAATAGGCCGGCCTGTTGAGCTTCAAAAGCTTTTTAGAAAGCCTATGACCTGTTCTATTTAGTTTAAAAAGCCTTTTTAAAAGCCTAAGTCTGACCTTCTAGCGTGACAAGTCTGACCTACATAGGCTTTGAACGAGCCAGACCATACCCGGTAGACGACCGACCCATTTCTATCCCTAGTTTTCACTATGCATGTGTTGTTGATAGTGACAATTTGTCAAACAAAACATATTAGCCCGATTTATAATAAATCAATGTATTTACATACTCAAACAAGCCAAAAATTCTAAAGATAAAATGGCCATTTAACGATTTATCAACTATATTTCTATATTACGAGCAGATCAACTTACACTTTGCACTCATTTTTAGAAATTGATATTATTTAAATCTTATGATTTTAATGCACTCTTTTAATAATCACGTGACACAATATTTAATGACAAGTGAGTAATAAACATTTGTTATTCACTTTTTACTCAGTTATAAAAATAACGATATAAAAAAAATTTATACCATATTTTCTTTTATATCTAACATAAAAATATTTTTATATTAGTTATAAATATAATCAGTATCAATATAAAATATATTTTTTACACGGTTATAAAAAAATATAAATTTTTTTACATCATTTATAAAACAATTGATGTAATAAACTGACATTAAAAATCATATCCGCATATTCAACCCCCACTGATTGTTAAATGATATTAAATAGAAATTAATTGGGGGTATGATTATTAATTAAAAAAATCAAAGGCACAAGATGTAAAAGAATTAACCAAATGTCAGTCGATCGCTCCTCGTATATTACACATACGTGTTTCATTTATTTGGAATTTCCTGCTACCACTCTAAATTTACTTTTAAAAAAAAAGACCAACAAAATTTAAAACTTAGTGATTATGTATTAAAATCATAAAATTTTATGATATTATTTAAAGACTTGTCATAAGATTTAATACATAATCACTAAGTATTATTTAAATCTTATGATTTTATATGATTTAAAGACCAACCCATGTTATACTTAAATGAGAATGTCACAAATTATAATAATTGATAAATATATATTATAATTAGGAAAATTAATATATTTATTTTAAAACTTAGTGATTATGTATTAAATATATACATTTACATATGCTTTATTATAATTTATTTTTTAATTCTTATTATACATTAAATTATTAATTTCAACAACTACTTTTATATAACATATCAATTTTTTAATACTATATTGAATCACAATAGTATTTTTATAAAATATTTACTCTTAAGTATTAAAATACAAAATATATCAGTAAAAAAATATAAATAAATCTGTGTAATCATGTAATATACTGGCTTAATTCCTAATTAAGTATGGATAGATAGAGAGAATAGAGAAACGGATAAGAAGTGAGGGAAGAGAAGGAGGTCATTGTGATTCCTTCATGGGTTTCGCTTTCGCATACTCAGTTTCTTCAACTCTCTCAAATCTTCCGAACTCTCTGTTTTCTACATTCAAACCAAAACCGTATCCTTATCTCTGTAGTTATTCTTGTCGATCCAAACGCATTCGAAAGCTTGTTCGAGCTCAATTTGAAAATGGAGCTCTCCCTACTTCTGAGAAGCCCGATACCAATTACGGAAGACAATTCTTCCCCCTCGCCGCTGTTGTTGGCCAAGTAATTCATAACCTTTCTCTATATATTGTTCAAATTTTTCTTTTCTATTTAGAAAACTATTAGTTATTTCCTTTCTTAGCTTGCTTTTCTGACGCTAAATGTGTTCGTCAGTCGCTAACCCTTTAGAGGCCTAGAGAATATATATATTTTTTCCTCTTCTTCTTAGTTTGCTTCAATTGTGGCATCGCTTTTCTTCGTCAATGTGGCATTGTCTTCTAAATTTAGCTTGCTCTACTAATTCTGCTTATGAGTATTGATTTGTTAGTGAAAGCATGATGGTGATTGGCCTCGTGTTTAATTTGTGAATGGTGGAGAAAAGGTATAAATAGAACCTTTTCCCATGGAGGAAAATGTAACGTGAATGGTGTTTAAGCTACTTAAAGACTGAAGTAGAATTTTTTTGGAAGGCATGTAATAATTGCAACACAAAAATAATAAAAGTACAATAAATATGTTATTTTTAAGAAAAACTTGCCCCTTTTAATAGCTTAACTTCAACTTTTAATACCGAGGTTAACAGAAAAAAAAAGTATTTACTTGATATACCTTAGTCAAGTCAAACCAGAGTCTGATATGACCATTATAGCTGGTAAAACTCTCTGGAATTGTATTCTCTCATACTCGAACTCAAGAATGTAGAGTTATTTTAGAAAAGGAATTAGTGGCTTGCATAAACAATTCATGAATTTTGTTTTATTTTATTTTATTTTAATTCGAGAAACGATAGAAGAGGAGATAAGAATGGTGGGTGGGTAAACTTTTAAGTCGTGTTGTCTTATATCTTGAAATAACATTTTAATAATTTTTTATGCCAAATATACAAGTGCAAAATAATTTTGATCTTCTCTTAAAGAATGAATCTTATGAATTCCAGTTATTCTGCAGGATTCTATTAAAACTGCTCTTTTACTTGGGGCCATTGACCCTGGGATCGGTGGAATTGCCATATCAGGAAAGCGAGGCACTGCCAAAACTGTAATGGCACGTGGATTGCATGCAATACTGCCTCCTATTGAAGTAGTAGTAGGTTCCATAGCCAATGCAGATCCATCTTGCCCAGAAGAGTAAGGTCACTGGCTTCTTCAATTTTTACAAAAAGTTTACAAATTTTGAGGAGTTAAAAACTTTACCATTCTAACACCCAAAGGCAAAACCAGATAACAAAAGGTGACGTGTTTTTTGATAAAAGTAGAGAATATCTTAAGGGAGGAACACATCAACATTCAAATCTTATGCTTTTATTTTGTTCATACCATTTCAGCGGAACATGATTTGGTCATTAATAATTGCTAGTTCTGTGATGCTGTTGATTGTTCTTACTGTATAGCCACTTGCTAAATTTGCATGTGTCATCTTTGAGTTTTACCATGTCAGCCTTGTCTGTTTCAAAAAAAACCATGTCAGCCTAGTAGTTAGAACCAGCAATAGTAAATCACTGGAAGCTATTGCATTCCTCTCTTTTTCCGGTGAAGACTTTTCAAATCAATTTTCCAATTGGGATGCAGAAATTTGTATTGCTCCTTTATTTTGGTTTTTGTCTGGGTCTTCAACTTAAAAACCATCTTGGATTTTTCTCTTTCCTTTTAAATTGATAGATCAATGTTAATATTTGTAGGTGGGAAGATGGTCTTTCGGAACACCTGGAATATGATTCTGCTGGAAATATGAAAACTCGTATTATTAAGTCTCCCTTTGTTCAGGTGCAGTTCAATGTATAGGCTTTGAATAAATGTCATTATGTTCAATCGTCCAGCCTTCATTTTCTTCTTACTATCTGTGAAGGAATTCTTTTTCTAGTGGAAAATACAAATCACAATCATCTATGCTTCAGATTCCTCTCGGAGTCACAGAGGACAGACTCATTGGATCGGTTGATGTTGAGGAGTCTGTGAAAACAGGAACAACCGTTTTCCAGCCAGGCCTACTTGCAGAAGCTCATAGAGGGGTTTTATATGTTGATGAAATAAATCTTCTGGATGAGGGTATTAGTAATTTGCTACTTAATGTGTTAACTGAAGGAGTAAATACTGTTGAAAGAGAAGGAATCAGCTTCAGGCACCCTTGCAGGCCCCTTCTCATTGCCACCTATAACCCAGATGAGGGTAGTGTTCGTGAACATCTGCTAGATCGCATTGCAGTTAATTTGAGGTACTGCTGTAATCAACTTTTTCCTTGCCTTCTCTGGTCCCTACCCTTTGAAAGTTCACGGTGGGGACGGGGAGAACAGGCTAAAGTATTGGTTAAATAGGAAATTCTTTTGCCATGTTAAATGCCAAATAATAACATCTAGAGTTTGTTTGATTAAAAATGTCATGAAATTGTCATTTTCTTACTATCTGTATAATAGATGGTATTTAAACACACTGAAACCACCCTCAAATGATGGAGTTCTATTACCTTTTCTCTGCCTTTATTTCCTGCCCTCTCTTTGTTCTTTTTACTTTCTTATTTTTCTCTCTGTTTCTGATGATTTGCTGGCATTTTAACTCAAACTTTGAACTTCTATGATTTGTCATATTGACATGGTTAGAACTTAGAAATACCCTTTGAAAATCTTTTTTAATTACTATAAATGAAAAAAAAAACTGGCTGATTGATTACATATTTAACAGAATAAATTATCAAAATTTTGATCACATATCTTATTTCTTACTATGCACCCCTCTGCAGCGCAGATCTTCCAATGAGTTTTGAAGATCGTGTTGCAGCTGTTGGAATTGCTACAGAGTTCCAGGAGAACAGCAACCAGATATTTAAAATGGTTGAAGAGGAAACAGACAATGTAAAAACTCAGGTAAGTTTATTAGAAAGGTGAAGAACAAATAGAAAAGAATATGAATTTTATTGGATACTGATCTTGTTGAGTCCAAATAAGGATGATAGCAGAATCAAGAGGAAAATGGAATACAGATAGGTATCTCTAACAACCACAGGAAAATCAAGAGTCCTTACCTCCCTCCAACCAATACGACTAATTCAAACTGATCTCTATTATTTCTCTTCTACCATATATTCCTTGTCATTTCCCTTGCTCTTTTCTTATTTAATAGTCTCTAACCGACTAACTATTCATTTAATATAGTTGTCAACAATTTGAATTGAGCCTGGTTTGTTCACATTTCACAATAGAAACTGACCCAATTTTTTATACCTATACTCACTCTTACAACCTTTTAATTTGGGTCTTCTAACTAGAAATGACTAGTAAAGAGAAAAGTATTTGTTAAGATGTCTCACAGGCTACAAATATGGGTAGAGTACTTCTTATAAGGCTTTTGAGCAATCTTCCCCCATGACCTAGCCTATTTAGTCTCAATGTTGGGCTGTCTATATATGTCTAGTCTTACAAATATCATGCTCCAAATGTCCACTTTACAAATTTCACTATCCAAATGTTCAGCTGTGATTGTGAAAGGGGTGTGTCAACTGTTAAGAAGCCCTACATTGATAAGGAATATGATTGGAATACTATTAGTTTAGTACTTGTGGTGAGGGCTATATGCAATCCTTTCCCCTTGAGCTAGCTTTTGGGGTTAAGTTTGGTCTATTTAGAATATGATAATAAAGTCCATTCAATTTCAAATTTTCGATGTTGGGCCACTTGCAAATGTCTGAGTGTGAGGGAGTGTGTTGAGATGTTCCACATTAATTAGGAATATAGCCATAGTAGTCCTTGTAAAACTTTGATACCCCCTGACCCCTCCAACCCCAGCTAACTTTTGAGGCTGAGTTAGGCATAGTCCATCTCTAATTCCGTATCAATCATCAAAGCTTATCTACATGTTATATTAATTTAGGCCACACACACATGTCTATTCTTTCAAATTTCATACTCCAAATGTCCATTATTGGGCATAAGGGATTGTATCTACTTAGGATGTCTCACATTAACTAGAAATATGACTAAAGTAATTACTCCTTATAATATAAGACTTGGGCAATCCTCCTTTCTTAAGCTAGCTTTTGAGGTTGAAATTGAATTAGCTGCAGTCTATTTCTAATGTTATCCGTAAGGCTAATATAGTAACCTTGGATACAAAATTCCTTGGAGTTTTATATGTTGTACAAGCTACTGTACAGCACAAACTTAGCCAGTGAGGTTTTAACCATGATAAACTGGTTCGCATGCATAACATCATTTTTACAAAATGAGTTAAGATACGCAACAAGCACCTAGAGGAAAGCATCCAAAATCTGTTTTCAGATTGAATCCCACAAATGTGATTGTGTTAAGCCTGCAATGAAATCACAGATTTTATAATATATACATGGATCTAGTCCATATTCCCTTTTTCATCTGTTTAACTTTGCTCAATACCTAATGCAGATCATATTGGCTAGAGAGTATCTAAAGGATGTTACTATTAGCAGAGAACAACTAAAATACCTGGTTATCGAAGCTTTACGGGGTGGTTGTCAGGTAAATTTCCTGCAACTTGTCCTACACTTATATGGTACATTAGATGTACACTACAGATATCTGATTCTAGATTATAGGGTTTCTGCTTCATTGTATAGTTTCAAATTTTTGAATTGGTGATAGTACCATGGGAGAGTTAAAACAAATTTTGAAACAATATGATATGATACTTTGTCATTCTACGAACACTATTCAAGAAAGTTAATTTGTTCTTATCACTCATCACAGTAGTTTGAAGACCAAGCAAGTTTGCAAATCCTTATTATGTGGATTGATAATTTTTAATATTTGTTATTAACAACAGGGGCACAGAGCTGAGCTATTTTCTGCCCGTGTTGCAAAGTGCTTAGCTGCTTTGGAGGGACGCGAAAAGGTTTTTGTGGATGACCTAAAAAAAGCTGTAAGCTTTCTTTGAAATTTAAATGCAAAATGCTGGTGCATCAATCACACCTTAGATTGCTGGCTTTACAGTTCTTATAGTCTTCTCTATGAACACAACCATTAAGTGCCGATAATTTGTACTATGGGGGTTTCTTTGGTACCTTTCCTATTTGTATAGGCACCAGTATCCCTTATAATATTTAGCCTTGTATTGCACTTAATTTAAACATAAAATTCTGCTACTTATTCCTTTAGTTGTTTCAATTAAATATGACATGGCTAACTATTACCCACTAATTGAATAGATACCCCTCATGCAAAGAAAAGCTGCTAAAAGAGTTTCTTTGATTTACACATCAGAAAGGGGCATAGACATGTAGTTTGACTTCGCTATTACAATTAACATATGTAAAACCGGCTGATCAGATCAGATTGCTAGAGTGTTAGTTAGAGATGAAGTGTCTTCCTTCCTTCTGTTTATGCTTTTCAAGGATAGCTTGTTAACTAATTGGAGTATGCAAGTATGATGACAGCATTCTCTTGCATCACTGCATCATGAGCTGTGAACAAAGCATTACGAAGTGCTCACTTAAGTTGTGCAGATTTGAAAGAATCTACCCTACCCTGCAAACTGATCATACAAAAATGTTACTTTTGGTTTGGTTAACCTGACTTGTGATCCACCAATTATCTGTCTGAAAAATAGGAACAAATCACCAGGTGGCAGCATTCTCAGTAGCTGTGATAATTTCTTTTTGACATTTTTGGTATTGTTAAGTGGGATGGGAATGGAAATACCAAATTGAATGTGTAATGATGATAGAGATAAAGGGAGAGAAAATTGAAGATAAAATTGACTGACCACAAACACGCTGATCTCCAGATTTTTTGTGAAGTCTCACAAAAATGGTATGATCTACCAAATCAAACTGATCAGATCTGCAGCATTCCATGAAGAAGGCTAAGGAAAGTAAATTGATCTTCTTTGACATAGCTTCAATAGATATTCATTATTTTAAAAATAGATGCTGAGGGTTAGGATTTTAGCCTAGTTTTAGAACTTAGTTTTAACTTTTAATGCTGTGTACTGTATGCACATGCGCACATTTGAGAGACAGAGAGAAGATCTGTAAACACCGAACTGTATATCTTGATCTAGGTTAGGCACTTAGGCTGCCTTTGTGGACATATTTATACTTAAAATTTTTTTTTAAGTACCTGTAGTAAAATTAGTTGGAACCAGACCCAATAACACTCAGTATGTACTTCTCATTAATATTCTATTGAAAGTGTATGAGGGCTGCCCATAATGACAGGGAGGTGTCGAGGAAAGCAAGTCCACAAGTGAACAACACAATACAACCCAAAACTTTAAGGCATTAGGTGTATGGGTCCCCCGGCACTTATAAACCGCTCAACCCGCTCACATCTATTCGATGTAGGACTAGGTTATACTTGAATTCTTCAACAAGTACATATAGAAAAAAAGAATCCATCTGCTAAATTGTTTATCCTTACCATCTATTTTCCAATACAGGTGGAATTAGTCATTCTCCCCCGGTCAATCATTACTGAGAATCCACCAGAGCAACAAAATCAGCAGCCTCCACCACCGCCTCCTCCACAAAATCAAGATTCTGCTGAAGAAGAAAATGAAGAGGAAGAACAAGAGGTTGAATAAACTGTCTTTCAAAATAAATATTTTTTTTTAGGACAACTGCTTTTTATTTTAGTCCATTTACCAGAGAACACATTAGCCACGTCAAGTCCACTGGGTTTCCCTTCTTTTACAATAATGCTTTTAAGTTTTAACATTCACCTTGCCATTCTTGTAAAATTTTGAATATTGTCTTTCTGAACAGGATGACAAGGATGAAGAGAATGAGCAACAGCAAGAACAATTACCTGAAGAGTTTATCTTTGATGCTGAAGGGGGCTTGGTGGATGAAAAACTCCTCTTCTTTGCCCAACAAGCACAGAGACGCCGTGGGAGGGCTGGAAGGGCAAAAAATGTTATATTTTCAGAGGATAGAGGCCGATACATCAAGCCAATGCTTCCGAAGGTTGGTACTCCTAACCCCATTTGTATGTCCTACAATTGGAAGAGATAGCATCAAATATAGTTTTTTATCTGTTTCAAAATTTTCCATGGAATTCTGATAAATACCGTTCAGTTATATAATTGAATGGTTTTATTAGTGTTTGAATCAACTTGCATTTAGGTCATTGTATCTTCGATTGAGAAAGGTACTTTCATTTTCATTACATTCATATTATATATATGTTTTGTCCCCCAACAAATGCTGTTACTGTTTGCAGGGTCCTGTGAAGAGATTAGCGGTTGATGCAACCCTTAGAGCTGCTGCACCTTATCAAAAATTGCGAAAGGCAAAAGACACAGAAAAGAATAGAAAAGTGTTTGTTGAGAAAACTGACATGAGGGCAAAGAGAATGGCTCGTAAAGCAGGAGCATTGGTACGTGTCAATAAAATACATTTGAATTCAGCCAGAGTAATTAATTTTTTTATCAAAAGCTTTTGTTTGACTTGGCTAGCATGGAATATAATTTAACTCTCAAAGATGGTCAGTCTGCTATGAAGATTTTTATGAATGCACTTATAAAAGAAATATTGAACTTGTTCGTGATAAGCCTTTAGCATATTTGTGAAGAATCTTTATGATCACAGGTGATATTTGTGGTTGATGCAAGTGGAAGCATGGCATTGAACAGGATGCAGAATGCAAAAGGTGCAGCACTAAAGCTTCTGGCTGAAAGTTATACAAGCAGGGATCAGGCAAGTCATAATTTTTTCAACATTTAGGAATTGATTTATAATTGATTGGTGAATGAAAATGAGGCTTAAAATTGTTCTCTGAAATTACATGTGCCAATCCACCCTGTATGTTTCATGTGTAAATTCACTTACAGAAGACACAACATGTAGTTTGAAAGATGAGAGTAACTTGTTATACTCACCTAATGGCGAATTAGTGCTTTATCACCTCAGTAATGAGAGGATGAGCAGTTTTATAAATCATAATTTTCTTTGCTTGCTTGGGTGTCCAAAGGTTGGGACTTGTTATTTTCAATGCTAACCTGTGTGGTTATGCATAGCTCTGGTTACAGATAAATCATACAACCGATAAGCTTGTTGGTACATGTGAATCCTTGAACCAGAATCAGTTCTGAATGGCACAATAAATTAGATTTTCTAATGTCATTCATCATATGCAGCTAATTTATACATTATTTTAATTTATGAAAAACTGGACTAAACACAATACAATTCGTATTTATTATGCTGTCTAAATAATCTTACTTCAACTAATTGCTGCTGCTCTTGTTAAATAGGTATCTATAATTCCATTCCGTGGAGATGCAGCTGAAGTTCTCCTGCCACCTTCTAGATCAATTGCAATGGCAAGGAAACGTCTTGAAAGGCTTCCATGTGGTGGAGGGTCCCCCCTTGCTCATGGTCTTACCACGGTATGCAGATCTTAAAATGTTATGTAATTACATCAATGTATTTAAAGTTTTGAAAGAACAGAAGTTTTACCATGTCAAAAATTTCTAAGCCATGGACTGCGATTTTATTAATCTGAACCTCTTTTATTATTTTAAATAATTTCCAACTATTGACATTTTTATTGGAAAAGGCATTACTAGTTATATGAAAATAACAAACGACGTAATTTATAGCAGAAGGTAGATGGAGAATGTCAGTTTTGATATTTGGTATTTGAATGTTTTTAACCCCTATAAATCTGGTTAATTTTAGTTTTATTCTTTAAAATGATGAGTAAAATCTCATATTAATCCTCAAGATTGTATGAATTGAACAATTTAGTCCATGAGATTTTATAAATCCTTTGTTAGCCTCTTACTTTGTAAAATGATAGTCAATTCAGTCTTTATAAGTACTAAGCGGCAATAAAAAGCTACAAAATGACAATGATAAAATATTAAAGTAACCGTCATTTTACCAAGTCAATGATTAACAAAAAGTATCTAAAATATTAGGGACTAAATTGTATGCATACAATTTTAAGGACCAATACAAGAGTTCATTCCTAAAAAATTAAAAGTTATGGATTTTGTAAATTTTAATTTGTTTTTTTTAATTGTCTCTGTCATCATTTAGTAATGGCATGTATTTAGATGTCATGTCACATGTCATTTCAAAATTATCACTGATGTGGTATGTTTATATATATGAGACCTCACTATTAAGTAGTGACAAACTGACAATGAATATTTGAAAAAGAACTTGAAAATTTACAAGAACTGAAATAAACAATTTTTTCAGAGAATTCAAACTAAATTTAGTCATATTTACATAAAATGTAACCATATTTAACCTATAACTTCAAATAAAAAAATTCCTTCTAATACTAATTTTGTATTTCAAGCATCAGATGATTTTTGTCCCAAGGTGACTTCTTGGATATCACATTTTAATTGGTTCAGCTAAATACTTTTAAGCTTATTACTTCTTATTGAAAATATTTAGGCTGTTAGGGTTGGATTAAATGCGGAGAAAAGTGGTGATGTTGGACGTGTAATGATTGTTGCAATCACTGACGGCAGAGCCAACATATCATTGAAGAGGTCAACTGACCCTGAAGCTGTTGCGGCTACTGATGCCCCTAAACCTTCAGCAAAAGAATTGAAGGTACAGTTAAGTTTTGTATTTGAACTCATAATTACTCTTGAATGACGTGAACCTTAACTGTAATTTTCTATTTGGTCATGTGTGTCTGGGGTGGTGATGGTTGAGGGAGAAGGGTGATGCGTGAGTAAGGGTGAGAATAGACCGGGCCATGCTAGGTTTTGTAGGATCTTAACCTAGTCTGCTTGCTAAGTCCAAGGCCTGGGCTTGACCTTCTTGAGAGTATGATCTACCTGAAAACATGTTTAAAAACATGCTTTGTTGTAAAACTCATTAAATAAAGTTATAAATACTCATTCGGTCCTTATAAGAACCATTTTTAGAGTTTTTCTTGGTCTTTTTTATAAAATTATTTTCAACTTATAATGTGCATTTGCTATTATTTTACAACACATACCCTTATTAATTAGATTTTTTTTATATTAATAGAATATGGGAAATTCATTTCTCTATCGTTATTATTAATATTAGAAATGGTGGTCCTAACTTAACCCAAAAGATAGTTATGAGTTAGAGTTATCACAAGCCTTACAAGGTATATAACATAAGGGTCATTATTAGTTGTAACTCAACTCAAAAGTTAGTTCATGAGTTAAAGGTTGTCTCAAGTCTTATGAGATATATACCAGTCATATTCTTAGTCAATGTGAGATTTATCTCAACATCTTAACAATTAAGAAGGGTAATTTTCAAGGTTGTTAGAATCGCGTCTTAGGACGTAGAATCGTACGATTCTACGTCCCGCCGGGGCTCACCGTGCTGAGACACCTGCAGAAACGGTTCCAGATAGAGACGCGCATCGGGACGGCGAGACGTGGATTCGTGGCCGTCTCCGTCTCGCCCAACTGTGTCGTCGACCCTTTCCCCCTTCATCGCACCTCCCTCCGGCACCGTCGCACCCTCCGTGGCTCTCTGTTTCTGCATGCGTGTCCCTCTGTTTCTGCGTCTGTTTCTACGTGTGTGGCCCTTTGTTTCTCCTCTCCCTCAAGCCCTCCCTGTTCTGTTCGAGCCGATCTCTGTGTCTTCTCTCTATCTCATTCTCCTCTAGGTGACGCCGCATGAAGTGCTGAAGGGAGGGAGGATGGTGACAGCGCATGAAGTGATGAAGGGAAGAGAGAAAGGTCTTTTGTTTTTATTTTTAGGTTTAGGTTTAGAATTTTTTAGAGCCTTTTTTTTTTGTCAAGATAGGACCCTGTTATTTTTAACTTTTAGTTACCAGGCCCATTATAATTTTTTTAGGGCTGTATTTAACCCTTTTCACCAAAAAAACAGTTTGGAGAATGAAAAAAAAGAGTTTGGATTTTGTTAGATTATTGGGGAGGAAGACTTCTAGAGCTTTGTATTTTTTTGTTTTACAAGCTATTATTATTATTATTATTATTATTATTGAAGTTTCTTTAATTTTAATATTGTACTTCATGTTTAATATAGATGTTTGGTTTAATATATTTATGTTTATATAATATTTAGCATTTCTAGTAGACTCTTCCGTCTCGTCTTACGTTTCACGAATCTACGTTTCGCAAATCTTCATCGTCTCAACGTAGAGTCTACGTTTTAACAACCTTGGTAATTTTACTCTCATACCATATTAGAAATGACGGATCTAACTCAACCCAAAAGTTAGCTCATAAGTTAAAAGTTGCCACTAGCCTTTTAAGGTATATACTGGTCATATTCCTAACCGATGTGAGACTTATCTCATTATCTTAACAATTTAAAAGGGTAATTTTGGAAGTATAACACAAATAATTGACAAAATGAATGCATTCAACTAAATTAACAAGATTTTACAAAAATGACTAAAGGGAGTATATCTCAAATAGATTATTAAATGTACTCTTATATAAAAACTAACAATCTTAAGTCTTTACATATATAATTTCAAAATATTATCAAATTTAAATATAAAAATAATTATAAATGTTAAAAGTTCCACATTGGCTAGAGATATGGTCAATCAAAAGTATATAAGGTGGAGGGTAATTATCACCCTATGAGTTCACTTTTAGGATTGAGTTAAGCTTAATATCTAAATTTAAGATGGTCTGTGGGTCACCCATATTGTCCACGCTCCATCCAATGAGTTAACTTTTATGATTGAGTTGAGCCAAATAGGAGTAGTTGTCATCCAACAACTTAGAAGAGAGGAGGACAGTGAGTGAGTTGCCCGAAATTAGTGTATTGGACTTAGTGTCACTGGGGCAACCATGAGTGCACTGGAGGAGAGAGAAAAACAGTGGTAGCAGTGGAAAATGGGCCACACAGAGAGGGAAAAGTGGGCAAAATTGAAAACAAACACCAGATCGGGGTAGAGGGGACTGAGGCGAGTAAGCCCAATTGGTTGCGACCTGGCCGGAGGCCGGACGCGCTGTCATGCGCGGCAGAGAGAGGTGGCGTGTGGGAGCTCCGATCAGGGCGCCACTGACGGGGATGGGCCAGTCTTAAGAGAGGAAGCTGGCGGAGGTGGCGGCGTGGGCAGGTTTAGCAGGGAGAGGACAATAGTAAGCCCAAGGTAAGCATATTCAGCAGGTAAGCATAGTCTGTGCTTGATGTCAGCATTCTGACCTATTCTTACCCCCATATGTGAGTATCAATCATGGAGCCTTGAGGAAAGGTTTAGCGGGGGAGGGGACAATAGTATGAACCTTCATACTCATCAAGGATCAGGCAGGCATTGTGGCTATCATCTGGGCGTATTACTAATGGCACATGAGATGGAAGCCATTTTTCCGACATCAAAATTTTTAGAGCATGTTATCCAGCGTACTAAAGAGAGATAGGAAAAGAAAAGAGAAAAATCTGAGATGTAATAAGTAATATGCAATGTGATGGGGAAAGATAGAGAAAAAAAAACATTGTATAAATATACTATCTACAATAATAATAATCACTCCTTTGAGGCTCCATTATCTATTTTTACCATTTTGTAATGAACCTGGGGAGAAACATTAGAATGACATAGAAACGATATGTTTTATTATCTCCTTTATTTTGAGCGTTTACTTTCAAAATCTTTTTGAATTCTGTATAAATTAGAATTCACATACACATTAATGTTCAGTTCCATCATGTCTCAGTTCGAACTAACTGTGAATTCTGTTTTGATAAAGGATGAAATTCTTGAGGTGGCTGGGAAGATATATAAAGCAGGAATGTCTCTTCTAGTCATTGACACTGAAAACAAGTTTGTCTCAACGGGTTTTGCCAAGGAGATAGCTAGAGTTGCCCAAGGTTTGTGTTCTACAACTTAACTGAATTGGTATATTTATTTTTCTGAAATAGAAGAAAATATTATGTATTAAGAAAAAAATTTATACTGCAGGGAAGTATTATTATTTGCCAAATGCTTCAGATGCTGTAATTTCATCGGCAACAAAGGAAGCTTTATCAGCTTTGAAAAATTCATGAAATATCTATGCGAAGAAAACATGTAAAATAGCAAGTTCCATTATTTCATTTTATAATTAGTAATAAGTTTTTTCCCTTGTTTTTTTTTTGTCCGGAAGAGGAGGGTTGCAGGGTCTTAAACCCTGCTGCTTAAGGTGACCCCAAATGACTCTTTAACCCCTTGAGCTATTTGACAGAGTCAAGTTTTTCCCCTTGTTACTTTCTGTGACATGCGATGAGGATATATTTCTCTCGTTCATACACATCTCAAAATTTGGTTTGTCACTCTTCTTAAGCCCACGGTTTTTTCAGGTAAAAGCATTTAAGAGGTGGAAAGTGTCTGGGTCGAAGGGAATGGAAACCTTAGAAATATTAAAAAGGCCAGTCATGAGTTGGTTTTAAGGTGGATAAATTTCACCCACTCCTTAGTTTGATGAAATTATTCTCTCTCACGCGTCTCTGCTAACTATACACAAATCTCTCTTAATTTGTATACGTAAAAAAATGATATTTGAGTACCGTTGGCATCTAAACATCATCCTCCTTTTTTGGTAATGTAGGAGTACTTTTTTAAGAGAATGGATGCCAAAGTAATGTAAAAAAGGAAAAAGGTATTTAAGGAGACGTTTGGTACATAATTTTCTTTTATTTTTAGAAATTGTAATTCATTTATATTCCTACTATTGATGTAATTATTTTAAAAAGTATTTTCGGGAAATTAGGATTATTACGAATTTGTTTTTATTAATAATTTCCACTAAAACTTTTCTATTAAAAGGGTGTAATTTTAATTCCTCCTAGTTTAAAAGTTTTTTACAATTAAAAATACAATTATGTGTTATATATAAGCTTATTTAAACTTCTCTTGAATTCTTATCTAAAATTATTAGAAATACAATAGAAGTCAGAATTCAAAAAATCCGTATAATTTTTTCAAGAACATTTTCAGCATACCAAACATATTTATAACATTTTTAGAAAATATAATTTCCAGGATTAAAAAAAAATACTCATATATTAAACACTCCTGTAATTCAGCCAAACTATGAGTGTAATTTATCTTTCACAGCATTTGGTTTGCGGTGTTTTTTTTTTTATTTTCGGGTAAGTTATTTTTCTATAATGAGATAACAAGAAATAAAATTTTCAGGTGAGTCTTAAAATTATGTTCAATTATCATTTAAATTTTTTGAAAATATAAAAAGATACTACATATCATACATAATAAATTTTGTTTCCCATCAAACTTTTCTGGAAATGTAAAAAGGCATCACTTGTCAAATGAGACTTTTTACGTTATTTTTCCCAATGTCTCAGTCAATCTCTAATAACTGATAAGTATAGAGTAAGGGATTGAGAAAATAAGTTTATAACTTTTTTCTAGGGGAGAAGAGGAAAATAAAGAAGGTTAAAATGCTTTTTAATCTAATTTTTGGCTTCTCATTGTCTTTGGAAGATAAATAAATTTCTATAAAATTATCTTTTGATTGATAATTTTATTTGACTATTCTAAAATTTGATTTTATCTAGCTTATTAGGTTAAAATTCTCCTTGTATCTATAATCGGTTATTATGTATATTTAAATGTGTTAAATGAAGAATAGTTTTTTACTAATATATTTTGTTTGGATGTTCAAAATAACTTATTATGTTGGTTAAAATTTAAAAAAAAAGTATAAAATTATTTATAGTATTTGGATATACATTTAAATTAATCAAGGATAAATTAGGAAAACAAAAGTTAACTAAAATATAATCTATTAGATTATAATCATGTTTTCTAAAAATATATTTATAAATTATAATATGAAATTGATAAAAGTTACTAAATATGTAAAAATTATATTATAATCTTAAAATCAAATTATAATCTTAAAAAAAATAAACCCAAACATACACTTAAATCATAAAAAATAATCAATATTTATTAAAGGATATGTATTTTTTTTACTTTCTTTTTGTTGGACATATTTTATTTTAAATATAAGTCTAATAAGACTATTAGGAGACACAATTCTCCCTAACACATGCATTTTTTTATATTTATTGCTTGATTTCATCATAGTTTACGTTAATTCTTTGTTTATATATAATCCTTTATTTTGAGAATATGTTGAGTAATTCCCAAAAAGATTGCAATTATAATTAACATCAATTTTTTTAAAAAATTTCCTTTTATAACTATAAGTATAACTAAACAAAAAATTTCAGTTTTGCGAAAAAAAATGCAAAAAAAATTGATCAAAAAAAAATCAAACGTAAAATAGTTTGTATTTTATATGAAATCTGTAAAAAAATAAAATAAAAGAACCTTTTCTATAGGTTGATACCGTGGGTATATGCAATAACCCTACTAGCCGTTGGATGTTGCAACGTTCAAATTGTTTGGATCCATTTTATCCCTTCGTCGTTCGGTTCCTGCAAAATCAAACCACACTCCCTCTCTTCTCTCTCTTCTCTCTCAATCTTTCTAATGGCTACCGTTGATGCGCACATTGCTCCCGCGATGCAATCTCTTCACCCACCAAACACCGTTGATTCTCAATCTGTTCTCAGAAGGTTCTTTCACTTTCTTTTCTTTCTTTCTTTCTCCACTAATCCCATTCTTTATTTCACTTCACAGGTTGCAATCTGCACTGATGGGTTTGATGGTAAGATATATCTCATTGATTTTCTCTTTCTTCAATCAATTAGTAGTAGTTAACTTCTATATAAATTGTGGATTTCGGGAATGAAAAAAAGATTAGATTTTGAGATATACTATGCATGTTGGTTTCTCAGATGAGTGGAGATTCTGGTATATCTGCCTTCCCTGAAGAGGACAACATATTATGTTGGAAAGGAACAATAATAGGAAGCAAAGACACGGTGTTCCGGGGAACTGAGTACAAATTGTCACTTTCATTTCCCAATGATTACCCTTTTACCCTCCGAAGGTCAAGTTTGAAACCACATGCTTCCATCCCAATGTGGGTCTGCATGGCAATATTTGCTTGGACATTCTTCAGGTAACTAATACTACCTCGTGCTTGTGTTTTGCTATCTCACTTTCTACACTAATATATTAATTTCTTTGCTTTGAAAGTTGGATTGACCGGGCCACTTTTTTAATAATAATAATAATAATAATAATAATAATAATAATAATAATAATAATAATAATAATAATAATAATAATCCAAGATGTATTTATGAGAAATATTCTTTTAGGTGAGAGTAGGAATAATAAATTTAAACCATTAGATCTTATCATGGATGGTTGATATTAGAATATGTGATTTTATAAGTGATTATGTGATTTTAAAAATCTTTTAATCACAACCATCAATGTATAGTTGTACAACTCACGTTTGCTGCCCTCACTCTTACTTAAGAGAGTTTTGCTCATATGATAAACCTTAAACCCTAAACCCTAAATACCTTAACTAGAGACTCTCCATTTGAAATAAATAAAAATTAGATCCGATAAGATTTTGAAGCCTCTCATAATAAAGAAAAAAGAGATTGATATTTCTCTAACTTTTCAAAAGAAGAAACTATAGAGCTTCAAGAGTTAAAACAAAATGATATTACATTAGAATATAGATTAATAGAATTACAAGGAAAAAAATTTGAAGCTTAAAAAAAATTTGAAGAGCCATGACCCAGTAGAGGTAACGGAGAACCAATGGCTAATGTATATGCACGAGGAATCATTATCAAATCGTGGATCCGACTGAGGGAAACAACAATATATAATATGTGTGCTACTATGCCCCTACTGTAGTAGTAAATGTGTACACTTATCTTATTATTTGCATACATCACAACATCTTTTATTGGTACCAAACCGCTATCGCCCCTTATGTAGCACTAGTCATCTCGTGACATGCGTATTTAACATGTCCTTATTTGCCATAAGTGCTACGGCTCCCTCCCGAACACACATCGAGAGAGTCGTTTCCCATAGAAACACCGATGACACTTGCTCGTAACAAAGCCGCCCACCCACTGGGACTACGTCTCGTCACCAAACTATGGACAGCTTCGTGATTTCATTGAATCACTAGGGAACAATACAAATTACCCGTGCACTGGGTCACCCTCCCACTGGGCTCGCCTGTTGGAATCCCTAACTTCCAAACCAAACAGCGTATGATATGCCATGGATGCAAATGCAGATCGATGCATTTCTCATACTGTGCATCGTAAATGTCACTCCACAAATAACAGCTTAGCACCATCACTTAGTGGATTTTGACATCATCATCATCATCATCATATCACAAATTATCATTGAATTTCATTTACATCAATTGTTAGTGGCAACCAATAATCATCAATACACATATCATGGGATGTTCAGACATTTATATTCAATCCAATCATGGTTATAACATCAATCATAAGCCTTATACAATACCATGGATTAACATCAACATCATGTTCATCATCCTGAATATCATTCACCACATAACATCAATCGTTCCAAATGCATTTCAATCATATAAACATCAAGATATTCACTCAAACCAATTTATAGAACACATTCATATATATATATATATATATATATATATATACATCAATAATAGATGAAATCATGCATTTAGAGATGTTACACTCTCCTACCTCAAGAAAAGTAGTATTCACCGCGGTCTGAAAGTCCCGTCTCACTAATGGGATCGGTTCCTACACCACATAATATAGCATACAATTATTTTCTATATAAACCACCAAGATTTAAATGTTTTTATTTAACCACTCAGTGTTTATACCATTTTAAATCTTAAATCACTTTTATCTCATTTAGCTACCACAACCACCACCGATTTGATGCTTATATTCATTATTATGCATTTTAAAGCTATACCCATTAATGAGTTTCCACATGCATGTCTATTTACCATCAAGATCACCATCTTTCATCATTAATACAATTCTTCCAACCTTAATAAATGTTCTTTCCTTCATATTTCATATTTCCCCTAAATCTTAGGGTTAGGGTTCCATTAAAACCCAACAACCATCATTAATATTTATTATCTTTCATCACATGCATCACTATTTTCATGTACCAATCACTACTCACATAAACTTGCATTTATTTCACCCCACCTTAGGGTTTTCCATCATTAATGACCTCCACCAATAACCCATTTACATTTAACACTCTCCCATTAAAGCAAAACCATCACCTAAGGCTTATAACACTAAAAGAATGGAGGAACTTACCTCAAGCTCCAAGAAATAAAAGCCCTAAATGCTTCTATGAAAATGGAGAAGAAGAGAAGAGCTTCCAAGCACCAAAAACACATTCTAGAGTGAAGAAGAGGTGCAAAAGTGGATGGGTATGTGTCCCAACCGGGGTCCCGGTACACGACACGGACTGGTTAAAGACAATAAAAGAAAATAGAGCTATGTGGAATGAGGCCCTTAGAGGTCCTAATAAAAAAATAAAGGGGTTCAGAGAGTCGCCACAAATATTTATCAAGGAAAATATCAGAAAAACCTTTAAATAGCACTGGTTTTTAAATGAAATTTTCTTTAGTTCAGGAGTCGAATTACAGGAGGGGAAGATATTAGCACCCCACACTGTCCATCCTAAAACGGTTACCCAAATTAATCATGTATAATTTTTTCAAAAAATGATTAAATATTTCCCCCTTCATAAAAAAATAATAATGATAAATGCTAGTTACAGACAATGTACATAGTAATGAAGACATTTTGAAAAAATATAAAAATAAAACAAAATTAAATAATAAAACACATCATCTAAATTTTCATCATTTTTAGTTCAAAAATAAATAAATAAATAAATAAACAAATAAGGGATTAAAAGATAGTAAAATAAATAAAAATACAATGAGACGTCTTGTCTCCATTATTTTCTAGTAAATAAAAAATGATCCATTGATACTCTTATTGGGAAATATATGATTCATAAAAAAACAAATAAAAAAATGAAAAGGTAAAAAAAAGATAGACATAAAAAGGAAAAATTGGAATTAAATACATCGATATGAAAATAAAGAATATATACACTTAATTAATTAAAATTAACAAATGAACCTTATTTAATTATTTTTTTAGAAAAAATAAGATTAATAAGATGTCTCATCTAAATTAATAAGATGTCTCATCTAAATTAATCTTATTTTAAATTTAAAAGAAAGATAGATGAATAAATAACACACTATTTATTAGTCTTGGTCTTGGTTATTTTTTTATGATAATGATTTTTCTTAATTATCAAACGGTTACTAAGAGAAAATAATATGAAATCATGATAATAATAAAAATGGATAATTATGTATATATATATATAACTATTCAAAAGCTATCAAAAAATAAACAAATAAAATAATAAAGGTATATGAGAGAGAAATAAAAAGATAAATAATAATAAATAAATAATTATTAAAAAATAAATAAACAAAATTTAAGAAATTGTATATAAAATTAAACAATTATGTAAAAGATAATTCCAAAATTATTATAGAGTAAATAAATAAGACAAAAAATAAAGAATGAAGAATAAAGTTTAGAATAATAAAATAAAAGTACAGAAAAATAAAAATGAAAATAGAAGTGTAAGAAAATAAATGAACAAATAAATAGGTGTAGGAAAATAAAATATAGAAAAAATAAAATGCAAGAAAATAAATAAATAAAATAAAAATGCCTAGAGATAAATAATAGAAAAATAAATAAATAAAAATAAAAGTGTAGAAAAATAAACAAATAAAAATAAAAGTGTAGAAAAATAAATAAACAAATAAAAGTAGAAGTGTATAAAAATAAATAAATAAAAATAAAAGTACTGAAAAATAAATAAATAAAAATAAAAGTACTAAAAAATAAATAAATAAAAATAAAAGTGCATAAAAATAAATAAATAAAAATAAAAATATAGAAAAATAAATAAATAAAAATAAAAGTGTAGGAAAATAAATTAATAAAAATAAAATTACAAAAAAAATAAATAAACAGATAAATAATTGTAGAAAAATAAAGTGTGGAAAAGTGCAAGAATATAAATAAAGAAAAATAAAAGTACAGAAAAATAAATAAAAAAATAAAAAAATGTAAAAAAATAAATAAAAAAAATAAAAGTGCAAAAAAATAAAAGAACAAATGAATAACTATAGGAATATTAAGTGTGGAAAAATAAAGTGTAGAGAGAATAAAAGTGTAAAACATAAATAAATAAAAATAAAAGTGCAAAAAAATAAATAAATACAAATACAAAAAAATAAACGAACAAATGAATAACTACAGAAATATAAAGTGTAAAAAAAATAAAGTGCAAAAAAATAAATAAATAAATAAAAGTGTAGAAAAATAAATAAAAATAAATAAATAAAGATGAATAAATAAAGATAAATAAATTCTCATATTTATTAAAAAACTACCTTAGTACAACAATTAGTGAAAAACAAGAACAAACTTTAGAAGATTGATCTTTGTAGATTTCTCTTACTTTTGGCTTCGTTGGAACTCGATTCAAGGGTGTTTGGACACCGGTTACAACACTTGGACGGTATTTTAGCTCACAAAGCTCACATACTAAGATAAACTAGAATGAAACACTCCTTTTACTAACAATAACTCTATAACATAATTTTAGAAAATAAGAACTTCTAAAAAATCTAATAAAAATTTAACACTCTTTCACCTATTTTTTCTCCTTCTTCCCTAAATACCTTAGCATCATCCTCCATTTATAGAAGAAAATTGGCCTTGAATTCCTCATAAAATGACATCACTTTCTTACTTTTCCAAATTGTCCAAATTTGATGTCAATTTCTCAAATTTTCTCTAATTATCCAACCAAACCAGGTCCTACTAACAAAAACCACTGAAAACCCCTTTTCTTTTTATTTTTTAATTTTTGTTTTTTTGGCCTTTTTTTGCCCATTTTCATTCATTTTTTGGGCTTTTTTTGTCCATTTTCATTTTTTTTGTTTTTAGGCTCTTTTTTTAATTTTTTTTTAAAATTTTGAATACAAATGAGTAATCACTTACTTTATGGAAACATAAATTATTTATTACATATATGGCCATAAATAAAATACCCAATGAAGATAAACTACTACCCATGCTATAAGGAGCAAGAAGGTAGTCATCAAACATCGGTTTCCCTCCCTTATTCTTTCCTCTTGGCTTTGACATCCATTGACCATTGCTTGAGAAGAATTATGGAAAAAGGTTGCTGAAAGAAGAGGTATGGTAGAAAATGAAGAGAGATTGAGTTTTTACAGAAATGGAGAAGGGGTACTATTCCAACGGTCACTATGCATACGATTACTATGTAATTTTTTATTTTTTTGCTTTTTTCAAATAAAATAAAATAAAATAAAATAAAAATATACTTTTTTAATATATATATTTTTTTGCTCTCTTTTTTTAAATATATATTTTTTCTTTTTTTCTTTTTTAAAAAATATATATTTAATATATTTTTTTAAAATATATATTTTTAATATATATATATTTTTAATATATTTCTCTTTTCTCATATTTTTTTTATAATATATATTTTTAATATATATATTTTTACCGGACAAAAATAGGTGTTGACAGTTGCCCCTCTTTACTTCTTTTCATGAAAGAATATGAGATCTATTCATATTATTGATGTGAAAAGAAAGTAAAGACGTGAACACCACTAAGAATTTAAGGAATATTTGATAGCTTTTGACAAGAAGTAAACAGCCAAAGGGTGTTGCCCTAATATTTGCCTTTAAAAACGAACAGCCTAAGGAGGAGTATCTGAAGCTTGGAAGGAAAATAAATGACATAGGGAGTTGCCCCAACGTTAGACGACATAGCCTAGGAATTGGTACTTGAAGCTTTGAAGGAAAGTAAATGATATATGGGGTTGCCCTGACATCTTGAGCAGCCTAAGAATGGGTACCTAAGGCTTTGACATGAAATAGGTGACCGGGGGATGCCACTGACTGATTTTAATTGAAATAGCCTAGGGAAGGATACCTGAGGCTTTGACATGAAATAAATGACTGTGGGATGCCCCTGACTGATTTTGATTAAAATGGCCTAGGGAATGATACCTGAGGCTTTGACATGAAATAAATGACTGGAGGGATGCCCCTGACATGGTTTGACTAGACAACATAACTTAGGAATCGGTAGCTGAAGCTTTTGAAGAAAAACAAATGACTGGGGGATGCCCCTGACTGATTTGAGTAGCCTAGGAATGGATACCTAAGGCTTGGACATGAAGTAAGACTTAGGGGAAATATCTCTGCCACTGTGGCTTACGGTGGAGGTAGATTTTTTTGACATTTACAAGAGGAAATTAAATTATATGAAACATGAGATTTATACTCAAGAAGAATGTGTTGGGACTTTTGAAGGACTGAGATTTAAAAGAAATTGACTTTTTGGTCATATGACTCACTAAGGGTTCCGAGTGAATATAAGGATTCCCTTTTTATATCCTAGTAAATCACCTTTACTGGGGTTAGGTGATAGACCGAAACTGTTGATCTTGACTTTTCATGGGGAACATTTGCCCTTGTTGTAACCTCAATCCTGCATGGAAAAAATAGTATAGTGGAAAACCAAAGATTAATGATCTTGTTTCCCCAAGTGACTCTCATAATCCTTGTGGGACTTGTTATTACTCATGACAGAGCGGAATATTCTTGATTACCAAGGTCTGTGTAATTGGGAAGTATCAAGCTTGTTTGAGACTGAACATATGCTTTTCATGGTTTTAAAAAATACATATTTTTTCACAAAATACATGCTAATAAAACCTAACAAAACAAAGATTGGAACTGAAATCAAGAATTCCATATATTTACTTGGGAAAATTACAGGTTTAAATCATAATTCCAATCCAAACTCTTGGAGAACATAAAGACTACCCTATGCTTTTAGAGTACTCTCAAGCATAATACTTCTTGACTGTATCTGAATTGACTGGGAAAGATAATTCACCATCTATGTTCATCAAAATCAAAGCTCCTCCAGAAAAGGCTTTCTTTACGATGAATGGTCCTTCATAATTTGGCCTCCATTTGTCTCGGTGATTATTTTGATTTGGCAAGATCTGTTTTAGTACCAATTCACCTTCATGAAATTGACGAGGTCGTACTTTCTTTTCGTATGTCTTCTTCATACGCTTTTGGTATAACTGCCCATGACAGAGAACAGTTAACCTTTTCCTATCAATTAAATTTAGTTAATCATACCAGGACCGAACCCATTCAGCTTCTTCTAATTTGGCATCCATTATTACTTTTAAAGATGGAATTTCCACTTCTATCAGTACAACAGCTTCCATACCATACACCAATGAGAAGGGTGTTGCCCCTGTCGAAGTTCGTACAGAGGTACGATACCCATGTAAAGCAAAAAGAAGCAATTCACTCTAGTCTTTGTAGGTTTTAACCATCTTTTGTATGATTTTCTTTATGTTTTTGTTAGCAGCTTCCACCGCTCCATTTATCTTGGGTCTGTATGGAGATGAATTAAGATGTTTGATTTTGAACTCTTCACATAGTTCATCCATCATTTTATTATTCAGGTTCGTGCCATTATCAGTGATGATCTGACTTGGCAAACCTATCTACAAATCAATTCTCTCTTGATGAATTTGACCACAACATTTTTTGTTATGTTGGTATAAGAAGCTGCTTCTACCCACTTAGTAAAGTAATCAATGGCCACCAGAATAAAACAATGTCCATTCGATGCTTTTGGTTTAATGGGACCAATAACATCTATGCCCCACATAGCAAAAAGCCAAGACACAGTTAGAATATGCAGAGAAGATGGTGGTGCATGAATGTTGTCTGCATAGGTTTGACACTTGTGACATTTCTTGGCATAGTTATGACAATCATTTTCCATCGTCATCCAATAATATCCAGCTCTGAGAATTTTTCTCACCATTGAATGCCCACTTGCATGTGTTCTGAAAGGTCCTTCATGAATATCCTTCATGATTTTGTTAGCTTCCATCACGTCAATGCAACAAAGGAGAACAGAATCATAATTCCTCTTATAAAGTGTACCTCAGTCATAAATAAATTCATGGCTAGGCTCCTGAGGGTTCTTTTATCATTTTTTGAAATACCAGGGAGGATATTCTTGATTTTGAATGTAATTTTTGATGTCATGAAACCATGGTTTCCTATCGGGTTCTTCTTCTATCACATGACAATATGTAGGTTCAAGACGTCTTTCAATCTCAATGAGGGGCATGTCACATTCCCTACTTACGTTGAACATGGAAGCCAACGTGGCCAAAGCATCTGCTAACTGGTTATCATCCCGAGGAATATGATGGAAAAAGACTTCATCAAACCCTTTAATTAGTTCCATTATGTGAGCTTGATAAGGAATCAATTTTTCGTCTCTAGTACCCTACTCTTCTTTCAATTGATGAATCACTAAGGCGGAATCTCCATATATTTGTAGAGCTTTCACCCTTGCTTCAAGTGCCGCCTGAATTCCCAAAACACAAGCTTCATATTCTGTAATACTATTAGTGCAATCAAAGCAAAGTCTAGCAGTGAATGGGAAAAGCTTGTCATCTGGTGAGATTAGAATTACTCCAATACCATACCCCAATGCATTTGATGCTCTATCAAACATCAAAGTCCACATTTTATTAGGACAATCTTTCTCTTTTGACAGCATCATAATATTTTCATCAGGAAATTTGAATGACATTGGTGTTAGCCTTTCAGGGAATGATGGGCTAATCTGCCAAGACACTTCCTTTTATAACCTTCTGAGTGACATGAACAATATCATATTCAGTCAAAAGAACTTGCCATCGGGCTATTCTCCCACTTAGGGCCAGTTTTTCAAAGATGTATTTGATGGGATCCATCTTAGATATCAACCAAGTAGTGTGACATAACATATATTGTCGCAAGCGGTGAGCTGCCCATGCTAGCGCACAATAAGTTCATTCCACATCTGAATATCTGGTTTCACATTCTGTAAATTTCTTGCTTAGATAGTAAATGGTATGTTCTTTCTTTCCTGATTCATCATGTTGCCCTAATACTGATCCTATGGACTCGTTTAGGACAGTTAAGTACAAAAGAAGAGGTCTTCCTGGAGTTGGTGGGACCAGGATAGATAGGTTTTGCAGGTATTGCTTTATCGTATCAAAAGCTTGACATTCATTGTTCCACTGTATCGGTTGATTCTTGCGTAGTAATTTAAAGATTGGTTCACATATAGTCGTTAATTGAGATATGAAACGGGCTATGTAATTCAACCTCCCTAAAAGCCCACAGACTTCTTTTTCTTTACTAGGAACAGGAAATTCCACTATGGCCTTTACTTTATCAGGATCCACTTCGATTCCTTTCTCACTGACAATAAACCCAAGCAACTTTCCAAAGCTGGCCCCAAAAGTGCATTTAGCCAGATTCAACTTGAGTTTGAATTTTCTCAGGCGTTCAAAGAGCTTTCGTAGGTCAATCAAGTGACCTTCTTCGGATTTGGATTTGGCAATAATATCATCAACATAAACCTCTATCTCTTTATGCATCATGTCATGAAATAGAGTTACCATCACTCTTTGGTAAGTGGCACCGGTATTTTTCAACCCAAAAGACATTACTTTGTAACAGAAGGTTCCCTACAAAGTAATGAAAGTAGTTTTTTCCATGTCTTCAGGTGTCATCTTGATTTGGTTATACCCAGAAAATCCATCCATGAATGAAAAAATGAAATGTTGGGCCGTATTATCAACAAGAACATCAATATGTGGTAATGGAAAGTCATCCTTTGGGCTAGCTCTATTCAAATCCTGATAATCAACACACATTTGTACCTTCCCATCATTCTTTGTGACCAGAACAATGTTGGCCACCCATTCAGGGTATTTAAAGACAGTCAAGAACCCAACATCCAACTGTTTGGTTATCTCTTCTTTATTTTCAAGAGCATTTCTGGCTTCATCCTTCTCAACTTTTGCTTTATGGGGACGCAACCAGGTTTCAATGGCAACTTGTGTTCAACGATGCAGTTATCTAATCCCGACAAATCCTGATACAACCAAGTAAACACATCACTAAATTTGACCAACAATTCTATTAATTGCCGTATACAAAATTTGTTTCCCCGCCTCTTCTTTTTACTGCCCCAGTTGCGATCTTCCCCGTTGTGGATGTTCCAGATGCTCCTTGGGGAACTTTGCCAGTTCTCATCCCACTTTTAATTCTTTCTCTAATCACTACTACATCAGAGAAGTTTGATGAGACACTCCCAAGCATTCTGCCATAGAAGGGTGCCTGGAGAGTATCAATGAACATAACAATAAGCTCTTTTTCGATCAAAGGTGGTTCCACTTGGGCTGCTAATTCTCTCCACTGCTGAGCATATTCCTTGAAGGATTCATTTTCTCTTTAGGACATATTCTACAACTGGAGTCTATCTAGTGCGATGTCCATATTCTACTTGTATTGCTTGAGAAAAGTATCTGTCATGTCCTTCTAACATTGGATGCGTGTCCTTTCAAGATGTATGTACCAACTAAGAGTTGGGCTAATAAGACTATCCTGAAAGAAGTGGATCAGTAGCTTTTCATCATAAGAATATGCAGCCATCTTCTGACAATACATTGTCAAATGATTAGGCAAACATGTGGTACCCATGTATCTGTCAAATTCAGGCAGCTTGAACTTTGAAGGGATAACTACATCTGGCATAAAGTATAATTCAGCAACATTTATTGTACCTAGACTATTTCCTCCTTCAACAGCTCAGAGCCTCTCTTCCAATAGCTTTATTTTCCCTCTTGGCAAGGAAGTAGTGACAGTATTTGGGTTCATTGTACCAAGGGGAGCATTTTGAGTAACATCTTGATGAACAGATGGTTGGTGTGTCATTGGTATGTAAGCATGGTAGAATGGGTTGAATGGCATAGTTAGGCGTATAATATTGGGTTGCGGGTTGGTTTGTAGTTGAGTTTGAGCATTTTAGGGAATGGTTGTTCTTTGATTGGCAATAGGAGGTTTAGATGTCTGAGGATTGGGAGTTTGTTGGGTGGCAGAATAATTTTCCTGAATTGGTTTAGGATTCATAGTGTAATATCCTTGGGGTAAACCATATGGCGGCCATGCATATGTTTGTTGAGTATTCCCGTCTTGGGAAACAAAGTATGGAAATGGTATACCATAAGGTTGGTGCTAGACGGGTTGAGATTCCACTACTGGAGTAGGGTTATTTGCATGTATAGTCAAGGGTATAGGATTCCCTTCCAGATCTTGCAAGGTAGCATCGGGATCTCCACTTGCTGCGAAGGATCCCCTTCTATGACCTTTTTCTCTAGGAGCTGGACCATCTTTACCATTTGCTCCTTGATTTGATTGACCTAATTCCTTAAATCATCCATAGTAGATGGTTTCATCTCTGCCATGAGCCTTGCTTGCAATCTAGTCCTATAATTATACCTTGAACCTTTCGTACCCATGATGTGGGTAAGTACAAAGAAACCCCCTTAGTACAGAAACAAATAATGTTAAATGACATAAAGAGACATAAGGTAAATACGTAATGAATTTTAAACATCGGTAAGCAAAGATAAATCTTTCTTTTAGAATGTCTTTTTCTAAAGTACTAAGTTAGGAAAAAAATAAAATTCAACATGAGATTTATTCATTTTTCAACAGGTTCCAATACATTATTTGTTACAACAAATCAAAATCAATTTTCTCTCGCTCTAGCAATCAAGACCTCCATTTTATCCACTCGCCCCTTGCAGTATTGAATGAATGTTACAATTTCTTCCGGTGTAGAAAGTGGATTTATTATTGCTTCGGTCTTCTTCAACAGGTGAGGAATGTCTCCAAGCGTTCTATTAGCAAGACCGACTAAGTTAGAAAAATAGTTTCTCCAAGAATAAACAAGATTTTCCATCTCAACCATCTCTAGCGTCATTAAACATGCAATCTCTTCATATCTATCTTTATCTTCCATGGCTTACTATTTTTCCCCATTTATCTCACGCTCATAAACACTGACGACATCTCTAACTTGTCATTCCAGTTCATCAATTTGTGCTTGCATAAGGTTCTTTTGAACTTGAGCTTCTTCTTTTGTCTTGGCTAAAATTTCTCGTAACCGCCCTTTGTCAGCCAATATATCATCCTTTTGCTTCTCTTTGGTTTTCAATTGGTTGTTCGCTCTTTGGAGGCATTGATCCAAGTGCCTTGTATATTCTCTTTCAATTCACTACTTCTTACTAACATCTTTAAAGGCAGTTTCTAATTCACACCTTTTTCTCTTAAGGGAAGCATTTTCTTGTTGAATCTTGATTAATTCATCCTCTAATGCTTATTTTTCTTCGTCATTTCAGCTAGCTTATTTTCCAAGTTTTCAATCCCTTCTCTTTCAGTGGGTAGTGTATTTTTTACATGAGTAATATGATCTTTGAAGGGTAACTTGATAATAGCTACCCTATTTAAAATCCATTGGTGGTAACTTTCGTTTGCAGCATAACTTCGGACACCTAACTCTTTTCCCTTCCTATGAACCTTGGACCAAGCCTCAATGATAATTTGGATAACAGGAACGGTTCCCCTCTATATAGTAATGAAGGAAAGGTGTTACAGTTTCTTCTTCCAGAGGTTGAAGCATAGGATAAGCAAGCTATCTTTTTGCAATGACAGGATTGTAGTTGATGCATCCTTGAGTTCCCATGAGAGGTACATTGGGAAATCTTCCGCAGCAGTAAATAATGGAATCTACATTCATCCATTGAGGGTACCACTGAATCATGTTTGCAGAAAAACTTGCTAGATGTCTTGTCCATTCCCTATAAATCTTCTTAGTTAGTCGAAGGAGCTTCAAATCAGAGAGATGATATTTGATCTTGCCAACTTGATTAAATACATGAGAAGTAAGCCACAGATACAACGCGGGTAGACAACAGACGATCCTTTTTCCATTCTGGTTGTGACAAGAATCCATGAGAGGTACATTGGGAAATCTTCTGCAGCAGTAAATAATGGAATCTACATTCATCCACTGAGGGTACCACCGAATCATGTTTGCAGAAAAACTTGCTAGATGTCTTGTCTATTCCCTATAAATCTTCTTAGTTAGCCGAAGGAGCTTCAAATCAGAGAGAGGATATTTGATCTTGCCAACTTTATTAAATACATGAGAAGTAAGCCACAGATACAACGCAGGTAGACAACAGACGATCCTTTTTCCATTCCGGTTGTGACAAGAATCAATTGTACAGTAGATGTCAGCTAAGACAGCGGTAATAAAACTTTCTCCTCTAAGCTTTCTAGCCAAGAAAAAATCAATTGCATTGAAATCAATGTAATTATCAAGACTGGGAAAAAGGACCACACCATAAATGGCTAATGCCAAAGTGTCAATAAAGACGTCCCATTCCCCTTTCCCTGCCTGACTAAGGAGTTGTTGCTCAAAGAAGGTTAGCGTGAAGCCTGAAATTTGATTCCTCTTTAATTGAGCATTTTCAAGAATTTCAGGATCTATCTTGAGAATATGAGCTACACTGAAAATAGAAGCATGATGTTTGGTCCGTCGATAAGGTTTCAAATCTTCCAATGGCAAGCCAAATATCTATTTAAATTCCTCTAGAGTAGGAGCTAATTAGAAGTCATTATATATAAAACAGCGGAGAGGGAAATCATAATACTGGGATGGAGCAGTAAGGGCCCCTTCTTGCACTTCAACCTCCAAGAACTTCAGGATCTTTCCATACTTCCTTGCAAATGGCACTTTCTGAGTAATATCCATCCGTTTGTCCAAGGATAACAGATTGTTAGTATTTGATTTCATGATTTTGAGGTGTAACAAATTTTTCAAACCAGTTGCCTTTACTTCCTGATCACTTAATCTCATGTTAAATTCCATTTTTTATGACACTTACCAATATTTAAATTTCACCTTTAACAAAAGAAATAAATGAATCAGATTAACAAAGAAAAAGGTTTGACAAATATCATCCTCACATAACAGTGTGATAATATTTATCATGACTTAAGTTTGGAAAATGTACATTTTTTGATGATTTTTTCTTAGAAAGAAAACTTTGTGAGAATAAATAGAAGATAAAAGGAATGTCTGCCCAATTGTATCTTAGAAGAGGTAATTACCTAATTGGCTCTAAGGCTCTTTAATTGTGTTTCCTCAAAAGGTGGTTGTTCTAATTGATTCTAAGAAGGTCACCGGAGCTCTGATATTTAGTTACGAGTCTTATGCAAAAAGTAGGAAATCCTACTTAGTGCGGACATCATAACTAAGATAATACCCGGCTGAGATTTCACGTGAATCATGATAGGACGTATCATCCTAAATGACACCGCTAATTGATGTTTTCTTGGCTGGAAAGCTTAGAGGAGAAAGTTTCATTACCATCTCTTAGCTGACATCTACTACACAATGGATTCTTGTCACCACCAGAATAGAAAAAGGATCGTCTGTTGTCTACCCGCTTTGTATCTGTGACTTACTTCTCATGTATTTAATCAAGTTAGCAAGATCAAATATCCTCTCTCTGATTTGAAGCTCCTTCGGCTAACTAAGAAGGTTAATAGGGAATGGACAAGACATCTAACAAGTTTTTCTACAAACATGATTTGATGGTACCCTCAGTGGATGAATGTGGATTCTATTATTTACTGTTGTGGAAGATTTCCCAATGTACCTCTCATGGGAACTCAAGGATGCATCAACTACAATCCTGTCATTACAAAAAGACAGCTTGCTTATCCTATGCTTTAACCTCCGGAAGAAGAAACTGTAACACCTTTCCTTCATTACTATATAGAGGGGAACCGTGCTCCTGTTATCCAAATTGTCATTGAGGCTTGGTCCAAGGTTCATAGGAAGGGAAAAAAGTTGGGTGTCTGAAGTTATGCTGCAATGGAAAGTTACCACCAATGGATTTCAAATAGGGTAGCTATTATCAAGTTACCCTTCAAAGATCATATTACTCATGTAAAAAATACCCTGCCTATTGAAAGGGAAGAGATTGAAAACTTGGAAAACAAGCTAGCTGAAATGACGAAGAAAAATACGCATTAGAGGATGAATTAGTCAAGATTCAACAAGAAAATGATTCCCTTAAGAGAAAAAGGTGTGAATTAGAAACTGCCTTTGAAGATGTCAGTAAGAAGCAGCGAATTGAAAGAGAATATACAAGGCAATTGAATCAATGCCTCCAAAGAGCAAATAGCCAATTGAAAACCAAAGAGAAGCAAAAGGATGATATATTGGCTGACAAAGGGTGGTTACGAGAAATTTTAGCCAAGACAAAAGAAGACGCTCAAGTTCAAAAGAACCTTATGCAAGCACGAATTAATAAACTGGAACGACAAGTTAGAGATGTCGTCAGTGTTTGTGAGCGTGAGATAAATGAGGAAAAATGGTAAGCCATGGAAGATAAAGATAGATATGAAGAGATTGCATGTTTAATGACGCTAGAGAAGGTTAAGATGGAAAATCTTGTTTATTCTTGGAGAAACTATTTTTCTAACTTAGACGGTCTTGCTAATAGAACGCTTGGAGATATTTCTCACCTGTTGAAGAAGGCCGAAGCAATGATAAATCCACTTTCTACATCGGAAGGATACCTGAGGCTTTGACATGAAATAAATGATTGGGGGATGGACTGAAACTGTTGATCTTGACTTTTCATGGGGAACATTTGTCCATGTTGTAACCTCAATCCTGCATGGGAGAAATAGTCAAGTAGAAAACCAAAGATTAATGATTTTGTTTCCCCAGGTGACACCTATAATCCTTGTGGGACTCGTTATTACTCATGGCAGAGCGAAATATCCTTGATTACCAAGGTCTGTCTAATTGGGAAGTATCAAGCTTGTTTGAGACTGAAAATATACTTTTCATGATTTTTAAAAAAAATATTTTCACAAAATACATGCTAATGAAACCTAACAAAACAAATATTGGAATTGAAATCGAGAATTCCATATATTTACTTGGGAAAATTATAGGTTTACATTATAATTTTAATCCAAACTCTTGGAGAACATAAAAACTACCCTATCCTTTTAGAGTATTCTCAAGCATAATACTTCTTGACTGTATCTAAATTGACTGGGAAAGATAACTCCTCACCATCCATGTTCATCAAAATCAAAGCTCCTCCAGAAAAGGCTTTCTTTACGACGAATGGTCCTTCATAATTTGGCCTCCATTTGCCTCGATGATCATTTTGTTTTGGCAAGATCTTCTTTAGTATCAACTCACCTTCATGAAATTAACGAGGTTGTACTTTCTTTTCGTATGCCTTCTTCATATGCTTTTGGTATAACTGCCTATGACAGAGAGCAGTTAACCTTTTCTCGTCAATTAAATTTAGTTGATCATACCGGGACCGAACCCATTCAGCTTCTTCTAATTTGGCATCCATTATTACTTTTAAAGATGGAATTTCCACTTCTATTGGTAAAACAGCTTCCATACCATACACCAATGAGAAGGGTGTTGCCCTTATCGAAGTTTGTAAGAGGTACGATACCCATGTTAAGCAAAAGGAAGTAACTCGCTCCAGTCTTTGTAGGTTTCAACCATCTTTTGTATGATTTTCTTTATGTTTTTGTTAGCAGCTTCCACCGCTCCATTCATCTTGGGTCTGTATGAAGATGAATTGAGATGTTTGATTTTGAACTCTTCACATAGTTCATCCATCATTTTATTATTCAGGTTCGTGCCATTATCAGTGATGATCTGACTTGGTAAACCATATCTACAAATCAATTCTCTCTTGATGAATTTGACCACAATGTTTTTGTTACGTTGGTATAAGAAGCTGCTTCTACCACTTAGTAAAGTAATCAACGGCCACCCGAATAAAACGATGTCCATTCAATGCTTTTGGTTCAATGGGACCAATAACATCTATGCCCCACATAGCAAAAGGCCAAGGCACTGTTAGAACGTGCAGAGAAGATGGTGGTGCATGAATGTTGTCTGCATAGGTTTGACACTTGTGACATTTCTTGGCATAGTTATGACAATCATTTTCCATCGTCATCCAATAATATCCAGCTCTGAGAATTTTTCTCACCATTGAATGCCCACTTGCATGTGTTCTGAAAGGTCCTTCATGAATATCCTTCATGATTTTGTTAGCTTCCATCGCGTCAATGCAATAAAGGAGAACAGAATCATAATTCCTCTTATAAAGTGTACCTCAGTCATAAATAAATTCATGGCTAGGCTCCTGAGGGTTCTTTTATCATTTTTTGAAATACCAGGGGGATATTCTTGATTTTGAATGTAATTTTTGATGTCGTGAAACCATGGTTTCCCATCAGGTTCTTCTTCTATCACATGACAATATGCAAGTTCGAGACGATCTCGATGAGGGGCATGTCATATTCCCTACTTACATTGAACATGGAAGCCAACATGGCCAAAACATTAGCTAACTGGTTATCATGCTGAGGAATATGATGGAAAGAGACTTCATCAAACCCTTTGATTAGTTTCATTATATGAGCTTGATAAGGAATTGATTTCCGTCTCTAGTACCCACTCTTCTTTCAATTGATGAATCACCAAGGCGGAATCTCCATATATTTATAGAGATTTCACCCTTGCTTCAAGTGCCGCCCGAATTCTTAAAACACAAGCTTCATATTCTGTAATATTATTAGTGCAATCAAAGCAAAGTCTAGCAGTGAAAGGGAAAAGCTTTTCATCTGGTAAGATTAGAACGGCTCCAATACCATGCCCCAATTCATTTGATGCTCTATCAAACATCAAAGTCCATATTTTGTCAGGAAAATCTTTCTCTTCTGACAGTATCATAATATTTTCATCAGGAAAATCGAATGACATTGGTTGGTAGCCTTTCCTTTCAGGGGATGATGGGCTAAGTAATCTACTAAGACACTTCCTTTTATAGCTTTTTGAGTGATATGAACAAAATCATATTTAGTCAAAAGAACTTGCCACCGGGCTATTCTCCCAGTTAGGGCCGGTTTTTATTTGATGGGATCCATCTTAGATATCAACCAAGTAGTGTGACATAACATATATTGTCGCAAGCGGTGGGCTGCCCATGCTAGCGCATAAGTTCATTCCACATCTGAATATCTAGCTTTACATTCTGTAAACTTCTTGCTTAGATAGTAAATGGCATGTTCTTTCTTTATTGATTCATCATGTTGCCCCAGTACTGATCCCATTGACTCGTTTAGCACAGTTAAGTACAAAATAAGAGGTCTTCCTGGAGTTGGTAGGACCAGGATAGGTGGGTTTTACAGGTATTGCTTTATCTTATCAAAAGCTTCTTGACATTCATCATTCCACTGCATCGGTTGATTCTTGCATAGTAACTTAAAGATTGGTTCACGTTAATTGAGATATGAAACGGGCTATGTAATTCAATCTCCCTAAGAACCCACGGACTTCTTTTTCTGTACTAGGAACAGGCATTTCCACTATGGCCTTTACTTTATCGGGATCCACTTCGATTCCTTTCTCACTGACAATGAACCCAAGCAACTTTCCAGAGCTGGCCCCAAAAGTGCATTTAGCCAGATTTAACCTGAGTTTGCATTTTCTCAGGTGTTCAAAGAGCTTTCATAGGTCAATCAAGTGACCTTCTTTGGATTTGAATTTGGCAATAATATCATCCACATAAACCTCTATCTCTTAATGCATCATCTCGTGAAATAGAGTTACCATCGCTCTTTGGCAAGTGCATTGGCATTTTTCAACCCAAAAGACATTACCTTGTAACAGAAGGTTCCCCACAAAGTAATGAAAGTAGTTTTTTCCATGTCTTCAGGTGCCATCTTGATTTGGTTATACCCAAAAAATCCATCCATGAATGAGAAAATGGAATATTGGGTCCTATTATCAACAAGGACATCAATATGTGGTAATGGAAAGTCATCCTTTGGGCTAGCTCTATTCAAATCCCAGTAATTAACACATATTTGTACCTTCCCATCCTTCTTTATGACCGAAACAATGTTGGCCACCCATTTAGGGTATTTAGAGACAGTCAAGAACCCAGCATCTAACTATTTGGTTATCTCTTCTTTAATTTTCAAGAGCATTTCTGGCTTCATCCTTCTCAACTTTTGCTTTATGGACACAACCGGGTTTCAACAAAAACTTGTGTTCAATGATGCAGTTATCTAATCCTGACATATCCTGATACGACCAACCAAACACATCACTGAATTCGACCAACAATTCTATTAATTCCCTCATATGTTTACTACTCAAAGAGTTTCCGATCTTGATTTCTTGTTTGTTTTCTCCACTCCCCAAATTTATGACTTTAATGATTTCTAAATGGGGAGAAATTTCTTTAGCTTCCTGATCTAGCAGCCTTAGTAATTCAGGGGAAGGTTCATCGGACTCTTCGTCCTCCTCACTTATTGATCAAAATCATGATGGGAGAAAGCAATTTTATTATTTTGGGATTCAATTTTAGATATGCAATTTATTTAATATAAAAAGGAAAAATAAGGAAAATAACAATTGAACTTAATATTCATTTATTTGAAATGATAAAGGAAACATGCTTTTGCCATTATCAAAAATTCGTCCTAAGGCTTTAGGCATGGCCAAAGGATTCAAATAGAAACCTACAAAGCAAACAATTACTTTGAAGTAAAATTTATGATCTCTGGAAGCTCATTGACTTCCCAATTACATAGCACAACATCTGAAAAACAAAGGTAAATTAAGTCCTCTTCACCCTTGGAATCATCATCGATGACCACCGCTTGGGCTGGGGATGTCAAGCCTACACTCCTGAAGCTTTGATAAAGGTCACAGATAGGGATCCTTGCAGTTAGGGGTTCTCGATTTTCTAACTTTGCAAGTCATTTTTCTCTTTTATCTGTGAAGACCTTCGCTCTTTCCATTAGCGATGGCTGATATCCTAGCCCAAAGTCGTTCTTGTTCTCCTTAACCCATAACAGTTCTACTCCTCCATCAAGCATCTTCCCAAGACCTTTCCCTGGTTGGAATCCAGATTTCATCATTTCTTTAGCCTCCATCATAGAAGCTTTGGAAGGACGAGCTAGTTGTAACCCTTCACTCATATAAGTGGTATGAGCAATTTCCAATGATTGGAAAGAAGTCTCAAGACTCTCCTCGGTTGCTTCTATGTATGGAGTTGACATGGGCTTACTAATGAGGAAATTTCCCTCGCCAGAAATAATGATTAGCTTGTTGTCTACCATAAATTTTAGCTTTTGATGGAGGGTAGATGGAACCACACCGACAGAATGTATCCAAGGCCTCCCCAATAGGCAGCTATAAGCAGGATTGATATCCATCACTTAAAACAACACATTGAAGGTGCATGGGCCCACTTGGATGAGGATCTCAATTTCTCCAATAACCTCTCTTTGAGTGCTGTCGAAAGCTCTTACCACCATTGAGTTTGGCTTCACACGTGTCCCATCAAAAGGGAGTTGATTTAGAGTAGACTTTAGCATAATATTTAGAGAGGAGCCATTGTCAACTAGAACCTTGGCTAGGATATAATCCCGACACTTGACAGAGATGTCTAATGCCTTGTTAGGACCTCTCCCTTCGGTAGGTATCTCTTCATTGGTGAAAGTTAAGAAGTCATTTGAGGCAATATGTCCCACTATCCCTTCGAAATTCTCTAGTGAAATATCTTTCGTAACATGTACTTTATTCAAGACTTTAAATAACCTTCCACGATGTGATTCTGAATCTAATAAGAGATATAACAAGGATATTTTTGTAGGAGTGCAATTTAACTGGTCGAGGACTTGGTATTCGCTTTGCTTAATGAATTTTAAGAATTCACAAGAATCTTCCTCTGTTATTCCCTGGGAGGGTCTTGTTCTTTGTCTTTACCCTTACTTTCTTTTCCACTTACAAGCGCATCCTCCTTTCTCAAGTTTTCAGGAGCATAAATCCGTCCGCTCCTAGTCATTCCACTTGTCTCAGAAATATTGGTTACCGAGGATGACGATTCTTTTAGGAGTTGAGGGATTACATCCACCTCATACTTCCATGATACTGCATGGGTATCTTTGTACGAAAATGGAGATGGGGTCCTAACTGTCAAGGACGGATGTTGAACAACACGTTGTACGCCTTTGTCATAGTAGAGCACTAGAGGCTTTGGTGTACCTAGGCTGACTGAGCTAGAGTCGTGTTCTTCTTGGATCATATTTGTATTTTCGTGAGGGCGACAGTAAATCTTTACCAAATGTGTGTCCAATAATCCTTACAAGACATCGAGAAAATTAGGATCAGTGGACACTTGATCAAGATTGGGATTTGGAATTTCAGTTATCATTCCCCTCTTGCAAAGTTGAGTGTATATCCAAGGAAAAGAGTTTTTCACCTCCGTTACTCTTTTAACATAACTAATTTCCTCATCCTCCGAGACTACATTGACTCCTGAGGTCCTATGATTAGGTAGAGGGTTGGTCAAGATATTTGGATTTCCTTCCCGAAAATTAAGCCATTTTACCCTAATCAAGTCTCGGACCTTGTATTTAAAGACGATGCAGTTTTCTATTGAATGACCCGGTGCTCCACCATGATAATCACATTTGGCATTAGGGTCATATACGGTGGTTCCACTAGTTTCATTGGGCAAGGTACAACCAAAGTATTCTTGATGAGGAGTGGTAACAATTCAGTATATGACATGGGAATTGGGTCAAACTGTACGAGTGCACATTCATTGTTTGGTTTTCTGGATGTGGGGTTTTCATTGGGATTAGGTACCCACTATTGTGTTGAAGGTGAGGGATTTCTAAAATTTCGGCTAGGTGGTGACTGATAAGGTTGTGGATATAGAAATGACGGTGTTCCAGAAGAGCAGCTATGTATGGATGAGGTCTGTAGGATGGATGGGGTGATTGGAAAACATATGGATGTTGGTAGGTAGTGGGGTTTGGTGGCCTTGGGTTACCGTATACAAAATTTGTTTCTCCGCCTCTTCTTTTTACTGCCCCAGTTGCGATCTTCCCTGCTGTGGATATTCCAGATGATCCTTGGGGAACTTTGCCAGTTCTCATCCCACTTTCGATTCTTTCTCCAATCACTACTATATCAGAGAAGTTTTATGAGACACTCCCAAGCATTTGTCATAGAAGGGTGCCTGAAGAGTATCAATAAACATAGCAACAAGCTCTTTTTTGATCAATGGTGGTTCCACTTAGGCTGCTAATTCTCTCCACCGCTGAATATATTCTTTGAATGACTTATTTTCCTTTTTAGACATATTCTGCAGCTAGAGGCTATCCGGTGCCATGTCCATATTGTACTTGTATTGCTTAAGAAAAGAATCTACCATGTCCTTCCAACATCAGATGCGTGTCCTTTCAAGATGTGTGTACCAACTAAGAGCTGGCCCCACAAGACTGTCCTAGAAAAAGTGAATCACTAGCTTCTCATCATGAGAATATGCAGCTATCTTCCGACAATACATTGTCAAATGATTACGTGGACATGTGGTACCCACGTATTTGCCAAATTCAAGCAGCTTGAACTTTGAAGGGGTAACTACATCTGGCACCAAGCATAATTCAACAACATTTTTTATACCTAGATTGTTTCCTTCTTCAACAGCCCAGAGCCTTTCTTCAACCAGCTCTATTTGCCCTCTTGGCAAAGAAGCAGTGACAGTATTTGGGTTTATTGTACCAAGGGGAGCATTTTGAGCAATATCTTGATGAATAGAGGGCTGGTGTGTCATTGGTATGTTAGCATGGTAGAATGGGTTGAATGGCATAGTTGGGTGTATGATATTGGGTTGTAGGGTGGTTTGTAGTTGGGTTTGAGCATTTTGGGGAATGATTGTTGTTTGGTTGGCAATAGGAGGGTTAGATGTTTGAGGGTTAGGAGTTTGTTGGGTGGCGGAAGGATTTTCCTGAGTTGGATTAGGATTCATAGTGTAATATCCTTAGGGTAAACCATATGGCGGCCATGCATATGTTTGTTGAGTATTCCCGTCTTGGGAAACAAAGTATAGAAATGGCATACCATAAGGTTGGTGCTGGACGGGTTGAGATTCCACTACTGGAGTAGGGTTATTTGCATGTATAGTCAAGGGTATAGGATTCCCTTCCTGATCTTGCAAGGTAGCATCGGGATCTCCACTTGCTATGAAGGATCCCCTTCTGTGACCTTTTTCTCTAGGAGCTGGACCATCTTTACCATTCGCTCCTTGAGTTGATTGACCTAATTCCTTAAATATCCATAGTAGATAGTTTCGTCTCTGCCATGAGCCTTGCTTGCAGTCTAGTCCTATAATTATACCTTGAACCTTTCGTACCCGTGATGTGGGTAAGTACAAAGAAACCCCCTTAGCACATAAACAAATAATGTTAAATGACATAAAGAGACGTAAGGTAAATACGTAATGAATTTTAAACATCTGTAAGCAAAGATAAATCTTTCTTTTAGAATTTTATTTTCTAAAGTACTAAGTTAGGAAAAAAATGGAAATTCAACATGAGATTTATTCATTGTTCAACAGGTTCCAATACATTATTTGTTATAACAAATCAAAATCAATTTTCTCTCGCTCTTGCAATCAAGACCTCCATTTCATCCACTCGCCCCTTGTAGTATTGAATGAATGTTACAATTTCTTCTGGTGTAGAAAATGGATTTATCATTGCTTCGGCCTTCTTCAACAGGCGAGGAATATCTCCAAGTGTCCTATTAGCAAGACCGGCTAAGTTAGAAAAATGATTTCTCCAAGAATAGACAAGACTTTCAATCTCAACCCTCTCTAGGGTCATTTAACGTGCAATATCTTCATATCTATCTTTATCTTCCATGGCTTGCCATTTTTCCTCATTTATCTCACGCTCGCAAGCGCTAACGATATCTCTGACTTGTCGTTCCAGTTCATCAATTCGTGCTTGCATAAGGTTCTTCTGAACTTGAGCTTCTTCTTTTGTCTTGGCTAAAATTTCTCGTAACCGCCCTTTGTCAGCCAATATATCATCCTTTTGTTTCTCTTTGGTTTTCAATTGGTTGTTCGTTGTTTGGAGGTATTGATCCAATTGCCTTGTATATTTTCTTTCAATTCGTTGCTTCTTACTAACATCTTCAAAGGCAGTTTCTAATTCATACCTTTTTCTTTTAAGGGAAGCATTGCCTTGTTGAATCTTGATTAATTCATCCTCTAATGCTTGGTTTTTCTTCATCATTTCAGCTAGCTTACTTTTCAGGTTTTTAATCTGTTCTCTTTCAGTAGGAAGTGTATCTTTTATATGAGTACTATGATCTTTGAAGGGTAACTTAATAATAACTACCCTATTTGAAATCCATTCGTGGTAACTTTCCTTTGCACCATAACTTCGGACACCCACCTCTTTTCCTTTTTTATGAACCTTGGACCAAGCCTCAATGATAGTTTAGATAACAGGAGCACCATTTCCCTCTATATAGTAATGAAGGAAAGGTGTTACCGTTTCTTCTTCTGGAGGTTGAAGCATAGGATAAGCAAGTTGTCTTTTTACAATGACAGGATAGTAGTTGATGCATCCTTGAGTTCCCATGAGAGGTACATTGGGAAATTTCCCACAATAGTAAATAATGGAATCCACATTCATCCACTGAGGGTACCACCAAATCATGTTTGTAGACAGACTTGCTAGATGTCCTGCCCACTCCCTATTAGTCTTCTTAGTTAGCCGTAGGAGCTTTAAATCAGAGAGAGGACATTCGATCTTGCTAACTTGATTGAATACATGAGAAGTAAGCCACAGATACAACGCGGGTAGACAACAGACGATTTTCTTCCTATTTCGGTTGTGACAAGAATCCATTGTACAATAGATGTCAGCTAGGAGATGGTAATGGAACTTTCTCCTCTAAGCTTTTGAGCCAGGAAAACATCAATTGCCTTGAAATCAATGTAATTATCAAGACTGGGGAAAAGGACCACACCATAAATGGCTAATAGCCAAAGTGTCGATAAAGACATCCCATTCTCTTTTCCCTGCCTGACTAAGGAGTTGCTCCTCAAAGAAGGTTAGCGCGAAGCCTGAAATCTGATTGTTGTTTAATTGAGCATTTTTAAGAATTTCAGCATCTATCTTGAGAACCCGAGCTACACTGAAAATAGAAGTATGATGTTTGGTCCGTCGATAAGGTTTCAAATCCTCCAATGGCAAGCCAAATATCTACTCAAATTCTTCTAGAGTAGGAGCTAATTGGAAGTCACTGAATGTAAAACAGCGGAGAGGGGAATCATAATACTGGGATAGAGCAGTAAGGGCCCCTTCTTGAACTTCAACCTCCAAGAACTTTAGGATCTTTCCATACTTCCTTGCAAAGGTCACTTTCTGAGTAATATCCATCCGTTTGCCCAAGGATAACAGATTGTTAGTATTTGATTTCATGATTTTGAGGTGTAACAAATTTTTCAAACCAGTTACCTTCACTTCCTGATCACTTGATCTCATGTTAAATTCCATTTTTTTTATGATACTTACCAATATTTAAATTTCACCTTTAACAAAAGAAATAAATGAATCAGATTAACAAAGAAAAAGGTTTGATAAATATCATCCTCACATTACAGTGTGATAATATTTATCATGACTTAGGTTTAGAAAATGTACATTTTTTGATATTTTTTCATAGAAAGAAAACTTTATGCGAATGAATAGAAGATAAAAGGAATGTCTGCCCAATTGTGTCTTAGACAACGTAACCACCTAATTGGCCCTAAGACTCTTTAATCGTGTTTCCGCAAAAGGTGGTTGTTCTAATTGGTTCTAAGAAGGTCACCAGAGCTCTGATCTTTAGTTACGAGTCTTATGCAAAAAGTAGGGCATCCTACTTAGTGTGGGCATCATAACTATGATAACACCCCGGCTGAGATATCATATGAATCATGATAGGACGTATCGTCCTAAATGACACCGGTAATAATCTCCCCTAACCTATGTCTTTTGCGGGGCCCGGGAATAGAGTCCCTTCTAATAGTGTGTGCATTATGGTGAATGTGAAGTGTGTGGGGCATTCATACATGAATTTTTAACCATTCTTCACAATGAACAAACATAAGACAAAATAAATATCACATGTCTTCTACCCTATGGTTGTAAATTAAAGCAATAAAGAAGTAAAAAAAACAATATAAAATCTAAAATAAGTTGAAGATTAGATGAATAACAAGAATAATATAATAAATAAATATGAAGGATAAAATAATTAACAATTAATAAAATACACAAGATTAATTTAACGGGCTTGACTCTTAAAAATGTCCTAGTGGAGTCACCATTTGTCGCGACCGAGGTCCCGGTACACGACGCGGACTGGTTAAAGACAATAAAAATGAAACTACATCGGAATGAGGCCCTTAGACGTCCTAAAAAATAAAGGGGTTCAGAGAGTCGTCACTAATATTTATCAAGGAAAATATCAGAAAAACCTTTTAATAGCACTGGTTTCAACTCCCAGACTAAACAAAATTTCATTTAAAAAACCAGTGCTATTTAAAGATTTTTCTGATATTTTCCTTGATAAATATTAGTGAAGACTCTCTGAACCCCTTTATTTTTTAGGACTTCTAAGGGCCTCATTCCAATGTAGTTTCATTTTTATTGTCTTTAACTAGTCCGCGTCGTGTACGGGTACCCCGGTCGCGACAAATGGTGACTCTACTGGGACATTTTTAAGAGTCAAGCCCGTTAAATTGATCTTGTGTATTTTATTGATTTTTGATTATTTCATCTTTATATTTATATGTTATGTTATTCTCGTCGTTCATCTAATCTTCTATTTATTTTAGATTTTATATTATTTTTTTACTTCTTTATTGCTTTAATTTAGAACCATAGGGTAGAAGATATGTGATATTTGCTTTGTCTTATGTTTGTTCATTGTGAAGAATGGTTTAAAATTCAGGTATGGATGCCCCATACACTTCACATTCACCATAATGCACACACTATTAAAAGGGACCCTATTCCCAGGCCCCGCAAAAGACATAGGTTAGGGGAGATTATTAGCGGTGTCATTTAGGACGATACGTCCTCCCATGATTCACGTGAAAATCTTATCCGGGTATTATCTTAGTTATGATGTCCGCACTAAGTAGGATTTCCTACTTTTTGCATAAGACTCATAGCTAAAGATCATAGCTCCGGTGGCCTTCTTAGAATCAATTAGAACAACCACCTTTTGAGGAAATATAATTAAAGAGCCTTAGAGCCAATTAGGTGGTTACCTCTTCTAAGATACAATGGGCAAACATTCCTTTTATCTTCTATTCATTCGCACAAAGTTTTCTTTTTTAAAAAAAATTATCAAAAAATATACATTTTCCAAACTTAAGTCATGATAAATATTATCACATTGTTATGTAAGGATGATATTTGTCAAACCTTTTTCTTTGTTAATCTGATTCATTTATTTCTTTTGTTAAAGGTGAAATTTAAATATTGGTAAGTATCACAAAAAATGGAATTTAACATGAGATCAAGTGATTAGGAAGTGAAGGCAACTGGTTTGAAAAAATTATTACACCTCAAAATCATGAAATCAAATACTAGCAATATGTTATCCTTGGGCAAACGGATGGATATTACTCAAAAAGTGACCTTTGCAAGGAAGTATGGAAATATCCTTAAGTTCTTGGAGGTTCAAGTGCAAGAAGGGGCCCTTACTGCTGTATCTTAGTATTATGATTCCCTTCTCCGTTGTTTTATATGTAAGGACTTCTAATTAGCTCCTACTCTAGAGGAATTTGAGTAGATATTTGGCTTGCCATTGGAAGATTTGAAACCTTATCGACGGGCTGAACATCATGCTTCTATTTTTAATGTAGCTCGTATTCTCAAGATAGATCCTAAAATTCTTGAAAAGGCTCAATTAAACAGGAATTAGATTTTAGGCTTTCTCGCTAACCTTCTTTGAGCAGCAACTCCTTAGTCAGGCAGGGAAAAGGGAATGGGACGTCTTTATTGACACTTTGGCATTAGCCATTTATGGTGTGGTCCTTTTTCCCAGTCTTGATAATTACATTGATTTCAAGGTAATTGATGTTTTCCTGGCTCAAAAGCTTAGAGGAGAAAGTTCCATTACCATCTCTTAGCTGACATCTGTTGTACAATGGATTCTTATCACAACCGGAATAGGAAGAAGATCGTCGGTTGTCTACCCGCGTTGTATCTGTGGCTTACTTCTCATGTATTCAATCAAGTTGGCAAGATCGAATATCCTCTCTCTGATTTAAAGCTCCTTCGGCTAACTAAGAAGACTAATAGAAAGTGGGAAGGACATCTAGCAAGTCTGCCTGCAAACATGATTTGGTGGTACCCTCAGTGGATGAATGTGGATTCCATTATTTACTGCTGCGGGAAACTTCCCAATGTACCTCTCATGGGAACTCAAGGATGCATCAACTAATATCCTGTCATTGCAAAAAGACAACTTGCTTCTCCTATGCTTCAACCTTCGGAAGAAGAAACGGTAACACCTTGCTTATCCAAACTATCATTGAGGCTTGGTCCAAGGTTCATAAAAAAGGAAAAGAATCAGGTGTCTGAAGTTATGCTGCAAAGGAAAGTTACCACCAATGGATTTCAAATAGGGTAGTTATTATTAAGTTATCCTTCAAAGATCATAGTGCTCATATAAAAGATACACTTCCTACTAAAAGAGAAGAGATTGAAAACCTGAAAAGTAAGCTAGCTGAAATGACGAAGAAAAATCATGCATTAGAGGATGAATTAATCAAGATTCAACAAGATAATGCTTCCCTTAAGAGAAAAAGGTGTGAATTAGAAACTGCCTTTAAAGATGTCAGTAAGAAGCAACGAATTAAAAGAAAACATACAAGGCAATTGGATCAATACCTCTAAACAGCGAACAAGCAATTGAAAACCAAAGAGAAGCAAAAGGATGATATATTGGCTGACAAAGGGCAGTTACGAGAAATTTTAGCCAAGACAAAAGAAGAAGCTCAAGTTCAGAAGAACCTTATACAAGCACAAATTGATGAACTGGAAGGACAATTCAGAGATATCGTTAGCGCTTGTGAGCGTGAGATAAATGAGGAAAAAAGGCAAGCCATGGAAGATAAAGATAGATATGAAGAGATTGCATGTTAAATGACGCTAGAGAGGGTTGAGATTGAAAGTCTTGTCTATTCTTGGAGAAACTATTTTTCTAACTTAGCCGGTCTTGCTAATAGGACACTTGGAGATATTCCTCACCTGTTGAAGAACCCGAAGTAATGATGAAATGGAGGTCTTGATTGCTAGAGCGAGAGAAAATTAATTTTGATTTGTTGTAACAAATAATGTATTGGAACCTGTTGAACAATGAATAAATCTCATGTTGAATTTCTATTTTTTCCTAACTTAGTACTTTAGAAAAAGACATTCTAAAAGAAAGATTTATCTTTGCTTACCGATGTTTAAAATTCATTACGTATTTACCTTACGTCTCTTTATGTCATTTAACATTATTTGTTTCTGTGCTAAGGGGGTTTCTTTGTACTTACCCACATCACGGGTACAAAAGGTTCAAGGTATAATTATAGGACTAGACTGCAAGCAAGGCTCATGGCAGAGATGAAACTATCTACTATGGATGATTTAAGGAATTAGGTCAATTAACTCAAGGAGCAAATGGTAAAGATGGTCCAGCTCCTAGAGAAAAAGGTCACAGAAGGGGATCCTTCGCAGCAAGTGGAGATCCCAATGTTACCTTGCAAGATCAGGAAGGGAATCCTATACCCTTGACTATACATGCAAATAACCCTACTCCAGTAGTGGAATCTCAACCCGTCCAGCACCAACCTTATGGTATGCCATTTCCATACTTTGTTTCCCAAGACGGGAATACTCAACAAACATATGCATGGCCGCCATATGGTTTACCCTAAGGATATTACACTATGAATCCTAATCCAACTCAGGAAAACCCTTCCGCCACCCAACAAACTCCCAACCCTCATACATCTAACCCTCTTATTGCCAACCAAACAACAATCATTCCCCAAAATGCTCAAACCCAACTATAAACCACCCCACAACCCAATATCATACGCCCAACTATGCCATTCAACCTATTCTACCATGCTTACATACCAATGACACACCGGCCCTCTGTTCATCAAGATATTGCTCAAAATGCTCCCCTCGGTACAATAAACCCAAATACTGTCACTGCTTCTTTGCCTAGAGGGAAAATAGAGCTGGTTGAAGAAAGGCTTTGGGCTGTTGAAGGAGGAAACAATCTAGGTATAACAAATGTTGTTGAATTATGCTTGGTGCTAGATGTAGTTATCCCTTCAAAGTTCAAGCTGATTGAATTTGACAAATACGTAGGTACCACATGTCTGCGCAATCATTTGACAATGTATTGTTGGAAGATAGCTGCATATTCTCACAATGAGAAGCTAGTGATTCACTTCTTCTAGGATAGTCTTGTTGGGCCAGCTCTTAGTTGGTACACACATCTTGAAAGGACACGCATCTGATGTTGGAAGGACATGGCAGATTCTTTTCTTAAGCAATACAAGTATAATATGGATATGGCACCGGATAGCCTCCAACTGTAGAATATGTCTAAAAAGGAAAATGTGTTATTCAAAGAATATATTCAGCGGTGGAGAGAATTAGCAGCCCAAGTGGAACCACCATTGATCGAAAAAGAGCTTATTGTTATGTTTATTGATACTCTCCAGGAACCCTTCTATGACAGAATACTTGGGAGTGTCTCATCAAACTTTTCTAATATAGTAGTGATTGGAGAAAGAATCAAAAGTAGGATGAGAACTGGCAAAGTTCCCCAAGGATCATCTGGAACATCCACAGTAGGGAAGATCGCAACTGGGGCAGTAAAAAGAAGAGGTGGAGAAACAAATTTTGTATACGGAAATCCAAGGCCACCAAACCCCACTACCTACCAACATCCATATGTTTTCCAATCACCCCATCCATCATACAGACCTCATCCATACATAGTTGCTCCTTCTGGAACACCGTCATTTCCATATCCACAACCTTATGAGTCACCACCTAACCGAAATGTCAGAAATCCCTCACCTTCAACACAATAGTGGGTACCTAATCCCAATGAAAATCTCGCATCCCAAAAACCAAACAATGAACGTGTACCCGTACAGTTCAACCCAATTCCCATGTCATATGCTGAATTGTTACCACTCCTCATCAAGAATACTTTGGTTGTACCTTGCCCAATGAAACTAGTGGAACCACCGTATATGACCCTAATGCCAAATATGATTATCATGGTGGAGCACCGGGTTATTCAACAGAAAACTGCATCGTCTTTAAATACAAGGTCCGAGACTTGATTAGGGCAAAATGGCTTAATTTTGGGGAGGGAAATCCAAATATCTCGACCAACCCTCTACCTAATCATAGGACCTTATGAGTCAATGTAGTCTTGGGGGATGAGGAAATTAGTTGTGTTAAAAGAGTAACGGAGGTGAAAAACTCTTTTCCTTGGATATACACTCAACTTTGCAAGAGGGGAATAATAACTGAAATTCCAAATCTCAATCTTGATCAAGTGTCCATTGATCCTAATTTTCTTGATGTCTTACAAGGATTATTGGACACACATTTAATAAAGATTTACTGTCGCCCTCACGAAAATACAAATATGATCCAAGAAGAACACGACTCTAGCTCAGTCAGCCTAGGTACACCAAAGCCTCCAGTGCTCTACTATGACAAAGGCGTACAACGTGTTGTTCAACATCCGTCCTTGACAGTTAGGACCCCATCTCCATTTTCGTACAAAGATACCCATGCAGTATCATGGAAGTATGAGGTGGATGTAATCCCTCAACTCCTAAAAGAATCGTCATCCTCGGTAACCAATATTTCTGAGACAAGTGGAATGACTAAGAACGGACAGATTTATGCTCCTAAAAACTTGAGAAAGGAGGATGCGCCTGTAAGTGGAAAAGAAAGTAGGGGTAAAGACAAAGAACAAGACCCTCCCCAGGGAATAACAGAGAAAGATTCTTGTGAATTCTTAAAATTCATTAAGCAAAGCGAATACCAAGTCCTCGACCAGTTAAATTGTACTCCTACAAAAATATCCTTGTTATCTCTCTTATTAGATTCAGAACCATATCGTGGAAGGTTATTGAAAGTCCTGAATAAAGTACATGTTGCGAAAGATATTTCACCAGAGAAGTTCGAAGGGATAGTGGGGCATATTGCCTCAAATGACTACTTAACTTTCACCGATGAAGAGATACCTGCCGAAGGGAGAGGTCATAACAGGGCATTACACATCTTTGTCAAGTGTCAGGATCATATCCTAGCCAAGGTTCTAGTTGACAATGGCTCCTCTCTAAATATCATGCTAAAGTCCACTCTAAGTCAACTCCCTTTTGATGGGACACATATGAAGCCAAACTCAATGGTGGTAAGAGCTTTCGACAGTATTCAAAGAGAGGTTATTGGAGAAATTGAGATCCTCATCCAAGTAGGCCCATGCACCTTCAACGTGTTGTTTCAAGTGATGGATATCAATCCTGCTTATAGCTGCCTATTAGGGACGCCTTGGATACATTCTGTCGGTGCGGTTCTATCTACCCTCCATCAAAAGCTAAAGTTTATGGTAGACAACAAGCTAATCATTATTTCTAGCGAGGGAGATTTCCTTGTCAACTCCATACATAGAAGCAGCCAAGGAGAGTCTTGAGACTTCTTTCCAATCATTGGAAATTGCTCATACCACTTATATGAGTGAAGGGTTACAACTAGCTCATCCTTCCAAAGCTTCTATGATGGTGGCTAAAGTAATGATGAAATCTGGATTCCAGCCAGGGAAAGGGCTTGGGAAGATGCTTGATGGAGGAGTAGAACTGTTATGGGTTAAGGAGAACAAGAACGGCTTTGGGTTAGGATATCAGCCATCGCTAATGGAAAGAGTGAAGGTCTTCACAGATAAAAGAGAAAAACGACTTGTACGGTTAGAAAATCGAGAACCCCTAACTACAAGGATCCCATCTATGACCTTTATCGAAGCTTCAGGAGTGTAGGCTTGATATCCCCAGACCAAGCGGTGGTCATCGATGATGATTCCAAGGGTGAAGAGGACTTGATTTACCTTTGTTTTTCAGATGTTGTGCTATGTAATTGGGAAGTCATTGAGCTTCTAGAGATCATAAATTTTACTTCAAAGTAATTGTTTGCTTTGTAGGTTTCTATTTGAATCCTTTGGCCATGCATAAAGCCTTAGGATGAATTTTCGATAATGGCAAAAGCATGTTTCCTTTATCATTTCAAATAAATGAATATTAAGTTCAATTGTTATTTTCCTTATTTTTCCTTTTTATATTAAATAAATTTCATATCTAAAATTGAATCCCAAAATAATAAAATTGCTTTCTCCCATCATGATTTTGATCAACAAGTGAGGAGGACGAAGAGCCCGATGAACCTTCCCCTGAATTACTAAGGCTGCTAGATCAGGAAGCTAAAGAAATTTCTCCCCATTTAGAAATCATTGAAGTCATAAATTTGGGGAGTGAAGAAAACAAACAAGAAATCAAGATCGACAACTCTTTGAGTAGTAAACATAGGAGGGAATTAATAGAATTGTTAGTCAAATTTAGTAATGTGTTTGCTTGGTCGTATCAGGATATACCGGGATTAGATAACTGCATCATTGAACACAAGTTTTCATTGAAACCTGGTCGCGTCCCCATAAAGCAAAAGTTGAGAAGGATGAAGCCAGAAATGCTCTTGAAAATTAAAAAAAGAGATAACCAAACAGTTGGATGTTGGGTTCTTGACTGTCTTTAAATACCCTGGATGGCCAACATTGTTCTGGTCATAAAGAAGGATGAGAAGGTACAAATGTGTGTTGATTACTGGGATTTGAATAGAGCTAGCCCAAAGGATGACTTTCCATTACTACATATTGATGTTCTTGTTGATAATACGGCCCAATATTCCATTTTCTCATTCATGGATGGATTTTCTGGGTATAACCAAATCAAGATGGCACCGAAGACATGGAAAAAACTACTTTTATTACTTTGTGGGGAACCTTCTGTTACAAAGTAATGTCTTTTGGGTTGAAAAATACCAGTGTCATTTACCAAAGAGCGAGGGTAACTCTATTTCATGACATGATGCATTAAGAGATAGAGGTTTATGTGGATGATATTATTGCCAAATTCAAATCCGAAGAAGGTCACTTGATTGACCTATGAAAGCTCTTTGAACGCCTGAGAAAATTCAAACTCAGGTTAAATCTGGCTAAATGCACTTTTAGGGCCAGCTTTGGAAAGTTGCTTGGGTTCATTGTCAGTGAGAAAGGAATCAAAGTGGATCCCGATAAAGTAAAGGCCATAGTGGAAATGCCTGTTCCTAGTACAGAAAAAGAAGTCTGTGGGTTCTTAGGGAGATTGAATTACATAGACCATTTCATATCTCAATTAACGGCTATATGTGAACCAATCTTTAAGTTACTATGCAAGAATCAACCGATGTAGTGGAATGATGAATGTCAAAAAGCTTTTGATAAGATAAAGCAATACCTATAAAACCCATCTATCCTGGTCCCACCAACTCCAGGAAGACCTCTTATTTTGTACTTAACTGTGCTAAATGAGTCAATGGGATTAGTACTGGGGCAACATGATGAATCAATAAAGAAAGAACATGCCATTTACTATCTAAGCAAGAAGTTTACAGAATGTGAAGCCAGATATTCAGATGTGGAATGAACTTGTGCGCTAGCATGGGCAACCCACCGCTTGCGACAATATATGTTATGTCACACTACTTGGTTGATATCTAAGATGGATCCCATCAAATAAAAACTGGCCCTAACTGGGAGAATATCCCGGTGGCAAGTTCGTTTGACTAAATATGATATTGTTCATGTCACTCAGAAAGCTATAAAAGGAAGTGTCTTGGCAGATTACTTAGCCCATCATCCCCTGAAAGGCTACTAACCATTGTCATTCGATTTTCCTAATGAAAATATTATGATGCTGTCAGAAGAGAAAGATTTTCCTGACAAAATATGGACTTTGATGTTTGATAGAGCATCAAATGAATTGGGGCATGGTATTGGAGCCATTCTAATCTCACCAGATGACAAGCTTTTCCCTTTCATTGCTAGACTTTGCTTTGATTGCACTAATAATATTATAGAATATAAAGCTTGTGTTTTAGGAATTCGGGCGGCACTTGAAGCAAGGGTGAAATCTCTACAAATATATGGAGATTCTACCTTGGTGATTCATCAATTGAAAGAAGAGTGGGGTACTAGAGACGAAAAATTGATTCCTTATCAAGCTCATATAATGAAACTAATCAAAGGGTTTGATGCAGTCTCTTTCCATCATATTCCTCAGCATGATAACCAGTTAGCTGATGCTTTGGCCATGTTGGCTTCCATGTTCAATGTAAGTAGGGAATGTGACATGCCCCTCATCGAGATTGAAAGACGTCTCGAACCTGCATATTGTCATGTGATAGAAGAAGAACCCGATGGAAACCATGGTTTCACGACATCAAAAATTACATTCAAAATCAAGAATATCCCCCTGGTATTTCAAAAAATGATAAAAGTGTTGGTGTATGCACTACGAGCTATTAATGTATCAATTTTAACTTATTAATAAAATTAGTATTTTTCAGTTTTAGACAAATGCTATTTATCCTGGAATAATAGGTCATATGAGAATTATTCCTAAAACGTCCCTAATCAAGTATTTACATGGGGACATGTAAATACATTAAGATTAGTGTGTAAATATACTGATGATTTGATCTTACAAATCATGGATATATGATATCAAGTCTTTACACGGGTACACATTAAGGGTAATGTTGTACTGGACAGACCCACCATGAGAACGTTGCATGGATCGTTACATGAGTGTCATAAACGGTTCTCAATGTGATAATGATATGTAGTCCTTCGACCTGAAGTCACTACGATTCCTACATAAGGAGTTTATTGTTTTAATACAATCAAACGTTATCTATAATAAGATGACCATAAAGATTGTGATTAGGCAATAGATAAATTATGCAAAGGGATGTGAGTGATGTAGATGGAATTTGTCTCTCCTATGTGACAGGAGTGATATCTATGGGCTACTTGATGGAGTGAGACTAATGAAATGCATGGCCATGCTAGGACAAATAAATATTAGATATTTATTCTATAAAGTCTACTCTCAAGTAAAATGAATTGGGCCATACAAGGATGACGACGACCATGCCTTGGGCCCAATTAGATATCGTGACAAAAGGAGTAGATATATAAAATAATTATCACTTATAGGTCATGTCGATGATAAATAATATTCGGACATAATGATTTATTGCTAGATACCGCTCTTATTTTATATTAATAATAAAATAGTTTATTATGAATATAACCAAATATTTTACCTATAGGGTCACACACATAGAGTAAGCCCACCAGAGGATAGTTTTATTTTAGTTGGACTGAAAATAAAACTATTTAGGACTAACTCATTTAGAATGAGTCAGGAGCCCAATGTTTAATGAGAGCTCAGGTCAAGACCTAAGCCTATATATAGAGCATGAGATGCTCATAGGCTGCTGCTCAGAAATTAGACTAAAACATATTTCCGTACTAGCATTCAGAGCTCTGTTTTCTGGTGGGAGTGCTCGTGTGGACTCCTAAGGGCGAAGTTACAATTGCTTCGATCGAGGAACTTGTTCTGCGTCTACAAGAGGTAAACCTTAATTAAAATTTTTAATTTAGCATAATGCTTTGAGACATACGTGTTTGCAATTCTTTTGGGAATCCTTTGTGTTTCCGCTGCCTGACCCTAATGGGATTCCCTAACAAAAAGAACCCTCAGGAGCCTAGCCATGAATTTATTTATGACTGAGGTACACTTTATAAGAGGAATTATGATTCTGTTCTCTTTTGTTGCATTGACACGATGGAAGCTAACAAAATCATGAAGGATATTCATGAAGGACCTTTCAGAACAAATGCAAGTGGGCATTCAATGGCGAGAAAAATTCTCAGAGCTAGATATTATTGGATGACGATAGAAAATGATTGTCATAACTATGCCAAGAAATGTCACAAGTGTCAAACCTATGCAAATAACATTCATGCACTACCATCTTCTCTACACGTTCTAATAATGCCTTGGCCTTTTACTATGTAGGGCATAGATGTTATTGGTCCCATTGAACCAAAAGCATTGAATGGACATCGTTTTATTCTGGTGGCCATTGATTACTTTACTAAGTAGGTAGAAGCAGCTTCTTATACCAACGTAACAAAAAACGTTGTGGTCAAATTCATCAAGAGAGAATTAATTTGTAAATATAGTTTGCCAAGTCAGATCATCACTGATAATGGCATAAACCTGAATAATAAAATGATGGATAAACTATGTGAAGAGCTCAAAATCAAACATCTTAATTCATCTTCATACAGACCCAAGATGAATGGAGCGGTGGAAGCTGCTAACAAAAACATAAAGAAAATCATACAAAAGATGGTTGAAACCTACAAAGACTGGAGCGAGTTACTTCCTTTTGCTTTACATGGGTATCGTACCTCTGTACGAACTTCGATAAGGGCAAAACCCTTCTCATTGGTGTATGGTATGGAAGCTGTTTTACCAATAGAAGTGGAAATTCCATCTTTAAAAGTAATCATAGATGCCAAATTAGAAGAAGCTGAATGGGTTCAGTCCCGGTATGATCAACTAAATTTAATTGACGAGAAAAGGTTAACTGCTCTCTGTCATGGGTAGTTATACCAAAAGCGTATGAAGAAGGCATACGAAAAGAAAGTACGACCTCGTTAATTTCATGAAGATGAGTTGATACTAAAGAAGATCTTGCCAAAACAAAATGATCATCGAGGCAAATGGAGGCCAAATTATGAAGGACCATTTGTCGTAAAGATAGCCTTTTCTGGAGGAGCTTTGATTTTGACGAACATAGATGGTGAGGAGTTATCTTTCCCAGTCAATTTAGATACAGTCAAGAAGTATTATACTTGAGAATACTCTAAAAGGATAGGGTAGTTTTTATGTTCTCCAAGAGTTTGGATTAAAATTATGATGTAAACCTATAATTTTCCCAAGTAAATATATGGAATTCTCGATTTCAGTTCCAATCTTTGTTTTGTTAGGTTTCATTAACATGTATTTTTTGAAAATATATTTTTTTAAAAATCGTGAAAAGTATATTTTCAGTCTCAAACAAGCTTGATATTTCTCAATTACACAGACCTTGGTAATCAAGGATATTTCGCTGTGCCATGAGTAATAACGAGTCCCACAAGGATTATAGGTGTCACCTGGGGAAACAAGATCATTAATCTTTGGTTTTCTACTTGACTATTTCTTCCATACAAGATTGAGGTTACAACATGGACAAATGTTCCCTATGAAAAGTCAAGATTAACAATTTCAGTCCATCCCCCCAATCATTTATTTCATGTCAAAGCCTCAGGTATCCTTCCCTAGGCTATTTTAATCAAAATCAGTCAGGGTCATCCCTCAATCATTTATTTCATGTCAAAGCCTCAGGTATCATTCCCTAGGCTATTTCAATCAAAATCAGTCAGGGGCATCCCCTCAGTCATTTATTTATTTCATGTCAAAGCCTCAGGTATCCTTCCCTAGGCTATTTCAATCAAAATCAGTCAGGGGCGTCCCCCGGTCACCTATTTCGTGTCAAAGCCTCAAGTACCTATTCTTAGGTTGCTCAAGATGTCAGGGCAACCTCATATATCATTTATTTTCCTTCAAAGCTTCAAGTACCAATTCCTAGGCTATGTCGTCTAGTCAAAGCGTTTGGGGTAACTCCCTATGTCATTTATTTTCCTTCCAAGCTTAAATACTCCTCCTTAGACTGTTTGTTTTTAAGGGCAAATATTAGGGCAACACCCTTTGGTTGTTTACTTCTTGTCAGAAGCTGTCAAATATTCTTTAAATTCTTAGTGGTGTTCATATCTTTACTTTTTTTTCACATCAATAATATGAATAGATCTCATATTCTTTCATGAAAAGAAGTAAAGAGGGGCAGCTGTAAACACCTATTTTTGTTCAGCAAAAATATATATATTAAAAATATATATATTTATATTAAAAATATATATATTAAAAATATATATATTTATAAAAAAGAAAAAAGGAAAAATATATATTTTAAAAAAAGAAAAAAGAGAGAAAAAATATATATATTGAAAAAAGTATATTTTTATTTTATTTTATGTTATTTATTTTTTAAAAAAAAGCAAAAAAAATAAATAATTGTATAGTAACCATGTGCATAGTGACTGTTGGAATAGTACCCCTTCTCCATTTCTATAAATACTCAATCTCTCTTTATTTCCTACCACACATCCCCATTCATCAACCTTCTTCCTTAATTCTTCTCAAGCAATGGTTAATGGATGCCGAAGCCAAGAGAAAAGAATAAGGGAGGGAAACCGATGTTTGGTGACTACCTTCTTGCTCCTTATAGCATGGGTAGTAGTTTGTCTTTATTGGGTATTTTATTTATGATCACGTGTGTACTAAATTTTATGTTTCCATAAGAATAAGTGATTACTCATTTGTATTCAAATTTTTAAAAAAATAAAAAAAATGAAAAAATGAAAATGGACCCCAAAAAAACCATAATGAGCCAAAAAAATGAAAAAAAAGAAAAAAAAAAAAGAAGTTTTCGGTGGTTTATTAAGGTAGGACCCAATTTGATGGATAATTAGAGAAAATTTGGGAAATTGACATCAAATTTGGACAAATTGTAAAAGAAGGAAAGTGATGCCATTTTATAAGGAATCCAAGGCCAATTTTCTTCTATAAATATGGCATGATGCTAAGGTAAAATAGGGGGAGAAGAAGAAAAAATAGGTGAAAGAGTGTTAAATTTTTGTGAGATTTTTTAGAAGTTTTTGGTTTCTAAAATTATGTTATGGAGTTATTGTTAGTAAAATGAGTGTTTCATTCTAGTTTGTCTTAGTATGTGAGCTTTGTGAGCTAAAATACCGTCTAAGTGTTGTAACCGATGTCCAAACACCCTTGAATCGAGTTCAAACGAAGCCAAAAGCAAGAGAAATCTACAAAGATCAATCTCCCAAAGTTTGTTCTTGTTCTTCATTAATTGTTGTTGTACTAAGGTATTTTTTTAATAAATACGAGAATTTATTTATCTTTATTTATTTTTTTACACTTTTATTTTCTTTATTTATTTTTCTGTATTTTATTTTTCCACACTTTATATTCCTGTAGTCATTCATTTGTTCGTTTATTTTTTTGCACTTTTATTTTTATTTATTTATTCTTTTGCATTTTTATTTCTATTTATTTATTTTTCTATACTTTTATTTTTATTTATTTATTTTTCTATACTTTTATTTTCTTTATTTATTTTTTTGTACTTTATTTTCCTATAGTTATTTATCTATTTATTTATTTTTCTACATTTTTATTTTTATTTATTTTTATACTTTTATTCTTATTTATTTACTTTTCTGCACTTTTATTTTTCTTTACTTATGTTTTCGCACTTTATTTTTCCACACTTTATTTTTCTACAGTTATTTATCTGTCCATTTATTTTTCTGTATTTTTTTTTTATTAATTTATTTTCCTGCATTTTAATTTTATTTATTTATTTTTCTACACTTTTATTTTTATTTATTTATTTTTACAAATTTTTATATTTATTTATTTATTTACTGTATTTTTATTTTTATTTATTTATTTTCTATACTTTTATTTTTATTTATTTATTTTTCTACACTTTTATTTTTATTTATTTATTTTTCTATACTTTTATTTTTATTTATTTATTTTTCTGCACTTTTATCTTTATTTATTTATTTTTCTGCACTTTTATTTTTATTTATTTACTTTTCTATACTTTTATTTTTATTTATTTATTTTTCTACACTTTTACCTTTATTTATTTATCTTTCTACACTCCTATTTTATTTTTCTATACTTTATTCTTCCATCCTTTATTTTTCTACATTTATTTATTTACTCTATAATAATTTTGAAATTATTTTTTACATAACCATTTAATTTTATGCTTCATATATATACAAATTTCTTGAGTTTTGTTTTAAATAATTATTTACTTATTATTGTTTATCTTTTCATTTCTCTCTATCTACCCATATTATTTTATTTTTTGATAATTTTTAATAGTTTTTTATATATACATAATTATCCATTTTATTTATTATCATGATTTCCTATTATTTTCTCTTAGCAACCTTTTGATAATTAAAAAAATTATTATCTTAAAAAATAATAAAGACCAAGACTAATAAATAGTGTGTTATTTTTTCATTATCTTTCTTTTAAATTAAAAATGAAATTAATTTAGATGAGACATTAGAAAAAAAATAATTGAATAAGGTTCATTTGTTAATTTTAATTAATTAAGTGTATATATTTCTTTATTTTCATATTGATGTATTTAATTCCATTTTTTTATGTCTATTCCTTTTTTTACCTTTTCATTTATTTATTAGTTTTTTTATGAACCATATATTTCCTAAAAAATTAATGGATTGTTTTTTTATTACTAGAAAATAATGGAGATGAGACATCTTATTGATTTTTTTTTACTGGCTTTTAATCATTTATTTGTTTATTTTTTTTCTTTGAACTAAAAAATGATGAAAATTTCAGTGATGTGTTTTATTATTTAAGGTTGTTTTTTTATTTATATTTTTCAAAGTGTCCTCATTATTATTGTATATTGTCTGTAAATAACATTTATCATTATTTATTTTTTATGAAGGATGAAATATTTAATAATCATTTTTTTGAAAAAATTTATACATGATCAATTTGGGTAACTATTTTAGGACGGACAGTGTGGGGGGCTAATATCTTCCCTTTCTGTAATTCGACTCCCGGAATAAACATAATTTCATTTAAAAAACCAGTGCTATTTAAAGGTTTTTTTTGATATTTTCCTTGATAAATATTAGTGGCGACTCTCTGAACCCCTTTATTTTTTAGGATGTCTAAGGGCCTCATTCCAATGTAGTTTCATTTTTATTGTCTTTAACCAGTCAGCATCGTGTACCGGGACCCCGGTCGTGACAGTGGGGCATCGATGTTATTGGTCCCATTGAAGCAAAAGCATTGAAAGATCACAGTTTATTTTAGTCGCCATTGATTACTTCACAAAGTGGGTGGAAGCAGCTTCTTATGTCAATGTAACCAAAAATGTGGTAGTCAAGTTTATCAAGAAAGAATTAATATGCAGATATGGTTTGCTAAGTCAAATTATAACTGATAATGGTATAAACTTAAATAACAAAAAGATGAGGGAGCTCTGTGAAGATTTCAAAATCAAGCACCTTAATTCATCTCCATACAGGCCAAAGATGAATGGAGTGGTCGAAGCTGCCAACAAGAATATAAAGAAAATCATATAGAAGATGGTTGAAACCTACAAGGACTAGAGTGAATTACTTCCTTTTGCTTTACATGGATATTATACTTCTGTTCAAACTTTGACAGGGGCAACACCATTTTCTTTGGTGTATGGAATGGAGGCAGTACTACCAATCAAAGTGGAAATCCTATCTTTAAGAGTGATCATGGATGCAAAATTAGAGGAAGCCGATTAGGTACAATCCCGGTTTGACCAGTTAAACTTGATAGAGGGAAAGATATGGGAAACATTTTCAAACAAAATAAATAAATAAATAAATAAATAAATAAATAAATAAATAATAATAATAATAATAATAATAATAATAATAATAATAATAATAATAATGGAAAACATATAAATGGATAAAAGTGACTTCGATCTTGGGAAACTCGATACTCCTTAAGTACACAGTGGTTGGTAATTGAAGATATTCTACTCTGCCATGAGTGATATGGACTCCCATGAAGATCACGGGTGTCACTCAGGGAAACAAGATCATTAACATTTGGTTTTCCACTTGATTATTTTCCATGTAGGATTGAGGCAATGTCCCTAGTTTCTTTTCCTGGAGTTCTTAAAGGATTCAGAATGTGGTCAAACATGCTACAAGTGGGTCAACTAAACAAGACATGCATGATTTACTCAAGTTGACAGACCATCTCAAGGGTAAATCTCCATCATAGGGAGGTCCATGATCAATAGTTCCAATTTAACATATAATCATGGTAAAAGATGATTTGCTAGGAAAACACCTAATATAAAATTCCACATACTCACTCAGAATCCCAAGTTAGTCATATGGCTAAAAGCCTATCCTTTCGAAAGGTCACAATCTCAAGAACTCATTTTTCTAGAACCCAAACTCCAAGTTTCATACAGCTCCACTTCCTCCTAAGAAAGTCAAACATTTCTCTTTCATTGATTTCTTTGTTAATTAAAAGCATCAGGGCATTTCCCTAAACCATTTGTTTTCCTTTAAAGCCTCAGGTACTCATCCCTAGGCTGTTCATTTGTAAGGGCAAATATTAGGGCAACACCCCTAAACTGTCACTTTTTTGTCGAAAGTCTCAGTTACACACCCTAGGCAATTTAATTCCTAAGGAAAAACATCGGGGCATTATCAAAGTCTCAGACATATACTCTGGGCTACCTTACCCCTAGTAGAAAACATTAGGCATATTCCTTAATTTTTTCGTTCATGGTAGAACCTCAAATACCATTTTGTCCCCAAAGAAAAGTCTGAAGTATTACCCTAAATGTCCTATCAAAGCCTTTGGCGACATCCTTTGGTTGTTTTCTTGTCAAAAGCTTCCAGCACCACCTTTAAATTGTTTATTGTCAAAGTTCCTTCAACTCAATGGGGCTTAGGTTATTTGTTTTCTGTCAAAAGCTTCCAAACATTCCATGAATTCTTAACAGTCACAACAAAATAACATAAAATAAAATGGTAAATAACAATAATAATGATAATACTAATAATAAACACCAAATAAAATACAGGAAATAAAGGAACTAAAAGATAAAATTAAATAAAATTATGATCTTAATTATAGCAATCAAATTATAAAAAAAATCCATAAGAAAAAATTGCAATATTAATAAAATAAAAATACAATAAAGAAATAAATAAATATTCTTATTTTATTATAGATGCCTTAGCATAGTAACAATTAATAAAGAACAAGAACGGAATTCGGGAAATTGATGTTCTTTGAATTTCTCTTATTTCCAATTTTTTTAGGCTCAATTCAATAGTGTTTGAGAACTAGCTACAAGACTTTTACGGTAATTCGGGTCATAAAACTCATATACTAAAATATGTTAGAGTAACACACTCACTCTCATAACAACATTTTCATATCTCTATTTTTTGAAAACAAGTTTTCTAAAAAATTACACAAAAAATTATCACTCTTTTCTCTCGTCCCCCTTTCTTTTCCTCTTTTTGCATCATGCCCTTTTTATAAAGAAAATTTGGCCTTAGATCCCTCATGAAATGTCATCACTTTCCTTTTTTTCTAAATTGTCAAAATTTGGTGCCAATTTTTCCTATTTTCTCCAATTATACAATCAAACTGGGTCTCACCTAAAAAATCACTAAAACTTCCTTTTTGTTTAGCCTTTTTTTTTGCCTTCTTTTTTTTGGGCCCATTTCATTTTTCCCATTTTTTCCTTTTTTTATAAAAAAATTAAAATATTTTTAAAAAAAATAATTTGAGTATAAATGAGTAATCACTTACTCTTATAAAAATATAAACTATTTTAAAATCTTAAAATTATTTATTATATATTTGCCCATAAATAAAGTACCCAAAAGATGGCAAGTATTATAAATACTACAATGAGTAAGAAGATAGTCACCAAACATTAGTTTTCCTCCCTCATTCTTTCCTCTTTGCTCTAATACCTATTAGCCATTGCTTGAGGAAAATTATGAAAGAAGGTTAATGAAAGAAGGAAAATGATTTTGAGAGTGTGGTAGGAAGTGAGGAGAGATTGAGTATTTATAGGAATGGAGAAGGGTTACTATTCCAACAGTCACTTACTCTTTTTTTACATATATATTTTTTGTACCGGACAAAAATAGGTGTTCACAACATTCAATCGTAGTTTGATACTTTGCTATAGAATGTTGATGACTATTTATAGACCTTCAGCCACATGCAATTGTGTGGCCTTCCATCATCCACACTTCCTGCATTTTGATCGTAAAAGTGGAGGAGATAACTTGTATTCAAGAAAAGTGGGGACATCCATTAGAGGACCCATAATAATCTCCCCATCCTGATTACATGGATGGTTCCACCAGTCATGCTGCTTGTCGACAGTACTCCAGCTTCTCTTTTGGAAGAGTCTTTGGCATCATGTGTGTTTTATTTTTTTCTATATGAATCTTTTCAAGTAGAGCAGCATTTTCTCCAGCATATCCCTGATCCAGTGATATCTCATATCAATGTGTTTTGATCTAGAATGAAATAAGGAATTCTTCCCTAGCTGAATTACACTTTGATTGTCATAAAATAGCTCATACTTTTCCTGGTGCAAACCAAGTTCACTTAAGAACTTCTTCATTCACAACAACTCTTTATAGGCTTCAGTGGCCGTAATAAGTTTCACTTCAGTTATTGAGAGAGCAACACACTTCTGTAGTCTTGATTGTCATGGCACAGCTCCCCCCTATAAAGGTAATCAGGTATCCTGATATAAACTTTCTTGAGTCAACATCGTCAGCCATATTAGCATCTGTATAACCTACTAACATAGGTTTTTCATCTTCAAGACACAAACACATTTTGGAGGTACCACGGAGATACCTAAAAATCCATTTTACTACAGCCTAATGTTCCTTTCTAGGATTTGAAAGGAAACGACTCACTACTCCCACAGAGTGAACAATATTTGGTCGTGTGCATACCATGGCATACATCAAACTCCTTACTACTAAAGCTTATGGAATTCTATCCATATCATCCTTCTTATCCTCTATAGAAGGGCACTGCTTGGTACTTAGTCTAAAGTGATTAGCAAAAGGACAACTAATTGCTTTAGCCTTGTCCATATTGAATCGTTGAAGTACCTTCTCGATATACTTCTCTTGTGACAACTATAATTTCTTGGAGTTCCTGTCTTTGGTTATTTTTATGCCAAGAATTTATCTTATTGGCCCTAAGTCTTTCATAGCAAAAGACTTGCTTAATTGTTTTTTCAACTTGTTGATTCTAGAAATATTCTGGCCAACGATCAACATGTCATCTACATAGAGCAAAAGAATAATAAAATCACTATCAGAGAATTTCTCTATGAACACACAATGGTCTGAAGTGGTCTTCTGTAGCCTTGCTCTCTTTTCATAGACTCAAACTTCTTGTATTCTGCCTTTGTGTCTGCTTTAAGCCATACAAGCTTTTATTAAGCTTATAGACATAATCCTTATTCCTTTTTACTTTGAAACCCTCTAGCTGCTTCATGTATATCTCTTCCTCTAAGTCACCATGAATGAAGGTCGTCTTCACATCCATCTACTTGATTTTAAGGTCGACACTTGTTGTTAACTCTAGCACTGTTCTGATGGATGTGATCTTCACCACTAGTGAGAAAATCTCATCAAAGTTAATTCCTTTTCTTTGACTAAATCATTTGACAACCAATCTAGCTTTGAATCGTGGCTAGGGACTATGCTCTTCATGCTTGATCCTGAAGACCCACTTTTTCTTCAAAGCCTTCTTGCCTTTTGGCAACTTGACTAGCTCGCAAGGAATTCATCTCATCTTGTATGGCTTCAATCCACCTTTTATAGTGTTCATCATTCATAGCTTCTTGAACGCTTTCTGGTTCTCCCCTGTTAGTTAGTAATATATACTATTTTTTCAGATATCTTGTAAAGCATTATTTATGTCTATCAGATCTTTTTAGATTTGTAGAACCTGCTAGAGCTAGTGGTTGATCATGAACATTTTCATCATTAGAATTATCTGATGGTATCTCAAAAGAAGCAATCAGATCACCTACTTCAGCTTGATTATTCAAAGCTTTATGTTCAACTTCTCTCAACACCATCGTTGAAGGAACTCTATGTTTGTTGAATCATCATTGGATTTGGAAGCATTTTCCTTATCTTCAATGGTCTCTTCTCAACAAACACTGCATCATAGCTTTTAGCAAGCTTCTTCTGGCTTGGATCGTAAAATCTATAGCCAAACTGATTCTAGACCATAGCCTACAAACACACATTTTTGTGTCATGACATCAAGTTTGGATCTTTCATCCTTTGGTACACGCATAAAAGCCTTGTAACCAAACACCCACAAATGATCATAAAAAACATCATTTCCTGATCATACTTTCTCTGGAGTATCGTACTAAAGAGTAACATAAGGTGAACAGTTCAATATATGAGTAGTTTCTAGTGTAGCCCCACCCCAGAACATCTTTGACATTTTTGCATGTGAGAGTATACATCTAACTCTCTCCATCAAAGTCTTATTCATCATCTTAGCTAAACCATTTAATTGCGGATCTTTGGTGGTGTCGTTTGATGTTGAATGTCATGCTCTTTATAGTAAGCATGAAATGGTCCTGTATACTCTCCACCATTGTCTGTACGAATACACTTAAGCTTCTTGTTGGTCTGTCTTTCGACCATAGATAAGAAATGTTTAAAGACATCTAACTCTTGGTCTTTAGTCTTTAAAAGATACATAAATTTTTCAGGAATAATCATCAATGAAAGTCACAAAGTACTGAGTACTATTGAATGACTTTGGCATTGGCCCACACAAATCTGATTGTATTAGGTCCAATACATTCTTCATTCTAGAAGGAAGGGAACTTTTGAAAGCAATATATTTTGCTTTCCCGTCAAATAATCAGCACACTTCTTTAAATGGACCTGATCCAATCCAGGTAACATATTCTTCTTGGTTAAAATGGTCATAGTTTTCTCACTTATATGACCGAGCCGCTTGTTCCATAATTCAATTATACCGTCATTCTCCACTATATTCACAACATCCTACAAAACTTTTGCCTACATCATGTACAGTCCTGAGTACTTCTCTCCTTTGGTGCGCTTCCATTGTTCGTTATACAAGGTGTTGTAGTAACCTTCTCCGTCTAACCTTCCTGCTAAGATCAAGTTTAAGCGCATGTCTAGAATATGTCCAACGTCCTTCAAGACCAACTATGTATCATTCTGTGTCTCCAAACAAACATCTCTTTTTTCCTATAACTTTTGAGTATATTTTATTCCTCATTCTAACAACACCAAATGTGTAAGAAGAGAAGAATTCCTTCTGAGATGTCACATGAATAGTAGATCTACTGTTAACTATCTAACTGGTCTCATGGGTTACAAGGTTGACAATGTCTTCTTCATAGATGATGTAGAACTCCTTGACAACATTGTTTTATTCATCATCACTACCATCATCTTGGGCCTTCCTTGCCTTTGTTCTTTTTTTTAGACTTCTTGAATATCCGGCAGAACCTCTTTATGTGGCCCTTTTGTTTGTAGTGATGGCACTCTACATTTGCATATTTATTTAACTTTCCTTTGCTTTTACTTCTAGACTTTGAACCTTTGGTCTGAAACCTCCCTCTTGTCTCTGTAACAAGAATATTCGGTTGCAACGATGTGGATTCTTGTGTTTTTCTTCTCATTTCTTCATTTAGGACACTACTTTTGACATTTCCTATATTTACTTCACCATTTGAAATAGAATTTATGATTGAAATCTTCAAAGTCTCCCACAACTCTAGTAGGGAAGCCAGCACCAAAAAAGTAAGCCCTTCGTCATCAAATTTAATGCCCATTCTTGATAACTGCTTCACGATCCCCTGAATCATCATTTAAATGATTTGCCATCAATGTACCCTCTTGGTACTTCATCTGGAGTAGCCTTGTCAAATAAAATAATTTATTGTTGCCAGTTTTGGAAGCGTACAGCTCCTCTAGCTTGTTCCATAATGTTCGAGCATGAGTCTTACTATAAATATGATTGTACATATTGTCTTTAATGAATTGTCGAATGAAGCCATAAACTCATTCATGCTCAAATTCCTATTCCTCATCTGTCTTGTCCTCAGCTTTAGTTGTACTAAACATTGGTAGATGCATCTTCATTAGAAATATAAGATCCTTCATCTTGTTTGTCCATATGTGGTAATTTATGCCATTTAAATTAATTATTTTGCTCATCTTCACCTTCATGGCCCCACTTCATGCTCCTTATACCAGTAACAATAAATTATTTTATTTGACAAGGCTACTCCAGATGAAGTACTGGGAGGGTACATTGATGGCAGATCATTTAAATAAGATGCATCGTGGAGCAGCTGTCAAGGATGGGCATTAAATTTGACGATGAAGTACTTGCTCTTTTGGTGTTGGCTTCCCTACCGGAGTCTTGGGAGACTTTGAAGATTTCAATCATAAATTCTACACCAAATGGTGTAATAAATATGGAAAATTTCAAAAGTGATATCCTAAATGAATAAATGATAAGAAAAGTGCAAGGATCCATGTCATGCAACAGGATGTCTTGCTGTAGAGACAAGAGGGAAAAGTCAGACTAAAGATTCAAAGTCCAGAAGCAAAAGTGGAGGAAAGTCAAATTGATATACAAATGTAGAGTGTCATCACTGTAAATAGAAGGGCCATATAAAGAGGTTCTGTCGGATATTTAAGAACTCTCAGAAGAACAAAGGCAAGGAAAAGACCCAAGATGACAACAGTAATGATGAATAAACCAATGCTGCCGAGGAGTTCCATAATATATATGAAGAAGACATTGTCAACCTTGCAACAATGAGACCAGTTGGATAATTGACAGTGGAGCTACTATTCATGTGACATCTCAGAGGGAATTATTCACTTCTTACACACTAGATGATTTTAGTGTTGTTAGAATGGGGAACAAAAATTACTCAAAAGTTACAAGAAAAGGAAATGTTTGTTTAGAGACATAGAATGGTACGCGGTTAGTCATGAAGGATGTCAGGCATATTCTAGACATGCGCCTGAACTTGGTCTTAGTCGAAAGATTGGATGACGAAGGTTACTACAACACCTTGTACAACGGCTAGTAGAAGCTCACCAAAGGATCATTGGTGGTGGCCAAAGGAGACAAGTACTCAAGACTATACATGATGTAGGCAAAGGTTTTGTAAGATGCCGTGAATACAGTGGAAAATGACGGTATAGTTGAATTATGGCACAAGCGGCTCGATTATATAAGTGAGAAAACTATGACCCTTTTAACCAAGAAGAATATGTTGCCTAGATTGAATCAGGTCCATTTAAAGAAGTGCGTTGATTGTCTGGCGGGAAAGTAAAATAGAGTTACTTTCAAGAGTTCCCTTCATTATAGAATAAAGAATGTATTGGACCTAATACATTCAGATTTGTTTGGGCCAATGCCAAAGTCACTCGGTGGTGCCAGTACTTTGTGACTTTCATTGATGATCATTCCCAAAAAATTTAGGTGTATCTTTTAAAGACTAAAGACTAAGTGTTAGATGTCTTTAAACAGTTCTTATCTATGGTGAAAAGACGGACCGATAAGAACCCAAAGTGTATTCGTACGGATAATAGTGGAGAGTATACAGGACCATTTCATGCTTACTATAAAGAGCATGGTATTCAACATTAAACGACACCGCCAAAGACGCCGCAATTGAATGGTTTAGCTGAGAAGATGAATAAGACTTTGATGGAGAGAGCCAGATGTATACTCTCACATGCAAAGCTGTCAAAGATGTTCTGGGGTAAGGTTATACTAGCAACTGCTCACGTATTGAACCGTTTACCTTGTGTTCCTCTTCAGTACGATACTCCAGAGAAAGTATAGTCAGGAAATGATGTTTCTTATGATTATTTACGGGTGTTTGGTTGCAAGGCTTTTGTGTATGTACCAAAGGATGAAAGATCCAAACTTGATGTTAAGACACAACAATGTGTTTTTATTGGCTATGGTCAAGATCAATTTGGCTATAGATTTTACGATCCAGTTCATAAGAAGCTTGTTAGAAGCCGTGATGCGATGTTTGTTAAAGAAGAGGCCATTAAAGATATACTAAAAGCCTAGGAAAATGCTTCCAAATCCAATATGATTCAACAAACATAGAGCAAGTTCCTCCAACAATTGTGCTGAGAGAAGTTGAAGATGAAGCTCTGAATAATCAACCTGAAGGAGGTGATCTGATTTCTCCCTTTGAGATACCATCAAATGATTCTGATGATAAAAGTGTTCATGATCAAACACTAGCTCCAGCGCATTCTCCATATCTAAGGAGATCTGATAGAGTCAGACAACGCTCTACAAGATATCCTAAAGAGAAGTATGTGCTACTGACTGACGGGGAGAACTAAAAAGCTTCCAAGAAGCTATGAATGATGAACACTATAAAAGGTGGATTGAAGCATTGCAAGATGAGATGAATTCCTTGCATAAGAACAAGACATTTGAGCTAGTGAAGTTTCCAAAAGGCAAGAAGGCTTTGAAAAACAAGTGGATGTTCAGCATGAAGCATGAAAAACATAGTATCCAACCACGATTCAAAGCTAGATTGATTATAAAAGGATTCAGTCAAAGAAAAGGAATTGACTTTGATGAGATTTTCTCACCGGTGGTGAAGATTACATCCATCAAAATAGTGCTAGGGTTAGCAGCAAGTCTCGACCTTGAAATCGAGCAGATAGATGTAAAGACGGCCTTCGTTCATGGTGACTTGGAGTAAGAGATATACATGGAGCGGCCAGAGGGTTTCAAAGTAAAAGGGAATAAGGATTATGTCTATAAGCTTAATAAAAGTTGTATGGCTTAAAGCAAGTACCGAGACAGTGGTACAAAAAATTTGAGTCTATGATGGGGGAGTAAGGCTATAAGAAGACCACTTCAGACCATTGTGTGTTCATACAAAAATTCTTTGATGATGATTTTATTATTCTTTTGCTCTATGAAGATGACATGTTGATCGTTGGCCAGAATATTTCCAGAATCAACAAGTTAAAAAAGTAATTAAGCAAGTCTTTTGCTATGAAAGACTTAGGGCCAACAAGACAAATTCTTGGCATGAAAATAATTAGAGACAGAAACTTCAAGAAATTATGGTTGTCACAAAAGAAGTATATCGAGAAGGTACTTCAACGATTCAATATGGACAAGGCTAAAGCGATTAGTTGTCCTCTTGCTAATCACTTTAGACTATGTACCAAGCAGTGCCCTTCTACAGAGGATAAGAAGAATGATATGGATAGAGTTCCATATGCTTCAACAGTTGGGAGTTTGATGTATGCCATGGTATGTACACGGCCAGATATTTCTTACACCATGAGAGTAGTGAGTTGTTTCCTTTCAAATCCTAGAAAGGTACATTGGGCTGCAGTAGAGTGGATTTTCAGGTATCTCTGTGGTACCTCCAAAATGTGTTTGTGTCTTGGAGATGAAAAACCTATGTTAGTAGGTTATACATATACGAATATGGCTGGTGATGTTGACTTAAGAAAGTCTACATCATGATACCTGATTACTTTTGTAGGGAGAGCTATGTTATGGCAATCAAGACTACAGAAGTGTGTTGCTCTCAACAACTAAAGCATAGTTTATTGCAGCAACTGAAACCTATAAAGAATTGTTGTCAATGAAGAAGTTCTTAAGTGAACTTGGTTTACACCAGGATAAGTATGAGCTATTTTATGATAGTCAGTGTGCAATTCAGCTAGGGAAGAATTCCTCAGTGTGCAATTCAGCTAGGGAAGAATTCCTCCTTTTATTCTCGATCAAAACATATAGACGTGAGATATCACTGGATTAGGGATATATTAGAGAAGAAGTTACTACAACTTGAGAAGATCCACATAGATGATAATGGATCAGACATGATGACAAAGATTCTTCCAAAAGGGAAGTTGGAATACTGTCGACAAGCAGCAGGACTGGTAGAGCCCTCCATGTAATCGAAAAAGGGAGATTGTAGTTGTACCCTCATAATGGAGGGCATAAATAATAAATAATTATAAAGGTGACAATATATGGTGTATATCACTTTGCATGGGTGGATGGAAGAGAACCACAAAATTTTTGTGGTGGAAATCAATTCATTGGGCCTATAAATTGGCCTTGGAGTATCGCATCAAATGCATCAAAAGCGGTAAGGCAAACACAAGCTATTTAGTAAATAGTTGAGTGTTTGCGAGGCCAAAGCAATTAGATAATTGCTTCGATGATTTGTGTAGTGAGGAAAAATAATTAGTGAGTGATAAAGTAGTGAGGTTAATTAGGGTGTTTGGGAAACACTTGAGTGTCACTATTTTGGGTTAATCTTGAGTTTGTGTCTCTAATATTTTATTAGAGAAGTCTCTCTTGTATGCCTATTAATTTTATTAGTGGAAGAAATTTCAGAGCTTGTCTCGTGGACGTAGTCCAAATCAAAAGGGTAAACCGCATAAAATTTTCAATGTCATTTTAAATTATTTATTTACTTTGCTCATATTTAATTTATTTTACAACCACCTATTTATCGGTCCACTATTCTGTTGTACCGAGGAAACACCACTAAAAAAATACCTGTTAGCGACGGAAATAATTGGTCGCTAATTCATGCCAAGTCCGTCGCTACAAAGCTTAGCGATGGTATCTCAGACGGGACACCAGCCGTCGCTAAAACCTTCGTCGAAAACACATCCGCGACCACGGAGACTCCGTCGCTAACATATTGACGGTATAATGCCGTCGCTAAAATGGTCTCTGCTTCACTGACCCCAGCCGTCGCTAACTGTTGCCATATAGCGACCTCTAGACTCCGTCGCTAATAACAGCCACACTGTGACCACCATATATCGTCGCTACGGTAGACATATAGCGACCGACGCGTCCGTCGCCAAGTGTGGCCTTCCAGCGACCATCCTCCGTCGTCGCTATGGTTACTACTATAGCGACCGTACACTTCCGTCGCTGTGGGAAGCCATACAACGACTACTATATTCCGTCGCTGTGTCTGGCCAACCAGCGACCACTCTCCATCGTCGCTATTTTTACAATATAGCGACCATCTGATGCCGTCGCTAATTGGAATTTTTTAATTTTTTAAAAATTGGTTAAATATTTATAGGTTTTATTAATTTAACTTTAAAAATGTAGATTAATATTTTGTATTTTGTATTGGCTGATAAAATTTTATAATTAAATTTGAAATTTTTTTTAAAAATATTAAATTATTATTAAAAACAGAATAATGGATAAAATTTATTTATCAAATAGGTTAAATTATTAATGATAATTACAATAAGGCTTTTTTATTTGAATTTAATTACCAATAAATATTGACATAATAAATGAAGAATGACAAAATAAATACTGAATAAAATATAATATAAAAACTATAAATCAAATATACAATGTGTATAAATAATAAAAATACAATCATGGTGGCGGGGGATCCTGGGGTGGTGGTGGGGGCGCCTGGGAAGTGGGGGGAGGTAGCCTCGCCATCAACTGCATCAGTAGCTCCTGCTGCTGAGCAAGTTGCTGACGAGTCTCAGCGTGCTACTCCTCGGCTCGCCGTCGGTCCGCCTCGGCCTGCTCCTCCAATAGCTGCCTCTGACGTCGCTCCTCTTGTAGCTCATCGTTTAGGTTTTGAATTACCTGAACAACCTCAGTCGGAAGACCAGAGGAAGAGGAAGGGGTCTTCCCCTTTTTCGCCAGCTGCGTGCCAACGCCACCCAATCCAAATACCCTCCCTTTCTTGTTCACACCGCCAACAGCCTCCATATAGATGGCATTTTCGTCAGAATAAGATAGGGTGGGAGGAACCTCCCCTTCAGGAGTGGAAGCCACCAGGTCCGCCTCCTTCTCGACCCTCCTGGCCTGATACGCTTCCTGTAAATTCAAAAACAATGATAGGATTAGTAAGCTAATTTGTAAATTATAAGCATGTGTCAGTTAAAAGTAAATACCACTAGATCCATAGTCTTCTGGTTTACCCATGCACCGGCTTTGTTCTTCTTGGTCATTTGCATGACCTCAAACAAAGAAGGCTCCCAGTGCTCCCTCAACTCCTGTGGTGGACAAAAAACATTTGAGATTATTATTTGTGAACATGTCAGACGAATAATAATAGAAATGTTTAACATAAATATACTTACAAATCTTTTCTTGTACTCGAGGGTTGAAATGCTACCCCCAGTGTAAACTGAGGCTGCAGCATCGGCGGCTCTGTTTGCCCTGTTCTGAGCACTCGCCTACTGGAACGAGACACCGCCCCACTTCTGGACCATCCCGTCCCAATGGTCCTCCGGGATCCAACGAGGGCGCTCACCCTTGTCCCTCACCTTCCAAAGGGTACTCTTGATGATTTTGGAGGTCTTTGTGGCAAAGACCTTCCTAATCTCATCAATCATACCCTCTACCCACTGGTAATCACGCTGTAAAATGAAATGAGAAATCAAAATTAATAAGAGGTCTATTTTACAAATCAAATCACAACAAATGAGCTAGGAACTTACCGAGAAGGTGTCAAACCACGTATCTTGGACAACCTTCCCAGCATCTGTCCAAGATATATATGGACCATCCCACTGGGCCTTTAATACCTTAGTAATCGCTTTGGTAGTGTGACTACTATCAACAAAGCTGTAATGACAACAATTATATCAGGAGTATAACAACAAACAATCTAGGGAGACTCCCAAAATTTCGGCAGAGTCTCCCCTGTAAATGTAACATTTCCAAGTTTAAATAGTTACCCTGTTACAAACAGAAGAATGCCCAGTACAATTCAATCTATACAAGTACTAATTAAATTAACATACAATAAACCAACAAGTTTTTCCACTAAAGTTTAATATAAAGTACCATACAAATAACATAAAAGTATTTGAGCTTTAGTCACTTACTCGTCCCGGCCGGCACGGGTACCAACATGGGCAGAGGGGATGCCGGAGGTGGGGTGGCCTGATGGCCATGGTCTTCCAAGCCACCAACTCCAGGAGTCTGCTCTGGGGTTGTCAGCTGTGGGGGTGATGGGGTGGTCTGCTGTAGTGGTGGTGATGGAGTGGTCTGCTGTAGTGGTGATAGAGTGGTCCGCTGTGGTGGTGATGGAGTGGTCTCCTGCCCTGGGGTGGGAGTCCCCAGACGGGATGCCGGGGTCCTGGACCCATCACCCCTACTGAAAGGCAGTCGACGTCCCATCATCTGTGGATAAAATCATGAAAAGAAAGGTTAGTCTCAGGATATATATAAACCTATGTATATATATTTAACAACAACATACTCTGTGTCTGTTTCAGTTTCAAATTCCCCCTCACTTTCAGTGTCACTGTGGTTATCTGTTTGAACAACTTCATCAGTATCCATTATGACTGGATCAGCCCTAGACCGTTTTGATCGAGAGACAAGGTCTTTGTCAATGTGTTCACCCCCTGTAGTGGCGAGTGTCTCATCCATTATGACTGGATCAATGTTGAACAACAAATTGGCATTGTTGAGCTCGTGTGGTGCAAGCTGATAAGCGTCATCGACCTCCTCGGAGACATTGTCAGTGATCTGACTTCAGGCCTTGGCCTTGATTACTGCATACCAGTCCCGATGTCCTCCCGGGAAGTCTGTGTAATAAACCTGCTCAGCTTGTTGGGCAAAAATGAAAGGATCAAACCCTTTATATCTACCATTCTTCTTGACCTCAACTAAGCCGTACTTGTTGTCAACCTTTGTTCCAACACCGATTGTGTTGTCGAACCAATCACATTTGAATAGAACAATATCTCTTCTTAGTCGTCCAGAGAACGAAACTTCAACAATCTCCGTCAGCACTCCATAAAAGTCTTCTTCCAACTGTCCGGCGGTGCCTCTAACACAAACCCCGTAGTTATGGGTACGCATCCCTTCACTCCATTGAAAATTATTAAACTTGTAGCCATTTACATAGTAAATAGGCCATTTTTTAACAGTTTTCACCGGCCCCCAAGAAAGGGCTTGGAGTAAAGAATCTTCAATATGGTTGTTAAGATATTGTATCTATGTACAACATAACAAATAGGTCATCGTTAGATACCGGGAGTTAGAAGCAAAGATAAAAAACACTCGGTATACGGGTCTTACTGTTGGTGTATGCACTATGAGCTTTTATGCTTTTTCATTTGTATCATTTTTTATGCTAATCAATAAAATAAATATTTCAGTTTAAAATTGTTTTAAAACGTATTTATCCTTGGAGTAATAGGTCATATAAAAATTATTCCTAAAATGTCCCTAGTCAAGTATTTACATGGGGACATGTAAATACACTGAGACTAGTGTGTGAGTGTACTGATGACCTGATCTCACAGATCATAGATATAGATGATATCAAGTCTTTACACGGGTACACATTAAGAGTAATGATGTACTGGACAGACCCACCATGAGAACGTTGCATGGATCGTTACATGATTGTCATAAACGATTCTCAATGTGATAATGGTATATGTAGTCCTTCGACCTGAAGTCACTACGATTCCTACATGAGGAGTTTATTATTTTAATACAATCAAACGTCTTCTGTAACAAGAGGACTATAAAGGTTGTGATTAGGCAATGAACAAATTATGCAGAGGGATATGAGTGATGTAAATGGGATTTGTCTCTCCTATGTGACAGGAGTGATATCTATAGGCCACTTGATGGAGTAAGACTAAGAAAACGCATGGCCATGCTAGAAAGAATAAATATTAGATATTTATTCGGATTCAGTCTACTCCGGTATCAAGTAAAATAAATTGGGCCGTACAAGGATGACGCGACCATGCCTTGGGCCCAATTAGGATATCGTGACAAAAGGAACAAACATATTAAATAATTATCACTTATAGGTTATGTTAATAATATTCAAACATAATGATGCATTGCTAGATGCCGCTCTTATTTTATATTAATAATAAAATAATTTATTATTAATATGACCGAGTATTTTACCTGTAGGGTCACACACATAGAGTAAGCCCATCAGAAAATGTTGTCTTATTTTAGTTGGACTAAAATAAAGCTATTGGGCCTAACTCATTTGGAATGAGTAAGGAGCCCAATTTTAGAGAGAACAAATTAGGTCAAACCTAAGCCTATAAATAGAGCATAGGATGCTCATAGGTCGTTCACTCAAGTGAGACACAAATTCGCAAAAGTTGCAAGAGCTACACGTCGTCAAACTAGCAGTTGGCAAGTGTTACGATTCTGGTGGGAGTGCTCGTGTGGACTCCTAAAGGACGAGGCTACGACTGCTTCGGTGTTCTTCAAGAGGTAATCCAAAAATGATTTTTGTGTTTGTTTTGTGCTTTGAAACACGGAACCTTACAAATCCTGTTTGGAATCCCTTTTTTTTCCGCTGGTCATGTTTAGGGATTTCCTAACAGCGGTATCAAAGCCAGGTTGCAAGAACCGTGTTTTGGGTATTTGTTTCTATTTTATGATGATATGTTTTCGTTTGCAAGAGCTTTTGGAAAATATGATTTGCGAAATCGTTTCTTGTTTAAAGCTTTGCATTTTTGTTTTGCGAAAATGTTTTGTGAAACTAGGATTCAAAAATGAACATGCATGATTATGTTGCTATTTTGAGTTATCGCATATGATGCATATATTACAATGATTAATCATGTATATGGTATGACCTCTGTTTTGGCATGATACATATAATTTTGAGTTATTCTTTGTAAATTGTATATGATGCATGTTATAGAGTTTCTCAATTTTAGTATGTATGTTGTTGTCGTTTAAATTTGTATGATATATGAGTTTATGAAATTTTTGTATTTGATATGTGTTTTACTCATATGATATTCATCGTACAAATTATGAATCAATTGAGTTGATCTTCGAACATGAATGGTTCATGTTATGGGGCATTAAGTGATAAGGTTTAAGTGTTAAACCATGGTCGTTCCTTAATCTAGGGTTCAAGAGTTGAAACCTAGACGGCCGTCATGGAAAGGCATTGCATGTTGGCATTAGTGCAAATTGAATTCTAGGTTTTAAAACCCTAGATAGAGTTGCCTACATGTGCCTTGACGGATGCGTTGTGAAGTGTTCGCAACAAGGAATTAGGGTTTCAAAGTGGTTGAAACCCTAGCCGAAATTTTAGAGCTGTTAATGCTCAAGGGACGTTCTGGCTAGGAAAGACTTGGTACTTAAGCGGTCACACCGGACCCACCTCTCTTTCCTGGGAACCAACTTGACTACAGTACATTCTCTGCGTAGCGCCTTATTACTGACCCCACGTGTTTAATTGCCCGTTTTAAAAATTAATTACTCTTTTAATGCTTTTAAATGGGTTATAATCAATTAATTAACACGTTGCATGGTGAATGGTTATGGTCTTAGTTATTTTATTTAAATACAGCCTGCGTGTTGTGCCTCTCTCTATTCTGTTGTATTTCTCTTATCAACCCTTTACTCGTATGTAAAGCGAGTTTCTATTTAATCATGTAATCTGGATCGGGCCAACAAAGTAGAGACATAGAAGAAAACCAAGGAGTGGTGACTCTAAGAGGATGATGGATTCAAGAAGTAGGACTTCATGAAGCCATGGCAATATAGTTCCTCTAGGTTTATTTATTTATTTATTTTTCTACTAGGAAGACCATAACCATCTCACAATTTCGTTTGCATGCTTTGGGGATAATTTTATTACGTTAAAGCGTTTAACAAAGACGGTAATTTTAAAATAAATTAAAATCCCTCAAAATAATATTAAGTTATAAACGCCTTCCAATAAGTACACTCATCAACACTAATGTCAATAAATAATGGGTCTGCCAAAGCAGGGCACTATTATTTATATTAGTAAGACGCGATGGGATAATGGTAATATCCAAACTGTTTTATTGGGCTTTAACTTAACTAAGTTTTCAATTGGATTGAATATAACTTAGAGGCGTAAACATTGGGCTAAATATTCATAAGATGAATAATTAGTAATGGTTACTTAACCCAATGACTAAGAGTTGTATAAAGATACAATTGGAAAAAGTTTCCTACCTAAATAACCAAGTATTAGGTGATCAACCAAAGCTGACTTAACACTTGGCAAAATATGGATCTTAGCCCACTAGAAAATCTTCCAACGGGATTTTCTGATTCGTGGAGGGTATTTCGTTTTGAATCAAAATAGTGGGAGACATATTTAATTTAAATGACCATAATTTAAATATGTTTTAAAAATGATACTTACTACATATTTTCTGTTTTAGATAACCATGACGTCAAACACACCTTCGAACCTTTCATTGCGATCAATCTTAGACAAAGAAAAATTGTCTGGTTCTAACTTCCTTGACTGGTATAGAAACTTGAGGATTGTACTCAAACAAGAGAAAAAGCAGTATGTCTTGGAAAGTCCAGTTTCGGAATAACCTGCTGCAAACGCCTCTAAAGCTGACAAGGATGCTTATAAGAAGCATCAGGATGATGCTTTAGATGTCCAATGCCTTATGTTGGCTACCATGTCTCCTGAGCTTCAGAAGCAAAATAAGCACATGGAGGCTTTCGATATGATCGAAAACCTAAGGAAGCTATATCAAGGTCAAGCTGACCAAGAAAGATATGAAGTTTTCTCAGCCCTATTTAGCTGTAGACTTGAAGAGGGAGGTTCTGTAGGACCTCATGTGCTCAAAATGATTGGGTACTTGGAGAATCTAGCTAGGCTAGGATTCCCCTTCCCTCAGAAGTTGGCTACCGATCTCATTTTGAAATCATTACCTGACAGTTTTAAGCCAGTCATCATGAATTACAACATGAATGCATTAGACAAAACATTACCAGAGCTACTCAATATATTGAGGACTGCTGAGCCCAATATTTCTAAAGGAAAGGGCAAGGCCATAATGATGGTTAATTATGGCAAAGGTAAAGGAAAGGGCATGTATAAAGGCAAAGGAAAGGCTATTGTAGGAAATGGCAAGAAAATTTGGAAAGGCAAGGATAAGCCAAGTACATCAGCCTTAAAACCTGTGGGCGGGGTGGCTAAGGAAGGTAAATGTCACCATTGTGGACAAAAGGGACACTGGAAGAGAAACTGTCCAAAGTACCTAGAAGAGCTTAAGAAGAAGGGAAGTGAGACTTCCACTTCAGGTATTTTTGTTATAGAAATTAACATGTCAACTTCAACATCATGGGTATTAGATACTGGATGTGGATCTCATATTTGTCTTAATATGCAGGATCTAAGAAGGAGTAGGCAGTTGATGAAGGGCGAGGTAGACCTACACGTTGGAAATGGAGCAAGAGTTGCTGCATTAGCTGTAGGGACTTATTTTTTATCCTTGCCCTCAGGGTTAGTCCTTGAATTGGACAATTGTTATTTTGTTCCGGCAATAAGGAGAAACATTATTTCTGTTTCTTGTCTTGATAAGAAAGGGTTTTCCTTTACAATAAAGAACAATAGTTGTTCTGTTTATTTAAAAGACATGTTTTATTGTTGTGCAAATTTGAGTAATGGACTTTATGTTCTAGATCTCGAAACCCATATCTATAACATTAATACTAAAAGGGTTAAAACAAATGATTTAAACCCAACTTATCTTTGGCATTGTCGCCTAGGACATATAAATGAGAAACGCATTTCTAAACTCCATCAAGATGGATATTTAGAATCTTTTGATTTTGAATCAATAGATACATGCGAATCTTGTTTATTAGGGAAGATGACTAAGACCCCATTTACCAGAAAAGGTGAAAGGGTGAGTGATCTTCTTGGCTTGATACATAGTGATGTATGTGGGCCCATAGGGATAATGGCTAGGGGAGGTTTTAGTTACTTCATCACTTTTACTGATGATTTCAGTAGATATGGATTTGTGTTTCTCATGAAACATAAATCAGAATCCTTTGAAAAGTTCAAGGAGTTTAAACATAAAGTAGAGAACCAACTTGGCAAGACAATTAAAGTACTTCGATCCGATCGAGGTGGTGAATATTTGAGCCTAGAGTTTGATGAATATCTTAAAGAGTGTGGGATTATATCTCAACTTACCCCCCTGGAACACCAGAATGGAATAGGGCTTCTGAGCGGAGAAATAGAACCTTGTTGGACATGGTTCGATCAATGATGAGTCAAACTGACCTCCCTAACTCATTCTGGGGACATGCTTTGTTGACAGCAACTTTTACACTTAACCGTGTTCCATCAAAGGCTGTTATAAAGACACCATATGAGATATGGACTAGGAAACGACCTAGTATGTCTTTTCTTAAGATTTGGGGCTGTGAAGCTTATGTTAAGCGTCAAAGTTCAGATAAACTCGGGCCCAAGTCAGATAAATGTTTTTTTGTGGGATACCCAAAAGAAACTAAGGGTTATTATTTTTACAATCCTACCGAGGGCAAAGTGTTTGTTGCTCGGAATGCTGTATTCTTAGAAAAGGAATTCATCTCTACAAGAATCAGTGAGAGGAAAGTAGAACTTGAAGAAATTCAAGACTCACAAGGCATTGAAGAGCCAATGGTGGAAGTGGAGCAGGACCCACAAAATGTTGTGATAACTCCAGCTCCAGTAGCACAAGACTTGCGTAGATCAGGTAGAATACATCAACAACCTGAAAGATATGGATTTCTTGTAACTCAGGAAGGAGATGTATTCCTAATGGATCAAAATGAGCCAACATCTTATGAAGAGGCCATTGCAAGTTCAGAATCTGAGAAATGGCTAGAAGCCATGGAATCTGAAATGGACTCCATGTACACTAATCAAGTTTGGAACTTGGTTGATGCACTTGAAGGGGTAAAATCTATAGGATGCAAGTGGGTTTTCAAAAAGAAAACTGACATGGATGGTAATATAAGTACCTTTAAAGCAAGGTTAGTGGCTAAAGGTTTCAAGCAAATACATGGTATAGACTATGATGAAACTTTTTCCCCAGTTGCTATGCTAAAGTCTGTTCGGATTCTGCTTGCTATTGCTGCATACCATGATTATGAGATATGGCAAATGGATGTCAAGACTGCTTTCCTTAATGGAAATCTTCTTGAGGAAGTGTACATGACACAACCCGAAGGCTTTGTTAAGCCTGAAGCATCCAGGAAGGTGTGCAAGCTACAACGTTCTATATATGGACTTAAGCAAGCTTCCAGAAGCTGGAATCTTCGTTTTGATGAAGCTGTTAAACAATTTGGCTTTACTAAAAATGAGGATGAACCTTGTGTCTACAAGAAGGTTAGTGACTGCACAATTGTTTTTCTGGTCCTGTATGTTGATGACATACTACTTATTGGAAATGACGTTCCTACTCTTCAGTCTGTGAAGAGTTGGTTGGGAAGCTATTTTTCTATGAAAGACTTAGGTGAAGCAACCTACGTGTTAGGAATTAAGATCTATAGAGATAGATCAAGAAAACTTCTTGGCCTAAGTCAGAATACATACATAGACAAAGTGTTAAAAAGGTTTAACATGCAAGATTCCAAGAAAGGAACTTTGCCTATGGCTCATGGCATAAGCTTATCAAAAGCTCAATCTCCTTCCACTAAAGAAAAAAGAGAACAGATGAATAAGATTCCATATGCATCTTCTATTGGATCAATCATGTATGCCATGATATGTACCCGACCAGATGTCTCGTACGCTTTAAGCATGACGAGCAGATACCAGTCTGATCCCAGTGAAAGTCACTGGACTGCTGTCAAGAATATCCTGAAGTACTTAAGAAAAACTAAGGATTCATTCTTGATATATGGAGGGGAAGAAGATCTCATTGTAAAAGGTTACACTGATGCTAGCTTCCAAACTGATAAGGATGACTCAAGATCGTAATTTGGGTACGTGTTTTGTCTAAATGGTGGTGCTGTAAGCTGGAAGAGTTCAAAGCAAGAGACAGTTGCTGATTCTACTACAGAGTCTGAGTATATTGCTGCCTCAAATGCTGCAAAAGAGGCAGTATGGATCAAGAAGTTCATAACAGAACTTGGGATTGTTCCTAGCATTGTGGACCCTATAAGTCTCTACTGTGACAATAGTGGAGCAATCGCACAAGCTAAGGAACCTAGATCACATCAACGATCCAAGCATATACTTAGGCGATTTCATCTCATTCGAGAGATCCTTGACCGAGGAGATGTAAAGATATGTAAGGTGCATACTGATGAGAATATTGCTGACCCACTCACAAAACCTCTTACACAACAAAAACATGAGGGGCACACTAGATCATTAGGCATTAGGCAAATGTCTGATTGGCTCTAGTGCAAGTGGGAGATTGTTGGTGTATGCACTATGAGCTTTTATGCTTTTTCATTTGTATCATTTTTTATGCTAATCAATAAAATAAATATTTCAGTTTAAAATTGTTTTAAAACGTATTTATCCTTGGAGTAATAGGTCATATAAAAATTATTCCTAAAATGTCCCTAGTCAAGTATTTACATGGGGACATGTAAATACACTGAGACTAGTGTGTGAGTGTACTGATGACCTGATCTCACAGATCATAGATATAGATGATATCAAGTCTTCACACGGGTACACATTAAGAGTAATGATGTACTGGACAGACCCACCATGAGAACGTTGCATGGATCGTTACATGATTGTCATAAACGATTCTCAATGTGATAATGGTATATGTAGTCCTTCGACCTGAAGTCACTACGATTCCTACATGAGGAGTTTATTGTTTTAATACAATCAAACGTCTTCTGTAACAAGAGGACTATAAAGGTTGTGATTAGGCAATGAACAAATTATACAGAGGGATATGAGTGATGTAGATGAGATTTGTCTCTCCTATGTGACAGGAGTGATATCTATAGGCCACTTGATGGAGTAAGACTAAGAAAACGCATGGCCATGCTAGAAAGAATAAATATTAGATATTTATTCGGATTCAGTCTACTCCGGTATCAAGTAAAATAAATTGGGCCGTACAAGGAACAAACATATTAAATAATTATCACTTATAGGTTATGTTGATAATATTCGGACATAATGATGCATTGCTAGATGCCGCTCTTATTTTATATTAATAATAAAATAATTTATTATTAATATGACCGAGTATTTTACCTGTAGGGTCACACACATAGAGTAAGCCCATCAGAAAATGTTGTCTTATTTTAGTTGGACTAAAATAAAGCTATTGGGCCTAACTCATTTGGAATGAGTAAGGAGCTTAATTTTAGAGAGAACAAATTAGGTCAAACCTAAGCCTATAAATAGAGCATAAGATGCTCATAGGCCGTTCACTCAAGTGAGACACAAATTCACAAAAGTTACAAGAGCTACACGTCGTCAAACTAGCAGTTGGCAAGTGTTGCGATTCTGGTGGTAGTGCTCGTGTGGACTCCTAAAGGACGAGGCTACGAATGCTTCAGTGTTCTTCAAGAGGTAATCCAAAAATGATTTTTGTGTTTGTTTTGTGCTTTGAAACATGGAACCTTGCAAATCCTGTTTGGAATCCCTTTTTTTTTTCCGCTGGTCATGTTTAGGGATTTCCTAACACTTACGTGTTGTGTGAACCAACCAACAAACTTGGATGACACCTCACTATGAATTTGGTCATCAGTTAAATCATTTTGCTCAAGTTTTAGCATATCTGTATATAAGCTATTCAAAGGAAACAAATTTAGATACTATAAAAGCTACGTTTAGAATGTAATATATAACTTTTATGACTTACTCAAGAAAGGGTTCCACTTCTGGGAAATTTAGAAGAATGTACAAGTGAGCCGCCTTTCGATCTTTCTCATCAATGTAACATTTTGTGAGCTTGCCCCCCGGATGACCAGGATAGTTGAAAATCGAGATTTGTTCATCAAACCCTATGCGGCTGGCTACCCCAAGATTGCGGGGAATTCTACTCATTCTAGTTTCTATCTCCATCGGAAAATAGAAAGAAGCAAAGGTTGTCATTTCTTCAACTAAGTATGCCTCACAAATTAATGCTTCAACGCAGGCTTTGTTTGACACTTTATCTTTTAAAGAGCGTAAGAATCTTCAACATCATGGCCAAATGTTAAGTTAGAAAATACTATTGTAAGAAGTGTTTGCAAGGAAATTAAAGAGTTCTGGCGTTCACCTTTCAAATGGATACATCCAACGATACTGCACCGGGCCACCAACCAAGGCCTCGTATGGTAGATGGATAGGCAAATGCTTCATCGAGTCAAAAAAACTTGGTGGGAAAATCTGCTCCAACTTACAAATCAATACCGGGATAGTTTCTTCCATCTTCACAAGTTTCTCCATAGTCAACGAAGTAGTCGTCAACTCCTTAAAGAAGTGACTCAACTCCACCAACGGTTTCCAAATAGGCTTCAGTAAGGCATGAAACGCGTACGGGAGTAGTTGTTGTATAAACACATGGCAATCATGACTTTTCATGCCAAACACCCTGCCCTCCTTCACGTCGACACATCTACTCAAGTTAGAAGCGAATCCATCAGGCAGGGTCAACCCATTCATCCAAATACACACAGCAATCTGTTGTGGTCTAGTTAAAGCATATTTTGCATGGGGTTTAAACATTCTTCCACGTCCCGCATCCCTCAATTCCAACTCCTTCCTAGAACACCAAATCGGAAGGTCTAGACGACTCTTCTCATTGTCCTTTGTTCTCCCCTTGATGTCCATAACAGTGTCAAAAATATTCATGAAAACATTACGTTCAGTGTGCATGACATCAATGTTGTGTCTTAACAACAAGTCTTTCCAATATGGCAAATCCCACAAGACACTCTGCTTCACCCAGTGGTGTTCCTTACCATAACCCGCAAACTCCTTAACACTCTTGTCCCAGATGTATGGATACTCTTCGACCCTTTGCCAAACTCGTGCACCGGATAACCTACGGGGTGGAGGTTCATTAACAACCTTGTTCTTCTTAAAAGCAGTTTTGTTTCTCCTAAACGGGTGATCCAACGGTAGAAACTTTCTATGACAGTCAAAGAAACTTGTCTTGCCACTAACAGGGAGTGATTCCCCCCCAGTATGTTCCATGCATACAGGGCAAGCAAGCTTCCCAGACGTTGACCATCCAGAAAGCATACCATAGGCCGGGAAGTTGTTAATAGTCCACATCAAAATAGCACGCATCATGAAATTGTTCTTCAAAGACGCATCATATTTCATTACCCCGATGTCCCATAATTGTGATAACTCTTCAACCAACGGTTGCAAAAACACGTCTATGTTCACCTTTAGATTTTTGGGTCCTGGAACCAGTATAGATAGAAACATGACCTCCCTCTTCATACACATATCAGGAGGCAGATTGTATAGGGTCAGTATGACTGGCCAACAAGAGTAAGCTCTTCCGTATTGACCGAACGGGTTAAACCCATCAGTACATAAGCCAAGTCTTACATTGCGCAGCTCGCCAGAAAAGTCCGGATATAGCTCATCCAAACACTTCCATGCTTTCCCGTCGGAAGGATGGCAAAGAAAACCCTCTTGTGTTTGGTTCAGAGCATGCCAACGCATGTGTTTTACCGTGGACAATGAGGCATACAGGCGTTGAAGACGCGGTGTTACAGGGAAGTACCACATTTTCTTCCTGGCCGTCTGGGTTACCTTCCCTCTCCTTTTAACGATTTTGTAGCGTTCCTCATTACAATGTAGACATTTTGTGACACTCTTATCTGTAAACTCATTTCTGAACAGCATACATCCGCCAACACAACATTCTATCTTCACACAACCCAACCCCAAGTTTGCGACTTGTTTCTTAGCATGGTACAGGTTTGTTGGCATTCGATGATTACTAGGCATAGTGGAACCCATCAGATTGACCATCCTATTAAAACAACCTCCAGAAAGATTATAATCTGCCTTTAGGCTTAAAGCAGCTAGGGAGGCGGATAACTCAGTGTGACTGTTGCACCCGTCCCACAATGGAGTCTGAGCCGCCGCTAACAAATCATAAAATCTCTTTACCTCCGGATTAGGATCCTCCTCTACATTGTCAGAGTCTCCATGAGCTTCTTGGTCATCATGTTCCAGCATACGCCCGGTGGAGGGTCCAACATGATCCATCACCATTTGTTCTATGTTGTTGTATGTATCCTTGTTTCCTCCAACCTCGTAGTAAGACTGTTGCACGGTTACGTCTGATGGTCTTCGCGGTAACTGTTCACCATGGTTGTACCAGCAGTGGTATGTTTCCATGAACCCTTTCTCAGTTAGGTGGCACATCACATCATCCGCGTATTCAAAACTCATGCATTTGCACCTTGAGCACGGACAACGAATCTTCTGAGTCGCTTCAAATCCAGGCGTGTTTGCCGTAGCGAACGGAATAAACTCCAATAGCCCCATCATAAACTCCTCAGTCACTCACCGACTGCGATCTAGTCGGTTGTACATCCATCACCGATTTATCGGTACCTCTATTTACAAAATCTAACAAGCACGATTTCTGTTACTTTACATTTTCAAAATTTTATTTGACTATCGGTTGTTAATCACTCTATCTCTTTGATGTTGCAAATTGGTAGGGCCCTATCCCATTCGGGATGAATATGCAACCATCCGTAACCCATCAATATTGTATGTGGTCTATCTTGTGTCGTTGATGTTCATTTGAAATTTCGGCAGCATTTCGCATTGGTCCCTGAGTACACAGAGATACGTACGGTATGAAACACCGCACACAGTCATGCACCCTGGGGACAATACGAAACACCATAACCAAAATTTCAAATGAACATTCAACGTCTCAAGGTCGACCACATACAACATTGATGGGTTACGCCCTACTGGTTACAAATTCATACCAAACTGTCCATCCGGGACAATTCAAGATCCAACACAGCACGGTACATCAGCCGGTTGTTTTGAAACTTGAACGGGAATCTAATGGGTACACACACGACTAAACCCTACATTATTAAAGTTGAGTTTCATTTTTTAAGTTCCCTAAGAAAGGGAGCCTGCCGAAATTTTGGCAGAGTCTCCCCTGTAAACTAGACATTTCCCAAAATTAGAAACGGTCTGTTACATACAGAAAACTTCCCAGTATAGATAATTATATATGCTACGCATTATATGTGATATTGAGAGGTATTAAGTCCTAAATCATGTTATCAACACACAAAACCAATGCCTAATGAGCTCTGCTCTCCACTAACAAACAACATTACACATGCATAAAAAATCATGTTATCAGCACACAAAACCAATTCCTAATGAGGTCTGCTCTCCACTAACAAACAACATTACACATGCATAAAAAATCATGTTATCAGCACATAAAATCATTGCCTAATGAGCTCTGCTCTCCACTAACAAACAACAATTGACATGCATACACATAATGAGAAAGTCAGTGTTAGGGGATTACCTGGGCAAAAAAGTCAGGGATGAAGTGGAAGCTGTCGACAGACGATCAGAGACCACGCGTAACGTGTGCTAGTCTGCACGACAAACCAATAAGTGGTTGGACAGTTACAAGTAGCAAGGAAACTAAACAAAGAGAGACATGTAAAGTAAATTATAGATTAAGTTCATCATCAAAATGGGCGAGACAACAAATTGAGGATACAAGTTTTCCTTATAGATGCTATTAACAATCCTACCCCGCTCAAAGTCGAGCTATAGTAACATAACAATCCTACCCCGCTCAATAACAAAATAAACATACTTAGACATCACAAAACAAAACTATCTTCTTACAAACAAACAATAACCCACTTGAACCCTTTGAATGACCACATGTACCTCTCGTAGTGGTTATTTCTATTGTTGTCATTCCATGAGCAGCGTGATGGCTTTGTGGACTTGGTGTGATGGCTTCAAAAGTCTAATAGTTGTGGTTTCATTGTAGAGATTGGAACTTCACTTGAGGTTGAGTTCTAATTTTTGTTTGATCTTGTTTCCTTTTTTAATGAGGTGTGAGATTGAAGGGCTTTGTTTAAGGATGTGTAGTTATGGTTATACTTGATTGCTCATATATGGAATTTGTTGGGAGATAAAGGTGGGTTACAATTGATATAGTGAGAAGAATGGTGTTATGAATTAAGATGCATTATTTTGTGAAGGATATGATTTAGGTTTTGTTTCTTTGGTTGAGAAATAGGTTATTTGTCATTATTGGTGATGAAGAGATATTTGCATTGCATTCACAATCACATGAACATATTGGCCCTATATAGGTTTCTAACTATCCAACCTGCATTTTAAGGTCTTCAGTTGCTTTTATTCTACATTCCTTTCACATTCATCTTTCTTTTTTAGTGTCACTTTTTTATCTTTCTTTTCTTTCCCCTATCCTACTTTGTATCCACTAGTGTCAAGCTCCCTCTTGGTTCACTAAACAAAGGAAGATGCTTGATGCAAGAGAAAGTAGGGATTAAGATGCTTGATGCAAACAAATCAAATTCCTTTAATAAGCACTAACATATTCCAGTGTGTATTGCTTATATATGAATTATATATAAGCAGTGGTGTATTTGATATTTTCATAAAGCAAGAATTCTCAAAGTCAGACATGCACACAAGCACTGGGCCACAGAAACTACGACCCAAATATGAAACTAAATAAATATGAAGGTCATTTGCAGACAAAAAGATATATTAAAAGAGGGAATCTGTAGAAACACCTTTCAACCTGAGTACACATATAACACAAGCCCCCATTTTCAATCTTTAACTAGACAAATCCAAATTAAAAACATGATTTTTGGACCAACTAAATTATATATATATATAACATTATTTTTCAAGAGTTTCTCTTGACTCTTGCAGCATATCTTATTTCATATTAATAAAACTTTTTTATATTTTATATTTTTAGCAAATACGAGTAAATTTAACTTTTCCTTCAATAACAACTATACTACATCTAACTTTAATAATAATAACATCACTTTTTTTTACTATAATTTTTACACGTATTTTAAAGTTCTCCCAATCTCTCTAACCTTTTTACAGCTCTATTTTTATTCTTATTGTCCCTTCATTCTCATTGTATACACATATCCCATTACGTACTTTTACTTATGTAATAAAAGGTTGTATTCAAATCTAACTAAAAACATTACTGCGTTAAAATTAAAATCCCGGAGAAGTTTTAGAAAACACATAATAATCTTTATCTAATTTGAGTGTTAACCAAAAAAAAAGAATGTTAAAAGGAGTAACTTTTGTAGCAAACAACGAGCTAAAATCATAAAGGTATGAAATGGCAACAATATTTTGACAGTAAATTGAAGAACAGAAATCTTGTATGCATAATATAATTGAATGTTCAGAAATGCAGAGTTATATATATATATGTATATATATATATATGGTAAGATAAGTTAAAAAAGCATAGAGCATAGAAAAAACGGTTTAAGAAGATCATTCCAAATTGAAGAGAGCTTACAGAACAGCAGACATATAATTGCACATAGCAGTAACAGGAACATTCAAAGGTGGCAAAGAATCTATAAGCTTGATAGGAACAGTCTTGGTCTGCTTATCCAACCCAATAACTATGCACCTTTATCCCTAACCCAAACACAGCAACCCCTAACGCCCTAAGCCCATCACCGACCACCCTAAACCACCCTGACAGTGATATGTTACAAAAATAGAAGATCACTAAAACACATTCTAAAATAACATAAATCCATCTAACCATAACATGAATTCATCTACCTAGACACAAACAGCAAACCAAACAAAAAAACTATATGAATTCATCTTCCCAGAGACAAACAGCAAACCAATTTCACAATACATGAATTCATTAGAAACTAAAGCCATTAAACAATGGAGACAAACATGAAACAATAATCAAACATATTCTCTAATTTTCGAATCATGAAAAGGAAAATTGTTTTTAGAAAATGAAAACAAAAACCATTTTCTTAAACTAAACAGCCCTGCATATTTTTTCAAGCAGATCCATTAAAAATATATAATGAAAACAGGAAAAAGAAAAAGCTAGGTGAAAACGAACCTCGGTGTTTTCTTCCTGTGACTGACGGACCAGTTGAACACCTGCCTTCGAGGACCACCGAACGGAGACTGCTGAGCTTCAGGGAGACAGCGGGTGGAAGGGAGGGAGAGAGTCGGAGGGGACGCAGGGACGGAGGGAGGCAGCCGAGGGGGGGAGGGACGGGGGGAGTCCGAGGGGAGGGAGGGAGTCAGGGGGGAGGGAGGGAGCCAGAGGGGAGGGAGGGACGGAGAGAGTGGAAGGGGAGGTGGAGGAATTGAGAGTTAGGGCAAATGATTTGGGGAAAGGGGCTGGTCGAGTATCAGTAAACATTAGCGACCGCCCCCATCCGTCGGTAATAACGTCACTAAACGTACAGACATTAGCGACGGCACCCTTAATCCATCGCTAAAAACAACACATACCGACGCAACTCAGCCGTCGCTACACTTTGCCTTACATTTAGGGACGGTACACGACCGTCGCTAAAATTAAACACTAGGACGGGAAAAAAAAAAGGGAGGGAATGGCATATAGCGACCGTCGGTAATGACGTCACTAAACGTACAGACATTAGCGACGGCACCCTAAATCCGTCACTACATTAGCGACGGCACCCTTAATCCATCGCTAAAAACAACACATAGCGACGCAACTCAGCCGTCGCTACACTTTGCCTTACATTTAGGGACGGTACACGACCGTCGCTAAAATTAAACACTAGGACGGAAAAAAAAAAGGGAGGGAATGGCATATAGCGACCGTAGTAGCAACGGGTCACTATTAGCGACGTCACATGTACCGTCGCAACTACTTGGCGCCAAAAAGAGGGAAACAAAAAATGGAGGGAATGAAATCCAGCGACCGCACTAGCGACGACTTGTCATTAGCGACGACACTAGCGACGGTGTGTTAGTCATGCTTTTTAGCGACGGGTTTATTTGGTCGTTAAATTAGTCACTAAGATGTTTTCCCAGTGCCTAGCTTCTAGTCGGTTGCTAATTCGGTCGCTACTTAGCGACGACATTCGGTGGTCGCTATTTTGAGGTGGCTAATTAGGGTTTTTTTAGTAGTGAAAATATCAATTAATCTGTGTCATTTTTCCCAACAAGACCTAGCCCACATTTTAACACATACTCAATCAAATTCCATATCGTTACTAAGACATGATCAACACAATAATCATAAATCATTATGCAGGCTCAATCTCATACACACCAAATAATAACTATCGCAAGTCATAGACTTAACATCATTATTCTTATTATTTCATCAATTAGATACTCACTCCCATATTCATTAGTTATATTATTTCCTTTCTCAAACTTCAATTGGTGTCGATACCTAAATTCTTATTAATTAAGACTCCGGACACTCTTATCTTGATTCGAAGCTTTTGCTAATTACTATTGGTGCCAGTTAAGTCCAATAACTATAATTCAACAAGACTACGAATCCAGTTAGTGTTCCTATTAGAAAACAATATACATAAGTTTAGGTCTGCCTCTATGTACCCAAGTCTGGGTCTACGTACCTAAGTTTGGGTCTGCCCCGAAACTAATACCCATCATACAAACAACTTCAAAACTTATTTTTAAAACTTTCGAAGCTTACCTTGACTTTCAGCTTTGGTTCCAAGTGCCCCTTCATTCAATGGCTTCCTGAAACTCTGTCTGCTACCTGCGGGTATCGAAACAATAATCATTAGCCATTTACCAACACCCACTATGTAAAACTTTATTTCTAAGCTTTGTATGTCAAAAATTTATGGAAAACCAAAACCCCAGTGATCAACACCATTTTTGGTATGAAGAAAGAAGCATGGAAAACGAAAATTGAAACCAACATATGACTCACCTCACCTCTACAATCACAATGCTACCCTTAATTTTGAATTTCAGCAATGATTTTAATCTCTACGAAGCCATGCAATGTACGACCATGCAAGAGGAAGAAACTTTGATTCTCTCGTGGTGCCTCACGTGTGAGAGAAAGAATAAGGCGGAATCTTCTTTTATTTAGTTCTAAGGGCACATATGTCATTTTGTATTTTCTCTTTATTTAATCAAAGTTAATTGAATTTACCTTCTACCCCTTAATAACTATCCCTTTTACCATATTATTTAATTAACTCAATTCAAAATTTTAATCCACCAACTTAATTAAATTGGATTTCTTAATTTACTAGCAACCCACAATTCAATTTAAATTGTCGCTTAATTAATTTATTTAATTAATTTTACAAAAAATTAGGATGTTACATACACCTTATTCATCATCTTTAGTTAGGGAATAAGCCGTGAAATATTTATACAAGGAACCATGCAGGACAAGTGAATTGAATGGTCATGCATAAGGCCAAGAGATACTTCATGGAAATGACACTAGATGTCATAAAATTCTTGTTTAGGATGAATAAATAAGTTTTTTCAAGTTTATGTAATGAATTAGTTAACCACAAATTAAAATCTTCCAAAAACATGTTTGTTATGTTCTTACATGCGATTGGACATGGTGTAGGAAGCAGATTATCCAAGAAAGATTCCAGTATTTGGGTGAAACATTTAGTAGAGACTTCCATTGTGTATTAGAAGCATGTTTGAAATTGTCAACAGACATGAAAATACTACTAATTCAACATTCCTGCATGTGCCTTAAAAAATTACACAATGATAGAAGATATTGGTCATGTTTTAAAGATTGTATTGGAGTAATTGATGGGACACATACCTCCTGTGTGGTTCCTTTGAATGATTTTATAAAGTTTATCGGTAGGAAAGATTACACCACACAATGTGATGCTTATTTGTGATTGGGATATGTGTTTCATATTTTTATTGTCAAGATGGGAGGAATCTGCCCATGATGCACGGATATTCAAAGACGCTTATAATTTCCCACATCCTCCCACGGGTGTGGTTTCATACTATCTAAACCCTTATATTTTTAGGAAAATACTACTTGGTTGACAGTAGGTATTCAACACCAATGAGATACTTGGGTCTTTATAAAAGTGAAAGATATTATCTTTCTGACTTTACGTACTCGTCATTTTCATTCCAACTTAAGGCGCATAATAGAAAACATTTTCGCTTTGGAAGAATAGGTTTGCTATTTTAGGACATGTGCCTAATGTTAGTAAATTTTTCATCACCCGAATGCTATAAGTAAATTTTAGTGCACAATATAAGCAAAAGTATACTTTTCCAATGTCATTAAATGTTTGTCTACCAAATATGTCTATCTTATATATATTCCCAAGACAACTAATGTTTTACGTAATAAATGTTATTAGAGATATTTTAGGATATTACACCAAATATGATAATTACTTCTTACCATTATTTTTAATATGTATGAAAGTATTTACTTTTGTTTATATTTGGAATCAAAAGTGGTATAACTTAAAGAAATAAGAATGTCATAAAACTATGTTTAATGTGCTATGTTTTGTTAAATAACTATTACTTTTTATATAAGTGCATTATAGGATAATTTGTGGCTTGAGGCCTTTTAATTTTTAAATATTATTGTTGATAATTTAGTTTTTTTTCAATTTACAAGTGCTAATTCTAAAAAGAAAAAGTTGTGCCATGAGTCACTACCCTGAAAACAAAACTCTGACAGGCCTCTGATGCAATCCAACATCGACATTGCTCCTTAAGGGTTTACGCAACTACACGAGACTTAATGCACTCTAAAACCTTACATGTTGAAAACTCAACTATAGTACCTAGAAAGAGACTGGAATGAGAAAGAGAGAAGAAAAGACAGGAAGATAGTGAAATGCTTATTTGTTGTTATATATCTACTATGTTAACTAAAGGTCTTTACATAGGCACTAGATGGGACCAAATCAGACAAGAAACATTAAGCGCCATGAATCAAATATAAGCAAAACAAACAAATAAATCAAAGCAAAGCAAAGTGTGACTGATCCACAAACAATGGTGGTCCTTCATTTTTTTGTCTTGTAATAGTAAAAATCAATAAAACTCATAAAAAGTTGAAAAGTCATTATTCCAACAATCGCTCACTAATGGTTTTAGCAAGGCAAAGAAATTCATTTTTGTGCACAAGTGTTAATGTTTGAAGGATTGAATTAACACATAGTGAAATGAGATAACAACATTTCATCCAAAAAATGAATTACTCTTGAACTAATTGAACTACACTAGAACCCCCATTATACACACCTTAACTTTAAATGTAGACTTTCCACAAAAATTAAATAAAGTCATTCTTAACTTTAAGAATCATGTAAGTGTTTTTGGAAAGATTGTCTAAGTATTTCAAAAAAAAAGAGACTTTTACCATTCTCATTTATATATTTATTCACATAAGTATCAATAGCCCCTCGTAAAGTGCGTCTCAAAAATAATTTTTATGAATAAACTTTATTAAATATTTCAAAAGTACATAAGTACATTGCAAAAGTACTTTTCTCATAGATACATCAAGTGTGTCTCAATAACACCACCACAATGGGCTATATATCTCTTTAAATCAAGCATTACTTTCTGTTTACCATAGGGATTTAGTGTAATACATTTAGGGTAATCGCATGGCTTCCTTCAACCTACTAAAATGATTATCCACTATATTTTCCTCTCACTCAAGGCTTAAATCTCATTTCCTTCAACCTATCTAATATAACTCTTTTAGTTAGCCCTTTAGTAAGAGAGTCATCTAGATTTTTCTCATTTCTTACATAATCAAGGGAATCACATCATTTTTAATTATACAATGAAGTGATCCTACTAGTGTAGGTCTTAACTATAAAGATACATCAACTAATAAGTTTCTCAGCCATTTTGTTTCTTGTGTTGCTAACTTAGGAGCAAAGAATTCAACTTCCATAGCGGAACATGCAATACATATATATTTTGTAGACTTCCCAAAAAATAACACATCCGTCTAAAGTGAACACATACTTATTGATAAAGTTTGTCTCACATATGTCTAAAACCTTATTCGGCATCATAAAACAATGAAGAAAATTTTAAAAATACAAACTACAGTCTATAGTACCTTTTACATATTTCAATCAACAATGCAAAGCATCCCAATGTTCATCATTCGAACTATAAGTATAGTGACTCAATTTACTTATAATTGGTTACAAGCATAACATTGTTAATAATTTTTGTTTGGATTGAGAAACACTATTACCATTATTCCTTTTTAAAAACACACTAGTATCAAAAGAAGTTCTAAATCAAAGTTGTTGAATCTTTTTAATAACTTTAGGGTTTAGAGTTTAGGGTTGTACAACCGATATAAAAGGCCCAAAACAACCAATGTAAAAAGTTCATTCTACACTAGTGTTTTCAAAGTAGTGTAATTGAAATAGTATGATTGATATAAAGAAAAACCATTTTCTAATTTTCTTATCTTAATTCCCAAGATAACATCAGTTTCTCTTGGTTTTAAATTTGGAACATAATAATGATTTCATTTGATAAATGAATATTTTGCTTTCGGAATGTTAATTATGAAAAGGAAAATTATGACAAGCCTCTGGTGTATTCCAACACAGGTATTACACCTCAGATTTACACAGCTTCAAGTAAGATTCGGTGCACCCTGAAACATAGCGTGTTGGAAATTCAACAAGCTCAAAGAGGGAGCAGAACCAGAGAGAATAAAATAGAGGAATGATTTATTGGTGTCATTATAAGGAGTTGTTTTATATCAAGGAACAAATGGTAGCATCCATTTTAGTGTTATAATAATAAATTTAAATACAATAATCATTTTCATATGTTTCTTCAACCTTACATACACTATTTGTAATTTATTTTCAACAACCCCCAACCTCTGACAACGCATCATACAGTGTTCGGTATTTATTTCCAGAGACCCTAACCTCTGCAAATGCAGCATACATTTTTCGTTGTTCACTTTTGGCAAGTCCAATCTCCAAAGACACAACATGCGTCATTGGTTGTTCATTTTCAACCTCTGAAGGCGATAACATATCCCATACAGATTTTGTCACAGAGATGAGGTTCTACTGCCACTTTAAAATTTTGGTAAAAATATATTTTGGCTCTTCATTTTAAAAATTCTTATATGTTTTTTTTTTTGGTAAAGTTGTTCTTTTTATAAAATTAAATTTACTAACAATATTAACCAAATTGATATATTTCAGTTTTCAATCACCCAACTAAATATTAAATGAGATAGTTGACTCATCACATGTGACTTGACGTGTCACCTCACACTGGATGACATTATTATAAGAATTGGGGAATATAATAAACATCATATAGGTTAAGGTTATAACAAGTTTTTCTTATGTTAAAGACCAATTTAATGGATTTGGAAAACATTAAGAACCAAAATGGATGTTGTCTGATTATAGGATATATGAATAGATACTATAGGATCCTACCCACATCCATACCAGTATCATTCTTGTTTTTGAGTGTTTTCTAGTGATGCGTTTTCTCAGAGATTCATACTTTCTCTCTGTGCAAGCGGCATAAACCTTAGGAGAGTTAGAGCAGAGAGCATTCTCCTCCTTTGATGTAGGTTTTTTAGTTGTCGTGTCTTTCTTCAATTTTTTCATTTCTCATCTCTCTTTTGTTGGATCACCACCATCACCTTATCTGTCCACCTTTATTATTTTCACGGTTCGTCCACTTCGTGCCACCATCACCTTTTTTTACTACCTTCTCCGCTCACCATTACCTCATCTGGGCACTACCTTGCCTCTACCACCGATTTCTTTGTTTTGTTTTAGTTTTCCTTGTTCTAGTCTCAATCCCTTTGCTCTGATGATTTCGACTTGTCTAAATATTTTGTTCAATTTAGGCGGACCCAATAAAGAGATTTTAAGGTTTGTGGGTTGCAATTGAGTTTTTTACAGCAAAATCGACTGTCAGTTTAACCATTTTCAAATATGAAACGACATTAAAGTGTTTATCAAATTTTTGTTTCATGGATCTGGCTTAAATTAAGGCAAGTTTTTTGGAACTTTTCAATTGTATAGACTTGTTTTTGTACTTTCTTTATGTATTGTGATTTGTGGTAAAGTCTGTGACCTTTGGTGAACATGTCTAAGCTATATGCTTCTTGTGATATTATTGTATCTCTTTTAGCGTTATAAGTGCTATTAAATTGTCTTCATAACTTTACAATGAATCTCTACTGAAAAAAAAAAGTGATGCATTTCCTTGAAACCTTAACCAATGTAACCGTAATTTTGATTTATGGCTAACGTCTACCTGTCTTCAGCCAATATATGCTGCATTTCCTTGAACGTTGAAACCTTCAAATGTCGATGAAGGAAACGGTTGTTTATCCTCGAGGCATAATTATCTTAAGGTTCTTGAGACCTTAGCTAATGTAAATTTATCCCTTATTAAAGGGTAATTATCTTAAGGTTCTTTAAACCCTGCCTTGAGACCTTGGCTAATGTAATACAGTAGTAAGTTTTTATTTATCGCCACGTCGACCAGTCTTTAGCCATGATGAGGGAAATGAATGTTTATCCTCTAAGGAGATTAGGTAGTGTATATTACCATTTTAATTTCAATGCATAATTATCATATAGAAAGTCTAAAATATTTTGTAAATATCATAAACAACGGCTGAATTCAATTTTAAATTTATTAAATAATATTATAAATCCAAACATTATATATTATTCATATGTAAATCATCTACTGATGTTGCACTTCCTATTTATTTTTATTGGACTGGGCGTATATTACTCTACCGCTGCTAAGGATTTTGCGAGAACTGAGTACACAATAAGATTTGCTGTAACAATAATCCTAAACTTTCTGAAACGACAACTATCACAAAGATCAGAGTATCAACATGCACTTAAAACTTAGAAGCAACTGTAACTACGTCAAAAGCTATTACAATTTAGCAATAAAGGGTGCTCAGAAGGCTCATACTTTCTTTGATGTTAACTGCCTCAGATTGTACTTGGAAAATTCCTTATATTTCTCAATCAACCCGATCATGCACACGGTCTGCCAGACAAATAAGAATGCATTAGTTCCATGCCAAACTGATAAGAAAAATATGGCAATTAGTATATAACTTACTATAAAGTGAAAACTACTACAGCACTGAGTTATAAGTGTAGAATCCAAAAATAGGGTATTAAAAACAAGGTTCAGCGTTAAAAAAAATGCGCTTATAACTTTCAAGGTGACACCGGAAAGGCAAAATCACAAAATCTAATGCAACAGAAGTATGGAATTGGTGGTTCTACGGCAAAAGTGGAAGTAGAAGAAAATACTTTTTGACATCGGTTTTACTCTAATGGGAAATTTTTTGAACAATTTGTGAAGAAAGCCATAAAAAAATGCTAAGCGGATTATTTGGTGGGTGCAATTCAATAGCGGTCAATTTGAAAAGATAAATGAAGGAAAATAATCCAGCAAATAAGAAAAGCACTTCAAAACATTGCTGGCTGCTAAGGGGGGAAAAGAAAGCCATGATGATGAGTAGAAGATAAGTTGACACCAAACACATTATAACTTACATCCCAACCAGATCATGACTTTCTTACCCTGGCAATTTCAACTACTATAGTTTTATCAGGATTGTTGAGATCAACTTTATGGGGACCAGGAACAGACTTTGCCACAGCATCAATGATTTCCATCCTGTCAACACCAGTATTTGCCCGGGCTTCGTACAGTACAGCAAACTGCAGATGAAAAAACTTGTCAATCTACAGGCAGAAGGACCTGGTCATACCAAAAACTGCACATAAACTTTGTAAACATTTGTTTCTTGCAGGGAAAATTAAACATAATATATAACTGAGAAAAACTAAATCAACAAATTGATATGCAGTCCACTATTTAAACATAATACCTTGCCAAATTTCATCTTGGTCAAATATAAAACTGGATATGAGAATTAGATTGGATTTTATAGTCATAAGTGATATTTTAAATTATAAAATATTATCATTGTCTAGGTGAATGAACTAGACTTCAAAAAGTTAAGTGCACCATTATCACCATAACTAAAAATTTGAACAGATATATAATGTTTCTGTTAACGTAATGGTGGCAGAGAATTGAGGGGATAAGCAGCATATTAATATTGAAGCCAGTGGCAGTGGTAGTGATGATGGCGATGGTAACTTTGGCAATGGTACTATAGGTGGTGTTGATGGGGGCAACAGTTGACAAAGGTGATGGCATGGTGGTAAAACTAATGGTACATTGGTACTGATGAAAACAGTGATAACAGCATTGAACTTAAGCAGTTGCATGCAATGTTTATCATTCTAAATTTTATGTCTGGGTACAGAGTTTTAAAGGATTTTATTAGGTTGTTCTCAAATCACAAGGAATCCGATTCCAATCCTAAAATGTAATATGAAAATTTATAATAATTTATAATCCAATGGCCTATTATTTTCAAATTTGAATTAAGATCCGTGAGCACTTGGTTCAACATTTTAGTTCTAGGAATGACCTATGTATGTTTAAAAATTTAAGTAAATTTAAATTCTTGAATGCAGTGAAAAAGGAGATATTTAATGGTGCATTCATGAATGAAACATCTAAGTATTGAATTTCAAAGAATTTTAAAGGCAAACTGGCAAAGCAACATTTCCAAGTGTATCCTTCAACTTTGCAAGCAAGTCTCACTGAGTGTAGAAAGTATTAGGTAAAAGAAGAATCGCTAAATGTGGCTAATTTACTATGAACATACATAACCAGTTTTATTAAATTCCACAATACTAATATTAGCAACACTTTTGTAGTTTGGAATGCATGTTCAACAGAAAATGTAACACGAGCTGAGTAGATAAATGCACAGCATTACCTTGTGCGGATTTTGAGTTTCCACAGGAAAGTACTTTTCCACAAGAGGTATCATTGCTTTAGAGATTTCCTCCTTCGAAGCATAACATGCGACTTCAATTGGCAAAATTCTTAAAATAAACCTAGAAGTAGTCAACACTGCATCAATGTTTCTGTTGATCATATATATACACACACACACATATATCAAATCAAATAGATACTACAAATGTACCTTGACATATGTTTCCTTGTTGATGCTGCTGTAGTCACTATCCGGTGAACTATATCCTTTGGGCCTTGGTCCCCATCCTTCTTCCGCATTTGAATAAATACTAGACCATTACAACCAGAATCCAACTTGACAAAGGGCCTCTGCGGAGGGGAATAAAAAAAAACTCTTGGCAAAATACACACTAATACAAAAATGAATATTAAATAGTATGCCATTACCACATAAAAGGAAATAAAGAAAACATGGACAGAAGAACTAATATCTTTTTGTATGATTGATCAAAGAGCTCAGCATTAGTAGCACAAACTCTCAAGCATAGGCACTCCTAAAATTTCCAAATACCCATGCCAGTACACGTTGCACATCCGGTACTAGTTGGGTACGTAAAAAAAATTGGGTACTCCTTGGGTACTTCTTGGGTACTCGTACCCACTAAAATTAAATTGTTTTCCTATTCTATTAGGGGGAAATATCCTACAGTATAAACAAACATTTAAATGCAAATAAACACACATTTTCTGATTTTCAGCTTCAAACCCTCAACCCTCCTCCAATTTGTTAAGTTTGTAATCATCATTTATCTAATCACTATACAACCAAGCTCATTTGTTAATTGTTATCCATCCCGTCACTAGAGCATCCAGCTCATTTGTTAGGGCAACCTCATTCCTCTTCAGAGTAGTTAAGGTCATTTCCGATATAGTCCATCTTTATTCTCCAAATCTGTTATTTGTGATTCACCCTAAGCTCAATATATTCACTCACTTTGTATTAATACTGAGTTTTATTTGTGTTATATTTTAAAAAAACATATCTTCTAAGCAGTTTGATCATGTTCATACACACACACACATATATATGAACTACTTGTACCCTAGATTTTTTTTTAAGAAAAAGTATCCTTACCCAGTACCCATATCAATGCAACATAGAGCACAAATATGTACCCATGTTTCTGAATACATCATATGTAGGGAATTATGAGACAAACTATTATCATCAGATATGCCACTAAATTGATTGGATGAAGCCACAAAATATAAGAAACCTAAAATCTGCAAGGAAATCTTATCAGAGTAACATAATAAAATAACATACAGAACACTAGTATTATCATCAGGTCACCTTATTCTTGTCTGCCAATTCTTTAAATTCCGCTTCAATTAACCTATCAACAGACTTGTGTTCCACTTTCTCAATCAAATCACAAGCTGACACACACTGCTTCGCAGCTGGTACCTCATCAGCAGTCTCTCTTGAAGCCTTAAGATTCTGAACATCTCCTTCATTACCATTAGCTTTATCCACTACCTGAGTATGCTGATCATCAATCTTATGAGTATCTGATTTTTCACCTGTTCCATTTTCATGACCATCATCATCATCATTGGAAACATCCAACTTGGGCTTCTTCTCCCCCTTTTCCTCATCTCCCTCCTTCACCTCCTCTTCGTCGTCACCGTCATCCTCGTCATCACTACTACCACTAGAAGAGTCGGAGTCTGCAAATGTGATTTTTGTGTTTAAAGGTTTGTTCAATAACCCTTTTATGCTAGGCTGTTCCCCGTGAACTGGCTCTTCATAAAACTGCAAAACAAAACAAAAGCATGAAAAAAATTGTCCCTATACATACAAAACTAAAATTAAAATTAAAATAATCGATCAGTGGAATGAATTGCAGTTGAAAAAAGTGACAACGAGAAAGGAGAGAATTTCAGACGGAATCGAGAATGTTGAGAGCTTCGCGAGAGGCTTGGTGTTCTCTGCCTCCGTCGCAAGTGATGAAAAACCCTTGCACACCGGGGCGTAGAGGATACGAACCCTTCTTCTTCACCGGCTTCTGTAAATTAATTAGTTGATAATAATAAGAGGGTTAGAAAAAATAAAGAAAAATCTGGAAAGGGAAAAAGAAGAGAGAGAAGAGAAAAGAGACGTTGTGAGGAAGATATCGTCTTCTCTTCTTGCCGCAGGCGGCGGCGGCGGCGTCGACTTTGCCCTCAGTCGCCATACTACTCACTGATTCGGCAGTTATTAGTGATTTGTAGTGGAGCAGTTTTTCTTGAGCTCACTAGTCAGTTTTCCGGAACTTAATAACCATTTTTTCAATTTTCAAATTTTTATATTTTTAAGAGGTGGTGTAGGGATTTTCAAATATGTTAAAATTAAAAACTTCTATTTTAAAAAATTAAAAAAGTAAAGTAAATTCTTATATTATTAAATATGTTAAAATTAAATAACTTCTATTTTAAAAAAGTAAAATAAGTTGGAAAATATCAATAGGAAATAGATAGCATATTATTATTATTTGTTGTGTTAATAATGTTACGTTTTAAATACCAATTTTAACATATTAGAAATTAATTTTAATATATTAAATAACATAAAGGCTTAAACCATTAGAACAAACTAAAAGACGAAACTAAAAAATTAGTTGAAAGACAAATATAAAAATATAGTTAATCCTTCTTTTTATTGATATTAATTATTTTTTAATATGTGGTTATGAAAAATTATATTAATTTTAATTAAATTTATTACTTTTTAGTATTTCTTAATATATACTCTTACTCTTGACATACTTTAAAAAATTGTAATTTTATTTTATTATAAATGCAAGTAAATTTTATTTAAAAAATATTAGTTTTAATTTTTATTGTCATTTAGTAGCAAGAGTTAAATTAGTCTTTTCTTGGTCCGCACAGTTTAACTAACTCATGTCCACTTATGAAGTTACCAAAATTTAAGCCAAACACGTGCAAATTTTATGTTAATTATTTTATCAATATCACTCTTAAATATTGATGATAATTAATTTTTAAATAATTTAAAACTAATCATGTGAAATATATTGAATTTAATTCTCTCTATGTGTTTTTTTTAATATACAATATTCAGAATCTAACGAGACAAAACCTATAAAAGTAACAAATCTTTCTCTACCAAAATATAGGTATTCTCAAAGTAAACTGAGACCATGAGTTAAAGTAAAACGTTTCTCTACTAGTTGATCTATCAATTTGGTCGTTTTGCATAGTTTATTTAATGGTTAAGAAAAAAAAAACTAAAGCGTATAAATTATAAGCAATTTTGCATTTCAATACAACTTCGTTTTGTAGAATCTCATCACATAAATCTCTCATAGAAGTATTACTTCTTCTATCTTCTTTTCGTTTAATTGTGAGAATGGTGAGGTATTTTGGTATATTTGGACTTTCGGATTTAAGTGAAATGTGACCATTTTGTATTCCCCGCATGATTTGTTGTAGTACATGATAGTTGTTTTTGCATATGGATGAAAGGTATGAGCTAAACCACATTTATTGCTATACTTTTGATTTATTTGTAATACGTATTTAGCTCGTTTGTTTAAACTTATTTTAGGAGTTAAGTACTTTTTTAATAAAAAAATATTTATTTTAAATTTTGATGTGTTTGTTTAAAGTTTTAAAAATAAACAGAAACTGAAAATAAATTAATTTTAACTTATTTTAATAAACAACTATGATCTGCTTGCTTATTAAAAAAGTACTTATTTAAAAAAATGTTTTTTAAAAGTTCCTTCAAAATAAGCTTAAACAAACAAACTCAATATAAAAACACTTATGCATTATAGGGTTTAACACACAAAAATTATGGCAACTACAATTTGATATTCAATAATTTGATGGAAACATTGGGACATGAAAGGTTCAAATGATGGTTGTCTTAACTCTGACAAACTATGAAAATGATACTTCCTAAGAAGAAAAGAAGCCTTCCATGATGAAGGATTCTAACATGGGATGAGGTTGATGAAGAAGCTCTTTCAACTCTAATACATGGGTGTGAACCTCTAGATATTAAGGATGTGAAATCTACTATTTTGAGTCATGAGAAGATGCAGAATGATAGCAGTGGACATGATAACCCAACAACTGCTTGTTTGTTTAAGGAAGCTTAATGGAGATCAGTTAGAGTAGTTCTCACAAAGGAAGGTCTAGATCTAAATCTGGACATCAAAAGGGAAGATGTAGATATTGCAATAAAGAATGGCATTGAAAAGAAGAATGTCCAAAACTTAAAAGAATGACGCGAGTTCAAGTAATACAACAAGTGTTGCTAAAGGTGTTGAAAGTTTTCTCTCTGTATCAACTTGTTTTATTGGTGATGCATAGATAATGGATTTTGGTTGTTCTTACTACATGTGTCCAAACTAGAATTGGTTTACTACTTACCAGTCTAATGAATGTGGTATTGTCCTTAAGGTAAATAATATGCATTGTAGGGAATATTGACATTGTCACAGTCCGAATTAAGATGCATGATGGAGTTGTGAGAACTTTGGTTGATGTTCAACACATACCAAACTTGAAGAAAAATTTCATTTCTTTAGATATTCTTGATTCCCAAGGATCCATTATCATTCACATGACTAAGGATATAGTGGACTATGTCCACTCATATTTATGAAGCTCTGCACCTATTTTGACAAAAGGTGGTGTCAAGTATTTGTAAAATTTCATTGATTATTTTTCAAGGAAAGTTTGAGTTTATTTTTTAAGCACAAGAATGATGTCTTTCCCATGTTTAAGAAGTGGAAAATACTTATTAAAAATCAGACAGGCAAGAAAATTAAGTGGTTTAGAATTTATAATGATTTAAAGTTTTGTGAAGGACAATTTAATGTGTCTTGTGAGAATGAATGCATGGTAAGATATTGTATTGTGTGGATGACACTAGAACAAAATGGTGCGACTGAACATATGAATAGGACTCTTTTGGAAAGAGTTTGTTGCATACTCTCTAATGCTGGATTGAAAAGGGAATTTCGAGTTGAACCAATTTATATGGCTTATTGTTTGAATTGATCTCCGTTAACTGTGATTGAGCTAAAAAAATCTTATTAGTTATGATCTAGAACTCTTGTTGATTATACTAATTTTAAAACTTGTGTATCTTACTTATACCCATGAATTTTTGAAAGCTTGAGTGAAGGTGACAAATATGCATATTTCTTTGCTATGCATTTTGTGTAAAAGGTTGCAAGTTGTAGAGTACTGAAACAAAACCACCAAAATTCATAATTAGTAGAGATGTTAAGTTCAATGAATCTTTCACACTTCATCTATCAAAAGAGCTTTGGTGATGTAGAAAATGAAAGTAGAATTAGCAAGCAAGTGGAGCTTGAGTTGAACCACTAAAGGAATTACATGAAAGTACTTAATATCAACCTATTCATGAAGAAGAATGTGTTCCTGGTCAGCTTATTGAGGAAGAACAAGGGATTGTCGAAGAGCAAGATAAGGTTCCGCTACAACAATATAATCTTGCAGGAGACAAATAGAAGGCAGAATAGTGCCTAAAAGATTTGGCCATGAAAACATGGTTTCTTTTACATTATAAGTTGCACAAGAAATTGGAACATAAGACCTTATGACATACCATGAGGTTATCTTGAGTGTTAAGTCTACAGAGTCTTTTGTTGTGATGGGTGAAGAAATGAAGTCTCTTCATAATAACTAAATTTAGGGGTTAGTGAAACTGTCAAAAGAACAAAAGATTGTTGGTTGCAAATGAGTTTTAAAGAAAAAAGGAAGGAATCTTTAGAGTAGGATAGGCTAGATACAAAGTGTCTTTAATTGCTAAAGGCTTTTGACCTATCCTAACACAACATGTGATTATCTTATGTGTGTTTTATTCAACATGTGAACCCTAGGTCTAACTTGTTGTCCATGTGTCCCACAACCTACAAGAATGTAAGAAGGGTAGATTCATTCACTTTGTTGTCCAAGTTAGTAAATGACAAAGCAAATAAAGTTGGGGTAAGGGGTCAAAAGAAAAGAACATACCTTTTGCATTTATGAGGCCTTATCTATAAGTGACATTACATACGACGGTAATGATTGCTTGTTTACTACTTTTCTGGATTCATAGAGATTCTGGGGTGACATAGCAGAAGCTTCTAGAACATTATAGAAATATCTAGAATTCTCTTGTATAAGTCGATTGTGTGTGTGTGTATGTCTTAGATGCGTTGGGTACATAAGTGTAGGTTAATTTGTGTATCTGTTATGCTGATATAGTTGACTATATTGGTTAATGTTTTGTAGCATATTAGCTTTTGACAAGACATGTTAGCTAGCAATGTTTAGATCGATTTCAGCTAAAGGGAATGAATTAACTTTAATGAAATATTATCTCTTGTTACAATACATAACTCTATTCAAGTGTTACTTGTTATGGTTGCGTTATTTGATCTAGGGCTTAAGCAACTTAATGTTAAAACAACTTTTATTAATGGTGAGCTTGAAAAACAAATTTGTATGTTGTAGCCACAAGGTTTAGTAGTTTAAGGTAAGTGATTTATCCGGTATGAGGGACAGACTTCCAGTATAAGGTATTGGGCTTATGAGTCTAATATCTTACACCGATCTAGTGGGGATCCGATATTATATCCTTAAGTTCAGTGGGAATCTCAAGCTCTTGTCATTCTCCATCCAACACACACCAGTACCTTGTGTTGCAGGAAGAAATGGGTTGTCACCTACAAAGACACTCCAACGTTCAAGTCAATTCGATATCAATATCAGAGTTCAAGTGTTATGGTTGGTTAAACGTACCTCAAATATAGTAAATGATTGGTACTTATAGAAGTTATAGAAGTCGAGTGATGATCAAATGTCTTGGCTCTTGTGTCAGTACTTTTTTTGTAAAATTTGGGGAAAATTAACATAAATGCGGAGATTTTTTATACAGTTGTAGGTGTTGATCAGTATGTCCTTAAACCTCTATCTAATATCAGCTTGTTGGCGATATTAGTTATCAAGGGTTATGTTGAAACTGTGTTGTGATTCATCTTGACATCAGATATGGCTATATGAATATTAGGATAAGATCGCGTCATATTGGATATAGCTCTCTCATTATCGATATGGGCCTTAGGACATCGGGGTCGGTGTCAAGCCCAAATCATTTGCCCTACAACCTATTACAAAACCGGGGGTTGTTTCGATAGGTTGATATATGTGCATTCTAACTGGTCTTCCAAAGCTGATGTTATGAACTTGTTTCAAAAAAATCCAGCGGCATGGCTACCATTCATACTAAAGTGCTCTTCTTTTGGAGCTAATCTCAAACCATGACACGTATGAGCTGGTAAATGGTTGTCACGCTTCAATTTTTATGCAGTCGTCGTTCCATTTGCAAAGCGACGTGCACACACCCTATCATCATTGCGTCTAACTGTTCTTTCCATTCAAAAAATTCCAGCGGCATGGCTACCATTCATACTAGAGTGCTCTTCTTTTGGGGCTAAGCTCTGACCATGACACATGTAAGCTGGTAAATGGTTGTCACGCTTCAATTTTTATACAGTCGTCGTTCCATTTGCAAAGCTACGTGCACGCACCCTGTCATCATTGCGTCTAACCGTTCCTACCATTTCACCCTTGAGGCTTGGCTACAAAGATGGGTCAAGTCTTCATCATTTTTCACTTATCTCTTACAATCTCTTAGCGTTCCGATATTAAAAATCTGGAATCATTCCATTGTTTCTCCATGTTTTCAAGTAGTTCATTTAGTTGGAAAGTAAATTTGTAGTTTATTAAAGTTATTCAGCTTAGCAATTTGGTTTTAAACAAAATAATACAATGATTTAATGTGATAACTAAAATGTCATATATTTGATTAAAAACCAAATTTACCATGAAAGAATCAAACATATTGATGTGGGATATCATTTTATTTGGAAGTTGGCTTCTCATAGTTCAATTACAGTTAATAAAGTTGATATGTTTAATAATCCAACTGATATAATAACTAAATCAAATATGGTACTCAATACTCAATATTCAATAGGCTTATAGATCATTCGTATTTATAGATTACCCACCAACAATATCTTAATATAAATTCCCCACTAATAAAACCATCCACCTCCACATAAATTGGACCAACTAAACCACTATATTCAGGAATCACATTACTATGTATTTCCCTAAAATCTATCACTGGTTTACTCCATTTCCTAAAAAATATTCCTAAAAATTATTGACACCTCGTTCTTCTAATATCTTTCCACTTAAATTAATTATGTTCCACATAAAAGAGCGATGACTAGTACTAATAACATACTAATATTTCTCTATTCGAGAGAGTCCAAGAATCTAAGTTGAATCAGTAAGAACATTATGGGAAAAACAATAATGAAATAAATAGATTAGAAGGAATCATATAGAAAGATTAAGGCAAACTTCCCAAAAATATTCCTATGAAAAGAAGCATAGATAATATCCTTTCTACTCTTAAAAAAAATAAGCCAAACTAATTTGTAAACTCAACATGATTTTTAATAAATAAAATACTGAAAAATAATGTGAAAAACCATCAAAAACATATAACCATTTTTTCATTCGGAAGTACTGACAACACAATGACATATTCTGTCCAAGACACTAATTAAAACTCACTAAAAACTACCAAGTCGTGAAGAATCATTAAACAAGATATAGCACACCAATAAGTGTGATTAGAATATGTTAAGTCGGTGATCAAAGTAATGGTAATCTTTTTTGTTGAGTCTTGCCAATTCTCTCTTTTTCATTTTTCAGACCCAGGTTGTAAGTTCTTCCAATATTCAGGAAAAAAAAGTAATGGCTGTCATGGAAAAAATGATCATCAAAGTTGTAGTAGTTGGACACAAGATCTCTATAATCAAAACTTTTGGGAACAAGCGCAATTTGAGAAAGCTGGAAGCAAAAATGTAGTAAGCAAGCAAACTTCCAGATTTGGCATCATTATTGCAAGTAAACAGTATATATAGGTAACTTTCGAAGTCCTAATCCTTTGACTTACATTCAAAGGATCTCAACGAATAAGAGATCAATGCCATTAAACACACAGTTCAAAAAATAACAAGAATTATATAAATGAAGTAACTGATCAAAGAATTGACGAAACCTTCCTTTATACAAAGTTATTATATATGGAGAATAAATTCTGATTTACATGGCTATAATTGAAAATATATATATACATATACATATATATACATATATACATATATATATATGCACATATATATATTTCAAACAATTTATATATATTTATAGGAGGTATACCCTATAGACATTTTAGGATGAATAGGAGGCAGCAAGCAGTGCCGCCCCAATGCCAGATCCATCTTCGGTGACTTGTAGAATTACATGCTTTGCAATATCTGCTCCCAATATTTCGTTTAGAGCCTCACGCAAGTACTCCCTGAACAATGTATAGCTAGAATACAAACCCCCTTCAATGGCCACAACTGTTCTTTTCATTTTCATATCACTTCTACTCCGGCCGCCAGTGATGCCGCCGCTACCATCCCTACCGATCTTCTTCAAGATACCAACAATACCAGCTGCTGCTAATCGAGCAGCCCTACGAGTCACCACATCACACACTTTCACCACAATTTTTCTGGCCTTCAAAGGAAGGTCAGGAATCTGAGACAGCCAAAAACATGATAAATTTATCAGACTAGTTAGTAGTGGGAAGGGCATTCATATATGGACAAAACATATGGTGTCTCATTTGTTTTACCTCGAAGATGTCCTCAAGGATTCTTGCTACTTCTCTCAAGTCAGGAGAATTATCCTCGTGCATGGCAGCCATCAAAGGAGTCCTGGAATTCCATCAGCAAATAGTTTCAATCTAAGAGATTGAAAAAGAAGAACCAAGCACAGAGCATAATAGACCGGAGTGTTACAAATTTCAGTAATGGAATATTACAAATTTCAACCTCTCATAATAAACCTAAGCCATTTTCTTTGAGGGGATCAAAGTCTTATCCATAACCATGCTGTCCAGGGTCAAATAGATCATTCTACTTCCCACCTAATATACAACAAATTCACTTTCCTTAAGCAATAAACCCTTGCCCCTTCCTTGGGTACTTCAATACTATGAGATAGTTAACCAAAAAATCTTATACCACCAACAAGACGAAAAAGGGGAGAAATTAATCAACCATGTTTAAGGAACAAAAATTGGTCATAAATAATCAAAATCAAAATAAAATTGAACTACTGTAGATAAGCCTGAGTAGGAAAGAAATTGATAAAAAAATTTATGTTAGAGAAACAGAAAGCAGTGTCTCATCAAAACCTAGACTACCAACATATTCAACATCAAATAATGACCAAATCATTAAGCAAGGATATATACCAACATCAATTTTTAATAAAAATATAATATATTTTATAGATTATTTCAAGATTTATATAATCAACTTCAGTTGTTTGTAAGCCTTCCTTGGCATAAACAATGAACAACTGAGATTCAGTACACACCTCAGAATGAAAGGCGTTGAAAGCTTGGAAAAAATAGGTCCAAACATGTCAGACTCTAAAGACATCTTGAGAATGACTCTCCTCACAATGTCACCGAGATACATTCCTGATATCATTTTCTCAAAACCCTGCACCCAAATCTCCAAAATTTCAGCCACGATAATACTAATATACCTAACAAGACTCATTAGATGCGGAATCTCACCTGATCATTTGGATTAGGGCTATCAGCATCCAAATCAATATCGTATGATGTTCTTGGTAAATGAGATGACCAGAAGTTTCCCCATTCCATGTTGACCACCTAAAAATCAGAAGAGTCACAATGAGTTCAACAGAAGAAAAACCCAAAAAAAGGGCGGAAAAGTGAAAGGGTAATACCATGCGTCCTGATGTAGTAAGAAGACCCTGACACTTAATAATAGCATCAATTCGTTCCAAATAGCAGGCATTTGTACCAGTACCAATTACAATAGCAGCAACAGTATCTGGATCACAATAATGTCCAAGTGCCAATGTTCCAACAGTGTCATTAACCTGCTTAAGTGAAGACCATGTGTCACATAATAATCACTAACCTTAAGAAACTACAAGGATTTAAGTACATGACAGCACATTTTCCCCCAACACAAAATTAAGGTACATAAAAAATAATAATTACACAACAATAGAAAACATATGCAATTTCATAGCCATGACATACACAGGTGCCGTTTTTTCAAGACTTGAGTATTACCCTTTAATCCTCCAATTGAAAAAACATAGAATCAACATCATATGTATTACTTACATCTAGACTAGTCTAGCTATTAAATGGTAATTGAGAATGACACCAGACATGATAAAAACAACTCAACATCCTATAAGGACATTAAAGATATCCTAGAGAAACATAGTTCATTAAAGCGGCAGTGATGGGTGAATCATAACTGTATGAAAATGAAAGTACTTCCTTACCAAGGCAGCTACCCGCACATCCAGGCCTTTCCGTGCCAATGCTTCTTGCAAACATGCTGCAACATCTCTTCCTACCTGACAACACGCAGTTTTAGTACATAATATTAGAATGGCTTTGATATTAGCATCACTGCTAATGAGAGACTGGTGCAACTTCAATAGAGGAAAAACATAAATAGCCATTTTGAAAAATTTAATTTGGCCTGGACAGTTGAAAGGCTTCCCTTAGACCTAATCAATCATCAATCATAACCTACAATCAATAGTTAAATTCAACTACACCCCCCAACTGAATGCTTTAGGCTAATAATTTTATATATATATATATATATATATATATATATATATATATATATAAACCAATCAAATTAATACCCTGTTATTGATCAAGTTCAATGGTAAACAATGAAGAAGAAATCACCACTAAGGTTACTGATCAAGTTTTCTGATCAACAATGAAGCAAGAACTGCCACTTATCACAAAGTTCACCATGCATACAAGCTTTTATCATAGAAACCACCTTAAAGTCAACTGACTAACCACATTTCCAATTGAAAAGCCTTTTGTCCATTTGATTAAAAGGCCAGATGAAACAGACATTTGTTTCACAGGAAAGGAGAATGTAAATCCAAGATCCCTTCTTTCCAGTGAAATATTGGAATTGGAACCATCTTCTTTCGCAATGAATTCCTTCAATGAAGACGCAATAAAATCAAAGAGATCCTGCAAATAGAAAAACCAAACTCTTATCACATCAAAAAGAACAAAATATACCAGAGTACTCCGAAAAATTTTAGTTTTGATTAAGTCACCTCGCTTGTGCTAGTCATTACATGTGGGGGAATGGGTTGCCGTTCTACTTCATGTTCCAAGTCCAAAGATGGTTGACCACTTAAATGAAGCCGCAAAACCCTAAAATTTGTACCCCCAAGATGAAGTGCATAATATGTTCCTCTCTCAGTTCTGATAAATGAAAAATATATATTTATAAATATATCAGTTTTTTATTCAGTTAAAGCCAACAATTTGTGAACACAATCAAAGAAACAAATCTATGTAACTAATAGAAATCTGCAATCTGAAAAAAATTTATGCTCAAGCATGTTGGTAACATCTAAGCAATCACCATAAATGCAAGCTCATAATGGGCTATATACAAGTAGCTATAAATGTGTGCTACCATTCAAGCCCCGTAGCACTCAAAATGAGTATAAATGCAATGATACGCTGCAAAAACCTAGGAATTAAAAAACAAGTCATCCAATAATTAATATTGATCTTGCATGCCATTTGAGGTTAGTCAAACTCCGTTTGACCGACAGATTAGAAAACAATCTTTGTCCAACTCCACTTGAGGTTTCCCAACTGGAAACCAAACATGCCCTAAAACAACTCTGCAATGTGGACTACAAGGCATGCTCATTGATGTTGGAAACTTAATATGTAAGCATCACCATAAATGGAAGCTCATAGTGCGATATAAATGTGTGCTTGTAGTAGCATCATTCAACCCAGTAGCGCTCAAAATAAGTATAAATGCGGTGAAGCGCCACAAAAACCATGGATTAAAGAAACAAATCTATTCATTTAGCTCATACAACTCTGCAATCCAAAAAAAAAGTTATGCCAAAGCATGTTGGGAACATTTAAGCAGCACCATAAATCCAAGCTCATAACAATGCAGCATAAATGTGTGCTCGTAGCAGCATCCTTCAACACGGTAACACTCAAAACAGGTATAAATGCAATGTGGACCAAAAGGCATGCTCAATGGAACACGTAAGCATCACCATAAATGGAAGCTTGTAGTGCGATATAAATGCATGCTTGTAGTAGCATCATTCAAGCTGGTAACGAACAAAGTTATGCCCAAGCATGTTGGAAACATTTAAGCATCGCCGTAAATGCAAGCTTATGACAAGACAACACAGTATGAATGCATGCACTTAGCTGCATCATTCAACACGGTAACACTTAAAACCGGTATAAATGCAATGACACGCCCCAAAAACCTTGGATCAGAGAAACAAATCTATTTAACTGCTGCAACTCTGCAATCTGAACAGATGTTATGCCCAAGCATATTAATGACATGGAAGCGTCACCATAAATGTGCGCCCATAATCCTGTATGAATACATGCTTTTGTAGTAGCACCATTTCATCAGATAATGTTGAAAATAGGTCTAGATGCAATAGATTTCAGTTCACGTCGGCAATTGAGGTGTCGCAATGTGAAATTCTCAAAACAGCACAAATACTACATGAGCCATCTACTGGACATATAAAAAACAACAAAGTAATGTTCACATGAAGAAAATCCCCAATTCAAAAAACGTGGTTCACATACCCGAAAACAAAACACACTAGAAACAAACGCAGATAAGCATGAAACACGTAAATAATAGGAGCAAACACCTCAAATAAACAACAATTTCAAGTAATTAGACTGCACACAACAGGGCATACAAAAACAACAACCACATTAGAAGTAAACCAACAAAAACAGGAAATAAAACATACTTAAACCAAAAAATATCAAACAATGGGAACAGAACATTCACTTGCACAGGGAAGTAACCTAAAAACCAAATGCTGAGCAAAGTCCATCGTCCAAACACCAACATACTAAAATCCCATCACAGCAACAACACAAAACAGCCATCAATTATAAAAAAAAAAAAGAGGAATTCTATTCAATGGCACAGTTAAGGACACGAAATGGACAAAGAAATTGAAACGAAACAAGAGTGAAGCAGAAAATAATTACCCATTAGGGAGATTATCGACATAGGTGAGAAGCATTTTGAGCTTGGAACCACCTTCAGATGCCAAACCAGCATGCATCTCCACAGCCATAGCATCCACCACTTGCTTCAACCTTCCAACCGTTGTGTCACACCCTTCCTCAAATTCCCTCAACACATTCGCCACTCTATTCCACTTCCTCCTACTCTTCACTCTCCTTCCCACCACCACCGCCGCCACCGCGCAAGTCACCACCGCCACCGTCACAGCTACCCCGACAACCACTCTTCCCATGTCCCCCGATCAATCCAAACTACATCGTACCGCGCCGCTTCACCACTCTCCTCCGATTCCTCACCGTCACAAAACGTCGCCGTTTTAACATGCACGCGACAAACTCATAACCGCGACCTAATACAAAGGAACGGGATTCCGACGATACGGTTGTACTCTGGCGGAAGGAAGTAACTCGCCGGCGATTTCGAAAAATGGTTCTCCGGCGAACGGTACCGGAAAAGTGCAGAGGAGAGAAAGAGAGAGACACGGCGGCTACACACTAGTTTGGAATTGGGATGTGTTGGAAGGAGGACCGATATGGAAACTTTTATAAGCTGAGTTCAATGACAGATTTGCCCTCGGACAGATTTTGAAATTTCAGATTTGTCACAGTATCTCTCCACAATCTTTTTACCGTTTATGACAGATTTTGAGGTTAATGACAACTTTGACTTGTGCTCTTCTTTTTCGTTCTCTCTCTTTCTCCGTTTTTTTCCACCCCATCCGGAATATCACATGTCAAATATTTCCCATTTTAATATTTTTTTTATTAATGATATGGCCTTGATAAGGTAAGAAATAAATCAATCAAATAAAGAAAAAAATATACTATTTGGATTATTACTATGTGTTACCACAGCTTTTATGGTAAATTTAAGAATGTTTTCTTTTTCTTTGATTAACATTTTTACTATTTTTCCATGTTTGTGTAGAAAGCATATTTGATTTTATATTTTAGAATTTGTCATTCTTTTTGGTCAACATATAATTTGAAAGTATTGAGTTAAAAGACATTAAATTGTAGGTTTGATTTTGTCAGGCAGTTACTATATTAAATATTTTCATATTTTAACTTTTTTTTCCGTTACTCACCGTCTTTTCTCTATTAGTCAAATACTATATTTTCAGTTTTAAAAATTATTACATGATATGAATTATTAAATTTTCAGTAAGAGTTACTACATGTCTTAAATGAGTGGGTTATTATTCAATTTAATGATCTTTTTTTACATTGAAAGTTAAATTTGTTTTGTTTGTAATAATTATTTTATTTGATCTATTTTTTTATCATTTTTATTTTTATCTTTAATATTAGTATTACTTAATTTTATTTTTAATTGATTTTTTGATCAACATATAATTTGAAAGTATTGAGTTAAAAGATATTGAATTATGAGTTTGAATTTGTCATTGAGAGTTATTACATTAAATATTTTCACATTTCAACTTATCTTTCTCTCTGTTACTCACCGTCTTCTTTGTAGTAGTCAAATACCATATTTTTCGTTTCAAAAATTATTATACGGTGTGAATTATTAATTTTTCAGTAAGAGTTACTACATGTATTAAATGAGTAAGTTATTGTTCAATTTAATTATCTATTTTTACATTAAAAGTTAAGCTGATTTTCTTTGTAGTAATTATTTTATTTGATTTATTTTTTATTATTTTATTTTTATCTTTAATATAAGTATTACTTAATTTTATTTTTAATTGATTTTTTGATCAACATATAATTTGAAAGTATTGAGTTAAAAGACATTGAATTGTGAGTTTGAATTTGTCATTGAGAGTTATTACATTAAATATTTTCACATTTCAACTTATCTTTCTCTCTGTTACTCACCGTCCTCTCTGTCTTAGTCAAATAGTATATTTTCAGTTTCAAAAATTATTAAATGATGTGAATTATTAAATTTTTAATAAGAGTTACTAAATGTATTGAATGAGTGAGTAACTATCCAATTTAATGATCTGTTTTTACATTAAAAGTTAAATTGATTTTCTTTGTAGTAATTATTTTATTTGATTTATTTATTATTGTTTTTATTTTTATCTTTAATATTAGTATTATTTAATTTTATTTTAAATATATAATTTGAAAGTATTGAGTTAAAAGGCATTGAATTGTGGGTTTGAATTTGTCATCGGGAGTTATTATATTAAATATTTTCACATTTCAACTTATCTTTCTATCCGTTACTCACCGTCCTCTTTGTCTTAGTCAAATACTATATTTTCAGTTTCAAAAATTATTACATAATATGAATTATTAAATTCTCAGTAATAGTTACTACATGTATTGAATGAGTGAGTAATTATCCAATTTAATGATCCGTTTTTACATTAAAAGTTAAACTGGTTTTCTTTGTAGTAATTATTTTATTTGATTTGTTTTTTATTGTTTTTATTTTTATCTCTAATATTAATTTTATCTTATTTTATTTTTAATTGATTTTATGTTATATTTTTCTCCATTTTTAGAATAGAGTTTAAGCCACTAAAATACCAAATATTTATTGTTGAAAATACATTTATTGTACATTTATATTATTTATTTATATTTATATTTTTAAATGTTATTATCGCTTATTTTATTTTTTATTTCCATTTTAGACTATGGTTACCTCTCTTAAAAATAGCAATTTTTTTATCGAGAAACATACATTTATTACATTCACACTTTCACTACAATCATTATATTCTTCCCAAAAATAATTATTGGAATTCAGTCTAAAGGATTGAGATTAAAAAAAAACATGCATTCTCTCTGGATTATATAGGGCCCCTATATCCCTTAATTTAACTCTTCAATTTTAAGAGGTTATCTTTATTTCTGTTTTAGGAAATTATTTTTATCTATTGGATATTGGGCCAAGATAAAAGCCCTTCTTTTATGTATAAATACGGTCTTAGAGCCCTTTAATTTAAATGACACATATTCAAGCAATAGAACTCTAATTTTCTAAAGTAATTCTCTAGGGTTTTGTGCGTTAAATGCTTATTGTAAGTGGATTTAATATACTTTTTTATTTTAGTTGCATTGATTTTCCAAAAAATACATGTGTTAATTTTAGTACAGATTTTTCAATTAGATTTTAAACCTGATTTCTAACATGTGCGTCGTCGGAGACAGAGACGACACTGAGTCCACGTTTCCACGTCCCGAGACGTATCTCCACACTGTCACTATCAAAATGCGTTTCTATTAGATTCGTGGCACGATGACTCGCCGGTGGGACTTAGACTCGTCCGTTTATACGTCCTGGAACATGAGTACTTTAAAAATAAATCATTTTAAAAAAGTGGTCGCGTGGTGAAAACAACCTAAATTACTTTTCCTATGATTGAAGTCATAAATGTTTAATTATTAAAACTTATATTAAGGATTAAGATTAAAAAACTTATTTTTAATATTAAAAATATTTTTTATTTTTTATTTATAGGGATTCTCCATATAGGTAACTTAATTCAACATAAATACATACGTGAGAAACTAAATTTTTCATAAGGGGTCATTTGGATTTGAAAACGTTTCCAGTTTTCATTTTCTATTTTTTAGTTTTGATTACAAAACTTTTAAAATTTTACACAGTAAAAAGTAGAAATAGAAGATAAAAACAGGGAACAAAAAAAGATTATTTTTCGTGTTTCCTATACAAAATTTTAAAAATAATAAACAAGATGGCAGTTATGTAATTAAAACTAAAAACAAAAAAAATCAAATCCAAACGATCCTTAAAATTTCCACATGTTGTATCGAGTAAGACATATTTTTACTTAAATAAAATATGCTTTTACATTATGATTAAATATATCTATCTTTTTTATATATAAAATTTCACGATTAGGATTTGTTGTCTATAATTCTTATGTTTGTTTTTAATGTGTGTTTGTAATTTAACATTGATTCTTTAATCCCTTATGCTTTGTTCGGATTAAGGAAGGAGATGAAGTGGAAATAAAAATAATAGAAAATAATAAAATAAAATTAAATGTATTTGGATGGATTGAAATGTAATAGGAAAAGAGAAATAAACTAACTTTTTATTTATTTAAATGAAGAAAATAAAATTGGAAAGACAAATTTATCCTTTTGATATTTTTTTAACATTATTGTTCCTTCAAAATACACGATTTATTATAGTTGTTAGAGTCATATTAGACCAGCTGGACTAAAAATCGGGTGTCCATCAATATGAATATGCAACCGAAGTGGTTAAAACCAAGAAAATCGGTCAAAAATCATTTCGCAATTAATTTATAATTTTTTGTTATATTTTAATTTGTAATTTTGAGATATATAATTTGTAATTTTTGAAACATTTTATTTAATATTAAGATGAATAAATAATATTTAAAGTTTTCTTTGCTTTGTAATAAAAAATTATAAAATATATAAATTAATAAACACAATTCAAAACCACTTATTATTATTTTAGTAAAAATTATTTTCATGAAACAAGGATGAAACTATTTTTCCGGTATTTTATGGTCAACATATGTTTTACAAGTAATGAGTTAAAACTTCAAAAGCATTAACTTGTGAGTTTGAATTTTCCATGACACTTGCTATCCTAGATATTTTCTCGTTGAACTTGTCTTTCTTTCCATCTTAATTAAACACTATATTTTGGGTTTTTAAAATTACTATATGTAATAAAATATTAATTTTTCAGTTGTAAAACTTACTGCATGTATTAAATGACTTGGTTATTATTCAATTTAATTTTCATATTCAAAGTCAATTGGTTTTTTTGTAAAATGTTTGATAAAATTAATTGTTTTAGTGACTAAAAATGTCAAATGACTTACAAAGACATACTTAATTATTTAGGCATAAATTACATATATATATCATTTATATTTTTTAAGATATTTTAATTAATATTAAGATGAATAAAATAATATTTAAGGTTTTTATTGCTTTGTAATAAAAAATTATAAAAAATACAAATTAAAAAACACAATTCAATTATGATAATTCATATAAGTATTTTCCATAAGAGTCAATTTCACATATCCGTAAAGTTTATATTTATAATAATAAATAATGTTAATATCAAATAGCATTCCTTAATAAATTAGCAAATGTTATTACGGGTATCTTTCACGTAAGCAGGAGAGACATTTTGCTTTAGATTTTTTAAAAATAAAATAAATATTTAATATTTTAAAATAAGATAAAAGATAATAATAGTAATTATTAAGAAAGAATTTCAACAAATAGTCAAAGTTGGAAAACACTACTTGAAGTAATGTTACAAAGACGTACTTCAAGTAACATTTCAAAAACGCTATCAATAGAAAAGTAACATTTTAGCTATCCATCTTAAACACCTCTAATTTACACTTTGTGTCATTCAACTTTCAACTTATTGAAATGTTTCACCAAATATATATCAACAAAATTATGAATTTTAGTATACTATTTGTTTAGTTGCATGGATTCTTCATATAAAGTAAATCGGAAAGAACAAAATAACATTTTAAAATAAAATATTGAATTAAAAAAACATCACAGGTACTTCAAAAATAAATCATCTACAAAAGTCGTCGCGGTGAAAACAACATAAATTACTTTCTGTATCATTGAAGTCATAAATGTTTAATTATTAAGATTTATATTAAGGACTAAGATTAATAAAACTTATTTTTTATTATAAAAATATTTCTTCCCATTTTTATTTCCAGGGATTCTCCATATGGGGTAACTTAATTCAACATAAATACATACATAAGAAACTAATTCTTTAAGTTGAAATTTTTTCATACTCGAGTCAAACTAGAAACATTAATTAAAGAAAATTAAGGGTCATTTGGATTTGAAAACATTTCCAATTTTCATTTTTTATTTTTTTAGTTTTAATTACAAAACTTTTAAAATTTTACACAGGAAAGAGTGGAAATAGAACATGAAAACAAGAAACATAAAAAATATGTTTACAATTTTAAAAACAAGAAACAATGTGAAAGTTATGTAATTAAAACTAAAAAAAGGTTTTCAAATCGAAATAATCTTTAAAATTTTCACACGCTGTATCGAGTTAAAGATATATTTGTACTTAAATAAAATATACTTTTACATTATGATTAAATATATCTTTTTTTAATTTCATTGGTCTCTATAATTATTATGTTTGTTTTTAATGTATGTTTAACATAATTAATTCTTTAATCCCTGGTGTTTTGTTCAGATTTAAGAAGGAAATGAAGTGGAAATAAAAAATAAAAAAAATGAAATTTTAATGGAAATTAAGTGTATTTGGATGGATTGAAATGTAACAGGAAAAGGGACTTTTTTATTTAAATGAAGGAAATTAATTTGAAAATACAAATTTAACCTTTTGTTATTTTTTAACATTATTGCTATTTCAAAATGCATAGTCTTTACTATAGTTGTCAGAATTGGATTAGACCGGCCAGTTGGACTGGCTGGATTGAAAATTAGGGCCTCCATCGATCCAAAACTACAACTAAATTGGTTAAAACTAGGAAAACCGAACAGTAAACCATTTTGCAATATATTTTTTTTAATTTTAAAATCTTTTTAGTTAGGTTTACTATAGAACCGCACTAAGAGAACATGTACACCAAACATAACTGACATCTTTTTTGTTACTAGGTTTGTTTTAATGTATTTTTTGGATCTTATAAGCATATTATGGTAGGATGTTTGAATCTTTTTTACTATGTAATGTTTAAGTTATAATGCATTTATTGAATTTTTTATGAATAGTATATTATTTTGATCTAATCGATTATTTTTCAATGTATAAAACAATAATAATTTATTAGTATCATGTTCAATAATGGTTCGACCACTAGTTCGACCAATGACCCTTGAATCAGTGCCTTCACCGGCTCAATGACCAGTTTAGTTTTAAAAACATTGGTCCTTACTCTATTTCCTATGTTTTGGATCGCTAATCCTCCATTACCCCCATTCTGCATATACCTTTCTTCCCTGTTACCTCATCCTTCGTTCTCCACCTCTCATTAGCTTTCCCTCATCAACGTCAACCTTCTTTAGTGTCGCCTCCTCCTTCGCTTACCTTCTTTATGTTGCCTTTTCTTCATCTTGCCTTCTCCCCCGATTCCCTTACTCCTTTCTCTAAATTAGGTGTTTTGATATGACATACAATCCAATGGATTTCACTCTAATTTATGAATTTGAGGGTTCCATTACAGTTTGGTCCATGGGAGTTTGGCTATGTAATGTTGTGTTTTGTTTGTTGTTGAGTTTGAGTTTTTTTATATGTCCGGTTACATTGTTTTTTCGCAAGCATATCTTTGCATACAAAAATGGTTCTTTAGAATGAATTGAATTCGGGTTACCCTGTTGTTAATATGACGATGAGGATGCGAAAATGGTTATTCCATATAAAGGAGGTTGGTATACTAAAATGAGAGTTCACCGTAGTAAAAACACAATACTTCCTTTCAATGAACCCATTTATTTAGAGAAATATATTTTCATGGACCCACCAAAATAATCTATCTTCCTCCTCTAAAATAACCCCCAACTAAACTAGATATTGTAATAAATTTTCATTCAAATTAGTGAAAATAAAATTCCTTCTAAAATATCTCCTGAAACTAATGAAGCATTAATTACCATTTACTTTGTCTCTATTTTTTGTCTCTCTCTATCTAGAATCACATTGTCCACCCATTCACCCTTTTATATATTCTCACTTTATTCTCTCTTCAAGAATCTATATACTTACATGGGATTTATGGAAATTTATAATATTTAGTTTATTTTCACTATTCTAAAAATTTTTCTACTAAATCTTGATATTTTAAGTTCTTTGTAGCATCTCTCCACATGCTTCTATATGTACTTGATTTCAATGATCTAAGAGTAGGCTTCTTGTAAATGTAATTGTAATTTCAAGATTTTCATGCACCCTTAAGAATTGTTAACTCTCCACGAGTAACATGCTTAGCGCAAACTCTTTGTTATATCCTAAAATTCTATGACTTTTAACTTATCCCAGGTGACTTTTCTTTACCAACAATGGGAGATTTATGTTAAGGGCCAATTCACTCTCAGCCTTGCAGACTTATTGGTCTACTCTGTTTTGTGTTACAAGTCTTTTAAGACTTGCAACTCAATAGATTCACACATAAAGATAACTCTAAGTCTTTTTAGACTATAAGTTTGTTGTGTGTGAAAGAAACAAATAATGAAGGAGAAAGAGAAAGAACTCTGTATTATGAAGAACTTTTCACTTGTATGTATTTTGCACACTTTTCATCAACTACAAGATCATTGATTTAGTGACCTCTATTTATACAAAAAATTACAAAACATAATTAACAAATTAGTATCCCAACCTTAACACTCCCCCGTAATTCTGTTTTTCACATTCCCAAACTTTTGTATGCACTTCACTTCTGGTTGCAGACTTTCACTTATCAACTCTGCATATCATTTTATCACTTAGCTCCTTGAATATGTTATTCTTCAAAGGTTTTGTGAAAATATTTGTAAGCTTCAAACTTGCAGTACTCTAACACTAACTTTTCCTTATTCACCTTATCATGAATAAAATGATATCTGCTTTCTATGTACTTGGTTCTTCTATGGTCAACTGGATGCTTTGCCAAACTAATCATAGACTTATTGTCCACGAGCAACTTCACAGCTTTTGCACCTTCACATTTTAGCTCTTTTAGCAATTTCTTCAACCAGATACCTTGAGAGGCTCCAAGAGCAGTGGCTATATACTATGCCTCGCATGTTGACATAGCTACACCATCATTCTTCCTTGAACACCATAAAATAGGTGCTCCCTTGGAATAGAAAATGTAGCCTGCTATACTTTTTCCATAGTCTCTGTTATCTCTCCAGTCTGAGTCTGTAAAACCATACAATTTTGTCTCTTCACTGTTGCAATTAGGCAATAACACTCTATAATTCGTGGTCCCCTTCACATACCTCAGTATTCTCTTTATAGCAACCATATGTGAACTCAGTGGATTATACATAAATTTACTGATTATTCCTACACACTGGGCAAGGTAAGGTCTGGTATTGCATAAATACCTTAATGATCCAACTATCTATCTGTACATGGTTGCATCTGTAGGCTTCCCTTCTCCTTCAATTCTGAGACTCAACCCAAGTTCAGCTAGTGTTTCTGCCATATTACATTCAGACATTTTGATTTTCTTTAATATGTCCAATGTATACTTGGTCTGGTGTATTATAATTCCCTGCCCTGTTCTTTTAAATTCTATCCCCAGAAAATAGGACAATTTCCCAAGTCTATTATCTCAAAATGTTTCTTCATCACATGCTTGAATTTCTCAATTCCCTCAAAGTCACTTCTTGTCACCAAGAGATCATCCATATAAAGGCAAATGATAATAAGGTATGTGTCTGATTTACCTTTCACATATGTACCATGTTTAGAACTGCACTTTGTAAATCCAATCCCAAGAAGAATGTTATCAATCTTCTTATTCCATGCTCATGGTGCTTACTTCAGTTCGTATAAAGCTTTGTTAAGCCTACAAACTTTCTTCTCTTGTCCTAGAACACTAAATTTAAGGGGCTGCTCCACATAAACTTCTTCCTCAAGAGAACCATTGAGGAATGCAGACTTTACATCTAGCTGGTACAAACTTCATCTTCATATACTTGCAAGTGCTACCACAATTCTCACTATCTCAATCCTTACAAACGGAGCAAATACCTCCTCGTAATCAACTTCTTATTTCTACAGGAACCCTCTGGCTACTAGTATGGCTTTATGCTTCGCTATTTCTCCCTTTGGATTCTTTTTCACTTTGAAGACCCACTTTACTGAAATTACTTTCTTGCTGGGTGGCAAGTTAATAAGACTCCACATTTTGTTTTTCTCAATAGAAGTCGGCTCATTTTCTATTGCATTTATTCAGTTTTTATCACCTACAACCTCATTAAAGTTTATAGGTTCTACATCAACAAATGAGGCAAAATGTACCAAGTCTCCTTCTGTACTTATATCAGTATTTGAAAATACTTGATAGTCTCCCAGACTTCTGGGTTCACTTCTCACTCTCTAAGATCTTCTGAGTCATTGGTCAGTTATTGGTGGTATATTTTTCTCTACAGATTCAAAATTATTAAAATCAATAATAACTCTAACAAAGTCTGCGTCTGCTCTGTCTGAGTCTAGTCTACATAGGTCTGAGTCTACTATCTCATCTACCACAATATCTCTATTGATCACCACTTATTTTGTTCTTGGACTAACATCCTATAGCCTCTTGTTGCATGATATCCAAGCAAAATCAGTTGCTCTCCCTTGTCATCTAGCTTTTGTCTCAACTGGTTTATGATATGTTTGTAAATAATTGATATCTGGTTTCTGTCCACTCTATACTTCTTCTAACGTTAAACCCTTCAGTCTCTTAATGGGGCATCTATTAATCAAATAAGTTCTTGTTGGTACAACTTCACTCCATAGATAGTGAGGAAGAGACTTACATTTTAGCATGCTCCTTACCATGTTCAAGATACTCCTATTCTTCCTCTCAGCTGCTCCATTATATTGGGCTGTATATGGTGGACAAACCTCATGCACTATCCCTGTTTCTTTGCAAAAGTCATGAAACAGATTTGAGGTATACTCACCTATACTGTTTGTCCTAAAAGTCTTTATCAAATTTCTACTTGACCTCTCAACCCGAGAATTGAACTTCTTAAATACCTCAAGCACTTCACTTTTTCTCCTTATTATATAGACCCATAACTTCCTAGTTAAATCATCACTAAATGATACAAAATACTTATTTCTTCCAATTGATTCAGTCTGGAATGATCCACAAACATTTGAGTATATTATCTTAAGCTTTTGTTTTGTTTTCACTTGAATCTGCTTCTTGAACACACCTCCAGTTTGTTTACACTCTAAGCAATCTCTGCACTTTTCAGTTGGTAACTTCAGGTGTGGCACTCCCTTACAGACTTATGCATCTCACTTAGGTCCTTAAAATTAAAGTGACCGAGTGTGTAGTGCCATAGTCATTCTTCCTCTAAGTCTGCTGCAACAAAACATTGATGTTTTAATACATTATCTCCAACTTGAAAGTTCTATTTTTAGATAATTGTGACTTTATAATCAGACTTTTCCTATTGTTATATAGTTAACCTAGACTTAGTAGTGTTGTTCAAGTGGCCTCAATACTCAAGAGAGAGGGTGAATTGAGTTTTAAAAATTTTAGTTGGAATGCCTTTGAAATTGATTTCTTTTTTACTAGGTATGTTTATATGTAAGAAATAGCAAGTGTAGGGCAAGAATCAATATGAGAAAGTGTGCAAATGTTGCTAAGGTAATTTATCAAATGCTTGGTGTGCAACACTTTAACTTAGCCTAGTTACTCAAGTTCAAGAAATAATATCACAATCAAGTCAATATACCAATTAAGTACAATAAGTAAATGCAAGAGAGTGGGGAAGAAAAGCTTATAAACTAATTTAACGAGTTCCACCAACCCGGTGTACGTCTCGCCTTCAAGCAACCCGCTTGAAGGATTTCCACTATTGAAGTTTAGAGATACAAGCTATGAGCAATTGCAACTTCCTAGTATCTCACACTCAAGAACTCAATCCTCACTAGCACAAGGGCAGCCCACCCAATCTCTCACACTCTCAATACCCAAAGGTTGAACCCCAACCTTTGTGACCACTCAACCTAGAGTGAATAAGCTTGGTATTTTGATGTTTGGTTTTACAATCAATAAACTCTCTCAATAAAGTAGATGAACAAATGAAGGCTCACACAATTTCTAACTCTCATAAGAGAGGATTTACAAATATAAGCTCTAACTTTCAGAAAATGAAACTAAACAAAGAAATAAAACTCACAAGACTCAAGATTTGACTTCCCTTTGATGGATTTGATTATTACATTGAGTAGCTTGAAGGAGTCTTGCATTTATAGGCCTTGGAAAGGTGCCCTAAGGTCTTCAGAGTCATTACACAGCATGGGCATTTGAGTTGGAATGGAGAAATAAGCTGGTTTCCCACTTAAAAACGCTTTTCCCTAAATTCTGGCACTAGTGTAATCGATTAGGCCTCGAGCTATAATCGATTATACTTTGAATTCTTCAGTGTAATTGGACTGGTAATCAATTAGCCTTTCCCATGTAATCGATTAGCTAAGAGACAGAACCTTGCTAATCAATTGTTCTTTACCTTGTAGTCGATTATGAGTGGCACCTGATGCATTTAATTTGGTTACGCAGCATGGTAATCGATTGTAGCTTATGTGTAATCGATTGGGTATCAAACAGAAACTCTGTAATCGATTAGTTCTTAATTTGTAATCGATTAATGACATTACAGAACACTGGTAATCGATTGTGGCAGCCTTGTAGTCGATTAACAGATGCACCTAATGCTTTTAATTCATTTTCTCAGCTGGGTAATCGATTGGCTTCCTTGGTGCAATCAATTAGGTGACAAACAGAAGCTCTATAATCGATTAGGAGAGATCTTATAATCGATTATGTCACAGACAGAAGCTTCATAGTCGATTAGCTTTGGTCTTGTAATCGATTAGCTTGCGTGTTTTTTGCAGGTCTGATGCTATTTTCTCTGTTTTCATGGTAGCTTGAGCCTTTTGCTTTGAGTCTTCAATTCCTTTTGTCATTATCAAAATTATTTATCCTAAAATGCATATTCAACCCTTTTTTGATGATGACAAACAATGTTCATCTCATAAGGGTGTTAGTTCAAATAAAATTATCACCAATGATTGTCTCTAAATTTATCTCTAAGGTTATCTCTTAATCATTGTCTTTAGAGTTATCTCAAAAATTTATCTCCCCCTATCTAAAGGAGTTTATGCCATTAAAAATTAAAGATAATCATCTGTTGTTTTAACCACTTGTTGTTTTTAGCAAATTCAGATTTTAACAGATTCAATTACTTTAGATGAACTTCAATTATTCTCCCAATGCAGGATTTTAGGGGTACCTTCTCAGCAAATTCCCCGGCAAGATCAACACCAAATGCTTTAAAGATTTTGGTGAGGAGGATAGCATAGGGAAGTTTTTGTTAGTTTTTGGCTTTGAGCATGTGCAGTTTAAGGAGTTGAATCTAGTTGATCTTCTTCTCATTGTGCATAGCCCACATTAGTAGGACGTCATCTTCCTCAACCAAGGCATAGTTGCCACCACGAGGAACAAGAAGCTTAACCAAAAAGAAGTGAAGAAGACGATTGTTAAGAGTGAGATGGCCTACCAGTTTGTGATTGCTTCAGGGGCGGTCAGCCTTCCAAAGAGATTGACGGGTAGTAATGGCATTGAATTCTCACTCATCTTCCAGATTGCCACCAACAAATTCAGCATCAGAGATCGGAAGTTGGGTTATCTCAACCAGTTGCTCATTTGTAATCCTAAGAGTCACATTTTTGACTCTTGCCTTAAGAAACCCATCAACAATCCTTAAGTTGCTGAAGAAAAATCTCATGAGTTCAGGGTAGTAAAATTCTTCCTTAAGAGTAAGGAAAGGAAAAAGTTTATAGTGATGAAGGTATTGGGTGAAGGTAAAGCTAGGGTGGTCAAATACTTCAGCATTGATGAAATGAGGGGAAATTATGTCCTTTTCAGAGAAGTTCTTGATGAAATTTTGAAGGTCTCTTGGTGTGAAGAAGAACCTTGAGAAGTCAAGGGAGTTGTTGGTTTGGGCCATGGAGGACCTAGCTCTCTTCACAGTTCTAGAGGAAGACATGATTGAAGATGAAGAAGAGAGAGTGAAAGAGCTTTAAGAGGTTTGAGAGATTGGAGAATAGGTAATGTGATGGTGTGAGATGGAAGTGGTGTGGGAAGGGGTATTTATAGGGTTAGGGGAGATGGATTAGGGTTTGGAGACTCTGCTCTTGTAATTTTCTTAAATTTTGAGTCATCCATACACTGTTGGACTATGAATAAAGCTTTGTAGTCTTTCTTTTTCAGATCTTTAATCATTTGTTTCTTCTCCTTACTTGTCTTCTCTGTCACCTTTTCAACTCCATTTTCCATAATGTTCCACAAATCTTGGAAGCCAAATAATATCTTCATTTGCACATACCACTTATCGAAATTCTTCCCTGTAAAAATGGGGAGATTTTCAAGAAAATGTCCATTGTTCGCCACCGTTATTCGGCCGCACCGGCCCCTCAACACACAGCTCTTGACACCATTATTAAGGGCCAATTCACTTTTAGTCTTATAGACTTCTTGGTCTACTATGTTTTGTTACAAGTCTTTTAAGACCTATAACTTAATAGACTCATACACAAAGATGACTCTAAGTCTTTTCAGACTCTAAGTTTGTTGTGTGTGAAAAAAACAAAGGATGAAGGAGAAAGAAAGAGAACTGTCTTTTATGAATAACTCTTCACTTGCATGTATTTTGCACACTTTTCATCAACTACAAGATCATTGATTTAATGACCTTTATTTATACAAACAAAAATTAACCAACTAAATAACAACAAACTTTAACAAATTACAAAACATAATTAACAAATCAGGGTCCTAGCCTTAACAATTTATTTATGCCAAAAACTGAAAAAAACTTGAATATGCATGCCTTTTGCATACTTTAATGGCAAAAAGGAAAAAAAATTGAATTCGATATAACAAATACGTATCTAGCTAACCGAAACAGGTATTTGAATAATTGTCACCAAAAGATCATATTTTAATTATCGAGAACAAGTTATCTAAACCTTTATATTTGCTTTGAATAACTTACACCCAAAGACCATCTTCTTGGGTAACATCCAACTGTCATCATAAAGGTTTTGTTAAGACTTTGAGGATTTTGAAGACCTAAACAGTCGTACTCCTTAGGGTGGAAAACATTTTTTCAATTTATGGCACGAAATCTTATGAGCATAATCACCCTAAACATAAGATCTTGAAATTTTGTCTTAATCTTCACAAATCCACTTCAATAACCAAGTAGTTTGTATCGTAAGGGAATGAAGAACTTGAAGAAGCGAATTTGACAAAGTAGATATGTAATATCCCATCACGTTTTAATTAATTTTTCACTCAATTCAAAGATTTTATAGAAAATTTTTGCAAATATAAAACCTTTACTGATTAATTAATTTTATATATTAAAATGTCTCAAAAGAAATGCAAGTCAAAAACCTAAAACATCAAAACATGCAAAATCATGGTAAATTGGGAGTCTCGCTTAAGCGAGAACTACTTAGAGTGAAATAATGTGACCTCACTCAAGTGAGGATCCTTTGCTTGAGCGATAATTACACGGAGGCCTCCTACTAGATCTCGCTCAAGCGAGCTCATTCTTGCTTGAGCGAGACTCCACTAGAAACTTCAACTTCACTCTTGCTAGGCCTAGGAAGCAAGGGCAATAGCCTAAGACTAGGGGTGTGCAAAATTTGGATTAGCTCAAATCCAATCCAAATTTATCTAAAGACCATTTATAAAAATTTGGATTAAATCCAATTTTAAAAAACTGGACTAAATCCAGTTTTTAAAAAATGGATTTGAACTAAATCCAATTTTTAAAAAATGGATTTTATCCAAATCTATTTTTTTAAAAATTGGATTTGACAAATCCAGTTTATTAAAAATGGATTCAATCCAAATCCAGTTTTAATCCAATTTTTTTAAGTCAAATATAATTTTTTAAAGCTAAATACATTTTTTAATTTAAGTATAGTTATTACTACATCAAAGATAAAGTAAGTAAGTTAAAGAATTAAATTATATCATTTAAAGAATTAGATTTTAAAATCAATCCATTTTTATTATGTTAAACTGGATGAGTCCAAATCCAATTTTTAAAAAATGGATTTATCCAAATCCAATTTTTAAAATCTGGATTTAATCAAATCCAGTTTTTTTAATTTAGATTTTATCCAAATCCAAATATAAAGTATGTCTTGATATCAAAATTCATGAAATCCAATTTTTTCTTATTTGGATTAGGCTTAAATAGGATTTGGATTTAAAAACTAGATTTTTTGTACACCCCTACCTAAGACCCATTGTTAATAGGGGTCCAAAATAAATAATTTTTAGCTTATGTAAGGAAAAAATCAATAAATTTCAATGTAACCTAAATAGTCTAGTGGTAAGGTTATACGAATTTTGCCAAAGGGTCCTTGGTAATGTCACAATGCTTGGAATCAATATTGAGACAATTCCTCTTCTTCTGTTTCTATAATCTTTTTTACTTTGATGATTTGACCTTTTTCAATTATACCATAATTACACTAGAAAATCATAAAATTGGTATGTGTTTTAGTTCACCTTCCATATCACTTATTAATTAAGTTGTAATTTATGTTGGTATATAAATTATTTAGGAACTTTATTCAAGTTGATATCAATATTTTGTTAATTTTTACTTCTTTATGTTAATTTACTATTTGATTTATCTTTTAAGAATATGCCTCCTGATGCCAAATCTCCGAGTCATTATTTTGATGTATATTTCTCAGAAAATTTACGCTTTGGCAAGCGCACCAGTCATTAAAATTGTATTATATTTGATCGTCCCACAGGGATTGTGGTGAGTACCTCAATCTCAGACTAGTACAAGCTGAACCAACACAAGCACAAAAAATTCATTCGGTTTTTGTTGTTTTAATGTTTTCTAGTTGTTTTTGTATTTCCAGAAACAGTGTTAAGATGAAATGTGAAAGGTGATTAATAGAAAATAGGTCAGGATTGCTTCGGTTCACAAATTCGTCAAGAAACATGCAATTAAAGTGTAATCAAACTTCATAATCCAGAGGACAATCCGCTTGTGGTTATTCCCTAATTCCTTAGGTGAAAAACACCAATCCTTAAGCATCGAACCTTAATTCCTTAAGTGCTCAATTAACCTAAGAATCTAATGCGAAATTGGAGGTTGAACTCTAACTATTCACCTAAATTGATTAGGCCTGAACTAGTTAGAAAGCTGGAAGTTACCTAAGCTTCAACCATGATTCCTCACTAGCGAAGTTCTTCATCAGTTCTGGATTTGTCAATCTAGCAATTCAGATCCACTCCTCAGCTTGTTCGCCTCAGGATCTAGAAGTTGATTTCCTCGCTCACAGCTTCAAGATTCCATTGTTAACCTTTGCAATCCCAACCTTAGGGATTTAGAACTCCATCGACTTCGGTTCCATCGAAGGATTGTGGAACGTCATGGAGGAGAGATTAGAGAGAGAAAATGAAGTAGTGAGATGTTCGAAGTTTCGAATGAATTGTGCTCGATGTATTCTATGTGAATCTGTCTTTGTTTTTCACAGAATATGTACAAACATATATATAGGCATCTACCTAACTAACTAACTTAACTAATAACTTAGAAAGCTTAAGTTAATGACTAAACTAACTAACTAATTACATAATTACAGAATAATTAACTAATTACAGCTCAGCTCTTAACAGATTCTAGTTCATCATTAGCTAATCACAGCGCAACACTACTAATAACAACTCACTACTTAAATTATTAAGGTGCAGAAGTAGGAGAGAAGTCAGCAGGAAACAACACTGGTGTCGAGTGTCTTCTGGAGGGAACAATCAATGTTTTAAATATTAACCTTTACGCTTGAGCGAACTGGGTTCTTGCTTGGGCGAGCTTGAAATATGTACTGCAGTATTGCTTTCTCGCTTAAGCGTGATGGAGAAGCTTGGGCAAGAGTGATATTTTGGGGTCACGCTTGAGCGTGAGCTTGCTTGCTTGAGCGAATTCTTGACCCTCGCTTGAGCGAATTTAACTCTCGCTTGAGCAAATGGATTATTCAATCAGCATTCTGAAATTGACGCTCGGGTTCTTCTTTTTATTTTAATCGGTGCTTTTAAAGTCTCGTTTGGTTTGGGCTCTTGGATTCTTTTCAGTCGGATTTGTGAAGTTTCACTCGGATTTTCCAAAACTCGCTCGGCTTTTTCCTTTCGGCTTGAGCGCTCTTTTTCCTGCACCAATAAACAACTAATTTGCCCAGCGTTTGTTCACTGATTGTCCAGTATTTGTATGCTGGGTTAATGATATTATAAATAAACTCAATTTCTTAACTAATTAATATTTTTAATCAGCTTCTTACATAAATTAAGCACTTCTGAAATAATTAAATAAATTATAATTTATTAGCAATTAATTAAATAATAAGGCTAAACTAATCACTAAACAACGAATTAAGTCAACTAAAAGGCAGAATAATTAAGTCTTTTCAAGACTTATCACCTCCTAAAAAACATTTATCTAGAAGTGAAAAACAAAACGAAAACGTGAGGAAGAGTTAATTAAATCACAAAGAGAGGCTATTGATAAATTTATTCTTAAAGAGATAGATTCTCGTAAAAATTTAGATTAATCAATTAAAATTGTGAATGATGAAATTCATTTAAATGAGAATGAAGTTAATGATTTTAGTGAACCTAATAATGTGTCAAATGAATCTACTAGGAAAAATATTCAGAATATGCCTCCTAAAAAACATTTATCTATAAGTGAAAAAAAACGTGAGGATGAGTTAATTAAATCGCAAGGGGGAGCTATTGATAAATTTATTCTTAAAGAGATAGATTCTTATAAAAATTTAGATTTAATCAATTGAAATTGTGAATGATGAAATTCATTTAAATGAGAATAAAGTTAATGATTTTAGTGAACTTAATGATGTGTTAATGAATCTAATAGAAAAAATATTGACATTGACGAAGATCAACTTATTCCTCCTTTAGATATTTATTATCCTAGAAATTTGGGTAATCTTGATAACAAAGAAATGAATAGAGTATATGGTTAGTTTGTTCCAAGCATGTTGATAGAGTATATGATTTTTATTGTAACTTGTTCAAATCTAATAATAAAAAAAGTTAATTGGCAAATGGGAGTTTCAGTGATTGGAAGCGTATTAGCGAGAGACTTAAACAACATGAAAATAGTTTTAAATATATGACTAACATGAATACTTTTAATGAATTGAGAGCAAGATTGGACAAAAATCAAACAATCGATACAAAGTTAGAACAAGAGATTATGAAAGAGAAAGAACATTGGCGACAAGTTTTAATAAGAATATTTTCAGTTGTGAAATGTCTTGCTAAAAAAAATCTGGCTTTTCGATGATCCAATGAAAAATTATATCAAGCCAATAACAATTTTTTTTGGGATTGATTGAAACGATTGCAGAATTTGATTTGATAATGCAAGATCATGTTAGACGCATTCAAATTCGTGAAATTTATTAACTATCTTGGGCATAAAATTCAAAATAAATTAATTTCACTTTTAGCTTATAGTATTAGAAGTTCCATTGTAAAGATCATAAGAAAAGAATTTATATTTTTATGTAATTCTCAATTGTACTCTTAATATGAGTCATCAAGAACAAATGACTCTAATAGTATGATGTGTGAATATGTCAAAGTAATAAAATAAAAATAGGGAATATTTTTTAGAGTTTTTAAAAGTAAATGATACATCTGGTTTAGGACTTTTTTAATAAATTACAAAGATGTGTTAAAGTCTCTTGATCTTAATATTGATGATATGAGAGGTCAAGGATATGATAATGGTTCTAACATGAAAAGGAAACACCAAGGATTTCAAAGACGATTTCTTAAAAGAAATTTGAAAGCATTATATATGCGTTGTGTTTGTCATAGTCTTAATCCAACTCTTAGTGATATGACACATTCTTGTGTTAAAGCTATTTCTTTTGTTGGAACTGTTCAACGCATACCTTCATTATTTTCAAGTTCACCAAAAAGATCGAAAATTTTTATTGATTGTGTTCCTAGGTTAATCGTGAAATCTTTGTCTAATACCGGATAGGAGAGTCAAATTAAAAGTATTAAAGCTATCAGATTTCAAGCTCCCCAAATAATATTTGTTTTATTGGAATTACATAAATTTTGTGATGATGCTATATCAAAAAGTAAAGCTGAGAGTTTGGCTAATGCACTTGAGAACTTTAAATTTTTATGGGGCATGATTATTTGGTACTATATTTTATTTTCTATTAATAGTGTGAGCAAAAAATTACAATCTAAGTCAATGCACGTTGATGATACCATAAAACAATTAGAAGATATATTGTTATTTTTTGAAAAATATAGAGTTGAAGGTTTCATGTCTAGTATAAATGTTGACAAAGAAGTTGCACTTGATATGAATATTGAACTTATTCTTTTAGCAAAACGTGCTATTAGGAAATATAATTTGATGAGAATATAGTCATAATGAAGAAGTTTAGTAGGCTGATGAGTCAGTTAGAGCTAATTATTTTTTAGTTATTATGGACATATGACTATCACTTCTTTAAAGACTATATTGAGCAATTTAAAATATTTGAAATATGTTTAGATTTTTGTTTAATTCAAAAAATTTAAAATCATTAAATGATAATGGACCAAAAGAATGTTGTGTTAAAGTTCACTCTATATTTTCTCATGGCAATTTATCAGATGTTGATTAGGATGATCTTTTTCCTGAATTGGAAGTGCTGAAAGTGACTTTGCTTGATGATGTAATGTCAGCCATTGATATTCTCAAGTTCATCAAAGAAGCATATTGTTATCCAAATGTCTAAATTGCCTACAAAATTTTATTAAATATGTCTGTAACTACAACATCTGCTAAAAGAAGTTTTTCAAAGCTAAAATTAATAAAAACTTACTTAAGATCATCAATGTCATAAGATAGGTTGAATGGTTTGACAATGTTCTATTAAAAAGGATATGTTTGAAGTATTGATGTTAATGGTCTCATTAATGATTTTGCATCTAAAAATGCTAGAAGAATTTTTATGATAATTTTGTTTTTTTGCTTCGGTGTAGGTGGAGGAATGATTTTTTTAAGGAAAGCGTGGGACTATGGGAACACTGTTCATTATTTTTTGGCTTGTTATTATTTTCTACATCAGGATGATATATTTGATTCACGTGTTTCAAATTTACAATAACTTTGTTAATGTTGATTTGATTATTTAATAAATTACTAAGGGGCCTTTATCTGTTATGTCGCTCAAGACCCATGAAATTCCAAGATCGGGCTTCACTCTCACTTAAGCGAAGCCAGTCTCGCTTGAGTGAGGCCCTCCTAAGCACTCCATTATAATTGCCCTACTCCCCCTAAGTCTCACTTGAGCGAGCATAATCTCACTTGAGCGAGACTTGCAAAACTTGGCATGTCAACCAACTTCTGCACTACTAAACTTGTCCTTTCAACTCTGATTGTCATGAAACTTCATAAGCATCATATTCACCTCATTCTAGACCTGTCGGCTAGTCCATTTTTAAAAATTCCTTCGTATGAAGAAGTTATGCAGAAGAATGTAGTTTAACTGTCTTATGACCAACTCAAGGTAAAAAACTCACCAATTGCCACTCAAATTCTAATTCAAGCTTATGCATCAATTCAATATGCACCCACGGACCTATTGAGAATATTCAGGGAGTCTAATTCCTGTAGTATCTCAAAATAACCTATTCAGTTCTTCCAATTCATTAAATTTACACATAACCTCATAATTTTAATTCTTCTACTCACTTCAGTTATATATATCAATGCACTACAAGCAATTTCACACCATCAACATTAGCTCAAAACATTCACCATGCAAATCAATAAATGGCTCCATGCCAATTTCATCAATTTACATATCCTAGACATATAATTCAACCTATATCATCATCATTCCTCTATGTCATGAGTTTCATCATCAAGCTTATTAATATCCACTTCATTCAACATCTTATCACCAATATATATATATATATATATATATATATATATATATATATATATATATATATATATCACTTTTGAAATTTCATCAACATCACTGTCATTCTCAAACACATAACTCGCATCATTCACGATCATCAAAACTACTTAAGTATGTATATCAAACATTAACACCGTGAACATATGAATGTATTGCATTCAAGCTTCAAAACATAACAACATATACATGTGTTTATATGTTGCAACAGGTTTTGATAATGACAAACAAGATTCAAGATCAAACATAACAATTACAGACAAATTAATTATGGTCGATGATGCAAAAATGATGAACTCGAAAAAGAAAGATTCAAGGCATTTAAAGAGGCTCAAATCTAGTGAAAATAAACTCATCAAAATGCCAAAAGACCAAGACAACATGACCATATGCAATAACATGTGAAAAGGAGTATCAAAAATGGACCATCAACATGTTGAATCGATTCCCCAAGACCCCTGAATCGATTCATGTGTAATAACAGGCCCAGGATGTGATTTTTCAATCATTGAATCGATTCACTAAGCCATTGAATCGATTCACGCATGATGAAAAGGCCCAGGATGTGAAATTTTGGTGATTGAATCGATTCATCCCAGCCCCGAATCGGATTCATGCGAAAACATTTACCCAGAAACTTCAATTTTGCAGGAATGAATCGATTCATATTTCATGTGAATAGATTCATATGCTATTTTAAGCCCAAATACACTAAATGAATCGATTCATGAATAGATTCATTCAGTGTAAATTTGAATTTCAAATTTTGAACGCTGACACAGTTGTAGGAAACATGGAAACCTCATGCTGCTCTAGAAATTAAACAATCAAGCTGCCAATTTATAGATTCAAGGTCAGGAAACTTGTGCATGTAAGCAAGAAACTTAAATCATGGAATGTTTTGTGGATTTATGTTTCTGAGGAAATTAAAAATTGGACAAATTGCATGCACCCTTGCCTATAAATAGAAGATAAGTTGGAAGCTGAAAACACACCAAGCATTCATACGAAAATCACATTGCTTCTCCTTCTTTGTTCTTCAATTCTTGGCAAATTACTCTCTGTTTCTATTTTGGCAAATTATTTTTGAGAGTTACTAAGTGAGCAAAATAATTTTTTGAGTGCTAAAACTTGCATATCCTCTTTTTGAGAGTTATATTTTGTGAAAGCTTTAACTTGTATATCCACTCTTTTGGAGAGTTATCCTTGTACACTTAAACACTAAAAATCCTATAGTTTGGGGTTGGGTTTCAACCTTGTAAGATTGTGAGATTGAGAGATTGTGTGGGTTACCCTTGTACTTGTGAGAATTGGATTCTTGAGTGTGGGACACTAGGAAGCTTCAATTGCTCAAAGTTGTAATCTCTAATTTCATAGTGGAGTCCTTCAAGTGGGTTGCTTGAAGGCGAGACATACACCGGGGTGGTGGAACTCGTTATATCGGTTTGCAAATCTTTCTATCCCTACACTCTTCCATATTTACTCATATAAATTGCTTTCTTAAGAGTTAGAATTAACTTGAAATATTTACATTTTTATTGCTTATTATATTATTTATTATCTTCTTCAAGCATAATTATTAAAGAATCAAATTCAAAAGGCATTCCAAGGAGAATTTTTTAATACTCAATTCACCCCCGTCTTGAGTAATTGAGGCCACTTGGTTAACAATACATTTATACAATACCCTTAGCATTGCTTCCAGAATTTCTTCATTTGGTAATGGTGTCCATGACGTTAGCTACCTCCTTGTCTTCAGTCACTAAAAACCACAGTAAGGGTAAGTGAATGACAATACAAATCAATGTAAATATAATAAACAACAACTGCAACAGAAAAAGCATAAACAACTCAAATTATATTTTCTTTTCTTTTCATTGTTGTATATCATTTTACTTACTAATTATTTCTTATTCACATTCATCCATATGTTTCAATTCACTTAATTATAATCATCAATACCTCACAAACACAACCATCCTATCAAAATCATCATCACTTTTCCAAAACTACTAATATTATTTTATTCATCACCAATCATACTATTTCATCTAATTTATTGTATCATACTACATATTCATATAAAAATCAAATAAAATACACTGACCCCTATCCAACATCATATAATTGACTATAAGCGGATATATAAAGAAGCACCATCAGCTGGTGATCCTACTTGACCACCGTGAACCCTATCTAGTTCATTGAACCCACCTGGCTCCCCACCTCACCACTGGGTCCTCCTAACCTCTGGGTAGCTCAATTGGGTCACGCTCAACCATGGGAGCCAAAAATAAGGGGTAATCTATACCGAATAGCTGTTTATACCACATAATGGAATACAAATATCTCATTATCATTAAAATCAACGTGTATCATCATAACTTTCTCTTTGGCATAAAAGCCATCATTATAACTCAACTCTGCCACATTAGCATCTCTTTTATTTCTCAATTCTCAATCCCATGTCATTAAATTTAATGCAATTTCCTCATCTTATTATTTTTCAACACCACCACATCATTATCATATATATATCATGTAATCATCATTTCATCTCAATACATATGTCTCATTCATCATTTTACAATTCATTACAACTTTATAATCTCTATACATATATTCCATAATTCATATACAACTATATCATTTATCTACACTTCACATCACACTAATTTACAATCTTAATCATAATCCTTACTCCATTAGCTTCTAGAATCATATTTATTTAATTTCACATTATTTCAACATGCTTTATATTTTTAATTATTTCAAACATTTAATTAAGGGTTTAAAAGCTAATCTACTCTTTTCCCGTTCGTCAGAATTGATGATAATAGATATTTTCATTAATTCATACGCCTGTACACCCTTTTACCCTAACTTCGTGTTTCTCAACCTTTGGGTCAACCATCGGTTTCCAATTTCACTAATTATCTAAAATCACAACATTTCACATAAAGCGATTAAACATCGGCCTCTGAAATCATATTTTAATTTACTCAAACCACTTCAAATCACTTCTTTGCATCGTAAGAACTCACCTTGACGTCCCCCGACTTCCAAATTGAAAATCCCACTCACCTTATGACACTCTGATGCTCGACTCAAACCCTAACAACACTGAAACTGTATTTCGTTAGTACCATGTTATCCAGAAGTTACAAGGAACCTTTTAACCAGTTTAGAGTCTCAAAATTTCAATCAAACTACTCAGGGCCTGAAGAATTGATAAGAAAAAGAAATGTGAAGAAATATGAAATTGAAAATACCTATACGCAGGTTTCGTTTTCGGGATTCCAAAAACACATTCAATTTGAAGTTATGACAACAAATCGACTTCCAATTGGCCTTTAGAATCCACGACAATGGTTTTTGTTTCTCTCGAATTCTCTTTGTTTCTTTCTTCTCAAAACTCACGTGGAAGAGAAAAGAAAATGGTTAGAAATCTAATTTTAATCCCAAGGGCATAATTTTGCTTTTGCCTTTTCTGGTATATTTTATTTTATTTTATTTATTAATTTTAGTTTCTTTCCATTTAATTAAATATCTTTTACTTTTACCCTCCGATAATTAATAATCTACCCCTTCGATTATTATTCAATATATAAAATAATAATAATAATAATAATAATAATTTATTACTACTGGTTCGACCAATGACCCACCTTAAATTGGTGCCTTCATCGGTTCAGTGACATATATGGTTATGAAAACATTGGTTCTTTTCGCTATATAGAAGGAACGTCTCTTTCAAGAAGATAATCTCTTAGTAACTTTACCCACAATTTAGCTAATTTTTTGGTATTTTTTACCTATATGGAGTAACGGAACACGCAAGTGATTACCTAGATCTGCCATCAAATGAAAGCCAAAAGCCTCATTGACCGCATGTATTCTAACAAGATGGACATTCCTACTGAATTAATTGTGAATCTTTTTTGAGTTGACCTTCTGCCTAGAACTTATGCATCAAACATTAGATAAGATAAATGGCTTATTTTGCTTCTATCTTATTTGGTTGTTCTATCGTATTATGTTTATGCCAAACGAGTTGTAAAACTTTAGTTTATTGTACTCCATAAAGTTAAAGCTATAGGAATTTTTTATAAACGATTTTTTTATCAAAATTTAGGACATGTGTCTAAAAACTTGAGTTGCATATTATACATTAAGTCAAAGTAATATGTGCTTAATGGTAAACAAAAAATGATTAGAGTTAAAATGCAAAGGATTTGTATGTTTAGGCTACATACTTAAATAGATAGATAAATAAAATTTACTTTAAAATTATTAAATTTAGAACCAAATTACTTCTTGTGTATAAACTTACCATACTATTAGGTAAGTTTTCTTTGTATCCAATATGAAAAAAAATATAACTCATTTAAAAAAAACTTAACAAACAAATATGAGAAACAATTTACGGGAGAATAACTTATCCAAAAAAAATATGTTCTTAAATAAGTAGATAAAAATGATATCACGGTGAATGCTAGTATTTTACTAACCATACTTAAAGGAATAGTAGTAATATATACGTAGACTTGTCTACTAGTTAACCACGAGTCTACATTTTTTTGTAGGTAGTGGTGTCTTTGATTGTGTCTCCGTCTATTGTTTTTATATCAATAATAATATGGTGCTTCTTTCAGCACGTTTGAGGAGGCTGTAAATGGAAAAAATTATTTTTAATTCTACAATTCAACAGAGTTTTAATTATTTGGAATGGTGTGAAAAATTAATATCAACATTTAAATTTTTCACTTTAACTTAACTTCGTTTTCCCAATTGCAAACCAAATACCCTTTATGTTTTATTATATTTTTTAAAAAATAGTATGTAGAATGAAATTATTTGAAATCCTTAGTTAAGTTCACAGTGGTAATTAATTATTATCATTCCATAAAACGATGAAGGGTATATTGGTAATCTGAGACTCACCTGGCACATTGTTTGTTACATGTTGCAAATCCCACACGCTGATCAAGAAAATGATCGTCGTTGAACGTTCAAAAGGGCAAGAATGTAATTTCGCAAGGGCTTGGTAGGCTTGGCACCGGTCCCACACCTCACTCATGCACTGGTTCCGACTCCCCCGAGTGAACACAATTTATTTAAATAATAATTAAAAAAAACACGAGAATAACTAAATATAATAGTATTATTCTATTTCACGTAACTTGTTTGTTTACTAACTTATAATTTTTTAAATATTATTAAAGTTATTTGATGAAATACAAAATTATAATTTTTAAAAGGTTATAAGTCTTTATCTTTTGAAAAATTCATTTAGGTAATTTATGACCGACCTTTTAAATTCTTTTATTAATGGCTTAATTATTATTTTTGTTTTTAATTTTTTTAAAATAAAAACTTTCATTTTTTACATAATTAAAATAGTATACATTTTTTAAAATCATTTAATCTAATTTTAATAAACAGCTTCCTCATGGTTATTAATTTTTAATAAAATAATTGAAACATATTATTCAGTATTCTTAAAAAAGTATAAAAGGATATATATTGAGAAATTCTATAAACGGTATCATAGTTTTTTCTTCATTTTCGAAAAAATACATTTTACTTTTAAGATATTTTTTTTATATTTATATGAGTTGAGTTGTGAAAACTCCCTGAATTAAAACATGTTTAATTATTCAATGAATGTTTATGAAGAAGTTATATAAAAAATATCTACCAACAAAATTTTTACATTTTAAGACTCATTTGTTTAAGTTTAAAATTAAAATATTTATTTATGAATGACTTTATAGAAAGTTATTATTAAAATAAACTGGTTTATTTAGTTACAATTACAATTATAAGAAAACACTCTTTTAAAATAAATTGGTGTTTTATTTCAGTTTTTGCAATAATTTATTTAGAGAGTTATTTAAAGTAACTTTTATAAATAAAATACTTTTATTTTTTTTCAGTTTCTATTTCTTTATAATAAAAATTATAATTTTAAAAAACAATTTTTCCTTTAAATAAATTTAAGGAGAGTACTCAAATTTAATTAAATGCAGTCATGTTTTTCCCATAAGATGAGTTGGCAAGACTCGTTATCTGCACCTTTTTGAAAAAGAAGAGAAAGAAGGGACAGAAATCAGAAACGGCGACGGTAGCTGCGTATTGTGTTCCGTACAGTACCAGCTGGAATCCGCTAAATCCAGCTGTGCTCACAGACGCACAACTCACGCCTCATTGTACTATTTCCATCAAATTTTTACTTTTTCATTTTTATTTTTCCCTTTTAAAACCCGCTACATGGTTTCGGATCCTCTTTTTAACATAAGCAATGTTTTACACTACCTCCAGTTTTAAATATAAGTAAATTTTAGTAGAATTTTTTGGTCTTTTAATATAAGTAAAATTAGACTTTCCCAATGTTATTAAATGCTTGTTTACCAAATATTCGGTTCCAAATATAAACAAATTTTAGTAGAATTTTTTGGTCTTTTAATATAAGTAAAATTAGACTTTCCCAATGTTATTAAATGCTTGTTTACTAAATATGTCCTCTTCATATATATTTCCAAGGCCACTAATTCTTTATGTAATAAATGATACTAAAGGCATTTTAGAAAATTAAATCAAATATGTGGTAACATTAATGCAAATAACTACCTCCAACTACTATTCTTAATATGTGTGAAGTTAGGTATATTTGCTTATATTTTGAAGGTAGTAATATTTTCAGAATGTTACGTAAAAAATAAATATTTCTCATATCTGTAAGAAAATAGCACATTTTTACCGTATTGGTTTTTGAATGATGTCCGTGAATCATAAAGAGAAAGATGCGGAGAAAGACGGGAGATAAACAAAGAAAAAAAATGGTAGAATAGATATAAATTAGTTTTCAAGAAATGATAGTAGTTAATTATAATCATTTTAAATGGTGATTTGTTTAAATTTTAAATAAAAATATCTTATCTGCTAAAAAGTTTAAAAAAGTTACTTTAATTTGAGATCGTTTTCTTCATTTATCCTTTTGTCATTTTTATTGTATTTTTATGAAGTTTTTTACACTCTTCTAAAGTATTAAATCATTTCTCAATATTTGATTTTAATTCTTTATTATAAGGTGACACCCATTCATTTAATTAAAAATATATTTATATTATTTATATTTTATGTTTTTTTATCAAATTAAGGCTACTTACAAGACAATTTGTAAATACAAACAAAATATAAACAATTTCATGTATATAAATAATGTGTTACTCATTATCATGTTATTTTTTATTTTTATTTCATTTTTAATGTTTTCATGTGAATGAACACTATCAATGCAAAGATTTTGAATTTAATATTTTCCCTTAATTCTATATTAACTTGATATAATCAATTGAAAAGACAAAAGAGACAATTGAGCTTCCAAATTAAAAAATCAATTAGAGATAATGATGCAACAAATTTTCAAAAAAAATTTAGGAAATGAGATATCATTTTTTAGTTATAATAGGAAGGGGTGCATGTAATTATTTTTAATTTTACTAATCATGTCATTTGATCAGATTTAAATAGTCATCGTTAGTTTTTTTTCCCATATCACTTTGTTCTCACTATATACACTCCCGATTTTCAATATATATAAGTTTAGAATATGATATTTACTTAAGATCCTAGAAAAAACATATCAAATTATATCATACTTGGAATAAATCAAATTAAGTTTCATAAATGATGATATTACATAATATTATTCCCCTTTGAATACTTATTAAAAATGTGTCTTTTAAAATCTTACTATGAAAATTATGATAAAAACTAGCCAAGAAAAAAGAATGCATTGTTATAAAGATATTATATTGTTAAAAACCTTGTCAAGAACACTCCACAAGTAAAAAATCATGGCTAGGGGGAGGAATAGAAAATATTTATTTCCCCCTCATTGGTTGATAGTGACATTGTAAAAGGGTCTATGAAATTCTCACATTAACGAACAATAAACTATTATTTTACCATTGTATCTGACATAATTTCATATGATTTTTAGTGAAAATGTAGCACATTATGATTAAAAATACATGATAATTACATTTTTTAGAAGTAACTTTGGAGTCCAAGATTTAGGGAAAAAATGAATGAAAAGGGACAAAAAGGCCCCAAAAGGGTGACCTAAAATAGCTTAGGAGTCAAGTCATACAGCTGAGCATGACTGGTGCCCGGATAAACGAAGCCTCGTTAGAATCTAACGTGCTCTTGGACATAGTGACAATGTTCTATATGGTCATTAGTTGTTTAGCGCTATGTCGATGCATAGTTCGGAAGTTCATAATTAATGAAACAACTTGAGGGTAATTAATGAAGTCACATGAGTGAAACCATAAGTACCTGAAGGCATTTTAAAGTCACGAGACTCTAGTGACTTCTCTATTTTTCTCCTTTTTAGATGGTTTGTTTTTTTTGGATTAGATGATCACTTTATGTCTCGCCTCTTCTTGTCCTTTTCTTTTTCTTTACTTAAAATATATTTTCAAAACAATTACAAGCAATTGCTCAACATTCAAAAAGCTTGAGTAATGAGTGCTAAGGTATTCCCTTTCACATAATCCTTATCGATTCGACACATAGGGTTTGGGTGAAAAAGTGTTAGGTCAAGCTAGGTTTTATGAGATCTGGCCTGGTCTGCTTCTTAATATCAGAGGCTTGAGGGTGACCTGTTACCTAATGCCTAATTGTGAGGCTTGAGCTAGCCTTTCTTAAAGCCTGACTTGACCTAAAAACCTATTAAAAAGTCCATTTATAATGGTACCTAATATATAAAGCTACAAACACACATCTAAATATACAAATTGACAAATCTTTTATATACACAACACATACACACATACTAACAAATACATAATATCAAAATATTATATATTTTTATATAAAATAATTATTATAATAATACTTTATTATTATATCATGTATATTTATTAAAACAGGTTGGCATGTTAAGTTTAAAAACTTTTTTGAAAAACTTGAACTATGACCTATTTAACTAAATAAGCTTTCAAAAAACCTAAGAGTGGTTCATTGACAAATTGGCCTAACTTACCCTATGCCTTAACTTATATTGAGTAGTCTGACTTATTTTTACCCCTACTTGAGGTCTTATTTGCTTTTTATATCACCTTCATTAGGCGCGTTTGCCCATACGGCGTGTTTGGTAGATAGATTCTTTTTAGTTTCTTATGAATCTTACATTCTTGTCTTTCTTATGTCTTCTTATAACATTCTCATAAAACTAAGATTCACATAATACTTCATTTCCATGACCTCCTTAAGAGGACATGGCTCACCTCCATAGGAACCATGTCACACAACACCTTGTCACTATATTGTCCTATAGAAAGGCAACACCTCCACTTGTTGGTTCATGGTCAACTCCCAATCTTCACTAAGCTATTGAAGCTTATATGGCCTAGGATGTGGCTTAGTCTCCAAATTTAATCTGGACACTAATCTAGAGCTAACTACATTGGTACAACTTTCACCATCAACAATCAAAGAGCATAACTTCCCACTGATTAAACATCTAGTATGAAAAATGTTCTTTCACTGGGATTGATCAAAAGGTTACATATACATGAGACCATCCTGATGTCTTCCATATAGGGGAAGCCACCGCCAAACTAGACGAAGATCCTATCTTATTCTTGGACCCGCCCTTCCAATTTGTATTGTTAAAATTGGAACAACTTTATCCAACATTCTTCTAACTCAATAAACTTACGCAGTCCAACCCCATCTCTAATGTCATAATCTAATATACTCAAAAACCAATCTATATATGCCTCATTATCTTAATTTGTTTTGGCCCAAATCATAATCACTCCCATGTCCTTAAAATACTCTTCAACACTTTTGTTGCCCTGAGTCAATTTTTGAAGTTTAAGCTACACATCAATATTGTAACTAGTTGATACATATCTCTTCCTCATGATGCTTTTCATATCAACCCAAGTGTGTACCAGTGTTTCTTTTTTCTCTACCCATCCCTTTGATGCGTGTTCCACTAAATAAGCGCATAATCATAACATTCAACTGTTGTCATGTTAACTATTTACTTCTTAATGTAATTATTATAAAAAAACACATGCTCAAATTTTGTTTCCACTCCAAGTATGCCTCTAGGTATGCCTTTCCTCTAAATAGTAGGATATATAGCCTGATTCCTTCAAGTTTGTTTTGCCTCTGTTCACCATCATTGTCTCTTCCTCTCCTCCTTTTATCTTCATGATCGTCTTTGTTATCCATTTGGTCAAACTTCTCATGGAGCTCATTATTTTATTGCTCTGTTAGCCTCTCCAAATGTTAAGTTAAGGCTTGCATTTGAATTGTTGAAAGTCTAACTCCTGGAAGAGGAGGATTATGATATGTAGTTGATATACTTGAACTAGAAATTGATTAGTAAACAAGTAATTTATCCTAATTGCTATCCTTACATGTTTATACTCAACACTTAACTATATGTACTCGATTTAGGATTTTTTTGTAGTGTAACTGCCTTGCCTTTTACCTCTCAATCTTCACTTAAAGTTCTTATAAAACTTAAACGATCTCTTCAATAATTATATGTAAAGATGACAATCAACAAAGCTCATAAATAAAATTAATTAAAGCACAAGTAGCAAAGAATAATTTCACTACTAAGTTAAGAAGAACAAACTAAACACTTACTTAGGATTTTGGGCAACAAATACACAAATAACACAATATGAACAAGGACAAGACACAATAAGATATTAAAGCAAAAAACAAGAAACAAGGTAAAGAAAAAAACAAAAAGGCACAATGAAATCCGATTTTAAAGTATTTGAGTCCTTCAAGTCTAAATTATTCCTTATACTTCAAATTTCATTGTTTCGCACAATTATACCTACTTGCATTTTTTTTTCAACCTCAAACTGTTTTTTTACTATAAAACTATAAGTCTTTTTTTAAAACAGTGTAATATTTTTTCTTTATTTTTTCCTAGCAACAAACAAACACAAAATGTCAATTCCCTTCCAAAAACTAGCCCTATAGACTAGCTTTGATACCTATTGATAAGGGTTTACTAGTCTCCCTTGAATTTCAGACCTAACTATCGCCAAAACTTAAACATAATTTGAATTAAAACTAAACAATTGAGACACAACCATGAACACTTTAAGAATCCTAGATATTGAGGAAAATATAATTTGAGAATTTAGGACAAAATTAAAACAAAACAAAACAAACCTTGAATTAGATGAAGAGCACCTAAATGACACACACCCTCAACTTGATTTCGTTGAATATAAAAAATTATTTATTTTTGTCTTGGAACACATCCACTTTCTTCTTTCTCTCATTTAATTTGATTTACTTTTTTTTAGTGGTAGTGATGTATTAGATGGACAATGAAGATGATGGCGATTACTTGGAAAGAGAAATACAAGGAGATAGGAAAGAGAGGAAGGAGAAAAATTACGATTTTAATTATTGTTTTATTTGACATTAACATGGTTACCATGTTTTCATTAATATTGAACTGAACCATACTGGTATGAAAACAAACTATGTATTTAACTTATTTTATCCTTCTATTTTACTTAATGTTTGATTTTGTTATTCTTTTAAATTATTGACATTTGGGATTCATAATTTTAAAATTATTTTATCTAAGTTTCTCACATAAATTTTCTTATTCAATAATTTTAAAAAATATAGTAGTCAAATAGAAACAAAGTAAAAAGAATGCTATTTTTACTTTTTTCTAAATATTTCCCCTTATATAGATTATACAAATTAGCTATATGATACATTCCAATTATATATTTTTAATTACTACTTGGGATTATGATTTGAGAGACGTAGAATAGTTAGGGTTTAAAAATTATGAAGACTAAAGATGAGTAATTGCACACACCAAACTAGAAAGTATATATTAGAGAAAAAAACTCAATTAAACCTTAGCATTATTGGATTTTTTTAATATTATAAAAATACTTTAAACACTTATTTAAAAATTTTTACTTTTCATTAGAAATATAATTAATACATTTTCCTTGGTTATTTTCAAATTAGGCTACATATTTAAGATATTTAGAGTGTTTTTATCTGGACATCATTTCTCTAGTTTTCATTTTTAAAATTTTTAAGAAGTTTTTTAAATTTTTTATTTTCTATAAAAGTATGAAAATTTATGAAAATGCATTTAGACACTGTATGAATTTTCCAGTTTGAAAAACTAAAATATATTCAAATGATATATTTTTAACTCAATCTTGTTGTAAATTAGTGTAAAAGGCCCAATGTGAAAGAAGAATCAATGTAAAGGTTTAAAGAGTCAAGTTTTCATTAACTAAGTTATGTAATTATTTTGAAATCATTTTAAAAATGTAAAAGACCAAAATAAAATAAAACGGTATATCATACCAAATTAAAATTTAAGAAAAATATAAAAATCAAACATATGTTTTACTCTAAATTAAAATAAATAATTTTATTTGCCCACTAATTAGTAGAATTATAAAAATAAACTTATACATAAACCCACCAAATAGATAGATCAACACAAAAAAAATATTCTTTTACTCTTATGCTTAATTGTAATCATATATTTAATTTATACTAAACACACTTAATCGAGAGGGACAATAAATTTTAACTATAACTATGTTTGGAATATCTAAACAGAGATACACCTAATAAAATTATTTTACTATAATACGTGCTCTTGTAACATTTTATAAATATTAAAAAATATTTGTCTAGATATGAAATGGATACATATAATATTTAAGAAAATTATATAAATTACTACCCTCCACTTTAAACTTAAACAAAAATTACACTTCACTCCATTTTTAAAATTTTGGGATGATTTTAACAAATACAAAAAACAAAACCGCCAAGAATTCTACAATTTTCTTAATATTTTAATTTATAAAAAAGATAGTCGTATAACATCATTTGCTATCTGTTTTTATGAATGTATAATATAATAATATTAATTTAAATGAAATTTGATGTGGTGAATGGAAAATGAAAGGGAAAAATCTGTTGTTTGATATTGTCGCGTGAGTAATTGAAGAAAAAAGTGGGTAAAAGGAATGATCGTGACCGTACATTTATGAACTGTGTTTATGGGGTAGTCGACCTCACTTAATAAAACACGTGCTCCTATTTCCCGTGACCTGTGTTAATGACCACTACCATCCATGCAACCATTTCCACCACCCTCCATCTAAAATAAGTAGTTTTGACTTTTTTTTAATAAAAAATCTGAATTTAAAACGCATCTTTTTATATTTCGTCTGAAAATTTTGTACCTCATCAGATTGGGTTAGGTCGCTTTGTATAAGGCTGCAACAGTTTTAAATTTTTTTATTTTACTAAGATGAAAAAAATACTTTCTATATTTTTTATTTGAATAAGATTTTGTTATTGGCTTATAACATACAAAACTCTTGATATATTTTAAAGGTTGTACTTTTTATATTTTTGTTAAAAAAATAATACGAGTCTGTCAAAAGGTCACATAGGCCCAAAACCCCTCACACAAATGAGTATTTCACTTGGCTGGGTAAAAAAAGGTTGTTTGCTGAAAGGAGCAAATGGAGAAAACCTCCAGTGAGTTGTGGAGGATTTTTGATTCTACAGGTTAACAGAGTTTTAATTGTCTCGAATGACGTAAAAAATTAATATCAACCTTTAAATTTTTTACTTTAACTTAACTTTGTTTCATCAACTGTAAACCAAACACCCCAAAATCTAAGCCTAAACTTTAAGTAGGTTCTTCTAGCCAAGTCCATGGGTAGCTTATTTTGACAGTTTTACAACTATCACACTTTTCTGACAAGAAAAAAATTCGTGTTATGCAATTGATTAGGAAATATTTTTAATCCATTAAGCATTTTAAAATTTTAAAAAATGTTTCAATTTAAGTATTTAAAATATATTAAAAATAATAATTGAGAAACCTGTAACATTACTAAACAAAATTTTATGACCTGTAAGCCTATCAATTCCATCTTGGATTTTGTTTTTACAATTTTTTTGGATGGAGTATTTACGAAATTTACTATAAGTCTAAAGATTTAGAATGATATAATACTTGATTTGACTTGGACCGAGGTAATTTTTTATCCTTCATTCAAAGTCCTTTATGCTAAAGATTTGTTTGCACATTAAAAGAGAATTAAATTTTAATTAATAAGAAGTTGAACAATTTTTATGTATTTTTTTAATAAGATAGATAGATAATTTGGATCCTTTGATCTTTTAAAATCATGTTTGTTTTACAAAGAAAATAAACGTAACATTGTCGCCTATAAAAAGACTCTTAGAATAATGTGGACTTAAAAAGGTTTGGCCTAACAAGTCCACCTTCATCTCATTACCATGAGATTTGTTCATATTTTATTATCATATATAAATATAATATTCAAATTCTATAATTTGACAGGATAAAGTCCAGTACATGAAAATATCTATTAACGAGTTCCCTAAAATATTATATAAGACAGGAAAAGTAACTTTTTCTTATAAAAATATGTAAGGATTGTTTAGAAATCAAGAAAATGAATAAGTTTTATTAATATTTTTAAAGAGTTTTTTAATACATATATATAACTCTTTTTACTTTCTTAATCCATATCCTTTAGAGTATTCGTTAGCATTTTTTTTATAAAATATAATTGGGATAGAAGATTGAAGACACGGGATATACTTAACCCACCAGGTTCCCAATGACCCCATAAAATTATTATTATTTTTATCAGTGTATCTCTACAATTACTTAAATACTAATATATAAATAAATATATCATTTATTATTAAAAGATTAAAATATTGAATATTTAGACTTCAAATTATTGAATTTAACTATAGTTGTACACTTATCTTGTTTCGTATTTTTTAATTAATATTGTATGAACAAAATCATTGTTTTTTTAATATTTTTTGTATTTAAAAATATAATTTATATTTTTTATTCATTGTGGAGACATGTAAAGGATGGGGGATAGAAGATAAAGAAAAATATTAATAAAACTCTAAACTCTTAAAAAAATACTAATATGAAAATGTTAGTGAGTGATTTATAAATACTTTTATAAGTGTGTTTATTAAATTTTAAGATATACCCTAACCCTAATAATCTATTGGATTTCAATTTATCTAAACTTTTATTATAAAAAGAACTTATATTTTTAAAAAGGAGAAAAAAACCTCGAAAAAAACCAAAATTATATTTTGTCAAAAATAAATAAAATGTAATAAAAATTCAACTATGAAATAGTCATGGTAGTTTGATGTCTGAGAGAGAGAGGAAGAGGATCCCATTCCTAAAAGTCTGGACGACGCCGTTGCGGTGTTGTTTGGTTGGGAAAAGTAGAAATTGGGAAGAGAAGGGAAGGGAAAATCGAACCGAAAGAAGATGAGTAGAAACGATTCCAAGTACTTCTCCACCACCAAGAAGGGTGAAATCCCTGAGCTCAAAGAAGAGCTCAATTCTCAGTACAAGGTAATTCATCAATTTTCATCATCCAATTTTTCTTTCCTTGATTTCGATTTCCCCATTTTTATTCAATTCGTTAGTTAGATTAGGTACATTGGTACATAGATCAAAGAATGTCACCGCATTCTATAATAATTCATGCCTATTATAATAAAAAAACCATTAACCTCTGAATTCTTCATTATTATTTTGCCCATAGTTTTCTCTCGGCCTTCCTCTAACATGGTTGCTCTTCGTTTGATTTATCCATGGCCTTCCTTTACCCATAGTTTGTCTTGTTTAGCATGTCTACCCGTCTAACACAACATTCCTATATCTGCTACTTATCATGCAATCTGAATATAATGTTACATCTGTATCTTTGTAGTATTTTATTTTTTCTTCTATTTAACCACTGATATAATGATGGCTGTTTCACCTTTATTGATATGGTTCAAAATCCTATTCGGGAAAGTATGTGAAGCATGGTTATCAAATCGAGGTTCAAATCGTAAATGGGAACACCTGTTTTCTAAATCGTGAATTGAACTGTATTGTGAATAGTAAGATTCTTGATCAATAAAAAATAACATATATAGAAACAACAACAATGACAAAGCCTTATCTCACTATGAACATGCATAGGTAATAAGTCACGTAAAAGCAAAAGAAATATAATCAATAACTAAAAAGGTATAAATTTAAGAGGATTTTAACATAAAGACATGTATCAAACCATCAGGTGATAAGAGTACAGCATTTGAATAATCAGAATAGAGTGCATAGTAGTGTTTCTTAAGTTACGTTTTTATTTAACAATTTAAGCTTATCAAACATTTTTAGTTCCTCCGATAAGAAATGGTAAAAACAGCAAAAATTGGAAAATAAAGAATTGTTGAATTGTGTGATTTATATCAGTGATATAAAATCACATAGATTCATTTATGTATTGTAAGATGCAAAGTCATTTAAGATTCATTACATGATATGGATTGTTAGCTAATGAAATCATGTTGAATGGTAAGATTTGAATTGTGAATCGTAAGATTCTAATAACTATGATTTGAAGTTGTGAACCTTACCTTTGTCTTTCATTGTCTTTCAGGACAAAAGAAAAGATGCTGTCAAAAAGGTTATTGCTGCGATGACTGTTGGGAAGGATGTCTCCTCATTATTCACTGACGTCGTGAATTGCATGCAAACGGAAAATTTGGAGCTGAAAAAGCTAGTCTACTTATATTTGATAAACTATGCAAAGAGCCAACCTGACCTAGCAATACTCGCAGTGAATACATTTGTGAAGGTAAAAAATTCTAATTACTCTGTGCTTCTACCTCATCTTTTACTGCCAATTCTTTATTATCTCACTCTCTGAAATTAATCTAAAAAATGTAAACACTGGTTAAGGGTGCCAATTTATTATTATATTTGTTGTCTTGAATTGAATATTCTGCACTTACCCTTATGGAAGTTAATTTTCTCCTTACATTTTATAAAACGCTCACAGGACTCACAAGATCCAAATCCTTTGATTCGTGCCTTAGCTGTGCGGACAATGGGCTGCATTCGTGTTGATAAAATAACTGAATATCTGTGTGATCCCCTTCAAAGATGCCTAAAGGTGCTTACATGCCTTTTTTCAACTTACACATATCTGTTATGAAGTTTGAAATTCCTCTGGTTGACAATAATGCCAAAGGTTTTTTCTTTGTTTGTCCTGTTTGTAACTCTTATTTGTAAATTGTATATGATATTTGAACAGGATGATGATCCATATGTTCGTAAGACAGCAGCCATTTGTGTTGCCAAGCTTTATGATATAAATGCTGAGTTAGTCGAGGACAGGGGTTTTCTTGAATCCTTAAAGGATTTGATATCTGATAATAATCCAATGGTTGTTGCTAATGCTGTGGCAGCACTTGCTGAAATTCAGGAAAACACTAGTAGACCCATCTTTGAGATCTCTAGTCACACACTGTCAAAGCTTCTTACTGCTTTAAATGAATGTACAGAGTAAGTTTGTTGTATATTTGCTAACATATTTGAAGCTGAAAACAATTTTGAATTCAATTTTAATGCACTCCTCTCCTTTTATGATTGATTTTACATCATTTGCAGCTGATTTAAGTTATGATTTTGTTCCATTTGGGCAATACATTTTAATTTCCACCTTGTTGGAAAGGGCTTTAGTGGTTGTTGTTGTTGTTGTTGTCAGGAGATATATTTTATTTAACTGTCTTTAGTAGAGATAATGATTATATTTATTACTAATGACACTTGTTTTTGCATCACATGCTAGATGGGGTCAAGTTTTTATATTGGATGCTCTTTCTAGATACAAGGCAGCTGATGCTCGTGAGGCAGAAAACATAGTAGAAAGAGTTACTCCACGCTTACAGCATGCCAATTGTGCAGTTGTTCTATCAGCTGTTAAGGTGACTCTTTTATCCCGTCTTAGCTTTTGTCTCAGTTGTTGCATTGGAAATCACATTTTCTTGGTTTGATAACCACTGTTTATAATGAATTGTAGATGATCCTTCTGCAAATGGAGCTTATCACCAGTACTGATGTGGTTCGGAATCTTTGCAAAAAGATGGCCCCTCCTCTTGTGACATTACTCTCTGCAGAACCTGAGATACAATATGTAGCACTGCGAAATATCAATCTTATAGTGCAAAGAAGACCAACAATTCTTGCTCATGAAATTAAGGTAGTGATTTAAATATTATTTTGTGATCTCGTTAACACCCTGGGCATTAGTGAAGAACTTCCCTATTCCATTTCAGAGGATGGAATGCTTATGGAATGCGTACTCTATCTGCAGGTGTTCTTCTGCAAGTACAATGATCCCATCTATGTGAAAATGGAAAAGTTAGAAATCATGATAAAACTTGCTTCAGACCGAAATATAGACCAGGTAATCTTGGCATAATACTATTGCCAGTCCATATTTTTCTTCTCATTGCCATTTTTTTACATGGTTGGAATTGATTTCTGTTGTTGTAGTGAACATTACAAAATGTTCCTTACCAAAGATGTGGCAACCAGTTACCCTGTCACATGGATGAGATCACAATTTGAGCCATCAAACAGTTTTATACTTCATTTATGCTTTGGATGATACATTATCCTTGTAGTTGCTCAGTTGTTGCCAGCCAATTTTCTTCTTTTATTGAAAAACAAATTGTCCTGTGAACTGTAACATATATAAGATTCACATATCTTTCATGCATTAGGTGCATTGCTGCATTACCTTTTAGTTGCTCTGTTGTTGCCAGCCAATTTAGCCAAACATCTTCTGCAAAAATTTTGACGTTCATGCTTCTTGTTATTTGGTATATTAACAATAGAGTCATTTTGTCCATTTGTTTTAAACTTTTTTAATTATAATTTCTGCAGGTTTTGTTGGAATTTAAGGAGTATGCTACTGAAGTTGATGTAGATTTTGTAAGAAGGGCTGTTCGAGCAATTGGTCGTTGTGCCATCAAATTAGAGAGAGCAGCTGAGCGATGCATTAGTGTTTTGCTTGAGTTGATCAAGATAAAAGTAAATTACGTGGTTCAAGAGGCAATCATTGTTATCAAAGACATATTTAGAAGATATCCCAACACGTAATACTATCGTATCTTTTATTATCCTCATTTATTTTTCAGGGAGAAGATAGCACAGTTTGAGATTACTGTTACACTTTAAAAACTTTGTTCGAATTTTTGTTCTACTTTACAGATACGAGTCCATAATTGCAACACTTTGCGAGAGCTTAGACACCTTGGATGAGCCAGAAGCCAAGGTGTTTGTTTCTAAGTACTTATGCAATTGTCATTATGCACCTGAATGTGTGCTTATATGTTCACCCTTTTTCCTATGTGGATAGGCATCAATGATCTGGATAATTGGTGAATATGCTGAAAGAATTGACAATGCTGATGAACTTCTTGAAAGTTTCTTGGAAAGTTTCCCTGAAGAACCTGCACAAGTCCAACTACAATTGTTGACTGCTACTGTCAAACTTTTCCTTAAGAAGCCAACTGAAGGACCACAGCAGATGATTCAGGTCCTTCCTCAAAATGGTTGTTTTTCCACATAGATGTGGTTAACAATTACCATACCACTATGGTTAATGTTTGATGTTTCAAGTTGGACTACTCTGGCACATAGATATAACATATCATTATGTGTATTCCTTGTCTTTCTCAATTTTACTATTTTTCTACTCTAATATTCACAAATCACAACTACTATTTGTGTCATATGACTTGTAGTTTTATTGTTTACATGTTTAGAGTAGAGATGGATAACTTGTCTTCAGTTACAACATTATTTTTTTAATCTCTTGTTCAGATGCCACATTAGCTAAGTATATCGACAAATCAACCCCTTATAATGGATTAGGCCATCATCTTCCATTGAGTTAGCTATGGGTTTGAGGTAGGCCAAGTTGATTCTTAGCTTTAATACGATATCAAAGCCTATTACATTCCGGGTGTTTTGTCACCTGCAATTTTTCGAACTTGCAAACTTCGTGCTCTTGATGTCTAGTCCTAGGCTTGAGGGGTGTGTTATGATTCTTTTCGACCAGAGTGTACAGGCAAATTACCTCTTATAATGGAGTTGGAACAGTCATCCCTCCTTAAGCTAGTTTTTTGAGTTGAGTTAAACCTGTACATGCTTAATTCTAAACTAAATCCTTGTGTTATTGAAGGATGCATGTTTGAGATTACATTTAGAAAATTTCCTGAAATTATTGGAACCAAATTTAGAAGACATATGTGTCAATCTATAGTTTAGTTGTCTTGCTAAGCCTTAAAACCCCTTTCTTCTACAGTGTTTTGTTTTTCTATTCATGAAAGTTGTTTAAAAAGGTACAATCTTCAGGCTTGTATGCTAAGTTCCACTTAATTACTCATCTTTACAGGTTGTTTTGAACAATGCCACCGTGGAGACAGATAATCCTGATTTGCGAGATCGTGCTTACATATATTGGCGTCTCCTTTCAACCGATCCTGAGGTTTTATTTCATAAGAATTGAATACGGTTTCTTTTCTTTGCAATATTGTCCACATGGGGTTAATCAGTAGTGCTGCGTATCCAACCTTCAGTTGGATAACCCTGGAAATTATTATCAGTGGACTGCTTAATCTTTGTCATCATTCTGTACAAATTACTAGAATACTACAGCTAGAGAGGACCTTTTGGCCATTGATTGGTAGTCTGCATCTAATCACATGGAATGGTGGAAAGACTAGGTCCTTTCCATCTTTTAGAATTTTGTAGGACCACTATGGAGCTGTACACATGATGTATCTAATTTGTTTTCCTCAGGCAGCTAAGGATGTTGTGTTAGCTGAGAAGCCTGTGATAACTGATGACTCAAACCAGCTTGAACCTTCTCTACTCGATGAGCTTCTTGCCAACATTGCTACACTATCTTCTGTTTATCACAAGCCTCCAGATGCTTTTGTTACTCGTGTACACTCTGCTGCCCGAACTGAAGATGGAGATTTTCCTGAGGGAAGTGAAACAGGGTTTCCTGAGTCGTCACATGCAAATCCTACTAACGGTATTGTATCACCACCTACTGCCGGGAAATCAGCACCTTCATCTGCCACAGCTGCACCAACCACACCTCCACCTGTAGCACCTCTACCAGACTTACTAGGTGACTTGATAGGCATGGATAATAATTCTATCGTTCCTCTTGATCAGCTGGCTACTCCTGATGTGTGAGTGAATACTTATAGGCAATCTAGTGTAATCTGTATTGCATATAATTTGTTGGATGATAAAAAGAATGTTACTTTTCTGATATACAAAATATTAAAATAGGGTTACATGTGTTCAACAAGACACATCCTGAGAAGGTCTCTAAAACAAACTCTTGTGAAATCATGCCTAATTAGATCTTATACCTTGGTTGTAGGCCTCAATTACCTATTTTACTACCCGCTTCAACTGGTCAGGGTTTACAAATCAGTGCACAACTGACTAGACACGATGGTCAAATATTGTATAATTTATATTTTGAGAACAACTCTAAGGTTCCACTTGATGGCTTCATGATTCAGTTTAACAAGAACACATTTGGTCTAGCCGCCGCTGCACCTCTGCAGGTTTGTTGCATATATGTTTTCTGACTTTGATGTTTCTATCAACTTGTGTTCCAATAGCTTACTCTTTTCATTCAGATTGCACAATTGCAACCTGGCACAGCAGCTGGGACACTCCTCCCTATGGTTATGTTCCAGAATATGTCGCAAGGTCCTCCTAGCTCACTTCTGCAGATTGCCGTGAAAAACAATCAACAGCCTGTGTGGTATTTCAATGATAAAATCTCACTGCATGTATTTTTTACCGAGGATGGTAGAATGGAACGTTCCAGTTTTCTAGAGGTGTGTCTTTTTCCCCTTAGTTTGATCCTTTGAAATAACTGCCATAGGTTTTCACTCAATTCTATGGCTTATGAGGTGTAAAATTCTCAATTCTGTTTCATGGGATTGGCCAGTTTAACTTTCTATGCTACAATGAAGGCCATGTACCTTGTGAAACCTTACAAATAAGTTTTTCACTGTTATGTACAAGAAACAGAGAAATGAGAAACCTGATTATTAATTGTGCTGCAGACATGGAGGTCCCTTCCTGATTCAAATGAGGTTTCCAAGGACTTCCCAGCCATTGTGCTTAGCAGTGCAGATGCAACACTGGAACGACTGGCTGCGACAAACATGTTCTTCATTGCAAAGCGCAAGAATGCAAACCAAGATGTGTTCTACTTCTCAGCTAAACTCCCTAGAGGACTACCACTCCTAATTGAACTTACTACAGTGATTGGAAAACCTGGTGTCAAATGTGCAATCAAGACTCCAAGCCTTGAAATGTCAGGACTTGTCTTTGAAGCCATTGAGACTCTTCTCACAGGTTAATGTGAGTTCTAAGGTTTTTTTCTCCCCTTCTAATTTTGGTTATATATTGTTTTTGTTAGCATATTTTATAACATCCTAGACAAGTGTATTATGCCTGATTTGGAAAAAATTTCCACTTTGACCATATGCTGCTTCCCCTAGCTGTATTTTGCTAGTGCCATTTTCTCCGTTGATGCACTTTTGCTCGTTAAGTTCGACGAGTTGTAGTATTGCGTTCTTTTGTAAAGTGATTAAATTGATGCTTATAGCTTTTTCCATGGATTTCCACTATTAAGATTTTTAATTGGAGATAGAAGCAATGAGTAGGGAGGGAGAATGGTGGATGGTGCAAAATCAAACCTCCTACGTCATCACACTCAAATCTTAAAAAGTCTACGTGTGGCAACTGAGCATTTTCTTATGTATATATAATTCAAGTAGAAATTATGAATAGATTAAGTTTATGGAGAAAGGGTAATTGAATTAAAATATTAATTTTAGAGAATAGTCGGCTAGGACTTGGGAGTTGAAATGAAAAGGTAATTTTTTCAATATGAAAAGAAAAATAAGTAATTAAACTTGGCTTTGAAATCTTTGAAATCTTAACGTAAGATGAAAATTTATATTAAATAAAAAACTATTAAACAATATAGGAGATATGTGTTATAAAAATAAGTATAATAACAAAATGATAAAAACAAGGGAGATAAACTGTATATATGACGTCTAGTTACGAAAACGCTATTCATGCAAAGCGAAGTTCTTCGCACGTGCACGAATCTTAAGAGGGTTGTGTAGACAGGAGTACTCCTGTACGACACTATTTTCTTACGAAATCGCCTTTTTTATTGTGTCCGTTTGTTATGGGAAAGGATAAAAATATTAATAAAGTAAACTAATGGTACGCAGGCAATTACAGTCGACAAAACAGCAAACTCATAGAAAAAAATAAAAAAAGAAACCGAAGGCAAAAGAAATAAGGGAAGGAGTGGAACCGGTGTGACGAGCTAAGAACCGATGTGGAGGGTTGAGCACAGTGACGGTGTCAGACTGATCTTGAACTCGTTCGCTGGCAGGGACAATAGACCGGAGTTAGACCCGACCCAGGAATCTGGAGGTCACGACCGGTGTTATGGGAAGTTAATCTGAGGCAAAACGCTGTAGAGCAGTGACGGAGATGGACGTGGTAATGATGCAGGCAATGGGGCAGGGGTGGTTTTGAGATGATGATGTGTGTTCAAGGTACGGACGGTGTGAGAGCAGTGGCTTTGTGTTAGTGAGAAAAGCTCAAAAACCCTTTTCGAACTAAGGGATCCTTTCTGGTGACTAAGGCCAATCACTGGTTTCGAGTGAAGAGATCAGTTAAGAACTTTGAGGGATTTGGGAGAATTTCCAGAGCTTTCTCGCGTAGAGGGAGAATCTTCAGACCAACCCCTTGAGCTTCCTTGGTTGGGGCATTTATAGGGCTTTCAAGTCATGAGCTGAGGGTTTTGGGACAACCAGAACTCCCACTCACCCATCCGTGTAGTGGTGTGCAGCTCTGGCCATTACCATTGGTGGGGAGCAGGGTTTTCAGTGGGATTTTTTTAATTGTCCACCTCCGCCTCCCTGTCTGCCATTTTCTAGGGAGTGCGATTCCAGGTCATCGCGCATAATCTTCCGACCTCGCCTCTCCATTGTCAAATTTGTGACACCGGTTAGCAAAGCCATTGGTTGGACGGTCTCCACTGATCCGATGTGGGGCCTTAAGAACCATTGCCTGTGTCTTCACACCGGCTGAATCTTTCAATGTAATCACAGGGGCCGGTGTTCGCCTTCCTGGTCCGGATCTACTACCAGCCGGTGTGCCTATTTTGACCTCGGTCAGCCCATGAGATCGTCTTACTTAGGCCGGACTCGCTTCGTCTTTTGTTGTCAGATCCGCGACATCGGCCGTTTAAGGTACTCCTGAGGTGAGGACGTTGGGCTGAGTTGAGGACGGTTGGGCGGACTCGAGGTGGGAACGTTTGGACGGCTTGATGTTAGCTAACACCGTCTGTGGAACGTTGTGTGAAGAGGGCGGAGTGCCACACCGTTTATGGGACGGTGTGTGAAGAGGCGGACTTCCACACCGTTTGTGAAGTATATGAGGACGGAGAGCAAATGAGGGCGGTTGGCGGAGTGGAGGTGAAGATTCATGGGCGGAGTTGAGGTGCGGTGTTAACTTAGGCCTTGTCCGGTGTTTCCAACTTCAAGGATGGGTCCGGTGTCATAACAATTTGGGCCGGACCAAAAGAGGTGTTCACAGATGCCCCTCTTTACTCTCTTTCACAAGAGAAATGTAAATTTCCGAGGTGAAAGGGGAGTAAAGATATGAACACCGATGTAGGGGTTAAGCAAGACCAAAATCCGGTGTGGGGCTTAATGGTGTGGCATTTTAAACAGCTGACGTGTCTCAAATGTGGTCCACGTCACTGGGTGATTCTGCATTCCATGTGTCACCAGCTAACTGGCTCTTTCAAAATTTAAAATTCGCGCCATTGGGCCGGAATGCCAAAAGTCGGCCCTTTTTTAATGGGCCATGGGCCGGAATGCGGAAGGTTCTGGATCTCCGCTCCTCCCTCTATAAAAGCAACTTCGGGGATCCATCATTTTCACTCCTTTCTTGATATTGAAGTGCTGTCTCTCCGACGTTCAACCCCTCCGGTGTTCAAAGTTTTCCTCCGACGTTAAAGCTTTTCCTCCGGTGTTACGACCTGGCTCGCACTAAAAGAACTGCACGCATCGCCTCAGCAGGTAGCCATCCCAAACTTCACTTTAATTTCGTAGATAGGTCATGGGGGACACCGGTTCGAGTAATGACTCCATTGAGGTCCTGTCCTGTCCTCCTTCAATTACATCCCGGCGTCAGCCGGGTGGAGTTTCGAGCCGAGGTCCGAGTCACCAAAGTGGGGCAACTTCGGGAGCTTCACATCGGTTCGTCTCATCAGGGCACCGTTTCTCCGAATTGCCTTTGTGGGAAACAGAGGGGTTTGACACATCGTCAGGCTCCTCATTTAACTTTGGCACTGCTAGTGAAGGGGGAAGCAGTGCCGATTTATATCTTACTGACGATGTGGCCTTTTACAGTTGTATTCCTTTTCTTCGCCATACCGTCCGAATGACTTCTGAAAATTCATCCACCGGTGTTGCTGTGATGACTGACCCTATTGAGACTAATGTTCTGGCACACCGGATCAACTCGCTAGCTGAGAAGGCCAGGGATCCCTACTTCTGGGTTCATGAAGACCCAAAGACAATTGTCTCCCGGTATGCTGAAGATGCTGCCGATGTCACCATTGAAGATGTCGTTGTTCATGCCGGTGTTGAGCATGAAAACGACTTCACTGTATTCTGCCCCCAGACCTCGGACAGGATCTGCCATCAACCGGGGTCAAGGAACCTCTTTATGTACGAGATGGTCTTTTCTAAGATCGGCGTCCGCTTCCCATTGACGGAGTTTGAGATGGGGGTACTCCGGTTTCTTGACTGCGCTCCTAGCCAACTTCACCCCAATGGCTGGGGGTTGGTAAGGTCCCTGGAGGTGCTTGGGGAGTACTTCCACTTCGTCCCCACAGTGGCCCTTTTTTTCACTTATTGCAGGGTGATGCGCCGGGGTAACTCTGGAGGGGGTCTAGGCTTCATCAACCTCCGCTGCGACTCAAAGGTGGTCAACTTCGAAAGTTACACCGAATCGGCCAAGACGGACGGGGTCAGTTTCAAACACTCCTATGTCAAGGTCGAGGTCAATGCTGGCAGGCCGGTGTTCTGGGAGAATTCTGATTTTTCCAGAAGGTTTTACACCGGTTGGACTCATGAACACTTTCTCCTGACAAGCAATGCCTACATCGTCAGTGAGAGTACTTTGTCCACTGAGTCCAAGAAGGTCCTGGACGCCCTGAAGGGTTATTCAGTCATTGCCAAATTTTCCTGCAAGAGGCTTTTGGGGACGGAATCGGGCCGGGATGCTTACCTTGGTAGATATTATTTAACTTTACCCTTTTCCATTATATATTCACACCGGTATTAACATCGTTTCTTTTTTTTCTTCCAGGCGAAATGGCTCGGATAGACATCCTCAGAAAACTGAGGGAGGCTGCCGAAGCCCGAAACGCTGCTGCTGCTGCACAGGAGAATAGGGTGACTCCTCGCCGCACGCCGGCCAAGGTGATGAGCATACCGGCAGAAAATATTGAGGCAATGACTCTGGGACCGGCTGAAAGGGCCCCAGCTAAAAGGAAGTCCAACATCGGCTTAACCTCCAAGCCAAAAAAGTAGAAGGCTCGAAAGGTTGTGGCCGAAGTAGAGGTGCCAACGGAGGAAGAGGCCGGTCCTGTAAATGTTTCTCCAGCCCGGTCTCAACCCGACGACATCGTCGTCAACTCCCGCCTCTTGGACTTTCTAGAGTACGTTGGAGGGACACCGGCTCGGGTCCACATCCCCTTCAAGCTCAAGGCCGATCTCCCTGCTTCTGAAGCTCAGACTGCTGCTGAAGCTGCTATTTTTAATTTGGTTGAGGCAGCCGGGGTCCTCAGCTCTTTAGGCCGCTCTTACTACTCCGGTATCGAGGCTAAGGAATGCCTAGACCGGATGAAGAAAGCTGAGGCCTTGAGAGTCGAGGCTCAGACTGCTTTGACCGAGAAGGAGCAGGAGCTGACCAAGAGCAAGGAGGACTTAACCGAACTCACTGCTGCTTACACATCGGCTGCCAAGAGGGCAGATGCTGCTGAGGCTAAGGCTAAAGCTTCAGAGGACGCTCTCAAAGCTCTCCGGACCGAACTGGATGAAGCCAAGGCTGCAAAGGCCGAGGTGGACAAGAAAAATAAGGAACTATCTGGGAAGCTTGCCGATGTGCAGGAAGAGCAAGCGAAGGAGCGGATGGAAGCCGAGGAGCAGATGGCTGAATTTTCGGTACTGGCCGATGTTGCCTTCAGTTCTGCCGTTCGCCAGGTTGTACACCGGAATTCCGCTGTTCAACTTAACCTGAACGGTATAGGTGTCTACTATGAATTTCATGGTGGCCACCTATATGCTATGGACCGGGGTCAGGCTTCGGAACCTGAGGATATTCCTTACGAACTGATGCCCCTCCCCGAAGGCCAAAGCATGGAACTGAGGACGGTGTCGGAGGAATCTGAGAGGACAGCCTCTGCTAGACCGGACTCTCCAGCACCCAACTCTTGATTTTTCTTTTTTTCTTAGCCTTGTTCCGGGATGGGCTCCGGAGTTTTAATTTTTGTAATGGCCTCGGTGCCCTCTATTAATGCAATGCAATTTTCATCCATCAGCTTGTCTTTTCTTTTCTTTCAAATTTTCTAAGTATCTCTTTCTTGTGACCGGTATGAGGTAACGATTTGAAGTAATATCGTTTAATCATCAACTTAAAATTAGGACTTCATCATGGACAATGTCCTTTGGGCAGCATAGAACCTCGGATTAGCGTATCATGGCCACCTCGTCCACAACTTCGATTAACCTTCGAACCTCCGGTGTAATTGGCCTGACATCGGTCTTATCAACCCCTTAACCCAATTCTATCCGAGGTAGGTCTCACGACACCGTTCGTTATGCCCCGAAGTGGTAGACGGTGTAACCATTGGGACATCGTCCCAGCAACTTGACAGGGCCTACTTCATTCGACCTTGAGGGTCATGACACCGTCCTTTGGATCGTCACTTGTCTTGGAATAGTGGACTTCCTCTACCTATATCGGATCAACACCGTTTTTTTTTTTTTTTTCATACAGTGGGTGATAGGAAGGTAAGAGTGGGGAACTGCCCCTTGACTGAAGATAAAATACGGGGTGTGGCCCTTGATTTATGGAAGAGTGGAAAGCTGTGGTTGTCCTTTAGCTGACAGGAAAATAAATGTGGGGTGCGGCCTTTGGTTTGCAGAAAGGTAAAGGTGGGGGATTGCCCCTTATCTGACAGGAACAATAACTGTGGGGTGTGGCCCTTGGTTTGTAGAAAGGTAAAGGTGGGGATCGCCCCTTGACCGGCAGGACAATAAATGTGGGGTGTGGCCCTTGGTTTGCAAAAGGTAAAGGTGGGGAATTACCCCTCGACTGACAGAAAAATAAGTGTGGGGTGTGGCCCTTGGTTTACAAAATGATAAAGGTGGGGAATCGCCCCTTGACTGACAGGAAAATAAATGTGGGGTGTGGCCCTTGGTTTGCAAAAGGTAAAGGTGGGGGATTGCCCCTTGACTGACAGGAAAATAAATGTGGGGTGTGGCCCTTGGTTTGCAAAAGGTAAAGGTGGGGGATTGCCCCTTGACTGACAGGAAAATAAATATGGGGTGTGGCCCTTGGTTTGCAGAAAGGTGAAGGTGGGGGATTGCCCCTTGACTGACAGGAAAATAAATATGGGGTGTGGCCCTTGGTTTGCAGAAAGGTGAAGGTGGGGGATTGCCCTTTGACTGACAGGAAAATAAATATGGGGTGTGGCCCTTGGTTCGCAGAAAGGTGAAGGTGGGGGATTGCCCCTTGACTGACAGGAAAATAAGAGTGGGGTGTGGCCCTTGGTTTGCAGAAAGGTGAAGGTGGGGGATTGCCCCTTGACTGACAGGAAAATAAATATGGGGTGTGGCCCTTGGTTTGCAGAAGGGTAAAGGTGGGGAATTGCCCCTCGGTTGTCCCGACTGCGAGTTTTTGGGAAGCTGCCTGGGGGATGCTCCTGTTGGAATTGTTTAGGAAGTATAGTTCCACTGGGGAAGGATAACTCTTCCTAGTGACCTTCAAGGTACCACTGGGAAAGTATTAGGTGAGTTGGGATAGAGTAATCTGGGGGTTATCGGGGAACTGTCCTTCTAAGGAAAGAGAATGAGATCTGGGGAGATGCCCCCAGTTTGGTATGACTGCATGCTGTTAGGGAACCAACCTTTGAAAGGGAATCTGGGGAGATCCCCCAGTTTGATATGACTGAAGGTTGTTAGGGGACTGCCCCTTGAATGAAAAATAAACCTGGGAAAATGCTCCAGTTTGACATGATTGGATGAAATCTTGGGGAACTGTCCCTTTGAATGAAAGAACGAACTCAGGGAGATGCCCCAGTTTGGGTTGACCGGGAAGTGCAGTCCTACTGGGGAAGGACTTGGGGAAGTGTAGTTTTTGGTGATTATGGTTCCGCTGGGGGATGAGAACTTGGGAAGTGCCAGCTTTGGCGATTGTGATTTCACTGGGGATGCCAATCTACTGGTTTCTCTTGGGGAAAACTTCTGGTCTAAATCTTTGGTGTCAGGTTCTTCGTTTCTGTGTGACGTAGTTCCGTCACCCTTCAAAACAGATGGTTAGAAGCAAGAGTAATCAAAAGAATCGACATTTCGAGCGACCTCTCCCGAAAGATAGGCTTTCAGGATAACTCATGGATGAGATAGAGACAAATTCTATCTTCCAGGAACATAATTAACAGAATTGGTTATGCTTTCTCACGGGCCAGGTCTGACGCCAGGATACATTTCGTTTCACCACAACTTTTCATTTCATTACTTCATTTCAAAAAACTTGTTCGTTTATAAGATTCAGCCGTAGACTCAGGGGAAGGAAAGGGAAAGCTTATTTTATTATTGAATATAAGTATGTACATTAGTAATGAAGGTAAAGGTAGCAAAAACATATGTATAAACAATTAAAAGGTGGGAGAGAAAGAAGGCCTTTTGAACCCTCCAGCGACTCCCCGCGAGTGATAAGAATCCGGATCTTTCCTCACGACTTCGAGACCGTCCTCTGATTTTACTTCTGGGAAATGACTTTTGACAAAGATACGCTTGCCTGACCAGTTTTCCTTCTCTGAAGAGTTCTCGTCCTTATGCTTGAACTTGTGGCTTTTTATTCTACCTGAGTCGCCCTTCCGGGTTTTCGACTCATCAAGCAGCTCTAATTTTTGCCTAGGCTGCCCCATGGGTTTTCAGCCTAGCGAGCACCCTTTTTTTTTTTTTTTTTTTTAGGCAAAATATTTCTTCACCGCGTCGGCGTTCACAGGCATTGGTAGATCCTCTCCATCCATGTTGGTAAGGATTAGAGCTCCTCCAGAGAAAGCCTTCTTCACGACGTATGGTCCTTCGTAATTAGGTGTCCATTTCCCTCGGATGTCCTTTTGGATTGGCAAGATTTTCTTGAGGACTAGGTCTCCTTCTCGGAATTGTCGAGGTCGTACCTTCTTTTCAAACGCTCGTTTCATACGCTTTTGATACAGCTGACCATGACAAAGGGCCGCCAATCTCTTCCCATCAATCAGATTTAACTGGTCATGCCGAGTTTGGGTCCATTCAGCTTCCTTTAATTCCGCCTCCATTATCACTCGAAGAGAAGGGATCTCTACTTCGAAAGGCAGGACCGCCTCCATACCATAAACCAGGGAGAATGGAGTTGCCCCAGTCGAGGTTCGGACCGAGGTACGATACCCATGTAAAGCAAAGGGGAGCATTTCGCTCCAATCTCTGTAGGTCACAACCATTTTCTGTACAATCTTCTTGATGTTTTTATTGGCTGCCTCGACTGCCCCATTCATTTTAGGGCGATACAGGGAGGAATTATGATGGTGGATTTTGAAGTCTTCACAAAGTTCCTTCATCATTTTGTTATTCAAATTCATGCCATTATCGGTGATGATCTGACTCGGCAGACCGTACCGGCATATCAGTTCACGCTTGACAAATTTAACCACAACACTCCTTGTCACATTGGCGTACGAAGCAGCTTCTACCCATTTTGTGAAATAGTCGATAGCGACTAAAATGAAACGATGACCGTTAGAGGCTTTTGGCTCGATGGGTCCAATGACGTCCATACCCCACATTGAAAAGGGCCAGGGAGCTGACAAGACATTCAGGGAAGACGGGGAAGCGTGAATATGGTCCGCGTATATCTGACATTTGTGACACTTACGAACATAGGCAAAACAGTCTGACTCCATGGTCATCCAGTAGTAACCAGCCCTCAAGATCTTTCTCGACATGGCGTGCCCGTTGGTGTGAGTTCCAAAACATCCCTCGTGGACATCCCTCATGATTTTACTTGCCTCGTCGGTGTCGATGCAACGAAGAAGGACAAAGTCGTAGTTTCTCTTATAAAGCACATCACCGTTTAAGAAGAAACCCATGGCGAGCCGTCGCAGGGTTCTCTTATCATTCTCTGTAGCACCTTCGGGATATTCTTGATTTCGGACATACCTCTTGATATCGTAATACCAAGGCTTCCCATCTGACTCCCTTTCAATCATCTGGCAATATGCGGGTTCGTGGTGCCGCACTATTTCAATGAGAGGCATGTCGTAATCATTGCTCACCTTGAACATAGATGCTAGGGTAGCCAAAGCATCAGCCATTTGGTTGTCCTCCCGGGGAACATGGTGAAAAGAAACATCATCAAATTCCTTAATCAACTCCTTGATGCGAGTTTGATAGGGAATTAATTTGCTGTCTCTAGTCTCCCACTCTCCTTTTAGTTGGTGAATGACCAGGGCAGAATCCCCGTATACTTCCAATTTCTTCACTTTGGCATCCAATGCTGCTTGGATTCCCAGAGAACACGCCTCGTACTCAGCGGTGTTATTGGTACAATCAAAACATAATCGAGCACAAACGGGGATAAGTTCTTTGTCAGGTGAAATGAGGATTGCTCCGATTCCGTGTCCTAATGCGTTAGAAGCACCATCAAACCTTAGGGTCCATTTATCCTTTTGGGCTCCTTCTTCATCAATCAGGGCCATGATATCTTCGTCCGGGAAGTCAAACTGCATGGGCTGATAATCTCTTATGGGTTGATGAGCTAGGTAGTCAGCCAGAACACTTCCTTTTATAGCCTTCTGAGTGACATAGACTATATCGTACTCAGTTAGCAGGACCTGCCATCGAGCAATCCTTCCGGTCAAGGCAGGTTTTTCAAAGATATATTTGACGGGGTCCATTTTGGAAACTAGCCAAGTAGTGTGGCTTATCATGTATTGTCTCAAACGTCGGGCTGCCCACGCTAACGCACAACAGGTCCTTTCCAGAGCAGAATACCTCATCTCGTAGTCAGTGAACTTCTTGCTTAGATAATAAATGGCATGTTCTTTCTTCCCAGTCTCATCATGTTGCCCCAACACACAACCCATGGATTCATCCAACACTGTAAGGTATAAAATGAGTGGTCTTCCCGGGATAGGTGGGATCAAAACTGGCGGGTTCTGCAAGTACTGCTTTATCTTTTCAAAAGCCTTTTGACAATCCTCGTTCCATCAAACTGGTTGGTTCTTACGGAGCAGCTTGAAAATTGGCTCGCATGTTGCCATCAACTGTGAGATGAAGCGAGCGATGTAATTTAATCTCCCTAAGAAACCTCTAACTTCCTTTTCTGTACGGGGAGGAGGCATTTCAAGAATGGCTTTAACTTTGTCAGGGTCAACCTCTATGCCCCTCTTGCTTACTATGAATCCCAGTAATTTCCCGGATCTTGCGCCGAAAGTGCACTTGGCTGGGTTCAGCCTAAGCTTGAATTTCCTCAACCTTTCGAAGAGTTTCCTTAGGTCTTCCATATGCCCTTCATCTGTTTTAGACTTGGCAATAATATCATCGACGTAAACCTCTACCTCCTTGTGCATCATGTCATGGAAAAGGGTTACCATGGCCCTTTGGTAAGTTGCTCCGGCATTCTTTAGACCAAAAGACATCACCTTATAACAGAAGGTTCCCCACAAGGTGACAAATGTGGTTTTTTCCATATCCTCGGGCGCCATCTTAATTTGATTGTATCCGGAGAAACCGTCCATGAATGAAAAGATCGTATGTTGTGCGGTATTGTCGACCAGAACATCAATCTGAGGCAGGGGAAAATCATCCTTAGGGCTAGCTCTGTTCAAATCGCGATAGTCCACGCACATTCGTACTTTGCCATCCTTTTTTGGGACCGGGACGATATTTGCCACCCACTGTGGGTATTTCGCCACGGCTAAGAACCCGGCATCAAATTGCTTCTTGACTTCTTCCTTGATTTTCAGAAGCATCTCAGGTTTCATACGTCGCAGCTTCTGCTTTACTGGCGGACATTTAGGTTTTAATGGTAGCCTATGTTCGACAATGCTATTGTCCAGTCCTGGCATATCTTGGTAAGACCAGGCGAAAACATCGCTAAACTCTCTCAACAACCCAATCAGTTCCTGCCTTTGTTCTTTACTTAACGAGGTACCAATTTTGACTTCCTTTTTAACTCCTCCAATTCCCAAATTGATAACCTCGGCTATCTCTAAGTAGGGCAGAATTTCCCTATCCTCTTGTTCCAATAACCGGGTTAACTCAGGCGAGGGATCGTAGTCTTCATCATATTCCTCATTGGCGCAATCAGTTAGACAGTCAAAATCGTGAAATAAGACCGAATTCTCACTATTCTCAGATGAATCGCTTTTGGATCTGCATTTTCAGTGTATCATAGCAAATGAAAAGGAAAACAAACAAGAGAAAGGCTTAAATAATAGGTTACTAAACAGATTAAGCTATTTGGAAACTGACGGCATTCATTATTCAAACAAACGAACAAGTTTTTATTGTTACAAAATGAGATCCCGAAGCATAGCTACAGGATCGAACAGAAAACATGATTACTTTGATGAAATGGTACAAATCGTGGGGAATTCTATGACCTCCCAGTTGTTCAGTTCCTGACCAGGTGAGCCAGCATACACAAATCCGGGGCCTTCATCAAGATCACTTTGGATCACGGCCACTTGATCTGGAAACATTACTCCGGCGCTCTTGAAGCTCTGGTAGAGGTCACAGATGGGGATTTTCGCAGTGTTGAATGCATGCCCGGTATGACTAGTAATCCTCTTCCCTCTCTTTCCTTCTTCTACCCTTTTTTGATCTTCCGCGGTAGGTTGGTACCCCAGGCCGTATCTGTTTTTGTTCTCAGAGAGGCATACAGGTTGAGTCCTTCCTTCCAGTTCTCTTCCGAGTCCTTTTCCCGGCTTATATCCCTCCCGTAACATAGTTTTTGCTACTGCTAATGATACCTTTGGGAAAGACATACTTGTGGCGTTGGCTATCTCCAAAGCCTGGAATGATGTCTCGAGGGCCTCCTCGGCTGCCTCTACATAGGGGGTAGTAACTGGCTTGCTGACCAGAAGATCCTCTTCTCCAGAAACGATTACCAGTCTGTTATCAACGATGAACTTTAGTTTCTGGTGTAAAGTGGAAGGAACTACCCCTGCTGAATGGATCCACGGCCTCCCTAACAAGCAACTATAGGCGGGCATGATATCCATTACTTGGAAGAGAACTTGAAAGATATGGGGTCCAACTTGTATGGGTAGCTCAATTTCGCCTATGACTTCCCGTCGGGTCCCATCAAAAGCTCTTACTATCATGGAGCTCGGTCTCATGCATGCCCCATCTATGGGTAGTTTAGCTAATGTAGACTTAGGCATCACATTCAAGGATGATCCATTATCGACGAGCACTTTTGCCATAATATGGTCTTGACACTTCACAGAGATGTGGAGAGCTTTGTTGTGTCCTTTCCCTTCCACCGGCACCTCGTCATCCGTGAAAGTTAGATAGTTACTGGCCACTATATGTCCAACAATGCCTTGGAACTTATCAACAGGCAAGTCCTGTTTTACGTGTGCCTCACTTAGCACCTTCATCAGCGCATTTCGATGTGATTCAGAACTTGTCAGCAGAGATAATAAGGAGATCTTGGCGGGAGTATAGTTCAACTGATCCAATACCTGGTAGTCGCTGTGGCGGATAAATTTTAAGAACTCCTTAGTCTCTTCTTCTGGCACAACCTTCTTTGCTTCGCCAGCGATCCCAACCTTCCCGGTTTTGCCTTCCGCAGCAGTCTTGTCTTGCTTTGGCTCTGAAGGCGCATATACTCTCCCACTTCGGGTCATTCCGCCCACGCCGGCGATGTTGGTAACCAACAAAGCAGGCGCCGGATCAACTATTACGGGGTTGGAAACAACTATGTCCGTGTTATACTTCCAAGGCACGGCGTGGGAGTTGTCATACGGGAATGGAGCAGGTGGCCGTGCCGTAATAGTAGTTCTGGCAGGGGTCTGCGTTAGCGACGCATTTTTACTATAAAATATGACCAGGGGTTTTGGGGCCCGAAGTCCAGTCTGTCCCTGTATCATATTTACCTCATCGCCATGGCGCTTGCAGACTCGTATAGTGTGACTGTCCATAAACCTTTGGAGAGTCTTTCGAAACTCTTGCTGCTTTGTTGATTGGGCGTCATCGAAGTCTTCATCCCATTCATCCTTTACTAACCCTACCTCAAACATAAGGGAGTGAATTTCTTTTAGAGGCATCTGAATGTCCTCAACATTGGATGTATACTCCACATCTTCCCTGATAGCATTGACCCCAGGCCCTTCATGATTAGGCAGAGGGTTTGTTGTTACATCTGGACTTCCTTCTTGGAAGCTTATCCAATCTGCCTGAATCAGGTCCCTTACTTTATACTTCAAAGCCAGACAATTTTCAGTAGAATGGCCTGGTGCACCCGCATGATAATCGCACCGGGCATTAGGGTCATATCCCCTAGGATAAGGTGGCTGTAGTGGCCTCAAGGGACAGGGTACTACTAGAGTTTTTTCAATGAGGTGAGGCAAGAGTTCGGTATAGGACATTGGGATGGGATCGAATTGGGGTGGAGCACGGTCATTGTTCCTTCTTTGGATATTTGGCGGTGTGTTGGCTTGTGGTGCTTGGTGTGGTATCTGTGGTGGCGCAGGCGGCCGTACAATGGTTGGTCTGAATTGTGGTGGATTAAGGTTTGGAATGGCTGCCACATACGGGTGCGACACGCCGGGATATACTGGTGAAAGGCTAACTGGGGTAGGTGGCCCTGCCAGGTTCCTTCTCTGGTTGTGAGAGACCAAGTTGGTCTCCCCTTCTCTTCTCCTATTCTCGCCAAGTGTAGGTCTCTTTGCAGCTCCCATCCCAGATGGACTTCGGACTATCCTGCCAGTCCTAAGTCCATTTTCTATTCTTTCTCCAATAGTGACAATATCAGAGAAATGGGACGAGACACTTCCAATCATCTTCTCATAGAAAGGAGTTTGAAGCGTATCTATGAACATAGTGATCACCTCCTTTTCAGATAGAGGTGGGTCAACCTGCGCCGCCACTTCGCGCCACCTCTGGGCGTACTCCTTGAACGTCTCGTTATCTTTCTTAGTCATGTTCTGCAATTGTCCCCTATCCGGGGCCATGTCTAGGTTATATTTGTATTGTTGCATGAACGAGTCTACTAGGTCTTTCCAGCAGCGTATACGAGAGCGCTCTAGATGATTGTACCATGTCAGGGGAGCCCCAACCAGGCTGTCCTGAAAACAATGAATCAGCAGAGGGTCATTTGACGCATGCGAAGCCATCTTACGGCAGTACATGGTTAGATGATTCTTCGGGCATGTCAACCCTCTGTATTTGTCAAAATCAGGCGTCTTGAATTTAGGAGGTATGACGACATCAGGGATTAGACAAAGTTCAGCAGCAGTGCCTGTCCCAAATCTACTTGTTCCTTCCATCTCCCTTAAACGCCTTTCCAAGAATTCCAACCTCTTTTCCTGGGTAGTAGCCACAGCATTTGGACCGGCAGCAGTATGTTGACTAACCTTCCCGTATTGCTGGTAGGAATGAAACATGTCAGGGTTTGGTATGAAGGTATCTGGTTTGGCAGTGGTTTGGGGTATATGAATGGTATGAGCAGGCTGTGCTTGGGCGGCTTGTGTATGAGTAGGTGGCACCTGGGTGGCTTGTGCTTGGGTAAGCGGGTTGTTTGGTTGATTAGTGTTAGGCTGGGCAGTGATGGGAACTTGGTCTTGGTGGCAAGGTTCTTCCTGGAGGGTGGAAAATATCCGTGTGGCAAACCATACGGAGGAAAGGGAATAACATTTCCTTCCTCATCCACAAAGGTGTGTTGTTGGGTGTTTGTAGGATTTGGCCTCCTTATGCGAACAACGAGAGGAGGCGCGGTGGTCCTAGGGTCAGATCCTGTAACCGGATCTTGACCGTAATGAGAGGTAGGTGGTTGTTGCCGGGCGTCTTCAACCCCTGCAGAAGATCCCCCTTCTGTGACTCTCCTTTCTAGGAGCTTGGCCATCTCGGCCATCTGTTCCTTGACCTGGGCGAGCTCAGCTTTTAAATTCTCATTTTCTTGCTCTATATCAGCCATGAGTTTCTTCCTGAGCCTGGTCCCGTAAGAATGTTTTCCCGTAATGTCTTTAGAAAGGAACACGAAAGAAAATTTTAGAAAAGATAAGCGAATTAAAGAAAAAAATTAAGTGAAACGAGATTACGCGGGAAGCAATGTTGGAACTTGACGGATCCTTCGACCGTTCCTCAGAACGTCACGTTCAAGAGTACTAAGTAAAGCATTGAATGGAAATTAACATGAGATAGTTGTGAAGATAAAGGAATCCATTATCTTGAAAAGAGTACATTATTGCCATAAAATGCCGAGTTACAAAGCGGGAAAATAAATCAGCCATCCCTAGCTCGGGCAATCATTTCCCTCATTTTACAAATTCGTCCTCTGCAGTAATCTAAGAACGTTGCAATTTCCCTAGGAGTGTTGACCGGGTTAGCAATTCCTTCCGCTTGTTTGAGCAAAAATGGGAGATCTTCTAGAGCCCCGTTGGCCAGGTACGCCAACTTAGCAAAGCGATCCATCCATAAGTGAATGGTTTCATTTTGTTCAGCTTCTAAGAGGCGTATGGTCTCTTGACAATCTTGCTCAATGTTTATGGCGCGTTGTCGTTCCCTACTTATCTCTTGTTCGTAAGCCTTTTTCATTTCATTGAGCTGTTGTTCCAATTTGTGGACTTGTGTCTGTAGGAGCTCTTTTTGTACCATGATATTCTGCTCATTTTCTTTCGATTGTGCCAGCATATCCTTCAGAAGACGTTTCTCAACCAGGATGGTATCACTTTGCTTGTTCTTCATTTTTAGTTGAGAATTGGCCGCTTGAAGACATTGGTCTTGTTTTATCATGTAGCTCTCATCAATCTTTCGTTTCTTCCTGATCTCTTCAACAGCTTGCTTGTTCTCCAGGTTCTCCCTTTTCTGAAGGGTGTATTCTTGCTGACATCTCAATAAGTCTTCCTCTAGCTCCTTGTTCCTGGCAGCTAACTCTTCTATTTTGGTCTTTAGCGCCTTGGTTGCTTCATCCTCCGTAACAGGTGATGGAGCAGGAGGATTTTCCTGGAGACGAGGGGGACTCCTGAAGGGTAATTTAACAATAGAGACCCTATTCAAGATCCATTCATAATATTCTCCTCTGACATCATGGCTTCGGGCCCCCAGTTCTCTTCCCTTTCGGTGGACTTTCTTCCATGCATTCGCTATATCCCGAATGACAAGGACACAACTTCCTTTCGAGTAATATGAGACGAAAGGAATGAGAGACTCTTCATCAGGTGGTCCAAGCAAAGGATAAGCTAGCTGACGCTTGGCTATGACGGGATTATAGTTGATACATCCTTGCGTACCAATAAGGGGAACATTTGGGTAATTTCCACAGTGATGAACAATTGATTCAACTTCCAACCATTGGGGATACCACCTAACTTTCTCTGCTGTGAGCCCTATGAGGTGATTGGCCCACTCACGCCCACTTTTCACTGTCAACTGACATAGCTTCAGATCAGAAACCGGACATTCGGCCCTACAAACTTGGTGGAAAACGTGTGATGTGAGCCATACATACAAAACAGGTAGACAACAAACAACCCTTTTTCCACCTTGTGTGTGACAGAAATCCATGGTGCAGTACACATTTGCCAACACAGCCGTGACAAGATTCTCAAGCCTGTGCTTGCGAGCTAGGAATACGGCGATAGCATCATAATCCACATAATTATCAATGTTGGGGAACAACACAACACCATAGATGGTAATAGCTAGAGCATCCATAAAGGCTTCCCAATCTTCCTTTTCTGCCAGGACCTGCATATGTTTCTCGAGAAATTCCCGAGTGAATCCGGGGATCTGATTTCTATTTAGTTGTGCATCCCTTAAGGTGTCGGGACGGATCTTCAGAACACGGGCGATGGAAGCGATAGTTGCATGATGGTCAAGATGACGATAAGGTATCTGTCCTTCCAAAGGCATCCCCAAGATTTGTTCAAATTCTTCAATAGATGGGGCCAACTGAAAGTCTCTAAACGTGAAACATCTGAGAGGTGGGTCATAGAATTGTGCTAAGGCAGTGATCGCCTCAGTTTGCACTTCCACTTCTAACAACTTCAGAATCCTTCCATACTTTCTCGTAAAAGCCATTTTCTGTGTCAGGTTTAATTTTCTCCCCATTGTTTGCAGACTACCCATGTCAATCTTCTTGGCCTTAAGGTGCAATACTTTCCTCAATTCGGTCACATTTGTGTCACAACTATCAGATCTCATGTTAATTTCCATATTGCTCAAAGGTACCCGCTAAATCCCAAACAACTTCCTGCACGAGCAAAGAGAGAAAAAAAAGAAATCAGTTACTGCTAATGTTTTGTGAACCACTACTTCTTTATCAATTTATTGGAAAACATTTTCAGTTTGAGAAGTAGCGGTCGGCAAAACTCATGTGAAACTAAAGTCGTACGGGTTATGGATCTTCCCAACTTCATCCACATCTGCTTGAATAGAATTTTGTTTTCATTTTGACGATTGGGAAGGTCTATAACCCAGGACTCATAAGTACACAAAAAGTGAGGGAATTGCTTATTTGTTAAAGGATTGCTATTTTTTTTGAAAAAGAAAAATGATTCACCCTTTGTTTGGAATAAAGTAACCCTTTGAACACGTAAGCAATTCATCAATTTGGATTTAAAGGGAAAGCGAGAATGAGACAAGGTATAGTAAAGTCTGCCCTTTTGTGCCTTAAGTCAGGTTCTTCTGAAAGTCTTTTCTGGGACCTATAGCTTATCTAACAGTGGACTCCTCACATTGGGTGGCTTCCGCTAGACATTTAGAAGGTCACCAGAGCCAAGATCCTAATCATGACAGGGACGCAAACAGTGAGGAATTCACTAAGTGCGTATATCATGAGAGGTCGAACTCTGGTTGAGGTTCTCACGAATACCGGATAGGAAGTACATCCCATACGATTCCGTTACCAACCCCTCCTAACTTAAGCTTCATTTGGGGCCCGGGTATAGGGCGCCACTCATAAGTGTGCAAATAATTGTGAGTGTAGTGTGTGGAAGGGCAGTCCATACCTTATACCTTACCCATTCTGCACAAAGAACAAACACAGAGCAAATATACAAAGTCGTCTACCCTAGGGTTCAATGTTTGCGGAAAAGTACCATGGTCTCCTACCCTAGGATTCAATAAACATGCAAAATATAGACAACGAAACAAATAACAAGACGATTAAAACAAGAACAAACATTCATAACAATCAATAGAAAATAAGACAATGGGAAGAAAACCGAGCTAAAAAGGGTTATAAGAGAAAGAACTTGCGCTTTCAATCAAACTGGCCTGACTCTCTTGAAGTCCCCAGTGGAGTCGCCATCTGTCGCAACGAAACAAATGACCTCGCCTCTTAAAACGTTGGTGGCGACTCCCTGTTTCATTTTTTCTCTCTTGTTCGCCACGCCGTCACGCACCAGGTTGCGACAGATGGCGACTCCGCTGGGGACACTCAAGAGAGTCAGGCCAGCTTGATTGAAAGCGCATGTTCTTTTTTATATAACCTATGTTAGCTTGGATTTTTTCCCATTGTCTTATTTTCTATTGATTGTTGTGAATGTTTGTTCTTGTTTTAATCGTCTTGTTATTTGTTTCGTTGTCTATATTTTGCATGTTTATTGAACCCTAGGGTAGGAGACCATGTTACTTTTCCGCAAACATTGAACCCTAGGGTAGACGACTTTGTATATTTGCTCTGTGTTTGTTCTTTGTGCAGAATGGGTAAGGTATAAGGTATGGACTGCCCTTCCACACACTACACTCATAATTATTTGCACACACTTATGAGTGGCGCCCTATACCCGGGCCCCAAATAAAGCTTAAGTTAGGAGGGGTTGGTAACGGAATCGTATGGGATGTACTTCCTATCCGGTATTCGTGAGAACCTCAACCAGAGTTCGACCTCTCATGATATACGCACTTAGTGAATTCCTCACTGTTTGCGTCCCTGTCATGATTAGGATCTTGGCTCTGGTGACCTTCTAGATGTCTAGCGGAAGCCACCCAATGTGAGAAATCCACTGTTAGATAAGCTATAGGTCCCAGAAAAGACTTTCAGAAAAAAACCTGGCTTAAGGCACAAAAGGGCGGACTTTACTATACCTTATCTCATTCTCGCTTTCCCTTTAAATCCAAAATTGATGAACTGCTTACGTGTTCAAAGGGTTACTTTATTCCAAACAAAGGGTGAATCATTTTTCTTTTTAAAAAATAGTAATCCTTTAACAAATAAGCAGTTCCCTCACTTTTTGTGTACTTATGAGTCCTGGGTTATAGATCTTCCCAATCGTCAAAATGAAAACAAAATTCTATTCAAGCAGATATTGATGACGTTGGGAAGATCCATAACCCGTACGACTTTAGTTTCACATGAGTTTTACCGACCGCTACTTCTCAAACTGAAAATGTTTTCCAATAAATTAATGAAGAAGTAGTGGTTCACAAAACATTAGCAGTAACTGACTTCTTTTTCTCTCTCTTTGCTCTTGCAGGAAGCTGTTTGGAATTTAGCGGGTACCTTTGAGCAATATGGAAATTAACATGAGATCTGATAGTTGTGACACAAATGTGACCGAGTTGAAGAAAGTATTGCACCTTAAGGCCAAGAAGATTGACATGGGTAGTCTGCAAACAATGGGGAGAAAATTAAACCTGACACAGAAAATGGCTTTTACAAGAAAGTATGGAAGGATTCTGAAGTTGTTAGAAGTGGAAGTGCAAACTGAGGCGATCACTGCCTTAGCACAATTCTATGACCCACCTCTCAGGTGTTTCACATTTAGAGACTTTCAGTTGGCCCCATCCATTGAAGAATTTAAACAGATCTTGGGGATGCCTTTGGAAGGACAGATACCTTATCGTCATCTTGACCATCATGCAACTATTGCTTCCATCGCCCGTGTCCTGAAGATCCGTCCCGACACCTTAAGGGATGCACAACTAAATAGAAATCAGATCCCCGGATTCACTCGAGAATTTCTCGAGAAACATATGCAGGTCCTGGCAGAAAGAGAAGATTGGGAAGCCTTTATGGATGCTTTAGCTATTACCATCTATGGTGTTATTTTGTTCCCCAACATTGATAACTATGTGGATTATGATGCTATTGCCGTATTCCTAGCTCGCAAGCACAGGCTTGAGAATCCTGTCACGGCTGTGTTGGCAAATGTATACTGCACCATGGATTTCTGTCACACACAAGGTGGAAAAAGGGTGGTTTGTTGTCTACCTGTTTTGTATGTATGGCTCACATCACACGTTTTCCACCAAGTTTGTAGGGCCGAATGTCCGGTTTCTGATCTGAAGCTATGTCAGTTAACAGTGAAAAGTGGGCGCGAGTGGGCCAATCACCTCATAAGGCTCACAGCTGAGAAAGTTAGGTGGTATCCCCAATGGTTGGAAGTTGAATCGATTGTGCATCACTGTGGAAATTACCCAAATGTTCCCCTTATTGGTACACAAGGATGTATCAACTATAATCCCATCATAGCCAAGCGTCAGCTAGCTTATCCTTTGCTTGGACCACCTGATGAAGAGTCTCTTATTCCTTTCATCTTATATTACTCGAAAGGAAGCTGTGTCCTTGTCATTCGGGATATAGCAAATGCATGGAAGAAAGTCCACCGAAAGGGAAGAGAGCTGGGGGCCCGAAGCCATGCTGTCAGAGGAGAATATTATGAGTGGATCTTGAATAGGGTCTCTATTGTTAAATTACCCTTCAGGAGTCCCCCTCATCTCCAGGAAAATCCTCCTGCTCCATCACTTGCTGCGGAGGATGAAGCAACCAAGGCGCTAAAGACCAAAATAGAAGAGTTAACTACCAGGAACAAGAAGCTAGAGGAAGACTTATTGAGATGTCAGCAAGAATACACCCTTCAGAAAAGGGAGAACCTGGAGAACAAGCAAGCTGTTGAAGAGATTAGGAAGAAACGAAAGATTGATGAGAGCTACATGATAAAACAAGACCAATATCTTCAAGCGGCCAATTCTCAACTAAAAATGAAGAACAAGCAAAGTGATACCATCCTGGCTGAGAAACGTTTTCTGAAGGATATGCTGGCACAATCGAAAGAAAATGAGCAGAATAGCATGGTACAAAAAGAGCTCCTACAGACACAAGTCCACAAATTGGAACAACAGCTCAATGAAGTGGTAAAGGCTTGCGAGCAAGAGATAAGTAGGGAACGACAACGCGCCATAAACATTGAGCAAGATTGTCAAGAGACCATACGCCTCTTAGAAGCTGAACAAAATGAAACTATTCACTTGTGGATGGATCGCTTTGCTAAGCTGGCGTACCTGGCCAATGGAGCTCTAGAAGATCTCCCGTTTTTACTCAAACAAGCGGAAGGAATTGCTAACCCTGTCAACACTCCTAGGGAAATTGCAACGTTCTTAGAATACTGCAGAGGACGAATTTGTAAAATGAGGGAAATGATTGCCCGAGCTAGGGATGGCTGATTTATTTTCCCGCTTTGTAACTTGGCACTTTATGGCAATAATGTACTCTTTTCGAAATAATGGATTCCTTTGTCTTCACAACTATCTCATGTTAATTTCCATTCAATGATTTACTTAGTACTCTTGAACGTGACGTTCTGAGGAACAGTCGAAGGATCCGTCAAGTTCCAACATTGCTTCCCGCGTAATCTCGTTTCACTTAATTTTTTCTTTAATTCGCTTATCTTTTCTAAATTTTCTTTTGTGTTTCTTTCTAAAGACATTACGGGTAAACATTCTTACGGGACCAGGCTCAGGAAGAAACTCATGGCTGACATAGAACAAGAAAATGAGAATTTGAAGGCTGAGCTCACCCAGGTCAAGGAACAGATGGCCGAGATGGCCAAGCTCCTGGAAAGGAGAGTCACAGAAGGGGGATCTTCTGCAGGGGTTGAAGACGCCCGGCAACAACCACCCACCTCTCATCACGGTCAAGATCCGGCTACAGGATCTGACCCCAGGACCACCGCACCTCCCCTCGTTGTTCGTATAAGGAGACCAAATCCTGCAAACACACAACAACATACCTTTGTGGATGAAGAAGGCAATGTTATTCCCTTTCCCCCGTATGGTTTACCGCACGGATATTTCCCACCACTCCAGGAAGAACCTTGCCACCAAGACCAAGTTCCCATCACTGCCCAGCCTAACACTAATCAACCAAACGACCCATTTACCCAAGCACAAGCCACCCAGATGCCACCCACTCATACTCAAGCCGCCCAAACACAAGCCGCCCAAGCGCAGCCTGCTCATACCATTCATATACCCCGAACCACTGCCAAATTGGATACCTTCATACCAAACACTGACCTGTTTCATTCCTACCAGCAATATGGGAAGTTTGGTCAACACACTACTGCCGGTCCGAGTGCTGTGGCTACCACCCAGGAAGAGAGGTTGGAATTCTTGGAAAGGCGTTTAAGGGAGATGGAAGGAACAAGTAAATTTGGGACAGGCACTGCTGCTGAACTTTGCCTAATCCCTGATGTCGTCATACCTCCTAAATTCAAGACGCCCGATTTTGACAAATACAGAGGGTTGACATGCCCAAAGAATCATCTAACCATGTACTGCCGTAAGATGGCTTCGCATGCGTCAAATGACCCTCTGCTGATTCATTGTTTTCAGGACAGCCTGGTTGGGGCTCCCCTGACATGGTACAATCATCTAGAGCGCTCTCGTATACGCTGCTGGAAAGACCTAGCAGACTCGTTCATGCAACAATACAAATATAACCTGGACATGGCCCCGGATAGGGGACAATTGCAGAACATGACTAAGAAAGATAACGAGACGTTCAAGGAGTACGCCCAAAGGTGGCGCGAAGTGGCGGCACAGGTTGACCCACCTCTATCTGAAAAGGAGGTGATCACTATGTTCATAGATACACTTCAAACTCCTTTCTATGAGAAGATGATTGGAAGTGTCTCGTCCCATTTCTCTGATATTGTCACTATTGGAGAAAGGATAGAAAATGGGCTAAGGACCGGCAGGATAGTCTGAAGTCCATCTGGGATGGGAGCTGCAAGGAGACCTACACTTGGCGAAAACAGGAGAAGAGAAGGGGAGACCAACTTGGTCTCTCACAACCAGAGAAGGAACCTGGCAGGGCCACCTACCCCAGTTAGCCTTTCACCAGTATATCCCGGTGTGTCGCACCCGTATGTGGCAGCCATTCCAAACCTTAATCCACCACAATTCAGACCAGCCATTGTACGGCCGCCTGCGCCACCACAGATACCACACCAAGCACCACAAGCCAACCCACCGCCAAATATCCAAAGAAGGAACAATGACCGTGCTCCACCCCAGTTCGATCCCATCCCAATGTCCTATACCGAACTCTTGCCTCACCTCATTGAAAAAACTCTAGTAGTACCCTGTCCCTTGAGGCCACTACAGCCACCTTATCCTAGGGGGTATGACCCTAATGCCCGATGCGATTATCATGCGGGTGCACCAGGCCATTCTACTGAAAATTGTCTGGCTTTGAAATATAAAGTAAGGGACCTGATTCAGGCAGATTGGATAAGCTTCCGAGAAGGAAGTCCAAATGTGACAACAAACCCTCTGCCTAATCATGAAGGGCCCGGGGTCAATGCTATCGGGGAAGATGTGGAGTATACGTCCAATGTTGAGGACATTCAGATGCCTCTAAAAGGAATTCACTCCCTTATGTTTGAGGTAGGGTTAGTGAAGGACAAATGGGATGAAGACTTCGATGATGCCCAATCGACAAAGCAGCAAGAGTTTCGAAAAACTCTCCAAAGGTTTATGGACAGTCACACTATACGAGTCTGCAAGCGCCATGGCGATGAGGTAAATATGATACAGGGACAGACTGGACCTCGGGCCCCAAAACCCCTGGTCATATTTTATAGTAAAAACACGTCGCTAACGCAGACCCCTGCCAGAACTCCTATTACGGCACGGCCACCTGCTCCATTCCCGTATGACAACTCCCACGCCGTGCCTTGGAAGTATAACACGGACATAGTCATTTCCGACCCCGTAATAATTGATCCGGCGCCTGCTTTGTTGGTTACCAACATCGCCGGTGTAGGCGGAATGACCCGAAGTGGGAGAGTGTATGCACCTTCAGAGCCAAAGCAAGACAAGACTGCCGCGGAAGGCAAAACCGGGAAGATTGGGATCGCTGGCGAAGCAAAGAAGGTTGTGCCAGAAGAGGAGACTAAGGATTTCTTAAAATTTATCCGCCACAGCGATTACCAGGTATTGGATCAGTTGAACTATACCCCCGCCAAGATCTCCTTATTATCTCTGCTGACAAGTTCTGAATCATATCGGAACGCGCTGATAAAGGTGCTAAGTGAGGCACACGTGAAACATGACTTGCCTGTTGATAAGTTCCAAGGTATTGTCGGACATATAGTGGCCAGTAACTATCTGACTTTCACGGATGACGAGGTGCCGGTGGAAGGGAAAGGACACAACAAAGCTCTCCACATCTCTGTGAAGTGTCAAGACCATATTATGGCAAAAGTGCTCGTCGATAATGGATCATCCTTGAATGTGATGCCCAAGTCTACATTAGCTAAACTACCCATAGATGGGGCATGCATGAGACCGAGCTCCATGATAGTAAGAGCTTTTGATGGGACCCGACGGGAGGTCATAGGCGAAGTTGAGCTACCCATACAAGTTGGACCCCATATCTTTCAAGTTCTCTTCCAAGTAATGGATATCATGCCCGCCTATAGTTGCTTGTTAGGGAGGCCATGGATCCATTCAGCAGGGGCAGTTCCTTCCACTTTACACCAGAAACTAAAGTTCATCGTTGATAACAGACTGGTAATCGTTTCTGGAGAGGAGGATCTTCTGGTCAGTAAGCCAGTCACTACCCCCTATGTAGAGGCAGCCGAGGAAGCCCTCGAGACATCATTCCAGGCTTTGGAGATAGCCAACGCCACAAGCATGCCTTTCCCAAAGGTACCGCTAGCAGTAGCAAAAACCATGCTACGAGAAGGATATAAGCCGGGAAAAGGACTCGGAAGAGAACTAGAAGGAAGAATTCAACCTGTCTGTCTCCCTGAGAACAAAAATAGGTACGGCCTGGGATACCAGCCTACCACTGAAGACCAAAAAAGGGTAGAAGAAGAGAGGAGAGGGAAGAGGATTACTCGTCATACCGGGCATGCATTCAACACTATGAAAATCCCCATCTGTGACCTCTACCAGAGCTTCAGGAGCGCCGGAGTAATGTTTCCAGATCAAGTGGCCGTGATCCAAAGTGATCTTGATGAAGGCCCCAGATTTGTGTATGCTGGCTCACCTGGTCAGGAACTGAACAACTGGGAGGTCATAGAATTCCCCACGATTTGTACCATTTCATCAAAGTAATCATGTTTTCTGTTCGATCCTTTAGCTATGCTTCGGGATCTCATTTTGTAACAATAAAAACTTGTTCGTTTGTTTGAATAATAAATGCCGTCAGTTTCCAAATAGCTTGATCTATTTAGTAACCTATTATTTAAACCTTTCTCTTGCTTGTTTTCCTTTTCATTTGCTATGATACACTGAAAATGCAGATCCGAAAGCGATTCATCTGAGAATAGTGAGAATTCGGTCTTATTTCATGATTTTGACTGTCTAATTGATTGCGCCAATGAGGAATATGATGAAGACTGCGATCCCTCACCTGAGTTAACCCGGTTATTGGAACAAGAGGATAGGGAAATTCTGCCCTACTTAGAGATAGCCGAGGTTATCGATTTGGGAATTGGAGGAGTTAAAAAGGAAGTCAAAATTGGTACCTCGTTAAGTAAAGAACAGAGGCAGGAACTGATTGGGTTGTTGAGAGAGTTCAGCGATGTTTTCGCCTGGTCTTACCAAGATATGTCGGGACTGGACAATAGCATTGTCGAACATAGGTTACCATTAAAACCCGAATGTCTGCCGGTAAAGCAGAAGCTGCGACGTATGAAACCTGAGATGCTTTTGAAAATCAAGGAAGAAGTCAAGAAGCAATTTGATGCTGGGTTCTTAGCCGTGGCAAAATACCCACAGTGGGTGGCAAATATCGTCCCGGTCCCGAAAAAGGATGGCAAAGTACGAATGTGCGTGGACTATCACGATTTGAACAGGGCTAGCCCCAAGGATGATTTTCCCCTGCCTCAGATTGATGTTCTGGTCGACAATACCGCGCAACATACGATCTTTTCATTCATGGACGGTTTCTCCGGATACAATCAAATTAAGATGGCGCCCGAGGATATGGAAAAAACCACATTTGTCACCTTGTGGGGAACCTTCTGTTATAAGGTGATGTCTTTTGGTCTAAAGAATACCGGAGCAACTTACCAGAGGGCCATGGTAACCCTTTTCCATGACATGATGCACAAGGAGGTGGAGGTTTACGTCGATGATATTATTGCCAAGTCTAAAACGGATGAAGGGCATATGGAAGACCTAAGGAAACTCTTCGAAAGGCTGAGGAAATTCAAGCTTAGGCTAAACCCAGCCAAGTGCACCTTCGGCGCAAGATCCGGGAAATTGCTGGGATTCATAGTAAGCAAGAGAGGCATAGAGGTCGACCCTAACAAAGTTAAAGCCATTCTTGAAATGCCTCCTCGCCGTACAGAAAAGGAAGTTAGAGGTTTCCTAGGGAGATTAAATTACATCGCTCGCTTCATCTCACAGTTGACGGCAACATGCGAGCCAATTTTCAAATTGCTCCGTAAGAACCAACCAGTTCAATGGAACGAGGATTGTCAAAAGGCTTTTGAAAAGATAAAGCAGTACTTGCAGAACCCGCCAGTTTTGATCCCACCTACCCCGGGAAGACCACTCATTTTATACCTTACAGTGTTAGATGAATCCATGGGTTGTGTGTTGGGGCAACATGATGAGACTGGGAAGAAAGAGCATGCCATTTATTATCTAAGCAAGAAGTTCACTGACTGCGAGATGAGGTGTTCTGCTCTGGAAAGGACCTGTTGTGCGTTAGCATGGGCAGCCCGACGTTTGAGACAATACATGATAAACCACACTACTTGGCTAGTTTCCAAAATGGACCCTGTCAAATATATCTTTGAAAAACCTGCCTTGACCGGAAGGATTGCTCGATGGCAGGTCCTGCTAACTGAGTACGATATAGTCTATGTCACTCAGAAGGCTATAAAAGGAAGTGTTCTGGCTGACTACCTAGCTCATCAACCCATAAGAGATTATCAGCCCATGCAGTTTGACTTCCCGGACGAAGATATCATGGCCCTGATTGATGAAGAAGGAGCCCAAAAGGATAAATGGACCCTAAGGTTTGATGGTGCTTCTAACGCATTAGGACACGGAATCGAAGCAATCCTCATTTCACCTGACAAAGAACTTATCCCCGTTTGTGCTCGATTATGTTTTGATTGTACCAATAACATCGCTGAGTACGAGGCGTGTTCTCTGGGAATCCAAGCAGCATTGGATGCCAAAGTGAAGAAATTGGAAGTATACGGAGATTCTGCCCTGGTCATTCACCAACTAAAAGGAGAGTGGGAGACTAGAGACAGCAAATTAATTCCCTATCAAACTCGCATCAAGGAGTTGATTAAGGAATTTGATGATGTTTCTTTTCACCATGTTCCCCGGGAGGACAACCAAATGGCTGATGCTTTGGCTACCCTAGCATCTATGTTCAAGGTGAGCAATGATTACGACATGCCTCTCATTGAAATAGTGCGGCACCACGAACCCGCATATTGCCAGATGATTGAAAGGGAGTCAGATGGGAAGCCTTGGTATTACGATATCAAGAGGTATGTCCGAAATCAAGAATATCCCGAAGGTGCTACAGAGAATGATAAGAGAACCCTGCGACGGCTCGCCATGGGTTTCTTCTTAAACGGTGATGTGCTTTATAAGAGAAACTATGACTCTGTCCTTCTTTGTTGCATCGACACCGACGAGGCAAGTAAAATCATGAGGGATGTCCACGAGGGATGTTTTGGAACTCACACCAACGGGCACGCCATGTCGAGAAAGATCTTGAGGGCTGGTTACTACTGGATGACCATGGAGTCAGACTGTTTTGCCTATGTTCGTAAGTGTCACAAATGTCAGATATACGCGGACCATATTCACGCTTCCCCGTCTTCCCTGAATGTCTTGTCAGCTCCCTGGCCCTTTTCAATGTGGGGTATGGACGTCATTGGACCCATCGAGCCAAAAGCCTCTAACGGTCATCGTTTCATTTTAGTCGCTATTGACTATTTCACAAAATGGGTAGAAGCTGCTTCGTACGCCAATGTGACAAGGAGTGTTGTGGTTAAATTTGTCAAGCGTGAACTGATATGCCGGTACGGTCTGCCGAGTCAGATCATCACTGATAATGGCATGAATTTGAATAACAAAATGATGAAGGAACTTTGTGAAGACTTCAAAATCCACCATCATAATTCCTCCCCGTATCGCCCTAAAATGAATGGGGCAGTCGAGGCAGCCAATAAAAACATCAAGAAGATCGTACAGAAAATGGTTGTGACCTACAGAGATTAGAGCGAAATGCTCCCCTTTGCTTTACATGGGTATCGTACCTCGGTCCGAACTTCAACTGGGGCAACTCCATTCTCCCTGGTTTATGGTATGGAGGCAGTCCTGCCTTTCGAAGTAGAGATCCCTTCTCTTTGAGTGATAATAGAGGCGGAATTAAAGGAAGCTGAATGGACCCAAACTCGACATGACCAGTTAAATCTGATTGATGGGAAGAGATTAGCGGCCCTTTGTCATGGTCAGCTGTATCAAAAGCGTATGAAACGAGCGTTTGAAAAGAAGGTACGACCTTGACAATTCCGAGAAGGAGACCTAGTCCTCAAGAAAATCTTGCCAATCCAAAAGGACATCCGAGGGAAATGGACACCTAATTACGAAGGACCATACATCGTGAAGAAGGCTTTCTCTGGAGGAGCTCTAATCCTCACCAACGTGGATGGAGAGGATCTACTAATGCCTGTGAACGCCGACGCGGAGAAGAAATATTTTGCCTAAAAAAAAAAACAAAAAAAAACAAAAAAAAGGTGCTCGCTAGGCTGAAAACCCATGGGGCAGCCTAGGCAAAAATTAGAGCTGCTTGATGAGTCGAAAACCCGGAAGGGCGGCTCAGGTAGAATAAAAGCCACAAGTTCAGGCGTAAGGACGTGAACTCTTCAGAGAAGGAAAACTGGTCAGGCACGCGCATCTTTGTCAAAATCATTTCCCAGAAGTAAAATCAGAGGATGGTCTCGAAGTCGTGAGGAAAGATCCGGATTCTTATCACTCGCGAGGAGTCGCTGGAGGGTTTAAAAGGCCTTCTTTCTCTCCCACCTTTTAATTGTTTATACATATGTTTTTGTTACCTTTACCTTCATTACCAATGTACATACTTATATTCAATAATAAAATAAGCTTTCCCTTTCCTTCCCCTGAGTCTACGGCTGAATCTTATAAACGAACAAGTTTTTCTTAAGAGGAAATTTTTGAAATGAAAAGTGATGAAATGAAAAGTCGTGGTGAAACGAAATGTATCCTGGCGTCAGACCCGGCCAGTGAGAAAGCATAACCAATTCTGTTAATTATGTTCCTGGAAGACAGACTTTGTCTCTATCTCATCCATGAGTTATCTTGAAAGCCTAGTGAAGATAAAATATCCATGAGTTGCGACAGATGGCGACTCCACTGGGGACTTCAAGAGAGTCAGGCCAGTTTGATTGAAAGCGCATGTTCTTTTTCTTATAACCCTTTTTAGCTCGGTTTTCTTCCCATTGTCTTATTTTCTATTGATTGTTATGAATGTTTGTTCTTGTTTTAATCGTCTTGTTATTTGTTTCGTTGTCTATATTTTGCATGTTTATTGAATCCTAGGGTAGGAGACCATGGTACTTTTCCGCAAACATTGAACCCTAGGGTAGACGACTTTGTATATTTGCTCTGTGTTTGTTCTTTGTGCAGAATGGGTAAGGTATAAGGTATGGACTGCCCTTCCACACACTACACTCACAATTATTTGCACACTTATGAGTGGCGCCCTATACCCGGGCCCCAAATGAAGCTTAAGTTAGGAGGGGTTGGTAACGGAATCGTATGGGATGTACTTCCTATCCGGTATTTGTGAGAACCTCAACCAGAGTTCGACCTCTCATGATATACGCACTTAGTGAATTCCTCACTGTTTGCGTCCCTGTCATGATTAGGATCTTGGCTCTGGTGACCTTCTAAATGTCTAGCGGAAGACACCCAATGTGAGGAGTCCACTGTTAGATAAGCTATAGGTCCCAGAAAAGACTTTCAGAAGAACCTGACTTAAGGCACAAAAGGGCAGACTTTACTATACCTTGTCTCATTCTCGCTTTCCCTTTAAATCCAAATTGATGAATTGCTTACGTGTTCAAAGGGTTACTTTATTCCAAACAAAGGGTGAATCATTTTTCTTTTTCAAAAAAATAGTAATCCTTTAACAAATAAGCAATTCCCTCACTTTTTGTGTACTTATGAGTCCTGGGTTATAGACCTTCCCAATCGTCAAAATGAAAACAAAATTCTATTCAAGCAGATGTGGATGAAGTTGGGAAGATCCATAACCCGTACGACTTTAGTTTCACATGAGTTTTGCCGACCGCTACTTCTCAAACTGAAAATGTTTTCCAATAAATTGATAAAGAAGTAGTGGTTCACAAAACATTTGCAGTAACTGATTTCTTTTTTTTCTCTCTTTGCTCGTGCAGGAAGCTGTTTGGGATTTAGCGGGTACCTTTGAGCAATATGGAAATTAACATGAGATCTGATAGTTGTGACACAAATGTGACCGAATTGAGGAAAGTATTGCACCTTAAGGCCAAGAAGATTGACATGGGTAGTCTGCAAACAATGGGGAGAAAATTAAACCTGACACAGAAAATGGCTTTTACGAGAAAGTATGGAAGGATTCTGAAGTTGTTAGAAGTGGAAGTGCAAACTGAGGCGATCACTGCCTTAGCACAATTCTATGACCCACCTCTCAGATGTTTCACGTTTAGAGACTTTCAGTTGGCCCCATCTATTGAAGAATTTGAACAAATCTTGGGGATGCCTTTGGAAGGACAGATACCTTATCGTCATCTTGACCATCATACAACTATCGCTTCCATCGCCCGTGTTCTGAAGATCCGTCCCAACACCTTAAGGGATGCACAACTAAATAGAAATCAGATCCCCGGATTCACTCGGGAATTTCTCGAGAAACATATGCAGGTCCTGGCAGAAAAGGAAGATTGGGAAGCCTTTATGGAGGCTCTAGCTATTACCATCTATGGTGTTGTATTGTTCCCCAACATTGATAATTATGTGGATTATGATGCTATCGCCGTATTCCTAGCTCGCAAGCACAGGCTTGAGAATCCTGTCACGGCTGTGTTGGCAAATGTGTACTACACCATGGATTTCTGTCACACACAAGGTGGAAAAAGGGTTGTTTGTTGTCTACCTGTTTTGTATGTATGGCTCACATCACACGTTTTCCACCAAGTTTGTAGGGCCGAATGTCCGGTTTCTGATCTGAAGCTATGTCAGTTGACAGTGAAAAGTGGGCGCGAGTGGGCCAATCACCTCATAGGGCTCACAGCAGAGAAAGTTAGGTGGTATCCCCAATGGTTGGAAGTTGAATCAATTGTTCATCACTGTGGAAATTACCCAAATGTTCCCCTTATTGGTACGCAAGGATGTATCAACTATAATCCCGTCATAGCCAAGCGTCAGCTAGCTTATCCTTTGCTTGGACCACCTGATGAAGAGTCTCTCATTCCTTTCGTCTCATATTACTCGAAAGGAAGCTGTGTCCTTGTCATTCGGGATATAGCGAATGCATGGAAGAAAGTCCACCGAAAGGGAAGAGAACTGGGGGCCCGAAGCCATGATGTCAGAGGAGAATATTATGAATGGATCTTGAATAGGGTCTCTATTGTTAAATTACCCTTCAGGAGTCCCCCTCGTCTCCAGGAAAATCCTCCTGCTCCATCACCTGTTGCGGAGGATGAAGCAACCAAGGCGCTAAAGACCAAAATAGAAGAGTTAGCTGCCAGGAACAAGGAGCTAGAGGAAGACTTATTGAGATGTCAGCAAGAATACACCCTTCAGAAAAGGGAGAACCTGGAGAACAAGCAAGCTATTGAAGAGATCAGGAAGAAACGAAAGATTGATGAGAGCTACATGATAAAACAAGACCAATGTCTTCAAGCGGCCAATTCTCAACTAAAAATGAAGAACAAGCAAAGTGATACCATCCTGGCTGAGAAACGTCTTCTGAAGGATATGCTGGCACAATCGAAAGAAAATGAGCAGAATATCATGGTACAAAAAGAGCTCCTACAGACACAAGTCCACAAATTGGAACAACAGCTCAATGAAATGAAAAAGGCTTACGAACAAGAGATAAGTAGGGAACGACAACGCGCCATAAACATTGAGCAAGATTGTCAAGAGACCATACGCCTCTTAGAAGCTGAACAAAATGAAACCATTCACTTATGGATGGATCGCTTTGCTAAGTTGGCGTACCTGGCCAACGGGGCTCTAGAAGATCTCCCATTTTTGCTCAAACAAGCGGAAGGAATTGCTAACCCGGTCAACACTCCTAGGGAAATTGCAACGTTCTTAGATTACTGCAGAGGACGAATTTGTAAAATGAGGGAAATGATTGCCCGAGCTAGGGATGGCTGATTTATTTTCCCGCTTTGTAACTCGGCATTTTATGGCAATAATGTACTCTTTTCAAGATAATGGATTCCTTTATCTTCACAACTATCTCATGTTAATTTCCATTCAATGCTTTACTTAGTACTCTTGAACGTGACATTCTGAGGAACGGTCGAAGGATCCGTCAAGTTCCAACATTGCTTCCCGCGTAATCTCGTTTCACTTAATTTTTTCTTTAATTCGCTTATCTTTTCTAAAATTTTCTTTTGTGTTCCTTTCTAAAGACATTACGGGAAAACATTCTTACGGGACCAGGCTCAGGAAGAAACTCATGGCTGATATAGAGCAAGAAAATGAGAATTTAAAAGCTGAGCTCGCCCAGGTCAAGGAACAGATGGCCGAGATGGCCAAGCTCCTAGAAAGGAGAGTCACAGAAGGGGGATCTTCTGCAGGGGTTGAAGACGCCCGGCAACAACCACCTACCTCTCATCACGGTCAAGATCCGGTTACAGGATCTGACCCCAGGGCCACCGCGCCTCCTCTCGTTGTTCGCATAAGGAGGCCAAATCCTGCAAACACCCAACAACACACCTTTGTGGATGAGGAAGGAAATGTTATTCCCTTTCCTCCGTATGGTTTGCCACACGGATATTTTCCACCACTCCAGGAAGAACCTTGCCACCAAGACCAAGTTCCCATCACTGCCCAGCCTAACACTAATCAACCAAACAACCCGCTTACCCAAGCACAAGCCACCCAGGTGCCGCCTACTCATACACAAGCCGCCCAAGCACAGCCTGCTCATACCATTCATATACCCCGAACCACTGCCAAACCAGATACCTTCATACCAAACCCTGACATGTTTCATTCCTACCAGCAATACGGGAAGGTTAGTCAACATACTGCTGCCGGTCCAAATGCTGTGGCTACTACCCACGAAGAGAGGTTGGAATTCTTGGAAAGGCGTTTAAGGGAGATGAAAGGAACAAGTAGATTTGGGACAGGCACTGCTGCTGAACTTTGTCTAATCCCTGATGTCGTCATACCTCCTAAATTCAAGACGCCTGATTTTGACAAATACAGAGGGTTGACATGCCCGAAGAATCATCTAACCATGTACTGCCGTAAGATGGCTTCGCATGCGTCAAATGACCCTCTGCTGATTCATTGTTTTCAGGACAACCTGGTTGGGGCTCCCCTGACATGGTACAATCATCTAGAGCGCTCTCGTATACGCTGCTGGAAAGACCTAGTAGACTCGTTCATGCAACAATACAAATATAACCTAGACATGGCCCCAGATAGGGGACAATTGCAGAACATGACTAAGAAAGATAACGAGACGTTCAAGGAGTACGCCCAGAGGTGGCGCGAAGTGGCGGCGCAGGTTGACCCACCTCTATCTGAAAAGGAGGTGATCACTATGTTCATAGATACGCTTCAAACTCCTTTCTATGAGAAGATGATTGGAAGTGTCTCGTCCCATTTCTCTGATATTGTCACTATTGGAGAAAGAATAGAAAATGGACTTAGGACTGGCAGGATAGTCCGAAGTCCATCTGGGATGGGAGCTGCAAAGAGACCTACACTTGGCGAGAATAGGAGAAGAGAAGGGGAGACCAACTTGGTCTCTCACAACCAGAGAAGGAACCTGGCAGGGCCACCTACCGCAGTTAGCCTTTCACCAGTATATCCCGGCGTGTCGCACCCGTATGTGGCAGCCATTCCAAACCTTAATCCACCACAATTCAGACCAACCATTGTACGGCCGCCTGCGCCACCACAGATACCACACCAAGCACCACAAGCCAACCCACCGCCAAATATCCAAAGAAGGAACAATGACCGTGCTCCACCCCAATTCGATCCCATCCCAATGTCCTATACCGAACTCTTGCCTCACCTCATTGAAAAAACTCTAGTAGTACCATGTCCCTTGAGGCCACTACAGCCACCTTATCCTAGGGGATATGACCCTAATGCCCGGTGCGATTATCATACGGGTGCACCAGGCCATTCTACTGAAAATTGTCTGGCTTTGAAGTATAAAGTAAGGGACCTGATTCAGGCAGATTGGATAAGCTTCCAAGAAGGAAGTCCAAATGTAACAACAAACCCTCTGCCTAATCATGAAGGGCCTGGGGTCAATGCTATCAGGAAAGATGTGGAGTATACATCCAATGTTGAGGACATTCAGATGCCTCTAAAAGAAATTCACTCCCTTATGTTTGAGGTAGGGTTAGTAAAGGACGAATGGGATGAAGACTTCGATGACGCCCAATCAACAAAGCAGCAAGAGTTTCGAAAGACTCTCCAAAGGTTTATGGACAGTCACACTATACGAGTCTGCAAGCGCCATGGCGATGAGGTAAATATGATACAGGGACAGACTGGACTTCGGGCCCCAAAACCCCTGGTCATATTTTATAGTAAAAATGCGTCGCTAACGCAGACCCCTGCCAGAACTACTATTACGGCACGGCCACCTGCTCCATTCCCGTATGACAACTCCCACGCCGTGCCTTGGAAGTATAACACGGACATAGTTGTTTCCAACCCCGTAATAGTTGATCCGGCGCCTGCTTTGTTGGTTACCAACATCGCCGGCGTGGGCGGAATGACCCGAAGTGGGAGAGTATATGCGCCTTCAGAGCCAAAGCAAGACAAGACTGCTGCGGAAGGCAAAACCGGGAAGGTTGGGATCGCTGGCGAAGCAAAGAAGGTTGTGCCAGAAGAAGAGACTAAGGAGTTCTTAAAATTTATCCGCCACAGTGACTACCAGGTATTGGATCAGTTGAACTATACTCCCGCCAAGATCTCCTTATTATCTCTGCTGACAAGTTCTGAATCACATCGAAATGCGCTGATGAAGGTGCTAAGTGAGGCACACGTAAAACAGGACTTGCCTGTTGATAAGTTCCAAGGCATTGTTGGACATATAGTGGCCAGTAACTATCTGACTTTCACGGATGACGAGGTGCCGGTGGAAGGGAAAGGACACAACAAAGCTCTCCACATCTCTGTGAAGTGTCAAGACCATATTATGGCAAAAGTGCTCGTCGATAATGGATCATCCTTGAATGTGATGCCTAAGTCTACATTAGCTAAACTACCCATAGATGGGGCATGCATGAGACCGAGCTCCATGATAGTAAGAGCTTTTGATGGGACCCGACGGGAAGTCATAGGCGAAATTGAGCTACCCATACAAGTTGGACCCCATATCTTTCAAGTTCTCTTCCAAGTAATGGATATCATGCCCGCCTATAGTTGCTTGTTAGGGAGGCCGTGGATCCATTCAGCAGGGGTAGTTCCTTCCACTTTACACCAGAAACTAAAGTTCATCGTTGATAACAGACTGGTAATCGTTTCTGGAGAAGAGGATCTTCTGGTCAGCAAGCCAGTTACTACCCCCTATGTAGAGGCAGCCGAGGAGGCCCTCGAGACATCATTCCAGGCTTTGGAGATAGCCAACGCCACAAGTATGTCTTTCCCAAAGGTATCATTAGCAGTAGCAAAAACTATGTTACGGGAGGGATATAAGCCGGGAAAAGGACTCGGAAGAGAACTGGAAGGAAGGACTCAACCTGTATGCCTCTCTGAGAACAAAAACAGATACGGCCTGGGGTACCAACCTACCGCGGAAGATCAAAAAAGGGTAGAAGAAGGAAAGAGAGGGAAGAGGATTACTAGTCATACCGGGCATGCATTTAACACTGCGAAAATCCCCATCTGTGACCTCTACCAGAGCTTCAAGAGCGCCGGAGTAATGTTTCCAGATCAAGTGGCCGTGATCCAAAGTGATCTTGATGAAGGCCCCGGATTTGTGTATGCTGGCTCACCTGGTCAGGAACTGAACAACTGGGAGGTCATAGAATTCCCCACGATTTGTACCATTTCACCAAAGTAATCATGTTTTCTGTTCGATCCTGTAGCTACGCTTCGGGATCTCATTTTGTAACAATAAAAACTTGTTCGTTTGTTTGAATAATGAATGCCGTCAGTTTCCAAATAGCTTAATCTGTTTAGTAACCTATTATTTAAACCTTTCTCTTGCTTGTTTTCCTTTTCATTTGCTATGATACACTGAAAATGCAGATCCAAAAGCGATTCATCTGAGAATAGTGAGAATTCGGTCTTATTTCACGATTTTGACTGTCTAACTGATTGCGCCAATGAGGAATATGATGAAGACTACGATCCCTCGCCTGAGTTAACCCGGTTATTGGAACAAGAGGATAGGGAAATTCTGCCCTACTTAGAGATAGCCGAGGTTATCAATTTGGGAATTGGAGGAGTTAAAAAGGAAGTCAAAATTGGTACCTCGTTAAGTAAAGAACAAAGGCAGGAACTGATTGGGTTGTTGAGAGAGTTCAGCGATGTTTTCGCCTGGTCTTACCAAGATATGCCAGGACTGGACAATAGCATTGTCGAACATAGGCTACCATTAAAACCTGAATGTCCGCCAGTAAAGCAGAAGCTGCGACGTATGAAACCTGAGATGCTTCTGAAAATCAAGGAAGAAGTCAAGAAGCAATTTGATGCCGGGTTCTTAGCCGTGGCGAAATACCCACAGTGGGTGGCAAATATCGTCCCGGTCCCAAAAAAGGATGGCAAAGTACGAATGTGCGTGGACTATCGCGATTTGAACAGAGCTAGCCCTAAGGATGATTTTCCCCTGCCTCAGATTGATGTTCTGGTCGACAATACCGCGCAACATACGATCTTTTCATTCATGGACGGTTTCTCCGGATACAATCAAATTAAGATGGCGCCCGAGGATATGGAAAAAACCACATTTGTCACCTTGTGGGGAACCTTCTGTTATAAGGTGATGTCTTTTGGTCTAAAGAATGCCGGAGCAACTTACCAAAGGGCCATGGTAACCCTTTTCCATGACATGATGCATAAGGAGGTAGAGGTTTACGTCGATGATATTATTGCCAAGTCTAAAACAGATGAAGGGCATATGGAAGACCTAAGGAAACTCTTCGAAAGGTTGAGGAAATTCAAGCTTAGGCTGAACCCAGCCAAGTGCACTTTCGGCGCAAGATCCGGGAAATTACTGGGATTCATAGTAAGCAAGAGGGGCATAGAGGTTGACCCTGACAAAGTTAAAGCCATTCTTGAAATGCCTCCTCCCCGTACAGAAAAGGAAGTTAGAGGTTTCTTAGGGAGATTAAATTACATCGCTCGCTTCATCTCACAGTTGACGGCAACATGCGAGCCAATTTTCAAGCTGCTCCGTAAGAACCAACCAGTTCGATGGAACGAGGATTGTCAAAAGGCTTTTGAAAAGATAAAGCAGTACTTGCAGAACCCGCCAGTTTTGATCCCACCTATCCCGGGAAGACCACTCATTTTATACCTTACAGTGTTGGATGAATCCATGGGTTGTGTGTTGGGGCAACATGATGAGACTGGGAAGAAAGAACATGCCATTTATTATCTAAGCAAGAGGTTCACTGACTACGAGATGAGGTATTCTGCTCTGGAAAGGACCTGTTGTGCGTTAGCGTGGGCAGCCCGACGTTTGAGACAATACATGATAAGCCACACTACTTGGCTAGTTTCCAAAATGGACCCCGTCAAATATATCTTCGAAAAACCTGCCTTAACCGGGAGGATTGCTCGATGGCAGGTTCTGCTAACTGAGTATGATATAGTCTATGTCACTCAGAAGGCTATAAAAGGAAGTGTTCTGGCTGACTACCTAGCTCATCAACCCATAAGAGATTATCAGCCCATGCAGTTTGACTTCCCGGACGAGGATATCATGGCCCTGATTAATGAAGAAGGAGCCCAAAAGGATAAATGGACCCTAAGGTTTGATGGTGCTTCTAACGCATTAGGACACGGAATCGGAGCAATCCTCATTTCACCTGACAGAGAACTTATCCCCGTTTGTGCTCGATTATGTTTTGATTATACCAATAACATCGCTGAGTACGAGGCGTGTTCTCTGGGAATCTAAGCAGCATTGGATGCCAAAGTGAAGAAATTGGAAGTATACGGGGATTCTGCCCTGGTCATTCACCAACTAAAAGGAGAGTGGGAGACTAGAGACAGCAAATTAATTCCCTATCAAACTCGCATCAAGAAGTTGATTAAGGAATTTGATGATGTTTCTTTTCACCATGTTCCCCGAGAGGACAACCAAATGGCTGATGCTTTGGCTACCCTAGCATCTATGTTCAAGGGGGGTAATGATTACGACATGCCTCTCATTGAAATAGTGCGGCACCACGAACCCGCATATTGCCAGATGATTGAAAGGGAGTCAGATGGGAAGCCTTGGTATTACGATATCAAGAGGTATGTCCGAAATCAAGAATATCCCGAAGGTGCTACAGAGAATGATAAGAGAACCCTGCGACGGCTCGCCATGGGTTTCTTCTTAAACGGTGATGTGCTTTATAAGAGAAACTACGACTCTGTCCTTCTGCGTTGCATCGACACCGACGAGGCAAGTAAAATCATGAGGGATGTCCACGAGGGATGTTTTGGAACTCATACCAACGGTCACGCCATGTCAAGAAAGATTTTGAGGGCTGGTTACTACTGGATGACCATGGAGTCAGACTGTTTTGCCTATGTTCGTAAGTGTCATAAATGTCAGATATACGCAGACCATATTCATGCTTCCCCGTCTTCTCTAAATGTCTTGTCAGCACCATGGCCCTTTTAATGTGGGGTATGGACGTCATTGGACCCATCGAGCCAAAAGCCTCTAACGGTCATCATTTCATTTTAGTCGCTATCGACTATTTCACAAAATGGGTAGAAGCTGCTTCGTACGCCAATGTGACAAGGAGTGTTGTGGTTAAATTTGTCAAGCGTGAACTGATATGCCGGTACGGTCTGCCGAGTCAGATCATCACCGATAATGGCATGAATTTGAATAACAAAATGATGAAGGAACTTTGTGAAGACTTCAAAATCCACCATCATAATTCCTCCCTGTATCGCCCTAAAATGAATGGGGCAGTCGAGGCAGCCAATAAAAACATCAAGAAGATTGTACAGAAAATGGTTGTGACCTACAGAGATTGGAGCGAAATGCTCCCCTTTGCTTTACATGGGTATCGTACCTCGGTCCGAACCTCGACTGGGGCAACTCCATTCTCCCTGGTTTATGGTATGGAGGCGGTCCTGCCTTTCGAAGTAGAGATCCCTTCTCTTCGAGTGATAATGGAGGCGGAATTAAAGGAAGCTGAATGGACCCAAACTCGGCATGACCAGTTAAATCTGATTGATGGGAAGAGATTGGCGGCCCTTTGTCATGGTCAGCTGTATCAAAAGCGTATGAAACGAGCGTTTGAAAAGAAGGTACGACCTCGACAATTCCGAGAAGGAGACCTAGTCCTCAAGAAAATCTTGCCAATCCAAAAGGACATCCGAGGGAAATGGACACCTAATTACGAAGGACCATACGTCGTGAAGAAGGCTTTCTCTGGAGGAGCTCTAATCCTTACCAACATGGATGGAGAGGATCTACCAATGCCTGTGAACGCCGACGCGGTGAAGAAATATTTTGCCTAAAAAAAAAAAAAAAAGGGTGCTCGCTAGGCTGAAAACCCATGGGGCAGCCTAGGCAAAAATTAGAGCTGCTTGATGAGTCGAAAACCCGGAAGGGCGACTCAGGTAGAATAAAAAGCCACAAGTTCAAGCATAAGGACGAGAACTCTTCAGAGAAGGAAAACTGGTCAGGCAAGCGTATCTTTGTCAAAAGTCATTTCCCAGAAGTAAAATCAGAGGACGGTCTCGAAGTCGTGAGGAAAGATCCGGATTCTTATCACTCGCGGGGAGTCGCTGGAGGGTTCAAAAGGCCTTCTTTCTCTCCCACCTTTTAATTGTTTATACATATGTTTTTGCTACCTTTACCTTCATTACTAATGTACATACTTATATTCAATAATAAAATAAGCTTTCCCTTTCCTTCCCCTGAGTCTACGGCTGAATCTTATAAACGAACAAGTTTTTTGAAATGAAGTAATGAAATGAAAAGTCGTGGTGAAACGAAATGTATCCTGGCGTCAGACCTGGCCCGTGAGAAAGCATAACCAATTCTGTTAATTATGTTCCTGGAAGATAGAATTTGTCTCTATCTCATCCATGAGTTATCCTGAAAGCCTATCTTTCGGGAGAGGTCGCTCGAAATGTCGATTCTTTTGATTACTCTTGCTTCTAACCATCTGTTTTGAAGGGTGACGGAACTACGTCACACAGAAACGAAGAACCTGACACCAAAGATTTAGACCAGAAGTTTTCCCCAAGAGAAACCAGTAGATTGGCATCCCCAGTGAAATCACAATCGCCAAAGCTGGCACTTCCCAAGTTCTCATCCCCCAGCGGAACCATAATCACCAAAAACTACACTTCCCCAAGTCCTTCCCCAGTAGGACTGCACTTCCCGGTCAACCCAAACTGGGGCATCTCCCTGAGTTCGTTCTTTCATTCAAAGGGACAGTTCCCCAAGATTTCATCCAATCATGTCAAACTGGAGCATTTTCCCAGGTTTATTTTTCATTCAAGGGGCAGTCCCCTAACAACCTTCAGTCATATCAAACTGGGGGATCTCCCCAGATTCCCTTTCAAAGGTTGGTTCCCTAACAGCATGCAGTCATACCAAACTGGGGGCATCTCCCCAGATCTCATTCTCTTTCCTTAGAAGGACAGTTCCCCGATAACCCCCAGATTACTCTATCCCAACTCACCTAATACTTTCCCAGTGGTACCTTGAAGGTCACTAGGAAGAGTTATCCTTCCCCAGTGGAACTATACTTCCTAAACAATTCCAACAGGAGCATCCCCCAGGCAGCTTCCCAAAAACTCGCAGTCGGGACAACCGAGGGGCAATTCCCCACCTTTACCCTTCTGCAAACCAAGGGCCACACCCCATATTTATTTTCCTGTCAGTCAAGGGGCAATCCCCCACCTTCACCTTTCTGCAAACCAAGGGCCACACCCCACTCTTATTTTCTTGTCAGTCAAGGGGCAATCCCCCACCTTCACCTTTCTGCGAACCAAGGGCCACACCCCATATTTATTTTCCTGTCAGTCAAGGGGCAATCCCCCACCTTCACCTTTCTGCAAACCAAGGGCCACACCCCATATTTATTTTCCTGTCAGTCAAGGGGCAATCCCCCACCTTCACCTTTCTGCAAACCAAGGGCCACACCCCATATTTATTTTCCTGTCAGTCAAGGGGCAATCCCCCACCTTTACCTTTTGCAAACCAAGGGCCACACCCCACATTTATTTTCCTGTCAGTCAAGGGGCAATCCCCCACCTTTACCTTTTGCAAACCAAGGGCCACACCCCACATTTATTTTCCTGTCAGTCAAGGGGCGATTCCCCACCTTTATCATTTTGTAAACCAAGGGCCACACCCCACACTTATTTTTCTGTCAGTCGAGGGGTAATTCCCCACCTTTACCTTTTGCAAACCAAGGGCCACACCCCACATTTATTGTCCTGCCGGTCAAGGGGCGATTCCCACCTTTACCTTTCTACAAACCAAGGGCCACACCCCACAGTTATTGTTCCTGTCAGATAAGGGGCAATCCCCCACCTTTACCTTTCTGCAAACCAAAGGCCGCACCCCATATTTATTTTCGTGTCAGCTAAAGGACAACCACAGCTTTCCACTCTTCCATAAATCAAGGGCCACACCCCGTATTTTATCTTCAGTCAAGGGGCAGTTCCCCACTCTTACCTTCCTATCACCCACTGTATGAAAAAAAAAAAAAAAACGGTGTTGATCCGATATAGGTAGAGGAAGTCCACTATTCCAAGACAAGTGACGATCCAAAGGACGGTGTCATGACCCTCAAGGTCGAATAAAGTAGGCCCTATCAAGTTGCTGGGACGATGTCCCAATGGTTACACCGTCTACCACTTCGGGGCATAACGAACGGTGTCGTGAGACCTACCTCAGATAGAATTGGGTTAAGGGGTTGATAAGACCGATGTCAGGCCAATTACACCGGAGGTTCGAAGGTTAATCGAAGTTGTGGACAAGGTGGCCATGATACGCTAATCCGAGGTTCTATGCTGCCCAAAGGACATTGTCCATGATGAAGTCCTAATTTTAAGTTGATGATTAAACGCTATTACTTCAAATCGTTACCTCATACCGGTCACAAGAAAGAGATACTTAGAAAATTTGAAAGAAAAGAAAAGACAAGCTGATGGATGAAAATTGCATTGCATTAATAGAGGGCACCGAGGCCATTACAAAAATTAAAACTCCGGAGCCCATCCCGGAACAAGGCTAAGAAAAAAAGAAAAATCAAGAGTTGGGTGCTGGAGAGTCAGGTCTAGCAGAGGCTGTCCTCTCAGATTCCTCCGACACCGTCCTCAGTTCCATGCTTTGGCCTTCGGGGAGGGGCATCAGTTCGTAAGGAATATCCTCAGGTTCCGAAGCCTGACCCCGGTCCATAGCATATAGGTGGCCACCATGAAATTCATAGTAGACACCTATACCGTTAAGGTTAAGTTGAACAGCGGAATTCTGGTGTACAACCTGGCGAACGGCAGAACTGAAGGCAACATCGGCCAGTACCGAAAATTCAGCCATCTGCTCCTCGGCTTCCATCCGCTCCTTCGCTTGCTCTTCCTGCACATCGGCAAGCTTCCCAGATAGTTCCTTATTTTTCTTGTCCACCTCGGCCTTTGCAGCCTTGGCTTCATCCAGTTCGGTCCGGAGAGCTTTGAGAGCGTCCTCTGAAGCTTTAGCCTTAGCCTCAGCAGCATCTGCCCTCTTGGCAGCCGATGTGTAAGCAGCAGTGAGTTCGGTTAAGTCCTCCTTGCTCTTGGTCAGCTCCTGCTCCTTCTCGGTCAAAGCAGTCTGAGCCTCGACTCTCAAGGCCTCAGCTTTCTTCATCCGGTCTAGGCATTCCTTAGCCTCGATACCGGAGTAGTAAGATCGGCCTAAAGAGCTGAGGACCCCGGCTGCCTCAACCAAATTAAAAATAGCAGCTTCAGCAGCAGTCTGAGCTTCAGAAGCAGGGAGATCGGCCTTGAGCTTGAAGGGGATGTGGACCCGAGCCGGTGTCCCTCCAACGTACTCTAGAAAGTCCGAGAGGCGGGAGTTGACGACGATGTCGTCGGGTTGAGACCGGGCTGGAGAAACATTTACAGGACCGGCCTCTTCCTCCGTTGGCACCTCTACTTCGGCCACAACCTTTCGAGCCTTCTGCTTTTTTTAGGGTTTAGGGTTTAGGGTTTAGGGTTTAGGGTTTAGGGTTTAGGGTTTAGGGTTTAGGGTTTAGGGTTTAGGGTTTAGGGTTTTTCCTTATAAATACATCCTTTGCATTGTTGTTAATATGAGCTGAGTATAAAATAGATGAACTTGGTAAATTAATTTAGAGGTGGTGTTTTCATTACTTTCTAATTTTTTACTTTCACTTTCTTTTTTATTTTTATAATTAGATATTACAAAGTTACTCTTCACTTAAATAGGATCATAATTACCATTTTCCTCTTTCAACTTATCGGTACATCTCTACACGGGGCAACACCTGCACCTTATTTCCTCTTTCTATTTTCAATGAATCCTACCCCTAAGTAGGATAGACATCTTCCAAACGAGAACATTTATAACAGTTCAGATTGTGCAATCTGAAATTAGAAAAGAAATACCCCAATCACAAGATCCAAAAGAAGATTCGCACTATAAAAGCAATTCTCCAAGATTGTATGATTTGTTGTGTAATAGATGTGCATCCACACACTAGCATCATTACAGTATTTTAGATTGTACAATTTGAATTGATAACTAAAAATAGGGATGATTTAGAGGTGTAAAATAGATATTGAAAGAAAAGACTCTTTATAAATCATATGCGATATATTAAGAACTTAAATGTTATGTTGATTTTTTCTATTAGAATGGGTTAGGACATTGATAAGTGTATTAAATATGTGTTATAATTTCAATGGAGAGTAAAAGTGTCGTGTTTACAATAACTTGTTGATAATCGATAAAATAGCAATTTATACTTGTAAAATCACCTCAAAACTAAATACGCTATATTCACAAATATGTAAAAGTGTTTGTTGTTGTTGAAAGATATTGTTGTGGTGATAAAAGTATAAAAGCAAAAATAAATATAAACCAAAACATTGAGACTAAGTTTCATCGTCCTTATTCCTAAATATATTTTATCCTACTCAATACAATTATGCAATTAATCAAGTTATTGTGGCATGAATTTCACTAAACCTTATTCCTTAGCAAAAAGATTCTAAGGCTATTCCTTAAATATCGTTCCTTGACTATTTGATAAAGTCTTTACATTAGGCATTGACTTCAACAAGCATATAATTCAATTCTACCCCTAAACGAAAAATGTAATAAGTATCTCTCTCATTCGAAACACATTAGACATATGAAACAAAACATTAACATTGATTAAAAAATATAAATCATACAAGAGTATTTAATACATAACGAAAAAGAGAATGAATTACACCCAAATCCAACAAAAATGAAGGTTTGACCACACATTTTCATGAGGGCTACCCAAAATAAGAAGAAACACAAAAGATCAACAGAACACAAGAGAAAAGAAAATCGGAAGAGATCTCTCGTCTTCAAGCCTCTCTATGATGTCAAAATGCCTCAACACGGTGTTCCTACTCCTCTACGGTCCAAAGATGACTTAAAAACTAACTTAATGATTGTTTGGTTGGCCACGGTCCAAAGATGACTTAAAAACTAACTTAATGATTGTTTGGTTGGCCGGGCCAACCAAACCTCTTTTTGACCAATGGGAAAAAATTTGTTGGTTTAATGAAATTTTGATGATTTCAAATGACATGAAAAATCAATATTAACAAGTAACTCAATTTTTTAAACTGGTTACCAAACGAGCACTTAAGTCCTTTTACATAGCCTAAAAATGAAGGAAAGAGGTGTTGGCTGCGACCCAGGTGCTCCAACACCCATCCTGTCATTGGGGTGCCACCCTATGACAATCAAACTTTAACTTTTGTTAGAAACTTTATTTTTTGTGTTTTTATGCATATTTAAGACCTAAAACCTCCAAAACAAGATCTGACTATTTAGAATGAAGATCTGGGTGTCATAAACATGCTATCAAAATTTTAGCTTGATCCAACAATGAACAAAATGAAAATAGCAAATTTATCGTTTCTGGTTTAGAGTTGAGTGAAAATGGAGTTTTCTCTTTTCCTCTTCTTTTCTCTCTAAGGCCTCTCAGACCTATCAAAACACACAAAAAAAGCAGTATGCAAGTTAAAAGTAGTAGCAATACTTCAACTAAACATAATAAGGATAATTTTCTTAATTAAAGGAGTAATTAAACACTAGTTTATAGACAAACTTTATATAACAAATAACATAACATTGACATCTAAGAGGATGCATGATGGGGTGATATTCCATCACAAAGAAAAAGAAACGCAGGAGTAATGTTCAAACTCAATGGAGGTATTAACTTTCAAAAATTCTCAAGGTGTGTTGTGTCCAAAATAAGGAAGAGGAGGAAGAGAGATATTAGGGTTTGAATGTGGAGTTTTAAGTGAAGGGTGATTTGTAAAATTTAGTCCAAAAACTAAAAGGAATATAAAATTAAAAAAATAAGGAGATTCTAAAAAGAACACCCTTAAATTAGAAATTAGAATAGATTTAGACATCACAAAAATAAGATTTTATGCTGATTAGTTGGGGCCTAATTTGATTGATGCTAAGAGACTTTTGATTCATTGGTATACAAGACATATAATGTTTAAAAGTTAATTTTGTTTTATTGAACTATTTTCATTACATATTGCAAACTTGATATACTAACTCATTAATATTTATTTGCATAAATTATATTAGTATTGAAAGATGTTAATGTAATTATTATTGTAACATTTAGTCTAGCTTGTAAGAGCCTGTTAATGAAGGTGAACCAAGCTGTGTAGCATATTTTGACAATTATACTTAGTATTTTATTTTACGAGTCACATTGTATTTTTCTAATTAAAAATGTAAGTTAAAAATGTGGAAATTTTAATTTCCATCCATATATTTTAAAAACGTTAGTTTAGTTACTTTTATATCTGAGGTAACCTGATTCATCTAATATATATTAGTTATGCAATATTAGTATGAATGTGACGAGTGAAACAACGAATGTTTCATCTTGAATTAATGCTGTCGAATTTTACTTTGATGAAATTAGTAATAGTGAGTTAAATTAGGTTATTTAAAAAATATAAGTACTTAAACCAATGTTTTTAAGGCATAAGAACAGAAATCGAATTTTACACATAATTCAAGAACTAAAAACATATTTAATTTTTAAATTTTTTATTTGACTTGATGAGAAACATGACATTGAAATCTTAAATAATATTATACATGCTTTTATATATAATAAATGGAAGAACATGTTAAATATATGATAAAATAATAATAATAATAATAATAATAATAATAATAATAATAATAATAAATAAATAAATAAATAAATAAATAAATAATGCATTAAAATATAGACAAAGATACAATTTTGATTCTTTATATTTAGTTAAATTTTTTATTTAATTCTTATAAGTTTTTTTTGTCAATTAGATCATTTGCGTTTAAATTTTTTTGTAAAACTATTATTTTTCTTTAAATATCCTAACATCATTTTATGAATGATTGTTGAACTTGAGTGACCTTTTAAAAGCTTTTTGGACATTCTTCGGTGGATATTCAAACTAATTAGGGGTATAAATTAGATAGTCAAATGAATTTCACACTAAAAGCAACAAAAATATGTTGAGGTATACGTGGAAGAAGATAAGTTGCAATATGAACTTGGTAGGTAGAAGTAATTAAGGTGAAAGTAAGATGAACATTAAACTTAAGAAGATGAAAATTAGAAGATGAAAAAAGTTAACTAAAGGTTTTTTTTGACAATGCTAAGACATTTAACAGAAAAGTACAATATTGTAAAAATGATTAAATTGACAAAAATAAACTTAAAGAGTTAAATAAAAAATTTAAATACATTTAAATGTAAAGAAACAATGCTATACTTTACCTAAAATATGTCTTATAAGCAAATATCTTCAGATATTAGATCTCTGTTCTAAAAATTCAAAATAATAATACAATTTAAGTGGAGTAAGGGTTTGATATTTTTTTTGTCACCATCGATAGTTTCAAGACAATTAGCGTAAGAGAGTTCTTAAAACAACTTATGAAAAGGAATTCTTTGAAGTATGTATAAAAAAAGGACTTTGTCAAAATCATAGAAGTGGAGATATGCTATGTTTTAATTGAGAAGGTCTTTAGCAATAATCGAAGCAACAATTATTCAATAAATTATAATATTGGTGATTTCTTGCAAGGATTCATTATGTGTCTAGATTGAAGGACCTTTGTTATAATTGTTGAAGATGTGTCAAAATCAAGAAGATCCATTTTTACAATCGTCGTCACAGCATGCAAGTATCTCATGAACAAGCAGTTGAAATCACTTGCTTATAAATATGAATTAATCCATCCGAAACAAGGTATTTTTTTTATTTTTCTTGCATTGTATTTACTTTTTTCAAAATACTTAGAAGATCTAAGACTTGTATTTACAAGTAATCTAAATGTTTGAACTGCGAGACAAACGATTTCGCAATCTAAGTGCAAGTTTCGTTCAAGTATTGCAATTTAAAGTTCAAGTCATTTACAATTTTGTATTTCTTCTCACCTTTCTCATCTTCAACCTTTTTCTTCTATTTTCACCATTCTTATTTTTTTCCTTTACTAGCTTTCACTTTATTTTCTACAAAGCTTCTTTCATTAAACCTTTAACACATCCAAACTGTACATTTCAAAATTATGAAATTTTTTTATTTGCTTTCAAAAAGTTATAAATACTTGTGCATTCATTTTGGATTTGATCATTCTTTTCGTAAACTCTTTTCTAATAGATAATCAAATGTTTTCATAAAACATTTGCAAAAAGACACAATAAATTTCCAAAAGGCCATTAAACTTTTAATTTTGTGAATCTAAAAGTGCAACTTCAAGATCCTCCGAGTAAGTAGTTTTTCTTCCCATAGTACTTTACGAAAGCAGAAGTCAAATCCTTAAGTTTTTTTTTTCATTTATGTTCCCTATGATTGAAAACAGTCTCATTTAGGTCTCATCCTAGCTAAGTTCATGTATTAAAAAACTATATATGATATGAAGCATTGACTAGCTGATGATATATTGGTATATATCCAGAATGTGTTGGAAAAAATCTACATAAATTGACTGATAATTTTTTCCGGCGCAGCGGAATGGTGGACCGATAAAATAGGTGGTTATAGAATAAATTAAATACGAGCAAAGTAAATAAATAATTAAAATGGCACCAGCAATTTAACGTGGTTCACCCTTTTGATTTGGGCTACGTCCACGGGATAAACTCCGAAATTTCTTCCACTAATAAAATCAGTAGACGTACAAGAGGGACTTCTCTAATAAAATATTAGAGGTACAAACCCGATATTAACCCAAAATAGTGGCACTCAAGTGTTTCCCAACACCCCAATTAATCTCACTATTTTGTCACTCACTAATTATTTTTCCCTCACTCAACAACTCATCAAAGCAATTAACTAATTGCTTTGGCCTAAACACTCTCACTTAGTGTTTCTATGCAATTGCTCTCAATTGCTTGGTTTTCCTCCTGATGCATTTGCTGCAATGCTCTAAGGCCAATTTATAGGCCCAATGTTTTGATTTCCACCACAAATAATTATGTGGTTACCATCCATCCACATATGCTGCCATAATTAGCCACAAAACAATATTAATTTATTGCTAAGTGGTTATTTCCACTAAGAGGGACCCGTAGCAATCTCCCCCTCCCGATTAGATGGAAGGCTCTACCAGTCCTGCTGCTTGTCGACAGTACTCCAGCTTTTCCTTTGGAAGAGTCTTTGTCATCATATCTGATCCATTTTCATCTGTATGGATCTTCTCAAGTTGTAGTAACTTCTTCTCTAGTACATCCCTGATCCAGTGATATCTCACATCAATGTGCTTTGATCGAGAATGAAAGGAGGAATTCTTCCCAAGGTGAATTGCGCTCTGACTGTCACAAAATAGCTCATACTTTTCCTGGTGCATGTCAAGTTCTTCCAGGAACTTCTTCATCCATATCAGCTCTTTGCAGGCTTCAGTGGCCGCAATAAATTCTGCTTCAGTTGTTGAGAGAGCAACACACTTCTGTAGTCTTGATTGCCATGACACAGCTCCCCCTGTAAAAGTGATTAGGTATCCTGATGTAGACTTTCTTGAGTCAACATCTCCAGCCATGTCAGCATCTGTATAACCTACTAGCATAGGTTTTCCATCTCCAAAACACAAACACATTTTGGAGGTACCACGAAGATACCTGAAAATCCACTTTACTGCAGCCCAATGTTCCTTTCCAGGATTTGAAAGGAAACGACTCACCACGCCCACAGAGTGAGCGATATCTGGCCGTGTACATACCATGGCATACATCAAACTCCCAACTGCTGAAGCATATGGAACGCTATCCATCTCATCCTTCTCATCCTCTGAGGAAGGGCACTGCTTGGTACTTAGTCTAAAGTGATTAGCAAGAGGACAACTAACCGCTTTAGCCTTGTCCATATTGAACCGGTGAAGCACCTTTTCTATGTACTTCTCCTGTGACAACCACAATTTCTTGGCGTTCCTGTCTCTGGTTATTTGCATGCCAAGAATTTGTCTTGCTGGCCCTAAGTCTTTCATAGCAAAAGACTTGCTCAATTGCTTCTTTAACTTATTGATTCTGGAAATATTCTGGCCAACAATCAACATGTCATCTACATAGAGCAGAAGAATAATAAAATCATCATCAGAGAATTTCTGTACAAACACACAATGGTCTGAAGTGGTCTTCTTGTAGCCTTGCTCCCCCATCACAAACTCAAACTTCTTGTACCATTGTCTTGGTGCCTGCTTTAAGCCATACAAGCTTTTATTAAGCTTACAAACATAGTCCTTTTTACCTTTTACTTTGAAACCCTCTGGCTGCTCCATGTATATCTCTTCCTCCAAGTCACCATGAAGGAAGGCTGTCTTCACATCCATCTGCTCGATTTTAAGGTCGAGACTTGCTGCTAATCCAAGCACTATTCTGATGGATGTCATCTTCACCACTGGTGAGAAAATCTCATCAAAGTCAATCCCTTTTCTTTGACTGAATCCTTTGACAACCAATCTAGCTTTGAATCGTGGCTGGGGACTGTGTTCTTCATGCTTGATCCTGAACACCCACTTGTTCTTCAAAGCCTTCTTGCCTTTTGGCAGCTTCACTAGCTCAAATGTTTTGTTCTTATGCAAGGAATTCATCTCATCTTGCATGGCTTCAATCCACCTTTTATAGTGTTCATCATTCATAGCTTCTTGGAAACTTTCCGGTTCTCCCCCGTCAATCAGTAACACATACTGTTCTTCAGGATATCTTGTAGAGCGTTGTCTGACTCTATCAGATCTCCTTAGATTTGGAGAACCCGCTGGAGCTAGTGGTTGATCATGAACACTTTCATCATCAGAATTATCTGATGGTATCTCAAAGGGAGCAATCAGATTACCTGCCTCAGGTTGATCATTAGGAGCTTCATCTTCAATTTCTCTTGGCATCATCATTGAAGGAACTAGCTCTATGTTTGTTGAACCATCATTGGATTTGGAAGCATTTTCCTTGGCTTTTTCGATATCTTCAATGGTCTTATCTTCAACAAACACTGCATCACGGCTTCTGACAAGCTTTTTATGGATTGGATCGTAAAATCTATAGCCAAGCTGATCTTGACCATAGCCGACAAACACGCATTGTCGTGTCTTGACATCAAGTTTGGATCTTTCATCCTTCGGTACATGCACGAAGGCCTTACAGCCAAACACCCGCAAATGATCATAGGAAACATCTTTTCCTGACCATACCTTCTCTGGAGTGTCGTACTGGAGAGGAACACAAGGTGAACGGTTCAATACGTGAGCGACTGCTTGTATAGCCTCACCCCAAAACATCTTTGGCAACTTTGCATGTGAGAGTATACATCTGACTCTCTCCATCAAAGTCCTGTTCATCCTCTCAGCTAAACCATTCAATTGCGGCGTCTTTGGCGGTGTCGTTTGATGTCGAATACCATGCTCTTCACAGTAAGCATGAAATGGTCCTGTGTACTCTCCACCATTGTCTGTACGAATACACTTAAGCTTCTTGCCAGTTTCCCTCTCCACCATAGATAAGAACTGTTTAAAGACACCCAATACTTGGTCTTTAGTCTTTAAAAGATACACCCAAGTTTTTCGAGAATGATCATCAATGAAAGTCACAAAGTACTGAGCACCACCGAGTGACTTTGGCATTGGCCCACACAAATCTGAATGTATTAGGTCCAATACATTCTTCATTCTGGAAGGAGGGGAAGTCTTGAAAGCAACTCTATTTTGCTTTCCCGCCAGACAATCAGCATACTTCTTCAGATGGACCTGATCCAATCCAGGCAATATATTCTTCTTGGTTAGAATGGTCATACTTTTCTCACTCATATGACTAAGCCGCTTGTGCCATAATTCAACTGTACCATCATTCTCCACTATATTCACAGCATCCTGCAAAATCTTTGCCTGCATCATGTACAGTCTTGAGCACTTGTCTCCTTTGGCCACCACCAATGATCCTTTGGTGAGCTTCCATTGGCTGTTGTAGAAGGTGTTGCAGTAACCTTCATCATCCAACCTTCCGGTTGAGATCAAGTTCAGACGCATGTCTGGAATATGCCTGACGTCCTTCAGGACTAAGCGCGTACCATTCTGTGTCTCTAAACAAACATCTCCTTTTCCTGCAACTTTTGAATAATTTTCATTCCCCATTCTAACAACACCAAAATCACCTGGTGTGTAAGAGGAGAATAATTCCCTCTGAGATGTCACATGAATGGTAGCTCCACTGTCAACTACCCAACTGGTCTCATAGGTTGCAAGGTTGACAATGTCTTCTTCATAGATGATGTGGAACTCCTCGGCAGCATTGGTTTGTTCATCATCACTGCTGTCATCTTGGACCTTCTCCTTGCCTTTGTTCTTCTTTTGAGATCTCTTGAGTATCCGGCAGAACCTCTTTATGTGGCCCTTCTGCTTGCAGTGATGGCATTCCACATTTGCATATCTATTTGACTTTCCTCTACTTTTGCTTCTGGACTTTGAACCTTTGGTCTGATTCCTCCCCCTTGTCTCTGCAACAAGAACATCCTGCTGCGATGATGTGGATCCTTGTGCTTTTCTTCTCATTTCTTCATTTAGGACACCACTTTTGACATTTTCCATATTTACTACACCATTTGGTGCAGAATTTATGATTGAAATCTTCAAAGTCTCCCAAGACTCTGGTAGGGAAGCCAGCACCAAAAGAGCAAGTACTTCATAGTCAAATTTAATGCCCATCCTTGACAGCTGCTCCACGATCCCCTGCATCTCATTCAAATGATCTGCCATCAGTGTACCCTCCCGGTACTTCATCTGGAGTAGCTTTGTCAGATAAAATAATTTATTGTTGCCAGTTTTGGAAGCGTACAGCTCCTCTAGCTTGTTCCATAATGTTCGAGCATGAGTCTCACTACAAATGTGATTGTACACATTGTCTTCGACGAATTGTCGGATAAAGCCACAGACTCGTTCATGCTCAAATTCCCATTCTTCATCTGTCTTGTCCTCAGGTTTAGTTGTATTAAACACTGGTAGATGCATCTTCGTCACAAATAGGAGATCCTTCATCTTGTTTCTCCATATGTGGTAATTCATGCCATTTAAATTAATCATTTTGCTCGTCTTCACCTCCATGGCCCCAACTAGACTTTTAAAGGGTAAATAATAATCTGACTTATTTTCTGATGTGGAAGGTCCACCTTAGTGGCAACCACAGAGCATACGATAAGTAGATATTAATTCCCCCTGGTACCGCTTTGATACCAGTTGTTGGAAAAAATCTACATAAATTGACTGATAATTTTTCCCGGCGCAGCGGAATGGTGGACCGATAAAATAGGTGGTTATAGAATAAATTAAATATGAGCAAAGTAAATAAATAATTAAAATGGCACCAGCAATTTAACGTGGTTCACCCTTTTGATTTGGGCTACGTCCACGGGACAAACTCCGAAATTTCTTCCACTAATAAAATCAGTAGACGTACAAGAGGGACTTCTCTAATAAAATATTAGAGGTACAAACCCGATATTAACCTAAAATAGTGGCACTCAAGTGTTTCCCAACACCCCAATTAATCTCACTATTTTGTCACTCACTAATTATTTTTCCCTCACTCAACAACTCATCAAAGCAATTAACTAATTGCTTTGGCCTAAACACTCTCACTTAGTGTTTCTATGCAATTGCTCTCAATTGCTTGGTTTTCCTCCTGATGCATTTGCTGCAATGCTCTAAGGCCAATTTATAGGCCCAATGTTTTGATTTCCACCACAAATAATTATGTGGTTACCATCCATCCACATATGCTGCCATAATTAGCCACAAAACAATATTAATTTATTGCTAAGTGGTTATTTCCACTAAGAGGGACCCGTAGCAGAATGAGCATCATTTATGAAGATAATACCAATACCACAAGGAGATAAAAGAAGATTATTTGTCCAACATTAAAAAGCATCAAGAAATGATGTGGAACAAACCTCTAGGGTGCTCCAAGCACGATTTGCAATCATTTATGGTGTTGCATGTGTGTGGCACATTTACATACTACAAAATATAATTTATCCATGCATCATATTATAATATTACATAATATGATTGTAAAAGATGAACGAAATGTGTATGAAGATAATTTTGATTACTTTATGATAATGTAGATGACAATAATTTAAATGATGGAATATTTCTATCCCAACTTTCAACAATACTTACAATGGAGAGTTAATATGTGTTATTATCATCAACTTCAAGCTAATTTGATGGAACATATTTTAAAACATTCTAGGCATCACACTAATGACCAATGAATGTAAATTTTCAATTATTATTCGTTATGTATTTTATGCTATTTTTGAGTAATTAGACGTTAATTTTAATTTCGTTTATCATTTTAAATTCCAAATGTCATTTAGATATTTTAATTAAAATATTTTTTTTGCTTTTAATATTTTATGCACAATATTTTCATTTTCGTACGATAATTAAAAAATAAAAATATATATAAAAATCATACGACACTCATCCCAAACAACTTTAGAAGGGGTGACCAAAACTGAACTAAAATTTTATAGAAAGTAATTCCAAATCGGAAAAACTTCGTAATCACAGTCCTTAGACTAAAATACATAAACATTAATTTTTCATACATTCTGCATAGCACGTACCATTTCCCACTTCAGATTCTGATTTCTAAAGCCTGGCGCCTTGTTCATCGGTGCTTCATCAGTCATCACTATCAGCAAATCACTGCGTGAGCGTGCTCCCTCGTCTTCTCCGCCGAAGACCACCGCCCACCGGAGACAGGTAAGTTCCTTCTCTGTTAAGTTTTGAGGCTGCATTGCTATATTCATCAATTGCAAATTTGTGATATGAGAACTTTAAAAAGGAATATTTTGGGAGAGAATAAAAGTTAACAGTGGTGCCGTTTAGTGATGGGCTGCGTCTGACAGCAGTGCTAAGAACTGAAAGGTCGATGACGATGAATGATGATGTGTTTGAACCCGACCCAAATGAAATAGACTCCGTTTCTGTTTTCAGGTCATTCAGATTCATCACCCATTTTGGCAAGTTGAGATCTTTCCAATCAGAGGTGACAGAATTTTTCTGCTTCCAAGGTTTTGAAATATGCACACCACGTGTTTGATGAAAGTCCTGCTAGGCCATTAAGTGTGTCTCTCTCTGCAGGTTCTTAATGAGAGTGCAGCTACCACGTTTCTGATTCTTATTTCTGAAAGATGATGGACTGTGCCGTGTCATTTCCTAGTGTGCATTTTGTTCCGGTGGGAAGAACTTTCTGCAGATACGAAAGAATCACTTTAGCGGCTCATTCAAATAAGAGGAGAAGATCACCGAAGAATATTCGGCTTCCAAAACGTTCCAAGCAACCTCCAGAGTTCGGTGTTAATCTGTTCTTGAAGAAGCCTAGCACCACCCCCTTTGAACCAACTGAGGATGATGTGGATGTCAATGAAGGATCTGATACAGAGGAGGAACAAAATAATGGTGTTGTTTGGGAATCCGACGAGCTTGAAGCCATTGCATCGCTTTTTGAAGGGAGAATCCCTCAAAAACCTGGAAAATTAAATCGAGAAAGGCCTCTTCCTCTTCCAGTTCCCTACAAACTTCGACCTTTGGGACTACCTACACCAAAAACACTAGTAAAATTTACAGCCCCGACTGTGGTTTCGTCTCGTGCTTCTATGGCTAAGAAAGTGTATAAAAGCCCGAGTTTCCTAGTTGGGTTAGCAAGAGAGATCAGTAGACTTGGTCCTGATGAAGATGTATCTAAAATTCTTGGAAAGTGGGTGCAGTTCCTGCGGAAAGGGTCCTTGTCATTGACAATAAAGGAATTAGGTCATATGGGTTGCCCTGAGAGAGCTCTGCAGACATTCTTATGGGCCCAGAAGCAACCTAACCTCTTCCCAGATGATTGGATTCTGGCCTCAACCATTGAAGTCTTGGCCAGGAACCACGATTTAAAAGTTAACATAGACCAGTTTACTGGTTTGGCAAGTCGCAGTGTGGTGGAGGCAATGATTAGGGGTTTTATAAAAGGGGGAAGCCTTAGACTTGCATGGAAGGTTCTAATAGTTGCCAGAAAGAATAAAAGAATGTTGGATTCCAGCATTTATGCTAAGCTAATATTAGAACTTGGAAAGAACCCTGACAGACACAGGCATGTGTTGCCCTTGCTGGATGAGCTTGGAGAACGAGATGAGTTGAATTTAAGCCAGCAAGATTGTACTGCAATAATGAAAGTCTGCATTAGGATGGGGAAATTTGAAGTAGTTGAAAGCCTGTTTAGTTGGTTCAAACAGTCTGGCCATCAACCAAGTGTAGTTATGTTCACTTCTGTGATTCACAGCCGTTACACACAGCAGAAATACAGAGAGGCATTGGCTGTTGTTTGGGAAATGGAGGCTTCAAATTGCCTCTTTAGCCTTCCAGCATATCGTGTGGTAATAAAGCTGTTTGTTGCTTTGAATGATTTATCTAGAGCCACGAGATACTTTTCAAAACTCAAAGAGGCTGGATTTTGTCCCACTTATGGCATATACAAGGACATGCTTCAAATCTACATGGCCTCTGGGAGGACAGCAAAGTGCAAAGAGATCTTCAAGGAGGCTGAGTTAGCTGGTTTCAAGCTAGATAAACATCTAGGGGCATATGATTTGGTAAATATAACACAGTAGACTTTAACTACTACAAGCATTGTTATTGCTCATAGAAATTGTGAATCCCTCTTTATAATGTAGTGGCTATCATGTTATCATCACGGGTTTCCATTTGTACATTGACAAACATAAAGAATTATTTTAGCAATAATAGTCTTGTCCTTTTAGGTGAAGTAGGCTACATGCATTACACAATGTTATGGAGTTCTGCCAAAAGTCAAATTTATTATTTAACATGGAAAGTTTGGGATGTTCAATATAAAATACAGAAGAACTTGAAAAACTATAAGCAGCATAATGGGTTCTGCTAGCAACTTTGATTTGTATTGATACAAATCCTTTAGGTAAACACTCGGTTCAATGAATTTTTTACTATGGTTATAATGTAATATAAGATTTTGCACACCAGAAAGAATAAAACAGAATGCAAAATCTCAAAGCAGATTGTAAAAAGAACAAAATAACAATCGAAAGCAACCACGATCTCTCTTGCTTGACAAAGGGAAAGTTCTTCCAATATCCCAAAGAAACCCCGACTTAACAACCTGGCTTCTTCAACTGCTAGGCCATTGGTCCCAACTCTGCATGCATGCTGGTCTTTCAAATGCAGCAGATGACATAAATCACCTAACTCGACCACATTCAATAATAAGTAGAACTAGAACTGTAATCCAGATTCCAGCCATGGACTAAAATTCCACACAGATTTTCTTGTTGCCTACTTGACCAGCCAGGTTCTGAAACATCATAATATGAGTTACGCCTGATCTCCAAAGCTCTTTCCACTGTTTCTTGCTGTCGGTTTGATAAAATGGACAATACTGGGTTTTGAAATTATTTTTTTCTAGCCATGCTGTTTCCAAGGCGTTTCTTTTGGGAATTTCTTATTTCTTCTTCGGAATCATATTGTGACCGCTGTGAAGAAGAAGAAATAAATATATGAAGAAATGAATATTAAAAAAAATTGTTACAGCAGGATGAAAGCACAGCAAAATACCTTAGCAGGGTCTGACAGGATTGCATATGCCTCTCCAATTATTTTGAAAAGCCTATCAGCATCTTTGCATACTTCTTCAACAATATCCTTCCATATCTGATCATCTCCACTGTCACTTCTTGCTAAAGATTGGACAGCCTACATGATATAAAAATAGTTAAAATGATTTTAATTTTATGAGCATCTAACAAAGAGGCCAATCAAACAACCTTGTCAGGGTGATGTCTAAGTGCGGCTTTGTGATAGGCCTTCTTTATTTCAGATGATGAAACAGAATGTTCGATTCCCCTGCCATCATAATTGAATCAGCAGATGCCTTAAATGATTGATGATATTGGCATAAATCATCAACAGAGGCCCAAGGGTTCTCTAATAACAGCATGCTATTTCTGTCACGCAAGGAACACAACTTGCACAAAAAAGATTCCAACATTTTCCCTACATGTACAACAAGTCTGCCACTTCCATTCTCACAAATGGATCATTTTCACTCGTTAGAGAACGGGATTATGCTGGTTGAGATGCTAAGTAGTGCTAAAGAAGTAGTAAAAGAGCTTACAAAATGAGGTAAATATCAAGAGGGGTCCCCTTTCTGGCTTCCTCCTCTATTTCGAGAAGCCAAATTTGGTTATGTTTCAAATCGTTGGTATAATGGATTGATCTATCAGAGATGCCATGCTGATTGCTATTATCCACATCCCCCTTAATGAGAAGAGAGACAACTCTCCTAATATCACTGGCTGCTTGGTCATAGTCTCTGATCATCTCATACAGTGTAGCACGCCTAGAAAGTGCCTGCAAGAGTATAAAAACATTGTCCTCGTATAATCATTTTTGCTAATGTGAAATTGAAGTACCGAGTTAAACATTTCATTCAGCATTGTGTAAAAGATACTAGTTTTGCTTCTTTTTACTTGTTCATCTTGAAACATAGTAAACTGATTAAAAACACAATTAATATTTTTTTAATTAAATTTATTTCTAACTTCTTAATAAGACATCCGTTATCATTCTCTATCATTAGTGACAAGTACCTCAACTATTTTATAGAAGTAAAGCATATGACATAATTGAAAATATAGTTATTAACACTGCCTTGAACTTTTAAATTCACTGGTAAATAAAAAAATCAAAGTTAAAATAACAAAAAAGAAAACACTAAAAATGAAATAGTAAAAAGATATGAGAAAGGTTCTGGAAATTCCAACTTCCGAAAAGCAAAATCCCACTTTTTTTTACTGATGGTAAAAGGTGAGAAGTTTTTGAAGGGAGAAACCTTTGAGAGATTTCTTATCCTATGTCACCTCCCTTATGATATCACTTATAAGATGTAAAAAAAAATAATTTCAGTTGACGGGAGAACCTTCAAGTATCCTCCATCAAGAGCTATAGCCAGATTGCAATCTGCTATGGCATCGGTAATTTGACCTAATGCTTTATATGCAGCAGCACGATTACCAAAACAGACAGCTACAAATGAGCGAGACTCCACATTACATGATAAGGAAGCTGTATAATGTTCAACAGCTTCTTCATGCCTTCCAGCCTGAAACGCTTCATTCCCTGCAATCTACAATTGAATACATTTTCTTCAGTCCTAATATACAAGCAACTTTCATGCCACAGTTTTTTAAGGACAGAATGAATCAAATACTGAGGAAAAGTGTACAGAAGACAACAATGTAGCTTATAAATGTTTTTCTTGTGTTCTTCCACAGAAAGAAAAGTTTTCTCCAGTATAGAAGCAAAAGGTTCTCTCATTACTACATAGACACTTATAACAGCTTCATATTAACCAAACAACAATGATGGTTTGCATAACTCATGAGAGAGATATCATGAAACACGGTGTAAGCTAACCTTGTGTTGCAAGAGCTCACGTACTGTGACAGCCAGTGGTATTAGTGACTCCAAAGCCTTGCTTCCACTCCTGCAGGCATAGTATCAAAGCTGATGGTTCATTTTTTTCAGAAAAGGGTCACCATCAAACATGTCCATTTTTTCATTCTCTTTCAGAGTTCCTTTGAAGAGGTGCTCTAGAAGAGTGAATAGATCAGATTTTAATTTAATAATACGTACTTGTTTAAGGCAGATATCTTTTCCTCTTGTTCCTCCAACCAAGAAAGACCTTCTTCAAGCTTTCCTAGGTGAAAGTAGGATTTAAGTATCATTGAGCACCGCCAAATCCTGAAATAGAAGCTTTTTGAAATTTGCGAGCTATCCATATCTGTCACTTTGCAATCAGCATCCAATGGATAAGAATTTTTCTCAGCCGAACCAAGTGTTTCATCACACAGCTGAATCACCTCTTCATATTTACATAGCTGATATTCAAAGCAAAAGTTATTCAACATAGAGTCACTTAAACAAAGTTCAGTAAACTGCAGCATACTATAAGACAGAAGTGCTGACCATAAAAAGAGCCTCTGCTTTCATTTCAAGTAATTTTTCAGAGTATGAACATATCATCAATGCCTCATTTATATGTTCCAATGCTCTCTCCGCATCAGCTGTTGTTCCACTTTGCAAAATTTCATCAGAATGATCGATTAATTCTGATAATCTCTGCCAACCATTAAAAATACTTATCAATTCAGGAGGAGAGGGCTGAGAAAGAAATGCCAACCATCAAAGCCTCCAAAGTCAAAATAACTAAAAACAGACAAACCTGTGCCTTTTGCAAGAGCTCAGAGGCTTCTGCGGCAATTTTTTGATCTACACAAACAGCAGCTCCTGGCTGCAGGCACCTCTTGGCACATGTTGATGCATCTACGACTTCCCCCAGAGCAAGGTAACAACTTAAAAACAATGAAAAGAAAGGACTCAAGGGATATATCATCTACTTTGATTACTAAATATTGTGCAAAAGAATGTGAGTTTACACAACATGCAAACAGCCACCAATCTACCCCACCCCCCTAACCTTCAAATTTTAAATCACCCTTTCATTGATTATAATAATAAGCCTTCAATATCCACCTGTCGTCTACCCAAGATTCACCTAGAAAACCCTGATTTAATATGTTATATCCCTCCTAGATCAAAATCAAATTCATACAACTTAAATCACCATCCACAAGGATTAGAAGCAAAATGGGTCCTTACTTCGCTGCTCTAAGTTGCACCCTGAGAAAATTTGGATCAATTTCAGCTGCTAGAATACAATCTTCTAATGCATTTCGCATCCTACCAAGAGACATGCGTGTGGCAGCACGGTTGCTATAACACAGCATCAACGCCTTGCGACATCTCTGAGATGCTTCTCCTTTTGAAGCACAATTAAGTCCTTGCGTGTAACAATCCTCAGCAACAGATAAATTCCCAATTTTATAGGCTTGGTTTCCTCTGTTACAAAGCATATTCAGTATCATAAATTTAGACAAAATATTCTGTCAAGAAAAACTACAAATTTATTTTGTATCATGCAAATCTCATTTTTGTGAGTGTTAACATTCACGACAGACAAATTAAGTAGTTTCAATTTCACAACAGATTGGAAGTCATTGCAATAAGCCATGATTTGAAATTGAAATACTGTCCAGAAACAACAAAACTAAGTACTTTAACATTATAACCAAGTGATTGCAAATGCAGCAAGGAAACTACAAAAAAACTGCATACTAACTTGAGTCGCCATTTTTCAATGGCATCCGGAGCCGCAACGGTTGAAGTAGAAATGGAAGCAACCTCCTTCTTTACCTCGTGTTCCTTACTCGCCTCAGAACCCCTTGTTTTGAAATGAGGAACAGACACATTCTGGTCTCGCCCCGTTGCGAAAAGAGAGGAAATTCCAGTTCCAGATAATGGAGAACAAGCAGCAGGTGACAATGAATTAGGAACCTTCATTACATTTGGAGCGGAATTATAAGTATCATTGCCAATACCAATACCAATTTTCAGCCAATTTTTCTTTCTAGGGTGGCGTTTCATGCTAGGTGATTGCACTTCAGCCGAAGAAGCAGAAAATGTGAATCCTGAACTCAAATCACAACCCTCATGAGCTTCAACCCTAGACCTAGGACTAGTTTCAGCTTGTTCTGAATCAAGAATCACATCACTTGTTACTTCCACTTCATCATTAGCAGAATTCAAGCTTCCAGTTTCAAATTCAAATTCATCATCACCATGAATATTATCCTCTGAAGTTTCCTCATTTGTCTTTGCTTTTGTGCTTTCAATTTCGCATTCATTGTTAGTGGTTGTGGTGTTGTCAATGCCATAAAGAGTGAAATCTTGATATGGTGACACATGCGTCATCTTTGGCTTCACAATGAAATCAAGTTGTGGAGAAGTAGAAGAATGCTTCGGTTTTACTCTATTCTTATTATTGATTCTGGTGTTGCCAGTTTGTTCCTTCTTAGCACCGAATTTGAATGTATCGCCAAACATGAACGATGAATCCTCTTGTTTCGCTCCGAACACAAATTCATCGGTTTCGTCTTTCCTATTTTCGATTCTCAGTTTCCTCAAATCTTCCGATTCCATGTTTAGATTTTTCTCCATTTCACCAACAGTGGTAGAAGATAATGAAGAAGAAGGATCTTCTTATAACCGGAAAACCGTTTTCTTTGGCGTTTCGAAATGCGGTTGTTTCATTTCCCGAATTAAAACCGGTAACGGGAAACTCTAAGAAGCTTCGGCGATCGACGGTTTTGCGAAGCGTGAACCGGAGGAGAGAGGATCGGAAGGGACGCCGGCGAGGCCGTCGGAGCTCCGGCGACGCGTCGAAATGGAAGTCATGAAATCGGAGAGGTCGTCATTAAGGATGCTCATTGGCCGTAATCAAAACTTTTGTTGCCAAATCTTTCACAATAATATATATTTTTTGGTAACATTTCACAGCAATATATGTGACATTACACTTAATTACAATTCATTAATAATAATTAAACAAATTGGCTAAATGTAATAGGATAGTTGTTACAACCAACAAAGCATACATATTTTCCTAACATAAAGCAATAGAAAAAATGATGATATTGTTTAAAGAAGTAAAATTAGAAGTTTTTTATTATTAATAATGAAGACTGGGTTGAGATTATTTAAAAATAAGGATAGATAAATTTTAATGATATTTTTAAACTAAAAATTTTTATTTTAACTCTTTTAATTAATACTTTTAAGATATTAAGATAAAAAAAATTACAAAAGATAAGCTTTTGCCATTGATATATTCCTTGTGAAATTTTTAATATTTTTTAAATTTTGTGCAAGGTTGTATGATGCACCATGTTTTGGGTAAATGGTTGGCAAGTGTACTAACTATTATAGTAGTTTAAAAATAGAGTGAGAATGTGGAATCCACATACACATGTTTGATAACTTGATGAAGTAAACAACTAAAAAGATTATAAACAAAAGTATATGAATAATCAGTTGTTGGTTGAATAAGCGTGAAAAATGAAAAATCAATTAATGAAAAAGGCGTTGGAACTAAGTTTAGCATCACTTTGCCCCAACTTAATGAAATCATACAAAGAGTACTTATATATTTAACATGTCTATGTAACGTAAATAGTTTTGTTCTAGATTCATTTCCTTTAAATTTTAATTTCTCGACAACTTATTGAAAAACTTTACCTTATCAAACTAGTCTTTAAATATGCTAACATCAATTATCTCTATGTTATCATACAATAGGCTGAATAACTATATATATAAACTATCATATTAAATGTTTTTATAGTGTCAATATTAACATGTAAATCATGAAATATTCTTTTCACATAAAGCAAACATTAAATATAAAAATGGAAACTAACATTAAATTGAATAGCATTGGTATTTCAATAGCAAACTACACCTAATCCTAACTAAAAAAAATGTTTAACCACATATTTAATGAGTTATCCAGAAAAACTCTAAAACCCTCGAAGTGTCCTTCGTGCCTTTACACAGTTTCACATTTATAATAATATATAAATAAATAACATTATACGCTTTAAAGATTTAGTGTGTAAATATTATTATTGTTAAGAAATCTAATTATATGTTCTATAAATATATCATATATTAATAAATAAGATTTTTTTTTTTTGGAAAACATAAATAGGATTGTTAAAAGGAACTACTCAGTCTATATTGGACCAATCCAACATGGATACTGGGCTTTCTCTAACCAGACATAGAAAGATCAAATTAAATTCAAGTTAGTAAAAGAAATTATCAACATGGAAATCCATAAAAATTCGATTATTTTAGCTTATAATGGATTTGTTTAGGCACAAGCAAAAGAAATATAAAAAAAAAATATGAGTTTGCAATTTTTATTTCCAAATAGATCCATTTTATGAACCATATTAAACTAGTCCACCAAGACTTGGTTTATTTTGACATTTCTATAAATAAAATTGTGTTCACTAAATATACGAGGATGTCATTAATAAGAACGACAATAATAGTTAAATATGCTTTTAATCATTGTAAAATTAGAGAATTTCAGTTTATAACTACAGGATACCAGTGGATCCATCTTGGAAGAAAATGTGAGAAGAGAGATACTTTATTTACTTATTTTAGTAGTTATTAATTTAATATTTTATTAAAAATAAAAAAAATTATATATTAAAATTTATCACAATAAAAAATATCTTATCTATGAAATTAAATTTATTTTTATGTAATCAATTATTTTTACTCATCTTATTTTTTATCCCTCCAAAACTTTTCTCTTATTTTTATCAATCTAAATAATATTTTTATTTCTATTCTATTTTTCAATATCTTATTTCTTTCCATTATATTACATCTCTTAATTTAAAAGAAGCTTAAAAAAGTGTTGGTTAATGAATTATTTATTTTCAATGTTCCTTTAAGAAAAAGTATGATAATAGTACCTTTTTATAATGTGTGATGGACTTTATTCAAGCAAATAAAGGCACTTCTATCATATCTTCTTTTTCTCACTTTCATTATAATATCACGTGTTTCTGTTTCTCACCCTTTTTTTGGTTCACTTTTTAGTTTTAGGTTTATACTTTTTCTTTTTCCTTTTCTACTTTAATCTTTTCTATTTGTTAAATCTATTATGTATTTAATAAAATCATACCCATAAAAAATAGTAATGTTAGGCAAATGTATTAAATTTGTTGTTATTATTTTACTTATCTTTTATGTTAATAAAGAAAGAGAAATAATTTTTTTAAATTTTATTAATATCAAAATAAAAAAGATGTAATTAATAAAGGTATATGTTAAAAAAATAATTAATAGATTGTTAGTTGAATTTTTTTTTGTAAAACTTTAAAAAATTTCCAAAAATAAGATGTTAAAAAAAATTAAATAAGATATAATAATTTGCAAAGCACGACGTATAAAGTCCAACATGACAGACCAACAAAAATCATTGCATGGACCCATTATATTAACATGTCATGTCATATAGTATTTCAAATATCAAACTAGGTGTTTTATTTGATAACGTGATTAAAAGAATGTTTGGCGTTTAGTTGGGAAAATAAATATATAAAAATAAAAAAATTTAAAGGTTAATATTAATTATTTTAAAATAGTTAAAATTTTGTTTGACTGTCGAATTAATTTTTCCCTTCAGCTTAAGAAAATTCGATTAGTTGAAACTCCCAACCAAACAACCTTTAAAAAAGTTATTTTATATTCTCTCAGTCATTCCTATAAGATAATCTAGATCACATGTATTAAGAAAATACCTTAGTAGTAGCTAATAGATTTTTTTAAAATAACAAAATCATGTATTATATTTTAACTATTTCTATTGACATTCAAAATACTATTTTTAATATCCCATTGGTCACATATGTCATGTTTTTCTTTTATCAGCGGTCACATTTGTTATGTAATTAAGGGCAAGTGTGAAAAAATTGTTAAATAGTTCAAAATTTGTGAGTTTTATTTTGTGGATCAGACCAAACACTCTTTTGTTATTTGTGAGATGAATTGGGTGAAAGATTTTCCCCTGTATGGAGCTCATCATTTGGACCATGATGCAATGCGTTGTTCTGTTTAATGAAATTGCTTCCCACTTCAAAAAAAAAAAAAAAACTTGAAAGTTGTAAGTCACCATATTTATGTTGACATGAATGTTTTAAAATCTCTACTAATTAAATACATCAATTTTGGTTTATAATATGACTTCAACTTTAACTTTGCTAATAAAAACTAATAGTTAATTACTAACTTTGACTTATTAGAAAAATTGGTTTCCGAAGCATTGAATATTACATCAATTTGATCCTGAGTTAAAACATATAGAATATTATATCAAATCGGTCTTCTTAATATATTACAAAATATATATAATATTAGTCTTTAATAGATTATAATTGTATCAAATAAGTGCTTAATGTATTGGTAGTTGCATTATATCAATCATTAATGTTAACTTAAATACGTCAAACTAGGTCCCGGGGTATATGAGTTAATTACTTTACATTGATTTAATGATGTAATTTGTAAATCATTTTAATGCAAAAAATATATTTTTTTTGATTAGCAAAGAAAAAATATATTAAAAAGGTACAAGGGGTACCTTAACTCATATACAAAAAGATTCCAAACCAGTAAAAGCTAACCAGATAAACATAACATACGCTCCTGGTACTAATCAACAAAACCCAAAAAAAACCTCTCATTTGAAACCTTAACCATAACCAAGACCTATATTGAACAAACTCAAACATTTTCTCACCATATGCAACTCCACCTTTGAAAATGATATCATTATGTATCTCCCAAATAGTCCAAACTGTAGCAAACCACGTCACAGCCAACCCAAGTTGAATATTTTGTGTAACCCCATAACCCAAAGTACTTTCAAAATGATCCTTAGCACAATAGTGCATCACGGATGAGTAACTCAACTAGTCAAAACAGGACTGCATAATAAATAGGAAATTTTACATGAAAAGAAAAGATGAAAACAACTTTCATCACACTCACCACACAATACACACAAATTAGTTGAATTATCAAATGCAATCCCACGTGTACTCAAGTTAACCTTAGATGGAAGTCGATCAAGAATTAATCTCCAGCCAAGTCCACCAACTTTTAGGGGCACAATGTTATTCCAGAACAAACTCACAAGGTGGTGATCCCACTTAATAACCTGTTGACTTAGAATATTGTAAGCTGACTTCACCGAAAACTGACCAGATGAAGCACCCATTCAAAGCCAAGAATCTTGTGTTGCCAAACGTAAACCACTAAAGTTCTCGAGGTCTTGAAGAAGAGATGATAATAATTCACTTTCCCAAACAAAGAAATCTCTTCGCCACTTTAGATCTCATAACCATGTAGTATCCACCCATGTACCCATATTAGCAATCATATCATTTTGCTGTAAGGACATTAAGAACAACCTGTGATAACGAGGCTTCAACGTAGTTTCTCCTAACCAACAATCAGTCCAAAACCTGGTGTTTACCCCATTACCCATCATTCTCCTCACATTAGCCCGAAACCATCCAAACTCATCAGACATTTTCAACACACTCCCAAGATCCCGCCACCACCTTGACCCTTTCTTGGAAACCTCCCAATCCCCAGACCAAGCACCACACCCATATTTCGACTTTAATACTCTGCTCCACAGACACTCATGATCCCCAACAGTCTCCAAACCCACTTACCAAGTAAATCCCTATTAAACTTTCCTAGATCTCTCACACCCAACCCACCTGTCTCCTTACTATTACACACTTGTTCCCAATTTACCCAACAAATTTTTTCCTCTCCTCACTCCCTCCCTACAAAAAAGATCTTTGCAAAGAAGTTAGTAATTTAATGAAAGTAACAGGTGCTTTAAAAAAAGAAAAATAAAAGATGAAGCGAAGAGAGTACCGATTTAACAAGACAGAGACGACCACCAAAGGATAATTGACGTTGATTCTAGAGGAACAGTTTTTTCTGAAATTCCGATACAATTGGCTCCCAAGTAGACCTCCTTCCTGAATTTGACCCCAAAGGAATGCCAAGATATACAAAAGGAAGCTTCATAATTTTACACTGCAACAAATCTAAATACCGGGCAACATCCTCCTCATGCCCCATCACAACTCCCAATTTACTCTTAAAGAAATTAACCTTCAGACCAGAAACCAATTCAAAACATCTCAAAACACTTTTCAATGTCAGAACATTCCCCAAAGACAACTCACTAAAAAATAAAGTATCATCAACAAATTACAGATGAGATATGCACACCTGATCCTCCCCCACAGGAACACCTTAAAACAAATTCTTCTTCACAGCCTCCCTCATTAGCCCACTAACCCCCTCAGCCACAATTATAAACAGGAAAGGAGCCATAGGATCACCCTGCCTCAGAACCCGTCTCATAGGAAACTCCTTAGTTGGGCTCACATTCACTAGAACAGACACAACTGAAGATGATAGGCAACATCTGATCTATCGAACCCATCTTTACGTAAAACCCAACCTCCTCATCATGTAAAACAAAAATTTCCAACAAACAGAATCATAAACCTTCTCAAAGTCTACTTTAAAAATGAAACAAGACTTACGTCTCATTTTCACATCATCAATCAGCTCATTGGCCACAACAACTCCATCCAACATATTTCTCCCCCCCATAAAAGCTGATTGGTTTTCACTGATAACTCCACCAACAACACCACTCAATCTACCAGCTAATACCTTAGCAATAATTTTATAAATACAACCCACCAAAGATATAGGCCTATAATCGCCTAGCCCCACCTGAGTTGTACCTTTTGGAATTAACACCAGAAATGAAGAATTTGACCCCATAGTAACACCCCATTTTCATAAAACTCATTCATCATTCTACACACATCCGACTTTAACAAACTCCAAAAAGATTTAATGAAATGGAAATTAAATCCATCAGGCCCAGGGCTCTTAGATCCATCACATTCCCAAACACCAGAATGAACTTCTTCCTCAGAAAACTTTTGATTTATGGCAACATTATCATCCATTCCCAACATTGAAAATTTAACTCCATCTAACACAGGCCTACACCAAGACTCACTAGAAAATTTGTTCTCAAAATATGTTTTAACACCCCCCTTAACTCTCACTGGATCCTCTTCCCATATTCCGTCTAACCACAGACCATGGACTGCACTCCCACCCTTCTCTTATTGATAATAGCATGAAAAAATTTAGAATTTGAGTCCTCTTCCTATAACTACTTTATTCTCGATTTTTGTGCCAAAATGGATTCCTCCATTCTAGCAGCCTCCCACCATTCCGCACAAAGTTTCTTACGAGACAACACTCCCTCCTCATCCAACTCATCATTTTCTTTCTTTATGTCCAATTCCTCTATTTTACTCTCCAAATCCCTCATCCTCTCTTTCAATACACCAAAACTGTCATGGTATATATCTAATAAAATCAATGTTCAACGGTTTTAAGCATAGTTAATAAAGCATATTGATATTAAAGTGATACATAGTAGTGATACCAAAAGTGCATTAAGGACACAGAGTACCCATCCTTCTCTAACAAAAATAAAAGTCAAATTACATATATATCAAACAAAGAGGAATACGTTGTCCCCAAAATACATCAATGCACATGAAATAACAAGTTAAATCTTGTCCATACACATACGTGACTCAAACAATTACATTCATCTTACATATACAACAAAAAAAAGACTTAGAATGATAGTAGTAACTAGTGTTGGAGCAACACCTACTACCACCAGTATGGTCAATTTTCAAATCTCATACTTTTCCTTTTCAATTCACCACTCATTGTATTATACAACCCTTCACCCATAACACAAGCTACTCACGTCATTTGAGCACCTACGCCACCCCTAATAAGGCCAAGGATAAGGCATTTAGAAGCAACACCAAACACTTAGGGTAGAGTATGCTCTAATTCCTCTTTGTTTAAGACATGTGTAGTTTAATTTTTACTTTGTTAAGAATGGATGAGGGCTTTGTATCCTTAATATATTTTTTGTATCACCATAATTTATCATTATAATACCAAGCCATTTATATAAATTGTGTTTAAAAATGCTCTACAGCATTAAAATGTTTTACAAATAACATTACATCAACATAAAGTAACCAACTCACATATACATTGGAGTTTAGTTTGATGTATTCAAATTAACATTGATGATTAATATAATGTGATTACTAATACGTTAAAGACTTATTTGATACAAATTATAATCGATTAAGAACTAATATAATTGATATTATTGAATATGTTACAAGGACCAACCTAATATAATATTCTATACATCAATGACAAAAATGATGTAATATTCTATATATTAAAGATTAAATTGATGTATTTTGTCAATAAAAGTTTGAAAACATTCATGTCATTTTAATAACATTGATGTAATGGCAACATGGCACTTCAACTGAAATCATTAAATAATTGTCAAACGATAAGAACCAATTTGACAAATAAAAGCATATGTTAGAGGTTATAAAGTCATTTTGATACATTAAGAATTAACTTGATCGATCACATATACGTTGAAGAAAGATTTGAGATTTTACTTGGGAAGAAATAATTAACTAAAAATCGAGTAACTCTATAAGGTTGATAAGAGAACAAAGTCTGAACTTGAAACTTGAAACACAAATTACAAGTATCTTTTACATATTTGTTTGAATTGAGAGATAAAATAAAATGAAAAATGAATGAATGAAATAAATAGAATTAAAATACAATGAAAAAGTATGTTGTTAAGATTAATAGAAATATAATAGACATAAATAGAAAAAGTAATCTTTTATTGGTTGGATAAATAAAAAGGAAGTAAATATAAATAAATAAATTATATAAGAAATAAACTAAATTATATATATTTAAATTTTTTATTGTTTATCTTTTAAATAATTTATATTGAATTAGTAAAAAAAAATTCGTTATTTTTCTTCTCATAGTTCCAATGAACCACACCCGTTTATTTTCTCTTTAATTATTTGGTTTGAAAGAAATGGGGTAAGGGTTTTGCATCGTTGATTTGGATTTAGAATTGAAGTTAGAGAGATGTTTAAAGTTAAAGTTAAATGGCATTAATTACTATAATTACATACTTTGCAATTATTTCGTTCCTACCACAACTTCCATTATGATGCGGTCAAACGATCAAGTGCCACGTTTCATCCACTTTTAAAGTTTTTTTATTATGTATTTTTATTATTTTCAAAAAATATTTTTTTAGTTATTCACAAAAAAAGATTTTTTTTTTTTGCGAAAGTGTAAAATTGTTAACACATTTAAACACGTATGTATAATAGTTGAAATAGAATCCTTTTACTAAAAGTATATGTATTCACATATTGAATTGAATTGATTTTGAAGTGAAAAACTATCTAATCTAATTATAAGATTACATAGTAGTTTAAATTGGATTGGTAGAATTTTTTGAAAAACAAATCCAATTTAATTCAATTAAGAACAGTTAAATTAGACCCTATTCGGGAGATTTTTAGATTTTAATTTTAAAACTTTAGTTTTGGATTTGGTTTGGATCAAATTAAGCACATGTTTTCTAGTTTAAAATTTTTAAAAATTAAAATTTGTTTTTGGTTTTTAGTTTCATGTTTTTAGTTTATATAATTTTGATTTTAAATATCAAGAAATTGTTGTAAAACTTTTATATTTGTAATTAAAACTACTTTACATATAATTAACAACAATAATATAATAATTTTATTAGTAATAATAAATCTTTCATAATGGATAGTGGTGGTAATGGCGTGGCAACAACGATGGTGGTGGTGGTGCTTATAGTAGTGGTGGGGTGATGATGGTGGCGACATTGGTAAAGGGGTGTTGGCAATGGCAACAATTATGGTGGTAGAGGTCATTATCATCGTCATGATAGTAACAACATTATGGTAATATTTGTGATGGTGGTGGAGCTGATAGTGATGGAGGGGATGGTGACAGTGACAACAACAATAGAAGTCATGGTGGTAGTGGTAAGAATGACGGTGATAATGGCAATGGTGGTTGTTGTGGTGGGGTGGTGGTGGTGATGGCGAGAACGACAATGGTGACAGCAGTAGTGTTAATGGTGGTATGGTGAACTGGTGACAGTGAGAATGACGATGATGGTAATGGAAGTAGTAATATTGTGGTCGTGATGGTGATGATGATGGCTACGACAATGTGAAAGGTATAGTGATGATGGAAACAATGGTAGTGGCAATGGTGATTGTGGTGGTAGAGTGATAGTCGTCGTGATAATGGTCATGGTGGAAGGTGTGATTGTGGTGGGAATGATAGTGGTGGCGGCGACAAAGGTAGTGGCATTGGTGGTAAAGTTATGGTGGTGGTGGTGATGACAATAATGGTGATCATTATGACAGTAATGGTAGTGGAAAGTGTTGTGATAATGGGAACAACGATGGTGGCGGTGGCGGCATGATGATGATAGTGGTGGTAGACAACGAGGGTTAATAGTTTATAAAATGTAAACAAAAATAAAGAAACCATTTACTTGTTTTTGAAAATGACTAGAACTTGTTTTAAAATGAGTAAAAACTCACTTAAGCATTTTTTTGTCGAACATATTTTGTTTTCATATTTACTTTAAAAAATAAAAAATCTGAAACTAAAAACTTGTATGATGGTTGTTTTGGGTTTAGGGTTGAAGGTATATGGTGGCTATGGTGGTGATGGTAGTGACGATGGTCATGGCGGTGGTGATGATGGTTTAAGTCAAAGGTTTATAAAACTAAACATAAAAATAAAATAAACTATTATTTCTTGATTTCAAGTATGATTAAAAATCATTTTAAAAATGAGTTAAAACTCAAATTAGTATCATTTTTCATCGAACATGTTTTGTTTTCAAACTTATCCAAACCAAAACCCTGCAACCACCTTAAAACCCCTTGGATTGTTTGATTTTTATACTTCTTTGTTATTTAATTGTAAGGTAATAAATAAAATGTATTTTATTAGTTAACGTTAGTTTTTAAAATAATTCAAAACTTAAATAGGAAAAAAATATAAAACATAAAATTAAAATTAAATTGATGTGAAATTAATAATTTTTAAATACATCGAAATAGTAAAATATGTATTTAATGAAAAATAATACTACCTCTATTCTCTCTAGGTAGAGAAAAAATAAATTTTGTTCCTATTTAATTGTTTAGATTCAAAACATTAATAAATATTTTCCCTCAACAATACATATATGAGAGAGAAAATATATTAATTAAAGAGAGATTAGTTTAACAAATAAAAAGTAGATAATTTTTTTTTTTGCATATATCTGAGACTAAATAATTACATTTGTTTGTTTGTGTAATTTTTTTTATTAGATAGATAAATAGGAACAAGGATAATAATATAACATAACTTTTCTTGATACATAACAATAAAATATAAATTTAAAAATAAATAAGTAATACAATTTTATGAATATTATATATATATATATATGGAAGTACAATTCAAAATTGTAATCAAAATCCAATTTGTTTCAATAAAAGTGTTTCACATTTTGTGATTTTCAATTTTTATGGTTCAATTTGATTATTTATATTGAACTGGATTAGTCTAAGATCTCTACCTTTCATCATAGAGACTTTAATTGAGTTTGTTTTGAGCTTCACAATTAAACACGGATAGCACATATGCAAATTCAGTATTTATTTATTTTTATGTGATTAAAAATCATGTATCTCTTAAGTGAAATATACTAATCCACTGAGATTTTTTTCTTATATTACCCAAGAACAACAGAAGTTTAACTAAACTGATAAGCTAATATCAATAGAAGTATCTCAATTGATTAAACAGGGATTGTAAATTTGTGAGTCCCAACACATTATGAATCCATTTAACCATCATTTGAATAAATTATTAGTTTGTCGTTTAATTACAGAAAATTATTCTATTTTTTTTGAAAAGTTTTTTTGTTTGTTTTTTAAAATTTTTATTTTTTAGAATAGATAGAAAAATTCTTGACAAAAATTTTCATTTTTCTCTTTAAAAACTTTTTTGTTTTTCTTAAAAAAATAGAAAATCTGGTTTTCAATTTTATATAAGTTTTCTTTAAATATTTTGTAAATAGACACCTTTTCTATTTTTCCAACTTTATCAAAAATAGTTTTCTATTTTTCTTAGAAAATTTGTCAATTAAACACAAACGTTAATGTTTCGTTTTCTAGTTTCATCTATTTCATATTGAATTTCTAGAAGTCAAATAATTATTAAAGCATATTTTACTAATGTTTCCCAAGAAATATTTGAGAAATAAAAAATAAATTTTTATTACAACTTAGTAGGAAGATTGTATCAATATTTATTGTACACATTTAAAAAAAAATCATAACAGCAGTAATTTTTTTTTGGTGAACCATAAGAAAAGTAGTCGCATTTATTTATTTGATAAAGCTTTATTGGGCCAGGATCTATCAAGCACCCCTATTTATTTGGGCCCTACATTTGATAAAAGCTCTCATAAAATAATTACAGATACTAAACCATAAAAAAAAAATAATTATAGATACGAATTTTTCTAATAATTGCGAAGCGCACATTTTAAACGAGGTTTTTCTAAGCCCTGTGTAGAAGCAGCATTTAAAAGTTAGGGTTGGTTAAATTTTCGTTTTTTGATTTGGTCAACTCTAAAAAAAGATCATAAGTTAAATAAAATTTTATTTTGAATTACGTAAATAATCAATATTAATCTTTAATTTTTTTTATTTTTATAACTTTATTTTTCCAACTACAAACTCTAATTATAGCTTCAATCTCGAAAGATTCCATCTTTCTCTTTCCGCTATGGTTATATCGTATCTTATTTATATTTTCACTTATATCTTTTGCATTTAGCTTCTTACACACACATATATATATATATATATTATCATTAAATAACGTTAGTTAAGATACCCATTATATTTATTACAGTTTTGTAGTTTAGTAAAATTAAGTATTAAAAAAGTTGATGTAGATAATTAAAATATTATTGAATAATTTAATACGTTAACGAATAGTATAAAATAAATAATGAAAATTTCCTATTTAATGAATAAAATAATGGTAAAATATTTAATGTAAAATAAATTTGATATAGAATCAGCTATTATACTTAAATAAAGTTTAATTATTTTCATTAAATACAAAATAATTTAATATATAATAATTAAAATATCATTGACTTTTGAAAAATAAAGATTATAAAGTATTAAAATATTTGTATGGGATACTAAATATAAAAAAAATATACATCTTAGCCTTTCACAATATTAATGAGTGAAGTGTAACATAGGGATGACAAAACGGGCTAAATGACGGGGCAAACAAAAAAAAACTCAGACCATTGTCCACTACGGCCCAACTTGCCCAACCCCCTACCCTGACGAGTCCCTATCTAAATATTAAAATAATATAAATATTAATAATTAAATAATATAGACTTTATTACACTTTATTTTATGTTTTTATTTTCTAAAACTAAAAAATAAGTCAAGTCTTTCACTCTCATTATCCTCTTTGATTTCTTACCAAAAAGTATTTTTAGATTTTGTTAATGATTTTATATTAATGTAACATATATTTTTTTAATTTTATGGCGGGCTTACTCGACATCTTCTCATTAAAAAAATTGATGTTTTTTTTTACTTTGGTGGGCAATCTACAAGCCCATTATTAGACGTGGCGGGTCTTATTTGTAGACCCTTTTTAGTTTAATGAGACAAACCAACCCAACTTGCTTTTTGGTGGGTTTTGACGGGGTAAGTCAAGGCTAGATAGACTAACATGATTTAGCATCCCTAGTGTGATATAGGTAGTGAGAGAATATTATTTTTATATAAAGAATCATCCATAGAATTCAGTTTACAGGTGTAATTAATGTTCACTCCTTTCACATGTGTAAGAGGTAGAAAAATATAAAAGTGAAAAGGTTTTATGGAAACTTGTGCATAACGTAGTTCTCTATTAATTTCAATGTAAGTCCAACACAAGTTCTAATGTAACCTTTAAACTTTTGTGTTATTTAAAATGTGTGCTAGAACACACATTAGAAAAATCGTTATAAATAATTTTGATGATAAAAAATAATGGTTTTTTAATGTATATTTACGATACATTCTAAATCATTCAATTAATAAAATGATTTTATTGAGGGTTACTAAACAACTACATTAATTATAATTTTCTATAAAACCTTTGTAGTGTTAAATTGTTTGAAGTGTATTGAAGTACACATTAGAACAAAACAAAATATAGACAACTTCTACATTCTACAAAGACATAGTATCTAAAATATTTAATTGATATTCATGATGATAATATATGTTAAGAAATTTAAAAATTAGACTTAATTAAGTGTTTATTTCTGATAAAATCTTTAAGATTCGGATTAGTTCTTATATAAAAAGGGCATCATTATTGTTTTATTATCTCTCGAATTGACAACAAAATTGATAAGGGAGAAACTTGAAGCAAAAGTATCTCAATAATATATAATGTTATCAGCATATAGTGAAATTAATAGAGCAGTTAAATTAGCAAACTTTTTTACGATATGGACTAAATTTGAACAATGAAATAAAATTAGGACCAAATCACAACCATTCTTTTATAGAGCCTAAATCCAAATCTTGAAAATTTTACAGAGACTAAATACATAAGTAAGTTTTAAAATTATGTTAGATTTATCTTAAAAGTCATAAAAATATTATATTAGTATTAATTTTAAGAGTACCTTTTTTTTATTTAAAATTATCATTATTGCTTTCATTGAAAGGCAATTCTAACCATTTTTTGGCACGGTCCTAAAGTACTAATCAATAACCTAAATTTAATTTTTTTTTTTAGTTCCTTAACTTATGTCCATGGCCATATATTAGAAAAACTTATATTAAAAGAAGTAACTTATAATCCTCATAAAAATTTGTGACATCATAACTAACTGTTTCATAAATATTCAATGCATCTTCATAAGATAAACAAGTATGGGATGATAATAGAAAAAAATAGTCGAAGTATAATAAAATTATAAAATAAAAAAAATTAATATAGTGCTAAAACTATGAAATAGATAGAGTAATAATGTGACGGTCTTTTATATTTAATAAAAACATTTTGATAGAAAATATTTAAATAGTCCCTTAGAAGGGTCCAATCAACCGAGAACCGTCCATAAAAAGTTTAGTGACCAAAGAAACACGATATTTCATGTTAAGAAAAAAACAATGTGATAAAAGTAATTCTGTGTTCTTTGATTAGTGGGGTTCCAATCTGGGGTAAGAAAAAAACTCTGAAGAGTATCAAGTAAGTAGATTGCAATAGAATGTGAACGTAGAGATTTTGTTAATTATGATTTGGGTCTACCCTGTAATAATTTAACAATTTTCCAATGCTCACTTCAAAAGATTCAAGATCAAAATCATGACAGGCGTTAACTTTTTAGAAGCTAGTTTTCTGGGTTTATTTTAACCATTCTTTTTATTTTCATTCATTGTACCAAAAAGAGAATGAGAAAATACTAACAAAGTTTGACACAGTTGATAAATAATCAGGTTAAAAGTTCAAATTCTGTGGTATATATAGAAAAACTTTGTTGAAAAAGATAAAACATATTTTAGTAATCTCTACGTTTCGAAAGAATTAGTCTTCAACTTTCGGTCAGTGACATAGTTAGGTTAAAAAAAACATGAAAAGGGTGATGATTAGCCCAATTAAGGAGTGAAATAAAAATGAAGGGATGAAACGGTTGCATATGCTTTACAGAAAGGCTGCAAACAAAATGAGGAGTGCGTAGAAGAGGCATAATTTAAGCGTTTGTATGTATGCCAGGACAAACAGGCTCTGGCATCCATAAAATAGAAGACTCAAAAACAAACATTTCATTGAGTTTGATGGCGAAAGAAGTGTGATGCCCTCTGTACAAATTTTCAACACCATGTGACAGCAGGTGAACCCCCCCACATGTGGACCTTCCTTTCCTCAATACCAGACAAACACTATTTCTTACCATATCTAATTTCCCCCTTTCCATGCTTAACTGTTTATTACAATGAGCTACCACTATTTTCAAAGGTAAAACTTTGTAAATAATTAGCTATGTTCATTGCAACAAATATAACATTTTTACCATTTCAAATTTCCTCTATCATTGAGTTGCATTCAGTTTGCAACACAGATTATGATAAATGCTCCTGAATTTGACTGAGAAATCTTGATTGTGATTAAACCCGGAACAGAATTGTCTAAAAAAAATACATGGAATAAACAAAAACATGACCTTTTTCCATATTTTATTTAGAAGGTAAAACTTGCCATGTTCACTACAAGATACCTTTTTGAATTATGGTTAGCCCTTCCATGATGTAATAGTATCGACAAAAGAAACAACGTTTAAATATTGCATGGTGGTAAAAAGAAGACACCGAATAAGCTACTATTCTGGCCAGTGATTTAAGGAAATGAACAATCAGCTAGCTACTAACTCTGTAAAATATTGTACAAGATTAGCTAGATTTACTGTTAACTAATAACCAACAATAGTGAAAAGTAATTTTTGGTATCATTACTCCCAACAAAGAGTAGAAAATAGCAACTGAATGGTAGACGACAAGTTTTATACTGTAAAGTAAAACAACAGTACTTTGTTCTGCCTCAGTCTGGTGAAACATACATAGCTATAGATAATTGATGAGGAGGGGAATGGGAGGTAAACAAAAAAGGAAAAGAAGAAAGGAAAAACTACTCTTATCAACTAATATGTCTGTCCATGTATGCAATATGTATCCCTTGCTGTTAGTAGTATGTATTGATGATGACAACAATGACGATGACGACAACTTCATTTGATTCTTCTCTAGGATCTAATCTTCTGATCTAGGTGTATTTCACTATACATCTAGAAGATTCTTCTATAAGCTTCTATAAATCTGCAAAGAAACAAACCATTAAAAATGGAAATCATTGATTAAAAGAGGCAATAATTTACCAGATCATAGGCAAATTCTGAGATGATTTTTAATTACAAGAACTACCCATTTTTAGAGAAAGATAAAAGGAAAACAAAAACTTACCCTAATGTAAACTATCCCCAGCTGGCCACTTCTATTTTTATTACCTACAACTCAATCTTGATGCACATAATGGAGGTAAAGAAATGCCAACTTGTTAGTAAATTTTCTATCCACATTCAATATGCAGAGAAGAGTACATAGACATAGAAACTGGAATCAGCAGTACCTTGAATTGTAAAGAAAACACTAGAGGGAAGCAATATCACTCGAAGTGGTTGTCAATTCTAGCTTGTTAAGGGAAGATGAGCTGGCTGAAAATACCGCACTCTCATTGACTTCTGCCAATGTAGAAAAATCGGCTAGATAATCTCCAGCTGCTTTCGTTGGTGAAGCAAAGAGGCTATCAGGAAGGGCCTGCTCCACACTTTACCAGAGCCAAGAAAGCACGATGAATGATTGAAATATCAGAGAACTTGAAATGAAATACACATATCTTTGAGGGGGAACAAGAAACACGCGGAATGCTCCCGAAAGGCACCACATTACAAATTTACAATAGAAATACGATCTGAACAAAGTCAAGACCTACCTATTACTAAGATCTATGTTATCTGTATTTCCACCATCCTTCACATTCCTGCTCTCAGAATCATCAATGCAAGCTGTATCAACTTTCTGTGGCTGCTGCTGATGCTCAGCTGCAATACCTAAGGAATTGGTAGAAGTGAAGTTGCCACTAAAGCCTGCTATGAGGAGCAACAAAAATGTAAACTGTCTAACCCTGTTTGCTAGAACTGTACCACAGGCTATAATTGACTAACCTGTAATGCCTCCTTTAATGCTATCAGAAGAAATACCTGCATCATTAATATTACTATGAAATTGATGGGGTAAGACCAAAGGGGTACCAACAGAGAGAGTACGTTGGTGGTGGCGAATGGGATTATTCTTGAAGTCCAGAAGCTGTAGATTCTTCAGCCTTCTTTCCTGAAGTTCAATGACTTGCTGCAATTCAGCCTGCTCCTCCAATTTTCTTCTCAATAAGATATCATGTGGACTATACAACATCCTTGGTCCTGCATAAGACAGATTGGTGAGAGCAAAAAGGAAAAGGAAACAGCACCAGAGACTCCTTTGCAAGTATTTACACACAAACTTTTTCGGAAAGTTTGGGGGTCTCCAAGGAAAGGGAGCGAACATAGCAACTTTATTGATAGTACGGACCCCTGTCTAGAAAATCAAGATGTAAACATGATAAACTTGATTACCAAGATGGAAATCATAAGATTCTTTAGAGCCAAACCCAGACGGGCTTTGACATGGTGAATAATCTGCCCTCTCTAACTGCTGTTGTTGATGCTGTTGTCTTCTGCATAAATTATTAGTCAAAATAATATTAATTTAGGAACACATATAAACCAATCAAAAACACAACATTCCCACTTACTTGTCGGGGACCTTTCCCTTCTCCTTGTAGGGCTTGACAAGTACACGTGAATCGCAGATAAAATGGGGATTCCCTTTGGATAATATGAGTCTCACTGTCTCCGGATAGACAAAGGTAACAAATCCAAACATTCGCTTCTGCTGATAAGGAATCCTCACATCTTGTACTGGTCCAAATTTGCTTCAAGGGAACAAAAGCAGCTATTCAATAAGATCCCTTGATATGGATTTGAATGTTTTCGAACAAAAACATGTAAAGATACAATAAGAAGTCACAACGCAACTGTACGGACACAACTGTGCTTTATGTAAATGTAAATATTAAGTTACACAGCAGGGTTAGGTCAATTAGAGGTCAGCATTCCAGTCATCCATTAAAGAAGTTAGTTACCGCCTGATAAGAACTACAAAATACTTCCACTTACATGTCATAAGTTCCACACCATCACTAAGACACTTAATCTTGGTTAACAGAGTAATATATCACTGTTTTCAAACTGCAACCTTCTCGGGCCACAAATCCCATGGCTTACTTTCAAACCCTATAGGCCAAAAACATGCTTCCATCCATCCTTCTCAAGCACTTATGAACAACTATCAAAGAATATTATCCAGTTTAAATCCCATCTCAGCTTCAAAAAGTGGAGATGGTGTGCATCATCATAATAAAGCAATTGTATAACTGTAGATCATGACAACAAACCTTTATATAAATGTCATGCTTATGAAAAGCACTTCTCAAGCTTTCTTTCAAAACCAGCAACCTACAATCTTACCTATTATGAGAGATATATTTCAAACAGTGATATACTGAAATTTAATTTAACCGTTAAAACAGGAATTACTTCATGCATCATATTGCATAGTATCTTAACATGGACCATACCAATCAAAGATCCGCATTCATAGTTTGAAGAAACCATATGTTAAAAAATTAGACATAAACTTTACTTTGATAAACCAATAGTTAATTGTAAGTTGAAAAACTGCAAAACTGTGTTGATTGGGATATGCGCATGCTGCACAGGGGCATTGATCAAGCTTCCTAAAATGAGAAATTAAGTATGTCATTTTATTTTTTATGGAAAACACACATTGAATTGATACCTGAAAATATACGGGTTTAATCCAGTCTTTTCATGGCAGACATACTCATGCTCTGCAGAGTTAATTGCCTATTAAAAAAAGGCAAACTCTAAATGTTAAACATAAAACATGACTTGTGAGTGAAATTCTGAATACATCGTGGCCAATGATTAGAGTTTAAATCGGGTACTTGCTATTGCTGAAGGGTAAGTGAAAGAATCTTAATCACCAAGCAAGCTCAGATTAATTAGGTATTGCTTGCAAAATGTGCAAACATTACTCATGTTAGGAATCAGAATCAATATCAGTGGTAATCAAAATCCATCTCCTTTGGGGCTCCCAACAAAAATCACACTAAGAAGCACAATCAAAAACATTAAAGGCGAGCGCAGCGAAAATAGTGGAAAACCTGGAATAATTAATGGAAATAATTGAGAAATAATTTCAACCGTTTCACGCCACGCGTCTACACAAATAACATAGCAACAATAATGTATCATAACTACACATTTTTTCAACGAAGCTGTAGTAGAGCATTTTACCTGAAGTACTCCGAAACATCCTCATCTTTAAATGTACTTTCAGCAGGAAACGTTAAATAAATCTGTCGCGACGCAGAGTTGGGCTTGTCTTCCGAAATTGCAGCAAGAAATTCATTCCTTTCTGGCCTATTACGGCCAAAGTTGGAAAATTCAGCCCCCATCATGAATGCAGCTGCTGCAGCCCTGAAAAACAACACACACACAAAAATGTATGAGAATAAACCATCACTCCACACTCAGAAAAACAAAATTAGAGAGTTCTCCACATCGGCCACAAACCACCTTTGTGACTCTTGCATCAACAAATCAAAGTACTTGTCATGCGGTGATGATGAAAGTCCAGACATAATTCTTTGATGCTGCTGCGCAGCCTTAAACCTAGCTAAATCATCACGTTGTTCCGTCCCTTCAAACTTACTAGGGGAGCCAATAATGGCATCCATAGAATCAGCAAACCCACCATGAACAAACTTGCAATTTGAACCATTCTTACAGAACCCTCTTGCAAAATAAAGACAGGGTTTGTAACCAATTACATGGCCTCCCTCTTCACATCCAAATGATGCATCGCTAGCAGAGTAACTCCTCCGATGCAAATGTGCATCACCATTGTTGAGAGCGTGCCAATCGTGAGACCCAACACCCAATTCAAGGCGTGGATTGACTAAATCCTCGTTGTTGGAAGAGTCATTGAGGAAGGGAAAATACTCATTCACCTGATGCTCATTGACAAAATCACAATCACCGTTACTGAGGCGAGGTGAGAATGAGGAAGAAGCAGCACGGATACTGTCGTAAGAGAGTAAAGGAGTGGACTTTGGACTAATGGGGTTGTTGTTGGGGAAGGGAGGGAGTGGCCAAGCATGAGAGGAAGGAGAAGAAGGGTTCCTTGTGAAGTCAAAGCCATTGGAGGGTGCTCCTCTGGGAGAAGACTTAGAGAAGGGGTTGTGAGTGAATCTTGCTATGGGGTTAACAGGAGACGGAGAAGGAGAAGGAGGGGTTGAAGAGATAGTGAGACCCAAATGGCTTTTGACCGTTAGAATGAGAGTGTGGAGAACATGGTCAGGGCTACAAGCCAAGCGTACTAGTTCAGAGTCCTCAAGGTTAATGAGAAGAAAACCCATGATTTTTGAAGCATTTTCAGGGTCAAAGGTTTTAATTTTAGAGAGAACGACATGCGTGGCTTCGAAGGAAGCCATGAAAGATGAAATCTTTGTTGACGACAGAAAGAAAGAGCGGTGGGTGGGTGGGTGGATGGATGGTGAAGATATGAGTGTTGGAGTTACACACTCAGTCACAGTGACTCACTCTCACTCATACCTTAACAGTAGCAGTAGCAGTAGGTTTTGGTTTGCATATGTTTAACAAAACAAAACAACACACTCTCTCTCTCTCTTACTCACTCTTTCTCTCTCTGTAATCTCTCTCTCCTATCTTTGGAGGGTGAGAGCGGTAGATTTCTCAGATCCACAACAAGGATGGATAGATAATAGTCAACAACATAACATAACTTACACAATATGCTTCCGGGTTTGAGTTTGAGGTTTTTTCTTTTAAAAGAAAAACAAATTCTATCACCTTTATATTTATATATATAAAACAACAAATTCTATCCCTATTCATTCGACTGTTGCATTCTACTTTATTTATTAAATAAAAGAATTGTTTTCAAGTAAAATACGTTATTTTTATTTTTACTAAAATAATTATTAAATTATTATTAAACTTGAATTTTTTAGACTCAATCTATCATTTAATAAGATAATTGGTTGAGATTAAAGATGTTAATACAAATCAACTCATCCCGTCCCATTAAAAACCTATAAAAAATATAAAAATGGAACGAACCAATTTTAAGACTATAAAAAAATAAAAATTTCCAACCCGCCTTATCTCATTTTAGATGGATTAACAGATAAACTTATCAAACTCAACCCGATGTTAAAATATAAAATGTACTCTTAAATTTTCCTACGGCCAAAATTTTCCAATATATAATAAAGACAAAAATGATTAGGGGTCACCACAAATAAGTAACTTTGCAATTTTCGAAGCTTTTCCTTTTCAAATAAATGCTTGTTCATTTATTTAATTATCAGAATTTAAAAGTTGTTTTGTTTTTGTCAGTACCTATTTAGACAATAACTACAACCTATAAGCCCTATTATAGTGTTCTTCTAGATGTCACAGCCTTATAATAGTTAAGCATGCCATCGTACTAAGAGAAATGCTAACTCTTATTTTCAACGTATAAACGGACTCAAATGCAGAAACAACTAATTATCAACTTATCTATCCCTGCTCAATTGTTTTAAGTTAAAATGCTTATTCCAATTCTTCTTTCAAAAATGTTATCTTTTTTACTTGTTTTGAGGTTACACGAGCAATAAAAATAACAACGGTTCAGGGTGAGAAAACTAAAAAGGAAATTATGTATGTCTACGGCAAGGGGAAATTATTTAGCCAACTTTTTATTTATTTTTTTGGGAAACGAACTACTATTTCCCTTGAAAGAAATTCATTCAAAGGAAGAAAATTCGTGCAACAGAAACTAAAGTTTCTACGTTTAGCAATTCAATTAGTGTAATTTAATTAATAAATACAAACGTTCAAGGAGTTAATTATCAAGTGCAGGAAACAAGTAATTGACTAATTGGTTCCATCAGAGTTAGGTATCAAACGCTAGGCTAGAAACTAGGCGACAAAAATCCACCAAACAGAAAGATTTGTGTGTTACACAACGCATTTAACTTTATCAAACCTTTACACGTAACAAACACCAATACTCATGTAAATGCACGGACAGGTAAAACAAAAAGGATATGAGAAAGAGATGCACACATTGAAAGAAAAAGAAACACTTGGTCACACACACTTCAACATGTAACACAACAAGTTGCGATCAAAAGAAAAAGCATGGGCACAAGACATTAACTACAATGCGATCCTACAAGCATATTAAACATCATAACACCATAGTAAACCAAACTAATAGTTGATACCATTCAACAAATCCTCAGTATCAAACATATATTCAGCCTGACGAAAGCACAAAGTATCTTAAAAATGCTAGACAGCTACTGTAGCAATAGAATCCAAGCCGCTCATTTAAGGGTCCAAGACAACAACACACATTTTACTCAATACACATATGTCAATATCTCCTCCGAGGGCTCCTGGACCGCCGATCGCGAGGTGGTCTGCAAAATGGGAAAGTTACAAACATTCAAATGGTAAACAATGAAAACATTTAGAGAAAATGAGGAAAAAAATCTTAAACAAATCACGAACTGCTAGCTAGTCGTTCTAGCAATGGTAATATAAAGGTTTTGAAGTTTTTGTGTAAGGGGAACAAACTTAGCAGTAGCGTCGCTGCATAACAAAACTGAAAATCAGGGGGGCTATAATAAACAAGTTGAATATTGGAGTACAAATTGTTTCATACTCGAGTACAGTCCAGGAAAATGCACCTTATTTTCATTTTCAATCCATATACGAAGGAGAAAATTATTCAATATCCATTTTAATTTCAGCCAAGGTAAAGTAACAAGGGAGTAAGGTATGACTTATATACTTTTAAGAAGGGAGTTCACATCTAAAATAAATTCCAAAATGGTAAAACCCGGTCCAGACAAAACAAAATTCAGGCCAACAACTGCATCCACATGGAACTTTAAAACAGAAAATTACCCTGTCAAATTATTTTAACCATTAAAAATGTAAAGACATACCTAGCATTCTTTCTTCGGACTGAATCATTAATAGGTCCACTGCTAAAAGCCCAGTCAACATAAATGGTATGAGTAAGAAGCTCAGATCCATTCAAATTCTCTATTGCATTACGAGCTTCCTCAGCACGCTCATATTCAATCAGCGCATAGCCCTAAAATCAAAATACTCAGTGGTCTGGATACCAAATATTTCATTTGATCAAGTTGCTGGTAAAAAAATGTGCTAAACAAAGTTACGAGAAGTAGGAAAACATATGTTTTGTAATTCCTAAATGTGTTAATGATTTCAAAAATTTCTCAATGCTGTAGGCATATAGAAGCATAGATGGCAGAAATAAACCCAGCCAAGCTTACAAATAGCCTATGGAAAGAGACTTATCTTTTTCAATAAGATGAGTTGGGAGAGCAAACAATAGCTTGAGATAATAGAAACAGTAAAGGAACAACAATAACTATACACAGCAAGATTTGAATATTTCTTCCTTTACATTCTTTAAAAAACAAGAAAGCACAACAATTTGGAAACCTTCTTTTGTAACATAGCGCAGTAAAACAATTTTCTATCAACAAAAAACAAACTAAAAACCATTTGTTCCAACATAGCATTAGTTCAGGACCATAATTAACCATCCGGTGAAACAAAAATGCATGCCACGAGTCACAACAAGAAAAACTAACTCCCATCTTGAAGTACAGTAAAATCACAAGAAAGGTCAAATCATCAAAATGTATCGGCAATACAGAACATAGATAACTCCATGCCAGAAACAGAACAAGAAGCACCACGTAAGATCAAGCATTCATCATTCACCATCTTGAAACAGTCACAAATTTAAGCCAAGATTACAATCACACGCATTATACTAATATTAATTCCTCAAGAGTATTTATGAGTTACCTTGACAAAACCAGTGCGGCGATCAAGATTCAAATGGAGGTTCTTGATCTCTCCGTATTCACCAAAGGCGTTCTGCAAATCGTCTTCCTGCGCTTCCTCGTGGACGCCAGTGACCAAGATGATCCATCCTTCAATAGCTAGAAAGCAAATTGAAACAATTAGATTCTAAGAGAAACAAAGAACCGAAACCCTAACCCTAAGAGAGAGGTGAAATAGGGACAAACATCTTTGGGGACCGGGGCCACCCTCGGTGGTGAGAGTCTCGAAGTCGGAGCCGGAGAGACGCGTGTCGCGGTTGGGGTCGGTGTCTTGCCGGAAACCGCGGCCCTTCGTCTTCTTCGGGGCGGAGAGAGAGGAAGAAGCGGTGATGGCGGATTTGAGCTTGGGGTGAGGAGGAGAAGCATCGCCGTCAGGGGCGCCATCTTCGTCCATCAAGTCATCGTCCTCGGGCTCGAAATCCAACGCTTCTCCGTCGGCTGCGCTTCCTTGCATCGCTGCTTCTGCCCGCACTGGAACGCAGATCAAACACTCACAAAGATGGTGATATTGGTGACTCTGAGAGCGATAAAGGGCTTTATAAAATTTTATCGCTTGCAATGTATAGTAGTGTACTAATTCTTCGGGGTTTATCTAGGGCACAATTTTTATGTTTTAGAAAAAATAAAAATTCAAAGTATTTACTAATAGATAAATATTAGAAGTAAATGTACTATCCACATTTTTTTTTATCTTTTAGAAAAATATTTTAAAAATTGAACTTAATATTTTATACAATTTTACTAATGCAATACACAAACTTTTCAAATATTCTTTCTTACTCTCAACGTGTCGTGAAATTAATTTAATTTTAAAATTTTTACTTTTTATTTTTCTAATTTTATTTTATTCTCGGGCTTGCAAAAAGCATATAAAGTAATTAACAGAATGAAAATTTTAATCTAAAATTAATATTAAGGTTAAAAATTAAAAGTCAAATTTAATTGAAGATAAAAAATTTCATTTCCCTCATCTAATGTTTTTGTACAGTTTTCTTTGTCTAATGTTGGTAAGATAAGCGAAGAAGAATTTTTACAAACAATTTTTGTTTTGGATTTTTTATCCGATTGCTAGTAAACAAATTTTAAAATTTGTTATTGTTGTTAAACAAATTGAAAATGAATTCAATTTTGAATTAAATATACTATTTTTTTATCATTATAGTTAATTTTATATTTTTTTGGTTTGGTTGATTTTTATATTTTAATCAATGTAGTTTATGTAATATATTAGTTTTTCATACGGAGGACTTATCATAACTGTTACCATATTTCTTCCTAAAGTGGAAGGGTAGTGAGTGAGGTGTGATAGGGTAAAAGAAACCAAAAGAAAGTAAAAATGACTTCCAAAATAAAGCTCATTTATTATAGTTGTTATAACTAATCATCTTAAAATAATGCTGATTTTTATGATAATTTATTAACTTTGATAAACAAATTCAATTTTGAATTAAATGTATTATTTCTAATCGTTATGGTTAATTATTATATTTTAATTTATCTAGTTCATATAATATATTAGTGAATTTAGCATAACTCATTACTAAGAATTTTCATTTCTAGCATGAGATTATACGTGGGAGATAATAGTATTGGTGTGAGACAATAAAAAAATTAGAATAATAATATAAGTAGATATTGTCGCTTACCTCATACGTGGTTGATTAATCAATTTGTATGGAAATGGATGTAAAAGACCAATCTTTTTATAAATTTTGTTATCATTTATATGAATTATCATAATATATATCAATATAAATAAAAGAAAAATGAATGGAAATACCAAGATACAAAAACTAAAAGAGTAGCACACACCCTATACAAAGATGTGCATAGTTTGCATTTAACAAGAGAATGGACTTTCATGCCATTTTTTATGCCTTTTTTTTTCTGAATACATCCTTTCACATTTGTTTGTTTTGAAATTGGGATGGGTCACATGTCAAGTCCAAGCTTAAGTGCATACAAGCTTCATCCCTGCCTTTTTTTTAAAAAAAACTTGAGATCTTTAATTTCTCTCCAACTCTAAAATTTTCCTTTGTGTAGATCAAAGTGTAGAGAACCCATTTTCATTCCCTGTTGATGTTATTGTGTTTATGACAAAAAAAAAAATGTGTTAATCATATTAGAATCTCAAACAACTCATAGGTTAATAATCATTTTAGTTCCTCTAGTTTGTGTTTTAAGATTCTTTATGATAGTTATGAGAACTATAAAGTAGATAACTTATATTATTATGTTTTAGAAAAATACCTATATTTGAACTTTAAGATAGTACTGGAAAATTTCTTTATTGGAGTATATTATATACATTAGTACTATGATAAAGTTTTAGACATGTTTCATAGGAATCATAGAATATTGAATTTCTAATTATATGTAACAAAATAAAAAATAGAAACATATAAATAAAATATATACTTAATTTTTACATAATTAATTTGGTCTGGTCATCATAAAATTTTAAATTTATAATTATAAATTACAAAATAAATAAATAAATAATTTCTAATTAGAGTTTAGGAAAATAAAAAATTAAGAAATTTTTAAATTAGAATTTATAAAACAAAAAAAATAAAAAACATACAAATTAAATATGTACTCAAATTTTACACAATTAAATTAAGTCCGACAATCATAAAAATTTAAATTTCTAAATATAAAATACAAAATAAATAAATTAGAAATTTATAATTAGAGTTTAGAAAAAAAATCTAAATTATAATTCATAAAATAAAATAATTTAGAAACATACAAAATAAATATATACTCAATTTTTACATAATTAATTTAAGTTTAATAATCATTATGATTTTTGTGTGCAGTAGGTTTTGATGATGATAAACCTAATGAAAAAAATAACATTAAGGCACTAAGACAAACGAGCATTTTTTTAACAAACAAAATGAAGGGTTGAAAAGTCTTGCTCCGGATATTTTGGAACTGAAAAGTGACTCGAACTTAAAGACTTGCCCTTTTGGCTTAATATGTAATAGTTATATTAAGTCTTAACTAAACATAATTAACTCGTAATTAATTAAACTTGTGTTTTAAGGAAATAACTTAAAATATTTATTAATGAGCATTAAAAATTGAAAATAGGCTCAATGGTTTGAACAATTCTTGCAATGGTTTAAACCATTTACTTGAAAATAGGTTATTTCAAAAATTTTCCTTATTTTTGGTAACCAGGTATATTGTTACTTTTTTATTTGGTGATATGTTATTTTATAAACCCAGTGGGTTTCAAAAAATATATCTTATCATAAAGTGTTTTCTACTTGAGTTAGAATCATCTTGCTCACTTGAGTCTTATATTTCTTCTTTTATAATTTTTCATATTTATTGATCTTGAATTAAGAGTGTCTAAGTCTAGGTGTGAGAAATTGTTATCTAGTTAGACCTCTAAGACCTAATTGATCATGTTGGGATAGAAATCAAATTGTGAGGTAGAATTAAGCTTTAAACATGAAAGTCCAACAGTTGTAATCAGAAACTTTGTAATTGATTTTGATATAGTTAAAAATTTTAGACCTTTGGGTCATGAGATTGGATGTAGATCATAGTGGTGATGATCAAACTAGGATACATTACGGTTTGATTTTTCTATTCCCTCATCTCATTTATTTCTAATGTTTACCTTTTCTTATTCTTTAACATTTGTCTTTTCATCTTCTTCAAAGTTCTTGAAAAATATTTGTTTAAAACAATATTATTTTAAAATACGTTTATGAAAAACTTAAGTTTTCTAGACTTAAATCACCCCTAAGTATGAAGCTACTTGTCAATAAGTGGTATTAGAGCTTGGGCTCGCTTAAGAGCTCCATGACTTCAGGAGAAGTGGCTTCAAATGGAATGTTGGGAGAGAAAACGACTATTAATAGACCACCAACCTTCAAAGACTTAGGATATAATTTATGAAAAGCCTGAATGTAAATTTTTATTGAGTCTATTGATGAAGAAACTAAGGGTGTTATTTTAAATGGACCAAATATTCATATGCATTTTGTCAACAGACAAAATATTGAGAAACTAACAAATCTTTGGACTAATGAAGATAAAAACATGTTAAATATGATTTGAAAGGTAAAAACATTTTATGCGCTGCTTTTGGTTACAATGAATTTTTTAGAGTAGCAAATTGTAATATCACTAAAGAAATCTGGGATACTCTACTAATTACTCGTGAAGGTATTAGTTTAGGGTGGCAAAGGGGCCAACAGGTCGAGCCAGGCCAATGCCCATATAAGCCTGTCAAATACGGGTCAGGTCGGGGCATGACAAGAAAACGAGCCAAAAATATTGACCCGACCCGTATTTATATGGCCTGCGGGTTAACGAACCGATCTATTTTTTCTTCTAAATTATGCATGATATTTTTTATTTTAAATTTGTACTATTTTAAGCCTTTTAAAAAAACTTTAGCTATAAAAATTAGATTTCACTTTTTTAAAACTAGTTTTTTATCATTAACCTAATTTATTTTATTAAAAGTTCAAATAAATTATATTTGCATTAAATGGAAACGAAACTTTATTATTTATATTTTATAATATTATATTATTAAATTTATAATAACATATATAAATTAGGAAGTAGGAAACTTATAGTGTAAATGAAAGGAAATGTTTTAGGGCCAACATAAAAAAAAGGAAACAGAAACATGGCCTCTTTAACATATATAAGTTATATATTAATATAAATTTGGTTTTTTAATATTTTAATGTTGACCTAACGGGTCGGACCAGGCCAGCCCGCATAGGGCCCGTCAGAACGGGCTTATTTAGAAAAGTGTGCTTAAATCTTTGGCCTCGTCTGCCTATTTTTAACAGACCAAAAGGGATGGCCCGCAAGCTAGGCCCAAATTGTCATCCCTAGCATTAGTGAGGTAAAAATGTCTAAAATAAACATTTTAAATCATAAGTTGAAATTATTTGAAATGTTTTCCGATGAAAACATTTTAGATTTACAAAAACACTTTGTTCATATTTACAATAGCCCGTTTTGTTCATATTATTTTCTAATGAAGATTTAATTAACCGTGTTTTAAGATGTTTGAGCAAAGAATGACAACCTATAGTCATTACAATGAAAGACTATGAAGACTTAAATAGCAAGTCCTTAGCGACCTTATTTAGAAAACTACAAGAGTATGAATAACAATCATAACTTTTCAAAAACAAATATTAGGAGAATGTTGTTATTCAAGTGGCCTCAATACTCAAGAGGGAGGTGAATTGAGTGTTTAAAAACTTTAACTTGGAATGCCTTTGAACTTGGTTCTTTATGCAATCTTAATGAGATATACAGAAATTTACACGCAACAATTATGTATCACACAGAAATTGGCTTGATTTGAGATAATGAACTCTTAGAGTCAAGTGAAACTTAATAGAGAAATGAGAATCAAGATAGAATAATGGTTCAGTAATTTTATCAAACAGTTGGTGTACAATGGTTTAGTTTCTTATTAGGATCACAATTAACTCAAGCAATAAACTCAGGCAATTTAACAAGCAGGTTGTATGCACAATCAAATAAAGAGTTCAAGGTAAGAAGAAATGCAAACCAATTTAACGAGTTCCACCAATCTGGTGTACGTCTCGCCTTCAAGCAACCCACTTGAAGGATTCCACTATTGAAGATTTAAGATATAAGCTTTGAGCAATTGTCTCCTAGTGTCCCACACTCAAGAACCCAATTCTCACAAGCAAAGAGCACCCCACCCAATCTCACAATCTCTCAATATCCAAAGGTTGAATCCCAACCTTTGTGACCACTCAACCTAGAGTGAATACCTTGGTGTTTTGGTGTTTAGATTACAAGATTATACTCTTTTAATAGAGTGGATAAGCAAATGAAAGTTCTCCCAATGGTAACTCTCAACAAGAAGAGAGGATTTACAAATACAAGCTCAAAGTTTTAGAATAATGAAACTATACAAGAAAACTGAACTCACAAAGCACAAAGGCAAGCTAGGAATGATTTCTTTTTGATGTGTTTTTGTGTAGCTTGAATCAATGGTGCATTTATAGGCCTTGGAGAGCTTCTAGCCATTGCAAATGAGTTCCAGGTTGTCCACCACGCTTGACATAGAGTATGGGTCTCTGTTACCCACTAAAAATGACTTTATAAAGTTGTTCCCCACTGTTTGAATCAATTCATATATCTTTGAATCGATTCAAAGCATTTTGTTTTAGGCATTTTGTGCTTCCAGAATCGTATGAATCGATTCAAAAATCGTATGAATCGATTCAAGCCTCTTTGAATCAATTCAACCCATTTTGTTCTGGGTTTTTGGGACTTTCCAGGCCTTTGAATCGATTCATACGCATGTGAATCGATTCAAGCAATGTTGTTTGATGTTTTTCCATGCATTTTGAATCATGGTTCCTTTCCTTGATCTTTATGCATTGCTTTCTTGATTCTTTGATCATTTGGGAGCGTGTTCTTCATAGTTTATTAGTCTTTGATTTGAAATTCATCAAATCCTTGTGTTTTCTTTTGAATTGTGCATGCATTTGTTTTTGATCCATGAGTAATGTTCATTCATTCTTGTGCACTTATCATTATCAAAACCTATTTACAACATGCAAATACAAATGCAACAAAAAAAAAGAAAAAATAGAGTATTCAAGGCCTCCACCTCCAAACAAAAGGAAATCACCAAATGAGAGACCGGTGATGAGGACAATGAAGTCTTCGGCCTCTTCATCAAGAAGTTTAGGAAATTCATGAATAAGAAAAAATTTATGAAAAAAGCCAAGATAGAAAGGTAATGAGAAATGTAAATTCTTCCAATCTAATGTTTTGAATGTGGTAAAGTAGGGCACTTCAAATTAGAGTGCCCATAACTTGTCAAGAAGCCTAGAAATGACAAAAAAGTTAAAGAAAATAGCCTATATAGCTTGGGATGACAACTGTGCAAGTTTATTAGACTTATCAAATGGAGAAAAGGCCAATATTTATCTCATGGTAAATCATTAAGATGAAGAAGAAAATGAGGTATGCCATTTTTCCAATGTTACTTATGATGAACTATTTAATGTTTCCCATGATGTGAGCTCATCAAATGAGGAAAAGACTCTTGGGAGAGTGATGAAAGAGAAGTTGATGAAGAGTCACACGAGTAAGAAAGCCTAGTTATTGGAATTTTTGTCAACGATCACAAAATAGGCAAACACGAGTTCCTGACTTTTTGGGTTAGTGAAAAACAAGGAAGGACGTACGAGAAAACCATGGCAAAACATGGTTATAGTGAATTTTCTGGAAGGAAAATTGGTCAGCGAGCATTATACAATAATGATGACTGTGTAAGGTATTATAAAAATCATTGGCAAGCAGACCAACCGTCGCGGTGGTTTTAAAAGGGAGTAAGAGTGTCGAATCCACAATGACTTGTTAAATAAACTGACAAACAGTAAAAATAACTTTAAAAAACAATGGTTTAAAAGACTATAAACACAATTTTAGAAGGTTGGTTAGTTGCTTGCATAAATATTTTTTAATAATTATAAAAATACAAAAATATAATTAAATAAAATAGTGTTGAAATATTTCGTTTCTTCCCAAGAATTATGTATATCATGTCATGTATACTTACAATTTGATATATTAATGCAACAAAAATTCACTAAGCCTTATTCCTTGGTAGATAAATTATAAATTCAGCTATCTTAAATCTTAATTCCTCGACAAATAAGACATCAATAATTTATTTCAGTTCCAATTTTAAGAAGCGTTTCACAATGGCGACTATCCCATTGTTATCATGTAATAGTCCGAGTAGCTATATACATGCACTACCCTAATGAGCATTTCCGACAACAAGAACTAACATAGAAATCATGTAATGTTATTCTCATGCAAAACACACATAAGTATTAAAATATAAACTTACACTAATCAAATGACAAGCATACATAATTAGATCAAAACATAAACTTTGACAGGAGATTTGTCATGCTTTAATACCAATAGAGAGATGTCTAGTCACATTTTCACGTGGACTATCCCAAAAGTAAAAAGTACCATAAGGGGGAGTTACAAGGCCTCAGAACTATAATCCTAAGTTCCCAATAATAAAATGGGTTGATTCGGCCACACCATACCAACGAAAGGCAAGGAAGTAGTGGTGGCAACTTAGGGTTTAATTTGATATTTCCATCTAAGTTGCATGAATTCTAAACACATAATTGTTCTCAATTTATAGCCAAACATATATTTGTTTCCAAGTTAAGTCAAGAGGCAGATTTATGGGCTCATTTAAGCGAGTTATGCTTCGTTGAAGCGCCCAGCTATGGGTTACAATTCTAGTTCTTTTAACTTAAGCGAGTTATTCCTCACTAAAGTAAGCTGAAGTGAGATATGGACGTGTTGCTTTATCGTTAAAGATTATCCAATATAGTCTTATATGTCGGGTAACCCTGAAATGACCATTTTTCACCTCAGGTCCATTCATTTAGACGCAGATTTCTTTGTAACATCCTACAATTTAGAATTTTAGAAAATAATTCATTAAAGATCAGTGGAGAATTTCTGAGTGAATTATGTCTGGGGCAAAACCTTCCGAGTGAAGAAATGGATATGATTCCGAGTGAAGGAAGGTTAAGATGTTTCCGAGTGAAGCATGATTGAGAGAAAATCACTTTCGAGTGAAGAAAACTCTGTGTCTGAATAAGATACTTTTGAGTGAGGCAAATCCGAGTGAAACATCTCCGAGTGAAACATTTCCGAGTGAAACATCTCCTAGTGACTCGTTTCCGAATGAAACGTCTCCGAGTGAAACATTTCTGAGAGAAGTACTTCTGAGCGAAGAAAAGCTTTGATTTCGAATGAGTACTTCTCAGGCCGAGATATTTCCGAGAAGTAAATTCCCGAGTGGGGAATTTCCCAGTTGAGTGTAACTTTCCTAAGTGGGGTGCCACCGAGTGAGACGTTTCCAAGTGGGATAGCGTCAAGTGAAACATTTCTGATTTCCGCGTGGTATGGCACCGACTAAGACATACCGAGTGAGTCTTTTCCAGGGAGAGTACTTCTAGACAGAGAAAGACTTTAACTTCGAATGAGTACGTTTCCGAGTGAATAGTTCCCGGGGAAAGTAAATATCCGAGTGGTGAACCCTTTCATTCAATACGTGCTTGGGTGTCTTAAAGATTACCTAGAGCCTGTGCTCGGGTCCATATTCAGAGTTGCCGAGAGCTTGTGGTCGGTTTCGTCTTTGAGATTATTTTCGATTCCGAGTGATATTCCCAAGTGGAAAGATTTCCGAGAGAGGACTGAACTTCGATTCCGAGTGATCTTTTCGGTTGTAAGACTACCGAGTGACGTACTTCCGAGAGAAATATTTCGAGTGAAGAAAGGCTTTGACTCGGGCAGAGATATATCCGAGTGGGATATTTCTGAATGAGGTGTCTCCGAGTGAGACATTTCTGAGTGAGTCACTTCTGAGGAAAGAAGAACTATGACTGTGTTTCAAGTAGAAACATTTCTGAGTGAATCCTCTCCGAGTAAAGCAATTCTGAACGAAAAGAGACTCTGATGAATCCTTATCGAAAAGAGATATTTCTGAGCATTTTCAATTCAATCTTTTGACCATGTTAGAGTCAGAATTTGGAAATATGGTCAACTACAAAATTATTCCTCGTTGTCTTAGCTTTCCAGCAAGACTAAATTTATTAAAATTCATTAAGATATGAGAGAGATATGCCAAAATATCTAAACGATGTCAGAACTGATGTTTACTTCAATCATTGAGGTTCTTCCACGTCGTTCTATTCTTCTAAACTCTAGCAGATTCTATTTTTGTCTTTTCTAAGCATGGGACCCTCTCTATTTTGTCCTATCCTCTTGATTCTTCCTTATCTCTTAATATATATGTATCAGCACCTCCTTACTTTATATTTTACGTGTGTTTTCCATCAACGACCTCCGTTAATCCCACTATTGGATTAGTCTAAAATTTTGAGAGTGGAAAGAACTCTAAATTCCTTAGTTCAAGGTAACTGTGGAAGGTTTCAGAACTAAGAGTTGATTCGGAGCTTGTGAATAACGAGCCGATTGTATTAGTAGCTCGAGGAGCTTTTGGAATCACTTATTCCAGGTAGGGGGAGCGTTTACATTTTAAATGCATGGTTTATGAACGGATTCAGGATAATATTATTGTATTTAATAAGAAATCCTGAATATATATATATGTTATGTGTGACATATTTGTGATGATTGTGATATTTCCGTTCATATGATATTGATGTTGATATGTGATTGATGATGATGATGATATGAATGTTATTCATGAAATATATCATGATGTATGAATGCATGGGATGCATATTGATAAAGCATGAGATGCTTATGTGATGATTATGATAATGATTGATAATATTAATTAATGATTATTAAGCTTGAAGTAGCTTAGTATATGTGGTTGTGATTGACTACTACATGCTATGCTTCTTGTTATATTGAATTGAGACCCTTGGTGATGGTAACCGAGTGGTAGCCCCTGATGATGGTAATCAGGTGGTCTGTTGATGATTGATCATTATTTGGCATAGCATGTGCATTCAGACGCACACAGGACTGCAGGGGGCCTGTGATGCCGGCCCAGATGGGAGGGCGGCCTGATGATAAGGCACAGACCCTGTGGTGGTTTCTTCGGATTCCACAGCCGCCTTCGAGTTGGACTCAAGGTCGGCCCGTAACACCGAGTTGAGTTACCGCTGTCACTGAGAGTGACTGGTGTTACATTATGGGCGCGCGGTTTGGTACCTGTAAAACGGCTGAATCAGCTGAGAGTTGAGATATTATGTTGTGTAAATCCCATCATTAAAGTCGGATCCGCATGCATATGCATTGATATATATTATTGAGAATAATATGATGATATGATCATTTGATGATATGAGAATGAATGATATACGATGAGATTGTATGATATGATTATGATTTATACGTAGTTATGAATTGGACACTTAATCCGATTCAATAACTATCATTTGACATGTTTATGCTCACCCCCTATTTATTGTTATTTTTACAGTGGATATAGGACGCAGCGATGATGTATGAGGTCACTCAGCCTGCTCGGAGCATTATGTATATATATGTATTGTACATGATGCACATAGTTGTTTTGTAGTAGCCTTGGCCGGCTCCTGTGTATACCGATTTGTAAAATATATGTATTTATGAATGAGCAGGTTGATATAATGTTGATAGTAATTTTTGCATTAATCCAAGTCCTGTTTTAAAATTTAAATTATTTGTGAAAAATTTATCTGGATTTTTTTGAAATTTTATTTTAAATACTAGGATGTTTTATTTTGGTATCAGAGCAGACTTGAAAAGGTCCAAGGCCAAGGTTAAGCTACTAAATACTATGAATTGAATGAAATCATATCATGGTTGTTAAGTGTTATAGTTGAGAAAATCGACTATAAATAAATTGCCTTCATATCCATGAGAGGTATTAAATTATAGTGATTATTTTCAGGATAAGAAATGGTTGACCCTCATGGTATGGATGCAATGGTTGCTGTCTTCCAGGGTTTAGGGTTTAGGGTTTAGGGAACTAAGATTGGTGCCACTCTTAGTGAAGATCTTTTTGAGTCATTTAAAGGTTTAATATGTACTGGCAACACATATGTCTTCCAAAATTTCTCTGTTCATGAAAACGTTGGAGAGTACAAAGTGAGTAAAAGTGCTTTTAGGTTGTATTTTGTTTGAACAAATTGCATTATTGAATGTCCATGTCCTGGGATCCCTATAAATGTATATCACTTTACGGCTTTTCAAGACATCATCGTTGGTGAGGCGAAAGCCGATACTTTAGTTGGTATGTAAAATTAGGAAGCTATGGGTTCAAAAATCAATAAGCGAAATTTTGTAGATAGTTTTAGTTGTGAGTGTTTCTTATGTATTTTGTGGTTATTTATTTCTTCAATTTTGTAGATATCATCGGGGTCATTATGGATAAACTTGAACAAAATACTCAAAGACCTCCTTATAGAGTAACTGTTTTCTTGAGAGATCATAGGTATAACATATAAATATATGTTGTACAAAATTATTTTTACCCAAACCTTATTTTTGTTGTTATATTCATATTGATATTGATTATATTAAAAGTTACCTGTTGTGCAGCGATGTAAATATGCTACTGACTATTTCAAAAGATTATGCTGCTGAGCCTGGTGCTGCTTTAGACTAGAACAAGATTGAAAACAAACCTTTAGTTGTGATGTTAACACTTGCTAAAATCAAAAAGGCTAATGGTTTATGTTATATGCTTTTTGTTTTTGTTATTTAAGCAAACTTACTATGACGATCTTTCCTTTGCTTTTGAGTTAATATCATACTTTCTATAATTGTTATAATGGAAGATAAGCTGGCATCTAAAATGTATATCAATTCTGACACAAAGGAAATCAATGATTTCCTTAATAGGTAATCATTTAATTAAAAATTTATTGGTTGAAATTTTGATAAGTCATTGTGCTAAAATTGATATACCTAATTACTTGGTTTTGTTTCTTTTTTTTTAAAGCTTGGATCTGTTGAAGCTTTTTTATACTGAAAGACTATCTCAGGGACACACTTCTTCGCAATCGCAGTTTTCCCAACTCTCTCAAGCTTCCTCATCTGTTAGGTGTAACACCCTCTGTTACACCTTAATAAATTCTAGAAAAATTCGTATATTTTGTTTTTTTTTACTAAAGATATGATTGTTAAAAAGAAACTATCGGAATAAATTATATACATTATTTCTGAAATACCTCACAAATATTATTAAAACTTTATAAAGTATTTGTACATTCATCCGAAGAAAATAAACATTAAACATTATAAGAAAGAGAGGAAACTCCATGGCCCAGAAGCAGTTACTTATTAACATTATTTATTCATTGGACCACGGTATTCATACCGAGCTCCCTTTCTAGAACGTGCTATATCTACTGCTGAAATTCTTCGATCCTTCCCTCTGAACCATCAATTTAGAATATATGAAACAAAAACACGGAGAAAGGAGTGAGAAACAGAATATAATATTTCCGAATAAGACATAAGCAACAAAGGGTTTTCACAACCAATACATAATAATATCAATCACAATCACATACACAATCAATTATGAATGCATGAATGTTATGCAATATCTTCATCATAACTTATCTATATATGTGGGCCCTTAAATTTTAATTTGCACTGGGCCAACCAGGAGTTTACACTGTTCCATAAGTCCGGATAATAATAATATGAACAGCTCAACTGGCATGGAAACACTTAGAGACTAGTCAGATTGAGAAAGTTTTTATTGTGAAAGTACCCGACACTAGGGAGCTACCCCAGGTCCCCTGAAGCACCCTTTCACACTCTCTCATCCCAAGGCTCGTAATTAAGCCTCCTCTAATGTATCCTCGGTTTCTATAATCCGTCCCCAGACAATATTATTTCATTTCACTTTCATTATCCATGATGCATGAACTACTCGCGTATTGAGTTGGTTAAGGCTTTTAGAAACTCAATTATTAAATCCCTTAAAGGTTTACAATATCATTTCAATAAACTGTACATTTTCTCAGTTCTCTGAATTTCTGTCCCACAGAAATAAATTTGGTACAGTTTTCAAATCTCACGGAAATTGAGTTTCTAAGCCTTAAATATCTAAAAACTTTATCATATAAAACTTTACCTAATCTTTCTCAAATTAAATCTTAACAAAATCAAATTTAGGAATCTCAATTATTTCCAAATGTATTTAGTTATTAAGTTGGAAAAAAATAAAATAATTTTCTTTTAATTTTTTTTTTGAAAGAGAATAATTATTAACCAAAAATACTTAAAATTACAAAATTTTTTTTTAACTCAAGATTTAATTAAATAAATTCTAATAAAATATTTTCTTTCTAAAATAAATACTAATTTTTTTATTCTAAATATTGAAAATAAAGTTAATAAAAATAATTTCTAAGAAGAATTAAAAGATAATAAAATTTAAAGAGTAAGGTAAGAAATTCTTACTGAATTTTAGCTTTCCGTCATGCTCGCTATATGCTCAAACTCCACATTACAATATCATCAATCAAAATTAAACAATATCAATCATAACTAAATATCATCAATCAATCAATCATAATCAAATCATAATCAAATCAATTAAATATCATTAATACATATCATAATACAAAATTTAATGATTATTAATATAGTCAATTTTAGTCCTTTTGGTCAATTCCTCGCATAGGTATATGTAAGTCCATATAATCCAGTCCTTGCATAGGTATAGTTCAGTCTATATGGGTCATAATGGTCCAAGTCCTTGCATAGGTATAGTCCAGTCCATATAGGTCATAATGGTCCGAGTCTTTGCATAGGTATGTTAGAGTTAGTTAAACCGGATATTTAATTTAAAATTTATTATAAATTTTAAGTTAAAAAGTTAATATTTTAAAATAATAATATTATCAGATTTAAAAGGAGTAGGGGACTCCTCCCATTATTCTTATGTCTTTTCATATTATACTCTTATCTCACTCCCCCTTACCTTGAATTGTTACCCAAAATGGATTTGCTTTGCGCCTCCGATTTCTAAAAAATATTAATACCAATCTTATTTCAGTATAAGCATAAGACGAAGATTAAGATTACTACTTAAAACAGAAATGGTAAATTTTGAATAGTGAATAGTGAATAGTGAATAGTAAATCGTTAATAGTAACAGTAAATAGTAAAACGTGAATAGTAACAGTAAATAGTAAAACGTGAATAGTAACGGTAAATAGTAAATCGTGAATAGTAACGGTAAATAGTAACAGTAAATAGTAATTTACTATTTGAATAGTAATTTACTATTGAAATAGTAATTTACTATTGAAATAGTGTTTACTATGCAGAATAGTAACTTAAAATAATATTATTTTCAGTATAATAACAGATTTCTAAAAACGATATAAAAATAACCCAAAAAATATAAAAGAGAAGTATTCTTACCTTAGGATTTTGGCAGAACCTTCTCTCCAAAAACTTTTCTTCTCTCTCTCACTTCCACCACTATCTCACTAGCACTACTATATTAAGAAAACTTAATCTGAAATTGTGAATTCTAAAGAAGAAATCTTTCGGTATTTATAGGAAAAAAATTTACTATGCATTCCATTATTTTAATATAAAAGTACTATGCATTTTTGAATTTTTTATTCCAGGTTACTGTGCATCTTTTGAAAATTTCATACATGCACAGTGATTTGCATAGTAATTGTCGGCAAAATTATTAAGTCAAATAGTAACCCTTCACTCGGTATATTTTAAATATTCAAAATGAGTCCTTTTTGAAATTTAGCGATATTATATCAGTCCCTACTAATTTTATAATAAGTAATATAAAGCTGAAATTTTAAAAATCTAAAATTTTCTGTTAATAAAAATTTATTGATACGTTTCAAATTTTTTAACGATTGGAAAAAATCAAGATTTTTCTCAAACCGATAATTTTTAGATAAGTCTACTTGAAATGGATTTTAGATAATTTTCTTATAATTTCAATTCACTTTCTTGTAAATATTTTTAATTTAAGTCACTTATATGAATTTAAAATTATTTAAAAAATATTATTTTTATTAAAAAATTCCAAAATTCCAAAAAATTCCAAAAAATCATAAATAATACGTAGATTAAAAAGTTCTAAAGAACCATAATTTAATTTCTTCAAAATTTTAATATAAAAATAAAAATAGGGGTGTTACAACTCTACTCCCCTTAGAAAATTTCGTCCTCGAAATTTACATAATCAGTAAAACAAATGAGGATGAGACTCTTTCATCTCAGTTTCTAGTTCCCATGTAGCATCTTCTCCTCTCGTTTCACTCCAAATAACCTTTACAAGCGGAATTGTCTTGTCTCTTAATTGTTTTATTCTTCTGTCACTTATTCTAACAGGTGGTGCATCATATGTAAGATTATCTTTAACTTGTATGACATCAGGTTCAATAACATGTGTAGGATCAGATATATACTTTCGCAAGTTTGACACATGAAAAACATTATGGATATTAGAAAGAAAAGGTGGTAATGCTATTTGGTAGGCAAGGGGACTAACTTTATGAATTATTTGGTATGGACCGGTAAATCTAGGAGTTAGTTTTCGAGATTTCATTGCCCGACCGACCCCAGTCATAGGTGTGACTTTCAAGAATACATGATCGCCTTCTTGAAATTCGAGCGGCTTTCTTCTTTTGTCATAGTAACTTTTCTGCCTGCTCTGTGTTGCCTTCATCTTTTCCTGAACTATTTTGATTTTATCCGTGGTTTGTTGTACCAACTCTGGTCCTAGCATCAAGTTTTCACCAGTCTCAAACCAACATAGCGGGGTCCTACATTTTCTTCCATATAATGCTTCAAAAGGTGCCATGCCAATGCTAGCATGGAAACTGTTGTTGTAGGTAAACTCCACATATGGTAAGAATTGATTCCAACTTCCTTTATGCTCTAACACACAAGCTCGTAACAAGTCTTCTAGAGATTGGATTGTTCTTTCTGATTGTCCATCCGTCTGAGGATGATATGCTGAACTCAGACGCAGTCTTGTTCCCAAAGCCTTGTGCAAGCTCTTCCAGAATTGTGATGTAAAACGAGGGTCCCGATCAGAAATGATACTTGAAGGAATTCCATGCAATCTCACAATCTCCTCGATGTATAATTTTGCCAGCTTCTCCATAGAGTAACGAATATTGATGGGAATAAAGTGGGCAGACTTTGTTAGTCTATCAACTATTACCCATATCGAATCATGTCCTAATGGAGTTTTAGGTAGAGAAGTCACAAAATCCATGGTAATGCTATCCCATTTCCATTCCGGTATTTCCATTGATTGTAGCATTCCAGGGGGTTTTTGGTGTTCTACTTTAACCTTCTGGCAAATTAGACATGCAGCCACATACTCTGCCACCGCTTTCTTCATTCCAGGCCACCAAAATAACTTCTTCAAATCTTGATACATTTTAGTAGCTCCGGGATGAATGCTCATATAACTTTTATGGCCTTCTTCTAGAATTGCTTTCCTCAACTCCTCTTTGTCAGGGATACACACTCGATCCTTATATCTCAATAATTGGTCGTTTCCCACATTGAACTCGACTTCTTTTCCTTGTTTCAAGGGTTCTTTCTTCTCTTGCAGGAATTCATCCTCTCGTTGAGCCTCTAAAACTTGCCTCAGGAATTCATTTGTCACTTGCAACGCTCCTAATCTGTAGCTGTTAGCATTAACCTTTACTGCTAGGTTAAGATCTCTGAAGTTCTCTATCAATTCCAGCTCTTTTATCATCATCGTGGACGCATGTAGAGACTTTCGACTTAAAGCATCAGCTACTACGTTCGCTTTTCCAGGATGGTATTGCAACTCAAAATCGTAGTCCTTTAAGAACTCCATCCATCTCCGTTGCCTCATGTTTAACTCCTTTTGGTCGAATAAATACTTGAGACTTTTATGATCGCTAAACACATCGAATGTTGCACCGTATAGATAGTGCCTCCAAATCTTTAAGGCAAAAACTACAGCGGCTAACTCTAAGTCATGGGTAGGGTAGTTGATCTCATGTTGCCTTAATTGTCGTGATGCATAGGCTACAACCTTCTTGTCTTGCATAAGTACACTTCCTAGTCCTTGTTTAGACGCATCACAGTAAACTTCAAAACTTCGATGTGGATCGGGGAGTACTAACACCGGCGCAGAAGTAAGTCGATCTTTCAGCTCTTGAAAACTATTCTCGCATTGTGTCGTCCACACAAAAGGTTGTCCTTTCCGTGTTAGCTTGGTCAATGGGTATCCTAGCTTTGAAAATCCTTCAATGAATCTCCTATAGTATCCAGCCAAGCCCAAGAAACTTCTAATCTCAGTGATCGTGGTTGGTCTCTCCCATTTTAAAACCGCCTCCACCTTGGAAGGGTCTACAGCTATTCCTCCTTGACTAATTACATGTCCTAAAAAGTTCACTTCTTCCAACCAGAATTCACACTTCGACAGCTTTGCATATAGTTGTTTCTTTTTCAGGATTTCCAACACGACCTTCAAATGTTCAACATGTTCTTCTCTGCTTTTAGAGTACACTAATATATCATCAATGAACACCACTACAAATTTATCTAGATATGGATGAAAAATCCTATTCATGTAATCCATGAATACGGCTGGTGCATTAGTTACACCAAAAGGCATTACTAGATATTCGTAATGGCCATAGCGTGTTCTAAAAGCAGTTTTTGATACATCTTCTTTCTTCACCCTTATTTGATGATATCCAGACCTCAAATCAATTTTGGAGAACACCGTGGCACCACGCAGCTGATCCATCAAGTCGTCAATCCTTGGCAGAGGGTATCTGTTCTTGATCGTCACCTTGTTCAGTTGTCGATAATCTACACACAACCTCATGCTACCATCCTTCTTCTTAACCAACAACACTGGTGCACCCCAGGGGGATACACTGGGTCGTATAAACTGCTTCTCTATCATTTCTTCAAGTTGTTTCTTCAACTCTGCTAATTCTAGAGGTGACATTCGGTATGGTGCAATTGAAATGGGTCCAACTCCAGGTACTAGATCAATGGAAAATTCCACATCTCTTTCTGGGGGTAAACCAGGGATATCTTCAGGAAAAACGTCAGGAAATTCACACACAACCGGCAGATTTTTGATTTTTGATTCTTGCTCTCCTTTCGTTGAAAGCAATAGCATGAATCCTTGAGCCCCTCTTTTTAAAGAGGCACTCACTTGGTTGGCGGTTAGAAATCTCGAATCCTCAGAATTCAAATTCACTGGTTCTTTAAACATTATGGTTTTATTATGACAATCTATTAGAACATGATTGTCAGACAACCAATCTAGCCCAATAATAACTTCTAAGCCAGAAAGGGGTAAACATAAAAGATTAGCCTTAAAGTCCCTACCATCTATGACAATAGGGCATTTCCAACAAGCTTTAGAAGTGACAATGGGATTGTTTCCAGGAGTATGTACAGATAAGTCAAATGGAAGTTCTATCACAGGTAATTTTAGTTTTTCTACACAGTCATTGGCAATAAAGGAATGTGATGCACCTGAGTCATACATAACAGTTAAAGAAATCTTATTAATGATACACTTACCTTCTACCATGGAATCAGCATGAGATGCTTCTTCTCCAGTGATTGCAAAAACCTTTCCTTTTGCTTTTGGCCTTCCGACTGCACTGTGCGTGCCTCCTTGAGTATTTATGCTTGTACTTGTACCTTCAGGGTTTTCTCTCTTCATCTCTGGGCAATCCTTGATGTGATGACCTGGTTTGTTACACTTAAAGCAAACATAAGTGTTTTTAGGACAATCCCTTTTCAAATGGGGTCCTCCACAGATAAAACATTTAAAATTTGGTGCAGATGTTGGGTAATAGCTTCCAGTTGAAGCTTGGGGTCTGTTAGGAACAGATGCTGCTCCAAACCGACGAAATGGTGCTTGGTAAGGCTTATTCCTTCTGAAATCTCTTCTTTGGTGATGGTGAGGTCCTCCACTTCTTATTTCTCCTGCCTTGTGAATGGGCTCACGACTTTTGGTCATTCTATCCTTATGGTCTTCTTCAAAGATCCTGCAGCGATTTACCAATACAGAAAATTCACGGATTTCCTGCATTCGTATAGCTTCCTTAATTTCTGGCCGCAGTCCATTTACAAACTTTGCACACCGATCTCTTTCATTAGTAGCATCATTATAATGAGAATGAAAACGAGATAGCTCTTCAAACCTGGATGCGTACTCTCCAACGGTCATATTTCCTTGGGTCAGCGACAGGAATTCGAATTGTCTTTTCTCTTTAACATCAGCTGGAAAGTATTTTTCCAGAAACATATCCTTGAAATAGTCCCAAGTGATCTCCACGTCGTTGACTTCGAATTGTTTACGCATGCTATCCCACCAATGTTCGGCATCCTCAGATAAGGCATAAGTAGCGAAGACTACCTTATCAGCTTCATTACATTGCAATGCTCGAAAGATCTTCTCTATCTCTCGAATCCAGATTTGTGCTCCATCAGGGTTATATCCTCCCTTGAAACGAGGTGGATTGCGCTTTTCAAATAGGTCCAGTCTTCTCAAGGCATCATTACCTTGACCTTCACGTGCTCCCATTGCATTGATTAAGCGTTCTACAACTCCAGCAAGATCGTTTCCAGCCATTAGTTTCCTGTTTCACAGTAACTGAGATTTGTCACATCAATCACAGTTACTACCAAGTCAGATATTCTACCTATACAGAGTTTACAGACAAAGCAAGATAGACCTTTTCCCCAGGCCTATTGGATTAACTGCTCTGATACCACTTTGTAACACCCTCTGTTACACCTTAATAAATTCTAGAAAAATTCGTATATTTTGTTTTTTTTTACTAAAGATATGATTGTTAAAAAGAAACTATCGGAATAAATTATATACATTATTTCTGAAATACCTCACAAATATTATTAAAACTTTATAAAGTATTTGTACATTCATCCGAAGAAAATAAACATTAAACATTATAAGAAAGAGAGGAAACTCCATGGCCCAGAAGCAGTTACTTATTAACATTATTTATTCATTGGACCACGGTATTCATACCGAGCTCCCTTTCTAGAACGTGCTATATCTACTGCTGAAATTCTTCGATCCTTCCCTCTGAACCATCAATTTAGAATATATGAAACAAAAACACGGAGAAAGGAGTGAGAAACAGAATATAATATTTCCGAATAAGACATAAGCAACAAAGGGTTTTCACAACCAATACATAATAATATCAATCACAATCACATACACAATCAATTATGAATGCATGAATGTTATGCAATATCTTCATCATAACTTATCTATATATGTGGGCCCTTAAATTTTAATTTGCACTGGGCCAACCAGGAGTTTACACTGTTCCATAAGTCCGGATAATAATAATATGAACAGCTCAACTGGCATGGAAACACTTAGAGACTAGTCAGATTGAGAAAGTTTTTATTGTGAAAGTACCCGACACTAGGGAGCTACCCCAGGTCCCCTGAAGCACCCTTTCACACTCTCTCATCCCAAGGCTCGTAATTAAACCTCCTCTAATGTATCCTCGGTTTCTATAATCCGTCCCCAGACAATATTATTTCATTTCACTTTCATTATCCATGATGCATGAACTACTCGCGTATTGAGTTGGTTAAGGCTTTTAGAAACTCAATTATTAAATCCCTTAAAGGTTTACAATATCATTTCAATAAACTGTACATTTTCTCAGTTCTCTGAATTTCTGTCCCACAGAAATAAATTTGGTACAGTTTTCAAATCTCACGGAAATTGAGTTTCTAAGCCTTAAATATCTAAAAACTTTATCATATAAAACTTTACCTAATCTTTCTCAAATTAAATCTTAACAAAATCAAATTTAGGAATCTCAATTATTTCCAAATGTATTTAGTTATTAAGTTGGAAAAAAATAAAATAATTTTCTTTTAATTTTTTTTTTTGAAAGAGAATAATTATTAACCAAAAATACTTAAAATTACAAAATTTTTTTTTTAACTCAAGATTTAATTAAATAAATTCTAATAAAATATTTTCTTTCTAAAATAAATACTAATTTTTTTATTCTAAATATTGAAAATAAAGTTAATAAAAATAATTTCTAAGAAGAATTAAAAGATAATAAAATTTAAAGAGTAAGGTAAGAAATTCTTACTGAATTTTAGCTTTCCGTCATGCTCGCTATATGCTCAAACTCCACATTACAATATCATCAATCAAAATTAAACAATATCAATCATAACTAAATATCATCAATCAATCAATCATAATCAAATCATAATCAAATCAATTAAATATCATTAATACATATCATAATACAAAATTTAATGATTATTAATATAGTCAATTTTAGTCCTTTTGGTCAATTCCTCGCATAGGTATATGTAAGTCCATATAATCCAGTCCTTGCATAGGTATAGTTCAGTCTATATGGGTCATAATGGTCCAAGTCCTTGCATAGGTATAGTCCAGTCCATATAGGTCATAATGGTCCGAGTCTTTGCATAGGTATGTTAGAGTTAGTTAAACCGGATATTTAATTTAAAATTTATTATAAATTTTAAGTTAAAAAGTTAATATTTTAAAATAATAATATTATCAGATTTAAAAGGAGTAGGGGACTCCTCCCATTATTCTTATGTCTTTTCATATTATACTCTTATCTCACTCCCCCTTACCTTGAATTGTTACCCAAAATGGATTTGCTTTGCGCCTCCGATTTCTAAAAAATATTAATACCAATCTTATTTCAGTATAAGCATAAGACGAAGATTAAGATTACTACTTAAAACAGAAATGGTAAATTTTGAATAGTGAATAGTGAATAGTGAATAGTAAATCGTTAATAGTAACAGTAAATAGTAAAACGTGAATAGTAACAGTAAATAGTAAAACGTGAATAGTAACGGTAAATAGTAAATCGTGAATAGTAACGGTAAATAGTAACAGTAAATAGTAATTTACTATTTGAATAGTAATTTACTATTGAAATAGTAATTTACTATTGAAATAGTGTTTACTATGCAGAATAGTAACTTAAAATAATATTATTTTCAGTATAATAACAGATTTCTAAAAACGATATAAAAATAACCCAAAAAATATAAAAGAGAAGTATTCTTACCTTAGGATTTTGGCAGAACCTTCTCTCCAAAAACTTTTCTTCTCTCTCTCACTTCCACCACTATCTCACTAGCACTACTATATTAAGAAAACTTAATCTGAAATTGTGAATTCTAAAGAAGAAATCTTTCGGTATTTATAGGAAAAAAATTTACTATGCATTCCATTATTTTAATATAAAAGTACTATGCATTTTTGAATTTTTTATTCCAGGTTACTGTGCATCTTTTGAAAATTTCATACATGCACAGTGATTTGCATAGTAATTGTCGGCAAAATTATTAAGTCAAATAGTAACCCTTCACTCGGTATATTTTAAATATTCAAAATGAGTCCTTTTTGAAATTTAGCGATATTATATCAGTCCCTACTAATTTTATAATAAGTAATATAAAGCTGAAATTTTAAAAATCTAAAATTTTCTGTTAATAAAAATTTATTGATACGTTTCAAATTTTTTAACGATTGGAAAAAATCAAGATTTTTCTCAAACCGATAATTTTTAGATAAGTCTACTTGAAATGGATTTTAGATAATTTTCTTATAATTTCAATTCACTTTCTTGTAAATATTTTTAATTTAAGTCACTTATATGAATTTAAAATTATTTAAAAAATATTATTTTTATTAAAAAATTCCAAAATTCCAAAAAATTCCAAAAAATCATAAATAATACGTAGATTAAAAAGTTCTAAAGAACCATAATTTAATTCCTTCAAAATTTTAATATAAAAATAAAAATAGAGGTGTTACATTAGGTGTCTTCACAATGCTCGAATAATTAGTCTAAATAAGATAGATCGATTGAGCCAGGTACAAATATTAACTAAAGTCATGGTGGAAAACTGTAAGTAAACTATTAACAATGTATAATAGAATTTGTGCATATTTTTTCATTAGGACTACTATTGTGTAACTGTTGCTACAGTTGATGAAGTCTTAATTAATCAACCATGAAGCACTACAACTATCGACAAAAAAAGCTTGCCAACGGTCTATGGGGCATGTAGGAAGTCTGTGAATGAAACTATTGCAAGGTGTTTTAAAGACCATTTATGCTTCATGTTTATTACTATATAGAAAATTAAAAATAATATTTATAATTTGTTGGTATAACAAGGTTTAAGCTTGTGACTATGATGGAGCATCATGGTGAGACTCAGATTTTATTTTTGGGATCAAATTTGTAATAAAATGTTCAACAAATCTGCTGATGAGTGTAGGAAGCAATTACGAGAGGTGTGTTGGCAATGTGTCCTTTTTTAATCAATCGACCATGACAATAAAGAAATGTTACTTATTGACATTTTCCACCGTGTTTTTACCAGGAAGGTGAAGATAATATGATCTCTTTTCCCATATGTATTGATGATTTATTTGGCAAGCAGCTTGCTTTGAGATTCAAGTATCGTTTACAATATTGACAGACATATATTGTAGATGTTAGTGACGACGATGATATCATCCAATCAATCAAAGCAAAGTTATCACAACCAAATGTATAAGAATTTGATCCTATAACCATATGTAATTTTGTTTTCTGAATTAGTTGATCATTAATTGCTTAATTATGCCTGCTACATTCTAGACTGAAGAGGTAACTGAAAAGGAAAATTATGTTGTGGGGGATCCTTTATCTCAAGATTATTTTCCTACAGTAAGTTAATTCAATTAGTGTCAAAGCATAGTAAACTGATGGTTTCTTTGACAATATTTATATATATTTACCTTATTATTTCAATTATAATATATATGAAAATTTTAATCCCTTTTAGGCTATTATCTAATACATTGCAATAAGGTTGTTTCTTTTATTATTTACAGACTTCCTTATCTCAATGTTCTAAATTTGATCCCGGGAATTCTACTTTGATGACTGCCACTAAACGAGTGCCCATTGAGAGTAGCAATGATGAATATGTCAGGCAAGAACACACTCCATATCAAAGTTCATCCAACAAGCATATCAAATATGAGTAAATTTTAAAAGAACCATAATTTCAATATTTGTGTTCCAAGACAATGGTTGAGCTAACTTTTTATAATGCAGACTTAGTAGCATTATGTGTATATTTAATTTTTTGAGTTTTTTGAGTTCTAAAAATGCACATTTCTTTACACATTTCTAATAACGAATGAAATGCTTAAAAGGTTATATGATAGACCATGCCAACCTCATTCCAATATCATATCTTACCATGATTGTACCAAACCTACAATTTGATAATTTACACTTTATTAAATTACCATTTCATTCTCTAACACAAAAAATGGTACAAAGAAATACAATTACATGAAATCTTTCATTACATCTTTTAGAGCTAATTCAACAAGTCTTGAATTTCAGGGACTATGGTACATACACTTTGGAAGCATCATCAAACATGTATTTTTGGATAAACATTACATGTATAAAATCTATGGTTATATGTTTTGATATATATATATATATATATATATATATATATATATATATATATATATAGACACACACACACACACCATATATATGATGTCCATCTTATATATATGACATTCCATATTTGATTTTTTGTATATTATATGTTATATTATGTTACAAGTATTACGACAATTAATATAGCATATTAGTTAATAATTTTATTCAAAAGTATAAATAATATTAAATACATAAAAAATTAATACAATATATTGTGAATTAAAAGTATTGCGAACATTATTTGTATTAATGACATGTTATAAAAAATTATAAATATAACTTAATACCGTATTGGAAAACAATAATTAGGTTGAATTAATACAATATATAAGCACATTTTTATAGCCCGAACATTAAAAACTCAACTCTAAAAGCAACTGATATCTTAAACTGACAAAAATGCGCATGTGCATTTTACGGTCCATGAGGGGAACCAAAAACGACACATGTGTATTTTTCTACACAATATAAACATTGTTTACGATGGGAACTGAGTTCTTAGTTGTCAAAACCGTGCATGCATATTCTCTTTGCCTTATAAACAATAGTGGAATCGAGTTCTTAGTTGCAGAAATACACATTTATTGCAAGATAAGTTATGAGGAAAAACTGGTAATTGTCATGTCACATTTATTGTCGGAAAAGTTAGATAATACATTGTGAGATTAATGGTCATAACTCGTGCGCTTGCACGGGTACATAGCTAGTGATAAATACAAATGATCTATTTCTAACCATTAGGGTTGGTCCAGCTACGAGAGTTTTGATAATTACATCAATATCATAATTTCAAACAATATATGTTAGGGTGGTTAGAAAAACTGTGAAATAAGTATATTTTTTTCAAAATAATTTGAAAATTATATTTCAAAATTATAAAAAATATTTTTGATTTTCAGTTTTCAATCTTGAATTTATCCTTTTGATTTTTCAAAGAAATTAAAAATCACTCTAAACAAACCATAATATTTTTTTTCCATTTGAATTTTGTGTAAAAAATATTTATATTAATAAAAGTAATCTTAACCTATTAAGATCGATTTAGTAACGAGAGTTTAAATAATCACATTGAATTTATAGCTTTATATGTTTTCTTGTAGAAAAATAAGCACAAAAATCAATATATTTTTTCTTGTTTGAATGGAAAAAATAGAAGAAAAATTAACGTTTATGAGAAAAAATTAATTTTTTTACGACCATTAACTCTTGAATTTAAAATTTAATCATAACCCATCTTCTTTCCCTTGATCGAAGCATACCATAATAGAACTTTTGGTAAAGTATACACGTGTGGCCTTAAAAAATAATCAAGGACCAAATTAAATAATAAATTTATTAAAAGTTATAATGAAATATATTAATAACATTATTAAATATGTTTTCCTGTAACCATCGGCAATATGTATATAGCGAGCATATATGAGAATTAAAATAAGAATGCGTGCAAATTCAGAAAAAAGAAATAATAATCTGTATGAACTTTATCTTTTACATATCACAATCTATCTATACTATCATCAAGGCTTTGGTTGGTCACATTCGGTGTTTTCCGATTCTCTTCTCTCTTATCTCTGACATGAATATGAACACTCTCTCTTCTTCCTTCGCTTCCACGCTCCTTCCCCTTCCCTCCTCCGCCAGAACTTCATCCAAATGTCACCGCATTTTCGTCACCAAAGCTTCTTCCGTTGCCGTCGAGCAACAAACCAAGGTCGCTCTCATCAGAATTGGTACTCGAGGAAGGTACACTTTCTTCCACAATTTGAATTTACCCTCAAAAGGGGCTTTTGCTATGTAATAAATACGTTACATTGATTTTTCCCCTTTTGGTCGTTGACAAACGGATAGATCATACGATACAAATACTACATCTCATCTCGCTATAACCTGTGATGCCGTTTTTTATTTGTTTGCTTTGTTGTTTTGTTTTTAGTTTCTTTTCATTTGGATCAAATTTCAAGGGGAATATACTAGTTAGTTGAGTAATATGTGAGTTGTTGTGAGCCGTTGACATTTCTTTAATTTTTACCGAAAGCTTCGCCTGGTGAATGAATGAGTTGTGATTTAACTGATAACAAAGTCTTAAATTGTGATAATAACACTAGGTTTGATCCCATTAAACACTTTAACATTAATTGTGAGAAAGTCTCATGCAGGATTGTCTCTGGATGTATTGTTGATACACTGGGTTAATACCAAAACTTCGTTTGGTGATTGTATTACTAGTATAATGGGTGTGTCAGCTCAATAGATAGTTCTATTTTATGAAAAAATGGAGATCTGTAATGGTTGCAGTGCTTTGATGCTTCTGTTTTGAGAACAAGTATTTTGTGGTTTTTGTAGATGCTGTGCTAATGGTAGTATCTTCAGGGAATTTAACCATGGATGTTGTTAAGAGTGTTTTGAGCACTTCATTCAAGGGAAATCCAGAGAAGTATTGATAAATTAATGGATATTGGTGAGGTGGACTTGAGTTGACTTCATACCTGTTTAGACTTTAGAGATATTGATCCTTGAAGTAATTATTTGGGGGAAATATGAATTTTTATGTTTATTTGTTTCTTAAGTTTAAACTCTTGGATATGTAGGCTAGAGATAGTTATTTGAAAAAAGAGAGAGAAAAAAAGAGCAAGCTGTTTTCTCTTCTGCTACGACTTCATTTCACACTTATTTGTTATTGTTACTCAATTGAAAGTAACTAGATGGCTATGCATACTTCTATCTTTATGTTTAGTAAAGATTCTCAGATTGCTATGACCCTAATTGGGTTATTTTTACATGTTTTTGATGTGTAGAGCAGTCCACTAGCTCTAGCACAAGCATATGAGACCAGAGACAAACTGATGGCATCACACCCAGAGCTAGCTGAGGAGGGGGCTATTCAGATTGTGATAATAAAAACAACAGGTGACAAAATCCTCTCGCAACCACTTGCAGACATAGGTGGGAAGGGCCTGTTCACCAAAGAAATAGATGAGGCACTCTTAAACAGTGAAATTGACATTGCTGTCCATTCAATGAAGGATGTTCCTACTTACTTACCTGATAAAACAATTCTTCCTTGCAACCTTCCGCGAGAGGATGTCAGAGATGCATTTATATCCTTGAGTGCAACATCATTAGCTGATCTTCCCCCTGGAAGTGTTATTGGTACTGCTTCACTAAGAAGAAAGTCACAGATACTCCACAGATATCCATCTCTAAATGTAAGCTAGCGTTCCTTTTCACTCATTATTATCCTAACAACCTGAATCTACAAATTGTAGTTTCCTATACTTTTTTAGATATAAGATTTCAAATTTCCATTTCTAATTGCTGGATATGATGCACATATACGATATGTGTATCGGATACATATCCGATACCGTAATACGAAGATTTTAAAAATATATAGGATATGATACGCGTGGAAGACATATGTAAATATACATAAAATTTCGTAAAACATAATGAATTTAAAGTTGCTAGCATAGAAATCCAAATTAAAAACGTGATTTTTAGACACAAGTACACAACTAAAACAAAGCTAGAATTTAGAATGATTATCTTCATAATTATTTGTGTATTTCTTACACTAAAATTTGATATCCTTTTTAAGAGCTTAAATACTCAATGAAGAAGTGTCAGTGAAGCATCCAAGAGTATCAAATACGACATGTATCAGATACGTACGGATACGTGAGACTGATGGAAGTATTGGTGCTCCATACCTGGATTTTATCAAAGTTATCATTAGGTGCCTCATAAGTATAATGTAAAAATAAAAAATTATGGTTAATGAAAAGTCATTTGAAGTTTCAATCTCTATCCTCAAGATAAAATATAAAAGCAAATTGACAGACATTCATGGGGGCGTAGAGTTAATGAGAAGTTGTTTGAAGTTTCAAAATCTATCCTCAAACAAAATAGAAAAGAAAAGCAAATCAACAGGCAGTCACATTAGTATTGCATATGCTGAAACCTAATACATATATCAGATTTTTAAAAGCTTGTAATGAGGACTGGTATTTCTTCATATCATAATATATACTTTACAGCTAACATTAATTGTGGTCATAACATTTTATGTGATACTGTATCCATTTGTGGATGGATGGTTGAATTTAGAAGAAAAATGGTATTATGCCCTTGTCACCTTATCGTCATGGACTAGCAATTATGGTTGTGATGTGACTATGAAGTAATAGACAATATATCATCCTTGTGGGCCCTGCTCTATGAGCGTTGTTTGTGTTTTCTTTAAAGATTAGCCCATAGAAAGTTATATTCTTTACTCTTGCAGTTTCAAATGGATTTTATTTTTTGTCTGTGACTGACTGTAGTCTTTCTTGAAGTATTTTCTTTATTCTTTTTGTTTGTCCATGTTGTTTAATTGTTATTGTGCTACTTCATTTGTGAGATTTCAATTCTCTGGACCGGTGATAAATTGTTCTTGAATTTTATTTCTCAGGTGCAGGAAAATTTCCGTGGCAATGTCCAAACAAGGTTGAGAAAACTCAGTGAGGGGGTTGTCCAAGCTACGCTATTAGCATTAGCTGGACTTAGACGCTTAGATATGACAGAAAATGTGACATCAATCCTATCAATTGATGATATGCTTCCAGCCGTTGCCCAAGGTGCCATTGGAATTGCCTGTAGAAGTAATGATGATAAAATGGTGAGTGATTAAATATGGTGCACAATCATGCCAGACTTGCTTTTTTTCCTTTTGGTGCATGAGAGGTTAATCAGGTCATGTAAGAGCATTTATGTGTGTGTCATTAAATACTACCTCCATTCTAAACCTAGTCTTTAAGGTAGATGCATACAGATTTAATAAATCATTAGCTGAAGTATATATTTACTAAATCACCATTATTTAATTCTCTCTTAATTCATCTAGTTAGGTGAAATGATTTTGAATTAATTGTTTCTACAATTAATAATTGAGGGCATGTTTGGAGAAAAAAAAGTTGATTAACCTTTGAATTTTTAAATTGACAATAGTTATGAAACAAAGAAAAAAGTTTTAAAAGACTGTAGTTTTTGAATGCATGCAGTACCTAATTACAATACTTGATTTAGATTAGGACTAGTCCGAAGCATTTCTACTTATTGAGAGTACTATATTGCATCTTATGTCCTTTATTCATTCTAGATTCTGAATGTTTGCAATATTATGGTTGAGTGGTTTCTGCAGGCGAAATACATTGCTTCGCTAAACCATGAAGAAACAAGACTAGCAGTCGTCTGTGAAAGGGCCTTCCTTCAGACTTTGGACGGGTCTTGCCGCACTCCAATTGCAGGGTATGCTTGCAGAAGCGAAGATGGCAACTGTTTGTTTCGAGGATTAGTTGCTTCCCCTGATGGAGCCCGTGGTATGAACTAACTATGAAAACCCGGTTATAGATTTATGTTATTTGACTTTGTCTAGTTTCTGATTTTCACAACTGTTCTCTAAGCTTTCCTGCAATTGCGTCTGTACAGTGCTAGAGACATCCAGGGTTGGTCCATATGCTGTTGAAGATATGATTGAGATGGGTAAGGATGCTGGCAAGGAGCTTCTTTCTCGAGCTGGACCTAACTTCTTCAGTAGTTAGCAACAAATGAAGTGCACCAGAGATTTCATGATCAGCTGTTAGGTAATTGCATCCCATGTTAATCCATTCTTTGACCTGTTGTATCTTCAAAGTAGTTTAAAAGTTCAATTGAGTTTTGGGAAGTGGGCTTCTCATCGTGAGGGTCAAATTGTTGTATTTTGAGGATATTAGAATGCCGATCTTTTAGGTAGTTTGTATCATTCCCACGACTGTGAACTCTTGAGAGGAGTTCATGCTGAAAGCACCTGAGTGTTTCTCAAATTTTATTATATTTATATTGCCTGATTATTGCACACATAGTATTAAGTATTAACATCCCCCTTTTGAAATTGGCAAATACCAAAGGAAAAATATTTTAAGAGCACATCCCCAACTTGAGTTACTGCTTACTTTCTGGTGTTGTTAATGTGGATGCATCATGCATGTTTGTTTTGAAGATGGAAAATGCTAAGCGTACACCATTTAAAGATGGTGTTTTTTGATATATGAGGAGAAATATGAATAAAAGAAAAGGAAGATAGATAAGAAATGAAAGATGATTGGTGTGTATAGCAATTATCCAATATTTGTCTGGTGCTAACTGCTGAGCCCGACATGAAATTTTCAGCGGGCCTTGATTTGGGCTTGTTGGGTTTGGGCTAAAATGTCTGACAACAGTCTAACAGTTATTGGGCTTTGCTGCGATTTAGTTCGAACAGTGAGCTATCATCCTTCTAGATAGTCGAGATTCTTCTCACGATGAGGTTTTTTCTTCTTGATTATAAAACTAACTTTGGTTGGAACTAAATTTGAAGTGAAATAATTTAAATTTGAGAGTTTGTTTCAAAAGGCAGTTTATAGTAAGATTTGACATAATATTGGATGAATTCTTTTACATAAAAGCTTATTCAAATGCTTAACTATGAAATTTATTAAAATAAAAAGAAATTTTCACTCATATAAAAGTGACTCTTTAAAAATAAATAAATACAAAAGTTACTTTTTATAATTTATTAAAGTATGTGATATACAGAATAAAGAAAGCAAAAGCCCCATGGAAGCAAGAATGTAATTCGCTTTTCGTGGTGTCGTCTTTTTTAAGCATTGAAAGTTCATTAAATTTTATTTTATTCTTTGAGCAAATGATTCAGTCTGATTAATATTTTTTTTAAAAGAAAAACAAAAATCGTTCTTCTTTCTTGGACCAATTAATCTGTGAATCCCTAAGAGTGTGTACATATTGATGTTGATTTGTCCGGTATAAATAAATAAATACGGTTATGGGATCAAATGCTTAGGTTTGGGTTGGTGTTCACAATGGAAGAGGAGTAAAGTATATCAAGAGAAAGAGAAATTATTGACCAAAAAAGAGAAAGAGAAATTGGGTGTGATCGTTCAAAAGGAATGTCATCTCTTACTACAATTTTTAAATTCATCAAGTTAAGTTTCATAAAAAAAAATCAATTAAGAAAAGTCACTTCATTTTAGGTCTAAAATTTTGGGCCAATTATCTCATTTGTTAAAATGCTTACAAGTTATTCATGAGATGAGTTATTGTAATCAACAGTTGATATCTTGGATTATAAATAATGTGAATATGGATACTAAAGGACACGTTTATATATATTTTTCCATCCCTCATGTAATTCTGATCTCTCTCTTTTTTTTTGTCAAAATTCCTCATGTAAATTTTTTTTTGGTCTAAACATGTAATTCTTTTTTTTTTAGATTGAAAAAACATGTAATGGTTCATTTGATGAGGAAATAAGAGAAAATTAGATTGTTTGAATTGATATAAATAAAAAAAGGAGTGAAAAATAAATATTTGTTTTATTTGCATGGATGGAAAAAAGATAAATGCAACTAAATTAATTATATCAAACTTGTAAAAAGTAGTTATATAAGAAATAAATTAAATTTATATGTAAAATATATTTTTTGTTACAATAAATTTTAGTATATAATTTTTTATATATTTTAAAATTTTAATAACTTTTATTAAATTATTAGTATTTATTAAATAACAATCACATCACATCTGCTCTTATTTTCCTTTCATTTAAAAAAGAATTAATTTTCATATCACACAATTTTTTCCTTTCAAAAAATACTTTTCCTTCCCCCAAAACAAAGGCAAATCAATAAGATGTACTTGGGTAAGTAGGTTAGACACAGAAGTCAACAAATTTATGACACCACCTTACATTCTAAACTAATTAACATTAAACATATGACTCAATCTATTTATTAACCTTTTCATTTTGATGTAAAACTCCTTTATTCATATTTATTTTGAACACCCCCCTCAAATGTAAATCACATGTTAAATACTCCTCCTCCTTCTCTCCAACAAAAGTCTTATTATCAATCATTCAATTACGAATCTTTTCTTTACTCTCTTTTTCGGTTTATTTACCACAATAAATAAACCGTTTGTTTCAGCGTCACATAATTTGTTGGCGGGAAAGGTTAAAGGTATGTATTTGTATTGCAGTTGCATGGAAATCGGTTTATTTTTGTATTAATGGAAAGGAATTTGGTAAATGTATTGCAAGAGTGCATCACCAAGAAAGCTCTCTTAACCGGCAAGGTGATTCACGCTCGAACGCTCCGTCTTCGCCTTTTCTCAGACACTTTTCTCTCTAACCATCTCATCGAACTCTATTCCAATTGCCATGACATTGCCTCTGCCTATCACGTGTTCGATAAAACACCTCACAAAAACATCTTCTCCTGGAACGCCATCTTGGCCGCCTTTTGTAAAACCAACAATTTCCAACGTGCCTCCCGCCTGTTCCTGCAAATGCCCCAAAGGAACGCCGTCTCATTCAACACCTTAATTTCCACCATGCTACGCTGCGGCTACCCACGCCAAGCGTTGGATACTTATTATTCAATGATCCTCCACGACCACCATGGACTTCCCGTTAAACCCTCTCATATTACATTTGCTTCTGTTTTTAGTGCTTCTGCTGCTTTACTTGATGCCCATTCTGGTAGGACAAACCATGCCCTTGTGGTCAAGGTTGGTCTTGATAGTAATATCTACGTAGTTAATACCCTTTTGACCATGTATGCTAAGTGTGGCCTTCATGGGGATGCGCTTCGTGTTTTTCGTGACATTCCCGACCCTAATGGGGTTACTTTTACTACAATGATGGTCGGGTTGGCACAGATGAATCAAGTCAAGGAAGCTTTGGAGTTGTTTAGACTCATGTTGAGAAAAGGGATTCGTCTTGATTCTGTCTCGTTGTCGAGTGTATTGGGTGTTTGTGCCAAAGGGGGACCTGGGAGAAGGGATGTTGAGGTTGATCTCTCTGATCATCACTGCCATGGCCTCTCAAGTAAGGTACATGGGAGGCAAATACACGCACTCTCAGTTAAATTGGGGTTTGAGAAAGACCTCCATTTGAGCAATTCGTTGCTTGATATGTATGCAAAAGCCGGGGACATGGATAGTGCTGAGAAGGTGTTTGTTAATTTGAATCAGCACAGTGTTGTTTCTTGGAATATAATGATTGCTGGGTATGGGAACAGATGCAACAGTGAGAAGGCTGCAGAGTATCTTCAGAGAATGCAGTGTTGTGGATATGAACCGGATGATGTTACTTATATAAACATGCTGGCGGCATGTGTTAAGTCTGGGGATGTTAAAACTGGCCGTCAAATATTTGACTGCATGCCTTGCCCAAGTTTGACTTCATGGAATGCTATACTCTCGGCCTATAACCAGAGTGCAGATCACAAAGAGGCAGTTAGACTGTTTAGAAAAATGCAGTTTCAATACCAACATCCTGATCGAACTACTTTGGCTATTATTCTCAGTTCATGTGCTGAATTAGGACTACTTGATGCTGGAAAACAGGTTCATGCAGCATCTCAAAAGTTTGGATTTTATGATGATGTTTATGTTGCCAGTAGCCTTATTAATGTGTACTCCAAATGTGGGGAAATGCAGTTGTCTAATCATGTATTCAGTAAACTGCCTGAACTAGATGTTGTGTGTTGGAACTCGATGTTAGCAGGGTTCTCAATCAATTCTCTTGACCAACATGCCCTGCTTTTTTTTAAGCATATGCGCCAACATGGCTTCTTTCCTTCTGAGTTTTCTTTTGCTACCATAGTTAGCTCTTGTGCAAAACTTTCTTCTTTATTTCAAGGTCAACAGATTCATGCTCAAATCACAAAAGATGGTTTTCTGAATGACATATTTGTGGGGAGCTCTCTTATAGAAATGTATTGTAAATGTGGTGATGTGCATGGCGCTAGATGCTTTTTCGATATTATGCCTTGTAAAAATACTGTTACATGGAATGAAATGATACATGGTTATGCAAAGAATGGATATGGTCATGAGGCTCTATGCCTTTATAATGACATGATTTCATCTGGTGAGAAACCTGATGATATTACTTTTGTTGCTGTTTTAACTGCTTGTAGCCACTCAGCATTGATTGATGAAGGACTTGAAATATTCAATGCCATGTCACAAAAGTTTGAAGTGGTTCCAAAGTTGGATCATTATACTTGCATCATAGACTGTCTAAGCCGAGCAGCACGATTCCACGAGGTAGAAATCATTCTAGATTCTATGCCATGTAAAGATGATGCAGTTGTATGGGAGGTTGTGCTAAGCTCATGTCGCATTCATGCTAACTTGAGTCTAGCGAAAAGAGCAGCCGATGAACTCTATCGACTGGACCCGCAAAATTCTGCCTCTTATGTGCTTCTGGCAAACATGTATTCTTCTCTGGGAAGATGGGATGAAGCTCATGTTGTTAGGGATCTGATGAGTGATAACAGAGTCCGTAAGGATCCTGGTTATAGCCGGAGTGAGTGCAAGAATGATATGCAGATCGTTCTGGAAAGCGAGCAATAATCTTTTGATTCGTTTGCGATACTTTATCAAGAAATGTGATCTCATTATGATTGTCACTAAAATTGAAACATCTCTGCAGTGAACTTAATCTATACGAAGGGAGGTCATGTCAAGGTGTGAAACTTCTACCAAGTTAATAATGGTTTGTTGCACTGTTCTTAATTTCTTCTATCTACTGGAAGATGGGTACTAATTCTGGTGATGATGGCTTGATAGCTTGATAGCTACAGTGGAAATCTAACTTTGGTTGCTTATGGAGTTTGATGTTGTCTGGGTGACATATTGTAGATGTGAGGCAGTATAAAGTTTAAACCCTTGAAAAATTCATGGAAACTTGTTTCTGAATAATGAATAAATTACTGCAATGCCAATTTAGGAAGACTGTGTCTAGAAATTACAAATTTTACTGCTTGAGGAGTCTTGTCTTGCTGGATATACCTGGTCCTTTAAGCTATAGTACTACCGGTTGTTGCCTTTCATGAAGATGAATTCCATTAAGTAGACCCCTGCTGCTGCAACAAATGAGTTTAGAACCAGGATAGATGCTGGTGCTTTGTTTCGTTATCAAAACCATACAGGTAAAAAAGTTATCTTGTGCTCTCTCTTCTGTCTACCCATGTGTGTGCGTGTGTTTTGTGTCAGATTTTCTACAATCATCAAGCATGTACTACCATGCAATCTAATCTAACATACATGCATAGCCGGTCATGTAATTTAGACTTTGACACTAATATGTTAGGATTGAAACAGTTGGATCAGTATTAAAAAGTTAAGTCCAATAAAAGTATCAGTCCTCTTAAGTTGTTGTCGGGATTTGGAACTTAAACAATTACCTTCATGCCATGCTTTGGTTAATTATATTTTTGCTTTAGCAAATGCGGGTGCAACTTAGTGAAAGCTCACAACCAGTTTGGGTTGAGTTCCCACCTACTGGTCTGGAGAAAAATGCAAGAATAAAGTCTGGTGTTGTTTCAAATGATGGACAGTAAGTACAACTTTGATTTCTGAGATCAAACATATATCTCTCTAACATTGCTAAAACCTTGTCCATTGATGTCCCTTATGTTGTTGCATTGTGGAACAAGAGAGCCTATTTTTGCACAAAGAATAGTGGAACTTGCTTGGGTTGAGCCCCCAAGGCAAAACCCAAGATTTGGAGCAACTATTTGTTCCTAGGGAATTGAATTCTAACTTCTTCAATTTTACCAAGTGGATTCCAAGGTGTTACTGATTTCACTCCTCTTCACATATGTATGGAACAGACGGGTAAATCATGGCCAACCAGCTGGGGCAAATGTAGCAGCGATAGCTGATGCTGCTTCAACAAGAGAAGTAGTGTACACCATAAGGTGGGTGATTCTATAATGTGCATGTGTTGCTTGAGGCACGTTTTGTTGTGATTTAATATTTGATAAAACAATAAATAAGATATTCGAAAGCAAAGTATTTTTTTTTTAATTTTCTTTTGGTGTCATAAGATGCCAGGTTGTTTTTTAGTATCAAACAGCACTTTTTCATCTGAGTTGAGCAAACTTGACCAAATATTGTGGTGCTGTAGTTCTGCGGAGTTCCTTATGAATATGGCAGAAAATCAAAACCATCATGGAAGAGGCACATGTGGCATGGAGAAGTAGCACAAGCTGCATCATTGATACCATCTTAAGGGCACAGTTTACCTGGATTGAGTACTGATCATTATGAATCTCTGTTCCTTTTAACAAAGGTTTATTGTGTAAGTGTAAACTTTGTAAGTACTAAATTTTGAATATTCCAACCATTTCAGAATTACATGTTGATGATGGAAGTCATTTCAGAACTATTGCTTATCTGTCAAGAAGACACCATTTTTAAAAAAATACTTGGTGCAGGCACTTTGGTAGATAGAGGACTGCATCAAAGGAAGTGGAAATGAGTAGTCCAGGGAAAACCACAAGATCAAAATTTAACATCTATTACACCATCTCTCCATGATGAATCAAGTGAAGCATCTTCCTAAACAATTTTCTTCGGTAGGCCTGTTCTAGATTCTAATTAGATGGATAATTATAGCATGTTGTGTAACTTCAGTGCTAGTATCTTTTATGTCAACATTTTTTACAGCTATTCAAATTTAAAAGTACAGAGGTATAACCCACTATGGTCGGTCTAATAGAGTTTGGATAATCAATTTAAGATCCTACACTCAAATATCAGGTTTTATGATTTTCTTTGTAAACAAAAAAATGATAAAAAATACAAAGGTATACTAAGGGTCTGTTTGGTTTCCAGTTGAGGAAACAGAGTTGAGGAAATGGAAAAATTTAAGGTTTGATATTAATTCTTCATGCCGTTCAAGACAGTCAAAACTCTGACCGTAGGATTTATTTTTAGGGTTGATTAAACCGAGTTAAAGATCCAAACGGACCCTAAGTTGTTGGAATCACCAAGTGATACTACGGTTATTCCTTGGAGAAGATATAGGACATCAAATTTCATTTCGAATGGTAGAGCCCTGCAATTTTAGATAGATTGATCGACTAGTACTCCACATTCACCAATTGAATGCACCTTGTATGTTAAAAAAAATATTGATATTTAGAACTTTTAACACCGATTCTAATGTCAATATAGGAAGTCTTACATTTTTTATAGTTGTTTCGCAACTGGGTTTCAAAGCTGCATTGCATGTTTACACCAATTCCATTGCTTGAACTGATGTTAAAATGCAAAGTTTTACATCAGTTCTTCCGCACAATTAACGTAACAGGATCAGCTTTTTACACCAATTTGTCTATATAACTGGTGTTGAAATTACATTATAATTTTTTTAATACCGTTGGTGCGTTTCAAAACTGTATCAACTATTAAAAATAAAATAAATAGAAAACAACATAAATTTAAAGTCAAATATTATTAAAAAAATGTGAGGTTAATGTAATTATTTAAAATTATCCAAAAAAATCCAAATTATCAAAATTATAAAAGAGTCTATATAAAAGTTCCAAGTTAAACAAAATCAGAACTAAACTAAAATACATATATATATATATATATATATATATATATATATATATATATATATATATCAATTAATTACATTGTAAAAAACGATGAATCATTTTAATATAGAAATCTTGTGCTCAATGTCCAAAGGGACACCACAAAATAATATTGCAGATTTTTTTGTTTTTGGGTAAATGCAGGTTTGTTCGTTTTACCTAAAAAAACACTTGTAAAAAATATAGCACGTAAATTGCTTTGTGATAGGTTTCCACACTAACAATCTTTGAGCTATTAGGGAATGAGAATCACTGGGGAAATTTTAAGAGATAAGTTCAAAAAAGGAGAAACTGAAAATATGCTTCATTCCTTCTTGCAAATTCATGTATATGATGCACATTTGTGTTTTATGCATTTTACGTTCATTTTTATAGTGTTTTACCAGTTATGTATATTCATTTTTATAGTGTTTTACCAGTTATGTATAAACTATACTATCTAAAAAATATGCAAAGATACAAATGTAACATAGCCAAAAAATTAATATTCTAGATAACATGAAATATATCAAGTGACACGCAAAAGATTTGTCAAAAATGAAGCCGTCACAGATCAGAGATTATCGCAAATAATGTCTGGTTCCTGCTTAACCATAACATTAGCCTCCAAGACAAGAGGAAAGGGGACTGAGTTGCCTTCATAACCATGAATTACTAATTAAGTATCATACTTTGGTTTTGTATATTCACTACTACAAAAATGGCATTCAAATTTCAAAATATATGTAAACAAGACACTTATAAGGAATAATATTTGCGATGAGTCGAGCATTTCTTCTGCATTAAAAAAATGATGTTCTGCAAAGCATTGACAGGCATGAAAAACAGGAAAATAATAAAAATAAGCTCTTCAATTCTAAGCATGGAAAGCAAGAACCAGATGAAATCAATTGGTTCAAAAAGGAACAATCGAATATCATCTCGGTATTCATAAGTTTCTATCCTGGAAAAATTAATGGACCTCATTCATTGTCCATTGAATGTTTACAACATCCTTTCTATATATCACATTAAAGAGGAAACAAGAAGAAATACAGACTAACAAATTAGACAACTTACAAGGTCAGTGGTAATAGGTCAACTGACAACTCATTTAATCATTTATTTTCATTATTAGAAGATACTCTCTTTTTCCTCTTGTGTTTGGGTTTGACAGCATCCTTTAGAGTCTTACCTTCATTATTCTGCCCAGCAGTTTCAACTTTGTCAACTGAAGAAGAATCTGACTTAATTTCCTGTGTTGGTTCCTCAGGCTTAGTCTCATGTCTTGAATCCTTTTGTTTACTCGGAACAGGTGATCCTGCTTATTTTACAACAATTCTAAAGAGTGAGTCTATGTAGTTCTATCATTGTATCAAACCACATACATGTGTATAAAGTAATACAGACACCAACTTATCATTCAAAATGGATAATGGAATCTAAAAGGAAAGTCAAATAAAATCAACAAGAGAAATGCATACATAGCCAAAACCCACTGGTTCAATCAAAAGCCACATAACACGGCTAATCTGATAATTGAAGATAAAAGAGAAACCATTACCTCGTGAAGCTAGAGAAGCTTTTAGATGATCTGAATTGACACACTCTGAGTAGGGATCCCTGAAGAAGTGAAAGAACAACAGTGGCAAGATATAAAATGTAATTCTTCAAAATTTAAAAGAAGCAGTGTACTTATTTCTTCTTAATATTGACAAAACTCAGAATGGAAGGACCACAAAATGACATGGTAATAGTAATTAGTACTCCCATTCACATTCTATCACTCTGTTGCTTTATTGCACTGAGTTTCCAACTTATTAATCCATTAGTTTTTAAAGTATTCAGTCTTGTAAAGGATCTTTTTTATTCATAGATAGATTCATATACATGATTTGAAGCAATTTGTTATGCCATGAACATGTGATTAATTAAAATACTCAATTTGTATACAAGAATAAAATTCTTTGCATTTGCAGTAAGTCTCCACCAGTAATAAATGGACATGAGACTGGACTAAAACCAACTATAGTTCAAACAATTTCAAAACTGAAACCTACACAAAAAAAGCTATTAGCTCTTGGACTAGCTGATATCATACCAACTGGAGGGACCGCCAATGAAATTCTTGGAGACTCCATCCTTCTTGTTACTTTGTTCTTGCCCCGATGGCGTGGCTTCACACTCCATAGAAGTTACCTCATCTTTCAGCTTCAATTTGCTTAATTGACTACCATCCTTATCACCATCTAATTGATTTTTCCTTTCCCCCAACCCAGCAGCAGTACTGCATACATCTACAGCCACAGACGTAGAATGACGCTTAATCTTCCGCAATGCCCTCTCATTGTTGTATACTTCAACCTACACAATTCAGACAACAGAAAGCAATCAACAAAAGACATCTTAAGTAACACAGCAATTGAAACATAAGAAAATAGAACCCACAGCATCCTTAATCTTGGTTGTAAAATCACCGGCTTTAACATGAGCAAGTTTCAAACAATGCATTATAACCCGATGATAAACACCCTCCCCTCCAGCCTTTTGAATGGCACAAACATCACCATTCGCATTAACAGTAGCAGTCATGCGTCCCGTCATTATGCACTCTTCCTGGTGTGTCGGATCTATGACCTAAACAGAGCATCACACACAATCAAAATCACAAACACACAGTGAGCATTAACTGAAAACCAAAGAAACAGAAACAAATTCATACAACGAGATTCTCATTACTGAAAAATCCAAAGGTGACAGCAATTGGAAGATGATGTATAATCAAAGGAATGGGATCACGCTGCTCGGGAGGATGCACCACAACTTGAAGACTATCATCTCCGGTCAACGAACATTCAGGTCTCCGGAAAGTCAACAGAGAAGCCAACGCAGCAATGTTAGCAGCATCAACAAGGTTCCTATAATTACAACACAAAATCAGCCAATTAACGTACAATTCAGCTTAAACACAGAATTCAAAATTGGCGAATTAAGATGTAATTAGTATACAATTAAGCTTAAGTACGAAGATAATTAATCACTATCGCGTGACAATACAAACCCTGCATTGTCGAGAATGTGGATATCGATGCGAATGGCCCAAACGAGCTTGCCAGAGAGGACGCAGAGGGATTCGGTGTCGACAGCACGACTTTCGCGTAAACCGCGGTCGATGACACGGCCGAGCTCGACGGCGGACTCGGTGGGGCGGCCGGGTTCGAAGGAAGGGTCGGCCATGGGAGAGAACTCAGTGAAGACGGCGAGGGTGCCTTCGTTGGGGCGGTCTCGGTAGGGCTGGACCAATTGGGCCGTGACAAAGGTCATGACGTGGGTGTGGCCCAATTGAACCTCGGCGGAGCCATCGTCTTTGCCGAACTTGATGGTGAGTTTCCGGTAATCGAAGGGGCGGCGACCGTCGAGTCTGAGGTCGGAGATGAGAGCGGTTTCGATGAAATTGACGTCGTTGACGGAGAGTCGCCATGAGTTGGCTAACCGTTGCTCCATGCTTGAGGAGCAGTTATTATGGCCAAAGAAGGAGAAGTAGAAGCAGAAGCAGTGAGTCACCAAGTGAAACAAGAAACAAGAAACAAGACTAGGGTTTACACAATTACTTAGGATTTGTTTATGTAATTTTTGTAACCTAATTTTCTGTCTATGATTTTTCATTTACTTATTTCTCATTAATCCCTATAATATTTATTTTTTTATAATGATTTTATAAATACATAATCTGAGTATTTACTCTTGTAAACCTTTTTTTTCCTAAAAACTGACTGTGTATGAATGTTTTATATCGAATTTGTAGACTAAAATATCTATTAAAGCATCATGACACATCAAATAATTGTTTTTTAATCAAAATAATGCGAATTCTTCAAATATATTAATCTATCTATTTAACTTTTTCTCTAACTTGTCACATCTCATTTTTAATTTTTTAATTATCATCTAACTTTATTATAATTTTTATTTTCATCTTTTCAATTTTATTATATATAATTTTTAGTGGTTTTTTCAATTTATAAACTATATTTATATTTTATTACATGTTATATATATATATATATATATATATATATATATATATTATCTAAAAAAAGAGTTTTATAGAATCTCACTGCATTTAAATTTTGTCACATGTCAACACTTTATGAAATATGACTCCATCTATTTTCATTATCAATTTTCATAATTAAATTATTTATTCATAACATAATTAGTAGCATGTGTTTAATTGGTTAACTTGAATTTAGTAGGAATAAAAGGTGTTAAAATATAACAAATAGAGTTAATAAGAATAGAATCTTTTTAATTAAATTATTTATTGATGGCATAATTAATAGCATGAATTTAATTAGTTAAATTATTTTCAACAAAAGTGTGTTCAAATTACTAGGTTGTTATGTTGATTTATCGTGTTAAATTTGATATAAATAGAATATTGAATAAGTTTGTGACTCTTTTGCAAATTTTAAAACCTTTTTAAACATGAGATGACATCAGACCTAAGATAAGTCACATCAATCTGAATGTTTTTTCACCGTGTAAAAGTCTTTTTACATAAATAACACCAGTACCTTAAGTATTTTTGACTTAAGTCACTTCTGGTTTTATCCCTAAGTATTCTTTCAACAAGTTACTCCTAACTCAAAATTATTCCTTCAAAAGTGTCTTCAGCCCAAAAGTGTTTCCCACAATAAACTGAATCTGGTTAACACATCAGATCCAACAAAGTATTAGAAAAAGGGCACAACAAAGGTGTGTTGAAAAATAAAGAATGTAACTATGAGATATGATTGTAGTCTTAGTTGTTTGTTTATATTTTTGAATCTTTGATATTTATAATCTAAAGACTTAGACTCTTCACTTTGGCATCTTCTGAGAATAGTTGTTACTGTTGCATTGGTGAAGAGATAGCCGTTTGAGTCCATTGAGGCATGGGGAAAAGAAGAGGACAAGGTCTGCTTTTGACGATAGACGAGGATTGCACAAAAATAGAATGTCTCAAATAGTGCAAAGATAAACTTTCGTCTAATGTAAGACATAAAGCATCTTGTTTGACCTTCTGGAGCTTTATGACTTGAGCACAACACGTAGACAACTTTATAAGGTGCTAAAAGTAGCTTCATCGATTTCTTCCCATGCAAACATTTGTTCCTCTAAAAGTTTTGTCTTGTTGTTTATTTCAAGAAAGGAACAAACTTTGACTGAAGGGGTTTTGTAAAGATCTTGCATAAATTTATATAGAATCAGGAGTTGTTCTTTAATCTTGAAATGTGAGTCTGGTGTCTTGAAGCTTGAAAGATGATAAAGTGAGATGCTAAGTCTAAAGTGATCAGTGTTTGAAGACTGAGACTCAGCAGATCCAAGTCTGGGATAGACACACTTAGAGAAAATTATTTTTAGTGTCGGTCTTTAACTCAAACTTGAGGCTGGGACAGACTTGTAATATTTTGAATTAGTCTCACGTAGACTTCATCCGAAATAGACTTGAAATAATTTGCATTGCTCCACGTAGACTTGGAATGATGGACTCACCCTTTGAGTTATAGCTTATGTATCACACACTTTCCATCCTGAAACACTTAGTAAAAGAGTTAAATAACATATAAACAGATTTTATTTAATTAAAAACCTTGATGTGTGTTATTACTGTGATGGTGGAGGTCATATGCTTGTAGCATTCCATCAACGAAACTTGATAGGAAGCGTAATAAGAACGCTTTAATGTAGGAGGCTCATTTTCCCATACATCCTTATAGCTGATTTGGTAGTAGTCGCGATAATGGACGTTTGGATGTCGGAGCCTTCTGAATTCGTTTCCCCTAATTTTCTAGTTTAAGTTTATTTTATGCTTGCCCAAAAATTGCCCCAACTTTAAAGAAGTTACCTTTACATGGGAAGTTACCCATGTCTTCACATCATGCAATGTCAAGTGTCTCAAGGTTGACCCACCTTCAATAACTATCCAAATAATTTAAATAAGCATGTGTTCAACTTTTAACTCCTCATAGGGACCGACTTAGGCATAGCTTAAAAAACTGTCCACTTGAAGCCTGTCCACTTGATGACATGTCTATGTGGACTCTTTACTTTTCTCTTATTTTTATTTTCAACCAGGCTTTTTAATTGACAATGGAGCAACTTACCATTAATTTTATAATTAAGAGTTGTTAATTTGATTTAATTAATCAACTTCCTAATCAAAAATTGATGTAAAAATGTATCTTAAAGGGTTTTTTCCTTAAAATTCAAGAGAAACCATGTAAGTCTTTAGGATTTAATTTTCTTAACCCCAACAACCGCAAAATTTAGATACTTTGGTTGTGTGAGTTTATATTAAGTAAACATGTTTCAAATGGAGTTGAGATTCTCGGCTATGCAATGCCCTTGCAATGTAGATTTGTGGGCCTTTTAACACCGGTTATTTTTGTAACCGATATAAAAAATAATTTTTATACTCATTATAAAAAATAACCGACTTAAAATGTAACACCCTCTGTTACACCTTAATAAATTCTAGAAAAATTCATAATTTTTTTTTAAAGATATGATTGTTAAAAAGAAACTATCGGAATAAATTATATACATTATTTATGAAATACCTCACAAATATTATTAAAACTTTATAAAGTATTTGTACATTCATCCGAAGAAAATAAACATTAAACATTATAAGAAAGAGAGGAAACTCCATGGCCCAGAAGCAGTTACTTATTAACATTATTTATTCATTGGACCACGGTATTCATACCAAGCTCCCTTTCTAGAACGTGCTATATCTACTGCCGAAATTCTTCGATCCTTCCCTCTGAACCATCAATTTAGAATATATGAAACAAAGACACGGAGAAAGGAGTGAGAAACAGAATATAATATTATTGATTAAGACATAAGCAACAAAGGGTTTTCACAAACCAATACATAATAATATCAATCACAATCACATACACAATCAATTATGAATGCATGAATGTAAGCAATATCTTCATCATAACTTACCTATATATGTGGGCCCTTAAATTTTAATTTGCACTGGGCCAACCAGGAGTTTACACTGTTCCATAAGTCCGGATAATAATAATATGAACAGCTCAACTGACATGGAAACACTTAGAGACTAGTCAGATTGAGAAAGTTTTTATTGTGAAAGTACCCGACACTAGGTGTAACACCCTCAGTTACACCTTAATAAATTCTAGAAAAACTCGTAATTTTTTTTTTTAAAGATATAATTGTTAAAAAGAAACTATCGGAATAAATTATATACATTATTTCTGAAATACCTCACAAATATTATTAAAAACTTTATAAAGTATTTGTACATTCATCCGAAGAAAATAAACATTAAACATTATAAGAAAGAGAGGAAACTCCATGGCCCAGAAGCAGTTACTAATTAACATTATTTATTCATTGGACCACGGTATTCATACCGAGCTCCCTTTCTAGAACGTGCTATATTTACTGCTGATATTCTTCGATCCTTCCCTCTGAACCATCAATTTAGAATATATGAAACAAAAACACGGAGAAAGGAGTGAGAAACAGAATATAATATTTCTGAATAAGACATAAGCAACAAAGGGTTTTCACAAACCAATACTTAATAATATCAATCACAATCACACACACAATCAATTATGAATGCATGAATGTTATGCAATATCTTCATCACAACTTACCTATATATGTGGGCCCTTAAATTTTAATTTGCACTGGGCCAACCAGGAGTTTACACTGTTCCATAAGTCCGGATAATAATAATATGAACAGCTCAACTGGCATGGAAACACTTAGAGACTAGTCAGATTGAGAAAGTTTTTATTGTGAAAGTACCCGACACTAGGGAGCTACCCCAGGTCCCCTGAAGCACCCTTTCACACCCTCTCATCCCAAGGCTCGTAATTAAGCCTCCTCTAATGTATCCTCGGTTTCTATAATCCGTCCCCAGACAATATTATTTCATTTCACTTTAATGATTCATGATGCATGAACTACTCGCGTATTGAGTTGGTTAAGGCTTTTAGAAACTCAATTATTAAATCCCTTAAAGGTTTACAACATTATTTCAATAAACTGTACATTTTCTCGATTCTCTGAATTTCTGTCCCACAGAAATAAATTTGGTACAGTTTTTGAATCTCACTGAAATTTGAGTTTCTAAGCCTTAAATATCTAAAACTTTCTCATATAAAACTTTACATAATCTTTCTCAAATTAAATCTTAACAAAATCAAATTTAGGAATCTCAATTATTTTCAAATATATTTAGTTATTAAGTTGGAAAAAATAAAATAATTTTCTTTCAAAAAAAATTTGTTTTATTAATTATTAACCAAAAATACTTAAAATTACAAAATTTTTTCTTTAACTCAAGATTTAATTAAATAAATTCTCATAAAATATTTTCTTTCTAAAATAAATACTAATTTTTTTTATTCTAAATATTGAAAATAAAGTTAAAAATAATTTCTAAGAAGAGATAAAAGATAATAAAATTTAAAGAGTAAGGTAAGAAATTCTTACTGAATTTTAGCTTTCCGTCATGCTCGCTATATGCTCAAACTCCACATTACAATATCATCAATCAAAATCAAACAGTATCAATCATAACTAAATATCATCAATCAATCAATCATAATCAAATCATAATCAAATCAATTAAATATCATTAATACATATCATAATACAAAATTTAATAATTATTAATATAGTCAATTTTTAGTCCTTTTGGTCAATTCCTCGCATAGGTATAAATAAGTCCATATAATCCAGTCCTTGCATAGGTATAGTTCAGTCTATATGGGTCATAATGGTCCAAGTCCTTGCATAGGTATAGTCCAGTCCATATAGGTCATAATGATCCAAGTTTTGCATAGGTATGTTAGAGTTAGTTAAACTAGATATTTAATTTAAAATTTATTAAAAATTTTAAGTTAAAAAGTTAATATTTTAAAATAATAATATTATTAAATTTAAAAGGAGTAGGGGACTCCTCCCATTATTCTTATGTCTTTTCATATTATACTTCTTATCTCACTCCCCCTTACCTTGAGTCGTTACCAAAAAGAGATTTGCTTTGCGCCTCCAATTTCTAGAAATATTAATATCAATTTTATTTCAGTATAAGCATAAGACGAAGATTAAGATTACTACTTAAAACAGAAATGGTAAATTCTGAATAGTAAATAGTGAATAGTGAATAGTGAATAGTAAATAGTAAATAGTGAATAGTAACAGTAAATAGTAAAACGTGAATAGTAACGGTAAATAGTAAATCGTGAATAGTAACGGTAAATAGTAAATCGTGAATAGTAACGGTAAATAGTAAATCGTGAATAGTAACAGTAAATAGTAACAGTAAATAGTAATTTACTATTTGAATAGTAATTTACTGTTGAAATAGTAATTTACTGTTGAAATAGTATTTTACTATGCAGAATAGTAACTTAAAATAATATTATTTCTAGTATAATAACAGATTTCTAAAAACGATATAAAAATAACCCTAAAAAATATAAAAGAGAAGTATTCTTACCTTAGGATTTTGGCAGAACCTTCTCTCCAAAAACTTTTCTTCTCTCTCTCACTTCCACCACTATCTCACTAGCACTACTGTATTAAGAAAACTTAATCTGAAATTGTGAATTCTAAAGAAGAAATCCTTCGGTATTTATAGGAAAAAAATTTACTATGCATTCCATTATTTTAATATAAAAGTACTATGCATTTTTGAATTTTTTATTCCAGGTTACTATGCATTCTTTGAAAATTTCGTACATGCATAGTGTTTTGCATAGTAACTGTCGGCAGAATTATTAAGCCAAATAGTAACCTTTCACTCGGTATATTTTAAATATTCAAAATGAGTCCTTTTTGAAATTTAGCGATATTATATCAGTCCTCACTAATTTTATAATAAGTAATATAAAGTTGAAATTTTAAAAATCTAAAATTTTCTGTTAATAAAAATTTATTGATACGTTTCTAATTTTTTAACGATTGGAAAAAATTAAGATTTTTCTCAAACCGATAATTTTTAGATAAGTCTACTTGAAACGGATTTTAGAAAATTTTCTTATAATTTAAATTCACTTTCTTATAAATATTTTTAATTTAAGTCACTTATATGAATTTAAAATTATTTAAAAAATATTATTTTTATTAAAAAAATTCCAAAATTTCAAAAAATTCCAAAAAATCATAAATAATACGTAGATTAAAAAGTTCTAAAGAACCATAATTTAATTCCTTCAAAATTTTAATATAAAAATAAAAATAGGGGTGTTACAACTCTACTCCCCTTAGAAAATTTCGTCCTCGAAATTTACATTAATCAGTAAAACAAATGAGGATGAGACTCTTTCATCTCAGTTTCTAGTTCCCATGTAGCGTCTTCTCCTCTCGTTTCACTCCAAATAACCTTTACAAGCGGAATTGTCTTGTCTCTTAATTGTTTTATTCTTCTATTACTTATTCTAACAGGTGGTGCATCATATGTAAGATTATCTTTAACTTGTATGACATCAGGTTCAATAACATGTGTAGGATCAGATATATACTTTCGTAAGTTTGACACATGAAAAACATTATGGATATTAGAAAGAAAAGGTGGTAATGCTATTTGGTAGGCAAGGGGACTAACTTTATGAATTATTTGGTATGGACCGATAAATCTAGGAGTTAGTTTTCGAGATTTCATTGCCCGACCGACCCCAGTCATAGGTGTGACTTTCAAGAATACATGATCGCCTTCTTGAAATTCGAGCGGCTTTCTTCTTTTGTCATAGTAACTTTTCTGCCTGCTCTGTGTTGCCTTCATCTTTTCCTGAACTATTTTGATTTTATTCGTGGTTTGTTGTACCAACTCTGGTCCTAGCATCAAGTTTTCACCAGTCTCAAACCAACATAGTGGGGTCCTACATTTTCTTCCATATAATGCTTCAAAAGGTGCCATGCCAATGCTAGCATGGAAACTGTTGTTGTAGGTAAACTCCACATATGGTAAGAATTGATTCCAACTTCCTTTATGCTCTAACACACAAGCTCGTAACAAGTCCTCTAGAGATTGGATTGTTCTTTCTGATTGTCCATCCGTCTGAGGATGATATGCTGAACTCAGACGCAGTCTTGTTCCCAAAGCCTTGTGCAAGCTCTTCCAGAATTGTGATGTAAAACGAGGGTCCCGATCAGAAATGATACTTGAAGGAATTCCATGCAATCTCACAATCTCCTCGATGTATAATTTTGCCAGCTTCTCCATAGAGTAACGAATGTTGATGGGAATAAAGTGGGCAGACTTTGTTAGTCTATCAACTATTACCCATATCGAATCATGTCCTAATGGAGTTTTGGGTAGAGAAGTCACAAAATCCATGGTAATGCTATCCCATTTCCATTCTGGTATTTCCATTGATTGTAGCATTCCAGGGGGTTTTTGGTGTTCTACTTTAACCTTCTGGCAAATTAGACATGCAGCCACGTACTCTGCCACTTCTTTCTTCATTCCAGGCCACCAAAATAACTTCTTCAAATCTTGATACATTTTAGTAGCTCCGGGATGAATGCTCATATAACTTTTATGGCCTTCTTCCAGAATTGCTTTCCTCAACTCCTCTTGATTAGGGATACACACTCGATCCTTATACCTTAGCAATTGGTCACTTCTTACATTGAACTCGACTTCTTTTCCTTGTTTTAAGAGTTCTTTCTTCTCTTGCAGAAATTCATCCTCTCTTTGAGCCTCTAAAACTTGTCTCAGGAATTCACTTGTCACTTGCAACGCTCCTAATCTGTAGCTGTTAGCATTAACCTTTACTGCTAGGTTAAGATCTCTGAAGTTCTCTATCAATTCCAGCTCTTTAATCATCATCATGGACGCATGTAGAGACTTTCGACTTAAAGCATCAGCTACTACGTTCGCTTTTCCAGGATGGTATTGTAACTCAAAGTCGTAGTCCTTTAAGAACTCTATCCATCTCCGTTGCCTCATGTTTAACTCCTTTTGATCGAATAAATACTTGAGACTCTTATGATCGCTAAACACATCGAATGCTGCACCGTATAGATAATGCCTCCAAATCTTTAAGGCAAAAACTATAGCGGCTAACTCTAAGTCATGGGTAGGGTAGTTAATCTCGTGTTGCCTTAATTGACGCGACGCATAGGCTACAACCTTCTTGTCTTGCATGAGTACACTTCCTAGTCCTTGTTTAGACGCATCACAGTAAACTTCAAAACTTCGATGTGGATCAGGGAGTACTAACACCGGCGCAGAAGTAAGTCGATCTTTCAGCTCTTGGAAACTATTCTCACATTGTGTCGTCCACACAAAAGGTTGTCCTTTCCGTGTTAACTTGGTCAATGGGTATCCTAGCTTTGAAAATCCTTCAATGAATCTCCTATAGTATCCAGCCAAGCCCAAGAAACTTCTAATCTCAGTGATCGTGGTTGGTCTCTCCCATTTTAAAACTGCTTCCACCTTGGAAGGGTCTACAGCTATTCCTCCTTGACTAATTACATGTCCTAAAAAGTTTACTTCTTCCAACCAGAATTCACACTTCGACAACTTTGCATACAGTTGTTTCTTTTTCAGGATTTCCAACACAACCTTCAAGTGTTCAACATGTTCTTCTCTGCTTTTAGAGTACACTAATATATCATCAATGAACACCACTACAAATTTATCTAGATATGGATGAAAAATCCTATTCATGTAATCCATGAATACGGCTGGTGCATTAGTTACACCAAAAGGCATTACTAGATATTCGTAATGGCCATAGCGTGTTCTAAAAGTAGTTTTTTATACATCTTCTTTCTTCACCCTTATTTGATGGTATCCAGACCTCAAATCAATTTTGGAGAACACCGTGGCACCACGTAGCTGATCCATCAAGTCGTCAATCCTTGGTAGAGGATATCTGTTCTTGATTGTCACCTTGTTCAGTTGTCGATAATCTACACACAACCTCATGCTACCATCCTTCTTCTTAACCAACAACACTGGTGCACCCAAGGGGGATACACTGGGTCGTATAAACTGCTTCTCTATCATCTCTTCAAGTTGTTTCTTCAACTCTGCTAATTCTAGAGGTGACATTCGGTATGGTGCAATTGAAATGGGTCCAACTCCAGGTACTAGATAAATGGAAAATTCCACATCTCTTTCTGGGGGTAAACCAGGGATATCTTCAGGAAAAACGTTAGGAAATTCACACACAACCGGCAGATTTTTGATTTTTGATTCTTGCTCTCCTTTCGTTGAAAGCAATAGCATGAATCCTTGAGCCCCTCCTTTTAAAGAGGCACTCACTTGGTTGGCGGTTAGAAATCTCGAATCCTCAGAATTCAAATTCACTGGTTCTTTAAACATTATGGTTTTATTATGACAATCTATTAGAACATGATTGTCAGACAACCAATCTAGTCCAATAATAACTTCTAAGCCAGAAAGGGGTAAACAGAAAAGATTAGCCTTAAAGTCCCTACCATCTATGACAATAGGGCATTTCCAACAAGCTTTAGAAGTGACAATGGGATTGTTTCCAGGAGTATGTACAGATAAGTCAAATGGAAGTTCTATCACAGGTAATTTTAGTTTTTCTACACAGTCATTGGCAATAAAGGAATGTGATGCACCTGAGTCATACATAACAGTTAAAGAAATCTTATTAATGATACACTTACCTTCTACCATGGAATCAGCATGAGATGCTTCTTCTCCAGTGATTGCAAAAACCTTTCCTTTTGCTTTCGGCCTTCCGACTGCACTGTGCGCGCCTCCTTGATTATTTATGCTTGTACTTGCACCTTCAGGGTTTTCTCTCTTCATCTCTGGGCAATCCTTGATGTGATGACCTGGTTTGTTACACTTAAAGCAAACATAAGTGTTTTTAGGACAATCCCTTTTCAAATGGGGTCCTCCACAGATAAAACATTTAAAATTTGGTGCAGATGTTGGATAATAGCTTCCAGTTGAAGCTTGGGGTCTGTTAGGAACAGATGCTGCTCCAAACCGGCGAAATGGTGCTTGGTAAGGCTTATTCCTTCTGAAATCTCTTCTTTGGTGATGGTGAGGTCCTCCACTTCTTATTTCTCCCGCCTTGTGAATGGGCTTACGACTTTTGGTCATTCTATCCTTATGGTCTTCTTCAAAGATCCTGCAGCGATTTACCAATACAGAAAATTCACGGATTTCCTGCATTCGTATAGCTTCCTTAATTTCTGGCCGCAGTCCATTTACAAACTTTGCACACCGATCTCTTTCATTAGTAGCATCATTATAATGAGAATGAAAATGAGATAGCTCTTCAAACCTGGATGCGTACTCTCCAACGGTCATATTTCCTTGGGTCAGCGACAGGAATTCGAATTGTCTTTTCTCTTTAACATCAGCTGGAAAGTATTTTTCCAGAAACATATCCTTGAAATAGTCCCAAGTGATCTCCACGTCGTTGACTTCGAATTGTTTACGCATGCTATCCCACCAATGTTCGGCATCCTCAGATAAGGCATAAGTAGCGAAGACTACCTTATCAGCTTCATTACATTGCAATGCTCGAAAGATCTTCTCTATCTCTCGAATCCAGATTTGTGCTCCATCAGGGTTATATCCTCCCTTGAAACGAGGTGGATTGCGTTTTTCGAATAGGTCCAGCCTTCTCAAGGCATCGTTACCTTGACCTTCACGTGCTCCCATTGCATTGATTAAGCGTTCTACAACTCCAGCAAGATCGTTTCCAGCCATTAGTTTCCTGTTTCACAGTAACTGAGATTTGTCACATCAATCACAGTTACTACCAAGTCAGATATTCTATTCTCTATCACCTATACAGAGTTTATAGACAAAGCAAGATAGACCTTTTCCCCAGGCCTATTGGATTAACTGCTCTGATACCACTTTGTAACACCCTCAGTTACACCTTAATAAATTCTAGAAAAACTCGTAATTTTTTTTTAAAGATATAATTGTTAAAAAGAAACTATCGGAATAAATTATATACATTATTTCTGAAATACCTCACAAATATTATTAAAAACTTTATAAAGTATTTGTACATTCATCCGAAGAAAATAAACATTAAACATTATAAGAAAGAGAGGAAACTCCATGGCCCAGAAGCAGTTACTAATTAACATTATTTATTCATTGGACCACGGTATTCATACCGAGCTCCCTTTCTAGAACGTGCTATATTTACTGCTGATATTCTTCGATCCTTCCCTCTGAACCATCAATTTAGAATATATGAAACAAAAACACGGAGAAAGGAGTGAGAAACAGAATATAATATTTCTGAATAAGACATAAGCAACAAAGGGTTTTCACAAACCAATACTTAATAATATCAATCACAATCACACACACAATCAATTATGAATGCATGAATGTTATGCAATATCTTCATCACAACTTACCTATATATGTGGGCCCTTAAATTTTAATTTGCACTGGGCCAACCAGGAGTTTACACTGTTCCATAAGTCCGGATAATAATAATATGAACAGCTCAACTGGCATGGAAACACTTAGAGACTAGTCAGATTGAGAAAGTTTTTATTGTGAAAGTACCCGACACTAGGGAGCTACCCCAGGTCCCCTGAAGCACCCTTTCACACCCTTTCATCCCAAGGCTCGTAATTAAGCCTCCTCTAATGTATCCTCGGTTTCTATAATCCGTCCCCAGACAATATTATTTCATTTCACTTTAATGATTCATGATGCATGAACTACTCGCGTATTGAGTTGGTTAAGGCTTTTAGAAACTCAATTATTAAATCCCTTAAAGGTTTACAACATTATTTCAATAAACTGTACATTTTCTCGATTCTCTGAATTTCTGTCCCACAGAAATAAATTTGGTACAGTTTTTGAATCTCACTGAAATTTGAGTTTCTAAGCCTTAAATATCTAAAACTTTCTCATATAAAACTTTACATAATCTTTCTCAAATTAAATCTTAACAAAATCAAATTTAGGAATCTCAATTATTTTCAAATATATTTAGTTATTAAGTTGGAAAAAATAAAATAATTTTCTTTCAAAAAAAATTTGTTTTATTAATTATTAACCAAAAATACTTAAAATTACAAAATTTTTTCTTTAACTCAAGATTTAATTAAATAAATTCTCATAAAATATTTTCTTTCTAAAATAAATACTAATTTTTTTATTCTAAATATTGAAAATAAAGTTAAAAATAATTTCTAAGAAGAGATAAAAGATAATAAAATTTAAAGAGTAAGGTAAGAAATTCTTACTGAATTTTAGCTTTCCGTCATGCTCGCTATATGCTCAAACTCCACATTACAATATCATCAATCAAAATCAAACAGTATCAATCATAACTAAATATCATCAATCAATCAATCATAATCAAATCATAATCAAATCAATTAAATATCATTAATACATATCATAATACAAAATTTAATAATTATTAATATAGTCAATTTTTAGTCCTTTTGGTCAATTCCTCGCATAGGTATAAATAAGTCCATATAATCCAGTCCTTGCATAGGTATAGTTCAGTCCATATGGGTCATAATGGTCCAAGTCCTTGCATAGGTATAGTCCAGTCCATATAGGTCATAATGATCCAAGTTTTGCATAGGTATGTTAGAGTTAGTTAAACTAGATATTTAATTTAAAATTTATTAAAAATTTTAAGTTAAAAAGTTAATATTTTAAAATAATAATATTATTAAATTTAAAAGGAGTAGGGGACTCCTCCCATTATTCTTATGTCTTTTCATATTATACTTCTTATCTCACTCCCCCTTACCTTGAGTCGTTACCAAAAAGAGATTTGCTTTGCGCCTCCGATTTCTAGAAATATTAATATCAATTTTATTTCAGTATAAGCATAAGACGAAGATTAAAATTACTACTTAAAACAAAAATGGTAAATTCTGAATAGTAAATAGTGAATAGTGAATAGTGAATAGTGAATAGTAAATAGTAAATAGTGAATAGTAACAGTAAATAGTAAAACGTGAATAGTAACGGTAAATAGTAAATCGTGAATAGTAACGGTAAATAGTAAATCGTGAATAGTAACGGTAAATAGTAAATCGTGAATAGTAACAGTAAATAGTAACAGTAAATAGTAATTTACTATTTGAATAGTAATTTACTGTTGAAATAGTAATTTACTGTTGAAATAGTATTTTACTATGCAGAATAGTAACTTAAAATAATATTATTTCTAGTATAATAACAGATTTCTAAAAACGATATAAAAATAACCCTAAAAAATATAAAAGAGAAGTATTCTTACCTTAGGATTTTGGCAGAACCTTCTCTCCAAAAACTTTTCTTCTCTCTCTCACTTCCACCACTATCTCACTAGCACTACTGTATTAAGAAAACTTAATCTGAAATTGTGAATTCTAAAGAAGAAATCCTTCGGTATTTATAGGAAAAAATTTACTATGCATTCTATTATTTTAATATAAAAGTACTATGCATTTTTGAATTTTTTATTCCAGGTTACTATGCATTCTTTGAAAATTTCATACATGCATAGTGTTTTGCATAGTAACTGTCGGCAGAATTATTAAGCCAAATAGTAACCTTTCACTCGGTATATTTTAAATATTCAAAATGAGTCCTTTTTGAAATTTAGCGATATTATATCAGTCCTCACTAATTTTATAATAAGTAATATAAAGTTGAAATTTTAAAAATCTAAAATTTTCTGTTAATAAAAATTTATTGATACGTTTCTAATTTTTTAACGATTGGAAAAAATCAAGATTTTTCTCAAACCGATAATTTTTAGATAAGTCTACTTGAAACGGATTTTAGAAAATTTTCTTATAATTTAAATTCACTTTCTTATAAATATTTTTAATTTAAGTCACTTATATGAATTTAAAATTATTTAAAAAATATTATTTTTATTAAAAAAATTCCAAAATTTCAAAAAATTCCAAAAAATCATAAATAATACGTAGATTAAAAAGTTCTAAAGAACCATAATTTAATTCCTTCAAAATTTTAATATAAAAATAAAAATAGGGGTGTTACACTAGGGAGCTACCCCAGGTCCCCTGAAGCACCCTTTCACACCCTCTCATCCCAAGGCTCGTAATTAAGTCTCCTCTAATGTATCCTCGGTTTCTATAATCCGTCCCCAGACAATATCATTTTATTTCACTTTAATGATTCATGATGCATGAACTACTCGCGTATTTAGTTGGTTAAGGTTTTTAGAAACTCAATTATTAAATACCTTAAAAGGTTTACAACATCATTTCTATAAACTGTACATTTTCTTAATTCTTTGAATTTCTGTCCCACAGAAATAAATTTGGTACAGTTTTTAATTCTCACTGAAATTGAGTTTCTAAGCCTTAAATATCTCAAAACTTTCTCATATAAAACTTTACATAATCTTTCTCAAATTAAATCTTAACAAAATCAAATTTAGGAATCTCAATCATTTCCAAATATCTTTAGTTATTAAGTTGGAAAAAAATAAAATAATTTTCTTTTAAAAAATTTTATTTTATTAAAAGAGAATAATCTTTAAATCATTAACCATAAATACTTAAAGTTACAAAATTTTTCTTTAATTCAAAATTTAATTATCTCAATTAATTTTTATAAAATGTCTACTTTCTAAAATAAATACTAATTTTTTTTTATTCTAAATATAAAAATAATTTCTAAGAAGAAATAAAAGATAATAAAAATTTAAAGAGTAAGGTAAGAAATTCTTACTGAATTTTAGCTTTCCGTCATGCTCGCTATATGCTCAAACTCCACATTACATTATCAACAATCAAATATTATCAATCACAGTTAAACATCATCAATCACAAATATAATCAATCATAATCAAATTAATCAAATTAAATATCATTAATACATATCATAATACAAAATTTAATAATTATTAATATAGTTGATTTTTTTTTTAGTTCCTTTTGTCCATTCCTAGCATAGGTATATGTAAGTCCATATAATCTAGTCCTTGCATAGGTATTGTTCAGTCCATATGGGTCATAATGGTCCAAGTCCTTGCATAGGTATAGTCCAGTCCATATAGGTCATAATGGTCCAAGTCCTTGCATAGGTATGTTAGAGTTAGTTAAACCGGATATTTAATAATTTATTAAAAATTTTAAGTTAAAAAAATTAATATTTAAAATAATAATTGATCCGGTCTCAATACCGGTATCCGATCTGCTATACATATTTCAGCGTCTTTGATGAGACATCCACGTGTAACCGGTGTCATCGGTATACATCCGGATTGTAATTCCGTATCAGGCGTTCTCCCTATACCGGTTGTTCAGGATAACACCATGACATCGGATAATACACACGTCACTGTGCAAAAGACAAGGATTGTTGCTACAGGGATCGATCAATAATTCCCTGCACTACGAGCCAAATTCTGCTCACGGGAATGGTCAACTTGTTCCCTAATCCTAGTCTACATTCTCTATGCTCAATATAAAATAGCCACTTAACTCAATCATGCAGGTAAGTGCGCAATATAATAATGCTAATGGGAGTTGGTGGTTCCCCACCAACGTGTCCTCGTTAATCGAGCCAATCAGGTATATGAACTCACTTCATGATTGAGGTGAGGGATCTTCTTCAGCTCTTTTACGACTGATTCCTCTCTGAATACATTCCTTACTTGGAATATTACTGACTTGAGCATCGGAGAATCTTTGCAGGTGACACCACCATTCGCCCACTTCAACGCGTTAGATCGGTGTGAAGGATCTCCAGAACGCCCAATCCGCTCTCCTCACTCAAGGACAACGGATACCTACACCGGATACACATACATCCGGTCTTCTATACAGTATTTACATACTATTTGTGACTGGTCTGAGTCCGGATCTCTAGACCCCGGTTCAGGACAGATCAATAATATTATTAAATTTAAAAGGAGTAGGGGACTCCTCCCATTATTCTTATGTCTTTTCATATTATACTCTTATCTCACTCCCCCTTACCTTGAGTTGTTACCAAAAGAGAGTTTGCTTTGCGTCTCCGATTTCTAGAAATATTAATACCAATCTTATTTCAGTATAGGCATAAGATGAAGATTAAAATTACTACTTAAAACATAAATGGTAAATTCTGAATAGTGAATAGTAAATAGTGAAAGTAAATAGTAAAACGTGAATAGTAACGGTAAATAGTAAATCGTGAATAGTAACGGTAAATAGTAAATCGTGAATAGTAATGGTAAATAGTAATAGTAAATAGTAATTTACTATTTGAATAGTAATTTACTATTGAAATAGTAATTTACTGTTGAAATAGTATTTACTATACAGAATAGTAACTTAAAATAATATTATTTCTAGTATAATAACAGATTTCTAAAAACGATATGAAAATAACCCAAAAAATATAAAAGAGAAGTATTCTTACCTTAGGATTTTGGCAGAACCTTATCTCCAAAAACTTTTCTTCTCTCTCTCACTTCCACCACTATCTCACTAGCACTACTATATTAAGAAAACTTAATCTGAAATTGTGAATTCTAAAGAAGAAATCCTTCGGTATTTATAGGAAAAAAATTTACTATGCATTCCATTATTTTAATATAAAAGTACTATGCATTTTTGAATTTTTTATTCTAGGTTACTGTGCACCTTTTGAAAATTTCATATATGCACAGTGTTTTGCATAGTAATTGTCGGCAAAATTATTAAGTCAAATAGTAATCCTTCACTCGGTATATTTTAAATATTCAAAATGAGTCCTTTTTGAAATTTAGCGATATTATATCAGTCCTCACTAATTTTATAATAAGTAATATAAAGCTGAAATTTTAAAAATCTAAAATTTTCTGTTAATAAAAATTTATTGATACGTTTCCAATTTTTTAATGATTGGAAAAAATCAAGATTTTTCTCAAACCGATAATTTTTAGATAAGTCTACTTGAAACGGATTTTAGAAAATTTTCTTATAATTTCAATTCACTTTCTTGTAAATATTTTTAATTTAAGTCACTTATATGAATTTAAAATTATTTAAAAAATATTATTTTATTAAAAAAAATTCCAAAATTTCAAAAAATTCCAAAAAATCATAAATAATACGTAGATTAAAAAGTTCTAAAGAACCATAATTTAATTCGTTCAAAATTTTAATATAAAAATAAAAATAGGGGTGTTACATAAAATATATAAGGTATATGAATCTTTTTATACTAGTTAGTTTTTAAACCAGTTTAAAAAATATTTTAACACTAATTATTTTATAACCGGTGTAAAAACTTGATGTAGAAAGTGCCCTATAAAGGCACACCAGTTTAAAAAGCTGTAGAGTTTAAAATGTAATGTTGATATATAATATTGTTGTATATCATTCCATCATGATTTTCTGATTACGGTATAAGTATCATTTAGTAGCCTTTATGACTTTGAATGAAGTTATATATATAAAAAAAGGTCAAATAAAAAAAATCTAATTTCTTAAATAAAAAAAGTCAACACATGTAAAAAAAATTCTCTAGTTTAACTTCTCCATCTCCATAAATGAAAGTACATAAATTGGTTTAAATTTAAGAAAAAAAAGTTGAATTCATTTGAGTCTATAATTTATTATTTTTTAAGATTATTTGTGAAAAAGTTCAACTAAATTAAGGTGATAAGGTCATTATAAAAACTAGACGAGGTCTCTTTTTAAGGTGGTTAATGCAATTGAAGTTCAACCTGTTTGTTAAGGTAAGACCCACTAAATATAAAAATTGTAATGATATATTGTTTTGAATAAGGGTGTTCGTGGATCGATTAAATTGATTTTAAAATTAAAAATTATTCGATTTGATCATAAAATAATATCATTGTTTGGATTGGATCAGTTGGAATAGTTTTTCAAGTTCAATCTAATCCGACTAAATATGACTTGAATTGGATTTGATATATTTATATTTTATTTAATTAAAAGGTAATAAATAAATTTTATTTCATCATTAAACATTAGTGTTAATACAAAAGGTAAAAATTAAATAGTAAAGAAAGATGAGACATAAAGAGGTTTAAATTGATATTAAAAATAATAAACTTGTAAATACATAAAAGGTTATGACATATCGTGAAAATAAGAAAATAATATAACTTTAGAAGCAAATTAAAAACAATAATTGAATAATCTAATCTTATGTGTTTATCTAATCTATGCAACTTTACATAGGTTAAAACATTAAGAAATAAAAAGTTTTTATTTAAAAACATCATTAATACTCACTCATATAAATTTCTAAACAATATCTATATAAATTTCAATAAAACAATTCTACTTTTGATCTCTTATCCTGTGCAAGGTTACACATGTTAGACAAACTCTTATTTTATAGATAAGGTTTCCCTCGGAGATCCTATATATCATATGTGAGAGGTTAATCTCGAATCCCAATGGTCAATACACTAAACGATAGAGAAGTGTTTAAATGATTTGCTTTATTCACATAAGTCAAACATTAAACCCTTGACCACATGTTTAAAGGACGAGGTAATATACCACCATGTCAACTATATTAGTCATGTTCATCAGAAAAATATTTCTTAGTTTTATTTTTTCATTACAAAATGTCACATTATGTTTAATTTATTTGTTATTTTTAAAAGTTCATATAAAAATAGAAATACATTGCGATAAAGACAAGACAACTAGTAATTTCTATTTAAAAGAAAAAAAATAGAAGAACTTTCTTAAACCAATTAATCCAAGACCCAAAACAAGTCATCATGAAAGAACCTGAGTGATCAGAATATACCTTTACATCAATAATAGTTAACCATCCATGGTACATCTTTGGGGTTTGCCCTTAGAAACAAAGTTTCTTTCCCTTTATCATTTTACATTGCACTTCCCCTTTAAGTAGACCTGCTAATAATTACAATGCAGGCGTGCCAAAACAATGTTCACTGTTATCCAAAAAATTCACTTATTGGTGTGCTTACTATAGTTTTTCTGGATTGGCTTTCTTAACACTACGGAAAACGTCTTGCATTAATCGCTCATGCTCTTTTAACATGTCATCTATGTTGCCACCTGGTGGCACCAATGGTCCAGAGCAATGGATCCTATTTTTCTTTGGCACATTACCCTGAAATAAAAAAACAACTCTAAGATGGAGAACCAAAAATGCACCATCTGCAAAAATTGTGTGTATGCAAAGCATAGATGACAAAAAATTACTTCAAAGCATCAATGAAAAAGAACAATATATACACTCCCCACAACTTTGATGAATTCTTGACTATACACAAAATATGGATGTAAAAAAGCCAGTTTAATATCTCTCACTGTCTGAATTATCAATCAGTGCACAAACATCAATTTGTAGTTCTTTCCTTGATGGATAGTTATTGCTTGTAAAGAATAACTATCAATGCATATATTATTGCTTCATTAATCATACCATTAGAGAAGTTTGGGAGGCACATTCGTTTGTGATATATTATTTCAAAGGTATCACTATGTCTGCATATAAATTATTCATCACATACATATTATTCATGCTGACACATTGCTCAAGTATGATTTTTTTTAGGGAACATCGAGCTAGCTGGAACCAAACAAGGTAGCACATTATCATGCTTACAAATTGTTTATAATCAACAAGAGAATAATGGTGTCAAAATGGGATAGCCAATCAATCTGATGTGAGTAGCGAAGTATGATGGAATAGACCTTAAAAAATGCATTTATAGTTTGCAAAAGGATACCAAACCTAGCAAAAACTCAGTTTTAAACTTTCTAGGATTTAAGGTGTAGGGTCACAACCTCCTTTTAGAGTTAGCTTTGTGTTTGTTAACTGATGTTATTGGAGTTTATATTTCTAAAATTATTTCTTGTTAGTTTCTCTCTTGAGCTTTCTAGTCCCGTTCAATCACCATAAAAAACCCCTCAGTTTTAGACTTTGTAAAATGTTTTTTTTGGGTAATTTTTTAAAGAGTATATTTTTATAAAAAAAGTTTTAGTGTTAGACTAAATATGCCCAAAATTATTTAACCTTTGAAACCTTATATCCAAATTTGTCTGGTTTACATATAAGACTAGATCGGTTCATTGGATTCAACCTATTTTGACAACTCATCACACGGTTGGTTCCATGATTATAGCAAACTAGATGTGGCATAATAAAAAGAAGGTTATTGTTTACCATGGCAAGTTCACGACCAGACGAGTCTGGTTCCTTTTTAACAGAAGAGACAGATAGATCTACTGTTGCTTGATTCAAATGAGATCTCTGTGTCCTTAACTCTTGTTCTTTCATATATGATGAGGATGGTCCTACTGAACTATTATGCATCAATGAAGTAGGATGTGCATAGGCATTCACTTTGCATGCTTCATTTTTGCTTGGAGACTCTTCATCCTCCCGAGATTGATATCTAAGACGGGACATTCTAGTATTTGACTTGTCCTGTAAATGTCAAAGTTTCCATGAGAACATTTAACTTAATTATAAGTGAACAATCAAAAGGGACCGAACAAGATTACGGTTGAAGGAAGATACCTTTGGTTAACATTAAAAAAAAATCAAAAGGGATATTTCCATAAACATACCCTCATAGATATATCTCCTCGAGCTTTATACTCTGGTGTATCCAGTACTTTGGTATCACCTGCTCCTCTTAAAACAGATACTGGTCCACGCCCTTTAACAGCATCATTGTTTTTCCTGATTAAGAAAGAAAAGGTAATGTTCTATGAATATAAATGACATTTTCCTTTTGTCTAATCACAACATTAAAAGTAGAAAATAACATTAAAGGTAATCTTGGATAGGAAAGCCTTTTGGATGCGAATGTTTTAACTTTTAACATTATTTTTTGAGGTTCCAACAAATTATGCATCTTCATCATTGTTCTACTTGTTGTTTCTTGTATTGTTCAATATTCTTCCACTCTCTAAAAGTTAGCTTTTGAAAAGTTTTATAAAATAGTTTTGAAAACCAAAAAACACAAATGTAATCATTTACCCTCAATACCTTTCATATGTAGGTAAAAATGAAACTTATAATACCTTGTAGCTTCCTTGTCTCGACGCTTGGCATCAAATTCTTTGCTTGGTGTAAACTTGGGTAAACTTGATGGATCACAAGGTAAAGGGTTTGTAGTGAAGAACTGGCAAATATCCAACATGAGCAGTTACAAGTTAAGTAGGATATCCAAAACATCTCTAGCGAATAGAACACCATCATTTTGAAAAACTATTGTGAAGAAAGTCTAAACAATACAAGGAAAAAAGAAGCATGTAGGCAATTTAGACAAATTCAAAACAAGAAAGTGATTGTCATGTGAAAAACAACTCATGACAAATTTAATCACAAGAAATTGGATCTCATTAATTTCACATGATAATGAACACAGACAAGTATATTATTTGATCGAAGTTAATTTTAGGTTAAGTATGTAGTTCATTAGAAAATATTTGAGAACTAAATTTAAAATGTCTAAGTTTATTGGTCTATTCGAATCAAAAGGTTCAGGTGATATATTTTCATACAAACAGTTGTTATTGTTTGATAAATGTTACACGTGTTTTCATTGAAAAAAACACTAAAAATACATATAGAACAACACTTAAGTCTTGTCCTTTTCTAAAGTTAAGCATGATAATTACGCAAAGTATGCTAGAAAGAAGGTTAATTACTTCACTGTTAAGTGCAGAAGTTGCAGATCCTCGATCTTCTGGTTCTATTGAGAGAAGTTTATCAACAAGAGCCAATGTTGCTGGAGAAAATTTTTTAAATGTTTCAGCTACTTGACGGTCGTAAGAACGTTGTGGCTTAAAACTTGTTGCATGGGGAAACTTTGTTCTCTGCCAATAGTCTTCTGATGGGGAACCACAAAGCTTGAAAATCTTGTGCATTTGTTCCACCTGTATATGTTAAAACAGTCTCAATATTCATTTACAATTCTCTACTTGTGCTTAGTAGTAAAGGAAATTTTATGTGCAAAGTTATTCTCTACTTCTACCTCAATAGGACTTACTTCTAGTATTTTGATTTTACTCAAACACATAAACAAAGAAACAAGCACAAAACAAGTAAATTTAACAAGAAACACACACTATCTAATACAAAATTGAAATATTGTAATATAACTACAAAATTTGAAGCATATAACTAAACATGCATAATATATCATGCGAGACCAACACAATTGGTGCATGACATAAATATAAAGTGTCGGGACCTAGATTTGAACTTTGTTCTCCCACTTACTGACACTTATCCCCCTTCCCCGTTCAAGCTATTCCAAAGGATTAAAGAAAATTGCATAAAATGCAAGAATCATATTGGTTCATGAAAAATACCTCTGTTCTTCCGGGCATGATAGGCTTCCCTGCTAGCAATTCAGCTAGAATGCAACCAACACTCCATAAGTCAATTGCTGCTCCATACTCTGTTGCACCTAGCAAAAGCTCAGGTGCCCTATACCACAAAGTCACAACACGACTAGTCAATGGTTGCTTCTTTTTAGGATCGTAAACTGTTGCAAGACCAAAATCTGCAATCTTAAGATTCCCATTGCTGTCAATTAGAAGATTTGAACCCTTAATGTCACGGTGCAACACGCCCCGACTATGGCAGTGTTCAAGCCCTTGCAGTAATTGCTGCACATAACATTTAATCTGCAAAGCCAATGCATACATAATTTGATACCATACTACTACAAAATTCTACCCCTCTTTCTGCTAAACAACATAAAATCTTCTATTTATAAAAGATTCACCATTTTATCAATAGCCAATTAGATATTGTATAAACTTGTACCTCCAATTTTCCTTAAAACCACAAAGTAACCAATATATATGGTTAAATTGGATACACCTAAACTCTTACTAGTTGAATGTTAACACTCGACAAGAATCCACTCAAGATTTTCAAGTCCTTATACCTATGTTTTACTAGAAAGAACAACTAATTCAAAACTACTTTCTTATGCTTTAAGGCTGCATTTCTAGGAATTTTGAGATGATTTCAATAAGTTCTATGGTCAAATTTTTAACATAGGTTCTCATGTAAAAAAAAACAGAGCTTATTCATAAGTTTTTAATTAATTATGTATCTGAATGCACACTAAATGTACCTGTGATTCGGTCAATTTCATGCCATGTATAGCTGCAAGCCCTGCAAGGTCATGCTCCATGTATTCAAAAACAAGGTAAAGACTTGTGGATGTTCTTGAGGTGACAAGACCCTCAAGCTTCATGACATTAGGATGGTCAAGTTGACGCAAAATATAGATCTCCCTTGCCATGAAACGAACACTTTCTGCATCTGTAGTCGAAAAGCGAACCTTTTTGAGAGCCACAATTTTACCAGTCTCAAGGTCACGAGCTTTGTGCACACTACTATAAGCCCCTTGTCCAATCTGCAAACACAACAGTCACTCTCAACATAAATCACTTAAAAGTTCAAACATTTTGAAAACACTAAAAGGGAGCCCAAAGAAGTGATTGTTATTAGAAACTAACTTGGTCAAACTTTTCAAAAGAATCCGCTCGTCTTGGAACCCACCCTTTGATGGCTTCTCCTGCTACTGAAGATAACCATACTGGCCATCCAGCATCAACATGGCCCCCATCACAACGTGGCACACTAAGTATTCTACTCATTAGTGGCAATTTTTGACCTGTACTAGTTTTCATTGTCATGCTTCTGTTCTGGCTTTTTATTGCACCCAAGTGGTTGCTTTTGTCCCCTGATTGCTCATGCATAGCCCCTTCAAGTAATTTAGAGGATACCTTAATCAAATGAGGCACTGAAGCATCCATGCTACCACAATCTAATTGTGCAGTTGAAACAGAAGAAGCAACCAATTGCCTTGGAGGCTTGTTGAACTCTTTTTCTTTTTCTATCTCATATTCTTTAACTTTGTCACAACGTGAGGCCCCTTTTGAGCAAATGCACCCCATGTTTTCAACCCTCAACAAACACTCCCTCCTTAGGAAAAAAAAGGGGTTTTCTTCAATAAACCAATCAATCAAGCAATGCCCTTTTTGTGGAATTAATTGTTAATCAAACTAGGTGCACTTGTTCTTTGTCGGGAACCCAGAAGCTCCCAACCTTCTAATTCCTCTAATCAGGTAGCCATTTACCGTGAAAACTTGTATTATGTACACTTTATTGTGAACAATGAAGATCATACGAATGGGAAACGAAATCAATGGTGCAATGTGTCAATTAACTTGTTTCACACGTAACCATCCAAAAAATTGGATTTTGCAAACCAAGCGCTCTTTATGAATGAACGAATAAATGAATGTATGGGCAATTTATATATACACAACCATAGAAGAAAAGGGTTACTTGATAATTTCCTTGAGCTTTGAAGGAGGAGAAAAAGGGTGAAGAAGAAGCTAAAGTTGTGACAAGAATTTTCCTACGATGAACAGAGAAGGTCACAACAATAACAACTTAATTAAAATCAAAAGAAAAATTAGAAAAAAATGTTGAATGTTGTCTTGTTGGGTAGATTGAAGGGAAAGGAGGGACAATAACGGAAACAAGAAAAAGAGTAAAAATGAAAAAGGGTGTGATTTGGAAAGTGGTTGGACAGAAGGGAAAGATTAGCGAGAATTACGAAACACCGATTATTCCAGATTCATCATCATCTCCATACTGGAATTGCACACCTCAATGACCAAACAACAACAATTGTCAATTTCCTTAAAATTAATTAACATCAACATTTTCTCTATATTAAGAAATAGTTACATATTTTTTCTTTTGATGAATTACTAGATTTTCACCTGTTTTTATAATTTTATAAATTGGATATTTCTTTATGTATTTATATACTGATACTAATACTTAATATTAAAATTACATTATTTCTATTTCACAAAATTGACTCACAATACGTTCGTTCTTTTAGACTTCTAGTTCATATATTTAAATTTTTAAAATTTTCATTTTTCATACAAATAAAAATTGATAGAATTCGGAGCTAAATACTCTTTGTTATTCTTTTCTATTTACGAATTCCCTTCTTTTAAAATATTAGATAAATAATATACTTTTAAATTAAATTTTACATTGTAAATTAATAACTATTATTAAAATATTTTCTTATTTGTACCAAAAAATAATAATTATTAAAATATAATCTATAAATATAATATTTTTAAATTAAATATTATTATATTAAAAATATAATATTTAAGAATAATCAAAATAATTTGTTAAACTTAAGTGCATGTTCAACTATAAAAATTTATCTAAATAATCATTAATACAATTTATAAAATTGAATTTTCAGTTTATTTTAATTATTTATTTTTAAAGAACTATGTCAATAATTATTTTTCAACTTTGGTCGTTGGAAAGTTTTGAATATAATTTTGTTAATTAGTAGTTTAATAAACTATCAATATTCGATTTGTGTTAAAATTTTGATATTCCATTATTAGTATGAATAGTAAGTAAATTTTAAACGTATTTCTAGTTAAATAATAAAATAAATCCAATTAACTACGTATATTCATAACGGTTGTAGAGCAAGTGATACATTTTTTAAAACAATCATAGTTTTGATTCTCTTGGAATAACTCTCTGGGTAACATGAACCCTTATAAAAATAATTTATAATTTGTTTTTGATTTATTTTAATAAATTTTTTAAACTTATTTCGATAAATTTTATGAACTGATCGATTTCCAATATCATAACGGTGTGTGAGGGCAAGTGTCAGGTGCATGTATGGTATTGCTACCTGTAGATTAGATTCCATTTCATTCAGAATGCTAATGGAAAATCCAAACCAAGGTTCCATCCGTCACAAGATGAGCTCCCTCCACATCCACGTGTGCTCACACCTCTTTCTGCATTTGCATGTTATAATAATAACACTGCTTCAACCATCTTATATCTATCTCTTCAACTACTCTCCCTCTCTTTGAAAACTATGGACTCTCTCAACTTTTTGCTTAACTTGTTTGTCCCTCCATGCACTTTGCTCACCTTGGCTTTCTCTTGGCCAGCACTTTGTTTCCTCAATGCTTGTGAGTGGCTTTACAACACTATATATGGCGAGGATATGGATAATAAAGTCGTCATAATCACTGGAGCATCTTCTGGTATAGGAGAGGCAAGTTATTCTTTCATTTTGGTATTATCCAATTCTAACAAGTTCATGCACTTTAAGTCTAGAAGTTTTCAAAATAAGTAATAATAAGCACTTATGATGTAGGCTTTAGGCAAGGATTTAAGTGTGTATTTATCAGAGTTGGGTATTAAAATGTTAGTTTACTCTTATTCTCTCTTCTCATTTTGATGTCTCTTGAATGTTACATTACATAAAAAAAAAAAAAAAAACTCACTTGGATATGTGAGTTTTATAAATTCTTAGTGTGTAGTTTGGAATTGCAGCAAATTGCATATGAGTATGCATTGAGGAGAGCAAACTTAATGTTGGTGGCACGCAGAGAGCACAGGCTAAGAGGGATTGCTGAGAATGCAAGACGAATGGGTGCAAGACATGTGATGATTATGGCAGCAGATGTTGTTAAAGAAGATGACTGTAGGAGATTTGTCAATGAAACCATAAATGCTTATGGTCGTGGTATGTCTTTTTGTGCACCAAAATGTCACCAAGATCTTGCACATCATGATCCAGTCTTCATATTACATATTACTGAATGGCCATGACAGTTAGTGTTTGATATTGAAAGTGTTACTAAATGGTCATGATTTTTTTTTATAAGATCAGCACAGTTAGTATTTAATATTGAAAATATTACTAAATAAACATGATTTGTTTTTTTGTAAGGTCAGCACCATTAGTATTTGTTATATTGAAATTTAAGTGATGAAAGTTGGTATTGACATTAACATTTAAGTGATATAAGGTGCAAGCAGGGTGGTTCCAACCCTAGTCATCCATTTTCTCTAATCTTTTTCCTTTACTGCTAAAAATGAGCCAGTTTATACTGTAACAATTTAAATTATCATAGTGAGTTGTAACACTTCAAACAGAAAAAAATTAGCAAAAGAAAGGACAATTTTCACCATCTCATTATTGTCACTCATTTATTTTTCCATGGTCTTAACTTCTGTTTTTATTTGTCATTGGTGAGTGCAGTAGATCATCTTGTAAATACAGTGAGTTTGGGACACACATTCTGCTTTGAAGAAGTTACAGACACAACAGTTTTCCCTGTGCTCCTGGTAAGAATTCCACTTTACCAAATATAGATTTCAATTGTCATAGGTGTTCCTAATTCCTTTTAAAATCAAAATGAAATAAATTATAGAGGTTGATCATATTATTTCTTATGGTCTTTAAATGTTATAATTTTCAGGATATTAATTTTTGGGGGAATGTTTATCCAACATTTGTGGCTCTTCCTTACCTTCATCAAAGCAATGGTCGTATTATTATCAATGCATCTGTGGAAAGTTGGTTACCTTTGCCAAGGATGAGTTTATATGCTGTAAGTATTATGCTTTAACAATCTCTGCCTTCTTTTTTTTAACAATAACTATATGTTCACGGATAATTTTTTTAAAATGTGATAGTTATATAAAATAAAGGATTAAATTATTGAATTATGAAATAATTATATATAAATTTATTATTTTTTCCGTTATAAATATATTATCAAGTAAAATTGTATATAGAAATATAATAGAATATAATTATTTGAAGAGAAAGCTACAAAAATTATTAATTTAAGAGATTAAAATATACAACAATATATTTATGTAGTTGTATAATTTTTGGCACCCTATGTTTTTTTCTTGTTATTGTAGTGTAAATCTGTTTAAATGTGTCTAGCTTTGTTGACCGAGTGTATCATAAAAATAATAAATATAATTGTATAATTAAAAATAAATTTAAATATTATATACATAATTATAGTTAATGATTGTTTTTCCATCTAATATAATTAGGAAGCTACTAATAAAATAAGATGGTTTCACATATTATCTTTCACCTTATTCTCTTTCTGTAGATTAAAAATAGCAACATGAGATTTGAATTAAAATTTAATAAATCAAAATTGAGGACGTTGGTGAAATTGAAAACTCAGTAGATCTTTAAAAAGAGTAATATAGTTTCTCACCTTCCCTGTTTTGAAATAAGAAAAAGGTGGACACATGAAAAGTTAAGCAAAAATTTCTAACGAATTTGGATTCAAAATAATTTATTGATACAATACTTTCTAGTATTGGTTTTCCCTTGAAAATGGAATCATCATCATTCATATGCAAAATTGATACCTACATTTCATATTATTTAGAAAGAAATGTCGTCATACATCATTCTTTTGAAATGCATGATATGAAAATAACAATATTTAGTCTCAAATTGATAAGTTGAAAATTTCTAAAAAGTAACCATAGAGGGTGATGACAATAAAAAATCTTTATGAATATGTATCAAGCATTTAATTTTAACAGAAGAATGGTTGAGTGTAACAAAGAAAAGAGGAATCAAAATTTAGGGAGTAGTAAGTGTGGGTAAGTTTTCTTTTAAATTTCTTTAATCAAAATTAAAGTGACATAAATATGAAAATAAAACCAATTATTGATAGTAATGAATGTGAGTTGAAGTGGTTTTATGTGAAAACAAAGTAAAATTGTCCATGTGGCAAAACCAATATAAATCAAAGTACCACATGGCAACGTAACAACAAATGCTTCTGAATTTACATATTATAAATGGAATGAACTTGAATTCAAGATAAGTCTTTGATATAATACTTGCTAGTATTGGTTCCCTTGAAAATGTAATCACTATTCATATACAAAATCATAAGGATAACTATATTTCATATTATTTAGAAAAAAAATGTCATCATACATCATTCTTTTGTAATTCATAATATATGAAAATAACAATCTTAAAATCAAAATTGAGGATTTTAGCCTCAAATTGAGTAGCTGAAAATTTTAAAAAGTAACAATTGAGAGAGAATGTGTACTAGGGTGATGGCAAGAAAAACTCACTATGAATATGTACCATAAACTTAATTCCAACAAAAGAATGGTGGAGTGTTGGAGAAAAAGGAGAATCAAAATTTAGAAATGAATGGTTGAGTGTGCATTTTATTTCAAATTTCTTTAATCAAAATTAAATTAAACTGACATAAATATAAAAATGAAACTGTTTATTAATTGAAATGAATGTGAGTTAGAATGATTCCATGTAACTAAGTGTCAGATTAGTATTTAGTTGGAGAAACGAAATTACAAAAATAAAAAAATCTATCAGCTAATATTAATCTTTCATGTCGTTAGAGATAGTAAAAACTTCATTGAGTCAATAGATTTTTTTTTGTTGGTCAAAGCTCGGTTTGAAGTCAACCAAACAATTATTAAGTGAAATTCTACACATGACAATGTAACACATGACAATGTAACATCAAACGCTGCTAAATTTAAATATTATAAATAGGTAAATAAATTAACTCAAGAATGTTCAGATGCATGGGTTGTTTTTCAGCATAATACCCTGTTTAGTTTACATGTAAGTTAATTTGTCAGGTGAATTCCAAGAAGATAGCAATTGATGCTAATAATACCATCTATAACTTCAATCCAACTTATGTTTAATTAACCAAATGTTAGTCAATTTAAACATCTTGAAAATGGCGAGGAGGTTGGCTTATGTGGTCAATCTTATGCTCTTGACAACTGCATGAATATACAGCTCAGCATTTTTTTTATATTTACAATAGAAAAACGCTAAAATCTGAGGTTTGAAATGGTGTTTGAAATTATGACCTGGTGACAGTAACAGTTGACATGTGTTAATGCTATGCGAAGTTTTTTTTGCTGTAGTTGGTGTTAATATTTTGTCTTTTCCTTTGAATGGGGATACTATTCATCCCACTGAACTTTTCTATTATTGTTTTTGTTATTAAAAAACTTAAAATCAAATACTTAATTCAGTTAATAAGTGGTTGAAATATATGCTAACTAACTATATGGAAAATAACCATTTTGTGATAAGTAGTTAAACTGCATTGGCTGTACATAAATTTGATTATAAGAACAAAATGCTATGGGCATGATAAGTACAAATCTATCAATTTGTTAAGTTACTATGCTTAATAAACTAGTAGTTACTCATGCCTGAAGCTAGTTAAATTCCATAGTCCCTGCAGCGGATGATAAGAAATCGATAGCCCTTTCTAGAATTTACAAAAAATAAACTAATAAACAATGAGAATATACAAATATACCATGTCCAGGGCATACTCAAGAATTTACAAACCTAACATGTGGTCCATTCTAAGCATTTTTTTCATGTCAATTTAACTTTGGTGTTCTGTTGGTCTCTGATTCTGTATTGTCTGCATGCAAGGCTGCAAAGGCAGCATTAGTGAACTTCTATGAGACCCTGAGATTTGAACTGAGAGATGAGGTTGGAATAACGATAGCAACACATGGTTGGATTGGAAGTGAAATGACGAGAGGCAAGTTTATGCTGGAAGAGGGTGCAGAGATGCAGTGGAAGGAAGAAAGAGAAGTAAGTTGGTGCTTTCATGGTATTTAGTTAATACAATTTTTTTTATGTATAACCTTATACGGGATAAAAAATCAAGAAGAAAACTTTTTTTATTAGAAAGAAAATGATGTCAGATTTCTATTAGAAATCATAGAGACTACAATAGTGTTAATTTAAAATTCAAATTTTCCCCTTTTGATATCGAATTTGATTCTGTGTGTATGGAGTTACAAATTACCATAATTTCAATATTCTAACACTCTTCTTCAACTGTTTATACTTTTTATAGGTGCATGTGACTGGGGGACCAGTAGAGGAGTTTGCAAGGTTAATAGTATCAGGGGCATGCAGAGGAGATGCATATGTGAAATTTCCTAGCTGGTATGATGTATTCCTACTATACAGGGTGTTTGCTCCCAGAGTTCTTAACTGGGCTTTCAGGTTGCTCATTTCGCCCCTTGGGACTAGAAGAACTTCTTATGTAGGGACTGGAAGATCACTTGAAGGTGGGAGACCTATGTTGGAGGGAACATCTACTGCCCCCCACACTGGTTCACTTACCTTCTCTGGCCACTTGATACAACACAAGCTCGATTAGTTCATAACAACCCATCTACTTTTCAATATATGTATGCTACCTATTTTGACTTATATCATTACATTCTTGCAATAAGCATCTTTTGTAGACCTAAGTCATAACATGAATGCTGTCACTTGTGTGAAAAATGAAAAAATAAATTTGTGTTCATTACCAAAGGCAATGCAATTAACAACAAAACCAAAGGCATTTTGGAAGGTAACATGGGCTGATTCAATCAGCATAACATGCTGTTCACCATCAGTTTTTCTTCACCAATCGACCTAACATTACATTTATTATCCTTTGACCTTGAATTTAGAGCCTTGCATTTCAAGTAATATATAGTTACAAATTTCATCCATCAACCCTTATTTACATTCAATCAACGGATTGGAGGACCGATACCAGACCTGTTACCAAACCGGTGGCAAATATGGTGGCTGCTTTTCCTCCACCAGAGATGGAGGACACAATATCACCACTTAAATACATCTCACAATGCGTGTTGTAATGGTTCCTTTTCCTTTTTTCTTTATTTCAAGTTAGCAGTGGCATAACGCGTGTAAGAAATTACCTGCTGTGAAAGATTCATACAATATATCATCACATAACTTATTATTGAATATTCGGTGTTTGACAGTGTAACACCTTAAAGAATCAAGTTCCACTTATTTAGGCGACTTTGGGAAAGATGAACTCTTGGTCATTTTGACTGACTAATTCACTCTTCGATTTTTAGTAACAGAGTTTGTTTGACAAATTTAATTTGATGTTACATCTTCCAATAATAAATTCATTTCTTTAAGGTAATGGTTTCCCCGGTAAAGTTCTCTTGATTATTCCCCATTATCCATTGATTTAATTCGCCTAGAAGTGTTTTTTTACAATGGTTTTCTTCAAAACTTAATGAACTAGATGTTAGCATCGCACGGATAATTTTTTTAAATAATTTTAAAAAAATGTCAAAATTATATAAAATAAGGGATTTATTTATTTATTGGATTATAAAGTAATTATACAAATTTTTATAAATTTATTATTCATTTTGTTATAAATATATTATCAAGTAAACTTGTATATAGAAATATAAAAGAATATAATTATTTGGAGGGAAAGCTAAAAAAAAGTTATTAATTTATGAGATTAAAATATGCAACAACATATTTTCATAGTTGTATAATTATTGACATCCCATGTTTTTTTTATTGTAGTGTAAATTTGTTTAAGGGTCTAGCTTTGTTGATCAAGTATTTGTTTCACAAAAATAATTGTATATTGAATATGAATATAGTTAGAATTTACGACAATATAGAAAAAATAATAATATTATATACATGATGATAGCTAGTGATTGTCTTTGCATCTAGTATAATTAGGAAGCTACTAATAAAATAATATGGTTTCACATATTATCTTTAACCTTGTTCTCCTTCTCTTGTAAATTAAAAATAGTAACATGAGATTTGCATTAAATTTTAATAAATCAAAATTGAGCACATTAGCAAAATTGAAAGCTTCGGAGATCTTTAAAAAGAGCAACATATTTTCTTACCTTCTCTATTTTGAAATAAGCAAAAGGAGGCGGTAGCTACCAAGTTCAAGCAAAAATTTCTAACCAATTTGGATTTAAAATAAGTCTATGATATAATACTTTCTAGTATCGGTTTCCCCTGAAAATAAAATCATTATTCATATACAAATTATAAGGATAGCCATATTTCATATTATTTAGAAAGACATATCCCCATACATCATTCTTTTTGTAATGCATAATATGAAAATAACAATCTAAATTCAAATTGAATTGAGGATTTTAGTCTCAAATTGAGAAGTTGAAAAATTCTAAAAAGTAATAAGTGAGAGAGAACATGTACCAGGGTGATGACAAGAAAAAATCTTCATGAATATGTACCAAAAACTTAATTCCAACAGAAGAATGGTTAAGTATAGGAGGAAAAGAGGATTCAAAATTAGTAAGTAATAGACTGGATTTGGATCCTCTCCATCTCCAACACATTTTTTACAATGGTTATGAAAATAACAAGTAAAATTTATACTGGTTATTTTTTTAACCGGTGTAATAAATTAGTATAAAGATAACCAATAAATTTCATTGTTTAATCTTTTCGATCTAATGGTTTATATTGTGCTTGGGAGAGATAAAGAGAGAATGTGATAAAAAGGATCTAAATTTGTAAATAGAATGGTTAAGTGTGTGTAGGTTTTCTTTTAAAAAAATTTAATCAAAATTAAAGTGACATAAACATGAAAATCAAACCGATTATTAATAGAAATAAATGTGGATTAAAGTGGTCCTGTGTAACAACTAAGTGAAATTGTCCATGTAGCAGAACCAATATGAATCGAAGCGCCAGAACCAATATGAATCGAAGCGCCACATGACAATATAACACCAAACGCTTCTGAAGTTATATATTATAAATTGATAAATAGATAGATTTTAGAGCAGCATCTTACCTCTTTAGGCATCTTTGTTCCTCTTCCATTTGATCAGCTACACCTTTGACCTTTCCTCTTTCCTCTTGTGCTCTTGATGTCTGTTTTACACGAATATATCTGGACTGGTTTGTTTGCACCCACTTGCTGATGCAGTTTCTCGTCCACAGCATTACAGGAAATGAAAACTTTACAAAATTCACATGAACAAACAGCCAACATATACCTGTTAAATAGTTGCATCATAGTAAACAGCAAATCTGACACAAAACGCATACAAACACCCATAGGAAGACAGAAGAGTGGAAAAAAAAAAGCTTTATTACCTGTATTTTTTATGATGAAAGAAAGCACTAACTTCTATCCTGGTTATAATCAATCCTCATCCACAAAAGTGTAAACCAATATGTTGTGACAGCAGGTGTCTACTTTAATAAAAGACTCCTCAAGTTGTAAAACTTGTAATTTGCATACCCTGCCTTACTAAATTGGCATGCAGTCCTTTCTTAATTATACAGAAACGAAGTTTCCATGAAAAAATTCAAGGGATCTAAACTTTATACAGCCTTACATCCACAATATATCATCCGGACATCATCAAACTCCACAAGCAACCAAAAAGTTAGTTTTCCAGTGTAGCTATCAAGCATTGTCACCAGAATTAGTAACCATATTCCAGTAGAATACAAGAAAACAGTGAAACAAACAATTATTAACTTGATGGGAGTTTCACTCCCTAACAAGACCTCCCTTTATATAAATTAAGTTCACTGCAGAGATGGTTCAATTTCAAGGACCATCATAATGACATCTTATTTCTTAATACACTATGGCAAACCAATCAAGAGATTATTGCTCTTTTCACAGAATGTTCTGCATATCATTTTTGCACTCATTCATCCGAATTCATAAATAAATGTAGAACATTTTTCATTGTTTTCTTTTGACTTAATTCTTGAAAAATGTTTCACTATCTTATTCCAACATACAAGAATGTCAAGAAGCTAAAACAAAGGATACAAAATAATACATAAACTTCATTTTACGAGTTGCAGAGACCAATTATTCTAAAATGAAATGTCACCACCATCCAGTTCTCTACCTTTATTTCCTTGATTCTAACATCAGGGTAACAAAGCATTTCCAATTCCCAGCAAAAAGTAAATCATAAAAAAAAACACCAAATCGGCAATCAAGAAAGATGCGTTCATGTCAATTTTCAAGTTACACAAACCTGTCATAGTCATAAAAGGATTACATTCTTTTACAGGCTCGTTGATGAGATAGGCTCTTCGCTCTTAAATGCAATAACTATCACAACCTACATGGGGATACAGTACAGGGACTATCTTATAGAGTTCGATGGTTTTCTTCTTTTTCTTTTGTAAAAACTATCTTATTAACAAGAATGTAGGGTCAAGTTAGGAGTTGACACTGTTTGTTTATAACAAGGCTATAAGAGAATTTCAGTTTATTCACAAAATGTTCCCAATTGATTTTACAACAGTGTTTCATTCATGCAAAATATAAACTAGACACAAATGAAAGCCCATAACATTAAAAAACATTGCCTTCAAAATAAATGTGCCTTTATAACCGGCTAGTGTTCTTCTTAGACAAACTTCCCATGTCTTTTGCCTTCTCCCTTAGAACATATTTCTGTATCTTACCAGTTGATGTCTTTGGCAGATCAGCAAACACCACAGTTCGTGGAACCATGTAACGGGACAAACGATTCTGACAAAATTGTATTATCTCCTCTGCTGTAGCATCATGGCCATCCTTGAGCTTCACAAATGCACAAGGCGTCTCTCCCCAATAATCATCAGGTCTACCAACAACAGCCGCCTCAAGAACAGCTGGATGACTATAAATCACACCTTCCAGCTCAATTGAGCTGATGTTTTCTCCCCCAGATATGATGATGTCCTTGGAACGGTCCTTAAGTTCTATATAACCATCAGGATGCTTCACTCCCAAGTCCCCAGTCCGCAACCATCCACCTTTAAATGCTTCTTGAGTTGCCTTCAAATTCTTCAGGTATCCATTCATCACAGTATTGCCCCTGAACATGACCTCACCTATGAAGTACAGATATTCGCATCAATGTCATGTATCCGTATCCGATATATGTCGTATCTAATACTCTCAAATACTTCACCAACACTTCCCCTTTACATATTTAAACTCTTGAAAAAGCTGTAAAAAATTCTACTATAACTAGATATGAGACATAGAAACGTTTACAAAATAGAAACATAAGAACATTATCTTTTGATGAACTAGAAATGAAAGTTGTCATCTTTAAGGGTAATGCTTAAGAAGCAAATGAGACTAACAATACTCCTATTTGTAAGAAAAAAATAAATAATGATGAAGACAATCATTTAAAGTTTTTGTTTTGTTGATGTCCAAACATCATGTTCTTAATTCGGATTTATAGGATTACAACTTTGAATTCATTAGGTTTAATGAAATTTTTTGCATATCTAAATACGTATTCCCGTATCCTATACATTTTAAGAATAGTCATATCACAGTATCAAATACGTATTTGTACATCATAGGACCTCACCCATGGTTTTTGCATCTGCCGGTACACTGTTCATTGTGAGAGGATCTTTAACATCAAGTTCTTCCATTCCAAGATGTGCCACTCCTTGGCGTGCTTTGAGTTTAGCCTGTGCATCTGGAGGCAGGCTATCCCATTCAGGTTTCCATGTGCAAATTGATCCTGGACCATAAGTTTCAGTCAGACCATACGAATGCGTGACAGCAAATCCCAGTTCCTCCATCTTGAAAAGCACATCTGGCGGTGGCGCTGCACCGCCGGTCATGACAGCCACCTTTCCCGGAAGCGGCTTACGGACATGAGGAGGCGAATTGACCAACATGTTTAAAACCGTTGGTGCACCTCCCATGTGGGTTACCCTGTGCTTGAAAACATTGTGAAATATGCTTTCAGCAGTGACATTCCTCTGGCAGACATTTGTGCCACCCTGGGCAGCAATACCCCAAGGGAGGCACCAACCATTGCAATGAAACATGGGAACACACCAAAGGTAAACAGGCATAGAACGCATCTCGTTAAGAAGAACAGTAGCCAAAGAATTAAGATAAGCACCCCTATGGCTGTAGATAACACCTTTGGGATTTGAAGTGGTTCCTGAAGTGTAATTGAGAGAGATTGGATCCCATTCATCCTTTGGCCTTTTAACCTGGAAATCAAGGTCCCCTTTAGCTATAAGATCCTCGTATGCTAAGATTCCAGGAGTGGGAGGTGGTGATGGTTGACCACACTCCGGAATTAAGATTAAAATTGGGATATCGGTTGTTGTTTTTGAGAGGATTTGAAGTGCTCCTTGAGCAACATCAAATAATTGATAATCAACAAAGAGAAGTTTAGCCTCGGAATGTTTCAACAGGAAAGAAAGCATTGAAGAATTATGACGCGTGTTTAGAGTGCAGAGAACAGCGCCTGACATGGGAACAGCAAAATGCAGCTCATACATTGCCGGAACATTAGGGGCCAGCACAGCAACCTGTTCAAATTCACAAGCAGCACAAATAATAAAATAAAATTTCGGAGGCAATTGGTAGTGAAAGATAACAAGATTGATAGAGGAGAGAGATACCACGTCGAAGGGAGAAACATGAAGTTGAGAAATGGAGGAAGCAAGTTTGAGACAGCGTTGATGGGTTTGTGACCAGGTGTAGGTCACGTCACCAAAAACCACAGAAGGTGTGTGGCGGTAAACAAGTGCGGCGCGCTCCAAGAAGGTGATTGGTGTGAGAGTAACGTAGTTCGCGGCGCATCGGATACTTCCTTCCATCTTCTTCTTCTTCTTCTTCTCCTTCTTCTTCTTCTTCTTCTTCTTCTTCTGCTATAGGACAAGAGTTCATGACATCGTGAGAAAAAGAAGGAGAAAATTTATAAAATATTAAATCGAAACTTAAATAAAAAAATAGATAGTAAGTTTTAGTTAAAACAAAATATAGATCACCAATTTAAAATAAATTTATTAATACGGTTAGTTTTAAGTTAGTGGAATAATAAACTGTGAATCAAAATTAAATATAAAAGACTAAATTAACAATAAAAAAAGATAAAACGCTAAATCAAAATTAAAAAACCAAATATAAAACACGAGAGATATATTCAAGACAATTATATATCATTGAAGAGCACAATTAAATCAACAAACCATGAACCAATGCTTTTATTGATTTATGAGCATAACAACTTTAAAAACTATGAAATAGAATAAAATAAGATGAAAAGCTTGATGTTTAGATGAAAAAATCAGAATAAAAAAAATCAAAAAGTTTTCTCCACTTAACTAGATAAATAAAAAAGAAAAGAAAAAATCATTTTATAAGAAATACATTGAATTTTATAATGAAAATTCTATTTTTTTAAATAATTTTTCTTTTTAAAAGATTCAATTTTCATTTTTTTATATTCTTAAATAAAATATTAATTATTAAATATATAAAAAATAAATGAAAAAAATTTGATCTCTCATTTGCACTTGCTTCTGTTTTGGTAAGAGTGGTCATCTCATGATAGATTGGACCAATGAAACAGGATTAATGTACTAATTTGATCCAGAAAAAAATCGGTAGATTCATATCAGACGTAAACACTAGCATTGTGTGGTGATGGTTTTTAAACTATTCTACACAAGAATCAGGTTCGAATTCTAGTGCAACACAAAAAATAACCAATATAAAAAATTGGGAATGAGCCTTTTTTTTAAAAAAGAAACAACTTTTTTACAAGAAATTGTTATTTTTTAAAAAGGTTTCTTCTAAAATATTTTTACAAAATTGGGATTGGGATTCTCTATCGAAGTAAAAATAAAAACATTTATTAAAAAATTATATAGAGATTGTTTAGAAATAAGATGAATGCGTTTTAATAATATTTTTAAACATAAATTTTCCACTTTAGCTTTCATAACTAATATTTTTAAGACACTAGTTAACATAATCTTAGAAAAAAACTCTCATAATCTTTCATAATTTACTTGCTATCGAATGATATGTTTCTCCTATGAAAAACACTCTCTTTGCTCATTCTTTTTACAAGACCTTGTTTATTAGTTGTTTTTTTTTTGTCTTTTTTCTCAAGTCCTTCTTTAATTTATAATGTATATTTATTATTTTTTCCAAACACATATCTTTATTTATTACATCTTTTTTCTTGATATTAATAAAATTTGAAAAGTTTATTTCTCTCTCCTAATTAATATGAAGGATACAGTAGAAAATTTAACAAGAATAAATAATAATTTAATACGTTTATTTCTTAATCTCTGTGAAATAAAAGAAAGGAGTAAAACATTAATGTATATTTTTACACTGTTAACTAATCAAAAAAGTGTTTAAGTAGTCTTATTTACATGACAAAACTCACTACCTAAAAGCATTTAATATTTTTTTTTCATGTTTACCCTTATTTTAGAAAATATTACTATTAACATTAAAGTAAATTTTGAATTTAAATAGAAATAAAATTGAAATGTTAAAATGTATTTCTATAAAAATTAGTACATCAATATATTTTTTTGTATTTTAATATGAATTGTCTTATAAATAGAAACAGATAAAGTAATTTTTATTTACTTAATAATTTATGTTTAGATAATAATAATGTAAAAAAAAACCTTTACACATGCATTATATAACAATAAATTGTACATGAAATATGGAGATACTAAAAGCACTGGATAAAACACTTGAAAAAGGTATCTGCGCATATATATGGATGATTTTTTGGTATACGGTAAAAAGTATTAAGATTTGAGCCTAAAATTTCATATAAAGTTATAAACTACTCAAATCCCTTATTAGAATACTAGGCCAATGCAAGTGAGTTGATACATGCACATTTTACTAACACGACCATTAAAAAAAACCTAACAATCTAAATAATCCGCATTGTTTTGGAGAGAATGTGTTTCAGTTAAAAGCAACATAGATATATCTTATTGCTCTTGATAATATGAAAGGAAAATTCCCCTTCGGTTTAAAAAAGAATAGAACTATTAAAATAGACTATCTCGTCCAATTTGTATTAGACTCAATTGGATCAAAAAAGTTCACATTATTTCCGAGCTGGTCACGAGGTTGGTAGACTACCTGTTTACACGGGTATTTTTGAACTTATATGAGCTTTAGACATATCCACATTATTTTTTTTTGTTTTTTATAAAAAAAAATTTTAAAATATAATTATTTAAAATATATCAAAAAAATTCATGTTTCAAATCAACTATAAAATTTAATTCAAGTGAAAAAAATATATAGAAATTTTTTTTCTTCATGGTAGTAAAAAAAGCATAATACAAGTATGCGGACTGGCCCAAATAAAGTCTGTCTAAGTATGGACTTTTCAAGCTGGGCTAAAAAGACACTTTCAAATTAGGCTCCTTTTTAAAGCTCAAGCTTGCCCATTTTACAATCCAATGGACTAAGCCCATTTTGACAATTCTAAAGAAGAACGTAAAAAAGTTGTGCACTTGTGAAATGAGACACAGCATGGTGGCTGCTTGATGGGAATACGTCGGGCCGTTCATCGGGCCTATGACCTAGTTTATTTAAGGTTTAATTTGGTCCAATCTATTTAATATAAAAATCAACTCAGGACTTTTCAAAAAGCCTATTTAATTAAATAGAACAGGGTTGTGTTCTTTGAAAAAGCTTTTCTAACTTGTTGGACTGGCCTTTTTAAGCTATTATATATAATTTTATAAACAAATATAATTTGTAATATATTTAATTTATAAATACATAAATATTTTCTATGAATTATAGTTTATTAGATTAAATTTCATTAAAATCACTTTTAAAATGAAAAATTGATAATTAAATATATATTGTACTTAGGTTGTTAGGTTTAAAGAAACAAATTGATTTCTTTATGATAGACTCATTGATCTATCTAATATATGTTTATTTGTATTTTCTTAACGATAACTTAAATCAAACTTTTATGCAAACTACAAATTAAACCAAACTTTTAAATAAGTCAGGTCATACCTAAAAATATAACCTATGTTAGGCTACAGATTAGGTTCAAATTTCAAACTTAGGTAAAGGACGACACAAACATTAGAAAGGCTAGTTTGACTCGACTTATTCTCATCCCCGGAACCACTGTTTCTCCCACTAAAGATGAAGGACACCGTATCACTAGACACAGAAAGTGTTTTAACTTTATGGCATGTTCATAATCATACCTCCCCAAGTAGTCATAGTTGAAACTCGTCTAAGACATTACCAGCTTTCAAAGATTCATACAATATATTATCATTTTTTTTTTTCATTTTAGTAGAAATCGAACGAGGCTCACAATAACTCAAATATGTTCAACCAAATGAATTTATCCTCATTGATATATTAATATACTATCACACATCTTGATCTTATATAAGACAATCCCTTAAAAAATTATTATTGAATATTCAGCATTTGACAGTGTAACGACTTGAGAATCAAGACTTTGGGAAAGACGAACTCTCGGTCATTTAGACAGACTAATTGGCTCTTCGATTTTTTGTTAGTGTTTGACAATTTACTTCGATAAGTTAAATTTTCAAATGTTAAATTCATTTCTTTAAGTATTGGTTTCCCAGGTAAGTTCTCTTGACTATTCCCCTTTATCCTTTGATTTTGTTCACCTGGAAGTGTTTTTTTACAATGGTTCTTTAGGAATTAATGAATTTTATAAGAGCATCTTACCTCTTTAGGCATGTCTGTTCCTCCTCCATTTGATCAGCCACACCTTTCATCTTTCCTCTATGCTCTTGATGTCTATGTACACAAATATATCTGCACTGGTTTGTTTGCATCCACATGCCGCAGCAGTTTCTCGTATATAGCATTACACAAATGAGGAGTTTACGAAATTCACATGCACGAACAACCAGCCTATACCTGTTAAGTAAATAGTAAACCAGCATAATAGTAAATAGTAAATTTGACAAAACACACAACACACGTGCCTGTAGGAAGGCAGAAGAGAGAGCACAAAATAACTACTTTACCTGTTTTTTTGATAATGAAAGAAAGCACCAACTTCTACCCTGGTTATAATCAATACTAATCCGCAAAATTGTAAACCAATCTGTTGTGACAGCAGGTGTCTACTTTAATAGAATTCATCACCGGTAGTAGTATAACCTGAAGGACAAGATATCCTGCTTGAAAAGACTCCTCAAGCAGTAAAATTTGTAATTTCAAGACACTGCCTTCCTAAATTGGCTTGTGGTAATTTCTTCATTACACAGAAGCGAAGTTTCCATGAAAATTTTCAAGGGTTTAAACTTTATACTGCCTCACATCTACAACATGTCATCCAGACAACATCAAACTCCATAAGCAACCAAAGTTAGATTTCCACTGTAGCTTTCAAGCCATTATCACCAGAATTAGTACCCATCTTCCAGTAGATAGAAGAAATTAAGAACAGTGCAACAAACCATTATTAACTTGGTGGGAGTTTCACTCCTTGACATGACCTCCCTTCATATAGATTAAGTTCACTGCAGAGATGTTTCAATTTCAAATGACCATCATAATGAGATCACATTTCTTGATAAAGTATCGCAAACGAATCAAGATTATTGCTCGTTTTCCAGAATCATCTGCATATCATTCTTGCACTCACTCCGGCTATAACCAGGATCCTTACGGACCCTGTTATCACTCATCAGATCCCTAACAACATGAGCTTCATCCCATCTTCCCAGAGAAGAATACATGTTCGACAGAAGCACATAAGAGGCAGAATTTTGCGGGTCCAGTCGATAGAGTTCATCGGCTGCTCTTTTCGCTAGACTCAAGTTAGCATGAATGCGACATGAGCTTAGCACAACCTCCCATACAACTGCATCATCTTTACATGGCATAGAATCTAGAATGATTTCTACCTCGTGGAATCGTGCTGCTCGGCTTAGACAGTCTATGATGCAAGTATAATGATCCAACTTTGGAACCACTTCAAACTTTTGTGACATGGCATTGAATATTTCAAGTCCTTCATCAATCAATGCTGAGTGGCTACAAGCAGTTAAAACAGCAACAAAAGTAATATCATCAGGTTTCTCACCAGATGAAATCATGTCATTATAAAGGCATAGAGCCTCATGACCATATCCATTCTTTGCATAACCATGTATCATTTCATTCCATGTAACAGTATTTTTACAAGGCATCATATCGAAAAAGCATCTAGCGCCATGCACATCACCACATTTACAATACATTTCTATAAGAGAGCTCCCCACAAATATGTCATTCAGAAAACCATCTTTTGTGATTTGAGCATGAATCTGTTGACCTTGAAATAAAGAAGAAAGTTTTGCACAAGAGCTAACTATGGTAGCAAAAGAAAACTCAGAAGGAAAGAAGCCATATTGGCGCATATGCTTAAAAAAAAGCAGGGCATGTTGGTCAAGAGAATTGATTGAGAACCCTGCTAACATCAAGGTCCAACACACAACATCTAGTTCAGGCAGTTTACTGAATACATGATTAGACAACTGCATTTCCCCACATTTGGAGTACACATTAATAAGGCTACTGGCAACATAAACATCATCATAAAATCCAAACTTTTGAGATGCTGCATGAACCTGTTTTCCAGCATCAAGTAGTCCTAATTCAGCACATGAACTGAGAATAATAGCCAAAGTAGTTCGATCAGGATGTTGGTATTGAAACTGCATTTTTCTAAACAGTCTAACTGCCTCTTTGTGATCTGCACTCTGGTTATAGGCCGAGAGTATAGCATTCCATGAAGTCAAACTTGGGCAAGGCATGCAGTCAAATATTTGACGGCCAGTTTTAACATCCCCAGACTTAACACATGCCGCCAGCATGTTTATATAAGTAACATCATCCGGTTCATATCCACAACACTGCATTCTCTGAAGATACTCTGCAGCCTTCTCACTGTTGCATCTGTTCCCATACCCAGCAATCATTATATTCCAAGAAACAACACTGTGCTGATTCAAATTAACAAACACCTTCTCAGCACTATCCATGTCCCCGGCTTTTGCATACATATCAAGCAACGAATTGCTCAAATGGAGGTCTTTCTCAAACCCCAATTTAACTGAGAGTGCGTGTATTTGCCTCCCATGTACCTTACTTGAGAGGCCATGGCAGTGATGATCAGAGAGATCAACCTCAACATCCCTTCTCCCAGGTCCCCCTTTGGCACAAACACCCAATACACTCGACAACGAGACAGAATCAAGACGAATCCCTTTTCTCAACATGAGTCTAAACAACTCCAAAGCTTCCTTGACTTGATTCATCTGTGCCAACCCGACCATCATTGTAGTAAAAGTAACCCCATTAGGGTCGGGAATGTCACGAAAAACACGAAGCGCATCCCCATGAAGGCCACACTTAGCATACATGGTCAAAAGGGTATTAACTACGTAGATATTACTATCAAGACCAACCTTGACCACAAGGGCATGGTTTGTCCTACCAGAATGGGCATCAAGTAAAGCAGCAGAAGCACTAAAAACAGAAGCAAATGTAATATGAGAGGGTTTAACGGGAAGTCCATGGTGGTCGTGGAGGATCATTGAATAATAAGTATCCAACGCTTGGCGTGGGTAGCCGCAGCGTAGCATGGTGGAAATTAAGGTGTTGAATGAGACGGCGTTCCTTTGGGGCATTTGCAGGAACAGGCGGGAGGCACGTTGGAAATTGTTGGTTTTACAAAAGGCGGCCAAGATGGCGTTCCAGGAGAAGATGTTTTTGTGAGGTGTTTTATCGAACACGTGATAGGCAGAGGCAATGTCATGGCAATTGGAATAGAGTTCGATGAGATGGTTAGAGAGAAAAGTGTCTGAGAAAAGGCGAAGACGGAGCGTTCGAGCGTGAATCACCTTGCCGGTTAAGAGAGCTTTCTTGGTGATGCACTCTTGCAATACATTTACCAAATTCCTTTCCATTAATACAAAAATAAATCAAATTCCATGCAACTGCAATACAAATACAAACACAGTACATACCTTTAACCTTTCCCGCCAACAAAGTGATTGAAATTTGAAGACCTCTTGAATCATTTAAAGTATATTGCATATTTTATAAGATAAAAAATCTATAATAAATAAAAATGATATGTAGATATTATATATGAGATTTTTAATCATTTAAAGCATTTTAAAATAGATTTTTAAAATAACAAAAAATAAAATAAAACAATTTGTAAAATTTGATATGTTCAATTTTGGTTTGCAGTATCAATTTTAACTAATCTCTTTTTTTCATTTATTTAGATCGGTATTCTGACTGCTTCTTAATCCAATTAGTCAAACTAACCAGTTTAATATAGTTTTTTCAATTTTTTATTTTACATTTGCTGATTTTATGTTTACTGAACATTTTCAACATAATCATTTAATTTATCAACTTCTAGTTACTTTATTTGCTGGTTTACCAAACATACACTTGTCTCATTGTGATGTTCATGCTTATTTAAAAATTTAGTTGATGACCATGCTTGACCCAAATACTTAAAATAGAATAGCTCAATTATTTAGTAACACTAGTAGGATGATATGTTTTAGAACTTTGACATAGCGTCATCCATGAGCTCAATGGTAGTAAACCAATGAAAAAACTTGGCTAATAATTAGAAGAAAAAGAAAACACATAAGTTAGCAAAACCAGCACCAATGACTTAGAATAAGGGCTTTGTATTCGGTTTAACCGAACTTTAAAAATAGATTTTACTGTTAAATAAAGTTTTGATTATCTTAAATAACATGTAAAATTAATATTATTTTTTAAATTTTTTTATTTTCATAATTTTTACTCATACCAAACAAACAATGAAGGGCTGAAATATGTTTGCAGTATGCGGCGTTAGGCATTAGTTGGGTTAGAGTTGACCCATGACGCATGGTGGATATGCTTTGTGATCCTATGAAAATCAACCACAATTAGAAGGTAAACGCACTAAATTTTAGTGGTTTAGCAAGGAAATAACAAGGTCCACAAATTCAAATTAACTGTAACTGAGTCTTTGACACAATTTTTTTTTACTAACAGGATACTATCAATAATAAAGATTATTATTTGCTTTTCAAAGGTAATCTTCAATGGAAACACTCAACTCGTGATCCCCTTCTCCTTGCCAACTAGTCCCATACTGGTCCCACGAAACCACATTAGAATCATCGATAGCAACAACAACATTATCATCAATTCTCTTCTCATTCTCGTAGGTTGTTTCTGTCGTTTTGGCTGCATCAATGTTTCTGGCATCGACATCCATGGCAGCACGGGAAGCCACTTCCTGAACAGACCTCGGAGACATGTGGGCGTGGTGATCAAGAACAGAACAGTAAGAAAACAGAGTGTCGGGGAAGTTAAGTTTGTCCAACTTAGAAGGTCTCCTGAGACAATAAACAGCCACGTCGTGAGCCACCGCGGCAGCCTCCGGCGTGGCGTAAGTGCCCAACCACAACCGCTCCTGGGTGCCCGGAACACGAATCTCCGACACCCACTTCCCCCATTTCCGACGACGAACCCCCTTAAACTTTGTGTTGTTACCGTTTGCATGCATCTTCTCTTCTGAACTGGTATAACTCATTCAAAGAACTATCTTCTTATGGGTATTTGCTTGGTGACTTGTGAAAGAGCGTGAGCTTCTATATAAAGGTTGAAGATTTTCAGAGTCAAAAGGGTTCCGAAGACTTTAATACAAGCCAAACCAATTGGGATATTTTGAGGAAGGTCAATATTTTCAATGGTCAAAGTAAAATAATTGATGCACCGCATTAACCAATAATATAAAAAACTTTGTGGTCTTGCAACTTGGAGAAACTACTGAATTAAATCAATGGTTTCTAAGTATGTCCTACGATTAACAACACTTACATCCCAGAAAGTCTTGTGCTTATAATGATCACGTAACATGTAAATTTTTTTTAGAGAATTACTTTAAATAAATTAAAGTTAAATTACTTAAAATGTTATTTGAATTAAATAAGCTTGTATTTATAAAAAAGAAAAGAAAAAGATCTTTTAGTTTAGGTCCAATTAAAAAAAATCATATTCTACGATGATCGTAGGATTGTAAAAAAGAAGATGTTTGATTTACAGTTGAAAAAACGAAGTTGAGTTAAAATAAAAAATTTAAAGGTTAATATTAATTTTTTATGTCCTTTGAAACCATCAAAATTCTGTTAACCATAAAATCAAAAACAGAAAATCTCAGTCCAAACAGTCGAAAAATGTGTTCGGGAAAATTTTGCATTCGAAAAGGTATGAGGTGAGATAGTATCCACTTGTCGAAAACGTGAAGAGGAATTTGATTTACATTGCACTGAGGTTAAAATGCCAGACGCAGTTACGGGAGGTGAAATGCACACCCCTCATAGTGTGGCGCCAAGTAGGCAAATAGGTCGGCAAGGTGTGGCGCGTGGGGATTGGCGCGTGGGTAAATATTATCAGGTTACGTGGGAAGTGACGTTATAATTCATGTGTTAACGTGTTTCAACCCTTCCTTGTAACTTAGACCCTCTCCTCTAGTCTCTACATGTATCAACCACGTGCTGGTTAATTATGCTAATTTATCATTAATTAAGGATCCATCGATGTGTTGTTTATGCACATCATATTATTAATTCCAAGGATTAATGCAAGTTTTCACCCATATTTTCTCTTAAAAAAGACCATTAGATATCACTTGTTTCAAGTGTTTATTTGATATATAATTAAGAAAATTAAATTATAAAAATATAAAAATATAAAAATTAATATTAATTATTCAATACAGTTACAATTTTATTTGATTTGAAGTTTAACCAACCCCAATAAAAAATCAAACGGGTCGTGACGAATTAAAGTTTGATGAGAAGCATAAAGAACAATAAATATGTATTATTTATATTGGTTTAATATTTATATTGGTTTTAAAAAAGATTAAAGTTAGGATTTGTGATATTACAATTCCACTTATCTCTCTCCTAAGTTTCACACCTCCATGTCCAAACCTAATATTTATTTGGATTTGAAACTAAACTTGTATAATGGAATTTAACCTTACTTTTACTCAATTTATACATATGGACACCTTATACCACTCTTTGAATGGTAACAAAATTGCTCCATAACCTTATTAATTAACTCTCTACCTTCTCTTAAGAAAAACTTATTTTTTAAACCTCTTTAATGGAAACAATTCTATCATATATCAAAAAATAACCTACTATTAGAGTTACATTGTTAACACACCACTAAGTTATAATATATGTATTATTTAAAATTACACACTAAACCTAAATTAATTATGTAAAAATTGAGTATATATTTAATTTGTATATTTTTGAATCTTTTATTTTCTGAATTCTAATATGAAATTTCTAAATTTTTTATTACCCTCCAATTAGAAATTCTTACTTTATTTATTTCCTCGGTTCATTTAAATTTTATAAATTTATTATTGTTCTAAATTATAATTTGAAATTTTAAAATTTTTATATTGAAAATCTCATTTAAAAGTTTTATTTTTAAAATTATAAATTCTTAAAATTTTAAAATTCTAAATTCCATCTTAATGTAACCTAGGTATGAAATATACTCTAATAAACAAATTTTACAATAAATAAAGTATCCTAAAGTTCAAATGTCAATATTTTTTAAAACATAATACTATAAGTCATCTATCATGAAGTTCCTACAACTATCAAAAGAACATTAAAACATAAAACTAAGGAACTAAATAGGTTACTTGCCTTTAATTTGTTATAAATTCAATCAAATGGAAATTCTCCCTTTTTATATCGCGAACACAATGCCACCAACAGGGAATGAAATAATTTTCTCTACACTTTGAATCACAAAATAAAATTTGAAAGATTAAGAAATTTTGGGAAAAAAAATTAAAATGGGTGATGAGAAATGTGGAGAAGAGGACTATTACCCTAATCAACGTTGGTTTTTGCATAGGACAAATCCCACACAACATCCATACTTTGTGCTTTTAAAATCTTGGCCCTCAAAATCCAAGCAATCTAGGAGTGTTCAACTTTTTCATGGGAGTGGAATCCCACGCCACAGCTAATGACTTTTTTTTACACAAGACTTTCAAAAGTGAGGCGCCTTTTCACTTTTCAAATCTTACCCACGCAAAAACCATTAAATCTAGTACAGAAACCAATGTGAGAGCCACTTCCAAACAAAAACAAATAGTTAAAAGTCAATTTTCTTGTAGCCTTTAGGCATGGTCCTCTCAGAGATAATAGTGACAGTGCTATGTTTTTCATAAAGGACCATAATAGGTTAAATTCAGAGAGGACCATAATGCATCCGGTTGAAACAAGTCTATCTTAACATTCACCTCGCTTTTATCATGACTTTAGATTTACATTTATTCTACTACTACCTTTATTTTATTAAATTATTCAGAATCTGCTCACATCCAAGATAATATTAATTGCTAATTTTCTATTAATACCTTTTTACCAATATAAAGAAATAAGTGAAGCGGAAGATTTAGAAAACAGTCTAATTAGTAAATTAAGGATAGATTAAAATTTTCATTTAAAAAATACTATCTAATGATTGGATTCTTTTGTCTCTGTAATTTTTCTCTTTTTATACGTTTATACAAATAGGAATGTTAACGGTATCCCCATGCGTCAACATTAGCTGAAAAGCCTAAGTTAAATGTTCACCAAGAATGCATTTTCACGAATGATTTAATTAAGAAGTTCTTTTATATGATGACAATTATTTGTAACTTTAACAATAGATTTTCTTTACCCAGCAAAACAAACAACAACGTGTCTTTAAATAAATATGAGACTTAATTGTATTTTTAAGTCTTTTCAGTTTGAATTATGCACTATTATAATCTATCAGGTATTAATTACAACAAGTAAGTTTTTTCACTCTTAAAATATACTACATCTGATTCTAAATATAAATATAAAACTTTTTTTAAGAGATATTTTATCCATTAATAAAAGTTATATCAGACACTCCGTTCAATCAACTGAGTTAGTTACGACACTCTGAATTAAAAGATTATATAAAGTTAAATTATTAAAATAAACTTTAAAAAAAATAAAAAATGACATGAATCAAACAAATTCTCTGCTATCATCTATCATTTACTGAAAAATCACACACTAGCCACGTCTTCAGTCAAAACCCAATAGAAGTAGAGGGACGATGTTAAAGGGTAGACAAAGGACATGGTGATGTTTTTAACACCTACTTATTTTCTTACTATCCTCCTTTTTTAGTTTTTAGACTAAATATTATAAAATTATCCTTCACTTAAACTCCTTAATTCAAACCTTAATGTCTTTTTATTTTCTTTTTGTGGTTTTAAACACAGCTCACCCTCTTAAGAATTATGTGGGAAAACAACCTAGTGAAGAAATAGAGTACATTATTATTCAATCCACTTACTAAATTAATACTATTAAATCATATCTTCGAGGAATCAAATCACGTATAAAGACGAATTTTTTAGAAAGACATATTAGAATCTTACTAGATAAAAATATATTACAATAATATTCTGCTCCATTATTTTATGATTTACTAAAGTTCAACAAGAAAATTATATAATATAACTTTCAGGTTTTCTTTTTAATTTTTGGAGAAATTTATTTTAAAAATATAGATAATTGTTATAAAATCGAACTTTTTTCTATAGTTAAGGACTAGTTGTTAACTTACTTCAGGGATCGCTTTCGCCTGCAAGGGATAGAGTTAAATGTTTTCTGTTTAGATTGCCAGAGCAGCTTGTTTGTAGATTCATTTCAATTTTGTGTTTCAAGGTGGAATTTCCTTCAAATGTCCATTTATGTTATATCTCCCTCTGCAAGATTACCTAATTTAGGCAATGATAATACATAAACCCACATTCCAACATGTTTTTGGCATCTTGGATTTATAATAGAGTTTGACTAATGATACCATTTAATGTATAATTTTACACGTCTGGAGATATCTTGTAACTCTATTTGATCTTACACGGCGTTCAAGACAATTAAATTTGCCTTGAACCAACGGATTACTTTTTTCTGTTGGTCGAATCCCAATTTGGAAGTTAGGTGGGAACCAAACAAATATTACCTTGTCTGCTGAAATTCAATTTTTTAATTAGAAAATTGGGAGTGAAAATAATTTATCTCTAGACAACCTGGTTAAAGAGACTTTGATAGTTGATACAGACCATGACATGAACCATCAATCTTAAAATCTTAAATTGCTAGGTGAAAACACATGAATGGTTTTGTATTACATCCTAACACAAACCAAACAACGACTCCTGTGAGAAGAGATGCTGTGATTGTAGCATCTTAATTGAAAAGCCATTAAAAAAGAGGACGAGACCAAATTCTGGAATCCCATTGTTAAATGTGAACTTTCAAAATGTGTGCAGCAGTATACACAAATGACATAGAAGTACAGAAAACAAAAGGTTGTACATTTGCCACCATCTAGACTCATGATATACAATATTAGATACAGGGCATACAAAAAGGAAATGCAATTACTAAGTGAATATATTCTAGTGCTGAGGATAAAAGGAATATTTTCATGGCTGAAGAAATAACACAGATGAAGTCTAATTGAAAGCATTAGTCACGGAATATAAGAAGTCCAAGAAGCCTGTCCCCCTTAGAAGACCCTTACCTGTTAAAAGCTCAAAATCCAACAACAGAAGGAAACCGATAACAGCCGCTTTCCCGTTTATTATTTCGTTCTTCCCAGTAAAACCAAATCCCTCTAGCTCCTCATCAACCACCATTTTAACCTAACCATGTCATAGAAGTAGTTAATAAATCAAATGCAGAGTCAAATGTAATAGCACTAGTCCAAAATTTTTTCAGAATGTTACTGGTGTTGTTACCTCTTCAACATTGACATCAGTTGCTGTTACACCAGGTTGAGCCTTCCCACTGAAGACAATTTCAGCAGAAGCATCAGATTTCACACCTCCTCTGAGGCTGATATAAATATTTTGTTCATCTGTTTTCACAGGATAGACAAAGAGTTTCCTCAAAGCCGGTGTCAAAATTCTAAGAACAGGATTTTTTGGATACCATTCCTTGATCTCTCCCGTTTGTAGATCAAATGTACTATCAGTTGTTGGGCATACTATACAACCATCCTTCATAAAAAAGCAATAAAGAAAGAATCAACTCATTTTCAGTCAAGCTAGACTAATGAATGAATTTGTCATCAATTTTTTCATTATGGTACTAAATAATTAACCCAAATGGCCACATGGATTCAACAAATTGCAATAAAAGGTAAGTGGTAACAAGAACGCAATGGAAAAAAATCTCATCATCTAGTGTTGTTTAGGGGTATCCCTTGTGTGCCTAAGGGTACCAATTTTTTATTAGAAAAAAGCATAATATAAAAACACAGAAGTCATTCTAAGCTTGTTTTAATTTAAAGCATCTAATAAAATTTATCACATGTTTTCACCCTTGAGCATAATAGAAAATCCCTTTGAGGTATTACATGTGATAAAAGGTTCTGTGAATCCATAAATGAAAGATGTTTTTTTAAATCACTATAAGATGCATTGGAAACACTGTTTCATGTAAGAACCTCGCACGTTTTGTTACGTAACTATTGCCCGAAGCGCATAATTTTTTTTTTCTTTCTCACTCTCCTAACTTCATTGCTGAGTCATGGTTATCAAATGAGGATTCAAATCCTGAATCAGAACTATTTTCCAAATCACAAGTTGAACCGTATTCATGATTAATAGAAAAACATACACAACAAACAAAGTCATATAAAAGCAAAAAAAATCATGATCAATAACTAAAAAAAACCCATAAATTTAAGATGATTTTATAAAGACACATATCAAACCATTAGAGAATAAGAGTCTCAAACCATTAGAGAATAAGAGTAGTGCATTTGAATGATCAAAATAAAGTACATTGTAAACTTCTTAAGTTCCTTTCTTATTTAACCATTCAAGTTTATCAAACATGTATAGTTTCTTTTGATAAGAAATGGTGAAAACAAAATAAAATTTGAAAAAGAAAAAATCCTTAAATCATGTGATTCGTATAGCTGATATAGAATCACAGATTCATTCATGTATTGTAAAATTCAAAGTCATTTAAGTTCATCACATGATACACATCGTTGGCTAATCAAATCATTTCGAATAGGAGGATTCAAATAGTGAATCGTAAGATACTAATAACTATGGCTCATTGTATTCTTTCACTCCCTACTCATATAAGATGGATTTTGTTTGGTTTAACCACATCTATTTTTTAACAGAGGCAGACACTCTTATTTGAATCGGAAACTACTATGATTAGCTCTTCTAGTGAAAAAATTTTCTATTCACATGTTTATTGAATTGAGACCTTATTTAAAAAGAAGCATCAAACATTTACCACACGAATCAACAATTATTACCACATCTCTAGAATACCCTTTATCGAATTCACCAATCCATGGCATACCCAATAATTATAATGGTTTTGTACTATAAATGGTAGAAAGGAAAGAGAGAGAGACCTGGGTGAGCTTAGCATTGAGCAAGCCTTCAGTGTAGGCACCTTCAGCAGGGGACCTATTCTCGATGGCAAAGACTTGATCTTTATACCAAAGCAGTAATATGGTCTCCCCGTCCTGGATTATCACGCGCCGCTCTCCCTTCGGCAGCGCCGTCAGAGGCACCACCGGCACCCAGTTGTCGCCGGAAGCCGAGGACTCTTGTGCGACGGAAACTTGGGCTGCCTTGCACGAGAGTCGCGGGTAACGGTGGTGACAGATGAGAGAGTTGGGGCGGTGGCGGAGAATGAAGGGTTTGGGAGGAACAGGGAAACGGAAAATGTGGGGTTTGGAACATGAAAGAGGTAAAGGGTTGGTGGTGGCCATGCTTCTCAGTGGAAGGAAACAAAGGTGTTGGAGAGAGAAACTGAAAGACTCTGCATTGCATCACCATCATCATCATCATCATGTGTGGCTCTGTTGAGTCCACGCATAAGCAGGATAATACATACATTAGCCACATGAAACTTAATCAGATGTTAATTTAAATGAACACTTTAGTCTCATCATTACTTAAACATACTAAGATTAGTTGCATAGTTATTCATATTAATAATTTAATAAATGATAAATACATTAAGAAAATAAATGCCACGAAAATAATTCAATAGTATTAAGTATCTAAAAACTATTGGGTGAAAAAGGGATCTGAAGAAGTCAAATTGGATATGTTTTGGGGTGAATTCTGACCAGAAATTTAAATCAAAAAACAATGATGGCATTAACAGCCATATGAATAGGCCTTTCTTAAAGGGCCCATGGGTCTTTAGATGCCCTTGTCCCTTCGATGAAACCAATAGTTATATTGGCTTCACCAAAAAAAAAAAAAGTTATAATGGTATCCCTGGTTTTCATATCAATAACTTGTATAATTTGTGTATTTACAAACAGGTTGTATATAATTTAAATTTTTATTTTCTTTATAAAAAATTTCTATAACGAAAATATAAACAAAAACTATCAAATATTTTATAGTGAAAGGATGAGAAAAATGATTGTTGGGAAGTCTTTTTCTTTCTTGAGGTAGCATTGAAATGGCAGGATTTGAAAAAACCTTAATTTGAAATTTAAAAATTCCAGATTCAGAAACCTTAATTTTAAAGATTCCAATATGGAATGTTTGAAGTCATTTTCACATTATTTAGTTATTTAGACTCCACATTTTAGGATTTTTCTAAAATTAGACTTTAGATTTGACATCTTCTCTTGAAAAAGATTTATTTTTATCACCATAACAACATCTTCCATCAATAATGTGTGTGTGTATGTGTGTGAATATATTGTATATATTTTTATTGTGATTTTACAAGCATAGATCGTTATTTTGCCAATTATCGTATAATCCATGTAGATACAATATTCTTGTTTACTCATTGAAACTACAATGAAATTTGGTATATTTGTCAAAGTTCCTACACTGTCATTATATTATATCAAATATTAAATATTTGTATTGAATATATTTCTTACAAGTTCACACGCATAGAGTAAGTCTATCAATAGATGATTTTTATTTTAGCTAGACTAAAATTGAAACTATTGTACTTAAGTAATTTAAAATGAGTAGATCCCAATCACATTTGGTCAAACCTGACTTATAAATAGAGTATAAAATGCTTATAGTTCACACTCTGGTGATACGTAAAATTTCATAAATTATTACGATAAATCATTACGGAGATCACACTCTAACAAACTAGAATCCATATGCCCATAGTTTGGTTAGAGTGCTCACATGGACTTTTACAAAGAAGAGTCTACTTAGGCTCGCTATCAAAGATTTTACACTACAAGAAGTACTAATTTAAAATTTCTCAACTTTATTCATTGTGATATTTTGCTTTGAATCACGTATTTTTTACAAGGACCTTTGGGAATCCATGAATTTCTGTTGTTTAGCCATTTGGGATTCCCTAACAATGGTATTAAAGGCCAGCTTGCAAAATTATGTGTTTAGGTAGATTATTTTTTTTAGAACTTGTCAAAACTTTTTGTGGAAAAATAAGTTCCATAGGTTGTATTTTTTGCGAAAAAAGATTACAAAGGTTGTGATCCGGTTTGGATACCGGCCCCAAGGTTATCCGATCTGGATACCGGTTTTAAGGACAAAAGGCCGACTCAGCCTTCCTAGAAGTCAACCGGTATCCCAGGATAATGATCTAGTCGGTGAACATGCTGATCCGATCTCACCTGAAGTAAAGTCTTTATAGCCGTCCTAGAGTTCAACCGGTGTCAAAGATATCGATCCGGTCTGTAACACACTAGGCAAACTGCACTTACACCGGTCATCCGAGGTGACATCCAAGATACCGGGTGGTCTATCCGCTCCAATATCATAATGAAGAAGGCATTCTGCACAGTGGAGTATGTCCCTTTCATCCACCGACAGGAGTAGGTATAATCACCAGTGTGATTTATGGAAAAAGTGATTACCTTTCCACCCATGTGACAGAAAAGTACACTGATAATTCACCTACCCTCCTGACACACTCTGAATGCTGGCCCACTCGGATTAACTCTTTATACACGTTATCAGAACCAGTGGGCCCACTAACACCTAACGATTCATTTCCACGCTCGACTATAAGTAACATGTTGCAATACATGTTCCAGGTTACGTTGTCCTTGCTCTCTCTCTCTTGCTATTATACTGTTTGAGCATCTTCTAACTTGAGCATCGGAGAATCTTCGCAGGTGACACCATCTGTCGCCCACACCAACGCGAGAGGTCGGTGTGAAGGATCTCCTGGACAACAAGACCGACCTCCACACACATAGAGGCTGGATCATAGAGATCAGATACACACAGCCGGTCTTCAATTCCATTCAATCTTCAACTCTTGAGGCTGTCCTGACACCGGATCCTAGACCCCGGTTCAGGACAGATCATTGGCACGCCCGGTGGGACCCGGTAGAGTTATTCCCACTTTCTGCAGAAGTTAGTAGTCGACAATGGAAGGAGATGGACGCGACTTTGTGGATGGTCATGTGGAGGATGTGACCCATCAACAAACTGAGGGGAGATTCATCTTTGAATCACCAGTAACCCATTCAAGGAGAATGGTACCAGTGGCAACCCCTGATCCTCGAGATGAAGTTATCAGGCAACTCAGGGAGGAGTTGAGGGAGTTGCGAAGGGAAAAAAGAGAAACTGGGGACAGAGTGATGTCTCAGGCGGAGGATACTCGCCATACATCTGCGAGAGAAAGATCCACAACTCTCCAGTATTCTAAGATCCCTACCTTTGAGAGGAGAGAACAAACTCAAGATTCTGGGGACAGAAACAGTGCAAGGAAGAGGGGGCAGACAGCGATGGCTTCTGGGCCATTCCGATTCAACGTCCCTTTCTCAAGGAGGCTCATGAGTATACTCATCCCCAAGCACTTGCAAACGACCCAACCACTTTCCATCGGAAAGTATAATGGAGAAACTGACCCCATTAAGCACCTTGATGCTTACACGTATGAGGCCATGTACTTGGGAGTTGATGAAGATGTGATGTGCAGGATGTTCCCACGAACCTTAACGGAGGAGGCTCTCGGTTGGTTCAAAAGTTTACCCTCGGAGTCAATAGATTCTTGGGAAGAAATGGCGACTTCATTTGAGAGCCATTTCATCATCTCTAGGGACATCCCAAGGACTTCCCATACTTTGGCTTATATCAGGCAGGGGGAACGTGAAACTCTCAAGGAGTTTTTGAAGAGATTTTACAAGGAGGCTTCTTTGGTGCCTAACCTCACGGAGGCTATTCAGCTTCACATCATTGTCGAAGCCTTACAGCCTGGATCCGCCTTTGCTTTGTCTTTGGCAAAGAGTCCTCCGACGACGTTGGAGGAGTTTCGGAGAAAAGCTTTGAAATACGTGGGCATAGAAATGCACTTGGAAGCAACAGCGGCTAAAAGGAAATCCTCAATGCCATATCAACAACGGAGAGATAAGAATTGGCCTAGATCGGAACGCATGGAGACGCCGTCCCAAGGCAATGTCTCTGATAATCCTGTTTCTCCGAGTCAATGTCTCTGATAATCCTGTTTCTCCGAGTCAGGAAGAACGAATACATGTATTTGGCAATTATGCTCTGTTAAATTCCAAACGCTCTCAGATTTTGAGGGAGATCAGATGGCCAACGCTTGTTGCATACGGGGTCAGGATGCCACCCCAACTTCGTAAGCACGGAGACCCTCGGAAGAATTGTGAATTCCATGAACAAGAGGGCCACTTAACAGATGAATGTCAGACTTTGAAGAATACTATCGAGGCCCTAATCCGAGAGGGTAAACTTAAACAGTATCTTTTCAAAGAAGCTATTTCGGAAAAGCCAAAGGGGGTCCAGATTGGCGAGCATGAACAGCAAAGTGTTATGCCCAATGACATCAGGGCCCCCGAGAGGTCATTGACTGAGTATCAGGCCATTAAAGCTAAGGACGCCCCCAGCTGTTATAGCTAGTCGGTAAGACGGTGTGCACTCTTTTTCCTTACTTGGGTTTTTCCGATCGGATTTTACCAAGAAGGTTTAACGAGGCGTAACCCCGACCTGGCTCTCTTTCTTTCTTTTGTATTGTACTTCATAATTAATGAAATTTTCCATCTGTTCACCTGTTATCTTCATCATTTTATTCAACGCACAACTCCGTTGTGACAAGATACTTTCAGGACGAACGATCCTAACAGCGTATCCGTTGTTAGTGATGAACCTCTTCGAACGTACAAAGGGGTGAACCATAGATTGAAGGCCCAGATTAAACCGAACTCTGGGTACGGTTAGTAAGTTTGGCTGAACACCGATTGAAGACTCGGATTGTAGGATTGAACCGAACTCCGAGTACGACTAGTAGGTTTGGCCGAACGTCGGTGAAGAACGATGAATGGGTAAAATCCAACACCGATTGAAGGCCCAGATTGTAAGATTAAACCGAACTCTGGGTACGGTTAGTAAGTTTGGCTGAACACCGGTGAAGGCTCAAATTGTAGGATTGAATCAAACTCTGAGTACGACTAGTAGGTTTGGCCGAACGTCGGTGAAGAACGGTGAATGGGTAAAATCCAACATCGATTGAAGATACGGCTAGTAGGATAAAACCGAACACCATTGAAGACCTGAGTTGTAGGATTGAACTGAACCTCAGGAAATGGGTTGTAGGATTGCACCGAACCCCATTCGAAGGCCGGTGAATGGGTAAAATCCAACATCGAGTGATGAAGGCCGGTGAATGGGTAAAATCCAACACCGAGTGATGAAGGTCGGTGAATGGGTAAAATCCAACACCGAGTGAAGAAAATGGTGAATGGGTAAAATCCAACACCGAATGAAGGCTCGGATTGTAGGATTAAACTGAACTCTGAGTACGACTTCTGGAATCGGTCGGTTGCTATTGAAGAATCAATCGTTATCGAATTCACTCAGAAGTACTCATGGGAATTCCTCACTCGGAAATATTCTCCCTTGGAAATTCCTTACTCGAAAACACTTCAAATTCGATGCGAGACTCTTAAATTCTTTAGTCGGAAATATCTCATTGAAGTCCGACTCGTGAGTTCTGTAAGCTGAGGAAATCTTATTTACTCGGGAAAATCCCTACCTGAGGCGCACTCATCCGAAGTCGAAGCATTTCTCTGTCCTTAAGTGTTTCACTCGGAAAATGCTTCACTCGGTACCATACTATATGGAAGTCGGAAATGTTCCACTCAGGGCAATCCCACGCGGAAGTGTCACACTCGGGGACACCCCACTCGAAAATCTTTCACCCGAGGGATCACTTGGAAATCTTCCACACAGGAAGGGTCAATCGGAAATATTCCTCCCGGAAGTCTCACTCGGATTATAAGACTAAACCGAGCCCCAAAATCATTAGTCGGACTAAAACCGAACTCTAAGGACGGCCAAAGACTAATTCCCTCAGGACGGATGATCTCAATCACCTATTCTGTGATTCGATGATGTAACTCCTGGCGCGGAAAATTCCCATCATTATCCTTATGATGGAGGTCTTTGAAGACTCAATCTGTACTCTTATGATTGAGAAGAATTCCCCCAGGACGGATGATCTCAATCACCAATTCTGTGATTTGATGATGTAACTCCTGGCGCGGACGATACCCATCATCATCCTCATGGTGGAATACTATCAAGACCCAATTTGTATTCCTACGATTGAAATACTTCTTTCATAACGGATAATCTCAATCACTTACTCCGTGAATCGACGATTGGGATCAAATACGAATTATTGCTATTCATCCGTCCTGAGCACCGCGATCGAGAACAACAGATCTACTCATTCTCTCCCCAAAAGAATTAAGGGTAATGTCCCCTGAGAAGTACCAATCCCTTAACATACTTATACTCGGGGACAGTATTCATTTATATATTTCTCCGTTCTAAAGCTTGTTTATCTTAACTGATTTGATTAATTTTCTGAGGCAATGATTGCAATCCAACCTCAAGATTTATCACACTGAACGGATTATAGAATACTGAAAAGATATATACATCTAAGTTATATTACTCTTCATGGCATCACAATATTGGGCAATACACATGTGGAAAAACATAACTTGCATTCTTGAGGGGATACGCCGGCATGCAGACCTTTTGTGAACTGTGTAGCTTATATGAGAAACTTACAGTCCCTCACACAAGCTAGGGGACAAATGATCCGGTCTGGATACCGGCCCCAAGGTTATCCGATCTGGATACCGATTTTAAGGACAAAAGGCCGACTCAGCCTTCCTAGAAGTCAACCGGTATCCCAGGATAATGATCTAGTCAGTGAACATGCTGATCCGATCTCACCTGAAGTAAAGTCTTTATAGCCGTCCTAGAGTTCAACCGGTGTCAAAGATATCGATCCGGTTTGCAACACACTAGGCAAACTGTACTTACACCGGTCATCTGAGGTGATATCCAAGATACCGGGTGGTCTATCCGCTCCAATATCATAATGAAGAAGGCATTCTGCACAGTGAAGTATCTCCCTTTCATCCACCGACAGGAGTAGGTACAATCACCAGCGTGATTTATGGAAAAAGTGATTACCTTTCCACCCATGTGACAGAAAAGTACACTGATAATTCACCTACCCTCCTGACACACTCTGAATGCTGGCCCACTCGGATTAACTCTTTATACACGTTATCAGAACCAGTGGGCCCACTAACACCTAACGATTCATTTCCACGCTCGACTATAAGTAACATGTTGCAATACATGTTCCAGGTTATGTTGTCCTTGCTCTCTCTCTTGCTATTATACTGTTTGAGCATCTTCTAACTTGAGCATCGGAGAATCTTCGCAGGTGACACCACCTGTCGCCTACACCAACGCGAGAGGTCGGTGTGAAGGATCTCCTGGACAACAAGACCGACCTCCACACACATAGAGGCCGGATCATAGAGATCACATACACACACCCGGTCTTCAATTCCATTCAATCTTCTACTCTTGAGGCTGTCCCGACACCAGATCCTATGTAACATCCCTAATATTTTAGAAAAGTTTTAATTGGCGAAAAACATTAATAATTGCCCAATCAGATTTATTGAAATTTTGGGAATTATTAGTATTAAAAATGCAATTAGAAATAATTAAATGTTGTGGGAATAAATAAATTTATTTGATTAATTAATTATAAAAGATTAAATGAAAGTAAATAGAAGAAGATAAATTTGAAGTTACAATGGGGTAAAAGGTGAAGGGTGAAAGGTAAAAGTTTTAGTTAAAACTTTCAAAAGAAAATGTAATTGAAATAGGAAATGACCCAATTGCCCTTGTGCCTTAAATTTTAAATTCTTTTCTTCCTTCTTCCTCACCTCCACGCGAATACCTCTTCTCCTTCTTCTCCTCAAGCTTGCCGTGGCTGCATGCTCCAAGAGGGAGACCGTTTCTCGCCGAAACTCTGAGATAACTACGTTTTTGAGACCGTAGTTTTGAGGTGAGTCCCATGGGTCTTTTAAATTAAGCTTTCGTAGCTCTTTCATTTTCTCCGATAAACCGAAGGGTCGTGCATGGAGGGGTAAGCTTTGGTTTCCTACTCCTCCAGTGTGTAGAAGCTTGAAAAAATGGCTTTTAGAGTAATGAGAATGGTTTAACATTGATGGGTTTTGCGTTTCGACCTCCGTAGGTGACGAAACAGTCGTCGGAGGATCGAACGGCGAAGTGGGTGTTGATTTCGGACGTAGAACGTTGGACATAGCGTCGAGGGAACGCCAATCTCATCAAGAACGAGTCGTCGGAGCTCGGAATCAAGGTAAGGGGGGTGTTCAGGTTATAATTAATTAGAATAGGTGAGTATGATTGAATTAAGTCATTGAATGAAACATGGAAATAATGAGATTTGATAATGCGTAATAGTAGTATGTGTATGAATGTAAATTGAGTATGGTTTGTAATGACTATGAAGATGACGTGATGAGAATTATGATGATTTGATGAGTTTAGTGGCAATGTGATAACGGGCTTGACAAGTAGGTCGCCCAATTGATGAATATGTGTTTTGTTGCTGGCCACTTGCAGTATGATATGAGAAATATGAATATACTTGTGTGATTATGTGGTGTAGGACGGCCGACGGTATGTGCAGCCCCTCGTTTCTGGCTCCCGTGGTGTTTATGCCCAGTTGAGCTACCCAGTGGTCAAGTAGGACCCAGTGGTTGAGGAGGAGAGTCAAGTAGGACTCAGTGGACCAAGCAGGGTTCACGGGGTGTCAAGCAGGACCCCCAGCTGAAGGCCGATCCTTTTAGTATCCGGATACTAGGCGTCGATTTGATATGAGAGTCAGTTGTGTTATTCGATGTATTGTTAACATTGTGTAATGATATGAATATGTTTTATGATGATTGTTCATTGTGATTGACAAATTGGAGATAAAGAATTGGAATTGAATCCTTAATTGGTAAGTAGAAATTGAGAACAAGATGTAAGATGAATGGTACAAACAAAAACTAGTAAATATGTTCCTTGTTCTTAAATTGTTATTCTACATTAATTATGATACCAAACACTCACCCTTGCTGTTGTTTCTTTAATTTTAGTAACCAATGACAGGGAGGAGGTTGAAGCCCCGGAGATGCGTCAAGCGGAGAATTGATGCCAAGAAGCGAAGGGAATTTATGAAATGAACTATGTGTGTAATGTGTGTTGTGAATTATGTATGTTGTGCTTGGATGTTGTGTATGCATGGTGAGTCAATTTGGAATACTGTTATCGTAGTCATGAATGTGATGAATAGCAAATAGAAAACTGAATGTTGTTGATGTATATTGGCATGGAGCCAATGGTAGTGTATTTGATGCATGAATATAAACAGGTTTGATCTATGATTAGAAATATGAATGATGTGGGATGATAGGTGAATGGTCTAGTGCATTGATGATTGATGTACATTTAGCAGAATGAAATTAGAAGTGAAGTGTATTGCATGATTGAAATGTTGGTAAGTGGATGAACTAAGTCAGAGGAGACATGTGAGTGTTTAAATTTGTGGGTTGGTATGAAAACTTTAAGTCCTTCGCATGTACTGCATAACTCGCTCAAGCGAGATGAATTCTCGCTCAAGCGAGAGGGCTTTATGTCAGTGTTATGCTCTCTGGTCAAATCTCGCTTGAGCGGGTATGATTTAGCTCAAGCGAGATAGGTAAGAATTAGGAGAATGTGGTTTCTGGAGGTTTTGCGCTCAAGCGGTTATAACCTCGCCTGAGCGAGGAATAGAGGAAATGGCCACTGTGCTGATCTCGCTCAAGCGGGAGAAATCCCCGCTCAAGCGAGAAGTGTATGAGGTATCAGGGGCTGCTACTGGGTGGTTTTAGCTCGAGCGGATTGAGTTCCGCTCAAGCGAGGACCATAGGATTAGATTCTGGAGTTTATTCGCTCAAGCGAGATGTGCTCGCTCAAGCGAATAAAGAGGAAACTAGCTATTGGAAAAACCTCGTCTAAGCGAGAGTAGTTTGTTAGAGCGAGTCAGGTTAGTAAGGTTACTGGAGTTAATTCGCTCAAGCAAGGAAATCTCGCTCAAGCGAACTAAGGCCTGATGTATATGAATGTATTCGCTCAAGCGTGAGTGTGGCTCGCCCAAGCATAGAATATAAACCTCGCTCAAGCGAGTTGGTGCCTCGCTTAAGCGAGATACTCCTGATTCCCTTTTTCCCTCCTTTTGCTCTATTTAACTAGTTTTCTCCTTTTTCCTTGATTGTTTAATTTAATTGAGTCTGTTTACTATTTTAAATATGTTTAGTGAAACATAAACATTATTTTGAATTATAACTTAATTATAATTATTGATTGTGAAAAATTTATTGTAAAATTTAATCGAATGAATAAAAATAAATGTAAAATGACCTAGGATGTTACATCCTAGACCCCGGTTCAGGATAGATCAGGTTGCATTTTTTAATGATAAATGTTGCAAAGGTTACGTTTTTTTTGTAAGATATGATACAAATGTTGTATCTTTTTGAAAGCTAGTATTAGTTTTTGTTTTGCACACGTCGATTGATTGCTTTTCTTGTTAATTTTAATTGTACAACATTGCTTGATATGTTTAATTGTATAAACATGTTAATGTTGCAATGATGATTGCTTTACATATGTTCTTTAATTTCAAGCATGTTATGTTATATATGTTTATTTAATTAAATTGAAATGCAAATCGATGTTTATACCTTTTCTATTATGACATTAAAGGTTCGTGTTAATAGATGTGACAAAGGTTTAAGAGTTAAACCTTATTCATCATAAAAGCTAGAATTCAAAAGTTGAAACCTAGTCGTCATTATATTTTATATATTTGTTTACAAATAAAATATTTAATTTAATTAGTATTTAATTTGGTTTGTAAAAGTTAAAAATCAAATTTTAAATGTTTGTTAAATTTAAAGTTTGTAATAATTACAAATTTAAAAAATTCATTTTTATTAATTTTAAAAGAATTTGTATGGTATGTGATCTTGTTAAAATTAATATGATTTATGAAAAAATATATTTAATAGGATTTGTAAGAACAAATTAATTCATATTTATTAAATTTTGTATGATTTGTAATGGTTACAAATAGAAGATAAGATTTTAATTAAAAATAATAATTTTATAAATTAAATATTTAATATTAATAAATTTGATAGGATTTGTAAAAAGATAAGAATCAAGGATAAAATCTCTATTAAATTTAATAGAATTCAAAATAAAATATTTTGGACTCTATAGAGATAATATTTAAAAGTTAAACCTTTATTGTTCCAAAAATCTAAGAATCAAAAATTGAGTCAATGGTCAATGTGATATTCTAGTAGATACGGAAGGAAGCTCTCTCGATTAGATATGGACTTTTGCATTGGTCCATTATTACTTCTAATTTGTAAATCTTTTAACAAAGGAATATAGAGATTGAAACAAATTAAAACAAATGTTTATTTCAAAACAAATATGAACCTTGTATAGAAGACACTAAGTAAAAAGTTTAGGGAAGAAAGATATAAACACTACCATTTATTCTAGTCTCACAACAATTGGTTATATTTTTTTTTCACTATTTCAATGTTGGTTACAAGGTTTGATTATAATTCTTAGATCACCTGTACAAACCTTAATACCACCTCTCAACCCAATAAACCCAAGGTTCACAAACTTTTTGGAGACCTTTAGAGAAAAGTTGCCTAACCTTCTCACATCCCAATCTCAAACACCCTTAATCCAAAAGCAATGAAACAACAAAGATACTTTCTTAATAGAGTAGATAAGATAATTTGTAGTTTTTACAATTCTAAGGGATAACTCTCATCTCAGAAAGGATGTGCAAGTTTAAGCACCAAAAGCTTTCTCTCTCATTTAGAGAAGATATACAAGATAAAGCCCATGAACCAAGATAAGACTAATGAGCAATACTTAAAAAATAGAAAGTGATTCACACAAGAAAGTTTTTTACAAAATGGGATACCTTTTTCAAAAAGCATAACTTGTTATTTATAGAGGAAAAATGTTGTCTTAATAAGGAAACAATTTGAAATATATCAAGTTAAAGATCTCAAAATATCTAAGCCGCACCTAGTAGGGTTAGACTTGTCAAGCCATAACCCATTCGAACTTGTTCTGATGAGGTCAAATCTAGGCATGCTAATTTTAAACACATTAAAACCACAATGATTGTTTCCCTAATATAATATTTGAATCGATTCTTTTCATAATTAAAAAAATCTCATATTGATAAAACAATATTTGAATTGATTCTTTCTTAAATAAGAAAAAAACTCTTTTTAAAACGCATCATTAATTTTTTCTTAATAAGAAAAACTCATTTAAAGGCACATTAAATCGAACTTGTATTTATTAATTAACCAATTTCAAAAAAACTTTTTTAAAGCACATATGTTACCTAATTAAGAGTGAATTTTATCTTGCTCATTAATCACTAGTTTAGGTTCTTACCAACGTACCTATTCAAGTTGAGAAGCCTCGATGCAATTTAAAACTTTTTCTCTTTAGTCATTCATAACATAAGGTTGATTCTTTTTACTAATATCAATGTTCTTAAGTTGAGCATTCAAGATGTTAATCCCTGCATTCTAATAAACACATGATATATCTTCATATAAACAACTTATTTATCACATATTTATTTTGATCTTGATTTGTTTATCAAAATTTTGTTTAACATCATCTAAACCTATTTCATAAAAGCATTCACAAATTTTCCTCAAAGCCTAATGTTAGGAGCAAGATCATCAAGTATGCTTTTCTCTGAGCTCTTATTGGGTTTTCCGATTCTTTAAATGTGTGCAGGTCCAAGTTTGACATCAGATTCTTCCAGTACCAAAAAAAATAATACTGAAAGTCCTAAAATGAAAAAAGAATTGAAATTTAATTGATAATGATTACGACGTAGATATGGAAATTACAACACTTTTTCTCTATGCGTGGTGTGGGACCATTTTCTATTATCATATTACCATTTTCTTCTGGATAATTATATACAATTAGGACATACCTTATTAAGTTTTAAAAAAATGAAATTATATTTATTTATTAATGTCTTTGGTATAATTAAAAATAAATATAGTCAGAGCTTAGTATTTTTTCTTCAATTCTCCTGAAATGAAATTATATTTAACCCATTTAATTTCACTTCTATTTTTTAAATCTCCCTTTAATTCAAAATTTTAAATTTTAATCTCTACTCATTTTATTTCCATTAAACCAGTGTAAATCTAGAGAGATTGAGATTTGAAATTTTTTGATAGTAAAATGTATTACTTTTACAATGACTAAAAAATTTAACCTAAATAGGTAATGTTTTCAGAATCAGACCGATCATTAAACCAGTAAAGACACCGATTCAAGTAAACTGTGATTAAATCGAGGTTGAATAGTGATTGAACAAGTAGTATTAAAAAATTAACTCAGACCGGTCATCTAACCAATTCATAGTTCAACCAGTTAGACCGACTAAACCAGTTTAATTTTAATAACAATGCAAATAGGAATATGGATTGAAATGATAAAAACCCTAAAGAAATTAACTCCGGTCATCTAACCATTAGGACAGATATTTTCTTATATTGCTGGTGGTTGATCGATGACAACTTGTTATAGCTGCACCACACGTTAAATTATGGTAATAGTGTGATCTCAAAAATTTAAGAATAGGCGCAAATGTAGAAGATATTTTCTCCCCTAAATTTCCTCAATCGATTTTATAGGGAAACAACAACAACAAAAAATAGAAAATTTCACAGCATGCAGAAGAAACCATTGAAGTTGTTGTTATTATTATTATTACTATTATTATTAACATTAGTGTGAAAGTAATTAATGAATAAGAAAGAAGAAGCTATGATGATGGATGTCCATTAAGTGAGATGGCAAAGGCTATAAATACGTGCATGAGATGTTGATTGTGTTGTAAGAAGAGCATTTTGTTTCTCTTCTTCCACCAAATTTCTTTCTCTCATAATAAAAGTGATTGTCTTCCTTAGTAACATCAGAAGGAGTGGAAAAGGTAATTGATCAAATCTTAATTGTGTTGGTGAAGGGAATGGAGAGCCTTGAAGAAAAAGTTCGTGTGTTCATGGATGAACAATATTGTTATTACTATTCCAATGAATCAAATATACAGCATGGCTCCATGGAGATGGAAGACCTGTGGTGGTCTGACAATACCACTCATTCTAATGACCCTTCTCATCAGAGGCCTTTGTATTGGGACTCTCAGCTCACACTGCTTCAGGTACCCATTATTCCATCAATTTTTGAGTTGTTTTATTGGATATTCGTTTCGTATGTAGTTGAGGAATGAGTTATGAAAATAGAAAAATTTAAAAGTTAATATTGATTCTCTACGTTGTTTGATACAATTATTCCATTTGATTGTAGGATTTTTTTTAAGTTGGTCAAATTCCTTATAAATTAGTATCATTGTGTTTTAATGATATTTTTAAATAAAAAAAATTCATTCGTTATGTTATGGCCTGATTAGTATTTCCCTTTTATTTTTTTAATCCTCTCCAGGTGACTAGTTTTTTGAACCTTTCTATGTATAGATCTTAAGAGAATTGGTATGGCAACTATGAAGTCTCCTATCAAGTCCTTCTATGATGTCATGTAAATTACTTAATCATAATAATTAATAAACTTAATTACTCAATCATAATAATTACTAAGCTTTTAAGTTTATTTGTTTTAATGTTCACCTAAGGAATGCATGTAGGTCAATTATAACATTTAATAGTCCTAGTTTGTTAGTGTGTTGTTAAAAAATATGAAAGTATTATTGAGCCAATGAATCTTTTTCATGCTTCTTAGCTAACAGGATTGATTCTATCTTAGGTTGAAGAGTTACCCTATAGCATAATTGAAAAAATTTTATTGTTCACCATGGTTCTATCTTACTATCCCAACTAGGACAATAATAATAATAAAAAAGCTTCTAAATATACAATATGTGAACGTCTGTGAATCAATTATAAAAATAAAGTTTAGAAACAAAATTATTGAACGGTTAATATTATATGTATTGTTGGATTGGTGAATCTCAATTTGAAAACAAATAAAAACTAATTATTTTCTTTTCCTATGTTGAAGGATTCCCAAAATATTTGACTTGGGTTTTGATTTCTGAGGTGTTGATTAATAGGTAGAATAGTAGTAAATTTTCTTTTCCGCTTATTTTATTGTTGGTGGTATGTGACAACTTACTAAATTTGCACCATATATTAATTGTGGTGATTCATGCGACAATTCATAAATTTAGAAAAAATATGTTTTGACAATTTAATGGGCGCAGTTCACAATTTTAAAGAGAGAGGTGCAAAAGTATACGCTGAAAAATTAAAATTGCAAAATTATATTTTGTTTTAAGATATAATAATGATTCAATTTGAGTGGAAGAGATCCTCTCTTTTAACTAAGTATAATGCGTTTTATAATTATTTTGGTATATATATGGTATAATAAAACCATCTTATTTATAAATCACTTTTAATAGAAGTAAACCGAAGAATTTCTCCCTACATTAATCATTATCAATGATAAATACCTTGATTATACTCTCTGTATAATAAGAATCATTGTTATCAAAATCAACCAGGTCGAACCGAAAACCGGTTAGGTAATTGACCCGATCAATTCTTTAATATTACCGGTTTAATCATAGTTGAATCCTAATTTAATCATGATTTGCTTGAATTTGTATTTTTACCAGTTCAATAATCAGTCCAATTCTAAAAAGATTAATAAGAATAATGTTCTAGGTGAGTATGAAAAGTGAAGTGTTTTTATGAATTTTTGTTAACAAAAAGAAATTATAATTTGTTTGTCTCAGGAAATTTTGGAGCGGTACCATTTAAGTGTGTCAAAATTAAGAAAAGAGATTGAACGAATCATAAGAGAGGTGAAGGGTTCGGATTTTTGCAGCTGCTTGAATCCTAAGTCTTCAAGTTGCACCGCTTGTTTGAGAAGACGAGTGGTTACTGTGCTCTGCGACACAGGATTCAATACCAACCTCTGCATATCCAAATGGGGGACCACAAAAAAGTTTCCTGGAGGTTACATTTACTTTTAAATTGGTTCTAGAACAAAAACTAAATTAAGCATTCTTTTTATGTACCACTTTAATGTTTCCTTTTCATGATAGGATTTCATGAATATATAGAGGTGATTGCAAGCACATCAACGAGGAAGAAGCAGATAACATTCCTGATAGAATTGGAATTCAGGGATCAGTTTGAGATTGCAAAAGCAGGGGAAAACTATCAGAAACTTGTGTCATGTTTGCCAGAGTTTTATATAGGGAAACCAGAACACTTAAGTGCCATTGTTCGAGTAATGTGCAATGCTGCAAAGAAATCAATGAAGGAGAAGAAAATGCATCTGGGTCCATGGAGGAAGAGCAACTTCATGCAAATGAAGTGGTCACTCTTCAATCAAACAGAAAAACCTACCTTGGGTACAGCACCAATATATCCACTTGCAGCACAAGCAAGTGAATCTTACCTCAGAATTTCAGGAACTCCTACGGCTGTGGTGGTCACCTGAATGAGAACAAAGTTAACATTTGCAAGGGGGAATTTATTTTGAACTTAGACCTCTTTAGTATTATAGTAGGAGTTGATACCATATACCATTAGATCATTCACAATTCATGGTCTTTTAGGTCCAAGATTGTGATTCGCCTAGCAATAGCATTTGTATGTACATGTACTGCTATGCAGTAAGAGCAGTTTTGAATTGTAAATGTCTTTGTTGACTAAAGAATGTATCCGAGGTTAAATGTTAACTATGGATGTTGCAATAAACATCATGCTTATCAACCACATAAACTAGAGTTTTACAGTTTTTCCTCCTACAATGGGTTGATCCTTTTACTATATTATGATTTTCTTCTGTTCAGTTTTTTGAGCAATTTATTTTGACCTCGGTATCATACGGATATTAGTATTCTCATGCTTATACAAGTATATAACCTATGATATCCAATATCAATGATGGTATCAAAGATATAAATGCTAGTATGGTCTCGTAACGGTGGCTAATACTATACCGGTATAATTAAGAGGCGCTAGCACATACCAGGGATGGAACCTACAAAAGTGTTAAAAATTAATGTGTCTGTGACAAACTTCTATGTAAAGTATGAAAAAATATTAACATTCTTATCATTACAAAGTTTATTTCTTAACTTTTATAAATATCACACATTCATTACATAGAAGATACACTAATTTTGATTTTATATGTTGAAGCTTGGGGATACCCCTTAGTAAGTAAATGCCACTAAATTCAAAATGCAAGTCTTGAGATCTGACTAAAGAAACAAAGGAAGAGATCTTGATAGAATTGTGAATTTTTTAGCTTGCACAAGACCATAGGTTGTTGTAAGATCCCAGGGTGCAATAGTACCAGGTGGCAGATTTTCGAAAATACGAAGGAGTATCCTTTTCCACTTGAAGAACCTCATAAGAAGTCTTCTAGGCTGCTAAAGGAATTTTCAAGATCTTAGGAAGCAAGATGAGAGGAAGAGTCCAAGTTTTTGTCCAGTGTCTAAAGCTTTTCTAGAACCTCAAGTAACTATTCACTTCAATAAATTCAAGATTTTATCTCTTAGAAACCTATCTCTACCTAAGCTCCCCTAAAGCTAAGATCATATATAATTAGTGAGGAAGAAACTTTTCTAGCCAAGTTACCTTTGTGTTGTAAGCCACACTCACCAAAACTTAAATACCTACTCATATATCTGTACTTTAAAGAATGTTGTGGTGCTAATCGTGTGGATTAGTAGCTTGTTATTGAAAACTTATAGTGTGATTGTTGGTAGAGCTTGAAGAGGCTTTGATAAAAAAATACTGTCCGTGGAGCCTGAAGAAGCTTGGATGAAAGAATACGTGTATCCTTGTTGTGGATAATGGAAAATTTTTTAGCTGTAGGTACTAACATAGTCTCAAGTTGCTTTACATTGCGTCACTAGTAATTCCTGTGAAAATATCTCACACATGCACTCCAAGTTGCTTTACATTGCATTACTAGTAATTCCTGCGAAAATATTTCCTAAGTAACTTGTTAAAGGATTGTTTCCTAACATATAATTTATGAAACCTAAGCAACTAGTTAAATGATTGTTTTTTAAAATAAACTTAAAAGAAAGAGAATACATATTTTCAAGAAATTAAGATTCTTAAATTCCTGACACAGTTTATAAAACCTAACAGTTTTAATAGAAGTTCAAGTTCACTATACTATCTTATTAACTAACTTCAATCTAAGTGATCACATTTGAGAAAGATTTTATAACTTAAATGAAAAAAGGCTAAAATGTAATAGGTCACAATTCAACTATCTTCTTATGAGTCTTTTATCCACTTCAATGTTCATATTATACCTCAACTGTACAACATCAAAGAATATACATTATATATAATAAAAAGACAAATGTGAAGTGTAAAAATGTATTTTAGATGACAAAATACATTTTGATTAATAATTTAAAAATTAATGGTACTATAATAAATGCACGATTAGTTCTCAAACTTTAATTTTTACATTAGTAATTAGTATAACATTTTATCGCCTAGGATGAACTTTATGATTTGAAGGAGTCTTTTCCTTGACATAGGTATCGAAATATTTGATCTTCGAAAATACCCCATATCCAAAGCTTTGAAACGCAACCAAATTCTTCTAGTTTTTTTTTTTTTCTTCTTGTCAAAGTCAGGCAAGATAGAACGTATACCCACTGTACGGATTAATTTGTCGGTCGCTATGTGAAAGAAATTTACCCACTTACTACATTAAATATATTGCTTCGAGACTTTGCCAGATCCTAGCGAGACTGCTCCTAAAGGGAATCGAAAAAATGGTCTTCTGCGATTATTCTTAACCAAAAAAATTATGGTATGCTCATTTTTTAATGCAAAATCATAATCAAAGGATCCTTTGAAAAATGCACCTTATCTTGTAATGAATGCTTAGTTTAATTATCTTTTCAGAAGCTGGCATTCGGTTTCATATATTATCATTACAAAAAGGAGAGTTCAGTGCTATTTTCGCGTAACAGTTGAAACAAGAAACTCTTATATTATTTAAATAATGACGAACAACCAAATATCTTAGATTCGGGGTTATGATAACTGTATAATAGACAAATTAGCTATGTTCATGCCAACTAGACATCAACGCTACTACTTTTGGTAGGTATAGAGCCGCACTAAAAAAATATGAAGATGTACAAGAAAAGCCAAAAACTTATACAAAAGGGATAACTGGACAAAAAATGGGAAAAAGGAATAAATCAACCGTATAAATAGAAAATACACGAGCACAAACTTGTAAACTCAGATCTTGCTCATGTGGAAAGACGATGACAATATCCTGAAGAGTCCATCGGGGTTATCAGCATGTACCTGTTGATAGACAAAGCAAGTCCTCTCATAAATGATGTAACCATCCAGCAACAAAAGCGCAATAAAATAGACACGACAGAGTGCAGATTGCTGAGCATGTCATGAAAGCATCTAGCCATCACTTAAATTACAAAATAAGGTGCTCTAAACAAAATCCTGTCCCAATTGAATAGTAAGCTAGCAAACACTAAACAATATCATGCAAGTTTCCCAAGTACATACTTGGGTCAAAATACATGTTTCTATCATTAGCTTAAGCTCAGGCCCTTAGTCATTGGTTGGGAGAGGTGAGAAGCAAAGATCTGCAGATATATATAGATCTAAAGCTATCTATTGTGTCACTGTCCTGAGCAATTTCAATACTCCCCTAGTAGTATCGCATCTCCATTGTCCTGAGGTGGGCGACAGAAGCCTTTTGAGACCAAAGTTCAAGAGGCCACAAATAAGATTAAAGATGATTAAGGAGAAACTTGAAACCGCTCAAAGTAGACAAAATAGTTATGCTGACATGAGGAGGAAGTCCAGTACAGTTTTAGGAAGGTGAACATGTTTTTCTTGTAGTCACTACTGTCACAGGCATTGGAAGGGCCATCAACGCCAAAAAGTTTAATCCCAGATTCATTGGTCTTTGGCATATAAAATAGCCTGACCCCCTTCCTTGTCAAATTTTCATGATGTATTCCGTGTATTTCAACCAGAAAGTATTTCTTTGACCTTTCCCACATCATAAGTACTAAGACAATAGGAAGATCTCACTTTCGACCTATTCAGATTGTTGACCAAAGTGTCAAGACCTTAAGGAATAGAACAATTCCTTTAGTGAAGGTGGTTTGGGAAGGTTTGTCACCACAAGAAGCTACTTGTGAGATGGAAAAAAAAGTTCGAGCCAAGTATATATATTTGTTTGCATAAGGTACCTTACGAACACTTAATTTTAAGGACAAAACTATTTTAAAGGGGGTAGAATTGTAACATCTCAGAAAATGTAATAATTAAAATAATAGATTATAATTGAGGTTAATTGATTAAATATAACTAACGGGGATTTAATTAATAAAGCTACATTAATAAGCAAAATATAATTTAGATAACAAAATAAAAAAATATAAAAAATAAGGATAGTATATGAGGTTGTAATGGCCCATTAGTTAAAAAAGTAGAGAGAAGAGTTTTAGGGTTTTGGAGTAAAGACAATTTCATTGTGCTCCTTATTTTCAATTGCTCAAAAACAAAAGAAGTTTGGAGAAAAGGAAGAGGAAGAAAACTACTTTTAGAGAACCCTTAAGATCAAGAATCAGATCCTCATCACGCTCTAGGTGAGTATAACTCACACACCACACTCTCATTCCATTCCCAATCTGTTGTTAAATTTTTCCCTTTAACTAACAATATTTCTCTACATTAGCGTGAATACAGTTAAAGGGACGTTTCCTACCACAACGTTCTTTGATTACTGTGAATTGATGAATATTGATAGAAATTCACACGCGATTACTGCTTCGTTAATTTGTTCCAAAATTGTATCTGATAGTCTAAGCACAGACACATAATTTACACTATACAAGTGCATCCTTTCCTTTTACTCAATGTGCCTGATTTACTTATTCTATATATATGTACGCTGCAGACCTTGTTCTACACCTTATATACTTATATTGTACTTCCTCCATTACCTTTTATAAGCCCCTAAAACAAAAAAAGTTGTTACCTTTTATAAGCCCCTACAAAAAAAATTAAAAACATTTATTGTATTTTTTCTAATTTACCCTTAAGAGTTTAATACTTTCAAACTTGTATAATTAATATAGAATATGGAGTTTGACTTTAAATGAGAGTACAATTTAAAAGATCTCTTTATAAAATCAAAACAATAATTACTCTTCTAATTGTGCCTTTGAAAATAAAGGCTTATAAAAGGTAACAAAGGGAGTAATATATTTGTATGATATTATGGATTCATGTACATGTTTTGTTCCAACCTATTAGATATTTAGATATATATATATATATATATATATATATATATATATTATTCTCTTTATTATATACTATGCATATATTATTCAAGGATGTAATGTTATGGTGCATGTTCTGTATAAAATATATTATCAGTATGATATTATGGATTCATGTACATGTTTCATTCAGACATATTAGATATATATATAAATATAATTCTCTTTATTATATACTATACATATATTATACAAAGATGTAATGTTATGGTGCATGTTCTATATAAAATATTTCATAGATGTTATGTTGTGTTATGTGTCTCTCTCTCTCTCTCTCTCTCTCTCTCTCTCTATATATATATATATATATATTAAGATTTATAAATACCAAAAGATAAACAAAAAGCCAAGGTTTATCTTGGAAATAGGTTTATTTGACTAAAACATTAAGATATCATGAATAGTGTGAGGTCTATTGATCGTAAGAGAGACTCCTTGTTATGACTATGAGTTCTAGTCATGCCAAGAGGACAAGTGGAAGACAAAATAATATTGGAGGACTTTGTGTGGATTATATTTATGTGTATGATTTAAGATCTCATGTTATATAAAATAATCAGAACTATGAAAGATATGATTTATGTGTATTGTATTTGTGTGCTTCACAACATTGCATGTTTTGGTTGCTCACTGAGATTTTTATCTCATTATGTGGTTATCAACTTAACAATTTAGATTTACAGGAGTTAGATATGATGTTTATTCCTCCACTTGGATGACTTGCTTTGGTCAAGTGTGATGCATTTGGAGAACTTCTTTTAGTTAATTATTCTCTGTTGAGTACAAGACTGTTTTGGATTATATTTAATGTGGGCCAAGTGTTTTGGCTTAGTTTCCACATTTGAGATTGTTGGGTTTATTAGTTTTCCTAGATAAATACAGTCTCTTTTCGTATTGTATAGACCTTGAATTGAACTGGTTATTGTGTTTGGTTTATTTATTTGGTTATTATGAGATGAGTTTATTTGATGCCAATTATTAATTTACATTGTCTCAGAGAAACACTTCCAATATGTTGCTTCTCGAGGGTAAAAGTTAGGAAGTTACACTAAGCAAAGGTTCATAACTTGGCATAAGAGTTGGTTGTCGTGGGTGACGTGGAGGCTTTGTCAGCCAAATTGGATGCTTTTATGGAGAACCAAATGACCACAGGGCAGCGTGTGTTAGAAGACCAGCTTGCAGAACTTTATAGAAGAGTTTCTGGACTGGAAAAGGGGTCAATCAGAAATGACATAGGGGGACAAAGCAGTGATAATGGAAGCCTTGGTTGAAATTTGGAAGACAAATCTGAATTGTGGCCAGGAGGACCCATGTAACATTGGACTCCAAAATGGAATTTCCAATTTCCCACTTATGATGGCACTAGAGATCCTCTAGGGTGGGTGGAAGGATGTGAAAGACTTTTCACCAACCAAGAATTGCAGAAGGAGACATGGTGGGTCTGGTTGCTTTTCATCTCATGCGAGAGGTATAATTATGGTTTGATCAGATGGAGCAGGAGGAGACAATTGGATTAGGAATGTTTTTTAAGGAAAGCTATCATGTGAGATTTGGGCCACCACTAAGTAACAGCCCCTAAGGAGAACTTGCCAACCTTAAACAAATTGGGTCTGTTGAGGCATATCAATATCAATTCCAATCACTTCTATCTCAAACTTATGATCTAAACCTTGACAACAAGTGAACCTTTGAATTTCGATGAATATGGCTAGAGCATCTGAATGCAAACAAATTGTTTCTTAATACTAGAAAATGGCAAGCCTAACTCAACACAATAGCTAGTTCATGAGTTAAGGATTGTCCCAAGCCTTACAAGAAGTATATCGGTCACATTCCTAGCTGATGTGGGACTTAATGCACACCTCTCACAAGCCATATAAGGAGTATACTGGTCATATTCCTATCTTATGTGAAACTTATCTTAACATTAACACTCAAGAACTCTAATCTCACATACCACCAAACTTATATTTCCTCTACCAGCAACAGGTCTGATGCAAGGAAAGGAGGACACACAACAAAACCATTGGAAGCAATAGTGGGATAATTGCATTGCATCCATTCCATTTTTCAAGCGATTAACAAGGGTAGAAATGGAAGAAAGGAAGACAAGGGCCAATGCTATAAGTGTGATGATTCCTATTCAACAACAAATCCCAAATGTAAAAGATTATATTGGATAGAGGTTCCTAATGACTAGGAAAATGGGACGTGATCAAAAGATGCAACACGGGACCTGTTTGCACTTTCCAAAAAACCAGTTTATATTTTGAGCTTGAGGTCAAGCTCAAAGACAGGAAGGGTGGGAATGATGTGGATACAATTGTGGATCAGCAAAATAAAAAGAGAAAGGCAGCACAACAGTAGTTATAACATAATTAGGATTTTATATATTTTCTTATTTGCTAAGATACAACATAATTAGTTTCCTTTATGTATTTATTTGTTTCCTTATTATTAGATAAGATATGATTTCTTGTCAATTAGGATTTCTTATCATAATCTTGTAATTTAGGATTATTTCCCTTTATTGGCTAAGATTGTATCCTCTAGGATTTCCTTCGTCTTTAAAAAGGCATTCAGTATTCAATAATAAGTAAGCAAGAACTCTCAAAATAAGTAACCATAGAAGGGGCTTTGTCAAGGAAGAGACAAGTCTGCTTCTCTAAAGGTTGTATTCACAATAGGTCTGCATAAGGGTTCTTCCACATCTAGACCTGTGACTAGATCCTATGCGAAGGTTCATAACAGAAACCAACCCTGGGTTCTCTCTATTTCTAATACAACAATAATAGTCTTATCCCACCACATGAACCCTGATCAATTTTGATACCCTAATGCTCTCTAATGTGAAAAAAAAACAAACTGGTGAATGATTAATATTAATTTTAGCTTTTATTTTAGTCTATTTCAGTTGGCTAAAAAAACATATTGCAGTTTTGAACACTGAACACTCTTTCCTCTTTCAAGTTCACTTTCATCTCGCCCCAAGCAAGGACACCTGACTCACAAATCAAAATGAAGATGTGCCCGTGCAACAGTGCATAGGAGTATGACTCAGGACAGGACCAAGGAACAGGCAGAATCTGAAGGATTAACTGAGGAAAGTGAATCAAATAAATAACAACTAACAAACCCTCACCTTCCAAATTCATCTTACCAAAATTTTACTAGTATCATGCAAGTTTCTGTATTAGCACTTAGCATTAGTTCTACAACACTCTAGGTAGGTTGGCTCCACCACCCACGTTGTTTGAAAGTATTTTGGCGTCATGAGCATATAGACCATGTAAGGTGAAAGAAATGTATGGGAGGAGACCATCTTCTAACAAAAATATGATGTAACTTACCCAGTGACCAGCATCTTCAAGGACATGCATTTCAACTCCGCCTCCTTCCTCCGCAGCAAGCTCCTCTGCAGCATGGATCCGCTGAACATCTTCAAGAGCCCATCTATGTAAGCTTCTTTCTGCTTTCAAAAAGTTCATGTGCACACCACGGGGTACATCTTCAACAATTTTCCTATGAACAGAAGCTTAAATCATTATTGCCTCCACACACAATCTTCTCTTGAAAAATTAACTAACTCAATAACATATCATTAATCCTGCAATCAGTAATTACACTAGCCCAAAATTTATTTCATCAACTACAGCCTACACTAATTAACAGTCGTAATAGACCTGCCATTATCATTCTAATCTACACTAAAGGCAGGACCCCATCTCTCCACCAGAAACGCAAGGCTGATAAAAAAATAAAATATTACAGCTAACATTGTAATCATAGATCACAATAAGTACCATAGATTTGTTTCTTCATAGGATCGATACATTTCAGCAATTCCCTTTAGGTCAAACACCCATGAGAAGCTTGATGATCGTGAATCAGGAGAGCTGGTAGGTCGCAGGTTGGTCACAACCCACTACATGGAAAACAGAAAATTGAAATAAAATAGAGGGACAAAGATTGCTATCACATCTATTTTGTTGTCTTTTACTTCAATGTGAATTATGCCATTCTTTTAATGTCCAAATTATTCATCAAGGCAACAATTCTTTAAAATATTTAATTGTTTAATTAGTCTTCTGATGAAATTTTTAATACTGTAAAGCAAGCAACATGTGTCACAAGCTGAACAGCAGTCAATATCGAAGTGTGCCAGTTATGTACCTGTGCAACATCATTGGAAAATCCTTGTTGAATAAGAGCTCTGATAACATCCCGCTTTGAAGAGACCTTCCTTAAAGAAAGGATCATACAACAATAAAAATGTTGCTCATAATATAGAACCAAAAGTAAAATCCTTTTGTCAAATAATAAAAAGTAAAACCATTTTACCAATACCAAAAGTAAAACCATTTTGTCAATACTAAATTAAATTCATTTTAATCATCTACCTCCTTCGGCAGTGTACTTAGAAAGGATATGAGTTCTGCTGGGTGGTCATCTCCGTCTCCACCAGCACGAACTATTCCAGGGGTTGCATCCAGAACCCAAGCCTTCAAATAGCATAGAAGCAAGTATGAAACAACTCAGAAGCACACACATCATGTATATACAAGCAAGCAAGAAGACAGAAACCATATGTATACATCCTTTGTCCAGTAAAAGCAAACATAACAGAAGCAAATTTTTAAGCTTACTCTCACTGGCCGAGCAAGAGGCTTTGCAGCTTGGTCCACCATGCTCAGAACAACTGAGAATGGAACAATGTAGATTAAAACGTCTTATAAAGGACGCTAGTGAAAAAGTAAGTACATAAATAATAAGTACATAAATTTTAGGTTAGAATGTTCAATAACTAACCTTTCCCCCCAAAACTATGGCCAACTAACACACGAGGTGTTATTCTTAGTTCCCGAACCTATCATCATGAAGAACAGAGTCTGTCATTACAAGAAAGGAAAAATAATCACATGTATATATAACAACATGTAACTTATCTGTTCTCTTGAACAGAACTTATTATGTACAGCAAGCAAGATTTATTTGATCATTCCAGGAAGATTTTGCATAATCCATAAACACAGAAAAATGTTTTAAGTTAAAAAAACAAAAAAAATCACAAAGGATCTGAATTCCCAGAATGGATATCATCTAGCATTTCAATGTTACGAATTCCCAGAAATGGAGATCATCTAGCATTTCAATGCCAAAAAAACAACAATCAATTGCAACTAAAAAATCAGGAAGTAAAGTGGTAAAGCCAGCAATTAATTGAGATATTCACACAGACAAGATGGAGGCCAAAAATCATGACAGACAAAGGAATGGCCAGTTTGGGGAGAGAGTCCTTGTATAGCATCACCACATAAATATAATAATAAAAATTTATGGAACATTTTAAAAGAATCGCACCAATTTTAATACATCCATAGCAGCAGATGAAACAGTATGGGGACCTCTTTTCTTCATTGATGCTGAGTCGCCATGACATCTCAGGTCTACCAAAAGAAACTGTCAACACACACAAAAAAAAAGAACCAGGAATCAGATTGATGTAAATTCAGAATGTTCTTGAGCTCAAATCCTATGATCAGAATTTGGGACACCAACTATTACATAATAAGCAATAATAGAGTATAATAATTTGATCCAAATTTATTACACAATCAATAAACAAGAAAGTGTTGCGTCACTGTGGTTTATGCTTTAAGTAAAATCTTAATGTTTTAAAGTTCATGACAATACATGCTTTAAGTTCGTATGTATAATGCATACATAGCATAACAATAAAATACTTATATGTCAAGTAAAACCTAACAAAGCTTAGCACAAAAATGTAAAGCAAAATACCTGCCATGTGGGGAACTCTTGTGCCAATCTCCTAGCAAAAGTTCCTGCACTATCATTCTTTCAGCGGAAAATTTGAAACAAACTCATTTTTTCCCATTTATAACATAAAATACTCATAAATAATATGTACACAGTAACACACACCCCAGTTTTTCCTGCAACCCAGGATCCCATGCACAAAAACAGCCGTTGGTGGATCAGGCAAAGATCTGTCCATAACAGAACTCCATCTCACCTGTATACCAAATTATTTCTGTGTATTAGTCTTTTCAAAAGAACTTGCTACATTATCCTCTTTGTAGCACTACATAAAAAGCATATTAATGAGGTTCATTAACTTCTTATGAAACAACATAAGGTTTGCAACCATCCAAAGTCATTACACAAACTTCTATCTCAATATTCCCATACAGTTTTGATTCAATTTTGTTAAGAAGCCTTTTGAACATTTTGGTAAATAACTAATGGGTTTGTATGGTCAACAACACTTTGTTGTATATATCATTAAATTATTGCAGACAATAGTTTGATCATTACAATTCCAAATGAGGTAAGAACCAATAAAAGTGAACAGTCTTGTTTTAAGAATCATTACACTGAATTCATAATTTTGGTTCTTTTTGACAAGATACAATTTTCAAATTCTTCAAAAATATGTTCTCTTGGAAAAAAACATATAAAAGTAAAATTTGCATAAGGTATATGATTTAAGTCTAACATTCTGCCATAAATCAGTCCAACTAAAAAAGGTAAATTATTGACCTAAAGCAACATGATAAGAGTGATATAATCATATAAAGGCCAATGAGAGGAGATCTTCTTGCATTGTCAAGAAAGAACAACTAAACAAAGATCTCCTTGCAAAGTTAAAATCAAATTCATGATAGAAAAAAATAAGAAATAGAGAACCAAGAAATACATAATACTTACAAGCGCCCCTTGAATTAAATCATATGCCTGCAGACACACACACAAAAACTCAGTTGTAATAAACAACAACAAATTGCATGCTAACTTTTAATCAAAGAAAGAATTAAATACATTTTGGTAATTTATGGACCTTTTGGTTGAGAAAAAGTTTTATGTTTTAATTGAACATTTTCACTTTTAATTACAAAACTATTACCTTATTCTCTCTGTCCAAAAGTTTATACCAGAAACAGTAAAAACAGATAGTGTTTCTTATACAACTTTTTAGAAACAGAAAACAAGGTGGTAGCAGTTCTGTTAATAGAAATGAACACAAAAAAACGTTTTCTCCAACCAATCGACCCTTTTCACTTTTTTTAACTTCCTACTGAAGATATTAAACAAAATTCATCTCTCCTACTTTGCAGCTGAGAAATGATTATAAACATGTTTTTTTCTCACGCGAGAGAAGGAAATTGAGATTACCAAAATACTAGAGGAGGTGGCCACATCTCCCTTTTGTCCTACAGTGTCGCCCACTAATGCCATTGATGCAGTCCGAGCTTTAACTGTTCGGCTAAGAGTTAACCGAGACACATTGAAATTACCACTCTGCATCAAAATCCATAGAGCGTCAACACAATACTATTCCATTGCTAGAAATTGCAACATTCGCTTCACACAAACCGAATATGGAGGTTGCAATTGCACAGTAGAATAGCTCAAGCAAAGCTTAAATGCGAGCGACTATGATATGTGTGAAATTCACAATTCATAGAAACTATCGACGTAATCAGAGAGCGTAAAATTGAAGGTTAAAAACGGAGACAGAAATGCACCTCGGAGAGTCGGAGGATTGGAGATTTGACCTTGGAAGTGTTCCATGAATCGGAGAGAAACCTCGTCTTCCAGCCGGTGGCGGTGGCGGTGGCGGTGCAGCAGGACGGAGAATTGGAGATTAGCGGCATTAGAGGGAATGGAGGAAAATGGAGAATGAAGATCGGAGAAAAGGTAAAGAAGAAGGGTGACGGAGGCAGCGAAAACTGTGGTGGTGTGGCTGGCGGAGAAATCAAGAGAGAGGGGCGCGAATATAGCCACCTCTCTCTCTTTTTTCTTTCTCTCTCTTGTTACCAACACACACGTGCTCTTTCTCTAACATATAACGTGTATATATATGATATGTTTTATTATTAAAATAAACCTTAAACATTATTTTATTAATCTTAATATTAATTAAAATATTTTAAAAAAATTATAAATTATGTATATATATAAAAAGTTTTACTTAAATAATTAAATATGTTTTTTAATGATATTTTATATTTTTCAATTAATAAAATAACTAATTTTATCATATACTTTCAATACAATTAGCTAACTTATCAATTTTTTATTTTTAATTATTTTAATTAAAAGTGTATTTTACGAGTAAATCAATAAGTACTTTCTTTAGAAATAGTCTTGTTTTGTAGTTTCTAATATAGTTTATAAATGAAAGGAATGATATATCTAACCCAATATTTTGAAACATTTGAGATGAATTATGATGTATAATATAGGGTCCATTTGATTAAGCTTATTTTTAAGTGTTTTTTAAATAGTACTTTTTTATAAGTACTTTTTTAATAAGTAAATCAGAGTTGTTTTTTAAAATAAGTTAAAATTAACATATTTTTAACTTTTATTTATTTTTAAAATTTTAAACTAACACATCAAAATTTTAAAAAAAATTAATTAAAAAATACTTATTTCTTAAAATAAATTTAAACAAACAAGCCTATAGTCTTTATCGCTCCCACTTTTCCTTTGACAGCTGTGTGGTAGTTCTAATTTAGGTGAGGAGCACCGTCCATTCCAAATTGCGGTGCCAGTGCCATGAACCCTTCTCCCTCTACAAGTATAATTCACACTTTATTCATTTAAGTCCACCGATTAAAATAAAATATATCTTTCAAGAGTTTAAAAAATATATATTACGAGCGTATAAATTTTTATATTATTAATTAATTAGAATCCGATGTATATATAATTTTTAAAAAAATTATAATATTCGGATTGATATAATTTGTACATCGAAACTCAAAATCATAATCATATACCCTAATCTTCTAATGTGAAGACTTTTTTACAAGTGAAATTTTCTAGTACATGTAAAGTGAGTGTTATTGTTCGTTGGTGTGAAATAATAACCTTTATATCTTATTTAATTTATTCAAATTATTTGAGCGGAATGATAAATAATGATAACTCTCTAAGTTTTGGATGAAATATTTATTAGATAGTGAACTATCTTTGAAAATAATCAACAAATCAAAATGTTTTTCTTTCACACCATATGAATGTGGATGTAAGAGGGTCAAGGAAAACCAACTCAACTAAGTGTAAGTTGCCATAACACCTTAATGCAAATTTGATTTTTAGTAAAACAAATAAATATAGATATAAGAAGATATGGATGTAGAGGCTTGGGAAGAAACCGCTTATATCTTTTCATGTGCAAAAGTTCTCCATATGAAAACCCATCACTTAACTTTCTAATTTTTTTATTTCATTTTTTGACAAACTAAATCAATTGAATTATTTCATGTTTCCTTCCACTCAATGACCTAATGTTGAGGATAATCAGAAGACAAGTTATGCTTATACATAATAAGGTAAGATTCAATGACCTAATGAAACTTCAAAATTTGAATAGAAGTGAAAGGTCAACATTAGGCCGAATCACGTAGCCATAGTTGCAGTTCCAAGGGTTTGAATTCATCAATTCTGGTCTAGTAGCCCAGGGTCAATTGCTATTAAACTAAAGAAATGATAATTCTCAGTGTTGAGAACACTAGGTTGCCCATGGCTAATCTTTACTAAAGAAAGCAAAAGAGATTATCATCATAATGCCATGCAAGGCAACCAAATAAATTTATGGCCTATTAGAAACTTTACATGTGAGATTCCCGTGAAACAATCTCTAGTATCCATTCAGTAACATGGAAATAAAGTTATAAAAACATAACTACGAAATAGTTAAATATTAATCATACACATCATTTGAAATTAATCAAACTGGAGTTAGAAAACCCCAATTGGAACCAAATTAATATTTTATCTGTTGGTTAAACAAAATTTAAAAGTACCTCAAACAATATATCTGATAAATATTAATCATTAGATAATTCATCTGACCAAACCTAGTTTCCGTAACTGGATTCCAAACAAACATTTTCTTAGAAAAACCCAATTTTATATTCTTGTCATCTCATGATGCATTCTTGAAAAAAGCCGACTACTGTACTGATAATGAAAAAACAAACAATTTATATTTGCATGTTTATATTCTTAAATATGTGAATTCCCTAATTCATTCCAAAATTTCCTACAAAACTTCAGCTTCAACATTCTCTGAGCTTGACGGGACCAGATCATTAATCAGGTGAAAGTACGTGAAACAGGGAGGTAAGCAGTAAGGACTTTCTTACGCAAAAGGTCTAAATCAGCGATCAACATCGACCAACTCAACATCAAACACAAGCCATGAATTTGGGGGTATAGTCCCAACGCGCTTGTCTGCGTATCTGCATAACAGAAAACAAATACACAGTACTGATCATTTTCAGCAATAAAAACCAAATTAAACCAATCAGCCATCCACACAACAAAGAAAATGGCATCCAACACAACAAATCAGATAGTAAAATTTAGTTACACGGTTACACCACGACATTTAGCTCCTTAAATAGGTAAATTAAGAAAGCAAAGGGATGTGCAAACAAAGTTGACATAAACCTAGTTAAGTTAATATAATATTTTAATTCAAATTGGTGAATGAATCTTTAATTTCTCATGAAACACATGTTCATTTAAGAGAAGCCAAATCCAGCAAAATAAAATACAGCATTGGGAATTTCATACCCCATTGATGGTGGAATTGTGATCCTTCTTTTGTCGCCAATCCTCATCCCTGAAACATAAGAAAAGTACAATAAGTATAACGAAAAACATTAGACAAGTATATAGATAGGAAAATCTCATCACACATTACCATTGATCCCAACTTCCCACCCCTTAATGACTTGTCCTACACCTGCACACACAAAAAGAGATAGGTGAAGGCAAATATATAAATAGGAAAATTCCACCAAATTCAACACAGTCCATACCAAGGCGAAATTTAAAGGGCGCTCTTCCCACATTTGAGTCAAATATTTTCCCATCTTTTTGCAGTTTGCCAATATATTTAACACTAAGCTGAAATCAAACAATAAGTACCCATTAGAAGAAACTACATTTAAAAAATAGGTTAAACAAAAGGACAAAACTTAGTTTGAATTCCTTCTATCCTTGCTATCAAGTTCTCCATTTAAATAATGACAAAAGGATGTTCTTTTCAATAATAAATTCCCTTCATTTAATATGTATTGCAGAATTTCAAATATGCATCCTCAGGTAATCATTGGTGGGAAAAAACTGATAGAAAGGATGCAAGGAACTTTATCTAAGTTTTTTCCTTAAACAAAAATTACTCTTCAGAAAACTATGTCAATTCAATCATCAAAAGACCCGTGGATGATGAATAACCTTCTTTCCAGGAGCAGCTCTTTTGCCATCAGGTTTACCCATGAATACCTCCTCTATAACCAACCCATTTGGAAAGGTCCTCACTTGAGATGGTTTAGCCTCTGATTGTTTCTGCTTCCCCTTTTTCTCCGAGGTGGATAAATTCTGATTTTCAACAGGTGTAGCAATTTGGTTTGCAGCAGCTTCCCCTTCAGACTCTTTAGTCTTTTTCTTCTTTTTCTTCTTTTTCTTCTTCTCAACAAGAACCCTGCCCACAAAAACAAATTGTAAGCACCATGGTATATAATATTTAAGAATGAGACAAAGAGAAAAGGGAATTCAGCCTCCTAGGTGAATTCCAATTTACAGAAGGTGAGTATAGTAAATGAGAAGGAAAGCTCAATTTCCACTGCCTTATCTCAGATTTTTATTTTGTTGACAATGTGTTCTGAGGATTCAATCAACACAAGAAATTAGGTTTTGCATATCAAAATCAAGAATATAAACATAGAGAGAGTTCATATTGGTGATTAAATATTACAATCAACCATCGTTTCCACTACCAGTAACATCAAAAACCCAGTCCAATGCAACAGATATTCTAGTTAGACGACACTTCTTACTCATCATTGGATAGCTTCCCATCATGCTCTTCCTTTGCATGAGAAACATTGTTTAGGTTGGTGGTAGTTTGAACCTCCTCAGGATACTTTGTCTCGTTAATATTGCCAGATGCTTGAGCACTTTCCCCTTTACCATGTTCTTTCAACTTGTTTTTCTTCTTCATTTTCCTGAAACCACTGACAGAAACATTCAGTGAAAAATAGCCAGGAGCCAAGCACAAATAGAGACAAAAAGGGTTGGGCCAAGGGAAATGACAGATTAAAATCCATTATTGGCACTGATAAAACTGGTAAATCCTTCTGACCCATCCTGCTGCTGCACATCTTCATTGGCACTCTCAACTTTTCGCTTTAAGCTAGCAGAGTGATCACCACCTTTTTCCTTCTTGTTGGTTTTCTCAATATTTTTATGCGCCTGTTCTCCTTTCATTTCTGCTCCTGCCTTCTGAGTAACCGACTTATATTTCTCTGTGGTGGAAATTGGAAAACCATCTTCGTCTTCACTTTCTAGGAAAAGGTCAGTCTCACGTCTAGCAACAATTGGAAGCTCAGAACTTTTGACAGCTTTCTCTTTCAACTGAGCTGCCTGTTTCTTTTTCTTCGATTGCTTGGTTAGATTATCTCGATTTTCAGGTTTATCATCATCCAGTATTTCCTCGATTACAACTGAAAGAAAAGTGGGAAAAATACTACATCATTCCAGTTGATTTCAATTGAAAATTCTTGCAAACTATAAAGAAGTATAAGGACAATTTCAGTGATTATTTTCCTTTCATTTTCTTTTTCATTTTTCTTTCCTCCTTTCATGCTCCTTGAATGAATGAGTGCAGCACCATAAAATAATTACTATTATTAGGCTCGACAGAAATGTAATTATAATACACTATGGTGTAAGTATGTATGATGGGATATTGTGAAATATTTATAATCATTTATCATATAATAATGAACCTGTGTGTACATAATTAGTTGCAAAGTCTCTCAGATTATTCTAGACTTTTGCAGGAAAAACATGGCTATAGGATTTGATTATTTGATAACATTTCATATTTAATCTTAATAGATATTTGATATTTGTGTGTATCTGTAAATATATAAAAACACCAAGTGAATTGTGAACGTCAGTTAGAAAACTACATGATAATAAGGAAAAGAAAAGGAAGAAAATAGCAATATATATATATATATGAAGTTCCTTGCATCCTTTCTATCAGTTTTTTCCCACCAATGATTACCATGTGTGTATCATCATTTCAATGTTTCAAGAAAAGCTGATAATGGATAGAAAATACCTCCACTATTTGGGACTGGCGATGATTCATACATGTCAGGATCACTATCATCAAAAAAACCATATTCATCCTCACTGTCGTACTCAGAAGACTCCTCTGTCTCAGATCCTTCAAAATCTTCTCCCCATGAATCACTTTTAAGTTGTAGTAGGATAACTATAAGAAAAAGATCTACTTCAACTCTCCAAGCACTGTCTCTTAATTACAACTAGATGAACAAAGCTTAAATTACAATGCAAGCAAGTAAACAAAAGTTCTTCAAAAGGATACTACTCATAATCATCCCTAAGGTCATCCCCTTCATCGGCCACAAAATAACCAGAAAGATGGATGCTTCTTGGGCCAATCACCGAGAATGCCACTAAGTCATCATCGTCAAACTCGAGATTCAAAGGACATGATTCAGTCTTATTTGGTATCAATGAACACAAGAAAACTGGACTTTTATGTCCAGAAGAGCACTGAAGAATGCTTTTCTCTGTGGATGTCCCGACGCCAAGAGTAGCCTGAATTTTTAGGACAACAAAAGAAACATATGGTAAGCAGTTTTTAGTTACAGTAACATTTTATCTGGCTAAAAAAATCCCACCAAACTAAACATCCCTTGAATGTCATTTAGTATTATAAAAACCGGCTCAACCCGGCTGATCCAACCAGGAACTGGTGGCCAGACTGGGTCGAGCTTGTTATTGGACCGATTGTGGATATGAGCAAGTGACTTGACCAGTCAAACCAGAGATTCACCAATTCAACCATTGACCCAGTAGTACACCCTGGTCATTCGATAGTCCAGTTTTAATAACACTGGAATCATTGCATACAATTATATTCAAATGTAAATGTTACACTGAAATCCAAGAATGCTACAAGATTACTTAATTAATTAAGCAATTCTAATCATGATGAATCAAATTTATAAGGTTCAAATTAAAAGCCACGTGCAACTATATTCCTCCAAACCCTTTATCACAGAAAAAAAAAAACATTCAGAAATCATTAGCAAGACTGTACCAGAACGAAGGCGTTGCATTGCCCAAGTTAAATATAGGAAAAAGAAAAAGCCTCGAAGGTTTAAGGAATACATAAAAGGAATGAAGAAAAAACCTGAGTAACGTGAAGCTTTCCTCGCACATTGTCGGCGTGATAAGGATAGGGTTTGTTTGGTTTAATTTCAATACCTAATTTCGAAGAGTTGAAAATAAATGAGAAACGCAACAAGTTGAAGAAAAATGCAAGAGGGAATGAAAAACAAGTTGAAGAAATAACAGAGTAACACAATATTCAAAAGAAAACGCAGAAAGGCAAGTGAAATGAAAACTGTGACTAACCCCAGAATCCCATTGCAAACGAATGTCAGATATGAGGTATCAGGGTTCTAAGAATTCTATAAACCTTGAAAGCAAATGTCGTTTTAGGTCAAGACTTGTCGTTCAGACCTAACCCTAGCACATCATTTTGCAGTCATGCTGGGGTCGTTTAAATGGGCTAGGTCCCATATTGTTTTTTATGCATAAAAAATCTTAAAAAATAAAGTAGTTCAAGTTTTAAATGATTTAGAGCACGTTTGGGGTACATCTCCAACGGAGTTCTTTTCCATTAAGTGGAAATAGATTTTTGATCCTATGGGTTAACGGAGTTTTGATTGTCTCGAACGGCGTAAAAAATTAATATCAACCTTTAAATTTTTCAGTTCAACTCAACTCTATTTTCCCGACTACAAACTAAACACCCTCTTAAATAAATAATATGACCTTGATGGTTCAGAGTTAGATTTAGACTTAAAAGGGGTTGAATAAGTCACATTATTTTCACAAAAATTAAAACCAAATAAAAACTTGTAATCAGATGGAACAAAAGAATAATAAGGAAAGATTAACACATAGTTTATACTGGTTTACTCTCAACACAAAAGTTATGTACAGTCCATTCTAACTTAAAGGATTTGAACTATTATAAAATCTCATTTACAATAAAAGCACCATACTAGTGTCACAAGTATTCTTGACTTCAGTCACTTCTGGTTTAAACTCAATTATTCTTCCAACAAGCCACTTATAGCTCAAACCTAAGTATTCTTTCAAAAGTCTCTTTAGGTCAACAGTGTTTTCCACTTGACAACACACCAGACTTTACAGATTGTTTGTGAAAGAAAGAGTAACTCTTAGAACTTAGTGTGTGACAAATATACAAATGAAATTGTACACTAAGTTTTGACAAAAGACCGAGGTCTGCTAGAGGCAGAACAAGCAAATAAGGTCTTTGTCTTAGGAGAATAATGAATACAAAGAGAATTTTGGTTCAAGAAAAATATTGAATGATTGCTTCGTAAGTTCTTTATCTCTGAATTTCAATCTTCCTTGGTATATATAGAAGCTTTCGAATACCAGACCGTAGTGTTGTTATAGGTTCATGGGTCTGGTCAGTTCTTTCATTGAAATGGTTTCTCATGTATCTTCAATGCATAAAACCATTCTTGTTTTACTTATTGACTGAGCGAAAGATCAAAATTCGGTGCTAAAAAGGTTTTTTGAAATATCCTGAGTGAATATGCTCGGTTATCTCTAATTATGCACATAGGTAGGTACACTGACATTTGCTGCTGAGTTTGAGAATGGATTCCAATACATCACTTAAATAGAATTAAGAATGTTGAGAATGGATCTATGATCTTTTGAGTGAAAATGTTCCAACTTCAACAGTATGCTTCTACCAGACTTTTGATCATCCTACCAGACTTTTAGAATGTTGGTACTCTCCCTTTGTTTCATATTTTAAGACTTGTATCTTAAAACACTTAGGCACGCAAATTAATCATAAGATGTACAGACTTCACCTATTAACGAAAATTCTTGATGTGTGATATTAACAAATTTGAGGGTACTAAAAATTGGGGTCTAGTCCAAGATAACTTAGTGGTTGGAATGAAAGGCGATATTAATGAGAAGTGTGATATTAACAAAGCTTTCGATGTACAGACTTCACCTATTAATGAGAAGTGGAGGAATGAAAGGCGAAAATAATACCTGAATTCCCAGTCATATGGACAATAGCACTAAAGTCAATGACCCAATGCTAGGAAGAGGAAGAAATACATAGGATTATCTGTTTACACAAAGGTAGCTGTGAATAAAGATGTAGACAAATGACGGGAAATCTAAAATTAAATTGAACACATCATCAATCATGACCACAACATGTCCTTTCTATGGTTGAGAGATGTTATGCCCATTTGGTAAATGGAAAAAATAAATGATTAATATTGGTTTTACACGTTATTCAATAAAGTTAGATTTTGTTAAGCCAACATTTTTTTTTCTGTTGGCCCAACCCCGATTGAGATACTGAGTTAGCAAAGTGAGAATGGCATTGTGATTCAAAATATCATTGATTAGGTGGAAATTGTTGATTTTGTGAAGGATGAGTACATTGATTTCAATAATGTCTAACTTCATAATTATAGTATTGCACAATACCACGACATCCACCATGTCCACGTCCATGACCACCTCTACCACATCCACCCCTATTACGATCACCACGATTTCTAAATTAGACCGTGATTATAGAGCGATCAAGAGACCCGTTGTTTAAAGTACTATTGGGTCTCTCAAAAGAGGACTGGGTAGCCCTTCAAACCAACAACCAACCAACAACATAACTCAATCCAAAATATGAGGTCAATTATGGAGAAAATGGTGTGTTTCAAATCGCACATCGAAAATGCATCACGTCACGCCAAACAAAAAAATCTACTACATCATTTGGCCACCCAAAAAATTTTCTAGTCCCACAACAACCTTGGTTGTCCTTCTGCTAGGATTTTTTAGTTTTTCCCCAAATTTTTTGGTACGGTGATGGCCATTATTAGAGGAACCCTATACTGCTCTTGATACTATATAAAGAAGATATGGAAAGAATATGGAGAGCGACAAAAAAGTGAACTGAAATTGGATACTCTACAATGTATATATGTCCTTATATTTATAAGATATCACACAATTGCAACCATAATGAGCTAGGCCCATCAACATAAATAACTAACAAAATAATATTTAATGTAATCATATCCACCCATTACATATATCTAGTTCCAAGTATAAGCAAAATAATTATTTTTACGTATATTAAGAATAATGATTGTAATTAGTTATTTGCATTAATGTTATCGAATATTGAATGTAATATCTTAAAAGGCCCATAACGCTTGTTATTTCAATGTTACCACTTGTTGATGGCAGCACTTTGGTTTCCAAAGATGGAACCTTTGAGCTCGGTTTCTTCAATCCTCAAAGCTCCTCAAACTGTTACATTGAATTTTAGTTCAAAAACATCCCAATTAGAACAATCATTTGGGTAGCCAACCGTGACAACCCTGTCAAGGACAACTCTAACAAGTTGATTTTAAGCAAAGAGGGAAACCTCATGCTTCCCACAAAAAGTGTTATCCATAACTTGATGGAAGGACCAGCTTGACGCATTTTTCAAGAGTTAGGGAACATGAATGAAATAAAAAGAATAGGAAACTAAACTTAAAAAATAGAGAACCAACTCATATATTTAACCCAAATAATATATGTTAATATATGTAGAGTAATTTTTAATTAATTTAAAGAAATGTAAAAAAATAAAAAAAATTAATTGTATTTGAACATGCGAACACATTTTTATAACTTTTTATACTTTTAAAGAAAATAAAAAAAAAGAAAAAATATCTAAATTTAACGCACCCTAACTTGTTCCCGCGCCTTTTTCATTCACCTTTTCCACACTTCGTCGCATTTCTCTGAAGAAAATGGTTACGCCGTACGGCATCAAAATCGCCGTTCACCTCGTCACCAACCACTTCGGCAATCTTGTCGCTGTAACTTTCTTTCTTTCTCTCTCTCGTGTCACGGATTTTTAATTGGCATGAATGCTGATTATTTTGCATATGCAGAAAGTATGCGAATGTCTATTTAGCCATGGACCTCTCCGCTTGGATCAATTGGTTCGCTACACAGAACTCACAAAGGAGCAAGTAAAAAACTCCCTTCTTGTCTTAATTCAGCATAATTGTGTCCAAGCATTTGTTTCCGGTCCTCAAGATGACGGTAACACTAGTGTTTTTTTTCTGTAACCGCTTCTTCTTTTACATTTTCAAATTATTAAGACCCGTTTGAATTGTGAAATTTTTGTTTTTCAGTTTTAATTATAAACCTGTAATCCTGTTTCTTATTTCTAAATTTTTGAACATGAAACACTAACAACTTATGATTTTTGTAATTAAAACTGAAAACAGAAAATGAAAACATAAAACATTTTCACAATCTAAAAGAGTTACATTTTCAAATTTTTGTTCCTGCTGAAGATGTTCTGAATATTTTTATGTGCAGATGATGAGGCAGGAAAATTGAGAGTTAGAACACAGTACCTGGTGTTGTTTGGTAACATACTCCATCGGTTGAGATTTCCCAAATTCTTGGATATTGTGTCCCGGAAGTTTAATAATGAAGTTAGCTTGATCCACTGATCCTTATGTTTCTTTAATGCTTTTAGTCCATTGCTTAGATGATGAAAGGATTTTCCACTTGTTTTGCAGTGTGTAGAGATTCTTGACGGATTGCTTCGCGATGGTAGGCTAACCCTTAAACAAATGGTGGACAGAGCGAGTCAAGGAAACGGTAGGTATTTTATGATGCTTTTGATACATAGAGTATAGTTTTGCTAATATTATTTGATTTAATTCTTAATAGAAGGTAAGTTTGACACAACTTACAAATATTATTTATGGAGTTGTGTAACATTATGAACCAAATCATATTGGTTTTGTCTTGATTCCTTACTATGAAATGGATCGAGAGAATTGTAGATGACTTTTAAAACAATAGAAAGAAATAGAATTGTTAGAGTAGGTCAAGGTACATGTACTAGGAGCTGTGCAGCGTACACAACTTAGCTAAATCTGTGGTACATAAGGAGATGGCTTAGTTAGTTCGCAATTGAAAATAGTGATGCAGTCAGAATTACACGAGTCTTTCTAAAATATGTCAAAGTGAGATACATTACTGAACCTATAATTGACCATTGAGCAGTATACTGATTTCAACCAAACATACACTGGGGTCTCAAAATATATGCTGCAGGCACTGTATGTAAAATCACATATAATTCAACCATAACCAGAAATCCTCTCATTAGCCTAACTCAAATCATGTATTTCTATTTTCAGAGGATGCTGTTGCTGCCAATGTTATAAGGGAGGGTCTTTGTAAACTTTTGACTGCTCGATATGTTGAACGCTGCCCCGCCCCTGAGCCAGTTGTTTCTACTGTATTTAAAGACGAAACTAGTACAAGGAAGCGGAGTTCTAAGGCTGCCAAGGTAATTGTTTGCTTAGGTCCATTTCTTTATGTAGGTGGGTTATCTTTGATTAATGATTTGGGATAGGAGTTGCACTAGGTGTCTATTTGATATAAAATTTCACTAACAGGCTAACAGCTATGTATTGTTGAGGTACAGTGAAGCTTTGTTCCTTTGATTTTCTCTCTTTTCTTGATTTATTTTCACATTTTGTTGTTTTTGAATAAGGCATTTTCCCTGCTAACTATCCAAGATGATGTTGGCAGTGAGTGCAATTTACCTGCTGATTACTGAACTTTGTATATACCGTCATTTTTTTTTCCAACAGTGCTAGAAAGTAGACAATCAATGAGCATTCAATGTTATGTTTTTATTGAAGTGGTAGCAGCAAAGTGTTCACTCTTTTGATAATTTATGGTTTATAGATATTTGAAGCACCACAAACAATTGAACTACGCGTTTTAGATGCAGCAGTTCGGGGGGAAGCAATCAGATTTTCATTCACTGCAGATATGGGATGTAATGCTGATGGAGAAGCAAATTCAGATGATATTGAAATGACTTATATTGGAGAAAATGCGGGTAAGGCTACCGTCATTTCATGTGATCAGATCAACTTAGTACTTTTAAATTAACAAAATCTTTCATGTGAGCATAATTTTTGGAACTCCGATACAAATTTTGGTGCAGCAAAAGAGGAGGAAATTCTTTGGCGTGCAAATTTTGAGGAATTTATACGTCATCTTAGGCATAAGGTTGGCTTTACAATAAATTTCCTATTTGTACAATTGAACTTCATTTTATTGCCCAGTGTACTTTTTCCCCTTAGAATTACTTTTTATTTTTTTTTAATGCTAGTTCTTTTCTTTACAATTCAACTAACTGAGAGAGAATTGAACTTCAGTGTTGTAACAAGCAGACTAGTTTGCCAATGGTAGTTAAATGTTTTTGAGTAAACAATAGAAATTGTTTATGTGCAGAAGCTATATTCCAGGGTTATACAATGGGTGAAAGTTAAATTTGAAATCCCCTGGTCTTCAAAGGGCAACAAACAATTCTGTCTAGAAGCTGTCAAATGCCCATGACTAATAATAAATATAAATCTCTGGATACAATAATGCATGAAATCACTTAGACTACTTATTAATTGAAACTGTACCTTAACATTGGGCTAGCACAATTTAAGTTAACAATGTTTTTGGAGCTATGTTCCATGGCCATTAATCTGATTAGGCATGGCAACAGGGCGGTTCGGGGACGGGTTTGACCCCTACCATCCCCATCTCCGTTATCCTAGACCCTAGCCATCCCCGTCAGACGAGATAAAATGACTCCCACCCCTATCCCCGATTAGGATTGGGGAAACCCGTCCCCATTTTTTTTTTAAATTTCCTTATCAAGTATTTTAAAAGTGTTGTTTTATCTAAAAAACTATTAAATATTTTACATACAATAATAAAACTAGTAATAAATCATCTTGAACACAATTATTAAACATTATCTAATAAATCATCTCTAGCAATATATATATAGTAAGAGTATTAAGTAATTTAAGTATGTCGGGGTGGGGATGGGGATGGGGATGGGGGCGGGGCATATACTAGTTTGACCATCCCCGCCCCCGAAGCCAAAAAAACAGGGAAAACCCACTCAAACGGGGGCGGTGCGGTGCGGTTACCTGCAGGGATGAATTTTTTTGCCATGCCTCAATCTGATTAATGTTACCATTTATATTGTATAAATTTATGAACTTAAAATGTTTATTGATAAGCAAGAAACTTGTGCATATGTTTTTGTGCCCTTGGTTTTCTATTTAATCATATTAGTAAAAGATTGTAATATTTTAATGGATGTCCCATTTATAAGCTATTGGTTTAATTAAGTAAGTTGTTTTTTACAGTCTTTTAACTGGATATTATTATTAGAGTGTACACTTAAAAAATCTGTGCATATTCCAGGTATTGATTGAGAATGTAAGAACAAAACATGATGATGGAACTGCTACTGTCTTAAGTGCAATATTGGAGGCAACAATAACAACAGAGAAAAAAGTGAAAATGGAGAATTCAGGTGAATCAGATTCTTTGCTTCATGAATTTTGAAAATCTATTTAAGAATAAGGAATACAATTCATTATTAAGTTTATACACACTTTGGTTAGATATGTCAAACTGCCTGAATGCTCTTTCAATGATAGTAGTCAATAACATGCTATAGCCTATAGGTAGCGGAGCGGATTCCAGAAGCAGTTGTGGTTGTCACGACCGCTTTGAAACACACCCATTCACAGGTGGCCCGATAATGGATCTAGGATAGATTTTGATACCATTTTAAATTTGGATATTGGGGCTAACTCAATTCTGAAAGTTAGCTTGTAGGATGAGGATTACTCTCACCTTATATACTATGAATTGGCCTGTTCTCTGATCAATGTGGGACTTCAACACATCTCCTCAAGCCCATGAATAACACATCTGGAGTGTGGACAAACACAAGTAACTAAATAATGTGAGACTTTTAATTTCAACAAGCATCTTAAATTTGAATATTGGGTCTAACTCAATCCTAAGAGTTAGCTCGTAAGATAATGATTACTCTCACTTTATATACTATGAATTGACCTGATCTCTTTAGTCAATATAGGACTTCAACGGGGTTCAAAGTGCTTCCTCAGTAATTCATACAATCAGTTACTTGTTTTGATCTCTATTCCTTCACACTTCACAGGCCTACCTGTGTATTTTATCTTTTCTCTTTTATTTGTAATGTTCCTTCTTCCTTTGAACTGCATAGCTCAAATTATCCTAATTTATATATAATACATTCTGGTTTTTTTTAATCCTTATTAATCTTACCATCATCTTTCTTTTTTGACTTCACTCCTATGTTCTTATTGCTTTTAGATTGACGGTGATTGTGTGTGCAGACTGTGAATTATTATTTATCATGAGTTTATTTAATTTTGGGTACTTTATTTTATTTTTTGGGTTTTGACTTTTTATGTGGTATAAATTATTTAATTTGTATTATAAAATCTATAGATAGTGGCCATCTTGCGTTTCACCATCCCACTATTTCAGTTTTTGAGCTGGCTGCTATCCGCTACCATATGGGATTGATAACCACAGTCTCAATGTTGTATTCAAAATAAATGATTAAATGAACACAGCACAGGAAAATTTTTAGGAAGTTTTACCTGTTCACAACTAATAAATGCAGATTGCTAAAACAACTATATGATATATTATGAATTCTAATTATGCAATTAATTACAATTGTTAGGTAGTTGTTATATCACACAACAGAGAAATGTGGCTGTTTTAACCTAATTAAGGTTGCTACCGAGTACTGTCCCATGCTAACATCCCTCCTTGAATTGACGTGGTTGGTTATGGAATTTACCTTTGAGGGTAAGTTATTACCTTAGTAAAGAAAATTGCAAGTTGAGGCTCAAAGGTGATGTGTGGTAGGAACTAGGGAAATAACACAATTATCAAAAGATTCTCAAATAGAATCAAAATACACCTCAATATTTTTGATGTGTTCATGGAAATCTGAGTTGACAACAACCTGAATAGCGCTAGTATTATCTGCTAAGAGAGATGCAGGGTCGGAATTGGATTGAGGAAGTCCAAACTTAGCTAACAAAGCATGAAGTCAAATAGTTTCCAAACAGGTACTAGGCAACGCTTGATATCAAACTTGGTGGAAGACTTAGATACTCTCCAACTTTTCCAAGAAACGAGTGCAAAACCAAGAAACATGCATCAACATGTAACTGATTAAGCGAGAATGTAGACAGCCAGGCTGATCTACATCACTACAACCAAGCAATTTTAAGAGACGAGTCGGTAGGAATTGGCTGTGCAAGTAAAAAATGGTACAATTGACCATAACCAAGTTACCAACTAGCAATGGCAAGGTGTTTGCATAAATTGGTTGACTTGTACTGCAAAAGAGATGTCAGAAAGTGTATGGTCAAGTAATTTAGACTTGCCGCTAACTAATGATACATACATCAAAGGATTGGAAAGAGGTTTACCCTCTTCACAACAGTATTTCACATCAACTTCTAATGAAATGTCAGCAGGAGAAGCAGGTTGAAGACCGGCTAAGGAGATAAAGTCTGGTGTGTATTTGTTCTGATGCCAAAAGATACCCTTGGAATTGGAATTACTGAAGAGCCAAAAAACGTTGAAGACAACCTTGATGCAAGTTAGTGTATTTGTGTTCCCAACTAGACAACTACTTATCTTTATTTTTTTCTGCCCTTCTCTTTTCCATACATTAGAAGAGATGCCTTGAGATTTTCTTTGGTTAGGATTTTAGAACCAAGATGGGATCATCTGGTGAGTTGGAATGTATGTTGTCCTCCTAAGGAAAGTGGTTTAGATTTTTTTAACCTGATTTGCTTGGGAACATTGCTATGGTTGACAGTTGGCTTTGACATTTTCTCTTGAACCTCACTCTCACTCCCTTTAGTTTACATATAAATGAGTGAACTGCTAATATTGCATCACAGCCTCTTAGTTTTAATCTTGGAATTATATCTCTCAAGGTTATTATGTCTTTGCTGACCTTGAAGGTGTGGGTAATATAGTTTTCATGTTAAATTTTGCAAGGATATTAGGCTTGAGATTTACCTTTCAGTTCTTTATTATTTTTCTTTTCTACAGAATTCTCTCATCCACAATTTTTAGTTTCACAGATTCTGTATTTTCATGTAATTTCAAATTTTTTTTTGTGATTTAAATGATTGGAATTTTTGTGAATTGGAGTCAATCTTGAGGCTCCTTGCTTCAATTGATATGTCTGTTTACTTTAGTAAAAGGATTTGGTCCCTTGATTTTTTGTGGGTGTTTTCATGTAAATCCTTTTCTCTCTCTTAGTATGGGTTACTTTTCTTCTTAACAAACCCTTGTTTTGTAGGAATCCAAAACTCCTGCATATGGTCAAATCTTTTATTGTAACTGCAATGCTGGAAAGAATAGATACTAATGACATATGTTGCAGGTTTGTAGGCTGCATTAGGCTCTTTCCCTTGATATGCATGTGTAATGCATGGTGCTTGCATAGAATTGGTTCCTTACCTATTATTGCACCTTTTTATTGTGTTTTCTTGGTGGAATTCCTTGTTCAGCATTTCTGGTGAACATGGGTGTGTGCCATCATTTCATGGTCCTCAACTTTGGTGCATTTGGTTGGAGTTCAACTCTGGTGGCACAATTTATTTGGTGGTAGATTAGGCATTCGGTGTATGTTGTTGGATTGTATACCCTGTTCTTTTAATTTTCAAGCTTTCTTTGTTTTTTCTTTTTTTGTTTTGTTGTCCTCTGTTTTGCTCTTTTGTTAAAGAGGATTCGGTAACTTCCCTTCTCTTTTGTAATTTTTGTGTTGTAATGAATTTCTTCTTTTATGAAAAAAAAAGAAGAAAGACCTCCACTATCACTGGATACATTTGTAATTTTTGTACTCTCTTGACTCATGCTGTATTATCTTATGTTTCAGTTCCCTTATCACTGGATACAATTATCACCGAAGTGATGAAGACTGAAACTGGTCGAACAATGACCATAGATCGTATTAGAGCTTCTCTTGACCAAGACCGGTTGGGTTGTTCTCAAAAGATGATTATAGATGATGCATATAGTATTGGTAAAATTGACATCTCTTTTTCTTTGTGATAGAATATTTTTTGTGAAATAATTATACAAAACGCCAACTGTTTTTGTTATTTGTGAATGTTGAACAACTCTTTCGTAATTATGATTTATGGTTCCTTTATTGATTTGTAATTTTGAACTTTTTTCTTTCCAGATTTGAAGAAAATTATTGAACGGGCTCGAAATGAAGAGGTTTTGATATCTTTATGCTCTTCACAAATTACATATATATATATATATATATATATATATATATAATATTCATGTTTTGCTCATGTAGAAATGTTTCATTTCGTGTGTTATGTTGTAGGTTGATTCAATTGTGTTGAAAAGGTATGGGGCATCTGCCCACAGGGTGTTCAGGCTACTTTCAAAGGATGATAATTGTTTTCAGGACACAGATCAGGTGATTAGTTCGTGTTGTTGTCAACAATTAAATTTTGCTAATAACGAAAGAAATTCGATCAATCTTCTTTCATTGATGTTGGTGGTTTAGGATTCTAGTCCAATTAGCTTGATGCTTTAGATTATTGTTCACTGCAGTGACCCACTCTGGTTTTGAATGACAAACTAATGGAGTAAGGACATGTACTAAAAGTGAAAGTTTAGGCAATGAAAACTTACTGATTTATTTTCGTTTTTGAAATTTTAAGCTACAAATGTGTGTTTAAACATATTTTTATTTCTATTACCAATAAGTAAATAAAGATTCAAGTCCTGAATGTTCATTAATTGGTACTGTTGCCATTTAATAAAATAACGAGACTGTATTAAAGGAATCTATTGTCATAAAATAATGAATTGCTAGCGTTCTGAAACGGATTAAAACACTTTTCAATATGATATTTATTTTAAAAATAGAATAATTGGTTTTAAAAAATAACTACTCTTGAACTATAAATTTCTTATATTTAGGAAACATGTTTTTTTGGAGAATCCATAGAGAGCATACCAAAGTTTGTCTTATTAATATAGAATATATAGTGATTTACCGCTATAAACATTCCGTTCACCCGATCTTCAGCTCTTCAGCTCTTTTCCACCTGAATACATTTTTAATTCGATATTCGCAACAACCATCTAAATCATTTTACGGTAGAGGTATTTTATTTTCATCGCATAATTGAGTATCAAACTGTCTGGCAGTTTTGATGAAGCATAAATTGTGTCATGATAAATTGGTTTAATCATGAATTAGTTCCTATACTTGAATTGAAACTATTTTTAGCAGCAGTCCATATATGAAAATAATTCTATATTTTGGTCTTTATATAAAAAATTGTTTACGGATCAGTCCCTGCTCCCTACTATATAATATATATTAAGGTTAAAACACTATTTAATTTGGTCCAAGTCTTATACTTGACAACATTCTTTGTTTTAGACCCTATGAATTAGTATAGGCTTAGCTCTGCTGTGTTTTGTAAGTTGCCAGGCTTGTTGAGCTAGCACTGACCATGTGACAAGTTAGTAGTAACTGAATCAGTTAGGATTCAGTTATATAGAATCTTCTGGCAAAAGCTATCATATGCTATATATGGCATATCTCATATATTGTAATGATAACATTGAAATCATCAGAAATTCAAAATTTTCACAATGCTCTGTCTCTAGGGCTCTGGTACACTCTTCTGCGATTCTAATGGCAACTTTCCACGTTAGTTAGGAATATGGTCTGGGTACTCCTTATGAAGCGACCTTAATGTCAACCTTATGCAAATGTCTAGTCTGACAAACTTAATGAGTGTACAGGGTTATTTTAAGATGACCTACATTCATTAGAAATATAACTAGAGTACTCTATATAAAGGCTTGAGACAATCCTCAAGGGTGTTTGGTTCGCAGTTGGGGAAACGGAGTTGGGGAAATGAAAAAATTTAAAGGTTGGTATTGACCTTTCACGCCGTTTGAGACAGTCAAAACTCCGTTTAACTGTAGGATGAAATTTCTTCCCCCAACCAACGGAGTTTTCTCCGTGTGAGAGAGAGTACCAAACGTGCTCCTCTTTTCTTTACCTAGCTTTTGAGAAGAGTTATGGATTTATGGTCAATCCATTTCTAATAATAATGCATTATTATTATTACTATTACAAAGGGGTGCAAGTGCAACCATCTGGGTACAGGAAGGGGAAAGATAGCCCTGTGCAGGATCAAACCTCCTACCTCAGCATTGCATCTAGATTTGGCCAGTTGTAATTGAGTTACAAGTTTTCATATGTTAATTTTGGGAGAAAACGAATAAAGGAAATTGCCAAACTGATATTATATGTCAATTTACTTCATCCACGATGACATTCCTCCATATGTTCTCCTATCTCAAATGTGAAGGCTGTTAGATTAGGATGTCTATTAACTTCAGCCACATTGACACTCCTCCATGATGCTTCTTACTTGCCAAAAACCAAAAAGGAAATTGTGAAACTGATATTATATATCAATGATTACATATTCCTCCGTTTATCTAAAAACTGAAAACGAAGGAATTCTGTAGACTCAAATTCTATATTTTTGTTATGACCTTTTGGTGTTTGTCTTTTATTTGTAGATAGCGGCAAAAACTCTTGTTGACAAAAAGGAAGTTCCGAAGTTGCTATGTAAGTTATGGAAGGATAACTACTTGCATATGGAGGTAATCAATTTTTTCAATATTTGCAAACACTTCAGAGATCAGTGGTTTTGTGACTTGATATTTAATCCTCTCAGAACTTAATCTTTGCAGAAAGTACTTGTACCGGGACCCAAGCTATCATCAAATATTTTGATGTGGAAAGTTAACAAGGCTCTGCTTTGGGAATGTGTATTGGACGAGATGTATCACGCTGCCTTGAATCTGAGTTTGAGAATGGCTTTTGAGTATGAGAAGGATGAAGAGGTCAGTAACTCTTACCATCATATATGAATTGACCTCAGTTAAATAAAAATATGTTTGTAAGTTTGGCTTGTAATATCCCAAGTATGTGTTAGTGTGTGTTTGGTTTAAGTCCCCGTATTCAAACCTCTGTCCAAAGGGTCCTAAACGGAGTTAGTTGAAATGTTATGTTTTGGTACACTTGGCCTAAGTTCGTTTCGTATGTAGTTAGGAAAATAAAGTTATGAAAATAGAAAAATTTAAAGGTTAATATTCACACCGTTCGAGATACTTAAAACTACGTTTGACTGTATAATTTTTTTTATTAGTCAAATCGAAGTTTGAGTAACCTCAACTTTTAACCAAACACCCCTTAAACGGGGTTGGCTCTACTTGATTAAGAGATAACTTTCAAAGAATGTGTAGTAGGCTCAACCAAGTTCATCAAGGGTTGCAATCACAAACTTGGAAATTTAATTTTGTTACTGAACCTATGATTTTTTAAAATATTAGATATTTTAAAATAATATTACATTTCTTATAAAATATAAAAATATTAGAGGTTTTTACATAACTACCTATTTTGGAAATTTAACATCTAAGTTCCATTTAACTGTATGTTTATAAAATACAAATCAACACTTCTTAACCAAATTTTATATTAACCTGTATTAATATATCCAAACACAAATTATATTTATCAAAATTAATTTTGCTAATGTAAATTTATACAACTTTTTACCATCTTTTGCGGTTCCTATTGTTTATTCTTCCCTCAAGAACGTTGGACATCATGTTCTTCGTCTGTTGAACTTGTTTGTCATTCTTGCACCCCTTTTCCGTTGTTTTTTTTTGAAATTTCAACTAAATTATTTAGCTTATCCTATTTCTTTATCAAATTAAATCTTTTGTTTTTTCATCTTATAGTGATAAATTACTCTCATTCCAATTGTTTTACCCATGTTATTTATAATTTTAATTTTTTCTCTTATTTTCATCAAATGAGTATATTTTTAACTTAACCAATTATCATCAAGTTAAATTTTTTTACCTACATTATCTCATATGTATTATGTATTTTATGTTTAATTTTTAAAATTTATAAATCTTACAAAAATATATTTTAAATTTTTAATATAATTTTATTGTTCTATTGTTAATTTTTTTTCAGTTGTATAACATATATAATTGCTAAAATAAAATATAATATAGCATATGGGTTATTTATAGGACCCGTTTAAAAACTGTAAATAATATAAGTGGAGTTGTTGGATTGGAGAGAAAAATTATTTAAATTTTAAAAAGTAAAATAGGATGGATGTGTTTCCCATCCCTACGATGTTTAAACGAAATTTATATAATGTTTGAATATGACATCTTTTTAGAAAGATAAGACCTGGGTATGAATATATATTCTCATATTATTTATATTTTATTTCATTTATTTTTCTCCAGTTCCATATTTTTTCCTTAATGTAGCTGATATTTATATTGATTTACCACATTTTTTTTTTGGAAGTGCCACATATTTTATTTTAGTCTTTAATCTCTTGCAGAATTTATTGAAAGAGCATAACCATAACTATATTTAGAATTAGATAGAAACGTTATATTCAAGCAATGGTACTGATTCATTTATTTATTTTAAATAATACATAAGATGTCTGAAAATAAGACAGCATAATTCAGATATAGAAACAACCAATATGTTTACCGGTGTCCAATGATATATAAGCTGTCAAGTTTAAAGTGTCATGCTTTATAGCGCTTGCAACTAAATAATTGTCTTTCTAGTTACGTTACATCTAAATAACCTTCAAGATTTGCATTGATATTTTTTCCTTTGCTCGTATTCTAACTATGGGAGTCTCCTAAGTAGTCCTAGCTGCTATAAGGCAGCTTTTAGCAAATCCGTGTAGGAAGATTGAATTTCCTCATTCTTGCACTTTCTCATATACCTGGAAAGGGAAGTAAAACGTCTGATGTGGTTAATATAGGGTGGGAATGGCATGTTCTATGGTTTGGAACGATGCTATGCTTTTCTTTAATAGAGAAATGATATTCAAACCCACTTCCTCTTATTTGGTTAAAATCTATTTGAAAAAGTGAAATTATTTGGTCCTTGCCTCTCATTTAATGAGTGTTGGTCATAATTTTGCTACATCCATACCTATTCAATTATTCACATGGACAACTATGAGTGTTTGTGGTTTGGATAAGTTTGATTGGTAGATAAACTATCATTCAATTCGATTATATTATTAAGTTGTGGTTTCGTTCGGCTGGAATGTATGATAACATCTATTTTGATTAAACACGGTTCAAATTGAATCAGTTTGTTTGATTTTATATTAATTATATTTTTTACAAAATCAAATGTAAGACATAATTCCAACTTAAGAAAATATAGAATAACTACTTCAAAAACAGAATCATCATTTTAAAAATTTTCAACACAATAAAAAAATCACAATTTCGATTTGATCGGTTTTCTGTTATTTTGAATTGGTTAAACGATTTTATTTAGTATGAATTGGATGATGAACACCTTTGTCCCTATAGACAATGAGAAGATAAATTTTGCTCATTTTCATCTATCAATGTGGTGGTTCAAGGTAAAACGTTAGTTGTGGATGTTTGATAAAATTAAAGGAAGAGTTAACTGAAAGATGAAATTCAAAATTTGATAAATTAAAATTAGTTGGTGTAGTAGTTAATAAATATAATCTAACATAAAATAAATGTTTAATTATAAAGGCATAATTTATAATTTTATGAGATATTTTAATTTATCTCAAATTATTTATCTTAAAAATTATAAATTATTATCTTAAATTTATATAACTTTTTAAACTTATATTATAAAAAATAAATTTTGATGTATTATAATACATTTATCCACAGCTAGTGTACTTGGAAAGAGGGGTAAGGAACAAAGGGGGTAATATGTTGACCACTCCCTCCAAATTTTTATCTGTCCTTATTAAAGACAATAATAAATGTTATTCTAAATATTAAATAATATATTATGAATGATTTTTCTAATAATATTATGAACATTAAATGTTTTCAAATACGGAGGAAGTACATTTCTTGCATTGAGTGTACTAGTCTATAGGCTTGTACTAACTAAAATGTTATTGCTCCTTATTTCAGGTTGTAAATGCTCCTAAAGACAAGCTTCAAGAGCCACTGCTGAAGAGATACAAGCGGCTAATGAATGTCTGGTTATTCCTTGGATCATCAATGATGAAACTTGATGATACCCTGATGCTTTTCCATGACTTCTGACTATAAATTTTGAAGCTATTATTTTCTAATAGGTAGTCATAAGTTTTTTTCTTTAATAGAGAGTTGAATCGACCACTTTCTTTGTTCGTTCCATCTCATCTACTGTTATACTTCAATTCAAACAATTATTTAGTAGTTTTTATTACTATGATTTTTTGTTTTTTGCAGAAGGAATAACAAAGTAGATTTGATAATCGAACAGTGCTTCGAATGCAACTGCAGTGTTCGTGTTTAATAACGGAAATATAAGGAAATGTGTTTTAAATGTTTCAGATTTCTTTTTCTTTTTATGGTAAGTTTAGGTTCGAGGATAAGAGATATGCGGAGTGAAAAAGGAAATGAGCAAATTGTTGGGAATTACTTCAGATGCTTACATTTCATTTACTAAACAGTCAATTCAAATTATACTAAGAATACTGTAGAAATTTTTTATTTGATGTTCTAAGACATACTCGCCACTGACTAATCTACCCATATTGTGTACAAGAACAAGAGGCGTTTCTTTTGGATTTGTCTCTAATAGTCCATTATGTTCTTTACCAGTAACAACAGATCACCTTTATTTTCCATGTTTCCTTTAAACCATGAGTTTTCAGTTATTAACGTAAGTGCCCCCATTGTGGATTCAATTGCCCCTCCACAATGGAACATATATTCTCTATAATAGAGGGATTGGATGTGGTAAAGAAGATTTTCGGAAAACAAAAACTAATCAACTCAGAAGCAATAGTATGATGCTCAACCACCACCATACCATTTTGCCTTTGTATTTAATTAATGGAGTTCACTCTCCTCCATTGTGAAGCCTTCTTATGAAAAATTGAAATATTACGATCACCATGATAGAGCTATAATGCGAGATCTATGCTTCCATTCAATTTCCTCCATCTCTAACAAAGAATCAGAGCTCCTTGTCCACGGAAATAATTTGGTCAACAATATCCTCACTCTGGAGACCTTTCAATGATGATCGAAATACTTTTGATAAGAAGGAAGGTAGGAGTTTACGAGGATACAGAGATAAAAGAGATAATAAGTTGTGTAAGATAGAACAATGCTCACAACCAAAAGAAAAGAAAGGATTTTAATAAACCTTGTATTTCTGTTTTTTCCCCTCTAAAATTTAATTAGTAAACATTGTTTTAGTATTTTACCATATATACATCACTTGCACCTGATGTGTTGAAGAAGTTTATGTTACAGAATCCAACTACAATCAAATTATCAACATATTAACTATGTAAGGGAGAAACAAAGACAGGTTCCTCTCAAAATAATGTAGATCATTCACTAGAACCGGTCTGCCAACTGAGGAAATTGCTGCAGAAGCCATGTCAAACTCCTGATCACAGCCTGCATATATATTGTTTTCAAGGAATCAATCTCAGTCAATGGATAAACGCTTGTGTAGACAACATAGATGTTTTTGTTCATGACCTGCATGTTCTATCTTTTTTCCAATAACTACACTAAGTTTTGATTACATGATCTATGTGAAAGCTATGGCAAAAATGCTCAGTGTCCAAATAACAATGGTAAATTTGATCATTGTGCAGAAAACAAAACAACACTGCACATATTGGCAACCACATTATTTACCATTAATTTATTAAAAAGAACAAGAGACTGAACCTTTTTCTTCTTGTGAATTTTGAGGCCCATTTGGAGCTGGTATAGGTGTGAAACTCAAGACAAAATGGCCAAAATGCAAAGGCAATATTATGCTATAGATGAGAGACATGTTAATTTCTTGATTGTCATAAGTTTGGTAAATAATTAAGAGCAAAAGTTCTGAGACTTGCAGCATTTATCTGTCTCCTATTAGATTTGAGGATAATGGATATAGCAAAACTATACAAGGAGATTATTTACTTTTACAACTAAACCGACTTATTAGAATTTGGCTTTTCTTTCATCTCTTACCCCCTACCCCACATGTGAAACAATAAATTCAATTTGATTCTATTCCAGTATGAACAAAAAAGGGCATAAATAAGACCTTCAACAGGATCTTAATTTGCATGAAATGATGAAAATTTCACTTACCAAAGTCGCATCCCCAGGCTTGATTGCAGGTTCAACAGTGTCTCGCCCATATCTGTTTTAAGAAATTACAAGATTTATCATTAAGTAGCCTCTGTGAAGAATATATGAAAATCTTAAGCCTCAATATGACTTACGTTATCTGTCTCCTACCATTGATCACCTCCAAACGATAAAAACTACATCCTTTGCTGAAGGGAAAAGGCTTTCCGTTCCACTCTGCACCCATTTCCAAATCTTAGAAACATAGATGACATGTATCGTAAAGTGTAGAGTAAAGAACATTAGAAGTTGTACATCACCTAAATGCCATATCACCCCAACCGATGAGGAGTCCTCAGTGGACAGATCATCGATAACAAACTGCAGATCTTTGCTGGTAGAATTAGTGAATTTTTTGAAGAACTCTAGAATTTCCTGCACAATAATTAATGCTAATATTCAACTCAAGCCTTAAAATTAATAGGATTAGATCACCTCATACTTACCATTACAAAGCAACCTTACACGAAATCATTGAAACAATTTAGTAATATACACTAATGTAACTAAATAACATATGTTAATATTATAGCAGCTGTAGAATTAAATTAGTACCCACTACCCAAAAAAGTAACCGGAAACGAATGCTGGACCTCTAAGTGTGTGTTTGGTTCCGCGGCGTTGATTGAACTGATTTTAGATTGATGTGATTTTGTAAAACTGATTTTGTGTAAATTAATTCTAAAATAACATGATTTTCGTCTAGATAATAGATATGAGGAAAGAATGATTTTTATAGATAATGATGTTTGGATGGTTTTTTATAAAACTGTTTTCGAGCTGCATAATTATCAAAACGCGATTCTCTATATCATAATTACCTTACGACCCACAAAGGGACGGGGAAAGACAAGGTCCTCATAGACGCAATTCTCAGCTATAAGATACTGCACAGAATCTACATCATGCGCATTGATTCGTTCATAGAAATTCCTCACAACCGCTGCAGCAGAGTTATCATCATCATCCTCAAAGCTTGTGGTAGCTGGTGATGCAATGCTAACTGACCCACTTTGGTTAACGCCCCTCAATTTTCTTCTTCCTTTCCCGAGCTTGGGAACAGCAAAAGAGGCTGAATTTAGAGGAGGGGTTAGGATTTTCCGTGACCAAGGTGGAGAACAACGCAGAGACAAAGGTGATGCAGAAGTTGAACTTATGATAAACATTTTATGATAATCTTTTGGAGACCTCACTCTTCACACTTTCCATCCTCTCGTGCCACATCTTGTCTTCCAATCTCCTCGTATTAACTATTAACTAACGACCCAAATACCGACCACAGGATTTCTTTTTGAGTGTTTTTTTTTTGTTTGGGATCCTTTTTGAGTGTTTTGTGACCATTGAAAAACAAAATAGGTAAGCCCAACTAATTGGAAAATGGAAAGCCCGATCCAAGCTCAAACCATATAGTATTTTGTTTTTTTTAAGAGTAGAGTTGGTAAAATGGGTCGATTCTTCTTTCGTAAAATGAATAGATTTATGTATCTAAAATTAAAATCTAAATTATTGAAGGCTTTTTGGGCCTAGCCCACACCCAACATGGACTGAATGATCTCAATTTTTTTTTGGGTAAAACTATAAAAACGACCCAAATTTAGAAGGTCGATCCGATAGTAAAAATGTGAGTTTGTATACTTTAAATTGAAACTTGAATTAATGAGTTTTTTTAACCCAACCACAAATCCCGTGGTCCGAAAACACCCCGTCCGTTTTAATCTATAATGCTTTTATGTGTTGGCATTTTGTATCTCTATTAGGAGTTTTTTTTATTTTATTTTATTATCTGGATGTAAATGTTGTTTCAGTGTCCTAGTAACTTCAATCCAAACTCGTTCGAGAAATTAAAACCCTAGTGAACTCTTTTTTAAAGTACCAAATAAAGAATGGTATGTTATAATTAACTAAAAATAATGAAGGGTAACAAGATGAATTATTAACTTTACAAGAAATCATGAGACAAAAAGAAACCATAGTTGAACTTGTTCATCTGCTGGACAAATGGACTTCCAATACATGAGCTTAGTTTTATTTAACAATGATAAAATAAAATAAAATAAATCACTCCACACTCTTCTTCCCACAGCCTATAAAACAGAGCCAGTAAAACAGAGTTTGTGGTCCATCATCTGTTACACAAATAAAATCCCACCCACAATCAATAATAAATCTATCGCCACTCCACCATACATACACCACATTTTGATTGCTTCCCACACTAACTGGACCCTCCAATACACTCCCCTCATCCCACAACAACACATATGGCATTCCCTCCACCAAATGCAATTCCATCAAATAGTTCCCCCACAACTCCAAAAATCAGTTACACAAACTACAATAATCAAATCTTAGTATTTAAGTTTAACCACATTTATTAATCAAGTAATTGAAAATTCAATTATCAATTCTGGTAAATGGAAAAACATCGTATAATATAATCAATCCTTTACCATTACTCTGTAGGGTGATAGTTGAGACAAAGGACATCATGTGATCAATCCTTTCCCACTACTTGGTGTGCTTATAGTTTGGACAAATGATCAATCTCAGAGACAAAAGATAAAATCTCACAATTTCCTTAAACTCACCTCTTTCATTCCCGAAAGAAAGAAAACAATGACCCCCAGTTTTTTCTACAAAACCTATAACAAGTCAAATGAAGCCATTTGCCATCACAATCCCACCAATCAACTCATACATAGTAACTAACATGTCCTATATCAATTTGTCACACCCTTAATTAATTAATCAGTCAAAACACATCCAATTAATTTAAATAGGGACACAAGTAAATTAACAAATAATATATATACTAATTCAATATACTATAATAGTATATACGTATAATTTAATACCATAACCGTAGCAATACGGTGGTTCATCTAAGGATCCCAAAGAGAATCATTCTGAATATCCTCCCACTGGTTATCATCAAATGCATAACCATTGCTAGCAAACATGATGGAGTGGTCATCCAACATGAAGGTATCGGGAATTTGCATCCACGTCTGAGGGGAATCCATAGGGGAGTCATTGATGGCCTGAATCTGGGTGGGGGAGAGCCTCACGGTGAGCGGAGCGGCGGCGGGCGTGGTTGGAGAAGCGGAGGAAGAGGAATCCAGCGGCGCGGCGGCGTTGGTCCTGAGCCTGAGTGCGGCCTCGTGTGCTGCCATGCGTATGTGGTCGGCATTGTTGCTCAACGGACGGGGAAGCGTGGCGGCGAGGTGAGGGAAGTTGAGTCTGGCTTCTCGTCCCCTGAAATGCAACGCGGCGACGTCGTATGCCGCGGCGGCCATTTCCGGCGTTTCGAAACTCCCCAACCAGATTCTCGTCTTCGTGCCAGGCTCACGGATTTCCGAAACCCATTTCCCCCATTTCCTCTTCCTCACTCCTCTGTATGCGGAACTAGCAGCGCCGGAACTTGAACAAGGCATCATGTCCATGCACAACAAGGTGATTAGTTTAATTCAATTAATTCTAAATTTTCACTATAAAGTATGAAATGTTATGTTAATGTTGAAATGGCTAGCTTCGTCTTTGCTATTTATAGATGTGGATGTGCGTGCATTTTCTTTTTCCCAAACGAAACGTGGAACCATTACATGTGTGTGTTGTTGATGGTGAGGGTGAGCTAGCTTCCTCGCACCTGCTTCCTTTCACCCCATTAATTAATTCATTTTAATAATCATACACTAATCATCCATTCTCAAAGTTAAGTCCTTTCGTTTCGTTTCGTTTGTTATTTAGTCGAAGAAACAAAGTTATAAATATAGAAATATCTAAAAGTTAAGACTGATTCTGTCGTTTCAGACGATACTGTAAGGTCTATCGACAAAGATTAAACCGTGTCTATGTATAATTAAGAAACGAAATAAACTACGTACGTGTCGTCGAGGATAGTTTAATTTTGTAAAGTGAAAATGGGAGAGAGGAGGTGTGGCATTTGTGTGTTGGTGAGGTCGAAGTGAAAAGAGAGTTTTCCTGTAGAGACGCGGTATGAACTTAGGTGGCAGGGGTTTTGTTATGGAAAGAAATCCAAATAGAAAGAAGCATTGGCATAGATTGGAGTGTTATGATATTAATTTTATTATATAGTTATGGAGACACAGAGACAGAGTGAGTGGATAAAAACTTTATAACTGACGTAACCTTGTATCGTTTTTAGATCATTCAAACCATTTCTTCTTTTATAATTAACACAAGGTCTCTTTCAGTCGAAAATTTTGAAAGTTGAAAATTAATATACCTATTAAATTTTGTTCAAGGGTATCAATCCATTCATTCAGCTCAATTCAAATCGTGGCATCAACCTGAAAAAAAAATTGAAATTGAAATTAAATGAAAATTACAAAAAAAATTAAAACTTTTTTTATTAGATCATATTATATTTTGAATTTGTTTTCAAAACTAATCCCATCTAAAATAAATTTATATATATATTAATAAAATAAACTTGTGGTTCTTATTTATATATAATTATATATTTATGAAACTGTATTACTTAATTATTTATTAAAATTTTCTTTCAAAGTTATTATTTTTAAGACATATATCTTAATATTTTGATATATTTACAAGTTGGTTATCTACTCAGTTGTTTAGGAAAGGATGACAAGGATTTCTAACTTCAGTGCGTGATCTTACGGTGGAAACTCGAGCACTAGAAGATGCTTATATCATTCAGGATTCCCAGATATGTTCCCGGAGGAATTACCGATGCCTCTTGAGTGAGTAGTAGAGTTTGCTATCGTTTTGGTTCCGAGAGCGGGACCCACTTCAAAGACCCCCTATGGAAAGGTATAGCAAGTGCATTGAACGAGTACTAGAGACCGATCATCTGATACTAACTGGGAAATAATCTGGAGCATAAGAATGAAAATTCATATTTTTCTTTACAATTTAATTTTGTATTTTGTACAAAAATAAAGTTTACTGTTGAAGTTAAATTTACTTACTACCTTCTAAATAAATAAAAATAAAAATATAAAACTAAATAATTCAATCCAATTCAAACCGCTTTTAGTTGTATTAGATTATATTACAATTAAAAATTATTTCAACCAATATAATTCATACCGTTTTGTAAGTTTATGATCGTTTAAATGATGTCTTTTTTGGATAATGTATTTTTTAAAATATATTTATTATATATTTTTAATAGTATTTATTGTGATATCCTGGCGCTGATGAGGGCGGGGAGTGATCACCGGTGCATGGGCACAGACAAGGAGCGGCTCCTGGCAGGCTTCCAGTGGAAGGGACACATTAACGAACCGAATACATACCAGAATGAGAGGGATCCAAAGACTGTATAGGTATGGGACTATACAGTCGAGGATAGCTTAAAGAAATGAATTTGTACTACGTATACCAACAAATGCATTAGCCTTTTCGGTAGCCTATCACTTAAGAACTCCAAAGTTAGTAATTCTGGGATAGGTGACCTCCTGGGAAGTTCTCAGGAAATGTGTGAGTGAGGATATATTGGTCATATTTTAATAAAATATTTATTATATATACTTTAATAATATATTATTAAAAATATATTTCTTATATATTTTAATAATATATTTATTAGATATATGTTTTAATAATATTTATTGTTAGATAAATTTTAATAAATATATAGTATTTTAATATATTTTGATAATATATTTATTAAATATATTGTGATTTTCTAGGAGTAGAGAAATTGACAAAAATATCATTCTTTTCACAAAAATGACTAAAATTTTCATTTTTAAATTTATGATCACTTCTTATTATGGTATTAGAATCTTTTTCATTTTTTACCTTCTACAAAACATATTAAAGATAAAGCAAGAATTTTGTGGGTTAAGAAGTATACCCATGTTAATCTAGTATAATTATCGATAATAATTAATTCATATATTTTTCCTCTCAAACTTTGAATGTTGGTTGGTCTAAACAAACCCATATGCAATAGCTCAAAGAGTCTAGATGTTGAAACAACATTTTTGGATTTGAAAAAAGTTTTTCCTTGCTTTCCCCTTAGACAAGTTTCACAAAGAGTTTTGCCTTCATAAGACAATTTCGGCAAACTTTTTACAATACATAATTTGCTCAACTTAAAGAAATGTTTGAGGTTTATATAACCAAGCTTTTTATGTCAAAGCTTGGTCTCATCACTTTTTAAGAACAAGCATGTCACACCTTGATCTTTTAGATTAGCCAACTTATTTTAATAAAGATTTTTATGTCTAAAAGCAGTAGAAGATACTTAATTATCTTTGTATTTCATATACATTTTTCTCTGTCAATAGAAACATTCTGTCCACTATCACAAATTGGCTAATGCTTAGTAGATTATGTTTCAAGCCTTTGGCATAGAGCACATTATCAATGCAAGGAAAAAAATACTTTACCAATCTTACCAATCCCTATAATGTGTCCTAGTTTGTTGCCTCCAAAGGCAATAGTTCTTCATTTATGTGGCAAGAGGTCTAACAACATAAACCTTTCTCCCATCATGTGTTGTGAGAGACCACTCTCTAGGTATCATTCTAGGGACTTCTTTTTTCTTACCTGAGATGTCTACAATAAGGATAATTAGGTGCTTAGGTGCCCATATTTGCTTAAGTGCTTTTTTGTTAGTCACAGAGGGTAGATTCCTCCTTTTCTTCTTATGAAAATATTTTGCAAAATAAATATCCATATTTACTACAGTGAAAACATGTAAGTTTAAATTTCATCTTGTTGTAATCAAAACCAATACCAATCTTATCTTTGTAAGAAAATTATAATCATTTAATAATGTATCAAAGGCAATTGCTATTTCATACAGTTTGAGATTTACCTCATTGTCTTCGTCTTCATACATCTTGTTTAAGCTTGCCATCAAACATTTCTAAGTTGACTTGGTGGTCTCTTCATCACTTTCAGAGCCACATCCAAGTCTTCCCGGGTGGCTAACATTCCCTTCTTCTTAGACTTTCTTTTGGAGCCCTTTTTGAGAAGTGGACAATCTGCTTTCATTTGTCTAAATTTATTGCAATTAAAACATGTAATGTAACATCCCTAATATTTTAGAAAAGTTTTAATTGGTGAAAAATATTAATAATTGCCCAACCGGACTTATTGAAATTTTGGGAATTATTATTGTTAAAAATGCAATTAGAAATAATTAAATGTTGTGGGAATAAATAAACTTATTTGATTAATTAATCATAAAAGGTTAAATGATGTACAATTAGAAGAAGGTAAAATTTGAAGTTACAATGAGGTAAAAAGGTAAGGGGTGAAAGGTGAAAGTAAAAGTTTTAATTAAAACTTTTAAAGGAAAATGTAATTGAAATAGAAAATGACCAAATTGCCCTTGGGTATTAAAATCTTAAATTTCATTTTCTTCTTCTTCTTCATTCACGCGACTTGCCTTCTTCTTCCTCTCCATACGCTGCCGTGACCTGCATGCACCAGTGGGAGGTCAATCTTGCATCGAAGCTTCGAGATAACTACGTTTTTGAGACCGTGGCTTCGAGGTGAGTCCAATGGGCCTTTTAAATTAAGCTTTCGCATCTCTTTCGTTTTCTCTGTTAAACCAAAGGGTCGTGCATAGAGGAGTAAGCTTTCGTTTCCTACTCCTCTAGTGCGTAGAAGCTTGAAAATGGCTTTTAAAGTAATGAGGATGGTTTAACGTTGACGAGTTTTGCGTTTCGACCTCCGTAGGTAACGAAACGATCGTCAGAGGATCGAACGGTGAAGTGGGTGTTGATTTCGGACGCAGGACATTGGACATAACGTTGAGAGAATGCTAATCACATCAAGAACGAGTTGTCAGAGCTCGGAATCAAGGTAAGGGGGTGTTCGGGTTATAATTAATTAGAATAGGTAAGTATAATTGAATTGGATCATTGAATTAAATATGGAAATAATGAGAATAGACAAGGAATGATAATTGTATGTGTATGAATGTAAATTGTGTGTGATCTGTGATGATTATGAGCATAATGTGAATTGAATGGTGATGAGTTGATGAGTATAGTGGCATTGTGATGACGGGCTTGACAAGTAGGTCGCCCAATTGATGAGTATGTGTTTTGTTGCTGGCCACTTGCGATATGATATGAGAAATATGAATATACATGTGTGATTATGTGGTGTAGGACGGCCGACGGTATGTACAGCCCCTCGTTTCTGGCTCCCATGGTGTTTATGCCCAGTTGAGCTACCCAGTGGTCAAGTAGGACCCAGTGGTTGAGGTGGAGAGTCAAGTAGGACTCAGTGGACCAAGCAGGGTTCACGGGGTGTCAAATAGGACCCCCAGCTGAAGGCCGATCCTTTTAGTATCCGGATACTAGGCGTCGAATTGATATGAGAGTCAGTTGTGTTATTCGATGCATTGTTAACATTGTGTGATGATATGAATGTGTTTTATGATAGTTATTGATTGTGATTGATAAATTGGAGGTAAAGAATTGAAATTGAATTCTTGATTGGTAAATAGAAATTGAGGACAAGAGGTAAGACAAATGGTACAAACTAAAACTAGTAAATATGTACCTTGTTATTAAATTGTTATTCTATATTAATTATGATACCAAACACTCACCCTTGCTGTTGTTTTCTTTAATTTAGTAACCGGTGACAGGGAAGAGATTGAAGCCCCAGAGATGCGTCAAGCGGAGAATTGATGCCAAGGAGCTAAGGGAATTATGAAATGAACTATATGTGTAATGTGTGTTGTGATTTAGGCATGTTATGTCTAGATGTTGTCTATGTGGGTTGAGTTAATTTGGGATATTATCGCCATGGTCATGAATGTGATGGATAATGAGTAGAATCTGAATGTCATTTGATGAGGATATAAATTCATGATGATGAAATAATGATGTGTTGATGGTTATGCTAATTTCCTTGAATTGGACGTATAATGGCATGGAGCCAATATCATTATTATGACCAAGTCTTGTTTGTTCATGTGAAAAGTGAATGATGAGAATCATAATTGTATGCTGTTAGTAATTAGATGATGTGCCAAATGAATGATTGATTTATCTATGATGTAGTCGGTAAATTAGAAACATGATTGAGGAGCATGTTTAGTGAAAATCAATCTCATGTGCATATTTGATCATATGGAAATGGATGAACTAGGCCAAATGATGCATGTGAATGTTTAAATTGCTGGATGGTATGAAAATCTCAAGTGTTTACGTATAAGCTGCATAATTCGCTTGAGCGAATAGGATTATCGCTCAAGCGAACGTGTCCTGTACTTTCAATGTAGTCACTGGAGTAATTTCGCTCAAGCGGATTCAATCTCGCTTGAGTGAGAGGTAGAGAAAATGGTTACTGAGTTAATCTCGCTCCAGCGGGTAAGATTCCCGCTCAAGCGAGAAGTGTTTGAGGTATCAGAGGGAGCTACTGGATGTTTTTAGCCCGAGCGGATTGAGTCCCGCTCAAGCGAGGGCCATAGGATTAGATTCTGGATTGTTTCCGCTCAAGCGAGATATACTCGCTCAAGCGAATAAAGATGGGAGTAGCTACTGTACATTTTTCGCCCAAGCGTGTGTGTGTGGCTTGAGCGGAAGTGTGAAGTCTAATGCTGGGTTGGTCCTCACTCAAGTGAGTGACTGGTATGGTTGTGTTTTGACCGAGTGTATAGTGAGTAAGTGGGATTCCGAATGAAATTTTCACTAAGAGTGCGAGCCTTAGAAAATAATTCTATGATGTAGTGAATTTCCGAGTAAAATGCCGAGTGGGCCATGTCCGAGACTGAACCTTCCGAGTGAGGAAGTGTGTATAATTCCGAGTGATGGGTCTCCCAATGTGATACCCCGGGTAGTGGTGTTCCGAGTGGAAATTTCCGAGTTCAAAGTAACTCGTTCGGAGTAGAGTCCCTCAGTGCGTGTAATTCCGAGTGAGAAAAGACTCGGTCTGGATTATTTTTTTCGGAGTGGGAACCCAAGTGAGTGTGAAGTCGATTTTGAGATAATTCGCCGAGTGAAAGACCTATCAGGTGATGAGTCGGTTTTGGAATGAAATTACTGAGTGAAAGGCTGATTAAGAGATGACTCGGATTTGGAATAAGTTGCCGAGTGAAAGGCCAAGTGAGAGGCGAGTCAGTTTTGATTAATTTTAACGAGTAGAAAGCCAAGCAAGATGAGTCGGTTGATTGAATTGCCGAGTGCAAAACCGAGGGATGGGAAAGACGACCTCTGGTCGGATTTCGCTTAAGCGTATGGGTGCCCTCGCTCAAGCGTGACCATGGCTCGCCTGGGAATGGGATATGAACGTCGCTCGAGCGAATGGAGACTTCACTCAAGCGAAAGTTCATAATCTCGCTTCAGCGAGTTGGGGCCTCGCTCAAGCGAGAGGCCCCTGATTCCATTTTTTTTTCTTTTGGTCCCATTTAAATAAATTTCTTTTCTCACTTTAATTATTTGATTTAATTATGGCTGTTTATTATTTAAAACATGTTTAGTGAAAAATAAATATTATTTTGGATTAGGACTTAATTATTATTGTTAATCGTGAAAAAAAAAATTTATGGTAAAATTTACGTGAACAAATAAAAATAAAATGTAAATTGACTTAGGATGTCACATGTAATGTCAGATTTGGTGTCGTCTTTAATGACCTTTTTACCTTTGGAGCTGAAGCTCTTTTTAGGTTTATGACTTCTTGTTCCTTGACTTATGACTTGTATTTATTTGCAAATAAGCCTTGGATAGTCTTGAAAATTAATACATTAAATAGTGTAATATTTTAATCATAATCAAAACTTTTGAGGAGTCTTAAAAACTTTATATGTTCTTTCAAGACTTGACATATTCTTCTTCTTTTATTTCATTCACTTCTTAAATGTAAAGATTTAAATTTCACGACTTGAAAAGTTGGTACCTTTCTTCTTCTTTTTTCTTCTTTACAGTAGTTCGGTTCTTGAAAGCACAAATCCTAATATCTGTGATTATGATTTTATGATTCTTCTTTTCAATGAATCATTTTGAATTTGTGCAAATAATAGTGTTATTTTGTGGGTTTATGTTAGTATGGCATAATCTATCATGGAAAACAAAAAAATGATGTATGATCTGATCTTTCATTTTCTCTCTTAGGTCTTTGATTGTAGTTTTTTTAAAACAAAATCACGAAAGTATGACTAACTCAATCTAGGGGACTAAGTAAATTTATTTTTGTTTTTCTTTCAAACATGTATTTTTCACTATTTGTCCATGAGATTTTGTTATTTTTTTTTTTCCTTTTAGAACCATGAATATCCATGAACAAGAAGCTAACTATTTAGGTAAAACTAATTTAGGAACAACACCTTTAACCGATGTAAGAATTTCATCGTCTTAAAGTTGTTTTATGTTATGTTCTCATTGAACTTCTTTGTATTATAATTATTTTTCTAACTTTCATTCCATTCCATTATGTTAGTTTACTTTTTTCTTATAAAATTAGGATTGTTATACCAACATGCTAAAAATAAACCATGACAAAATCTTAATCTAAGTTTGTGTTTATATATTCACTATATTGATTTTAATGTTTATCAAGAAATCAAGTGAAACTGCATATAAACTTTTAAGTTTTTTTTCCTTTCCTCCTCTTTCTTCCAATATGCTCTGAAGTGTTTTTCTTATGTTTACTCATCTTTTTGTTGCTTTTTTTGGGTTGTAAAACTATTTTTTATTCTCTTTTAATATTTAAAGTTTTCAAAGAGAAACCAAAGAATAAAGAAAGTTTTTATGTAGAGTTTTTCAAAGAGGGAGATAATGACTAGGTAGGTAGAGTTTTTATGCTAATATTATTTTGAGTTTGTGTTAGCAGTACCTTACAAGTTACAATGGTGGCATGAAATACAGAGATAATGATGACTAGGTATGCAAAGTTATTGTTGCATGATTTAAGTTGTAAATAATGTTGATATCATTCTTTTTTGTATTTTTTTTATCGCCATTTTTTATGTAAACAATATTTTTTTCTTGAAAACACAAACCTAATATTTGCAATCATGATTTTGTGATTCTCCTTTTTAATGAATGTTAGATCTTTCATTTTGTCTTTTAGGTATTGGTTTTAGTTTGTTTTCTTATACAATCACAATTCTATTACTAGGAAACCTATTTGAGAAAACTTCCAGAGGACTATCACCTTTATGTGAGGTAAATGTGTTTTTGATTTTGTATTTTTTTCAAACATGTATATTTTATTATTTTTCCATGAGATTTTCAATTAAGTTTTTTTTTTAAATTTCAAAACCATGAATATCATGAACAGGAAGCTAATTATTTAAGCAAAATTAATCTATGAAGTAGGATTTTTAACCAAGGTAAACTTCTTTGGCTTAATTAAAGTTGTTTGTGTTAAGTTGTCATTGAACTTCTTTGCATCATAGCTATTTTTCTGACTTTCTTTCCACTATGTCATTATGTTAGTTACTTTTTTCTTATAAAATTATGACGGCTATACCAACATCCTAAAAAGAAGTCATGACAAAATCTCAATTTAAATTTTTGTTTATATATTCACTATATTGATTTTAATGTTTATTAAAAAAATCAAGTGAAACTACAATAATTTGTGTATTTTCTCTTTTCGAACCTTTCTTTTCCCCTATCTTCCAATATGTTATATAAGAAGTTCTTTTCTTATATATATATATATATATATATATATATATATATATATATATATATATATAACAAATAAATACATAAATCACATTTTTTAGAGTACATGAAGTATTTCATTCGAAATCCAAATAATAATACCCATATGAAATCTATAATGAATCGGTGGACAGATTAATATAAGGTGATATTATTTTAACTTAAATAAGTAATGTTTCAATTAAAATAAATAGATAGACTACTTCCTTTTCAATTCAAAATTTCCATTTTATTTAATGTTATATAATATAATAATAAATATAAATTAAAATAAACAAATTTAAATTTCTATAATATATACTTTTAATTTCATTTGATCCAATTATTCAAAAAATAATTCTCAAATCATTCACATACCCGCTTAATTATAACCTTATCATTTCTTTTACTTATAAAATTTATTGAAAACATAAAGCCTGTCACTCCTTAAGAAATTGAAAAAATATAGATTTTTGTGTAAACATAAATATATAGTTTTGAATTAAAATTGTGAAAATGATTGTGGATGAAACTATTTATCTCTGATGCTTGGCAGCTAAACCTTAATATTGATCCTCGTACTATAAAGTATAAAACCACTCGAGATATAATTTGACCCTCATTTCCTGATTTGATATTAAATTAATTTCTTAGTTCTAAACTTCACCTAATCATGCTTCCTTCAGATAAAAAGTTTAGACGTTACGCATACTATATATAAAATTTCAATGATACTTCTATTTTGTCAACTCATTTTTCTTAAAAACCACATTATTTAACATCATTATTATTCACTTTCTATTTATCTCTTTTTGTTTTCCTCTCTCTCTCTCAATTTCTTCTCTCTCCCTTTCCTTTTTTGAATAAGGGAATTCCAAGAAGAGAAAACATAAATGCATAAAATTCTCATTGGTATGGTGAATAACATGTTTCAAAGTAACAACAATCAAAACATATAAAAATTACTCTTAGAAAGCGCAACTTAATCAATTTTAAAACCATGACAATTTCTTCTTAAAGAATTCAAACGATCACTTCGATCATATTTACCTTGTTTTAATGTTAATTTGTCATAACGTGACTTTCACAACAATTGTAAATTTGTTTTATAAAAGGTGTGGTTTACAAGCATTTTATACTCTATTTAAAGGCTTATGTCTGAGTTAATAAACACTTTTTAATGGTTAGACATTCTACTCATTTTAAACATGTTAGGTCTAATGATTTTAATTTTAGTTCAACTAAATAAAATTATTCTTTGGTAGGTTTACCTCGATGCATGTGTCTTGTATGCAATATATTTAGCTATATTAATAATAAACACTTTGTTATTAATATAAAATAATGAATAATATCTAGCAATACATTATTTTATCTAAATATAAAGTCATATCAATTTGAACATAACCTATAAGTGAATATGATTACTCTCTTTGCCATGATTTTTAATCAGGCTTAAGGTAAGGTTGTCATCATCCTTGTATGACCCAAGTTGTTTTCTTGATATCAAAACAAACTATACTTAAATAAATATCTAATATTTATTCTCTTAAGTATAGTGATACATTTCTTGGTCTCAATTCATCATCATTCCTATTACATAGAAAAGACAAATTTCATATATATTTTTAATCTTGGATATTGAAAATATAGCCAAAAAATAAAATAAAAAATTGTTGAAGACGAAATATGTTGAAGCGTTGATGCTTGGTTGACAAAGCCAGTCTATTCAAAGTTGTTATATGAAATGTTCGTTGTTTTGTGGGTTAGTTTGAGAACAAGAGATCCTTGATGAGTTTGTTTCTCGCGTCCTATATCATACTAGAGTTGATTTAGTGGGCGTGTTTGAACTATTTATGTTGATTTGTTTATGTAATATCACTATATTGTAATTGTTGTTTGATTGTCTCAATACATTTGAATGAAGTAAAAAATTCTATTGACTAAAAAAATGAAAGGAATAACTACACATCCAAAAAAACATAAAAAACAAACAAAAAATTACAACCTAATGAATGACCCCATATTTGCCAAAGCATATGTTGCTAGCATTGCCATCCTCATATGAGTCGAAGCTAAATCCTCAAAAGAAAAGGCTAAATTACAAATCTTAAACACTAAACTCAAAAAATGGTGAAGATGATGACATTGGGCAGTAATTATTGATTAGGTGCGGTATGCAATTCGGTATGAGATGGTAATGATGGAGATGGAATGGACAATATACTTCATATTCTTCTTGTACTTGCACAAATGCTGAAATAGGACCAAAGAGGGAGTGCGTCGTAGGACACCTTTGATGCCTAAGTCAGCAAAGAGCTCGAAGCAAACATGGATGACATTACAAATCAGGAATCAATGATTAATTGTATAATAAATGCGTACCTTTCACTATTTCCGAGACAGGTATTTATAGTGAAGGCTCATGTACATTGGCAATGAGGCAAATGTCAATTATTTTTACAAGTTTTATTGGTGACGTGACTATTGATATAACTGTCCTTGTGGACTACATTATTTTAGTTGAATCTAGATATCTCGTCTACGCGTAAGACAAGCTCCTTTATTATGACTAACATAATATGTCGTCCAGATATAGTGTGGACCTGGATTATATATATATATATATATATATATATATATATGGTTTAAAAAATACAAGAAATTGTATAAATATCTAATTTTTTAAACGAAAGTATAAATATCTAAGGCACTTATTACTTACTTACCGTATCTCAACCTGAAAGAAACAAATTCACGCGTTAATCTGAAGCAATATCTCAAATAAGCGCGTTAGATTTTTCCCCCATTGTCCAAATATAATGGAGCTTAATTAAGCCAACTACCATAGCATATACCCTCTTCCACGTATTTACATGTGTCAAAATTTTAACTGAGTCTAAAGTGTCCACTTTTTTTACACCACCACATGGGATATTTTTATATTAATTCATATCTGTTTATATATTATTCTTAATTAATGCAGCTAGAATGAGTATTGCAGAATGATTTCTACGAGCATTTTAGATTGAGCTCAAGTTTGGAAGGTGATATAACTTTAAGCCCAGTGAATCATAATAACCCTTAATGTATATGCTTCAAATGATGAGGACAACTAATGAGGTTCCACGTACGGTTCTGTAGTTTTTATGGTATAGCAACCTCTCTCCTTTTTGGCTATTAATTGGTATATAAAGGGTTCTGTACTGTAGCTTGTGTGATGGAGATTATAGTGGTTTCTTATAATGTCGTCAACTTTTAATATTATGGATATGATGATAAAAGTAAACTAAAAGTGAATAAACGCACTGAATCTAGTGGACTACACCAAATGACCATGTTTGATGCGTGTATGTATCTATAACTGTTAGGTCAGTAATCGTATATTATTCATAGATATTGCTGTTAGCTAACAACGGATTATGGGAAGCGTCCAAAATAAGATTGTTGTTTCTAATTTCTTCTTTCACCATGTTTCTAATTTTCATATCCATATACCTATATATATTTTATAGAAATTCTTCAGGTTGATAATAAATAAAACTAAAAAAATACTTTGATGGCAGAAGTCCTTTCACATGCTATCATGTCAAATGTGTATGGGTTAATAATAAATAAAATAAAAAAAATACATATTGACAAGACTTAAATCTATAACTTAATGTATAAAAAACCTACCCTTTAACCACTAAACTGTAATATCATTGAGATACAAACAACAACTATTATATATATAAAATAATAAGTCATATTTTTTTAGTTTATATACAACATGAATAGGGTAAGTATATATGATAAAATATAAATTCATATCATATACTTTTTAGATATAATATTCATAATATATATATATATATATATATATATTATAACAATAAAAAATTATTAAATATACCATTAAAAAAATTAAAATTCAATAGATATAATATTAACACCAATCTTTAAGATTCGCTATAGCATTAGGTGTGTTTTGATGCAGAATGAAAAAGTAATTACTTATGCCTCAAGACAGTTAAGACCACATGAAGTGAATTATCCTATTCATAATCTTAAGTTAGCAGTTGTAGTGTTTGCTTTGAAATTATGGAGACATTATTTGTACGATTTGAGGTTTACGGTCTTTAGTGAGTATAAAAGCCTCAAATATGTCTTTTGATCAGAAGGAGTTGAATATGCGCCATAGGTGATAAATGGAGTTCTTAAAAGACTATGACTTCAATATGAAGTACCATCCTGGGAAAACCAATATTGTAGCAGATGCCTTGAGTAGGAAGTTCATTCATATGGCATCCTTGATGCTAAAAGAGCATGAGTTATTGGAACAATTTAGAGATTCAAACCTGGGTGTTGAAATACAATATGATGGTGCAATGGTTGTTGGCACTCTAAAAGTTGTCAATGAATTCTTGAAACGAGTATGTAAACAACATAAATCTGATTTATACCTTCAGAAATTGAAGGAGCTTCAAGCCAAAGGCAAAAATATGTCACTTCTTGAAGGAATTGATGGAGTTTGGCGAGTTAAACGTAGAATTTGAGGTACGATGAAAATGTACCAATATCTGAAGCAAAATATTTGGGGGTCAGAATTAAAGTGAGATGTGGTGAAATTTATAGCATCTTGTTTGATTTGTCAAAAATCAAAGGTTGAACATCAGAAGCCTTCTGGTGTCTTACAAAAATTCCTGTGTGGAAATGAGATTTGATAGTCATGGATTTATTTCTAGATTACCCAAGACTCATACTGGTTATAATGTTATATGGGTGATTGTTGATAGACTCACTAAGTCTACCCATTTTTGGTTGTGAGTACCAAGAGTTCCATGGAGAAATGGGCTCAGTTATATGCGAAAGAGGAGGTGAGATTACATGGTGTGTCATCTAGTATCATTTTGAATCATGATCCACATTTTACCTCACATTTTTGGGGTAGCTTACATCAAGAATTAGGTTTTGGATTGAAGCTGAGTTCAGTTTATCATCCACAGACTGGTGGATAATCTGAAAGAACTATAAAGAGCTTAGAAGATTTGTTGAGAGCTTGTGTATTGGAGCATGATGGTAGTTGAGAGAATTTCCTTCCTCTGATTTAGTTCACTTACAATAACAACTATCACAATAATATTGGGATGACTTCATATGAAGCATTGTATGGTAGGAGGTGTAAAACACCTTTATGTTGGCTTGAAACTGGTGAAAGTTTGGCCTTAGGGTCTGAGATTGTAGAACAAACCTCAGATCAAATTGCTATGATTTGAGAGAAAATGAAAGTCGCTCAGGATAGACAGAAGAATTATTATGATTAGAGGCGAAAACCATTAGAGTTTGATGTATGTGATTATGTGTTCCTACATGTTTCACGTGATAAAGGTGTAGGTTGTGTACTTAAAAGCAGAAAGTTGAGCCCTAAGTACATTGGACCTTATGAAGTTCTTGAACGTGTCATTTTTGTAGTTTACAGGATCGTTCTTCCTCCCCACTTATCCAATCTACACAACGTATTCCATGTATCTCAGTTGAGGAAATATATCCTTGACCCTGATCATGTGATTCTTTGTGATGATGTCAAAATCAAGGAAAATTTATCTATTCCCCCCACCTTAGCTCATATTATAGAGCATTCTGTGAAGCATTTGAGAAACAAAGAGATTCTAATTATACGCGTAGCTTGGAGACATGGAAATAGAGTTGCCTCAACTTGGGAGCATGAGGATGTAATGCGAGAGCAACATCCAGAGTTATTTCATTGAGGTATATTCTTATCTAAATTTTAAAGAATAAATTTCTTAAAGAATAGAGAATTGCAACATCCTAATTTTTAAAAAATGAGATAAATTAAAGTTTATAACCTTAAATTAATTATTCTACATAAACTAGATTCATTAAAATTAAGTTCTCTTTAATTTATTTTCTTAACTTTTTCTTTTATTTATTTTAATTTCTTTCTTTCTCAATTTCCAATTCCTTTCTTTCTTTATTCACTTTCTTCATTTTCCTTTTCTCCCTCACCCGCGTGCCATTTCCCCTCTCCATAGCCATCATGCTCGGCACCTCTCCACAACCATGATCACACAATTTTCTATCAAAATTTTCATCAATTTCACTTAATTTCCCTAAGGTAAGTTCATGGCTTGCACTAATTTCCACTTTCTTCTCTTCTTTTAGATGGGTTTCACCATAAGCATGTAATTAATTTTGGGTTTCCACTTGCTTTCTTCCCTCTAGGCCGTAAGCTACCATGGATGAGGATGAGTGAAACAGGAACCACCATTAACACCTCTTAGAAGCTTTTAGGTATGGACTAAACCCATTTCCTTTTCAATGCTTCATTCGGCCATGAAAGAGTAAAGACCCGTTGTTTCTAATTGTCGAATCATGCTTTGGGTTATGTTGGGCAGAAAGTAGAAAGTGTGTTTGGAGGAAATTAGAAACGAATTGGAGTCCCGGAAGCGTTTTGGGGTCTCGTCGGTAAGTGGGTCGCATTTCGGTAGGTTGAAAATTATCGAAACTATACCAAATTAGTGATTTTAGCTTTAAAATGTATATTTAATAGCTTGGGGTTTGTCAAAATAATTGTTATTAATTTTTAGGAATTATCAAAATAAAGAATTAATATTCAGAAGTAGAATCGGTGAATCGGAAAGCTAATTTGAGAAGTCAAATAGTCGAAAGGTACGTATTTACCTACTGGGGGGGGGGTTTACCATTTGAGTAGTGAATAGAAATTTTACTTCCGGGGTCTGGTTTTTCGAATGAAGTTGTTTGATTTAATAAATAATTGCCTGAAATTATATATTTAGTCAAATATAATTATGATTACCAATTCTGTTATGGATCAATGTTTGTAAGTTAAAGCTTGGTGCTGAATAAATGATGTTGATGATGTATTATGACTTATGTAGTGGATTGCCATTGTTAATGTTGATTAGCGTGTGCTTTTGGTAATGAATTGTGATGATTTTCATAAAAGTATGTTTTGAATTTTGATGATGATATTTATGCACTATGTAGTATAAGTGATTGTCATTAATAATTGGTATGTGTTGGCATTGGTATCCTTTGGATGACCCTAATGATAATTATAGCAAATAATAATTAGATTGTGGCTGATTGCTCTAATTAGCTAAATTGATACCTACATGTGGATGATTAGTGATTTGAAATATATTGAAGTTAGAGGAGCTAGGCTATGATGTTAGAATTGATTTAAATGCGCATGATTTGCATCCATGCATATTGCATCACCATGACATTATATGCATTGAAATAAGCATTATGATTCGTTGTAATACTATGATCTGCTATTTGAGACTGTCAATTATAGCACTACGATTTGTTGTGCAGTTCTCAAGGTACCACTATTTTATAGCACTATAATTTGCTACATGGTTACCTGGATATCTACCACTTTATAGCAGTACGATTCGCTTGTGGATTATCTTTTGACACTAAGATTTACCATTTGTGAAGTTGGATTCAAGTTGCATGTTTTTATGCATTTGACAAGAATGAAATTTTTAAAGTCTATAGCATTCAGACATTGAATTTGAGAGTATTAGTATATGTTTAGATGATGGAAGATTGGAGGTGTTGGGGTAATGTTGAAATTGAAGTGAAATGAGTATATGAATTGATGATTGATAAGCTTTTGTGCTTAATCGGAGTATATATTACGTATGAATTTGAATAAGTGATTGATTACAGAAAATCCTTATGCTTGATTGATTTATTATAGATGATTGATTTGGTCGAAATCACATCTTATGTTTCTATTTACTACTTGGAATGACACTCACCCTTCAATCTATTATTTCAATGAGTTTTCAAGGTGATGAGAATGCTACTTGGTGAGCTCGGAGGATGGAAATAATGTGATGCCATAGAAAAGAATGTGTGTTTGATTATTTTGGTGACGATGATATTTTGATTAGCCTTATTATGGCTTGATGTTGTAAATACGTAAATATGACTACTGGTTGTTTTGAACACTTTACAACATTTATGTGATATGCAATTGAAGTATTAGACATGTATATATGTTTATATCTGCTACTGGATATGTATCTGTAACCTCATTAGAGGTTTAGTTATAAATGGTGTAGTGTGATGATGTGAAACCACGTAATGCCCATGTGTGATTTTCGAATCATGTATTATGATGGTTTTTATTAATTGAGTAAGATGGTTTTTGTTAAGGCATTGTAAGTTAGAAGTGCATTTGGATTTGATAAGGTATATGACTTTGTGAACATTAGGTGATAATTAAGGAACTGGATAGGTGATATTTTGATATGTGAGGTTTTAAAACCTCTGGATAGGTTGTATAACTCATGTACCATATTTGGAATGTGGTTGTAGTGAATTAGACCCAATATCAGAATGGTTTTGAATGGTCAAATAGCATAGAAATGGTTAAATAACATTTTACCGCATATGTCCTTCATTTTTAGGAATTTTTGGGTGCGGTTGGGTTCAGTAGATCACAAATAGTGTGAATAGGCTCGTGTCAAAATTTGGTATCATTCAGAGGTTAAACGGGAAAGTTAGGGGCGCGGAACTTGGCCGGTGGCTAAAATTCTACATAATTCTGCATTCTGTCTATTTGGTAATCGATTACACATATTGTGTAATTGATTACACAATTGTCAGTCAATTTGAAGCGTGTAATTACAAGTTTAGTTGCCTCTAAGCCTGGGGTAACTCTACTAAGGACTTATAGTATTGGGTAGACCTCATTCTAAGTCTGTTCCAATGTTTAATTAAAGTAGTGTCTTGTTTAGACTCTTAGAGCTAATTCACCGAGGTTAATTAATTGTGAAAAATTTCCTCTCATTTTAAATAATATTAGGAATTAATTTTGAAAGTTTAGGTAGGACACCTAAATAATATATTTATATATATTAAATACTAAAATTGATAATTTATTTATTTATTATTACTATGATATATTTAATTATATTAAAGATTAATGGCAATAATTTTTTATTTAATATTTAATAAAATAATTTCTGTTAATTTTTATTAGATATGTTTGAATGGATACCCATTAATTTCTTTTTCTATGGATGTAATTGAATTTGATGGGTAGTAAGGCCAATTCCTGATGCAACGATTTTCACTAAATAGTCAAAGGATTAATATTTTGGGGGAAAAAACTTAGTATCTATTCACCAAGGGATTAAGTTTAGTAAAATTTATGCTACAATGACTTGACTAATTGGATAACTATACTGAGTTAGAATGACATATGCTAGAGAAGCGGGATGAAACCTAATCCAAACATTTTTGTTTATGTTTATTCCAGTTTTAATATTTTTATCACTATAATTAACATCCTCCACCAATAATAAAAACTTGTGTATATTAGTAAATATTATATATATATACATATAGTAATTTTACAAGTGTTGATTGCTATATGATAATTTCCAATAAGTCTCCGTGTATATGATACACAAATACTCTTCAAAACTACAACAAATTTGGTACGTTTACTAACATCCAAACAAGTGACTAGTAATTGTCTTAACATATATGGGCATGACACTTTAAAAGAGAACTTCAAAAAGGGAACAATTAGAAAAACCCATAGGAGGATCTGAAACCCCCGACTTATAAATCATAGAGTTCACTCTTTCACAATAATGGTTATGCTGCATTGTCCCAATTTTACTTTTTTAATTCTTAATCATTATAATCATTTTTAAAACAAATTCCTATAATCCTCTTAATTATCAAAAAGCTCTAATTATAGGTGATTGTAATTATACTTTCTATAGGTTCAACACTTGGGGTCTAAAAGACTTCTCGTACTACACTGATGGGTTCGCATTCTCGTGGGTGTGAAAGCTTGTCCTAGATAAAACTATTTTCTAAAATTAATATTTTTCACACCGATAAAACACAATATGAGATGCTACTAAAAAGGTCCCTCATGCGAAAGTTCTAGTGGACTTGGATACTATGGGGAAGAGGAAGGAAGGAAACACAATATGAGCCGCTCGACCACCAACCCACCTCACAATTCTTTGATGATTCCTCTAACTTAGCTAATCCTTGTGAAGCCTATCCAACTAATTTCATCTCCCTTATAGCCAGTGTTCGACAACATCCTTGATCCCTTCATCATGGGATGGAAAGATCTAATGGATGTCAATCAAGACTTTTACCATCCTCTGTATTCTTTGATGCAGGCTTGAACAACATGAATATCATTGACTCTTGCCTTGCTTTGAACAAGGACAAGGTGAGATTCAACACTTTACATCCTACAACTGTCACTCCAAGCATGAGAGATGCTCGCCCTTTGCATTAGCATGTTGTTTAGCCACTTTAAGAGTGAAACGAAGAATTCCCATTTATGGCATAAAGATGGCTCTAAAGGAAAATGGAAAAGACTGTAAAACCTTGAGATGTCCCTTTCTCGAATCTGGGTAACAGAAACCAGTGAAAAAAGGATAGTCGAGTTCAAGGAGTGGATGGCCTTGTTGAAGGCAAGTAAGATGAAGTTGGAAATGAACTTAGAGTAAGCTTGTACTGACCCGAATTTGTCTAATAACCGTGTGAAATCCTATATGATTAACATGCCACAAGGGGGAGGTAAAGAAGGTTGTTGAAAGACGGGGACACAAGTGACATATCAATTTATAGAGGGTTTTAACAACTATACAGACCAAGTTCGGTGCTTCCCTTGTGCCTGGATTTGACATTGTTGGATTCCTTTAAAAATGTGATTGATGGGTAGATAGTTGACCCCTTAAGGTCTGATGAAGATCAAGAAATGCCCTAGACTTTTTTTGTATAAATCTTAGTCGGGGAATGCTCGTGCTTTTGTTGTGTAGTGTTTTTAAATATTTTGTCGCACTCTAGTTTTCTACATGCTTACTATAATGAGAATTTTTTGGATTTTTGAAATGTCGTTGTTGGTCATTTGAAAAATGTACCAAATTCACTAAAGTCATATTCACAAAGACTTGTGAGATATCCATTAACAACACAATAATTGCTAGTTAATCACAAAAAAAAATATATGTACATCATGGTCAAAGGTTTGTTCATAATTTTGGTTGTTTGAAAATGATAAGTTCATAAGTGGAAATGAGTAAAAATGAGATAAGCGATAAATAAAGACATAAACACTGAACTCCCCTTACTCTAGTTAACCCTTTGAGATCTTATTATATATGATTACAGATTTAATCAAGTTAATGTGACATAAAAATCACTAAACCTAATCCCTTAGTGAACATATTCTAAACCTTAACATTAAATATCAATCCCTTAAGTATTCAATGATAAGATTTGCATTAAGAAAAAGCTTTAACAATCATTATAATCAACTCTATTCCTAGACGAAGAATATAATAAGCATTTAATCCTTGAAACTCGTTCAGAAATCAAAACACACATGTAAATACATAAACATACACTTAAGAGTAAGCTATGTCCAATCTCAACTAAAAAAAGGTTTAGGAATTAAGAAATAAAATGCTAACTTGATATAAATGCATAAACATACACAAATATTCACTACAAAATTATAACTAAGAGTGTGTTATGCTTAATCTCAACTAAAAAAGGGTTTAGCCACACATTTTCATGAAGGCTAACTCAAAATACACCAAAAAAACAAAAAAGGGAAAAATAAAAAACTATAGAGTGATGAACCAAGGCCTTTGAATGGTGAGGAGATTATCCAAATGATGTTGAGCTCTTCTCCATGCTAAAGATCCCAAAAATTTATGGATTTTAAGACTTTTAAGTGAGCCCTCACAATGTTAAGTATGTAAGTGATGCTAGTTCATCAATACTAGAGTTGGGTGTCATTTTAAAATTCTGAGGCTAATGTTGGGCAACCATGTTGCTTTATGACACCTAGGCTTCAATAGATTCTCTTCTTTAATTGCAAAAAGCCTCATTTTAAGAAACAAAAGTTATCATAAAACATTAAATTCAGTTTGTAAGTTGCCAAATTAAGATGTTACTTTAATTAGAACAAAACGAATACTGCTTTTACATTGATTGAGTAATTGAGAACTAGATCAAAAGCAAGTTTCATGCAGAAAATAACATAAAATTGATAACTAATTACCGCCCCATTGTTTGTCTTAATTTTTGTTTTTATTTGCATATGGGACCTGGTGAGATTTAACTTGCTTCATCGTTCTAGTGAAATTAGGACTTTGCGAAACTTTTCTTTGTTATATCATTACCATCTGCTCGAAAATTGGATCTAAGACTTAGAGAATACGTGCCATTAACATCCACTTGGAGGTCGAATCCTTAGGATTCAGAGAATTTGTGTCGTTAACATCTGTTTGAAAGTCATATTTTTAGGACTTACTGAATTTTTCTTTGTTTTGTCATTACATCTTCTCAGAAGTTGAATCTTTAATACTTTTAGAATTTGTGTCATTAACATCCACTTAGAGGTGGGATCATAGGACTTAGCAAATTTTTCTTCATTTTGTTGTTAACATCTGCCCGGATAAAATCTTTATGATTTGGAGAATTCATGTCATTAACATTCACTTATAGGTCGGATCTTTAGGACTTAGCAAATTTTATTTTGTTTTATTGTTAACATCCACTTAGAGGTCAGATCTTTCAGATTTAACAAATTTTTCTTTGTTTTGATTGTTTGCTTGAATGAAAGAGACAACTTATATAATGAAGCATTTATTAATATAAAATTTGTATTATACAAAATAGAATGTACCACTCAGTGAGTCTCGTTAAAACCTTGCTAAGGAAAAAACCATGAGGGATCATTAAGTTAGGAAAAATAATACTTCACCTTATTTGTTAGGTATGACTAACCTTGGTGGATTATATTTGATTGGAGGAAGAAGATTGTTTGATCTAATTGGAATGAGGTCACCGGAAATGGTTTTAAGTGGGTGAGGGATAATGGGGGAGGATGATAGTGGTCATGATTCATGATGATGGGAAATGAGGGAAGAGAGATAAGCTTTTATGCATTAATCCCCTTTTATTTTTGTGGTTGTTTAATTTTTTGCTTCTTTTTTGTATAATCTGATAAGGAAATAGTTTACTCCAAGTTTTTTTTATCATGAAACAAATCGCTTTCCCTTCTATTCTTTTTCTTTTTTGTGTGTGTGAAAGAGTCTCTTTCCTTGTATGGTTTCGTCTAAATTTATTATCATTTGTTAATGAGATAGAAGAGTTTATGGTGTTTGGGTTATGATGACAAAAGGATAAGAGCTAAGCTCACACTATAAATGAAGATGAAATGTTGGGTTGTATGACGGAGGTTGAAGAATAGGGTGGTTTAGGGCCCTTATAGGTTGAGGTTGCAACGGGGTGGAGGGATAGGAAGGAATGGAAATTTGTGATAGTTAAAAATCACCAAAAGCGAATTTTAACCACACAAATTAGATTTTGTTTATTGCCTTGTATGTGAGTTCTATTAATTGGGTTAACATGTTTTATAAAAATAACCTAATTGAACTAGTTTTATAAACATTAGTTAGGTAAGAAAAATAAAAAGAGCAAGTAGAACAAAACATCACATTTCAAACGGTTTAGATGAAATCTTTTTATTAACATTATATATAAATATATAGAGACACTAATACTGCTGAAGGAGGGTTCCAGTTAGCCATTAATAAGCATCTGTAGTATATATATGAAACTGAATACTAATTAATTTTGCATATGATCCCATGCGTAAGCAAATAGTAATAATCAATATGAATATGATGATGGGTGCAAGAGTTTGAAAACAGCTGGATCATGCTAAGTTTCAATTAATTAATAGACACTTCGTTTTCACACACATAAAATCCCCAGAGTGTATATATATACGAATTCCGCGTTTACCCTAACATCTTCATTTGACTCATACATTACCCTAATTCCACATTTAGTCAACCAAAGAATTGATTTGCATGCGACTTGTCATAACCCAAGGATTCACCTCTCGTATATATGTTGGATTAACAATTTTCTTCTGTTTTAATTAATTATAATTGGTAGTTGTAAGGTGATTAAATAATGTAGTCAATTGATGTTTTGTTCAAATGTTAACTGAATGTAGGAAGAAACTTTTGTTTCACCGACACTTGGTGCTTTATTTCAATTACATTAACACATTATATAATTAACTTAAGCTAAAGCCAAAGATACTCTTAAACAATATTATTCCTTGATATTCATTCAAAGACAAAACAAAACCAGATCCCCACCATGAATAACATGGATCCTAAATGGAATCTCCAATATTAATTCAACACGAGTATCTACCTCGGAAAAGAAGTAAATTAACCTCACCACCTTCAAAGATTTTAACAATCTTGCATCCCCTTCTAAAATACTTAACACTAATTAACGTGCTTTATAAGAAATCAAATATACCAATATTTGTTTTCCACTCCAAAATTCCACAGGAAAAAAACTTTGATTTGGCTATAAGCTTAAAATATAATTTTTTAACAGTTAAAATTATTTTTAAAATTATTAAAAATAAAATTGTTAAGATTTTTAATAATCAAAAATTATATTTTAACTCATTAGTAGGTTAATAATCAATTAAATATTTTAAAATTATCTTAACGAACCAACTTGTGATTTACTTACTCATATCATTAATTATTTTTTAATCAAATTACCCCTATTAATAGTATATAGCTGTTTAAATCAAAATTAACAAGAAATGAAATTAATACATTTGTTTTTTATATGATGATTAGATAAGAAGTAGGGGAAAATAAGTAAAGATGATAGAACGATGAGTCCCAACAACCTTAAAGGTAAATTTAAAAAAATACTATCAATTTTAAAAATATTGATAATTTTAACTAAATTAGTTAATTTTTTTAATAATTAATATAAATGAATTAGATAAAAAGATCTTATATTAAGAGATAGGTAGTACATAAAAGAAAAAAAAATTGGAAAAATTTTATTTTAAAAGTAAAAAATATTTAAACAACATCACACTATTACGATTAGTTAAATATATAAAAAATTTAAGATCTCTACATGATATTTGATCTGTCCTGGACCGGGGTCAAGAGATCCGATCTCAAGCCAGTCACGAATAGTATATCAATACCGTCTAGTAGACCGGATGTATGTGTATCCGATGTAGTTATCCGTTGTCCTTGAATGAGGAGAGCGGATTGGGCGTTCTGGAGATCCTTCACACCGACCTAACGCGTTGAAGTGGGCGAATGGTGGTGTCACCTGCAAAGATTCTCCGACGCTCAAGTCAGTAATTATATTCCAAGTAAGGAATGTATTCAGAGAGGAATCAGTCGTAAAAGAGCTGAGGAAGAAGATCCCTAACTTCAATCATGAAGTCAGTTCATATACCTGATTGGCTCGATTAACGAGGACTTGTTGGTGGGGAACCACCAACTCCCATTAGCATTATTATATTGCGCACTTACCTGCATGATTGGGTCAAGTGGCTATTTTATATTGAGCGTAGAGAATGTAGACTAGGATTAGGGAACAAGTTGACCATTCCCGTGAGCAGAATTTGGCTCGTAGTGCAGGGAATTATTGATCGATCCCTGTAGCAACAATCCTTGTCTTTTGCACAGTAACGTGTGTATTGTCCGATGTCATGGTGTTATCCTGAACAACCGGTATAGGGAGAACGCCTGATACGGAATTACAGTCCGGATGTATACCGATGACACCGGTTACACGTAGATGTCTTATCAAAGACGTTGAAATATGTATAGCAGATCGGATACCGGTATTGAGACCGGATCAATATTATTTTCAATTATCAATTACATTTAGTAAATCCCATAAAAATAAAATTGCATCTCATGCTTAATATTAATTGAATCACTGTGCCCCAAGATTGGAGGGCTCATACAAAGAAATATGTAGTACTTACGTACTGTTGTCACAGATGCACATGTTGGACCTACACGTGTACGGTTAGATTGAAAGAGAAACAAATTTGATTTGTTAAGCATATTCAATTCCTTATAAACGATTTTAAGTATTTAGACACAGAATGCAAGCTTTTACAAATTTTGGGGCAGGATGTAAATTCATAAAACCTAGAGGGAGGATAGCGTAATTTACCCTTAAAAGAATGGTGATTGATTTCTCAGGTAAAGCTTTAAAAGGAGTGGTTTTGTTTTGATGCCACATCACAATATGAAAATATTTTTTGTTTTAATAACTTTTTGTTGCTATTTAACTACTTTTAATATTTAAATTTAAATATTCTACTAACAAAAAAAAAGATCACTATAAAAAACATTAATTCAAATCTTCCCAATCTAGTAAGATATAAATATACATAACACACAATTAAAAGGTAACATAAATGTGTAGCTAAAATCATAGAAAATAAATTATTTGAATTGAGATACATAAATAAATATGTAGTTTTTATTAAATCTATAGCTTTTAAAATCATAAAAAATAAATTATTTAATTTGAGATTAGATGTGTTAAAATGGGTTATTCGTCCCATGTCAAGTTAACATGATGTAGGTAGTTGGATTTTATTAGACTGAGTCAAAAAGGTCCGAGATAAGTTTAGGCCTAAAAAGGAATGGTGAAAGCTCGTAATAACCTAGTTTTTAGTAGGTTATTACAAGATTGGCCGCATTGAACTTCATCAGGTGTGACCTAATTAATAAGCCTGTAAATAATTCAACTTTCACTTTCTATGACTGTGCAAGTGCATTTTACAGCCAAACTTGTTTTTTACACCTTTAATTGAGATAAAATCTTTCTTCTTTTTTTTAAATGAGATAAATGATATTTATTGTGGTTTATTTAGAAATCAAATTCAAATTATAAATAAATAAGATGATAATAACTTCCCCTTTCAAATTCAACGACTAGGAGAACATGTTTTTGAATGAGATTATGTACAAAAGTTTCTCAAGCCAGTGGCAACCAAGAACAATAAATGTAAATGAGTCTTGGGTCTTTTGAGCAATTAAAGTCATTTTATTAGTGTCACATGACACTTATCTATTGGCTACATAAGGGTGTCACTCAATCTCAAAATTTTTGTTCATTGCTTATGGTTGAAATTCAACGATCTATTTACCAATGGAACTTATGTTTGAAATTAAGTGTCACCCATATGTAGCCAATAAATAAGTGCCACATGACACTAACAAAATGACCATGGTATGGTATATTGGCTAAAAGCCCACAGGCTGTCCCATTAATCTACATGTTAACTTTAGGGTCGTGAATAAGTGAGTCTTCTTAATAAGTGAGTGTTTTTTTGGCCTAACCCACTTAAACTTGGGGTACATGGGTTTTGGCCGCATGGTAATGTGGTGGGTCTGAGATAATTTTTTATATTAATTACTTACTACCAAGATTATTAAATTATACTACTTATCTAAACACTTTTATGTTGCTTAAAATAGCATTTTAACTAGTAAAATAAGTTATTTTTATATTATTGTCCCTTAATAATTTTAATAATTTATATTCCTAATTTGTTTTATTTTTGAAAATCTACAACCTCATGGAATAATTTACATTTTGCTCAATGTTATTTTTTAATAAAAAAGAAATTTATTGTGGACAAAATTTTAAATTATAAAAAACAAGAATTGAAATCTTTCAATTTTTTTTAAAAAATTTATACCAAAATTTTAAAAGGGATAAAATTATTTGAATGAATTTCATCAATAAAATAGATTTTGAATCCTTTACTAAACACTCCATAAATGAATAAATTTATTATATTGTATCAAAATTTATTCAAATTAAAAATTATGTTAATTAACTATAATTTATAATTTTTAAGATGATAAATGATTTGAGATAATTTAAAATATCTCAAAAAATTAAAGTTTTCTTTAAATAATTGAGCACATTCTTTTATGTCATTTTATAATTATCAAATACTAAAGCAACTAACTTTACTAAATATTTTTAATACAATCAACTCTTTCAATCAACTTTCAACAACTTTTTAATTTTTAGATATTTTTTTTTACTTGAAGTACTTCTTTTATTAATTTTACTAAATATACACATAAAAAATAAAACTAAATCATCTTCATTAATTAGAGCAAATATTAATTTATTAAGATTTTAGGATGTTAATGTTAGATTTTCTTATTAATATATTATTATATTAATTTGATGGATTAGCATCATTAAATTATTATATCTATATTGTTTGATTAATTATATAATATGTAAATATTATAGATATAGATAGATTTAGCTATTGGGCTTTTGTTTGAATGGACCGTGATAGGTTGGCCCATTCTATGTGCCCAGTGAGAGGTTCCTGCTCTCATCTGAGGTTGCCTATATAATCACTATCCCATTAGGTGATTATCACACAGAGAGTCAGTAATACACTGGACATAAGGCACTCAGATTAAAAGTAGTACACGCTCACTATTGTGACTCATGGATCGCTTGTCTTCAGGTACGCCTTCAATCAAAACTTTGTTGTCATGATATGTGTTAAAATTGTGTTATGAATTGTATGTTCATAATAAGAATTTTTCTTCAATTGGTATCAGAGCCTCGTTTAACACGTATCATGAATGTTAAAAATTAATTGAAATTTTTTTTTGTTTCCCTATTTTTCCATGTTGCGTTTCAGTTTCAGTTTTTTTTTTGAATGAATCCTTGTTCATGGATTTGTGTTTTTTTTTACGCTGGGCAATTGATTCGTCAATTCAGTCTTCTTTCAATTCTGCCAATACAAGATATGGTACATGCCTATTTTTTTTATCCAAGTATTGGCACGCTAATTTATTTTTTTTAAATTGGTGAATCAAAATTGCCTTAGACTCTGCCTCAAATTCTTTTTCAATTACTGTTCTTGGCAATTTCTAGAAAATTGATCAATTTGTTATGCACATCAATTCGAATTTGTTATCAATTTTGTTCGTATTAGCAAATTTGTTCAAACACAGTTACTGTCCTGAAATTCCAATTGGTCAATTGTCCAATTTCATCTCATTGTTGTACGTGTTAATTCGAAAGCTTGTTGATCAATTGTTCAAATTCTTTCATCAAATCCATGCGTTACTGTGCCAATTTGTTGTTTCCTTGATCTTGGCATGAATTCATGCGTTACTGTGCACTATATTTTTTGGATTCTGATTAGTCAATTCTTTCCAATTGCTATACGTACAGTGCACAATTTTCTGGTCATCTTGACTTACAATTGTTGTATGTGCTCATTCAAAATTTTCATTTTTTTATGCAGTTGCCATTCTATTTTTTTTTAACATTATATATATATATATATATTAAATTGTGACTGATTACGTTAAAATTATATATCATGTATCATTATAAAATACTATGATTTGCCATAATATATATATACTATTATAATTTCAATTATCAATCTATATTGATTGTTTGCCATAATAGATATATACTATTATAATTTCAATTATCAATCTATATTGATTGTTTGCCATAATAGATATATACTATTATAATTTCAATTATCAATCTATATTGATTGTTTGCCATAATAGATATATACTATTATAATTTCAATTATCAATCTACATTAATTGTTTGCCATAATAGATATATACTGTTATAATTTCAAATTTCAATCTATATTGATTGTTTGTCATAATAGATATATACTGTTATAATTTCAAATTTCAATCTATATTGATTGTTTGCCATAATATATATATAGATATATAACACGGTTACAATTTTGAATTTTATAAGATATTATTGCTGTGTTTAGTTCATAAGTTTTCTTAGAAAAATAGAAAATTATTCTTAGAAAAATTTAAAAAATAGAAAAGCTGTTTATTTACAAATTATTTAATTTTTTTTTAGAAAAATAGAAAACTGATTTTCTATTTTTTTAAGAAAATCAGAAAACTCTTTAAAAAAGTTTTCTAAGAAAAGTGAAAAATAAAAGACGGTAACTGAATTACAAGATAAGGTAATTGAATTACAAGATAAGGTAACTGAAATACAAGATAGAGACTATTGTAACCAAATAAGAATATGAAACAAACTGCTACTAATTCAAAAAGTTCTGCTACTATTTTGAAATATATTTAAACACAAACTCATTTGCTCTCATTTTAATATTACTTTAAACTTTTGTCATAATTTTTATGTGATGCATATACTACATACAATATTGTTATAAATAATATATATAAGACATATCTCAATTAATTTGAATTAAAAAATGTTTGAAAAAATTTGGAAAACTGAGCACTTGAACAACTTTTTTAGTTTTCTAGTTTTCTAAATTAAAAAACTGTCACATTATCTAAACGAATTTTCAAAATTTTTCTAGCTATTCTAGGAAATAAAAATTTTGGAAAACAAGTGGAAAACTTTTCTTAGAAAATTAGAATAATTTTCTGTAACTAAACGCAGCCTATATATCTCTCGTAAAATTCCGTGTACCATTATTGTATATATATTTCCGCCATTATCATATATATATATATATATATATATATATATATATATATATTCTACGTGCTGTTATATTCAATTTCATCATATTATATTCATGGTTTTGCAAAATGAATTATGCCATCATTATATATATATATAATATTATGCATTAGTCTCTTGTTATCAATATGCTCTTCTCGTTTGTATATAATAATTATAAAATATAAAATCAGTAATATTGTATACAAAATTTTGAATTATTCTGTACAAATGTCATCCCACCTATCGTGAGATCATTTATACAAGATTTGTGAAAAAAATAAAATAAAATAAAATAAAATAAGCATCTATATATAATATTACATTAATAATAGTTATATCCCATCGATATATTGTTGTTAATGTGATTTGTTGAATACTATGCACTTGTGTTTTTTACGTCAATTTTGTACTAATGCCCTATCGGTGTTAGGATTTGGCGACATGAATTTTTTATGCATTGTATTCTTTCGTGAATATTTTTATTTATTACAACCTGAGACCCTTAGGTGGGATTATAATTAATAAGAAATTTTATGATGGGCACACTATATTTTGCATGATTTAATTATGCATATTGATTAATTTCTCGTGTATCAGTATCAATGCCCACTTCGGTTAAAACGTTGAACGGGACGAATAATGAGGACTGGAAGGAGTCTTTAGATTTGTATTTGGCTATGACCAATATTGACTTAGCTTCGTGGGAAGAAGAGCCAAATGCTCTAGCTTGTTTTGAATCCAATGTTGTTGATGTTCCTCCTAATACTTAGTGGTTTGATTCGGGCGCAACTATTCATGTGGTGAATTCCTTACAGGGGTTCACAAGCCTGAGGAAACCAAGTGATTTTGAATCAAAGATCGTAGTAGGAGATGGAGCTAGAGTTCCTGTTGAAGATATAGGGGTTGTTTCTTTGTGTTTGCCCTTTAGTCATGTTTTGCTTCTAAAAGACGCTGTTTATGTTCCTTCTATTCGTAGAAACCTGATTTCTGTTTCTGCTTTGGACAAGTGTGGTTATTCTTTTCTGTTTGGCAATGGAAAACTGGACATCTTTTTTGCATCTTCTGTTGTTGGTCATGGGGTTCTTTGTGATAATCTTTATATGTTGACTTTTTCCGATATGAGCGTTAATTCTGTTGTTGGGCATAAGCGTAGCAGGGTCGATGAGAATTCTTCCATGTTATGGCATAGACGTTTGGGGCATATTTCAAGGCCTCGTATTGAGAAACTCATTAAGCATGAGATTTTACCTGATTTGGACTTCTCTGATTTTGATGCTTGTGTGGCTTGCATTAAAGGTAAGCTTACTACTAAACCCAGGAACAAGTCTGGGAGTCATTGTGATGCCGTGTTAGAGTTGATTCACACTGACATATGTGGGCCTATTACACCCACTGCTATGGGTGGATATAGGTATTTTATTACATTCATAGATGATTACTCTCGTTTTGGCTGGATAGATCTTCTTCAAGAGAAATCATGTTCCTTGGATGCTTTTAAATCGTTCAAGGCTGCTGCTGAATTAAAAACTGGCAAGAAGATAAAATGTGTGCGGTCTGATAGAGGAGGAGAATATTATGGCAGATATGATGAAACCAGAAGGAATCCAGGACCTTTTGCTAGATACCTCCAAGAATGCGGTATCGAAGCTCAATACACGATGCCAGGTACACCTGAACAAAATAGAGTGGCAGAAAGGAGAAATCGCACGCTTATGGAGATGGTGAGATCTATGATGGGTCCATCTTGCTTACCCGACTTTCTTTGGGGAGATGCCTTGAGAACCGCTGTGTACATTCTTAATCAAGTGCCTAGCAAGTCTGTACCAAAAACTCCTTATGAATTGATGACTGGAAAGAAACCAAGTTTGAAACACTTGCGTGTTTGGGGATGTAAGGCAGAAGTCAGACCCTATAACCCTACGATGAAGAAGCTTGATCTGAAGACTGTTAGTGGCTTCTTATTTGGTTATTGTGTGGGTTCAAGAGGTAGCAGATTTTATTGTCCTTCTCACTCTACACGAGTAATAGAGTCTGATCGTGCAGTATTCTTTGAGGATGATTTGGGTAGTGGGAGCATTGCCTCACGACCAATTGTCTTTGAAGAAGATAGAGTTGAAGTCCCCGCACCTCAATTTCCTGTTTTGGAAATCGATCCAACTCCTTTCATACCTAATAATGAACATGTTCCTATCACTGATGAGATTGTCGTAGCACCTGTGGCAACTTATCAAGATCCTGACGTTGCCATTGACCATACCCCTTTAAATAATGAAATTGTACCTGCACCTGTTCCTGTTGAGGCTGTGGTGAGAAGATCTCAAAGAACGCGTAAGTCGTCCATACCAGATGATTATATTGTGTATCTTCAGGAATATGAGTTTGATGTTTGTGGTGATGATGACCCTATTAGTTTTGAGCAAGCTATCTCTAGCTCTCATGCTTCTGAATGGGTGAATGCCATGCATGATGAGTTAGCTTCTATGACTAACAGTAATGTTTGGGAGCTTGTTTCTTTACCGCCTGGTTGCAAACCGGTTGGCTGCAAATGGGTTTTCAAAACTAAACGTACACCATCTGGCGAAGTTGAAAGATACAAAGCTAGATTGGTGGCGAAAGGGTACAGTCAGAGAGAAGGCATTGATTCTAAAGAAACTTTTTCGCCGGTCTCGACAAAGGATTCTTTTCGAGTTGTTATGGCTATGGTGGCTCATTTTGATCTGGAGTTGCACCAGATGGATGTCAAAACAGCTTTTCTAAATGGTGATCTTGTTGAAGATGTCTACATGGTTAAACCTGATGGCTTTGCTGAAAAGGGCAAAAAAAATTTAGTTTGCAGGTTGAAGAAATCCCTTTATGGTTTGAAACAGGCTTCTAGACAATGGTACTTAAAATTTGACCAAGTGGTCACTTCTTTTGGCTTCAAGGAAAATGCCTCAGATCAGTGCATTTACCTGAAGATGAGTGGGAGCAATTTTATCATCCTTGTTTTATATGTTGATGATATTCTTCTTGCTAGCAGCTGCATTGATGTTTTGAATGAGACAAAGAAAATGTTGAGTAGCCATTTTGATATGAAAGACCTTGGTGATGCTTCTGTTGTCTTGGGCATCCAGATATGTCGTGATAGGTCTCGTGGTACTCTTGGATTGTCTCAGAAAGGGTACATTGATAGAATCCTCAAAAGGTTTAATATGTACTCTTGCTCCCCGTGTGCCGCGCCTGTTCAAAGGGGTGAGAAACTCTTTAATTCTCAGTGTCCTCAGAACGATAAAGAGTTGTTTGAAATGGAGAAAGTTCCATATGCTTCTGCTGTTGGGAGCTTGATGTATGCTCAAGTCTGCACTCGTTCCGATATTGCTTTCGCTGTTAATGCTTTGGGCAGATACTTGAGCAACCCAGGTTTGGGTCATTGGAAAGCCGTGAAGAAGGTCTTGAGATATTTACAGGGAACCAAGGATTATATGTTGACCTATGCAAAGTCTGATCAACTTGAAGTCATAGGTTATTCAGATTCTGATTTTGCAGGTTGCCCTGATGACCGTAAGTCTACTTCAGGCTTCATCTTTATGATGGCAAGAGGAGCTGTATCCTGGAAAAGTGTCAAACAGACAATCACAGCTACTTCTACTATGGAGGCAGAGTATGTTGCTTGTTATGAGGCTACTCGCCAAGCTATGTGGCTAAAGAATTTGATTTCTGGCTTCCGCATTGTTGAAAGTATTTCTAGGCCGCTTGTAATTTATTGTGATAATACTACTGCCGTACTTATCTCTCAAAATAATAAGAGCTCTACTCGTTCGAAGCACTTCAATGTGAAGTACTTGTTTGTTAGAGAGAAAGTACTTGAGTTTCAGACTCGAATTGAGCACATTGCTACTCAGAGCATGTTGGCAGATCCACTAACCAAAGGCTTGACCGTTGGAGTTTTTCAGAATCATGTAACCCATATGGGTTTAGTCAAGTCTTTTGATGTCTTGGATTAGTGGGAGTTTTATTTTGTAATATGTTTATTGAAACTAGTTTTCTATTTTGGATATGTTATTATTGATGTCATTTTATTGACATTTTTGTTGCATTTTGGATGCTTGGAACATGTGGAAATGAAATTCATATTTCCTTATCTATACCGTGACTGAAATATAAACAATTATGGTATATAATGCATATCCCTATCGGATATGATTGTATGCTATTGTGAAATTATTATATTTCTTGGTATAATTAATAACTTGTAATAATAATATAGATTTTGTACTTAATAATTTAATAATGCTATCCAAGTGGGAGAAATGTTAGATTTTCTTATTAATATATTATTATATTAATTTGATGGATTAGCATCATTAAATTATTATATCTATATTGTTTGATTAATTATATAATATGTAAATATTATAGATATAGATAGATTTAGCTATTGGGCTTTTGTTTGAATGGACTGTGATGGGTTGGCCCATTCTATGTGCCCAGTGAGAGGTTCCTGCTCTCATCTGAGGTTGCCTATATAATCACTATCCCATTAGGTGATTATCACACAGAGAGTCAGTAATACACTGGACATAAGGCACTCAGATTAAGAGTAGTACACGCTCACTATTGTGACTCATGGATCGCTTGTCTTCAGGTACGCCTTCAATCAAAACTTTGTTGTCATGATATGTGTTAAAATTGTGTTATGAATTGTATGTTCATAATAAGAATTTTTCTTCAGTTAATTCATTTCTTTTATATATATAATATTAGAATTATTTAGTAAGTTTTTATAAATAAAATATTGAGAATAAATTGTTGATTAATTATTTTAGAAAATAGATTAAAAGTAAAATATTTTTTTATTGAAATACGTTATAGTATACATAAATTGTGATTTCTAACGTATATTGTACCTAAGGGAAATTTTTATTTGAAATTCTACTTTTGTGTGCATGTATATAACTAATTTGTTTCACTAGAGAGCCTCCAAAAACCTTCATTTTCGTAAAAGGGATATAAATGTACTTTTACTTTCTCTTTCCCACCAAAATTATTAATCCAAGGTTATTATAATTCCTTCTCTCCCATTCTTTTGAAACTGATCCGAACACAAAATTAAGTAAAATTCCTCTTCTCTGTTTTATTATTTCAACTTATTTAACCTACGAAATTTTGTACATATAAAAAATTAATATTAAAATATTTTCATTTTAAATTAGGTACAATTACATTCTTGGTCAAGTTTTATTTTAGTCAGCTTAAGTTCAGAGGATAGTAACTACCACTAGTTCAAGTAAATTATTTTATTTATAAGGACAATGTTTATTTTATATGTAATTAGTGCGGAACTTGTGCGATGCACGGGCGAGGAATATAAGAGAAATGATAGATAGTGAAATATTAGATTTATCTAATAATATATGAAAAATTAATAATAACAACCAATATTAATAGTAAAGTTCATAGAAAAGATGTGATAATAATGAGATGCTAAGAAAGAAGATACCTCATAGAAGTAATTTTTTTCTCTTTTACAAAATGATAAAACTATTTACGAAGGAATAAAGCAAATGACAATTGAGATATCTTGTCTAAATTCCCAAAATTAATTCCTAAGGTTTACAAAATTTAGGGAAAAATTTTGCGATGACGTCAACCCCGACCAATTAGTCCAAGAATCTAAACGATACGTGGCTCAACAGTGGAAATATGAACTACAAGCCCTAGCGGGCTTATGAAATGGACATACTCAGCTATAAGTCCCTAACAATGGAGAAGGTATCATTCTCTTCCATGTATGAAGATATGAGTCGGGAACCTAGGAATACTGATCTCATGACATTACTACATTACTCAATTATACTTCAAATCACATTCATACTAACCTAAGATAATTTCTGGACATACAGAGGATTCAACCTCTAACACAAAACACAACAGCATCATAAGACTCACTAAACCTCTAGTGAGGTGTCAGTTACCTACCCACTAACAATCATATAATTATAATTATCACAAATATTAAGAGATGACATCAACCTCATGTGCATATATATATATATATATATATATATATATATATATCCTTGCCATCTTAGGCCAACTGAACGGCCGCACCATATGTCTTATATATATATAATAATTCACATCAAAGTTCAAGATCATAATTTGACATCGAAACATATAATTGCCAAGTTAGGCCAATTAGAGGGTCATATAAATTTTACAACCTAATTAAAGTAACACAACAAAAGCTTAATTACAAAATTGTCCTAACATTGCATTACTCCCGCCTCCGAGCTCATCAGCATCATCTCCCTGAAAACTCACTAAATGAAAGTTGAGGGGTGAGTACCATTCAATGCAGTAAATAACAATCATATATGTATAAAGAACACATACTCATTAGGTTATGTAATTCAAAATATTATACCCATAGTACAATGGTTTAATCATCAATTCAACATTAACATCATCATATATAAATATATCTTAATCATCATTTCTACCAGACACAAATTCTAGCATCAAAATTTACCAAATACATATTAACATCGACTCAATCTCAACCATCACTATATATATATATATATATATATATATTAATCATCAATTCAACACCATTGGCCATAATATATTATCAAGGGAAGCCGTTAGCGAACCAAAATGCTAGACAAACTGAAGTGCTATAACATGGACAACTCTGATATTCACGATGAACCAAAGCGCCATAAAATGGATATCTCTAATATCTACGACGAATTGAAGCGTCATACTTATAGATATGCCAAAGAGAACGGGAGCGCTAGGCAAACCAAAGTGTCATATAACAAATAACCATGGGCAAACCAAAGCGCTCAATAAAACGAAGTGTTATATAACAAATAACCATGAGCGAATTGAAGTGCTCGACTAATGGAAGTGCTAAATAACAAATAATCATGAGCGATAGAAACGCTCAGCAAATCGAAGTGCCAAACAACAAATATCCATAAGTTAACCAAAGCGTTATCTCATAACTTAAACATCGTAGTCTAGCTTAACTAATCTTAATGCTTATAGAGCCACCAATATTATATATAGCATGATTATTGATGTATTCATAATGCCCACATGGGTCAATTTTAGCAACATATATCAACCAATATAGCCAGAGGCATTAACATCATCAATAATTCATATCATTAACCCTGAACCATTCATAATCTATCACCAATCAATACATTTTCTACAACACACAACCAGTACATCAGGCTTCAACAAATATATAGTGCCACCACAGGGCGTGACAAACAACATTCCAATAAAATTAATATCAAATGATAGGCTCCAACAATTATATAGTGCCACCATAGGGCGTGACCAACAATATTCCAACAAAATTAATATCAAATGATGTTAGACTTCAACAAATATATAGTGTCACCAAAAGGCTAACCAACAATATTCCAATAAAATTAATATCAAATCATGTCAGACTTCAACAAATATATAATGCCACCATAGGATATAACCAATAACATTCCAATAAAATTAGTATCAAATAATGTTAAACTTCAACAAATATATAGTGCCACCACAGGGCATAACCAACAACATTCCAATAAAATTAATATCAAATAATATCAAACTTCAACAAATATATAATGCCACTGTAAGGTGTAGCTAACAACATTCAATTATCATCATATCATCAATACCCACATAGGCCAACCTCAACAACACATAATGGAGTAAACTTTATTTCAATGCTACTTAACCAATACAATTCAATTATAATTATATCTTTATTTTATAAAAATTAATATTTTTCAAGCTTTGATATTTGAAGTAAACTTTTTAATTATAAAAACCCACCCCAGAATTAAAACTACTATTCACTACTCGAGTGATAAGCCCCCTCGTACATTATACGTGCCTCAAGGTGTTATTCAACTTTCACAAAATAAAATCTCAATTTCTAACTCAGCCAGAACGTCAATATCCTATATTTAAAATATTCCAAAAATACTAATAAAATAACCTTGTAACCTTTAAATCGCTAAAATACTAAAATCAAGACTCGGATACGGAATCGATAAGAATCAAACTTATCGAGGGTTACAAAATTAGTCGACAAGGTATCGAAACTAGTTTGGAGCTTCGAAATCCTACCGTTGCCTTTCTGAACATGCACGACCAATCTAGAGAAAGAGAATGGAACATCAAAAAGATTGCACGCAACGTAAAAGAAGAACATGCCTACAGTCGGAAAGGGTAATATATACATGCTCTCGGATTTTAATCATAACTTGAGCTGCGGGTGTCCAATTTCAGCGATGTTGGTCTTAAAATTCTCATAACGAAACTTACTACAACTTTTACAAAGACACTAAAAGCCAACTTTGAGTCAATAATTCTAGAATTGCGAAAAAGGATTCTAATCTGTAACAAAATTCCAGAAAACACATTTTTCATATTTTGACCATAATTTTCGCTCTAGATGTTAGATTTAGGTATTCTTTGGCTTGTTGGAAAGAGAAAGAAAGAGGAACAACTTTTATAATGGTGATTTCCCCAAAATTTGGATGGACGATGGTCCTCATGTAAAGTGATCAAGATTCCAGCAAAATTAAAATTTTCCAGCATGCATAAATAGAAAAAAAAGACTGTGCATGTAAGGATCGAGGATTGTTTAGCTTACCTATGCCGATTTTGCACCAATTGACTTTGCTTTGACTTCGATCGCATGTTCAATCGACGACGACAAAAACTTCAAGCTTTTCAGTGATCGCAGCTATACTCGCAAAAAGATTCAAGGAAGGAAAAAGGAAGAGGATGGTGGCCGTTTTGTGGTTCACGGTGGTGGATGGAGAGACAAAAGTGACGAAGTAAAATTTAAGAGGAAGAACCCAAGAGTGAAAGCTTTGGTCACGAGAATACTAAGGTGTAAGTGTGAAATGATGAAATTGAAGAGAAATTAAAGTGAAGTATGTGGAATGGTGGTGGAACAATGAGGGATTTAAAGAGTGAATAGAGAGGTGATGTTCGGTGGTGGTGAGGAGAACATGAAAAGGTGAAATTGAAAATTTCCAAGGGTGAGATGGAAAATAAAATTTAGTAAGGAGATGAGATAATGAGGAATTGAAGGAAGAATTGGAAATGAGAGAGTGAAATTGAATAAGTTAAGGTAGTTATAAGGTGTAAAGGTTGACATAAGGTGGCGTGGTAAAATAATGGGAATTTGGAAGTGGAACATGTGGCGCGAGATGAAATGATAAGCACGGTAGAATGAGGTGGCAATGATGGTGGTGCTTGGCCGTGAGTGGTGGCGGAGATTTACAAGGGGAAATTGGAACAAAACAGACTAAGGACACTACGTTAATTTACAAGAAATTCAACTAGATATTTATGACACAACTTGAATAAATTAGTGTATAAGATAATGGTTATGGGTCTTAAAGGTTTACCCTAAAATCAGGGATGTTACAACAATGAGAAATTAAGTTCTATATATAAACCATATCCATAATCCTTCATTCATTGTAAGTGCTATATTAATTAAATAAGCAATTATTGTAGAAAATCAATAAGGTCAAAAGAGATGAATCAACATGTAACCCGTTGAAGTGCCCAACAGTGATTTCATTAATTGTTACAAATTTTTGGATTAAAAGGATATTTTTGGAATCCGAGACAATAAATTAATGTTTGCATTATTAGGTAGATCAAAGTATTGCAATTTGTTTAATAATGCATTTAAACTTTCTATATGATATTTCTACTTTCTAATGATGCATATGAAATGACGCAAACTTTATCAACCTGATTAAAAATTTCTACCTAAAGAAATGTGCTATTAATAATCATCGTAACTCTACTTTTTTCTTTCATCAAATAATACTTAGTATAATTATCATAACCATAATTAAAGATGGAAAATTAGTCCAAACATACTTGCAGAATATGGTTCGAAATATGAAGAGCTAAGTAAAAATTGTCCAAACTTGCCCAAACATAATGAATTTATTTAACTGTAGTATTATTGTAAAAAAACAATAGGCCCATTTTACTCTTTGGGCTCTATCGTGACCCTCACTTTTTTAGGGAATTTTGTACTGTAAATTTGTATGCCTTCATCATCTATGGCGGGTGATAGCATTATCAATAAATCTTTTTTGAGTAAGTTTGCTCAACGGAGTCTCTTGATCATCGGCTGATAAAATTTCCTATATCAATATAACTGAGAATTAATCTCAATTCTTTTAATGATTAAAATGAATATTTAAACTAAAAAGAATGAACCTTCCCCAATAAAAGTATTAACCTACCTTGTCGATCACAGGATGCTACAATTTGTGTTAATGAATGAATCAATTTATAACAAAAGCATATTCTAATATCAGACATTAAAATAATGAACAATTAAAACTTATGTAAATTCATAACATGATATTGCATCTAAGTTGAATAGTCTACATTAAACATAAAACAATGATCAAATTGGGAATAACATTTAAATATTAAACATGAATAAAATGACTTACTTCAATTTGTCAACACAACTCAATTTTAGAGGCTGACAATTCATCCTTAGATGTATCCTATATAGAAATAAAATAAACATTAAAAATATATCAATTATAAAATAATGATGTAAAAGCTGTTAGTAATATACATTAGCGTAAGTATTCATATTCATCTTGATGTTATCATCCACTTGTGTGGTCAAATTTTCTTTTTGTTCATTGTAATCATTATCTTCATTCATATCCTAAGCAAACAGTAGAAAAAATATCAATAATGTTATTCAATATATAAAGTCATTATTATATTTTAAAAAATAAATGATTGATAAGGACCTTAATTAAGTGCATAATCTTAAACTGATCAATCAATTCTTTGTCATCTATCATGAATCCAACTTTGTATATTTTGAAATTGTAAACAATGTTTACATTAGAGACTTTCACTTTGAACAAAAACTTTTTATGCACCAATGCATCAATCTCAGGGGGACAATATCCTTTGTCTTTTGCCTATAATTTGAAAAACAATAGATTAATTTTCAATCATGAATTAATTTTTTCAATCTATAATACTTAGTCTAATGAATTATGGAAACTAAATTTAACCTTATCATTTGCCCCAAGTAATCAAGCAGTTTTGTCCAAAAACTTAGAAAAGACAATTATTTAGGCCTAAGGCACAACAAGCATAAAGGGCCCTATAACATTAATAAATATTTTTTTATTGCCAACTAAAAGAGTTCCATAAATTAAATAGTTATTTTTATATTACTTGAATTTTGAAAAATTAAGAGTAGCACTATAAAAATTAGAATCGCTTCCCATATTTATAATTGAACAATAACATTATAGTACCAAATTGATTTTAATTCGATTCTTCACTAACAGTAGTAGGAAGATATTAAAAAGTAGTCCAATAGTAGTAATATTAAGACGATAAAACAATATTAAAAAAATTCAAAAATTTTCTCCCCACATATTTGTATCATAATTACAATGAAATTAAAATTTCTATATACTATAATTTATTAAATCGTTAACCCATAATTAAAAATAAAAAAATGAACAAACATGGTCGTGATGCCAGATTATGATTGAGAAATGAAAGAAATTCAAAAAATAAAATTAAGAATAGAAGTTAAAGTTATCTTTTACCTTGTAGTAGTGTTGTCATATTGAGGAAGATTGAACAAGATGGTTCAATTATAAACTATCAGGTATGTGGATAGTACTCTCAGTGTCAATACCAATCTTGACTCTCTCTTATATGTTACACTGGTCCGGTAGGTGATAAGTGTCCAATTGTGTATAAATTTCCATGTGAATTGGGTAGATGTTTTGAGAATTTCTAAATTTTAATGCAAATCATGTATGAAAATGACAAGAAATTGAAATTTCATTTCCCAACCTTGTTTTGTATATCATAATAGTCTTATATTTATATAATTTGCTTTTTGTAGGAAGGAATTTGAGGAATAGGATGAAAAATCAGCAAAAAGGATCAAAAATCAAGCAAACCTAAAGAAACTCGCTTGAGCGAGACCCATTGTGGCTTGAGTGAGCCCTTCGCTCAAGCGTGGGTTTTCTCACTTGAGCGAGGAGGGGAACAAAAAGACATAAGAAATTCGCTTGAGCGAGCAGATTTTGCTCAAGCAAAAATGATCCAGAGGCTTAAGGAGTTGTATTCGCTCAAACAAAGCAGTTACCGCTTGAGCGAGAAAAATACAAAACCCAGAAGAAGATGAGCTTGCTTGAAAGAAGGAACTGGAACTCAAGCGAAAACAAGGTTAGTAGAATCAGAGCTGATCTCGTTTAAGCGAAACTAACTCGCTTGAGCGAGAATACGAAAAACGAAGAAGATTTCTATCAGATGCAAGTTGTACTCGCTTAAGCGAGGCAACGTTCGCTTGAGCGAGACCATTAATATTTAAATACTCAGCTCGAAGAAGAGAAGAGAGCACGCAGAAAACAAAAAGAAAAATAGAAACCTTACATCTTGGAAGCCATTTTATGAGATCTCTAGCTTTTTCTTCTCTTTTTTCTCTTGGTTGATGATTGTAATGGCTACTATAAGTAGCTAATCTTTTTTATTTAGGATTGGATGTAGTGAATCTTTCCTTTTGTACATTGGCTCTACTTTGATATATATGGTAACTATCCATTGATTTTTGTAACATCCCTGGCAATTTAGGAAAATTTACGTGTAGTAGAAAATATTATTAATTGTTTTGAAATTTATTCGGTATTTTTATGAATTATGGGGAAATTATGAATAATTAAATATTGTGAATATAAATAAAATTATTTGATTGGTTAATAATAATGTGGGGTCCGATGAAAGGAAGAGAAGAGTTTGAGGGGGGGAAAACGCTTGAGCGAAGGGGTAAAGGAAAACAGGGTGGTAACCGGCTGGAAAGGTTACCGGTTGCCCCTGGACTTTAAAGGATTTCTTTCCCTTTCTCTTTCATTCACTTACACTCACGCGAGCCACTGTCTCTCTCTCTTCTTCCTCATCTGCTTCGGTTTCTGTTCATCTTCTTCTTCCTCCTCCATCGCTGTGAGTTGCATGCTCCAGGGGAGGACTCTGTTTGCATCAAAATCGAGCGATAAGCCCATTTCCGTGACCGTGGCCTCAAGGTGAGTCCATCAATCCGTTTACATTGTGTTTCCTTGTCCCTTTCGTTTCCCTGTTAGCCGAGTGGCCATGCATGGCTGTGTACGGGTCTGTTCCCCACTCCTGTGGTGAGTGTGAGCTCGAAAGTGGTTCTTAGAACTGAGGGTGTAAAGCTAACGGTTTTCATTCCGACCCATAGGTAGCAGTGAAGGAGCTGGCGCTGGATTTGAAAGTGGAACGGTGAACCCAGTGCTCAGAGGGCGTAACCGACACCAAGAGCAGATTGTTGAGGCTTAGAACAGAGGTAAGGGGGTGTTCGGGTTATGATTAATTAGAATAGGACATGCTATGTGTAACACCCCCTTATATACACGAGATAAAAAAAAAACTTTTTAGAAAGATATACATATTTATCACTCTTTATCTCGTGTATACAAGGACGTATATACATCTGATTTCCTTTGAATATTGAAAGTAAAAAAAAATTGTCTTTCAATATTTGTCCATAATGACAAAATAATTTATAGAAATCATAAGTGATAAATCATTACAATATTATATCCGAATGAAAGAGTTTATCAAAGTTTAACCTTTACCTTGTTACAATTATCTACTTGATATTGTAATAAGGCAAAATAAAATTAAACTATACCTCTACTACAAATGTGAACAAACATTTCCTAGTCCTTGAACCATCGAGTTTTTGAATCCTACTCTTGTCATATCTCTTCATCTAATCGATTGAGGATGAGACCACTTTATCCTCTTGTAATTACATATCCTATAACATATATTTTGGACACAAAAATTCAAACAAGAAGGAGTGAGAAACAAAATATAATATATTACAGAATAGACATAAGCATAAGGGTTTTCACAAACTAATATAGTAATATCAGTCATAATCTCATATACAATCAATTATGAATATAGGGTTTCCACATACATAACACTTATATTTTCCTTCATAACCATCCATATAGAATGTCACAATCACATGAATGTTATGTAATGCTTATACTACTATCTCATTCAGTTTATGCATGTGGGCCCTTAAAGTTTTAGTTTGCACTGGGCCAACCAGGAGTTTACACTGTTTTATAAATTCTGGATAATAATAACATAAATGCCTTCATGGCATATGAACAGCTCAACTGGCGTGGAAACACTTAGAGACTAGTCAGACTGAGAAAGTTTTTATTGTGAAAGTACCCGACACTAGGGAGCGACCCCAGGTCTCCTGAAGCACCCTTTCACACTCTCTCATCCCAAGGCTCACAATTAAGCCTCCTCTAATGTATCCTCGGTTTCTATAATCCGTCCCCAGGCAATATCACATCTCATTTCTCTTTAATGATTCATGATGCATGAACTACTCGCATATTTAGTTGGTTAAGGCTTTTAGAAACTCAATTATTAAATACCATAAAGGTTCACAAAATCATCACAATAAACTGTACATTTCCATAAGTTCTTCTTTGAACTTCTGTTATACTGAAATAATTTAGTACAGTCTTCAAATTCAGATCTTACCAAAATTGAGTTTCCAAGCCTTAAATATCTCAAAGCTTTCTCTTAAAAATCTTCATATATTTACATAATCTTTCTTAATTTGAATCTTAACTAGATTGAGTTTTTGAAATCTCCACAAAATATTCTTTAGTTATTTCGTTGGGGAAAACCAAAATAATTTACTTTAAACTTCTAATTTCTAAAGAAAATAATTTAAAATCATTAACTAAGAATACTTAAAACTATAAAATTTTCTTTAATTCAAGAATTAATTATCTCAACCTCTGATTTTCATAAAATAGCTTCTTTCTAATACTAGATTTTATTATAGAGATTAAAAATAAAGTTAATAAAAATTATTTATAAGAAGAAATAAAAGACTAAAATAATTACAAAATACTTTCTCTTGGAATAAAAATTTAAAGAGTAAGGTAAGAAAATTCTTACTGAGTTTTAACTTTCCGTCATGCTTGCTATATGTTCAAACTTCATATCACAAGATCATCAATCATTCATCAACCACAATCAAGTATAGTAATCTCATCAATCACAATCAAATATCATCAATCATAATTGCATATTATTAATCACAGTCTAATATTATAAATCACAATATCATTAATCGAAATCAAATATAATTAATTATAATCAAGTCAAATCAACTAAATATCGCTTATAAATATAATTCAAATTTTTAATGGTTATTTAAATTAGTAGATTTGATTTTGAGTCCTTATAGTCCATTCCTCGCACAGGTCTATATAAGTCCATATATCCAGTCTTCGCATAGGTATAGTTCAGTCTAGACAGGTCATAATAGTCCAAGTCCTTGCATAGGTTTAGTTCGATCCATATAGGATATAAAAATCCAAGTCCTTGCATAGGTTTAGTCCAGTCCGTATAAGTTATAATAATTCAGATCCATGTATAGATATTTCAGAATAAGTTACACAATATATTAAATTTATTATAAATTTTAAGTTGAGAAGTTATTACTTTAAAATAATAATAATAATATTAAATTTAAAAGGAGTAGGGGACTCCTCCCTTTATTCTTATGTCTTTCATATTATATTCTTATCTCACTCCCCCTTACCTCTTGTATACCGATTCGTTATTGAAAATCCATGCGCGCCTCGTCTCCGAGTTCTAAAACATACCAATTTCATTTTAATATAATTACAAGATGAAAATTAAGATTACAACTTAAAATAAAAAATGGTAAATTTTGAATAGTGAATAGTGAATAGTGAATCGTGAATAGTAACAGTAAATAGTAAAACGTGAATAGTAATAGTAAATAGTAAAACGTGAATAGTAACAGTAAATAGTAAATCGTGAATAGTAATGGTAAATAGTAATAGTAAATAGTAATTTACTATTTGAATAGTAATTTACTATTTGAATAGTAATTTACTATTGAAATAGTAATTTACTATTGAAATAGTGTTTACTATGCAGAATAGTAACTTAAAATAATATTATTTCCAGTATAATAACAGATTTCTAAAAACGATATAAAAATAACCCAAAAAATATAAAAGAGAAGTATTCTTACCTTAGGATTTTGGCAGAACCTTCTCTTCAAAAACTTTTCTTCTCTCTCTCACTTCCACCACTATCTCACTAGCACTACTATATTAAGAAAACTTAATCTGAAATTGTGAATTCTAAAGAAGAAATCCTTCGGTATTTATAGGAAAAAAATTTACTATGCATTCCATTATTTTAATATAAAAGTACTATGCATTTTTGAATTTTTTATTCCAGGTTACTGTGCATCTTTTGAAAATTTCATACATGCACAGTGATTTGCATAGTAATTGTCGGCAAAATTATTAAGTCAAATAGTAACCCTTCACTCGGTATATCTTAAATATTCAAAATGAGTCCTTTTTGAAATTTAGCGATATTATATCAGTCCTCACTAATTTTATAATAAGTAATATAAAGCTAAAATTTTAAAAATCTAAAATTTTCTGTTAATAAAAATTTATTGATACGTTTCTAATTTTTTAACGATTAGAAAAAATCAAGATTTTTCTCAAACTGATAATTTTTAGATAAGTCTACTTGAAATGGATTTTAGAAAATTTTCTTATAATTTAACTTTACATTCTTGTAAATATTTTTAATTTTAAGCAACTTTATATGAATTTAAAATTATTTAAAATATATTATTTTATTAAAATAATTCAAAATTTTCAAAAAATTCCAGAAAATCATAAATATTATGTAGATCAAAAAGTTCAAAAGAACCATAGTCTAATTCCTTCAAAATTTTATTTTAAAATTCTAATAAGAGTTAAATCTTAAATATGTAAAAAAACAAAAATATAACAACATAAAATAAAAATGGTGAATAATAAGGATATTAAAAATTCTTAATATAATTTTCTTAATTAGTGAATATTAATTAAGTCACTTTAAAATTCTCATTCAGAAATATTTTTATTTTTTTATTATTATTATTTTAAAAAAACAAATAATAAAAATATAAATACCAAAATTTCAAAAAAAAAGATAATAATAAACTAACTTATAGTAAGTATTTCTCAAGAAATATATATTAATATCTATTTCCTATTTGTGATGAAAATAGGATGTTACACTATGAGTCCGAGTCATTTAACTAATTGTGAAGATGGCAAGAGGGTAGTGATGAATGAAAATTGTATGTATGTGCACGCATGAGTATAGACACCGAACTGATAAAGACCGTGTGTGTGTGTGGCTTACGATGATTTTGAAATACTTGATGATTGTGGTAATCGGTGTTTAGTGAGAATGTTATATTGATGGGCTTGACAAGTCGGTCGCCCTACGTTGTAAGAACGAGTCAGTTTCTGACAGTTGCAAGTGATATGCCTGCTTATATATATTGGAATGTGATTGTGTGGTGGAGGACGACCAACGGTATGTATTACCCTATTTTTGGCTTCTGTGGTCAAGTCGGACCCAGTTAAGCTACCCAGAGGTCTTTGACCCAGTGGTTGAGGGGGAGCCAAGTCAGGCTCGGTGAACCAAGTCGGGTTCACGGGGTGTCAAGTCAGACCCCCAGCTGAAGGTCGATCCTTTTAGTATCCGGATACTAGGCGTCAATTTTGTATGAGAGTCAGTGGTGACCATTGATAAATTTAATATATGATTGCTAAGTTTGAGTTGATATGTTTACCGTGTGCAATGTGCTGCATTTCCTAAGTGTAACTTGATATATTGCTGAGTAAAATTTGAAGATTCACTGAGTATGAATTGATACCTTTGCAGAGTGTAATTTGATGTATATATATGCTAAATCTGATTTTTTATATTCGCCAAGTTCAATCTGTTGTGGTTTCCGAGTGCAACCTGATGTATTTGCCGAATGCAGTTTGTTATAATTGCTGAGTGAGTGGTTATATGTGTCGAATGCAAATTGTTAAATTTAACGAGTGTGGATTATTACACTTGCCGAGTGTGACTTACAGCTTGTTAATAAAGAAGTGGAACGGAGTTTGCGTACATGTAAATTATTAATTTTCGTTCTAAATTAATTATGATGCCAAAGACTCACCCTTGTTGTTGTTTTCAATTTAGTAACCAGTGACAGGGAAGAGGTCGGAGCCCTGGAGGTGCGCCAAGTGGAGAATCGATGCCAAGGCCTGAGTGACTGTGAATGAATTGTGTAATATATACATGTGTATAATGAGTTTTTCCGAGTGTGTGGTGTCACATGCTATGTGCTGAATTGAATTGAATCTGATGTGAAATTATGTTATATTATGATTGGTATTTACTTTCATGTGTGTGTTGTAGCCGAATCGACTCCCGGGTAAATATTTCCCGAGCGAATTGAATTTATCCTTGTCCGAGTGAGGGCCAGTTAGTTTGATGTCTGTTCGTTCGTGTGTGTCCCTCGACCCTTCCGAGAGAAGGAAAAGCAGAATAATTCCGAGTGAAGGAAGGGCAAAATAATTCCGAGTGAAGAAAGAGTGGGATGTATCCGAGTGAAAATCAGAGTGCTTCCGAATGAAGATGAGAAGTTTTCTGAGCGAGTTATGGCCGAGAGAGTTTCTTCCGAGTGAAGGGGAGCTGGGGTGTCTCCTGAGTGATGTAAAATTGAATGAACCTTTTCTGGGTGCTGTATAGGTAAGTTGTTCCCGAGAGAGAATTGACCGAGTGGACCCTTTTGCCGAGTGAAACCCCAACTTGTAAGTCTTCCTGGTGAATCTGGTTCGCCAAGTAGCTTCCGCTCAAGCGTGTCGGAACTCGCTTGAGCGACTCCCTCGAACCTCGCCTAGGCGCATCAGGGTCTCGCTCAGGCGAAGTACCCTCCTGCCTTCGTTTCTCTTCTGCTGTTTCTAACCGACTCTATTTTGTGAATGTATTTATTTTCCAATCGGTTACTGTCGTTTCGTGTATGTCTTATTTATTTTGAATATATTTAAAAATGGTAAATATTATTTTATATTATACTATATTAAAACCGAGTGGATTTGTACCAAATGCGAAAAATTAGTGTATAAATGATTAACTGGGTGAAATAAATGGTAATTCGACTTAGGATGTCACAATTTTAGTATTTCATTCCTTGTTATTGGCTAGATTCTATTGCATCAATAGTATCTTGATTCAGTTCTCTTAAGTTATTAGAAAATAGTTTATGAAAATCGATCTGAATGAGCTACTCAATATGCTCCGATGTTAGGAATACCTTTTGATATATTGAACGCTAATAACAAACGTATTGAATGCTGGAAAACCTCTTGAAATGATTGAGGAATCAAGGTTTTAAAGGTTTTCTTAGGACTTCAGAGTCGAGGGATCGAAACGAATGATTTATGTTTTGTTGTGTAAACGTTGATAGAATAGGAACCACTTATATCAATGTATCCAAGGTTACGAAGGGTAAGATGAACGAGTTCCAATCACATTCTCTCTATATTTGAACTCTACTTTAGTTTATTACTATTTATGCATGCTCAAGTTAATCATTCTTACTTTATTTCAACATGAAAACAAATCTTTATCTTGCCTAAGTTATTTGAACTAAACTTTCAATTTTCAAGTCCCTCGGTGGAATGACACTCAAATATACTACTATTGACGTGGTTAAACTTTCCACATAAACTCTATTGTGAAAACCTGTATCAGTAAGCATCTGGTCTCCTGATCCAATAAGGAGTTAAGACTTTTTATGTTTGATCTCCGGTTATCGCACTAGTCTAACGCCCTGAGGGGCAAAAGAGGATGTCACCTGTAAGGACATTCTGACGCTCAACTCAGTCCAGATACTTAATATTGAAGATCAAGCATGAGTGAGACAATGCAATGTACCTTAGTGGGCCATAAATAAGGAATATTTATAGAGGTGAGTGACAATTGAGTCCTATATGGCGTTGTGTTAGTATAGATCCGGGAATAACAAGAAAAGTTGACACCTACGTAGGCATTCCCGACATTCTATGTAGGTTAGTTATCAGTGTGCCCCTAACTAATCTACCAGGCTCGCCATGACACCGGTCTACAAGGACAGGGGTCATGGGACAAGCTCTCTACTGGGGTCTTTTAGTATCATTATGAGCTTCATGTGGATGCGTCTTTATGGTTTTGGACACAATCTGGTGTTGAAGTCTCTAGACCGGTATGCGGGCCAAATCAAATTATGATATTTTTAACAAAAAATTCCAGTGATAATTGATTGAAAATTTGATCTACTTAGATGAAGTATGTGTGTGTGTGCGTGTGTATATATATATATATATATAATCAATTAGGTCAAAGACCCAAAAATACAACTACATTAGAATAACTCAACGGGGAAGGCAAACACCTCTACAATTATCTTTCAAAAAACTAACTAAAGAAGAAGGATAATGCTCAAACACAAAAACACCCATTAGGCTGAATGACCTAACATAGCTAAATGATCCCACACTGGTTACCTTCCCAATAGGTATATCCCTAAATATCCTCCTAAAGGAACCCAAAAGAGCTTTAATCTTATACATTTAGTTAGCACAAGGATGAGTAAAAGGACATCTTTTCTCCATTAGAAGAAAAGCTGACTTAAAGTCCAATTCCTCAATTAAATCATAAACTTGAATCTCCATAGCCAACTTGAGCTCATGTTTCAAACCTCAATGTTTCATTTTCATAACAACACAAATCCCATTATTACAAGTAAAACTCAAAAAATACATACATGAATCTAACCAAATAACATCATCATAAGATGCAAATTACTTTTTCACCCTAACCAGGCCATCCATATTTAGTTTATGGAAAGACATTGGGGGATACCTAAGTAAATATGAACATCTTATTTCCTCCAACCATTACATAGAGAGATAAGATTTGTAAGACCTTTTTCAACATGCAAAGAAAATAACAACATATGCCTTCGAAGCTCATCAATAAACCGTACATCATTACTAAAATATGCTTATTATGATTGTGGCATAGGAACCAAATAGTTCCAAGAAAGAGATTTGACTAATCCACATCATTTATCACTCTAGAAGTAGTCAGTGATAAATTAAAGAGAAGTTAATCACTAATACCATTGTTATAAAACCAAACCCATAATTCCTCAGTAATCTAATCCCTCTATATGTCATTCGCAAACACACAATTACGAAGTACATGAATTACAGACTTCATAAAATTACTACATCTAACTCATGAGGCATCATCTGTCATGCATTATCGCTCCTTTTCTTCAACTGTTAACAATTTATTATGCATAATTTACCAACCAAAATTTTTAATTTTAGAGGTCCCGCCCAACACCACATAACCTTTGCCACCTTATTATTAACACTAGAATAAGACACTATAACCAACACATTATAGGCCGAGGCTATAGAGAAAACCCCATAAGAAGATTTTGTCTAAGAAATTACATCATTACCTCTATGATACTTGGAATTTGAAGCCCTATTAACCTACCACAAATATCTAAAGGTAAGAAATGGGAGATAAAACTAATTTTCCAAGCCCCTCCACAAACCATAAAATGGGCACCGAAGCAATATCAACAAAAATGAGGTGAACCACATGTTGAGATAATGAATTGATCCTTGGAAGAAAGTTATCCTCCCAAAATTGAGCCTCATTCCCATTGCCTAAATTCCACAGAGACCCCCATAGCATTGGGCCATAAGATAAAAATACCTCTCCAAGCCAATTATGCCTTCGCCAAAAACTTAATGGTAGGCATTATGAGATTCCCACATTTATAGTTGGGGCACATGATCCTAAACCACATAAGATCCTTGTCATGAATCATCTTTCATCCTAATTTCATTCATAAAAGTCACATTATTTGACATAAAGACTGAAAGCCTAGCCCTTTTTTTCTTCAGTTGACAAATAACATCCTAGGAAACTAGATGGTTCTTCCTTCTTTGGCTAGTTGTACCCAAATGAAATTACAACATATCTGTTCCACCTCATCATATATACTCATTGAAAGAAGAAGAGATTACATTATATAATTAGGAATAAATAAAATAGCAGATTTAGCAAGCTCAACTCTTCCTACAAAATAAAGAGATTGGGCTTCCAAACACTCAAGTGTTTATTTATCTTATCAATAATAAATGTGAACATGATTTTATCCATTTTACCATGAATAACCGACATCCCCAAGTAACGACCAATATTATCAGCAATAGGAATTTGTAGTCTTATATAGATATCCTCAGCTAGCATTGAATCCACCCGTTTAGAGAAAAATATCAAGGACTTTGTTTTACTCATTTTTTACCCCAAAATCAAACAAAATAAACTCAGAAGCTCACTAACCACCTCAGCTTGGTCCATAGACAATTCCATAAAAAGTAAAACATCATTAACAAATAGGAAATTTGAAACTAAAGGTCCCTTATGACCAAAACTAAACGGAAGCCATCTACATTGCTGAACATAAGCTTGGATAATTTGACTCAACTTCTCCATGCCTAAAATGAATAAATATGGAGACAAAGGTTTCCCTGACGCAAACCATACTCTGGCTTAAAAGAATCCAGAAACCCATCATTCCAATTAACTCGCATAGATGTGGATGAGAGACAATAAGACATAAGCTCAACAAAAGAGCTTGGACAATGAGAGATGAAGAAGTAGGTTTTAGAATTAAAGTTCGACATAAAAAATTGAAAAAAAAAACTATAGTCAAGGTTGCTGGTAAAATCGCTTGTCGATCTTGCTCTCTCTCAACTCCTACCCTTCTTTTCTCTCTTTCTTTTCTAGAACTTCGTTGGGGGGAAACTAAGCATCATAACAAACATCATTCACATGCACCTTTGGGCCCTTTATTTGACATTAATGCTAAACTTATTTTATATATGTATAACAACTTCCAAAATTGGAGCCCTAGGTGGGCGTCTTGCCTGCCTCTAAGACTGACCTTGACAATAAGCTTTTCTATAGTAGTGTGTTTGTTTTTGTTTATAGTTAAACAAAGGAATTGTAGACATGGATATATTTTTTTCCAAAAAAATTACACGTGTCAATGTTGAGGTGACTAACCATTTTCCACCTTAGCACTTAACTAGAAGAAGTTAACGACAAATGTGTAATCCTAATAAATTGTTTCCAGGAGCCAAATCTTTTAAAAAATTAGAGGAGTAATGTTATTTTTAAACTTTTACTGGTGATTAATTTTATATTTTAATCTATTATTTTCAAAGTATTTTTAAGTAGTACCCTAAGAATATTGTTCAAGGAAACAAAATAATTTTTTATTAAAAATTATATGAGAATTACTTAGAAATCACAATAAGTAAATTTTAACAATATTTTTAAATAAAAACTTTTCACTCTGATTAGGATATTTGTTAACATTTTGTTATTTTTTAATCAACTGACATAACCTGACGAGAATCTCTTTCTTTTACTACTCATCTTCCCTTCATTTTTCTGGAATAAAATAATATGTAAGTGATGCCAATTAAAAATTGTAAAGACATTGATTAGTTTATACTTAAGTATTAAATATTGATTACAAAGTTAAGTACACAGCATCATCTCTCATAATTGATGTATTTTAATTTTGTAATCATTGTCTCTGTAAAGATTAAATGAACGTGTACGAAGCCGTATTAAATTTAAACAGATTTAATACAGTAGAAAGGAAGTGAAATAAAAAAGGTTATCCCTTGATACGAATACAAACCTTGATTTGATTAAGAAAACTGAAATGTCAAAGCACCGAGGGAAACAGCTGCAACACACATACATAGGACTTAGTATCACTAAATACACATCTTCAACACTTACTCTTAATTAATCAATTTATTTTTTATTTTAGATTTTGATGTCAATTAAATTTTCATATAAAAAAGATTTAAATATGTGATTTTATGAATATAAATTGAATGGGAAAAGTTAAGTTGATGATTTAACCTTTGACTGAATTTGATTGGGCAATGAGCACTCGCCGGTGGTCATAGACAGGGGATCTTGTGGGGCCCAGTGCTGGAAATGGCGGTGCAGGGTGTTTGAATGAACGGTCAGTGTCCATGCTCCTGTTAATTCCAACACCAACCTCATATCCGTAAATTTAGCTCTTGAGATAAGGAGAAAACAACACCAGTTAAAACTTATAACTATTCAAATTCGAAAGCTTTTATTTTAAAAGAATAGTTTTATTTTGCCAAAAAAATAATTAGAATTGTGAAAATTACGAACCTGCCTTGCATTACGTCATCCCAGTATCACGGTAGAGGTGTCAAAACAATATCATAGTAGACGTGTCAAAAGCAGGTTGGGACATACCGACTCGTAAAATGATAGGGTTTAGGAAAAAAGAAGTTGTCTCAATTTAAACTAGATCAATTAAGTTCAACCTGATAAAAGTCTATAACTGGTTGAGTTTTTTTCGGATTGGACCGGTTTGATATTGCTTGCTTCATAAGTTTTTTTCTCCTTTTTACTAAATTAAAAAAACTATCTTGCTATAATTTTTTTACTTGAATTGGATCTTGTAGTTTATTTAGCACATTCACAAATTTTAATGTATTTTTATGAGCTATATTTTATATATATGTACGAAAATAAAGAATAAAATAAAATAAAATAATATGGCGCTAACAAAACTCGCAACCTAATGTGGACCGAGTTTAGTAGGAAAACTAGAGCCCAAATACAAATTGGGTCTTTTAATGAAAAAGAAACCAAAGCCCAAGCCCGTCATGGACTAAGTCAAATAGCTTATTTTGGCACCTCTATATCATAGCATGTTATAATGGGTCTGGTCCCAAACAAAATTCAATTTGGACTTAAAAAGAAGATAATACGTAAGTTGACAAATGCCTAGGTTTTAAGTAACCTGGCATGTATTATATTCTATTATAGTGAGTTAAATATGTCTTAATTCAGACTTTGAACTTAAATGGGTCAAGCCCATCATTTAGTGGGTAGGTTGCCCAACCCTTCAAACTTGATGTATTTTGATAACTCTATTATAAAGCATACTCAAATTCTCATAAATCATTCTTTAAGATTGTAACACAGGAACTAAGAAATACATTTAATTATATTAAGTCCTTCGATTTCTATTATTTTGATAACTATATTAAAAAGTACTCTCATTGTCTCCAATAAATCATTTTTTAGAATAGTGACACAATAACTAAGAAATACATTTAATTATATTGTATTCATTAAAAAACTATTATGAAGTTTCATATTGTATATTTTACTGCAAAAATTGAAAATTGTTTATCCTATAAATAAACAAGGAGAAAATATAAAATAAGTTTTAAGACAATAATTATCTTATAGGTTGAAACTCAAAGAAAGATTGATTTCACATAAATTAGAGCTGTTAAAATGGGTTGAGCATGCTGGACTAGCTTATAAAACGGGAAGCTCATACAATTAGGTTAAAAGTCTGAATAGATTTAGGTCTATTTAGCGTAGCCCAAAGAAACTCATAAAAATTAGGCTATGTGCAAGCCACCTCTCTCTCCCCCTTTCTTTCTTTCTCACTCTTTCCCTTCTTCCCTCTCTCTTTATGCAAGCCAACTCTATATAATGTTGATGATGTTGTATTTTTATAATTAGAGTGATGCTAGGGACCATTATATATATATATATATATATACACACACACACACACACACATTAATGTTCAAAAGTTAATTTTATTTTATTTAATTATTTTCATTACCTTAAATGCCTAAAGGCAATGAAAATTTAGATATATTTTAATAGCTAACGATTGATGGATGACATGAAAAGGAAGGGTACAAAGTGTTTCATGATATCGAGAAAGCTTATGACACAAAGTGGATCTTGGAGTATTTGACATCAGCAACTATTTCCATTTTAGTTAATGGGATGCTTATGGGACAGTTTACTCCAAGTAGAGGACTCAGGCAATGTGACCATTTTCCTTATTTTTATTTGTGCTAGTGGTGGAGGGGCTCGATATGTTGATAAGGAGGGCATTTAACAATAAGGTGTTTGATGAGGGTTAAGGTAGAGGATTGTAAAAGTTGTTCTATTACTCATATGCAATATGTTGAAGATACAATAGTCTTTGGTAGGGTAGTGTTAAGAAATATGTTGGCAACTAACAAGATCATACAACTTTTTAAATTATCTTATGGGCTATGAGTGAATCATAAAAAAGGTTTAGTAATCAAAATCAATGTACTAGATGAGTGGCTAGAAGTAGCAAAATGAAATTTGAATTATAAAGGTGATGGATTATTGTGTAAGTACTTAGGCGTGTCAATTGGGGATACTACTAACAAAAGAGCCATGTGGAAGCCGATGGTAGAGGAAGTATCAAAGAGGTTGCTTGAATGAAGGTCATGATTTTTGTCCTTTCACGGTCGCATTTGTCTTGATTATATCTATTTTGTCTATTTTGCTATTTATTTCCTTTCCTTCATCAAGGTGCCCACTGGTATTATCAAATCTTTACACTTTATTTTCGCTAATTTTTTATGTAGGGGTGAAATGAAAAAGAAAGTATGTTTGGTGTCTTGATAAAATATATGTAAGGCAAGAGAGACAATTAGGTTGAGTTTTAAAAATATGGAGTTGCTGAATGTTGCATTGTTATCAAAATGGAGATGGAAGGTCTTGGAGGGGAATAATGGGTCATGGGCATGTAGATAGCTATATATAAGTGGGAGGAGATGAAAAAAAAGGAGTGCAATTCAAAATTGTCTAGATGCTGGAAAGATGTGTGTGGCATTTTCAAGGGGGTTTTAATAGAGATGAATGGTGGGGTTCTATGGTGTGTGGGCATGTAAGGAACGAGAATAATACTAGTTTTAGAAGATAATTGGCAAAGTAAGGGTTTTGAATAAATATTTTCCATAATTGTTTGTATATCTTTAATAAGGAAGTGTTTATATGGAATATGGGTTTTGTGAGAGAGAGAGTGGTAGGTTGGGATTGACCTTGGGGAAGGGTTTGTTTGTATAGAAGGGGCAATTACTAAGATAGTTAGATGGGGGATTGGGGAGCCGAGGCTACTTTATGAAAAGTAGGATAATGGGTGTGGGAGGGGGATGTTGAATTCTAGTTGTCAATTATAGATGTATACAAAGCATTGGTGGATGGTCATGCAGTTGATATCATTTTCTATTTCATTTAGAATAAATTGGTTCATATTTAATTGACGTTATTTTCATAGTAATGTATTTTAGAGAATTATGGTGTTGTTAGAGCTCAAGAAGAGGGGTGCAGTAGGAGAGGGTCAATTATAAGATATGCAAAGATAAGGTAGAGTCCACAAATCATTTTCTGTTTTAATGTAAAAGGCCATATGCAGTTTGAAAAAGTTGTATGGCTTGGTGTAGTTTTTAAGTTCCATTGTGTAGTGATGAAAGTGGTCACTTCATTTAAGTTTGAAAAGGTGAAAACTAGATCAAATGAGCTCAAGAAGAATTAGATGGCTTTGCAGGTTGCGGTTCTATGATCGATTTGGTTGGAAAGGAATAGAGTTGTATTCAATTGATTTTTCAATATTGTAGAAATGTTGGAATTGATTCAACTAAGGTTATGGAATTAGATTCTTAAAAGGTCAATTGGTTTCTTTTATCCTCTATCAAGTTGGATCCAAATATAATGGAACATCTAAAATACATCAACGTTTAATAAATTGTCAAACTACCACTTCATCCTAAGGATTTTTAACTTTTTAAGTATGTAAATGTAATGGTTCATCATGAATTAGGCTAATATTTATAATGTGTTTCAAGAAAATGGCAAGGATAATTTTAGGCCATTTTAATGTATAATTGGAGTGAGAAGATGCATAAAGGTGCATGGTCGTGTATGATAATGAAGAGATCTCAACATCCATAATGAACATAGCCCATGCTTGAGTAAGCACAATCGTGTACATATGCATCTATCAGATCAGTTAGCCTTAAGCATGACCGAAGTTTCAATTAACATAACCTAAGCTCAACATATTACCCTTATTTAAATAATATGTTTTAACACATGTGACAACTTTTGGCCATTTAAGATGATCTAGAACCTTGATTTAATATCATTCTTTCACCCCCAATGTTTTGAGATCCTCTTTGGATGTGGGAAGATTCCTTCCATCATCATCATTCTTATTCCTTGATCATGGTTTAGAATATGATAACACCTTAAGGCAGTCCACAATGAGTAGTTTCTCTTATACTCTTAGATCAGGATTTATACTTTGTTTTGGGACTTTTTTATGTTTTCCATATTCCTTTTATGTTGAACTAAACCCTCTTGTACAGGGCCGAGGTGAATATTATGAATTAACTTCTTTTGAATCCTTTTACAGTTTTCTATTTTAGTTAATGTTGCAATTAATTTTTATCTCCTTGATTTAATTTTTGTTAGGACTTGATCAACCTGAATCTACTCGTAAATAATTTGTATCTCGCGACTGAACCATTCATTGATTGGTGGAATCGAGAGGTAAATTGAGTGTTTACAGGAGTAGCCATGCTTGGTTTTATTCCTTATATCTATAGTTAGTGATTAGATTCACAAACTCGATTGAAACTTAATGCATCTTTTAGTACGAATTATCTTACATAACCATTAGGAGTGATTTACTGGGAGGTCGTCTGTTAACGATGAATGACAAAAATGACTTTAATAACATTAGCATGGTTGACTAGCAATCTCCTTGACATAATTAAACTATGAACCGTGGAGGAACAATTAAGGGAAGTCATAGTAGGATTTGAAGCCCTCAGTTGCCCAAGCATATAATCTTCATTCTACTCACATGTTTCTCCTCTTTACGTTGTTGTTTATTGTTTTTCGTTTAATTAGGCTCAATACAATCTTTGTTTTGATTCGCTTAACATTTGAAGAGTTATATTAATGAGTGACTACAATTATACTCTTTATGGGTTCGACACTTGGGTTTTAAAACTCCTTATACTGCATTGATAAGTGCACTTATATGTGGGTGTGAAAGCATTACGTAAGATCCACTTTCTAAAGTTTATCTTTAATTATTTTTCCCATCAGATACATGTTGGGACCAAACACACACATAAATTATTCTCTCGTTCGAAACACACATTAGACATATGAAACAAAATGTCAATATCAACTAAAATACATAAGTCATACAAAAGTATTCAATACGTAGCTAGAAAGGGAATAACTAGCACCCAAACCCAATAAGAAGAGAGTTTAGCCACACATTTTCATATGGCCAACCTAAAATCAAAGAAAATACAAAATGATCAATGGAATGCAAGACAAAAGGAAGGAAAACTAGAAGAGCTCTCTTATTTTCAAGCTTGCCCACAATGTTAGAGTAGCTCTATGTAGTGTTCCTAGCCTCCCACAGACCATTGATCCCCAAATGTGTGTTTTAGAGCTCTTAAGTGAGCATGTTGTGAAGGTATGCTCGAGCAATAAATGCTCCGCTCAAGCAGTTTGGCAGAAATTTACAGCATTCACTCAAGTTGTAACATGGGCGCTCGAGCGGATGATCTTCAAGAGTTGTTCTTCAGTTATTTACTTGCGACTCTCTTTTGAAACTGAAGACCTATCAAAACAAACCTAAACCATTTGTTAGTTGGCAGTGTTGCTTCAGAATGATCAAAATAAGAACATTAAAATACACTAATTAAGTGTTTTAGTACTAAATTAAAGGTGAAATTTATTGAGAAAAGATCCTAAATTTCCCAACTAACAACACAAGAAGTTCTTTTGGCATACTATTGGGGAGTATATCTTTGCAACTTTTGTGAACTTGTAATTCATGCGATCAAACACTCCATAAATTTTTTTTTAAAAAAAAACATGTTCTTTGCTTACCATGTGTGCATTGGTTTTTTCCTTTTGGCAGATTATTTTACAGGCACGAATCACACATAACAGGGACATAAAAGTCATTCTCAAAGTGTGTGATCCTAAAAGGAATGTAAACTAGGAGTTCTTTGAAGATCCCTCCTATTATAGCTAAAATTTATGCATTGGAGCCTTCTTTCTTTGATTGCTTTGGTGAGAAACACTTTAAAATATGAAGCCTTGCCAACTAAGAACACAAAACATTCTTGAGATTGGTTTAGTCTTCTCAGTTTAAAAGAGTTCCTCCAAAGGCTATCAAGCTTTTGCTCTTCCCATTCTTATTGTCCAAACAAGTATGAAAGTGGCTTACAAATTCAACACCTGAGAGTTCTTTTAACACTTAGGATCAACTCTAAAAAAACTTTCTTGACTACTAATTCAATGGTTTTCAAACAATATCATGAAGAACCTTTAATTGAGGCATGAATGAGGTATGGGTACCAGATGATACTGTTCTTCTACAATGGTCCCCCTCCCCCCAATAGGACTATCATTGATGCCGCTTGTGGTGGTGCACTTATGCAAAAGATACTAATAGAGATCTAGAAAATTGAAACAAGAATGTTATGAACATATAATGCAGACAGTTAAATTAACAAAACTGATGGCAAAGACCAAATCTAGAAAATATAATAAAATTATGGACCAAATCTTAAAAATTTTATAAAAACTAAACACTTAATTAAATAAAAACTCAATGATCTTATCCATTTTTGTTGTAATTCGAGTTTGCAACACAGGTAATGTCATCTTATTTATTACTTGATTATTTATTTATTTATATGCATAGTAAATGTGCATTGAATTTCTAATGTTAATATTTGAGTACATAATTGTAGGAATAGGAATATATTCAAGAATAAAAACTGCAACTATTAATTTTGAAACAATAGACGATCATTTTAATTTTATAACCATTGAGTTCCAGAGATGAAACCTTTCGTAATGACTATTCAATTCCCTCTAAATGATGATTGTTATTTCTTAATGTCCATTGCTTATTCGGATTCTAATTTGATGTTATTGACCAATTTAATTTAAATGATGAGTGAATTTCAACATTCTTAACTGCTACAACCACTTCTAATACTAAAAATTTGGAGAATGGTGAGTTAAATTAAGAGTGTACTTATCTAGTATTTTGTGTGTGTGTGTGTAAGAGAAGCAAGTTCTCCTATTAAAATTTAACAATATACATTCTATAATATTATGAGGTAAGAGAATTGGATTATTATTATTATTATTATATTATTACAATTTATTTGGGTGGAAGGTAAAGCACCAAGTTTCAAGTTTTCTTGAGGTGGTTGTGTCATTGGGTCATTGAAGAATGGGCCAGAGGCCCAACCCACATCAGCAGGTGCACAAGTGAGAAGGCTGATAGAATCTAGGCCCAGGTCATGACAGATTTCACCAAAAAAAAAGCTTAGGAAATTAGCTTCCATTTACATGAAGATGAAAAAGAAAGAGATTATTTTACTAAATTGAATTGAAATACACGTGGTTTTTACTTATTTAACCGTATAATAATATATGTATTCAAACCATTGTTATTAGAAGATTATTTTACTGAACCAACATTTAGAATTATTTTAAAGTCAAAGTTTTTATACGTAGTTACGGTTATATATCCAAATTAAAGTGAATAAAAAAATAACAGAATCTATAAAGTATAAAGATGGGATAATACTAACAGCACGTGATTGTAAAGGGTAACAGCTGGATGGGTTGCATGGATATTGGATAACGTAGCAGACCCAACCACTGTCCCAAACCGTACTCACGCGTACACCGTCACTGTTGTCTGTTACCTCCTCCTTTGACTCCATCGTTATTATAAATTTCTATTTCATTCACTACTCTCTCTCTTTTTTTCTTTATTTTTTGTCTCTTATCCTTTTTCTCCACTCTTTAACCTTCTTTTTTCCTTTTGCCTATCTCTCTCATCATATAATCTAACCACACTAAACAGAATGATAAGGGAACATATTAGTCTTAAAGAAATCTTAAGATTTGAAAGATTTGAGGCACAATGGGTATAAATTATCATCTTCACCTAATAGGATTTTAAACTATAACTCTATAAGTATACAATCAGTAAAATAGACCTTTTTACTTTGTTCGAGTTAGGATAATTTATTCTTGCAATTATTGTTTTTTCTGATGTACTGGTGCACTTTCTATGGTTTAAATTTTACTTGGTTCTCTTTCACTTAATCTTGTTAGTAGAATAGTCTCTTTTTAAGGTGAAAACGGTATTATATATATATATATATATATATATATATATATATATATATATATATATAAACTAGTCTAATGTAGATATGATATTATATTCTTAAGTGAAGATCTCAAGATCTTGTATTTAATATGTATTGATATCTTACATTGTAGGATGAAATAAAGTGTCACATGTAAATATGCTATAACGCTTTAGCCTATATGATATGTGATACCAAAGCTCAAGTGTTAAGTTAGATTGAACTACCTTAAGTGCAATGAGTTGATGACATTTATAAAAGTCAATAGGTTAATCTTTTGTAATGATACATGTTTTAGTATTTGTTTGTAGAGTGCAGGAAAAGAAGATGATATACTAGTGTAGTCATTCCTAACACATTTGTAGGTGCTTCTTGGCATGTCCTTGGTATTGAACCTTTAATTGATATCGGGTCATGGTAATATCAGAAAGATTATGTGAAAGGGAAATCTTACGCACCCACTACTTGAGCTCTTTGATGTTGAGCAGTTACTTAGTTGTTTTATAAATAGTTTGAGGAAAAGAAGAAAAAAGAAAGAAATACAGAATAATGAACACCTAATTTTATAAAGAAAAAGAATAAACCATCTTATAAAGAAAGATAAAAAACGAAAAATCATTAGAATTTTATGCCTTAAAGATGACCCCGAATACTTACGGTTTTACTTATATAATTTCATCTAATTATCCTCCAATTTGTTCATTAAGCATTTGCCACTATCAAGAATCAGATTTATCAAAGCAAAAAATATGGATGCATTTGGATGAACATTGTAGGGGTTAGCCTAATTGAGACTTGGATTTGTAGTAGAAGAATAAGCAAGACCATTGTTATCCTTTTACACAATCGGAATGTTCTTGATGGTCAAAACCTTTATTTAATTAAGGCTTTGATATCCTAGAAAAATGAGAGAAAATAAAATGTATTGAGAGAATTGAACAAGGATAAAATGAATCACATTTCATTTATTAGGATGAGAGAGATACAAGAATATATATAGACACACAAAAGTAAAAAAAAAATGAGAAATTCAGCAACTAAACCGCCTCTAACAAAACTAAACTAATGACTTTTTTCCTATTTTTTATCAATCAACTTCAACATGGGTTTAAATTTCATCGTGTTTATAGAAAATAATTTATAAGAAGAAAGAAAATAGGGTTTAATGATATTTTTATATGTCGAAAGGAATATATATCCTCTCCTTTCAACATAATTCAACTTTCAAACTTTCAACAGTATACATGGGAAAGTACATTCATAATTATTAATGATTGAAATCTATTTGTTACATTTAAATATTTACTATAAGAAAAGTTATTACAAATAAAAATGAAATACTCTTAAATGAATAAAAGGTTACCGTAACTAGCTAATGAAGAAAAATTAGCAGGCTTCGAAGCGAAACTTTTGTTTGTGTGCCCAAAATATTTGCAACTCGGAACAATGTAAATATGTTTACAGTGATAAATTAGTTTTTTTTTTTTCACCGTAATTTTTATTCTTATTCACGGTTCTTATTGTAATTTTCATAATTTATGACTTAAACAATCTGATCAGAAGCATTTTTACAAACACGGCCAAGTATTAGTTCTTATTTGGTTAAAAGTTAACCTCGAAAGATTCTATAGTGAGACATAGTTTTGATTGTTTCGAATAATATAAACAACTAATATTAATGTTTAGATTTTGTCATTTTCATAATTTTATTTCTCCAAATGTTCTATTTGGACAATGTGAATCCCTCCCAAGCTTTGTGGTTTATTTATGTTTTCTCAGAAAATGAAAATGTGATATTAGAAGTATTGAAGTCTTAAAAAACCGAGTTTTAACAGCTATGTTATTGTTGGGAGTAGATGGTAATACTCTTACTAATTCAGCGTTTGACCAATAACTTGACAGTGAAAAAAGAAAAGAAAAGATCTAGAAGAAGGATTTGAAGTATAAACATAACCAGCATGTGGGTGGGGGTAGGTAAATATAGAGCACCGCCATTTACTTTAGCACCAATGTCCTTCATAAGAAACAAATCTTTTCTTTTCTCATTTCTATGATTTTGTTTCATTTGTTATTAGGGGGGAAGAGGCCTATACCTACCCCAAAGTGTCTTTATGTCATCCCTAATATAAACCTTGACTCATTACCCGTGATTCTTCAAATATTAATTTCAGTAACAGAAGTTCCCTCATAGCATTTTAAAGATTTTGGTAAATTTCTCAAGTGAAATGTAGAGTTTAAAATTAAATTATGCTGATGCAATAGTTGATGAACAAATCAGAAAACCATATGGATGAAGCTATCAAATATTTTATTAATGTTAAGTCAGTAATCAGTATTCATATTTCATAAAATCTTACACAATTTTCTTATTTTGTAGTGGTAAGTAATTTACATTTTGTACATATATTGCCATCTTTATGCATAGATGTTCTGATACATGCCAACAAGGCAAGCAGGGATACCTTGAATCATGTAACATGTTTAATAATTAATATTAGTGGATAATATATATTATGGCTGTAGGATATTTCTATGAATCTTTAGTCTCTACCAAGAAGCTTGATCATTCAAGCAAAAGAGCTGTTATTTTATATTTTCTTCCATATAAATAATTTTAATATCAAATTAGTGTATTTTATACTAATTTTGTATCTCTAATTTTAAGATTGGGTTTCAGTTAATTTTTTTAAAAAATAGTTTAACTTAATACTTTATATTTAATTTTTAAGTTTCAATTTAGCTATTTTAATTCAATATTGCTTGTGCTATATTTGTTTTGTCAAAGTTATTCATTAACTTTATGTTATATATCCCCAACTTAAATTTTGTTAAATAATATTTGAGAACTTATTTATGAGTTAAATATATTTTTAAATGTTATAAATACAGAAAATTTTAGTTGTACTATCTTAGTTTTTTAATTGCGCTTGGAAAATTAAAAAGTTGGTTCTTAATTAATTACGATGCGTTAAATATCCGAATATGCCATATCAACATAGTTGCTAATTAATATATATTCTTTTCAATAAAATTAAAATTTATGAGATAAAACTTAAACATATTATTTTTAATATAAACAATTTATATGTCTAAGGTTATTTTTTTAATGCCGCACAAGAAAAAAATGATTTTAATGTCGTATTGCATGCATGTAAACGATATCTTCTAGTATAGATATGTGTCTAGTGTTTTAGTAAAGTCATACCAAATATGAGGACACTACATATGTAAATGGTTTGGAAATTTGTGTTATTCATAAAAAAAAAGTCCCCAAACCCAAAATATATAATTTTTTTATAATATCTCACATTACATTACATTAATTAAAATTGAAACAACAATGGTAGAGAATATGTACAACAAAGATTGGGAGAATATTGTTAGACATGATAAATATATTCAACCAAACCTCTTTGTTTCAAGAGAAATAATAGAATGGGAAACTTATAAACATTTCTTATATTTATCGAAGACAAGAAAAAAATAGAGAGGGCATACAACAAATAATATACAGTGCTAGTTATGGATGACAAATTATGAAAGATAATAAAAGAAGATATTTAAAAACATTGCTTGTTGATCTAAGGCCCAAATAATGAGAATGCATACAATAATTAAATAATATATATAGAGAGAGAGAGAGTTAGACAAAATAAAAGAATTTTTTTATGTGTATTAGGGTAGTTATATAGTTTGGGTAAAATATATTTTTAATCTTTCAATTTGGATGAATATTTAGTATTATAGTAATCAATTTTATTCTTTATAACGTGTCATTTGTTTAACTCAATATACTTGGCTAAAGGCATTAAGTTTGGGAGACAAAAACATTTATTTAAAAAAGTTAGAGACTAAAATAATTAAAAAAATTGGAGATTAAAATCAAATATTTGTCAAAATTGATTGATAGACCAAAATATTTTACCCTATTAAAAGTACTTTTGGAAGGATAATAAAATAATTAATAAGTTATTATATTTAATTATAGAATAGTTAAATTTTTCAATTTATGTTATTTTATATAATCAAGTCTTATAAAATAGACTGAGAGAATATTTTTCTTTCATGCATAACTTCATTCATACTCCAATTATTTGACAACAAGTTTGAAAAATAAAAGCTAATGACAAAAATGGAGAAGGACAGAAAATTGTCAATGTCACCATTTCTATAATAATAATAATATCTATACAAATTAAATGAATGCATCTTCACAAATGTAAAATTGAAGAGGGACTTTGTCTTACTGACACTAGTAAAATCCAAGGCTTTAAAATACCTGTGGGTGTGACATCACACAGATTCAATAATGCAAACGTGCCCCATTGCTCTCTCAGTGACAGCATGTTCCCCACTTACGTGTAACTACTAGGAACCTTACCCCTTTTTCAGTCTCATTCTCTTTCTTTCTTATATAACACATACTATCACCATTCATCACATCACTACTCCCTCACTCAATAGCATATTCTACCAAATTCATTGAAATAATGGAACAACCAAGTAGCACCAGCACCATTAATCCATCCTATAGAGGAGTTAGAAAACGCAAATGGGGCAAGTGGGTTTCAGAAATTAGAGAGCCAGGGAAGAAAAGCAGAATATGGTTAGGGAGCTATGAGGCACCAGAGATGGCAGCAGCAGCATATGATGTGGCAGCTTTGCACCTTAGAGGAAGAGCAGCAAGGCTTAATTTCCCTGAATTGCTTCACACTCTCCCAAGGCCAGCAAGTTCCAAACCTGAGGATGTTCAATTTGCAGCCCAACAAGCAGCATTGACCTTCAAAAAAACATCACCAATCATGTCATCATCATCAAATGATGATGATGATAACAACAACAACAAGGGTACTACCGGTTTGCTTCCTGCCAGGGTGGGGCTGTCACCAACCCAAATTCAGGCCATCAATGAGTCCCCATTAGATTCGCCAAAAATGTGGATGCAAATGGCAGAAGCACTCATGTTTGGCTTTGATGATGATGTGTCGTCTATGAGGAATATGCATTATTATGATTGTTCTTTGGAGTTGAGTGGATGGGAAGAAATTCAGCATGAGTCCATATGGGACTCCTCAATGTAACTGTGCTATATTTGTCTGATTTCAGTTAGAATCAGTAAAAACTAAATTTTTTATTCATAACTTAAATGAGTTAGAAGGTATCTCTAATGGTTTGCATTACTGAGTTATTAAACTTACATTAATTTTTTAATCCACATGGTGACCCTTGATTTAGGGGTGGCAATATATACAAAATTAAATTAAAGTATCATGTGTTTTAGTGAGACTAATTCAATGAAGCAAAAGGATTGTTTATTTGTAATGGCATATTTTATGTCCCATTTTTCTCTCCCTTTGCTTCTGTAAATTATTGATTTGGGTATGTTTCTTAATCATCCAATTGCTTATTCATTAATGGCGGTTCTTCTTTCGTTTACTAGTAGTTGGAGCGGTACGTGCTGTCTTCCTTTATTAGCATATTTTATATTAAATGCGGTGAAAATTATCACTTGGGTAAGAATTTGTCACGTTTTCTGGGCTTGTGAACATTGAAATATTTTTCAGCACACAGATCTTTATCTCTGACATGTGTTGCTTTGCATCGATAATGTCTTATCTGAGAGAATTTATTTTAAAAATTGTTTAGAATAGATAAAGCTTATACATATAAATAGTTTGTGGTGTATAAAATGTTAAATATTAAAATTTAGTCATTTGAACTTTCCTCGAGAATAAGTAGAAATTTGCTAACATTTCAAGAAAGGATATGAATTTTATTTGTTGTGTGCGTGGGTGGAAGAATTTGGATTACTTTGATAAAACTCTCCTTAAAAAATGAAAAATAAAAAATTGTAAAGATTTCATATATTTAAATGAAAAATAAAAAAAAATAATGACTTCCATTTACGGGGATTTAGCGTGGGAGTCTCACACCAAAGATGATTTTGTGTGAGACACGGCCTCCCGTACCAATTCCTCTCATGCAAAAATCATGTGAGACATAACATGTTAAAATTTGGTGTGGAACTTAGTGTATAATGCCTAGTCCCAGCCAAACCAAATCTATTTTTTAAAAAACGTATTTTTCTATTATTATTATTATTATTATTATTATTATTATTATTATTATTATTATTATTATTATTATTATTATTATTATTATTATTATTATTATTAGCACATAAAAAATAAAAACGGAAAAACAAGAAACCCGTGTCTATAAAGAGAGTGGTGGTGGGGTCATTATTAGATATGATGTGAGGCTAGGTCGAGGGACCTCTTTTGGATTGGGGGGAGGTTGTTGCTGAGGCCGGCCTAATGACAACGACACCGACGTAGGCGATGCTCTTCCTCCTCCTTAGATACAGACTGGTCATCCAGCCCAACATCATAATAAGGTTGATGGCTAGCTCCGGACGCCCTTTTTGTTGTGCCCGTTAAAAGGTGTCTAGTTAGACATATATTTGACCATCTTATGTCAGCTGACCTTTGACCTCCTCCTACTCAGCCTTATGTCACTTTTGAATTTGTGTGTGCTTATGAAGTGTCAGTGACAAGAAGGAAGTTACATCATCGACGAAGATTCTAGATGAACGTTTGAGGCCAAGGAAGCAGTGTCATAAAAGCGACCATTAAAACATTCTAACCCTTAATATAATTATCCCAATATAATTAATTAGAATAATAAAATTAAGGGTAAAATTTTTCACGATTTATAATAATTATTTAAACAATACCCCTGGACCAATTAAGTAAACTTTTCCCATATATGGCGATATGAGAAGGTATGAAAATAATTAAAACATAGCTTGGATAATCAAAATGAAGATTATCATAAGAATCAGCGGAAAGCGTATATTAAATTGTTAAATATAAGAAAATATGATTTTATAATAAAAGTAATAAAATCATATTAAGGTAAATAAAGAAAATGAAGAAATTAAAGAAAATGACTTCCAATTTCTGTATATGCAATATAACATATGATCCGGTCTGGATACCGGCCCCCATTCCTGTGACGTCAGAGTGACCTCATATAAGGAAAACCGGTGTCCTGGTTCAACGTTACCACACCGGATATCCGATGTCTGACCGTCCGTCATCATCTCATGACTGCACCACTTATTTTATCCATAACGGCTCCTTGTTCGTTTTCATAGGACATTTATATAACTGTTGGCTTTTCAGTCACTGTAAGATAAGAGCCCCTAATAACTTATCAGCGAAGACACTATTTGTAGCAAAATACGTCACGTCAATGGCCTCAGAAAGCAAGTGGATGTGTCAGCAGATTATGCGGAAAAGGTGATTATCCTCTCCTCTTCCTAGAGGATCGTACTCTGATAATTGACCTACCCTCCTGACGCATTCTGAAAGTTGAGCCACCCTGATTGACATAATATACACGCTATCAAAGCTAAGGGACCCACCTGCATCCGACGACTCATTTTCTCACGTACAACTATAAGTAGCATATTTCAATACACATGCATGGTATCGTTGTTCTATCTCATACTTTACTGTTACTTCGCTTGAGCATTGACTGAGTTCTTATATTCTTCTAACTTGAGCGTCGGAGAATCTTCGCAGGTGGCACCACCTTTCGCCCCCTACAACGCGAAACGTTGGTGTGAAGGATCTCCAGGACAACAAGACGGGCCTCTCCCACTGAGAGACCGGATTGATACATCGGATACACCCTGTTCCGGTGTGCAAACCCTAAAAACACCTAAACACTTGTGGCTGGTCCCACACCGGATCCTAGACCCCGGTCCAGACCAGTTCATTGGCACGCCCGGTGGGACTCGTTAGAGTTATTCCCATTTTCGCAGAAGTTTGGTTGTCACAATGGAAGGCGACGGGAGAGATTTCGTGGATGGTCACGTGGAGGATGTGACCCATCAACAGGCTGGAAGGAGACTCGTCTTCGAGTCCCCTGTAACTCAAACCCGGAGGATGGTGCAAGTGTAGACGCCTGACCCTCACGATGAGGTTATCAGGCAACTCAGGGAGGAGCTGATGGAGTTGAAGCGGGAGAGAGGAGGAGCTGGGGATAGAGTAGCATCTCATGCAGAGGATGCTCATCATGCATCAGCAAGGGATAGATCTACAACCCTCCAGTACTCGAAGATCCCCACGTATGAAGAGAGGGAGCAGACGCAGGACTCTGGTGATAGAGTCAGTACCAGGAGAAGGGAGCAGGCGGTGGTGACTTCAGGGACGTACAAGCTCAGTGTCCCTTTCTTAAGAAGGCTGATGAGCATTATCATCCCAAAACATCTGCAAACAACTCAGCCACTGTCGATAGGGAAGTATAATGGAGAAACTGATCCCACTAAGCATTTGGATGCTTACGTGTATGAAGCTATGTATTTGGGAGCAGATGAAGATGTTATGTGCAGGATGTTCCCAAGGACGTTGACGGAGGAGGCTCTCAGCTGGTTTAAAAGCTTACCCTCAGGATCTATAGACTCTTGGGAGGAAATGGCCGCGGCGTTCGAAAGCCATTTTGTCATCTCTAGGGATATCCCAAGAACTTCTCACACCCTGGCCCAGATAAGGCAGGGAGAAACTGAAACTCTTAAGGAGTTCTTGAAAAGGTTTTATAAGGAGGCAGCTTTGGTCCCTAACCTCATGGAGGCCATACAACTCCATATTGTAGTGGAGGCTCTTCAGCCTGGTTCAGCCTTTGCCCTATCTTTGGCAAAGAGCCCCCAGCAACCTTTGAGGAGTTTCAAAGGAAAGCTTCTAAGTACGTGGGCATAGAGATGCATCTGGAGGCAACTGCGACAAGGATGAAGCCTTCAGGACCCACTCAGCAGCCACGGAGAGAAAAGGAGAGAGTAAGGCCTGAGAAGCATGCCTTTAGAGAAGACTTTGTGAACATTCATCCGCATCCACGAGATAGGCGTGTATCATCGTTCGAAAACTATGCTCCGTTGAACGCCAGGCATTCACAAATCATGAGGGAGGTTGGTTGGCCAACGCTGAACATCTTTGGTATAAGGAAGCCAGCCCCAGTCAAGAGGGGTGGTAACCCGCGTAAGTACTGCACTTTCCATGAACAAACAGGGCACAACACTGATGAGTGCAAAGCGTTAAAAAACACGGTGGAAACTCTTCTTCGGGAAGGAAAGCTGAAGCAATATTTGTTTAAGGAGAAATCTGTGGACGAGCCTCAGAGGATGGAGAAAAGGAATAGAGATCCTGATGACGAAGATGATAATACACGCAACCCAGCAAGGAAGTTCACTGCAGCTGAGAAGCAGAAGGGAGTAGTGATTGCTGAAAGTGCCCAACAAAATAACATGCCCCAGCAGCAGAGGCAGGGCAGACGAGAAGTGATTGAGATGATAGCTGGAGGATTTGCGGGAGGAGGAGCATCAATCACAGCACGGAAGAATCACCACAGAATGATTCTGTCTGTCCAGGGCAAACCGAGGGATAACCGCCCTTTCAGGGATGGTATGACAGCCCCGACGGTGTCATTTACTGATGATTACTTTGGCCCAACAATTCCAGGAGGTGATGATGCGGTAGTTATCGTGGCAGTCATAGCCAACAAGGATGTCAAGAGGATCCTCGTCGATCAGGGAAGTTCTTGTGATGTTATCTTTTATAATTGTTTCAAACGAATGGGTTTCAATGATGCAGATTTACAACCCTACACACAAGAACTCACAGCGTTTAATGGAGCCAAGCAACCCACCAAGGGGTACCTTGACACTTTGATTTCTTTTGAAGGGGAGCCTGGTGCGAGAACGGTCAAGTCAAGAATTCTGGTGATTGATGTGGAATCCCCATACAACGGTATCATAGGCCGTCCAACACTGAACGCGATGGAAGCAATTGTATCCACTCCTCACCTCTTGATCAAATTCATTGACAAGGACAACGGTGTGTCCTCTCTCCGTGCTGATCAAGAGATGGCTCGATATTGTTATAACCTGAGCCTCAACATGGTTAAGTTGGAAGCGTTCAACAAGAAGAGGAAGCTGAACGACAGAGGAACAGCGGCAGGGTCTGTCAGTCTAATTGATCTAGACCCCAGAGCAGAATTAAAGATTGATCCACTCAATCCCTCTAAGCCCACACCGGATGGTGGTTCCAGGGATGTTGTCTTAGGAGATTCCCCAGAAAAGGTCACGCATATCAATGATAAGCTGGGGTTTGCTATGGAGCAACGCTTATTGGCTCTTTTGCAGGAGTTAAAAGATCTTTTCGCATGGACAGCAGCAGACATGCCTGGGATGGACCCTGATTTCTGTTTTCACAAGCTTGTTGTGTACCCTGAAACAAGACCGGTGGCCCAGAAGAAGAGGAGGTTGGGACCGGAGAAGCAAAGGGCGGCTTGCGAGCAGACAGAGGAGTTGTTGAAAGCAGGCTTTATAAGGGAGATACGCTACTCATCTTGGCTTTCTAATGTGGTAATGGTGCAGAAGGCCAATGGCAAATGGAGAATGTGCACAGATTATGTGGATCTTAACCGTTGTTGCCCCAAGGATCCATATCCCCTGCCCAACATTGATCGCATGGTGGATGACTCATCTGGTTACCAGTACCTCAGTTTCATGGATGCTTATTCGGGGTATAACCAGATTCTGATGTGGGAGGGAGACCAGGAGAAAACTGCCTTCATCAATGACCGCGGTGTTTTCTGCTACACCGTTATGCCTTTTGGATTGAAGAACGCCGGCGCTACCTATCAGCGCATGATTAACAAAGTCTTTGAAGGGATGCATACAAGGCTGGTCGAAGTTTATATTGATGATATTATCGCCAAAACACCCGCTGGAGGAGACCACATTGAAGATCTGCGCCAAGTCTTCACTAGGCTTCGGCAGTACAACATGAGGTTAAACCCCTTAAAATGCACCTTTGCCGTTCCAGCTGGGAAATTCTTGGGATTTATGTTGACCCAACGAGGTATTGAGGCTAACCCTGGGAAGTGTCAAGCAATCCTGGACATGCAGAGTCCTAAGTGTCTGAGGGAGGTCCAATCGTTGAATGGGAAAGTGGCCGCTCTAGCTCGTTTCATGCCTAAGATGGCGCACAGGTCCCTCCCCTTGTATAAGGCGTTGAAGAAACGCAAGAGTTTTGAATGGGGAGAGGAGCAAGAGCAAGCCTTCCAGCAGCTTAAGGCCGTTCTCTCGAGCCCACCAATTCTGGTTAAGCCTGACCCTGGTGAGACGTTAATCTTATACTTAGCAATCTCTGATGAAGCCCTAGGCGTGGCCTTGGTTAAAGAAACCCCTGAAGGGCAGAGACCGGTGTACTTTACTAGTAAGACGTTTCAGGGGGCGGAAGGAAGGTATCAGAAGATTGAGAAAGCTGCTCTAGCAGTCGTGTGGGCGTCACGACGGTTGAGGCCCTATTTTCACGCGCACCCAGTACTGGTGAGAACGGATTTGCCTCTCCGTTCAGTGCTCAGCAAGCCCGACCTCGCCGGGAGGATGATAAAATGGTCTATCGAGCTGTCTGAATTTGAAATCTCATATGAGCCTCGAGGAGTCATCAAGGCGCAAGTGTTGGCCGACTTTGTTGTGGAGATGACTGGGGCGGACCCGGCCACCCCTCGAGTGAATTGGACCATTTACGTTGATGACTCGTCGAACAGCAAAGGTTGTGGAGCAGGTGTGGTGGTAGAGAGTGATGATGGTGTGCACCTAGAAATTTCCCTCCGATTCAATTTCAAAACCTCCAACAACCAAGCTGAATACGAGGCATGCTTGGCCGGTCTCCGTGCGACGATTGACATCGGAGCATCAGCAGTCACACTGTGCAGTGATTCCCAATTGGTGATTTCGCAGATCCAAGGGGAGTACCAAGCAAAGGAGCCGTAACTTCAATTGTATTTGAATTGTGTTAATGAGTTGAAAGGAAGATTTGAAGTTTTAGAGTTCAAGCATGTGCCCAGAGAAGAAAACACCAGAGCGGACATCTTGTCTAGATTGGCAAGTACAAAGCAGCCCGGCAGCACAACAACGGTAGTTCAAAGCACTTTGACGTCGCCTAGCATACCTCTGTACCCTTCTCTGAATGCTATCCTGGTGAGCTATCCATATGAGAATTCTTGGGTCATACCCTATATTCGCTATCTAGCTGATGGTCAACTTCCCACTGATGAGAAAGAGAGGAGACGAGTGAAGAGGGAGCTGCCATATTTTACTATGGTCGATGGTATCCTCTACAAAAGGGGATTCTCTGTCCCATATCTTTTGTGTTTAAGAGAGGACGAAGTTCAAGCGGTTTTGGAGGAGGTGCACGAGGGGCAATGTGGGCACCATGCTGGGGGCCGAAGCTTAATGAGAAAAGTCCTCAGGGCCGGATATTGGTGGCCCACTATGAAGCAGGATTCTGCTGATTTTGGGAGGAAGTGCGACGCTTGTCAAAAATTCTCCAATCTCCACCATACACCGACCCAAGAGCTATCTTCATCTGCTGTGCCTTGGCCGTTCTACCAATGGGGCCTTGATATTTTGGGTCCATTCCCCACTGCGCCAGGAGGTATCAAATATTTGATCGTGGGGGTAGACTACTTCACCAAGTGGATCGAGGCAGAACCAGTAGTGCATATCACTTCTGCACGAACAAGACGTTTCGTGTATGAAAATATCATAGCTCGGTTCGGGGTGCCAGGGCGGATCGTGACCGACAACGGCACTCAGTTTACAGACAAAAAGTTCACGGATTTGCTTGAAGGACTGGGGATAATCCAAATATTTTCATCTGTTGAACACCCCCAAACCAATGGACAAGCAGAGGTAGCCAACCGAGAAGTGATAAAGGGGTTGAAGAAGCGTGTGGGAGAAGCGAAGGGAGGATGGACTGACCAGCTATGTCATGTTTTATGGGCATACCGCACTACACCTCATTCTTCAACCAACGAATCCCCATACCGGCTGACGTACGGGGTTGAGGCGATGATTCCAGTGGAGTTACAAACAAGATCGGCTCGTGTGGAGTATTTTTCAGCTGAAGATAACAACGCCAATTTGGCATCAGAATTGGACGTCCTCCAGGAGTTAAGGAAAAAGGCCTTCATCAGAGATCAGACAATAAAAGCAAAAGCAGCACTCCGGTATAATAAACGTGTCCAGTACAGAGCTTTCAACACCGGAGATCTTGTTTTGAGAAAGGCAAGTGTGGGGAATAAATTCGCCCACCAAGGAAAGCTAGCACCAACGTGGGAAGGTCCTTATAGAGTTTCTGAAGTGAGTGGAAAAGGATCATACCGATTGGAAGAGCTTGATGGAACTCCAATCCGCAACAAATGGAACACTCAGAACTTACGTATCTATTACAGCTAGTTGGTAAGACGGCGTGTACTCTTTTTCCTTACTTGAGTTTTTTCCCATTGGGTTTTCTCAAGAAGGTTTTAACGAGGCATGACCCCAACTACGCTTTTCATGTAATGTACTTACAATTTTAATGAGAACACATTTTAACCGCCCTATCATTCTCACGCCTCTTATGTGTTGTGATTTATAGCCGTAGTTAATACGCATACACTTCAGGACGGATGGACTCAACTACCAATTCTGTAGTTGATGATTTAACTCCTCGGGGAACTGATGAAGACCCCTCAGGACGGATGATCTCAATCACACATCATGTGTTTCGACGATGTAACTCCTTGAGGGGGAATGGGTTGTAGGGCTGGTCCTTTTTCAAGGCCACAAACCGAACCCCATTCGAAGATTACATGGGTTGTAGGGCTGGTCCTTTTTCAAGGCCACAAACCGAACCCCATTCGAAGATTACATGGGTTGTAGGGCTGGTCCTTTTTCAAGGCCACAAACCGAACCCCATTCGAAGATTACATGGGTTGTAGGGCTGGTCCTTTTTCAAGGCCACAAACCGAACCCCATTCGAAGACTACATGGGTTGTAGGGCTGGTCCTTTTTCAAGGCCACAAACCGAACCCCATTCGAAGACTACATGGGTTGTAGGGCTGGTCCTTTTTCAAGGCCACAAACCGAACCCCATGCGAAGGCTTGGGCACAGTAGGCCGGTTCACACAGAAAACCACGCTGAACCCCGAGTAACGGGCGCAGTAGGTTCAGGATTAGCCCTGATCCGAACCCCGTGTTGAAGGCTTGGATTGTAGGATTGCACCGAACTCCAAGTACGGTTAGTAGGATCGAACCGAACACCGTGTGAAGACTTGAGATGTAGGACCAAACCGAACCTCAAAAGAAAGGCGTAAAAGCTTACCCTTGTCAAAGTTATACTAAAATTCAAAGGCAATGTTCGTCCTCAGTTGTGGAATATCCACCCCGGAGCGGTAGAACGCTAACGTACCCGCTCTACATCTTCGAGGACAGATAAGCATTTCTATCTTTTTAAGAAGTTAAAAGGTAATCCTTGAGATAAACTTTCCCTTCCCAATGTACTTACACTTGGGGACAGGGCATGCTTTAACTTAATTGACATTTATTTGTTACAATTTGTTATCTTAATCCGGTGCGATAAGTACGCTTTAAGCAGCTAGGTAACCACGCAGAACGGATTCGCAAAGCATTGAAAACAATAAAGTGTTTTGTATAACACTAAGTTATTCAGTAATCACACATTCGACGCAAGCAGTTGAAGAAAAGTAATAGTGAATTTTATTTTCAAAAATAAGAAAATATGCAAGTTACAGGGTGTTTTAAAGCTGGAGCCGATCCCAGAACACGGCTATGAATGAAAGCATAAAATTAAGAGGCCGGTGTTTGATCCTCCGTAGTGGGCACTCCTGCCTTCTCCGTCTTGTCCTCCACTCCAGTTTGGGCACCTTCTTGTGCTTCATCTCCAGAGGCAGCGATGGACGTTGCTGGCTCCATACTTTGACCTTCTGGGAGGGGAGGCAGTTCGTACAGAGATTCACGGGGTTCATGGTGCGAGCCGTCCTTATGAACTTCGACAAGTCTTCCCCCATGGAATTTGAAGAACGGATCTAATCCGTACAGATTCAGTTGCACTCCGGGGTTACGATAGTAGACTTGACGAAGGGCCAGGCCGAAGGATTCATATGCCACATTTTTGCATATCTCCAAGGCTTTGGAAGCCTTGGCCTTCGCTGCAGCTAGTTTCCTCTGAACCTTGGCAAAATCCTCTTCTGAAGGCCCAGCACTCGCACCACCCTTCTTGAGTTCATCAATTTGGGCTTGCATCTCTTTCCGAATGCTCTCCCACTCCCCAAGGTCTCTGTTGCGACCGTCCTCCATAATTTTGAGATCTTCAGCAAGCTTAGCCGATCTCTTCTTCTCCAGTTGTAATTCCTCTTCAAGGAGGGGTATGGATTTGTTCTTTTTCTGGAGGTCGGCAACTTCCCGCTCTACGGCCTTGTTCGCAAAATGCACTTGGCTCGCCTCTTCAGTTTTCCTCTGGAGCGTTTCCTTAGTTTTCTTCAATTCTGACTCCACGCCCCTGTGAACTTCAGCTTGCTTGGTCGCCCATTTCTCCTTCACCGCGAGTTCGGTCTCAAGTTTTTCAACTTGATCCATATAGTCTGCCTTCTCGCTCAGGGACTCAAGGAGGCCGGACAGTTCATCCAACTGCCAACGTCCGGCCTTGCAAGCACCTCGGACCCCAGCGGCGTCGAGGGAAGGGCGGAGGCAGTACCTTGCCTTTGGAAGAGTGGGAGGCATAGACCCCTGGAACCACAAGTAAGGAGAAAGGAAGGAGTCACGCGGAGGTTCGAACGCTGGAGGAGGACTATTCCCAGAGTCCGGTTCTGAAGCATTCTGTGAAGAAGGGGCAGAGGACTCAGGAACGGGTTTCTTTCCCTTGTCCTTCTTCAATTCAGCTTCTTCGGCCGTCCTCTGACGCTTCCTCACAGGGTCATCAGAGGAGGGCTTCTCTTGATCTGCCTTCTTTAAAAGATGCCTTTTCTTCTTCTTCTTTTCTGGGACGGCCTCCTCGTCACCCGCTCCAGTGGCCTCAGTTGCTTTTTCAGTTTCCTCCTCATCGAAGAGAGGAACCTCATCTCCTACCGCGGAGGTCAGAGGAATGAGGGGAGTTTTGGTGGCGTTCCTCTTCGCCTGGATCTCATTTTCTTCTGAGGAGGAGTCATCGTCAGCCATCATGGTCCTTAACGACAACATCTCTGGGCAGGCTTTTTCAATTTGTTCTGCAAAACAAGAAAGGTTGAATAAGCATACAAGAAGAAAAATAACCAGTTCATTAATAACCATACAACACAAAGAAATTAAGAGCGGATATTACGAAGGTAGGTGTTTCTGATATCATCCTCGGCCAAGAGGAGGCGGCTGGAAAACCCTTTGAGGGTCTTTGAGGCCGTCTGCATGGCGCTCAAGACCTCAACAGAGTGAGGGGAAAGTTCGCTCTCGTCTGTATAATAAGCACGGCTCATAAGGAGAAAATGCTCGTGCGTCCAGCTAAGGGGAAACTTGGTAAACCCCTCCTTGTTCCGCCAGAAGACTGGCTTATTTGGTTGAATCCGGACCCGTGTATAGTAGTGTTTGAAGGAGCGTCCATCCACCTTCGCGGATTCCGTATAAGACTTGAAATTTACAATCCTTGAGTCACTACGGAGAGTAATGAACCCAAGGCCGCCCTTCTTATTAGCACGACGGACCACTTGGCAATAGTAAAATAGCTTGGCCACAGTGGCGGAGAAGTTGAAATGTTCCCCCAGAACCTCCAGAGCCCGGACAAGACCCCAACCGTTGGGATCCAGTTGCGTGGGGGCGCAGTCTAGGAAACGCAGGACGGCCATCTAGAACTCCGTCATGGGGAAGCGTACTCCCAGTTTCAAGAAGACGAAGTCGTACATGTAGACCGACCTCACATCAGGGACGCTGTGGCATATTCTTTCAGAGGGATGTGGTGCCATCACAGCGTATCGCGCCTTGTACTTTTTATCTGAATATATTTTGCAGCGGAAAGAGACCGTGCATTCCTCCTCACTTGCATGGTGCGAAGGGATCTCTAGGAATTCCTCCTCCACCCAGCAGAAGGGTTTTTCCCTGTTGAGTTTCTCCCAGTCAAGCCAGTGTGCAACAACGTTGACACACCCTTCAGCAGAGCGGAGAACCGGTGTTTTTCCTCGTCCTGGAAGGTCCATGGTTATGCAGGCACGGTGGAACGCGTATGTACTATGGTAAAAAGCAACATCGTCAGAGAGGTAACCTTCAGCACTTGACTTCTCATCAGAGCGGCTGGTGGCCCTCGAATCAAGGGGAGCCTCAGAGCGACATTGGGAAGAAGACACTCGTGAGGAAGAGGCTTCGGCTCTCTCTGAGCGACGGGGCCCAGCCACAGGAGGATTCGCTGGAATCCTTCCACCACGGTGGCTAAGGGGGGCGCGAGAGCCAAAACTCCCCCTATTTGAAGGACCAGCGTGGCCTGTTCTAGGGCGCATGATGGAAATAGAATGACTAAAATTGCAAGGAGTTGAAGGAAAGGGAGGTTACCTAAAGGGAGAAGATCTTTGAGAAGTTTGAAGACGACAGAGAAATTCCAAAGAAATTTGAGCAGAGTTTCACTAAGCTTGAAAACAAGAGTGGAATCCAAAATCTGCTAAGAGTTCCTTTTATAGGTAACGAAGAAGCACAGTGTTTCGTCGAAGGTCACAAGGTTTGCATCAAAACGCAACCTCTTCAAATTGAAACGACTCCGCCGTTTCATCACATACGGGCGCGAAAATGGTAACGTTTCAGTAAACATTTTGGCAAAATGGGCCCTCATTCAGTTTGAATCTAGGCCCAATAAGCCCAATCGACGGTTACACTCTTGGGTAATGATGGCTCGTGCGTAAAAAACACATTTATTGTCCAATCATGCCATGCGCATTTAATGCCACCCAACCACTTTTCGAATACCAAGGGTTTCGATTCTCAAAGACTCTTGGGATTTCCATCATTTACTTTATGCTGTCTGAATCCGTTGTACGCAACGAGAGAAGAGCGGTCACCCGTTTATTAGAGCGGACGCCACAGAGCTCCCAGAGACCTTCCAGAATGTACTACCGGCATCCAGACTTCTCTAGAGTTGTGTAGCTCATATGAGCAACTTAACAGTCCCTCATACAAGCTAGAGGACAGATGATCCGGTCTGGATACCGGCCCCTATTCCTGTGACGTCAGAGTGACCTCATATAAGGAAAACCGGTGTCCTGGTTCAACGTTACCACACCGGATATCCGATGTCTGACCGTCCGTCATCATCTCACGACTGCACCACTTATTTTATCCATAACGGCTCCTTGTTCGTTTTCACAGGACATTTATAAAACTGTTGGCTTTTCAGTCACTGTAAGATAAGAGCCCCTAATAACTTATCAGCGAAGACACTGTTTGTAGCAAAATACGTCACGTCAATGGCCTCAGAAAGCAAGTGGGTGTGTCAGCAGATTATGCAGAAAAGGTGATTATCCTCTCCTCTTCCTAGAGGATCGTACTCTGATAATTGACCTACCCTCCTGACACATTCTGAAAGTTGAGCCACCCTGATTGACATAATATACACGCTATCAGAGCTAAGGGACCCACCTGCATCCGACGACTCATTTTCTCACGTACAACTATAAGTAGCATATTTCAATACACATGCATGGTATCGTTGTTCTATCTCATACTTTACTGTTACTTCGCTTGAGCATTGACTGAGTTCTTATATTCTTCTAACTTGAGCGTCGGAGAATCTTCGCAGGTGGCACCACCTTTCGCCCCCCCACAACGCGAAACGTTGGTGTGAAGGATCTCCAGGACAACAAGACCGGCCTCTCCCACTGAGAGACCGGATTGATACATCGGATACACCCTGTTCCGGTGTGCAAACCCTAAAAACACCTAAACACTTGTGGCTGGTCCCACACCGGATCCTAGACCCCGGTCCAGACCAGTTCAACATACATATGAACACATACATATATTTATATACTTTCTCAAATTTTAAACTTCAAAAAGAAGTTATTCAACATCAATTCTCAAACCTTCAAACATATATAACAACGTATATTATCAAAAGCCGGCCAAGGCAAAATATACTACTATACATACTATGTACACATACATGTACATAATACTTCAATCTCCACTGAATGCCATCTCATATGCCTTCACTACGTCCTATATCCACTGAAAAAGATAACCACAATAGGGGGTGAGCATATACATATTAAATAACAGGTACTGAACTGGATTCAACGTAATTTACTATTTAATTATCCAGCTCCAACACAAATCGATAATTCATTATAAACATTACCATACACCTTGTCATTTAACAATAATTATAATACCTCAATTACAACAACACAACAGTATATATCATGAGCTATCTCATAGCTTCTCAACCTCAATAATTATATGCAAATGCATATGCATGCGGATCCGACTCTAACGATGGGATTTACACAATATAATAATATATCTCAGCTCTCAGCTGATGTGGCCGTTTTACAGGTACCAAACCGCGCGCCCATAATGTAACACCAGTCACTCTCAGTAACAGCGGTAACTCAACTCAGTGTTACGGGCCGGCCTTGAGTCCAACTCAAAGGCGGCTGTGGAATCCGAAGAAACCACCACAGGGTCTGTGCCTTATCATCAGGCCGCCCTCCCATCTGGGCCGGCATCCCAGGCCCCCTGCAGTCCTGTGTGCGTCTGAATGCAAATGCTATGCCAAATAATGATCAATCATCAATAGACCACCTGATTACCATCATCAGGGACTACCACTCGGTTACCATCACCAAGTGTCTCAACTCAATATAACAACAAGCATAGCATGCAGTAGTCAATCACAACCACATATACTAAGCTACTTCAAGCTTAATAATCATTAATTAATATTATCAATCATTATCATAATCATCACATAAGCATCTAATGCTTTATCAATATGCATCACATGCATATATATATATCATGAAATCTTCATGAATATCATTCATATCATCATCATCAATCACATATACAGTTCATATCTCATATAAATTCAATATCAATACCGCTCACATATGAACGAAAAACATCATATCTCATAATATATCACACATATCACATATATTCGGGATTTCTCATTGAAGATAACAATATTATCCCGATTCCGTTCATAAACTATACATTTAAAATGTAACACTCCCCCTACCTGGAATAAATGATTCCAGAAGCTCCTCGAGCTACTAAATACAATCAGCTCATTATTCACAAGCTCCGAATCAACTCTTAATTCTGAAATCTTCCACAACTACCTTGAACTAAGGAATTTAGAGTTCTTTCCACTCTCAAAATTTCAAGCCAATCCAATAGTGGGATTGATAGAAATCGTTGATGGAAAAGGCGTGAACGAAGTAAGGAAGTGCTGATATATATATCTTAAGAGATAAGGAAGAAACAAGATAATAAAAGAAAAGAGGATAGGACAATAGAGAGGGTCCCATGCTTAGAAAAAGACAAGAGAATCTGCTAGAATTTAGAAGAATAGAGTGACGTGGAAGAGCCTCGATGATTGAAGTAAATATCAATTCTGACACTGTTTAGATATTTTGGCATATCTCTCTCATATCTTAATGGATTTTAATAAATTTAGTCTTACTGGAAAGCTAAGACAACGAGGAATAACTTTGTAGTTGACCATATTTCCAAATTCGGACTCTAACATGGTAAAAGGATTAAATTGAAAATACTCAGGAATATCTCTTTTCGAGAAGGATTCATCGGAGTCTCTTTTCATTCAGAATTGCTTCACTCAGAGGAAATTCACTCGGAAATGTTTCTGCTTGAAACACTCAGTCATAGCTTTTCTTTCCTTGGAAGTGACCCACTCGGAAATGTCTCACCCGGAGACACCTCATTCAGAAATATCTCACTCGGATATATCTCTGCCCGAGTCTAAGCCTTTCTTCACTCGAAAATATTTCTCTCGGAAGTGCGTCACTCGGAAGTCTTACAACCGAAAGGATCATTCAGAGTCGAAGTTCAGTCCTCTCTCGGAAATCTTTCCACTTGGAAATATCACTCGGAGTCGAAGACAATCTCGAAGACGAACCCGAGCACAAGCTCTTGGCAACTTTGAATATGGCCCGAGCACAGGCTCTAGGCAATCTTTAAGACACCCGAGCATGAATTGAATAAAGGGTTCACCACTCGGATATTTACTTCCCCCGGGAACTATTCACTCGGGAATGTACTCATTCGAAGTTAAAGTATTTCTCTGTCCAGAAGTATTTCCCCTGGAAAGACTCACTCGGTATGTCTCAATCGGTGTCATACCACACGGAAATTGGAATGTCTTACTCAGAGACATCCCACTCGGGAATTCACTACTCAGAAACATCTTGGCCCGAGAAGTACTTATTCTAAATCAAAGCTTTTCTTCGCTCGGAAGTACTTCTCTCGAAAATGACCCGTTCGAAAACGTTTCACTCGGATTTGCCTCACTCAAGTGTCTCATTCGGACACAGAGTTTTTCTTCACTCGTAAGTGATTCTCGGTCATGCCTTACTCGGAAGCATCTTAACTTTACTTCACTCAGAAAGATCTTACTCGAAATCCTTTTTTTTCACTCGGAAAGTCTTATCTCAAACATGATTCACTCGAGAACGTTTCACTCGTCCGAAATCAGACTTGGAAATTCTTCACTGATAATGGATGTCTGGCGCTTTTTAATTAAAAAGAAATCCACCGATCCTTAATGAATTATTTTCTAAAATTCTCAAATTTAGGATGTTACAACCATGGTGCCACCAACAACATGCATCCAAAAGGTCCATCCAAGCAACCACATCAAGAGATTCGCATGCAGCCTTGAGCTCATCTGGATGCTTATTGTACTAATCTTTTTTTTAATAAATTAAAAAACATGAATAATTAATGCATATAATTTGGAGCGTTAATTAAATATGAAATTGAATTAATGCTGACTTTAATTTACCATTGCCTAACGTGAACGTTCATCAATGTAGTCTTTTTTGCCTAATTGTTTCTAGTGAGTCAATAAAAATAACTCAACTGGGCTGACAGGGTGCCCATATATATTTCCTCCTGTACATAAATAAAATAATTAAACAACTTATAATTATTAAATTCATACTATATAAAACATATAAGCAACTTAATGAATTATTTGTTACTTACTAGTAGTTGAGAAATATCAACATGTGGCCAATTACTCATGGAGTGTAGCACATCACCTCTGCTTCTACTCTAATTGTGCCTGTTGGGCTCTTAGACAGTCTCATATTCAGGCTTAGCTCACTCAACTATACACCCAAGCCCATGCCTACTCCTCGATTCACGAGGAACTGGTAAGGGTCTATCAATCCTGCCCCTCTCCACGAGCCTTCTTGAGGATGTCATCAAGTGTGTCCTCCCGACCCTTGCAAACACAACCTTTATCTCATCATGGTGCTCAAGCATGAAAGTCATTGATTTTTACAGTTGACAAACAATATATAAAACATTAAATGACAATATAAACATTATAAACATTAACAAATGACAATTAAAAGTAACTTACCAGCCACTTTCTCTATCATTGTTCAATGGCATCAGATGGAATAGATGTCTAGTTCTTCCATGCCTCTAGGAAGTACAATGGAATCGCCTTTGTTAGCTTTAAAGTTCCTTCACTCTTTGGTATAAAGGTACCACTTCAAAATAAATATTTATGAGTCTCAAAAGTATAAGATACAAAATATTAAATTCAAAAAACACTAATTTGATTAAAAGTAATTACCCTTTTGCAGGGGTAGGAATGCCTTGAGGCGTCATTCGCTCTAGGAGGTTTGTTATGAGCACAGACCCTTAAAATATTCAAAGGTTCAGAAGGACTGATGCCCGGGTCCCTAGTTACCCTATCCTCGGCAACATCCGATTATTGGATCTAATCCTACCACCGATCATCATTCGAGCTGAAGTTGGAACTCTTAATTGGAATGTAATTAGTGTTAGGAACGTCCTTGGTGTCCCCCTTCCATCCAAGAGTTTGTATCATCTAGATGGTATACTCACACCTATCTCTAAAGGTAATAGATCGATTTAAGCACATGCGCAAATCATCTAGATTTATTATCTTCTTTAATCCCCCAATTATCAGCAATTTCCCCATACTAATATCTTTTTGACAATCATCTCCTCCATTGGCAATCTAAAAATGATGTTAAACATTAAAAATATAAATAAAAATGATTTTAAATTAATTTTGAGACTACATTTGCCTCGTTTTGCTTGTGATGAAGTTCTACGGTATTAGCAGGTTGTTGCTCAATATTAGCCTAAAACTGGTCAAAGTTACTTGCGAGATGGGATATGATGATTTTCTTAAATCTCACCTCATTGTGGTTGGTCCAAACCAAGTATTTGAGTTTGAAGCCAAACTTGTACAATTGAAATGTCACCACACTTTTATTAAAAATCTTACAACACCTACATATTATACAGAGACACCTTATACCACCTTCTAATTAAACAGTAATACACTTGCTTTGAAGTTTTACTAATAAACTCTATAACCCCTTTAATAAACTTACTTTTTAAACTTCTCCTATGAGGACACACTCTATCATACATCTACAATAGTTTATATCAAAATATGTATTGCCAACACACCATTAAGTTATTGTGAGCACCTTATGCTCAAATAATAAAAACAAGGGAATTTTTCTCAAAAAATTTACATCCATTCTAGGTTGGCCCCACATGACTCTACGGGTCCCTAATAACATAGTCTAGGCTTGGAAGTGCCAAAATCATTTAAGGCAGAATTTTCAACATGTTAATTCCTTACATACTGCATAGTAATTTGTGTCTAATCAGAGCTGTGCAACTCTAATCAAGGTGAACCCAAATGGTATACCTCCATAACTCGATTACCTACAATTATTATCAAGAAGTTGAGGGCCCATTATGCCCCAAGGATTGCCTAATTCATAAAATTGTGGAACCAGTCCTTATGAAATTTCAGCCTGAACACCTTGTAGTATTTTGGGCATAACCTGAGCTAACAGACCTTCGATTGAGGTGATTCTAGTGGGAAAACTTCTGCGACTCAATTATCTATAACTTTTGTGAAGGAAGTAAAACCCGATTTGGTTCTCGCTTGAGCAAAAATTTTGCTTGAGTGGTCTCCCTTCAGATCAATGTACTTTGTGCCCTCGCTTTTAATAAAGACTCTTGGCTCGCACCAATTATTCAATATTGGTAAATGGTCAATTACCTACCGACCATTTGGAAAAAAAAAAGAAGTTGAAGAAACATCTTCCAAACTACACCATGGTCTATGGGATTTTATTCCGATGAAGCCTTTTTGTCCCATACTTAAAGTGTCTCAATGAGAATGAGACTGAAAAGGTCATGACTAAGGTTCATTAAAGGACATGTAGGCATTATATCGATAGTAGGAGCCTTATGATAAAGATTATTATGATGGGATACTGGTGGTCTACGATGAAAAATAACATAATGAAGTACATTAAAAGATATGACTCCTGCTAAAAGTTTACTAACATGCATCATGTACTAGTAGAGGAGCTCCCAATATTAATTATGCCTTAGCCATTTCACCAATGAGGTTTAGATATCTTGGGTTCATTCCCTACTTCCCAGGTGGTATCAAGTATCTAATTCTTAGTGTTGACTATTTCACAAAGTGGATTGAGGCCGAAGCAGTTGTCCAAATTACATCAACTTGAACTTGATAGTTTGTGTACGAGAACATTATCATGAGATTCAGTGTTCCTTAGAGAATTATAACTAACAATGATACTCAATTCATAGACTATAAATTCACAAAATTGCTTGAGGCGTTGTAAATCAAGTAAGTGTTTTTCTTTGTTGAACATCCTCAAACAAATAGTCAAGCAGAGGTGGTGAATGGAGAGATCTTGAAAGGCCTCAAGAAAAGGCTTAGTGAGGCTAAAGGGGAATGGACCAATTAGCTTTATCACGTGTTATGGGCATATTGAACCTCACCTCACTCATCCATAGGAGAATTTCTATTCAGGCTCACGTATGATGTCAAGGCTATTATACCAATTAAGATAAATAGAGTTTCATGTTGAATCCAACAATTCTCTTAGGCCACTAGTAGTGATCCCTCTAGAAATAAGCTGGGTAGATTGGTTGAGTTGCGTGAGAAAGCTTTTTGTTGGGATCAAGAAATTAAGGACAAAGCAGCATACCAGTATAATGAAAAGGTGCGACTTTGGTGTTTTAACATAGGAGACTTGGTCTTGAGAAACGCCAATGTAGGGAACAAGTTTTCCCACCAAGGAGAACTTGCCCCTAACTAAGAGGGTCCATACAAAGCAACCGATGTCACTCCTAGAAGAGAAAGTCGCTTAGAGACTTTACAAGGAGATCCTATCAAGAACAAGTGGAATATCTTAAATTTTAGTATAGTTATCCAATGTCAAAAGTGTGTACTTTTTTCCTACCTTTGGGTTTTCCCACTGGGTTTTCTCTGAGGAGGTTCTAACGAGGCATGCTCTGATATAGCATGATGTAATCACAACTAATACAATTAAATTTCTAAAAATCTCTTGTCTTTCAAAATTACCTTTTATAGGACAATATCGACGTAAGGAGTTACCATTTGCACCCAACCCTACTTGAGTTGTATAGGCCAAATGAGATAGTTGGTGCTACATTGAGTGGCATAACTATATGACGCTTATCACCCAATATGAGTGTGATTAGCATCAATGAGTGGTGAGGTTAGTTATCCGGTATAAGCGTAACTAGTCAGTCCTTAATAAGTGGAAAAACTAATCACCTAATATGAGTGTGATTAGTTTTTTAGCCCTAACAAGTGGCAAGACTATTATCTGGTATGAGCACTCTTAGTCATACCTTAACGAATGACAAAACTAATTACCTGATATGAGTGTGATTAATAACTTAGCCATGACAAATGATGAAGCTAGTTTCATGATATGAGCGTAACTAGTGGACCCCCAATGAGTAGCGAAGTTCGTTGACGAGTATGAACATGATCAATATCATAATCTTGACAAGTGGAAGATGAAGTCCTGGGGTATGCCCATAAATAAGTACCTATTCCCAATACTCTAAGTTACAAGGTCAAAATTACTAAAAAGTTACATTATTTCGTGAGGTTACAAAACATTATATACGAAGGAAAAGATCGATATTGAATATCATATCACTTAGGTGAATATGCAAGAAATGGAAATTGTCATTATGAGAAACACGGGTCTTCTTCCTCGGGTGCAAAAAAGTTCAAAAAAGTATTGGCACATCGGCCTTATAGATTCTAGCAATGACAAAGATATATAATAAGGCATTCAAAAAGCATCAAAATAGCTAGGTCTAGGGGCGACATCATTCTTTCCCATGTTGGCATCATCCTACTCCCACTCTTGATCGTTTTCAAGGTTGATGTGAGTCACTTCATCCTTATCTTCACTAGAGTTGTTTTCAGTTGATACTTTTTTAAGCTTTATAGTTTGCTCTTCGGGCAACGGTAGAAGTGAATAAGGCTCATTATGTAGCTCAGCAGTTCTTATAACTTACCTTATATAGAACCCCACCATGAAACTCATGGTACAAATCGATATCATTCGTATTCAGCTAAATGACAGAGTTCTGATGTTGTAGTTGATGAACAACATTGCTAAAGCTACTTTGTTAGCTTTCTTGTACATATCTCGTTCCTTTACTTCCAAAGTGCCTTCTTCTTTTCTAAGCCCTTTTTGACAGACTCCACCTCGACTTTTGCTTTGGCCTCCATATCGATCTTTTCAAGTTGTAATTCTTCAAATTTCTTTTGAAAAGCTTTCAGCGCATCCACAATTTCCATCTCCCTCACCACAACCTCAAAGGATTTCTTTTTCTTAACTTCTAGGATTGCCTTAACTATTTTCAGTTGTCATCATTTCTTGGGCCCGAACTGCTTCCCCCTCGTTAGTCAATGCTTTTACCATGGCAGCATAGCACTAGTGCGACTCGAGGGAGGCAGAGTAGCATATGGCAAGTGATTGATAACACTCGCACTTTCCACAATATTTTATATAGATCCCATTGATGCACCTCAAGCCTAGTCAACAGTTAAACCCCTCTTAAGTTGGAATGACAGATTCACCCTTAGGGTCTCCCCAATCTTAGACTCCAGTAACTTTTATCCATATTACCTTATTTATGTAAATTTGTTTAATTAGATCAAGGACAAAGAAAACATTATTCCTTATTCAAATACAATTCTATTCATTTCCTTAAAATCAAACTAAGGAATAGAAACTTTGTATTTTTTCAACTAAATAATACTAACATGTAGTCCCTCAAAGAACCTACCTAAGATATGAGGTAACACAAATTTGAAATCTTATATGAATGTTGATCAATGTCGTAATCGATCAAATAAAAAAAATTAAATATAAAAATTAATAAGGGTTGGTCCAAGTGGTGAGCGGTCTAGTATCACTTGTAAGATCTCAAGGTTCGAGACCTTGTGTATGAAGAATTCTCATCTGAGAGCCTTACTTGCCATATTAAGGTACACAACAATGGGGCGGAAAAGATTGCTTTCAAAGGATATCTGTAGGAACTGAAAAGCAAAAATTAAATTGTTTTATTTTGATTGGATAAAATTCTAACATTGCTATTGTTGTTAATCTAATTACATTTACATTGTAGATACAAAATTATACTTTTCATTGAAATTTAATTTCATGTTTAGAGCTCAACTATTACTGTATTTTATATAAAATTGCCATATAATTATTTACAGTAAGCCTGTAATATTATATATATATATAATAAAATTATAAATAACAATTATAGCATTGTTGGGAAATTGAACTATTATAATTATACGTTTTTACCATATTGAAAAATAATATCCTTATTATATAAAAATATCATTATAAATGATATATATAGAGAGAGAGAGAGAGAGATTCTATTAGATAGTACTCTCAACTATGTAAAAGGATAAATAATAAATTTTGATCATATAATTAAATTTTCTTTGATGTCACATAATACATATTTTATTTTAAATATAATATTCACACAATCATTCATGATTATTGGCTTGCTTCCTTCTTTTCATTTCATCACTGTTTTTCTAAAAATATTATTATTATATTATTATAATTATTAAAACTCATAAATTTTACTACCTAATATTATTGTGTAGACACGTACATAATAAAAGTTTTAAATATTTGTAATAGATAAAAATGTTATTTTTAGTGATAAATAATTAATAATAATATATAAAAAATAAAGAAAACCAAACCGGGTCTACGTCTAGTAATACCAAACGAGACAAAGGTAAATTTGGAAGCTGATGCTAACAATGATGATTCAGTTAGGGGCAAGGCACGGGACGTAGGCGAAGCATGGAAGGGAAAATAACGAGCTCACGTGAGAGGATTACGTTTGTTAAATCAATTAGCTATATAAGGCCTTAGTATAAGAGTGAAGGGGGTGGATAATGTGTATTCCGCTTCTCATATACTGTCTTTACTGGTTATTTCTGAGTTGCTATTGTTACCGTCATTCCATTTGTTATTAATCATGCTACTAAAATAATACGACAGGGACACTACCTCATACCATTTATTCGCTGCCATTATTTTTTCTCATCTATCCATCATTACACCCCTCTTCTCCCTGAAATATAAAAACAAGGCGATGAACTCTCAAATTACCTTCTACTTTTTTTCTCCTGTTTTCCATTCTTGATAGCACTTTCGTTTGCCTCCAGTATTCTCAGCCAAAAAAAAAATAGTTTAAATTTTCATTGCAACTGCCTTCTACAAGGTGACTAAAAGCCCATGTCATATATCCATCATCTTGTCGAAAAACTTGAATGCAATATGCAAGATTACAGTCAAGTTCATTCAAGACTTTACTTAATCCCACAGTTGGATTTCATAAAAGTTAGCCTACTCATCCATACCGGTATAGTATGCAGCTAAGCAAAACGAAGTAAAGCGTTACAGAAATAATGCATTCAGCTAAGCACAGTTCCGATTAAAATTAAATATAAGAATGTTTCAATTTCCAACAGATAATTTGTTATACCAGCCAATATTTGGCAGCCTTGGTGAAGCAATGCAAAATGAGCAAAATAGCATTAATTGCAGACCAATGTAGCCTACATTATTTGCCAAGGATGCAGAACTTACTGCATGCCAGAACTAAATGTCCAAAAATTAAATCTCCAGAACTTCAAAGGCACACTGCAAAATTGAATGTATGAAAATATCTAATCACGCTGCAGTGGATTCTTTCAGATAGGCAATAAGATCAGCACGTTCTTGGGGTTTCTTAAGACCAGGAAATACCATCTTTGTCCCTGGAATATACTGCAGAAGAGCATAAGAAACAACACAGATCAGTACATATTGTGGAGGGAAAAGATTTCTCGAAGTCATCATGCAATATTAGCTTGTGGTAGAACAATTCAAAACAGTAGAAAGCAAATCATTAAATCCCCCAATGAAAAGTTACATAGAATAGGGTGTACGGTATTACTATATAAATTTATTCAAGTCAGGGAGAACATTAGTGAAGCATATTTCATATTCGGATAAACAGATCAATAGCCGCTCAATATACAAACACTAGTTTTAATGTACCTTTTTGGGGTTAAGTAAGTAATCGTATAATGTTTTTTCTTCCCAGTTCACAGCCATGTTCTTGTTAGCTGCAGAGTAGGAATATCCAGGAGTAGTGCCTGATTGCCTTCCAAACAAACCATTCAGATTGGGTCCTGAAAATGTTTAAAAGGCAAATATTTGAAGCAATGGCATTATTCAGAGGGTTATACAAACAATAAAACACACATATAACTGGTACAAGAGATTCTCATCAGATGAGTGAAGGTCTGCAACCAATATCATGGGGAGAAGAAAGCAATGTATATAACATAATAGTGACCAAGTAAGATTTGTTTCTTGACTTTCTTCTACACACTTTGCACAAAGATGAGAGAATCTTGACACAACGAAAACATATAATAACAAAAAAATATACACAAGATTAGAAATTAAAATGCAAATAGAAACCTTCAACTCAATAACACAGTCATTTTCATTAAAAAAACATTGAGATGGATGACTAATTAGTCTAGAGAAACAACTTTAAACTTCAAACATGCTTCTGATAGATTCAATTGATAGTTTTATCACATGTAGAAGAAACTTTTTAAAACCTTAGAACCAACAGAATCTGATCTTTAACAGAGGATCCAACGGAATTATAGAACACTCTAAAGAGAATTATCAAACGGAAGGTGCTATTTAACCGACAAACACTCAAACTTCAAGCGCAGATAGCTTTTTCAAGGTTTCAATGAACTTATCCACAGTTAAACCGAAAATATGACATGATGGCAATTGAAACAATGGAGCCAAACATTAAAACAAACAATTAATCAGAATTTAAGCAGATCATTCAGAAGAAATAGAGAACAAGTGAAGCACAATAAGGACTACACGGATTAGAATAAGAACATTTTGTTAATGCTTAAAAATTAGATTTATAATTAGATGTTTAGATTATAATATGATTTGTAATCTAAAACTCAGATTATAATCCACATCTGCAGCCAAATATTGTTTTTAATTTTATTCTTATCAAATAATTAATTCAGATACATATCGAATTATTGTAAATAATTTCACGTTTTTTATTTTACTGTAAAATAATGTATTGTTTTAAACAATCCAAACAAAATAGAATATCAACTCATTCAACATATACAAACAAACTAGATTATCAACTCATCCAAAAATATATAATAATCCATTATAATTATATCCATAATTGAAATAATCTATAATCATAAAAGAAACATTTAAAAGCACAAATTACATAAAGCAAGACGAGAGAGGAATTAACAAATAAATCAACAAGGCCAATGAAATAGTATAACTAGATTTGTAGATCTACAGCTTAGATTCAAGAAATAAGATAGAGATCCAAAGATAAATCGAATAGAGAAACGGAGAGGTGGCTAACCTTGCTTGTGACCGGCACCTTTTTCGACGGTGTGGCACTGAGCGCATTTGGTCCTGAAGATTTTCTCACCGGATTTGACATCGCCGGGAGGTGCCTCGGCGAACGATGCCATTGGTAAACGAAAGGTTAGGAGAATGCGAATTAGGAGAGGGGAAAGGTTATTTGTATTTTGTGCGGAAAAAGTGGCAACGAAACGCGTATTCGGTGTATATATATATATATAGGCGCCATGGTGGGAAATTTGAAAGAAGGAATGCGGTCGCCACGGGGCAGCCCTAACTTTTTTCGCTGATGTGGACATTTAATGGCGCTTCAATTTTTTTTTATTTTTTATTGTTTATTGTTCAGTAGCGTTAGCTTGAGGCCAAAGTCAAGTTTGGCATGTGATTTGCGTGAACGCTATGAGAATGGAAACTAGCTTAGATTGTAGGACCTTTCTCAACACAAAATTACTTGCTAATGTTTTCTTTTTTGGGTCAATTTAGATTAATGTGGTAAATATTTTATTTCGGCTGAGATGTTATATTTGAAACTAATGTTAGGTTTCATAATATATTCTTCTAAATTTTGTAGTTACTTTTGCCACAAGTTTTTTTCAAAATTTATTTATCAATATTACTTTTACTTTATTTCTCTTTCATTAGTCTTCTATTATTTAGTGTGTTGATTATTGAGACTAAGTAGGAATGATAAAATAATTCACATCCGCAAAAGTATTTATGTTGATCGTATATTAAATACATTTAAATATAGACATTTTATTATTTTATAATATGATAAAAAATAATATTATTATTCAATGATAATATTATAATGTCTAAAATTATAATTATATTATACAATATTAATTTATATCATATTATAAAAAACAATTTAAATGGACATTTTATTATTTTATAATATGACAAAAAATTAATATTATTCAATGATAATATTATAATGTCTAAAATTATAATTATATTATACAATATTAATTTATATCATATTATAAAAAACAATATTATATTTAATATATGTTTTTTGTTATATTGTTGTTCTTTAAAATATTTAAAATAAAAAATACTTGTGGGTACTCATTCTCCTATCAACCGCAGATATGGGTTCAAATAAGATACTATCCACACCCACCTAATTAATATCCCTAGGACTAGAAATTAATCTTTGGATGTGAAGGGATCCTCCAAGAAGAAACCTTACTAAAATTTATATATATATATATATATATATATATATATATATATATATATATATTATTTACGTATGTTAAGGAATTGAATATTAAGGTATTTTCGGAGTGAATACTTTCTTCAGTGAGTATGGTATGAATTAATCAATTTTCATTCCAAACTGTATTAGAAAACATCAATTTTATTCTCAGCTATGATGGTTGATAATTAATTTTATCATTGCTAACAATATTAAACATGCATAAAAAATAGATTCAATTCAAATATAGGGCTGTAGCAGTAAGTTCTGCAAAGGTTATAAGTCTAAGTGGTTCCTGCCTCCATAGACGGGTGAAGATTTAAAAAAGAGTTATGAACTTTGTTTAAGCATGTTTTAAGATTGATGGCAAGAATAGTTAAAATCTTAAACATAGGTTTATTAGAAACAGTGTTGTTAAATATCGGCTATAGCGGCGCTATAGCGCTATAGCGTATCGGAAAATGACCTTGCCGCGATGCGCAACGCATATCGTAGCGGAAAACGCTATATGGTCCATATCGGGCTATAGCGGCAATAGCGGTGAAGCGGGTTGTCTTCTCCATATCGGTGGTGACTCTTAAAATTTATTTTTTAATGCTATTTCCCCCCATTAGAATCAATTAATATTAATTAATTGATTTATTTTTAAAGCCACTGGGGTAAATGAAAAGACACAGAAGGTGTCTTACTACAAAACGTGATGCTCTGTTTTTTGGTGTGAGCTTCATACACGAGCAAGGACAGTGACCCACTCCAGCCACCCTTCTCATTTCACTTTCCCACCCTTCAACAAATACTTCTGCCCCACCTTCTCCAGGCAGCAGGATCTTCTCCGGCCAGGAGATTTACTCAGTCTCTGTTTTGGAAATGGCATGCTCTGTTTTTCTGAAAGCTCCTATAACTTGAGTTTTCTCTTTCCTTTCTTATTCAAAGAGACTATAGCCACCTTCTCCCTTGATTGTGTCTCCATCCGGTGAGGTCCACCTTCTCTGGGCAGCAACATCTTCTCCGGTGAGCACACATTTTTCAGTCCCTATTTTTGTCATCAGTTACGCTGTTTTTTCAAAAACTCCCCAAAACTAAGTTTTCTTCTTTTCTTTCTCACTTAAAGACTCTAGTCACCTCCTCCACGGCCGTGTTTTCCTCCGACAAGGTTCACCTTCTCCGGCGACTATCTCTTCTCCGGTAAGCACATATTTCAGTCCCTATTTTATCTTTTTCTGAAACTTAATTTTTTTCTCTCATCTCTGTCCTGTATTAATTTAAATAAATTTAATTTTTTTACCTTAGATTTATCATCCCCTCCTGTTATAAAAAAAAACTAAGATTTATTTATCTATTCTTGTTTCTGTCTCTATTTCTTACAAACTTCATTTCATTTATTTTTATTCTCTATTTTTCTTGAACTAAGATTTATATAGTATATACCTCTTACCTATTTCCCCTGGAAACTTAGTTTCAGTAAAAAAAAAACTATGGCAAGCGGTCTATCTTCAAATTCTTCAAGAATTGGTGCTGCTAAGGTTGATCCGGGGTGGAATTATTGTCGTCCAGTCAATGATCATTCTAAGAGTCGTTGTGTGTGTAATTTCTATGGCAAAGAGATGAACGGTGGAATTACTAGAGTGAAAGAACATCTAATAGGCAAGCCGGGTAATGTTGCACGCTGTCTGAAATGCCTACAACAGGTCAAAGATGAATTGTGGGCATTAGTGAAGGAAAAAAAGCAACAAGAAAGTGAAGCATACCAGAAGATGTGCAGCGATCTTGCTTACAATGGTGACAGTGATGAAAAGCGTGCTCTTGATGAGGGGTGTACTGTCATTGTACCAGATAATTGTAGTGCAAAGAAGGGCAGCAAGAAGGGTCCAATCGACCTCTTTTTGAAACGACCTAAGACAACCATTGCTAAGAAGAGGAAGGAGAAATTAAGGCAGTCAAGCATCAAAGAAGCATGTGATAAAGAGGCTACTACAAGAGTACATCATTACATTGCTCGCTTTTGCTTACAGCTGTTGGAGATTTTGGACCAAATTTGAAGCCTCCATCTTACCATGACATAAGAGTTCCGCTTCTCAACAAAGAGTTACATCACACTGAAGAATTGTTGAAGTCCCATAAGGAGCAATGGGAAAAATTTGGGTGCTCTATTATGTCTGATGCGTGGACAGACAGGAAGCAAAGGTCCATAATTAATTTTTTGGTGAACTCTCCTGCAGGAACAATGTTCACTAAATCTATTGATGCATCTGATTTTGTGAAGACGGGTGACAAATTGTTTGAATTGCTTGACTCCATTGTGGAAGAGATTGGGGAAGAGAAAGTTGTCCAGATTATAACAAACAATGGAAGTAACTACGTGCTTGCTGGGAAGCGATTAGAGGACAAACGACCACATTTATATTGGACCCCCTGTGCAGTCCATTGTATAGATTTGATGTTGGAAGATATTGGGAAAATTAATTTCATAAAGAAGACAATTAACAGGGCAATATTTGTTGTTGGCTTTATCTACAGCCACACAAGTACCTTGAGTTTATTGAGGTTTTATATCAACAAAACAGAATTGGTGAGGCATGCAATCACACGATTTGCAACATCTTATCTTACATTGGAAAGGATTTATAAGCAGAAGACGAATCTTAGAAAAGTGTTTGTTTCTGAAGAATGGACAAAAAACAAATTATCCAAGGAGGCCAAAGGGAGAAAGGCAACAAAGATTGTGTTCATGACAGCATTCTGGAATAATGTAATGTATATACTTAAGGTGATGGCTCCCCTTGTGCGTGTGCTTCGCCTTGTTGATAGTGAGAAAAAACCTGCTATGGGGTATATTTATGAGGCAATGGAGAAGGCTAAAGAAGTCATTATGAAGTCTTTTAATTACAATGAAAGTAAATATAAGGAGGTCTGCAAAATCATTGATGATAGGTGGACTTGTCAACTCTATCGGCCACTGCATGCAGCTGGTCACTTTCTAAACCCGGAATTCTACTTTGGTAATCCCTCCATTGAATTTGATTATGAGGTGACAAATAGGTTGTATGCTTGCATTGAGAGGTTGGTGCCTAGTTCAGAGGTGAAACAAAAGATTCATAATGAGATACCAATTTATAAAGAGGCTAGTGGTATGTTTGGCAATAATTTTGTAAAATCTCAGAGGAAAAAAATTGCACCATGTAAGAGATCATTACAAAGCTTCTCAATTAGATTGAGTTTTTGAATTCTTTACATACCACTTCACTTATTGGATAGCCTCTTTTTGGATTTGTAGCACAATGGTGACGGATGTATGGAATGTCAACTCCAAATCTACAAAAATTTGCTGTAAAAGTTTTGAGTTTGACATGTAGTGCATCTGGATGCAAACGCAATTGGAGCGTGTTTGAACAAGTAACTTTTTAGCAATAATAAATTTGCTAATATTTTCCTATAGTTACTTGTTTATTTCTTAATTATTTATTTGAGCTTAATATTATTGCAGATTCATTCCAAAAAAAGAAACAGGCTTGAGCATAAAAGACAACATAACTTGGTCTATATCAAATATAATCAAGCATTACTTAAGAGATACAGTATTAGGGATGAAATTGACCCTATCTCACTTGATAATATTGATGAGTGCAATGAGTGGCTAATTGGAAAAATGGATGATGATGATGTTGGGAATGACAAGGTTTTTGAGGATGAAAATGATGATGGCCTTACTTGGGATGTTGTTTATAAAGCTTCAGGAGTTGGAGAGCCAAGAAACTGTACTCGGCAGCAAAGTAAAAAAAGAAAGGGGCCTTCAATTACAAGTGATGTAGATGCTTCTACAGTCTTTAGGTCTAAGGGGGGAAAAATTTCAGCAACTGCATCAAGTAGAAAAGGAAAATAGGTGGTCGAAGTGGAAGTGGGAGATGATGATGTAGGGCTTGAAGTGAATGAATTAGAAGAACTATCCCAACTCCAAGATGATTTGGGTGGAGAATCAGAAGAAGATAAGGTTGAAGGATATGCTTCACTTTCAGAGGGCAGCAATGATAATGATGATTATATTGGGGAGGAAGAAGAGAATGAATAGACTTTTGACATTTAAATTTTTGTCTTTTATTGTTTGTGTTTTCCTTGTTTTGTTTTGAACTTTTAGGTTTGTTATTATGTCAAGTTGGGATTTGATAGTGAATGGAACTTCTTAAGTTTTTATTTTGATATAATATAGCCTGGCCTATAACTTTTAAGTAGTTATTGTGTGTAACATAGTATATATAACTGAATTTTTTTCAATTATTTTACATCCGATATTTGCCCGATACGCTATCCGCTATATAGCATATCGGTTTTTTAGCTGTCCGCTATGGACCGCTATAAGAAATTGATAACACTGATTAGAAAAGAAATAAACCAACTAATTGAACATACTTCTATGAAACCAAATGAGGGTGAAGATACTAGAGACATCTATTAACATGGCAAACCTTATCCTTTCCATCTCCCGTCCGACTTTAAATCTTCCTCTTCCACCTATTCTTTTTTTTGCACCCCTTACACCTACCTTTCCAGATATGCTCACAGAGCAAGAAACTGAAAAAATAACCCAAACTACCATCTTTAATAAAGAAGTTCATCCTCACAGCATCAACCAACAACTGGAAAACTAGAAAATTCCTAGAATCCCGGATGATCAACTTTACCAAAAAGATGACAATCATAGACGCGGTTTTGATTACATAATAAAAACTATAAAAAACTAAGTTCCTCTCGATGTGGATTGTGGAAGTGAAATGATCTATGGATCAACATAAGTCTAAACTTTGATAACTCTATATAGGGTGTGCTCAAGTTGCTATTAAGCCTTTAATTGAAGGACTTAATGCATCAGTCCTTATATGCCTAAGAGACATCAGGCATAATAAATTTGTTGATTTCATTATTAGGAGTGTCCAAACTAGTTTAAGTAATGGACCTATATACTTCAATTGTTATCCTAACAAAATAGTGAGTCTTTTATATGGAAATCTTTTAGATTCTCTATTCCTCAATCTTAAAATTTGTGGCTTAGACATGAAGCCCAAATCTATACCCCTAGCTCTAATCTACAGAGTCCAATATAAGGTCATGAATACTTGTTATGCACGAGTACTTCTATCTCCTAAAACAAAGGACAAACCACCTTGTGTATCACCACCAATATGACAAGGGTAAAAGTCACAACTAGAACGCAAATCCATTGAGATGAAATAGTTTTTCCTAGAATATGAACTATAGAAAAGGCAGTTGCAATCAAACCTATACCTATATCTGAGACCCATAAAATCAAGCAATACGAGTCTAAGAAGGTAGAAATAACTTTCGCCGCGAGAAATTCCTTTAGCAAACGACCTTCAGAACCTGATAGGATAACTAATGATCTTAGATATGCAAGAAGATCTTTCTCCGTAACTTCCTGGTCTATAAAAACCTTCATTCGATCTATAATAAATTTTTAAGGGTTTGATACTTACACCATTATTCCAAGAACTGCTTACCAAAAAGACGAAGACGAAGATCAAAGATCTATTCAATCTCTAACTCATTGTTCTCTTAATGATAATTATGATGTTATCTATTTTCTCCTTAGATAAAGAATTTTTGAGAAATGACTTTTCCTTTGAGGAATGGAAACCTCAAAGAGAATGGTTCTTTTAACATTACACAAGAAGAGAAATGATACAAATCCAAAAGGAATTCTATGAATTTCTCAAAAAGGAAAAAATCAACATTCTATTTTTTGACTATGCATATACACAATCAAGAAAGGGATAAACTACCTATTTCAAACAGGGTTAATTGGACATAACAACAGACGTCATTACAACATGGCAATCTAAAGAGGGCGAAATTAGATCTGAACTTCCTCCTCCTAGCCAATACCAATGAGAAACAAAATCCAATTTAGGCATCCCTTTTCAAGACAAAAATCAATGACGATCAATCACTCCAAAAGATACTAGGACTCTTATGGAACAATCAAATTATACCAACAAGTATCCCCAAGAGAAAGAATCTTGTAAAAAATAACCTTAACCATTAGAAAAACCCTTATTCAAACCTTTTTAAGCTCAATAACCATATAAAGCATAATTTATAGCTTCTTAGGGCAAAAAAAGGGACCGAAAACAATACTAGTAGCTCTAGTGACTTCCTTTACCAAGTAAATGAGCAATGAAAGCTCTTAAACACCAATGTCCCAAACACACCTCAAATAATCGAGGAGGCTTCCACTAGTAAACCTAAACTGTCAAAAACCAAAGGCTTGACCATCAACATGATAAATCAAATTAAGCTGCAATACTAATTCTGAGTATGTTTTAGAAATCAAAGTTAGCTTAGTTATTAGCCAAATGCTTAATTGGAAAAATCCAATATTTATTGTTATTAAAACTGATGTTGGTGGAGAACCATTAACTAATAATGGTGAGACAATACCCGATGTCGTAAATACCTTGGTATTTATCATAGAAAAGGTTTACACTAGAGAAGATAGTTAACAACCAACGTTTACACAAGGGTTTACCTTGGTGATACATTCCTAACTAGGGTTTACACCAGAGAAGATAGTCAACAACCCTTTTGGAAAGAAAAGGTTTTGACTAGTCTCCCAAAGTCTTTAGGAGACAAAGTTAGGATAAAATCTGAAGCTAATCTCCCAATGGGGAAATTCCATACGATCAACTTAGTTATGGGCAATTAATCGCCTTTATCCAAAAGGTAGCTTTAAAAATATGTCAAGATGATAAAATCCAACATCAATTAGCAAAAGAAAAGACTCAAAACAAAAAATAAACCTAGGATCATTCTGTGAACAATTTGGCTTTCGACCATGCAAAAAGAAACCTAAGCCCAAGGATGATCACAAACCAAAATCCAAATATTACAAATACAAACCTAATGCCTAGCCTAGGAAGGTTAAGAAAGAAATAAAATCAAAGCCTCTTGTGGATATTAGGACCTCTAAGAAACCCATTATTTGCTATAATTATGGAAAAACCGATCATATTAACACATATTGTAGGTTAAAGAAAAATTAAGCTCCTTGAATCTTGAGGAGTCAATTGAAGAGAAAATTAATAATCTGTTAATTGAAACGTTAGAAGAGGAAACTAAGAAAGAATTCTCTGAAGACCTTAACCAAATCCAAGATGATGACCTAACATCTGGGTAAGAAAGCCATTCCCTAAAAATTAATGTATTGACAAGAGAACATGATCTCTTGTTTAATACCATTAATTTCATTCCTGGTCCGCAGGAGAAAAAAGATTATCTTAGTAAATTAAAAACACTGCTTGAGAAGCAAGAGCAAAGAAATAATAAAGATTTGTTTATAGCAGATAGGTTTGATATCAAAGAGACTTTTAAGAGATTGGAGAACAACATTTAAAACACCAATAAATGATTAATTAATTGGTGAATGTTTCATTCCCTTTAAACATGATCTTAAAAACTAGTTTAACCATTATATAGATGTTCTTGACTCAAACAGAATTACCTTTGGTGGAGAGAACTTATGGTTAAACTAGAAAAACTATGTTCCTAAGACTTGAACTAAATACCACTAGTTAAGCTAAAATAACATCTTACTAATCAATCTATCTACTTAGTGATAATCAGCCTCTCTGTTTGAAAATGTCCAAATTATGATTCATTCTGGTTTAAAAAATAAAACATGAACTTTGATGAAAAATCCCCACGGCTCAGCATACCCTTCTACAACTACCAAGTTAATCTATAAAATTGTCGACAAAAAAAAAAAAAGAAAAACAAATAAAAGGGTTAGTCTATAAATTTATTAGGTTACTATTAGCCTGTTCACAGTTACATAACTACTATCCGGATTCTAGTTGCATAATAACAAAATTCTTAGAACCAATACTAAAAGGATGTCACTGATTAAATTCCATCATATGTTCCCGCTCTATGCTTCAGGTCTAATATGTCTGCACAAATTCCATAACTAGCTTTAGTACCTGCCAACAAACAAATGCTTACAACTCTACTTATTATTCAGTCTTACACTCTCTGTTACCCAAAGGGGTTACATTGGATGACTTACTCTTTATTGGCCTCAATTCAAAATCCTCGGAGCCTGGGAAATTGGCTAGATCTTGTGAACACCATAACCTGTATCCTCTGATTTCAAATTCTCTTTCCAATTCTCAAATTCTTCTCCACCAAACCTCAATTGCTTGATCCCAACAAAACTATCAAAAACAAAACAACAAATACCAAAGAAATTAATGGGATAAAATTAAAACATCCAGGGTTAGGGAGATGTAAAAAGAGCACTAACACGTTGCATCTAAAGTTCCTTGTAATAGAGTATTTTGTTTTTATTTTACATAACCAAAGTAATTAATCAATAGACTGAAGGAATTGGATATCATACTCAGAACTGATCTGTGTCATTGCATTTATCAAAACATCCAGAAGCAATGGTTCAATAGTCCCAATATCCAACCTGTTACATCACAAGAAGATATTTTAGTATTTGCACTTCACAATACATTAATATGTATAACAAAGCATTGACAAGGAAAGAATTGGTGCTGCACCATATTCGAGCCAAGTTGTCCTGAACCTCAAGATCCCCGATGTTGTAAAATGTAGTTGGTTCCACATTTGCTCCCTGAATACAGTCATAACTTGGTCGTCCCTCTGGTGGAGATTGTGACAGCTGTAGGAGCAATGCTAGCTCTATAAGCAACAAATTGAAATTTTCACAGAAAAATAATGAATAAATAAAAGGAAAATACAGGAAAGAGAGCTTGCCATCTATGGAAGAGAACAACTTACTTGCATATTCATGGCATTGCATCCACCAAGACGCCCAATAATGTGCCATGCTCGAATAGTCTGCGAAGGACCAAATTCAACAAAATTTCCAGATAAAAGCACATGTGCATCGTGAAGAACGTACAACAAAATAGAATCATAGGACAAAGTTCCTTACATCACAAATTAAGGAGATGTCTTTTGCCAGTGGAATATTGTAAAATTCAAACCATATGTATGAGTTTGAAAAATCAAATCTGGAAATACCATCATTAGGTGTAAGAAACAGAATATTTAATTTTTGTATCATATGTATTCCTACTTTATGCAGTAAATGAGATTATAATGAAATGAAACATGCATAGGCCACGTTGGGGAACCAAAAGAAAATGTGAAAGGCCTTGATTGTTCTATTGTATGTGACACTCGCAATTATCTGATTTATCTCCATCGGATTGAAAATATTTCTTCAATATTCCGATTATCAATGAAAATAGGGAAAGAAAAAACAAAGATCAAAATTATCAGGTTTTCTTGTATGAAAAAAGGTTTTCTTACAAAGAGGAAATGGTTGTGTTGGGAAGTTTGTGATAGACCTCTAATGAAATGTGTGAATAGCAGAATTGAAAGGATGTTAGTGTAGTGAGAGTGGAGAGAATACACAGACGGCAAGTAGCGTTTCTTATGGAACAGGCAGTTAGTGGGAATGGAGAGACTGATAGAGAAGGCAGGAAGAATCATTTGTATTGCAAGACACAAGAGGCTCATAACTCATAGGTTTACCTCTATTTCTGTTCTTACTGTTCAACTTCAGTGCTGTAAGAAGGTTATTTTAATCCTGACTGGTACAAACAACGATGGAAGACAGAAAGGGAATTCTAAGCCAGAGGAATTCTAAAATCCAAATAATTTTTCCTGTATTCACCTCTCCTCCGCTTCCCTAATTATTTCCTCCACTACCACTAATTGCCTATTCATTTTCCATAACCCCTTTAAGTAAATGCCCCTCTATTTCCTTATAAACATCAACTACAAAAGAACAAACAGAAAACTACATGGTACAATCACATATGTATGAATTGTTGAACTTACTTGTTAAATGACACTTTCATTGGTTTTCCAGATCCAGTCTTTGTGTGCAGTATTTTGTCCCTCTTCTTTCTTAGTCTGTCTTCCAACTGCAAACATGAACAATATCCCCTTTGGTATGAAAATTTCAAAAGTTACTCAAAGCAACCACTCTTAAGTGTTGCTTACTTTGGATTTAGCCTTTTGGGGATCTTCTAGAAAACCCCCAAGAATTTCACCAAATTCTGGATCTCTGTCGTAGTCCTTCTCTTGCTTACCTGTGTATGGTCCACGAGCTGAATACCCACCATCATCTTCATCTTCTTGAATTTCTCCTATATGAATGTCCTTTGCTTCCCTTGCAAACATTTCTCGAGCTGAAAACTCACCATCATCGCTGTCATCTAACTCCATGTCTTCTCTTATGAGATTCATGTTGAAGTCCCTACCATTCAAATCTTTTCTTCCACTTCTAGCACTACATAAGAATGTGAATTTTCTAGCATGACCCACCACTTGCGGCGGAACCATTGAAGAATTGTTATGGGAAAAAGGTTTGGAGCATGTAATGGTAGTGCAAGAAGGGAGGGGTGCAAAAGGATGTAAGGTAATCATGGGTGTTGTCTAAGAAGATTGTATTGCATAAGAGTGCTTTAAATCTCTATTAACCTGCACCATTAATGAATACATAATTGAGCAGAAATTAGTAAAATTTACATGTGAGCATAAACATGAAATTCAGCAGAAGATAAGAAAACATGAAAAAGTGATAGAGAGAGAGGGAGACACAATGGAGATGAAGTTACGGCCGTGAGAACAAGAGGGTGAACTCCAGGGGGGCGATATTTGGTAATTTAATTAGATAACGTTGCAGTACCAAAAACATACAATCACGTACGTATGATTTAATTTGATATAGAACGAAGTTAGGATTATAAAATATCTATGGTATATTATTTTATAGTTTGATATGGTACGGTAGTATTTTATGAATATTGTTTTTTTAAAATATTATAGTAGCAATATTTTAAGTTAAATAACTAGTATTAAAAATAAAATACAAGATATATTTTGAATTACAATTAATATTATAATAGAATGTTAGAAAAAAAAAGTAATCACAAAGTGCTGATATTGTAGTACAGTTTATTCTAATTAAATTGAAATCTATACATATTTTATTTTTAAATATTGATCTTTCAAAGATATTTTATATACATTATGACTTTAATTAAAATACACTATTAGGATGAAGTTCTTTTACAGTGATATACAAGATATCACCAATTAAAATACACTATTCGTTAGAAAGTTTGTTAGGCTTATGAGTCATGAAGGCTAATAAATAGACCTAAAGCTTACTTGTAAACAGGCTAAACAGAATAGGTCTAAAAGCCCATTAAATACATCTCTCTAATCCTATGCCTACTTTCAATAAATAATAATTCAATATTACGAAAATACATTACAAGAAATCAACATTTCAGTATTATATCTACTTAGAATGACAAAAACTATAGATTAAAATCAAATCACCAGTCGAAATTATTCCAAATCAAATCCCAAAAGCTGCATAACATTCCAATTCTTTGAATTACTAAGACAATGGCAAATCATAACATACTTAGACTAATCAATAACACCAAACAGACCCATAACATTCCAATTCTTCCAATTACTAAGAAAGTGACTAATCCGTAACATTCAACATTGGCCTCGGGCCATAAATCACCAAAGAGATTCAATAACAAATTCAAAATACTTGGACTAATCCATAACATACTCAAGATAAGTCCTTCAACATTGGCCACCGGCCAAACAACACACCAAACAAGTCAATAAAGTACCAAGATCATAAGTCCAAAACAAAGACGGAACTTATTTTAGGCTGCACATAAAATACTCAAGGCATGTTACCTTCTTGTGAGTTAATACCTTCAAAAGACCGTGTGCTTTATATCAAATACAACCCACACAAAATACACACTTGTACCAATTAATAATTAAAAATAAATATATAATTAGTAAGAATTAACTAGCTAGTGAGACCTCAGAAGTTAGAATTCGAAGTTACATCCAATTCTAGCTCACACTCAATTCAAAACAACATTGTTCCAAGTAAAGGTGACCTTTTTACAATATAACTGTAAAAAGTCTCCAACTATAACTACACGACATGCATTTACTAAGTTTGCACTGCTATAAAATACTCAAGTATAAAAAAACATTAATTGCTTTCAAAGTAGCACTAGTAGAGATGCTGTAATGAGTTTGCCAAGAATTTTAAGTAATCATTTTAATTTTGAGCATTTACATGTAATTATGTATATGGCATACATTTTTTTAATTTGTCAATAAAAATTCAGTACAGCCATATGCAACCAAACCACAAACAAGACCTTGTATTCTAAAACTTTGTCAGCATTAACATGAAAATATATAACTCAAATCAGTGGATACTCTAAGCCAACTGAAGACTGTGCCAATAGTTAGTGCAAATGACTATCTAATAATTGTTCAACATATGAAGGAAATAACTATTAGTTAGGTTTTATCCTTGGTATCATTGCATCATTAATGCAAGAAACAACTAATGAGCTGAGCTGATACAATGCCGATCAAGAAAAAATATATGTAATTTTGCCTAGTCAATAATGGTTAAGTTATGCTGCTGTGAAAGTGATATTGTATTGGACATCATATTTAATTAATAATATTCTTAAATGGTTCAATCCAAACTAACGTTACCTCACTGTTTTGGCATTGACATGATATTTGACTTTACAATGCCATGACTACTGTCACAGTAATGTTGGGTTAATTGTTGAAAAGTAATTGAATGGTACATAATATTCATATATTCTTTTTCACTACCCTTGTAGGAAATTCCTTCCGAATTAAACATGTAACTTGAACAGGAAAGTTAAAGTGGTGTTGTTTTCTTATATTATATCAATTAGATTTCATTAGTATCCAAAGAAACGGTTACGTGTAAGACTTGACAAAATGGTATTATTTGAAATTTGAAAGTGTAACAATTGTTATTTTATGGCTTACTGCAGTTAATTAGAGCAAGAAGAAGGAGTACTGTGGAGAAGACTACAAAAGTAGATGAATAAGTAGCACACAGCATTTGCCGAGTGGGTTGTTCTCTACTATTAGTTTTGGCAATGAGGTTAGCAAAGAGATCATGTGATATGGAATAATTGTGGGGTCAAGGTAGCTCAATTCAGCGTGAAAATCCCATTTTATTTTACATAAGCAAGAAGCACCAGGCATGGAATTGAAAAACAAGGTCAACTCTCAACAATCTTGTGTTCAGTTCAGACTCATCCTTTTCAGGAGCATCAATGTAACTTCCTCATACATCAACTTCCACACCCAAGTTTCATTGGATCTTCTTAGTTTACTCACTTAGTGGACCCCACACCCTTCCAAGTAGCTACCCTTTCGACAAACTACACCACAGAAAAATTATCATTAGGCACCAAAAAAAATTTTAAATTAACCCTCTCATCCCTACCGCATAACTTCAATTTCTTATATAAATGAACCCCTTATCATTCAGCCCCCACTCTCATTCTTAACCTTAACCACAACAACCCTGATCTCAACTCTCTTTTTTTCTCTCTCTCCCTTTTCCTCTCTTAGCAACATATACCAAGTGAGTCATGTCTATTTCAGTCCTACTTTGAAATGGACAACCTTCCAAAATGCCAGGCAAATTATACCACACTCACCCTTTTCACATTTTTAAAGAGAGCTAATACATCCTATGCAAACCGTGCATCAGTTGTAACACCCCGAATTTTATAAAAATGAATAATTGATGAGAATAAATAATAATTAATTGTAGGTGAGTTGATTTGTGTCCCAAAAATATGGGAATAATGAAATTGGGATTTATTGTGGATATTTATAATTTATTGAGCTTATGTGAGATAAAATTATACCCGATTAGAAAATGGGTGTCGGACCAAGTATCTCCGATTGAGATGCCGTTGGTCAGGGCTGTTAAGAATATTATTGGGAATCCGAACATGTCTTCGGAATAATTTTTGGATATAGTATTGAGCCCGAACAAAGATCCTGTTTATTATAAAGCGGTGAAGTTTTAGTGAAAGGATTAAAAACTTAAAAAAAAACCTATTCTTTTCTCTCCTCCTTCTCTATTTTCGTTGGAGCCTCTCCCTCTCCCACTCACTTGGCTTTTCTCTTCTCTCCTTCTCCCTTTCTTGTGCTCAAAACGTGACCATCATTCCCATGGCCATTTCCACCTAAAATCAAGAAGATTCCTTGGGTTTATGAAGCTTGTAATGGACATGGAGGCAAAGCTTGGCTCATCTCCTCTTCTCTCCCTCTCATTTTCGTTTTGGAGCTTGAGCTTGGTGGAGAGGTATGATTTTGACCACCCATGGTTGTTATTGATAGTTTTTGAGTTATTGAAGTGTTATGATGTGAGGATAGATGTTGTTTTGATGAATGGTGGTATGTGGAACCAAACCCTAGGTGGGATAACCATTGGGGATTATTATTGTTGTTGATAATGAATGGGATATGTTGTTGTTAGCCTAAGAATGTTGGAAATCATGCATATAAATGGTTAGAATTGATGATTGTGGGTTATTGATGAAAACCCTAGGTTTAAGGATTTGGGGCTTTTGGCCAATTGATAGATATTAATGATTTATGCTTTAGAATGGGTCTTGGAAAGGTTGGGATTGATTATTTGTGTTGATGGTTGGGTTTTGATGAAAACTCTTGTCCTAAGAATTTGGGGAAATATATGTATTATGGTTAGGAAGGTTGAATTGAATGTGGGTAGAAAATACCCAATGTAGGTGTTAATGTGAGTATGAAATGATGAATATGAACACCAAAGCCATGGTGAATGTAAAGGGTTAGGGAAATGAGCATGTGCCCTGATGGGGTCTTAGACCATTGGTATGCCATATTTATAGTGAAATGATATGAATGGCAAATTATTGGCTATGGAGAATGATTTGTGTATGTATATGTTGATGATGAATGTTTAGTGTCCCTTGATGGGAGTAATGTGTTATTGATGGATAACCCATGAGGGGTTGAATTAAATATATGCTAGTGAACCATCCTTGAGGGGATGAAGTGTATGCCTTGAGAGTTGAGGATTTCATATGGATGTTTGGCATTGAATGTGATGGCCATTGTGATGGCATTAATGATAAAATTGAAAGATAACGCATAATTGAGGAACTCATAGAGCCAAATAGAGTTTTATGTGGTTTTGATGGCATGCGGTAGTTCCAATAGCCTATATATGTAGTTTATGACTTGTAGGAATTGGAATGGGCCAATTCTATTGAGAATAGGCCCTTGAGTTGCATGAAAGTGCCTCTAAATGGGTAAAACGCATTTATGCGCACAAGTCCCTCATTTTTGGGAATTTTTGAGTGAGGCCGGTGGCCACTCGTCACAAATGATGTGTATTTATGGTGGTTAAAATTTCGTAGCATTTGGAGTTCATACGAGAAAGTTAGGAGGGTTAGAAGTTGAAAAAAATCTTACGTTTCTGCATAAAAATAGCAGCATGGCTGTCTTGAATCGATTCAAGACCCTTTGAATCGATTCAAGAGGTGCTGTTTGCACTATTTTGGGCTCCAGGGGCGTTTGAATCGATTCATACGAGTTTGAATCGATTCAAGGCCCTCTGTTTGTCAAAAATTAAGATTTTGGGAGGCTTGAATCGATTCATACGAGCCTGAATCGATTCAGAGCCCTGCTATGGCCACTGTTGTGCTGTTTTTCCAACTGGTCTGTTTTCCTTGCTGTTTTTGGCCCGTTTGGGCATCTTAATGACATTTTTGGCCTCCGAGTTCTTCATGAAAGTTGTAGATAATTGTGTTACGGAGGTGTGAGAATTGGTCTCACATTAATTGGAGTTTTCTAACTCTCATTAGGCGGAAAATACCAAACCTATTGCATTGAAAAATTCAAGTTTAAGGGGGGTTTTGAACCCAACTTTTTATGGTGGCCAAATTGGGACTAATAGGTGATATTTATGACGTGTCCCTTTATTTTTAAGGCTAAAAATGAACTCTTCCCATGTCCTAATGTTGAAAGTTATCACAGGCTCATTGTTGCCCAAAACCTCTATTATTATGGAAAAACGAACGGATTCACTAAAGGTAATATGGATGGCATTATAGATGAGGGATAAATATGATGCTGTTGTAATTGGGAATGGTTAAACTTTTTAGATCTAGAGGATCTTGGCTTTGGGAAAGGAATTCCCGAAGCCTAATACAATTGCATGAGTTAGTGTTCATCAAGTCTAGGACTTGATGTTGGGCTTTATGATAAGCTAGCAAATGTTTAAGAATTAAGAGAAATGCCTTGAGATGGCTTATTGATTGTTTGATTGAATATGTATAATATGTAGATCGAATTCCGAATGGTACAAAAGAGCTTCTGGAGCATTGGAATGGTTTGGCTCTTCCCTCGAGGTAGGAGAGGAGTTAATATTCAAATTGCATGAGTTATATATTTGATGATTATCGTATGTGATTGATACTCATGCTTGCATTGCCATATATATATGTATTGAATTAGTGAAAATGGTAATTGTTAATTATTGAGAATTATTATGATACTTTTGTATTGGGTTGGAAATCCCCAATGAATATATATAATGATATTGATAGATAAAATGAAATATATGACATTTTAGCGGTTGATACAAGCGTTAGACTTGTATGTGTTCGAGGCAATGATGATTGCCAAATATGTGAATGATGAATATGCATCGAATGGTTTTATGTGTGGATTATTGTGATTGATGTTGTGGCTATTGGATGCCAATTATTTGAATGATGTGCCTTGAGGGGCCTTGTGAATGTTTGTACGCCAATGAATGTTAGTTAAATCGATGATATGCCTGGAGGGGCTTGATAAATGATTTTGTATGATTATTGAAATGCCATTGATGATAAAATATGAAATATATAATATATCCCTAATCGAGAGGGTGAGATGTCCTTGCGAGGTTGTTGAGCACATGCATTATTGCATTGTTACGTTCATGGCATAGCATGGCATTGATATGCATTATTATTGAATGAATCACCTTGCGGGGTGCCATGAAGGGTAAATCCCTGAGTGAAGAGGACGTTGTCCTATTGTTGTAGAATAATTATGTGAATATATCACCTTGCGGGGTGCCACGACGGGTAAACCCCGGAGTGAAGATGATGTTGATCATAATGTTGAGTATATCACCTTGCGGGGTGCCACCAGGGGTGTATTCCTGAGTGATGATGTTATTGTGATATTTATTATGAACATATCACCTTGCGGGGTGCCACGAAGGGTGTATCCCTAAGTGCTGATGGTACTATGTTATTTATTGTGAAATGAAACACCTTGCGGGGTGCCACGAAGGGCATAGCCCTGCGTGATGATGATATGATATTGTGCCGGTGGTTGTGATCACCTGGATTTGGAAATGTGGAAGGCCCTGCGGGGACCATTATATGATGATGAACCAGTGGTTGCGATCACTTGGTATTTGATATGATAAAGGGCTTGCGAGCACCTATGATGCCCATGGTTGCGATCATGAGGCGGGAGTACCCCTTGCGAGGCGGGAAACCTATGTGAATTGTTGAACCAGTGGTTGCGATCACTTGGTATTTGATATGATAAAGGGCTTGCGAGCACCTATGATGCCCATGGTTGCGATCATGAGGCGGGAGTACCCCTTGCGAGGCGGGAAACCTATGTGAATTGTTGAACGTGGTTGCGATCACGGGAAAGCTCCTTGCGAGGCTGCTTTAGGGAGTACCCCTTGCGAGGCGGGAAACCAATGATTACGAATGATTGATTATGGTGGTTGCGATCACCTATTATGATTTTGAAGAATTGATTGTGGTGGTTGCGATCACCTATTATGATTTTGAAGATTGATTATGGTGGTTGCGATCACCCATTATGGTTATGAATGTTTGATTATGGTGGTTGCGATCACCTATTATGATTTTGAAGAATTGATTATGGTGGTTGCGATCACCCATTATGGTTATGAATGTTTGATTATGGTGGTTGCGATCACCTATTATGATTTTGAAGAATTGATTATGGTGGTTGCGATCACCCATTGATATAGAATTAAATTTATTATATATTTGAGATGGGATGACCACGAGTGTTGAGAAACCCCTTACGAGGAGGTATTGTGTGAAACCTTAATGGTGTAATGATGATAATGATTATGAGTGCCCTTGTTGATAAGTGGCAAATTGATTGTGTATATGATTATGTATGAGGCTTGTATGCCTATTATATTAATGATATGATGAATGGATGATAATTTAAATGGTTTTATAGCAAAGCACACATGATGTTTGTATGCATATACGCTTGATCATAATATATATGTTATTCGTCATTTTGAATGTATAACTCACTCTCCCATGTGGTCTCCTTTTTAGCATTGTGATGTAGGTTGCCAAGGGATGATTTTGAAGTTAAAGATCAAGTTTCGGTGAAGGTAAATAGTGGTAGAGGAAATACCTTGGCCGGCATCATTTATGAATTATTATTTATTAGAATCATGAAATGTATAATTTATCTATAATGATATAGATGTTTTAATGAATTTGTACATGTATATAAATATAGTTATACCTTAGGCTTTGCGTACTCAGGTTGATGATTATCTAATAGGCTCATGATATGTCATTGCATGCTAGCCTAGCCTTTTCTCATATCGTCATATATGGGACTAGGCGTGTGCCCGGTATACATATTCTTCCGCTGTAAACTTTATTATTTTCGTATACCACTATGGGCCATTATTTTATCGATCCAGCTTTAGTTTATTAATTGTACACTTCGGTTCTCCATGATTCGAGTTTCGGTGTGACGCTGAACTTAGTTTGGAACGCGAAAAATTTATTCATAATTTTATTAATTATGACGATCACATCGGGATTCGAGTCTGGAAAATCGGGGTGTTACATCAGTGATCCATGAAGGAACCCTTTATATCCATTTTACCGGGATTTTGGCCAAAATAGGCCACTTTTTAAAAATATTTGCGTTTTTGGGGTTGGAAAAAAAGTATTTGGCGGTCTGGGGTGAAAGCTGTCACGTCAAATTCAATTTCGCCTGATGGAGGGGCCTGATGGAGGGGCGATTTTGTAATTTCATCCCATGGAGAGACGAATTTGCATGGGGGGCGTCAGAAATTCGTCCCCTGGGGAGACGAAATTACAGCTGTGTCAGAATTCGTCTCATGGAAAGACGAAATTGACCTCCACCTGGCAAGGGAAAATAATTGATAAAATTGCCCACGTCCAGTCTCGAACCTGTGACTTACAAATCACAAAGTGATACCATAACCACTAGACCAACTGATTCTTTGGTTTAAAAAGGAATACTATTTAATATAATACTTTCTATTCTTATATATATATATATATATATATATATATATATATATTTAACATATTAAATATATATTCTATAATATAAATTATATATTAATGTATATTGATAGTATATAAACTAAAGTTAATGTATTAAAATATTTTAATATAAAATATATATTTATGTTTAATTTTTAATATTTTAATATATATATTTATATTAATATATATATTAATATATTTATATTAATATATATTTATTATATATATTTATATTAAAATATATAAATTATATATATATATATATTAATATAAATATATATATTAAAATATTAAAAATTAAACATAAATATATATTTTATATTAAAATATTTAATATATTAACTTTAGTTTATATACTGATCTGTCCTGGACCGGGGTTAAGGGATCCGATCTCAAGCCAGTCACGAATAGTATATCAATACCGTCTAGTAGACCGGATGTATGTGTATCCGATGTATGTATCCGTTGTTCTTGAATGAGGAGAGCGGATAGGGCGTCCTGGAAATCCTTCGTACCGACCTAACGCGTTGAAGTAGGCGAATGGTGGTGTCACCTGCAAAGATTCTCCAACGCTCAAGTCAGTGATTATATTCTAAGTAAGGAATGTATTCAGAGAGTAATCAGTCGTAAAAGAGCTGAAGAAGATCCATCACTTCAATCATGAAGTTAGTTCATATACCTGATTGGCTCGATTAACGAGGACACGTTGGTGGGGAACCACCAACTCCCATGAGCATTATTATATTGCGCACTTACCTGCATGATTGGGTCAAGTGGCTATTTTATATTGAGCATAGAGAATGTAGACTAGGATTAGGGAACAAGTTGACCATTCCCGTGAGCAGAATTTGGCTCGTAGTGCAGGGAATTATTGATCGATCCCTGTAGCAACAATCCTTGTCTTTTGCACAGTGACGTGTGTATTATCCGATGTCATGGTGTTATCCTGAACAACCGGTATAGGGAGAACGCCTGATACGGAATTACAGTTCGGATGTATACCGATGACACCGGTTACATGTAGATGTCTTGTCAAAGACGTTGAAATATGTATGGCAGATCGGATACCGGTATTGAGACCGGATCATATGTCCCCTAGCTTGTGTGAGGGACTGAATAGTTGTTCACATAAGGTACTCAACCTGCGAGAGGTCTTAATGTCGGTAAGCTTATGTATGTGACAGTTCCTTAGCATCTGCTGTCATTCGTAAAGAACCGTTCTAAATTTAATAGAAACGACCTTTCGGTACGGTCACAACGGATTCAGACAAAGATTCGTTGTGTGAGAATTTCAAGAGTTTATTGGAATTGAAAGCTCTTGAAGTTCGTGTAACGGCTGTAAAGCGTGAATTGCGTTGCATGATTAGACATTAATGCTTTTAATCACGTGGGCAAGCAATTATTGCGTCTGAGATGAAAATCTCATTAACCGTCGTTTTGGGCTTAATGGGCCTGAAGTTTTCAAAACTTTTGGGCCTAGTGGATAGCCTTTCGCTGAGTCGCTATCGTTTTGGCGCCCAAGAATTTGGAACGGTTGTGTCGTTTCGCTCGTGAACGAATGCGTTTTATCGAGAACGACACAACTTCAAGAGGGGGTAACTGAACCTCTTCGTTTCCTATAAAAGGAATACTTAGTGGATTCTGGGTTCCACTTGCTTTTGTTTTCTCAACGAAACTCTGCAGAAATTTTGCAAGGAAGTCCATTGCCTACATTGCGAGGGTTTCTTCGTTCCTCAAATTCATCACTGTCATCTGAGGTAACTATCCCTTCCTTGTCGCTTTAGTTTCGCTTTGATTTGCTACTCTTAGTTATAGAAAGTAGGCTTCATCAAAAGGGGGGGGAATCAGTTTCCCTCAACCCTAATAGTCGTGGGGAAGAATCCTTGTAATTCTTCCTAAGACTGAATTGCGTCGCTCAGAAAGGGGATCTTACTCACTGCGGGAAGTGACCTTTCCCTTCTCAGAGTCGCCCTCTGATGGTAATTGCTTTTAAAATGCAGTGAGTAATGATTGCAACTTTCTGACGACATTTTATTTCTTATCGTAGATTAAGGAGTTCGGTCTAGATACTTCCAATGGCGACTGGAGAAGGATCTTCTGGAGATAGCGCCATTTCGAAGACAGCAGAAGGTCTCTACAGCGTAGTTGCTTCGAGGCTGAATTGGGAGGAGGTTCAGGCTAAATGGCCTTTCTGCTGGGTGTCCAGTGAGTTTAAGGACTTGGCCTCTCGGCATGCGGATGAGGAGGGATCCCGGATTCAGCCGAGGTTCACTCTGAGTACGGATGAAGAGACAAAAAAGTGGTATAGGGTTTACGCTCCACTTCCGACAGAGCGGATATGCCACGTCGTTCCTAATGACCACTCTGTATACATGTATGACTTTATTTTTCATAATCTGGGAGTTCGTTTTCCCCTAACCGAACTCCAGATGGGCGTCCTGAAGTTCCTGAACTGTGCACCCTCCCAACTTCATCCCAACGGTTGGGGCCTCATCCGAGCTCTCGAAGTGCTTGGGGAGCACTTCAATTTCACGCCAACTGTAGCGATGCTGTTCTACTACACTCAGGTAGTTCGAAGGGCGAATAAGCAGGGCGGAGTTGGTTTGGTGACACTCCGGACTCTCTGTTCTTTTGTGAACTTTGAGTCTTATACTGATTCGGCCAAGGTTGATGGGAAGTCATTTAAGACCTACTTCACTCGCATCTCCATTAAGAAGGGCAAACCAAAATTTTGGAAGGACGAGGAGGATGTTGACAAATTTCCCCTGAGTTGGACACACAAGCATTTCCTCTTGAGCTCACACGCGTACTACACTGATCAATCCGATCTGTCTCGTGAGACGTCGAGAGTGTTGTTCGCACTTGAATCGCACACTACAGGTCGTCACGTCTTCTCGTGTAGGCGTTTGCTAAGTAGCTCAAGCGGAGTCCGGGAGGAATATTTGCGTACTTCTCGTTTTATTTCATCTTTCCTCCTTTATTACATATATATATAGAATATTTGCAGTTGCTGACATCTTGTGTTTGTTCATGTAGGTGAAATAGAACAGCAAACTCCAGAAATGGACAAATTGAAGAAATTCAAGGCGGCTGGTAAATCTGTTACCCGTGAAAATGAAGTGAAGCCCAGGCCCTCAACCAAGGATCGTCCTGAATTAATAATATTAACCTCGGATGCTGAAGGGGACATTCCGTTGGTTGAGGGTGGTTCCTCTGAGGCTGGCGCGGCCACGGGTCATCCTCAAGTTAGTGAGAGGAGAAGAAAGATCCATAATGATCCTGCAAGGCGTCAGTCTAAGAAACAAAGGACTTCGGAGGATAAAGCTGTTGAAGCCTCAGAAGGGATTGGTGCTTCCTCCGATCTCAATAAAGGCACTGCTGCTGGGGTTTCTGGATCAGGGCCGACCTCCTTCCCAACGACCTCGTTTCTCACCCCCTTCCTCTCCTACAAAGGTTCTACTCCTGCCACTCTTCCACCACCGATGTACAAACTCCGGCCTACGCTTAGTGTTAAAGAAATTGAAGAAGCGTGTGAGGCCGGAAGGTGGCAGCTAGCCGAACTTGCTGGAATGCTATCTTCCGTCAGCGAGTTAGCTAAGAACGTCGACAAGGTTGATGAGCTGAGTGACAAATTAGAAGAGCTCAACCTTTCCTCAGAAAAAGACAAAGCCGCCATGAAGTTAATGGAAGATCGTCTTAACAAGTCTAAGGAGTTTGGGGATCTCATAACTAAAGAGAATCTCAAGCTCAAAGGCGATCTTAAAAACTTGGAAGGCAAAGTGGCAGAGAAGGAGGAAGAACTCCGTAGCAGCCAGGATAAGAATAAGGCTGACGCTGAGGAATGGTCTCAAAGGGAGAAGAAGCTCCTTCTTGAGATAGAGGGACTGAAGGCTAGGAAAGCGGAGCCCGAGATATCCAGTGAGGAGCTGTCCAAGTTGCGGGGAGAATTGGCTACAGTGAAAGCTGAGAGAGAAGAAGCTGTTGACATATGCAGCCGAGCTGTTGAAGAGTCCTTCGGCCTAGCCATACGCCAAGTCTTCTACCGCAACCCCACTGCGAAACTTAACCTTTATGGAATGGATCCGTACTATGAATTCCATGGGGGAAAGTTAGTCGCAGTGGTGGATGGTCGTCACGAAGATCCACCGTCGTCCTTGTATGGTTTGGCTCCTCTTCCTGAGGGTCAAACCATGGGACCTGATTATGTCTTTCCTATGTCCGAGGTTCCCTCTTCTGAAGAAAGGGTTGAAGCTCCTGGAGGGGAGATTCCTGAGGAGGTTCCCAAGGAAGGGGGACAAGAGTCTGGTGCTGAGGAGGCGCAAAAAACTGAAGAACAGATTCCTCCTCCATAGTTTTGTTTTTATTTACATGTATAGTTGTGTACCGGGATCAACTCCGGATTTTAAACTATTATATGTAATTTCATTTCAATGAATGAGTTTTGATTGAAGAAATTTGTCTTCGTCGTTTCATGTATATATAAATCGTTTCTAATCCGTTCTGTATAATTAATCTAAGGCCGGATTGAAATAATAGCCTCGGAAGATCAAATAACAAATAAAATTTAGAACGGTTAAATATATACATGTCCCCTAGTGCGTATTAAGAAGAAGGTGCCTGTCTCTGGGGCATGATCCTTAATTCTTTTGGGGAAAGATGGGTCGATCCGCTGTTTAACAAAGTAGTGTAACAGAACGGATGACTGCTTCTAATCCATAATACTCTTACAGGAGATGATAATATTGTTCCAAGTTTAGGGAACTGCAAGGAAGTGGTGTTTGAGTCCTTTATCATAAGGATGATGATGGGAGTTTTTTCTACGCCAGGAGTTACGTCGTTGTATCACAGAATAGGTGATAAAGAGTATCTGTCCTGGGAGAATACCACTAGAAAGCGAAAGTGCGGACTGACTTTCGGAATTTTCCATCATAAAGATGATTATGAGTATTGATCATGCCAGGTGTTTTATCATTAAATTATTTCATAAGTGATTGAGATCATCTGTCTTGGGGATGTGTACGATACCAGGAACTACATCATCAGGTCACATATTAGGTGATTGAGATCATCCGTCCTTTGGGGTGTATGGCGCCAGGAGTTACATCGTCAGATCACAGCATGGGTGATTGAGATCATCCGTCCTGGGCAGGTACACCACGTTAGGAGTTACATCGTCATATCACATAATGGGTGACTGAGGTTATCCGTTCTGGAAAAGTACACGTCGTCAAGAGTTACATCATCATATCACAGATTAAGTGATTCAGATAATCCATCCTGGAGACATTTTTCAATCGTAGGAGTACGAACTGAGTGAATACTTTCATCGTAAGAATGATGATGAGAATTGTTCATTGTTCATACCAGGAGTTACATCGTCGAATCACTTTATAGGTGATTGGGATCATCCGTCCTGGAATGATTCGCACCAGGAGTTACATCATCGAATCACAAAATATGTGATTGAGATCATCCGTCCTGGAATGATTAGTGGAGTTCTTCGTACCAGGAGTTACATCGTCGAATCACAGAATAGGTGATTGAGATCATCCGTCCTGGTGAATTTTTCCAGACATGATCCATCCGAAATCCGAGTAATACCTCTACTAGCCCCCTAGCTGATGTGAGGAAGTAGTTGACTTGCTCATATGAGCTATATTGATCATAGTACGTCTGGATTTCGGGACTACATCGAAGTGTATATGTCCGCTCTGGGAACCATGTTCCGTAATGATGAAATTTTAAGGGCGGATTCGACAATGGGAATATGAGAAGTTTATCGAATTTCGCAACCCTTGGTATTCGGGTAATGGTGGCCACGTTTCTAATGATTGGACATTTAATGCCTTAATTCACGTGGGCGAGCCATTATTGCATTAAGTGCGCATGTCTTAGTAACTGTCACGCATAGTCTTGTTGGGCCTAGTATTCGGTTTTAATAGGCCCATTTCGATGGCTTTGTGACAAAACGAAGGCATTTTCGCGCCTTGAAGTACTAAACGACAATTTTGGTCCACTAAACGGGGAGTCGTTTGGGAGTAAACGACAGGTTGTGTTTAGTGAGTATTTGAAAAATTTTCGTGCCCCAAAAGAGGCATATCTGGCAATCTCAGTTACCATTTCTTCTTGCTTCTTTGACGAACCTCTGCAAAAGTTCCAAGAAGTTCTTCGTGTCCACCTCCGTGAATTTCAATTCACAATCCTTAGGTAACCACTTTCCCTTCGTTTTTTGTATCTCTTTTCAATATTTGAGAATGGCTAGGAAGGGTGTTAGCTTCAGTGGCGTTAGCCCTAGAGGAAGAGGAGGAAGGGCTTTGTCTCAAAACCCTAACGTTCGTGGTGGGAGGATCCCAGTGATCTTCCAATCGAGGCCACAGTATACAGGGGGGAGGAGTCGCAATATCCAAGGCGAAGGGTGATTATACCCTCTTCAGAGTCTTCCTCCTCCAGTGAGAGTGTCGAAAGTGGGGATTTGTATCTCTCTGATGATGTGAAATTTTATCGCAGCATCAAAGCTTTCACAATGGTGACAAAGAAAGCCACTGGGAGAAAATCATCTGAAGGGGAATCCCCTTCCGAGAAGTATATCTTGAAGACCCAATCCGGCCTCTGCAATGTGGTTGCACACCGGATAGACTGGGTGAAATTCCAACAGAAACGCCCATTCAGCTGGGTGGCTGAGGAATTTCGTGAAACACCGTCCATCCACGCTCGGGAGGATGAAGGGGAGCTGGAGCCGCGGTTTACCGTTTGGAAGAAGGACAAATACAAATGGTGTTTTGAAGTATTCGCTCCCCTTCCATCAGTACGGATATGCCACACACCGGACGAGAGGTCTTTGTTCATGTATGATTTTCTATTTCTGAACTTGGGTGTGCGTTTCCCCTTGACGAAGTTTGAGATGGGAGTCCTGAGATTCTTGGACTGCGCTCCCTTGCAACTTCACCCTAATGGATGGGGATTGGTCTGCTCTCTTGAAGTGCTTGGGGAGCACTTCAACTTTAAACCGACGGTGGCCATGCTTTTCTACTTCACTCAAGTGGTCCGTCGTGCGAATAAGGAGAAAGGAGGAGTGAGCTTGATATCCCTCCGGACTGTCTCCAAGATCATCAACTTTGAGGCGTACACTGACTCCGCCAAAGTTGATGGGCGTTCATTCAAGTCCTATTTCACGAAGATTAGCGTCCATCCGAATGAACCAATTTTTTGGTTAACTGAAGATGGGATTCCAAAATTCCCAGTGACTTGGACGCACGAACATTTTTTGTTGACCTCCCAAGCGTACTATACCGAGGAGGACGAACTGAGCCCAACCTCGATCTCTGTTATTTCGGCTCTGCAGTCCTACACAGCCTCACACCAATTTTTCTCCTGCAGGCGTTTGTTAGGACCAAAGTCTACTCGCGAGGAGTATTTACGTAATTTCCCTGCCATTCTTCATGCGTTATTATGTCATTTGCCTTGAAAATTTTACGTCTCTGATTGTGTCTTTTGATTGTGCAGGTGAAATTCAGGGCGAGTCACCAGAGATGAATAGGCTAAAAGGACTCAAGGCCGGAGAGATTTCCGTTGCGGCTGAAAATGACATTCAGGCAAAGCGGAATTCAAAGAAGGCCACTGCTGAGACAATAATATTAACTTCATCTGCTGGTGATGATATTCCTCTGATCGAGGGCGGATCTGAGAAAGTGGTCGAGAAAAAGAAGAGAACAAAGCGTGATCCTTCGAAGACCTCAGACCGTCAATCCTCGCCCAAAAAGCCAAAAACTTCAAGAGGGGCTGCTGAGCCAGGGCCTTCTAAGGAAAAGAAAGCGGAAGGGTCTATTCCGGATACTCCAAGTGGTGTTATCACATATGGGGCGAAGCCAATAACGACTTATTTTGCGCCCAAAGCTTCTTGCCCTCTTGAAGATAGTTCCGGTCTTGTTCAACATCCGGTGTATGAGAGCTCCGTTCCTGAGGGCGTTCCTGAATCCTCACCCAAGGTGAAGCCCTCGTTGAAGAGTGAAGAAATGATCAGAGCTTGCGACGACGGACAGAAGTACTTGGCTGTGTTATCCGAGCTCCTCAAGTCGGTTCGCGAGCTCACAGAAGAAAACGAGAGGCTCACCTCAATGGTTGGCAAGGACAAGGCAATCATCCTCCAATTAGAAGGAAAATTAAAAACTTCCAAAGAAGAAACTCAGAAGAAGGATGAAGAAATTGCCAAACTGAAGAATCTTTCCAAGGAGCTGGAGGGTCAAGTTTCTGATCAGAAGAAAATCAATGCTGACCTCAATGCTCATCTCTGCACGGAGAAGGAACGCTCTTCAAAGCTGGAAGAGGGGTTGAAGGAGGCTAAGGTCGTCCATTCTCAAGGAGTGGATGATTGGACACGTAAGGAAAAGGAGCTGCTATTAAAGCTGGCGGATTCGAATGGCGAGGTCAAGACCCTGAAAGCAGACTTGGACGATGTTGTAAACATGTGTGACCAAGCAGTCAAGGAGGCTTTCGGGTTGGCAGTTCGTCAAGTGCTATACCGGAATCCCAAGGTGTCAATTAATTTGAACGGTATTGATCCGTTCTATGAGTTTCACCAAGGGAAACTGGTGGCCGTCGTTGACAATCGTCATGAGAGTCCGCCTAACAGTCCTTATAAGTTTGCTCCTTTACCTAAAGGTCAATCAATGGGACCTTCCCTCCTGAAGCCCACAAGTACAGGATCAAGCTCTCGCACTGAAGGAGGCAAGACCGGAGATAAAGGCAAAGGGAAGGAGGGAGACTCAAGCCAGAAAGAGTAGCGCCTTCCTTGTTTCCTTTTTCGTTTTATTGATTCGAATTCGCTGTGTTCCGGGATCAGCTCCGGATTATTACACGAACTGTAATTCTTATTGAATCAATAAAAGAGTTTTTTACCTCCATTCTTGTTCAGTGAAAAACAACTTTAATAGAGGGACTGCATGTGTATTGTATTATTCCGGATTTAAGTAATGAAGATCGGATTGTAAAACAAAATCTCCATACCGGACATATACATGCGAAATGAATTTCATAATAGAACCACCGCTTGTGAGGGAACACATCATTGCCTCAAGAACGGCTTAAGGGGAATGATTGTAAGATTGTTTAGACGAGAGTTCATTCCTCAAATTATTCGTTAAATCGTTGATGTTGTCCCCCAGTATCATTTGGTGATTATCACTTTGAATAAACTCTGAGTGAGATTTTCACGTGAGAGATCTTGAGAATGAGGATTTAAAATAGAAATTCCTCTTCAAATATTTCCGCCTGAGGGATTTCGGGTGAATATACCTTAGATTGTGGCATACCCGAGTGGATTGTTTGTGTCGGAGTTTATAAGTCAGGTCTCAATTGAAGAATTGATGACTCAGAATCATAAGCTATAAAACTTCCAAATAAAGAACTTCATGAGAGAGTATTAATCTGGAGTTCAGTATGACTTACTTGTTGTGTTTGGAGTTCGGTTTGATCCTACTGTCCCATGTCATATTTGGCGTTCGGTTTAATCCTACTAGCCGTTCTTCAATTGATCTTTGGTTTTATCCAATAACAATTCTTCACCGACGTTCGGTTAATCCTACTAGTCGTACTCAGAGTTCGGTTTAATCCTACAATCCGAGCCTTCGATACGGGGTTCAGATCAGGGCTAATCCTGAACCTACTGCGCTCGTCACTTGGGGTTCAGCATGGTCTTGAAGAAGAACCAGCTTACTGCGCCCAAGCCTTCGCATGGGGTTCGGTTTGTGGCCTTCACGAAGGACCAGCCCTACAACCCATGTAGTCTTCGAATGGGGTTCGGTTTGTGGCCTTGACGAAGGACCAGCCCTACAACCCATGCCCTGAGGTTCGGTTTAATCCTACAACTCAGGTCTTCACCGGCGTTCGGTTAATCCTACTAGTCGTACTCAGAGTTCGGTTTAATCCTACAATCCGAGCCTTCACCGGTGTTCAGCCAAACTTACTAACCGTACCCAGAGTTCGGTTTAATCCTACAATCTGGGCCTTCAAAACTTAGACATACTCGAGGAGTTACATCGTCAATTATAGAATGGGTAATTGAGATCATCCGTCCTGAGTATGTTCTTGTGCGTTGCGCATATTCGAGGAGTTACATCGTCAACTACAGAATAAGTAGCTGAGATCATCCGTCCTGAATATGCTTCTGTACACCGGATAAGCTGAAAATCACAGCATAAGAAAAAACTCGAAAGAGTTAAATTGTCGTGAGAGATTCTTATTAAATCACAAATAAGAATTACAATGAGAGCGTAGCTGTGAAAATAAATTCTCCAGTATTCAATCCAAGATAAGGATAGGAGAGTGTAGATGGTTCCAACAGCTAGCTATAGTAGATGCGCAAGTTTTGGGTGTTCCATTTATTTCGGATATGAGTGCCATCAAGGTTTTCAAGGCGGTAAGAGCCTTTGCCGGTAACTTCGGATACCCTGTATGGGCCTTCCCAGTTTGGGGCCAATTTACCTTGATGAGCGAATTTGTTCCCTATACTTGCTTTCCTCAAAACCAAATCTCCAACGTTGAAAGTCCTTGATTGGACTCGTTTGTTGTACCGGAGAGCAACTTTGGCTTTGATGGCTTGATCTCTGATGAAAGCGTCTTCTCTGAGCTCTTGTATGACATCTATTTCGGATGCCAAGTTAGCATTGTTGGTTTCTTCAGAGAAGTACTTAACCCTTGTGGATGCAATTTACAGCTCCACAGGTATCATTGCCTCGACCCCGTATGTTAGGCGATATGGGGATTCATTGGTGGATGAATGAGGCGTTGTCCGATATGCCCATAGGACATGACACAGCTGGTCTGTCCATCCGCCCTTGGCTTCACCAAGGCGTTTCTTTAGTCCCTTCAGCACTTCCCTGTTGGCCACTTCAGCTTGACCATTAGTTTGGGGATGTTCGACGGATGAGAATATTTGGGTTATTCCTAACCCTTCAAGTAAATCTGTGAATTTTCTATCCGTGAACTGGGTGCCATTATCGGTGACAATCCGTGCTGGGACCCCGAACCGTGTTATGATGTTTTCATACATGAAACGACGAGTTCGGGCTGAAGTAATATGCACCACCGGCTCTGCTTCTATCCACTTAGTGAAATAATCGACCCCTACAATGAGATACTTGATGCCCCCAGGAGCAGTTGGAAAGGGGCCCAGAATATCCAATCCCCATTGATAGAAGGGCCATGGAACAGCGGATGTGAAGAGTTCTTCCGCCGGTGTGTGGTGTAGGTTAGAGAATTTTTGGCAAGCGTCGTATTTTTTGACGAAGTCAATGGAGTCTTGCTTCATTGTGGGCCACCAGTATCCAGCTCTGAGGATTTTTCGCATCAAGCTTTTTCCTCCGGCGTGGTGTCCACTTTGTCCTCCATGCACTTCCTCCATTACACCTTGCACCTCATCCTCTTTGAGACAAATCAAATAGGGCACAGACAGTGCCCTTCTGTAGAGATTACCATCAATCATAGTGAAATATGGTAATTCTCTCCTTAACCTCGTTTTTTCCTTCTCATCCGTAGGTAGTTGTCCATCAGCCAAATAACGGATGTAAGGAGCCATCCATGTATCTCCGTAAAGGGAGTCAGTCATTATGGCGTTTAGAGAAGGGAAAAGAGGAATGCTGGGCGTCGTTAGCGTGCTTTGAACCAGCGTGGTGGTGCTACCTTGTCGTTTAGTGCTTGCTAACCTGGAGAGTATATCTGCTCTCGTATTCTCTTCACGTGGAACATGCTTGAATTCCACCTTTGAGAATTTCTCAGTCAACTCCTTGACACAGTTCAAGTATAATTGGAGTTGAGGTTCGCGAGCTTGATAATCTCCTAAGATCTGGGAAATCACCAGCTGTGAATCGCTGCATAGTGTCGCCTCAGAAGCTCCGATGTCAATTGCAGCTCTTAACCCGACCAAGCAAGCTTCGTACTCAGCTTGGTTGTTGGATGTTTTGAAATTGAAACGAAGGGAGATCTCCAGGTGTACTCCGTCATCACTTTCTAGAACTACACCTGCTCCAGAGCCTCTTTGGTTTGATGAACCATCAACGTAAATGGTCCAATGAACTCGAGGGTAATCTGGATCAGTCCCTGTCATTTCCACAATAAAGTCAGCCAGGACTTGAGCTTTAATAGCGCTGCGGGGTTCGTAGGATATATCAAACTCAGAGAGTTCAATAGACCATTTGATCATCCTCCCAGCGAGATCGGGCTTGATTAAGACAGAACGGAGTGGCAAATCCGTTCTCACTATGATTGGATGGGCGTGAAAGTACGGACGCAACCGTCGTGAGGCCCAAACAACAGCGAGGGCGGCCTTTTCAATTTTCTAATACCGGATCTCAGCACCTTGCAAGGTCTTGCTAGTGAAATAGACCGGTCTTTGTCCATCAGGAGTTTCTTTTATCAAGACAACGCCCAAAGCTTCATCTGAAATAGCCAAGTACAGAATGAGTGTGTCTTCGGGGTCAGGCTTTGTGAGAATGGGAGGTTTGGACAACACCTCCTTAAGCTCTTGGAAAGCTTTTTCTTGTTCCTGGCCCCACTCGAATTTCTTGGACTTTTTCAGTATTTTGTACAGGGGGAGCGACCTGTGAGCCATCTTTGGCATGAATCGTGCCAAAGCTGCTACTTTGCCATTTAGGGATTGGACTTCTTTGAGATTCTTAGGACTCTGCATATCTAGAATCGTTTGGCACTTCCCTGGATTGGCTTCAATACCACGTTGAGTTAACATGAAACCCAAAAACTTCCCAGTAGGGACAGCAAATGTGCACTTCATTGGGTTCAGCCTCATGCTAAATTGTCTCAAACGGGTGAATACTTGGCGCAGGTCGTCAATATGATCGCCACCAACCAGTGTCTTTGCTATTATGTCGTCAATGTATACTTCAACAAGTTTGGTGTGCATACCTTCGAAAACCTTGTTGATCATGCGTTGATATGTCGCCCCAGCGTTTTTCAGGCCAAAGGGCATGACTGTATAGCAAAAGACACCACGATCATTTATGAAGGCTGTCTTCTCTTGATCCTCTTCGCACATCGGAATTTGGTTGTAACCAGAATAAGCGTCCATGAAGCTCAGGTATTGGTAACCAGAGGAATCATCCACCATCCGATCTATATTAGGAAGAGGATAAGGATCTTTTGGACAGCAGCGGTTAAGGTCCACGTAATCAATGCACATTCTCCATTTACCATTGGATTTAGGGACCATTACCACATTCGAAAGCCAAGAGGAATATCGGATTTCCCTGATAAATCCGGCCTTCAACAACTCCTCAGTTTGCTGGCAAGCTGCCTTCTGTTTCTCTGGGCCCAATCGTCTTTTCTTTTGGGCCACAGGTTTCGTCTCTGGATAGACGGAAAGTTTATGACAGCAGAATTCAGGGTCTATGCCTGGCATATCGGCCGCAGTCCATGCAAAGAGGTCTTTAAACTCTTGCAAGAGAGCCAACAGTCGCTGCTCTATTTTAATATCCAGCTTGTCATTGATATAGGTGATCTTTTCTGGAGAATCTCCCAAGACGATGTCCCTGGAACTTCCATCCGGTGTGGGCTTTGATGGGTTGAACGGATCAATGTTCAAATCCGCTCTAGGGTCCAGGTCAACAAGGCTTACAGATCCAGCCGATGTTCCAGCATCATTTAGTTTTCTCTTTTTATTGGAGGCGTCCAGCTTTGTCATGTTGAGGCTAAGGTTGTAGCAGTACCTAGCCATCTCTTGATCACCCCGGATAGATGACACAGCATTATCCTTGTCGATAAATTTGATAAGGAGATGTGGGGTTGATACAACTGCCTCCATTGCATTCAGAGTAGGACGGCCTATGATGCCATTAAACGGTGATTTGACATCAATCACTAGCACCCGAGACCTAACCGTCCTGGCTCCTGGCTCGCCTTCAAACGAGATAAGGGTGTCAAGATACCCTTTAGTTGATTGCTTTGCGCCATTGAAAGCTGTTAGTTCCTGCGTGTAAGGCTGTAAGTCTGAGTCTTTAAAACCCATTCTTTCAAAGCAATTATAGAAAATAACATCGCAGGAACTTCCCTGGTCAACAAGGATTCTTCGGACGTCCTTGTTGGCGATCACAGTAGTGATGACTACAGCATCGTCACCACCAGGAATGGTTGGGCCAAAATCCTCGTCAGAGAAAGAGATTATGGGAGCCTCATTCCCTCCTCTGTAAGGGCGATTGTCCTTGACTTTCCCTTGCACAGATAGAATCATTCTATGATGATTCTTACAGGCTGTAATTGAAGCTCCTCCTCCAGCGAACCCTCCAGCAATCATGTCAATAACTTCACGTCGGCCCTGACGTTGTTGCTGGGGCATGCTGTCTTTCTGTGCTGCATTATCGGTCATCACACCTTTTTGCTTCTCTGCAGCAGAGAACTTTCGAACCGGACTGGGATTGGTGTCATCCCCATCGTCTGGATCTCTTTCTCTTTTCTCATTCCGTTCTGCCCTGTCAAAGGATTTTTCTTTGAACAGGTATTGCTTCAACTTGCCTTCTCTAATTAGCGTCTCAACCGCGTTCTTTAGAGCTTGGCATTCATCAGTTGAATGACCATTTTGTTCATGAAAATCACAGTACTTACGTGAATTTCCTGGTCTTTTCATAGGGGCTGGTCTCCTGATGCCATATGTGCTGAAAACTGGCCATCCGACCTCTCTCAAAATCTGAGATGGTCTGGCAGATAACTGTGCATAATGGCTGAAGGAATTGACGTGCCTTTCTCGAGGTCGAGGAGGGTGGTTATCCACCTTAGGATTGGTGAATGGCCTCTCCATGCGTTCTGACCTCGTCTTCTCCTTACCCTTCTGGGTTTGGGGAGATGGTGTTGGTGGCTTTTTCTTTGCAGCCATTGCCTCCAAGTGCATCTCTATGCTCACATACTTTGAGGCTTTTTTCCTGAACTCCTCAAAAGTTGCTGGGGGGCTCTTTGCTAATGAAAGAGCAAAAGCTGATCCTGGCTGCAATGCCTCAATAACGATATGCAGCTTGATAGATTCTGTGAGGTTAGGAACCAGAGCTGCTTCCTTATAAAACCTCTTCAAAAAATCTTTTAAGCCCTCTGTTTCACCTTGCTTAATCTGAGCCAAGGTATGAGACGTCTTGGGTACGTCTCTGGAGATGACAAAGTGGGTTTCAAAGGCAGCTGCCACTTCCGTCCAAGAATCTATGGATCCAGAAGGCAAGCCTTTAAACCACCCGAGGGCCTCCTCAGACAATGTTCGAGGGAACATTCGGCACATCACGTCTTCATCAGCCCCCAAGTACATGGCTTCAAACACATAAGCATCAAGGTGCTTAGTTGGATCAGTTTCACCGTTATACTTTCCGATGGAAAGTGGTTGAGTAGTTTGAAGGTGCTTGGGGATGCTGATGCCCATAAGTCTCCTTGAAAAAGGAACTTTCAGATTGTAAGACAAGGGGGTGCTGTTGTTGAATCTCTCTTCCTTCGGGAAGCTGCATCCTCAGAATCGCGAGTCTGTTCTCCTCCCTCAAACGTAGGGATATTTGAGTACTGAAGAGTGGTGGACTTTTCACCATCAGTTGTGTGGGGAGTGTTTCACGTGCGAGATGATTCTTTATCCTCGCTTTGCCTTTTTTCTCTTCGCAATTCAGCAAGTTCTCTCTGAAGTTGTTTGATCAACTCATCGCGAGGATCAGGATCAGACACTGTTACTATCTTCTTTGAGCTGCCCCCATGAGAATCAAAGTTAAGTTTTCTGAAGGCGTTAGGATTGGTTCTGCCTTCAGCTTGATTCTCCGTGAAGTCTTGTGCTTCGCCTTCCATCGTGGATTACCTGCTTTGTCAAAGGATATGGGAATAACTTTATCGTGTCCCACCGGGCGTGCCAATGATCTGTCCTGGACCGGGGTTAAGGGATCTGATCTCAAGCCAGTCACGAATAGTATATCAATACCGTCTAGTAGACTGGATGTATGTGTATCCGATGTATGTATCCGTTGTTCTTGAATGAGGAGAGCGGATAGGGCGTCCTGGAAATCCTTCGCACCGACCTAACGCGTTGAAGTAGGCGAATGGTGGTGTCACCTGCAAAGATTCTCCAACGCTCAAGTCAGTGATTATATTCTAAGTAAGGAATGTATTCAGAGAGTAATCAGTCGTAAAAGAGCTGAAGAAGATCCATCACTTCAATCATGAAGTTAGTTCATATACCTGATTGGCTCGATTAACGAGGACACGTTGGTGGGGAACCACCAACTCCCATGAGCATTATTATATTGCGCACTTACCTGCATGATTGGGTCAAGTGGCTATTTTATATTGAGCATAGAGAATGTAGACTAGGATTAGGGAACAAGTTGACCATTCCCGTGAGCAGAATTTGGCTCGTAGTGCAGGGAATTATTGTTCGATCCCTGTAGCAACAATCCTTGTCTTTTGCACAGTGACGTGTGTATTATCCGATGTCATGGTGTTATCCTGAACAACCAGTATAGGGAGAACGCCTGATACGGAATTACAGTTCGGATGTATACCGATGACACCGGTTACATGTAGATGTCTTGTCAAAGACGTTGAAATATATATGGCAGATCGGATACCGGTATTGAGACCGGATCATATACTTCAATATACATTAATATATAATTTATATTATAGAATTATATATATATATATGTAAGAATAGAAAGTATTATATTAAATAGTATTCCTTTTTTAAACCAAAGAACCAGTTGGCCTAGTGGTTATGGTATCACTTTATGATTTGTAGGTCACAGGTTCGAGACTGGGCGTGAGCAATTTTATAAATTATTTTCCCTTGCCAGGTGGAGGTCAATTTCGTCTTTCCATGAGACGAATTCTGACACAACTGCAATTTCGTCTCTCCAGGGGACGAATTTCTGACGCCCCCATGCAAATTCGTCTCTCCATGGGATAAAATTACAAAATCGCCCCTCCATCAGGCGAAATTGAATTTGACGTGACAGCTTTCACCCCAGACCGCCAAATACTTTTTTTCCAACCCCAAAAACGCAAATATTTTTAAAAAGTGGCCTATTTTGGCCAAAATCCCCCATTTTACCAACTTCACTGATATGCTCCATACCAAATCACTGATTTGTTCTAAACCAAATGACAACAAAAATTATAAGTCCCAACCAGTACATTTCGTACATTGAGATGTCACTATAGAAGTCAAAACAAACTGATATGTCATTCATAGAAGTCAAAACAAACGGTTACAAACCCATCCCAAACACACACACTACCCTATCACCAACAGTACCCCGACCAACACAACACAGTAACCCAGCTTCAAACATGTGGGGCAAAGAACCCGAAACCCACCAGAAACCCACACTACTTATGGTGGTTGTTGGGCATCACAGGGACTAAATTAAAAAGAAAACAAGGTTATGATACTGATACCAAATTAAAATATCACCAACTCCTAAAAATCAATCAACTTGTGATGTTGGATAAGAATGAAAAGGTTCTAACAGAAAACAATTAAAAAGAACCAAGAAATCAAGAAAAAACAAATATTCATGGCATTTTAGAGGCGAAATCAGGAAAGAAAATTCAAAAAGGCGATTACGGAAACATAACATTAGAGTCAAGGCACGAACTAACCTTGTGGTGTGAGCGAACCAAGAGCTCCAGCGAGCGGGGTTGATCGAGAGAATGAGAATGGTTCAAGTAGTATGTGAATGTTGATAATGGTAGGCACCGGTTATCGGAGGTGGTGGCATTTTCGAAAATTCCACTTTTCCCCAATCATGTTTTGGATAATGACAAATAAGCCCAATATTAGGACTTTCCCTTTCCCTTAGAAAACTAACTCTAAGAAAAGTAAACTATGGTAAACAAAAGAAACAAAGAAAACTAAACTATAAAACTACAAATTAAACTGAGTATAGCAATTTGGTTTGAAACTTAATCAACATTAATGTAATTTTTAAATATTATTATTTATATTTTAAATGATAAGGATGTCGATAGAACGGAGAGGGTGCTAGTAGTATGTTGTTGGTACTTGTGCTCGCGAGTAGAAAACATGCAATGGCTACCCGCGGGAGGAGTTGATACTGATGGGTAACATTTTAATTTTATCTTTATTTAAATTTAAATTTTATTTTAATATTAATAGTAACATTCTTTAAACAAATAATAAACATAAATAAAGACATTAAATGTTTCTAAGGAAGTGAGTTTTGTCTTATAAGTAAGATCATTCAAATACCTTTTTATTTAAAAAAATAAGAAAGAAAATATGGTAATTTTATTAAGTGTAATGTTATTTTAGTAGTCTTATACATTATAACTTCATACATTAAAAATATTATGATAACATATTTAAAAAACTATCTCATTATAAAAATAATATAAAAAACCTAAATATTTAAATATATTTAATAAAAATATAAATATGAATAATTATATAGGTACCTCCAAGGTTGATAGTGTAAATATGTGAGCATTCATTGTGGGTATAGTGTAAGGTTTCTACCACCCCTATTAAATGTAAAATTATTTATAGGAAATTATATTAAATTTACCTTAGGTAAAAAAGTCTCGAAACTCTTCATTTGTATACTTACTACAACTTCATTCCCTACTCTTTTAACCTAATTATTAATTAGATAAATTTCTATCAAATATGTTATAAAAAATAATAATTGGTATGAGTTAAATTGAAGATACAAATTTTTATTATTTTAAATTAGTGGTGAAAGTTTTATTAGTGTGTCTATATTAATAGATAAAACACGGTTAGTTGAGTAAGGTGTGTAAATTGTTGTTAGTCACACAACACGTGTTTGATTTCTACTAAAAAATCCAATTTTAAATAAATGGGTCAAAAATAAAATAAGATAATAATATACAATATTAAAAAAATTGTATATTCAAGTTGGACTAATTATAAATCAATAAGAGATATTTTTTTTTGGTAACAAAAGGAAGGTATCTACCTAATTACATCATAACATAAAAAAGGAACAACAAATGAAGTAGGAAACCTCTAAAAATAAAATGTAAAAATCATCATGAGCTCCAAATGTAGCTAAGCTATAAGCTACTTTGTTTCTCTCCATGTCAATGTGAGTTATTTAGCAATTGCAATCTTGAGTATTATAAGCATGTTTCGAAGAGCTACTAGTGATTTACCATATCAGATTCATGATGCAACAAATAATACAACTCTAAACAATCCACTTCACATTTGATGAACTTATACCCCATATCCCATAATAAATTCAATCATTTTGTTAAGGCCAAACATTTAGCCTTAAGAGGATATCTATTATCAACATTACATGAAAAACCAAACAACCAGTCACCATTAAAATCACAAACCATCTCTTTTGACATATTACTGATATTAAATTAAAATGGAATACAAAGGGAATAACTGAATATAACTTCTTGGAGCTAACATACATATATACCATTGATTATATTTGAAAGAACATTTTATTGCTTGGCCAACCTTTGAAATAAAGGGAAATGTTTGGTCAAATTTCATGTGTTTTCTATAGAAAGAATGAAAGCATTGTTAGAACTGCACAAAAATGGTTATCACACATTTACTTTTTCAAACATCTAATGGAAAAATCAAACCAACTAACAACTTCGAAGAACATACAATAATACAAAGTCTTTTATCTGAAATCCACCAATAGATAATGAGGTCTCTTCATTATCCATTGCTGCAAACAAATGCCTTTACTAAGCTTTAGCATACCCCGAGGGTGTAAAGTTGTTGTCATAGAACATAAAAAGACATGAAAATTGATGTCGATAGCTAGGCTAATATACAATGTGAAATCAGACCAAGTCAATAGCAAGGGAATTATAGGAAAAAATAAGAAATTTCAAGTTGCAAATGTACACAATGCAGTTCCATATACAAAATATTCAAAAAGGAATTGAAAAAATATGCAGCAATGCCTATACATAAAGAAATCTTCTCTTTGGAAATAGATAAAAACAATAAAGAATGTTACTATTCTCATTACATAAATTTGAATTGGAACTAATATCTTCCTTTTTCAAACCAAATAGGATCTTAAATTAAGAGGGTGTTTAGTTTACAGTTGGGAAAACGGAGTTGAGTTGAAGTGAAAATATTAAGGGTTAATATTAATTCTTTACGCCGTTCGAGACAATCAAAACTCCGTTGACCCGTAGGATCATTTTTCTCCTTCTACAAAACGCCGTTCCGTTGCCTACAATCCTCAACCAAACCACGCATCTTGTCAGCTTCTTATGAAACGTGTTCATGTTGGTCATTTTTTCAAAGCAAGTGTCTCAAGAAAGTTTATAGCGAAAAAGTTCGGAACAAATAAGGAATATAAGCTCCATAAAATTGGTTCTGCTCTGATAGGATCTTCTATTAAGAATTTCTATAAAAGCATTCTAGTTATATTCACTATAAATAATACCTTTCCTACTCAACCACTATGAACCAATTATTCATACCTTAATAAGCATTTCTACAACAATATTGTAATTGTATATGCATCATATATATATATATATATATATATATATATATATATATATATATATATATATATATATATATAATTAAAGAAAGCCATGAATGTCAAGTCTAAGAACAAAGGTAGAAGAAAAGCTTAAACAGAAGAAAGGGATAACTATCATAGAGGTACTAACTTGTATGTATGATGCCATATGGCAACAAAAACAATCTAAAAAACATAAATTATTGAGAGTAGAAGCATGAAAATCACATTTTCTAAAAACATCTCATTCAATAAACTTCCAAAATTTCAATCTTAGAATAAAAATATTTGTCTGGAAAAGAAAGTGCCAACAAAGTTCACATTAACAAATGCAAATAAAATCATCAGATTCAAAATTCCCAAAGGTTCTATCAGAGTAAAAACTCATCTCTTCATTCCAAATAGGACTCAAGCAACAATTACTCTGTCTTGGATGACTAACTGGTACAGGTTAATGAACCATTCCTAATTCTAATTTTTAAGAAATGTTATATGATGTTGATTCTAAATAATATAATGCAAAATTGAAATGTAAATCCAAATTACCCGATACCTCAAATTGACAAGTTAATGCTTCTGAAATCACAAATCACTAATATTTTATGTGGCATAACAGTGCATTTTATTAACCTCATTTCTCACACATTTTACTCTTTAAGAAAACTTCAAAACATAAATGAATGGGCTCTCAATGTTTTTCAGGAGGAAAATTTGTAATTGTAAAGAAAAGAACATGCAAGCAAAAGTAAAAAGACATGGAAAAGGAAAGAAAAATTGAGCATTTTCATGTAAATAGGTTTGGAATAAAAATAATAGTGAGGCAAGAATCAAAGAGTGGCAAGCTATAATAGAAAAAAGTTAACTCAGATCATCAACTTGAAAATCAAAATCATTCAATATCCAAGTAATCACAATGGATTAGAAATCCACTAACGCTTACCTCAATGCATAAGTGCACATGCCTTCAATTCAAAGTTGACCATTGATTTAGAAATTAGCCAACGGTAAATATCTTGAGCCCACCTCTTTTGTTTTTTCTATTCTCCATGGGTCGCCGCTGTTCATATACATCCTTCAAATTCAAGAATAATATTTCACCAAAAAAAAAATCAAGAATTATATATTCTGGTTTAGAAATCATAATTATAGTATAGAACATGAAGCTAAAATTCCAATATCTCAAATTTAATTTACCATAGCCACTTTCTCTCTGTCTGTCTCTGTCTCTTTCTCTCTATGTATATATATTAAGATTAAGATAAGATAGGTTCTATTCAACCTCAATTGAAAATGTAGACTGAGATTGAGGAAAAAGTCAAGTTCAATTTTCACTAAACAAACTTGTTAGGAAGGGTGTGGTGAACGAGATTGACTCCTTTGAGAAACTTGTGGTTAACACAATAAAAGAATTATTTATATTTTGAATTACAGTTACTTGACATACACACAAGTATATAAAAATTTATATAATTTAAATTTATTTAGTTACACTTAATTTAGTATAATTTATTTATTTAATATTTAATATGTCTATAGTATATTTTATTCCATAAATTATATGATAATGGATTATACATGTAGTTAATGGTTTAGTGTATATAGAGTATATTTGAGATAACATTTTAGTTAACTAAAAACTTATTTTAGTAGTTGAAAACTTTAGGCGAAATAAATGTATTTTGATATGTAGCATTTTTAGCAAACTAGTAATGATTTTTGAAATGCTATTTGCTATTTCAAGTAGCATTTTAAGATTTTAGTTAATAAAAGTTATTTTACTTTATTGTCCTTAAATAATTTTTATTAATCCTATTTCTATCATTCACTTTATTTTAAAAAATTTAAAATTGGAATAATTGTGAGATAGATCTTTATTTAATTAAATTTAACAATAATATATATATATATATATATATATATATATATATATATAATTGACCCGGTGTGCATAGTGACATCGGTTACGGCAGAATGTGAAATAAACGCTAAGCCAAATCAAGCATTAGATGAGATGTATTAAAACTGAAGTGATCAGTGCAGATGTGTGAAGTTGACCCCGGCTATAAAAACTAACACCTTAATCAAAGTCAGATGCAAGTGAGCAACTCAAGAAAATTTTATAAATATAATTCATTTATTAATTCATGCGACATAACATTTACTATCCCTAACTACCTTCATAATCTCTTTATTTCCCGTAACACCCATACTGACTTAAGCATCACAGTCGCTTTTGCACACCCCGAGTGTGTCCTAGTAACCACAGTTGGAATTGATTAAAAAACATACCTTAACGTGAAGGACACAGTGTTCTCACTGAACCTGTGTTTATAATAACGAACTCCCACTGAGACAATGTAAAATAGAGAGACAGTGAGGTACTTTGACACCAGTTATACAAAGTGTATGTTATACTCCGGACACCAGTCAGATCAATAATCCTTAACCAAGCCATGAAATAAATAATTTAATTATAATATAGAAATGTTAGTTTCTCTATAATAAAAATTGAAATTCACAAATGATTTATGATAAATTAAAATATTTTAAAAAACTACAAATTATGTGTAAAATAATTTTTTTTACAAGTAATGCCTAAATAATAAATATGTCCTTTTACATTTACCATACTATAACTATTAATTTTACCAAACACTTCCCATGCAATTAGTTGGATTATTCATTTTTCAGGTTTTAGTTTTCATCTTCCAACAACTTTTTCAACTTTAAGTTAACTTTTCAACTTCTAGTTAGCTTTTTTTCTAGTTTTGTGAAACATACTCTTACGACAATCAATAAAGTTAAACTTAAAGTAGTCAACATGACCTAACATCATAAATAAGCTCCATCAACTTGAACTAGTCAATATTGTTAAGGAATCCCATTAGGGTTAGGCAGCGGAAACACAAATGATTCCCAAAAATAAGGATTGCAAATATAAATGTCTCAAAGCATTATGTAATTAAATTTTTGATTTAGGGATTACCTCTTGTAGACGCACAACGAGTTCCTCGATAGAAGCAATTGTAGCTTCGCCCTTAGGAGTCCACACGAGCACTCCCACCAGAAAACCAAAAGGTCCGAATGCTAGTACAGAATTTTAGTGTAATCTAATTTCTGAGCAACCGCCTATGAGCATCTCATGCTCTATATATAGGCTTAGGTCTTGGCCTGAGCTCTCATTAAACATTGGGCTCCTGACTCATTCTAAATGAGTTAGGCCCAAATAGTTTTATTTTTAGTCCAACTAAAATAAAACTATTCTCTGGTGGGCTTACTCTATGTGTGTGACCCTATAGGTAAAATATTCGGTTATTTTAATAATAAACTATTTTATTATTAATATAAAATACGAGTGGTACCTAGCAATACATCATTATGTCCGAATATTATTTATCACTGACATGACCTATAAGTGATAATTATTTTCTATATTTATTCCTTTTGTCGCAATATCTAATTGGGCCTAAGGCATGGTCGTCGCCATCCTTGTATGACCCAATTCATTTTACTTGATACCAGAGTAGACTTTATAGAATAAATATCTAATATTTATTCATTCTAGCATGACCATGCATTTTGTTAGTCTCACTCCATCAAGTGGCCCATGGATATCACTCCTGTCACATAGGAGAGACAAATTCCATCTACATCACTCACATCCCTCTGCATAATTTGTCTATTGCCTAATCACAATCTTTACGGTCATCTTATTACAGATAACGTTTGATTGTATTAAAATAATAAACTCCTTATGTAGGAATTGTAGTGACTTCAGATCGAAGGACTATATACCATTATCACATTGAGAACCGTTTATGACATTCATGTAACGATCTATGCAACGTTCTCATGGTGGGTCTGTCCAGTACAATATTACTCTTAATGTGTACCCGTGTAAAGACTTGATATCATATATCCATGATTTGTGAGATCAAATCATCAGTACATTCACACACTAATCTTAATGTATTTACACGTCCCCATGTAAATACTTGATTAGGGACGTTTTAGGAATAATTCTTATATGACCTATTATTCCAGGATAAATAACATTAAAATTAGTCTAAAACTGAAAATACTAATTTTATTGATAAGTTAAAACTACTACATTAATAGCTCGTAGTGCATACACAAACAAATATGACATTACATTTGTTGTTGTGGAGTTGATAGCTAGACTATCGCACTGAAGAACCTAAGGTCTTACTCCGAATGATTTTTAGTTTTTATTTTAAAACTTAAAAATCCAAAATGTTTATTTGGTTTTTAGTTTTTATGATTTTGAATTTTAAAGAGTTATTGTAAAATTTTCATAATTGTAATAAAAACTACTTTACACATAAACAATAACAATAAAATATTAATAGTCATAATAAATCTTCTACAATTATGGTGGTGGTAGGGTGGTTGTAGCGGTAGTGGTGGTTGCAATGGCAGCAGCGATGACAATGGTAGTATAGTGATGGTGGCAACGACAATGGTGATGATGATGACAATGATTGTGATGGTAATAACAATGACGACAACAATAGTGGTAGTAATGGAGATCGTTAATTAGTTACCATATTTTTTAAAGAAAGCCATTCAATTTGTCTACTAACAAGTCAGGATGGCCGAGTGGTCTAAGGCGCCAGACTCAAGTTCTGGTCCTTGTGAGAGGGCGTGGGTTCAAATCCCACTTCTGACAAATTTAGGTTGTATGTTGTTTTCAATGCAAAGAATTTTGTAGAATAAAAAATTTACACTATATTCACTAATAAACTTATATACATACACACAAATATGTATATTAACAACAAAAATATATATTTTTGACCATTTTCTCTTTTATGATAACATAATTTTTTTGTTGTGCGAGTTATATATATGTATATATATAATATACACACCTGGAAAATCATGTATTTTTTAGAAAAATTTCAAATTTAACCTATAAAAAATAACTTTTATTTTATTAGAATTTTCTAAACTTATGTTGGGTCTAAAAGAATAGAAGTTGTGTGGTTTTTTTTTTCCAATAAACACTTATACCTTGAAAGCAATCACTAATTTGTGTTATATTGTTTTCAATGCAAAAAATTTTGTAGAATAGAAAATTTACACTAGTTGTGTTTTTGTTGGAGTGGTAAGTATTCAATTTAGAAAATATTTTTTTACTAGGACAAGTTTTCACACCCTCGGACAAGTGCACCCATTAATGTAGTATGAGGAATCTTTTAGACTCCAAGTTTTAAACTCATAGAGAATATAATTACAAGCACTCACTACTAAAGCTTTTCGAGTGTTAAGTGGTTCACAAAGTGAATAAAATAAATTTAGTATATATACAAAATGTAGAAAATTAAACAAAAGAAAATGAGATCGTTAAGAAGGGTGAATATTATATTATGCAAGCTAGGAACTTTGGATCATACTATGAATTCTCCATACTATTGCCTTCGACAATCATCTTTATCGCCCTTCTTCTTCCTTTTAGAGATAGGGAGGGACATTGTCTTCCTCCTGGATAACCTCGATCACTTAGGCTTTTTGCTTCTTAGTCGATATGAATCTCTTTGGACCTCATCCATCGTCCTTGTCTAAAGATTAGTCTCGCTATCTTAGGACTTATTCTTCAAGAGGTACTACTTCAACTTTCCCTCTCTGATAAGGACTTCGATAGTGTCCTTCAACTGCCTAAATTCCTCAGTGGCATGACCAGGTTGCTCATGAAAATCGTTGTATTTCCCTAAGGTTACTAGGCCTCTTAACGGGGGTTGGTTTTTAGATGTCGTACATAGAAAAGAACAGTCATTTGGTGTCCCTTAAAATTTGAGTCGGTCTAGTATTGAGGGGAGTGTAGTGATCGAAGCTAAACATCTTCTTCTCCTGGTGTTGAGATTCTTTACCTTTATTATGCTTATGCGTCTTCTTAAACTTTGGCTTTCCTTCTACTTCTCATGTGGGGTTAAGATGGGCATGAGAGAAGTCTTAACCATCGTGGTATCTAAATGCATCTCAACGCCAACATATTTGGTGGTCTTTTTTCGAAACTCTTCAAATGTTTGAAGAGGTCCTTTGGATAGTGAAATGGAAAATGCAGACTTCTGCTACATGGATTCAATGATGATGTGAAGCTGAATAACTTTCGTCATATCTGGCACCAATGTGACCTCTTTATAGAATCGCTTCAAGAAATCCTTTAAGGATTCTTTTTCTATATGCTTGATCTGAGCCAGGGCATGGGGGGTCTTAGGGATATCTCTGGAAATGACAAAGTGATCATTAAATGTCTTCGCCACATGAGTTGATTGAATTAGCAGGGAATCTCTTAAAACCAACTTAAGGCCTTTTTAGTGAGAGTCTTGGGGAACATCCTACACATCACATCGGACTCTGCCCCTATAAACATGGCCTCATAAGCATATGCGTTTAAGTGCTTCCTTGGATCTGTCTCACCAGAATACTTATCGATTGATAATAACTTAGTTGTCTTAAAATGTTTGGGAATAGGAATCCACATCAGCCTTTTGGAGAAGGTACATTCAACCCATATCTCATTGAAGCACCCATAATTTATGGATTCTAATGTCAGAGAGAATAACAATCTTCCCAATATTAAGACTTATGTTGATCTTCATCATAGGTCAGGATTCTAGAGTAGGACGGTGTGGTAGATATCTCATGATGGGATACTGTGGGGTGAGGTCAAGCTAGTGAAGCTTGGCACTTTGTATCCCCTTACTGATCTAGTTGAGCCAAGACTACCATACATCTTGAACTCTAATTAGTAGATGTTGATGTTTCAACATCATAGGCTAGACGCCTAGGCTTTAGATGTGCTACATCCTCTATATGACCATCCAGCATTAGGGAACAATGTCGTGCGACATCCATATTTGTGACTGTGGTTTGTGAGAATACCTTTAATGGGTCCCACTAAGCATGCCAATGATTTGTCTAGTGTGGGGACAAAATGTCTAGTATGGGTATTAAGGTTAATCTCTCTCATAGTTTATTACACTAGTCTAGTAGAGATCTGGTATTGTATCTCTCAGTCCAGTAGAGAGTAGAAAGTCTTGTTGTTATGTCAGTTAGCCAATATATCGATCTTTGTATTATAGGGTGAAAAATGTGTCACTTGCAAATACATTTCAATGCTCAAGTCAGTATCAGATCAATCAAGATCAGAGCTCAAGCTAGGGTTAGTTAACACACTTTAATGAGGAATAAATGAGTGGTATTTATAAAATTAGATGGTAAGGATGTCTAACGTGGCTTGTATCAATACGGATCCTGTGAAAAGTACACAATCACAAACATTCCTGACACCTATTATAGGTATAAAGTTGGTATGCTCCCGACGAGTTCGTCACCCTCTATTTGACTTTGGCCCTTAAGGACTCCGGTTAGGGGAATCAGTGTCGCATAGGTTCATCTGATATCACGAGATGGTCATGCGAAGCGTTTGTGTATCGTGGGACACTATTCTGATGTCTAAACCGTCTGGACCGGTATGAGGCTTAGTTCAGTTTCCTATAAAGAAACGAAAGTAAAAAAAATACCTTATATATAATTAATGACATTTTATAAGACACCTTAAATTAATGTTAATTGGAGTAGCAAATCATGAGTGAGTGGTTCTACCTCTAGGAATTAACGAAGCAGCTATACCACTGGATGCAATTGTTAAGAAGATTTCTCCTTAGAATCTAATAGCTCTAGAAATTGCTCTCTATATAAAAGTTTTTTTTTATGCCTCCATGTCCATAAAAAAATTTCCCACTAACATTCTCAACAACAACAACCATGATTTTATCATGTATACCCTTTTGTTCCGTTGTCATTTTAGATAATAGTTGTCAATGTCTCTCTATCATAGTTCTCATCAAAAATCATTCTATTTCTTAAAATAGAAATATAAGACATGATTGAAAAATTTGCCAAACTTTTATTATTACTTTAAAGCAAAATCTTAATTTTAGCAAGTGTTAAGTTCTTTATCTCTTTCTCTATCAGCATCAAATTTGTAAATTTTGGAAAATAAAGGACAATATAAGATACATGAATATAAAAATGAAGAATAAAATAAGTTACATATGATGTTACCAAGTTTTTGATGAATTGTTCTTTGTTTTTACTAAATACCATGATTTAGAGAGTCCTATGTATTTTCCTAACCAATTTTGGATGTGTTAACGGGTGAAAAAACAAAAAAAAAAAATTGGTAAAAAATTTTCTTAAATAATGAGCAGAACCCTAATAACTTGCTTCCCTTATTGCATCAATGTATTCCTCATCATCCAATAAACCAAGTGCACATACATAACATGCATCTTTGAATGTAGAATTCTGATACTAAAAACAACATGTATTGACCAGACTGCGCATGTAATAAAGTTTGCCACTTATTAAGGGAACAAATTTCACTCTTCCAATTGCAAATCCTCTTTGTCTAACACTTCATTGATGTTCAGTTACTTTCCAAACAAATTTCGTAGGGAATTCTGCATATGTTAGGCATTTTGCTCGAGTATTTCATGTTTGCGTCCATCCATGCCAAAATTTAGTCTTTCTACTTTTAGCTTATTTAAAACGTCATCTAAAATCATCATCCTAGAAAAATATTGTAGTGTTCATTTGGCATGACATAATTTTCCTATAATACGCTTTTTAAAATGGATATCAAATGTAAATATGAGCTATACAACCCAACATGATGATAAAACCTGATATATATTTCCATATAGAATCATTACAAGAAATAATAAAATTATCGTTGAGTAAATAAAGAACTACATGAGGTAGAAATTACCCATAATCATAATACATTTTCATTTCATCTATTGCTTGAGAAGCATTTTCATTGTTCATACTCTCATAAAAGGTTGTTGTTATTTGGTCATGACCTTTATTAACACGCTTGAAAAATACTCCATTCATTTTATATTATAAACCTCTTCTTTATAAAAATACAGTTTTGTGAGAGTATTTATTATTTTGATTTTGTGAATGAGAAATTTATCTTTCCAATATTTATCTGCATTTAAAGTTAAATTCTATTATCTTATATTAATTATACAAATATAAAAACATTACATGCTTAAATGTATAATAGAAAAAATATAATAAATGTTTATAATTTTTTTATAAGGGTTTATAAAATAAAACTTTTTTTTTGTTTTAGAGACTTATAATATAAAACGAATGGAATATTTTATTGATACGTCACTCAACATTAATATGCGTAGCATTGTACGACACAACATATCAATTTCAATCAACTAATCTCCTTTACGTATCTTCCATTTTCTTTTCTTCTATGAAAAGGGTAACCTTCCTTATCTACTGATGTATGATCACCAATTTTATTATTTTTTTGCAAAGTACCAATGTTCATCTTCCATTTTGCATACATGGAGATTTTGTATTTTAATGACCGCATGGTCCATGGATCATCAGTGATTTCACCATATGAAATAGTTGTGGCTCTCCACTCTCATATTATATTTTTGTAGAAATTATTTTATCAATGTCCTCTAGATTTGGATACTTACATGACTGGTGAAGAAAAACCAATATGCGAGCATGTGACAATCCACATTTTTGAAACTTTATGGTGTATATGATTGCATATATAGAGAATTAATATTATCACCAACACTCAACGCAAGATGTAGATAAAAAATTATATCATCTACCATATTCAATTATTTTTAGTTTCACATTTGTAAAAGCATTTGTTGCCACTCTATCTCGCACCATTCTGTATATTTTGGCAAATGGTTACATAATCAAACATCTTTAGATTAGCAACAATTGACATATTGGAAATGTAGAACCATTATTCAATCTACATTATGAAATTGTTACTACAAAAAATAATAAATGAGTTGACTATCCAAAAATAGGAGAGGAACTAATTTTGCAATTTACATAAGAGGAAAAAAGAAACCTAACAACAAACATTCTATTCTCATCTCAGTATGTGTATCTCTCTCTCTTACACACTGTACATGTAATTAGGAGAATTTTGGCTGTGATCCAACAGAAGGTAATAAGCTTCCTATTCAATTCAGTCATAATTTTCTTCACTAGTAATAAATTAAACATGCATCACTTAGAGGGGTGTTTGGTTCACAATTGGGGAAATAGAAAAAATTTAAATGTTGATATTGACCTTTTACACCGTTCTAAACAATTCAAAACTCCGTTTGACTGTATGATGAAATTTCTCCCCTAACCAACGGAGTTTTGTTTGCCAAACGAACATGTTCTAAATCAATCGAATACTAACATTAATTTTTTTTTCTATATCATTATTTATTTCCCTCCTCAATCATTAAGTCAATTAAATGGTAGATCAGTTAGTAGAGAACTGTTCTAACTTAATATATAGTTTAGGTTAAAGTCTTAAAAAATAAGGTATCATTAAATTTTGGTAAAAAGATTTTGGCTCGTTTGTTTAAATTTATTTTAAGATATAAATGTTTTTTAATTAAAAAATTATTTATTTTAAATTTTGATGTATTTGTTTAAAGTTTTAAAAATAAGTAGATTTCTATTTATTTTAACAACCAACTCTGATCTATTTATTAAAAAAATATTTAAAAATAAGTTTAAAGAAACAAGAGTTTATTACTCACTTGTTCACTTGAACTCAAATAAGATATATTAACCCTAGATATTATTATTTATTATTATTAGCTTCAATATAAGTGGATCCCTGCTAGTACGAAAGCCCAATGGCCCATGACAATTGGAGAGTGCAGAGGAGGTAGATAAATATAAATACTCACACCACCATGAAGTAGGGGTTTTAGCCCATGGTCGTAACCCTAAATTCAGAACCAGACAATAACAAGACAACCACAACCAGTGGCAGTGACACAAAATATCTCTCTCTCTATCATCACTCTAAGCTCATGGCGGAGGAAGAAGCCGTTGCACCCGCTGCCAGCCCCGTTCCCTCTGACCACAAGCGCAAGCTTGAAGATCTGCAATCCGAACAACACTCTCTCGAATCCAATCCCAACTCCGACGACGCTCAAAACGCCGATGCGCCGGTCTCCGACGACACTGATAACAAGCGCCCGCGTCTCGACGACGACCACCCCGATGGCCTCGGTAATTTGATTTTCAACTCGAGCATTCTTCCTTCTATGGAATTGTCGTCATTAGTCTATTTTTGGCCACTTGAATCCTCTTCTAAAGATGTTTTCCCCCTCGTGAATGCACTGTTGATGGATTGTTTGATAACGAATTTGCGTAGTTTTGTTTTGTTGTTGTTATTACTGCCATGGTGGTATTAACTGATTAATGACAGATTGCTTGATGACTTGATGTGGAAATGGTTCTTTAAGAAATGTGTTAGCAATAAACTCTTTGAGACGCTCTTTTGAACACACAATTGTAATTGCCGAATTTTGTTTGGAATCATGAACTTACGTGCATTATTATGCACGCTTTCTCGAGATAGCTCTTGTGATTCTTGATAAACTCCCTCCAATGGAGGGGAGAGCTTTAAAGAATGTCACTTGCTAGGGTTTCTCATTTAATTTTGGTGTTAACAGCTAATTCAAATGGGCATCAAGAGGAGCAGGTTGATGACCCAGGGAAAGAAAGAGAGGAGAGATCTAGTTTGGAGGATGTCACTCCTGAGGATAATCAAACTACATCTAAAGATCCCTCGGAGCCTACTGCTACTGAACAAACTTCTGGTAAGATTAGTGAACAGGCGGAGGCCAAAGAACTCCCTGTTGGGGACTCTGCACAGGAAAATGCCGAGGAGCCATCTAAAGAAACCCAGGAACTGTCTAAGGACTCAACTGTACAAGATGCTTCTTCTGGAGATAAAAGTTCTGTTGATGCTGCTTCACAGAATACTGAAGTTCCGTATAATCAGGTGTTGATTATGAAGCTGAGTTTTTGTTAACCTCAGAAGGGGTTTATTGTGTGAAGAATATTTTGGTGTTGATTTCTTGATATCGGAATAGCACATTTGTTCCTACCTATTTGTACTTTTTTTCAATAAAATATTATTTGCATTACATCTTTCAGCAAGATGAATCTTCTGGACAGCAGCAGCCTACATCTGGGGACAACACAACAACACGGAAAATTGAGGTTCCTAACAATAAGGTATTTGAACTCTCTTAAGATGCATCTTGTTGAGCTCAAATATGTTGAGAATTTATGGCCATGCTAGATTTTTGTGGGTACTGCTGGCATTGTTATCAATAGGATGCAGTAGCAATATAGTAGAACTGAGCCTGCAAGGTGCTATTGTGGTGCTAGAGTGATTTTTTTAATAAAAAAAATCTATTGATTCAGTAAATTGTGTCTTTCTTTATTTGAAGTAACACGGGAAGGGTGTTTGAAGGTTAATAGTTAAATCATCTCTGTACATTCATAGTTTTCCTTCTACTTAACATGGTTGAGGACATTAATTTCTCCAGGTATCCGGTCCTTCTATGTTTTGATCAAAGCCTTAAAATATTAATGACAAAGTCTCTTGCATATATGTTACTTGCATCCTCTCTAGTAGTCTTATAGTCTACATAGTTGAATTTCTATGTTGGGCTGGGAACAGTTTGTTAATGGATGTATTTAATTGTGTGTAGGTTGGTGTACTTATTGGCAAGGCTGGAGATACCATACGATACCTGCAGTATAATTCGGGTGCGAAGATTCAGATCACAAGGGATGCTGATGCTGATCCTCATTCTGCAACAAGGTCCGTGGAATTAATAGGCAGTTTGGAAAGCATTGACAAGGCAGAAAAGCTAATGAATGCTGTGATTGCTGAGGTTTGATATAATACCCAATCCTTTATCTTTCTCTCTCTTAAATTTTTGTGCTTATTTTCTAACACTTCTCCATTGTTTGATTTTGAGATTCTTCAGGCTGATGCTGGGGGTTCTCCTTCACTTGTAGCTCGGGGCCTCTCCCCTGCTCAAGTTACTGTCGGATCTGAACAAATTCAGATTCAAGTTCCAAATGAAAAGGTGATTAGTTAATATCTGTAATCTTTTTTTATTTTTTGAAAGTTTGTTACTCATCGTTCATGCTTAGATTGATTTATGTGAACAGTGAATTTGATCCTCTTGGGTTTCTCTTATGCAGGTAGGATTAATCATCGGGAGAGGTGGGGAAACAATTAAAGGCCTGCAGACCAAATCAGGGGCACGGATCCAGGTAGTTGTTATCGTTTTACCTTGAAAGAACTTTTTGTACTAAGAATGCATGCTTCAGATGAGATCTAAGTGGGGAAAGGTGCAACATGTTATATTGACTTAATTGTTTAGCCTGAGAGGTGAAACTGACTTTTGAATTTTTATTTTTAGTTATGAATCTCTTTAATCTTAGTATTATTTTTTAATAAATTTGTGTACTTATATGTGTAGTATGAATTGTATAACCTGTATTTTAAATCTGTAGTATATTGGCCATCCTGTCATCCCCGTATAGCAGTTTTGGTTTTGACTGCTTTATGCAACTGTCTAGGATTGGTAACCATCAGACAGGCTGTTCTGCTATTGTGGTTGACATCAAATAGTACTCATTTGGTTGCTTTGCATAATGTTATTATAGTTTTTGTTGAGTTTGGCAAGCCATTTGTTGCTCAAGCATCTAAGTTCAGCAAGGCAGCGACCCTGAATTTGTTCAGTATTTAGTTATACTTAGTTATTAGTTATTGGTTATTTGTCAATTGTTTTCCTTCATTAGAAAGTTTATGGGTTTATAATTTCTTAATCTCTTTTCTTAAATCTCATGCAAGACATAACAGAAGGGTTGATGCTGTATGATGAGATGCTTCTATATATTTTCTTTTCATCTCTGAATTAAGCTTGTGGATTCTGATGGTGTTCTGTTTACATGTTGTAGTTGATACCTCAGCATCTTCCTGAAGGGGATGACTCCAAAGAAAGGACTGTCCAGGTTACAGGTGATAAGAGGCAAATTGAAGTTGCACAAGAATTGATAAAGGAAGTGATGAATCAGGTTTGTTTGACTATACCTGTCTTATGTTACAATTTCTCAGATATATTATAAGTGCGTATTTCTTTTAGCATAGTTCTTGTGTTATTGCTAATATTTCTGAATTCTTGATGATTTTTTGATATGCTCTTCTGTAAATTGATTTTATGTGAAGATATATGCTTCTTTTGAAATTGACTGCATAAAGTGCACTATTTTTTTATAACTTGTGGTAGCATTGATTATGTTGTATTACTACATCCAGAGCCATAGTTATGCCTACGTCAGTTTATTCTTTCCTTTGAATGAGAAACTAAGGTTTACATGTCATGCTTACTGTAGAGTTCTTGGGTAATAATGACAAACATTGCTTGCAAAGTATTGTTGTTCTTGATTAGTACTTATTATGTTGGTAAGATACGTATAGAAATATGATGAGGGTGGGTGCCATGTTTTACCGTGTGGAAGTATGTATAACTATTTTGTTTAGATTTTGTATTGGTGACTTATGTTGATTTTTTTCTTATAATTATGAGGTTTATTTACTACTTCCATTTGAAACTCTCATACTTAATAGTGAAATACTAAAGAAATGGATAGTGTGGCGGATGTATGAAATAGGGATGTAGACATAAAACTTCATATTTTTGTTCTATTTGGGTTCCGTGCTGCTCCAAATTGTATGTGAAAGCAATGCAAAACTTGATTATATAAAAGGAAGTGTCCATATATTCGATGCCTGTGTGATCCATTTATGGAAGTATTGTATCAATTGCTGCCATAGAAGTGAGATTGATCACCTGAAACAGTGTTCCTGAGTTAGGAAATTGATCAATAATCCATGCCAAGGTCAATAAATCTTCTAGGAAGATCGTATATGTAGAACCAAGATGTCAGTTGCAATGCTTTATTTATCTTGAAGGTGCCAATTTCGAATTGGTTGGCTTTAAAAATGCAGATTTGGCTATTGCCCTTTCCCTGGGTCCGCATTGCTTTCTTGATGTAGCATAGACAACATTATTCACCTTCATCCACTGAAGAGAGGTGGCTGGCATTAAAACCTCAGAATGCAGGATGTTTAATGGTTGGTAAGATTGCTTCAAGACTTAAAAATCATGATTCAATAAGACTATACTGTACTGGCCTTGGTGCCCAAATAGAGCTGCTGTGTGATTTGCATGAGATCTTCTGGAAGGAAAGAGTCATACCTGGTGAAGTCATGGAATCTGATGATTTTAATTGTGTTAGGGTTATTTTCCTTTCTATGTTTATCTAGTTGTGTACTGAGAAAACTTATAATACACAACTGATGTCATCTGGTGTGTATTGATGTTGGGGAAATTTCAATCGAAGTAGTCACATGATCAGGGATCAATGCTTGTATGATGTGTTCATTTACATGCTTCCTTGCATATTTTGACCTGATGATACCCTTGGTTAAAATGATTAGCATTTTAGATGAATGTTTACATCAGTGTTTTAAGTATAAACAACCAATAAAACCTAGTCTGATCAAGTTGGTTAGTTAAAGTTTAAATTTTGAATATTTTCAAATGTGTTTTTGTGGATCTTCAGAGTGACATGCTTAATGTCCTTGGTCCTCTGTTTAACATTCAAATTCTCTTTTTGAATTATTATCTTTTACCTTTCACAATCGACTAATTTATTATAGGCAACTTTGGCATATTCAATACATTTATAGGTCCCTTGTATATAATCCTGGTATTAACTGGCTGAAATTGAACATTAATATGTCATCTCTTGTAAGATGGCTAGCCTTGGCTAGTTGTTGATATGACACATTGTGGATTAGCTCATAGAGTATTTTGAGTTTTGCTTTCTCATTGTCAGGCTCATTACCTTTTCCTCCTTTGTTTGCTGAGGTGAGATCTTTTCCTCCAAGAAAACATCAAATATGGGTGGTGATTTTATTGGTAAATTCATAGTGTTTAGGCAATTATGCACTGTGGTTAAGCTCCAGAAGACGTGAGATGCTATATAGATATTGCATTATTTTGACAGCCAGCTGCATGTTACCAATTCTCTCCTTTAAAAATTCTGATGTCTTGGTCTATATGCCCAATTGGTCCTGATAAATGATATATGCAATTTTGTTGAATTTTTCTATTATATGTTTACTTTTTTATATGTAGTTTGCATCTTATAACTTTGAATTTGGACTAATCATGGCTAGTAACTGGGTTCTCAAAATGGATATAAGAACTGCTGTTGACTGTCATATGGAAATTATTATACAGCACTTTGTGGAAATCAATGGGATCATTAAAAGTAGCAGTTTTTCTGTTTACTTACTCAGTTCTGATTTTATTCTAATTAAGAAAATTTTCCTATTTACTTTGTCTTCTTTTCTTGCTTGAATAGCCTGTCAGGCCATCAACTGGTGGTTTTGGCCAGCAAGCTTATCGCCCACCCCGTGGATCTGGTGGTCCACCCCAATGGGGTCAGCGAGGTTCTCATTTTGGTCACCCACCGGTATATGATTATCAGCATCGTGGACCATATCCTTCTCATAATCAACCATATGCACCCCCGCCATATGGAGGCTATCCTCAACATATGGCTCCAAGAAGCAGCTTTGGTTCTGGTTGGGAGCAAAGGCCTCACCACAGCTTTCAGGGGCCACCCCCGCACAATGGTGGTTATGAGTATTATGGCGGACAAGGAGGTCATTTATCTGATGCTCCACCATCCACACAGCATCCCAGTTCAGCCCCCCCACATGGTACTGGTCCTTCACCTCTACCTTCTATGGGCCCAACCCCAGGTCAGGTGAATTACAACTATGGACAGCCACAAGGGCAGGATTATGGTCACCAGACATCTTATACTCAGGCAGGACTTCCTCAACAAGGTTATGGACATGGATATGATGATTCGAAGTTTGATAATCGTGCTCCTAGCCAACATCACTATGGTGGACATGTAACTTCTCAACCGACCTACCCTCAGGCTGGTGCTCAACCTAGTTATGCAGCACCGCAGCAGTATGGTAAGCCACCATTATATGGCATGCCTTCACAAGGACAGCCTCCGCAATCATATGTTCAGCCTAGAGCTACTCAACCAGGTGATATGCCTTATCAAGGTTCTACTGCCCAGTCATATGGCACAAATGTTCCAACACAACAGCCATATCCATATGCAGCATCTGGGCCATCACAAGCAGCATACCCTACTTACGGGTCTGCACCTGCCGCTGATGGCTATAATCACCCACCGCCTGCGTCGGGCCCACTTTATACCCAGCAGCCTGGGGGACAACCCAGTTACAGCCAGCCAGCAGCCCAACCTGCTGCTAGTTATGCTCAGGTTGGTCCCACTGGTTACGGAGCATACCCATCTTCACAACAAAGTTACCCGGAGCAGCCAGCTGCCAACAACGCAGTTTATGGCTACCAAGCACCCCAAGATCCTGGTTACAATAGTGGTGCTGCACCTGCATATAGTGCAGCAACAACTGGGCAGCCAGCTTATGGTCAACCTGCTCCAACTCAAACTGGTTATGAACAGTCTAACCCGCAATCAGCTGGTTATGCAGCTGCACCAGCAAGTGCTCCGGCTGCATATGGCAAGACATTGTCTCCCCAGCCTGCTGCATATCCCCAATATGACTCCAGCCAAGTTTATGGTGCTCCTCGATGATGTTTGACCACCAAATTCTAGTATTAGCATGTTCTGATTCGATGGCTTCTTTCCTTGTAACTTGCACTTGATTTTCCTGTAATCTCTCTACTGCTTTAAATCATGAACATGAAAATATTATTTTTCTCAACTTAAGTACTCTGATGTAATATCTAGACAGACTATCAAAGTTGACATGGGCCGGTGTTTTGTCAATGGATTTAAAAGAATTTATTGAGTCAATGTCTTTTTCGTGTCTATTCTATGCCAATATATTTTACTGTTGTGCTGTGACTTAACCAGACACAAGTGACACTCGGTGCTGCTTGTCACAGCTTTCTGCTAAAGAGAAATGCTATTTCCTCCTAATGAGTTCCTCCGAAAAATCTTCCAAATCAAAAGTTGACACATGTAAGTATTAATGTATAAAATACTTCTAAACTTTTGCCTTTAAATCTTTTGCTTCTCGTCTTACAAGTAAAATAGGAGTCACTTTTAGACATGGGAAGAATATGATTACTGTATCAATGAATGAATAGACTTCAAATTATTTTTTTAAAAAAATATTTTTATTTTTCATTTATAAATTTCGTATTAATTGATTATTTGATAATAATATCCTTATTATATATGATATCTATAAATGAGAGATAAGAACACACTTTAATTTTGGTTTGTTTGGCCCACTAGATCTTGAAAGGAAAATTCAACGGATGGAAATGGGAAGGATTGCCACTCTAGTTGTTAAAATGGGTTATAAGGCCCGACCTGCGGGGGCTTTGGGTTTTTTTTTGTTAGGTAAAAAAAAATTCACTTTGAATTTGGGTCTCATTTAGGTTCCAGCGGGCTTGTGCGGGTTGTCTGTCTGAGTGGATTTTTAAGGGCCTTTGGTAGATCTTGTTTTTTGATAAAGAATTAAAAAAATTATTAAAAATATATTAAAATTTTTACATGTTCTAAATCAATTAGAAGATTTAATTCAAATAAAAAAAATATAGGGAGTATTTTCTTTCATCTTAGCAAAAATATATTTTTTTTGAAAAAAACATGCAAGCTGGTCCAACCTAAAAGAAACCCAATCAATATGGTCTTTCATAACCTGGGTATAAAAAGGTCCGACTTTAATTTTCCTTCATTTGGACATGAGTGAGAGATTCTCCATGGAAAATGTTAAAATGGGTGAAACGATAAGCCTTCTCTTGAAATTGGAAGGAAACCTTTTACAATGAAGTTATTTCAAATTTCGCACAATAAAACCTCGTAGACACCACTTGAGTATTTGCATTTGGGGCATTGGAAGGTAACCTGGCATGTATAGAAATATGACACTTGATGGAAAAGAAATAAGAGCAAGTTTCAAGTGCGTGAAATAGCTGATACTTTTCATTTTTATGATGTCTACTAACATAAAAAACTGTTAATTGTTTATTTAAACTTCTTTTTATATTAGTAAATTCCTTAAGAGAAAAAATATATAACACAACTTTCAGTTGTATATTTTATTTAATTTTACTTTCATAACCTTACTTATTATATGGCAATCGATCATATATAGGACTCGTTTGTTTAAGCTTATTTTAAGAGATAAGCGTTTTTAAATTAAAAAAACACTTATTTTAAATGTTGATGTGTTTGTTTAAAGTTTAAAAAATAAGCAGAAGTTGAAAATATGATTTCTGTTTATTTTAAGAAGCAACTCTGATCTGTTTATTAAAAAAGTCATTATAAAAAAGTTTTTTCAAAAAGCACTTAAAAATAAGTTTAAACAAACGGGTCTATAATATATATGTATATATATATATAATATAAAAAGCATAATATGTTATTTCAATATTTTATTTGATTTTTCTTATCTTTATCTGACCTATATTCTTTTAAATTAAACAATTAAATAATCATTTCATTTTCTTATTAAATTCTTTCCTTCCACTTCCTTTTCTTCTATTTTCTATCCTATTCATACATACATCATACTCTTAGAATTTCAATTTTTTTTATAACTTATAATATATGATGTATGGAGTGATAATTTATGTAAAATATCAACTTCAAAATATCTATATTGTTTTATCCGATATTGAGGATAAAGCTCCGTTTGGGATATCGATTCATCTCTTTGTTGTGATATATTTTAATCCTGTATGAGTTGACATCGTGTAGACTAGTACAAGGAGAGACCAATGTCTTCTTAGCCTTCTTCGGTCATTACACCGACATAACACACTGATGGGCAAAATGTAGTAGCACCTACAAAGACACTCTGACGTTCAAGTCAGTCCGTATACTTAATATCAGAGCATAAAAACGTGGATTTAGTGAACGTAACGTCTTACCTTTGAGGCGTGGATGAAATGCATTTACAGGGAGAGATGGTAAACATCCTTGTTTCTAGTGAAATTAATTCAACCTTTTTGATTCACAAGTTCAATCTGGGAGGGTCCTCTTTGGGTTTTTAAATTGATAGGTTTATGGTGTTAAGGGCTTTTCAAGTAAAACAAAAATTTAAAGTGGAAAATAGAAATGGAGTAGAAGAGAATGTGTAAATGATAAACGAATTAAAATAAAACAAAAATGGATATAATTATAACAAAACAACCATATAAACAACATCAATCACACTAAAGACCGTCTGAACTTCAAGTAAAAAGAGATCAAATGTGACTAAATGATTTAACGGTTGATGCAAGACATATAACGTTTCAACACATAACAAAATATACATATAATAAATGCGGTAAAACTGCAGGAACAAAGGTCTAAACGGGGCTGAGATGCAATAAAATAAAAGATATAGGAATTGAAAGTTGAGACACGAATTGATGCTTATAGATCCTTCCAATTCGCCAGTAGTCACGACGGTGGACGTGTTAGGCGTTTCGCTTTGGATACCGAAGCCTTCTGACTTCATTCTCCTCTGAAAATCCTTTTTCCCTTCCAAAGTGATTTTTTTTCCTTTTATGCTTGCCCAAAAACTACCCACTTGAAAGTAGTTACCACTACATGGGAAGTTACCAAGTCTCCATATCATGCATTGCCAAGTGTCCCATGACTCACCAACCTCAAACAACTGTCCAAATAATTTAAATAAACATGTGGCCAGCCTTTAACATATCAGAGGGACCAATTTAAGGCGCGACTTGAAAGCACACCCACTTGAAGTCTGCATATATGTACATGTGGGTTCTTTCTTTTCTTTCATTTTTAACAAAGACTTTTAATTAGAACTAGATCATCTCATTATTGATTAGGGGTTGGCAGTATAATTTAAATAATCAACCTCTTTATCAACAATTGATATAACAATGTATCTCAAAAGATCTTTTTCCTTAAAATTCAATAGCAACTATGCAAGTTTTTATTTTATTTAAAGATTTAATTTTTCAACCCCAACAGTCCTACATGGCGTATGTTAGTACAAGCTTTACAAATCAGAGATAAAGTTGCCATGTTTGTAGGCGTTCCTAACACCCTTTTATGGGATTAGAGCCAATATGCCCTATACCCACTCATGGCAATCCTCTGCCATCGGTCATGGGCTACACCAGTAGATGCCACGTTGACTCTGGCGAGGGATATATGACATGGAGTTTATACGAGGGATGAGACCGGTGTAACCATTTTACGAGGTCTCACTTTGGTGAGATTGATGCGGGTTTGATCTGATGTTGGTCAGGTCCCGTGTGGCTAGGATGGTGATACTTCAAAGCATACTCTTAAGGCTGGTATCAAGCCTAGATTATATACCGTATAAAGTTAAAATATGAATTTGTAATTAAATATTACCAATTATACTATTTTAACTTTTGGTTTATACTATATAGACTTTTTAATTTATATAACTTTGTGATTTTTTTCTTGAATCTTTACAAATATACTTATATAGGTTTTGAACTTTGATATGTATTAGTTTCAATTTTAAGAGGATGTTTATCTTCTTTTATTATTTATCGAGAATAAAAGTTATGTAGGTAAAGAAAGATACCTTTAGCCCATGCATCAACTTATGAGTTGGAACGGGCCACTCGCAGAAAGCCTCTGTATAGGCTAAGAACTTGTTTCTGCATCTCAGAAAGCCTATGGGTTCCCATTGCATCTCGTTTTCTCAATTAAACAACCAAACTTTAGAATTCAAATCCTATAATCAAACTCAATCTCAAAGCGATGTTGATCGGTGCGTTGACAGAAACAAGGTATTTGGGCTACTTGAAATTGTTGCTGAATTGAGGGAAAACTAGGGAATCCTGAACCCTATACTGAGACTGAGACAGACATCATGTTTGTTTTGTTTCTTTAATTCAGTTGGGGTTAATTAAGGAGGGACATATGTATCTGTTGCAATTCCAAGTCGTGTATTGTAAAATGCAACATCAAACGGAACTCATGGCGAAACACGTACATTGATTAAATAGTTAACTATGCAAAACAAGCCACGGTGACCCCTTTTGGTGTGAATAACTTCACCGAGTTGATGTTATGTTCTAGCAAGCTCATGCGTTATGTGTTCCTCAAACGTTGTTTTTTGCGGAATCTTTGTACTTCAAGTGCCAAACCACAAACCATACCCTCAAACATTGATACACATATACGTGCTCTTTCCATCCAAGGCAACATTGAAGACGCTCTTTCACTTCTTTACACACACGACTCTCACATCCAAACCCATTTTTCTCTGTCCCTCCAGACCTATGCCTCTCTGTTCCATGCTTGTGCTAAGAAAAAATGCCTCCAACAAGGCATGGCTTTGCACCACCACATGCTCCACAAAGACCCCACAATTCAAAATGACCTCTTTCTCACCAATCATATCATAAACATGTACTGCAAATGTGGCCACTTAACCTATGCCCACAACATGTTTGATCAAATGTCACATAGAAATATTGTTTCTTGGACTGCTCTCATTTCTGGGTATGCCCAATTCGGCCTAATCAGAGAGTGTTTCTCTCTCTTCTCTGCTTTGTTGGCTTGCTTCCGCCCCAATGAATTTTCCTTTGCAAGTTTGCTTAGTGCGTGTGAATCGTGTGACATTAAATGTGGCATGCAGGTACACGCAGTCGCTTTGAAAATTTCTTTGGATGCCAGTGTATATGTTTCAAATGCTCTTATTACAATGTATAGCAAGTGCTCTGGTTCCAATGGTGGTTATGACCATATGGCTGATGATGCTTGGACGGTGTTCAAGTCAATGGAGTTCCGAAATCTTATATCTTGGAATTCAATGATTGCAGGTTTTCAATTTCGTGGCCTTGGGGACAAAGCCATTTGCCTGTTTAAGCATATGTACTGCAGTGGAATTGGGTTTGACCGTGCCACACTACTTAGTGTCTTCTCTTCCCTGAGTGAATGCAATGCTTTTGATGACATTAATGTGCATATCTGGAGATGTTTTCAATTGCACTGTCTCACTATTAAAAGTGGCCTTATCTCAGAAATTGAAGTGATGACTGCATTGATAAAATCTTATGCCGATCTCGGAGGATGCCTTTCTGACTGTTATAGGATCTTCCACGATACAAGTGGCCAAAAGGATATTATGTCATGGACTGCTCTCATTTCTGTGTTTGCAGAACAGGATCCTGAGCAGGCTTTCCTCCTTTTCTGTCAACTTCAACATGAAAACTATTTGCCAGACTGGCATACATTCTCTATTGTCTTAAAATCTTGTGCATACTTTGTGACTGAGAAACCTGCCATGGCCATTCACTCACAAGTTATTAAAAAAGGGTTTCTGGAAGATGCAATTCTTTCTAATGCCTTGGTACATGCTTATGCAAGGTGTGGTTGCTTAGCATTGTCTGAACAAGTATTTGATGAAATGGGTTACCGTGATTTGGTTTCTTGGAATTCAATGCTCAAGTCTTATGCCATACATGGGAAGGCTAAAGATGCACTGAAGCTCTTCCAGCAAATGAATGTCTGTCCAGATTCTGCAACATTTGTTGCCCTCCTCTCGGCTTGCAGTCATGTTGGACTTGTTGAAGAAGGAGAGGAATTGTTCAACTCTATGTCTGATAATCATGGTATTGTTGCTCAACTGGATCACTATTCCTGCATGGTTGACCTTTATGGACGAGCTGGGAAGATATTTGAAGCTGAGGAGTTGATACGTAAAATGCCAATGAAACCGGATTCTGTGATTTGGAGTTCGTTACTCGGGTCTTGCCGGAAGCATGGTGAGACTTGCTTGGCCAAATTAGCAGCTGATAAATTTAATGAGCTAGAACCTAAAAAATCATTGGGATATGTACAGATGTCAAACATATATTCCTCTGGCGGTAGCTTTATAGAAGCTGATCTGATTAGGAAGGAAATGAGAAACTATGAAGTGAGAAAAGAACCTGGGTTAAGCTGGGTTGAGATTGGGAAGCAAGTTCATGAGTTTGCCTCTGGTGGTCGACATCATCCACACAGGGGGGCCATATTAAGCCAGTTTGAGATGTTGATTGGGCAGTTGAAAGAGATGGGTTATGTGCCAGAGCTTAGTTTAGCCTTGTATGACACAGAAGAGGAGCATAAAGAAGACCAGTTACTTCATCACAGTGAGAAGATGGCATTGGTATATGCCATAATGAATGAAGGAAATTTGCCCTGTGGCAGGAATGTTATCAAAATAATGAAGAATATTCGTATTTGTGTGGATTGCCATAACTTCATGAAATTAGCATCGTCTCTATTTCAGAAGGAGATTGTTGTGAGAGATTCAAACCGCTTTCACCATTTCAAAAATGCAACATGTTCTTGTCATGACCATTGGTAACTTACCACCTGCATCCCCCAATGGTTGGGAGGATGATTCACACTTCATAACACTTTACCTGCATTTCTCAACTAGATCAACCTGTTCCTGCATGGTGGATATTTTTGAATCTAGCTGCTTTAGTTGAGGAAGCACACAACTTGCTAGAGAACAGTGCCATGCAATTGTATGGAGGACACTGTTGGCTGCTTCTTGAGTTCATGGATACGTTGATCATGGAGCATTTTCATTACTTTCCACACATCAACAAAGTGCAATACACGAACAAAAACGACTAGTGGTATGTAAGTCTCTTCAAGAGTGAGCTTGTGCTGCCATTCCCCTTAGGTAAACCCCATATCCCTCTATTCAGCTTAGGCGTATCGGGAGTGAACAAGCAGAGCAGAGATTCTTTCCTGGATGACAAGAGGAGACCATATTCATGAAATAGATTTCATTGGTTTTACTGGAGGTTTGACGAGCTCCCGGTCAGCTGTAAACTCTTTTCAAGGAGTGAGGGAAAAGCAATTAATTTAACAGGCAAAAGGCCAAGTACGAGATCATCCAACAATTTTTCTTCATTCACTATACATAGAGTGGTTATTCAATACTAATTTTGAACTGAATAAGCACAGAATATCATGATAGATCCATTTCTTAGAACATTATCAATCTCAACAGCCCATTCATATCAATTGAATTGAAAGCCTAAAAGACTAATCTATAGTCCCAACAATCACATATTTAAGGGATGAGATACTGAACCATCATGTCAACCATGTTGGTTACGTAATATTATTATGTTTTAGTGATATTTACTAAAACTATTTGAACTGTTTTCTATGATTAATATTATTTTTAACTAATAATTACTGATAATAATTCAATAATTTATTTTATTGTTAATGTTAAGCAATAATTCATGTAAGTATTTTAAGTTATATAATATTTGAATATAATATTTAAATTGTTTTTTTATTGTAAAAATATTGACACCCCTTTTGAATCTATTGTCTCAAGAGCCAATTTCTTGTATGTGACAATGACACGTGGAATAGTGCATCTATCCATTATCGTTTTGAGACAATTTAATGCCCAATTATAGTTGCCCTCTTTCTCTTTATGCATAAGAACGAATTCTATGCAAAATGTTATATTAGTGGAAGTTACACCAACAATTTTGGAGAGGCATTTTGTACCTATTCGTTTTGTATGTTGCATCCATCAATAGCACATGTGGAAATGCATGCTACATCTTTAACGATTTCAAATGAGCAAAAATTAAATCCTCCAATTCATTGGTTGTGTTATTTGAACGACTTTAAAAAACATAACCTTCATCATGTAAAAATGACATAGCAACCTGCATTTGAGTTCTTCCACTTTTCTCCGTCATCTAAAACTTTTGATGTGCATTATATATAGTTTTCATGGTTGAAACGTTCTCCATATTTTGCTTCTTCGGTGTTGACAAGATGGCTCGTGGTTTCACGTTCTTTCTTGACAAATCTTCTACTAACACAACTTCATTTCAAATAATCTTCGTGGATATGGATGACCTTCCATATTTAATGCAGGGTCATGATCATACTACTTTCAACTTCCAACAATCGTCAAGCAATAATTCTCCTTCTAGTTCAAATGAGCAACCAATTTTTTTGTGTCAGTATTTCTTATAGAGATTTTATTACTTTTGTAAGTACATCCATAATCACATTGAAATATAACTCTAGAACACTTTGCACTTAAGTTAGTCTTTGATCTTTTAATAACAATTACGTAGCCAAGACTAATCCCTACATTTTGCACCCAATCAATTAAATTTTTAAGAACACCTAAAAATAAAGTTATTCATTAGAAACTAAACAAACACTTGAAAAGAATATATAAACATAAACAATAAAGTTTTTTCATTATAAACTATACCATGTCAGTAGAAATTTCACAAGTGACATTGGCATTCGTACCATCACTGTCTGTATTTTTATAACCTTCCATTATTCCATTAACTAAGAATTTATGTGTTTTTGCAAATGATTTTCAAATGATTTCGAAAGATGGAAAGAATTAATGTGTTTTTGTAAATGATTTTCATCTCTGTTTATAGATGGGAAAAAGTCTTGAAGGGATGCAATTTAATAGTCATGAATCATGAAAAGATACCATTTCACAAAAGTGCATTGATTCATGGAAGAACATGACTTTTCCTTCAATAAAAAGTGAAAAGATGCAATTTTTCAGCCATTCTGACTTGCCATGTAATCGATTACATTATTTTAAAAATGTCTTTTTATGCATATATTCAGATGTATTTTTCATTCCTAATTATTGTTAAAATGGGTGCCAAAGGGGTGTCAATAGTAGCATTTTAGACCATAAGAAATAAATATATATTATATTGTACGTTTATGTAACATAAGAAATAAAAATTAGAATTATATTATATTGTTTAATTATAATATTACATTATTATTATGTTATCTAAAAATATATAAATTATCCCACTTGTCACCATAGTTAACATGCTTGGTACAATGACATCATCAATTTATAATAACTTATCACTCCTTTTCGTTATATTTATAATATAAAATAAGAAATGTTTTATTGATTCTATTTATAAGATAAAATTTATCAATTTAGAAATATTTGATATTTTTCTCATATTTACCTTTGTTTGGAAAATATTATAATTAACACTTAAATAAAACTTAAATTTAAATAAGGATAAAATTAAAATGTTATAGTGTTTGTTTTATGAAACTTAATGCATTAACATGTTTTTATAATATGTATATATATATATATATTGAATTATCTTATAAATAAAACCAGAGGAAATATATTTTTACTTAATGTTTTAATCATTCTACAACATAAATATTTTTAGTAAATTATATATATATATATATATATATATTGTTAAGCTATAGATTAGATTATTATATTATAATTAATGATTTTAATTAAATTTCATAGGTATAAGTTTATATTGTCATAAATATATAATATATTATATTACAATGTAAAAATATACTATGCTAAATATGAATATTTATTTAAAAGAAAATGATTCTATAATCCTACTTATAATTAATGTCAAATTACCTAAATATGAATGTTTATCTAAAAGAAAATGATTGTATAATCCTTAAGGCATAACTTTTTATAAATGTCTTTTTATAGACACTTTCATATGTGTTACGGAGGGTAATTGGACTAGATTATGAAAGGTGTTTGCAAAAATTATTTATGATGGATAAAAGATTTATTTATAAATATGAGTATAAGTTTAAATATGAATATTTGCTTACAAATAAAATAAAGTTGAATGTAAGTTAAATAACGATTAAGTGTTTAGCCTAATCCTATTAATTCGATCACAACATGAGTTATATGTCTTTGAGAGGAGTAATAAGTAACCAAGAACTTAAAAGTTTTCCACCACACATTATCGAGACTCAAACACGATTTTACGGGGTCTTACAATTAATTTTGGGTATCAAACTTGGGTTTTCCTATTAATCTTTTAGATTGTTGTGTGAAATATACATAGAAGCAAAAATACAAATATGGTAACCTAAAAATATAATAAATGACGTGTTAATGGGTGCCGATTCCAAAACTGACTTATCTGGCCACGTGACATATGCATGTGAATCGACATGTTGACAAGGTTTGATGAACCAAAAGAAGAACGTTACTAAAATTAATCATTTATTTGTCAATATTTAGCATGATGAAGATGAAATACACGTCTTATGAATAAATTTAAACTTAGGAAAATCTTCTTTAAAAAAGCGAAGCAAAATTGACACTATGGAAATGTTTTATGCGGGTAGAATTAATACAACAGCTTAAGCAAGAATCTATTACTGTTTGGTGCAATCATTTAACTTGAAAGAGAGCACATGTGCTTCTAGATCAAACCCAATCAAGTAATTTGACTGAGCAAAGTTACCATAAACCCCCACATCACTACTAGTGTTGGTGAATGCAAGGCAAAAAACACCATTCTTTGGTGGAATAAAGGTCTGAATTGGCGCCAATGCTACATCTGCACCTTCAAAATGGGCCGTCATCATAGGCCCACTAAGATTCTCCAGTGTTCTATAGCAAAGCTGGGGGCCCAATGTTGGGTCATCAGTAATGGGCTTCAATGGAACCTGTCTCTTAACTTCAGCAAAAACCCGTTCATACAATTCTGTTGGTAGGATAATTGGAGGTGTCCCTGAATCAAGGAACATGTTACCTTTAGTAACATTTCCCTCACCACCATTAAAGGCCAAATAGGTATTTCCCACACTAATTCCTAGTAAGGTAACAAAATAAGGTGTCTTGTCTTGTTTCACAACCAAAGGTGTAGACACCACTCCTTCCCCTGTTACTTCACTCCCTTTGCCAAAACTCATTCTGCTAGGAACATTAAAATCAGTGTGGAATGGGACCAAGCATTGGGAAAACCTCTTGCCTCCAAGGGAATCACCAATTTGAGAAATCAGTGAAACTTGGCCTCCTCCTAGGCCTATTATACCCATCTCATGGTCATTGAAATTCCCTGTGTCATTATGTCCACACCCAAAAATAATGCCTCCAAGGGGCACAACTTGCCCTGTGGTTGAGGTGAAGGTAACTGTTTCTTGTCCCAAAACACCCTGTGTTAGAGCATTGTCACCATATCCATAGGTGTAATTGCAACGGTTCTCAGGAGAACACACACCAGTGTCTAGTCTATGACATAGCTCAGATTGGCACGAAATGTTGGTATAAGTTGAGGATTTAAGAGGGTCAAACAAAGGGTTGAGTTGCTTATAGCATTTGTCACATGGTACACATTGTACCCATATGAGGTCACTGCCAGTATCTGCAATAGCATATATAGTTTTTCGTGGCGTTCCAATTGATAGCTCCATTAGATGTTGACCAAGATATGCATGTGTTGGGGCCTGTACAGTTCCTGCATTAGAAGACATTTTTCTAATGAGTTTAACACTGAACCCCTCAATGTTGTTGGCTTCGATGGTTGAGAATTGTGAAAGAAGAAACATTATGAGACAAATGGTACTTACAAAGCATGGATATTGAAATACTATGGGATAAGCCATTGTCATGTGTGTATATGAGAACAGAAGAAGTTCAAGAGATGAAGAATCTTGTCCATGTTCTCTATTTTTTATATGCTCACCAGTCAACCAGTGCTTTAGCACTTGGGATGTTACATTTAGTAGTGAATCAACTATAATAAATTAGTCAAATCTGCTTTTAATATGTCCAAATTGGTTTCAGGTTTTTTAGACCAGAGGTGTAAAACATGTATGGTAGTTTTTTTTAATCCATATCCATATATATAATAAAAAGAGAGTTGTGTAAATTTCATTATATTCAAATTTGTTACGGGTTAGTCTCTTCTTTTTTATTTTTTAAATTTATTTTATTATTTAATTGATAAAGATTGATTTATTTTGAACTAAGGATATTAAGGTGATGTTATTATCAACAAAGATTAATTTGTTTTTAATTCCTTTTATTATTCTGTCTGACAATAATTAATATGGTACTTTTAAAATCAAATAAAAAAATTATAGTGAGGCTTTATCAGTTTTTTTTCATATATATGGTTTTGAACTCATAATCTTACATTAGTAATAGTAAACCGTTTATCACTTAAACTAATCTTGTTAGTGACCTTAAACAAATTTAATATATTATTTAATATATTATTTTTTAATATTTCTATTAATTTAATTGTTAATTATGATATTTTATTAATATTTTAATATTATATAATAAATACATTTATAATTTATGTTAACTTTGGGAATCTTAATTAATGTGTATCTAAAAATAAATCTATGGATTGATTATCTTATATAATATATTCAGTTTGAATATTTTTATTATAGATTTTAAATTAAAGCTCATTTAATATGATGGAAGTACCCAATTAAGTAATTGATTTCTTGTCAAATTATTTTCTAAAATTATTTTATATTTTTAAATTGTTAATTATTTTATGATGATTGATTTAAATTTCAGTCTCTTGTATTATTTTTTAGTTTGACTTTGAAAGTTTTAGTTTAATGTGAATTAAAATAATTCAATTGATTAATTTTAACTCTAAATAGACGTGTTCACAATGAGTTCGTAATGCACAAAATTACTCTGGGAAAATAGAGTTTTTTACTCAATATGTCACTTGAATTATAAAGGTTCTGAAACTGTATTTATACATAAAATTAGAGTCTTGATCTCGGCCCAATATCTAATAGATAAGAATAATCTCCTAAGATAGGGAATAGACCTCCTAGAATTGAGGAGATAAATGTAATCTCCTAAAATTAAAGGATGAGGAGACCTAACTAATCCGAAGGGAACAAGATGTATTCATAACTATTTAGATAGAGTATATATATTTTAATTAAATTAATTATTACATGACTTCTAAAAACACAAACTTAATTATAATAATAATATTAATAACATATTGAAAATATACATTATTCCTTAATGTCAAGGAAAATATTTTGTCATTAATCAATAATTTTTTATGTGAAAAGTTTGTTAGAAAAATCAGTTTTAAAACTTTAAAATATAAATTTTAAATTAAGGCTTATTTATAACAACTGAATGATACAGTTAATAATTTTTTTATAGTTACACGATTAACTAATTAATTATATTACATGTGAATATATCTTAACATCATATTTTCTAATAGTGTTTGCCATTTATTTCATTTGTTTCTATTTAATAGTTAATTATGATGAATGTTTCTGATTTTAATATTATATATTATGATTACATTTATATTTTGTTTTAAAAATTGATTATATTTATATTGAAAATTATACTTTTGGTATAATACGTATCAAAGTTTGAAAACAATTAATTTTATATTATTGTATTTATAATAGTTTGGATAATATATTTATACACCTAATTTGATTGATTTTAAATCATTTTTATGACTTCTCTAAAACAAACTTAGCGTAGTAATAATATTAATTGATATGAGAATTTAAGTTTAAAGTGTATTAAAAAATTAATTTATTTTAATTATTATTTATAAATAAATATAATATAAAACTATTTGGATATTATGCTTATGTATGCAATTTAATTGATTTCATATAAATTGTTGTATAAACACTCTACAAAAACTTAATTGTACTAATTATATTAATTACATTAACAAGATATTTAAGAGATATATTATTTCTCAATGAAAATAAATTATTCATTCACAAATAATCAATACTTTTATAGTAAAAATATTACAAAAAATATAGTTTTAAAATTGAATATTAAAAAAATCTGATAAGTGGAATTAATATTTGTTTACGTTGTTTACACATACTCAATTCCTTAATGATTTTCTTTTTATTTGTTAGAATATCTTTGTTTTTAATTAATATGATTTTCTTTGTTAGAATATCATAATTCAATAACAATTTTATTTAACTATTTTTCTAAATCAAAATCAAATATTCCAGACGTAAAGTAAAGACATTTAAAAGACCATGGGAAAGTAGCTTACAACATTTCCTACTCATTTTGGATTTTAAGGCATCATTTACATTTATTTTTTTGGTAAATTGAAACTTCCATTCAGAAGGAACAAACGGGCTTAAGAGCCCAGGAACAAACGGGCTTAAGGGCCAGAAATAAACAACTAGAGTCCAAGCCTGCTTATACTCAACCAGAAAAAAGAAAACACAAAGCATAGGAAGAACCCAAGATGACTTAGGCTTTAGATTAGCCCAAGATCTTGTTTTACTTTCGGAATGGGTTTTGGGCTTTAGTGGTAAATTATTGTTATTCACGTGAGGGTCTACCTTCTCAACATGGGCTTTAATTTCATTTGGAATATTAGAATACAACATGCTCCAATTCCAACCACCATTACGAATAATGTCACAAAGTAATAGTGTGTTGTGCTCTGCATGCATTTTTTATTTTATTTTTTTAAGGCAAGGTTTATTTTTTTATAATACTCACATGTTTAAATTTATTAAAAAATCAATATATATATATATATATATATATATATATATATATATATATATATAGATAGAGTAAATTTCTATTCTACAAAATTGTTTGCATTCAAAGCAATATAACACAAATTAGTGATTGCTTTCAAGGTATAAGTGTTTATTAAAAAAAAACACCACACAACTTCTATTCTTTTAGACCCGACATAAGTTTTAATAAAATAAAAGTTATTTGTTACAAGTTAAATCAGAAAATTTTCTAAAAATAAATGATTTTATATGATGTAAATTTTCTATTCTACAAAATTATTTTATAACAACCTAAATCTGTCAGAAGTGGGATTTGAACCCACGCCCTCTTACAAGGACCAAAACTTGAGTCTGGCGCCTTAGACCACTCGGTCATCCTGACTTGTTAGTAGATAAATTGAATGGTTTCCTTTAAAAAAATATGGTAACTAGTTAACGATCTCCACTACTACCACCATTGTTGTCACCAATGTTGTTATTACCATCAGAATCATTGTCATCATCATCACCGTTGTCGTTGCTACCGTCACTGCACTACCATTGCCGTTGTTACTGTCATTGCAACCACCACCATAATTGTAGAAGATTTATTGTGACTATTAAAATTTGTTGAAGAAAAGTCTAATTTGAAAAGAAACTATAACTCATTACTTGATCAGACCTCAAAGTTACGTGCTATCATCAAACCCTGAATTTGCTAATAACAAACATCAAATGTCGGTCAAATGAAGTCTACTCTAATGTAGTCTAACCTGCTTGTCTAAGTATTTCATGAACTACACAAGTTGTAAAACATAAGGGGGTTTGTATCAACAGAAGTCTGATCTAACAAGAACAGAAGGAACTATTTTCATACAAGAACAGAAGAACCCAAGTATCAGACTCTTCAAACACCTTGCTGGATCGACAAAAGTCTGGTACCTCCTAAAGCTCAAAGCTTAACTCCTTCACAGGATTTTCAACAAATATATCTCCTTTCAAAAGGCAACAACAATTACCATTTGCTTCCTATAAATACTCTTCAGAAGATTGTTGTAATGTGCAAGAGATAAGAAACAAACAAAGTTTTAAGAGTCATTTGTAAAAAGATCATTGCCTTCTCTTTCTTTGCAATCAGTGTAAAAGTCTCTCAAAAGACAAAGATCTTCTCTGTGTGTTCTGTCTCTAGCAAACCTTGATCTTATGTCTTTTCAACTTAGTGCATATGTTTTCATTGTATATCCTGAAACACTAAGTTATGAAATACTCTATTTCACTCTTTCAAACTCACTTTGTGAAGTCTGGTGTGTTACCTGTAACACCCCTATTTTTATTTTTATATTAAAATTTTGAAGGAATTAAATTATGGTTCTTTAGAACTTTTTAATCTACGTATTATTTATGATTTTTTGGAATTTTTTGGAATTTTGGAATTTTTTAATAAAAATAATATTTTTTAAATAATTTTAAATTCATATAAGTGACTTAAATTAAAAATATTTATAAGAAAGTGAATTTAAATTATAAGAAAATTTTTTAAAATCCGTTTCAAGTAGACTTATCTAAAAATTATCGGTTTGAGAAAAATCTTGATTTTTTCCAATCGTTAAAAAATTTGAAACGTATCAATAAATTTTTATTAACAGAAAATTTTAGATTTTTAAAATTTCAACTTTATATTACTTATTATAAAATTAGTGAGGACTGATATAATATCGCTAAATTTCAAAAAGGACTCATTTTGAATATTTAAAATATACCGAGTGAAGGGTTACTATTTGACTTAATAATTTTGCCGACAATTACTATACAAATCACTGTGCATATATGAAATTTTCAAAAGATGCACAGTAACCTGGAATAAAAAATTCAAAAATGCATAGTACTTTTATATTAAAATAATAGAATACATAGTAAATTTTTTTCCTATAAATACCGAAGGATTTCTTCTTTAGAATTCACAATTTCAGATTAAGTTTTCTTAATATAGTAGTGCTAGTGAGATAGTGGTGGAAGTGAGAGAGAGAAGAAAAGTTTTTGGAGAGAAGGTTCTGCCAAAATCCTAAGGTAAGAATACTTCTCTTTTATATTTTTTTGGGTTATTTTCATATCGTTTTTAGAAATCTATTATTATACTAGAAATAATATTATTTTAAGTTACTATTCTACATAGTAAACACTATTTCAATAGTAAATTACTATTTCAATAGTAAATTACTATTCAAATAGTAAATTACTATTTACTGTTACTATTCACGATTTACTATTTACCATTACTATTCACGTTTTACTATTTACTGTTACTATTCACGTTTTACTATTTACTATTACTATTCACGATTTACTATTCACTATTCACTATTCACTATTCAAAATTTACCATTTCTGTTTTAAGTAGTAATCTTAATCTTCGTCTTATGCTTATACTGAAATAAGATTGGTATTAATATTTTTAGAAATCGGAGGCGCAAAGCAAATCCATTTTGGGTAACAATTCAAGGTAAGGGGGAGTGAGATAAGAGTATAATATGAAAAGACATAAGAATAATGGGAGGAGTCCCCTACTCCTTTTAAATCTGATAATATTATTATTTTAAAATATTAACTTTTTAACTTAAAATTTATAATAAATTTTAAATTAAATATCCGGTTTAACTAACTCTAACATACCTATGCAAAGACTTGGACCATTATGACCTATATGGACTGGACTATACCTATGCAAGGACTTGGACCATTATGACCCATATAGACTGAACTATACCTATGCAAGGACTGGATTATATGGACTTACATATACCTATGCGAGGAATTGACCAAAAGGACTAAAATTGACTATATTAATAATCATTAAATTTTGTATTATGATATGTATTAATGATATTTAATTGATTTGATTATGATTTGATTATGATTGATTGATGATATTTAGTTATGATTGATATTGTTTGATTTTGATTGATGATATTGTAATGTGGAGTTTGAGCATATAGCGAGCATGACGGAAAGCTAAAATTCAGTAAGAATTTCTTACCTTACTCTTTAAATTTTATTATCTTTTATTTCTTCTTAGAAATTATTTTTATTAACTTTATTTTCAATATTTAGAATAAAAAAAATTAGTATTTATTTTAGAAAGAAAATATTTTATGAGAATTTATTTAATTAAATCTTGAGTTAAAGAAAAATTTTGTAATTTTAAGTATTTTTGGTTAATAATTATTCTCTTTTAATAAAACAAAATTTTTTGAAAAAAAATTATTTTATTCTTTCCAACTTAATAACTAAAAATATTTAGAAATAATTGAGATTCCTAAATTTGATTTTGTTCAGATTTAATTTGAGAAAGATTATGTAAAGTTTTATATGATAAAGTTTTTAGATATTTAAGGCTTAGAAACTCAATTTCAGTGAGATTTGAAAACTGTACCAAATTTATTTCTGTGGGACAGAAATTCAGAGAAAATGTACAGTTTATTGAAATGATGTTGTAAACCTTTAAGGGATTTAATAATTGAGTTTCTAAAAGCCTTAACCAACTCAATACGCGAGTAGTTCATGCATCATGGATAATGAAAGTGAAATGAAATAATATTGTCTGGGGACGGATTATAGAAACCGAGGATACATTAGAGGAGGCTTAATTACGAGCCTTGGGATGAGAGGGTGTGAAAGGGTGCTTCAGGGGACCTGGGGTAGCTCCCTAGTGTCGGGTACTTTCACAATAGAAACTTTCTCAATCTGACTAGTCTCTAAGTGTTTCCATGCCAGTTGAGCTGTTCATATTATTATTATCCGGACTTATGAAACAGTGTAAACTCCTGGTTGGCCCAATGCAAATTAAAATTTAAGGGCCCACATATATAGGTAAGTTGTGATGAAGATATTGCATAACATTCATGCATTCATAATTGATTGTGTGTGTGATTGTGATTGATATTATTAAGTATTGGTTTGTGAAAACCCTTTGTTGCTTATGTCTTATTCGGAAATATTATATTCTGTTTCTCACTCCTTTCTCTGTGTTTTTGTTTCACATGTTTTAAATTGATGGTTCAGAGGGAAGGATCGAAGAATATCGGCAGTAAATATAGCACGTTCTAGAAAGGGAGCTCGGTATGAATACCGTGGTCCAATGAATAAATAATGTTAATAAGTAACTGCTTCTGGGCCATGGAGTTTCCTCTCCTTCTTATAATGTTTAATATTTATTTCCGTTGGATGAATGTAAAATTACTTTATAAAGTTTTAATAATATTTATGAGGTATTTCAGAAATAATGTATATAATTTATTCCGATAGTTTCTTTTTAACAATCATATCTTTAGTAAAAAAAAAATTACGAATTTTTCTAGAATTTATTAAGGTGTAACAGAGGGTGTTACAAAGTGGTATCAGAGCAGTTAATCCAATAGGCCTGGGGAAAAGGTCTATCTTGCTTTGTCTGTAAACTCTGTATAGGTAGAATATCTGACTTGGTAGTAACTGTGATTGATGTGACAAATCTCAGTTACTGTGAAACAGGAAACTAATGGCTGGAAACGATCTTGCTGGAGTTGTAGAACGCTTAATCAATGCAATGGGAGCACGTGAAGGTCAAGATAATGATGCCTTGAGAAGACTGGACCTATTCGAAAAGCGCAATCCACCTTGTTTCAAGGGAGAATATAACCCTGATGGAGCATAAATCTGGATTCGAGAGATAGAGAAGATCTTTCGAGCATTACAATGTAATGAAGCTGAACTGGTCTGGACCGGGGTCTAGGATCCGGTGTGGGACCAGCCACAAGGATGCAGGTGTTTCTAGGGTTTACACACCGGAACTGTGTATATTCGATGTATTAATCCGGTCTCTCAGTGGGAGAGGCCGGTCTTGTTGTCCTGGAGATCCTTCACACCAACGATTCGCGTTGTAGGAGGGCGAAAGGTGGTGCCACCTGCGAAGATTCTCCGACGCTCAAGTTAGAAGAGTGTATCAACTGAATGAATACTCAAGCGTGATAACAGTAAAATGTGAGATAGAATAACGATACCATGCATGTGTGTTGATATGGCCTCTTATAGTTGAACGTAAGAGAAAAAAATGAGACGTTGGATACAGGTGGGTCCCTTGTCTCTGATTGCGTGTATATTGTGTCAATCAAGGTGGCTCAACTTTCAGAATGTGTCAGGAGGGTAGGTCAATTATCAGAGTACAACCCTCTAGAGAGAGGAGAGGATAATCACCTTTTCCGCATAATCTGCTGACACGCCTCCTTACTTTCTGAAGCCATTGATGTGACGTATTTTGCTACAAACAGTGTCTTCGTTGATAAGTTATCAAAAGGCTCTTCTCTTGCTATAAGGGAAAAGCTAACAATTATATAAATATCCTGTATAAATGAATATAGAACCGTTACAGCAAAAATGAGTGATACTGTCATGGAGTTAGGGCGGATGACCAGACAACGGATATCCGGTGTGGTAACGTAGAACCTGGACACCGGTTTTCCTTATATGAGATCAGTCTGACGTCACAAGTATGGGGGCCGGTATCTAGACCGGATCATCTGTCCCCTAGCTTGTATGAGGGACTGTTAAGTTGCTCATATGAGCTACACAATTCTCGAGAGAAATCTAGATGCCGGTAATACATTCTTGTAAGTCTCTGGAAACTTAGTGGTGTCCGCTCTAGCAAACGAGTGACCGCCCTTCTCACGTTGCATACAACGGATTCAGACAATATAAAATAAGTAATGGAAATTCTAAGAGTCTTTGAAAATCGAAACCCTTGGTATTCGAAAAGTGGCTGGGAGGCATTAAATGCGCATGGCATGATTGGACATTAAATGCATTTTTTACGCACAAGACATCATTACCCAAGAGTGTAACCGTCGATTGGGCTTATTGGGCCTGGATTCAAACTGAAAAGGGGGGCCCATTTTGTCAAAACGTTTACTGAAACGTTACCATTTTCGCGCTTATTCGTGACGAAACGACGGGGTCGTTTTGACTTGAAAGGTTGCGTTTTGAGGCAAGCATTGTGGCCTTCGACGGAACACCTTGCTTCTTCGTTACCTATAAAAGGAACTCTTAACAGCTTTAGGAATCCATCCTTATTCTCAAACTTAGTGAAACTCTGCTCAAATTTCCTTGGAATTTCCTTGTCGTCTTCAACTTCTCAAAGATCCTCTTCCTTTAGGTAACCTTCCTTCCCTTCAACTCCTTGCAATTTTAATCATTCTATTTCCATCATGCGCCCTAGAGCTGGACACGCTGGTCCTTCAAATAGAGGGAGGTTTGGCTCTCGTGCCCCCCTTAGCCACCGTGGTGGGAGGATTCCGGCGAATCCTCCTGTGGCTGGGCGCCATCGCTCAGAGAGAGCCGAAGCCTCTTCCTCACGAGCGTCCTCTTCATCTCGTCGCTCTGAGGTTCCCCTTGGTTCGAGGGCTACCAGCCGCTCTGACGAGGGGTCAAGTGCTGAGGGTTATCTCTCTGACGATGTTGCTTTTTATCACAGCACCTACGCATTCCACCGCGCCTGCACAACCATGGATCTTCCAGGACGTGGTAAAACGCCGTTTCTCCGCTCTGCTGAAGGGTGTGTCAATGTTGTGGCACACCGGCTTGACTGGGAGAAACTCAACCGGGAGAAACCTTATTGTTGGGTGGAAGAGGAGTTCCTAGAGATCCCTTCGCACCATGCAAGTGAGGAGGAGCGGACGGTTTCTTTCCGCTGTAAGATATATTCGGATAAAAAGTATAAAGCGCGATACGCTGCGATGGCACCGCATCCCTCAGAGAGGATATGCCACAGCGTCCCTGATGCGAGGTCGGTCTACATGTACGACTACGTTTTCTTAAAGCTAGGGGTGCGCTTTCCACTGACGGATTTCCAAATGGCCGTCCTGCGTTTCTTGGACTGTGCCCCCTCGCAATTACATCCCAACGGTTGGAGTCTTGTCCGGGCTCTAGAAGTCTTGGGGGAGCATTTTGGTTTCTCCGCCACTGTGGCCAAGCTATTCTACTATTGCCAAGTGGTCCGCCGAGCTAATAAGAAGGGCGGCCTTGGGTTCATTACACTCCGTAGTGACTCAAGGGTTGTAAATTTCAAGTCCTATACGGAGTCCGCGAAGGTAGATGGGCGTTCCTTCAAGCACTACTACACGCGGGTCCGGATTCAACCAAATAAGCCGGTCTTCTGGCGAAATAAAGAGGGGTTTACCAAGTTTCCCCTTAGCTGGACGCACGAGCATTTTCTCCTGATGAGCCGTGCTTATTATACAGATGAGAGTGAACTTTCCCCTCATTCTGTTGAGGTCTTGAGCGCCCTGCAGACGGCCTCAAAGACCCTCAAAGGGTTCTCCAGCCGCCTTCTCTTGGCCGAGGAAGACATCAAAAACGCTTACCTCCGTAATATTCGCTCTTGTTCTCCTTGTGTTGTATGGTTATACCGTTCTAATTATTTTCCTTCTTGTATGCTTATTCAACTCTTTTTTGTTTTGCAGAACAAATTGAAAAGGCCTGCCCAGAAATGTTGTCGCTAAGGTCCATGCTGGCTGACGATGACTCTTCTTCTGAGGAAAATGAAATCCAGGCGAAGAGGAACGCCACCAAAACTCCCCTCATTCCTCTGACTTCTGCAGTAGGAGATGAGGTTCCTCTCTTCGACGAGGAGGAAGCCGAAGAAACAACTGGGACCGCTGGAGCGGGTGGCGAGGAGGCCGTCCCAGAGAGAAAGAAAAAGAAGAGGCATCTTGTGAAGAAGGCCGATCAAGAGAAGCCCTCCTCTGATGACCCTGTGAAGAAGCGTCAGAGGACGGCCGAAGAAGCCGAATTAAAGAAGAACAAGGGAAAGGAACCCGCTCCTGAGTTCTCTGCACCCTCTTCTCAAAATGCTTCAGAGCCGGATTCTGGGAACGGTCCTCCTCCGGCGTTCGATCCTCCGCGTGACTCCTTCCTTTCTCCTTATCTATGGTTTCAAGGATCTGTGCCTCCTACTCTCCCAAAGGCACGGTATTGCCTCCGCCCTTCCCTCGACGCTGCTGGGGTCCGAGGTGCTTGCAAGGCTGGGCGTTGGCAACTTGATGAACTGTCTGGCTTGCTTGAGTCCCTGAGCGAGAAAGCTGACTATATGGATCAGGTTGAAAAACTTGAGACCGAACTCGCAGTGAAGGAGAAATGGGCAGCCAAGCAAGCTGACGCTCGCAGGGGAGTGGAATCAGAACTGGAAAGAACTAAAGAAACACTCCAGAGGAAAACGGAAGAGGCAAGCAAAGTTCATTTTGCGAATAAGGCCCTAGAACGGGAAGTTGCCGACCTCCAAAATAAGAACAAATCCATACCCCTCCTTGAAGAAGAATTACAACTGGAGAAGAAGAGATCGGCTAAGCTTGCTGACGATCTCAAAGTTATGGAGGATGGTCGCAACAAGGATCTTAGGGAGTGGGAGTCTATTCGGAAGGAGATGCAAGCCCAAATTGATGAACTCAAAAAGGGTGGTGCGAGTGCTGGGCCTTCAGAAGAGGATTACGCCAAGGTTCAAAGAAGGCTAGCTGCTGCCAAGGCCAAGGCTGCCAAAGCCTTGGATATATGCAAGAATGTGGCGTATGAATCTTTTGGCCTGGCCCTTCGTCAAGTCTACTATCGGAACCCTGGAATAAAGCTGAATTTGTACGGATTAGATCCGTTCTTTGAGTTCCATGGGGGAAGACTTGTAGAAGTTCGCAAGGACGGATCGCACCACGAGCCCCGTGCATCTCTGTACGAATTGCCTCCCCTTCCAGAAGGCCAAAGTATGGAGCCTACAACGTCCACTGCTGCCTCTGGAGCCGATGCACAAGAAGGTGCCCCAACTGGAATGGAGGACAGAGCGGAAAAGGGAGGAGTGCCCACTGCGGAGGATCAAGCGCCGGCCCCTTAATTTATGCTTCATTCATAGCTGTGTACTGGGATCAGCTCCAGTTTTAACTACCTTGTAACCTGAATAATTTCTTTATTCTTGGAAATGAAATTCACTGTTGATTTTCTTCAACTGCTCGCGTCGACTGTATGATTGTTGGATAACTTAGTGTTGTACCAAACACTATTGTTTTTAATGCTTTACGAATCCGTTCTGTGTGGTTACCTAGCTGCTTAACGCGTACTTATCACACCGGATTAAGACAACAAATAGTAATTAATAAATAATAATTAAGTTAAAGCACGCCCTGTCCCCAAGTGTAAGTTTATTGGGAAGGGAGAGTTTATCTCGAAGATTACCTTTTAAATTCTCAAAAGATATAAATGCTTATCTGTCCTCGAAGATGTAGAGCGGGTACGTTAGCGTTCACACGCTCCAGGGTGGATGTTCCACAACTGAGGACGGACATTGCCTTTGAATTTTGTATAGCTTTGGCAAGGATAAGCTTTATGCCTTTCTCTTGAGGTTCGGTTTGGTCCTACACCTCAAGTCTTCACACGGTGTTCGGTTCGATCCTACTAACCGTACTTGGAGTTCGGTGCAATCCTACAGTCCAAGCCTTCAACACGGGGTTCGGATCAGGGCTAATCCTGAACCTACTGCGCCCGTTACTCGGGGTTCAGCGCGGTTTTCTCTGTGAACCGGCCTACTGCGCCCAAGCCTTCGCATGGGGTTCGGTTTGTGGCCTTGAGAAAGGACCAGCCCTACAACCCATGTAGTCTTCGAATGGGGTTCGGTTTGTGGCCTTGAGAAAGGACCAGCCCTACAACCCATGTAGTCTTCGCATGGGGTTCGGTTTGTGGCCTTGAGAAAGGACCAGCCCTACAACCCATGTAGTCTTCGCATGGGGTTCGGTTTGTGGCCTTGAGAAAGGACCAGCCCTACAACCCATGTAGTCTTCGCATGGGGTTCGGTTTGTGGCCTTGAGAAAGGACCAGCCCTACAACCCATGTAGTCTTCGAATGGGGTTCGGTTTGTGGCCTTGAGAAAGGACCAGCCCTACAACCCATGTAGTCTTCGCATGGGGTTCGGTTTGTGGCCTTGAGAAAGGACCAGCCCTACAACCCATGTAGTCTTCGAATGGGGTTCGGTTTGTGGCCTTGAGAAAGGACCAGCCCTACAACCCATTCCACCTCGAGGAATTACATCGTCTGACTTGGGGGGGTCTCCCTCCGTTCTTCGAGGAATTTATCACATCAACTACGAAATAGGTAGTTGCGTTCATCCGTCCTGAGGTGTATGCGTATTAAACCACGGCTTTAAATCATAACACATAAGAAAAGTGAGAATGATAGGGCGGTGAGAATGTATTCTTATTAAAACTGAATATAGATTACACAAAGAGCTTCGTTGGAGCTATGCCTCGTTAAAACCTTCTTGAGAAAACCCAGTGGGAAAAAACTCAAGTAAGGAAAAAGAGTACACGCCGTCTTACCAACTAGCTGTAATACACTCGTAAATTCTGAGTGTTCCATTTGTTGCGGATTGGGGTTCCATCAAGTTCTTCCAATCGGTATGATCCCTTTCCAGTCACCTCCGAAACTCTATAAGGTCCTTCCCACGTTGGTGCTAGCTTTCCTTGGTGAGCGAACTTATTCCCCACACTGGCCTTTCTCAGAACAAGGTCTCCGGTGTTAAAAGCTCTGTACTGGACACGTTTATTGTACCGGAGGGCAGCCTTTGCTTTTATTGCCTGATCTCTAACGAAAGCCTTTTCCCTCAACTCTTGGAGGACATCCAGCTCTGATGCTAAGTTGGCGTTGTTATCTTCTGCTGAAAAATACTCAACACGGGCCGATCTTGTTTGTAACTCCACTGGGATCATCGCCTCAACCCCGTACACCAACCGGTATGGGGATTCGTTAGTTGAAGAATGAGGCGTAGTGCGGTATGCCCATAAAACATGACATAACTGGTCAGTCCATCCTCCCTTCGCTTTTCCCAGACGCTTCTTTAACCCCTTTAGCACCTCTCGATTAGCTACCTCTGCTTGCCCATTGGTCTGGGGGTGTTCAACAGATGAAAATATCTGGACTATCCCCAGTCCTTCAAGTAAGTCCGTGAACTTTTTGTCTGTAAACTGGGTGCCGTTGTCAGTCACAATCCGCCCTGGCACCCCGAACCGAGCAATGATATTTTCGTACATGAAACGTCTTGTACGTGCAGAAGTGATATGCACTACTGGTTCTGCCTCGATCCATTTGGTGAAGTAGTCTACCCCCACAATCAAGTATTTGATACCTCCTGGCGCAGTGGGAAACGGACCCAGAATATCAAGGCCCCATTGGTAGAACGGCCAAGGCACGGCAGATGAAGATAACTCTTGGGACGGTGTATGGTGGAGATTGGAGAATTTTTGGCAAGCGTCGCACTTCCTCACGAACTCTGCGGAATCCTGCTTCACAGTGGGCCACCAGTATCCAGCCCTGAGGACTTTTCTCATTAGGCTTCGGCCTCCAGCGTGGTGCCCACATTGCCCCTCGTGTACCTCGGTCAAGACCGCTTTAACTTCGTCCTCTCTTAAACATGAAAGATACGGGACAGAGAATCCCCTTCTGTAGAGAACACCATCGACCATAGTAAAATATGGCAACTCCCTCTTTACTCGTCTCCTTTCCTTCTCGTCAGTGGGAAGTTGACCATCAGCCAGATACCGAATATAAGGGATGACCCAAGAATCCTCATATGGATAGCTCACCATGACGGCATTCAGAGTAGGATACATAGGTATACTGGGTGATGTCAAAGTGCTCTGAACCACCGTTGTTGTGCTACCAGGCTGCTTTGTACTTGCCAATCTTGACAAGATATCTGCTCTGGTATTTTCTTCCCTGGGCACATGCTTGAACTCTAAAACTTCAAATCTTCCTTTCAGCTCATTAACACAATTCAAGTACAATTGAAGTTGTGGTTCCTTCGCCTGGTACTCTCCCTGGATTTGCGAAATCACTAGCTGAGAATCACTGCAGAGGGTAACTGCTGATGCTCCGATATCAATTGCCGCACGGAGACCGGCCAAGCATGCTTCGTATTCAGCTTGATTGTTGGAGGTCTTGAAATTGAATCGGAGGGAAATTTCTAAGTGTACGCCGTCATCACTTTCTACCACCACACCTGCTCCACATCCTTTGCTGTTTGACGAACCGTCAACGTAGATGGTCCAATGCGTTCGAGGGGTAGCCGGGTCTGCCCCAGTCATTTCCACTACAAAATCAGCCAACACTTGTGCCTTGATGGCTCCTCGAGGCTCATATGAAATCTCAAATTCAGATAGCTCAATGGACCATTTTATCATCCTTCCAGCGAGGTCTGGTTTGCTGAGTACTGAACGGAGTGGCAAATCCGTTCTTACCAATACTGGGTGCGCATGGAAATAAGGCCTCAGCCGTCGTGACGCCCACACAACTGCCAGGGCGGCTTTCTCAATCTTCTGATACCTTCCTTCAGCCCCCTGAAACGTTTTACTAGTAAAGTACACCGGTCTCTGCCCTTCAGGGGTTTCTTTCACCAGGGCTACACCTAGAGCTTCGTCAGATATTGCCAAGTATAAGATTAACGTTTCGCCTGGATCAGGCTTAACAAGAATTGGTGGGCTCGAGAGAACGGCTTTGAGCTGCTGGAAGGCTTGCTCTTGTTCCTCTCCCCATTCAAAACTCTTGTGTTTCTTCAACGCCTTATACAAGGGGAGGGACCTGTGCGCCATCTTAGGCATGAAACGGGCTAAAGCGGCCACTTTCCCATTCAATGACTGGACCTCCCTCAAACATTTAGGACTCTGCATGTCCAGGATTGCTTGACATTTCCCAGGGTTAGCTTCAATGCCTCGTTGAGTCAACATAAATCCCAAGAATTTTCCTGCTGGAACGGCGAAGGTGCACTTTAAAGGATTTAACCTCATGTTGTATTGCCGAAGCCTAGTGAAAACTTGGCGTAGATCTTCAATGTGATCTCCTCCAGCAGGCGTTTTGGCTATGATATCATCAATATAAACTTCAACCAGCCTTGTATGCATCCCTTCAAAGACTTTGTTAATCATGCGCTGATAGGTGGCGCCTGCGTTCTTCAGTCCAAAAGGCATGACGGTGTAGCAGAAAACACCGCGGTCGTTGATAAAAGCAGTCTTCTCCTGGTCTCCCTCCCACATCGGAATCTGGTTGTACCCCGAATAAGCATCCATGAAACTGAGATATTGGTAACCAGATGAATCATCCACCATGCGATCGATGTTGGGCAGGGGATATGGATCTTTAGGGCAACAACGGTTAAGATCCACATAATCAGTACACATCCTCCATTTGCCGTTAGCCTTCTGCACCATGACCACATTAGAAAGCCAGGATGAATAGCGTATCTCCCTTATAAAACCTGCCTTCAACAACTCCTCTGTTTGTTCGCAAGCCGCCCTCTGCTTCTCCGGTCCCAACCTCCTCTTCTTCTGAGCCACCGGTCTGGTTTCAGGATATACGGCAAGTTTGTGACAACAGAAATCAGGATCCATCCCCGGCATGTCTGCTGCTGTCCATGCGAAAAGGTCTTTGAATTCCTGCAAAAGGGCTAATAAGCGTTGCTCCATAGCAGACTCCAGCTTATCATTGATGTGCGTGACCTTCTCTGGGGAATCTCCCAATATGACATCCCTGGAGCCACCATCTGGTGTGGGCTTAGATGGATTGAGTGGATCAATCTTCAATTCCGCTCTGGGGTCTAGGTCAATAAGACTGACAGATCCTGCCGCTGTTCCTCCGTCGTTCAACTTCCTCTTCTTGTTTAATGCATCCAACTTAACCATGTTGAGGCTCAGATTATAACAATATCGAGCCATCTCCTGATCTCCGCGGAGTGAGGACACACCATTGTCCTTATCGATAAATTTGATTAAGAGATGAGGGGTGGATACAATTGCTTCCATAGCGTTCAATGTTGGACGGCCTATGATACCGTTGTACGGGGATTCCACATCAATCACCAGAATTCTTGACTTGACTGTTCTTGCACCGGGCTCCCCTTCAAAAGAAATCAAAGTGTCGAGGTATCCCTTAGTAGGTTGCTTAGCTCCGTTAAACGCTGTGAGTTCTTGTGTGTATGGTTGTAAATCTGCATCACTGAAACCCATTCGTTTGAAACAATTATAAAAGATAACATCACAAGAACTTCCCTGATCGACGAGGATCCTCTTGACGTCCTTGTTGGCTATGACGGCCACAATCACTACTGCATCATCACCTCCTGGAATTGTTGGGCCGAAGTCATCATCTGTAAACGACACCGTCGGGGCTGTCACTCCGTCCCTGAAAGGGCGGTTATCCCTCGGTTTACCCTGGACTGACAGAATCATCCTATGGTGATTCTTTCGTGCTGTGATTGATGTTCCTCCTCCCGCGAATCCTCCAGCTATCATCTCAATCACTTCTCGTCTGCCCTGTCTCTGCTGCTGGGGCATATTACTTTGTTGGGCACCTTCAGCAATCACTACTCCTTTCTGCTTTTCAGCCGCAGTGAACTTCCTTGCTGGGTTGCGCGTATTATCATCTTCATCATCAGGATCTCTACTCCTTTTCTCCATCCTATGAGGCTCATCCATAGATTTCTCCTTAAACAAATACTGCTTCAACTTTCCTTCCCGAATGAGAGTTTCCACCGTATTCTTTAACGCCTTATACTCATCAGTGTTGTGCCCTGTCTGCTCGTGGAAAGTGCAGTATTTACGTGGGTTACCACCCCTCTTGGCTGGGGCTGGCTTCCTTATACCAAAGACGTTCAGAGTTGGCCAACCAACCTCCCTCATGATTTGTGAGTGCCGGGTGTTCAACGGAGCATAGTGATCGAACGATGATACGCGTCTATCTCGTGAATGCTGACGAGCATTCATAAAGTCTTCTCTAAAGGCATGCTTCTCAGGCCTCGCTCTCTCCTTTTCTCTCCGTGGCTGCTGAGCGGGTGCAGAAGGCTTTACTCTTGCTGCAGTTGCCTCTAAATGCATCTCTATGCCCACATATTTGGAAGCTTTCCTTCGAAATTCCTCGAAGGTTGTAGGTGGGCTCTTTGCCAAAGATAGGGCAAAGGCTGAACCTGGCTGAAGAGCTTCCACTACAATATGGAGTTGTATGGCCTCCGTGAGGTTAGGGACCAACGCAGCCTCCTTGTAAAACCTTTTCAAGAACTCCTTAAGAGTCTCAGTTTCTCCCTGTCTTATCTGGGCCAGGGTGTGAGAAGTTCTTGGGATATCCCTGGAGATGACGAAATGGCTTTCGAATGCAGCAGCCATTTCCTCCCAAGAGTCTATAGATCCTGAAGGCAAACTTTTAAACCAGCTGAGAGCTTCCTCCGTCAACGTCCTTGGGAACATTCTGCACATGACATCTTCGTCTGCTCCCAGATACATAGCTTCATAAACATAAGCATCCAAATGCTTAGTGGGATCGGTCTCTCCATTATACTTCCCAATCGACAACGGCTGAGTTGTTTGCAAATGTTTTGGAATGACAATACTCATCAACCTTCTTGAGAAAGGGACACTAAGCTTGTATGTCCCTGAAGTTACCACCGCCTGCTCCCTTCTCCTGATACTAACTCTATCGCCAGAGTCCTGCGTTTGCTCCCTCTCTTCATATGTGGGGATCTTCGAATACTGAAGGGTGGTGGATCTATCCCTCGCTGATGCATGGTGAGCATCCTCTGCATGGGACACTACTCTGTCCCCAGCTCCTCCTCTCTCTCGCCTCAGCTCCATCAACTCCTCCTTCAGTTGCCTGATAACCTCATCGCGAGGGTCAGGCGTCTGCACTTGCACCATCCTCCGGGTTTGAGTTGCAGGAGATTCGAAGACGAGTCTCCTCCCAGGCTGTTGATAGGTCATATCCTCCACGTGACCTTCCACGAAATCTCTCCCGTCACCTTCCATTGTGCCAACCTAACTTCTGCGAAAATGGGAATAACTCTATCGAGTCCCACCGGGCGTGCCAATGAACTGGTCTGGACCGGGGTCTAGGATCCGGTGTGGGACCAGCCACAAGGATGCAGGTGTTTCTAGGGTTTACACACCGGAACTGTGTATATTCGATGTATTAATCCGGTCTCTCAGTGGGAGAGGCCGGTCTTGTTGTCCTGGAGATCCTTCACACCAACGATTCGCGTTGTAGGAGGGCGAAAGGTGGTGCCACCTGCGAAGATTCTCCGACGCTCAAGTTAGAAGAGTGTATCAACTGAATGAATACTCAAGCGTGATAACAGTAAAATGTGAGATAGAATAACGATACCATGCATGTGTGTTGATATGGCCTCTTATAGTTGAACGTAAGAGAAAAAAATGAGACGTTGGATACAGGTGGGTCCCTTGTCTCTGATTGCGTGTATATTGTGTCAATCAAGGTGGCTCAACTTTCAGAATGTGTCAGGAGGGTAGGTCAATTATCAGAGTACAACCCTCTAGAGAGAGGAGAGGATAATCACCTTTTCCGCATAATCTGCTGACACGCCTCCTTACTTTCTGAAGCCATTGATGTGACGTATTTTGCTACAAACAGTGTCTTCGTTGATAAGTTATCAAAAGGCTCTTCTCTTGCTATAAGGGAAAAGCTAACAATTATATAAATATCCTGTATAAATGAATATAGAACCGTTACAGCAAAAATGAGTGATACTGTCATGGAGTTAGGGCGGATGACCAGACAACGGATATCCGGTGTGGTAACGTAGAACCTGGACACCGGTTTTCCTTATATGAGATCAGTCTGACGTCACAAGTATGGGGGCCGGTATCTAGACCGGATCAGAAGCTGATAAGGTAGTCTTCGCTACTTATGCCTTATCTGAGGATGCCGAACATTGGTGGGATAGCATGCGTAGACAATTTGAAGTCAACGACGTGGAGATCACTTGGGATTATTTCAAGGATATGTTTCTGGAGAAATACTTTCCAGCTGATGTTAAAGAGAAAAGATAATTCGAATTCCTGTCGCTGACCCAAGGAAGTATGACCGTTGGAGAGTACGCATCCAGGTTTGAAGAGCTATCTCGTTTTCATTCTCATTATAATGATGCTACTAATGAAAGAGATCGGTGTGCAAAGTTTGTAAATGGACTACGGCCAGAAATTAAGGAAGCTATACGAATGCAGGAAATCCGTGAATTTTCTGTATTGGTAAATCACTGCAGGATCTTTGAAGAAGACCATAAGGATAGAATGACCAAAAGTCGTGAGCCCATTCATAAGGTAGGAGAAATAAGAAGTGGAGGACCTCACCATCACCAAAGAAGAGATTTCAGAAGGAATAAGAGTTACCAAGCACCATTTCACCGGTTTGGAGCAGCATCTGTTCCTAACAGACCCCAAGCTTCAACTGGAAGCTATTACCCAACATCTGCACCAAATTTTAAATGTTTTATCTGTGGAGGACCCCATTTGAAAAGGGAGTGTCCTAAAAACACTTATGTTTGCTTTAAGTGTAACAAACCAGGTCATCACATCAAGGATTGCCCAGAGATGAAGAGAGAAAACCCTGAAGGTGCAAGTACAAGCATAAATACTCAAGGAGGCGCGCACAGTGCAGTCGGAAGGCCGAAAGCAAAAGGAAAGGTTTTTGCAATCACTGGAGAAGAAGCATCTCATGCTGATTCCATGGTAGAAGGTAAGTGTATCATTAATAAGATTTCTTTAACTGTTATGTATGACTCAGGTGCATCACATTCCTTTATTGCCAATGACTGTGTAAAAAAACTAAAATTACCTGTGATAGAACTGCCATTTGACTTATCTGTACATACTCCTGGAAACAATCCCATTGTCACTTCTAAAGCCTGTTGGAAATGCCCTATTGTCATAAATGGTAGGGACTTTAAAGCTAATCTTTTCTGTTTACCCCTTTCTGGCTTAGAAGTTATTATTGGGCTAGATTGGTTGTCTGACAATCATGTTCTAATAGATTGTCATAATAAAACCATAATGTTTAAAGAACCAGTGAATTTGAATCCTGAGGATTCGAGATTTCTAACCGCCAACCAAGTGAGTGCCTCTTTAAAAGGAGGGGCTCAAGGATTCATGCTATTGCTTTCAACGAAAGGAGAGCAAGAATCAAAAATCAAAAATATGCCGGTTGTGTGTGAATTTCCTGACGTTTTTCCTGAAGATATCCCTGGTTTACCCCCAGAAAGAGATGTGGAATTTGCCATTGATCTAGTACCTGGAGTTGGACCCATTTCAATTGCACCATACCGAATGTCACCTCTAGAATTAGCAGAGTTGAAGAAAAAACTTGAAGAGATGATAGAGAAGCAGTTTATACGACCCAGTGTGTAACACCCCTATTTTTATTTTTATATTAAAATTTTGAAGGAATTAAATTATGGTTCTTTAGAACTTTTTAATCTACGTATTATTTACGATTTTTTGGAATTTTTTGGAATTTTGGAATTTTTTAATAAAAATAATTTTTTTTTAAATAATTTTAAATTCATATAAGTGACTTAAATTAAAAATATTTACAAGAAAGTGAATTGAAATTATAAGAAAATTTTCTAAAATCCATTTCAAGTAGACTTATCTAAAAATTATCGGTTTGAGAAAAATCTTGATTTTTTCCAATCGTTAAAAAATTTGAAACGTATCAATAAATTTTTATTAATAGAAAATTTTAGATTTTTAAAATTTCAGCTTTATATTACTTATTATAAAATTAGTAGGGACTGATATAATATCGCTAAATTTCAAAAAGGACTCATTTTGAATATTTAAAATATACCGAGTGAAGGGTTACTATTTGACTTAATAATTTTGCCGACAATTACTATGCAAATCACTGTGCATGTATGAAATTTTCAAAAGATGCACAGTAACCTGGAATAAAAAATTCAAAAATGCATAGTACTTTTATATTAAAATAATGGAATGCATAGTAAATTTTTTTCCTATAAATACCGAAGGATTTCTTCTTTAGAATTCACAATTTCAGATTAAGTTTTCTTAATATAGTAGTGCTAGTGAGATAGTGGTGGAAGTGAGAGAGAGAAGAAAAGTTTTTGGAGAGAAGGTTCTGCCAAAATCCTAAGGTAAGAATACTTCTCTTTTATATTTTTTGGGTTATTTTCATATCGTTTTTAGAAATCTGTTATTATACTGAAAATAATATTATTTTAAGTTACTATTCTGTATAGTAAACACTATTTCAATAGTAAATTACTATTTCAATAGTAAATTACTATTCAAATAGTAAATTACTATTTACTGTTACTATTTACTGTTACTATTCACGATTTACTATTTACCGTTACTATTCACGATTTACTATTTACCGTTACTATTCACGTTTTACTATTTACTGTTACTATTCACGTTTTACTATTTACCGTTACTATTCACGATTTACTATTCACTATTCACTATTCAAAATTTACCATTTCTGTTTTAAGTAGTAATCTTAATCTTCGTCTTATGCTTATACTGAAATAAGATTGGTATTAATATTTTTAGAAATCGGAGGCGCAAAGCAAATCCATTTTGGGTAACAATTCAAGGTAAGGGGGAGTGAGATAAGAGTATAATATGAAAAGACATAAGAATAATGGGAGGAGTCCCCTACTCCTTTTAAATCTGATAATATTATTATTTTAAAATATTAACTTTTTTTTTAACTTAAAATTTATAATAAATTTTAAATTAAATATCCGGTTTAACTAACTCTAACATACCTATGCAAAGACTTGGACCATTATGACCTATATGGACTGGACAATACCTATGCAAGGACTTGGACCATTATGACCCATATGGACTGAACTATACCTATGCAAGGACTGGATTATATGGACTTACATATACCTATGCGAGGAATTGACCAAAAGGACTAAAATTGACTATATTAATAATCATTAAATTTTGTATTATGATATGTATTAATGATATTTAATTGATTTGATTATGATTTGATTATGATTGATTGATTGATGATATTTAGTTATGATTGATATTGTTTAATTTTGATTGATGATATTGTAATGTGGAGTTTGAGCATATAGCGAGCATGACGGAAAGCTAAAATTCAGTAAGAATTTCTTACCTTACTCTTTAAATTTTATTATCTTTTAATTCTTCTTAGAAATTATTCTTATTAACTTTATTTTCAATATTTAGAATAAAAAAATTAGTATTTATTTTAGAAAGAAAATATTTTATTAGAATTTATTTAATTAAATCTTGAGTTAAAGAAAAATTTTGTAATCTTAAGTATTTTTGGTTAATAAATATTTCTCTTTCAAAAAAAAAAAAATTAAAAGAAAATTATTTTATTTTTTTCCAACTTAATAACTAAATACATTTGGAAATAATTGAGATTCCTAAATTTGATTTTGTTAAGATTTAATTTGAGAAAGATTAGGTAAAGTTTTATATGATAAAGTTTTTAGATATTTAAGGCTTAGAAACTCAATTTCCGTGAGATTTGAAAACTGTACCAAATTTATTTCTGTGGGACAGAAATTCAGAGAACTGAGAAAATGTACAGTTTATTGAAATGATATTGTAAACCTTTAAGGGATTTAATAATTGAGTTTCTAAAAGCCTTAACCAACTCAATACGCGAGTAGTTCATGCATCATGGATAATGAAAGTGAAATAAAATAATATTGTCTGGGGACGGATTATAGAAACCGAGGATACATTAGAGGAGGCTTAATTACGAGCCTTGGGATGAGAGGGTGTGAAAGGGTGCTTCAGGGGACCTGGGGTAGCTCCCTAGTGTCGGGTACTTTCACAATAAAAACTTTCTCAATCTGACTAGTCTCTAAGTGTTTCCACACCAGTTGAGCTGTTCATATTATTATTATCCGGACTTATGGAACAGTGTAAACTCCTGGTTGGCCCAGTGCAAATTAAAATTTAAGGGCCCACATATATAAGTAAGTTATGATGAAGATATTGCATAACATTCATGCATTCATAATTGATTGTGTATGTGATTGTGATTGATATTATTATGTATTGGTTGTGAAAACCCTTTGTTGCTTATGTCTTATTCGGAAATATTATATTCTGTTTCTCACTCCTTTCTCCGTGTTTTTGTTTCACATGTTTTAAATTGATGGTTCAGAGGGAAGGATCGAAGAATATCGGCAGTAAATATAGCACGTTCTAGAAAGGGAGCTCGGTATGAATACCGTGGTCCAATGACTAAATAATGTTAATAAGTAACTGCTTCTGGGCCATGGAGTTTCCTCTCTTTCTTATAATGTTTAATATTTATTTTCTTCGGATGAATGTACAAATACTTTATAAAGTTTTTAATAATATTTGTGAGGTATTTCAGAAATAATGTATATAATTTATTCCGATAGTTTCTTTTTAACAATCATATATTTAGTAAAAAAAAAAAATTACGAGTTTTTCTAGAATTTATTAAGGTGTAACAGAGGGTGTTACAAAGTGGTATCAGAGCAGTTAATCCAATAGGCCTGGGGAAAAGGTCTATCTTGCTTTGTCTGTAAACTCTGTATAGGTAGAATATCTGACTTGGTAGTAACTGTGATTGATGTGACAAATCTCAGTTACTGTGAAACAGGAAACTAATGGCTGGAAACGATCTTGCTGGAGTTGTAGAACGCTTAATTAATGCAATGGGAGCACGTGAAGGTCAAGGTAACGATGCTTTAAGAAGGCTGGACCTATTCGAAAAGCGCAATCCACCTCGTTTCAAGGGAGGATATAACCCTGATGGAGCACAAATCTGGATTCGAGAGATAGAGAAGATCTTTCGAGCATTGCAATGTAATGAAGCTGATAAGGTAGTCTTCGCTACTTATGCCTTATCTGAGGATGCCGAACATTGGTGGGATAGCATGCGTAAACAATTCGAAGTCAACGACGTGGAGATCACTTGGGACTATTTCAAGGATATGTTTCTGGAAAAATACTTTCCAGCTGATGTTAAAGAGAAAAGACAATTCGAATTCCTGTCGCTGACCCAAGGAAATATGACCGTTGGAGAGTACGCATCCAGGTTTGAAGAGCTATCTCGTTTTCATTCTCATTATAATGATGCTACTAATGAAAGAGATCGGTGTGCAAAGTTTGTAAATGGACTGCGGCCAGAAATTAAGGAAGCTATACGAATGCAGGAAATCCGTGAATTTTCTGTATTGGTAAATCGCTGCAGAATCTTTGAAGAAGACCATAAGGATAGAATGACCAAAAGTCGTGAGCCCATTCACAAGGCAGGAGAGATAAGAAGTGGAGGACCTCACCATCACCAAAGAAGAGATTTCAGAAGGAATAAGCCTTACCAAGCACCATTTCGTCGGTTTGGAGCAGCATCTGTTCCTAACAGACCCCAAGCTTCAACTGGAAGCTATTACCCAACATCTGCACCAAATTTTAAATGTTTTATCTGTGGAGGACCCCATTTGAAAAGGGATTGTCCTAAAAACACTTATGTTTGCTTTAAGTGTAACAAACCAGGTCATCATATCAAGGATTGCCCAGAGATGAAGAGAGAAAACCCTGAAGGTGCAAGTACAAGCATAAATACTCAAGGAGGCGCGCACAGTGCAGTCGGAAGGCCAAAAGCAAAAGGAAAGGTTTTTGCAATCACTGGAGAAGAAGCATCTCATGCTGATTCCATGGTAGAAGGTAAGTGTATCATTAATAAGATTTCTTTAACTGTTATGTATGACTCAGGTGCATCACATTCCTTTATTGCCAATGACTGTGTAGAAAAACTAAAATTACCTGTGATAGAACTTCCATTTGACTTATTTGTACATACTCCTGGAAACAATCCCATTGTCACTTCTAAAGCTTGTTGGAAATGCCCTATTGTCATAGATGGTAGGGACTTTAAGGCTAATCTTTTCTGTTTACCCCTTTCTGGCTTAGAAGTTATTATTGGGCTAGATTGGTTGTCTGACAATCATGTTCTAATAGATTGTCATAATAAAACCATAATGTTTAGAGAACCAGTGAATTTGAATCCTGAGGATTCGAGATTTCTAACCGCCAACCAAGTGAGTGCCTCTTTAAAAGGAGGGGCTCAAGGATTCATGCTATTGCTTTCAACGAAAGGAGAGCAAGAATCAAAAATCAAAAATCTGCCGGTTGTGTGTGAATTTCCTGACGTTTTTCCTGAAGATATCCCTGGTTTACCCCCAGAAAGAGATGTGGAATTTTCCATTGATCTAGTACCTGGAGTTGGACCCATTTCAATTGCACCATACCGAATGTCACCTCTAGAATTAGCAGAGTTGAAGAAACAACTTGAAGAGATGATAGAGAAGCAGTTTATACGACCCAGTGTATCCCCCTGGGGTGCACCAGTGTTGTTGGTTAAGAAGAAGGATGGTAGCATGAGGTTGTGTGTAGATTATCGACAACTGAACAAGGTGACAATCAAGAACAGATATCCTCTACCAAGGATTGACGACTTGATGGATCAGCTGCGTGGTGCCACGGTGTTCTCCAAAATTGATTTGAGGTCTGGATACCATCAAATAAGGGTGAAGAAAGAAGATGTATCGAAAACTGCTTTTAGAACACGCTATGGCCATTACGAATATCTAGTAATGCCTTTTGGTGTAACTAATGCACCAGCCGTATTCATGGATTACATGAATAGGATTTTTCATCCATATCTAGATAAATTTGTAGTGGTGTTCATTGATGATATATTAGTGTACTCTAAAAGCAGAGAAGAACATGTTGAACACTTGAAGGTTGTGTTAGAAATCCTGAAAAAGAAACAACTGTATGCAAAGTTGTCGAAGTGTGAATTCTGGTTGGAAGAAGTAAACTTTTTAGGACATGTAATTAGTCAAGGAGGAATAGCTGTAGACCCTTCCAAGGTGGAAGCAGTTTTAAAATGGGAGAGACCAACCACGATCACTGAGATTAGAAGTTTCTTGGGCTTGGCTGGATACTATAGAAGATTCATTGAAGGATTTTCAAAGCTAGGATACCCATTGACCAAGTTAACACGGAAAGGACAATCTTTTGTGTGGACGACACAATGCGAGAATAATTTCCAAGAGCTAAAAGATCGACTTACTTCTGCGCCAGTGTTAGTACTCCCCGATCCACATCGAAGTTTTGAAGTTTACTGTGATGCGTCTAAACAAGGACTAGGAAGTGTACTCATGCAAGACAAGAAGGTTGTAGCCTATGCGTCGCGTCAATTAAGGCAACATGAGATTAACTACCCTACCCATGACTTAGAGTTAGCCGCTGTAGTTTTTGCCTTAAAGATTTGGAGGCATTATCTATACGGTGCAACATTCGATGTGTTTAGCGATCATAAGAGTCTCAAGTATTTATTCGACCAAAAGGAGTTAAACATGAGGCAACGGAGATGGATGGAGTTCTTAAATGACTACGACTTTGAGTTGCAATACCATCCTGGAAAAGCGAACGTAGTAGCTGATGCTTTAAGTCGAAAGTCTCTACATGCATCCACAATGATGATTAAAGAGTTGGAATTAATAGAGAACTTCAGAGATCTTAACCTAGCAGTAAAGGTTAATGCCAACAGCTACAGATTAGGAGCGTTGCAAGTGACAAGTGAATTCCTGAGACAAGTTTTAGAGGCTCAAAGAGAGGATGAATTCCTGCAAGAGAAGAAAGAACTCTTGAAACAAGGAAAAGAAGTCGAGTTCAATGTAAGAAGTGACCAATTGCTAAGGTATAAGGATCGAGTGTGTATCCCTAATCAAGAGGAGTTGAGGAAAGCAATTCTGGAAGAAGGCCATAAAAGTTATATGAGCATTCATCCCGGAGCTACTAAAATGTATCAAGATTTGAAGAAGTTATTTTGGTGGCCTGGAATGAAGAAAGCAGTGGCAGAGTACGTGGCTGCATGTCTAATTTGCCAGAAGGTTAAAGTGGAACACCAAAAACCCCCTGGAATGCTACAATCAATGGAAATACCAGAATGGAAATGGGATAGCATTACCATGGATTTTGTGACTTCTTTACCCAAAACTCCATTAGGACATGATTCGATATGGGTAATAGTTGATAGACTAACAAAGTCTGCCCACTTTATTCCCATCAACATTCGTTACTCTATGGAGAAGCTGGCAAAATTATACATCGAGGAGATTGTGAGATTGCATGGAATTCCTTCAAGTATCATTTCTGATCGGGACCCTCGTTTTACATCACAATTCTGGAAGAGCTTGCACAAGGCTTTGGGAACAAGACTGCGTCTGAGTTCAGCATATCATCCTCAGACAGATGGACAATCAGAAAGAACAATCCAATCTCTAGAGGACTTGTTACGAGCTTGTGCGTTAGAGCATAAAGGAAGTTGGAATCAATTCTTACCATATGTGGAGTTTACCTACAACAACAGTTTCCATGCTAGCATTGGCATGGCACCTTTTGAAGCATTATATGGAAGAAAATGTAGGACCCCGCTATGTTGGTTTGAGACTGGTGAAAACTTGATGCTAGGACCAGAGTTGGTACAACAAACCACGGATAAAATCAAAATAGTTCAGGAAAAGATGAAGGCAACACAGAGCAGGCAGAAAAGTTACTATGATAAAAGAAGAAAGCCGCTCGAATTTCAAGAAGGTGATCATGTATTCTTGAAAGTCACACCTATGACTGGGGTCGGTCGGGCAATGAAATCTCGAAAACTAACTCCTAGATTTATCGGTCCATACCAAATAATTCATAAAGTTAGTCCCCTTGCCTACCAAATAGCATTACCACCTTTTCTTTCTAATATCCATAATGTTTTTCATGTGTCAAACTTGCGAAAGTATATATCTGATCCTACACATGTTATTGAACCTGATGTCATACAAGTTAAAGATAATCTTACATATGATGCACCACCTGTTAGAATAGGTGATAGAAGAATAAAACAATTAAGAGACAAGACAATTCCGCTTGTAAAGGTAATTTGGAGTGAAACGAGAGGAGAAGATGCTACATGGGAACTAGAAACTGAGATGAAAGAGTCTCATCCTCATTTGTTTTACTGATTAATGTAAATTTCGAGGACGAAATTTTCTAAGGGGAGTAGAGTTGTAACACCCCTATTTTTATTTTTATATTAAAATTTTGAAGGAATTAAATTATGGTTCTTTAGAACTTTTTAATCTACATATTATTTATGATTTTTTGGAATTTTTTGGAATTTTGGAATTTTTTAATAAAAATAATATTTTTTAAATAATTTTAAATTCATATAAGTGACTTAAATTAAAAATATTTATAAGAAAGTGAATTTAAATTATAAGAAAATTTTCTAAAATCCGTTTCAAGTAGACTTATCTAAAAATTATCGGTTTGAGAAAAATCTTGATTTTTTCCAATCGTTAAAAAATTTGAAACGTATCAATAAATTTTTATTAACAGAAAATTTTAGATTTTTAAAATTTCAACTTTATATTACTTATTATAAAATTAGTGAGGACTGATATAATATCGCTAAATTTCAAAAAGGACTCATTTTGAATATTTAAAATATACCGAGTGAAGGGTTACTATTTGACTTAATAATTTTGCCGACAATTACTATACAAATCACTGTGCATATATGAAATTTTCAAAAGATGCACAGTAACCTGGAATAAAAAATTCAAAAATGCATAGTACTTTTATATTAAAATAATAGAATGCATAGTAAATTTTTTTCCTATAAATACCGAAGGATTTCTTCTTTAGAATTCACAATTTCAGATTAAGTTTTCTTAATATAGTAGTGCTAGTGAGATAGTGGTGGAAGTGAGAGAGAGAAGAAAAGTTTTTGGAGAGAAGGTTCAGCCAAAATCCTAAGGTAAGAATACTTCTCTTTTATATTTTTTTGGGTTATTTTCATATCGTTTTTAGAAATCTATTATTATACTAGAAATAATATTATTTTAAGTTACTATTCTGCATAGTAAACACTATTTCAATAGTAAATTACTATTTCAATAGTAAATTACTATTCAAATAGTAAATTACTATTTACTATTACTATTCACGATTTACTATTTACCATTACTATTCACGTTTTACTATTTACTGTTACTATTCACGTTTTACTATTTACTATTACTATTCACGATTTACTATTCACTATTCACTATTCACTATTCAAAATTTACCATTTCTGTTTTAAGTAGTGATCCGGTCTAGATACCGGCCCCCATACTTGTGACGACAGATTGATCTCATATAAGGAAAACCGGTGTCCAGGTTCAACGTTACCACACCGGATATCCGTTGTCTGGTCATCCGCCCTCATTCCATGACAAGCATCATTCATTTTCGCTGTAACGGTTCTGTGTTCATTAATACAGGATATTTATATAATTGTTAGCTTTTCCCTCATAGCAAGAGAAGAGCCTTTTGATAACTTATCAACGAAGACACTGTTTGTAGCAAAATACGTCACATCAATGGCTTCAGAAAGTAAGGGGGCGTGTCAGCAGATTATGCGGAAAAGGTGATTATCCTCTCCTCTCTCTAGAGGATTGTACTCTGATAATTGACCTACCCTCCTGACACATTCTGAAAGTCGAGCCACCTTGATTGACACAATATACACGCAATCAGAGATAAGGGACCCACCTGCATCCAACGTATCATTTTTTCTCTTACGTTCAACTATAAGAAGCCATATCAACACACATGCATGGTATCGTTATTCTATCTCACATTTTACTGTTATCACGCTTGAGTATTCATTCAGTTCATACACTCATCTGACTTGAGCGTCGGAGAATCTTCGCAGGTGGCACCACCTTTCGCCCTCCCACAACGCGAATCGTTGGTGTGAAGGATCTCCAGGACAACAAGACCGGCCTCTCCCACTGAGAGACCGGATTAGTACATCGGACATACACAGTTCCGGGGTGTAAACCCTAAAAACACCTGCATCCTTGTGGCTGGTCCCATACCGGATCCTAGACCCCGGTCCAGACCAGTTCATTGGCACGCCCAGTGGGACTCGATAGAGTTATTCCCATTTTCGCAGAAGTTAGGTTGGCACAATGGAAGGTGACGGGAGAGATTTCGTGGAAGGTCACGTTGAGGATGTGACCCATCAACAGGCTGGGAGGAGACTCGTCTTCGAATCTCCTGCAACTCAAACCCGGAGGATGGTGCAAGTGCAGACACCTGACCCTCGCGATGAGGTTATCAGGCAACTGAAGGAGGAGCTAATGGAGCTGAGGCGAGAGAGAGGAGGAGCTGGGGACAGAGTAGTATCCCATGCAGAGGATGCTCACCATGCATCAGCGAGGGATAGATCTACCACCCTCCAGTATTCGAAGATCCCCACATATGAAGAGAGGGAGCAGACGCAGGACTCTGGTGATAGAGTTAGTATCAGGAGAAGGGAGCAGGCGGTGGTAACTTCAGGGACATACAAGCTTAGTGTCCCTTTCTCAAGGAGGTTGATGAATATTGTCATTCCAAAACATTTGCAAACAACTCAGCCATTGTCGATTGGGAAGTATAATGGAGAGACCGACCCCACTAAGCATTTGGATGCTTATGTTTATGAAGCTATGTATCTGAGAGCAGACGAAGATGTCATGTGCAGAATGTTTCCAAGGACGTTGACGGAGGAAGCTCTCAGTTGGTTTAAAAGTTTGCCTTCAGGATCTATAGACTCTTGGGAGGAAATGGCTGCTGCATTCGAAAGCCATTTCGTCATCTCCAGGGATATCCCAAGAACTTCTCACACCCTGGCCCAGATAAGACAGGGAGAAACTGAGACTCTTAAGGAGTTCCTGAAAAGGTTTTACAAGGAGGCTGCGTTGGTCCCTAACCTCACGGAGGCCATACAACTCCATATTGTAGTGGAAGCTCTTCAGCCAGGTTCAGCCTTTGCCCTATCTTTGGCAAAGAGCCCTCCTACAACCTTCGAGGAGTTTCGAAGGAAAGCTTCCAAATATGTGGGCATAGAGATGCATCTAGAGGCAACTGCAGCAAGAGTAAAGCCTTCTGTACCCGCTCAGCAGCCACGGAGAGAAAAGGAGAGAGCGAGGCCTGAGAAGCATGCCTTTAGAGAAGACTTTGTGAATGCTCGTCAGCATCCGCGAGATAGGCGCGTATCATCTTTCGATCACTATGCTCCGTTGAACACCAGGCACTCACAAATCATGAGGGAGGTTGGTTGGCCAACTCTGAACGTCTTTGGTATAAGGAAGCCAGCCCCAGCCAAGAGGGGTGGTAACCCACGTAAATACTGCACTTTCCATGAGCAGACAGGGCACAACACTGATGAGTGTAAGGCGTTAAAGAATACGGTGGAAACTCTCATTCGAGAAGGAAAGTTGAAGCAGTATTTGTTTAAGGAGAAATCTATGGATGAGCCTCATAGGATGGAGAAAAGGAATAGAGATCCTGATGATGAAGATGATAATACGCGCAACCCAGTAAGGAAGTTCACTGCGGCTGAGAAGCAGAAAGGGGTAGTGATTGCTGAAGGTGCCCAACAAAGTAATATGCCCCAGCAGCAGAGACAGGGCAGACGAGAGGTGATTGAGATGATAGCTGGAGGATTCGCGGGAGGAGGAACATCAATCACAGCACGAAAGAACCACCATAGGATGATTCTGTCAGTCCAGGGTAAACCAAGGAATAACCGCCCTTTCAGGGACGGGGTGACAGCCCCGACGGTGTCGTTTACAGATGATGACTTTGGCCCAACAATTCCAGGAGGTGATGATGCAGTAGTGATTGTGGCCGTCATAGCCAATAAGGACGTCAAGAGGATCCTCGTCGATCAGGGAAGTTCTTGTGATGTTATATTTTATAATTGTTTCAAACGAATGGGTTTCAGTGATGCAGATTTACAACCATACATGTTGGTGTATGCACTATGAGCCTTTATGCTTTTTCATTTGTATCATTTTTCTACTTATCAATTGAATAAATATTTCAGTTTAAAGTTGTTTTAAACATATTTATCCTTGGAGTAATAGGTCATATAAAAATTATTCCTAAAATGTCCCTAGTTAAGTATTTACATGGGGACATGTAAATACACTGAGACTAGTGTGTGAGTGTACTGATGACCTGATCTCACAGATCATAGATATAGATGATATCGAGTCTTCACACGGGTACACATTAAGAGTAATGATGTACTGGACAGACCCACCATGAGAACGTTGCATGGATCGTTACATGATTGTCATAAACGATTCTCAATGTGATAATGGTATATGTAGTCCTTCGACCTGAAGTCACTACGATTCCTACATGAGGAGTTTATTGTTTTAATACAATTAAACGTCTTCTGTAACAAGAGGACTATAAAGGTTGTGATTAGGCAATGAACAAATTATGCAGAGGGATGTGAGTGATGTAGATGGGATTTGTCTCTCCTATGTGACAGGAGTGATATCCATAGGCCACTTGATGGAGTAAGACTAAGAAAACGCATGGCCATGCTAGAAAGAATAAATATTAGATATTTATTCGGATCCAGTCTACTCCGGTATCAAGTAAAATAAATTGGGCCGTACAAGGATGACGCGACCATGCCTTGGGCCCAATTAGGATATCGTGACAAAAGGAATAAACGTATTAAATAATTATCACTTATAGGTTATGTTAATAATATTCGGACATAATGATGCATTGCTAGATGCCGCTCTTATTTTATATTAATAATAAAATAGTTTATTATTAATATGACCGGGTATTTTACCTATAGGGTCACACACATAGAGTAAGCCCATCAGAAAATGTTGTCTTATTTTAGTTGGACTAAAATAAAGCTATTGGGCCTAACTCATTTGGAATGAGTAAGGAGCCCACTTTTAGAGAGAACAAATTAGGTCAAACCTAAGCCTATAAATAGAGCATAAGATGCTCATAAGCCGTTCACTCAAGTGAGACACAAAATTCGCAAAAAGTTGCAAGAGCTACACGCCGTCAACCTAGCAGTTGGCAAGTGTTGCGATTCTGGTGGGAGTGCTCGTGTGGACTCCTAAAGGACGAGGCTACGACTGCTTCGGAGTTCTTCAAGAGGTAACCTAAATAATTTCGAAATTGTTTTTTTGTGCTTTGAAACACGGAACCTTGCAAATCCTATGGAATCCCTTTAATTTTTCCGCTGCTCATGCTTAGGGATTTCCTAACAATACACACAAGAACTCACAGCGTTTAACGGAGCCAAGCAACCTACTAAGGGATACCTCGACACTTTGATTTCTTTTGAAGGGGAGCCCGGTGCAAGAACAGTCAAGTCAAGAATTCTGGTGATTGATGTGGAATCCCCGTACAACGGTATCATAGGCCGTCCAACATTGAACGCTATGGAAGCAATTGTATCCACCCCTCATCTCCTGATCAAATTTATCGACAAGGACAATGGTGTGTCCTCACTCCGCGGAGATCAGGAGATGGCTCGATATTGTTATAATCTGAGCCTCAACATGGTTAAGTTAGATGCATTTAACAAGAAGAGGAAGTTGAACGACGGAGGAACAGCGGCAGGATCTGTCAGTCTTATTGACCTAGACCCCAGAGCGGAATTGAAGATTGATCCACTCAATCCATCTAAGCCCACACCTGATGGTGGCTCCAGGGATGTCATATTGGGAGATTCCCCAGAGAAGGTCACGCACATCAATGATAAGCTGGAGTCTGCTATGGAGCAACGCTTATTAGCCCTCTTGCAGGAATTCAAAGACCTTTTCGCATGGACAGCAGCAGACATGCCGGGGATGGATCCTGATTTCTGTTGTCACAAACTTGCAGTGTATCCTGAAACCAGACCGGTGGCTCAGAAGAAGAGGAGGTTGGGACCGGAGAAGCAGAGGGCGGCTTGTGAGCAAACAGAGGAGTTGTTGAAGGCAGGTTTTATAAGGGAGATACGCTATTCATCTTGGCTTTCTAATGTGGTCATGGTGCAGAAGGCTAACGGCAAATGGAGGATGTGTACTGATTATGTGGATCTTAATCGTTGCTGCCCTAAAGATCCATATCCCCTGCCCAACATCGATCGCATGGTGGATGATTCATCTGGTTATCAATATCTCAGTTTCATGGATGCTTATTCGGGGTACAACCAGATTCCGATGTGGGAGGGAGACCAGGAGAAGACGACCTTTATCAACGACCGCGGTGTTTTCTGCTACACCGTCATGCCTTTTGGACTAAAGAACGCAGGCGCTACCTATCAGCGCATGATTAACAAAGTCTTTGAAGGGATGCATACCAAGCTGGTCGAAGTTTATATCGATGATATCATAGCCAAAACGCCCGTTGGAGGAGACCACATTGAAGATCTACGCCAAGTTTTCACTAGGCTTCGGCAGTACAACATGAGGTTAAATCCTTTAAAGTGCACTTTCGCCGTTCCAGCAGGAAAATTCTTGGGATTTATGTTGACTCAACGAGGCATTGAAGCTAACCCCGGGAAATGTCAAGCAATCCTGGACATGCAGAGTCCTAAATGTTTGAGGGAGGTCCAGTCATTGAATGGGAAAGTGGCCGCTTTAGCCCGTTTCATGCCTAAGATGGCACACAGGTCCCTCCCCTTGTATAAGGCGTTGAAGAAACACAAGAGTTTTGAATGGGGAGAGGAACAAGAGCAAGCCTTCCAGCAGCTCAAAGCCGTTCTCTCGAGCCCACCAATTCTTGTTAAGCCTGATCCAGGCGAAACGTTAATCTTATACTTGGCAATATCTGATGAAGCTCTAGGTGTAGCCCTGGTGAAAGAAACCCCTGAAGGGCAGAGACCGGTGTACTTTACTAGTAAAACGTTTCAGGGGGCTGAAAGAAGGTATCAGAAGATTGAGAAAGCCGCCCTGGCAGTTGTGTGGGCGTCACGACGGCTGAGGCCTTATTTCCATGCGCACCCAGTATTGGTGAGAACGGATTTGCCACTCCGTTCAGTGCTCAGCAAACCAGACCTCGCTGGAAGGATGATAAAATGGTCCATTGAGCTATCTGAATTTGAGATTTCATATGAGCCTCGAGGAGCCATCAAGGCACAAGTGTTGGCCGATTTTGTAGTGGAAATGACTGGGGCAGACCCGGCTACCCCTCGAACGCATTGGACCATCTACGTTGACGGTTCGTCAAACAGCAAAGGATGTGGAGCAGGTGTGGTGGTAGAAAGTGATGACGGCGTACACTTAGAAATTTCCCTCCGATTCAATTTCAAGACCTCCAACAATCAAGCTGAATACGAAGCATGCTTGGCCGGTCTCCGTGCGGCAATTGATATCGGAGCATCAGCAGTTACCCTCTACAGTGATTCTCAGCTGGTGATTTCGCAAATCCAGGGAGAGTACCAGGCGAAGGAACCACAACTTCAATTGTACTTGAATTGTGTTAATGAGCTGAAGGGAAGATTTGAAGTTTTAGAGTTCAAGCATGTGCCCAGGGAAGAAAATACCAGAGCAGATATTTTGTCAAGATTGGCAAGTACAAAGCAGCCTGGTAGCACAACAACGGTGGTTCAGAGCACTTTGACATCACCCAGTATACCTATGTATCCTTCTCTGAATGCCGTCATGGTGAGTTATCCATATGAGGATTCTTGGGTCATCCCCTATATTCGTTATCTGGCTGATGGTCAACTTCCCACTGACGAGAAGGAAAGGAGACGAGTAAAGAGGGAGTTGCCATATTTTACTATGGTCGATGGTGTTCTCTACAGAAGGGGATTCTCTGTCCCATATCTTTCATGTTTAAGAGAAGACGAAGTTCAAGCGGTCTTGACTGAGGTACACGAGGGGCAATGTGGGCACCACGCTGGAGGCCGAAGCCTAATGAGAAAAGTCCTTAGGGCTGGATACTGGTGGCCCACTGTGAAGCAGGATTCCGCAGATTTCGTGAGGAAGTGCGACGCTTGCCAAAAATTCTCCAATCTCCACCATACACCGGCCCAAGAGTTATCTTCATCTGCTGTGCCTTGGCCGTTCTACCAATGGGGCCTTGATATTCTGGGTCCGTTTCCCACTGCGCCAGGAGGTATCAAATACTTGATTGTGGGGGTAGACTACTTCACCAAATGGATCGAGGCAGAACCAGTAGTGCATATCACTTCTGCGCGTACAAGACGTTTCATGTACGAAAATATCATTGCTCGGTTCGGGGTGCCAGGGCGGATTGTGACTGACAACGGCACCCAGTTTACAGACAAAAAGTTCACGGACTTACTTGAAGGACTGGGGATAGTCCAGATATTTTCATCTGTTGAACACCCCCAGACCAATGGGCAAGCAGAGGTAGCTAATCGAGAGGTGCTGAGGGGGTTAAAGAAGCGTCTGGGAGAAGCGAAGGGAGGATGGACTGACCAGTTATGTCATGTTCTATGGGCATACCACACTACGCCTCATTCTTCAACTAACGAATCCCCATACCGGTTGGTGTACGGGGTTGAGGCGATGATCCCAGTTGAGTTACAAACAAGATCGGCCCGAGTTGAGTATTTTTCAGCAGAAGATAACAACGCCAACTTAGCATCAGAGCTGGATGTCCTCCAAGAGTTGAGGGAAAAGGCTTTCGTTAGAGATCAGGCAATAAAAGCAAAAGCTGCACTCCGGTACAATAAACGTGTCCAGTACAGAGCTTTTAACACCGGAGACCTTGTTCTGAGAAAGGCCAGTGTGGGGAATAAGTTCGCTCACCAAGGAAAGCTAGCACCAACGTGGGAAGGACCTTATAGAGTTTCGGAGGTGACTGGAAAGGGATCATACCGATTGGAAGAACTTGATGGAACCCCAATCCGCAACAAATGGAACACTCAGAATTTACGAGTGTATTACAGCTAGTTGGTAAGACGGCGTGTACTCTTTTTCCTTACTTGAGTTTTTTCCCACTGGGTTTTCTCAAGAAGGTTTTAACGAGGCATAGCCCCAACGATGCTCTTTGTGTAATCTATATTCAGTTTTAATAAGAATACACTTTCACCGCCCTATCATTCTCACTTTTCTTATGTGTTATGATTTAAAGCCGTGGTTTAATACGCATACACCTCAGGACGGATGAACGTAACTACCTATTTTGTAGTTGATGTGATAATTCCTCGAAGAACGGAGGGAGACCCCCCCAAGTCAGACGATGTAATTCCTCGAGGTGGAATGGGTTGTAGGGTTGGTCCTTTCTCAAGGCCACAAACCGAACCCCATTCGAAGACAACATGGGTTGTAGGGCTGGTCCTTTCTCAAGGCCACAAACCGAACCCCATTCGAAGACAACATGGGTTGTAGGGCTGGTCCTTTCTCAAGGCCACAAACCGAACCCCATTCGAAGACTACATGGGTTGTAGGGCTGGTCCTTTCTCAAGGCCACAAACCGAACCCCATTCGAAGACTACATGGGTTGTAGGGCTGGTCCTTTCTCAAGGCCACAAACCGAACCCCATTCGAAGACTACATGGGTTGTAGGGCTGGTCCTTTCTCAAGGCCACAAACCGAACCCCATTCGAAGACTACATGGGTTGTAGGGCTGGTCCTTTTTCAAGGCCACAAACCGAACCCCATGCGAAGGCTTGGGCGCAGTAGGCCGGTTCACAGAGAAAACCGCGCTGAACCCCGAGTAACGGGCGCAGTAGGTTCAGGATTAGCCCTGATCCGAACCCCGTGTTGAAGGCTTGGATTGTAGGATTGCACCGAACTCCAAGTACGGTTAGTAGGATCGAACCGAACACCGTGTGAAGACTTGAGGTGTAGGACCAAACCGAACCTCAAGAGAAAGGCATAAAGCTTACCCTTGTCAAAGCTATACAAAATTCTAAGGCAACATCCGTCCTCAATTGTGGAATACCCATCCCAGAGCGGTTGAAAGCTAATGTACTCGCTCTACATCTTCAAGGACAGATAAGCATTTCTATCTTGTGAGAATTTAAAAGGCAATCTTTGAGATAAACTCTCCCTTCCCAATGAACTTACACTTGGGGACAGGGCGTGCTTTAACTTAATTTTTATTTATTTATTACTATTTGTTGTCTTAATCCGGTGTGATAAGTACGCGTTAAGCAGCTAGGTAACCACACAGAACGGATTCGTAAAGCATTAAAAACAATAAAGTGTTTGGTACAACACTAAGTTATCCAACAATCATACAGTCGACGCAAGCAGTTGAAGAAAAGCAACAGTGAATTTCATTTCCAAGAATAAAGAAATTATTCAGGTTACAAGGTAGTTAAAACTGGAGCTGATCCCAGTACACAGCTATGAATAAAGCATAAATTAAGGGGCCGGTGCTTGATCCTCCGCAGTGGGCACTCCTCCCTTTTCCGCTCTGTCTTCCATTCCAGTTGGGGCACCTTCTTGTGCTTTAGCTCCAGAGGCAGCGGTGGACGATGTAGGCTCCATACTTTGACCTTCTGGGAGGGGAGGCAGTTCGTATAGAGATTCTTTGGGTTCATGGTGCGATCCGTCCTTGTGAACTTCTACAAGTCTTCCCCCATGGAACTCAAAGAACGGATCTAATCCGTACAAATTCAGCTTTATCCCAGGGTTCCGATAGTAGACTTGACGAAGGGCCAGGCCGAAAGATTCATACGCCACATTTTTGCATATATCCAAGGCTTTGGCAGCCTTGGCCTTGGCAGCAGCTAGCCTTCTTTGAACCTTGGCGTAATCCTCTTCTGAGGGCCCAGCACTCGCACTACCCTTTCTGAGTTCATCAATTTGGGCTTGCATCTCCTTCCGAATAGACTCCCACTCCCCAAGGTCCTTGTTGCGACCATCCTCCATAACTTTGAGATCGTCAGCAAGCTTAGCCGATCTCTTCTTCTCCAGTTGTAATTCTTCTTCAAGGAGGGGTATGGATTTGTTCTTATTTTGGAGGTCGGCAACTTCCCGTTCTAGGGCCTTATTCGCAAAATGAACTTTGCTCGCCTCTTCCGTTTTCCTCTGGAGTGTTTCTTTAGTTTTTTCCAATTCCGATTCCACACCCCTGCGAGCTTCAGCTTGTTTGGCTGCCCATTTCTCCTTCACTGCGAGTTCGGTCTCAAGTTTTTCAACCTGATCCATATAATCAGCTTTCTCGCTCAGGGACTCAAGCAGGCCAGACAGTTCATCAAGTTGCCAACGCCCAGCCTTGCAAGCACCTCGGACCCCAGCAGCGTCGAGGGAAGGGCGGAGGCAATACCGTGCCTTTGGGAGAGTAGAAGGCATAGATCCTTGAAACCACAAATAATGAGAAAGGAAGGAGTCACGCGGAGGATCGAACGCCGGAGGAGGACCGTTCCCAGAATCCGGCTCTGAAGCATTTTGAGAAGAAGGTGCAGAGAACTCAGGAGCGGGTTCCTTTCCCTTGTTCTTCTTTAATTCGGTTTCTTCGGCCGTCCTCTGACGCTTCTTCACAGGGTCATCAGAAGAGGGCTTCTCTTGATCGGCCTTCTTTACAAGATGCCTCTTCTTTTTCTTTCTCTCTGGGACGACCTCCTCGCCACCCGCTCCAGCGGCTTTAGTTGCCTCTTCGGCTTCCTCCTCGTCGAAGAGAGGAACCTCATCTCCTACTGCAGAAGTCAGAGGAATGAGGGGAGTTTTGGTGGCGTTCCTCTTCGCCTGGATTTCATTTTCTTCAGAAGAGGTGTCATCGTCAGCCAGCATGGACCTTAGCGACAACATTTCTGGGCAGGCCTTTTCAATTTGTTCTGCAAAACAAAAAGAGTTGAATAAGCATACAAGAAGGAAAATAACTAGAACGGTATAACCATACAACACAAGGAGATTAAGAGCGAATATTACGGAGGTAGGTGTTTTTGATGTCTTCCTCGGCCAAGAGAAGACGGCTGGAAAACCCTTTGAGGGTCTTTGAGGCCGTCTGCAGGGCGCTCAAGACTTCAACAGAATGAGGGGAAAGTTCACTCTCATCTGTATAATAAGCACGGCTCATAAGGAGAAAATGCTCGTGCGTCCAGCTAAGGGGAAACTTGGTAAACCCCTCTTTATTTCGCCAGAAGACCGGCTTATTTGGTTGAATCCGGACCCGCGTGTAGTAGTGCTTGAAGGAACGCCCATCTACCTTTGCGGACTCCGTATAAGACTTGAAATTTACAACCCTTGAGTCACTACGGAGTGTAATGAACCCAAGGCCGCCTTTCTTATTAGCTCGGCGGACCACTTGGCAATAGTAAAATAGCTTGGCCACAGTGGCGGAGAAGCCAAAATGCTCCCCCAAGACTTCCAGAGCCCGAACAAGACTCCAACCGTTGGGATGTAATTGTGAGGGGGCACAGTCCAAGAAACGCAGGACGGCCATCTGGAAATCCGTCAGTGGAAAGCGCACCCCCAGCTTTAAGAAAACGTAGTCGTACATGTAGACCGACCTCGCATCAGGGACGCTGTGGCATATTCTTTCAGAGGGATGCGGTGCCATCACAGCGTATCGCGCTTTGTACTTCTTATCCGAATATATCTTGCAGCGGAAAGAAACCGTGCGCTCCTCCTCACTTGCATGGTGCGAAGGGATCTCTAAGAACTCCTCTTCTGGTAGCCCTCGAACCAAGGGGAACCTCAGAGCGACGAGATGAAGAAGACGCTCGTGAGGAAGAAGCTTCGGCTCTCTCTGAGCGATGGCGCCCAGCCACAGGAGGATTCGCCGGAATCCTCCCACCACGGTGGCTAAGGGGGGCACGAGAGCCAAACCTCCCTCTATTTGAAGGACCAGCGTGTCCAGCTCTAGGGCGCATGATGGAAATAGAATGATTAAAATTGCAAGGAGTTGAAGGGAAGGAAGGTTACCTAAAGGAAGAGGATCTTTGAGAAGTTGAAGACGACAAGGAAATTCCAAGGAAATTTGAGCAGAGTTTCACTAAGTTTGAGAGCAAGGATGGATTCCTAAATCTGCTAAGAGTTCCTTTTATAGGTAACGAAGAGGCAAAGTGTTCCGTCGAAGGTCACAATGCTTGCCACAAAACGCAACCTTTCAAATCAAAACGACTCCGTCGTTTCGTCACGAATAAGCACGAAAATGGTAACGTTTCAGTAAACGTTTTGGCAAAATGGGCCCCCCTTTCAGTTTGAATCCAGGCCCAATAAGCCCAATCGACGGTTACACTCTTGGGTAATGATGTCTCGTGCGTAAAAAATGCATTTAATGTCCAATCATGCCATGCGCATTTAATGCCTCCCAGCCACTTTTTCGAATGCCAAGGGTTTCGATTTTCGAAGACTCTTAGGATTTCCATTACTTATTTTATATTGTCTGAATCCGTTGTACACAATGCGAAGAGGGCGGTCACTCGTTTGCTAGAGCGGACGCCACTGAGTTTCCAAAGACTTACAAGAATGTATTACCGGCATCTAGACTTCTCTCGAGAATTGTGTAGCTCATATGAGCAACTGAACAGTCCCTCATACAAGCTAGGGGACAGATGATCCGGTCTAGATACCGGCCCCCATACTTGTGACGACAGATTGATCTCATATAAGGAAAACCGGTGTCCAGGTTCAACGTTACCACACCGGATATCCGTTGTCTGGTCATCCGCCCTCATTCCATGACAAGCATCATTCATTTTCGCTGTAACGGTTCTGTGTTCATTAATACAGGATATTTATATAATTGTTAGCTTTTCCCTCATAGCAAGAGAAGAGCCTTTTGATAACTTATCAACGAAGACACTGTTTGTAGCAAAATACGTCACATCAATGGCTTCAGAAAGTAAGGGGGCGTGTCAGCAGATTATGCGGAAAAGGTGATTATCCTCTCCTCTCTCTAGAGGATTGTACTCTGATAATTGACCTACCCTCCTGACACATTCTGAAAGTCGAGCCACCTTGATTGACACAATATACACGCAATCAGAGATAAGGGACCCACCTGCATCCAACGTATCATTTTTTCTCTTACGTTCAACTATAAGAAGCCATATCAACACACATGCATGGTATCGTTATTCTATCTCACATTTTACTGTTATCACGCTTGAGTATTCATTCAGTTCATACACTCATCTGACTTGAGCGTCGGAGAATCTTCGCAGGTGGCACCACCTTTCGCCCTCCTACAACGTGAATCGTTGGTGTGAAGGATCTCCAGGACAACAAGACCGGCCTCTCCCACTGAGAGACCGGATTAGTACATCGGACATACACAGTTCCGGGGTGTAAACCCTAAAAACACCTGCATCCTTGTGGCTGGTCCCATACCGGATCCTAGACCCCGGTCCAGACCAGTTCAAGTAGTAATCTTAATCTTCGTCTTATGCTTATACTGAAATAAGATTGGTATTAATATTTTTAGAAATCGGAGGCGCAAAGCAAATCCATTTTGGGTAACAATTCAAGGTAAGGGGGAGTGAGATAAGAGTATAATATGAAAAGACATAAGAATAATGGGAGGAGTCCCCTACTCCTTTTAAATCTGATAATATTATTATTTTAAAATATTAACTTTTTAACTTAAAATTTATAATAAATTTTAAATTAAATATCCGGTTTAACTAACTCTAACATACCTATGCAAAGACTTGGACCATTATGACCTATATGGACTGGACTATACCTATGCAAGAACTTGGACCATTATGACCCATATAGACTGAACTATACCTATGCAAGGACTGGATTATATGGACTTACATATACCTATGCGAGGAATTGACCAAAAGGACTAAAATTGACTATATTAATAATCATTAAATTTTGTATTATGATATGTATTAATGATATTTAATTGATTTGATTATGATTTGATTATGATTGATTGATGATATTTAGTTATGATTGATATTGTTTGATTTTGATTGATGATATTGTAATGTGGAGTTTGAGCATATAGCGAGCATGACGGAAAGCTAAAATTCAGTAAGAATTTCTTACCTTACTCTTTAAATTTTATTATCTTTTATTTCTTCTTAGAAATTATTTTTATTAACTTTATTTTCAATATTTAGAATAAAAAAAATTAGTATTTATTTTAGAAAGAAAATATTTTATGAGAATTTATTTAATTAAATCTTGAGTTAAAGAAAAATTTTGTAATTTTAAGTATTTTTGGTTAATAATTATTCTCTTTTAATAAAACAAAATTTTTTGAAAAAAAATTATTTTATTCTTTCCCACTTAATAACTAAAAATATTTAGAAATAATTGAGATTCCTAAATTTGATTTTGTTCAGATTTAATTTGAGAAAGATTATGTAAAGTTTTATATGATAAAGTTTTTAGATATTTAAGGCTTAGAAACTCAATTTCAGTGAGATTTGAAAACTGTACCAAATTTATTTCTGTGGGACAGAAATTCAGAGAAAATGTACAGTTTATTGAAATGATGTTGTAAACCTTTAAGGGATTTAATAATTGAGTTTCTAAAAGCCTTAACCAACTCAATACGCGAGTAGTTCATGCATCATGGATAATGAAAGTGAAATGAAATAATATTGTCTGGGGACGGATTATAGAAACCGAGGATACATTAGAGGAGGCTTAATTACGAGCCTTGGGATGAGAGGGTGTGAAAGGGTGCTTCAGGGGACCGGGGGTAGCTCCCTAGTGTCGGGTACTTTCACAATAAAAACTTTCTCAATCTGACTAGTCTCTAAGTGTTTCCATGCCAGTTGAGCTGTTCATATTATTATTATCCGGACTTATGGAACAGTGTAAACTCCTGGTTGGCCCAGTGCAAATTAAAATTTAAGGGCCCACATATATAGGTAAGTGGTGATGAAGATATTGCATAACATTCATGCATTCATAATTGATTGTGTGTGTGATTGTGATTGATATTATTAAGTATTGGTTTGTGAAAACCCTTTGTTGCTTATGTCTTATTCGGAAATATTATATTCTGTTTCTCACTCCTTTCTCTGTGTTTTTGTTTCACATGTTTTAAATTGATGGTTCAGAGGGAAGGATCGAAGAATATCGGCAGTAAATATAGCACGTTCTAGAAAGGGAGCTCGGTATGAATACCGTGGTCCAATGAATAAATAATGTTAATAAGTAACTGCTTCTGGGCCATGGAGTTTCCTCTCCTTCTTATAATGTTTAATATTTATTTCTGTTGAATGAATGTAAAATTACTTTATAAAGTTTTAATAATATTTATGAGGTATTTCAGAAATAATGTATATAATTTATTCCGATAGTTTTTTTTTAACAATCATATCTTTAGTAAAAAAAAATTACGATTTTTTCTAGAATTTATTAAGGTGTAACAGAGGGTGTTACATTACCAGCTTTAGTCTCTAAGTGCGGGAAACACTGTTGGCTTGAAGAGGCTTTTGAAAGAATACTTGGGTTATTGAGCCAAGAGTGGCTTGTTGAAAAAATACTTGGGTTAAGTCAGAAGTGACTAGAGTCAAAAATACTTGGTATGCTGGTCTGGTGTTGTTATTGTGAAAGGAGATTTTACAATAATGAAAATCTTTCAAGTTCGAAGGGACTGGACGTAACTTGTGTTGGAAGTGAACCGGTATAAACCTCTTGTGTTGCTTTATCCTTCCTGCTTTTATAAGTCTGATTATCTATGTTTAATTTGGTTCATTCCGCGAAAGGAGTCTGTGACTTATTCAACTCCCCTTCTAAGTCAGACTCTGAACCATCAATTAGTATTAGATCTTGTCCTTTGGGTTGATCACTTCCTCGAGTGAAAAGGATAAAGATCTATGGCAACTACTCAAGGAAATCAATTGATTACCCATACCGCGTTAGATGCCTTTAGCCATGCAGTTCGGTAGGCTATCCACCGCAACCGTGGTACCACTCTCAACATAAATGGAATTGGTTTTTATAATAAACAATAATACAATTTATAAAAAAATCATTTTTTACTATTAGCGATGAAAGCATACCGTTGTTGAATACATCGCCAATATAGCAACAAACACAGGCTCTGTTGCTAACTTAGTCATAAAATAACGATGAACTATGACAAACTCTTTAGCTACGGAACAGGACTGTCGCTGAATTGGTTGCCCTATAGCGACCACGTTAGTGGCCGACTTCTGTTAACTTTGTGGCTACGCGGGTCTAGTCGTCACTAACTAGGTTATGCTTTAGCGACGAATTCAGTGACGACCGAATTGCAATTCAATGGCTACGACTTTTCTACTGTTGCTATTTTAGGACTCAAACACCGATAGACGTGATGACAAAGGGGAACACCACTTTGTCATCTTTCAGTGACGACTATAGGCCAATATGTCTATCGCAAATGGTGCGACGATGTTCTGTTGCCGTCGTTGAGGAGTTATCTGTAACGTCCCATTTTCAACACAAATAGAAAATAGATATTAATATATCTTTAATGATAAATACTTATTATTAGTTAGTTTATTATTATCATTTTTTAATGAAATTTTGGTATTTAATTATTTATTTTTTTAAAATAAAATAATAATAATAATAATAATAATATTTATGTATTTTGAATGAGAATTTTAAAATGACTTAATTAGTATTCATTGATTAATAAAATTATATTAAGAATTTTAAATATATTTATTATTCACAACTTTTATTTTATGTTTTTATATTTATGTTTTTACATATTTGTGATTTAACTCTTATTAGAATTTTAAAATAAAATTTTGAAGGAATTAGACTATGGTTCTTTAGAACTTTTTAATCTACATAATATTTATGATTTTCTGAAATTTTTTGAATTTTTTGAAATATTTTAATAAAATAATATTTTAAATAATTTTAAATTCATATAAAGTTACTTAAAATTAAAATATTTACAAGAAAGTGAATTTAAATTATAAGAAAATTTTCTAAAATCCATTTCAAGTAGACTTATCTAAAAATTATCGGTTTAAGTAAAATCTTGATTTTTACCAATCATAAAAAAATCAAAAACGTATCAATAAATTTTTATTAACAGAAAATTTTAGATTTTTAAAATTTAAATTTTATATTACTTATCATAAAAATAGCGAGAACTGATATAATATCGCTAAATTTTGAAAAGGGTAGATTTTGAATATTTAAAATATATCGAGTGAATGATTACTATTTGGCTTAATAGTTCAGCTGATATTTACTATGCAAAACACTCTGCTTGAACAAAAATTTCAAACTTGTACAGTAACCAGAAACGAAAATTTTAGGAATTACATAGTGCTTTTATAATAAAATAATGAAATACATAGTACATATTTTTGATATAAATAAAGGGGAGCACCGAAGGGAAAATTCACAGTTTAGATTAAATTTTGTTAATATAGCAGTGTTAGAGAGATAGTGGTAGGAGTGAGAGAGAGAGAGAAATAATTTTTATGGAAGGAAGTTCTGCCAAAATCATAAGGTAAGAATAACTCCATTTTATACTTTTTATGTTTATTTTCATATCGTTTTAGAAATCTATTATTATACTGGATATAATATTATTTTAAGTTACTATTCTGAATAGTAAAATACTATGTCAACATTAAATTACTATTGAGAATAGTGAATTACTATTCAAATAGTAAATTACTATTACGAATAGTAAATTACTATTCAAATAGTGAATTACTATTTACTGTTACTATTTACGATTTACTATTTACCGTTACTATTTACAGTTTACTATTTACGGTTACTATTCATTTTTTACTATTTATTGTTACTATTTATATTTTACTATTCACTATTCAAAATTTACCATTTCTATCTTACGTAGTAATCTTTATTTTTATCTTATGCCTATACTGAGATAAGTTGGTATTAATATTTTTAGAACTCGGAGGTGCAAAGCGAACTCACTTTTGGTAGCAATTCAAGGTAAGAGGGAGTGAGATAAGAATATAATATGAAAAGACATAAGAATAATGGGAGGAGTCCCCTACACCTTTTAAATTTAATGATAATAATAATATTTTAAAATAATAACTATTTAACTTAAAATTTATATAAATTTTAAATTATGTATCTTGTGTAACTTGATCTGAAATACCTATGCAAAGACTTGGATAACCTATGCGAACTGGACTAAACCTATGCAATGACTTGGACTATTATGACCTGTATGGACTAAACTATACCTATGCGAAGACTGGATTTTATATATGGACTTATATAGACCTGTGCGAGGAATGGACTATAAGGACTCAAAATCAACTCTACTAATTTAAATAACCATTAAAATTTGAATTATATTTATGAGCGATATTTAGTTGATTTGATTTGATTATAATTAACTATATTTGATTTTGATTAATGATATATAATTATAATTGATAATATTTGTGATTGATGACATTACAAACTTGATTGTGGTTGATGAATGATTGATGATTTTGTGATATGAAGTTTGAGCATATAGCAAGCATGACGGAAAGTTAAAACTCAGTAAGAATTTTCTTACCTTACTCTTTAAATTTTTATTCTAAGAGAGAGTATTTTATAATTATTTTAGTCTTTTATTTCTTCTTAGAAATAATTTTCACTAACTTTATTTTTAATCTTTAGAATAAAATCTTGTATTAGAAAGAAGCTATTTTATGAAAATCAGAGGTTGAGATAATTAATTCTTGAATTAAAGAAAATTTTTTAGTTTTAAGTATTCTTAGTTAATGATTTTAAAAAAAAAATCTTTTAGAAATTAAAAGTTTAAAGTAAATTATTTTGGTTTTCCCCAACGAAATAACTAAAGGATATTTATCGAGATTTCTAAAACTCAATTTAGTTAAGATTCAAATTGAGAAAGATTATGTAAATATGTGAAGTTTTTTTAAGAGAAAGTTTTGAGATATTTAAGGCTTGGAAACTCAATTTTGGTGAGATCTGAATTCGAAGACTGTACTAAATTTATTCTGTATAATAGAAGTTCAAAGAAGAACTTATGGGAATGTATAGTTTATTGAGATGATTTGTGAAACTTTATGGTATTTAATAATTGAGTTTCTAAAAGTCTTAACCAACTAAATATGCGAGTAGTTCATGCATTATGAATCATTAAAGATAAATGAGATGTGATGTTGCCTGGGGACAGATTATAGAAACTGAGGATACATTAGAGGAGGTTCAAATACGAACCTTGGGATGAAAGGGTGTGGAAGGGTGCTTCAGAGGACCTGGGGTCGCTCCCTAGTGTCGGATACTTTCACAATAAAAACCTTCTCAGTCTGACTAGTCTCTAAGTGTTTCCACGCCAGTTGAGCTGTTCATATGCTTCAAAGGCATTTATGTTATTATCCGGAATTATGAAACAGTGTAAACTCCTGGTTGGCCCAGTGCAAATTAAAACTTTAAGGGTCCACATGCATAAACTGAATGAGGTAGTATCAAAAGCATTACATGTCATACATGTGATTATGATATTCTGTATGGATGGTTGTGAATGAAAGTATGATTGCTATGTGTGTGAGAACCCTACATTTATAAGTAATTGTGTACAAGATTTTGAATGATATTAATTTATTAGTTTGTGAAAACCCTTATGTTTATGTCTTATCTGTAAAGTATTATATTCTGTTTCTCACTCGTTCTTGTTTAAATTTTGTGTCCAAAATATATGTTATGTGATATATAGCTAGCGGTTCAAGATGGAAGGATATGTAATTACAAAAGGGTAAAATGGTCTCATCCTCAATCAGATAGATAAAGAGATATGACAAGAGTAGGATTTCAAAACTCGATGGTTGAAGGACTAGGAAATGATTGGTCACATTTGTAGTAGAGGTATAGTTTAGTTTTACCTTGCCTTATTACAATATCAAGTTAGATAATTGTAACAAGGCAAAAGTTAAACTTTGATAAACTTTCTCATCCAGATATAATACTGTAATGATTTATCACTTATGATTTCTATAAATTATTTTATCACTATAGACAAATATTGAAAGACAATATTTTTTTTACTTTCAATATTCAAAGGAAATCAGATGTATGTACGTCCTTGTATATGTGAGATAAAGAGTGATAAATATGTATATTTTTTTTAAAAGTTTTTTTTATATATCTCGTGTATATAAGGGGGTGTTACATTAGCGACCAACATTTCAGTGACAAAGGATTCCTATGGTTATGTCCGTCACTGATACCAGTTAGCGATGGAATTCTCCTCATTAGCCATGAATTTTTTCCATCACTATATGAAGTTTTTTTAGTTGTGTATATATGAGTATAATAGTAATAGTTATTAATTATTTTAAAATACTTTGTAAGTTTGATTATATTTTAGTCTTATGGTTTCAGTGAAGATAATATTTGAATAATTGTATTTGTTAACTTGATGTTAACAATATGATTAATATTAATAATTAAGATACATAAAAAAATTAAAGTAAATCTATTTGCACTCTTTTTTTATACATTGTACATCTATTTGCTGACATGGCATGCCTAAACGTATGTCCCAATCTTGTTAGCGCATATGTCACCACCAAAATTTAGGATACGTGTTAGATTTTGATTCTTTGATAATTAAATTTGAAATTAAAAGAATTGACCCTTGGTAGGATTTGTACTCAAAACCATCACATCTATTACCACTAGGCTACATGTCAATTTTATAATATAATTAATAATATTTGGATATAAAGGTTACCTTTCAATATTTTTAAAAGTATATTTAATTTAATTATCATTAATAAAATATTTAAAGATATATTTAATTTAATCATTGTTAATAAAATATTTAAAAATATATTTAATTTAATTATTATTAATAAAATATGTAAAAAACAATAATTAAATTAAATATATTTTTACATATTTTATTAACAATAATTAAATTAATGATATTTTAAAATATTTTATTAACAATAATTAAATTAAATATATTTTTAAATATTTTATTAATAATAATTAAATTAAATATATTTTAAAAGATTTCAAAATGTAACCTTCATATACAAATATTACAATTATACCATGAAAATGGCATGTAGCCTAGTGGTAATAGATATGGTGTTTTAAATTAAGGTCTTATGTTTAACTCCTACCAAAGGCTAATTCTTTTAATTTCAAATTTAATCATCAGCCAATTAAAATCAGACACGTGTCCTAAATTCTAGGGGTGACATGTCCAAACATGCCATGTTAGGATTGATAATTTTTTGCTTATATTCAACCATATATAATAAAGGTTAAAATAATGTTACACTAAATAAGTTCATACCTCATTTATATCTTCCTAACTGTTGAAGTTTTTTTTTCTATACACAAAGTGATAGTCGAACCTTTAGGATGAATAAACCATTGAAGGTTTTGATATAGATTACAAATGACAAATTAAAAAATAAATTTTTTCAGAAATCACACATTATTATTAATTACTCATTAATGTTAAGATATTGAGATAAGTTTTACATTAGTTAAAAATATAGAAAGTATACATCTTATAAAGTTTGAGACAAGTCTTAATTTATGAACTGACTTTTTAGTTAATTTAGACCCTATATCTTCTAATAAGTAATGATCTATATATTTAATGAAATATTTAATCTATAGTCATGAGAGGGAGTCTAGGTATTGAGTCATAGATATTTAATCGTCTCTTTGAACGAAATATTTAATGATCTGTATTAATTTAAACTGAGATAAGTATTTTTTTATCATGCTTACAACGGCAAGCAAAGGGGGGCTAAATTTGATGAGAAGAGATTATTACTATTAAATTGTTCATAATGCGTTGTTCAATAACGTTTGTCATGCAATTTGTATGACTAACCACTCAGCAGCCTAAGGTTGGCGATGAGTAATTTTAAATTCGAAGGAATATTTGACCAAAAATAAGCGAGACATTGGAATATTCCCTTCCACACAGCACACGCCGTGTCTGAAACGCGTGACTCCTTATATAGAAATATAACTTTTCTTATTTACTTATTTTGCTGTAAAATAACAGCAAAAAAAACGTATAAAATGATTACATTAATTTTTGTTGTTGTTATTCATATATTAATTTGATATTTTCAATCTGTTAAAAACTAAAATTCGTGATTGATTTAGGTTTACTCAATCATTTATGAATCCTATTTATAACATTTTTTTTATATACTGTTATAAGACTTGGAAATTGCTGAAGTGAAGTGGAACTTGGCGTTAATTAACTCAAATCAATTAAATAAAAATTAGTTTTTTGGTTGAAAACTTAATAAAATTAGTTGGATCTAAATTTGAGTTGAATTTTATATCAACTACTTTTTTTTATCCGAATCCTCTATGGTGATTCCACCATGAAGTTATTTTATGTGTTTTTTATATTGGAGATGTAAAAAACATATGCGAAACTGGCTATTTACAAGCTATGAAGTTGTGTACTTTCAATAATGATATTTCTTAACATTTGCTTCAGAACTCTCATTCGAATTAAAACCTTTGAGTCAGAATTAACGCATAAAGATCCATCACATTTTCCATACCCATACTACTGTGGCTGACCTTATGGCAAATAAAGGTTTACTTTGGAGGAACGATTTAGAGCACGTTTAGGGCAGCGTGCAATCGGAGAAAACCTCTGTTGAGTGAAAGGAGATTTTTGATCCTACCGATCAACGAAGTTTTGATTTAAAATTTGTTTCTCAACTGCAAACTAAAGACCCTTTTAATGATTTGGAAATATTTACCTACAGATATTATCCAGAGAGTTACTTTATATTTAGTTTACTTTAATGTTCCTTTTGTAAAAAAAGTAGAGTGTATATCATTTCTTCCATTTATCTTTTTTGAAATTTAACAGTGTCTTAATTAATTATTTATTTATTAACAAAATTGTCTTAAATTTCTTAAGAGTATAATTAGAAAACCAAAGTATTAATCATTATGTTCAACCGTTTCATTAATAGATCCTAATATTTAAAAATAAAAAAAGAGTTGATTAAGCGTAATATATAAGTTTTTGCGTGTATTACTATTAACATATACCTTAAAACACGTGGAGAAACACAAGGAGTATAGTACTAATTAAGCCAACAAATTAAAATTGGATAAACAAGTAATTATTTACCTGAATTATTGGGTGGCGGTTTTTTTTTTTAAAAAAAAATGTTGGGAAGGATAAGGAACAACGTCCGGGCGATGCGTTGGCGATTTGGAAAGTTTAGCTGTAATACTCTCTCGTCTATTTTTTTTTTCTTTTAATGTATAATTTTAAAGTTTTTTTTAATTCTTTTTATATTTACCGTTATTAATAACAAAAATAATAAAATGTTTGAGAAGATGATTATTTAAATGAATCAATAAAAAACATTAATATATTCATAATTGTCAAATGTATTAAGTTTATAAGGATAAATTTAAAAGGTGATATTACTTTTTTAATAAGCCAATAAATTTGGCTATTGATTAATTATTTATATGGTCTCGATCAAAATGACACGAAGGAGGATTAGGTCTGTGTTAATTGAAAATGTAAAGAAAAATTTGAAAAAGGAAAATTTTAAAATTTTAAAAATCAATTTTATTTCTATTTTCTCCTCAGACAGTAAACCTTGAGATCCATTTGTTGTAAACTTTTCTGAAAAAGAAAGAAAAAAAGGAATAACGGCGTGAGTGAAGAAATGAACGGTGCGTTAAAGGGAAGGGGACTGGGTTGCGTACGTGTTAGGTACAAACAAATAAAAGAAGCGGCATTTTCCACCATCGTTGTTTTCGTGTATAAATATATCCATTTTACTCATAACAACAACACCAACAAGAAAAAATTCTCAGCTACCACACTTCTCTACTCTCAAATTCTCTCTCTTCGTTTTCGTTTCATTGTATGGCCGCCAATTCGAGTAGCCGAGGGATCACCACCGTGGGGAAGCAACTCGCCAACCGGATCTGGACCTCTCGCTCCCCTTCCTCTCCCCTCGCTCCCAGGTACTCACTCTACTACCACTTTTCACTTTTTCCTCTTTCTGCTCCATATTTGCTTAATTTCTACTCTAATTAGCAATTAATCAACCTCTCATTTTCGTAAGTTTACGATCCGAGTTTGTGATTAACCGTTGCTTCACTTGCCACTAATTTATTCTTCACGATCTCTCCCAGATCACTGTCGTTTTCTAATATTCACTTGCCTTTATTCCCTGTTCCTTCATAGGGGGAAGATTTTCCAAACAACGAATTTCAAAAGTGAATAATAGGAACTGCGAAATACCAAACAAAAAATAAAAAGTTAACACTGAACTGAATAACAACAGGTTCTCTAGAATTCTCTAGATTGAGATCCTCTCCATGTAAATATTTCCCCTCCTTCCGGCGCCCTTGATTAATTGAACTATTATTTTCTAATCCCTAACTGGATTTGCTTTTCCCCCCCTTTCCCTTTTTTCTATGTTCTGTTCTTTTGCCTTACCTTATCTGATTCCTCTTTAACCTTTTTTGGCTGACATCATAAACCATTGTAGCTTAGCTTTCTGGTTTCGTGCGCTTCCATTTTATTTATATTTTTATTATTAAATTATGTTATAACGGAGTGTCCCTCCATATTGGACTATAGGGATTAGCTTTCGAGCCCGTTTGGATGTGTAGTTTGGTTGGTCAAACCTCGGTTTGACCAACCCCAAAAATAAATCCTACGGTCAAACGGAGTTTTGACTATCTCGAACGGCGTGAAAAATCAATATCAACCCTTAAATTTCTCCATTTTTCCAACTCCGTTTCCCCAACTGGAAACCAAACGGACCCGCCCTTTTCATTCTTTTGGTGGCGCATCCGTACCTGTATTGAATCCCGGCTTCATTATTTTTATTTTTTTATTAGCCAAGAGATTAGTCATTGATAGATAATCTACCTTACATCTACACCAAAAAATTATTATTATTATTATTATTATTATTATTATTATTATTATTATTATTATGTGTTAAATTGTCTCCTAAAAAACAAAAGGATCATGCGCTTGGCATTGAGCAAAATCTAAAAAGGAATAAAAATGAAGGCATCTTCTTCATGGGTAGCTACTGTGGCATTATCTTTTTATCTTGCTGGTTCCGTAAGAAAAGGGTGTGTGATTTGACATTGTAAAATACCATTCGGTCCTTGGTCGGAGATGGAGGACAAAGTAAAGAAAAAGTGGATGGGGATAATTGTTTTCCAACTCATCCTCCTCAACCCACCATGTCCTTTTCCGTGAATGTTTGTACCTGGGAAGCTATCAACATGCTAACTTTTATAATTACGAAAATTTGACTGCCTTTTTATTCCATTATTATCTTAAAAAAATCTAACCGTCTATACAATTCTAATGGCTAATGTTAGAGGGGTAGAGTATCCTTCTAATATTGTTCAATAGATTATATGTTAATTATTGTGAAATTTATTTTATTTGTTAATAATTATTAATATATTATCTTTAAATATACAATTAAAGTAAATAAGATAAAAAAGAAGAAACCCTAGGCTTTGATTTATAATGATGGACTCGACAAATTATAAGATAATATGTTACAAAATAAATTATAAATTAATTTTTTCAAAAAAAACTAGTTATAACTACAAATGACATGATAATTATAATAATTACATGTAAACTAACTATTACTAGATCTTTAACCCTTCAAGATTCATGACCATTATAAAAATCTCGGGGTTAATAAATAAGAAATTGATTTGATGTTTTCAAGAATCATGACTTGTCGTTTGGTTAGTTTACTTACAGCTTTGAGCGTCAATCGATGGCCTCATCCAGGTCACCATTATTATGGATAAATATTGTTGTGTATAGATATTAGATAGATATTATCATTATCGTTTAATTCAACCTGCATGAGAGTAATTTGTCAACATGGAAAATACATAAAAGATAAGATAAGGCTTAAGCTGATGGGACCCGGCTTCTTTTCTTTTTTAAAAAAAGAAAAAGTACTATATATATTGATAGAAAGGATCCAGGGCTGTATCTATCTGGTGAGTAGTGAAGATCTTTTTGTGTTTACAGAATACTGAATACAGACCATTCTCTTCGCACCACGTGTGAAGATTTTCGAGTCTCCAAAGATTAAAAAATGCATTTTTCTTTTCTTTTCTTTTCGAAGTTAACAAAGATAGGGGTCTGTTTTTTTTCTTTAATATTTAGAATTAACCGAGTTAATATAAATATTTTAATCTCCTATAAAATTAAAAAAGTTAATTAATATATATCATTATAAATTAGGATTTTTTATTTAAGATATTTTAATTAAAAATTAATTTTATCTAATAGATATCTGACTAGAATCAAGTATATTTCTGTATGTATAGATAAACCATCAAATTTTTATGTATTCAAGTGATATCCTTAATAAATAAACTCTGTATGTATAGATAAACCATCAAATTTTTATGTATTCAAGTGATATCCTTAATAAATAAACTCTAAATCTTTATAAATCTTATAGTATTCTGAGTTATTGTTTTATCCTCACACTGAATAATATTTAATATTTGTTGAAGTCGTTATCTAATGTATGGCTCTCAGTCTGTATCTCATGTAACTATTATTCTCCCTTTTTTGCGCCTTATTTCGGACATGCTATGGTATGAATAATTTTTAATATTTTTTTGAAGGCGTTATCTAATGTATGGCTCTCATTCTCTGTATCTCATGTAACTTTTATTCTCCCTATGTTGGGCCATATTTCGGACATGCTATGGTATGAAAATGGGTCTGTCATCGTTTTACTGAATCAACTTCATTCTCAGTATATAAGGAACATGTATCGTGAGAGTGAATTTGAGAGGAAAGAACCGTTCATTTTTGTCGTACAGATATATACAAATAGACTTCTTTTTATGTAACAAAATGAAGTTTTAACATTCATTTTAATTTAATTGTCTATTTATGTCGAGTAATGCCATATCTTTTTAAGATTTAATCTCCCTACTTATCTTTCTAACTTCCTTTTTTTTTTTTCTGAGAAGAATCTTTCCAACTTCCTAATATAAACTAAGAATTTACTGAAATGGTGAATATGTTCATTTTCGTGGATTTTTTTTCTCATACTTTTGAAAATATGGATTAAATGAGTTGGAAAATTTTCTACGATATTATGTAAGGATTTTGCATTATTCGTTTTACTAATATGTATATGGTTGGAATTCGATTCTCTAATAATATTATTATATGCTTTGAAATTGCTTTCTCTGATGTCTATACTCTCTGTTTTCGTATATTTTGTTTTTTTTTTCATTGATGTAATCAATGAATGGTTGATATTTGTTATTTGAAAACGATATACTTATTCTGATATGCAACTGATATTAGGAATCCAAATAATAAATAGAAGTGCATTGAGCTTCTATCCTTTAAGAATTTGTTTGAACACATATTCCTGCAATCAACTAATTATTGAATGGCTAAGTATAATAGGGGCTAGTGTCCGTCAAAAGTGCTAAAAGGCATTTGCCAATATCGAATAAATGACACTTCCTTGTATCAAATACCATCCAATATATCGAACATAGTACAGCAATAACAGCATCAGATAGCTGTTCTAACTTTTTATTAGCATACAAAACAGACGTGTGTTCCATTCCATGCCTGGTGCCTCTCAACTAGTTTCTATATATTTTTTTCTTGTTACTAGTTACCACTCCCATGAGCTGGAAACTCAAAAGTCAAAACTATTACTATTTGGTGCTATTATTGACTCTGCAGTGCTTGTCAACCAACCTGTCCAAGTTCTAACCTTGGAGTTGAAAAATCGATTTGATATATTTAAACATAACAGTGTCAGTGATATGGTTACGAATTTAATAAGATTTTCTTGTTTCAATGAAAAATGTAGTGGGGATACGATGGTCACGGCCGTCTGTTGTATTATGGGAAACCTGTGATTGAGAGTTTATTTTTCTCTATTTATATACCAATGTTTGTTGAGTAAAATTTATAAGGTTTAGATTTTTTTTTATCAGCAAAAAAGAAAACAGTATATTATAAGGTTTAGATTGAAAGTTCTAATATTGAAAATATTTGTTAAAATTAAATAAATTGCAATTCTCGTATATTTAAAATTGAAATTTGAGCCTCTTTTTTAATAATTATTTAGCTGTTAATTTAATGTGTAGAATTGAAAACTTCAAAGTTTTTGTCTTCATCTGTGAATGGGTTTGGTAGCGAAGAAGGCGTGGGAAATGCCTAGGAAAAATGCTTTAATTGCATAAAGTAGTTGGTTCGGTTGGTGGTGGCCCTGAATAAGGTCATATATACCCATCACGTGATTGCAAAATTTTGGTTTTGACACCTAACCGGTGTTATGTACAGGGAGGGCACGTGGATATGTAGTTATCTAATTATCTCTTATTGTTGCTGGGATGCATGCAGCAGCAGGAGGGTAGCAATAGCATACAGCAGCAGCAGCAGCAGCAGCTCGGTGTACGACAAGAACCCTGATGATCAGCTCCACTCCGGGCCGGTGCCAGACGATGTGATCCAGGCAACACAATCCGGGAAATACTGGGCCCCACACCCACAGACTGGGGTATTTGGGCCCCCTGGTGAGCAAGTTAGTAGTGGGTTTCACTCGGATGCTACTACTCAATCTCATTCCGTCCTCGAGGAGAAGGCCTGGTTTCGCCCTACCAGTATCGAGGACTTGGAGAAGCCTCACACCCTTCCTTAATTATTATTATTATTATAATCAACTGAATAAATAAAGACACAGTACATACTACTATCTCAAGTGCATTACAGGTTTGTTGGTGCTTGTGGACCATTGCTAGCTACTACCACCTTATGCTGTTTGTTTCACCCAACTTTAATGTCAGACCTATGGTTATGTTTGTGCTTATGCTCCTCTCTCTACCCCCATTTTAAACTGGATCCAAATAAGGAACCATATCGACATACATCTCCATATAATATGCATCTGATTTTTTTAAAAAAGATAAATATCTTTAGTAGAGCCATTAACCTAGAATTATGGCCACACTGATGGGAAATTTTGAAATAACTGCTTTCCAAAACAATTAATACCATCAAGTCACCTTTTTTATCCACGGTCATACTCTAACTGTCACTTATATATCCCCGCTTGATTAATTGGCATGAGTTTTTTCTAATTTAACTTGAAAGTTTTAAGTTTGACTTTTTGTGGTTGCATTAAAACTTAATTAAGACAACTTTATCGTTCACAATATCTCAATAGTTCTAGCTTAAGTTTGAATCACATTTTTTAAATCCAGTCATTCTCCTCCCTCTGTTTCGAAACTAAGTTTATTGTTAAAGGCTACGTACAAAAAGCAAAAAATAATTAATTAATGTTATTGTATTTTAACTAATATAAACTTATTTATATTTCAACAGTTCTGTTTATTTTATCTCTTGTTGTCTCAGTTTTAATAAATATTTGGATTTGCTATCTATATTTACTTTTTGGTTTTAGTCCTTAAATTTTTAAAATATAAGTTTTTGGTCTCTCAAGTCTAACATTAATAGTAAAGTGTGCTACGTTATTTTCCAGATGACCTATCATAAGAATTAAAACCAAATATTGATAAAAGTTGAAATACTAAAAGCATATTTTATCCAAACTCTTAACAATCTTAACACAAAATTTTATTATGTCTAACTAACTCTATGTTTTTTTTTAGTTTTTTCATAATTTTTAACAATTTTTATAAGTTCCTCTTACTGTTATATATTTTGAAAGAAAAATGATTTAGTTTATTATGTTTATATTGTTACATAATGAACCAAAGCAAGTTAAATATATATGTAGGTCCTATATATTTTTTTTGTCTAAATTTCAATATGGCCCCTAATTTTTTTTAAAAAAATTGGTCCATTCATTAAATAAAGTGATGAGACTTGAACTATAGGGACACTTTGTTCACAAAAAGAAAAAACTAGAGACACTTGCAGATTGACAAAGCATTCAACCACTATGACAAACATTATATAATCTACAATTAAAGTATATAGAGTAACATTTCACATTGTTTTATTATTACATACCACTTAACAAATTTGTTATATTTTATAAACTATACTATTATTATATTAAATTATGAAATATTTAATAATGCATTAATTATTTAAATATATGTATTTATAAATAATATATTTTATTCAATAGTTGTTATTATTTAATAATATATTTAATAAATTAATTAATAATAAGCAAAGATATAATAAATAGATTATTAAAAACGTATAAAAAATATATTATAAATATAATAATATATTAAAAAATATGTTTAATAAATATATTATGAAAAATTATCTTTTGATAATATATTAAATATATTTTAAATATATATATATATTATTAAAATATGTTATTAAAATATAAACTTTTAATAATCTATTTATTAAACATATTTTTTTAATATTAATATAGTAATAATATATTTATAATAGTAATTTTTAATAATTAAATTTATTTGATTATTTAACTTTGTTAAATATGTTATATTTTAATATAATATATATTATTAATTATACATTTAATAAATATTTATATTAATATTTTATATATTTATTATACATTTTTAAGAATGTATTTATTAAATATATTTTCAATAATAATATATTTATTATATATTTCTTTATTTTAATTTATTAAATAAATAATAATAACTATTGAATAAATATATTATTTAACAAATACATTTATTTAAATATTTAATACGTTATTAAATATTATTAATATAATAATATATTTAAAAAATATAAAAAATCTATTAAGCAGTATGAAATAATAAAATAATGTGAAATGTTATTCTATATACTTTAACAATAGTTTATATAACATTTGTCAGTTATAATTTAAACGGTCTTAAATATGAGTCTCATTTCTTGTAATTTTTAAATTTTTAAATTTGCGAATAAGCTAACGGTGTTAACTTTATATGACAAAATAGAGACTTATAAAAGTTACTTGTTTATCCAAGATAAAAAAAAAAATAGATAGGGTGTATTACCAAAAGAATATATAGTTAGTTGGGTTAAATATGTTTTTGGATTCTATGTTTTGACCAATTTTTCGTTTTGGTCCCTTATAATTTTTTTTTCATGCTATCTAAATTATTGTTTTAAATCCCAAAATATAACTCTGTTTAAAAAATGTTGACTCAAAAATGGAAAGTTAACATCACCTAGATGTAGATAAACAATATGACATGTGAAATATTGTTAAGTTGAATATGTTTTTAGTTTCTATGTTTTGACACTTTTTTACTTTGGTCCATGTTATTTAAATTGTTGTTTTAACTGAAGTTGACAAAATGTAACTTCATTTAAAAAAATGTTGACCCACTAAACGAATAATTAGTATAACCTATTCAATAATACATTAATGATCTCAAATTTGGAAATAATAATTTTGTAAATATATGTTTGACATACTAACACATTACTTAATTTAAATTAGAGGTTTTAACCTTAATTTAGTAGATAATGCAACACACGTCAAAAATTCACAAAACAACATCAAGAAGTTTGTCAAAAAAATTTCGAGATGCACATTTCTTGCACACTGTTTGGTATCTTACGTCTAACGAGAGTTATAAAACTTCAATCGAGGTGAATCTTGTAACACCCCAGCCGCTTTTCAGGAATGAACGACTGGCCCCACAGACCAACACGAGACCTTTCCAATGTGCTTTTGTCCTCACTCACACATTTCCTGAGAACTTCCCAGGAGGTCACCCATCCCATAATTACTCCAAGTTACGCACGCTTAACTTTGGAGTCCTTATGTGATAGGCCACCGAAAAGGCTAATGCATTTGTTGGTATAGGTAGTACGAATTCATTTCTTTAAGCTATCCTCGACTGTATAGTCCCATACCTATACATTCTTTCTATCCCTCTCATTCTGGTATGTATTCGGTTCGTTCATGTGTCCCTTCCACTGGAAGCCTGCCAGGAGCCGCTCCTTGTCCGTGCCCATGCACCGACGATCACTCCCCGCCCTCAACAGTGACCGGGATATCACATCCCCCGCTGGAAGCCTGCCAGGAGCCGCTCCTTGTCCATGCCAATGCACCGGCGATCACTCCCCGCCCTCAACAGCGCCGGGATGTCACAAATCTGATTGATACATATTCGCAACTCAATTATCTACAATTGTTATGGAGGGGCCAAGAGCCAATTATGCCCCTAAGATTGCCCAATTCCTGAAAATATAAAACTGTTATGCATTAAATCTTCAGCATGAACACCTTGAAGTATTTTGGGCATAAATTGAGCTACAAACCTCCAATTAAGATGAATCAAAAGGGGAAAGGTCCGTAACTTAATTATTTACAACTTTTGTGAGGAACGCAAGAGTTAATTCGGCCTAGATAAATGCAGATTCAAAAAACAAGTTGGTAAGTAGTTACCAGAATGTTGTAATCAATTACCAGAAAGCAACTTGTGTAGGAATTCATTTTTGCTCGCGGGTAATCAATTATATGACCTCTATAATTGATTGCAATTTTGGTGTAGATTTTGACCTCCAAGCCAACTTTCATAACTCTTAACTTGCTCGTTTGACCTATGAGCACTATATGCAACCTACTTCGAACTTGTTGCTGCAATTTGTGCTAAAAAATTCCTTTGTATCACGAAGTTATACAAAAAAATACATTATGGTCAATTTCACTCAACGTCAATACATTAAGTAACCGAATTGTTTGACCTAGAAAGTTCATATCGATATACATGTCCATATGATATTCATCTGATTTTTTAAAAAAAGATAAATATCTTTAGTAGTACTTGAGTAGAGCCGTTAAAAGAATTAATAGTCAGCTTTAGCCTAGAATTATGGCCACACTCGTGGGAAATTTTGAAATGATTGTTTTCCATAAACGTGTACGAAACTACTAATATAAGTTAATACCATTAAGTCACCTTTTTTATCCACGGTCATATTAACTGTCACTTATATATCTCCGGTTGATTAATTGGCATTTAACTTAAAAGTTTAAAGTTTGACTTTTTATGGTTGCATTAAAACTTAATTAAGACAAATTTATTCACATTTTTTAAATCCAGTCATTCTCCTCCCTCTATTTCGAAACTAATTTTATTGTCAAAGGTTTCGCACACAAAGTAAAAAATTATTGATTAATATTATTGTATTTTAACTAATATAAGCTCATTTATATTTCAACAGTTCTGTTTATTTTATCTCTTGTTGTCTAGGTTTTAATAAATATTTGGGTTGATCGCTATATTTATGTATTGGTTTTAGTGCTTAAGCTTTTGAAATATAAGTTTTTGGTCCTCAAGCCTAACATTACTAATGAAGTGTGCTAGGTTATTTTACGGATGACATGTCATAAAAGTTAAAACCAAATATTGATTAAAGTTGAGAGATAAAAAGTATATTTTATCCGAATTCTTAACCATCTTAACACACAAAATTTTATTATTATATGTCTAATTAGCTATATGTTTTTTAAGGTTTCTTCATTTTTTTCCTTAAATAAACTAACTTTTTGTAAGTTCCTTTTTCTGTTGTCTATTTTGATAGAAAAAATGATTTGGTTTAATAATGCTTATAGTACCTAACCTGTTAGGTAGCAAACCAAAGCTTATCATGTTTATAGTACCGAACTTGTTAATAATGAATCAAAGTATGTTAAATATATATTCAAACCGGTTCTTCTGTCAAATAAAAATGATGGGACTTGAACTAAGGACCCTTTGTGGGTGAGCAAAACATTCAACTACTAAGCTATAATCATTAGACATTATATAATCTACAATTAAAGTATAGAGAATATTTATAGTCAGACTTAAAAAGTGAGTTGAATAAGTCTTAGACTTTTTTCACGTGGAACATAAAACTTTTTTGATCGAAAACTTGGTAGACTTTCGAACCAGACTTTTGAAGATAAGGGAAAGAGATATTGAACACACGATTTATACTGGTTCACTTTCAATGTAGAAGCTATATATAGTATCTTCAGACTTGAAGGATTTTCACTATGGTAAAAAAACCTTTTACAATCACAACACCATCCGTGCCGCAAGTATTGTTAACTCCAGCCACTCCTAGCTTAATCCCAAGTATTGTTTCAACAAGCCACTTTTTGCTCAATTTCAACTATTCTTTCTAAAGCCTCTTTAGGCCAACAATTGTTTCCCATAGAAACTAAGGCCGACAATACACCAGACTTTTACACAAATAAATATTTGAAAGAGTGTTTGTATTTGTGTTTCTGAGAACTTAGTGTATAAAAAAGATACAAGATAAAGAGCTGATACACCAAGTATAGAAAACAAAGACTAAGGTTTGTTAAAAGCAAAACAACAAAAAAAGTCTTTACTTTAGAGAAGAAAGCTTAGACAAAGAGCTTGAAAGAGTAGAGAAAAACTTTCGTGATTCTGATTCTCAGAGTCGTTCTTCAAGTTTTGAGATCCCTTCATATATATAGGCCTTTGAGATAGCCGTTGTGAGCATTGTGCCTTTAAGATGAGATGAAGACAAAAGGTCAAGGACGAGGAACATTAGAGTTTACACTGAAATGATGTTCCTTGAGTGCTTCAGAGCAAAAGACCTTCTGTAGGCATTTTTCTTTCAACTAAAACGTGTAGAGCATATAGGGTTGATCTTCTGAAAGCTTTCTAACATAGGGAACTGATCTTCATCAGCTTTTCTGAAATGCGCAGAGCAGCTACATTGGTTTCTTCCCATATGAGCTTTGGTTCTTACATTGGTTTGTCTTCTTTCCTCTTTAGATGATAAGAGCAGTTTTTCTTGATAAAGGATCAACTCAACATCTTCAAAATAATCCTTGATTTTTGTTTGATGCAAGTTTTGGAGTAATGTTCTTGTTGCTTCAAAAATTTAGGATCCGATTGATGAAGTAAGCACGCATGTTAAGTTCAAAGAACAAAATGCGTGTGACTTAGTAGTTGTTCTATGATCAGACTCTTCTTGAGCGTTGTTCTATGATCATACTTTTCTTGATACAAACTTGTACGCAACTGTTTTTGATCCTAGGTAGACTTGTTTTGAAATAACTTACATGACTCAAGTCAGACTTTTTAATTGGTAGACTCCCCCTTATATTTATAACATGTGCATCTTAGGTTTGTGACCTGAAACACTTAATTAAATAGGTAAGATAACACGTAGGCAGACTTTATTTAATTAAATGTCTTGATGTATGTTATTAACAAATCTTGCAGTCTGGTAAATAATAACCAATGATTTTAAAATCCCTTACAAACTAGACTTGGTTCTAATAATAAGATTACAAGTTATTTTATTATTTCATACTACTTAATAAATTTCTTAAATACTTTAAAATATTATTATTATATTAAATTATAAAATATTTTATAATGTATTAAATACTTAAATAAATGTACTTATTAAAATATATTTTTATTTAATAGTTATTATTATTTAATAATATATATTTAATAAATAAATTACTAATAAGAAAAAGCATATATTATTGTTGAAAATATATTTAATAAATAGACTATTAAAAATGTATTACAAATATATTAATAGATGTAACATCCTGATTATTAATTATTGCTTAATTTTATTAATCAAATAATTAAATTAGAAATGTTTAATTAATTTAAGACAATGATGTTAATTTCTAAATTTGTCACATGTTATGCTTAGGTATTTAATAGTTTACATATATTTTTATAAATGTTTTGAAATTTAAAAAATTAAATTGATTGAAAAGAATCAAATCAGGAAAAAAATTGAAGTTAAAGACTCTAAAATGCATTTTTATCAATATATTTAATGAAATGTATAAATTATTAAAATAGATTATATATATCATATGATACCATAAAGATAAATATTAATTATTAGATTATATTTTCTATCTGAACACGAGTAAAACATATAGCACTTATGACCTTTTTAAAAAAATTATTTGACATCTTTATTGTGATTACATGAATTTATGAATGACTTATAATATTATAGTTTATCGTCTATGCACAGTTGTTAAATTCAAATACATTATTTACATTCTCATGTAAAAACAAAATTTTCACAAAAGACAAAGATACACCACATTAAAATAATGTGTTATTTTTTTTATTAGAAAATTTGATAAAATTCCACTCCATTGAACATATTTGGTGACAAATTTTCAGATTAATATATGCTTAGTGTGTGTGCGATAATATCTCCCACTGGTACAATATTTCATGCATTTTTTATTGGAAGAGAAAATTCTTTGGGAATTGATGTGAATTCATTGAATGAATACTTTTGGTAAGTGCACCACCGTTTAAAAAATAGTAATTTTGTATCGTCCCAAGGGATTGCGTTAAATACCACAACCTAGAAGATACACTAGCTGAATCTTCATGATTAAACAAGCAATTTACTTTTAGGTTTTCTAAAATATGTTTGTATTTTTGTAATTTCTAACTGTAAGGTAACAATCAAAGTAATATGAATGAATTAGGAATATTCTAACAACATATTGAAATTGGTTTCAACTACAATTTCCCTTAAATTCGCATAAATGTGGCATTGGACTAAATTAAGACAATATTCAACTCTCACAGATGGATAGTTCCTAATTCCTTAGGTAATTATCACAAATTCAACACAAACTAATTCTAATTCCTTAGGTATTAATTTATACTGAATTTAATTACGAAAAGTAAATGAAGCCTAACTATTCACCTAATTCCGTTAGAGACGGTCAAAACTCCGTTGGACCGTTGGATCAAATTTTCACTTTCCACCACCTCCGTTCTGTTATGGAACGGCCACCCACCAAACATCACCATGTGCTAACTAACTAACCTAAGTTAAGATTACAAAATTGCTCTTAAGAAATTAAATAACAGGTCAAAGAAAAATTAAAAGGAAACCAACTTAAAGAAAAATCACTCATCATCATCTGTCTCATCGTCTGATTCTGAATATCCTGCTCAGGTTCCCTTGCTGGAGGTGGCTGTGATGAAGGTCCTAATGTCTCACCCCTGCCTAATGGAAAAGGCCTGCCCCCAGGCCATGCTATGTGAGCTGCAAACTGTGTAGGGTCCATCCATGGGTTGGGTTGGCCTATAGGGATGCTATGATAAAGGCCATGATGCAAGTGCATAAGACCCTTGTGGTTGGCATGCTGCTGTTGCATGAGATGGATTTGCTGGATGTGGAATTGGTGAATGGCTGCAAGGATCATCTCTGTTTCTCTGTTTAGGGGAGGAGGAACAAGTTCTGTTTCTGAGGGTGGTGGTGCTTAAGGTGCATCTGAGGTAGGTGGTGGGGGTGCAACTAGTGCAGTTGGTGCCTGAATGCTACAATAGCGCTTAATAAAACGTCTGTCTATGGGTGGCATGATAGGTTTGAGGTCCTGTACCTCAATTCCATGCCCTGCACAAAAATCAGTAATGAAAGTAGGGAATCCTAGACTGCCTTTTACCTTCTATCCTGCCTGAGAGTATTTTTGATCAGCCTTCACAAACTTGTGAATTTCGTCAGAAATAATTTGGGCTAAGTCAATGGAGATATCATTATGTAGAATGCAATACAGTAGATAGCACTTGCTAAAAATTAAATCAGAGACATGTGCATTAGGGGCTATGTTAGCAAGCAGAAAAGAGGTCCACACTTGAGAAATAGTGGTCATGTCCTTTCTTAAGATGCGTAGTGGGTTCTCTCCTTGCCCCATCTGAAAATGACGTCCTGGTATGCATATTGCTGCTTCAAGATCACTAGTGGCAATAAACTCATTTCTCAATTTCATAGCAGCATATTCACATGTCTCTCCTTCCCCTAACTTCATAATGCTTCCTAGGTAAAAGTTGATCTCATCTCTTTCATATGAAAGCCAATGGCCTCTCATATATGTCCTGCGATCACTTTCACCATCCTTAGGCCATGCATTGGCATAGAATTCTCTAACGATTTTCGGATCATATTTCTCCCTTGGATAGCATATCTTCAACCAGTTCCTCCTTCTAATAACCTGCAGAAAGGCATCGCACTCTCCCAAAGCTAAATCCACCTTTCTTTCTGGAATAAAGGTCCAATTTTGAATATCCTCATAACGCTTACTCTTGTCCTTATTCTTGAATTTTGGAGCATTGTCCTGGTCATCAGTGTGTGGCCTTTTTCCTTTATTCCTTCTAGAACTTCTTGCTGGAGAAATGGTTGTAGGGGAAACAAGTTCAACTTGTTTTGTTCTGGCCATCTGCAATGTATTTTGCAATCATCATGTAGAATGGTAAAATAAAGGGTAAGTCTCTAACAATTTAAGTGAGCCTAGAGACTTCTTAATCAATGCATTCATCTTCCCAATCAAGCGTGCATATCGGTGACTAATCAAAACCACAGTGGTTTTATTTGACATGGCAATCACAGTTCAATCCGTTAATACCAAGCATATATAACACTTTTTGGGCTTTTTATCAGACAGTTGGTGTGTACCCTTAAAACAAAAGAATTTTTTTTTCACAATGTTCATTTAAAAACAATGAATCAATTCAAGATTAAATGAACAAATCCAGATGAAGTAGAACATTTTATCAATTAAGCAAGCAAAACAGAGAAACTTGATTCCATATGAATACCTCAACATGCTTTTTACATCACAACACAGCAAAACATATGCAAGACATATTAGAGAAAAAAGAAAAGTTTAGAGTTACCTTGCTTCGGATGATGAGAAGAATACACAGTGCAGAGGAAAAATGAGAAATGTGCATATGTGATTTTGAATGCTTTAAGAAAATGAAATGGTAAGGTGGGAGAATTTGAAAGGAGTTGAGGGAGGTTACGGGAGTTACGAATTTTGCACAATGTGGTAATGGCCTTGATTCTTGCAATAAATGGCATCAGGTTGCAGTTTCAAAACTGCTCGCTTAAGCGTGGATATGTCACGCTTAAGCGTGGGTGAGACAGAATGAAACTTAAGCCTTGCGCTTAGTGCTACGCTTGAGCGTGCCTTACTGATGGTATTTTAATCTCTCTCGCTTTAGCGAGTAGAATCACGCAGCGTGATCGTGCTTCCAAAGACCAAAGGTTCCACGCTTAAGCTTAAAACCTTCGCTTAAGCGCGTTTACCCCCTGATGGAAAATTTTCTTTTTGCTTAAGCGTGACTTATCACGCTCGAGCGAGACAATCCCTGATGGTCTGAAAAATTCTCACGCTTAGCCTCTTGCTATTCACGCTTGAGCGTGACATTTACCTGTTTCATTTTCACATCTCATGCTTAAGCCTCCCTTGCTTCGCTTGAGCGTGGTGTGAACACCTATTTTGGTCCGGTCAAAGTGGAACGAATCTTCTTTTATACTGAATTCTAAATCAGAATGGTCAAATCCGAGTAAAATGACTCAGAATGGAGCATTTCCGAGTGAAATATTACCCTGTTGAAGGTAAATCCAAGCAGGATGACTCTGATTGAAGCATTTCTGAGTGAAATATAGCCCTGTTGGACAAAAATCCGAGTGGAATGACTCAAAAATGATCAAATCCGAGTAAAATGACTCAGAATGGAGCATTTCCAAGCTAAGAATGCGACGAAAACAATGTTTCATCTGTGTCGCGATCAACACCCCAACCTTAAGGGAGTATAACTATTCCCATATTAGTGTAACCAAGGGAGTGGTCTACTGTGATGCCATTAATATCATACTTCTTTGCCACATTGGCTAAGTGCAAATAAAATAGCTAGACCATAACGAAGGTACCAAAGGGGTCATTTGAAAAAAAAAATCAAAAAAAAAGAGAAACATTCAAAAAAAAATAACAAAAAGAGACGAAAGAGTAAACAAAAAGACAAAGACTTGGAACAAGTTTCTCAAAATTCTGGGTTTCAGTTGCTGAGTTTCAATGACTTGTTCTTCAGGAAGACTTTCTACAGGCTCTTTGTCATGAGGTACTTATTTGCTTACGTCAAGACTTTTGAGAATTTCCCCCACGTCTTTTGCTTCTTCCTCATCTAGTCCTTCTACCACTCACATTAAAGCTTTCTCAAGAGAGCTTAAATGTTGTCTTTTTGTATTTTTTGGCATAACCACTTCATCTTCCACGTCGATTTTGAAACAACTTTGGTTGTCAACAGGATGTTTCATTGCTTCAAAAACATCAAAGTTGATCTCCCCATCTTGAACTCTTACCTTCAACTTTCCATCATCAACATCTATGATGACTTTTGCTGTCTTCATAAATGGTCTACCTAAAATGAATGGCACTTCAGAATCTTCCTCTATGTCCATGATTATAAAGTCCACTAGAAATACAAATTTGTCAACTTTCACTAGGACGTCTTTTGCTACTCCATATGGAAATTTCACTGTTCGGTCAGCCAATTGCAAAGTCATTCTTGTTGGTCTAATCTCCAAATCCCCTATTCTTTTCAACATGGATAGTGGCATCAAGTTGATACTTGCCCCAAGATCCAACAAAGCTTTTCCTATTGGAAGAGTTCCAATAGTGACAGGAATTGTAAAACTTCCTAGATCTTTGGATTTCTGAGGTAGTGCTTTTTGAATGATAGCACTACATCCTACTTCCAGCTCTACTGTTTCTTCTGAAAATTTCTTTTTCTTTGTCAACAAATCCTTCATAAATTTTGCATACGTAGGCATTTGCTCCATGGCTTCCATAAATGGAACATTAATCTGCAATCTTTTGAAGATGTCCATGAATCTTGCGAATTGTCTTTCCTTATCACGCTTAGAAGGATTTTTAGGATAAGGCACACTCTTTATCTGTGGAATATCTCCATCAACTCTTACCTTTTCTTTTTCATTTTCACTCTTTTTACTTTTCTCTCTTTCTTTTTCTTTATTCATATTTACACCGTCACTCTCTTTTTCTCTTTCTTTTTCTTTTTCTCTCAACATTTCTTCTTCCTATTTTTCTTTTTCACTCAACTCACATCTTGTTGTTTTTCCACTGCGGGTTACCACAACTTTGCATTGCTCCTTAGGATTCTGCTCAGTGTTGGCTCCATACTGAGGTCTTTGTCGTTCAGCAATTTGGCAAGCTAGTTGTCCCACCTGTGTCTCCAAATTCCTGATGGATGCCTCAATGTTCTTTTGATTTGTTAAAGAAGCTTGCATAAACTTTTCCAAGGTATCCTCCAGTCTAGAAGTTCTTTCCATTAAAGAAGATCCTTGTTGGTACGTTTGCTGCCTGTTGGATGTGCTTGCTTCTTGTTTCCATCCACCATTTTGATTATTCCTCCAGCCCTGTGAAAAATTGTTAGAATAAGCATTATTATTGAAATTACCCTGCTTACCTTGATTGTTCATATAAAGGATGAATTGGTCAGGTTGTTCTCCTTGGCAGTGTCCACTCTGATGATCACCTCCACAAAAATCACATTTCAATTGTGATTGTTGATTGCCTGCAAAGGTTTGCCCTGTATGTAACTGCTGAGGGAGTTTTGCCATCTACTGTGTGAGAGCTTCAATTTGTTGGGTCAGAATCTTGTTTTGAGCTAGAATGGCATCTGTGGTATTTAGCTCCAATATCCCTTTCTTTTGGACTTGAATTCTATCATGTTGGGCTTGGTAGTCTGTGGAGGATAGTGCTTCAATGATTCTTGTGGCTTGTTCGGCATCCACTGTCATCATGGTACCTCCTGCCGCTGCATCTAATATCATTTTGGTATCTGCTTTTAATCCACTGTAAAAGATATTTAGTTGGGCAATATCTTCTAAACCATGATTCAGGCATTTCCTCAGCAGTGACTTAAAACGTTCCTATGCCTCACAGAAAGGTTCATCTTGGCCTTGTTTGAATGTTGTTATGTCTGACTTAGCCTTGATGAATCTAGATGGGGGGAAAATCTTTGCAAGAATTTTTCTTCCACTGTGTCCCAACTATTCAAGCTTTGGTTTGGATGGGATTGGATCCATTCCTTTACTTTACCTGCTAAAGAGAAAGGAAACAATCTTAGATATGCAGCTTCAATTACTTCTTGTTCAAAACCCATAGTTCCAACTAACTCATAGAATGTGGCCAAGTGAGTATATGGATCTTCACTTGTCATTCCATGGAATTGGTGGGAACTAATTAAACTAAGAAAAGTAGGTTTCATTTCTATGGCCCTTATTGTATTTGGAATAGCAATGCTTGAATAATGTTTGGGTCCTTGTTGTAATGCATAGTCTCCCAGTGTTTTTCTAGGTGGATTTTGATTGTTGTTGTTGTCATTCGCCATTTTCTCAACTTGTGTTGAGGAAGAAGTTTCTCCTGTGTGGAAGTTCTACTTTCTCTTTGCTTTCTTCTTGATCTTCTTGAGGAGCCTAACTATTTCTAGATCAAAAGCAAGTTGTTCTTTTGGTCTCTGTCCTCTCAAAATCATAACTCAAGCACTTACTCCAGCAAGGTTACCACACATAAAAATGAAAATGCAAATAAACAGAAATTATTCACAACGTCTTATCAATTCAAATGCTTAGATTTTCAAACTTGAATCACCTCCCCGGCAACAGCGCCAAAACTTGTTAAAGATTTTAACTTGATTAATATTATCAAATTATGCACAAAAGCTTGTTGAAAAGGAAGTTTTCAAAAAAAAAAAAAGAATCAAGTTTGTATAATATAGTTTCAATGAAGGATTTGTGCCAAGTTTAAACATAGTAGTTGTAGTAAAAAGGGTTGGCGTTCCACTGAGAAGGTATTAGCTTGAAGATCTTAGTTCTTGAATTGATTTGACAAGAAGTTTGTTTTGGTTTGTTGTAAAAGATACTGATTGAAATGGTTAACAACAAGTAATAAATGTAAATAACAACAGTAATGAGTTTTGGTAAAAATAAGATTTGGAAAACTGGGATTGGTTTTTCATCACATTTCACCTTACGTAAGCTATGTAACTTTGCATGTATATAACTTGAAATGATAATTTTTATGTCACAATCAAAGTCATTTGCATCGATCCCTCGACTACAAAATTCATAAGAATGATTTCAACCTACTGATCCCTCGGTCATCTTGAAATCATTCCAGCATTAATGATCGATTGTTTAGACATTCATTGCATTAGATACCATCCCTGGTCATCTACTTACAACAAGTATTTCATTCAGATCTGCTCTCAAAAGTTATTTCCCAATATACTCAAGAAAACTAAAGACTAGAAAATAGTGATCAAGTATTTTCACGCATTAAGTGCAGAATGAAATACAAAAACTATCAAATCTTGTTATACAAATGAAAAACTTACAGCAGCATTACTTGGGGTTTGAATGGATTACAACCAATCCCAATGAAGAAATTAGCTACTCATGTCTTGCATTTTCACTCAATATGGGAAAGAAATGAATATAAGAGAGAAAAATGAAGCTGAATGTTAATGAACGAACTAAAAACTGGATGATGAACTGAATTTGATGGATGTTGTTCCTTTCTTCTTCTGCTCTATTTATAAAGGAGTCACGCTTAAGCTTTCCTTTGTCACGCTTAAGCGTAACCCCAACTTTGTGAGTGGCGTTGTAGGAGTGGTCAGAAACATTCGGAAGTGGATGAGTTGGGATCACACCATTGGTCAATAGAAAATTTAGTGTCCATGCTTCTACAAGCACGCTCAAGTGTGAGATATTCTCGCTTAAGCGTGGCTGCACTTGAGCTTAGAATTTCCACGCTTAAGCAAGAGGATACCTGATGCCTTCTGGTCTTCACGCTTAATCATGCCAGTCTCGCGCCCAAGCGCGTAGGTCACACCCAATGCTACGCCAGGCATGTACTTCACACGCTCAAGCGTCCATTTATCACGCTCAAGCGTCCTCATTCTTCACTTAAGCGTGGGAGGTCTGATGCTTCTGTTTGTGCTTACGCTTGAGCGCCCCTTAAGCTTGATATTCAAATTGTGTCGTGCCCAAGCGTCTGCTTCCCACGCTTAAGCGTGAAGGGGGTATGATGCTTTAAGCGTGAGGTGCTAGTATTTCATGCTTTAAGCTTGATTCTTCGTGACTAAGTGTGCTGACTTGATTTGTTCTTGCTTTCCTTGATTTCTTCTTAAACTTCCTACATTTCTTCAAGAGTTTTGACAACCATGTATCCATCATAACAGAATCATGCTCACTTTCCTTTCACTTATTCATCAATTTAATTAAATTCTTTACAAAATGAGTTCAATTGAATCATGAAATCAATGCTTAATTTCCATTTATCAAACGCTTATCTCAAATTCTATACAGGGGAATCTCACTCTATGCATGGTCACCAAGAGTTCATACGTAAACATTGACCTTTCGTCTGATGGGGTATGGCAAACTCGTTCTACAAGGCGAGGGTATAATGCAACGAAGCGTTCTCTATAACGATCATAGGAATATAAAGGGCATGTAATGTTCATGTTCATTTGTCTACCAGCTAATCTGGCATATCAGGAAACCGTCTCGTGAATTTCCCTTTGCACCCAGACATAGGAGTTTTCTTTCAGCAACTCAACCCAATCTATTTCGTGAGCAATCATTGTTGAGCACCCCAATTGCATCATCATAACTTTTACACCCTTAGTCACCATCTTTCCCACCGCTTACGTCAACCCACCTACAGATTTGTAAAAGTGGGCGTCGTCGAAAGTGTAGCAGTCTTAGCTTTCTTCATCCAATGAGGGGTCCCCCCCCCCCCCCCGCAAAAACTCACACCTTGGCCTTCGTTGTTCTCGCCTTGAGCTTTCTGGCCTTTGGTGTCTTATAAAGATTCACCCCACAGTGTGTTGAAGAACTTCCTTTGGCCCTTATTTTTTCAACTCTTACACATAAAAAAGAACAAGCAACAACAGGCAATGTTGTAAACGAAATGTAACAGAGAAAGAGTTGGGGACGCTACCTGAGTTTTCGAAAAGCTTAAAAATTTATGAAGCAACTACAAACACTTCTTCCTCTCAAATTTTCTAGGGCTCGAGTCTCTCAGAATTTTGGCAAAGTTTCAATAATGCAAATGCAAAAGTGATTTTTTGAGTGTCTAAGAGTTCCCTTATATAGAGGTAGCTACAGGGCAACCACTACGACATCATTTCGCATATTTCGCACATTTTAAATTTTTAAGCCGAGTCTTTTCGATTTCCAATGCCAATTGTCCAAAAAGTAACCACCAAAAGTAAATAGGGGTAACCATAATATATGATTAGAAATTAAAGTCGTATGATTAATGCAGCCCACTACGCACGTAACATCACACTTTACAAGAATAATAAATGCAATATAGTAGCAAGTATAGAGCAAATAAGCAAAAATTTTCGAAGTTACAAACGGCCTTAAAGTTACCCACGTCCACAAGTACCTCAATTAAAAGTTTATGGCTCATTGAAGCAACCAACATGATCACTTCAACAAGCTGGGAGGCAAATGATCCGGTCCTGAGACCGACCCCTTGAGTTAAAGGTAATTTGACCAAAATCCATCCTCTAAAACCGGTGTGACACAATGGCCAGTACGAGTCACATAATGGAATGATTTAATGCCAATATTTGTTATCACGGGAATGGTCTCCAAACTGACCCTGTTGCGAGTTATCCATTCAATACTGAAGGGTCAAAGTTGACCTATGTCCTAACGTGTTGAACAAGTAGTCTGCAAAGTGACTGAAGGATAGGTAAAGTCGCTGCAAAACTCTCCATCACAAGTCAGTTTTATTACATAGCAGAATATATACTGATGCCATGTATAGAAGACTTGGAAAGCAAGAACGTTCTTCCACTCTCTCCAAGTATAAATACTCATGCATCAACGTAACATGATAGGTATGTCTTCACAAGGCCGGGGTACAACTGGGTATTTGATATTATTCTAGTTATCTGAAAGAGAACCAGAAAAGGTAAAACTAAGAAAATAAGACCATCAGCATATTATAGTATAACTATATTAACGTGTCGTGGGCAATCTTGAATAAACTACAGGCCCCTCAGTCAAATTTGTAACCCTTCAGATCATACATGGTGGTTGTGGAGCATCACTGCTTGGAATCTGCCTGCATTGTCTGGATTGGTGGAGCTGTAACTACAGCCAGCTTCGTATCAATGGCTTCACAATCCCCAGATCTTTCACGTATCTCACGATATTCTTGACAAATGGCACAAGGATGACAGCAAAAATGGGTTACAAAATCTCCACATGGTGCTTCCTACATAAGGTAAAGAACATCATGATAGCTTAGCATCATCATGGTATTTTTGTATAATGACTAAACACATTACTTAATCCCTCACATCAGGCTAATATATCCCTCACATTAAAAATTACCCCGTGGTCCCTTACATATTCAATCCATCGGGTTAATAGGTCCTTAAACGTTATCTCCATGATAGAACCATGCTTGCATGTCACTTATCTTGATACTCGTTACATCATTAGGATTGTCAGTTGAATAGCAAAACACTCTCGTGTCACATAATATATGAGAAACCTATTAACCCATGAAATATCAAAATTTCTCTGCCATTGGATGAAACACTACAACAATAATGGAAAAATATAAGACAAAATAACGTTATAAGAATTATTGTAAAGCATGGTTGGAATAGCATTACCGGTAAATTATACTTTGACCTTAACGTCCTGCGGTAGCCACAAGCATAACATGAAACAAGGCATCCTGGTAATCCCAAAAACAAGCCATCAGTTAATAAGCAGCAGGCTGTATTAACCACACTCCATAATATGAAATGGGTAACACATGATCCCAGGAAAGTTCCTGAACCCAGAAATTCTGCATTCTTCCCAAAGAGAAAGCAAGGGCAAAGACAGCCTATAAAACCTGCAGAGAGTATAAAAGTCATAAGCCGGACTTTTTAGATGATAAATTATACATTGGCATAAAAGGATAAAATAAAATATTTTTGTAGCACTCATTTAAATGTTTGAATCCACAAGCTCTTTACTACACTAAATTCTTTTACTAAATAAGGTGCTCAGTGGTGATACATTTTGTTTATCCTGCATGCTCTTACATCAAATAACAACTGCTGTGTAATAGAAAAACAAAAGTCACTAAAACTTTAAAGATTTTTCTTGTCCCCAGATAAATAGGCTCAATGAGTTCAAAGTTCACATAATTAATAATGTATAATATGGCTAGGACAACAAATACAATATGAAGGCCAACATAATGCAAAAATATAATATTATGAGCTTTCCTTTTGTAACCCTCAATTGTTTCCCCTGCCTCTGTTCTTAATTTCTCAGTTTGTTGCTATTATTTCTGTGGTAAAACCCTTCAACCTCATTACCACCATCAGAAGCAGAGCACGATCTTGGGTCACAAATTAAGCCTAACTGATATTATTGTATTAAAATATACACATTCAACCTTCTTTAGAATTCCTTGACTATGTTTTCTGCCTTCAGTAAAAATTTTCAACAATTTAAGCTGAATATTCATAGGGTTGTACTTCAACATACGTACCCAAAGAAATAACATAGGAACCATCCAGTGTTGATAGAAAATAAAAGCATAATAATGCAATTTAAAAGACTACTATCATGGTTTTAAAGAAAGGATCCCACATGCTTTTACATTATTCCTGTAAATCCGTAGACCATGCTTTTGCTTCCCTTTTCCCATAAAACCAGTACTCGTGTTGCATGAAATGTACTTTCCCATCTGTTGGAAGCACAGTAGCAAGCCCCCATCTATTTCACATGCTTTTACATAAGAGTTTTATCATAAAATAAAGAGAAATTTTCACATTTAGAACGCTGATAACAGAAGTTGAACAAAGGGTCATCTTGTGCACAACCTCCAACCAGGTGGGGGTCATGGAAGGGCAGGTGTATGCAGGTTGTTTTCAGGATTTGAAAACATGACTTCCATATCATATCATAATTCATAAAGCAACCTTACCATTGTTTCAAGGTTCACCCTCAAAATTTGACCAAAGGATTTTCCCATAAAACCAGCACTCGTGTTGCACAAAATGTACTTTCCCATCTATTGGAAGCACAGTAGCAAGCCCCCATCTATTTCACATGCTTTTACAGAAGAGTTTTATCATAAAATAAAAGAGGAATCTTCACATTTAGAACACTGATTACAAAAGTTGAACAAAGGGCCATCTTGTGCACAAGCCTCCAACCAGGTGGGGGTCATGGAAGGGCAGATGTATGCAGATTGTTTTCAGGATTTGAACACATTACTTCCATATCATATCATAATTCATAAAGCAACAACCTTACCATTGTTTCAAGGTTCACCCTCAAAATTCGATCAAAGGATTTTCCTATAAACCAGTACACATGTCACACGAAATGTACTTTCCCATCTATTGGAAGCACAATAGCAAGCCCTCATCTATTTCACATGCTTTTACAGAAGAGTTTTATCATAAAATAAAGAGAAATTTTCACATTTAGAACACTGATTACAAAAGTTGAACAAAGGGTCATCTTGTGCACAAGCCTCCAACCAGGTGGGGGTCATGGAAGGGAAGATGTAAGCAGGTTGTTTTCAGGATTTGAACACATGACTTCCATATCGTATTATATAAAGCGTCAACCTTACCATTTTTTCAAGGTTCACCCTCAAAATTCGATCAAAAGGATTTTGGCATAACGATTAATACACTTCAAATTTAAACACAGCAGTTCAAACAAAGCTACAGTCCAACCATGAAGCTCCTGCTATGCGCAAAGGGAAGTCTCCAACCCGCTATTCCATTTTGATTGCAATTAAGATAAGCAAATAACAGGTTCCACTGAATAAAACTCTCATATTTAAAATACAAGATACTTAAGGTTCAAGGACAGAACCAAATTTCCTTAAACATATTCAAGAAGCACCTTTGTATTAAATGAAGGTCACAGAGTAAGGAAGTGGCATACAGCTCTGCATATCATCGCAACAAGCACATATTCCAGAAGACCACTGATTCTCCATTTGGCTTGTTCCATTGCTACCACCCTGATGTTGTTCACTGCACTGAGATGAAGAAACATCCACTAACTCTGAATCTGACTGCCCCAACGGGATGTAAGCAGGTGGCACATAACCGTGTTGGTTCTTCATATTGCTTCTACAAGAAACAATTAATCAAATTTCTTCCTCTGAAACCAGTTTAACAAACATAAAATAAGTACACCCTCAAGTTAATCTTTAAGATTAAATGGACCATGCACTTTAGTTCCTAAGAATTTAAAATATCAAATTGGTCTCTGACATTACAAATATCATTCATTTTAATCCTTTTGTACTATATTTTTTACAGTATTTTGTAAAGTCAGGAGCTAAATTGATATTGTAAAATTTCTACTAAAGTGTATAACTAATACAATCTTGTGCGCTAACGATGGTTTCTCAACATAAAATTGAACATGAACAAGAACCCATAAATCTAGCTTAACGTAAAGCTCCAAGATTTGATCAAGATTGATTTTTGACATCAACCCAGCTGAAATTCGGATCTTTATAATGTTTTATTCGCTAAAGGGTAAACAGAATAGACCCTTATATTTGTCACCATGGCACCCAAAAATGAAGGTGAGTTTTCAAACAAGGCGAAAAAGCGAAAGCATAAAATTGTGTGAAATAAGATCTGAGCCAAAAATTCGTTATACATAATGGAATTAGAGAAGGGATGAATGATAAGAGGGAGAAAAAGAAAAGGTTTTACCTTTGAAGGTTCCGAGACGGGGATTGTGAGAGATTTCCTCTACTCCTCCAAGGTCCCTCGCTTCTCAAAGCGTTGCGTTTCTGGGCCTTCAATTTACGTTTTTTATTTCATGTTAAATTATCATAAAGCTATTGACCAAAAAAAAAAAATTATCATAAAGCTTAGTAAAATATAGATATCGTTGTGTATATATGGAAAAAAAAAAAAAACTGATCATATATGGCGACATGTATGTTTTTTACTTAAAAGGTGTGTTAAGTTTTCGGTAATGTGTTTCCTAAGTAAATTAATTTTTATGTTTGTTTATTAGTTATTATTTTTAAAATTAAGGTATGGTTATTAAATCAAAATTAAATTATATATTTATCTATCTCATGGTATAAAAAAAAATTACTCATTAATGTTGCAAGTCTAGCATAAGTTAAGGGTATTTTCATCCTAATCGAATATTTGGTTTTTAATTCCTATTATGAAATTGAATTTATTAGATGTTTATGTAACTAAATAAATCACACCTCGGGATATTCATAGTTTTTATTTGCCCAACTAATTATTCATTCATAGCTTAAACAATTAAAATATAATTTTAAACGGTTAAAATCCTATCATCTTTGTTTTGATAGTTTGAAAGAAAATTTAAATGTTAAAAATTATATTTTATCCATTGGAGTCATGTATCAATAGTCAAAAAGTTTAACATAAATCATTTGAACAAATTGATGTGTAATTTAGCTAGTAACGTCAACACTTAACAAATTCAAGTTTACATTGTAGGTTAAAAATGGAATATTCAATATAAGCTAGATGTAAAATAAATCTTTTGAAGGGAAAAACAAAAGACCTCTATTTATATAAATAAAAAAATAATATCATGAAATATGGGATCTTAATAAATCATGTCATTAGCAAGAAATGATCGGTCAAAGTGGAAAGATGTAATAAAAGAAAAAATAAACTTATTTACACAATGCAAAGTTTTTGACTCATAGTATAAACTCTCGAAAGAATAAAACCAATTGGGTACAAATGAGTTTTTGTAAAAAAAAAAAAGATGAGAAAAGTGAAATTGTGAGGTGTAAAGCACTTGTTATTTGAAGTTTTTCATAAAAAAAATTGATATTGATTTTGAAGAAACATATTCACCACCTTTAAATATTTTATCAGCTTGACAATTTGTGAAAAACTTGATTCACGATTAATGGGTGTTGTTACAACTTATTTTTATGGATCACTTGAGAATGAGATTTATATAAAACTTCCTAAAGGATTGAATTTTCTTGAAATACATAGTTTAAGTCCCCAATAAAATTATTTCATCGAATTAAATAAATTTTTTAATGGACTAAAGAATTTTGGACACATGTGTTATAGTCGCCTTAGTGAATATTTGTTAAAGGATATAAGAATGACATTCTTTGTCCATGTATGTTTATGAAAAGATTTAGCAAGGAATATGTTATAACTCTTATTTATGTAGATGATTTAAACATTATTGAAACCCTTGGAAAGCTTACAAAAGGCTATAAATTGTTTAAATAAAAAAAATTGAGATTGAAGATTTAGGGAAAACTAAGTTTTACCTTAGATTACAACTGAATATTTAAAGGAAGAAATTGTAATACACCAAAAAACTTATCACAAAAAGTGTTAAAACGTTTCTATATGGACAAATCAAACCCATTAAGCAATCCAATAATTGTAAGGTCACTTAAGGTAATCAAATATCCTTTTAAACCTCGAGAGGAAGATGGGGAACTACTTGGTCCTAAAGTACCATACCTTAGTGGAATTGGTATACTAGTGTATCTTGCTAGTCATACACACCTGATATATCATTTGTTGTTAACTTGTTAGTAAGATATAATTCTCTATCCACAATAAGACATTGGAATGAGATTAGGCACATGTTTCACAACCTTAAAGGTACAATGGACATGAGTTTATTTTTCCTGCATATATATACGACAAACCTAATTGGTTATGCAAATGCAGACTATTTGTCTGAGCCTCATAATGGTCGATCACAAATAAGATATTTGTTCATATATGAGGGTGTAACGATTTCATAGCGATCAACAAAATAAACTATAACAGTCATATCTTCAAATCATGCAAGAATTTTAGCATTGCACGAGACAAGTTAAGAATGTGTGTGGTTGAGATCCAACACGTGTAAGAATCTTGTGATTTGTCATCCAGAAGAATGGCTCCAACAATTTTATATGAAGATAATGAGCATCTGCCAATTAAAAGAAAGCTACATTAAAGGTGATAGAACAAAACATATTTTACCTAAGTTCTTCTTTACTCATGATCTTATAAAAGAATTGTAAGGTATATGTCCAACGAGTTCGTTCATGTGAAATTCTAGCAAATCTTTTCACAAAATTGTTACCGACTAAAACCTCTGAGCAACTAGTAAAGAAGACTAGTCTTTGTTGCCTTAAACACAAATGTTTAAATGAAAGGAAGAAATAAATATATCGTGTATATTTTTTCCCTTGGTTGTTATTTTGTCCCATTGGATATTTTTCACAAGTTTTTTCTTAGTAAGATTTTAAGGAAACATATTCTGAAATCATGAACATTCAAGGAGAGTATTATTCCATGTGAATGTCTAAAGTAATCTAAAACATTCTAAAAGAGTTGCAACATAGACTCAATTTCAGACCATCTTATGTAACATCCCTGATCTTTTAGTAAAATTATGATGAGCAGAAAATATTAATAATTGTTTTAGATATTTATTTGATATTTTTATGAATTATTAGGCAATTATAAATAATTAACTAGTGTGGAAATAAATAAATTTATTAATTGATTAATTACAAAAAGGTTAAATTAGATGAAATTAGAAGGAGGTAAAAGTTTAATTAAAACTTTCAAAGAAATTATAAAAGAAATAGGAAAAAGACAGTTTTGCCCCTAAGTCTTAAATAATAAAGATTCCTTCTCCTTCCTCATTCATTTCACGCGACTTCTTCTTCTTCTTCTTCTTCTTCCCCCTCTCACTGGCGAGAGTTGCATGTTCCAAGGGAAGGCCTATTCTGCATCAAAACTTCGAAATAACCCAATTTTTGAGATCGTGGCTTTGAGGTGAGTACAATGGACCCTTTAAATTGAGTTGTCTCTCTCTCCCTTCACTTTCTTTCTCTAGCCGATGGCCATGCATGGTGGATGGGACTTCTGTTTCCTACTCCTTCAGTGCATGGGAGTCTAAAAATGGTCTTTAGAGCAACGAGGGTGGTATAACGTTGATGAGTTTTGCGTTTCGACCTCCGTAGGTAGCGAAACGGACGTCGGAGGACCGATTAGCAAAGCGGGTGTTGGATTCGGAGGAAGGACTTTGAACACAGCATCTAGAAGGAGCAATCGGCATCAAGAACGAATCATCGAAGCTTGGAATTGAGGTAAGAGGGTGTTCGGGTTGTAATTAATTAGAATAGGTGCGTATTTTGGGTTCGGGTCACCGAACTAAGTATTAAAACGGTAAGAAAGATTGTGGATAATAATTGTATGTGAATTGTGTATGGTTTATGATGAGTGTGAGATTAAAGTGTTTTGCATTGTGATGAATTGATGTGTATAGTGGCAATGTGATGGCGGGCTTGACAAGTAGGTCGCCCAGTGGCAATGTGATGGCGGGCTTGACAAGTAGGTCGCCCATTTGATGAGTATGTGCTGTTGTTGATGGCCACTTGTTATATAATATGATGAATGTGAATTATATATGTATGATTATGTGGTGTGGGACGGCCGACGGTATGTATAGCCCCTCGTTTCTGGCTCCCGTGGTTTTTGTGCCCAGTTGAGCTACCCAGTGGTCAAGTAGGACCCAGTGGTTGAGGTGGAGAGTCAAGCAGGACTCGGTGAACCAAGCAGGGTTCACGGGGTGTCAAGTAGGACCCCTAGCTGAAGGTCGATCCTGATACTAGGCGTCGATTTTGTGTGAGAGTCAATGGTGATAATTGATGAATTATTAGTATTGTGTGATGGTGTATGTACCTAATTATATTTGCCAAGTGTGACTTGCTATATTCGCTGAATGTGATTTGCTATATTTGTCGAGTGCGATTTGCTATATTTACCGAGTGTGATTTGCTATATTTGCCGAGTGTGATTTGCTATATTTGCCGAGTGTGATTCGCGATTTATGGATAAAGTAGTCGGACGGAGTTTATATACACGTATTTTGTTATTTAATTTCCGTTCTAGATTAATTATGATGCCAAACACTCACCCTTGCTGTGGTTTTCTTTAATTTAGTAACCAGTGACAGGAAAGAGGTCAGAGCCCTGGAGGTGCGCTAAGCGGAAGATTGATGCCAAGGAACCGAGGAATTATGAAATGAATTCCGTGTGTAATGTATAATGAGTTTTTGTGTATGTGATGCCATAACATGTTGCTTGTGTGTTGAACTAATCTAGAATCGGCATGTTGATTAATGTGGACATGAATTCATGTTGCTAAAGTGGTATGTAATGATGTTAATGTGGTCGGTGTTGATTTTTATAAGTTTGATATATATATTGGCACGGAGCCAATAGTAGATATGAATGATAAATTGCTATGAGCAAGTTTTGTAGATAATTATAAGGCATGACCGAGAGAACCTCTTCCGAGTGAAGGAAGGTTAGGATGTTTCCGAGTGAGGTATGCCCGAGAGAACCTCTTCTGAGTGGGTCAGAATGTTTCCGAGTTAAGTATGATCGAGAGATCCACTTCTGAGTGAAGGAAGGTCAGAATGTTTCCGAGTGAGGTATGCCCGAAAGAACCACTTCTGAGTGGAAGGTTAGGATGTTTCCGAGTGAGGCATGACCGAGGGAACCCCTTCCGATGAAGGAAGGTTAGGATGTTCCCGGGTGAGATATGGCCGAGAGGACCATTTCCGAGTGAAAGACGGAATTGTTGTGAATTTCCTTGCTTGTCCCGTAGTTCGCTCGGATTTAAAATGTAGAATTCGCTCAAGCGAGTCGGAACTCGCCTAAGCAACCTTCACGGGTTTCGCTTAAGCGAATCAGGGTCTTGCTCAAGCGAGTGACCCCTGACTTTGTTTCCTTATTCCGCTTATTCTAATTAAATCCATTTTATTATTTGATTTATTTTCTATCGGTTATTATTTTGAGTGTGCTTAAGAAAAATAAATGTTGTTTTACATTAGGATCTAATTAACTATCTGTAAACGTGAAAAATTTATCATGAAAAATAATTAAATAGATGTAAATAAATGAAAAATTGACGTAGGACGTCACATCTTACATCCATAAACAGAGATAGTTGTGATGCCGAATACTTGGATAAAATTGACTTCCATGATCCCTTAATTCTCTCGTTTTATTCTCTTTATTCTCATGCTCTTTTATCTCTCTATTCATAAAATAGTAACCATTTACTAATATTTGAAGTATAGTGATAGTTTTTTCGCTCCATGGGAATGAAAAATTTATATTAAAACATTATTTTTCTATTTTTGAAAAAAAATTAGGAAATGCAACTCATAACAAACATTTTTATTTTTAAAGGAAAATCTTAATATAATTTAAAAAATTAAAATTGCATGAGAAATAAAAGTTTTACATGATCATACACTAGTATTTAGGTTATATGGATAAAAAGTTGTTACTAAAATATATTAGTATTAAAGTTATTATAATAAATTTTCATATCAATAAAAGAAAGTAATATATGAATCATAAAATAAATATTTTATAAAAAACACTATAATGGAAAATTAATATTAATATCAACAACAGTTAATTAGACACGACAATAAAAATTTTATATGATAATTAATATTTTGATTAGATATGAAAAAAATATACTTATGGGTTTACAAGCACGCACCGGATGCTAATAATGTATATGAGTATCATACTACCCCATATATTAAATAATATGTCATTTTTTATTGGATACTAATGATGTATATGGGTATTATACTACCCCATATATTAAATAATGTCATTTTTTATTAAATATATTTAAGTAGAACTTTGATTTTTTATAATGGGATAAAATATATTTAATATTATTACATGATAATATTTTAAATATATATTAAACTATAATTCTGTCATGATAATAGTAAAAGAATATCATATAGATTATATTATATGATATTTGTTTATTTTTGAAGATAGCAATTAATTAACGTGTATATATGAATGTCGTGTTGCTTTTGCATTATTCTATTGCCACCATTGCTAAAAGTAATATTAATTTTTAATGTGTTACTTATAATCTATAAAAAAAATATTTTATTTTTCTAAAGAAAATCTTACGTTTAAAACTTACCCATATGCAAAAGGTAAACTCCCTCAAATATACTAATTTTAAATAGAATTATATTTACACGTTATTATATATTAATATTAAATAATTTAAGTAAATTTTAATTATAAAAGTTTTTATAAAAATATATTAATATTTAAACTCAAAGGCATATATTTAAAAATATTATACTTTATAAATTATTTTATTGTATCAATTTTTAAAGTATTTTATATATATATATATATATATATATATATATATATATATATATATTGCATCACACTAGCAAGCTACCAAAGGTGAGCTGACAAAGCGGCGGGGAAGGGGGTGGGTTTGTGAGTTTTCGGAAGTTTCGTTTGCAAGTAAAGACGGTGAGATAAACATAAACCTAACATTAACAGCATACTCTGTCTTTCGAGGTTTCGATTCGGTTCATGAATGAATCATCAACATGATCTCTTCCACTTTCCTCTCTTCACGCCCTTCCCTTTCCCTTTCCCCGTGTTTCAAACTCAACCCACAATCTCTTCAACTTAAATCTCCTTCCTTTATAATCACACTCAAACCCAATTCCAAATTCAGGTGCAGGGCCGTCTTCTCCGACGATGCCCCCTTCGCCGCCGCTATCGGCGCTTGCATGTTCACTTCTCTGCTTTTTCCACTTTCTGCTCCCTCACACTCACAGGATGCTGACACAACAACCGACACTAGGTTCGCTGTCATGGGGATTCTTAGTTTCATCCCTTATTTCAATTGGCTGGTAATATGCTACCAAACCCATCCCTTCCTTTGTTATTTATTCTTTTCCTCATTTCATTTCAATTTGTATTGTAGAGTTGGGTTTTCGCCTGGCTGGATACTGGCAAACGACGCTATGCTGTCTACTCACTTGTTTATTTGGCTCCCTATATCAGGTTCATTTCTCAATTCACACACACACACACAAACTCCTATCGCTTTTAACTTCCTTTTTTGAATAATACAAATTTTCATTACACGTCATTCTGTTGCTACTTCAATCCTTTTTTGCGCTCTTTCCTAACAATGTCTTAATGTGGTCATTCTTTAACGAGGAAAATCGTAGATGCAGTTCCTTAAGTGCTTTTTAGTGCCTGCTTGGTAGTTACCGGATGTTTTGCCTACAACGCCATCCATCCAACTGTTAGTATTGATCCCGTCCGAAACACTTCAAACTTTGTTTGACTGATAGAAAAATAATTTGCTTTTGGCTAATCTCAGTTGGGAACTAACTAGGAACCAAACAGGCACTTGGTGTAGGTATGGTAGCCTACTCATGGAAATGAGTTATGAAACTAACACCATCTAACCGTGAGTGTTAACCTCCTACGCATTTGAGGTACCATCCAACTTCATTTGGCTATTAGATCAAATACTTGTTTCTAACCGACCTTAGTTGGGGTTAGTCAGCTATGGGAACCAAACAGACATTTAGTGTTGTTCTCCAAATCCACCATTAATCCTGACATGTATTTCATGGGGCGGGTTACTGGGGTACGATTCTCCAATTATGATTGGGGAACAACACAAAATATACTTAAGGTTTACAACTAATTTTGTCCTTTTTTAATTGGTATTGGAGGTCATCACCACATTCAACACGTCTTTCTAGACACTTGTATCATTCAGTCTACTAGCCACACAATTATATGCTTTCAGTTAGCTTTACAGTTAAAGGGTAGTGACTTTCAACTTACAAATACTTTTACCAAAAAAACTCTAGTTAGTATCCCCCAAAAAAAAGAGAGCATTTGAGGCGTGTTTCAGTCTTTCAGAGTTTGGAAAGAAGGGGAAGGGAGGAGTTGGAAAGGAGAAAAGGCTATTATAAGTTGTATAAAAGAGAATGGCACTAGAAAACAGACAAGGGGGAAGGGCTTTCTACTAGCTTTGCCTTTTCCTCTATTAGCTTCTAAAATTTTACAGGCAAACATAACCTTTGTGGCATTTGAATGATAATGTGTACTTCTATGTAAGGGTTGACTTGTGCTTGGGAATGATACGTTATTTTGATTCACCAGGTCAAATCTATCACTGTCGCCTGAAGAAAGCTGGCTGCCCATTGCTAGCATTCTGTTCTGCATCGTACACATTCAGGTTCAAGCTGATCACATTTTTTTATAATTAGATTTCCCACATCTTGCCTGTTTACAAGTGTTTGCATTTGCTGATTTTGAATCTTGATTGAGCAAAAAATGTTGCTGAACAGAGAGAAGCTAAAAATTTCCCAGAGCTTAATGACCAGGCTTGAAAATATCCAGTGGTTTGGCTTAGAGTGAACCAATCATTTTGTTTTTGACGCCGTGTTGTAGCTCTAGTGGTTTTGGTATTGATAATATAATTTACATTGCAGCTGGAAGCAAGTATAAGAAATGGAGATATTCAGGGTTTTAAACTATTCAGGAATGTGTCAGATCAGCTATCATCAAGTAATAGGAAGAAAGGTCATTTGAATCAGCATCAAGAAATGTCTGAGGAGGTACAATTTGGATTTGCCATGTTGTATTAGCATCATATTGTAAATAAAAATCATTTCTCTTTAACGAGTATCTTAATTGTTGTGAATTGTGATTAAGGGGGGCAACAAGGAAAAGAAGAACTTGCCACATGCCCAAGAACAATCAAGAGATATTGGGGGTTGGGAAGATTCTCAAAGGCCTTTACAATACCGTAAACGCTTGAATGAAGACTTAGATGATGATGATGATGATGGTGAAGAAATAAGCAAACACTAAACTTAAAAGATTCACAAAAGTTGCTTGATCCTGCCTGCTACTATTGAGCTGTATGTATAATTTAGAAACATTTTTTAAATAAAACTATAGCCTTGCCTTGTTAATATTGCGCAGATGACATGTTACATTACAATGATGGGTTCTTTTCACCCTTGTTTATTAAAAGATGACGCCAAGTCTTATAAACAGTTTCATGCAACATGATCAATTCTGAATACTAATAGGTAATATTGATTATGTACATAATTTGTGGTTGGTCAAACTTGTGTTTAACCAACAAGTTGGAGTTAGGTTAAGAACCAAACAAGCTCTATGGAGAGATTGCTTGAGACACTCTTCGGCATTCACTTTGGAAAAGCCACGCATCGTTATACCACTACTACTATATATTCGGATGCTACAGTTAGGAGTGTCCTCTGGTTTTGACTAGTCTCAAATCGAGGAACATAAACCAGACCAATTAAGTTAGTATGATATGGATTAGTTCGATTTGGTTTATACATTATACAGAAACTAAGCTAATTGTATCTAATCATCATTAATAATTATTAATAAGGGTATCACTTCCATGATTTAAAATCTGATTACTTTTAACTCAAATTAATCAACTCTATGTCTCATCTTTGAGATATAATTTAATTTAAATTATATGTACAATGCAATGTTATTTTTGGCTAAAGAGGATACTTATTTGAATAAAAAAGCTAATATACCTTGAATTATTTTATTCTTTTCTATTTAAATTTTTATTTATACATTTAATATAACATCGTTTCGATTATGCCAAATATTATTTATACCAATCAATGACGGATGAAATTATGGTTGATATAACAAATTTGTTCAGGGAAAAGAATTGTACACATTATATTATTATTTCCATTTTATCATTGATAAGTGATTATATCGTTTCACTCACCTCGTATACTTTGTGTTATCCATATATGTACAAATATAGATATATAAATATTCTAGTGGGAGAAAGTCGATTCCTATGACGGTTAAAAAGGCTTGGATGACATATCAAGGAAGAGTTGATAATGTGTAATTTTGATATGGAACATAAAGTTAGAAAGTAGATGGTCTAGTAAGTATGACTTATCCGTGTAAGGCATACATACATCATTTATAATGTGATTAATTAATTTTTAAATTTTTTTATGTAAGTTTTAATTATTATTTATTATTATTTTTTTTTTTGAAAAAATTATTACTTTTGATTTAAAATTTAGGACTTTACAATTGATCCAAGATACATTGCGGTTTTCTTTTCTCTTTCCCTAACTCTTTATTCCTGTTTATTAATCGTGCTTACGCATAAAACGTATCATCTTCTCAATCACTAAATCTTCTTTAAAAAAGGCAACATTGCTAAATATGAAAAAAGTTTTGAAAACACGAATTTTCAACATACTTAATTCACCCCTTCGCACACTTAAAGTCTAAGCTGCTTGTCACAAAGTGGTATCAAAGCTTGAACTTTTACAGAGGGAGCGACTGGACCGTCTGTCTTTAATGGCTCAAGGTATAATTCTTGGAAAACCTATATAAGAATATATGTTGAATCTTTAGATGAAGAGATTTGGGATGCTATTAAAAAATGGGCCTTATATTCCTATATATGTTGTTAATGGAAAAGAAGTTTAAAACCAAAAACCCTTTAGATATAGTTGATGACAAGAGACGTGCTCAGTACAATTTAAAAGGCCAAAATATTTTATATTGTGCTCTTGGATGTGATGAATTTTTTTTGGAGTTAGTAATTGTAAAAGTGTTAAAGAAATATGTAATGCTCTGTTCATTACTCGTGAAGGTACCAATGAAGTAAAAATATCTAGAATAGATATTTTAAATTGAGAGTTAGAAATGTTTGAAATGAACTTTGGGGAAAGCATTTCAAATTTGTAAAAAACAATTTGTGCATATTGTCAAACATCTTTTGACATTGAGAAAATCCTTCCCAATACAGATTTAATTAATTGTGTTATAAGATATCTGAGCAGGGAATGACAACCTATTGTAACCATGATAAAAGAGTACAAGGACCTTGAAAGTATGTCACTGGCAAGTGTGTTTGAAAATTTACAAGAATATGAGCAACAACTAGCTCCTAAAGATAGCTAAAGACAATGCTACAAATAATAATAACATATCACTCAAAATAGTAACTTCCGATGCAAAAGGTGACGACTCAAGATGATGAATTTGATGATGAGGACAATGAAGCATTTGAACTTCTCATAAAAAAATCTAAGAAATTCATGAAGAAAGGGAAGTTGGTGCCAACATAGACAAATAATAAAAGACAATAACTCCTCCAATATCATTAAATAATACAACCATTTAAATAAAATATTGTAACTATTTAAATCAAATATACTACATTCAATACTTAAAATGAGAAATTAATTAAAATTTAGAATTAAAATTAAAATTAAAAATTAAAAATTAAAATATACATTTTAGTCAAATTTATTTAAATACACATTTTTACAATATATTGTATTATATAATAATGTAACGTTGTTATAAAGTACATATGATAAAATATATTTCTTTTCATGTTTAGTTTTATTTAGTAATACTTATTTTATATTTGTTAAATATTAATTCAATCTAATCTTCATGCTTAGTTTTATTTAATATTGTTTATGATTAAAATGTTTAACCATTGACAATGGTGATGTCGTCTGGGATGGCTACGACACAAACACATGTCATGCTCAGAGTATGTCGCATTGCATGCATATGATTTGTGTGTCGTATGAACCTAATATGACACACAAAACAATCTCGTTTTCATAAATATTTTTTTCAAACACACTATTAATAAATAAAAAAGCCTTGATTTCAACTAATATATATAAAATTAAAAAAAATATAATATTAACACCAGTTCAACAACGAGAGCAATTAAAACTTAAATTGGTATATTTACTTATTTAATAACCGACCCGATTTTTAAAACCCTCATAAAATCTCATGAAATCTAAACCCTCATAAATCCCGAGTTATGCATAATCATGAACCACGAAACATTTCCAAACTAACAATTTATTCGATTGACCTTATGTTTTAGATCATAACATACCCATGTTAGGCTTTACTATAATTGGGACCTTTGCCTTGCACAGGGCTAAAATCTAATAGGAGTATCACAACACATGGTCATCTTTATATTTTCTTAATTATAAATGCAAAATGACATCCATAACTTCATTGAATTCATCACATCATTGTATTAAGCAACACTTTCACGTAGATCATCATCACAATTGATAGTGCCATAATTCATCATATTTCATAATTACAGTTAGTGCATCACACTTAACATTTAAGAAATTCACAAGTCGATCAAATTAAATTTCTAAAGCCGAATAAAAAAACACAACACCAATATTTCCTATTGTTCTACTTGTCATAACTATTTTCATATACCAACACATTGTTAATAAAATATTTCAATAGAAAATATCACCAATAAATATTTTCAGATATAATAAAAAACACAATCCTACGATTACCAATCAATTTAAAGACAATCAAGTATCAATCAATCATTAAAAACGTAACAAATAAATATTTCTACTTTAACGAGATTTAATTAGAGTTTGATTTGTTTTACATATTAGATGGGAGACGATGGTTAACAACAATTTGTAATGATAAAAAATGAGAATGATGAGTGAGAGAGAATATGTAACGACCTTACTAATTATTGGACACTAACCATGCAATTAAAGTTAATTAAATTTAAAATACTATACTGAATTTTTTTTAAAATCATTTATATCTATCCTAGAATGTCCCTACATGACTCTACGGGTCCCCAATAATGCATCATAGGCTTTGGGGCTCTAAATTGCCCAAGGAAAATTTTTCAGCACACCGGCTCCCTGCGCACCGTTTGGAAAATCGAGTCAAATCGGAGTTAAATAACTCCAATAGGGATGAATCTAGTTTGTTCACATCCGTAACTTAAATACCTACAATTATTATGAAGGAGTCGAGGGCTAATTATGCCCCTAAGACTGCCTAATCCATGAATTCATAAAATCAGCTTTGCTGAAATTTTCAGCCTGAACACCCTTTAGTATTTTGGGCATAACTCGGGCTACCTAACTTCGATTAATGCAAATTGGGTATCAAAACGACGGCGACAAAATTATCTACAACTTTCATGAAGAGTCTAAAAGCTAAATCAGATCTCTTGAGTGAGAATTTGGTCGCTTAAGTGAGATCTCGCTCAAGCTCTCGCTTGAGCGAAAATTGGACAGCATCAGACCTTCATCAATGGCTTGAGCGAAAATACATTGGCTTGAGCAAAAATGGAACTCGCTTGAGCGAAAGTACTTTCGCTTGAGCGAGATTTGTCCAGAAAGCACGCCCCATACCATATAAAGACTCGCTCAAGCGAAATTTGGCTCGCTTGAGCGAATATGACAGCCTAAAACCTACAAATTAACTTCCTCATTACCTATTTTGCCCGTTTCAACTCCGATTGCCACCAAACTTCATGGGTACTATATTTTCCCCATTCCGGAGCTGTTGGCAGAGCCCGTTTGCCAAAATTCCAACATATGAGTGAGTTATACATGAAATTGCATTTAAATCAAAATAAGGCAAATGCATGCACCAAACCAACTAGATAACCTTTAAACTAGACTAGGTCTATATGCACAACTCACAAATAATATGGGGAACCTATCGGTCCCTTCCGGGGGTTCAAATACCCACTGAATCTTAAAACCACCTATTCAGTTCCTATATGACTGTGTTTTCCACTTTCCACCATTATGCCAACCACAACCTAAAACACCATTATGTTAACCATCCAATTCACAGTCACATTCATCAAACATATACACATATCACAGTACCTACCAATGTTATGCAATCACTTAATTGATCTGTGCCATGTATCTATGCATCCTAATCATACTAAAATTCTACATCACCGCACATCACAAACATAACCTTAACTCATTAATAAACCTCCACATTTCTATAAATTAACAAACATATATACATATATAACCATCGTTCCGGGTTCCTCTTTGCCCTGACCTCATTTAGCATTTGCCTCCGTGGTATGCATCAACAACCTGTCAGTAGTCACTAAACCACAGTAGAAAAAGGGGTGAGTGACTGGAATTAAAGATCAACATAAAAACAAATACATATACCAGGAAAAGTGTAATCTAGCTACCTTCCTAATCAAGGTACTGTCCATTATTACTTTACACTCACGTTATGCTTTTACTGGCTACTTCAATTCTCTTTTTTTTTATACCAATAACAACTCAAACATTTTAAGTCTACCACTAATCCAGAACCTCAATATTGTCATTCAATTATTCATCGTAGCCTCATCATTTCTCGTTTTCACCTACCATACTAACTCAATCATACATATCATATTTTGTAATTATACTAAAGGATTGTATCGGAACCATCGTTAAACGTCAATACCAATCATTCACCCTATCTGAATCATACATTATATATATACATATATGCATAAGACATAACTCATTGGGCATAGAATCATTCACGATATAACCTTCTATAACCCAATTCATCACATGTATACAACACCACTATAAACATCAATACAAGTCAAGGCATGTAAAGCATAACTGACTCTCATATAAATAGTATGACACCCTAGTATCCGGATACTAAAAGATCGGCCTTCAGCTGGGGGTCCTACTTGACACCCCGTGGACCCTGCTTGGTCCACCGAGTCCTGCTTGACTCTCCACCTCAACCACTGGATCCTACTTGACCACTGGGTAGCTCAACTAGGCATAAAAACCACGGGAGCTAAAAACGAGGGGCTACACATACCGTTGGCCGTCCCACACCACATAATCACACACAACATCATGTCATTATGGCTTCAAACATCATCACACTCATCCACCATTGTTAGAAACTGACATAAAATATCACATAGGGTGGTCACACAGATCCAGCGCTCACAAGCTATGTTCCCATATTTCACCATCATCACTTCATGATTCTCATCAAGTTATGCATAATTAGAATCACACGTACCAACAGATATCATCTCAATTATCAATTATATCACATGAACATTACTAATACAATCAACATACCATATCACATCCAATTAAGAATTCATTCACACATTTATCGTCATACATTATCATCAATTAAGACAATGTTCATGATATCCATATACCTACACATATACATGCAACATTACTATCAGTAACCATTTGCTTTCCCTTAGGATCTATAACATTACACTCCCTTTCACATAATCTCTATATCATGCAAATATTATCCATATACATATTATCAATTGCAATTGGTCTTATTTCACATTATGGATTTCACATTCTCTTACCTCATTTATACCTTTTCATGAATGTACCTAGTTTACTCTCACTTCCTTATTTCCGAATATCCCCTTATCATGATGCTATTACACCTTTTAATCATTTATCAATTTATTAGTTAGCCTACCCTCTTTACTTTAATGACTTTCTATACTTCCGTTTCATGTACTAAATCATCTGAATTAATTTAAAATAGTTAGAAGCGGCTATGATATACCTCTTCTCCTATACACCAATTATGTAATTATATTTCTATATTAATCTTAACCTAACACACCCCCTTACCTTGATTCCAACGCTCTTGAACCGTTTCATAATTTATTGACAACCCAAACTCGTATAATTTTTTGGTTGTTAATTACAAAACCCACGATCTTCCATAATCTTCCGAAGCTTCATTTCCACACCTACGATCTTTGAAACGTTTAACCCATTAGTCGTTAACAATACTCTTTGCTTATAAAACCTCAATCAAGCTTCGCAATGTCATGAAAATGAAAAAAATCGAAACCCCCATGCTTGAATGTAATTCGGCCAAGAGAAAGGAGAGAAGAGAAATTTGAAAAATTGGACCACCCATTACCATAAGAGTCATTTCCAAGCTTCCATCCACATAAAGAAGGCAAAACCGAACCCCCCCACATGCAAATGCCAAATTCAGCTAGAGAGAGAAAATGAAAATGAGGAAGGAAACTTGAAATTGAGGGTACCAATAGACTCACCTCGTTGTCGGGATTCCAAAAATGCGATCAATTTAAAGTTTCGACGTGAAATCGCCCTCCAATTTGGAGCTAGAAGCTCACGGCCATCGGAGAGGAAGGAAAGAAGAAGAAGTTCGCATGCAGATTGTGAAGAAGGAGAAAATTGAGTTTTTAATTTCATTAAGGACATATCGGTCATTTTCCTATTTCTCTTTCTTTTCTTTTCCTTTTTTTTTGAAACTTAAATAAAAACTTACTTTTAACCCTCCGATAACTTAGCATTTCTTATCTAAATTTTATTTGAAATTTAATGACCAACCAATCAAATAATTTCATTTAATCTCATAACATCTAATTATTTAAAATTGTAATTATATTGAATAATAATGATTTCTAAAAATCTAAATCAATTTAATGATAATTATTAATATTTTTCTGCCAATCATCGATTTTTAAATTAATTAACCGGGATGTTACAGAATAGACATACTAATTTGAAAGAGAAAGATGAAATTAATTTTGTATTATTTTTTTAGTGAAAAGTGTGTGTAATTGGAAGGCGTAATCAATGAAATCAAATATAACTAAGGAAATGGTTAAAATATTTTAATTATTTTTGTATTTTTTTTGGTAATAATTATTTTTGTTATGAATTTATGTTAAGAACATTTGAGGCCATTAAAAAAATCATCTAAGGCCCACCAACATGCCCCGCGTGAGAAGAGAAGTGTAAGGAAGGAACCCTAGCCGGGTTGTCTGGTTGTCGCAGGATAAGCAGAGGAAGAGAGATGCACCAGAGAGATGGAAGAGGTGGCATCCGGGTGGGGGTGGGGAGGTTTGTGAGAGATCCCTGTCTGGTTCTGGCACGGGTCCTAATCCAGCTGCTGCTGCTGCAATGGCTACTTGATTCGACCATGTGAGGGTGGAGGGTCAATCATTCACATAGTAGACCATCTGAATCTTTAGGTTTGGCATCTTAACAGTTAGCCAATAAGTATTTTTCATTCCTATATGAATTAATTTGCTTATTGTTTTCTTCTAGGCATGGAGTGTGCCAGAAGTGCTGCGACCTCTTTATGAATCCTCAAAGGTGGTAGCTCAGAAAATGACAATTGCGGTAAGTTCGTTATTGTTAATTCTTAAAATAGTGATTTATTTATTGCAGATTTTGATTGACCAGTGCAAACTGAATGGGACCACAGTCCTTCGAGAAAATCCAGTATTATACATTTAATTTTTTAGTTATTCCCTTGCATTCAGATGTTTGAGTGTATGGCTCCAAGGTTCTGGGCTTTGGCATGAAAATATTTTGATTATATATATATATAGATAGATCTTTTTTCCCATGTCTTGTTTCTTTACCCATCATTTCAAGTTCAACCAATACTTGTTTTCTGGACTGTTCTTCATATGATTCCTGTGTTGCATGCGTTGCTCTGACGATGTGTTGATTATTTGATTTGATGACTTTTGTGACAGGCGCTTTGCTATATCAGGCAAATGGCTCAGGAAACAAGTGGTGAAGTGGTATGTGGACTGGGAAGGCAGCCTGCTTTTCTGTGAACATTCAGCCAAAGATTGAGCAGGTAGCCACATGAAATATTTTGTCTTGTTGAAGTCCTTTTCTGCCTGCAGTTTTAGAACATTGATTTTTACAACATCTCTGATTCAATATGAGCTTTTGGCTGAGCATTGATGCATTTGACTTGCAGAGGTTTCAACGATGCTGTAAATGGATTCAATGATGATGGGTGGACTGTTCTGAACTATGATGGTGCTGAGGATGTAATTATTGCAGTTAATTCAACCAAAAATTTGAGTGGAATTCTCTGCTAAAGCTTCTATGTTGCTCCAAGTGAGTCTTGAGAACTCAATGTCGTGATGTTTTTAAGGTGCTAGTTTTTCACGAGTTGAAAGATGAGGACACATTGTGTAGAATAGCTTTGTATAGATGCTTCTTTTCTCTTTCAAAACTTGCACCTCAATTTGCTGTCTTCATCTAGTATTTGCTAGCATGTATATAAAGGCATAAGAGGTTTGTTCTAACAAAAATATCTCAGCTAAAAGAGATTTCTTTGATATGTTTATGAATATGGAACTTGGCTATAAAAATATACAAATGGTTCTTTAATTTATAATTGTAGCTGTGTAACATTTACTCTTTCAGTGTGTCGTGACAAGTTCTGGTTGACAATGACTTGCAGAATGTCCCTCCTGTAGTTTTGGTTCGGTTTCAGAGGGAGCGCCGCTCAGAGTGGGCTGATTATTCTGCTGCATCACTGAAAGCTGGCACTTATGCCTATCTGGGGATAAGGCCTACAAGATTCATTAGTAGTCAAATAATCATGCCTCTTGGCCACACAATTGAACATGAAGAGGTAGGTTTGCTTTGGTTCAATTCTCTTTACATTTCAACTTTAGTGTAATGCTAAAGTGCTACTTGAAACAAATCCTTTCGAACTTCATAATCATGTGTGGCTATCAACAAGTCTTGGGTATTCACCTGCCTACTTTCTTAGCATTCACTTCTTTTATAGTCCTATTCTATCTTCCTATGTGGCCCTGGTTGATGCATGAACTTTATCATCTACATAGGTAGGTTCTAAGATAATTTTTTTTTTTTGCAGATTTGTAGTGGAATTGATGAGAATGCTATGGGGGCTTGTTCTGAGCTTGTATTTGCTCCACTTGAAAATGTTCCCAGATGATGCACCATTGGTGCCTTCTGGTTTTTGCATCATCCCATGGATTCATAACCAGTTGAGTTTTGTTCCTCTATAATTTACTTTAACTATAGTAAGTTTAACTATATTTATCATTGTCTCTTTCAAGTTTGTGTTGTAAGCCCATGTAATTACTTATAAGTTCAAATTACTTAATTTCATTTGCTTATAGTGGAGATTTCATATTCAAATTGATTGAAAATGTTTTGTTTGAGAGTTTGAATGGACCTTTTGTTTTTGATATCCATGTGAATTGGTCTAGGCCGGGGTACAATATTTAGTCTGCTTAATGCCTGGTCTAGTCACTTTTATTTTTTTAAAAGTTTCATCGCTACCTTATTTCCCCTTAAGAGACAATTGAAACAACTTATCTCGTGGCATTACCTAATTGTTTGCATCGGATTCACGTAACACGAAAACAAAATTGTAATACCAATATCAGCAATCTTGAAGAAGCAAAGCAAGTAAGCATCTCTCTGTTACTGACTTTTTATTTCCTTTCTTTTTTTAATGAGAAAAATGGACACACTCCTTTATTTTTTGGAAGATTGGGCACACTCCTTTGGATTATGAAGTTTTGCCATATTGGCCATAAATATCAACCAAAAGGCCCAAAGCAGCATAAACAACCCTATGGTTAAGGTTAGCAATTAATTGTTAGTTTGCTATTTCTTTTTATTTTCATGGAGTAAATTGACATTTACGTTCTTGACATGCATGTGAATTTACACTTTAGTCCTTGAACATAAAAAAAATATAATTACATCTCTGACATCAAAAAAGGTCTTTCAATTAGTTCTCATCCGTTAAATCTTTCTCACATGACGTTACTTTTCATGTACATGCTACATTAAGTGATATAGATGCCTTCCACATGTACTAAACTACGTTGTTTAGTACCATCATGCCTTCCATGACCTTTGAATACCTTTGTTTGAATACCTCAACCTCAAATATCAGATCTCTTTGCTCTGTGCTCTCTTTTCCTTCCATTATGCTAAACATGCCCTCTCTGATCAGCCCTCTTCTCCCTTTACGAGCTTTTAGATTCGCACCGCCCCATCTCTAACCTTGAAAGCTTGATCTTGCCAAGGTGCAACATGACACGACCAAGGCACAACATCCACACCTCTCCAATGAACATCCAGAACCTATGAGTGAACTCCTCCACAACATCTCATTATCTCATTCCCTTTCATTTTCCACTGCGGTGTCCCATCTAAATTTTTAGATTAATCCTTAGAGTTTACAAAAGACGTAGAAAATGTTTTGCGATTAACACAACACCCCGGTGGACTAACCCTAAAAATCTAAGCGATATACGGCTTAACAATGCATACACAACGTAAAACTTAAACTATAAACCTTAGCAAGCTTTTATAATGGACCTACAGCTAACAATGGACTATGTATCCTTCCCTTCCCATATATGAAGATATGAGTCAGGAATCAAGGAATACCAACCTTATGGCATTACTTAAATAATCTAAGCACATATCAATTCACCATTATACTAGTCAAAAATTCGTGGACATACGAAGGACTAAGTCCTCAACATAAAACCATGACAATTTAAACTTCCATTGAGGTATCAGTTACCTATCTTCTAACAATTAGATAACTATAACATACAAATAATCATGCATACTAAGTGACGACATCAAGCCTCACATGCCTAGATACTTAACAACTTAGGCCAACCGTTTACTAGAATTTTTGAAACAAGCTTATTAAGATGCTCAACATTTACGGTAAATCATCAAAGTTAATCATACAAACATTATTGACTCTATGCCCAATAAACTTTATCTTTTTATCCTTTTCATCCTCAATAATGTAATATCTATCTCGAGTTACTTGACTTGAAGCACATCTCATTTTCATCTTCCTTTTGATGATTTGCCATGAGGCACACGTTTGCCTATTTGTTGTCTAATGAACATGTTGAATTATTATCTCATGCTAAGTAGACCCTTATTTTGACCTTCTTGTCTTTTTTTGACTTGTTGGTGAGTTGAGGATAATTTGATTTGAAGTACCCCATCTTGCCATATTCGAAGCATATGATGTTTGCACTCTTTGTAGTCTTTTTGCTTTTTCCCTTCTTAATGAAGTTTTTGTTGTTCATGAACTTCCTAAATTTGTTGATAAATATGCTGAGAGCTTCATTGTTCTCATCATCACTATCTTCTTGATTAGTTCCTTTTGCTCTGGGGCTTTGAATGGTAGGTTCTTTGTTTTTATTGCATTTTCTTTAGAATTTTTAAGCAATTGTAATTGTTGCTCATATTCTTGAAGTTTTCCAAATAATATCCTCAAGGACATACTTTCCAAATCTTTGTAGTCTGTTATAGTGGTGACAATTGGTAGTCATTCTTTGCCAAAACATTTAACACACGATTGATTAAATCTTTATTAGGAAAAGATCTTCCCAATGTTAAGAGATGGTTAGCAATATGAACAAATCGTTTTTGCAAATCTAGAATAGATTCACCTAGGAACATTTCAAATAATTCAAATTCATGGTTAATGGTGTTTATTCTAGACCTTTTAACCTCACTAGTTCCTTCATGAGTAACTAGTAAAGTATCTCAAATTTCTTTGGTAGATTTGTAATTTATAACTCTTAAAAATTCATCATGATCAAGAGTAGAGCAAATAATATTTTTACCTTTCAAATCTAATTTACCTATTTGTTTCTTTTCATTCATCTAAAGATCCTTTAGTTTTTTAACCATTTTACCATCGACAATATGCCTCGGTAAATTAGGGCCATTTAAAATAACACTCCATATATCTTCATCGACTGATTACTACTGATGCAACTCGACATCCAATAGATCATGTGCTATGAGAAAGAAAAGAATATGGTGTAATTTATAACTTGGCATAAAATTCGAAACATCTTTAGTCATTCATTTGAATTACGAGTCTAAGCTTGGATGACACAGTTACAAAAAAAGTATGAGCACATCGTGTAACACCCTCTGTTACATCTCAATAATTTCTAAAAAATTCATAATTTTTTTTTAAAAAAATATAATCGCTAAAAGAAACTATCAGAGTAAAATTACATATAATATTTTTGAAATACCTCATGAATTATCATTAAAACTTATAAAGTAATTTTACATTCATCCAAATAAAATAGATATTAAACATCATTACAAAGAGAGGAAACTCCATGGCCCAAGAGCAGTTGCCTAGTGACATTATTTATTCATTGGACCACGATATTCATACCGAGCTCCCTTTCTAGAACGTGCTATATATACTGTCAATGTTCTTCGATCCTTCCCTCTGTACGAACCATTAATTTAAAACATATCAAACAAAAACATAGAGAAAGGAGTGAGAAACAGAATATAATATTCCCAAATGGGACATAAGCAATAAAGGGTTTTCACAAACTAGTATAATAATATAAATCACAATCATATGCACAATCAATTTATGAATGTATGAATGATATGTCATATCTTCATCATAACTTATCTATATATGTGGGCCCCTTAAATTTTAATTTGCACTGGGCCAACCAGGAGTTTACACTGTTCCATAATTTCGGATAATAATAACATGAACAGCTCAACTGGCATGGAAACACTTAAAGACTAATCAGATTGAAAAGGTTTTTATTGTGAAAGTACCTGACACTAGGGAGCTACCCAGGTTCCCTGAAGCACCCTTTCACACCCTCTCATCCCAAGGCTCATAATTAAGTCTCCTCTAATGTATCCTCGGTTTCTATAATCCGTCCCCAGACAATATCATTTTGTTTCTCTTCGATGATTCATGATGCATGAACTACTCGCGCATTTAGTTGGTTAAGGCTTTTAGAAACTCAATTATATTATCAGGGCCTACGAATCGCGACATAGCCACCCCAGTAAATTGTACTTTTTCAACTTCTCAAATACATACATAGAATTTTAGTACAGTTCCTTTTTAAATTACAAATCAAATCTCCTTATAATTTGAGTTTCAAAGCCTTAAATATATTTCACAACCTTCTTTAGAAAGTATATAGGTTAATTCAAAATCAATTACTAAAAGCTTGAATTCGAAACTATCAATCTTTAAAATCTTAGTACTTGAAAATTTTGTATAATATTTTTATATATTTAAATAATATGTATATATATATGTATATATTAAAATATTAGTAAAAATTTATTTTTATAAAATAATTTCTCTTTCTTTTTCTTTTTGATAAACTAACTAAAAAAATTGAAATTTTAGTACAGATATATACATATATACTAAAAGATAAAAAGAGATTTCTAAAAAACTTATGTAATTTTATTGAAATCTAAGAAATTTCTTAAAAGTAATTTAAATAAAGATGAATAAGTAAAGAAGTAGGAGATAAGTAAATTCTTACTGAATTTTAGCTTTCCGTCATGCTTGCTATATGCTCAAACTCCACAGTATAAGATTATCAATCATAATCAAACATTGTCAATCACAATCAAACATCATAAAACATAAATAAATATTAACAGTCATAATCAAATCAAATAATTAAACATCAGTTATAAATATGATAATTTAAAATTCAATGATTATTTAAATTAATAAAGTTTGTTTTAAGTTCTATGGTCAATTCCTCGCACAGGTCTATGTAAATCCAAGATAGTCCAGTCTTTGCATAGGTCTAGTTCAGTCCATATATGTCATAATAGTCTAAGTCCTTGCATAGGTTCAGTCAAGTCCATAATAGTTCAAGTCCTTGCATAGGTTCAATCCAGTCCGCATAGGTCATAATAGTTCAAGTTCTTAAATAAATATTTCAGATATTAAGTTACACAAGATGCTTAATTTATTAAAAACAATTATTATAAATTTTAAGTTAAAAGTTATTATTTTAAAATAATAATAATGTTATGTTTAAAAGGAGTAGGGGACTCCTCCCAATATTCTTATGTATTTTCATATTATATCCTTAATCTCACCCCCCTTACCTTGATTTGCTACCAAAAGTGAATTCGCTCTGCACCTCCAAGTTCTAACAAAATATTAATACTAATTTATTTCAGTATAAGCTTAAGATGAAAATTAAGATTGCTATCAGAATGATAAATAGTAAATATGCATAGTAATAATAAATAGTAACGGTAAATAGTAAGTCATCAATAGTAACGATAAATAGTAATTTTTGAATAGTAATAGTAAATAGTAAATCATGAATAGTAAATTTTGAATAGTAGTGGTAAATGGTAAATCATGAACAATAACAGTAAATAGTAAATTTTGAATAGTAACAGTAAATAGTAAATTTTGAATAGTAATGATAAATAGTAAATTTTTGAATAGTAACGGTAAATAGTAAATTTTGAAAAGTAACAACAACTAATAAATTTTGAATAATAACGGTAAATGATAAATTTGAATAATAACAGTAAATGGTAAATTATGAATAGTGACAATAAATAGTAAATTTTAAATAGTAACGGTAAATAGTAAAAATAACACAGTGGTAATTTATTTTTACTAGAGTAACTTATTCATAATAGTACTAGTATATTAATGGTTTAAGAGTGCTAAAAAAATAAACTAAAATTATAAAAAGAATATAGAAGAAAGTTATTACCTTACACCTTCGGCAGAACTTCTTTTTACCAAAAGAATTTACTCCCCACTAATTTCTTACGCACTATCTCTCTAGATTCTCTCTCTAATTTTTGGTGTGGAAATGTTGTAAATGAGCCATCTATTTATAGGAAGAAAATTTTACTATTTAAGATTACTTAATTATTTATTTTACTATTCATGATACAAACATTCACCCACCGGTCACTATTCATGACATAAGCATTCACCCACCGGTTACTATTCATGATGTAAGTATTTACCCACCGATGATGTAAGCGATGATGTAAGCGATGATGTCGGCAGTGGCATTTTGGTTATTAGATGAAAGGTTAAGGGTATTTTTATCATTCTCAAAAAAATGAAAAAAATATTAAAATTCCAAAAAATTATAAATTATATAACATCAAAAAGTTCTAAAGAACTATAATCAAATTCCTTTGAAATTTTATTTTAAATAAGAAATAACGAAATTAGGGGTGTTACACATCGGCCTCAGGAATTCAAAGAAATGACAAGATTACGAAAATAGTGAAACATTGATTACTTTGGAGTCTATCCTAGAACAAGGCCATAAAACAAAAAGAAAAAAGTTCATGTAGGATTAAGTAGGAAGAGCAATGTCTTTCTTCGACAACAGGTTGCTGACATTATCCTCAGGGGCGTCCTTCTTATGCTCAAATTCAATGTGAGTTTCCCCACCACCTCCTCTAGACTTTTGCTCAAGGGACACCGTCTTGGGTTCCATTGACTAATCAATAGACAAAGACAAAAATTAGTAAAGCTCTAATTCAACGAATTGACCCTAGTGTGTCATATAAATGCCCGCCATGAAATTCATAGTAGACACCTATGCCACAGGTGTTCATCTAGACACCGGGCTTTCAATGTTGGATTTTCCTCACAACACTATTGAAGCCACAACAACCATAGCATCGTAGACCTCCATATGTTGATTCAAGTACTCCTCCTACTTAGTTTGCTTTTCTTTGAGGACCTTGACATTAGCCTCAAGATGATTAGACTTTTTCTCCATAACAAATTTCTACAGAAAGAGTTGATCAAACTTGGTTTGCATAGCCTTTAAAGCTTCCTAGGCATCAAGGTGCTTCTACTTGGCTTCCTTAGCATGGTTTTCAGCTCGGGTTTTCCTCCAACTTTTTATTCGTGTCCACCTTGTCCCTCCAAGTTGTTTCAACAATGTTCTTCAGAGCCTCAAAGCAGCTTTGCTTTTGAGGTGGAGGTATAAGCTTCCATCAGGGATTACACCACCTTTATAGACTCTACCATATTCCACAATGTAGCTTGAGAGGCATCCTAAACTTGCTCATCAGATAAATCCTTCCATAGCCGAAATATGATGTTGAATCTTGTAGGCTCGAACCCAATTTGATCTAGGTAGGGAGGACAAGTTAGAGTGTATTACCCTATCTTCTTCTTCTTCTTCTTTTTCAACCAGGGTAGCCTTCCTCTCTATGGACTCTGGTGCAGGAGTAACAGCTTGACTAACCCCCACATCCTCCAGGGTAAGCTGAACCTTGGACTTCTTTACCTCCCAATGTGCAACTTCCTTTACGGGACAATGTGAATTTTTCTTCTAAGCCGTTGCCACACCTTTGGCTTCAATTCCAAGTTCCTAACTTTATCAACTAGAATTCTTACTTCCTTGGCCATAAACTTGGATCCCTATTGTATAGGCAGGATGTTATTTCCTAATCTATGCTAGGGTTTTGCACCTCCCTTTATTGGTAGAGTTTGCCATGGATGTTATTTTTCTCCATCTCTTTTGTAAAATTACAAAGACATAATGGTTAGTACACCGATCAAAGCACATAAAACATCACAGTATAAATTTAAGAGAGAAGGAAATGATACTCGGATAAGCATCTTGATGAAAAAGCTTGCCCTAGGAGCATCTTGCATGAAATCTTATTAAACTTGGAGGTTTCTCCAAGAGCATCCAGTATTTCTCTTGACTTTGACGCAAGAGCTCATTCTCCTTGATGAAGTAGGCGTTGATTGTTATAAAAAAATGTTTATTGGTCCAGAACTTTCGAGAAAATCAACATTTTACTAGAAGAATGACTTCCCCTATTTCTTCATTTTCACGAAAGAATGCTTGAAGCTAATCTTGTCAATTTTTGCAGACTCGGTGAATGATACAAAAGTGATGATGTTAGCGTTACACCACAAATTGATGTTACCAAGCCCACTACCTTTATTACCTTGGCGCATCATGTAACATCTTATTTTCTACTCAAATAGAAAGTAGATATTAATACCTCTTTAATGAGAAAACACTTACTATTAGTTAGTGGATTATTAACTAATTAATATTTTTATGAAATTTTAGTTCTTATATTTAATTATTTTATTTTTTTTATGAGGATTTTAAAATGACTTAATTAATATTCACTAATTACGAAAATTATATTAAGAATTTTGAATATCTTTATTATTCACAACATTTATTTTATGTTTTTATATTTATGTTTTTACATATTTATGATTTAACTCTTATTAGAATTTTAAAATAAAATTTTGAAGGAATTAAACTATGGTTCTTTAGAACTTTTTAACTCTACGTATTATTTATGATTTTTTGGAATTTTTGAAAAATTGAAAATATTTTAATAAAAATATATTTTAAATCATTTTATATTTATATAAAGTACTTAAAATTAAAAATATTTACAAAAAAGTGAAGTTAAATTATAAGAAAATTTTCTAAAATCAATTTCAAGTTGACTTATCTAAAAATGATCGATTTGAGTAAAATCTTACTTTTTACCAATCGTAAGAAAATCAGAAACGTATCAATAAATTTTTAATAACAAAAAATTTTAGATTTTTAAAATTTAAACTTTATATTACTTATTATAAAATTAGTGAGGTCTGATATAATATCGCTAAATTTTGAAAAGGACTGGTTTTGAAATTTAAAATATACCGAGTGAACGGTTACTATTTGGCTTAATAATTCAACCAACATTTACTATGCAAAACACTGTGCATATATGAAAATTTCAAACTTGCACGATAACTAGAAACGAAAATTTCAGAAATTGCATAGTACTTTTATATTAAAATAATAGAATGCACGGTAACTTTCATGCCTATAAATAGAGTGCCGCTGAACGAAGGAATCATATTTTCTTATTAAATTTTCTTAATATAGTAGTGCTATAGAGATAGTGGTGGAACTAAGAGAGAGAAATAATTTTTTTGGAAGAAGATTCTGTCAAAATTATAAGGTAAGAATAGCTTTTTTATATTTTTTATGTTTATTTTCATATCATTTTTAAAATCTATTATTATACTGGATATAATATTATTTTAAGTTACTATTCTAAATAATAAATTACTATGTCAATAGTAAATTACTATTATTATTTACTTTTTACTATTTATAATTTATTATTTACTATTACTATTCACGATTTACTATTTACTGTTTCTATTCACGTTTTACTATTTATTGTTACTATTCATAATTTACTATTTACGGTTACTATTCATAGTAACTATTTAAAATTTACTATTTACTGTTACTATTTAAAATTTACTATTTATTGTTACTATGTATAATTACTAATTACCATTTCTGTTTCAAATAGAAATCTTTATTTTTATCTTATGCCTATACTGAAATAAATTGTTATTAATATTTCTAGAACTCGGGGGCGCAAAGCGAACTCACTTTTGGTAGCAATTCAAGGTAAGGGGCAGTGAGATAGGAATATAATATGAAAAGACATAAGAATAATGAGAGGAGTCTCATACTTCTTTTAAATTTAATAATAATATTATTTTAAAATAATAACTTTTCAACTTAAACTTAATAATAAATTTAGTATCTTGTGTAACTTATTCTAAAATACTTATGCATGGATCTGGACTATTATAACCTATATGGACTAGACTAAACCTATGCAAGGATCTAGACTTTTATAACTTATACGGACTGGACTAAACCTATGCAAAGACTTGGAGTATTATGACCTATATGGATTTACATAGACCTGTGCGAGGAATGAACTATGAGGACTTGAAATTAAGTTTATTAAATTAAATAACTATTAAACTTTAAATTATGATATTTATGAATGATATTTGATTTGATTGATAATAGTTGTGATTGATGATATTGCAATATTTGATTGTGATTGATGATCTTGTGATGTGGAGTTTGAGCATATAGCAAGCATGACGAAAAACTAAAACTCAGTAAGAATATACTTATCTCTTACTCTTTAAAATATTACTTTAAAATAAATTATTTATAATAATTTCTCAATGTTTATTCAGATTATTGTTAAGAAATTTTTCTTAATTTTCAATAAAAGTATATAATTTTTATAACTTACTTTTATCTTTTAAAATAAATTATTTAATTAAATTTTAGAATAATTTTTAGTCATTTAAAAAAAAGAAATTGTTCTATGAAAATAATATATTCATATATGTATATATATGAAAATATTTGATTCTTAAATAGAAATAAGATACTTTAATAATATTTCATTTTAAACTTTTGAAAATAAGAGTTTTAATTTCAAAAGTGTTTTATTATATATTTTCAAGTATTATAATTAAAGATGGAAAAGATCGATAATTTAAACTTGTGTCTGTAGTAAATTAATTTTCTATAAATGCTCCAAAGAAGGTTTGGAATATATATTAAGACTTTGAAACTCAAATCATAATAATATTGATTTATGAATGATAAAGAAACCTATACGGATATTCTTCTGCGTGTGGCAAAACTTATTTAAGAGTTTGGAAATGTGTAGTTTATCGAGGTGGCTATGTTGTGATTTGTAAGCCTCGAAGATATAATTTATAATTGAGTTTCTAAAAGTCTTAACCAACTAAATACGCGATTAGTTCATGCATCATGAATCAATAAAGATAAATAAGATGTGATGTTGCCTAGGGACGGATTATAGAAATCGAGGATACATTAGAGGAGGTTCAAATGCGAGTCTTGGGATGAGAGAGTGTGAAAGGGTGCTTCAGAGGACTTGGGGTCGCTCCCTAGTGTCGGGTACTTTCTGTGACGTCCTAGGTCAATTTACATTTATTTTTATTCATTCTAGTAAATTTTACAATAAATTTTTTACATTTAACAATAATTAATTAAGCCCTAAATCAAAATAGCATTCATTTCTCCCTAACATGTTCAAAGGACATTATCTCTTTTACTCAAATAGCGTAATCGTATATCCCTTTGATTAATCAAGGCTTGGACGGACTGAAAATAGTTAATTACAATGTCCTAATCGATTACCAAGCAACGAGTAATCGATTACCAGCTTCCTGGAATGGTTCATAGGATCAGGGGCAGTATTTAATCGATTACCTCAGCTACCTAATCGATTACCATGGTTCTGTTGAGTTCACAATCGATTACAGAACCTTGGCTAATCGATTACAAGGTTTCTGTTTGACACGTAATCGATTACCCACTGAGGTATAATCGATTATGTTGCAGACAGAGGCCTTGTAATCGATTACACCTTAGAGGCTAATCGATTACACCCTGTCATTATGCAGAAATTATGCAGATTTTGCATCCCAAGTGAACTTCTTAACTATCAAAGATTATGTAAACGATGTCGGAATGCCACCAAATTTTAACACAAGTCAAAACACATTAATTGTGACGTGTGACAGCTGACCGCACTCAAAAATTCCTAAAAATGAGAGATTTATGCGCCTAAATGTGTAACATCCCTGTTTTTAGAAACAGTTTTACCCTTGTAATTTTTGAAGTATGGAAGTTTTGTAAGTGATAATAAGTAAATAAGGGACTCTACATGTAGTCAAGAATTGATAATCTAATCCTATATCTAACACTAATTTAGTAAACTAATTAGACTTGTACCATCATTCATCAAGTCAATTCCTAGACATTCGATTCATACCGAAAAGAGATCCACAATTGTCTATTTCTACACTTTGGGGATATCCGATTTCAGTATGGACAGTCCCTAATGAACTGTTTTGACAAATCAAACACTTTTCCTGAAGAGCCAAAACTTTAATTCAGACCTCATCAACCTCGTTTCTTGGAAAAACTTATCTAGTTAAATAGGAATCTCTGAATTCAACTAAAATATCTTTCCTGTTTTGGGCATAACTTTTTCATATGAGGTCGAAATTAAGAAATTTTAATCTCGGTTTCGTTGTTATGAAAAACCTGACAAACTCTATTTCTAGCCTCAAACTCTATTTCGTGATCTATCATTACCAAACTTGAAAAAAACGTTATTTAATCTTGTTAAATTCTTAGAAAAATCATACGAGCTCAGAATCAGTTCGTTGTAATTTTTATGTTCTCGTATTAAATCCCTCTACAATTCTCGTGAAGAACCTGAAAGCTAGTTCTTGCTCGATCATCCCCGAAAAGCGAAAATTTTTAGAGAAATAGTGATTTTCGCAGGAATAGTAACTCCTATAGAAAAACGCGAATATCTCTCTCATACGATGTCGAAATGACTTCGTTCTTTTTTTCATGGTTTCGTATCGAAAAATCCTACAACTTTCGTGAAGAAATGAAAGGCTAATTCCCAACAGATTTTGCGCGGCAGAATTATCTTTCAAAAAAGAACTATTACACCAACTCCCATTTTTCTCTGTTTTTGGCGTAACTTTTGCTCTGGGTGTCAGATTTTTGCATACCATATATCGTTTCGAAGAGAAAGAGCCGATCTACAACTTTCATGTTGGAAATATTTTCAGATTCTAACCGCAACTATAAGTAACTTTTTGTTTTCTTTTAAAATTAACTATTCAAAACCGGTACCAATTAAATTTAGACCCGGTGGCCAGATTTTTCTATAAATATGGCATCACCCCTCTTCAAAAGCTGCACCACTCTTTCTCTCCCACTTCATGCAGCCCTTCTCTCTCTCTCTCTCTCCCTCTCTCTCCTCTATTGACACTAAACCACCTCTGTTCTTCACCAAAATCACGTAAAGTCTAACTACGGAGATAGATCATCGATTGGAGCTACGGTTTGAAAGTTGGATTCTCTCCCTCTCATCTAGTATCAAAAAAAATACGACATCTGAGGTAAGGGGGGTATATTCTCGGGTATTCTGGGGAAATCTGAGTGAAAGGAAAGGGTTAAGGTACCTTGGGTCCTCACCTTTTCAGGACAGATTCGGTTTTATTGTGAATTAAATGCCTTAATTGTTATATATTTGTTATATATATTTTATGTATATGATTAATTGTCTGTGTTAATTATTATTAATCATGATGATTGAATGATATGATCGGTGTTAAATTGTGAAAATATATGATCTGTATTGGATTGTGAAAATATTAAGAACCATGGGTGCCTATGTGGATTCCAGTAAGGAAGTTTAGAAAGATAAGATAAACAAGGAAATAAGGATGGATGATCACCATTTATATCATTGTTGCTATTATTATGATTAAGATTATAATTATGATTATGAATATGATGATTATTATTATTATTATCATTATTATGATTATTATTATTATTATTATTATTATTATTATTATTATTATATTTATTGTTATTATTATTATTATTATTATTATTATTTACTATTAAGCTTAATGGACGGCTCTGCCGCCTTATTCTCTGCATTTATCTTTCTTTTTATTTCCGCTTATCTATATTATAATGGACGGCTCTGCCGCCTTATTCTTAACATTTTATTTTATTTAATTTATGTCATTTATTTATTTGAATATATTGGCTGGCTCTGCCGCCTTATTCTCTGTATTTATCTTTCCTTTTATTTCCGCCTATCTATATTATAATGGACGGCTCTGCCGCCTTATTCTTAACATTTTATTTTATTTAATTTATGTCATTTATTTATTTGAATATATTGGCTGGCTCTGCCGCCTTATTCTCTGCATTTATCTTTCCTTTTATTTCCGCTTATCTATATTATAATGGACGGCTCTGCCGCCTTATTCTTAACATTTTATTTTTATTTAATTTATGTCATTTATTTTATTGAATATATTGGCTGGTTCTGCCGCCTTATTCTCTACATTTATCTTTCCTTTTATTTCCGCTTATCTATATTATAATGGACGGCTTTGCCGCCTTATTCTTAACATTTTATTTTTATTTAATTTATGTCATTTATTTTATTGAATATATTGGCTGGCTCTGCCGCCTTATTCTTGCATTTATCTTTCTTTTTATTTCCGCTTATCTATATTATAATAGACGGCCCTGCCGCCTTATTCTCTCTATTTATTTTTCCTTTTATTTCATTTTTTTTATAACAGACGATGCCTTATTATTATTATTATTATTATTATTATTATTATTATTATTATTATTATTATTATTATTCTTGTAACTAATATTATTGTTTAAGTTATGAATAATGAAATAAGGAACAAACTACTTATTCTTTAAACGAAACATTATTTTAGCCAAGATATAACTGATATATTTTTTTGAATAATAATAAATAAAATAATAAAAATAATTTACAACGTCTTAAAAACTGGTGGACCTAACAACATGAATATTACGAGGCTGGAATCACATAGATACCTAGGGATCAAAGTAATGATAAAACTTAAATAATGCACTTTGCATCATGAAAATATTTTTGAAGGAGAAAAATTATCTAGAGCATACACCTGGTACGCTGGAGGACATTCACGTTCGATCTCCATGAAGATCTTGGGAGTACAACTGGAACGGAAACCCAATGGCATCAGAGTCGCGCCTGATAGCCGGGTGAGACGATGCAATTCTAGTGTACTTTGACTAAATGACGGAGTGTAACTATGATCGTAGGGATCCAAGCTCCAAAAATATATAAATCAATGATGAGAACCAATGAGTTCATTCGTACCCTATGGGAGCTTGGGCGGACCCTGATCGCTCTAGAAAATGGAATGGAGATATTCCAAAGAATGAGAAGAAGAAATGATTTATTGGGCCCACATGCATCATGAGACTTAACCAAAGATAAATCATAATAAATTCAACTCATGCATTCCATGACAACATATTTGATTGTTATAATTTTGAACATGTTAATTGTATGATTATGTGATATTATCTGTTAACTGGATTATGTCCGCACCGGGTAACCTTCAGGGTCTTGGGTTATACTCACCCTTACTGTTGAACATTTTTCAGAGGAATTAGAAACTCAAGAACCCGAGTGTGAAGATCAGCAATACGCTGAACCCATTGAGAACAATCATTAAGGATAGAATATTTACAATTAGACACCGGATGACTGTATAATATTTAAGGGTGCCTGCGTGCCCCATTCTGTTAAGAGTACAATTATTTACAGTTTATGAATGACTATGTGATATATACAATATTACTTCCGCTGATCTGCCACGTATTTATTTTTAAAAAAAAAAATTCACTTTTTCTAAGAACTGTTAACACTCTCAGTTAAATGGGATGAACCTACAGAAGGATTTGTCTTATCTAACCGAGGGTGTTACATTGGTGGTATCAGAGCATAGTCGATTCATTAAGCTTGTGGAGTGGACCATTAGGTTTCCACGTACTCTGATAGAAATATCAAACAGTCTATAACACTCCTAAGACTAAATATCTTATGTGGAATGCTCCACATAACGCATACCCTGAATCTATTTGTTGATATTCTTTCAGCAAATTCCTCATGGCACGCCAAAATAACAATCATGTGATGGAGAATCTTCTTACCAGAATTGTGGAGGTAATAGAACGACAAGAGTTACCTCATGCTTCTGCCAGACAGGGATTAGCTGATTTTCAAAGGAATAATCCTACGCAGTTCAAAGGAGGCTTCAATCCAGAAGGAGCACAACTATGGATTGAACACCTTGAAAAGATTTTTGCTGCTATGCGATGTTCTGATGAGGATTGTGTAACCTTTGCTGTCTTCATGTTGGTTGGAGAAGCAGAACACTGGTAGACTCATGCTAGAATCAGACTAGCTACTGATGGGCATATCATTACTTGGGGACGATTCAGGACAGAGTTCCTCGCCAAATATTTCCCTGAAGACATAAGGAGACAGAAGGAGCAGGAATTCTTCAATCTGAAACAAGGTAATATGACTGTTGGGGAGTACGCTGCTAAATTTGATGAATTGGCAAAATGTTGTCCCTACTACACCCACATGGGAGAAGCGTCAAGGTGCGCGAAGTTTGAAGCTGGATTACGGCAAGAGATTCGTCAAACCATATGTTGCCAACAAATTACACAATTCACTACTTTGGTTGACAGATGCCGCTTATTTGAGAACACCTCTAATCTTCGACGACCTGGAACGTCTAATCATGGGCCAGAACGACGTATGCCAGATCGACAGCAAAGGAGGGATTTCCGAACAGATCGGCCATATTTCCGACCTTTCAACTCAGCCAACCGAATTCCTCCTAGAGGTCAGGAGACCCAAAGCAGTAGAAACTGCACAATTTGTGGACGGATTGGACATCGTGATGCTGACTGTTGGTACAGAAATAATAACAACCAACAACAAGTGACTCAAAAGCAGGCAGTACGACCTACGGGTCAAGGAAGTGGAGGATTTGCTACAAACACCTCTACAAACAATGCCCCAAGGATGCAGAATGTTCACCGCGGCAATAATTCCAATCAGAACAATAATCCTAGAAGGCCTGGGAATGGCTCGACAGGAAGACAAGGAAGAAATGCCAGAGTTTTTACTATGAATGGTGCGGAAATATCACAAGGGAACGACCTTGTGCAAGGTACATGTTTTATAGGAAGCACTCTATTGAATGTATTATATGATTCAGGAGCCACTCACTCTTTCATATCTGAGAATTGTGTAAAACATTTAAAGCTTCCTACAACCTCTCTGCCCTATCAAATGATTGTCACAACCGCCGCCAATAAGCCCATTTGCCCTTCTTATATATGTTCGAAATGCCCACTCAACATCGAAGGGAAAGCTTATCAAGTAGATCTGATATGTTTGCCTTTGATTGATCTAGATATTGTTCTAGGAATGAATTGGCTTGCTGCCAACCATATTCTAATTGACTGTCATAATAGATCCATTTCTCTCGGGTCTACTACATCACACTGTGATCAAGACATTGATTCTTGTCCTGTTGACTCAGAAAAGGTAATTCCAGCAAAGGAAGTCCAACTATACATGATCCTTACTGAAATTGAAAGTAAGGTCACTCCTCAAATTGATCAAATTCCTGTTGTTCAAGAATTCCCAGAAGTTTTTCCTGATGATATACGTGAGCTACCTCCAGAACGAGAAATTGAGTTCAGTATTGATATTATACCGGGCGCGGGACCGATCTCTATTGCTCCTTACCGAATGTCACCCAAGGAACTCAGTGAACTTAAGGAGCAAATAGAAGAACTTTTAGAAAAAGGAATGATCAGACCCAGTGTCTCACCTTGGGGAGCACCAGTTCTTCTAGTCAAAAAGAAGGATGGTAGTATGCGGTTATGTGTTGACTATCGTCAGTTGAATAAAGCTACGATCAAGAACCGATACCCTCTCCCAAGAATTGATGATTTAATGGACCAATTACGAGGAGCCACTATCTTCTCAAAGATTGATCTGCGATCAGGCTATCATCAAATCAGGGTAAAGAAAGACGATGTACCCAAAACGGCATTCAGAACACGATATGGGCACTATGAGTATCTTGTTATGCCCTTTAGAGTTACAAATGCACCTGCAGTATTTATGGGATACATGAATCGAATCTTCCATGAGTACTTGGACAAATTCGTGGTTGTATTCATTGACGATATTCTCGTCTACTCCAAGAGTCATGAGGAACACGAGGAGCATCTTCGAATTGTTCTAAACACTTTGCGTGCAAGGCAATTGTACGCTAAGTTTTCAAAATGTGAATTCTGGTTGACAGAAGTGAAATTCTTAGGACATGTCATCTCTAAGGAAGGAATTGCTGTGGATCCTACAAAGGTAGAAGCTGTACTAAATTGGGAACAACCCAAGAATGTGACAGAAATCCGCAGTTTCCTTGGACTGGCTGGATATTATCGTCGATTCATCGAGAATTTCTCTCGAATTGCAGCACCTTTAACTAAGCTGACTCGTAAAGATCAACCATTTGAATGGACTGACAGATGCGAAAGCAGTTTTACGGAGTTACGCCAACGACTCACTAGTGCACCTGTCTTAATTTTGCCAGATCCTGCCAAGCCATATGAAGTGTATTGTGATGCGTCAAGACAAGGACTAGGATGTGTCCTAATGCAAGAAAGAAAGGTTGTTGCTTATGTTTCAAGACAGCTAAGAACGCATGAAGTTAATTATCCCACACATGACTTGGAATTAGCTGCAGTTGTGTTTGCCTTGAAAATCTGGAGACACTACTTGTATGGTACATACTTTGAAGTCTTCAGTGATCATAAAAGCTTGAAGTATCTATTCGACCAGAAGGAGTTAAATATGCGACAACGTAGATGGATGGAATTTATCAAAGATTATGATTTTGAGCTCCGATATCATCCTGGGAAGGCAAATGTTGTGGCTGATGCACTCAGCAGAAAGGCTTTACGTCTATCATATATGATGACAAAGGAGTTAGAACTGATTGAACAGTTTCGCGATTTGAACCTAGCAGTAACACCAAAAAGAGGAAGCCTTATGGTTGGAATGCTAAGGATTTCCAATGATTTCTTGGAACAAATCAAAGAAGCTCAAACCAATGATCAGGAATTACAAGATCTAGCAGAAAAGACAAAAGAAGGAGTCTCAGAGTTTAGCAAAGATGAACATGGGGTGATCAGGTATCAACAGAGACTCTGTATTCCAGTCAACACAGATCTTAAAAGATCCATCCTAGATGAAGCACACAAAAGTAAATACAGCATCCACCCAGGATCAACCAAGATGTACCAGGACTTGAAGAAATTATTCTGGTGGCAAGGAATGAAAAAGGATATCGCTGAGCATGTGACAGCTTGTCTGATGTGTCAGAAGGTAAAGGCAGAACAACAACGACCAAGTGGAACCCTTCGTCCTTTGGATATTCCAGAATGGAAATGGGATGAGATTGCTATGGACTTCGTGACTGGATTTCCCAGAACATCAGCTGGATATGATGCCATTTGGGTAATCGTGGATCGATTAACAAAGACCGCTCACTTCATTCCTGTCAATATGAAGTATTCCCTAGAGAAACTCACTCAGATCTATATCAAGGAAATCGTACGATTACATGGAACACCCACTGCAATTGTGTCTGACCGAGATCCTCGTTTTACATCACAATTTTGGAAGAGCCTGCAAGAAGCTCTGGGAACTCGTCTGAAGTTAAGTTCCGCATATCACCCACAGACAGACGGACAATCAGAAAGGACGATCAAAACTCTTGAAGATTTGTTACGTCTTTGTGTCTTAGAACATGGGGGAAGTTGGCAAGAATATCTCCCACTTATTGAGTTCACTTACAACAACAGCTATCATGCTAGCATCGGAATGGCCCCTTATGAGGCTTTGTATGGAAGAAAATGCCGTACACCTTTATGTTGGTATGAAACTGGTGAGAAAACAATAATTGGACCAGAGATTGTTCAAAAGACAACAGAACAAGTTCAGAGGATTCAAATGGCAATGAAGGCTTCGCAAGATAGACAAAAGAGTTACTACGACAAACGTCGGAAGCCATTGGAGTTTGAGGAGGGAGATCATGTTTTTCTCAAAGTTACCCCTACCACTGGAGTAGGAAGAGCTTTGAAGGCCAAGAAGTTAAGCCCCAGATACGTAGGACCCTATCAGATTCTGCAAAAGATAGGAACTCATGCCTACCGTATTGCTCTGCCACCCGAGCTAACAAACCTTCACAATGTCTTTCATGTCTCCCAGCTCCGTAAATATGTGCCAAGCCCTGATCATGTCCTGAGACCAGATCAGTTTATTCTGAAGGAAAATCTCACCTATGAAGTATCACCAGTGAAGATTGTTGACCGACGTCTCAAACAGTTAAGAGGCAAGGAAATCCCTTTGGTCAAGGTAGTTTGGAGTCAGACAGATGATGGGGATGCTACTTGGGAAATTGAGGAGAAAATGAGAGAATTGTACCCTCAATTGTTTTAACTTTGAATTTCGGGACGAAATTCCTAAAAGGGGAGGAGAATGTAACATCCCTGTTTTTAGAAACAGTTTTACCCTTGTAATTTTTGAAGTATGGAAGTTTTGTAAGTGATAATAAGTAAATAAGGGACTCTACATGTAGTCAAGAATTGATAATCTAATCCTATATCTAACACTAATTTAGTAAACTAATTAGACTTGTACCATCATTCATCAAGTCAATTCCTAGACATTCGATTCATACCGAAAAGAGATCCACAATTGTCTATTTCTACACTTTGGGGATATCCGATTTCAGTATGGACAGTCCCTAATGAACTGTTTTGACAAATCAAACACTTTTCCTGAAGAGCCAAAACTTTAATTCAGACCTCATCAACCTCGTTTCTTGGAAAAACTTATCTAGTTAAATAGGAATCTCTGAATTCAACTAAAATATCTTTCCTGTTTTGGGCATAACTTTTTCATATGAGGTCGAAATTAAGAAATTTTAATCTCGGTTTCGTTGTTATGAAAAACCTGACAAACTCTATTTCTAGCCTCAAACTCTATTTCGTGATCTATCATTACCAAACTTGAAAAAAACGTTATTTAATCTTGTTAAATTCTTAGAAAAATCATACGAGCTCAGAATCAGTTCGTTGTAATTTTTATGTTCTCGTATTAAATCCCTCTACAATTCTCGTGAAGAACCTGAAAGCTAGTTCTTGCTCGATCATCCCCGAAAAGCGAAAATTTTTAGAGAAATAGTGATTTTCGCAGGAATAGTAACTCCTATAGAAAAACGCGAATATCTCTCTCATACGATGTCGAAATGACTTCGTTCTTTTTTTCATGGTTTCGTATCGAAAAATCCTACAACTTTCGTGAAGAAATGAAAGGCTAATTCCCAACAGATTTTGCGCGGCAGAATTATCTTTCAAAAAAGAACTATTACACCAACTCCCATTTTTCTCTGTTTTTGGCGTAACTTTTGCTCCGGGTGTCAGATTTTTGCATACCATATATCGTTTCGAAGAGAAAGAGCCGATCTACAACTTTCATGTTGGAAATATTTTCAGATTCTAACCGCAACTATAAGTAACTTTTTGTTTTCTTTTAAAATTAACTATTCAAAACCGGTACCAATTAAATTTAGACCCGGTGGCCAGATTTTTCTATAAATATGGCATCACCCCTCTTCAAAAGCTGCACCACTCTTTCTCTCCCACTTCATGCAGCCCTTCTCTCTCTCTCTCTCTCCCTCTCTCTCCTCTATTGACACTAAACCACCTCTGTTCTTCACCAAAATCACGTAAAGTCTAACTACGGAGATAGATCATCGATTGGAGCTACGGTTTGAAAGTTGGATTCTCTCCCTCTCATCTAGTATCAAAAAAAATACGACATCTGAGGTAAGGGGGGTATATTCTCGGGTATTATGGGGAAATCTGAGTGAAAGGAAAGGGTTAAGGTACCTTGGGTCCTCACCTTTTCAGGACAGATTCGGTTTTATTGTGAATTAAATGCCTTAATTGTTATATATTTGTTATATATATTTTATGTATATGATTAATTGTCTGTGTTAATTATTATTAATCATGATGATTGAATGATATGATCGGTGTTAAATTGTGAAAATATATGATCTGTATTGGATTGTGAAAATATTAAGAACCATGGGTGCCTATGTGGATTCCAGTAAGGAAGTTTAGAAAGATAAGATAAACAAGGAAATAAGGATGGATGATCACCATTTATATCATTGTTGCTATTATTATGATTAAGATTATAATTATGATTATGAATATGATTATTATTATTATTATTATCATTATTATGATTATTATTATTATTATTATTATTATTATTATTATTATTATTATTATATTTATTGTTATTATTATTATTATTATTATTATTATTTACTATTAAGCTTAATGGACGGCTCTGCCGCCTTATTCTCTGCATTTATCTTTCTTTTTATTTCCGCTTATCTATATTATAATGGACGGCTCTGCCGCCTTATTCTTAACATTTTATTTTATTTAATTTATGTCATTTATTTATTTGAATATATTGGCTGGCTCTGCCGCCTTATTCTCTGTATTTATCTTTCCTTTTATTTCCGCCTATCTATATTATAATGGACGGCTCTGCCGCCTTATTCTTAACATTTTATTTTATTTAATTTATGTCATTTATTTATTTGAATATATTGGCTGGCTCTGCCGCCTTATTCTCTGCATTTATCTTTCCTTTTATTTCCGCTTATCTATATTATAATGGACGGCTCTGCCGCCTTATTCTTAACATTTTATTTTTATTTAATTTATGTCATTTATTTTATTGAATATATTGGCTGGTTCTGCCGCCTTATTCTCTACATTTATCTTTCCTTTTATTTCCGCTTATCTATATTATAATGGACGGCTTTGCCGCCTTATTCTTAACATTTTATTTTTATTTAATTTATGTCATTTATTTTATTGAATATATTGGCTGGCTCTGCCGCCTTATTCTTGCATTTATCTTTCTTTTTATTTCCGCTTATCTATATTATAATAGACGGCCCTGCCGCCTTATTCTCTCTATTTATTTTTCCTTTTATTTCATTTTTTTATAACAGACGATGCCTTATTATTATTATTATTATTATTATTATTATTATTATTATTATTATTATTATTCTTGTAACTAATATTATTGTTTAAGTTATGAATAATGAAATAAGGAACAAACTACTTATTCTTTAAACGAAACATTATTTTAGCCAAGATATAACTGATATATTTTTTTGAATAATAATAAATAAAATAATAAAAATAATTTACAACGTCTTAAAAACTGGTGGACCTAACAACATGAATATTACGAGGCTGGAATCACATAGATACCTAGGGATCAAAGTAATGATAAAACTTAAATAATGCACTTTGCATCATGAAAATATTTTTGAAGAAGAAAAATTATCTAGAGCATACACCTGGTACGCTGGAGGACATTCACGTTCGATCTCCATGAAGATCTTGGGAGTACAACTGGAACGGAAACCCAATGGCATCAGAGTCGCGCCTGATAGCCGGGTGAGACGATGCAATTCTAGTGTACTTTGACTAAATGACGGAGTGTAACTATGATCGTAGGGATCCAAGCTCCAAAAATATATAAATCAATGATGAGAACCAATGAGTTCATTCGTACCCTATGGGAGCTTGGGCGGACCCTGATCGCTCTAGAAAATGGAATGGAGATATTCCAAAGAATGAGAAGAAGAAATGATTTATTGGGCCCACATGCATCATGAGACTTAACCAAAGATAAATCATAATAAATTCAACTCATGCATTCCATGACAACATATTTGATTGTTATAATTTTGAACATGTTAATTGTACGATTATGTGATATTATCTGTTAACTGGATTATGTCCGCACCGGGTAACCTTCAGGGTCTTGGGTTATACTCACCCTTACTGTTGAACATTTTTCAGAGGAATTAGAAACTCAAGAACCCGAGTGTGAAGATCAGCAATACGCTGAACCCATTGAGAACAATCATTAAGGATAGAATATTTACAATTAGACACCGGATGACTGTATAATATTTAAGGGTGCCTGCGTGCCCCATTCTGTTAAGAGTACAATTATTTACAGTTTATGAATGACTATGTGATATATACAATATTACTTCCGCTGATCTGCCACGTATTTATTTTTAAAAAAAAAAATTCACTTTTTCTAAGAACTGTTAACACTCTCAGTTAAATGGGATGAACCTACAGAAGGATTTGTCTTATCTAACCGAGGGTGTTACAAAATGCGTTTATCCCATTTTAAGGCATTTTAGGGTAGTCAATGAGTCCATTTTTGGCAAAATGGGTCCATTCCATTCTTCACAAACCACAATTAACATATCTAAGCCATTGCATCCCTTCCACTACATCAAAACCACATATATCATCATTTGACCATGCTAGTTCCTAGCTCATGCATAAAACAACTATCCAAAAGCTTAAAACACACCACCTAAGGAGCTATAATTCACACTCCCAACATTCATTCTCCATCAAACAAGCAAGACCTGCCCATAAACATTTATGTCTAATTTATGAAGCTTATAATGAATTCTCTTTTCCATCACCAACATACAATCTCGATCTAATACTTATTACAAACCTTCATAACTACATTAATCACACTTAAATTAGTCTAACACACATGGAAGGCATATATCAACATAACACATATAAAGCACAACACACACACATCCTTCAATTCATAATTCTCTGCACTCCTTGGCATCAACTCTCCGCTTGGCGCGTCTCCGGGGCTTCAACCTCTTCCCTGTCATTGGTTACTAAAATCAAAGAAACAACAGCAAGGGTGAGTGTTTGGTATCATAATTAATATAGAATGGCAATTCAATAACAAGATACATATTCACTAGTTGTAGTTTCTGCCATTTATCTTACCTCTTGTCCTCAATTTCCACTTACCAATCAAATTTGATTCCAATCTCTTGATCCACAATTTGCCAATCACAATCAACAATTATCATGAAACACATTCATATCATTCTACAATGCTAACAATGCATCAAATAATACAACTGACTCTCATATTAAATCGACGCCTAGTATCCGGATACTAAAAGGATCGGCCTTCAGCTGGGGGTCCTACTTGACACCCCGTGAACCCTGCTTGGTCCACTGAGTTCTGCTTGACTCTCCACCTCAACCACTGGGTCCTACTTGACCACTGGGTAGCTCAACTGGGCACAAACACCACAGGAGCCAGAAACGAGGGGCTGTACATACCGTCGGCCGTTCCACACCACATAATCATACATGTATAATCATATTCCTCATATCATATCGCAAGTGGCCAGCAACGAAACATATACTCATCAATTGGGCGACCCACTTGTCAAGCCCGTCATCACAACGCCACTATGCTCATCAAATCATCATCATTCAATTCACATTGTGCTCATAATCATCACAAATCATACACAATTTACATTCATACACATACAATTATCATTCCTTATCTATTCTCATTACTTCCACATTTAATTCGATGATTCAATTCAATTATACTTACGTATTCTAATTAATTATAACCCAAACACCCCCTTACCTCGATTCTGAGTTTCGACGGTTAGTTCTTGGTGTTGATGACGCCCTCTAGACGCTGCGTTCAAGGTTCCACCTCCGAATCCAATATTCGTTTCACCGTTCGATCCTCCGACGTCCGTTCCGCTACCTACGGAGGTCGAAATGCATAACCCAACAATGTTTAACCACTCTCGTTACTCTAAAGACCATTTTCGAGCTCCCATGCACTAGAGGAGTAGGAAATCGAAGCTCCCACCTCCATGCATGGCCATTGTCTAGAGAGAGAAAATGAAAAGGGGAAGATAACTCAATTTTAATGGGTCCATTGAACGCACCTCGAAGCCACGTTCTCGAAAACGTGATTAATTTGAAGTTTCGACGCAAGATGGAGCTTCCCTTGAAGCATGCAATTCACGGCTATGGTGGGAAGAAGAATAGGAAGAAGGAGTACACGCGTGAAGTAAGGAAGAAGAAGAGGAAATTAAGATTTTAATACTCAAGGGCAGTTTGGTCATTTCTTATTTCAATTACATTTTCCTTTAAAAGTTTTAATTAAAACTTTTACCTTTACCTTTCACCTTTCACCTTTTACCTCATTGTAACTTCAAATTTACCTCCTTCTATTTACCTTCATTTAATCTTTTATAATTGATTAATCAAATAAATTTATTTATTCCCACGACATTTAATTATTTCTAATTGCATTTTTAATACTAATAATTCCCAAAATTTCAATAAATCCAGTTGGGCAATTATTAATATTTTTCGCCAATTAAAACTTTTCTAAAATATTAGGGATGTTACACTTTCACAATAAAAACCTTCTCAATCTGACTAGTCTCTAAGTGTTTCCATGCCAGTTGAGTTGTTCATATGCCATGAAGACATTTATGTTATTATTATTCAGAATTATGGAACAGTGTAAACTCCTAGTTGGCCCAGTGAAAATTTAAAACTTTAATGGCCCACATGCATAAATTGAAGGAAATAGTAGCATGAAAAGCGTTACATGACATTCATGTGATTATGATAATCTATGTGTGTGGTTGTGAGTGAAAGTATAATTATTATGTTTGTAAAAACCCTACTGAACTGGTCTGGACCGGGGTCTAGGATCCGGTGTAGGACCAGCCACAAGAGTATAGGTGTTTTTAGGGCTTGCACACCGGAACAGTGTGTATCCGATGTATCAATCCGGTCTCTCAGTGGGAGAGGCCGGTCTTGTTGTCCTGGAGATCCTTCACACCAACGTTTCGCGTTGCAGGGGGGCGAAAGGTGGTGCCACCTGCGAAGATTCTCCGACGCTCAAGTTAGAAGAGTGTAAGAACTCAGTGAATGCTCAAGCGATATAGTAGTAAAGTGTAAGTTAGAACAACGATACCTTGCATGTGTATTGAAATGAGCTATTTATAGTTGTACGTGAGAAAATGAGTCGTTGGATACAGGTGGGTCCCCTAGCTCTAATAGCGTGTACATTATGTCAATCAGGGTGGCTCAGCACTCAGAATGTGTCAGGAGGGTAGGTCAATTATCAGAGTACGATCCTCTAGGAAGAGGAGAGGATAATCACATTTTCCGTATAATCTGCTGACACATCCACTTGCTTTCTGAGGCCATTGACGTGACATATTTTGCTACATACAGTATCTTCGCTGATAAGTTATTAGGGGCTCTTATCTTGCGGTGACTGAAAAGCCAACAGTTATGTAAATGTTCTGTGAAAATGAACAAAGATCCGTTATAGAAAAAATAAGTGGGGCAGTCGTGAGATGAGGACGGACGGCCAGACATCGGATATCCGGTGTGGTAAAGTTGAACCAGGACACCGGTTTTCCTTATATGAGGCCATTCTGACGTCACAAGATTGGGGGCCGGTATCCAGACCGGATCATCTGTCCCCTAGCTTGTATGAGGGACTGTTAAGTTACTCATATGAGCTACACAACTCTAGAGAAGTCTGGATGCCGGTGGTACATTCTGGGAGGTCTCTGGAAGTTCTATGGCGTCTGCTCTAATAAACGAGTGACCGTTCTTCTCGCGTTGTGTACAACGGATTCAGACAGCATAAAATAAATGATTAAAATCCCAAGGGTCTTTGAGAATCGAAACCCTTGGTATTCGAAAAGTGGTTGAAGGCATTAAATGCGCATGGCATAATTGGACAGTAAATGCGTTTTTTACGCACGAGCCATCATTACACAAGAGTGTAACCGTCGATTGGGCTTATTGGGCCTGGATTCAAACTGAAAAGGGGGGCCCATTTTGCCAAAATGTTTACTGATACGTTACCATTTTTGCGCTCGTACGTGACGAAACGATGGAGTCGTTTCAATTTGAAAGAGGTTGCGTTTTGATGCAAGCCTTGTGACCTTCGACGAAACACTATGCCTCTTCGTTACCTATAAAAGGGACTCTTAGCAGATTTTGGAATCCACTCTTGTTTTCAAGCTTAGTGAACCTCTACTCAAATTTCTTCGAAATTTCTCTGTCGTCTTCAAACTTCTCAAAGATCTTCTTCCTTTAGGTAACCTCCTTTTCCTTCAACTCCTTGCAATTTTTGTTCATTCTATTTCCACCATACGCCCTAGAGCAGGCCACGCTGGTCCTTCAAACAGGGGGAGTTTTGGCTCTCGTGCCCCCCTTAGCCACCGTGGTGGGAGGATTCCAGCGAATCCTCCTGTGGCTGGGCCTCGTCACTCAGAGAGAGCTGAAGCTTCTTCCTCACGAGTGTCCTCTTCCCAACGTCGCTCTGAGGTTCCCCTTGACTCGAGGGCTACCAGCCGCTCTGATGAAGGGTCAAGTGCTGAAGGTTACCTCTCTGACGATGTTGCTTTTTACCACAGTACGTACGCGTTCCATCGTGTCTGCACAACTATGGACCTTCCAGGACGTGGAAAAACACCAGTTCTCCGCTCTGCTGAAGGGTGTGTCAACGTTGTGGCACACCGGCTTGACTGGGAAATGCTCAATAGGGAGAAACCCTACTGCTGGGTGGAGGAGGAATTCCTAGAGATCCCTTCGCACCATGCGAGCGAGGAGGAATGCACAGTCTCTTTCCACTGTAAAATATATTCAGACAAAAAGTACAAGGCGCGATACGCTGTTCTGGCACCACGTCCCTCTGAGAGAGTATGCCACAGCGTCCCTGATGAGAGGTCGGTCTACATGTACGACTTCGTATTCTTGAAGTTGGGAGTACGCTTCCCCATGACGGAATTCCAGATGGCCGTCCTGCGTTTCCTAGACTGCGCCCCCACACAACTGCATCCCAACGATTGGGGTCTAGTCCGGGCTCTGGAGGTTCTGGGGGAGCATTTCAACTTCTCCGCCACTGTGGTCAAACTGTTTCACTATTGCCAAGTGGTCCGCCGTGCTAATAAGAAGGGCGGCCTTGGGTTCATTACTCTCCGTAGTGACTCAAGGGTGATAAATTTCAAATCTTATACGGAATCCGCTAAGGTGGATGGACGCTCCTTCAAGAACTACTACACGCGGGTCCGTATTCAACCAAATAAGCCGGTCTTCTGGCGAAACACGGAGGGATTTACCAAGTTCCCTCTTAGCTGGACGCACGAGCATTTTCTCCTCATGAGCCGTGCTTATTACACAGATGAGAGTGAACTCTCCTCTCATTCTGTTGAGGTCTTGAGCGCCATGCAGACGGCCTCGAAAACCCTCAAAGGATTTTCCAGCAGGCTCCTCTTGGCCGAGGACGACATCTGAAACACCTACCTCCGTAATATCCGCTCTTACTCTATCTGTGTTGTATAATTATTCCGCTATGATTATTTTTTCTTTTTATGTGCTAACTCAACCTTTCTTGTTTTGCAGAGCAAATCGAAAGAGCCTGCCCAGAGATGTTGTCGTTAAGGACCATGATGGCTGACGATGATTCCTCCTCTGAGGAGAATGAGATCCAGGCGAAGAGGAACGCCACCAAAACTCCCCTCATTCCCCTGACCTCTGAAGTAGGTGATGAGGTTCCTCTCTTTGATGAGGAGGAAACAGAAGAACCAACTGAGGCCACCGGAGCGGGCGACGAGGAGGCCGTCCCAGAAAAGAAGAGGAAAAAGAGGCATCTTGTAAAAAAGGCAGATCAAGAAAAGCCCTCCTCTGATGACCCTGTGAAGAAGCGTCAGAAGACGGTCGAAGAAACTGGGTTGAAGAAGGACAATGGAAAGAAACCCGTTCCTGAATCCTCTGCCCCTTATTCACAGAATGCTTCAGAACCGGACTCTGGGAATGGTCCTCCTCTGGCGTTTGATCCTCCGCGTGACTCCTTCCTTTCTCCTTATTTATGGTTTCAGGGGTCCATGCCTCCCACTCTTCCAAAGGCAAGGTATTGCCTCCGCCCCTTCCTCGACGCTGCTGGGGTCCGAGGTGCTTGTAAGGCCGGACGTTGGCAGCTGGATGAACTGTCCGGCCTCCTTGATTCCTTGAGCAAGAAGGCAGATTACATGGATCAGGTTGAAAAGCTTGAAGCCGAACTCGCGATGAAGTAGACATGGGCGACCAAGCAAGCTGAAGTTCATAGGGGCGTGGAGTCAGAATTGAAGAAAACCAAGGAGACGCTCCAGAGGAAAACTGAGGAGGCAAGCCAAGTTCATTTTGCGAACAAGGCTCTAGAGCGGGAAGTTGCCGACCTCCAGAAACAGAACAAATCTATACCCCTCCTTGAAGAAGAATTACAACTGGAGAAGAAGAGATCGGCTAAGCTTGCTGACGATCTCAAAATTATGGAGGACGGTCGCAACAAAGATCTTGGGGAGTGGGAGAGCCTTCAGAAGGAGATGCAAGCCCAAATTGATGAACTCAAGAAGGGTGGTGCGAGTGCTGGGCCTTCAGAAGAGGATTTTGCCAAGGTTCAAAGAAGATTAGCTGCTGCGAAGGCCAAGGTTGCCAAAGCCTTGGAGATATGCAAAAATGTGGCGTATGAATCCTTCGGCCTGGCCCTTCGTCAAGTTTATTATCGTAACCCCGGAGTGCAGCTGAATTTGTACGGATTGGATCCGTTCTTCGAATTCCGTGGGGGAAAACTTGTCGAAGTACATAAGGACGGCTCGCACCATGAACCCCGTGCATCTCTGTACGAACTGCCACCCCTTCCCGAAGGTCAAAGTATGGAGCCGACAACGTCCACCGCTGCCTCTGGAGCTGAAACGCAGGAAGGTGCCCAAACTGGAGCAGAGGACAAGATGGAGAAGACAGGAGTTCCCACTGTGGAGGATCAGGCACCGGCCCCTTAATTTAAGCTTTATTCATAGCTGTGTACTGGGATCAGCTCCAGCTTTAACTACTTTGTAACCTGAATAATTTCTTATTTTGGAAATAAAATTCACTGTTGCTTCTCTTCAACTGCTTGCGTCGAATGTATGATTGTTGAATAACTTAGTGCTATACAAAACACTTTATTGTTTTCAATGTTTTGCGAATCCGTTCTGTGTGGTTATCTAGCTGCTTAAAGCGTACTTATCACACCAGATTAAGATAACAAATTGAAACAAAGAAGCGTCAATTAAGTTAAAGCATGCCCTGTCCCCAAGTGTAAGTACATTGGGAAGGGAAATTTTATCTCAAGAATTACCTTTTAACTTCTTAAAAAGATAGAAATGCTCATCTATCCTCGAAGATGTAGAGTGAGTACGTTAGCGTTCAACCGCTCTGGGGTGGATATTCCACAATTGAGGACGGACATTGCCTTTGAATTTTGGTATAGCTTTGACAAGGGTAAACTTTACGCCTTTCTTTTGAGGTTCGGTTTGGTCCTACACCTCAAGTCTTCACACGGTGTTCGGTTCGATCCTACTAACCGTACTTGGAGTTCGGTGCAATCCTACAATCCAAGCCTTCAACACGGGGTTCGGATCAGGGCTAATCCTGAACCTACTGCGTCCGTTACTCGGGGTTCAGCGTGGTTTTCTGTATGAACCGACCTACTGCGCCCAAGCCTTCGCATGGGGTTCGGTTTGTGGCCTTGAGGAAGGACCAGCCCTACAACCCATGTGTCTTCGAATGGGGTTCGGTTTGTGGCCTTGAAAAAGGACCAGCCCTACAACCCATGTGTCTTCGAATGGGGTTCGGTTTGTGGCCTTGAAAAAGGACCAGCCCTACAACCCATTCCACCTCAAGGAGTTACATCGTCAAAACACACGATGTGTGATTGAGATCATCCGTCCTGAGGGGTCTTCATCAGTCCCTCGAGGAGTTACATCATCAACTACAGAATTGGTAGTTGAGTTCATCCGTCCTGAGGTGTATGCGTCTTAAACTACGGCTATAAATCACAACACATAAGAAAAGTGAGAATGATAGGGCGGTTAAAATGTATTCTCATTAAAATTGAAAGCACATTACATGAAGAGCGTAGTTGGGGTCATGCCTCGTTAAAACCTTCTTGAGAAAACCCAAAGGGAAAAAACTCAAGTAAGGAAAAAGAGTACACGCCGTCTTACCAACTAGCTGTAATAAGCACGTAAGTTCTGAGTGTTCCATTTGTTGCGGATTGGAGTTCCATCAAGTTCTTCCAACCGGTATGACCCTTTTCCAGTCACTTCAGAAACTCTATAAGGACCTTCCCACGTCGGTGCTAGCTTTCCTTGGTGAGCGAATTTATTCCCCACACTGGCCTTTCTCAAAACAAGATCTCCGGTGTTGAAAGCTCTGTATTGGACACGTTTATTATACCGGAGTGCTGCCTTTGCTTTTATAGCCTGATCTCTGACGAAAGCCTTTTCCCTTAACTCCTGGAGGACGTCCAGTTCTGATGCCAAATTGGCGTTGTTATCTTCAGCTGAAAAATACTCCACACGAGCCGATCTTGTTTGTAGCTCCACCGGGATCATGGCCTCAACCCCGTACGTCAACCGGTATGGGGATTCGTTAGTTGAAGAATGGGGCGTGGTGCGGTATGCCCATAAAACATGACATAGCTGGTCTGTTCATCCTCCCTTTGCTTCTCCCAGACGCTTCTTCAACCCCTTTAGCACTTCTCGGTTGGCTACCTCCGCTTGTCCATTAGTTTGGGGGTGTTCAACAGACGAAAATATTTGGATTATCCCCAGTCCTTCCAGCAAATCTGTGAACTTTTTGTCTGTAAACTAGGTGCCGTTGTCAGTCACAATCCGCCCTGGCACCCCGAATCGAGCTATGATATTTTCATACATGAAACGTCTTGTTCGCGCAGAAGTAATGTGCACTACGGGCTCAGCTTTGATCCATTTGGTGAAGTAGTCTACCCCCACGATCAAATATTTGATACCTCCTGGCGCAGTGGGGAATGGACCCAAAATATCAAGGCCCCACTGGTAGAACGGCCAAGGTACAACAGATGAGGACAGCTCTTGGGCCGGTGTATGGTGGAGATTGGAGAATTTTTGACAAGCATCACACTTCCTAACAAAATCTGTAGAATCCTGCTTCACAGTGGGCCACCAATATCCAGCCCTGAGGACCTTCCTCATTAAGCTTCGGCCCCCAGCATGGTGCCCACATTGCCCCTCGTGCACTTCCTCCAAAACTGCTTGAACCTGATCCTCTCTCAGACACAAAAGATATGGGACAGAGAATCCCCTTTTGTAGAGAACACCATCAACCATAGTAAAATATGGCATTCACTCGTCTCCTCTCCTTCTCATCAGTGGGCAGTTGACCATCAGCCAGATAGCGAATATAGGGGATGACTCAGGAATCCTCATATGGATAGCTCACCATGATAGCGTTCAGAGAAGGGTACAGAGGTATGCTAGGTGACGTCAAAGTGCTTTGAACCACCGTTGTTGTGCTGCCGGGCTGCTTTGTACTTGCAAGTCTTGACAAGATGTCCGCTCTGGTGTTTTCCTCTCTGGGCACATGTTTGAACTCTAAAACTTCAAATCTTCCCTTTAACTCATTAACACAATTCAAGTACAATTGAAGTTGCGGCTCCTTCGCTTGGTATTCCCCCTGGATCTGCGAAATCACCAATTGAGAATCACTGCACAGTGTGACTGCTGATGCTCCGATGTCAATCGCCGCACGGAGACCGGCCAAGCATGCTTCGTATTCAGCCTGGTTGTTGGAGGTCTTGAAATTGAATCGGAGGGAAATTTCTAGGTGCACACCATCATCACTTTCTACCACGACACCTGCTCCACAACCTTTGCTGTTCGACGATCCATCAACGTAAATGGTCCAATGCGCTCGAGGGGTGGCAGGGTCCGCCCCAGTCATCTCCACAACAAAATCAGCCAACACTTGTGCCTTGATGGCTCCTCGAGGCTCATACGAAATTTCGAATTCAGACAGCTCGATAGACCATTTTATCATTCTCCCGGCGAGGTCGGGCTTGCTAAGCACTAAACGGAGAGGCAAATCCGTTCTCACCAGTACTGGGTGCGCGTGGAAATAGGGCCTCAACCGTCGTGATGCCCACACGACTGCTAGAGCAGCTTTCTCAATCTTCTGGTACCTTCCTTCCGCCCCCTGAAACGTCTTACTAGTAAAGTATACCGGTCTCTGCCCTTCAGGGGTTTCTTTAACCAAGGCCACGCCTAGGGCTTCATCAGAGATTGCTAAATACAGGATCAAAATCTCATCAGGGTCAGGCTTAACCAGTATTGGTGGACTCGAGAGAACGGCCTTGAGTTGCTGGAAGGCTTGTTCTTGCTCCTCTCCCCATTCAAAACTCTTGTGTTTCTTCAACGCCTTATACAAGGGGAGGGACCTGTGCGCCATCTTGGGCATGAAGCGAGCTAGAGCGGCCACTTTCCCATTCAACGATTAGACCTCCCTCAGGCTCTTAGGGCTCTGCATGTCCAGGATTGCTTGGCATTTCCCAGGGTTGGCCTCGATGCCTCGTTGGGTCAACATGAATCCCAGGAATTTCCCAGCTGGAACGACAAAGGTGCATTTTAAGGGGTTTAACCTCATGTTGTACTGTCGAAGCCTAGTGAAAACTTGGCGCAGATCTTCAATGTGGTCTCCTCCAGCGGGCGTTTTGGCTATAATATCATCGATATAAACTTCGACCAGCCTGGTGTGCATCCCTTCAAAGACTTTGTTAATCATGCGCTGATAGGTAGCGCCGGCGTTCTTCAATCCAAAAGGCATGACGGTGTAGCAGAAAACACCGCGGTCATTGATAAAGGCAGTTTTCTCTTGGTCTCCCTCCCACATCGGAATCTGGTTATACCCCGAATAAGCATCCATGAAACTGAGGTACTGGTAACCAGATGAATCATCCACCATGCGATCAATGTTGGGCAGGGGATATGGATCCTTGGGGCAGCAACGGTTAAGATCCACATAATCTGTGCACATTCTCCATTTGCCATTAGCCTTCTGCACCATGACCACATTAGAAAGCCAAGATGAGTAGCGTATCTCCCTTATAAAGCCTGCTTTCAACAACTCCTCTGTCTGCTCACAAGCCGCCCTCCTCTTCTCCAGTCCCAACCTCCTCTTCTTCTGGGCCACCGGTCTTGTTTCAGGATACACAGCAAGCTTGTGGCAACAGAAATCAGGGTCCATCCCAGGCATGTCTGCTGCTGTCCATGCGAAAAGATCCTTGAACTCCTACAGAAGGGCTAATAAGCGTTGCTCCATAGCAAACTCCAGCTTATCATTGATGTGCGTAACCTTCTCTGGGGAATCTCCTAAGACAACATCCCTGGAACCACCATCCGGTGTGGGCTTAGAGGGATTGAGTGGATCAATCTTCAATTCCGCTCTGGGGTCCAGATCAATTAGACTGACAGACCCTGCCGCTGTTCCTCCGTCGTTCAGCTTCCTCTTCTTGTTGACTGCCTCCAACTTGACCATGTTGAGGCTCAGGTTATAACAATATCGAGCCATCTCCTGATCACCACGGAGAGAGGACACACCGTTATCCTTGTCAATGAATTTGATCAAGAGGTGAGGAGTGGACACAATTGCTTCCATCGCATTCAGTGTTGGACGGCCTATGATACCGTTGTATGGGGATTCCACATCAATCACCAGAATTCTTGACTTGACTGTTCTCGCACCAGGCTCTCCTTCAAAAGAAATCAAAGTGTCAAGATACCCCTTGGTGGGTTGCTTGGCTCCATTAAACGCTGTGAGTTCTTGCGTGTAGGGTTGTAAATCTACATCATTGAAACCCATTCGTTTGAAACAATTATAAAAGATAACATCACAAGAACTTCCCTGATCGACGAGGATCCTCTTGACATCCTTGTTGGCTATGACTGCCACGATAACTACTGCATCATCACCTCCTGGAATTGTGGGGCCAAAGTCATCATCAGTAAATGACACCGTCGGAGCTGCCATACCGTCCCTGAAAGGGCGGTTATCCCTTGGTTTGCCCTGGACAGACAGAATCATCCTGTGGTGATTCTTCCATGCTGTGATTGATGCTCCTCCTCCCGCAAATCCTCCAGCTATCATCTCAATCACTTCGCGTCTGCCCTGCCTCTGCTGCTGGGGCATGTTATTTTGTTGGGCATCTCCAGCAATCACTACTCCCTTCTGCTTTTCGGCTGCAGTGAACTTCCTTGCTAGATTACGTGCATTGTCATCTTCGTCATCAGGATCTCTACTCCTTTTTTCCATCCTCTGAGCCTCGTCTACAGATTTCTCCTTGAACAAATACTGCCTCAGCTTTCCTTCTCGGATGAGAGTTTCCACACTATTCTTTAATGCCTTGCACTCATCAGTATTGTGTCCTGTCTGTTCATGGAAAGTGCAATACTTACGTGGGTTACCACCCCTCTTGACTGGGGCTGGCTTCCTTATACCAAAGACGTTCAACGTTGGCCAACCAACCTCCCTCATGATTTGTGAATGCCTGGTGTTCAACGGAGCATAGTTATCGAATGATGATACACGCCTATCTCGTGGATGTGGGCGAGCGTTTACAAAGTCTTCTCTAAAGGCATGCTTCTCAGGCCTCACTCTCTCCTTTTCTCTCCGTGGCTGCTGAGTGGGTACTAAAGGCTTCATTCTTGTTGCAGTTGCCTCTAGATGCATCTCTATGCCCACGTACTTGGAAGCTTTCCTTCGAAACTCCTCGAAGGTTGTTGGGGGGCTCTTTGCCAAAGATAGGGCAAAGGTTGAACCAGGCTGAAGAGCTTCCACCACAATATGAAGTTGTATGGCCTCCGTGAGGTTGGGGACCAAAGCAGCCTCTTTATAAAACCTTTTCAAGAACTCCTTAAGAGTTTCAGTTTCTCCCTGCCTTATCTGGGCCAGGGTGTGAGAAGTTCTTGGGATATCCCTAGAGATGACAAAATGGCTTTCAAACGCAACGACCATTTCCTCCCAAGAGTCAATAGATCCCGAGGGTAAGCTTTTAAACCAGCTGAGAGCCTCCTCCGTTAGCGTTCTTGGAAACATCCTGCACATAACATCTTCATCTGCTCCCAAATACATAGCTTCATACACATAAGCATCCAAATGCTTAATGGGATCAGTTTCTCCATTATACTTCCCTATCGACAGTGGCTGAGTTGTTTGCAAATGTTTCGGGATGACAATGTTCATCAGCCTTCTTGAGAAAGGGACACTGAGCTTGTACGTCCCTGAAGTCACCACCGCCTGCTCCCTTCTCCTGGTACTGACTCTATTACCAGAGTCCTGAGTCTGCTCTCTCTCTTCATACGTGGGGATCTTCAAATACTGAAGGGCTGTAGACCTGCCCCTCTCTGATGCGTGATGAGTCTCTTCTGCATGGGACGTTGCCCTGTCCCCAGCTCCTCCTCTCTCCCGCTTCAACTCCATCAGCTCCTCCCTGAGTTGCCTGATAACCTCATCGTGAGGGTCAGGCGTTTGCACTTGCACCATCCTCCGGGTTTGAGTTACAGGGGACTCGAAGACAAGTCTCCTTCCAGTCTGTTGATGGGTCACATCCTCCACATGACCATCAACGAAATCTCTCCCATCACCTTCCATCGTGACAACCAAACTTCTACGAAAATGGGAATAACTCTAACGAGTCCCGCCGGGCGTGCCAATGAACTGGTCTGGACCGGGGTCTAGGATCCGGTGTGGGACCAGCCACAAGAGTATAGGTGTTTTTAAGGTTTGCACACCGGAACAGTGTGTATCCGATGTATCAATCCAGTCTCTCAGTGGGAGAGGCTGGTCTTGTTGTCCTGGAGATCCTTCACACCAACGTTTCGCGTTGCAGGGGGGCGAAAGGTGGTGCCACCTGCGAAGATTCTCCGACGCTCAAGTTAGAAGAGTGTAAGAACTCAGTGAATGCTCAAGCGATATAGTAGTAAAGTGTAAGTTAGAACAACGATACCTTGCATGTGTATTGAAATGAGCTATTTATAGTTGTACGTGAGAAAATGAGTCGTTGGATACAGGTGGGTCCCCTAGCTCTGATAGCGTGTACATTATGTCAATCAGGGTGGCTCAGCACTCAGAATGTGTCAGGAGGGTAGGTCAATTATCAGAGTACGATCCTCTAGGAAGAGGAGAGGATAATCACCTTTTCCGCATAATCTGCTGACACATCCACTTGCTTTCTGAGGCCATTGACGTGACATATTTTGCTACATACAGTATCTTCGCTGATAAGTTATTAGGGGCTCTTATCTTGCGGTGACTGAAAAGCCAACAGTTATGTAAATGTTCTGTGAAAATGAACAAAGATCCGTTATAGAGAAAATAAGTGGGGCAGTCGTGAGATGAGGACGGACGGCCAGACATCGGATATCCGGTGTGGTAAAGTTGAACCAGGACACCGGTTTTCCTTATATGAGGCCATTCTGACGTCACAAGATTGGGGGCCGGTATCCAGACCGGATCACCTACATTCATAATTAATTATGTATATGATTGTGATTGATATTATTATATTATATTGTAAAAACACTTATGCTTATGTCTTATCTGTAAAGTATTATATTCTGTTTTTCACTCCTTCTTGTTAATTTTTCTATGTCCAAAATATATATCATGTTGATATATAGCTAGCAGTCCAAGATGAAAGAACATAATTACAAGAGGGTAAATTGGTCTCATCCTCAATCTGATAGGAGAAGAGATGTGAGAAGAGTACGATTCAAAACCACATGGTTCAAAGACTAGGAAATGATTGGTTACAGTCGTAATAGAGGTATTAAATCTTTAGTTTTAGTTTACCTTATTACAATATTAAGTTGGATGATTGTAATCCAAGGTTAAAGGTTAAACTTTGATAAACTTTATCATTTGGATATGATACTGTAATCTTTGATCACTTATGATTTTTTGAAAGTTCATTTTTTCATTATTGAAGGACAACATTTTTTTTATTTTCAATATTCAAAGGAAATCAGATGTATATACGTCCTTGTATACGCGAGATAATGAGTGATAAATATGTATATCTTTCTAAAGTTTTTAAAAGCAAGAAGAATATATATATATATATATATATATATATATATATATATATCGTGTATATAAGGGAGTGTTACACATCACTCCACAGTAGTAGTAAAACATAGCTACTGTGGGGATGAAGTGGAAGTACTCATAAACACTTCCAAGGCTTTTATTAAGCTCTAAACATTGGAACGGAGTTGGCTTTGAGGGAGGTCGAGGAACTGGAGTATGCCTATCTCGAACTCCATTAGGGGGAACCTTTTTCTAATCTTGGTGAATACCATTTTGTACATGAAAAGGTATGGCAACCTTGACAGGTGACAGATACGATCTGTTATTAAAGGAGAGATCACAACAAAGTCATCCTCGAATTCTTCGTTGAAGTGAACCTCAAAATCTGGGACTTCAACATCTTCCTTGTCAGTGACGCAAGACTTAACAATTTGACATGGACCCAGAAATATTGGTCTTTGGCATTCTCCATGATCTAATCTATCTGGTGTGCCAAGACGTTGGTCTTTACAGGGTTTATGGCCATGATCCTAAGAGAATTGGTTCCAGAATGTCATTTGGACGCCATGAAAGTTATTGTGTGTTGGAGGAAAAGGATACAAGTGTAAAAAAAACTACATTGTCAGTGTGATAAAATTCAGCACTAAAGCCGGACTCACTATCAGAGTTTATGTAGATGAGAGACGTTAACTTGGGTTTAGATGATAAGTCAGAAGACAGGCATAGTTCCTCCAAACACCAATGTGGCTCTTCGCTCGACAAAGTTCTCAATGAATGATGTACATCGGGGTAGGGCGATTTTGGTAGCTTGCTTAAAAAGGTTCTAGCATCCACTATCCTTGCGAACTGACTCACATCAAGATGATACAGATGGCCACGATAATGGCTCTGATAGTATCTTCACGACTTATCACTTGTGTGAGGACGATATAAAGGCTACCTCCTGAGAGGACGACGTAGTAAGTCTTCCTTGCATATAGCCCATTGAAGAAACTTATAAGTCACTCCAATAGGCTATAGGGCAAATGATTTGAGCCCAATACCAGCTCAGGGATGATGCTCTGTGGTGTGGGACACCTCCTGCAAGCAGCTCACGACACCGAATTGCTTACACACAGATGCCCCATGGCAAGTCTCCTTAACTAGAGTCCTTAACGACTGGAGTCAGGAAGGGCCCACGAGATGTGCTGAGGCATACAAGCCACATACATGTAAATGGTGTCAGGAATGTCTACGACCGTGTTAGTATTATCTTCCTTTTACATAACCTGTATTGGACATACCAGGTAGGACATCCTCACCACCCAACTTTATAAATACCACATATTTATTCCTTGTAAAGGTACGTTCACCAATGACGCTTAAACTTCGATATTACTTTTTCTAGTATTGGCTTGAGCGTCAGAGTGTCTTTGTAGATGACACCCTATTTCATCTTTCAACGTGAGATATCAATGTATTGGATGAATGAAATTACAACGAGACTTTTAGATCCCTTCTGGACCGAGAGAGATAATACTAGATTCTCATTAGATCAATGTAAGATATATAGAGAGAGATTTACTTGGTCCCATACTGGAAGCAATGTCTTTCATATTGGACAGATCGTGTGGATTTCCTAAGATTTAGAATGTGATGTGAAGGGCATATTTTATTTCTTAAACTTTTGTCACATATTTTATGATTGATGGGGACATTGTGGATTGAGCAATGATAATTTAGTTTATTATAGTTGTTTGTGTTTAAATCCTTCAAATTTGTTTTAAAGTCTGATTATGAATGGTTTTAATCTCATATGATTTTAATGGCACCCTTATTCAATATAGATGAGGTTATGAATGACATTAGTGATGCTTTTTATTTGTCTACAAATTATGGAGGTTATTAAGAGTTTTTGACAGTTTTTAAAAAATGCTACAAAATATGTTGTTCTACCTATTGTCTTGTGTCATGTTAACGTGATACATAGGTGAAAACAAACCTCACTAAAGAAGAAGTTAACGGTTGAACCTAACTTAAAGATGTTTTTTTGGAGTCAATGTGTTATTGTAATTTTTTAACATTTGGGGACTAAAATGTAAAATCTTATCCAAGTCGAAAACGAAAATGCTAAGGTTGCTTTTAGTTACAGAAAATTATTCTAGTTTTCTGGGAAATGTTTACTATTTTTTTTTTCAAAATTTTTATTTCCTGGAATAGCCAGAAAAATTTTTGAATTTTTTTTAGCTTTTTAGTTTTCTTGGAAAATTTCTTCAAAGACTTCTCTGTTTTTCTAGAAAAATAAAAAACCCGGTTTTTAGTTTTCTATAAGTTTTCTTTGAATATTTTGTAAACAAACACTTTTTCTAATTTTTTAAATTTTTCAAGAATAATTTTTTATTTTTTTTAAAAAACTTGTGAACTAAACACACCCTAATTTACTTTATTTTCATGCTTTTAAAATATTTCTTTATTACATCTTCCCTGATTTTATTTCTTACCTCTGATACTCTTATTTTTAAGTTAAAAAAGTAACTTTAAATTTTAAAATAAATGGAGCTGTGTCACGGTAACAAAAGTGTTAAGAAATTGATTTTATTCTACTTTCACACCAAAGCTTAACCCTTCCTTCATCTTAAGTGTAGGGAAATATTGAAAAGAATTCTCACTGCTTAAAGGATTTTATGTACTTATTATAGGAATTTAGTTGACTCCATTTTTTACACTCTATATAAAATGATCATATTATAATATTTGATTTGTATGGTTATTTCTTATATGTTAATTTAATATCCAAAAGATTTTCTCTTGTTATTTTTCGTGCATATGCCAAACATGGTGAATATAACTACTTTTTTCACATTTTTATTTCTCATTGTTTTTTCTCGTAATAAACAAATCATAAATTTAGTGAAACATTAAAGAATAAAAAGCAGTGTTAAACCTTTACAGTCATTTTTTTTCATACTCCAACTATTTGAATATTTTTTAAAAAAAATTCGAAGTGAAAAGAATGATGAGAGAATAAGATTTATTTAATTTAAGGAAAAAACAAAGATATAAGATAGATTTAGTAATTAAAAATAATGAAAGAAAAACAAGAGAGTGAGAGTGGTGAGTTTGAATCTCTCGTTAACAATTCTAATAAAAATTAATAAATTAATATTTGTCTACTAAAAAGATAATAATAAAAAACGATTTATTTTTTCATGAAACGAAAGACAAAAATCTGAATTATAAGGATTATGGTCAAGTACTGTAGTAACAAAAAGCCTAAAAGAAGGATATCTCATCCCTACGGCCCCAAGCGAAATATCTATCTAACCACCTCCTCGGTCCTCACTTCTTAGGATAATAACAAAACATGAAAACATTACACACAACACAAGTGTTTCTCAAATTATGATTCACTCTTTCAGTACTCTACTCTGCTATCATACTAACCAATCCAACACTCATTAACGAACCATAAATGTTGCGTTTTACAATACACGACTGGGAATTGCAACATGTACACATGTCCCTCCTTATTCCTTAACCTCAACTTAACAAACAAACATGTCTGTCTCAGTCTCGGTCTCAGGTTCAGGATTCCTTAGTTTTCCCTCAATTCAGCGACCAGACTCAAACCCTCCACCCAGACCCTCTGCTCTTCCTTCTTCTTCCACAACCATCCATGAAAACCATACCGATAACACCGATTCTTCCTCTGTCAAGTTTTCCTACAGCAGAGCCTCACCTTCAGTCAGATGGCCCAACCTTAAGCTCCCCGAAATGTACCCTTCCACGCACACCCAATTCCCTCAAAACGACGTTTACCCCTCAAAGTCCTCACCTTTCGAACCCCCAGAAGAAACCCAGAAACAGACTCGCTCTGTGATGACCGAGGAATCCCGAGAAGCTCTTGTGGGGCATAGCAAGACGAGGGTGAAGAAGATGAACAAGCTGGCACTTAAAAGGGACAAGAATTGGAGGGAAAGGGTGAAGTATTTAACGGATAGGATTCTTGGTTTGAAATCTGAGGAGTTTGTCGCTGGTGTGTTGGAAGAACGCAAAGTTCAGATGACACCAACGGATTTTTGCTTTGTGGTCAAATGGGTTGGTCAACAGAATTGGCAGCGTGCTCTTGAGCTCTATGAGTGCTTGAACTTGCGCCATTGGTTTGCACCCAATGCAAGAATGGTTGCCACCATATTGGGTGTGTTGGGAAAGGCTAATCAGGAACCACTTGCTGTTGAAATCTTCACCAGGGCTGAATCAACCGTCGGTGATACTGTCCAAGTTTACAATGCCATGATGGGTGTTTATGCACGCAATGGTCGTTTCAACAAGGTCAAGGATCTGCTCGATTTAATGCGTCAACGAGGCTGCATGCCTGATCTTGTAAGCTTCAATACTTTGATCAATGCTAGGATGAGGAGTGGTGCAATGGAGCCTAATTTAGCTCTTCAGCTCTTGAATGAGGTGAGAAAATCCGGTATTAGACCTGATATTATAACTTACAATACCCTTATTAGTGCTTGTTCAAGAGAGTCGAATTTGGAGGAGGCGATTGCGGTTTTTAGTGATATGGAGTCACACCGGTGTCAGCCTGATCTTTGGACTTACAATGCCATGATTTTGGTGTATGGTAGATGTGGTTATGCCAAGAAGGCTGAGCAGCTGTTTAAGGACTTAGAGGCTAAAGGGTTTTTCCCTGATGTTGTGACGTACAATTCTTTGTTGTATGCTTTTTCGAAGGAAGGGAATATGGAAAAGGTTAGGGAGGTTTGTGAAGAAATGGTGAAGAAGGGGTTTGGTAAGGATGAGATGACATACAACACTATCATACATATGTATGGAAAGCAGGGCCGGCATGACCAGGCATTGCAGCTTTACAGAGACATGAAGACTTTTGGGAGAAATCCTGATGCAGTTACATATACTGTCTTGATTGATTCACTTGGGAAAGCAAGTAAGGTCGTGGAAGCTGCGAATGTGATGTCTGAAATGTTGGATGCGGGAGTTAAGCCCACTTTACACACGTACAGTGCTTTAATTTGTGCTTATGCTAAGGCTGGAAAGCGAGTGGAGGCCGAGGAGACATTTGATTGTATGCGTAGGTCGGGGATCAGAGCAGATCGTCTAGCATACTCAGTTATGTTGGACTTCTTTCTGAGATTCAATGAGATGAAAAAGGGTATGATGTTGTATCAGGAAATGCTTCGCGAGGGTTTCACACCGGATAATGGTCTCTATGAGGTCATTCTGAATGCGCTTGCACGGGAAAACATGTGGGATGTTGTGGACAAAATTATTAGAGATATGGAAGAACTGAATGATATGAATCCACAAGTCATTTCATCGGTTCTTGTCAAGGGGGGATGTTATGATCATGCTGCTAAAATGTTGAGAGTTGCCATTAGCAATGGCTATGAACTGGATCATGAGAATTTTTTATCTATTATGAGTTCTTACAGCTCATCTGCTAGATATTCAGAAGCATGTGAGCTTCTTGAATTCTCGAGAGAACATGCTCCTGCTGATACTCAAATGATCACAGAAGCACTCATTATTATACTTTGCAAAGCTAAGAGGTTAGATGCAGCCTTGGAAGAATACAGAAGTAAAGGAGGACTTGGTTCATTTAGAAGTTGTACCATGTATGAAGTTCTTATTCGGGAATGTATACAGAATGAACTCTTTGACATAGCTTCTCAGATTTTCTCTGACATGAGATTCAATGGTGTTGAGCCATCTGAATGTCTGTACCAAGGTATGGTGTCCGTCTACTGCAGGATGGGCTTACCTGAGACAGCCCACCATTTGTTGTATCACACAGAGAGAAAAGGTATTATGCTCAATGACGTATCTGTTTATATAGATATCATTGAAACATATGGGAAGTTAAAAACATGGCAAAAGGCAGAAAGCTTAGTTGGAAATCTTAGGCAAAAAAGTTCAAAAGTGGATAGAAAGGTGTGGAATGCTTTAATACATGCTTATGCATGCAGTGGTTGTTACGAGCGAGCTAGAGCTATTTTCAATACGATGATGAGAGATGGCCCTTCCCCAACGGTGGACTCCATAAATGGTCTATTACAGGCTTTAATTGTTGATAGTAGACTGAATGAGCTTTATGTGGTGATCCAGGAGTTGCAAGACATGGGGTTCAAGATAAGTAAAAGTTCTATTCTTTTGACGCTAGAGGCATTCGCTCAGGCAGGAAACTTATTTGAGGTGCAGAAAATATACAATGGAATGAAAGCTGCTGGTTATTTTCCTACCATGCATCTTTACAGAATTATGATTAAATTGTTGTGCAAATGCAAAAGAGTAAGGGATGTAGAGACCATGTTAGGTGAGATGGAAGAGACAGGGTTTAAGCCCGATCTTCAAATTTGCAATGCTATACTTCGATTATATTTAGGTATTGAAGATTTTAAAAACATGGGTATGATTTACCAGAAGATTCAAGATGCTGGTCTTAAACCAGATCAGGAAACTTATAATACATTAATTACAATGTACTGCAGAGACCGAAGACCAGAAGAGGGTTTGTCATTGATGAATAAAATGAGAAGCCTTGGCCTGGAGCCGAAGGCAGACACATACAAAAGCTTGATTGCAGCATCAAGTAAGCAACAACTGTATGAACAGGCTGAGGAACTTTTTGAAGAGCTTAGATCAAATGGTTTTAAACTGGACCGCTCTTTTTACCATTTAATGATGAAAATGTATAGAACTTCTGGCGATCATCTGAAGGCTGAAAATCTACTGGCCATGATGAAAGAATCAGGGATAGAACCCACTGTTGCCACCATGCATTTGCTTATGGTTTCTTACGGTAAATCCGGGCAACCTGAGGAAGCTGAGAAAGTCTTGAAAAACTTGAGAACAACTGGAGTGGTTCTGGATACTCTACCGTATAGCTCAGTTATTGATGCATATCTCAAAAAAGGAGATATTAATGCTGGAATTGAAAAGCTCAGGGAGATGAAGGAAGTGGGCATAGAACCAGACCATCGAATATGGACATGCTTTGTCAGAGCCGCAAGCTATTCTGAGGAAACAAATGAAGCCATTAATATTTTAAATGCACTCCAAGGTGCTGGATTCAATCTCCCAATCAGGTACTGATTAGTTTCCTTTATTCTTATTTTTTTTGCCAAAAGATTAGCATTTATAGTCATTGGCTAAGAGGAAGAGACACATATTTGCTTTTTCACATGCATCCAGTTTATGTATACTAATTATTCTATAGGCTTCTAAGAGAAAAATCTGAGTCACTAGTTTTGGAGGTTGACCAATGTCTGGAGAGATTAGAACCTCTGGAAGATAATGCAGCCTTTAACTTCGTCAACGCTTTGGTGGATCTCTTGTGGGCATTTGAACTCCGGGCTACTGCATCATGGGTTTTCCAACTAGCAATCAAAAGAAGCATCTATCGCCATAATATTTTTAGGTAGGTATTATAGTTACTTTTCCGTAGTTCTCTATTTTGATATACTTCGGAGGAAGTTGTAAACTTGAGTTGTGAGCCACAGTGTGTCTCACAATTTTCAACTGTGGTGCCCTGTTTGGTTGATTATTGCTTGTCTATCAATCAACTGCAGAGTTGCTGATAAGGACTGGGGGGCTGATTTTAGAAAATTATCTGCCGGTTCAGCTCTGGTTGGTCTTACACTATGGCTTGACTACATGCAGGTGGATTCTCATTCCCTTCCAAGTTACTTTCAAAATTGTTCATGGCTTGTTCATGCTCATGCATGTGTTGTTATTTCCATTGTGATAATACTTGCCAAATTTGAGATTGTACAAGCTTACAGCTATGTTTTATAGCAATAAAGATCTACAAAACCAACTTCCTCTGACTACTACTTCGCATTTTATGATTATTGTTAAAGCCTGTATGTTAGCACACAACTTGGTAAAGTTGAAATGCACCACAAAAGTGGTTCCATTTTTACACAATTTTCACATGACCGGTACCACAGTCAGTCAATTAGTAAATTGATAGGTTTTCCCGTTTTAGGATGGGGTTCTCAATATTAAGGAAGTAACTAAAAACTCGTGTGAAGTTGATCGACTAATATTACTGTTTTCTTAAACTCTTGAAGAGGCCCTTAGCAGCCTAATCTTCAATATACAAACTACAAACTCCTTAATAATTTCATACTGTACAAAGTAAAATAATTAGAACATACAACCAGAAAGACTTTTTGCATTTGTTGCTTAGGAAGTCTTTCTTAGTAGTTGGCAGGCCCAGGTATGTAATTTTGACCCATTACTCACCTACTCCGTTCCATACTTGCATACTTTTTTCTACACTTTCAATTAGTATATTTTGTATATATTATGATTTGGGTGCAAAGAAGATTGACCGGATTTGGTTTGAGTTTTGGTTGTATTGCATTATAAGTTAACATAGTTGATAACAAATATGATGTTTATCATCTAATTAGGCCATAGCTTGTCTCTATTTGACCTTAACATTTGGACTTGATGCCATGGCAGGATGCCTCATTGCAGGGCTATCCAGAGTCACCAAAATCTGTTGTGCTTATAACAGGAACAGCAGAGTATAACATGGTGTCCCTTGATAGCACATTGAAGGCATGCCTTTGGGAAATGGGATCACCTTTCCTTCCTTGCAAGACACGGCACGGCGTCCTTGTAGCCAAGGCTCATTCCCTCCGAATGTGGTTAAAAGACTCTCCTTTTTGCTTGGATCTTGAGTTAAAAGATGCCCCAAATCTCCCTGAATCAAATTCAATGCAGCTTATTGAAGGGTGCTTCATAAGGCGTGGCCTTGTTCCTGCATTCAAGGAAATCACAGAGAAACTGGAAATAGTGAGTCCCAAGAAGTTTTCCAGATTGGCTTTATTACCTGATGACAAGAGAAGTAAAACCATTGAAGCATATACTGAAGGAAGGAAAGAGAAATTGGAAAAAAGTAAGAAAATTGTTGACCCCAAACAGCTGAAGAAGATAAAGATGATCAAGAAGCTTAGGAGGAGGAAATATATTCAAGAATCGTTCCAGCAAAATGCTATTGGGAAACAAAGGACTTTCAAGCCAGTTGGTGTAAATCAAACAGAGTAAATCCTCAAGTTAGTCATCAAAATTGCATAGATTGTATATTTTAGTCCTTGAAAATGAGTTAGTATCTGACATTACAAAATGCCATTCTTTGGTGCTTCATTTTCAGTGGTGTTTTATACCCTCATGTTTTTATACGCTTTCCGTTTATATTTAAATGTTGACATAAAGAAAACAATTTTGTTTTTATTTAGTTATTTACTTTAAAATTTTAAGAGAGTATTAATTATTCATTTAGAATTTTAAAAAAAATATTAATTGTACTACTCATTAAGCCCATTACTATTGTCCTCTCGAAAGAATATCATTACACCAAAAAGTTAAAAAAAGGAGTAACATAGTAGTACTATCTTTAATTCTAAATATAAGTAAAAGTAATGATTAGAAGTAGTTATTTTAATGTTATCATAAAATAATATATTTAGTAGATAAATATTAATTACATTGAAAATATATAATTTTGTTTATATTAAGAAACTAGAAAATTCTATAAAATCTGCTTATATTCAAAATTGGAGAAGGAATATAAAATGTCTTTCAATTTTTCACTGGTGCCAAAACATATGATATACTGACATACTTTAACTCTGGCTACTCGTTTGCCAAACACCCAGTTGTCTTCACATTCAAACGCGGACCAACATTGGGTGCTTATCAACGAATCAGCATAAACTACTACTAAATCAACGGATGAAAATCAACATTACAATCAAGGAGTACCAATCCTCCAAAAAGGTGGCGGTGTATATTAAGCGGGGCCAGAGTTCATAGACAAGGTGAGTTAATTCTTGAGTCCTCGGTTTGTGGTGTTGAAGTCATATTTCTTGGGAAACATTGATACCCGAAGATCAATAATTCCCATAAAATAGTCGCCAAAAATAATATTCCCATAAAATCATTTTTTTTCTTTTGAAACACTGATTCTTTTATTAAAGCAAGGGCCCAAGGCCCAAATGCAATCGTAACATGGCAAGAAGCAATGACAAATCTGAAGAAGGGATTGAATTGGGGGATTTTAAGGGTGATTGCTTCGTAATTAGGAAACATAATTGAAAAAATAAAAAAATTTAAAGATTGATATTAACTTTTCACGTCGATTTTAATTGTAGGATGAAATTTCTCTACAACCCAATGGAGTTTGGTTGACAAACGTCCTCTTCAAACCCAGCAACGAGGAAAATGCTTTAATTTCAGCTTCTTCTGGTTGGAGGGAAAGCCCAAGCCCAAGCCCAAATACTTTTCTTCCACCACCGCACCATCTACATCGGTTTAAGATTGATTTTGATTGCAGGGTTTGGATTCTTAATCGGGAAAACAAGATGCAAAAGAGGCTTTCTGGGATGCAGAAACAAGTTCTTAGCCTATACAGAGGGTTTCTCCGTGCAGCCCGTTCGAAATCAGAACCAGAACGCCGCAACATAAAGTGCGTTGTGTCACAAGAGTTTCGCCGCAATTCCAACCAAATAGATCGCAAAAACTTTCTCTACATTGAGTACTTACTTCGCCGTGGCAAGAAACAGCTTGAGCAGCTCAACCACCCTGGTACTACCGGCTTATCTTCTTTGCAACTCCATTCCTCCATTCACCCTTCTAGAAAGAATTGAATCACACTTTTCAAAATAATTGATTATTCAAACCCATTAAGGTGCTTTTCAATTATTTCAATTTGGGTTTAGAATGAGAATGCACTGTTTTTCTCTATATTGAATATAGTTATTGCAAAATAATTGCCGCTTCATACAGAGAAATTGGCTATTGGGATTGAATTATGATATCTGAATGTCATTTGTTGTTATACATAGCTTCAATAAAACAAATAAATATAGCATTCTAACAGATTCAGACATTAGCCTAAGAAGGCCCAAACAAAAAGTTCCAAGTCTCTTTGGATGTAAGGATATGTTTAGGGTTTATATCTATTTGAGCTGTTAAACTAATGTTGATTTTTTCCTTTAGCTTATTTAAATTCTTTTAAACCCTAATTTTAGTATCAATGAAAAATGTCCTTTCTTTTCTAGTAGTAGCTTTTCTCTTCTTTTCTGCAATTCTCCAAGTTTATCTTTAAACTGTCATAAATTTAACTAAGATTAGTTTTTCTTACAGTAATTATGATTAGTTAGTTTCTTATCACACTCTAATTCATATGATTCTTTTATATAAATCACATCATAAGATTATTTACAAAGGATTACATATTTTTTAACTCTACTCTTAATTAAATATTTCTTATCCCAAAAGGTAAGGCAGAAATAAAAATGTTGGGAGTATGGCTTGAACATTGATCTCGATCCCCATTTCTTTGCCTTTACCGTTATTTTAATGGATTAAAAATCTAATTTTAAGAATATTTTTGAACACCATACGAATAAAAATATATAATATTTCAATCCATATTAATCTTTTCACTTTTTTACCCACTGTGTATTTGTGTATGATTATTTTTAGGGATTATTTCAATAATTAATTATAAATATTACCGATTATAGGGATATACGACTATTGGTCAAGTGACAAATAATTTAAAATAATTTATTTCATTTGGATTGTTTAAAATATTAACTATTTTATAATAAAAAATTATGATTGTTTTTTAGAAAAATAATATTTTAGCTTATAAATTACAATTATAATCTACAAAGTTCTAGTTTATAAGTTATATTTTAATTTTTAGATCTTATAATTTGACTGTGATAAAAATTACCGAACAAAATAATGACATGTCTAAACAATATCTCTGTCCCCACACACACACTTATAATCTGATTGTGATAAAAATTACCAAACAAAATAGTAACATGTTGAAACAGTATGGGCTTGTGTGTTTAAACTTATTTTAAGAGAGAAGTGTTTTTTTAAAAAAAACATTTATTTTAAATTTTGACGTATTTGTTTAAAATTTTGAAAATAAGCAGAAGCTGAAAATAAGCTGATTTCAGCTTATTTTAAAAAGCAACTCTGATTTGCTTATTAAAAAAGTAATTATAAAATAAGCGTTTTTTTATAGTCACTTTTTTAATAAGTTTAAACAAACGAACTCTATATCTATCTACACACATACACAGAAGCTTATTAATGGACAGGGGAAAACTATAAGGTAAAACTGAAGGTTTTAATTTGAAAATCAAAACTAATTGACAAGGTAGTATTTGTTATCCAATGTTGTATGTATTTTACTGATTTGCTAGTTCTGTCCCTGCTATTTAAGAAGGGGTGTTGGATCTGTTAAAGAATTTATGGAGTCTCACATTAAATATAATTATTAAAATTTGTTATATTAAAAATTCTTAAAAGAAACTTATCTTTTATGTTATTATATAAGTGACACCTAATAATGCTTTGAACATATAAAAAATAAATACTTTCTAATGTAGTCTACTATATGTTGAATCCTGTAAGACACATCCTAAATAAATAAGCTTTCAATATGGTGTGAGTTACACATGTCAGCCACAACTTTTTCCCGTGTTATTTGGAGGAAAATATTTAAGAGAGGGAAAATCATTATTTGAAAGGAAAGGTGAAAAAATGATTAAAATGAAGAAATAAATTAATGAGATATTAAAGGAATAAGTAAGCTATTACCACAAACTAGTATGTTTGATGGATTTTTTTTTTCAATTAAACGTTGATAGATATGAATTTATATTTTATTATATATATACTTACTTTATCTATGTTATATATAAACTAACAAAAAATTATGAATTATTATTCTGTATATATAATAGTTATTGCTTATTTACATATAATAAATTATGGTTTAGTAGTTGAATAGTTGTTTGACGCATACTATCTTTGGGACTAATTAATGAATTTATTCTAAAATAAAATAATTATATTTGACTATCAAAATAGTAGATACTAATAATTACGTATAATATAGTTTTTGAGTGTTTGTCTTTTAAATTTTTGTCTACAAGATTAAAAAAAAAACTTACATAATAGATCAAGTTTAATGGTAAATCACACTTTTCATATTACATTATGTTTTTCAAAACTTAGGGAGTTTGATTGAGTCCTTTTAATTAAATATCAAATGTTCAATTCTAATCTTGAGTATATAGAATAGTTTTAAAATTATGAATTTGTAACCAGTGTAATCACTATAGTTTCTTTACAACTACTTTTTCCTATCCATACATAAATAATCTCATACTTCGAATCGATTGTGCAAAAAATTATTTATTTATTTATTTATCGTAGAAAAGCCTCAATGGAGCTACTTCTTTTAACAATAATATTCACACATTCCTTTAGAAAAAAATAAATATATTCCCACATTCCAAAATTAGTTATATTGTCTATCTCCCTTCATTTTTATCTTTCTTTTCTTTTACTCCAATCCTCTAAAAATATAGTAATATATTTCTTCTTATCTGTTTCTCAATCCTTATATCACGAGCCCATATTGTCGTATCGTATACTAGTCCTGTTTGTGGTTACGTTTGAAACACCATTTACAGATTACAATGCCACAACCAAAATCTTAGATAAATCCTTTTAAGTGTGGCATTAATTGTATGTCCGTGAAATTTACCCTTCTCCAATATTTCCAATGTTTTAGTACCATGTGTTTCCAAGCAGGGGATTTTCTATACAAAGGAATTGAATCATGTGATCATTATGAACCAAGGATGGTGTCATTAACTTTTATTGTTGAATTTCGTTGGGATAAGAAAAAATAAGATCGACTGCATGTCAAAAATACTTATGGTTTGATTGAAAAAATTATAAAAACTAAATCAAACCGTAATTTAATTAATTTTATCTAAAAAATCGTCATTTAATGTCACAAAGATATGTAACAAGTTGTAGTTACAAATAAATAAATATAATAATTATATAAAACTACAATATTAAAAATGTGGTTAGTTTTTTGTCGTTTCACTCAATTGACTTTAATTGTAATTTCACCTAAAATTACCTAGATTAATTTTAAAAACTAACATACCCACCTCAAGGAAGAAATGTAGGAGAAGTGAAATATTTTCTTTCCTTGGCCTTGTAGATGTGCCGGGGAAAGAGTGAAAGTGAGGAAAGAAAAGTGAAAGGAGAATAAAGAAATTAAGAATAATTTTGTCCTTTTACGTATTTGATTAATTTTTGAAACTAATTTAATAATTTTAGGTTACTTACAATTATCCAAATTAATTACAAAACCTAATGTACCTGTCACAATTAATTTAATATTCTCAATTAACCCTTCAATTAATAAAATTAACCAATAATTAAAATTAAGATGTTACAATCTATACTAAGTACATACCGACAAATGTCTATAAATATGTCATAAATTATTGTGTCAACTTTCATCACACTTCATGGAAAAATTCTAACATAACCATTATTGTAAGGATTTATCTTTAAGTTCTATAAATACAATTAATACATTCAATTTAAACCCTTATGTTTAAGTTTCAATATTAAAGATAATACCACTTAAACATCAAAATATCGTTACAAGCGATATTACAATTTTCCCCATAATACAAAAATATAAGATAAACAAAGATAAAATAATTTCTTAATCTTCATTAGACTTAAAATATAATGCCACATAGCATTTTCAAATATGTCCTGGTATCGGATATATCACACGATAATGTTCATACGTTCCAAAATGATTTATTTGTATATATTGCCCATTTCTCTTCATCACTCATTTTCTTTATCTTCTTTTCTATATTCCTTATTCTTATCTGTTTCTCAATCCTTCTATTGTCGTATCGTATATGAGATAAATCCCGTTTGTGCTTACGTTCTTATGTGAAACACCAATTGAAGCCTATAATTAAAGCCTATAAGTGTGGCCTTAATTGTATGTCTTTCTCTTCTCCAATGTTTTAATACTATGTGATTCAAAGTAGGGAATTTTCTACATGAAGGAATTCAACCATGAGATGATTGCAATCCTCTTATTATTGAATTTAATAGGAAATACACAATCGATAAAAAAATTACATTATCATTTAATCATAAATTATCATACAAGTAAAACATGACAGTAAACCCATTATTAATAAAAATAAAACAACATTCATACAAGTAAAATATCATTAATTTGTGTAATAAATATACATTAAAAGTGACTCTACTGATCTAGTTTTCACTTTTCTAGACAGTTTCACCCTTACCTTTATTCAATTTTAAAATGTTTTTAAGTCAATTTAAAAATATTTTAAATCTTCTTGATTCAAATTTTTCAATTTTCTTTGTATTCTTATATGTTTTCATTTATATTAGTTTTAATATAAATTTAATTTAATGCGAAAGATATTCCCTTTCCATTCTTCAGAAGAAGTCCTTGACATTATTTAGTTATTTTTTTTTCTATTTATATGTTAATTCTGAATAATTCTTATTTTAAAAAATTAAATAATTCTTCAATTTATTTAGTTTGTTGAAAATAGTGATACTGAGTTTTTTTTTATAAAAAAAACTGTATTAGAAAGACCATTATTTCGCATTCTCATCATACGAAATGCATGCATGGCTGACAAGTGGCAGATTTCACATTCCCAAAATTACCTACAACTGGAGTCAAACTTGAAGCCCATTAAACACAACTTAACATGACAACTATTGGGACAAGTGTTTCCTTGTTGTTAAATAAGGAATTCTATTAGACATTAAACTACACTCCATCTTGAACCTTTTTAAAAACTTACAACTAATTGTGTGATGCTCTTAACCTCCACAAAACCATAAAATAAAAAACTGCCATAAATTTTAATGTTTGAGGTGAAGAATAGGTTTTTTAAAAGGTTTTGAGTGTAGTGTAATTTCAACAAAACTTAAGATAATTTATGTAATTTATCTATTTTAAAATAATTTTTAGATTTTTTTTAAGTATTTTTATATAATTTTTAAATTTTGTATAACTGATCAAGCAATGGTGAGAAAGCTCTCTACGAAAGAGGCAATGGAATCTACTATCATAATTTGAATCATAAGATACAAACGATGGAAAGACAGAATAAAATGGAGAAAACAGGAAGAAATAAGGTGAAATTAATATAAAAACATAAGAGAAAGAAACAAAAAAGAATAATAATATTTTGTTTGAATGAATGAATGGTAGATAAAAATAAATTAATTATATAAAAAATATATAATTATTTTTTATTATGATAAAATTAATATATATTTTTTATTAAATAATTAATATTTATTAAACAAAAAATCACCATATTCTCTCTCATATTTTTTCTATGGAGGAATTAATTTCTACTTAATTCTATAAGTTTTTCCCTTCTCCTCTTTCTATTTTTCCCCCAAACATATAAGATAAAATTTTCTTTTTCCATTATCTTCTATATCTTTTTCTATCAATCACACTTAACCGAATGAAGGTGACCAAGTTTCCTTGGCCCATAACCTTAAAAGATCCATTTGATCCTCAATTGATTTAAGGAACGGCACTGAACAAAATTGGAAGTGTGCACAAATCCAATATTTTAGGTTTTGAATTTAAGTTCCCACAGAAAAAGCAATCCTATCATGGATATGGAGCACTTTGAAATTGTGAGTCCAAAAAACAATAATTTTCAAAAAAAAGAAATATCTTCACAGTTGATGCAACACAAACCTCAATGAGAGGGTATATAGCAGTTGCGAATAATACAGAAGTGATTACCAAAAAAAAGGTGAAAAATATGGTTTATGAATTACTTTAAATATATAGGAGGGACAATTTCAAAATTTTTACCCCACATTTGAAATTCAGCATAGATCAAGGGTAATTGTAAATTCATTGACGAAAATATTTAAAGTTGATTGAGGATTAAAACGAAAATTTCAAACAACAATAATCTATTTTTTTTAAAATGTATTATAAAATGTTGAAACTTTAAATCATATTTAAAGGTCATCATAAATTGAGGATAATTGTTAGTTGATAGTGGATAATTAAAAGTTGGTTTGGTTTCTATTTTTATTTTCTGTTTTTAGTTTTACTTATAAAATTGTCATTTTATTTTTTTACTTTTAAAATTTTGTATGAGAAATACTGAAAATACCTTTTTTATTTCCTGTTTTTATTTTATATTTTTACTCTTTTCTTTACAAAATTTAAAAACAAGAAACAAAAGTGATAATTTTATAATTAAAATAAAATAAATGAAATAGAAACAAAAACAAAAGAGACTCTAACATTGTGGTTGAATTTAAAAATAAAGATTTATATAACTTATATAATATGATATAAGATAAGAAATAAACAAAATAAAAATGTTTCATTTAAAAATATTAATAAAATATACTTACCATGATTTTTAAGTAATTTACACATGATTTTCTATAAACAAAAATCTACTTAAATTTTTTTTATCATGTGCAAGTTGTTCATACCAAACAAATCCTAAAAATAAATACATTATCACTATCAACTATTATTAACTGAATTACATGTAAACAGAAACAAAGAAGAGACTTCAAATACATTTAAAAAGATAAATGAAATGATAGTTTGGAAAGAAAGATACATTTTGTTTTATTTTAAAAATTTTAAATTTAATATTTTATAATTTTTTATTAAATTCAAAAATAAAACCTTTTGAATAGGAAATACAAAAATGAAAACAAGACACTTGTGTAAACTTTACATTGATCCTTTTACACCAGTTGTATTATAGTTGGTGTAAAAAATAAACAAGTGATGATTTTGTAAATAAATGAAAATGTCACTACGGTTATTCCATAGAACTAGTGTATGAAGTATTATTTATACCGGTTTAAGTTTTTAATTGGCGACATACACCGATTATTCCACGCAGTCCAAATTGTAATTAAATAGATTACGCTTTGTAACGTCCCTGGTAATTTAATATTGGGAAGGATAAACTAAATATTTATTTAAGTTGGAATTAGGGGAAATAGGATTTTTGTTAAGTGAATATATGATTTAAAATGGTATCCTAAAAGGGTAAGGTAAATTAAAATGAATTTTTAATGGAATAGGCATCAGAGACCTGACACGTAGCATCAAGTGCGAATTAATGAGTTGGCGCGTAGCGTCAGCGTCGTGATCAGTTTAAAACGAGGGCATGCAAAATAGAATAACTGAAGCACCATTTTCTTCTCCTTTTTCCTCCCTTACGAATTTTACCCTAGACAAGGTGGAAGCTCCCAATTCTTATGATTTTGGACCGGTGGAAGCTAAGGTAAGCCATGAGCCCCTTCAATTGCATGTTTTTCCTTCTCCTCTCCTTTTCCTCTCTTAAAACCGAATCTTGCATTTTGGTGGGGGACCTTGATTCTGTTTTGGAGTCATGGGAAATTGGGTATAGTCCTTAGGATGATAAGTATAAAGGAAAACTAAAGGGGTTTCATGTTTTGGAAATTGTAGATTTTGAAGCAAGGATCGAAAGGTCGTTCAACATTATGGAGCTTGGAAACGAGAGTCGGAAAGGGAAATGGTAAGCTTCGATGACCTTGGATTGAGGTTTGGGATTATTATGAAGTTATGAGTTATGGTTTCGGTAATTAAAATATTGATTGAAGTCTCTTTAATTTTAATTTTAGAGTTTTGATACCGACAATTAACTTGAAGATTTAAGGAAGCTCGGAATTAAGGTAAGGGGGAGTGCTAGGTTAAGGTTAATATAAAAATGTAATTATGCTAGTACGGTATATGAGGGAAATGTATAATAGCCGCTTTGATTATTTTAAATCGAATTGAATAAGTTAGGACAAATTATGTGGTATATGGAATAAAAGTAAGTGAGAGTATTAAAGTAAATGAGGCGGAATAATTTATAAGATTGGTAAATGGCTAAGTGGTGGGATAGTGTCATATTATTTAAGGAAATTAAGTTCATATGTATGTATGTATATATGTATGTGTATATATATATATATATATATATATATATATATATAAATACCTGATAGGGTAGGTTATGAAATAAAAAGCGAGCCTAAGTGGAATAGGTGTATTCATAAAAATATATAAAGGCGAGATGGGAGAGTGTGAGACCAATAAAGAGAGGTAGGACAATTAGTAATTAATAATGCATAAATGACATAAGTGTGAGGGTGAAATCATGTAAGCGATTGTAATCTTACAAATTGTGACGAATAGTTGGGTGAGAAACTAAGGTAGGTGGAGTTCATAATAAAATAATACAGTATAGATTATATGAAATGCCATGGATTATTATTAAATTTAAAGTGGTGATGGGTTTTGAGTTAATGAATTGAGAGAGAGAATAAATGACATGCTGACAATAATAATGAAGTTATATGTATGTATAGATGACAGCGACATGATTGGAACTTATGTACATTTATGATTGCAATGACGTGATATAGGTAATGATACTGTTATTCACTGATGAATTGATGTTTGTAATGATGTAGTGTATTGACGATGTGACATGTGCATGTATGATGCAGTGTAATAATTGATTATGTGATATGATGCCAGTAAATAGATATTTAGATTATGTGAGTGTGCGCAATGCTTTGTGATTTGTAAGTTAGAATGTGTAATATTTGTATTTGAGATAAATATGTTAATTGATTAATTATGTATTATATTAATTATGCGTAACTTGATGAAAAAGATGAAATGGCGTTTTTGGGACATGGCTTGTGAGGGCTGGGTCAGTGTGGCCGCCCTGTGTGGTGTTCATATGTCAGTTTCTAACAGTTATGGATAGATTTGATGAGGATTAAAGCCATGTTGATATGATGTTATATGTGATTGTGTGGTGGAGGATGACTGACGGTATATGTTACCCTCGTTTTCTGGCTCCCATAGTTTTTGTGCCCAGTTGAGCTACCCAGTGGTCAAGTAGGACCTAGTGGTTGAGGGGGACTCAAGTAGGAATCGGTGAACCAAGAAAGGTTCACGGGGTGTCAAGTAGGACCCCAGCTGAAGGTCGATCCTTTTAGTATCCGGATACTAGAGCGTCATATTATTTGAGAGTCAGTCATGCTTATATGCTTTGATATGCAGTGATATGTATATGAGTGATAATGTGATGCCCTGGACACTGTTGAGGGCAGGGAGTGGTCGTCGGTGCGTTGGCATGGACAATGAGCGGCTTTCGACAGGCTTCCAGTGGAGGGAATATATGACAATGTTTATATCCATATATTTATTTGTGTGTAAAATGAAATAATTGATTGGTATTAGATGAGTTAGTGATTTTAATTCAGATAGTGTGAGTCAGCTCGGTGGTGCTGAATTAATAACGGTAATTAAAAGGTAATGATGAATACTGCCACTAAAATATAAATGTAGCTAGATTACACCTTTCCTAGTTGATGTTTATTTCTATATTAACGCTTAATTCCAGTCACTCACCCGCTGTATTGTGGATTTAGTGACTGTTGGTAGGATTTGGATGCGCATCGCGGAGACGAAAGCTAAATGAGGCTAGGGCGATATGGAAACTAGAAGATGAGATATATAATTGTGTATTTGTTTATTGATTTATGATGATGTTAGATTACATTATTTTGTTGATGTGATGTGTGCGATTTTAATTAGTGTTTTCCGATGTGATGGTATCAAGTAGCATAGAGCTACCTACTTGAGTAGTTGATGGATTGTGTATGTGTGGTCCTGATGTTTATGTATAAGTAGATGTAAGGCATGGAGCCATTGCGTGATTGCATGAAATTGTAGGGACTGTAATGTGTGTTGCATGATTGTGAGATTTGTGTGACTTATGCATTTTCATCGATTTGGCATGATGATGAATGATTTATGGTTTAGTAGGTTAGTTAGATGATGATATGAACACATGTATATGAATGAATGGGTTTAAGAACGAATAGGTTGTAAATAATGGAATGTGTAGATATTGGCACGGAGCCAAGTTTAGGATTGATGGTTGAGATAGGCAGGCCTTGTGTATGTTTGTGTTGATAATGTAATGTGATTGTGGAATTGAATGATGAATTGACAATTTGGATGAGTTATGCAGGTGCTAAAAAATAAGCATTTATATGAAATTAAAGAACTAAATGGGTGGTTTTATGATCTGGCGGGTTTTGGGACCCCCAGAAGGGACCAGTAGGTTCAATAGGTCGTTTAGAAGTTGTACATATGGGTATTGGGCCATTTGGAGTCCATTTGGGTGGTTTGGTGCAAGGGTTTTGCACATAATTAAGTTAAACTGTGTTTCATGCAAAAATCACGCATATGATGGAATTTTGGCGAACGGACAACGCCAACAGTTCCGGAATGGGGAAAACATGTGGCCCATGAATTTTCGTGGAAATCGGACCTGAAACGGACCAATGGGGTAGGTCAGAAGTTGGCCGATTGACCTAAAATGTGCAGCAGCAGGTGCTGCTACTGATACTCTGACGCTGAGCGTCAGCCTGGGGCTACGAACAGAGTCTGGCGCGTAGTCAGACCCCTATTCCTGCTTTTGTATTTCTTTGGTCTTTAATGGCTTTTGGGGGTGTTAATTTATAGTATATTTTATGTCTTCACCCTTTTTACTGAAAACTTTTATTTTTATGAGCAAGGGATAATTAAATTAATTATTTATGAAAAATTTATTACGAATTTTAATGAACCGATAAAGAATAAATAAAAATAAATGTAAACTTACCTAGGATGTCAGAGGCTCTATCTGCACGTCGCCATCTAGAGTGTTGATGCTTGGTGACTTGCGTCCATGGAAATGGTTATAATACTGAGAATAATTTTACTGGGTCCCACTAGATATGTCAATGATCCGTCTAGTTTGGGGTTACTGTCCAATGTCTTACACTGTTTCGGTGAGGATTTAGTATCAAGTCTAGTGGGGATCTTAAGGTATTGTGGTATTTTGTCCAATACATACTAGTATCTTGCGTCAAGGGGAGAAATATGGTTTCACCTACAAAGACACTTTGATGTTCAAGTCAATATGATATCAATATCAGAGGTCAAACATTAAGGTTGATTGAACGTAACTCATGCATAGTAAGTGAATGATATTTATAGAAGTCAGGTTATGATTGGATGCTTTGGCTCTTGTACGTGTCAATACTTTTTCATAAAGTTTGAGGAAAATTAACACAAACATAAACATTTCTGACACAGTTACAGGTGTTGACTGATATGCCCCTCAACCTTTATTACTGGCTCATTAACGACGCTGATTTTCAAAAATTTTATAATGAGAAGGATACTGTTATATATGTATTGATATCGACCACCATGTATAACTACTAGTATGAATCTGTTAATACCAACTGTGCTACATGACCCAAATAAGAATAATGAGTAAATCACACTTCTCATTCATGAGATATGTTTTTTTTACATGTTTCTTTTTATTACAATATTGCAGTATGAAGCAAGACATGTGGCTCACATTCATGAGACATGTTTAAATTAGGCTCTCGTTCCTTCTATTTTAAAATCAGTTTATTTAATAAAAAATTAATATAGAAAAAGTTTTATTAAAATTACATTGAACTTGCATATCATATGACGGTTACATGAATGTTTATTTTATTTTTGTTATTTATTTATTAATTATCCTGTAAGGTTTCATAAGATAAATCATTTTGAATTATACACTTCATCCCTTGATAAATAATCACCAATTACACTTTAATTTTTTCTAATATAAGCAAATCTCTTATTGTTACGACTCAATTTCCTGTTTTTTTTAACTTTTAATGTCATTATATAGAATACTAACAAAAGTTATTTTTGTCTCTTTAATACGAAGTTAACTTAACTGTGAAAATTGATAAGCTAACTAAAAGTTTAAAATGGGCAACAAGAAATTGATAGTCAGCTTATTAATTTTAAAATATATTTAGTAAAATTAACTATTTAATATAAAATGACTAAAATAATATATCAATAAAGGATAATAATGTAAAATATAAATAAGTTTGAGACTTATAAGCTTAAATATTATTTTAAGTAACTTATAAAATGCTATAAACTACTAAAATAAACTTCTTCATAAAATAAGACTATTTTGTTTAATAAATGTTTAAGTTTATCAAATAAGCTACAATTTACTTCTCACATTGCTAAAATTTTACAAGATTTTAACCATACTTACCAAAATTTTAATTTATTGATTATGATTTCTTTCATTTCTGAACAAAATAATATAAAGATTATAATCAGATATCTATAATAGAGCAAGCATGCCTAACAAGAGTATAATCTTGATATTGAAATCAAACGTTACCATACATACTCATCCATATCACTTGTAACAGAAATCACTCACATGCAGTTATTGTTTACTTTTTGTGACTAACTTACCATTCACATGCTGCGCTTATATATATGAATCAAAATCATCTTATCACATGCCTCTGTCATTTGCTAAAACATCATGGCCAACATTCTCTGTTTCCTTTTGCACTTTTTGGTTCTGTCCTTGTTGTTATGCCAAACACCACAAATAGAAGCTAAAAACAACACAGGGTTCAGTGTTCAACTAATCCACAAGAACTCACCCAATTCTCCTTTCTTCACAAAATCACTTCAAGCACAAACACGTGACTCAAATGGTCCCTTTTCTAGAGTGACATCCAACAATGGTGACTATCTCATGAAGCTCTCATTGGGAACACCACCAGTGGATATGTATGGTTTGGTTGACACAGGCAGTGACCTTGTGTGGGCACAATGTGCTCCTTGCCATGGATGTTATAAGCAGAAAAATCCCATGTTTCAGCCTCAAAGGTCCAAAACATATCAACCTATTCGATGTGATTCAGAACAGTGTGATTCAATCTTTGGAAATTCATGCAATCCTAAAAACAAGTGCTTTTATAGTTATAGTTATGCTGATAATTCAGTCACAAATGGGGTGCTTTCAAAGGAAGCAGTCACATTTAGTTCCACAAATGGAGATCCTTTTGTTGTTAATGATATTATATTTGGTTGTGGACACAGCAACACAGGAACTTTCAATGAAAATGATATGGGAATGGTTGGAATGGGTGGTGGGCCTCTGTCACTTGTTTCACAGATTGGTAACTTTTATGGGAAAAGAAGGTTCTCTCAGTGTTTGGTTCCTTTTCATACAGACCCTCACATTTCAGGTACTGTTAGTTTTGGTGAAGCTAGTGATGTTTCAGGTGAAGGAGTGGTCACAACTCCTTTGGCGTCCGAGGATGGTCAGACTCTTTATATGGTCACACTTGAAGGCATAAGTGTTGGAGACACATTTGTGCCCTTCAATTCTTCAGAGATGTTTTCCAAGGGGAATATAATGATTGATTCAGGAACACCAGCAACATATATACCACAAGATTTTTATAACCGTTTGGTAGAGGAAGTGGAGGCACAGATTAGCCTATTACCTGCTACTGATGACCCAGACTTGGGCACACAACTTTGTTACAGAACTGAGAGAAATTTGGAAGGGCCAATCTTGACTGCTCATTTTGAAGGGGCACATGTGCAGTTGACACCAACACAAACCTTCATCCCTCCAAAAGATGGGGTGTTTTGCTTTGCAATGGCAGGGGCTGATGATGGATTATACATATTTGGTAATTTTGCTCAATCAAACATTTTGATTGGATTTGATTTAGATAGAAAGACGGTTTCTTTTAAGCCAACTGATTGCACCAAACAGTAGAGATTATTTCAATGTTAGTCACAGTGATGTCTATAATTTGTGGTTAGAGATCAAGAGAAACATTACATCACAGATATGATATACATAGATTATAAAACAAAATAAGATGTACACTTTTTTCGACCCTGCAATCTTAGTATTATAAATGAATGAGTTTGTTTTCATTTATGATTTCATTTTTTTCTTTGGAAAAAAATACAACCCTTAATTATATAACCATTAAGCTTTTCCTACCGTCTCTTGAAGAATGGGCAAGCAACATATAAATGAAACATAGGTGAGGCTAGCAAGAGATTCCAGCAGGGGTGGTGTTGGTAGAAAAACAAATTCCACAAAATTGACTGGATGCTCTGATTATGGTGGAAGAGGAAATTAAGATTTCCAGAAGTACTGGTGGCCGTACTGTTGGACTACTACAGAATCCACAAAATTCATTTTCTTGTTTAATTAATATTCAATATGAAACTTTTCTTGATGGCATCATGGAATTCACCACATCACCTACAGGAAGAGTTGTGGGAGGCATTTAAATAGTTAAATGTTTTGGCTTTCATCCAATAGGCAAGCAGGAATGACCAAACAAAATTTAGTCTGCAAACAATTAACCTTCCAGCAATGGTATGGGACTTCTAGCCCATTTGGAACACCATTCTAAAAATAGAAATTCAAAAAAATCTTATTTCCTGGAAAAGCACTTTAAATAGCATGCAACTCTCTAATAAGTATTTAAGCACTCAAAGAAAAGTTATAAAATTATAGTATAGAGGTCTCTACATGATAAAGACATAGAAACATTATCTCTTGATGAAGTAGAAATGAAAGTTATCATATTTATAAATGATGTTTATGAAACAAATAAATGAGATTAATATTATTTCTATTTATAAAAAATATATATATATAGAAATTTATAAAGACAATCATTTTAAATTAAAAACTTTGGTATCGTTTTAGTTATTTCAAAAAGTCATACCCTTAATTTAAATTTCTAGGATTGGAACTTTAAATATACGAAAGAAAGAATTGCATGCTCCAGCTTCAGGTGTTGTGATGGGAACCTTTTTGCTATAATCTGCAAGTTCCAAGTGTCTACTGAGGATAACACCGTATAGTTGGTCGTTTTCATATAGCATAAGTGTATAGAATAAGACTCGCTTATTTACATAGACTTGGTCAATATAAAATAGGGTTTGGGAGGGTTTAGTGTTTGGGGTTGGTGGGTGGATGAAAAATTGAATTGGTTATTTCCATATTGAGTGAGTCGGTGTAGGATTCGGTTAGTCATTTTACTTTATGATTGGTCAATGTAGTGTTACATTGGTTATTTTTATATTAAGTGTTATTTTTTTATAGGGTTGATCATATTTAGATGGAGTGAATCAGTAAATGATTAAGTTTGTCAATACAAAATAAAGTTTGTCAAATTTTTATAGAGTGTGACAATATATTATTTAGTTTGTCAATTAAGAGTGTGGATTTTGCATATTTTGAACAAGATCAAATCTTATCCAATAATGTAATGTATGAGGAAATTATATGCTAAAAAATGAAAACGACGAAAAAATTAAGTTATCAATAACTTGTAAAAAAATAAATGATTGTATACTTAACGAATTTCATGTGTTTGTATTGTTAATATATTTTTTGCCTTTTTTTTAAAGAAAGTGTTTCAATAAAATATTATTTTGAATTTCTTAAGATTATTTTAACCCCAGATGGGTAATCTAAAAACCTCAAACCCTACTCTATGCTTATCAAGTCTATGTAAATAACCAAGTCTATTCTATGTTGACCCACGTTAAACAAAACGACCAATTCTATATATCACATCTAAGATTCAACAAACACAAAATAAACAATAGTTACGTATTATCACAATTCACATAAGCCCAAAACATTTTCACCATTTATTCCTGTCAAAAACATGTTCATAGTTCATTGTTCATAGTTCATCAGCTTTAGCCATTCATTCGGAGTGTCGAGTAGAGCAGCATGCTCTGTTGAAGTTTAATGTGAAAAAATATAGTATATATTCAATTTACTATTGAAAAAAACAAAGGAACAAACAAACCTCTTCTTCCTCTGTATCTTCCAAATGTTGAGTGAGGACAACCTAAGTGAAAGGGCTAGTATAATAATCCCCGCGGGCACCCGTCAAATCTGCTCAAATCCGTTTAGACGGGTAACAGGACGGGTATAGGCACGAGTTGCCTATCACAAGACGGGTAGCGAGTAAGTACTGTTAGTCAAAATTGGCAATTTAAAGTTAGGCCAACAACCATGCAAATATGAAACACATGGGCAACTAAAAATTGGTTGGTGGCCAACCATTTTAATGTGTTCACATTGCCCAAAATTTGCTATAAATAGATACATCCATGGAAGAGGAAAATCATTCCAAGCTTAAGAAGTTCTAAGCTTTCAAGAGAGAAAAACTTAGAGAGATAAGTTTTTTAGTGAGTGAAAATTAGGTGTAATTGGGTTGTGGGTTTTGAGAGGTTGTGAGTGTTTATAAACACTTTGTGTATCTTCCCTTTCTATTAGTAAAATATCTGCAGCAGTCCGGAGACGTAGGCATAATTGGCCGAACTCCGTTATCAAATTTTGTGTCTTATTATTCTGCATTTTTGCTCGTTCTCGAATCTAATCAAGGCGTGATGTTGCAAAATTCCCTAACAACTGGTATCAGAGCTTAGGTGTTTATTTCTGTCAAATTTTCGCAACGGGTACTATTCACGTGAATAGTAATTTCATTAATAGTAAATTTCGTGAATAGTGAATTTTGGTCAGTAATACCAAATTCATCCACAGCAGTGTTCTAATACACGGTGGTTCACTGAAATTGTCAGAAACGATCCAGAGGAAGTCACATTTGAGTGGGAGCAATGGCAGCAGATGAAGGAAAGGTGAAAATTGAAAAGTTCGATGGTGCAGACTTTGGCTTTTGGAAAATGCAGATTGAAGATTATCTGTATCAGAAGAAGTTGTACCAACCTCTCCAAGAAAAGAAACCAGATAGCATGAAGGATGATGAATGGAATCTTCTCGATAGACAAGCCCTTGGGGTTATACGATTGTCATTATCCCGTAATGTTGCTTTCAACATTGCAACAGAAAAAACCACGGCAGGTCTTATGGCGGCTCTTTCCAGCATGTATGAAAAGCCGTCGGCTTCAAACAAAGTTCATTTGATGAGGAGGCTGTTTAACTTGCGGATGGCAGAAGGCGGATCTGTAGCCCAGCATCTCAATGAACTTAGCTCAGTCACAACCCAATTAAGTTCAGTTGGAATCAAATTTGACGATGAGGTACGAGCATTAATACTTTTGTCTTCTCTTCCAGAAAGTTAGAATGCTACTGTCACAGCTGTGAGTAGCTCAATAGGAAGCAGTAAGTTAAAATTTAATGATGTTCGCGATCTGGTTCTCAGTGAAGAGATCCGACGGAGAGAGTCGGGTGAATCGTCAACCTCTTCAGTATTGCATACAGAGTCAAGAGGGAGAAATTCAACCAGATGGAATGGTCGCAGAAAATCGAAGGACAGGCGGTCCAAATCCAGAAATCATCGTAATTCCCACAACTCGAAAACTATCGAGTGTTGGAATTGTGGAAAGACCGGGCATTATAAAAATCAATGCAAAAGTACACCAAAGAATCAGGAGGCAAAGACGGAAGCAAATGTTGCTTCCACTTCAGGAGGGGATGATGCATTAATATGCTCTTTGGAGAACAAGGAAGAGTCTTGGGTGCTAGATTCTGGAGCATCCTTTCATGCCACTTCACAGAAAAAATTCTTTGAGAATTATGTCCCCGGAAACCTTGGTAAAGTTTACCTTGGTAATGAGCAATCTTGTGAGATTGTTGGAAAAGGTGTAGTAAAGATTAAGCTGAACGGGTCTGTATGGGAATTAAAAAATGTCAGACATATTCCCGACCTAACAAAGAACTTAATCTCAATAGGCCAGTTGGCCAATGATGGCTACACAACAGTGTTCCATGGAGATCAATGGAAGATTTCAAAGGGTGCAATGACGATTGCTCGTGGTAGAAAGAGTGGTACTCTTTACAAGACAGCAGGAGCATGCAATTTGATTGCGGTCGCAACAAATGAAAATCCCAATCTATGGCACCAGAGACTAGGCCATATGAGTGAGAAAGGGATGAAGATCATGCACTCAAAGGGCAAATTACCAGGTCTTCAGTCAGTAGAAATTGACATGTGTGAAGACTGTATACTTGGAAAGCAGAAACGAGTAAGCTTTCAAACAAGTGGAAGAACCCTAAAGAAGGAGAGACTCGAGCTTGTTCATTCTGATGTTTGGGGTCCATCGGCCATCTCATCTCTTGGTGGGAAGCAATACTTCGTGACTTTTATTGATGATCACTCTAGGAAGGTATGGGTATACTTTCTTAAACATAAGTCTGAAGTATTTGAGGCTTTCAAGGTATGGAAAGCCATGGTAGAAAATGAGACAGGGTTGAAGATCAAAAGGCTCAGAACTGATAATGGTGGTGAGTATGAAGACACCAGATTCAAGAAATTATGCTATGAGCATGGGATCAAAATGGAGAGAACTGTGCCAGGCACGCCTCAACACAATGGTGTAGCTGAGCGTATGAATCGAACATTGACTGAAAGGGCCAGAAGCATGCGTGTGCAGTCAGGTTTACCGAAGCAGTTTTGGGCAGAAGCAGTCAATACAGCAGCTTACTTAATCAATCGAGGTCCATCAATACCATTGGAGCATAAAATACCAGAAGAGGTATGGAGTAGAAAAGAAGTAAAACTTTCGCATCTTAAAGTTTTTGGTTGTGTAGCATATGTGCATATTAGTGATCATAGCAGGAATAAGCTTGATCCCAAATCAAAGAAGTGCACTTTTATCAGCTATGGTGAGAATGAGTTTGGCTACCGCCTCTGGGATGATGAAAACAAGAAGATGATCCGTAGCAGAGATGTGATCTTCAATGAGAGAGTGTTGTACAAAGACAAGCATAGCATAAACAACCACAACTCAGAACAGAGTGGACCAGTGTATGCAGAGGTGGACGATGTCCCAGAAAGTCCTATAGTTGAGAGTCCTCACCTAGAGGAATCAACTGAGCAAAGTAGTGACCAACAATCTGACACACTAGAGCCTCCTACTCCAGCTCCTGTATTAAGAAGGTCTTCTCGGCCTCATGTGCCTAACAGGAGATACATGGACTACATGTTGCTGACTGATGGAGGGGAGCCTGAAGACTTTGAGGAAGCATGTCAGACCGTGGATGGCAGCAAGTGGGAGCTTGCCATGGAAGAAGAGTTGAAGTCTTTAATCTCAAATCAGACATGGGAACTGACTAAGTTACCCGTGGGGAAAAAGGCACTTCACAACAAGTGGGTGTATCGATTGAAGGAGGATCATGATGGCTCAAAAAGGTACAAAGCCCGATTAGTTGTCAAAGGATTCCAGCAAAAAGAAGGAGTCGACTACACTGAAATTTTTGCTCCGGTTGTGAAGCTCAATACTATAAGGTCAGTGTTAAGTATTGTTGCCAGTAAAGAACTCTATCTTGAGTAGTTAGATGTAAAGACTGCATTTCTCCATGGAGACTTAGATGAGGAGATATACATGCACCAACCTGAAGGATTCTTAGAGAAAGGAAAAGAGAATTTAGTGTGCAGATTGAAGAAAAGCTTGTATGGCCTGAAACAAGCTCCAAGACAGTGGTACAAGAAGTTTGATAGCTTTATGCACAAGGAAGGTTTCCAGAAGTGCAATGCTGACCACTGTTGCTTCTTCAAGAGAAGTAAGTCCAATTATATCATTTTGCTACTTTATGTTGATGATATGTTAGTAGCAGGTTCAGATATGAATGAGATTATAAGTTTGAAGATGCGGTTGTCAAAAGAGTTTGACATGAAGGACTTAGGCCCAGCAAAGAAGATCCTTGGAATGCAAATCACAAGAGATAAGCAAAAAGGAGTTTTGCGGTTATCTCAGGAAGTGTACATCAATCGTGTTTTGCAAAGATTCAATATGGGTGATGCCAAATCAGTTAGTACACCTTTGGCAAGTCATTTTCATCTATCCAAAGATCAGTCCCCTCAAACAGAAGAAGAAAGAGAATTTATGGCTAAAGTTCCATATGCTTCAGCCATTGGAAGTCTGATGTACGCAATGGTCTGTACGAGGCCAGACATTGGCCATGCAGTAGGAGTTGTTAGCAGGTTTATGTCAAATCCAGGTAAAGCTCATTGGGAAGCTGTCAAATGGATTCTAAGGTATCTACGAGGTACGCCAAAGAAGTGTTTATACTTTGGTAAAAGTGAATTAAAAGTACAAGGCTATGTAGATGCAGATTTTGCAGGTGAAGTTGATCGCCGAAGAAGTACCACTGGTTACATATTCACTATTGGAACTACAGCTGTTAGTTGGATGTCGCAGATACAAAAGATTGTAGCTTTATCCACTACAGAGGCTGAGTACGTAGCAGTGACAGAAGCCAGCAAAGAATTGATATGGCTTCAAGGTTTGTTAAAAGAGTTGGGATTCATCCAGGAGAAAAGTGTTTTGCATAGTGATAGTCAGAGTGCTATACATCTGGCGAAGAACTCAACATTTCATTCAAGAACAAAACATATCGGTCTTCATTACCATTTCATCAGATCTCTTCTTGAGGATGAGGTGTTAACATTAAAAAAGATTCAAGGAAGTATGAACCCAGCAGATATGTTAACAAAGGTGGTGACTATTGACAAACTGAAGTTGTGCTCAACTTCAGTTGGCCTGCTAGGATAACAAGACCAGGAAAGACTGCTGCATTGATCAAGGTGTGAAGACAGATTGAAATCAGTCTTCAAGTGGGAGATTGTTAGTCAAAATTGGCAATTTAAAGTTAGGCCAACAACCATGCAAATATGAAACACATGGGCAACTAAAAATTGGTTGGTGGCCAACCATTTTAATGTGTTCACATTGCCCAAAATTTGCTATAAATAGATACATCCATGGAAGAGGAAAATCATTCCAAGCTTAAGAAGTTCTAAGCTTTCAAGAGAGAAAAACTTAGAGAGATAAATTTTTTAGTGAGTGAAAATTGGGTGTAATTGGGTTGTGGGTTTTGAGAGGTTGTGAGTGTTTGTAAACACTTTGTGTATCTTCCCTTTCTATTAGTAAAATATCTGCAGCAGTCCGGAGACGTAGGCATAATTGGCCGAACTCCGTTATCAAATTTTGTGTCTTATTATTCCGCATTTTTGCTCGTTCTCGAATCTAATCAAGGCGTGATGTTGCAAAATTCCCTAACAAGTACTACCTGACTCGCCTCATTGTCATCCCTAACTATCATCTCATCTTAATGATATTTTAATATCTGGTTTTGGTAACTTTCAACATCACTGTATAGAAAAAAATATTATTATTGATTTTAACTTGTAAAAGCCTACAAGATAAAATGCAGATTTAAACACAAACAACTCTATGGGTTTTATACCTCTATTGTACGAAATTATAAAATAAATGGAAGTGTGAACGGTATGAGAGTCATATACTCTTCTATGGTTTTTATAATGAATGCAATTATGTAAATTAAATCTCTTGTTTATTTTCAGAAGAGAAGTTGAGAAAAAGCATATTACTTCTTCATATGGATGGACTATGTAAGAAAATGCAAACATTAAAACCCAAACTTATGTTTATTAAGTTTGATTTGAAAGGAATGGAACGCCATTCTTATTTTATGGTTTACAGTTTAGGTAGGACCTTCTGTTGATGATATTATTTGTTTTCATCGCATATGTATTTAAACCAATCAATTGATACAAATAAAATACAAAAATAAAAGTTAATTAAGAAAGAATCTATATGATTTTAATCATAATTTTCAAATTTTTAATTTATTGAGTACGATTTTTTTCCTTTGTAAACAAAATAGTGTAAAAATTATAATCATCATTTCTATAATATAATAGTAGTTGCAAGCATGCCTATACACAAATCTTAAAATACCACCCAAACATAAAAATTCCATAACATAATTTTTTAAACTATTAAAAACTGCTAAACTACACTGGTTCAATTGATTTTGGGTATTTGGTTTGTAGTTGGGGAAACAGAGTTGAGTTAAAGTGAAAAATTTAAAGGTTGATATTAATTTTTCACGTCGTTCGAGACAATCAAAATTCCGTTGACTCGCATGATCAAAATGGTGTTTGATTTGCAGTTGGGGAAATAGAGTTGAGTTGAAGTGAAAAATTTAAAGGTTGATATTAATTTTTTACGTCGTTCGAGCAAAACTCCGTTGTCCCGTAAGATCAAAATCCTACTTCCACTTAACGGAGAAAAGCTCCGTTGGGGATGTACCCAAACGAGCTGCAAAAATCTCCTTTCAATTAACGGAGGTTTTCTCCGTTTGCAGCATCCCCAAACGTGCTCTCAATACTATTGTAAAATGTGATATAAAAAATTTTAGTCTCATTAATTGATCTTTATATATACTTATATTTTTTTTATGATGGTAACTAGAATATAAGGGAGCTTGAGAAGATATTTCAAATGCTTTGATTACTAATTATTATATTTTATTTATTAAAAACGATTCTGCTCATTTTAATTACATGTATTATTTTCCATTTCAAAATTAATGAGTTCCCGTTATAAATATGTGCCTTTTGTATCTAATGGGTCAACTCTCTCCTCCCATTTTAACTTTTTTTTTAATCAATAGGCATACCTTACAAGTCTTTTAATACAATTCCCACTTAAATATATATATATATATATATATATAATAAAAAGAAGTTACAAAATTCATATACTTCATTTAATTATAAATGTTCCATTAAAAACAATAAGTAAAGTATTCCAACCTCCAATTCTCCTTTCTCCTTTTAAATTTCTTTGTAATCACCATACCAACCTTACAACTTTTATAACTATTATTTGTATATATCCAAATAAAATCTGTTTGTTCATTTTTTTCCTTTCATGATGTGTATGTTTTGAAACTTTTTAGATATTAATATTTATTCTATATATCTATTTACTAAACTCAACATTAATAATTTATTTCAATTTTATTAAGTGTTTTCTTTGATTTTTTGTTTGCTTGAAAATATATAAACTAGAAAAAATTTAAAATTGAAATGGAAATAAAATGAAAAAGAAATTCTTTAATTCATAAATTTTTCTTTTGTTTTCATATTCTATTTAATTAAATAAAAACATTTATTATAGCATTGATCTAATAAAAATATGTAAGTGTTGATATTTTTCTTATAATACATACATAAAATAATATATTACATGATACATTTGTTCACAAATATATCATACAAAGTACAGATATATTAACTAGTTAAAATAAGTAAAGAACAACTTGTAAGAGTTATGAGTTAATTTTTATAAGTAGTCTACAAATTATTCTAAACTTATCCCAAATAACTTAATAAAATAAATTAGAATTATAAACTATTTTCATAAATTCCCAATAAAATCTTCCGAACACCCATTGTTTCCTTCTTGTGACTAACTTACCATTCACCAATTCACCCATTGTTACCTCTGTCATTTGCTAAACATCGTGGCCAACTTTCTCTGCTTCCCTTTGCACTTCTGTTTATGTACTTGTTATGCCAAACACCAATACAAGCTAACAAAACAGGGTTCAGTGTTCAACTAATCCACAAGAACTCACCCAATTCACCCTTCTTCCCGAAATCATTTCAAAAACATAGCCTTAACTCAAATGGCCCCATTGCCAGAGTGACATCCAACAATGGTGACTATCTCATGGAGCTCTCATTGGGAACACCACCAGTGGACATATATGGTTTGGTTGACACAGGCAGTGACCTTGTGTGGGCACAATGTGCCCCTTGCAATAGTTGTTACAAGCAGAAAAATCTCTTGTTTGAGCCTCAAAGGTCCAAAACATATCAACCTATTCTATGTGATTCACAGCAGTGTGGTTCAATCTACGGAAACTCATGCACTCCTCAAAATCAGTGCTCTTAATAGTTATAGTTATGCTGATAATTCAGTCACAAATGAGATGCTTTCAAAGGAAGCAGCCACCTTTAGTTCCACAAATAGAGATCCTTTTGTTGTTAAAGACATTGTATTTGGGTGTGGACACAACAACAAAGGATCTTTCAATGAAAATGATATGGGGATGATTGGAATGGGTGGTGGACCTCTGTCACTTGTTTCACAAATTGGTAATCTTTATGGGAGAAGGAGGTTCTCTCAGTGTCTGGTTCCTTTTCATACAGACCCTCACATTTCAGGTGCTATTGGTTTTGGTGAAGCTAGTGATGTTTCAGGTGAAGGAGTGGTCACAACTCCTTTGGTATCCGAGGATGGTCAAACTCTTTATATGGTCACACTTGAAGGCATAGGTGTTGGAGACACATTTGTGCCTTTCAATTCTTCAGAGATGCTTTCCAAGGGGAATATAATGATTGATTCAGGAACACCAGCAACATATATACCACAAGATTTTTATAACCGTTTGGTAGAGGAGGTGAAGAAGCAGATTAGTCTAGTACCTGTTACTGATGACCTAACCTTGGGAACACAACTTTGTTACAGAACTGAGAGAAATTTGGAAGGGCCAATCTTGACTGCTCATTTTGAAGGGGCACATGTGCAGTTGACGCAAACACAAACCTTCATCCCTCCAAAAGATGGGGTGTTTTGCTTTGCTATGGCAGGGGCTGATGGTGGATTATATATATTATATATATTTGGCAATTTTGCTCAATCAAACATTTTGATTGGATTTGATTTAGATAGAAACACGGTTTCTTTTAAGCCAACTGATTACAACAAACAGTAGAGATTATTTGAATGTTAGTCATAGTGATATCTATAATTTGAGGTTAGAGATCAAGAAAAACATTACAGATATAATATACATAATTATTATAAAATAAACTAAGATGTGCACTTTTTGACTCTGCAATCTTACATTATAAATAAATGAGTTTGTTTTAAATTATAATTTCAGTTTTTTCTTAGCTTTTCATATTGTCTCTTGAAGAATAGCCAAGTAACATATAAGAGAAAGACTAAAACCCCTTTTTAGCCCTCTTAAAGTTTAGGGATTAGGAAAAAGCCCCTTAAAAAAAACCCTTAGGTTTTGTCCCTTATAAAATTTTAGGGTTTACGAATTTAAGGAAAACGCTGTTAATTGATGAGGTGACATGAGTTCGGGTCACCTCATTAGTGACACATGTCAAAAATATTATTAATTAATTGCACTAGGGTCTAGATGGCTATATTAAAAAAGCATAACTTAGTGTTACATTTATATGGGCTTTTTTCTAAACTCTTGATATTACAGTAGTTTTTTCCTAAACCTTATTAAACATAGATGCAACTTCTTCAGCTTTGTGCAACTCCTCCATAACCACCCCACAATCATCTCCTCTAATACCCACCAAACAAACACTCTCTAACCCCAATTCAGTATCAAAATCATCACTTTCCAAAACCCCATGTTCCTAATTCCTAAGGGAACCATCATCACATAAAAAAATTGAAAGTTCCTTCAAACAAGGAAAACGCAATACTCATTTGAGAAATATGTGTCCAACCCCAATTCACTATCAAAATCATCACTTTCCAAACCTCATGTTCCCAATTCCTAAGGGAACCATCATCATCACATAAAAAAAATTGAAAGTTCCTTCAAGCAAGGAAAACGCAATACCCATTTGAGAAATATGGGTATGGAGAGGCTGACACAGAGGGAAGGCAAGCGGGGGTAAGAGGTGGAGAGAGAGAAACAGAACCAACCATGAACCTGGGAGAGAGGAGGTGGGAACAAGAAAAAGAGATAACAGAGAGTGTGAAGAAGAAGAAGAAGAAGAAGAAGAGAAAAGGATGGTGGGAGAGGAAGGAAAAAAGAGAAGGGATGAGAGAGAAAGAGAGGTAAGGTGGGAGAAGAAGGGAAAGAGAGATGGAGCTACTGTTTATGCATTTTGATACAGAGGATAAAGAAGATGAAGGGAGTTTTAATTAGGGTTCTTTAATTTGGGGTTTAATTTACAATTTCACACGTAAGCAGCCAACTATACCTCAATGCAATTAATTAATAATATTTTTGACATGTGTCACTGATGAGGTGGCCCAAACTCATGCCACCTCATCAGTTAACAACGTTTTTCTTAAATTTATAAACCCTAAAATTTTATAAGGGCCAAAACCTAAGTTTTTTTTAAGGGACTTTTTCCTAATCCCTAAACTTTAAGAGTTAAAAAGGGTTTTAGCCTAGGTGGTGTTGGTTGAAAAACAAATTCCATAAAAAATGACTGGATGCGCTGGTTATGATGCAAGAGGAAATTAAGATCAAGGAAGCGTCCAGCAGTAGTGGCCGCACTGTTGAACCACCACAGAATCCATAAAATTCATTTTCTTGTGTAACTAATATCCAATATGAAACTTTTCTTGATGGCAGCACGGAATTTACTACATCACCTACAGCTACAGCAATGGTTGAAGGAGGGATTTAAATAATTAAATGTTTGGCTAATCAAACAAAATTTAGTCTGCACATAACCTTACTGCGAATAGAATGGTATGGGACTTCTAGCCTATTTGGATTACAGTTCTAACCTGTGTTCAAAATGCTTTGAATGCCATGCAAGATGGAAAAATAACTGAAACAAACAGGCTATTCATAGATGAGCTATTAGAACCTTGTGTTCCTAGCACATGCCTAGGGTGGTAAGTATCCTATCCCTAGTAAACTGTTGTTTTTTTAGGGGGGAAACTACAAACAAAAAAGGTGGGGAGATATCATATAGGGAACAAAGAATCCAGCTTTGGGTGTTGGGAACCTTTTTGCTACAATCTGCAAGTTCTAAGTGTCTACTAAGGATAAAACAATAACACAGAAATAAGGTTCATGAAGCTTAATTCAAGGTTAAGAAAATGCCGCATGAAATTAGCTCTTCACTCAAAAGCCCAGTCATGTACAAACAAAGGCAGCATAATCCTAACATGCGATCCCACAAACCTACCTAAATAATCAATAATCATTGGACAGGGCTAAAAGCTCCCTTCCCACACTCTCCAACTGAGATTCGGAGGATTTCTTTGTCACCTTGGCTTTGCCGACAACAGAGACGACGTGGAACCTAGCAACACCAAATAGTGGAATCCAGATCATTAACATTGAAAATTGATAATACCATCATATGAAATGCTCAAGTGAAACATACCAGATGCCAATTCTTGCTCAAAAGTTGCACCACTACTTGGATCTCTTGTACATTGCTTAGAGGAGGAAAGTGAGGAAAGCAGAAAATTCTCTTCTTGAAATCATCTTTATCTCTACTCCGAACATATGAACCCAAGGAAACATTGCCCTCTCTTCTAGTATCTTTCAAGAAGAATACAATTGGCCTTTTACAAACAGATTTGTATGGGTCCCTAGCATCAAAATCAAATTCATTCCTTTGACTAATACCATTCCAAGCAGAGTAGGTTCTTTCAGAGCGCTCCAGTTCACGGGGAAACACTACATTAGGCATGACTTGAATGACATAACCGATTGACACTGAAAATGTTAGATGCCGTGCATTGTCATAACATATTGAACGCTGCAAAAAGCTTTTAGGAGCAGCTCTCATGGCCTTTGTAAAGCGTTTCAGGCTGTCCAAAGAGCTCAAGCCAGGATAAAAGGGATTAACAGCTTCAACATGATGAATTGACACAAATGGTGCTATAGGGTGAGAGGATAGAAGACCATGAGCATCACCTCTTATATCCCACTGAAAGATTAAATGAAAATTAATCCTTGTTATTTACAAATTCTGAATGATAAAATGGCTGGATGATAATTGATAATTATATAGTACACCATACCGGATTTTGAAAAGGAAAGTAAATAAACAAAAATTGAGATCAAAATAAGGTGGACATGATGAATAAATACCTGATGAAAACCATGTTCCCGGGTCAGCGGAATGCCAAGTTCAGTGATACAGGCATGCAGTCGATCATCACTACCATAAAGCTTGGGGTACCTCTCAATGCATTCGTCAAGAATCTCAGCCAGAGCCTTTGCAAGTGGTCGACTTACTGCAATCCCACCACCACCAAAGGCCATTGTATGACTAAAATAGGTATTTGCCGAATGGCTCTCTGAGGGGCTACCTATGTAAACCATTTCAGAGGAATTATACTTGCTGAGAACGTCAACCAGGTTATTAACATTGAAGATGGTATCATCATCACAGAGGACAAACCAGCGCACATCAGAGAGGCCAAGGAGAAAGCTCTCTTTGACGATGCGAGAAATCCGGAGGCCAGAAGGGTGACCAATGGGATTAGTGTAGCGAAAATATGAGATGTCCTCAGAAATCATGATAGGGGGCAATAGATCATCTCCTTGTTCTTCAGGCACTGGTTCATCTAACCAAACATGGCCCCGCATCTCATTGGGACGCCACCATAGTCTGACATATTCCTTCCTCCGTTTCCAAAGCTGAGATGAACCTGCTATGCCGAAAACAATATGTTTAAGTGACAAAGCTTGCTGGTCAATGATGCTGCTACCATTATGAAGATGATCTTTCATGGGCTCAAATTGGAGAGCCGGTGTGGGTGTTACTTTGGCAAGGCGATGAGGAAAGCACTTCTTCCAAGCAAAGAGGCGGGGGCTACCTTCCCAATCCTTTATATGATGAAAGCAACAAGTAGTTGCATCAGAGAAGACAAGGGAAAGCCAAGCAGTAGTAAATATGAGAAGTGCTGCAATGGCAACAGCCAAGGTACCAATGCGAGTTTGGCGCCATTTACGGTTTCTGGCTTGACCAATAGGCAAAGGACAGAGACGGGGATTCTTGTCATAGTCATGATAGGATGACACAACTGTTTTCAATGCTTGAGTCATCATCACCATCATTCTAATGTGCATGTCTGCCTCACTACCAGGAGAGACACTGCAAAAAGGCTAAGGGATACAACTATATAGATGAGTTTCAGCTCAGTAGCAATAGCATCACACCCAAGTTGAACTTGTTACACCTATAAAATGAGAAAACAGGCTTGGAAATGTTACAAGTAACATGTAGACAAGTTCACACAAAAGAGCAGAAGTGAAAACCTGGGAAAATGAAAGCCGTTGATATGTAAATATGGTAAAGAGTCTTGTTAATATGTAGTCACAGAAAATACAGTAATTAGGAATCTTATAAGATTACCTTTATTAGGTAAAATTCTCTAATTAATGTAGATTCCCACACACTTGTATAAATTCAGACCTTTGGGTCAAATGCAATACACACAAATAGATTCAATATTCAGTTTTTTATAAAAGCCAAACACATCTTGTAGATAAATTGATAGGTGGAAAACTTGGGAAATCAGAACAGATGATGAAAATAAACTCAAAAGCTCCCACTCACTATCAAATTGCAATTTTCTTAGACTAGTCAAGCATGTCTTTTTCTATTCAACACAGCTTTGCCTTGTTCACCTATAATAGATTCTTGATGATGTAAAGGATATTGATCAATGGGGTTACGAAGAACTCTTGATTTCTCATGTTTATAACCACAAAGTGATAATTCTTTTAATAATGTGAGAATCAACCATCACTCTGAAGGCAAAATATCCTTCTGTGAACCAACCATCAGTCGGAAGGAAGAAACTCTGTATTCCCACAATTTTCCCCTTGAAAGATTCTCAGAACATCAATTTGAGCTTGCAAAAATGGTAGAAGAAAAGACACTCTAGATATCCTGCAATTTTCATTTGTTTCTTTAGAAGGATTTTCCTTGTTATGAGTAAAACAGCAATTTTCTTTTGGGGCAATGAGAATAGGAATAATAAGATATTGGTTGCAAATATGTCAATCAAACTGAGACCATTCACAGAGCATTGCTCACGCTCATAGTACTACATGATCATTCAAACAAGTCATTTCATCCCCTAGATTTGATCACAGCATTCTCATCTCTAGCTTTTTGTTTTTGATCTATTCTCTTAAATGCATTTATGTATGAGTATGATAGAAAAGTTTGTTTCCATCGCCACAACAAATCATCAATGATACAATATGCAACCATGTCTAATATATTCACTTATCAATATGAAAATGTGTTTAAGCATCAAGAACTGAGAGTCGGTTCTTGAACCAAGGATTAGTGGCAGTTATCAAAAAATTAATGTGGTAAGTCTACTCAATTTGGCACCTATTGTTCACTTTGCCATAAATAACATCCAAATAATTACCAAAACCGCAAGGTCCCATTTAATAAATCTCCCTATGGGCAGGTGATGAAACCTTTTTGTTCTCACCCCCACCCCAAACTAGTGATGAATCTAATAAATCACACTTCTTTCAGTAACGCAACCCTGCAAACCATTACGAAGTGTTATGATTAATTAGATGAAGCCTAATGTTTGATTGTTGTATGCATGTCCATTATTAAGAAAAATTATTACATGACACAACTTCAAAACAAACTAAAAAATAGAAAGCAAGTATTAAAAGAGGCAACATTGTGAAAGACTTCAGTTTGAAATTGAACATCCTAAAGCTTTACAAGAATCGGACATGACCTAGTTGACCTCCCCTTAAGCATTGTTCTCAATCAAAAGGGACGGGAAAACACAGTGCAAGGGGACATTTTATTTTGGATTATACTTATACCCTTGGTTTTTCATGATTAAGGTATTAATTTGGCCCTTTACTATAAACTATCCAGAAACACTCTCTAACTCAATCACTATGAAATACCACCAATCTATTCCTAAGCAGTAAGCTAAAAGCAAAAAACGAAGGCGCAGCAAGGTAGAAAATTCAACTGAACCAAATATCATATTTGTAGGAGCGGACAGATGATATGATATCTAGCAAATCCCAAATCAGAAACCCCAAAAGACCAGAACCAAGTATTACATCACAAATCAGAATTGAGCATACAGGGTCAGTACACAGTGAGATGTCAGGATGGGTTTTTTACACTTGGGCATTTCTTCAAACAGACAAGGAACAGCGTAGCAAAAGCATACAGAAAAGGGGTGGTGAAAAACAGCCAAAGGCAAGTAGTGTTAACAGAGCCCATTTCAAGAAATTACAGAGAGGGAATTGCAAAATAAAAAATAAAAAATCATTACCTTACAGAGAAACTGTGATGAAGGCAGTCTTTTGGGTCACTGTTTTGTGAAAAGATGAAAGTGCAGAAACAAGATCAGTGTCTGTGTTGGGTACTTAGAACCGATTTAGTAACCCATTTTTGATTTGCACCATTTTAGTATCTGCATGCCTAATCTCAATCTCATCATCATCATCATCATCATGTTATTTTGAAACATTGAGATCAGATTCACAAGATGCAACCACCAAATCAACAATTGCACTGTTTCACTCTCCCAGGTTTTTGAATTTTAAGGATGTGTCAGGCGTAATCATCACAACACTACACAACAATTACCAAATATGTACAATACGTTTCGTTTCCATTTAAAAAAAATTCTCTAATACCATGTTGTTTTTTATATTTAACTTCTGTATTTTATCTTTTCTTTTGTAGTGTCAGTTAAAATCTCTCTCTGCATCGAAATACGATTTTAGATATAATTTTTAAATTGATAATTTATTCATTTATCCTTTCAAATGTATTATTGGGTTGCATTATCTTTATAGTTATAATTCATTGAAAGTAAACAAATTCTTATAAGTATTTTTGTAAGACAGTATTCAAAATTTTAACTAAAAAAAGAAGACAGTATTTAGAATAAAATTATAAAAAAACAAAACTTAAGCAGATGAAAATCATAAAACTTAAAAATTAATCTGTACTCAAAATGTTTATTACGCAGAAATAAAATTTGAAAAACTATTATTATTATATATGGCAAAGAAAATGATTTTTATTGAGAGAGTTTTTCCTTTTACAATAAAACTATATAACTTAAATCTGGATGATACATCATACATGTTTTAAAAAAAGATCATGTTCAAAAAAATCCACCAAGTAAAGAAAAACACAAAAGTTTAACAAACTTACGTGTTGCCAAGTTTAAGAAATTTGTTCAACAGAGTCTAGCTAATGCTTTGGAAAAACAATATAGGAGAGAAGGTGATAAACATAAGCAAATAGAAAAATAGGATTTGAATAGTAATTAATTTATGTTCATCTTAAACATCAGCTATACTTTGTTAAAAATATGATTCAAATCTTGAATTTTTTTTTTTCCAGTTTTTCTTTCTCTTTAACCGTTAAAAGAAGAATTTGAAAAACATCGAGGTTTTACCTTAGTTACGTTGTGTTGTAGTGTGGTGCGTGCAACGGTCGATAGAATAAAGAAGGATTGTGAGAGTGAGTAGAAAGAAGGGAATGGATAGAGACAGTTTGGTTTTGGTTTGAAAATTGACCAACGACGACAAAACACCCTTTCGTAAATACTAAATACTGATGACACCACTTCACAAATTCTTAGAACCGGTGGCCCCAACAATAATGATAAATAATTACATGCACCTATCAACACTCAACTTAAGTATACCCCACTTATACTTTAGTACATCTTTTGAAAATTTATATATACAATATATTATAAATTTTTCAGTTCTTATGATGTTGTCTAATATACAATAGCAAGTAGGTTGTGTATGGTACATAAGATTTTGATGGCCGTTAGATATAATAGTATTATAATCTATGGCTATGATTGATAACTATATAAGGATTATATAAATGGAATTTACAATTATACCTTTACCATCTTTACTCACTAAGAGAAAAGACATGGGAAGAAGATGAAATGTCTATTTAGGTAGCAGTTGGAAAAACGAGGTTGAGAAAAAAGAAAAATGTATTGATTAATATTGATTCTTCATGTCGTTCGACACAATCAAAATTCTGTTTGACTGTAGGATTAAAAAATCCCCTCACAAAACCTCCGTCCATTCTCTTTCCATCATATCCAATTCAGCACGAAATTATTGTGTAATCCTTGGAATTGATTGTGATCTAGTGGTGGGAGAAAAAGGGTTAAAGTTGTAATTTAAAATATATTAAAGTGTATTTTATAATTTAGGAACCAGTTATGTGACCTATTATAACAGGTTATTCATTATAGTGTAAGAACATACAACTCATTAGTATTTTGTATTGTAGAATTAATTCTTATTTCTTAAGATAGTTTTGTCAAGATAAAATTTTGAATTTAATTTAAATACATATTTAACACTAATATTCAATAATATATTGTTATGTAAATAATCATCCATAATTTATATAATAATTATTTCAAAATTCATATTTATGATAAATTATAATTCGTTAATAATATAAAACTTTTTATGTTGAATAATTCATCTCTAAACATTTTATATCTTATCTTAAAATGCATATGTGGTGATCCGGTCCTAATACCGGCCCCCAAGAGCAAGGCTTTAATGCTTTGCCAGGTCAGCATTTCGAACGAGGTAAATACGCTTCAAATACGGAGTATATACGACCAAGACAAGTAACTCCGCCTAGGCATGTCACTCCGCCTAGGTATGACACTCCGCCTAGGCATGTTACCCTGCCAAGGGCCATAACTCCGCCTAGGCATGTCACTCCGCCTAGGTATGACACTCCGCCTAGGCATGTTACCCTGCCAAGGGTCATAACTCCGCCAAGGCATGTTACTCCGCCTAGGCATGTTACCCTGCCAAGGGTCATAACTCCGCCAAGGCATGTAACGCCGCCAGAATGCATATTACTCCGCCAAGCCATAGGCTCAATACTGGCGGAATGTTGAATTTCCCATACTGCGTAGCGAACCCATACTCACAACCCCGGCACGAGATTGACTCTGTCTTGAGAGGTTAATAATGGGAATCACGCTGTCACGCATAAAGGGTAATAACAATAAAATAATAAAGCATTCACGCTTCCCAAGTAAGTGGGAATACCTACTACAATAACGGTGCTCGTGAACGACACAGGGACCCACTGTCTTTCTTGCTTTATGCTAGAAAACAAGGAACGGGCCCTACCAATAATGGAGCACCAGTGACAGGTATATAAACCTCAGCAAAAAGGTATACAGGGGCTCTCTCCCCATTTCTGAACCTTACACTCTCTTACTTGCATAATTCTCTCAGATTTGCTTTCTAAGTCTTAAAGTATTCTGAAATACTGACTTGAGCGTCGGAGAATAACTGCAGGTACCACCCCAAATTGGGTCAAGATTGAGAAGACTCCTCCAGGCGGACTGGGACACCGCCCCAGCGTATACTGCACTCCGTGTCAAGGCATAGGAGGCAATTCCAGGCGGACTACTACATTGCCGTAGAGCGAGTTACACTCCGCCCCAGTGTGGTCCAGACTCCGCCTCAACATACGAAAACACTCCATATCTGAACATTTACGCACATCACTTTGTATCAGATTGAGCTGTTTCAGGATCATAACTTTACACCCCCCGTAAAGGACGGATCATTGGCACGCCCAGTGGGACTCGTTAAAGTTATTCCCACCTCTCGTTTAAGAGGTCTGGTCTCTTATTATGAAACGGAATGGGAGAAACCAACCAGATGGGCACGTGGAAGACATCACTGCCCAGGAACAACCAATGAACAGGCACTTAGCTCTCGAGTCGCCTGTGGAAAGTTCAAGGGTGCAGGTTTCAGCACCAAATCTAAAGGATGAGATGATAAGAAAGCTGAGGGAGGAACTGATGGAATTGAAACGCGAAAGAAAGAGCATGGAGGAGAGAGCCATGTCTCTGATCAAGGGGACACATCACACAACCGAGGGAGAAAAATCCTCTACCCCCCAGCATTCAAATATCCCACATTTGAAGGGAAGCCATGTACCTGGGGGCAGATGAAGATGTCATGTGCAGGATGTTCCCTCGGACTCTTGTTGATGATGCCCTTAGCTGGTTCAGGAAGCTACCATCAGGTTCCATTAACTCATGGGAAGGAATGGCAACAGCGTCTGTGGACCACTTTGTCATCTCCAGTGATACTCCCAGAACATCTCATACCTTGGCTCAGATTAGGCAGGGGAAGCACGAAACTCTCAAGGACTCCTTAAAGAGGTTTCATAAGGAAGCAGCTGCTGTTCCAAACTTGGCAGAAGCACTTCAATTGCACATAGCAATAGAAGCTTTGCAACCAAGTTCTGCTTTTGCCATGTCATTGGCAAAGAATCCTCCAGTGAATTTCGAAAAATTCAAGAGGAAAGCATCCAAGTATGTGAGCATTGAAATACACTTGGGCGCAGTAGGCCGGCTCATACAGAAAACCGCGCTGAACCCCGAGTAACGGGCGCAGTAGGTTCAGGATTAGCCCTGATCCGAACCCCGTGTTGAAGGCTTGGATTGTAGGATTGCACCGAACTCCAAGTACGGTTAGTAGGATCGAACTGAACACCGTGCGAAGACCTGAGTTGTAGGATTAAACCGAACCTCAGGAAATGGGTTGTAGGATTGCACCGAACCCCATTCGAAGGCCCAGATTGTAGGATTAAACCGAACTTTGGGTACGGTTAGTAAGTTTGGCTGAACACCGGTGAAGGCTCGGATTGTAGGATTAAACCGAACTCCGAGTATGACTAGTAGGTTTGGCCGAACGTCGGTGAAGACCTGAGTTGTAGGATTAAACCGAACCTCAGGAAATGGGTAGTAGGATTGCACCGAACCCTATTTGAAGACTGGTGAATGAGTGAAATCCAACACCGGTTGAAGAAGACTCAATCTGTACTCTTACGATTGAGATACACTTCCCCAGGACGGATGCTCTCAATCACATATTCTGTGAGTTGACGAGGTAACTCCTGGCGCGGACAATTCCCATCAACATCCTTATGATGGAAGCTTTTGAAAATTGAGAAGCATTCACACAATCCGTACTCCTACGATTGAAAAATGTCTCCAGGGCGGATTATCTCAATCACTTAATCTGTGATCTGACGATGAAACTCTTGGCGTTGTGTACTTTTCCAGAACGGATAACCTCAGTCACCCATTATGTGATATGACGATGTAACTCCTGACGTTGTGCACTTGCCCAGGATGGATGATCTCAATCACCCATTCTGTGATCTGACGATGTAACTCCTTGCGCCATACACACCCCAAGGACGGATGATCTCAATCACCTAATATGTGACCTTACGATGTAGTTTCTGGTATCGTACACATCCCCAAGACGGATGATCTCAATCACCTATGAAGTGATTCGACGATAAAACTCCTGAACTTGTTCCCATGCAGATAAGACAACGGCTCCAAACTGAAGCACAGACGCATAACTCTTTATTCCATAAAGATCAACCAACATGCAACAACGCTTCGCAAACGGAGTCAACAAAAACTCCTTGGGGGGAAAGGATTGGTGTCTCAGCTATATGCTGCACCATACCGACCCTAAGGTCCTGCAGGCCGCCTATGGAAAGAACTGGTGTCACAGTTATATACTGCACTAATTCGTCCCCAAGGTCCTGCAGGCTTCTTGTGGAAAGAGCTGGTGTCACAGCTATATGCTGCACCACGCTAATCCCAAAATCCAATAAATTCCTCAAAGGATGAATTGGTGTCACAGTTATATGCTGCACCATACCGCCTCAAAGGATGAATTGGTGTCTCAGCTATATGCTGCACCATACCGCCTCAAAGGATGAATTGGTGTCTCAGCTATATGCTGCACCATACCGCCTCAAAGGATGAATTGGTGTCTCAGCTATATGCTGCACCATACCGCCTCAAAGGATGAATTGGTGTCACAGCTATATGCTGCACCATACCGCCTAACTTCCAATGTTTTACGGAGTACATAATCAACAAGTTCAAATAAGTTCAACACTTGTAAAATTGTACTCCTTGGAAATTCCTAAGAGGCTACTCCGCCTTCTTACGGAATCCAACTCCTTGGAAATTCCTAAGAGGCTACTCCGCCTTCTTACGGAATCCAATTCCTTGGAAATTCCTAAGAGGCTACTTCGCCTTCTTACGGAATCCAGTTCCTTGGAAATTCCTAAGAGGCCACTCCGCCTTCTTACGGAATACAACTCATTGGAATTCCTAAGAGGCCACTCCGCCTTCTTACGGAATCCAACTCCTTGGAAATTCCTAAGAGGCTATTCCGCCTCCTTACGGAATTCAACTCCTTGGAAATTCCTAAGAGGCTATTCTGCCTTCTTACGGAATTCAACCCCTTGGAAATTCCTAAGAGGCCACTCCGCCTTCTTACGGAATCCAATTTCATGGAAATTCCTAAGAGGCTACTCCGCCTTCTTACGGAATCCAACCTTATGGAGATTCCTAAGAGGCTATTCCGCCTTCTTACGAAATCCAATTCCTTGGAAATTCCTAAGAGGCTACTCCGCCTTCTTACGGAATCCAGTCTCATTAAAATTCCTAAGAGGCCACTCCGCCTTCTTACGGAATCCAACTCCTTGTAGATTCCTAAGAGGCTACTCCGCCTTCTTACGGAATTCAACTCCTTGGAAATTCCTAAGAAGCTACTCCGCCTTCTTATGGAATCCAGTCTTATTGAAATTCTTAAAAGGCCACTCCGCCTTCTTACGGAATCCAACTCCTTGGAAATTCCTAAGAGGCTATTCCGCCTTCTTACGGAATTCAACTCCTGGAAATTCCTAAGAGGCTACTCCGCCTTCTTACGGAATCCAATCTCATTGAAATTCCTAAGAGGCTACTCCGCCTTCTTACGGAATCAACTCCTTGGAAATTCCTAAGAGGCTACTCCGCCTTCTTACGGAATCCAATCTCATTGAAATTCCTAAGAGGCTACTCCGCCTTCTTAAGGAATCAACCTCCTTGGAAATTCCTAAGAGGCTATTCCGCCTTCTTACGGAATTCAACTCCTGGAAATTCCTAAGAGGCTATTCCGCCTCCTTACAGAATCTGTTTCATTGAAGTTTCTAAGAGGCTATTCCGCCTCCTTACGGAATCCATGGCATACGTGGCAATGAGAGATTGAAACGACAAAACGTGGTTTCGAGGCGCTTTAATAACAGGCGTGACAAGTAATGACAAGCAACAAATGCATGAAAACACTTGTCCGTAAATCCTGAACTAGCAAACGCCGCCTAAACCCATGCCTATAAAAGCTAAACCTGAGTGTTGTAGCTCATTAAAGTGACTCCACCAGTCACTATAACAAGCTAGGGGGCATATGATCCGGTCCTAATACCGGCCCCCAAGAGCAAGGCTTTAATGCTTTGCCAGGTCAGCATTTCGAACGAGGTAAATACGCTTCAAATACGGAGTATATACGACCAAGGCAAGTAACTCCGCCTAGGCATGTCACTCCGCCTAGGTATGACACTCCGCCTAGGCATGTTACCCTGCCAAGGGCCATAACTCCGCCTAGGCATGTCACTCCGCCTAGGTATGACACTCCGCCTAGGCATGTTACCCTGCCAAGGGTCATAACTCCGCCAAGGCATGTTACTCCGCCTAGGCATGTTACCCTGCCAAGGGTCATAACTCCCCCAAGGCATGTAACGCCGCCAGAATGCATATTACTCCGCCAAGCCATAGGCTCAATACTGGCGGAATGTTGAATTTCCCATACTGCGTAGCGAACCCATACTCACAACCCCGGCACGAGATTGACTCTGTCTTGAGAGGTTAATAATGGGAATCACGCTGTCACGCATAAAGGGTAATAACAATAAAATAATAAAGCATTCACGCTTCCCAAGTAAGTGGGAATACCTACTACAATAACGGTGCTCGTGAACGACACAGGGACCCACTGTCTTTCTTGCTTTATGCTAGAAAACAAGGAACGGGCCCTACCAATAATGGAGCACCAGTGACAGGTATATAAACCTCAGCAAAAAGGTATACAGGGGCTCTCCCCTCATTTCTGAACCTTACACTCTCTTACTTGCATAATTCTCTCAGATTTGCTTTCTAAGTCTTAAAGTATTCTGAAATACTGACTTGAGCGTCGGAGAATAACTGCAGGTACCACCCCAAATTGGGTCAAGATTGAGAAGACTCCTCCAGGCGGACTGGGACACCGCCCCAGCATATACTGCACTCCGTGTCAAGGCATAGGAGGCAATGTCTCTATCTCCAATCACTAAAACAAGCCATATAGTTCAATGCAAATAATTCCATTAATAGATACAAGGTAAATTATTTATAAACTAGCAATCAATAACATCAATATCATTAATTTCTAATTGGCATAATCAAATATCAATATACTCATCATAGGCATCACAATCATTATCCACGTATTTCCATAACTGACTCTCAATTAAGCATCACATAAGACGCTCTAGTATCCAAATAGTAAAAGGATCAGCCATCAGTTGAGAGTCTATCAGACATTTCATTATTTTTAATGAACTAGGATTTTACACACCTCACCCACATTGTCCCCACCAAAGGCACCGCCACCACTACACTTACCACTGTTGTCTTCACTATCACTATTGTTGTTGTTATAGTCGCCACTATTGTCGCCTAACCACCACCAGCATCATCATCGACACCACCATTATTGCCACCACTGTGATCACCATCATTGTTGCCTCTACCACTGCCACTATCATCACCACTATCACACCATCACCATCGCAACCATCACCATTGTTGGCACCATCATCGTTGTCACCACTATGGTCATCACCACCATTATCTCCACCACCATTGTAATTCTTACCACCATCATACCATCATTGTCACCGCCACCACCGTAATCACCATCACTATTGCCGCCACTATCGCCACCACCATAGTCGTTGTCACCACCGCCACCACTTTTACCACCACCACAGTTGCTACCACTATATTACCACTGTCATTGTTATTATCACACCATCACCACCGCCACTATAGTTATCCTCGCTACCGCCGCTGCCACCACCACAACCATTGTTATTGTCATCGTCGTTGTTGTTATCGCTATCGTCATCACCTACACAAACCGAACCCTTAGACTAGAAGATAATTTGTAATACTAATCCTTAAATTAAGTTTTTCATAAAATTGAAGCTTTTTAAAAAATATTTGACCAAACAACTTTCAACTTAAAAGTTTAATTTTGTTAAAAAAAAGATTTAAAGAGCACCAAACAACCTCTCCTTTATTTTTAAACCTTTTATTTTTAACTTAAAAATAACTTTTAAGTAAAAAATAAGCTAGTTTAAAGGAAGCAATGTTGCTATATATATCAAGGTAATATTACAGTTTTTGCTTGAAAATGATAATAGGCATATATAAAAAAATAGATAACAACAATATAGTAGGACATTGATGTTAATTTTTAATTAAAATTGTATATTTTCTCTTGGGGAATTCTCAATTATACATAATGATACAACCTAATTTTCAACCCTATAAATCAGCTACAAATATCCATAGTACTACTTGTATGGCTATAATTTCTGGATATCGCATATCTATTTCCTATAAATAAGCTACAGTATTGTATAAATATCTTCAATTACATATTTACAACTATAACGGTTAACAATCCATATCTCTTTGACAACTGGTAAATTTATGTATTAAACAATTTAGGTAACAGTAATATCAACTTTTTATTGAATTATTTGCTTTTTTAAAATAATGTTTTGAAAAAATAAAAATCAAAGTAGTATAAATAAGTGTAAATAGTATCGTTAGTTTTGTAATGATATCTAGCTCTAATTCTTTTTCTTATATCTCTCAAACACATTTTCAACTTTTTATCTTTTTTTTCTATGGATCCCATTTAATATTTTATTCTTACATGAATTTCATACAAAATTTTTAAATTTCTCAAATCTCAAATTATGAAAATTCCCCCATCAATCCAAATTTACCACCAAACAAATAGGAATGATTTTCCTTTCCATCATCCTTCATTTCCATTTCAATTTCCTTTGTTTCTCTCATCCATGACTAACACCACAATAGATTATGGAATTCATCTACATAGAGTAGTATGTAATCATAGGACAATTTTTTTAAGCACTAATTGGATAGATGTCTCAATCTCAAGTGGCAAATAATGTTGATCAAGAGCATGGTCAAAGAAAAGCTGGCCATTGCAAATTTCAGTTGTAGGATCATGTGAGATCCATTTTAAACAACTTTTGAGATATGTACCATTAAAGCTAAGAGTTGCTTAAATTTGATAAAACAAAAACCGATAATGTATAAAACGTGAAACCCATTTAAACAGCTTAGGGGAGAATCACAGTTGAAGTTGCTCTTTAGCACCCAAATCCTTCATAATAGTATGTTCAAATGCAGTAAGCTAAGTACGCAAACCCTTCGAGATTTCAAGGTATTGAAACAAACACATTCATTCAAATGCTATATATGGATGAAATCCTGTTTCTTTCCTGATACCCCGGTAAAATTATATCATATGTATGTTTCTAGTTAAGAAAAATTACTGCAAGTGCTACGTAGCTCCATATAATTCATTAGTTCTGAATAATAACCAATATCAATATGGTGATCTATTAAGTACAATTTGGAGCTAATGTGAATTGCAAACACACCAAATGATGAGAATCAACTGCAATGCAGTAACAATCATTGGATTAATTGATTTTGAGGTGATAAGTAACATTTATTGTATATTACCAGAAGTGATGACAATGCATGCACATGTAGCTGATACTCACCCCTTCTTCCAAGGAAAAAAAATAAAGAGTAATTTGAATTTCACTGTTGAATCTCATACAGAAAGCTTCAACTTTCACATGAACACCAGAGGAGTTTCTTAAATACAAGCCTCAAGATTTTTACTGCTTTGGAGGACAGAAAATCAATAAAACTAAGAAACGTGTCATGGAATAAAATGTCACTGAAGACCATAAACAAGCAAAGCTCCCACTGCACCAACACCAGCCAATAGTCCAATAATAACTCCAATAGGAGGCAAACCTCCACCAATAGCTTTTCCGGTGTTAACATCATACCGAGCAAACCTCTTCTTAGGTGCCTGACATTGAGGACAAACGTATCCGTCCGGCTGCAAAAGATAAACAAATGAAAGAGCATGAGAAAAGTAGTCAGCAAGTAGGTAATTTAACATAAACAAATACCATTTCAACAAGATAAAGTCTCCTGAAACACAGATCGTTTTATATGTTTTTCCAGTTGAAAACACACATCTTAGGCCATCTGCAATGGCTTTATTGTTTATCAAAGCAAGATACTTGCGTTTGTTATATATGTATGCACTGTTGGAGGACTGCAACATGGGTTCTTAAGGTAGCACCAAGTCTAGTAGAAGATACTGCACTTAAATGTTACTATTGTTTTGCTTTCTAAATAAATAAGAAAAGGTTGTAGCTTCCCATGTGAATATGAATCAACAAAATGAAATGTAATGGTATGTGAGATCACTTGTGAGCTCATTTTGTTGAATATTTAGAAGTGCCAAATTGAAGAAGGTACGTGTTTAAATTTTACTCCCTTCGCCTCTCGGCTAAACTTTTGTTTGTTTGTCCCAAAACTATAGTCATTTAAGAAGTTCAAGATGTAATTTATTTATTTATTTTTCAATTTTATCCTCGATCATAAATGTATTTCTCTTCTATCACTTCTTATATTAGCCAATAAATTAGACTTGGAAAGTAGAGATATTGTTAGTTACTAATGAAACAATAAAAATTAAATGAGGGTATTTTAGTTCAAAATAATTATATAATTAATTATTTTTTAATCTATGTGAAATAACCTTAAGTGACTATAAATATGAGACATAGGGAGTAATAAGTAGAAATAAGTGACGATTACTACTCTATGAATAGTAAAAGTGTGAGGTGCTGAGATGAAGATGACCTTAGTTATCATCAATCACTCAGTATGATGGCAAAATACAAAGCAAAAATATGGTAATTAATACAGAATGTCTCCACAGAGACTTGAATGCTGCAGAGAGCAACACAGAAGGAACAGCAAAAACAATTAAATTTATGGTTGAAACTGCTGATATCAATGTCATACTAAATTAAAATAAAAGGCATTCCATCTTTTTAAAAACCGTGGACACCTGGAGGAAAGAATGGAAGAAAGTAAAGATTTTATATGTTGGCCTTACCTGCTCTTCAAAGGGTTTCTGTAAGGTGTAAATGTATCCACAATCAAGGCAAATGTGAGTCGCTCTAGCCTGCATGGCAGTGCACTTAATCAACCATTGAATGCAAAACAGACATAATTATGCAAGACAATGATATAGAAGGAAGAAAAATTATGCATGAATGCATGTCACTCCAAAATGATTCTTGCCTTTTGAGTCTCAGTCAGTTTTCTTCCGAAACGAGGAGGAGCAGGACGCTTTGGGAGCCTTTTCACATCTACCTCAGCACCTCTTTATGACAAAAACATGAACTATTTAAGGAGTTAAGTCATTGCTGCTTTTGGTAAGTAATAGAATAAGTGACATGAGCACATGATTATTACAGAGATTTTGCCCATTGAATTTTATGTCATTGAAATGGACTGATGACAGATTAAATGTTAGAAAAATTTTCATGTAGAATAATTCATGGAATTGCATACTGAACTTGACATTGATTTAGGCGACAGCGCAACACTATCAAGCCTAAGCATCTTGAATTTATCATAGTACATGCTCATTATGTAGCATATTTTTCTGCAGTAGCATTCTCTCTTGAACAACAAATACTAAAGCATGGATCTCAATTTTTAGCAACATGCTTATCATGCTGGTTCAAGCCTTGCACTCTGATCTAAAAATGCACATCAAACTCCAAGTAGCCAACCAAGTCTTATTATCCAATGTGAATCAGATGTAAAGAATGGACTAAAAATTACAAACCAGAAAATTTTAGATTTCACTTGATTATGCACAATGACATCACCAAAACCAGGAGGTACTTGTGACTGATAATGAAATGCAAACACTCAGGAATCAGCAAAACCATAACCAATGATTCATGCTATACACAGAACAACAACAACAATAATAACAACAATAATTAGAAGAAAACCTATGTGACTAATCTTAGTATAAAATACTGATGCAATTAAGAATATGGAACAAAGCTCACTATCAAAAGGCAAGAAATGAAATTAAGAGAACCTGCTGACAACAAAATAGACAGAGTCTGGCTTTGCTTGGATTGCGGTTTTAGTGAATCCAAGCTTATCCGCAGGCCACAATTCATCCCCAAAGAAACTGCTAGTGTAAAGGACTTGGTCCCCTGCCTTCAACCCTGATTTTGCTGCATTCCCACCTCCCTCAACGGCCTAAAGAACATAATAAGGCATCCATGAACAATCCTCATTCACAAACCGAAACCATTTCCTTCAAACTTAACCCAACAACATTGAATTGAATAGTTCAAAGGGATCAAGACTCTTACAGTGATGACAACACCACCACCAGATTTTTGGCCTAAGGTGAGGCCAAGTGGCTTGTCAACCTCGACCTCAATTGTCTTTGAAGCTCCAGCAGTTTTTGCTGTGATCTCAAGTCTCCTCCCAGCAATGGACGAAAATGAACCATTCTTGTTCTCACCAAGGAAGGATTCTGAAACACCCCTTTTGGCTTCATGAAGTGAGAGACCTTGTAATGATGTTTTCTGCAGATACAAAAAAGAAGCATAAAGACCCCACTACTGAATTCAATTTGTTAACATGGTATTACCTTCGTTCCTATTTAACTCTAAAATCATGATGAATTGTATTTCCTTTATATCTCTCGGCTATACAAAGAAAATGATATATTAGAAATTCCATCTAATAATTAATACATAATGATTAAATTCTTTGGTCTATAAATTTTTTTCTGTTAACAGTTAAATGAGTACTAGATGATATAAGCAAAGAATGGTAGTGGTACCTGGCATTGAGGAGGAGGGAGTGTCTTGGAATGTGTAAGGTGGGAGTTTTTGAAGGAGTGGTTCCTCCTGGTGGTGAAGGTGGCAGAGAATGAAGAGGAGGAACCTGCAACCACAGCTGACATGATTCCGGTGAGATGTGTGGATAATTCACCACCACCAAAACTAACACTTGAAAGTTCTGAATAATACTAAAGAGTTTTTGTTTTTCTGTTATTTTATTTTATTTTCCAGAACGATGTGCTTTGGTCTTTGTGGTGACCAAGTGAACATGATGTTAAAGAATATATATATATATATATATATATATATATATATATATATATACTTTTTTTCTTATTTTCAAAATATAGATAATCCTTGATTGGTGGTGGAGATGAAGACACCAAACAACTTCATCGTATGGCCCCAAGCCATTGAAGTGCCTGTGAGTGACTATAAACTGTTGAAAAAACCTGAAACAACTTCTCAATTAACATAAACCCATCTTGTCTTGGTCTTTACTTCCTTTGAATGAACTATGTAATCTTATCCTATTCCTACCACACGCACATACAATTAAAAAAGGAAAAAAAGTGTGTCACAAAATTTAATAAAAGAGGCCCTTTTAGTAAATAGCTAAAGAAACAAACTTATTGCCCAAATAAAATAAGTCCCCGTAAAATTTTCATTATTTGTATTTAGTCCTTATAAAAAATTGTAAGGATTTAATACCTAACTTTATTTTATTATTCAGATTTAATATATATTGTAAGTTTTACTCAATTTAACAACTCTGCTAATTATCATACTGTTAAGTGTTAAATGGACAATAAAATTAATAATAAAAATTTGAAATAGAAATAAGTCACTAACACATGGTGTTGTTATTACCATAAAATAACAATACAGTTAAATTAACAAAATTAATAATAAAGACTAGTTTTGAATAATAAAATAAAATTAGGTACAGAATCTTAACATATTTTTATATGGAATAAATGTAAATTTCAAAAATGGACCCTTTTTGGCAAACAGTTGAAAAACAACAAACTTTGGGGTAAAAACCCTGGTATTTGTTGTTGCTTGGTGCTGAAGTTTTAGAGGGAAGAAGACAAAGGAAAGTGGAAAGAGTAGCTGTGACATCCTATGTCATTTTATATTTAATTCCAACCGTTTTACTAATTTTCACAATAAATTTTTCGCATTTGAATAATCAAATTACATCACATAATTAGAAAATATACATTTTCAATAAAAGTACTGATCTGTCCTGAACCGGGGTCTAGAGATCCGGACTCAAGTCAATCACAAACAGTATGTAAATACTGTATAGGAGACCGGATGTATGAGTATCCGGTGTAGGTATCCGTTGTCCTTGAGCGGAGAGAGCGGACTGGGCGTCCTGGAGGTCTTTCACACCGACCTAACGCGTTGAAGTGGGCGAATGGTGGTGTCACCTGCAATGATTCTCCGACGCTCAAGTCAGTGATAATATTCCAAGTAAGGAATGTATTTCAGAGAGTAATTGTGCATAGAATCAGTTGAAGATCCCTCACTTCATTATTGAAATGAGTTCATATACCTGATTGGCTCGTTTTTCGAGAACTCGTTAGTGGGGAACCACTAACTCCCATTAGCATTATTATATTGCGCACTTACCAGCATGATTGGGTCAAGTGGCTATTTTATATTGAGCATAGAGAATATAGACTAGGATTAGGGAACAAGTTGACCATTCCCGTGAGCAGAATTTGGCTCGTAGTGCAGGGAATTATTGATCGATCCCTGTAGCAATTATCCTTGTCTTTAGCACAGTGACGTGTGTATTGTCCGATGTCATGGTGTTATCCTGAACAACCGGTATAGGGAGAACGCCTGATACGGAATTACAGTCCGGATGTATACCGATGACACCGGTTACACGTTGATGTCTTGACAAAGACGTTGAAATATGTCTTGCAGGTCGGATACCGGTATTGAGACCGGATCATATGTCCCCTAGCTTGTGTGAGGGACTGAGCGGTTGTTCACATAAGCTACCTAACCTGCGAGAGGTCTGAATACCGGTGAACTTATGCGTTAAATCGTTCCTTAGCATTTATTCATAAAGGACCGTTCTCAGATTAAGAGATATGGTATGTCGATGTCGTTACAACGGATTCAGACAAAGATTCGTTGTACGAGAATTTCAAGAGTTTATTGGAATTGAAAGCTCTTGAAGTTCGTGTAACGGCTGTAAAGCGCGAATTGCGTTGCATGATTAGACATTAATGCTTTTAATCACGTGGGCAAGCAATTATTGCGCCTGAGATGGAAATCTCATTAACCGTCGTTTTGGGCTTAATGGGCCTGAAGTTTTCGAAACTTTTGGGCCCAGTAGATAGGCCCTTTGTCGAATTGCTATTGTTTTGGCGCCCATGAATTTGGAACGGTTGTGTCGTTTCGCTTGTGAACCAATGCGTTTAATCGAGAACGACACAACTTCCAGAGTGAGTAACCGAACCTCTTCGTTTCTTATAAAAGAAACACTTAGTGGGTTCTGAGTTCCATTTGCTTCTGTTTTCTTAACAAAACTCTGCAAAAATCTCGCAAGGAAGTTCGTTGCTCACTCTACGAGACTTTGTTCATTCTTCATCTTCAACGTCATTACCTGAGGTAATTATTTCTTCTTCCTCTGTAAACCTCGTCTTATTTTGGGTCTGTTATCCTTGCTTGAAGAGAGTGTAGTTTATTTAGGGGGAGAATAACTTCTCGTAACCCTAATAGTCATGGGGAAGAATCGTTGTGATTCTTTCTCGGGTCGAGTCATGTCGCTCAGAAAGGGGATCTTACTCACTGTGGAAAGTGACTTTTCCCTTCTCAGAGTCGTCCTCTGATTGTAGTCGCTTTGTAGAAAACGAAGTGAGTAATGATTATCAACTTTCTGACGACATGATTTCTTATCGTAGATTAAGGAGTTCGGTCTAGATATTTCCAATGGCAACTGGAGAAGGATCTTCTGGAGATAGTGCCATTTCGAAGACAGCTAAAGGTCTCTACAGCGTCGTTGTTACCAAACTAAATTGGGAAGAGCTTCAGGACAAATGGCCTTTCTGTTGGGTGTCCAGTGAATTCAAGGACTTGGCTTCCCATCATGCAGATGAGGATGGAGCCCAGATTCAGCCTAGGTTCACACTCCATGCGGAAGAGGAAACGAAGAAGTGGTTTAGGGTTTATGCATCGCTCCCTACAGAACGGATATGCCATGTCGTACCAAACGACCGTTCTGTTTATATGTATGATTTCATTTTTCATTACTTGGGAGTTCGTTTCCCTCTAACCGAGCTTCAAATGGGAGTGTTGAGGTTTTTAAACTGTGCACCCCCCCAACTTCATCCCAACGGCTGGGGCCTCATTCGTGCTTTGGAGGTCTTGAGTGAACATTTCAATTTCACTCCCACTGTGGCGATGCTGTTCTATTATACTCAAGTAGTTCGGAGGGCAAATAAACAAGGCGGTGTTGGTTTGGTGACGCTCCGGACTCTCTGTTCTTTTGTGAACTTTGAGTCCTACACCGATTCAGCCAAAGTCGATGGGAAGTCGTTTAAGACCTACTTCACCCGGATCTCCATTAAGAAGAGTAGACCGATATTTTGGAAGGATGAAGAGGGTGTTAACAAATTTCCTCTGAGTTAGACCCATAAGCATTTTCTCATGAGCTCCCATGCGCATTACGCTGATCAATCTGAGTTGTCTCCCGAGTCATCAAAAGTGTTGTTCGCACTTGAAGCACACACTACACGTCGTAACGTATTTTCGTGTAGGCGTCTTTTAAGTAGTTCAAGGGGAGTCCGGGATGATTATCTACGTAATACTCATTTTATTTCATTTTTTCTCCTTTGTCAAATATGTCGAACATTTCGCAGTTGCTAATCTCTTGTGTTTATTCATGCAGGTGAAATAGAGCAAGAAACTCCGGAAATGAATAAGTTGAAGGGATTTAAGGCGGCGGGAAAATCCGTTGCCCGCGAAAATGAGATTAAGCCTAAGCCCTCCACAAAGGATCGTCCTGAGTTAATCATCCTGACCTCGGATGCTGAAGGGGACATTCCGCTGGTTGAGGGTGGTTCCTCCGATATCGGTGCAGCCATGGGTCAGCCCCCGGTCACTGAGAGAAGGAGAAAAATTAAGAATGATTCTGTGGGGGGTCCGTCCAAGAAGCGTAGAACTCCGGAGGATAAACCAGTTGAAACCTCGGAAGCAGCTGTTGCTTCCTCCGGACTCAATAAAGGAATTGCTGCCGGGGTTTCTGGAGCGAAGCAGACCTCCTACCCAACCACCTCGTTTCTCACTCCCTTCCTCTCATACGAGGGATCTACTCCAGCTACTCTTCCACAGCCAATGTACAAACTCCGGCCTACGCTCAGCGCTAAAGAAATTAAAGAAGCATGTGAGGCCGGAAGGTGGCAGTTAGCCGAACTTGCTGGAATGCTTTATTCAGTCAGCGAGTTGGCTGACAACGTCGAAAAGGTTGAAGATTTGAGCGACAAATTGGATCAACTCAACCTTTCCTCGGGGAAAGACAAAGCCACCATAAAGCTAATGGAAGATCGTCTTGCCAAGTCTAAGGAGTTCGGAGATATCATGAATAAAGAGAATCTCAAGCTTAAAGGTGACTTCAAAGACTTGGAAGGCAAGCTGGCAGAGAAGGAGGAAGAACTCCGTAGCAGCCAGGATAAAAGCAAGGCTGCTGCTGAGGAGTGGTCTTAAAGGGAGAAGAAGCTCCTTCTTGAGATCGAAGGACTAAAGGCTTGGAGGGTGGAGTCTGAAGGATTGAGTGGGGAGCTGTCAAAGTTGCGGGAAGAATTGGCTACAGCGAAAGCTGAGAGAGAAGAAGCAATTGACATATGCAGCCGGGCTGTCGAAGAATCTTTCGGCCTAGCTATACGCCAAGTTTTCTACCGCAACTCCACGGTGAAACTTAACCTTTATGGAATGGATCCGTTCTATGAATTCCATGGGGGAAAGTTAGTCGCAGTGGTTGATGGTCGTCACGAAGATCCTCCGACGTCCCTGTATGGTTTGCCTCCTCTTCCTGAGGGTCAAACTATGGGACCGGATTTCGTCCTTCCTGTGTCCGAGGTTCCTTCTTCTGAAGGAAGGACTGAGGCTCCTGGAGGGGAGATTCCTGTAGAAGCCCCGAAGGAAGGGACACAAGATCCTGGTGTTGAGGAGGCACAGAAAACTGAAGAACAGATTCCTCCTCCGTAGTTGTATTTTCATTTAAATGTATAGTTGTGTACCGGGATCAACTCCGGCTTTTAACTATTATGTGTAATCTCATTTTCAATGAATGAATTTCATTTAAGAAATTTGTCTTCATCGTTTCATGTATATTTAAATCGTTGCTAATCCGTTTTGTATGATTAACCTTGAGGTCGGATTGAAATAGCTGCCTCGGAAGATTAAACAACAAATAAATTTAGAACGGATAAATATATACATGTCCCCAAGTGCGTATTATGAAGAAGGTGCCTGTCTCTGGGGCATGATCCTTAATTCTTTTGGGGAAAGATGGGTCGATCCGTTGTTTAGTAGAGTAGTGTAACAGGACGGATGACTGTGTTTTATTCATGTTATTCTCACTGGAGAAAACTATGTCGTTCATTGTAAGAGTATTGTTCCAAGTTTGGGGAACTACAAAGGTGTAAGAAAGTGGTGTTTTGAGTCCTCCATCATAAGGATAATGATGGGAGTTTTTCTACGCCAGGAGTTATGTCATTGTATCACAGAATAGGTGATAAAGAATATCCGTCCTGGGAGAATACCACTTGAGAGCGAAAGTGCGGATTGACTTTCAGAGATTTCCATCATAAAGAATATCCGTCCTGGGAGAATACCACTTGAGAGCGAAAGTGCGAACTGACCTTCAGAGATTTCCATCATAGGAGTGGTTATGGGAATTGTTCGTACCAGGAGTTTTATCGTCGAATCACTTCATAGGTGATTGAGATCATCCGTCTTGGGGATGTGTACGACACCAGGAATTACATCGTCATGTCACATAGTAGGTGATTGAGATCATCCGTCCTTGGGGTGTGTATGGCGCCAGGAGTTACATCGTCAGATCACAGAATGGGTGATTGAGATCATTCGTCCTGGGCAAGTACACAACGTCAGGAGTTACATCGTCATATCACATAATGGGTGACTAAGGATATCCGTTCTGGACAAGTACACCGCCAAGAGTTACATCGTCAGATCACAGATTAAGTGATTTAGGTAATCCGTCCTGGAGACGCTTTTCAATCGTAGGAGTACGGATTGAATGAATAGTTCTCAGTTTTCAAAAGCTTCCATCGTAAGAATGATGATGAGATTGTTCATACCAGGAGTTACATCATCGAATCACAGAATAGGTGATTGAGATCATCCGTCCTGGAATGATGATTGGAATTGTTCGTACCAGGAGTTGCATCATCGAATCACAGAATAGGTGATTGAGATCATCCGTCCTGGAGACATTTTTCCAATCATAAGAGTGCGGATTGAGGTGGATGCTTCTCAATCGTATGGATTCAATTTTCGTATCCGAAATCAGAGACCATCAGTATTCTACTAGCCCCCTAGCTTAAGTAAGGAATTAGTAGATTTGCTCATATAAGCTATGTCGATCGTAGTGCGTCTGGATTTCGGAGTTGTACTGGTGTGTAAATGTCCGCTCTGGGAACAAGGTTCCGTTGTGATGGATCGCTTGAGGGCAGATTAGGACAATGAGAATCTCAGAAGTTTATCGAATTTCACAACCCTTGGTATTCGGGTAATGGTGGCCACGTTTCTCATGATTGGACATTTAATGCCTTTAATCACGTGGGCGAGCCATTATTGCGTTAAATGCGCATATCTTAATAACCGTCACGCAGGGGCTTGTTGGGCCTAGAATTTGGATTTAATAGGCCCATTTAGAAAGCTCTGTGACGAAACGATGGCATTTTGGCGCCTTTGGGTTAAAAACGACAATTTTAACCCACTAAACGAAGAGTCGTTTGAGGGTAAACGACAGGTTGCTTTGAGTCGATATTTGAATCTTCATGCCCTGAAAAAGGCATATTTGGCAATTTCAGTTATCATTTCTTCTTACGCTCTTGACGAACCTCTGCAAAAGTTTCGAGAAGATTATTGTGTCTGCCTCTGTGAATCTTAATTCACTATCCTCATCTATCCTTAGGTAACCACTTTCTTTCCATTTTTTGTGTCTCGTTTCAATATCTGAAAATGTCTAGGAAAGGTGTTAGTCTTAGTGGTGTTAGCCCTAGAGGAAGAGGAGGAAGGGCCTTAACTCGAAACCCCGCAGTTCGTGGTGGGAGGATTCCAGTGGTCTTCCAATCGAAGCCACTATGCTCAGAGAGGGAGGCGTCGCCGTATCAAAGGCGAAGGGCGATTATACCCTCTTCAGAATCCTCCTCTAGTGAGAGTGCTGAAAGTGGTGATTTGTATCTTTTTGACGATGTGGATTTTTACCGCAGCGTAAAAGCTTTCACAATGGTGGTGAAGAAAGCGACTAGGGGAAGATCGTCTGGAGGGGAAGCACCCTCTCAGTAGTATATATTGAAGACAGCCTCCGGGCTGTGTAACGTGGTTGCACACCGGATCGACTGGGTGAAATTCCAAAAGAAACGCCCATTCAGCTGGGTGGCTGAGGAATTCCGTGAAACGGCATCAGTCCACGCTCGGGAGGATGGAGCAGAGTTGGAACCGCGTTTTACGGTCTTCAAGAAGGATAAATACAAAAAGTGCTTTATGGTGTTAGCTCCGCTGCCATCAGATCGGATTTGTCATACTCCGGATGAAAGGTCCTTATATATGTATGACTTTTTATTTTTGGATCTTGGTGTGCGCTTTCCCCTCACAAAGTTTCAGATGAGGGTTTTAAGATTCTTAGACTGCGCCCCTTCACAGCTTCACCCCAACGGATGGGGGTTAGTCCGTTCTCTTGAAGTGCTTGGGGAGCACTTCAACTTCAAACCGACGGTGGTGATGCTTTTCTACTTCGCTCAAGTGGTCCGTCGTGCAAATAAGGAGAAGGGGAGAGTGAGCTTGGTATCCCTCCGGACTCTCTCCAAGATTATCAACTTTGAGGCGTACACTGACTCCGCCAAAGTTGATGGTCATTCATTCAAGTCTTACTTCACGAAGATCAGCGTTCATCCTGATGAACCAATTTTTTGGTTAACTGAAGATGGGATCCCGAAGTTCCCAGTGGCTTGGACGCATGAACACTTTTTATTGACCTCCCAGGCGTACTACACTGAGGAGGATGAACTAAGCCCGTCTTCAATTTCTGTTCTTTCCGCCCTTCAATCCTACACCGCCTCGCACCAATTTTTCTCTTGCAGGCGTTTGTTAGGATCGTGGTCTTCCCGCGAGGAATATCTGCGTAATTTTCCTGCTATTTTTCATGTTTTATCGTATCATGCCTTGAAGTCTTTGATTTCTAACCATGTTGTTTGGTTTTGCAGTTGAAATTGAAACTGTGTCACCAGAGATGGAAAAACTGAAGGGGCTCAAAGCTGGAGTAAATTCCGTAGCAGCTGAAAATAACATTCAAGCAAAACGGAATTCGAAGAAAGCTACAGCTGAGACTATAATTTTAACCTCCTCTGCTGGTGATGATATCCCCTTGCTTGAGGGCGGATCCGAGGGGGTTGTGGTTGAGAAGGTCGGAGAGAAGAAGAAAAGGACAAAACGCGGTTCTTCCAAGACCTCGGATCGTCAACCTTCTCCCAAGAAATCCAAAATTTCAAGAGGGGGTGCTGACCCGGAGCTTTCTAAGGGAAAGAAAGTGGAAGGGCCCACTCCGGATGCAGGATCCACTCCGGATGCCCCAGACGACGGGATCACTTATGGTGTAAAGCCAATAACGACTTATTTTGCACCCAAAGTTACTCGCCCTCTTAAAAGTAGCTCCGGTCTTGCACAATATTTGGTATACGAGGGTTCTGTTCCTGAGGGCGTTCCTGAAACTCCATACAAGCTGAAGCCCTCATTGAAGAGTGAAGAGGTAACCAAAGCTTGCGATGCCGGACAGAAGCACCTGGCAGAATTATCCGGGCTCCTGAGATCGGTTCGTAAAGTTTCAGAAGAGAATGAGAGGCTTAGCTTGTTGGTTGGCAAGGTTAACGATCTCAGCGTTGCTGCTGCTAAGGATAAGGCAAACATCCTCCATTTAGAAGGTAAATTAGAAGCTTCCAAAGAGGAAGGATATAAGAAGGATGAAGAAATTGCCAGACTGACATATCTTGTCAAGGAGTTGGAGGTTCAAGTACTTGATCAAAAGAAAATCAATTCCGACCTCCATTCCGGTCTTTGTACGGAGAAGGAACGCTCTTCAAAGCTGGAAGAGGAGCTTAAGGAAGTCAAGATTGTCTATTCTCGAGGAGCAGAAGATTGGTCGCGTAAGGAGAAGGAGCTGCTTTCAAAGTTGGCGGACACGAAAGCAGAATTTGACGAGGCTGTAGATATGTGTGATCAAGCAGTCAAGGAATCCTTCGGGTTGGCTGATCGTCAAGTTCAATACCGGAATCCCAAGGTGAAACTTAATCTGAATGGTATTGATCCGTTTTATGAGTTTCATCAAGGGAAACTGGTGGCCATTGTTGATAGCCGTCATGAGAGTCCGCCTGACACGCCATACGAGTTTGCTCCTTTACCTGAAGGCCAATCAATGGGACCTTCTCTTCTAAAGCTTAAAAGTACAGGAACAGGCCCTAGCGTAGATAAAGGCAAGACCGGGGATAAAGACAAAGGGAAAGAAGGAGATACAAGTCGCAAAAACTAGTGCCTTCCTTTTTCCTTTTTTCTTTTGATTGATTCAAATTCGCTGTGTTCCGGGATCAGCTCTGGATTGTTAAACGAATTCTTCCATGTAATATTCATCTGATCAATAAAAGAGCGATTGGCCTTTATATGCATGTGTATCGAGTCATTCCGGATTCAAGTAATGAATATCGGATAATATAAAATCATCGTTCCGGATTTGTACAGCGAGATGAAGAACGGATATGAGTATATAACTATCGTTTTTCATGTATAGGCGTTTTGACAGCCAAAGACTTGATTTGACAGGAGAGATAGAGTATCTTTTTGTCAAATGTGAGTAATAAAAGCCTGGTAGAAATCGTATTTTGTTTTTCAAAGGTCAGGCCTTTTGATCGTAAATACCATGATAAAGAATAGCCGTTGTGGGTAAACATGTTATTGTCATGAGAACGGCTTGTAATGTTAATCTTGAGGGGAAGTGATAATGAGATCGTTTCAGTAAGAGTTCATTCCCCAAGATATTCGTTTGACTATTAATACTGTCCCCTAGTATTATTGGGTGAGCAGTACTTTGTACAAACTCTGAGTGGTGCTTTCACGTGAAAGGTTTCGGGTGAATATGCCTCAGATTGTGGCGTACCCGAATGAATTATTTTTGTGTTGGAGTTTGAGTCAGGTTTCAATTGAAGAAGTGATGACTCAGAACTCAAAGCTATAAAACTTCCAAATAAAGAACTTCAAAAGAGAGTATTAATTTGGAGTTCAGTATAACTTACTTGTTGTGTTTGGAGTTCGGTTTGATCCTACAATCCATATCGTATTTGGTGTTCGGTTTAATCCTACTAACCGTTCTCCAATCAGTTTTTGGTTTTACCCAATGACAATTCTTCACCGACGTTCGGTCAATCCTACTAGTCGTACTCAGAGTTCGGTTTAATCCTACAATCCGAGCCTTCAACACGGGGTTCGGATCAGGGCTAGTCCTGAACCTACTGCGCCCGTTACTTGGGGTTCAGCGTGGTCTTGAAGATGAACCAGCTTACTGCGCCCAAGCCTTCAATACGGTGTTGGGTTCTACCCTTTTACCGCTCTTAGAATGGGGTTCGGTTCAATCCTACAACCCATTTCCTGAGGTTCGGTTTAATCCTACAGCCCAGGTCTTCACCGGTGTTCAGCCAAACTTACTAACCGTACCCAGAGTTCGGTTTAATCCTACAATCCGGGCCTTCAGTTACTTAGACACACTCGAGGAGTTACATCATCAATTACGGAATGGGTAATTGTGATCATCCGTCCTGAGTATGCTCTTGTGCGCCGCACATATTCGAGGAGTTGCATCGTCAACCACAGAATAAGTAGTTGAGATCATCCATCCTGAATACGTTTTTGTACGCCGGATAAACTGAAAATCACAGCATAAGAAAAACTCGAAAGAGTTAAATTGTTGTGAGAGATTCTTATTAAATCAAAAATAAGAATTACAATGAAAGCGTAGCTGGGAAAATAATTTCTCCAGTATTCAATCAAAAATGAGGATAGGAGAATGTGTATTGTTCCAACAGCTAGCTATAGTAGATGCGCAAGTTTTGGGTGTTCCACTTATTTCGGATTGGAGTGCCATCAAGGTTCTCAAGGCGGTAAGAGCCTTTGCCAGTAACCTCGGATACCCTGTATGGGCCTTCCCAGTTTGGGGCTAGTTTGCCTTGATGAGCAAATTTGTTCCCTATACTTGCTTTTCTCAAAACCAAATCTCCGACGTTGAAAGTCCTTGATTGAACTCGCTTGTTGTATCGGAGAGCAACTTTGGCTTTGATAGCTTGGTCCCTGACAAATGCATCTTCTCTGAGTTCTTGTATGACATCCATTTCTGACGCCAAATTAGCATTATTAGACGCTTCAGAGAAGTATTTGACCCTTGTGGAAGCAATCTGCAGTTCCACGGGTATCATTGCCTCTACCCCGTATGTCAGGCGATATGGGGATTCGTTAGTAGATGAATGAGGCGTTGTCCGGTATGCCCACAGGACGTGGCATAGCTGGTCTGTCCATCTGCCCTTGGCTTCACCAAGGCATTTCTTTAGTCCTTTCAGCACTTCCCTGTTGGCCACTTCAGCTTGGCCGTTAGTTTGGGGTTGTTCAACGGATGAGAATATCTGGGTTATTCCTAACCCTTCAAGTAAATCTGTGAATTTTCTATCCGTGAATTGGGTACCATTATCTGTGACAATCCGTGTTGGGACCCCGAACCGTGTTATAATGTTTTCATACATGAAACGACGAGTTCGGGCTGAAGTAATATGTACCACCGGCTCTGCTTCTATCCACTTAGTGAAATAGTCGACCCCTACAATGAGATATTTGATGCCCCCAGGAGCAGTTGGAAAGGGGCCCAGAATATCCAATCCCCATTGGTAGAAGGGCCATGGAACAGCGGATGTGAAGAGTTCTTCCGCCGGTGTGTGGTGAAGGTTGGAGAATTTTTGGCAAGCATCGCATTTTTTAACGAAGTCAATGGAGTCCTGCTTCATCGTGGGCCACCAGTATCCAGCCCTGAGGATTTTTCGCATTAAGCTTCTTCCTCCGGCATGGTGTCCACATTGTCCTCCATGCACTTCCTCCATTACGTCTTGCACCTCATTCTCCTTGAGACAAATCAAATAGGGCACAGAGAGCGCCCTTCTGTAAAGATTACCATCAATCATAGTGAAGTATGGTAATTCCCTCCTTATCCTCGTCTTTTCCTTCTCATCCGTAGGTAGCTGTCCATCGGCCAAATAACGGACGTAGGGGGCCATCCATGTGTCTCCATAAAGAGAATTTGTCATTATGGCATTTAGAGAAGGGAAAAGAGGAATGCTGGGCGACGTTAATGTACTTTGAACCAGCGTAGTTGTACTACCTGGTCGCTTGGTGCTTGCTAATCTGGAGAGTATATCCGCTCTAGTATTCTCTTCGCGTGGAACATGCTTGAATTCCATCTTCGAGAATTTTTCTCTCAATTCCTTAACACAGTTCAAGTATAATTGGAGTTGAGGTTCGCGAGCCTGATAATCTCCTAAGATTTGTGAAATCACCAGTTGTGAATCACTGCAGAGCGTCGCCTCAGAAGCTCTGATGTCAATTGCAGCTCTCAGTCCGGCCAAACAAGCTTCGTACTCAGCTTGGTTGTTGGAAGTTTTGAAATTGAAGCGAAGGGAGAGTTCCAGGTGTACTCCGTCATCACTTTCTAGAACTACACCTGCTCCAGAGCCTCTTTGGTTCGATGAACCATCAACATAAATGGTTCAATAGACACGAGGGGAATCCGGATCAGTCCCTGTCATTTCCACAATAAAATCAGCCAGGACCTGGGCTTTAATGGTGCTTCGAGGTTCGTAAGATATATCAAACTCAGAGAGTTCAATAGACCATTTGATCATTCTCCCAGCAAGGTCGGGCTTGATTAAAACAGAGCGGAGTGGTAAATCCGTTCTCACTATGATCGGATGGGCGTGAAAGTACGGACGCAGCCGTCGAGAGGCCCAAACAACAGCGAGGGCGGCCTTTTCAATTTTTTGATACCGGATCTCAGCACCTTGTAAGGTTTTGCTAGTGAAATAGACCGGTCTCTGTCCGTCGGGAGTTTCTTTTATCAAGGCAACGCCCAAAGCTTCATCTGAAATAGCCAAGTATAGGATGAGTGTGTCTTCGGGGTCAGGCTTTGTGAGAATGAGAGGTTTGGACAACACCTCCTTAAGCTCTTGGAATGCTTTCTCTTGTTCCTGTCCCCACTCGAATTTCTTGGACTTTTTCAGTATCTTATACAGAGGGAGGGATCTGTGAGCCATCTTTGGCATGAATCGTGCCAAAGCTGCCACTTTGCCATTCAGGGATTGGACTTCTCTGAGATTCTTTGGACTTTGCATGTCTAGAATCGTTTGGCATTTCCCTGGATTGGCTTCAATACCGCGTTGAGTTAACATGAAACCCAAGAACTTCCCAGCAGGGACAGCGAAGGTGCATTTCATCGGGTTTAGCCTCATGTTAAATTCTCTCAAACGGGTGAATACTTGGCGCAGGTCTTCAATATGATCACCTCCAACCGGTGTCTTTGCTATTATATTATCAATGTAGACTTCAACAAGTTTGGTATGCATACCTTCGAAAACCTTGTTGATCATGCGCTGATATGTTGCCCCAACATTTTTCAGGCCAAAGGGTATAACTGTATAGCAAAAGACACCGCGATCATTTATAAAGGCTGTCTTTTCTTGATCCTCCTCGCACATCGGAATCTGGTTGTAACCCGAATAAGCATCCATGAAGCTCAGGTATTGATAACCAGAGGAATCATCTACCATCCGATCTATATTAGGAAGAGGATAAGGATCCTTTGGACAGCAGCGGTTGAGATCCACATAGTCAATGCACATTCTCCATTTGCCATTGGACTTACGGACCATCACCACATTTGAGAGCCAAGAGGAATAACGGATCTCTTTGATAAATCCGGCCTTCAGCAATTCCTCAGTTTGCTGGCAAGCTGCCTTCTGTTTCTCTGGGCCAAATCTTCTTTTCTTCTGGGCTACCGGTTTCGTCTCTGGGTAGACGAATAATTTATGACAACAGAAAGCAGGGTCCATGCCAGGCATATCGGCTGCAGTCCATGCAAAGAGGTCTTTAAATTCTTGCAGGAGCGTCAGTAGTCGCTGCTCCATCTCTGTATCTAGCTTGTCATTAATATGGGTGATCTTTTCTGGAGAATCTCCCAAGACGATGTCCCTGGAACTTTCATCCGATGTGGGCTTTAATGGGTTAGACGGATCAATGTTCAAATCCGCCCTAGGGTCTAGGTCAACAAGGCTTACAGATCCAGCAGCAGCTCCAACATCATTGAGTTTCCTCTTTTTATTGGAGGCATCCATCTTTGTCATGTTGAGGCTAAGGTTGTAATAGTACCTAGCCATCTCTTGATCACCCCGGATAGATGAAACAGAATTATCCTTGTCAATGAATTTGATAAGGAGATGTGGGGTTGATACAATTGCCTCCATTGCATTTAGTGTGGGGCGGCCTATGATGCCATTAAATGGTGATTTGACATCAATCACTAGCACTCGGGACTTAACCGTCCTGGCCCCTGGTTCGCCTTCAAACGAAATAAGGGTATCAAGATACCCTTTGGTCGACTGCTTTGCTCCGTTGAAAGATGTTAGTTCCTGCGTATAAGGTTGTAAGTCTGAGTCTTTAAAACCCATCCTTTCAAAGCAATTATAGAAAATAACATCGCAGGAACTTCCCTGGTCAACAAGGATTCTTCGGACGTCCTTGTTGGCTATCACCGCTTTGATGACCACAGCATCATCACCACCAGGAATGGTCGGGCCAAAATCCTCATCGGAGAAAGAGATTGTTGGAGCCTTAATCCCACCTCTGAAAGGGCGATTGTCTTTGACTTTCCCCTGCACAGATAGAATCATTCTATGATGATTCTTACGAGCTGTAATTGAAGCTCCTCCTCCGGCGAATCCTCCAGCAATCATGTCAATGACTTCACACCGACCTTGACGTTGTTGCTGAGGATTGCCGTCCTTGTGCGCTACTTCATCGGTCATCACACCCTTCTGTTTCTCCGAAGCAGAGAATTTTCTGACCGGATTACGATTATTGTCATCCCCGTCATCTGGATCCCTTTCTCTTTTCTCATTCTGATCTACTCTGTCAAAAGATTTCTCTTTGAACAGGTATTGTTTTAACTTGCCTTCTCTAATTAGCGTCTCAACCGCGTTCTTTAGAGCTTGACATTCATCAGTGGAATGACCATTCTGTTCGTGAAAATCGCAGTATTTGCGGGGATTTCCTGGCCTTTTCATGGGAGCTGGCCTTCTGATGCCATATATGCTGAAAGCTGGCCATCCAACCTCTCTCAAAATCTGAGATGGTTTGGCAGATAGTTGTGCATAATGGCTGAAGGAGTTAACATGCCTTTCTCGAGGTCGAGGAGAGTGGTTATTGACTCTGGGATTGGTGAATGGCCTCTCCATGCGCTCTGACTTCGTTTTCTCCTTACCCTTCTGGGTTTGGGAAGGTGGCGTTGATGGCTTTTTCTTTGCAGCTATGGCCTCCAAGTGCATCTCTATACTCACGTATTTCGAGGCTTTTTTCCTGAACTCCTCGAAAGTTATAGGAGGGCTTTTCGCTAAAGAGAGAGGAAAAGCTGATCCTGGCTGCAACGCCTCAATAACGATATGCAGCTTAATAGACTCTGTGAGGTTAGGAACCAGGGCTGCTTCCTTGTAGAACCTCTTCAAGAAATCTTTTAAGCCTTCATTTTCACCTTGCTTAATCTGAGCCAAGGTATGAGACGTCCTGGGCACATCTCTAGAGATGACGAAGTGAGTCTTAAAATTAGCTGCCATCTCAGCCCAAGAATCTATGGATCCAGAGGGTAAACCTTTAAACCATCCTAGGGCCTCCTCAGATAATGTTCGAGGGAACATTCGACACATCACATCTTCATCAGCCCCCAAGTACATGGCTTCAAATACGTAAGCATCAAGGTGCTTAGTAGGATCAGTTTCTCCATTGTATTTTCTGATGGAAAGTGGCTGAGTAGTTTGAAGGTGCTTGGGGATGTGGATGCTCATAAGCCTCCTTGAAAAAGGAACCTTTAGCTTGTAAGACACTGGGGGTGCTGTTGTTGACTCCTTTTTCCTTCGGGAAGCTTCATCTTCAGAGTCATGAGTTTGTTCTCTCCCCTCAAACGTAGGGATATTTGAGTATTGGAGAGTGGTGGACTTCTCACCATCAGTTGTGCGGGGAGTGTTTCGTGTACGGGATGATTCTTTATCCTCGCTTTGCCTTCTTTCTCTTCGCAATTCAGCGAGTTCCCTCTGAAGTTGGCTGATCAGCTCATCACGAGGATCAGGATTAGAGACTGTTACTATCTTCTTTGAGCTGCCCCCATGAGAATCAAAGTTGAGCTTCCTAAAGACGTTGGGATTAGTTCTGTCTTCAGGCTGATTCTCTATGAAATCATGTGCTTCGCCTTCCATTGTGGATTACTTGCTCTTTTCAATAGATATGGGAATAACTTTATCGCGTCCCACTGGGCGTGCCAATGATCTGTCTTGAACCGGGGTCTAGAGATCCGGACTCAAGTCAATCACAAACAGTATGTAAATACTGTATAGGAGACCGGATGTATGAGTATCCGGTGTAGGTATCCGTTGTCCTTGAGCGGAGAGAGCGGACTGGGCGTCCTGGAGGTCCTTCACACCGACCTAACGCGTTGAAGTGGGCGAATGGTGGTGTCACCTGCAATGATTCTCCGACGCTCAAGTCAGTGATAATATTCCAAGTAAGGAATGTATTTCAGAGAGTAATTGTGCATAGAATCAGTTGAAGATCCCTCACTTCATTATTGAAATGAGTTCATATACCTGATTGGCTCGTTTTTCGAGAACTCGTTAGTGGGGAACCACTAACTCCCATTAGCATTATTATATTGCGTACTTACCAGCATGATTGGGTCAAGTGGCTATTTTATATTGAGCATAGAGAATATAGACTAGGATTAGGGAACAAGTTGACCATTCCCGTGAGCAGAATTTGGCTCGTAGTGCAGGGAATTATTGATCGATCCCTGTAGCAATTATCCTTGTCTTTAGCACAGTGACGTGTGTATTGTCCGATGTCATGGTGTTATCCTGAACAACCGGTATAGGGAGAACGCCTGATACGGAATTACAGTCCGGATGTATACCGATGACACCGGTTACACGTTGATGTCTTGACAAAGACGTTGAAATATGTCTTGCAGGTCGAATACCGGTATTGAGATCGGATCAAGTACCAAAATATAAATTCAGTAATCAATTTATAAGCAACATAGTTTATTTAAGTTGAAAGGAAAAGCAAAACTGAAACAGGGGCCTGACACTGCGCGTCAGCCCCACGCGTAGCGTGAGCTCCCTTGCACAGCTCTGACGATCTGGTGCTGATACATAATTTAGGCCACCCGACCAACTTCTAACCTACCCAAATGGCCCGTTTCATGTCTGATTACCACGAAACTTCACGGGCCACATGATTTCCCCATTTCGAAATTGTTGGCGCCATCCGTTCGCCAAAAGTCTAACATATGCGCAAGTTATGTGCAATTTGCAGTTTAAACCATTTAGGTGCAAAACCCTTGCACCGAATACCCTAAATTGATTCCAAATGGCTCAAGGCCAATGCACACAACTTCTAAATATCCTAAAGAATCTATTGATGCATTCCGGGGGTCCCGAAACCCGCCGGGTCTCAATATCACCTAATTAATTTCTTTAATTCCATAAACTAGTTATATGCATAACATTTCCAAATCATTCCAAACATTAATCCAATCACATCCACATCATTATCCATATCACACATACATCAATCATGCATCAATACTACACCTGTCCATAGCACTCATCATTCACACAACATTGGCTCCGTGCCACAATTCATCACCATCGTCAATCCATCTAAATCATCATCATATCAATCATCATCACATTAAATATAATCATAATAATTTCATCACACATGGTTTGCTATTTATTACACACATAATTACACATTATATTTATTACATCAATTCCTCGCTCTTTGGCATCAACCTTCCGCTTGGCGCACCTCTGGGGCATTAGCATCCTCCCTGTCACTGGTCACTAAAATTAAATAACCCACAGCAAGGGTGAGTGTTTGGAATATCATAATCAATCTAGGATAGAATAATAAATCTAACATTACCTACAATTTGTATTATTAACTAACTCCTACCTTCCTGCAATTTTACACATTCATGTATGCATATACATATGTATCTATCTTAGCCTTTCATCTTTTCTACGTAAACTCATGTCACATACAATTACACTCAAATCCATCACATAGATAGTTTATCATATATCATCAAATTCACATAAACATCAACATACATCATCGAGTTACATTTCATCATCATACATGAATCACTAATTCACATAGTCCATAACTGACTCACATGTATCAGACTCTCTCTACTATCCGGATACCTAATGATCGGCCTTCAGCTGATGGTCCTACTTGACACCCTGTGGACCCTACTTGGCCCACCGAGTCCTACTAGACTCTTCACCTCAACCGATGGGTCCTACTTGACCACTAGGTAGCTCAACTGGGTACAAAGACCATGGGAGCCAAAAACGAGGGGCTACATATACCGTCGGCCGTCCCACACCACGTAATCACATAACAAATCATATCATCAATATACAACATATACAATGTCAGCAGCTGACATGTATCCCTCTCTCGGGCGACCCACTTGTCAAGCCCATCGTCATAAGCCATGTTATAAAATCACTTAATCATCTCGTATATTCACAACATTTTTCATCAAGCCATATGCAGTAACATCATCAAATATCATACCACACACCACTGATATCATCAGAATTTACAATTTATTAGATGTTACATATTTACATAACTTTACATATTTACCTCTTTACTTTCTCGCTCGTACTCATTTAATTTAACTTACTTTCTTATCAAACAACAAATAAATCACGCTCAGCATACTCATAAAAATTATAGTAATTATATTTGGTCATCCTACGTCATCCACGATATTTTTATAAATATTTCTAAGCCTCCCAAGGCTACCATATATTAGAATCCTAATTAATTACGACCTGAACACCCCCTTATCTCGATTCTAAGCTTCTAAAATTTGCACTTGATGTCGATTGCGTCCCACGGTCGCTTGATTCGTCGTTCCTCTTCCAAACTCGACGCCCGCTTTGTTGATCGCTCATCCAATGCTCGTTCCGGCACGTACAGTCACCGAAACACCAAACCGGTTAGTACATTTCCTCCCTCACAGTTCTAAACTCATCATTCAAGCTCCCAAAACTCATTAAAATTCAGAATCAAGGCTTCCATTATCATATGTAAATTCGGTTCCATGAGGGGAAAGGGGGAGAAGAAGGAAAGAATCAAAATGGAGGTTCCCATAGGCATTACCTCACCTCCCAAGGTCCCAAAATGCAAGAATCCACAAACCCTAGCAGAATCGCCTCAAAGGAAGAGAGAAAAGGGAAGAGAAGTGTCTCTGCCTAGACTGTTTGCATGTGTTGTTTAAAACTGAATCGCGATGTTGACGCTACGTATCCCACTGACGCTAACGCTACGCGTCATCTCATTAATTCATACCTGACGCTACACGTCCCAACCACGCTACGCTTCAGGTTCTGATGTCATTTTCCTTAAAATTCCATTTTCCACTTAATTTTCCATATACTATTATAATTTTAATCCAAACAATACTTTTATCTATTTTCAATTTATTTTCTAATATTAAAACATCAGGGATGTTACAGTAGCGCATCAACTATGTCTATAGGAATATTTATTTTAAATATTTATTTATTTTTCCGGTAAAAGTATGTCTTAGGTAATTTTGTAAAAAGTGAATTTATTAGATTATATTTTGCAAAATAAAATAATTACAATTATTTTTTAGATTCTGAGTATACAAATATTTATTTTTATTATATACTTATTCTTTTTTCTAATATACCCTTTATATTTTTTCAATTTCATAATTCTTATATCTATTTTACTAATTTTAAATTTAAAAAGTATTTAACATAATACAAATAAAATAAATTATTTAAATAATTAATTTTTCATAGTGACATCCAAACATCTAATATAATTAATTTAATCATTTTATCAAAATAAAATATTTTTTATACATTTACCAAAACAAAATCCTAATGGACGGAAGCAAAATGATGCTCTTAGGTTCGGACTTCAAGGAGTTAAGAGTAACATTTTTGGTTCTCACACTCTCCAATCTGCCCAGAAATCTGTGATTTCCCTTTTCATTGGTACCCCTTAAAAAAGAGAATCTTTCCTTTGAAAGTTTTAATTTTTGAAAAACTTCATATGAAGCTGATGTTTTTACTCAAATTGTGTTGGAATCATATTCAGGTCTGTCTTCTGTTCAATGATTTTGCTTTTTTTCTTTATTATTATTTTAGGCCAGCAAGGTAATTGAAGTGATGAAAAGGCAATGTATGGTCAATTTGTATGGAACTGCTTTTCCTCTGAAGATGGACTCTGACAAGCAAATACTATCTCGGTATTGCATACACCCCTGTTGCATAGGTGCCCTGTTCTTGGCATATGTATGATAAAAACTTAGGAACATGCATTGGTAATTTGATGTACATAGATGAGGAGGGGCCATTGCAAATGAATGATTATTTGCCTATGTTAAAATGCATTGCCAGCACAAGAAAAACTTGAAACTCTATGAGCTAATTAGGAAAGTTTAGGGGCCATTCGAAATGACTCCTTATTTTTTTATTTTGTAGGTCTCGAGTAAGATGTACACGGCAAAATTCTCTTAATTGAATTCTGATGAACTCGGAACTATTTTTAGGTCACTGATAATCGCGAGCACCTGGTGTGACACTGATTCAACATAATGTTAGGCCGATCTTCAACCCACCAGTTGGCACCGCCACAAACTAGGAAAGCCCACAAAATCTGTCACAATTTTATGTCAAACTCTTGTTCACTGGCCATGGTTATAGAGACAGTTTAATGTGTCGTGTTTACAGTGTGCATTATTTTGGCAACTACTAATGCCATGTTTTCAAGTATTGCACCTGGTAGCAATTATGGGGTGATTCCTCATATCAGCCTAGGCATTGCATGTTGTGTTGAAGCCACATTCAGAATCAGCACACATTTGAGAGTATCAAAACCGAGACGATTTGACATGATTGGTTCAATAATTCTTAAGTTAGAATTATAAACGATGTGTGCAAAACTTCCATCAGTAGTGTCAGTGTCCTAACTTAGCTACTTACTAGTTCCATAAGTTACTTTTTTATGATGTAACCATCCTCTCTGTATCTCTCAGATCTATTCGCTCCTTATTTGACAAATAAAAAAGGGTGGTGGGGGGCAGAACTAGGAACAAGACAAACGATATACGTGGTTCGTCACAAGTGTGACTACGTCCACGGGCGAATGAAGTGTTGCTTGGTTTTCCACTGCTTGTATGTTACAATATTGTACAAAATTGCATTCTTCCTCGACTATTATTTATTGCCCTCTCTCATACACTTACTGGGCAATTTCTTGGGATTAAATACATACACAACAAACAACAATACTATGGCAGATTCCGGCTTATTGAGTAGGGGATGTATATTTACAGCTGCTATCGTCTGCTTATGAGAATTTGTCAACTGCTTGAGGTGGGAACAAACAAACATTGCTGCTTATCGAATGCCTTTCACATGTGAAAATGGATGTGAAAATGGCTCGGCTCTTGGGGCAGCTTTAGTTGCTTCTGGACACATTCCAGAACCTTAATGCTTGTCAACTGCTTGAGGTTTCAACAAACAACCAAACGTTGCAGCTTATCGAATGCGATTCACATGAGAAAATGGCTCAACTCTTGCTTTTGGGGCGGCTTTAGTTGCTTCTGGAGCTCCAAACACATTCCAGAACCTCAATGTTTCATCTGCGGCTGCTGATGCTACTGTGCAACCATCAGGACTCTAGAGGAAATTGACATTAGACTAATCAGCAAAACCTCCAAATAGACTATCTAATCAGGATTGTTCTCAACAAAATCCAAAAATACATTACCTGAGCCATGAAAAGAACTCTGGAAGTATGACCATTGAGCTCTGCCATCTTGACCATTGAAGGGTATTTCCAAAGTGTTAACTGATTCTGAGTAAAACCGTGAGAGCTTAGTAACTCCCTCTCGTTCTTGTTCCACAGCAGGGAACATACCTGAGACCCAGTGTCAACTGAGTTCAAGCATGCTCCTGTGTGGGTATTCCAAAACTTAATGCAACGATCGCCACTGCCTCCACCAGATGCTAGCAGATTCCCTTGGAAAGGACACCAGGCAAGGGCTTTTACAGCAGATGTATGATCTTCAAGCCTGTGAAGCCACTGTGTTGTCGAATTAGAAGATGCTGCAGCCCTGTCCCAGATGTAAAGTAGATTATCGTTCCCTCCGCTGGCTAATTGTTGACCTGAAGCTGACCATTTCAGCCCGCAAACTTCTTGGTCATGCCCCCTGTAGGTTTCAACAACATGCGATCTAATTCTTACATCATTGTTCACAATCCGACTGTCCATCCCTCCAGTTGTGAGTATGTGATTGTTCCATGCAAGGGACCCGACTCGCTGCCTGTGCCCACCTCTCAAAGTTCTCAACTGCATTAAATAGTCAAGAATAACATCAGTAAAACTAGAAAGAAATGAATAGCACTAATAGTTTATTATTTATTATTCTAAAGACAAAACAAACCTGTCTATTTGAAGTTGTATCCCACAGTTGCACTTCAGAGTTGTTCAACCCAATCGCAATATGCCGTCCATCAGGTGCCCAGCTAACGGATGTGATGGGACCATTTTCATCCTCGACTGTAACAAGCTCTGAAGTAGAACCATTTGCTGCATCCCACAAGTACACTGTGCTTCCAAGTGCTATTGCAAGAACATTGGCGCTTCCCCAGTCCAGCAAATTAAGATAATAGTCATCCACAAGATCCGGGGCATCCAAAGTCCTCTCAGAAGACTGATTATAACCAACAAACAAATAAGCAAAAAAATTGTAAGATAATTAAGAAAACAACTCAGACCCATTACAAGTGAAAACCAGACTGTTAACAATGAATTAGGCATGTTCATTAAATTTTATGAAATCATACTGCAAACTATGTAAAATTTGGAATTACTAGAGATATTAGCACTGCACCTGAGGAATAAATCGTCGAGGCTTGGCGGCAGGTTTATCGAGGGGAAGAGTGTTAATATCATGAGGAATTAAGTCAACGGGCACAGGTGGCTTGTTCTTGAAAGCAAGAATTCTGGTCCGGTTCATGTTTAAGGATTCTGCAAGCTGCTTCCTGTAAGCGTCTCTGGATGGGGAGCTCACAACCGGGTTTTCCTTACCTTTGGCCCCTTCTGTCAGCATGTAGTGAGCATAATCGAAGTCCATTGCCGACCGATTCGGTATAAACCTGTCCAACTGGTGGCATTTCACGGTGACCAAAAGACAAACACAAAACAATCAAAATACTTGTCTTTCACAAACAAATTCAAGAAGAGAAGAAATAAATAAAACTTATCACGTGTAGTTTCAAAAATCTATTCATAATCTAGGGTAAACAAAGAAATCCCCCGTTTCTAGATCAATTGTGCGTATTTATAAAACCTCGATTTACATTGAGACCCTAATTGAAAGAGTTTGCAAAGGAATCAGGATGGTTGAATACAATTTCAATTAGGTAAAAATTGGGATAACTTTCTTACGTTTTCTCTGGAATTCTTTCTCTGAATAAATTGCTCCTGAAGAGGGAACCGTGATCGTGATTTGATGGTTGCGGCGGAAGAACTCAAAGATCCTGAATCCATTTCTTAAGGAGGCAAAAACAACAAAAGAAAAAATAGAAAATAGGGCAAACAAAAAGATAACAGAACACAAAAGAAAACCCTAGAAGAAAATAGAGGATCAAAATTTAAACCCTGCAAAAATGTTAGTAGACAAAACGAAATCAAATCGAAATGATTATTGTTAAAGTAAACGAATATGACAAATTAGAGAGAGCTTGCAATGAAATGAATATTTGAATGCCGAACTGAAGAGAGAGAGAGGGTGAGAGAGAAAGATTTGAATGGGGAGAGGAAATTAAGAGGGGTTATATTTATATGGCAGAGGAAATCAGAATTAGGGTTTTGCGGAAGAGTTTGAGACTGAATATTTTGAAGGCGGCAACGGCTATATCTTTCTTTGTTCATGTAAATAGCCGTTGTAAAATTTATTTGACCAAATTGTCCTTTGGTTTGCTTCGCCACTCATCGCCTCTTTTACTTGCTTTAGGAGGTTAGAAATGATAATTGATAAATCACAATAAGGCCTAGAATGTTGTCAATATTGACTTTTTCTTCCGTATTTTCACAAACTAATCCTATATTTATATGTGAGAACAAGTTAAATAATATTTTTTTGGTATATTAATTATTTATACTGTAATATTTATATTATATTAAATGAAAATTTTAATCTATATAAATAATATATTAAAAAACTTATTTATTATAACTTATTTGAAATAAATAATAAACTGTTTGTCGGTATGTAAAACATTTACATGATATAAAATTTAATATTTAAAATTTCATATTAAATATATTTTTAAATGACATCAAAACAATACCCATGATCTTTAAATCAAATACCACATCCATCACCATTAGGCCACATATGACTTTAGTGATTCAGATGACAATATTTATATATAAAAGTAAACTTTCAATATCTAAAAGTGTATTTAATTTAATTATTATAATAAAATATTTATAGGTATATTTAATATATTTATTGTAACTAAAATATTTAAGGCTATATTTAATTTTATTATTGTTAATAACATATTTAATTATTTTTAATTTAATTATTTTGATAAAATATTTAAAAATATATTTAGTTTAATTATTATTAATCGAATATTTAAAAATACAGTTAGTTTAATTATTTTTATTAAATATTTTAAAATATATTTAGTTTAATTATTATTAATAAATATTTAAAAAATAAACTTAATGTATTTATTATTAAGAAAATATTTAAAGGTATTTTAATATTGTTAAGAAAATATTTAAAAATATATTTATTTCAATTATTACTAATAAATATTTAAAAAATAAACTTAATTTATTTATTATTAAGAAAATATTTAAAGGTAAATTTAATTATTTAAAAAATATTTAATTTTAATATTGTTAAGAAAATATATAAAATATATTTAATTTAATTATATTGATAAAATATTGAAAAATATATTTAGTTTAATTATTATTAATCAAATATTTTAAAAAATATTTTATTTAATTATTTTTTATTAAATGTTAAAAATATAGTTAATTTATTTATTATTAATAAAATATTTAAAAATATTTAAAAATATATTAATTTAATTATTTTTATTATTATTAAAATATTTAAGAATATACTTAATTTATTTGTTATTAATAAAATATTTAATTATTTTATTGATGATTTAAGTATATAGTAATAAAATTAAATATACCTTTAAATATTTTATTAAGAATAAATAAAGTAAGTATATTCTTAAATATTTTATCAAAATAATTAAATTAGAAAATAACTAAATATTTTATTAACAATAATAAAATTAAATATAGCCTTAAATATTTTATTTGTAATAAATAAATTAAATATACCTGTAAATATTTTATTATAATAATTAAATTAAATACACTTTTAGATATTGAAAGTTTACCTTTATATATAAATATTATCATCTAAATCATTAAAGTCACATGTGGCCTAGTGGTGATAGATGTGGTATTTGACTTAAAGGTCCTGGGTTCAAGAGGACCAAAAGTGTAATTTAGCTTATAAATTAAGATAATATTTCTTTTACGTACTTTTAGTATTTTAAGAAGTTAAATATTGTAAATACTAATTAGATTAAATTATTAGCTTTCAAATCATCCAAGCTTGATTTACCCACTTGTTCTCATATGTTTTTACACGTTGGTGGTCCTTGGATAAGGTTTTGCTCCTTGTTTCTCATTTTCACGGCGGAATATCTTCTAATTACAAGCATCAACCATGCATTTGGCCCTAGCCTGAGTTTTATCATTTTTGACCCATCTCATTTCATGACCAAGTTGAATTGTGTAATCTTTCACAACTTGCTTGAAAAGATTTAGAGATGGGAACTCTATCCCAATTTCTAGATGGATCTGGCTAAATAAAACCCTCTTATTATATTGGGGAAGAACTTCACTTGACTATCATCAATGGGGTTAGGAGTCTTCAACTACTCTAAAACCCAATTATCCTCTTTTTCATCATTAGTGGCTACTTTAAACTCATATGTATCTCTATGACCAACAATTGCGTTAGTATGTTCATCATCAGTGTCGTCATATGCATGTACTTCACATTTATATGCATGTACTTCACATTTCCAATACAATTCCAAGTTAAAATAATGGCATGTTATGAAGTTTAGTACTTGGACACACGAGTCTCTAAGGATAATACTTTTTATGTTTTTCAAATTATGCATTAGGGATAATTGTGGGTTTCAAACACCAGAAGTAAAATATGTAAAATTGAACCGTAGAGAAGGGCTTGTTTAAAAACGGGTCTAGATAATGGTGTAACTTGGGAAAAGTTTCTTTCCTCAAAGATGAACAAAATTAGTCTAAGAACAATGAGAGGAAGATCCTAAAAAATGGAAGAAAAACTCTATTTTGAGAATAGATGTGATTGGAGGAAAAGACGTTGTGTAAAAACCATGATATATTGTATATTTTATCACAACAATGGTAGATAACAATAGTAGTTTTTGGAAACTGGGTGGAGGAAGAAGGGATACTTCCAGTGGAGAAGGAATTTGTTTTGAAGATGAAAAAAATTTGTTTCAAAATTTTTTACAAGGTCTTAATAAGAATAATCTAAAACAACAAAATGGATGGTTTCCAATGTTGGGAACTAAAGGCGTCTGAAGAATACTTTATGAAACTTGCATACGAACTCCTATAACATGAAGACATTAACTAAGATAATGAGTTTCTAATCTTTTTTTGTCAATTATGATATTTAAAAGGCTATAATTTTTTGCTAGAAAGTATTGTTTGGAAGGTTACAAATAAAAATACAAATTTATTACAAAGATAAGTTATTCCACAAAAATCTAATTCAATGTGTGCCTTTTGTGGTAGACAACATAAAATTACAACACATGTTTTATTTACTTGTTTTTCGTATAATTAAGATGTGACAAACTTGTTATAATATACTGGCTCACATTTCATAATGTCTTACACCATTATTGCAAAGACAATTGTATGCATCATGCACGATTGATAATTTGGGGAAATGCAAAAATGGTTCATGTTGATACGGTTCTTTATAACTTGGTCTATGTGGGTTAAGAAACAACGTTGTTTTTAAAAATGAGATTTCTTATTTTGGAACTCTAATAGAAACTATTAAGTATGAGTTAGTTTTGGCTTAGATTTAGTACGGAGAATTTTCATTCTTTTTTTTGAGTAGTATAAGGAACTGGTTGTCAGTTAATTTTAGATAACTTCTATATGAGTTTGGACGCCTCTTATACCAACTAAAATTTATTTTACTTTGCTTTTGTTGATAAAAAATGTACAATTTCCAACTAAATCTTCATTTAGGTAAATTTTGATTATGACATGGTCTTTTTACCTTTGATTGCCACGCAAAAGCTTAACCTTTTCAAATACTTGTTTGAAAAACTATTTTCAAGATTTTTGTAATGGTAGTCAAATAGAAACACACTTTAGTAAGCTTTATTTTTAAATTGAACTCTAATTTGACTTTAACAAAAAAAGTTAATGCTAGTCATGATAATAAAATCCAAACTCATATACTTGACTAAACCCACCTTAAGTTTGATGGGATAAAACTTATTTTGACTAAGTTTAAGAAATTTTTAGCTCTAGACTCAAACCACAAAAACGAGAGGATGTGGGAGATGTATTTAGAGATGTCAATAGCCTTTTAAATTCTAGCTTGATACAATACTTAAAATTTTATCTTATAATAATAGCTAAATAATAAAGTTAAGCTTACTTATTTTACTTGCATCATTATTTAGTTCTCAACTTTTTTAAGAATATCTCAATATTTACATGCATATGTTATTCAAATTATGACTAAACACCCCAGTTAGTCCCTCACTCCAACAAAGTCGGACACTTTGGTCCTTAAGTTAGTAAGTGAGTCCTGTTAGTCCTCCACTTCCATCAACGTCGGACCAATAGATCCCTGCCGTGAGTGAAGTGTAAACGTCTGTGAGTTTCTGCTGACGTGGATCGTTAACTCCCAACAGGGATGCCACGTCTTCAATGAAACGACGTCGTTTCACTCTCGAAAGCCAACTCATAATGGGAGTACAATACGACACCGTTTTGGAGAAACCCTATTTCCTTCTTCGTTTTCTCGTTGCCGTTGGGGTTCTTCTTCTCCTCCTTCTCCTCCTTCTTCTACTCCTTCGACATTTTGATTGTGGTGGTTGAAATCAAACGCATCATGGAAGGTAGGAGTCAGGGATCGTCCTCCTCATTTTCAGGCCAATCTCGACGCTGGCTTCATTGCCGTTGTGGCGAACCACCAGCCCGACGTGTGTCTCACACAGTGAGTAACCCCAACCGCCAGTTTTGGACATGCGCACGACTTCGAGGAGCCCAATGTGATTTCTTTTCTTGGGTCCAAGATGGGGATTTACTTATTCATGAGGAAGAATGGAGGAATGTGCTGATTTGTAAGTTGACAGAGATGGAGTCTGTTATTACAGGGCATAAATCTGATTTGCAAAGGGATATCTGTGAAGCCATGACCCAAATTATACGAAATGAAGAAGGTAAATGGCATATGTACATGGAATCCTTGGTGAAATGAGGCTTGGAAACCCAGCAAGAACTGCGAAAGCTGAAGATGATTTTGATTAGTCTAAGTGTTGTATTGTTGTTCTTTCTAATATGGTTGTTGGTTATGATCATGAATTTGTAATTACAAAGTTGTTTTGTTGTTAGTATGAGAATCGAAGGTAGCAGTTTATTGACAAAAATGTATGATCCATGGCATACCTGTCATGGGGTTGTGAGTTAGTAATGGTTATGTTATAAAATGGTTATGTTTAATCTAACAATTTTTTTTTGTTTCCTTTTCATGTTGTTACTAATAGGTAACTTGGTTTTAGTTTTAATGGTGGAATAACTTGGAAGATTTTTTAATTAAATTGAAACAAAATGGAAATAGATAAGATTTTGCTAAATTGAAACAAGTCCTTAGTTTTACTGCTAGGTTGATGAATTTGTTGTGTAAAAAAATTGAAGTCAGGAAAATGGATGATGGATAATTGGGAATGGAGAATGCCAATTCAATATTGTCAATTAAAGAAACACATAATAGGAGTAAATTGTCAATTCAACATTGTCATTTAAACAAACACATTAGAGGAGTACAATCTCCTTTCAGCATTGTCAAACAAACAAACACATAAGAGGAGTACAATCTCCTTTCAGCATTGTCAAACAAACAAACACATAAGAGGAGTACAATCTGCTTTCAACTGTCAATTACAAAATAAATACACAAGTCATTTTATTTGTGATGGTTTCTTGATAGGTAGCTTTCTTCTCAAATTATGGAGTCTGTTGGGTGGTGAGGTTGTGGTTGTGGCAGGTTGTGGAGATGTGGCAGGTGCGGCCAACCTGGGACTTCTCCTCACAGGAGTGGTCTGCTCAGCTTGGGACAGTGGCTGGGAGACAGCCAACTCAATCACTTTCTGGGTTTGTTGAACTGGGGGGCTGCTTAGGTTGGCCGCCTCAATTGGTTTTTGAGCTTGATCCTTTCATCTTGCTTCTGTGGCTCTTGGGCATGATATGTTCCTGTGTCCTACCTGACCACACACACTACATTTCCAAGGTTGCAGCTTCCTTTTCATCTTCTTTGTTGGGTTGTTTTTTTCATCTGCATCTGTGTTGTCACCTATCTTCCTTCTCTGTTTCTTGGGTCTCTCTATAGTCTTTTGTATGGTAGGTGGCACTGGTGGGACATAATGTGTCTTCTCCCAAAATTCTGAACCTGGGACTGATTCAATGTGGTGTTCATAGGTTGCATGCCAAGCTGCCATGGTCAGCCCAACGTGGCAATGATCTTCTGCCCTTTCTCCTTTATGTGCAATGGCTGCACATGCATGTTTACATGGCATACCTGTCATTAAACCCAAAATAATTTGTTAAAAACACAAGACACTAATAACTTAAATAGTATACAACAAACACAAACTCATACCTGTAAGCTGCCATACCCTACAACTGCACTGTTGGGTTCCTAAGTTAACAGACAGCTTCTCTGGAAAACAACTAACTTCATATTTTTCAACACCACCATCACCTACTCATAAAACATGAATATAATGAGATAATTATAAATGAAAAATGAAAAAAACAATCATGACCTCATAAAGAGATACATTACCTGTCCATACTACTGTCCAGTTATTGCTTGCAGACTTTTGTTTCTCCAACCTACTCTGTTGAGCTGGGGGTAACTTTCCTAGGTGCCCTGATAATTTCAGCTTATGATTACCCATGGTGACCATAAGATATGTCCTTACCTCTTCCAGCATTGTCACAATTGGTTTATGCCTGGCATGCACAAGTTTGGAGTTCAAGACTTCACAATTATTGTTTGTGATATTATCCACCTTGCACTCCTCATCAAAAAATGCTTTACTCCACGACTCTTTTGGAAACTTGCATAAATAAGCCCATGCCTTATCATCCACATGTCTTATTTTCACCATGTGCCTCTCAAACTCATTTGGTGTTGTTGATCTGGCTGCCTGCCATAAAAGGCCCCTGAGCTCCTTCCCCCTCCACTGTTTAGAAATGTTCTGCCATAGATGCCACACACAAAATCTGTGTGGCACACCAGGCATAACTTCCTGCAGTGCAGGTATCAGTCCCTGTAGGAAACATGAAGGTTAAAATGAGGAAAAAAAACCAAAAAAATACATAAACAGCTGTCAAAAATAGTGTATATACTGAAGACCATAAAGGATTTTGATAATGACAAAGACTAAATGCCAAAGATCAAGCATGAAGATTCAACACCAAGGCAGAATCATAGTAAGACTCTATTAAAGAAAAATATGGCCATTAAAAATAATAATAATCAATGACTTAAAATTTTACCAAAGTCTGAATGTTAATAATCGTAATTGATTATCTCAGTTAAGTAATCAATTACCAGGTCTAAAGACATTTTTGAAATACAAAATAAAGAGATTTCAACGTATTAACTTTAAAAACTAATTCAAGTAATCGATTACGTTACAACAGTAATCGATTACCATGTCTTAAAAAGGTTTAAAGCATATGTTTTTTAAGAACTGATTCAAAGTAATCGATTACCTCAAAAGAGTAATCGATTACCATGTTTTAAAATGATTTAAAAGTCAATGTTTCAGCAAACGTTTAAAAACTGACCAAGTAATCGATTACATGGTTATTGTAATCGATTACAGACTAACGGTCATGTTAAAACGAGTTTTTAAATTAACGTAATCGATTACACACTTATGGTAATCGATTACCACCAAGTCAGAAAGGCTGAAACATTACATCTCTTCGTGAAAAACATGGATAAAACCTCATATCTTTTCATAAATTATTATTTTATTCAAGAGGTACCTTTTTGATTATTTTATTCACTAAAATTACACCTCTTGAAGGCCTTTCTAACCCTATAAATAGGGATGCTCATCATTTGCAAAAATACACCAACTCTTCCAATTCTCTCTTAAGACCATTAAAGGCCATATTCTTCTAAGTAGAGTTTCTACTTATTATTGCTCTTCAATTTGTCCATATGCTCTAAATAAGAGAGTATTTCTTTGTTCACTTTACTAAAAGTGTGAGAATCTTGGTTGCTTGGGAAGGTGTCCCAAAGTATTGTATACAAGAGTAGTGAGACTCTTGGTGTTTCGTGATACTTCACACAAGGGCAAGGTTGTGCCAAAGTGTGGAAGTACTAGTGTACTATTTTTAACAATAGTGGAATCCTCAAGGGTGACTTGAGAAGACTGGACGTAGGCAGTGGTTGGCCGAACCAGTATAAATACTGTTTGCAAATTTCTCAACCCTACACTCTGTCTTTTATTTCATATAATCTGTTGTGCATTGTCATATTCTTTTACATTTAATTACAACATAATTAAGAGTTGAGAAAAGTGTGTTTAGAAATTTTAAAATTATCATAACTCAATTCACCCCCCCTCTCGAGTTATAGGAGGCCACTAGACTAACATATACCTTCTGCATATCACTCATAAATGTAAGCTTCCTCTCCTTATAGTCACCTATATCTGTATGCAGCAACTCTAGAAACCACTTCCAGTTCTCCTTGTTTTCAACCTGACAAACACCATAGGCAACAGGCCAAATATGGTTGTTTGCATCTTGAGCCACAGCTGTCAAAAGTTGTCCTCTATAATAACCTTTCAGAAAACATCCATCAAGGCACACCAGTGATCTTCTACTCTGTAGGAAACCAGCTCTACATCCCTCTAAACAAATATACAGCCTCTTGAACACTGGTGAGCCTTCAGCTTGTGGGTCACACTCCATCTTTACTGTTGATCTAGGGTTCCTCTTAATTAGCTCTCCACAATAGTCCCATAGCATAGCAAACTGATGTTTCTCACTTCCTTCAATTACCTCCCTTGACTTTTTAATTGCCCTATATATTGTTTTGTCTTCTAGCTTCACCTTATACCTTTCCCTGAACAGCTCATACACTCCAGAATGTGTCATCTTGTGGTGTCTTCTCATATGCTTAACAAGCTTCCCTACAACCCATTGTTGATCACATGCTGAATTTTTGAATACTCTCACACATGAATGCTGATCATTAAAAGTCTTCACCTGGTATGATTGCCTAACTGGATTAAGACTACAAAGAATCTCCCATGCACAATTCTTATCCTTGCACTTTGCTCTTGCCCTGAGTTTGTCATTTTTTACCCATCTAAACTCCCTGCCCAGATGCACAATATAGTCCTTCACAACATGTTTAAACATTGTTAGTGAACTAAACTCCACCTCCAACTCTAAGACTATATGACCAAATGTGGCTGCCTCATTGTACTGAGGATATACCTCTGTTGATCCACCCTCATCTTCAGAACATTCAGGGGTTTTTAATTCTTCTGAAGCCCAAGAGTCATCAGAATCTGCAGCATTCCCTGCCCTATTGCCCTCTCTATTTTCTTCCTCTGAGTCAGTCTCAAACATAGTGGGAATGGCTGACCTCCTGGTCTCTTGTAACCTCTTTTTCTGTTTTTTCTTATCCTTACTCCCATCCTTTTTCTGACCTCTTTTCCTCTTTCTGCCACAATCTTCTAGATTTTCATCTTCACCTCCCTCAGAACTGCACCCTTCACTTTCACTTGTCCCACAACTCTCCCCTACATCCATGACAGTCTCCTTATCACCACCCTCATTAGTCATAGATTCTTCTTCCACCCTAACAAAAACCTTGACATTACTAGTTTCAGTATGACTCGCTCCATCCACATCTTTCCCTAAACACTCATCAACAGGATGTTGAAAATACACATCGATACAGCCTTCATTCTGCCTTGCACAGGTAACCATCTTTAATATATCACTGTCACACTTTAATACACTTAACCCTTCATTTAAATCACACTTAGGGTCATGCCAAAATATATTAATCAACCTATAGAACCCACGGTTTTCCGCAAACCTCACAAATGCAAAATAATCTAGGTAATCAGGGTCTAGTTCATCCCACTCTTCAACTTTACCCAAACTGTACTCTTCTCTGCCATATGAGTCAACCACAAATCTGCCCCCTATATGAAGCCTAATCTGAATTTCCTAAATGTCCATCCCAAATACATGACATTATTATCAGAAATACCATATCCAGAAGCAACATAAATAAAGACAATACATATATCCAGACAAACCAATTAACAAAACAACATAAATACAACATTGTTACAATTCGCATGCATACAGGCAAACCAACAGGCAATCCATATTTCATACTAAACTTATCAAGATACAGGGAAACTAACAAATGAACACAAACATGCAATCCAAATAAATAGAGCATTATAAAATTATACACTCTAACCCCCATGAACCTACACTCTAACCCCCAATTACAGAACCCTCACCCCCCATTATAGAACCCTAACCCTCAATTACCGCCCCTAGCCCGCGATAAGCGAACCCAGTTACCAAAACCCTAACCCCCAAGTACAGTACCCTAAACCCCCAAGTACATTACCCTAAACCCCCAAGACGACACTCACAAATAGTCATTCCCACTCGAAGAACATGAGAAAACACATGAACACCAATAACCGATTACTAACCTGGTTAGGGTCTCCCATCACCGATGTCCACGCCTTTGGAAACGAGGTCTTTGCAAACGCAGAGTGCCACGCCTTTGGAAACAAGGTCTTTCAGTTGAGAGGGAGGGAAAAAAGACAAACAGATCGAAGAGCGAAAGACGATAGCAAAATTGAACCCTAAAAGAATGAACACTAAACGAACTTACCCCTAATTTCAGAAATCAAAACGACGTCATTCATGTTTTGTTTAATAAGAGTGAAACGACGTCGTTTCATTAAAGACGTGGCATCCCTATTGGAAGTTAACGATCCACGTCAGCTGAAACTCACAGACGTTTGCACTTCACTAACGGCAGGGATCTATTGGTCCGACGTTGATGGAAGTGGAGGACTAACGGGACTCACTTACTAACTGGAGGACCTAAATGTCCGACTTTGTTGGAGTCAGGGACTAACTGGGGTGTTTACTCTTCAAATTATCATGCATTTATTTATATTTTATAAAAATACATATACAAATTAATATAATTAACAAATAAAAAATAAAAGGATCAATAATTTTTCTAAATCTAATAAGGATAAGGTTGGAGATAATATTTTGAAACCTACCTTTTTTAATTTCGCTACCTTGGTTATTTGTAATACAAGAGAAAGATAAGTAAATAACTCATTTACTCATCTTGTCGCCATATAAGAATCACCAACTTTTTTCAATAATGATACAAATAATTAAATGTTTAATTATTTCTATTTACACTTGAATCATCCATTGAAATTAACACATAAAAGAATTACCTTTCACATCAACAATATGATATATATTTTTTTAATTCTTTCTATATTTATACACACACATATGTATCACCATAAATAGACTTCAGAATTGAAATGGTTATATTTTTTAAGAAAATACTCGTTAATCTATTTGTCAAAAGATATTTTCTTAAAACAAATGTAACACCAAGCGGACATATCAACTTGATAAGTTGCTCTAATTTAACTTGTGGTGGGGAGAATTTTACGGACTCAAACTTGAACATGCTTAAAAAGAATTGTTAACCAATATCTTTTTTATTTCTTGAAACAATGTTAACAAATATATGTGTTTGTTTTGGTTTAACCACATCTATCTTCCATTAGAGATAATTATGTTCGAGTCAAAAACATCTATAACATGATGAAGGTAACTATTGCAATAGAGATTTTTTCCATCCATAAAACTTGAACCTAATATTTTATTCAATGTAATCAAACATGTATCACTTAGATCAACCACTGGTTGGTAATATCTCTATGTGATTACCAAAAACAAAACACAAATATTTACTTCATAGAGTTGTTAAATAAATAAATAATTTATTTATATTTAATATCTTTTCATCGATAATTGGAAATTAATTTTTTTAGATGAATCTAAGGATGGTCTTCAATCAAAAGTTGAAGATTGACCATTTCAAGATGTAAAGATCATCAAAGTGGAGTTGTCTTTCCTAACAAAGTCTTTTCTATACATAGAACACATGATTCAAACCTCTAAAATATCTTTAGAGGACTCAACTTTTTTACTGTGTATTTTTATTCTTCTTCTTCAAATTTCAAACCCAAAACTTGAAGCATAATGAAACACATGCCTAACCACTAAGCAATATGGAATTTTTAAAAATATATAGGACATGTTTTATTTATTTATTTATTTATTTATAAGATGCATTTTGAGTTTTTATTTTGGTGTTATTTTAAATGTAACATAAATGAAGTGAGTGTGTATCATAAAATATAAACCTGTATTGTTTATTATTAAATATATTACTAAATGATATCCTATGTAATTGATTTAATATGATTTTAAATATATTTATTAAATAAATAATATAATATAATTTTGAAAATAGATAATAAATATATATTGAAAATATATTTTATTAATAATATAAATAATAATTATATTATTAAAAATATATTTAATAATAAGTATATTTAAAATATATATATGTGTAGTAAATATACTATTAAAATATATTTAACAAACATTTCTTTAAAATATATAATAAATGAACTTGTTAAAAGTTATATTTAACAAAATATATTGTTAAAAATTTATTTAACAAAATATATTATTAAAAATATATGATAAATAGATTTAATAAAATAGATTTTAAATAATAGTCAATCAATATAAAGGATAACATAAAATACTATTGATTAAAATATATGATGTAATATGTTAAGTAATATAATACAAATTTATATTTTATGCTATCTATACTATATTTAAGGTAACATTAAAATAAAAAAGTGAAATATATCCTATTTAAATCAAACTTTGTATTGTGTGTTATAAAAGTTTCATGTGGTATAATGGGCCACATTGAAATAGAACCAATGGTTAAAGGACTAATGTGAGACAAAAAAACAAGGGACCGAAATGAAACAAAACAAATAGTTAAGGGACCAATATATGTACGTAGCCAAGTAAAAACCTATGTTTTTGGCATATAGTGAAAGATGAATATAGAAATTAAAATTTAAGATTTAAAGTACTGTTATTAAAATTAGTTCAGACTAACTGAATGAATCAATCAAATTAGCAGTTGTGTAATTAACTAGTTATGAATTGGTATGACTCAGTGACTCGGTTAATTTCCAACGAACCGGTAATTCATTTATTTAAATTAGTGTATCAAAAAGTTTTAAATGTATTATATGTTCAATGTAAGTGTGAGGTCCCCTAATTATTTATTTTTCTAAACTGTTTAATTAAAATTTTACAATAATTTTTTTGAAAAATAATTAATTTAATAATCCCATATATATTAAAACACTCATTTATTGTTAAAAGTTTCAACTTATATCTTGTGACGTCATACGTCAATTTCACGTTTATTTACATCCGTTTAATTATTTTTCACAATAAAATTTTCACGTTTACTGATAGTTAATTAGATCCTAATGTAAAACAACATTTATTTTCCTTAAGCATACTCAGAATAATAAACGATAGTAAATAAATTAAATAATAAAATGAAATTAATTAGAATCAGCGGAAGAAGAAAAAGAAGACAGGGGTCATTCGCCTGAGCGAGACCCTGATTCGCTTAGGCAAAACCCGTGAAGGTCGCTTAGGCGAGTTCCGACTCACTTGGGCGAATTCTACATTTTAAACCTGAGTGGATTACGAGACCTACAAGGAAAATTAACAATTCGGTTTTTACTCGGAAATGGGTCCACTCGGTCATATCTCATTCGGAAACCTCTTAACCTTCCTTCACTCGGAAAAGGTTCTCTCGGTCATGGCTCACTCAGAAACGCCCTAACCTTCACTCGGAAGGGAGCGAGGGATACTCGCTTGAGCGAAATGGGCACAGAATCAATTCCCCCGGCCCTGGCTCAGACAAGACTGAATCCGCTCGGGCGAGATTCGTCCGGTAATCAACTATACTAGAGCAGACACAATTCATCCCATTTTCATCATTCATGACCCACACTTATTCACAAAACCTGCCCATAGCAATTTATCATATACACCTACTATTGGCTCCGTGCCAATATATATATATATATACTCATAAAAATCAACACAGACCACATGAACATCAATACCATACTACTTCAGCAACATGAATTCATATCCGATTAATCAACATACTAATTCTAAATTAGTTCAACACACAAGCAACATAATATGTCATCACATACACGAAAAACTCATTATGCATTACAGACATGATTCATTTCATAATCACTCGGTTCCTTGGCATCAATCCTCCGCTTGGCGCACCTCCAGGGCTCTGACCTCTTCCCTGTCACTGGTTACTAAATTGAAAGAAATCCACAGCAAGGGTGAGTGTTTGGCATCATAATTAATCTAGAACGGAAATTAAATAACAAAATACGTGTATATAAAATCCGTCCGACTGCTTTATCCACAAATTGCAAATCACACTCGGCAAATATAGCAAATCACACTCGGCAAATATAGCCAATCACACTCAGCAAATATAGCCAATCACACTCGGCAAATATAGCAAATCACACTCAGCAAATATAGCCAATCACACTCGGCAAATATAGCAAATCACAGTCGGCAAATATAGCAAATCACACAATACTAATAATTCATCAATTATCACCACTGACTCTCACAAAATCGACGTCTAGTATCCGGATACTAAAGGATCGGCCTTCAGCTGGGGGTCCTACTTGACACCCTGTGAACTCTGCTTGGTTCACCGAGTCCTGTTTGACTCTCCACCTCAACCACTGGGTCCTACTTGACCACTGGGTAGCTCAACTGGGCACAAAAACCACGGGAGCCGGAAACGAGGGCTATACATACCGTCGGCCGTCCCACACCACATAATCATGCATATATGATTCACATTCATCATATTATTAGCCATCAACAACAGCACATACTCATCAAATAGGCAAACTACTTGTCAAGCCCGCCATCACATTGCCACTGGGCGACCTACTTGTCAAGCCCGTCATCACAACGCCACTTTACACATCGAATCATCACAATGCAAAACACTTTAATCTCACACTCATCATAAACCATACACAATTCATATTCATACATACATACACATGCAATCATTATTCACAATCTTTCTTACCGTTTTAATACTTAGTTCGGCGACCCGAACCCAAAATACGCACCTATTCTAATTAATTACAACCCGAACACCCTCTTACCTCGATTCCAAGCTTCGACGATCTGTTTTTGATGCCGATTGCGTCCTCTAAGCGCTGGGTTCAAGGTTCCACCTCCGAATCTAACACCAGCTTCGTCACTCAGTCCTCCAACGTTCGTTTTGCTACCTACGGAGGTCGGAATGTAAAACCCATTAACGTCATACCATCCTCATTGCTCTAAAGACCATTTTCAAGCTCACACATACTAGAGGAGCGGAAAACGGAACCTTACCCCGCCATGCATGGCCATTCGGTTTAAAGGAGAAAACGAAAGAGATGACATAACTCAATCTAAAGGGTCCATTGGACTCACCTTGAAGCCACGATCTCGAAAATGGGGTTATTTCAAAGTTTTGATGCAAACAGAGCCTTTCCTTGGAGCATGCAGCTCTTGGCAGTGAGAGGAGAAGAGAAAGAAGAAGAAGAAGGAGTCACGTGAAATGAATGAGGAAGGAGAAGGAATCTTTATTATTTAAGACTCAGGGGCAAAACTGTCTTTCCCTATTTCTTTTATTATTTCATTGAAAGTTTTAATTAAACTTTTACCTCCTTCTAATTTCATCTCATTTAACCTTTTTGTAATTAATCAATCAATAAATTTATTTATTTCCACACTAGTTAATTATTTATAATTGCCTAATGATTCATAAAAATATCAAATAAATCTCTAAAACAATTATTAATATTTTCCGCTCATCATAATTTTACTAAAAGATCAGGGATGTTACATATCTTATATGACATTTTAAAAACCCAAAATACTACTCAAAATACAAAAACATAAGTTTTGGAAAATAGGGGCCTGACGCTACACGTGAGGCTCTCAACGCAGCCTTAACACTCAACGTCAGCATGACAATAGCAGCACTTGATGTTGTTATGCATTTTAGGCCATTCGGCCAACTTCTGACTTACTCAATTGGCCTGTTTTAGGTCTAATTGTCACGAAACTTCACGTGCCACCTATTTTTCTCATTCCAGAACAGATAGCGTTGTTCATTTGCCAAAATTCCATCATATGCGCAAGTTATGCATAAAAATGTATTTAAACCATTTGTATGTCAAACTTATGCACCAAATTACTTAAATGGACTCTAAATTGCCCAAGGCCTATATGCATAGTTTCCAAATGTCATAGGGAACCTATTGGTCCCTTTCAGGGGTCCCAAAACCCACCGAATCTCAGAATCACCTATTTTATTCCTAAATTCCACATAAATCTCCTATTTCTACTATATGCATTAAATCATCAATCATCAAAACACCAATTAATGTCCCCATTCACTTCATACACATAATTCACACACATAATACATAACCTGCCCATAACACTCAATCACGCAAACAAACTTGGCTCTGTGCCACTAATCACATAATTCACTCATTCCATCATAAATATCACTAATACCATCATTTCATCATCAAATCACCACAACGCATTCATGTCATCATAGAATCAACATACTAATCATAAAATCACCATCACCATCACACTATGGTCACATAACATCATCATGCTAAGTTAATCTAACAATTCACTCACAAAGTACCAATAATCATTACATACATTATAATATACATCATTATCAATTTTTTCATAATTTCCATTGCTCCTTGGCATCACTATCCACTTGGCACATCCTCCAAAGCATTAGCACCTTCCCTGTCACTAGTCACTAAATTAAAGAAAACCACACAACAAAGGTGAGTGTTTGGAATATCGTAATTAATATAGAACGGTAATTAATAAACATAACCACTCACTACCTATTATTCTTTAATATTAATTAGCTTACCAATTCCATATATTTCTATGCTTACCTCTGCCATGTTATAATCATTCAGGTTCACCTAAGCCTCAATAGGAATTCCAAAATAACATAGATCATATACACTGCATCCAACATACGTCAATACTTACATCCACAATCATATTATCATTAATATTCTCAAATTTATACCACATTTACAATCTACCATCAAATTCATCATGTGACTTTCTTAATATTAATTTAGGTATAAATCACAACTAACTTACATGCATATTTGACTTCTAGTATCCGAATACTAAAGGATCGACCTTTAGCTAGGGGTACTGCTTGACACCCCGTGGACCCTGCTTAGTCCACTAAGTCCTACTTGACTCTCCACCTCAACCATTAAGTCCTAGTTGACCACTAGGTAGCTCAACTGGGCCTCAAAGGACCACGGGAGCTGAAAACGAGGGGCTACATATACCGTCAGTCATCCCACACCATATAATCACGTATATAATCACACCATACACAGTTCAATGCCATCAAACTCATAAATAATTATCAGAAACTGACATTTAACCATCACACAAGGCGGCCACACAGACTCGACCCTTATACACCATGTCATAATATCTCAAGCATCATTATTTCATCAGTTCTAACTAGTATTCACAATTATAATGACACACATCACCAAACATGATTATTTATCACTCTAACTCACAATTCATAAAGCACTATACACGTATATAATCTACATATTTAATCCTCTATTTTCTATCACATAATTAACCAATTTTAACCTACATTCTCAACATATACCTATTTAATCATGCATACACATATAAATATATAATTGTTATCTAACTAAACTACAAACTTCCTAACAACTCCTGATTATTTTATAAACCTCCTGAATCTAATCCTCATATCATTCCTAATTAATTACGACTCGAACACCCCCTTACCTCAATTCTAAGCCTCGATAATTTGTTCTTGGTGTTGGTTGCGCCATACGGCCACTTGATTTGCTTCTCCGCTTCCAAACTCGATACCTGCTTTGCTAATCGTTCCTCTGTTACTCGTTCTAGCACCTACGGTCACTGAAACGTAAAACCCATTAGTACATTTCCTCCCTTACCATGCTATAATCAATATCCAAACTTCCCAAGTCCATAAAACGCAAAATATGAACCCCCATGGCCACATGCAATTTGGTTTTGAGAGATGAAGGAATAAAGAGAAAGGAACTTCAAAATCAAGAGTCCTCCATAACTTAACTTAGTTCTAAGGTCCCAAAATACATAGGAATTAAGAGTTTCCACAAGCTTTGGCCTCAAATCGCAAGGAGGAAGGAAAAGAAAGGAAGAAGATGCTTTGTGTAACATCCTGCACCAATTTCTCTTTTACTTTCGGTAATTAAATGAGAATTTTAATAAATTTTTCGCCAAAAATAATTTAATTATCAATTTCCCCCATCATCAATATACTTACTTAGTCAAAAAAAAATCTCAAACGGTTTCTACACAGTGTTTATAAAACCTAAAATCTTAATCAAAAACCAAGAAAATAGGTTTGGGAAAACACGGGGTCTGGCGCTATGCGTCAGATCCTTTTCATATTTTTGGCGCTGAGCGCCAGCCCCACGCTACGCGTGGGCATGACAGTAGCAGCAATGCTGCTGTCATGACTTTTAGGTCATTTAGCCAACTTCCTAGGGGTCTATCTCACCCAATTTAGCTCCAAATCTCACTAAACTTTAAGGGCACCATATTGCCCCTATTTCGGAGCTGCTGGCGCAGTCCATTCACCAACATTCCTATCTAGTAATGAGTTATGCATAAAGGTGCACTTAGGCAAACTTATGGCCATTTCATCACACCAATCATCTTGAACTCATTTAAAACACATAATGAATACATAAACTAATTCTAAATATCCATATGAACCTATCAGGCAATTTCAGGGATACCGAATCCCACCGGATCCCTATTTCACCTGTCCAGTTTCTCAATATCACTTTAATTCCATTAACTTTAACCTCCAAACTTCTTTATTTACTCTCATCATGCTTTTAACATAATCATACAACATTTAAATAATTCAATTCCTGCCAATAATGCATGATTCTAAATACCACATGGCTCCATGTCATATCCGTATCTATATAGACAATTCGTAGTCATCATGCATGAATGGCTAACTAATGGTTCAATGTCATACCTCAATCAAACCATATATATAAATGCTAATGACTTAGTGCCATTAGCCAACAAACTATAATCTACACATATAATCATACCAATAATAACATAAACAAACACCGTATCAAAACTCATAACACAACCACACTCATACCCTATATATACATTACATCATCATAAATATCCTGGCATTGCTTTACTACTCACTCGCACCCGTCTCCGTGGCATCCGCAATATCCCTTCCTCATTCTTTGAAAGAAAATAATTATAAGGGTGAGTATCTAGCATTATAACATAATGCGATTGAATGGGACAGAAACAATATCACCTGGAGGAGCTTACACACCTCCTTCGTTTATCAACCCATTAATTCTTTTCAAACTAATTTTCAATAAGCTTGCAACTCATCAAAATCATTACCTATAATTATCTCAACATCTCCCTAACATTTCATTTAATGCCATCATCATATATCAATCACATTCTTATAAATCAGTTAACATCATCATAAGCAATCGTGATATCACAGATTAATCATCATCATCATAATTCAATTATGATATCATAAATCAGACATCCTTATTATAAATCAATTATCAAATTCACAAATTCAGTCTCAATATCAATTTCCACCACCACAATCAAATCTTAATACTTATAATCATCATTGCCACAATCAAGTTTCATTAACATAAATTATTCATAACTGACTCTCATGGTCCAGTCACATAAAACGACACCTAGTATCCAGATACTAACAGAGCAGCCATCAGTTGGAAGTCACACCGACATCCCATGAACTCTATTTGGTCCACCGAACCACACACCGGCTCCCCACCTTAACCATTGAGTCTCTACCTGGACCACTAGATAGCTCAACTGGATCTTTACATGGACCACTGGAGCCAAAGCGAGGGGTAATACATACCGAATGACTGTCCACATCACATAACATACATATACAACATATAACATCAATGTAATCATTTCAAACTCATACAACTCTGTCCCGGCATAAAAGTCATCTCCCGGGACATAATCAGCCAAACCCAGGCATATACATATCCATTGATCATCTACTTACAACATTATAACATGTTCTTCGTTCCTCATAGTCACATATCCAATAACAACATTTTCACATCGCTATTTATCATCATAATCACATATCCCATCCTCGAAACTCAGCACTTTGTTAATGAAATCATTATTATTACCTCAATCATATTTATCAAACTCATTATACAATTGTTAATATATAATAACAATATAATCATCAATCTTATTAATAACATATAATCTATGGCATAAAGGCCATCCCTTTTAATTATCATAATCGATCCATCATCAAGCATAATTTCATGTCATCCATATCACATATTTCAATAGTTCATTACCATCTATCGTACACCATTCTAGGTATAATTTATACTTTAATTCTCATCTTATTCATCATTCTTATCATATTTATTATCATTTCATCAATCATAATCGCCAAATACATCATATAGCCATAAACATATCCTAAACCACATACTCTTATATATATATATATATATATATATCATTCATATAATTACATAAATTCATTTCATAATATAAAACTCATATAACCTTAATCAAATATACACTACAATACTCCTTTTACCTTATTTCCAATGCTCTTTAATTTAATCGCAAGCACCAACGCGCCCAAAACACTAAAATCGCAAGAATCACAAAGGGGTTTAGAGATTTAACCATTGATTCTGTAATTTAATTCAAAAAAATACTTAAAAATCAATTCTTAAAGCTTTATAAGCTTACCACAATTGAAACTAGCAATTACTTTAAGAAACCTCTTTCTCCTCTAAGCTTCCGGCATTCCGTTCATAACCTACGCAAAATAGAACTCAAATCTTTCAATTAATCTTTCACTTGGAAGCCATAAGGGACTCTTTAACCAGTTTAGAATCTTGAATTTCATACCCGCTTTGCTTCCCCATGAAAATAGGCAAAACATAGGAAATCTCCATGGAATTTAAAATCAAAAGATTCTTGGTGTTTACCTTAAGTTCCTTAATTCCAATCCGCAATAAACTTTGAATTTCAACCACAAACTGACTCTAATTGGCTTCTTGAACTTGAAAGAAGAAGAAATGAGAGAAAAGCTCAAAAACCCAGCTTTTTACTTGTTTTACGGGCTACCATTGTAAAGTTTTTATTCTGCCCGTGAAGCTGACGCTCGCGTCACACTGACGCTGCGCGTAAGTCTAAATTTTTACCCTGACGCTATGCGTCACGCAAGAATCAAGATTTCCCCCTTAAATTCATTTTAAAACACACAATAACCTTATATTATTAAATCTTCACAATTCTGAATATAAAACATAGGGATGTTACACTTTGGGCTTCTATTTTTGCATTTCTTGTTTTAAACTGATCGCGACGCTGATGCTACATATCACAATGGTGCTATGCGTCAGCTTTAAAATTTCACCCTGACGCTACGCGCCACTACCACGCTACACGTCAGACCTTTTTCACCATTTCCTTAAAATTCACTTTTTAAACCATTTTATTCACTTCATATTCCTTAATTATCATTAATTTAAGTCTAATTGCACATTTATTTATTTTCCTAATTATCAAAATATCTAGGATGCCACAGTAAGCCCCATGGTTCATAGGCTTATGCATAGTTCTCAATTCAAAGTCTTGGTGGGACGCGTTAGGTAGTCTTTAATTTATAGAGTTTATATTCCATTACCTTGAAGCAAAACCACTAATGCAGGACTTCTTTCATTACTTGTTAGTAGGCTCACTAGCCCGTGGCTAAACCCTAAACCCTAAACCCTAAACCCTAAACTTTTGATGTATAGAATTTCATATTCACTTCTATATGGAAAAATTTGACATGAGACTTTATTGATGAATCAAAGGATAACTATCATTTACTCAACTTTCTACTTAATCCCTTCACTAATCTATTTGATGTGAGACTCCATTCTATACTAGTTATAAAATTTTCAAAATTGTTAAGATTCAGAATTTAGCATGTGCTATTATATATAGGATTTGGACTCTTGCCTTAATTATCAACATAACAAAACGTGACTTAATTTAAAGAATTTTCTGGTTACTTCCTCTGGCAAATTCACAATATGGGAGTTCCATAAGCCTAAATCCATGATTGAGCACAAGGCCACTAGATGAAACATAGGGTTATGATTAATTTCAAATTGAAAATTCCTAAATCGACTGTGCGCCCCGAATTACCAATTAAGATTTTTTTGCGAATAAAATTTTCACAATATATATAGTCTCCACTATATCATTAAAGGATGTAGTCGAGCCAACCTTGTCTTCTATATTCATGGTTTGACTTCCACTTTCCCCATCCACACTTTCCTTAGGAGTAGAGAAAGTGTTCTCATGCCCCTCGTTTTTTCTTTTCCTTTTCACACTCCCTCGTTCTATGCTCATTGTAGCCACACCTACCATATAAAATATGAATCCTTTTGTAACATCCCAGTTAATTAAATTAATCAATGGTGTGGTGTAGAATTAAATTATAAATCATTGGTGAAGTAACGAGAATTAAATTAAACAAAGGAGGATTTAATTAGAGTGAGATTAAATTATTAAATTAATTAAGAAAGTAGTTGTAAACAAAAATTTAAAATAGTAAATTATTAATTATTGAGTATGAAAGGAAAATTAAATTAATGTTTAAAAGAAAGAGAAAATACAATAGAAAAGGCAAGAAATTCCATTTTTGCCCTTTAGCTTAATTGCCAAATGATCTTGCATTTTCCCATTGTCTTCTTCATACGAGTAGAGAGGAAAATAAATAGAGAGCAAGCGAAACATATAGCCATGAGTTTGGGGTAAAAAACGAAGGTCTATTTGTCATCAAAATTCAAAATTGAATACGTTTTTGGGATCCCAGAAGTGAGACCAACATGTAGGGACCCTCAATTTCAAGCTTCTTTGTCTTTTTTCTTTCTCTCTCTCTAAATCTGAATATGCCATGGTTAGGGGGTTTAATTTTCTAACTTTTATGGCATTTCAAAGCTTGATTATGGACCTTAGCATCGATGAGTGTTACGGAATGTTTGACAGATGGTGGTTTCAGTGTTGTAGGATTCGTGTCAAGCATCGGAGCGCGGTTAGATAGAAAGGGGTCTTTGAATTTGACATCAGATCGTGTCGAGGTAAGTCCCTACAACGCGTATAATTAGTTGGAAGTTGTTGTGATAAATTTAAATATGATTCGAAGGCCGACGGTTGATCATTTATGTGAAATGTGGTAATTTTAGATAATCGTAGTGGTTGGGAAACTAGGTGATTGTTTTAAAGTTGTGGAAGCTTATGAGTTGAAGTAAAGAGAATGTGCATAGTGTATAATTTAATGGAAATAATCTTAGCGTCATTTTTGAGCGTATAAGTGGAAATATAATATATATATATATATATACATATATACGTATGTAGTTAAAGAGATTGAAGTAATGATGGACATTCTATGAACTGACTATTAGACGAAATATAATTTTAGTTTTGTAATCGATAATTGAAATGGTGTAAATGGTAATTATTAATGTAATGTTATGATTGTGATGTGTGAATATGGAATTTTTGTTGAACCATGAAATGTAAAAATTGATTAAGTAATGCCAAATGTGGCTAATTGATGAAACAATATGAAATGAGACGTATAGTATGAAAATTATGTCAGGTGTGGCTTATTTTTTTATATTCTAAAGTGATGACTTTTATGTTGCAGATGATTTGATGATGGCTTTGGTGATTATATGTTATTTATGCCTGTTGTGTGGTGGGGATAATCATTCAATATATTTTACTCCTCATTTTTGGCTCCCGTAGTTGTTAGTGGCCCAGTTGAGCTACCAGTGGTCAAGTAGGACCCAATGGTTGAGGTGGGGAGCCAAGTGAGCTCGGTGGACCAGGTGGGTTCACGGGATGTCAAGTGGACTCCCAACTAATGGCTGATATTTTTAGTATCTGGATGCTATAGTGTCTCATACCATGATTGTTTGAGAGTTAGTGATAAAATATATTGATGATAATTCTTATTATAATTGATGAGTTTATTGATGATGATTATGATGACAATTGGTGAATAGTGAAGATGTTGATAAGTATAGTGATAATGATAATTGTTGATGGGTCGCTAATAAACTCCTATTGTATATTTCTTCTTATTTAAAATTATTTGCATTGAATTATATGACCAATGACTCACCCTTATAGTTGTTTCAGTGACTAGAGACAGGGATATCATAGACGCCTCAGATACCGATGCCAAATGATTTGGAAGCAATGCCAAGACTATGTTTGGACGTATATTTGGATATGTTGGGTTGTAATTATGTAGTAGGTATATGTATGACAATTAATTGTATTAAACTTGAATTGTTTTGATAATGCTAGATGATTTGGATGATAATCTTGAGTATGGTGATGATATGGATGAGTTGCTGAAATTTAGAGTTGATATATCTATGTATATGTGTTTATGTGATGATGAAAATGATGAAGTATAATGATGTGCATTGAGACATATGTCTATGAATTATGTTTGTGATGAATTTTGGGCATTAAGCCATTTTTCAATTGAGATATGAATGTTATGGGCAAGTTTGAATTGTTGTGATTGAATTAATACATGATAGAGTTAAGTTGAAATGTAGAGGAATGAAGTTTTTGGGGGAATTTCTAATGCATTGATAGAATCGAATAGGTTATTTGGAGCTTATGTGGAATTAGACGCCCCGGATAGTCTTTATAGGTTCATAAATGCATATTAAGATTATGTGCAGGCTTGAAATGAGGTTTGAATTGTATTTTATTGAGTTGGTACCTTGAGTTGAGCGTAAAACCATTAAATTTCATTTTGCTGCATAACTTTTGCATACAGTGAAATTTTGGCGAACAAACTACGCCAGCAGGAATTATTCCAATTTTCCATGTTTTTGCGCTTTTGACATTTTGGCCTTTGACACCTGCTATTTTTGAGATATTTTGAAATTAAAAATTAATTAGTCATTAAATGTTTGATGTTTGTGAAAAATTTACCCGTAAAATTTATGAATTGAATGAAAAATAAATTAAATTAGGACGAGATGTTATACCTTTCTTATTTGACTTTGTACCAATTGATCTGTCCTGAACCGGGTCAAAAGATCCGGTGTCGGGTCAGTCACAAATATTAAGATGATTACGTCTCTGAAGACCGGTTATATGAGTATCCAGTTTACGTATCTGATGTCTCTGTATGATGAGAGCGGATTGGGCGTCCTGGAGGTCCTTCACATCGTCCTTACACGTTGATGTGGGCGAAAGGTGGTGTCACCTGCAAAGATTCTCCGACGCTCAAGTCAGTGGTGATATTCCAAGTGAGGAATGTTTTCAGAGAGTAATTATAAGTTCATAGAATAGTCGAAGATCCCCCCTTCATTGATGAAGAGAGTTCATATACCTGATTGGCTCGATATTCGAGGATTCATTAGTGGGGAACCACTAACCTCCAATAACATTGTAAATTATTATTTTATTGTGCACTTGCGAGCATGATTGAGTCAAGTGGCTATTTTATATTGAGCGTAGAGAGTATAGGCTAGAATTAGGGGACAAGTTGATCATTCCCGTGAGCAGATTTTGGCTCGTAGTGCAGGGAATTATTGATCGGTCCCTGTAGCGATGCCTTTTGTCTTCTGCATAGTGACGTGTGTGTTATCTGGTATCATGGTGTTATCCTGGACAACCGGTATAGGGAGAGCGCCTGATACGGAATTAAAGTCCGGATGTATACCGATGACACCGGTTGCACGTTGGCGAATTGACAAAGACATTGAAATATGTCTTGTAGAACGGATACCGGTATTGAGACCGGATCATATGTCCCCTAGCTTGTGTGAGGGACTGTGTAGTTGTTCACATAAGCTACTCAACCTGTGAGAGGTCTAGATACTGGTATGCTTATACGCATAATAGTTTCTTCACATATATTATCATATTGTAAAGAACTGTTCTTTAATTGAAGGATCCGATGTCTTGATGTTGTTACAACGGATTCAGACAAAGATTTACTGTATGAGAATTTCAAGGGTTTGTTGAAATTGAAGACTCTTGAAATTCGGGTAACGGCTGTGAAGCGTGAATTGCATCGCATGATTAGACATTAAATGCTTTTAATCATGTGCGTGAGCAATTATTGCGTCTGAGGCGTATATCTTAGTAACCGTCATTTAGGCCTTAATGGGCCTACAACTTCTGGGCCTGATGCAGAGGCCTTTTGGTAAATTGACGTTGTTTTGGCGCTCACGAATTTGAAACGACTGTGTCGTTTGACTTGCAAATCGATGCGTTTAGTCGTGGACGTCATAACCCTAAGAGTGGGTAACGGAAGCTCTTCGATTCTTATAAAAGAAGCACTCAATGGGTTCTGGGAATCACTTACTTTTGATTCCTTACCAAAACTCTGTAGAAATTTTGTAAGGACGCTCACCGCTTGGCTTATGAAGTTTTTCTCAGTCTTCATCTTCCTTACCATCTGAGGTAACCATTTTCTTCCCTGTGTTATTTTCGTCTTCTTTTGCTCTGCTGTTTTTGCTTGAAAAGAATGTATCTTAAGAGAGAGAGATTAAGTTCTCGCAACCCTAATTATCGTGGGGGAAGAATCCCTGTGATTCTTCCGAGGGCTGAGTCATGTCGCTCAGAAAGGGGATCTTACTCACGGTGGAGAGTGACTTTTCCCTTCTCAGAGTCGTCCTCTGATTGTAGTCGCTCTTTGAAAAGTGAGGTGAGTAATGGTTGTTACCCTTCTGACGATGTGACTTTTTATCGTAGAGCAGAGAGTTTCGTTCACGCTACTCAAACGATGACTGGAGAAGGGACCTCTGGAAATCAAACTGTCTTGAAAACAGCAGAAGTTCTGTACAGTGTAGTTGCCTCTCGGCTAAACTGGGAAGAACTCTAGGCTAAGTGGCCCTTCTGCTGGATAGCTGACGAGTTTAAAAACTTAGCTTCCCATCATGCGAATGAGGACGGAGCTCGGATTCAGCCAAGGTTTGCGGTTTACGCTGAGGAGGAAATGAAAAAATGGTTCAGGGTATTTGCACCGCTCCCTACAGAACGGATATACCACGTTGTCCCAGTAAGTTCTGCTAACTGCCATTTTCCGGCCTCACACGCCTCTTTGATTTCTTTAGGTTTAAGCGTGGGCCGGAGTTCGTATAGTGGCTGAGGAAGAATCGCTGGAGCTGTCCCCCGGTAGGAAAGGAAGGGAGTAAGGAATGAAGTAGTTGGGTAGGAGATCAGACTTGAAGACCCGGAGACCCCAAAAAGAATACCCTTATGGAGTCCGAAGGAAACTTTAGCAGCATCCGAGGTCTTTACAGCTTTACCTTTGGAAATCCTTGCTCTTTCCGGACTCCCTGAAGGTTTATGTTTCTTCGTTGACCTTCCTGAAGGGTCATTCTTGATCTTCCTCCTCCTCTCTGTTATTTTGGGCTGACTCGTAGTTGCGCTAACACCAGTCGAGCCGCCCTCTACCAGTGGAATCTCCCCTTCTACATCCGAGGTCAGAATGAGCAACTCGGAACAATCCTTCACAGAATCCTTCTTAGGCAAGATTTCATTCTCGCCAGCTACAAATTTACCTCCTGCTTTCAAGTTTTTCAACTTGTCCATGTCCGGAGATTTTTGCTCTATTTCACCTACATACATAAATAAAACATGTTAGCAACGAAGAAATGCTCAATACAGTTAACAAAGGAGGAAAAGAAAAATAAAACGAGAATTACGGATATATTCGTTTCGGACTTCGCTTGAACTACTTAAAAGACGTCTACACAAAAATGCTTTAAAGCGTGTAGAATATGCTTCAAGGGCGAATAACACGAGATCCGGTGTCGGGTCAGTCACAAATATTAAGATGATTACGTCTCTGAAGACCGGTTATATGAGTATCCGGTTTACGTATCCGATGTCTCTGTATGATGAGAGCGGATTAGGCGTCCTGGAGGTCCTTCACACCGTCCTTACGCGTTGATGTGGGTGAAAGGTGGTGTCACCTGCAAAGATTCTCCGACGCTCAAGTCAGTGGTGATATTTCAAGTGAGGAATGTTTTCAGAGAGTAATTATAAGTTCATAGAATAGTCGAAGATCCCCCCTTCATTGATGAAGAGAGTTCATATACCTGATTGGCTCGATATTCGAGGATTCGTTAGTGGGAACCACTAACCTCCAATAACATTGTAAATTATTATTTTATTGTGCACTTGCCAGCATGATTAGGTCAAGTGGCTATTTTATATTGAGTGTAGAGAGTATAGGCTAGAATTAGGGGACAAGTTGATCATTCCCGTGAGCAGATTTTGGCTCGTAGTGTAGGGAATTATTGATCGGTCCCTGTAGCGATGCCTTTTGTCTTCTGCATAGTGACGTGTGTGTTATCCGGTGTCATGGTGTTATCCTGGACAACCGGTATAGGGAGAGCGCCTGATACAAAATTAGAATCCGGATGTATACCGATGACACCGGTTGCACGTTGGCGAATTGACAAAGACGTTGAAATATGTCTTGTAGAACGGATACCGGTATTGAGACCGGATCACCAATGATCTTGTAGCCAAAACTTGCTAATAACAGGGAGGGTGAGATCTAGCTCCACCTATACTCGTGCAAACTTTTCCCTCACATCGTTGAGCTTTTTGACACCCATCTTAATAGGCGTTCCCACCACTAATGCTATCCCCATATATAGGTCTGTATCATATAACGCTAGGTTGAGGTTTGGGAATCTTATCTAAGCCATTGTTTAGTCAGTCTTAGCTTTTGAGACAATAAACTAAGAAGTTCGTTATCTCACTAATAGATAATGATCAAAGATCATCCATGGACCTCCATTGATAACTTTCACTTATCATTCTCCAAATCAAACCTTAACATGAAAAACCTATTCCCGAAGTCATGTAAGTCAAAACCTCTTTCCAAATATCTATTTGATGACCAAGATGTCCACCCAAGGTGCATATAGGCGTTCGAGATAAGCTGAATCAACATGAAACTTCGACAAAAGCCTATTTTTGTTTTTACATAACACTTCCAAATCCTTTTCTACAGCCAAGTCCTTCTTCTCTATATAGTGCACTACCCTTTTCACCAACACCTTATCTCTAAAACAAATAGGTGTTAATGTATTATCATGACCTCATTCATTCTCAGCTAGCTCACCAGAATTTTGTCCTCACAACAAAACCCTAATAAAGCTCTTGAGTGTGAAGGATTACATTAAAGAAAGGATTGAGAATATAATATTTGGTAAAATTTGCTTGCACCATTGAGGATTCAAATTTTAATGCAATCTCATCTTAAAAAAGACTTTATGTTATTACTATTTATTAGTAGTTTGAATTTTAATGCCTTACCTTTTTTAAAAAGATTTCTAATTGTATATTAAAATATCAAATTTAATTAGAAAATTTTAAAATTAAAACATTTAACTTTTCAAATATAATTTATATATTTTTATTATAAAAATGAAAATTTTAATTTTTTGTAAGGCTATTAAAATATTTTTAAATTTACCTTCATTCCACAAATTTAATACTATAATATAATAATTATTAAACAAATATTTTAAAACTAAACACAGACACATTGGCTAGTTTCGAGATAAATTAAAGTAATACCATCTTCGTCTTTTATTATAAAAACCTTTTAAAAGATTTCTTTTATCCTTAATATTAGTCATTAATGAAATAAGCATTAATTAAATAGAAATAGAGTAAGATTTGTGAGTACTAGTAAAAATAAGAAAGTACTTTTAAAAAATTAATAAGTTATAGATAAAATAAATAATTTTAACTATATTAATAATTTTTTTAAAAAAAGTAAAATTAGTTAAAAGGATTTTATATTAAAAAACACAGTTAGTAATTAAAAGAATTAATATTAATAACCAATGCACTTGATAAACACCATTGTACATTCATTTAACAATGCGTGTGCATTCAAAAACAGGCACAACCAAGGCTAACCAAATGACATTGAAATCAAAGCTTCTAGAAGGTTCGATTTTGTGTTTGGAATTTTACTTTGCAAAGTCAAAATTGAAAACCCTAAAAATGAAATTTCCCAAATCTGAATGGAATCCCGTGCCCTAACCCACTTACCAGTTATCGGACTATCCACTTACGACGGTTCCCGGATCCTCCGTTCATCGTCCTTTCTCACCGGCGCCTGAGCCACCAATACCACCGCCTCCGTCCGTTCATTCCGAGAGAGAAGCTGGGGAAGCGAAAGAGAGCGAAGGGGGGAGTGAGGGAGATGGGGTCCGGTTCAGTGGATTGTGACGTTGGATCCATCGTTTGGGTTCGTAGAAGGAACGGTTCGTGGTGGCCCGGTCAAATTCTTGGCCCCGATCACCTTTCTTCTTCTCATCTCACTTCTCCTCGTTCTGGAACTCCCGTTAAGCTTCTCGGAAGGGAAGATGCCAGCGTGTATAATCCCTTTTCCATTTCTTTCTTTCTCATTAATTCAATATTTCATATATTGTTTCTAATTTTCAATTCACTTTAAGCTTTCTTATAGTAGTAGTTTATAGACACAGTGCTGATTTGAGCAACTTGCATAACAATTAAGTTTAATAAGTTTTGGAGTAAACTCCTCAAGTTAGTCCTCCAGATTGTATAAGTCGTGCAATTTAATCCTTGAAATTTTAAAATCCTCACATTAGTTGTGACACTGCAAAAAGTCATTCATTTTAATCTTGTTGGACTTTATTCTCTCCTGTTGTTTTATGATAAAAAAAGGGGACTAAATTGAAGGTCATTTTGAAAACTCAGGGACTAAGTCGAAGTTTTCAAAATCTCATGGATTAAAATGCACGACTCATATAATTTTGAGGACTAAGTTGTGGGTTTACTCAGAAATTTTTATGTGTCCCTTTGTTTTAGGTTTCGGTGGAATTGATTTTGGATAGTTGAACATGATTATAATGTATTTCAAAATTAATATCAGTCTCGGAATTTATAGTGTGGTGCTGTGCTGCTAGCATGGTGTGGTGTGTAAAATTAATTGAGTGTTATCTGAACAAGCACTGAACTGTTCAGTCTTGGATATTTGTGGTTGGCTTCACCTTTTTGAGAAGATTTTTGTTTCTTGTGTAATATCGAATGTGCTGATGTTTCAACAACGTTCTTGATGGTTGTGTGGGCTCGTGTTTTTCTTAACAGAGATTGGTACAATTTAGAGAAGTCCAAGCGCGTGAAGACATTCCGTTGTGGTGAATTTGATGGATGTATTGAAAGGGCAGAGTCCTCCCAGGGTATGCCGTTGAAGAAAAGAGAGAAATATGCACGCAGAGAAGATGCTATTCTTCACGCACTTGAACTTGAGAGGCAAATGTTAAAGAAGCAGGAAAAATCAGGTATTACTTCTGACTAACTAAACCAAGTTTGGGCCATGTAATACTGTTAAGAAAGGCATATTCCTTTATCCAGTATCTGAAACGTATAGAAATGACAATGGAAAAAAAAATTCAGTTGCAACATATTGGTGAAGAGCCTTCAGAACTTTGGATTCATAATTGCGTATTACTTTGGAAGCTCTCATGATCCAAATGTTTGGCAGAACTAATAGTTGATGATAATGCTCTGAATCTAACAAATGACAAGTCTTCGCATGTCGAATGTGAAACATTTAATAAAGTGGAGCATTTTTTTGTTTTTGTTTTCAGGAGTGGAGCAAATAGGTGTAGCATACCGAGCTAAGAGGAGTAAATGCATGTATTTGCCAGCAGAGTCTAGTGATTCTCTGGATTACAAGGAGACCCCAGCCAATGTTGCAATGTCAGCTTCCCAACTTGGAGGAGAGTATACTTATTGCAGTTCTTTGGCTGATGAGAGTGAATCTGCTTTCATGGATGATGTTGAATCTGATTCTTCTGAAACTGGTTCTGCTAATACTGATTCAGATTCTTCTGAAACACAACTAGATAAGGATGAAGAGATGACTACCCTTTCAGGTTTAGTTTCTACCGGACATATCTTATGCTACCCTTGTCTTAACAAAACAATCTAAAGGTCACAACTTTAGAAAGATATTAAAAAGTGCATATGATTGTTGATTCTTGTGGTCTATTTACTTTTCCCAATATGTGTTTATTTGAGGGAATTTGGGTCCCATACTTTATATTTCTTGCTATATTTATTATGAAGGTTCTGAAACTCCAGAACATTTCCTAGAGTGGCTCATGTGCCCTGTTATATATATATATATATATATATATATATATATATATATAATATTTGTAAGATCCTGTCCCTTTAGGAAACTATGGTTTACACATAGAGAAAAAGGTGACCGGAGCAACCTGCTTTGCTACAGCCTAGGACATTAAACTGCAATTAGAAAGAATTGTCACCATCATGTATCTTTTAGTTGACTGGATCATAGTATATGTTAAACCCTCTTGCATATGATTTTTCTTGATGTGTGAGAGTTGTTGTCAATTAATTTAGTGAAATAGTTTTAAAATGTTAGCGTGGACTTCAAAGTTGCGACATAATCTATGGATCCCATCTTTCTAAGGTGACATGTGATAAGTATGTGCTTCTTCTTATCTAATACCCCCTCCTTTTCATATCATAAGCACTTATTTACAATGGCACACAGTTTTAGGAGAGTAGTTATTGTTTTGATATTGTAAAAGAAAAAATTATTTTTCTAAATTTATCTTCTTTTAAAGTCAAACTTCATTATCCTATATTAACTATACAGATGTAAAAATATTAAATGCTTAAAAGTAAAATAGGAAAAAATGTATTGAATGCTTCTAATATTTTTTGTAGGGGCTTATAGAATGAAACATCCATTTTTGGTTTTAAGGGCTTATAATATGAAATGGAGGGAGTATCTAGTAGTATTTTAGCAACTGGCTCTAGGTGATGTATTTGAGGTAATATCATGCAGTGATACTTATTTGTACCTGTTGTGTTGCTTAGTTAGTGGGTGTTGCTTAGTTAGTGGATAATTTTTTTCTGCCTTTTCTTATTCTGTACAGATTTATTTCTTGAAATCCTGTAATTTGGTGGGACGAAATTGTTCCCTGTAAATCCTATGCTAGCTATCATTAAAATTAGTGTGTGTGTGTGTGTATATATATGTATATGGTAATCTGCTGCTGTTCAATTAATTAAAAATATTATTCGGATTTCCCCATCCTTTCTCTTTCAAGTGTAGCATTAAGGTGAGATGCCCTGTCTTTTGAATGAGTTCTGTTTGGCAAACGACTATTATCCTTTCATTCTTAAGTAAAGAAGGATTCATTAATAGAAAAAATAAGGAGCTGGAACATCAGGGGTCCTCCTAGAAAGAGAAGAATACAGTTAAGAAATATAATAAAAGCACATTATGTTTATCATGCAATCCAATGCTCCAGCCCATTTGAGTATCAGAGAGTGCTGCCTTAAATAGCGTGACATTATTTAATGTGGATTATGCATTTAAGCTAACTCAAATATATATGTGGGTTTGAAAGTATATGTGGTTTCTTTCATGTGGCACTTCGTGCCCCTCTCTCTTTCTTAGAATAACTTTTTGATGTGAATTTGTGTGACTCCGACTTTATCAAGAGAATTTTGGATTTGTGAATTGTGAATCGGTTTTAGATCCATTTGTACTTATCTATTCTTTTGCTTGGGAGTATTCATGTTTTGAACTTGTTCTTTTAGATGTGCTAAAACAGTTGGTTTTAGTTCTATTTCATTTTTTTTTTCACTTTTCTGATATTACTGTGACTGCAGAAACTGGTTGCGATGCTGAAGAACAAGAAAGCACTAGCAGTGAGGAACCTGACGAGTTGTCAATTTCTGGTGACTTGCCTCACCTCTATCTGCGTGAGCATACATGTAATGAAGCTGTATCCAAATGGAAGTTAAAAGGAAAAAGGAATAGTCGTAGTCTTGTAAAACGGTCTGTTGTTTCTGCTGATAGGGAAGGTGTTGTTTTATATGGAGCACATGTTGAAAGTCAAGGAAGCCATTTAGGCCACAAGAGATTGGAGCCTAGTTTGCATTACTATGGAAATGATATTAGTGATGTTTTTGATGAGACTGATCAAATGTTTGGGTTGGAAAATGAGCATTTTCTAACTCCCAAAGCACTGGCAAAAGGTCAAAATAAATTTCGTCATGGTGTTGATTGGGATGAATGGGATTGGGAGCATCAATCTACTTTGAGAGGAGATTGGGGAATCAAAGGGTTTACTCCATTATATAGTGATCGTTATCATTTTGATGGGAGGGTGAGGTCGATGCTGGTAGATGTAAACTTGAAGGTTCAAGCAAGCTATCGAAAAGCACCTGTCCCGATTATTTCTATCACAAGTGAGTTAGATGGGAAGTCAATAATAGGGCACCCAATCCAAATTGAAGCCCTTAAGGATGGTTCATCTGATAATCTTTTTTCTGCAATTGATGACTTCAGTAATGATGGGATTGGCTTTGAGGGAAGCAGTGTACTTCCACCAGCTTGGAGGACTGCAAGGAGAACAGCAAACTTCCGTGTTCCTCGGTCCCTTGTATTATCTTCTAACGGTGCTGACACTGACGCAGATTTCTCTATAGATCAAGAAAGAAATATTGAATATAAGAAGTTAAATGGTGGAAGTTCCAGTCATAAGGCGAGCCTTATGAGGAAGAGTGGCCTCAACAGCACTGGGCATTCAATAGACAAGAAATCCTTTAAAAAGATGCCAAAGAAAATGAGCTTATCCTCTAGTCAGAAAACCAGGACTCTATCCTCATTATCTATTGAAAACAATATTGGTAAAAAGCTGTTACATGATAGAGGTTTTTATCAAACAAATAGGTTGATTAAACCAGAGGTCTCTGGGCTCACTACCGTTGCTTGCATACCAGTCAAATTAGTGTTTAGTAGATTACTTGAGAAGATTAATAGGCCACCTTCAAAAGCAGCTTGTAATGCGGCTTTGTTGAATACTGGTGTGGAGAGAAAATCATAGTTTAGATGTACATTGTTATATAACAACAATAATCTTAGTTTTTGTTGGGTATGTCTTGTTTCCAACGAAAGAGGAATCTTATTCCATTTATTGTTAGTTTTTTGAGGATGAACATGAAGTATAGGTCCCAATTCATCTTGTAACTACATAAATAGAAGGTACATGGAAGTCATTTTACTGCATTGTAAGTACAGATTTCTCAGATGTTGGTTTCGCGAGCCAATGATTAATCATCATCTTCTGAAACTTAGTGCATGTTTTAGATTAGTTTATTTTGGGAAAATAATTGTTCTCTTGACCACATTTTCTGAGCTTTTTTACTGCAGAAAATTCAGCAGTTAGTCCAGCTTAGAACGTTCACCCTCTGCATGAGACTGCATCAATAATGTATACGTACTTAAGATATTCAGGCGGTTCCCAATATATGAAGAACTCACTGAAAATGAGATTTCATTTGATCGAAACTGTACTATTGTAGAGAGTTTAGGGGAGCGGGGGTATTACTATTGTATGAGATGTAGAGGATAAAATACAAATTGCCTCAGACTTTGTTAGTTTGTTGATTCTTAAATGCATCAGTTTAGGGGATGTTTGGTTTTAATCTAACTTCATCTTAAGTTTTCGCATTTAATTATAGGTGTTATACTTCATATTCAAGTTTATAAACATTCTTCATATTCAAGTTTATAAACATTTTAAATTAAAAACAAGACCACCATCCTTAAATTGTCTAAAATCCAGACCATCATCCCAACCAATGAATTTTCCTTTTATCTACCCGTCCACTCCAAAAAAATATCCAGCCACCAATCTGTGTAATTGATTCCTCAAAGAAAAAAAAAACAACTCATAATATAATTAGGAATTGCTTAAGCAACAACTTCAACTAAAATTTCTCTATATGTTCTTGAAAGTGTCTTTTCCTTCTATCATTTAAGTTTCTTCCAGAGATAAAAAACAAAATCAAATACATGAGCTTTAAACTTCTTAGGAAAACCCGAACATTTTGAATAACTCTCACCGCCTTTACTTCCAACAACTGCTTCGGTTCATTCTCAATATCTCCATGTTTAATCCCTTCACCAATCACACCTTTCAATCCCTTATCAACCACTGCATCTTCTTGGAATAATTTCTCCATGGCCTTAAATTTGTTGACTTCTCTCATTTGCCCAATAGCAACATTTTCTCTACCATGGGAAACATGTAACCAATAGTCATAAGGAAAGTTATCCATATCATCATCTCCTATCTCAGTCATCTCTTTCATCACAATCCTTAAGGGAATGAGCAAGAAGACCACATTGATAACGAAAGTTAGGCAAGCTTCATAATTAAACATAACCTTCATTAATTGGCTATTTATCCTTTCTTTGCACCATCATCTCACGCTTTAAAGGCTTTGTTATATTAATCATCACTTAAACACACAGAAACTTGTTAATCATTCTTACAACTCTAAACCCTAAACCCTAATAGAAAGATGAGACTAATCATTCTTACAACTCTAAACTTTAAACCCTAATCATTCTTACACCTTCAATCATTCTTATAACTCTCTCTTTCCTGTTGACATTGTTATAATATAGAGCACGTGACACATCAAAGGGAACAAAGCTGTATAGTACACCTTGACCCTAACAGAGAGATGAGACTTATTATGATCAAAGCTTGCTCAATGGTACTTCTTTAAAAAATATATAACTCGATTATTGGTGTATCTTGTCAATACACACTCATTGTTCCTCGAGATTAAGAACACTACACAACATATAAAAAGCACAATACCTATAAATTATCTTTGTAAAAAATAATACATTAGAAGTATCATCATATTGATTAGATTTTGCAAAGACCTCGTTACGTCAAATAAGTATATTTTCCAAATTTTGCAACAAATTAATAGAGAAAGTTTCCCCTCACAAAATTTCAAAATATCCATAATTTTTTTTTCTAAGCATACAAAAAATTCAAAAACAAAAAAAAATTAGAAAACCAAACCAATCCTTAGATGTACCCATCCTAATTCTCCAATTCTTTGTAATTTAATTGTGCTATTATTAGATCTAATTAGATGTCTTTTATCTAAATAATGAATAATTAACTAAAATCATTTGATTAAACCTAATTTCAAGTCATTTAGCTAACTTTTTTATAACAAAAAAAAGTTAGCAGAACTATGTTTCATAAACTCATCAAGATTAAAACATGGCTTATCATCTATGGATGAACCATTAATAAAATACTTATAAAAGTGAGATTTGAATCAATAACTTTATAGACATTTTAACAAATTAGACTAACTTTTCTTAACAAAATTAAGATATTCTTTTTTAATACCCTTTATTCAATTTAATTAACAAATAAATAAATTATCACACCAACCCTTAAATGTACAGGTTAGGTGAGTGCTAAATCTTTGTGAAACTTAAACTGCGAATCGATTATATAAGATTGAGTTGTTATGTTATTGTGAGTCGGGACACAGAAAGTAGTTCCGTTTTGGTTTGTTGTTTGTTCGTAGCGGCAGCGAGCGAGTGCCCTAACTCTTCATCGAGCATCGCATAGCATCGCGTCTACGCCACTTCCAAATTCCTTTCTTTCCCTCTTCTCCACCGTTCCCATTGCAAGGTTCACATCCCCTTTCTCATTCATTCCCTCTCTTTATATCTTCCAATTGCGTGAATTTGAATTTAAACCCCTATCCCCAGTTTACGCTTTCAATTTCCCTGGTTTATGAATACGCTCTCTTTTAAATTCCATGCCGCAAAATATCCTTATTATTGATGTTGTTGTTGTTGTTGTACGTGCTTTTCATTTCTGTAAATTATTTGCTGTGCTTAATTTTATTTGCTTTTGATGTGGTTTATCCTCATACTGCACATGCTTCAGTGTACATCTATTTTGTATTCTAGGGTTTAGAAGAACCACGTGTTTGCAATTTGTTAGCAATTTGTTACTGTTATTGATGAATTGGTGTGAATTTACAGGAGAAAGCAATGGATGAGGGAAAACATAAATCCCGGAGAGAAGAGTATGAGGTTAAAGATGGGGATTCTAAGAGGAGTCACCGTGATCGTGATAGAACTGGAGAAAGAGTGAGGGATAAAACTGAGGGGAGGCATAGGGATAGGGAGAAGAGGGATCGTGAATCCAGGCGCCATGAGAGAGAGAAGAGTACTGATTCTGAAGACAGGTATGATAGAGACAAGGAGAAACGCAAAGATAAAGATAAGGATAGGTCACGAGTTCAGGATGGGGACAGAGACAGAGCTCGTGACAAGAAGAGAGAAAGGGATAGGGATAGGGAAGATAGGGATAGGGAGAGGACAGATAGAGTAAGGGAGAAAGAAAGAGATAGGGAAAGGAAAGAGGATAAGGAGAGAAATAGAGAAAGAGATAGAGAGAGGGAACGAGAGAGAGAAAGGAGAGATCATGAGAGGGAGAAGGAAAAAGAAAGAGAAAGGGGAAGGAAAGCACGTGAGAGGGAAAAACGGAGGGGAGTTGACAGTGATTACAGTGATGGTGAAACCAGGGAGAGAGATAAGAAGCGGCATAAGAAAGAGGATGATGATTACAAGAGGAGGGAGAGAGAAAGGAGTGTTGGCAAGCCAAATAGGCAATCTGAGGAACATGAAGGAAGCCCGAGAAAAAAGAGTGGTGGAGATGACTTGGATATCAAAGACGAAGAGAAGAAACCTACCCGTGAAGAGGAGATGGAGGATGAACAAAGGAGGTTGGATGAAGAAATGGAAAAGCGAAGGAGGAGAGTCCAAGAGTGGCAAGAGCTAAGGAGGAAGAAGGAAGAAGCAGAAAGAGAAAAGCATGGTGAAGCTAGTGCTAATGAACCTGAATCTGGAAAGACCTGGACGCTTGAAGGGGAATCTGATGATGAAGAAGGACCGGGTGCTGGGAAGCAGGATACAATGATGGATGTAGATGTAGGTGGAGACGACAAACCTGCTGATGAGGAACCTAAGGATTCAGTGGAGGTAGATATTGACAATGGGACAGTTGCATCTGATTTACAGGATGGAACTGTTGGTGCTGCTGAAGACGAGGAAATAGATCCATTAGATGCTTTTATGAACTCTATGGTTCTACCTGAAGTTGAAAAGCTGAACAGTGCTGTGGTATCATCAGTTTCTGATAAGGCTGCTGACTTGAAACCCAAGGATAAAGGGGATGAGCCAAGTCGTGCACAGTTGAGGAAAGTTTCAAATAAGTCTATTGGCAGAATAATTCCTGGTGATGATTCTGACTCAGATTATGCAGATCTTGAAACTGAGAAGGATCCATTGGATGAAGATGATGATGAGTTCATGAAAAGAGTGAAGAAGACAAAAGCCGAGAAGCTCTCTTTAGTTGACCACTCAAAGATTGACTATAAACCATTCAAGAAAAACTTCTATATTGAAGTGAAGGAGATCTCAAAGGTGACTCCTGAAGAAGCTGCAGTATACCGGAAGCTGTTGGAGTTGAAGGTTCATGGAAAGGATGTGCCAAAGCCTATCAAATCATGGCACCAGACTGGACTGACTAGCAAAATATTGGAGACAATAAAGAAGTTGAACTTTGAAAAGCCAATGCCTATTCAAGCTCAGTCACTCCCTGTAATCATGAGTGGTCGAGATTGCATAGGGATTGCTAAAACTGGGTCAGGCAAAACACTTGCTTTTGTTCTGCCAATGCTGAGGCATATCAAGGATCAGCCACCAGTTGTTGCGGGAGATGGACCTATTGGGCTTATTATGGCTCCAACAAGGGAACTTGTTCAGCAGATTCACAGTGATATAAAGAAGTTTGCTAAGGTAATGGGTCTCAGGTGTGTGCCTGTGTATGGAGGTTCTGGTGTTGCTCAACAAATTAGTGAGTTGAAACGTGGTGCTGAGATAGTGGTTTGTACTCCAGGTAGGATGATTGACATACTGTGCACCAGTAGTGGAAAAATAACTAACCTGCGTAGAGTCACCTATCTTGTCATGGATGAGGCTGATCGAATGTTTGACATGGGATTTGAACCTCAAATCACACGGATTGTTCAGAATATTCGGCCAGATCGTCAAACAGTTTTGTTCTCTGCTACTTTCCCCCGTCAGGTTGAAATTTTGGCTCGCAAGGTTTTGAATAAACCTGTTGAAATACAAGTTGGTGGGAGGAGTGTTGTGAACAAAGACATAACCCAGCTAGTTGAGGTGAGGCCAGAAAATGAGAGGTTCCTTAGACTGTTGGAAATATTGGGAGAGTGGTATGAGAAAGGAAAGATTTTGATATTTGTCCACTCACAGGAGAAATGTGATAGTTTGTTCAAGGATCTGCTCAGGCATGGTTATCCATGCCTTTCTCTTCATGGGGCTAAGGATCAAACAGACCGTGAATCCACAATTTCTGATTTTAAAAGCAACGTTTGCAATTTGTTGGTTGCAACAAGTGTTGCTGCCAGGGGATTAGATGTCAAGGAGCTTGAATTAGTGATTAATTTTGATGTTCCAAACCACTATGAAGATTATGTACATCGTGTTGGGCGCACTGGCCGAGCTGGCCGGAAGGGTTGTGCCATTACATTTATTTCTGAGGAAGAAGCAAGATATGCACCAGATCTGTTGAAAGCCCTGGAACTATCTGAGCAGATTGTTCCAGATGATTTGAAAGGTCTTGCTGATAGCTTTATGGCAAAAGTTAATCAAGGACTGGAGCAAGCCCATGGGACTGGTTATGGAGGCAGTGGCTTTAAATTTAATGAAGAGGAAGATGAGGTTAGGAGAGCAGCAAAGAAAGCACAAGCCAAAGAATATGGATTTGAAGAAGACAAGTCTGATTCTGAAGATGAAGATGAAGGTATTAGGAAGGCAGGAGGTGATATATCACAGCATCCCGCCCTTGCTCACATTCTTGCTGCCACTAAAGTCAGCGCTCCTGCTTTGCCTACTCCCATCTCTGCTACTCAGCTGATGTCAAATGGTGCGCTACCTGTTTCATTACCTACTGTTCTTGGTCTCCAGACTGCAACAGTCTTGCCTGGGACAGGGTTACCCCTTACTACAAATGATGGGGCAGCTCGAGCAGCATTAGCTGCTATAAACTTGCAGCACAACTTAGCAAAAATACAGTCTGAAGCTATGCCCGAGCATTATGAATCTGAGTTGGAAATAAATGATTTTCCCCAGAATGCTCGCTGGAAAGTTACGCACAAGGAAACTTTAGGCCCCATTTCCGAGTGGACTGGAGCTGCTATTACCACAAGGGGGCAGTATTTCCCACCTGGCAAGGTTCCAGGACCTGGGGATCGCAAGCTCTACTTGTACATTGAAGGTCCCACTGAGCAATCTGTTAAGAGAGCTAAAGCAGAGTTGAAGCGAGTTTTGGAAGACATCACAAACCAGGCTCTGCAACTTCCTGGTGGAACTCAACCAGGCAAATACTCGGTTGTTTAAAGGGTAAGATCCTATTCTAATTTAGTATTGTTATTTAGTGGCTGCTGTTTATAAGCTATAGCCAGCCTCATAGTGGGATAAGGGTTTGGTGTTATCATTGCTGTTGTTTATAAGCTTTATGTTGCATACGTATGAAGGGGAATGGTTTCTGTGCAGCTTAGCAGTTTTTGTTTTTTGTGATATATTTTGTTCCTTATTGCTATATAGATGTTGCATTATCCTTGGTTTGGTGATATATTTTTGTTTTTTGTGATATATTTCTGTCCTTCACCCTCTTTGGGTGGATTCCCTTTAGGTGTATTTCTGGGTTTAAATTGGATCTCTTAGCTAGCAGTAGGTGATATTTGCTTTACAATGCTTTTGTTCAGTTATTATTTCTTAAGATGTTCTGCAACCTAAGAGTAAATCTACTTTTGGTAGTCAACGTGAAGGCATAATCGGACTCTGTTAATCACTATTGCCTCGCGCCCCAATCTGGGACAAGTTGCACATATTGTCTGCCTTTCTTACTCATTGGGTGTCATACAGGTATGAGTATTACTGTGGAAAGTCCGGCCTATCGTCTTTTTTTTTTTTGTCTTCTGTGTGATTGTACTTTGCAAGTATGAAGCTCCTAACCTAATATTTTTTTGGCATACCTGCTATGCTAATGTCCAAATGTTTTACTTTTACTTAACTTTTAATAATTGCACAAAATCTCTATCCTTCAGATACTTACCTTTCTTCTTATCCATTCATCATTGGTGCAGGTGGGGTCTCTTGAACAACCTATGCTTGCTTGCTGCATGTTCAGTATCGTTACATCCATTGCGCTTGCATCGTGGCTGTCTATGGTGCGACCTTGTTTTTTGTTTTTCTGTTCTGTCTACATTTTATTTAGGTCTTGTTTGATTCGAAGCGAACATCTCTAAGCACTTGGTTTTTACACCGTGTTATCGTATGTACATGACTTGTAGGATTTATGATGCTACTACTTGTGTGTTTATTTATCTTCCAGGTGTTGGTCTGGTGTCCTTTTGTAAGGAAACATGGTGTGACGGGGAGATCGCATGTTCTTCAGTTATTTATGCATTTACTTCACCGCCACTGATTTTATTTCAGCACATGCACCATAACGGAATGTCTTTCTATCAAGTTTGCCATATTATGGACATGTTAGTTTAACAAGGCATCTAAATCTTCAGTTTATGCTCATAGGCATTTCCTCCACCCTTGTACCGGACTTCGTTTCGTGAAACATATATTTTCTCTATTATGTTGTAATTCTTCCGGATATTGTAAAATTTTGTTTGGACCACTGAAACCATTTGTAGGAATCATTAATGAGAAGTTTTCAAATATTGAATCGATAAACATTTTTTTCCATTAGGAATTTAGAGTGTCCTGACACGTGGTTTACATTTTATATATATGTAATCACGGTTCTCTTTTGATGATTCTAGTGATACATCTTGCTCACGATATAAAAAAAACTGTTTCTTGTTTTTGAAAGTGTATACAAATTATTTTAAAAATAAGTTAAACTCAGCATATTTTTTACTGAACATATTTGTTTTTAAAATAAAAAATCAAAAACTCACAATCACCCAAGCGACCCTTTAAAGTGCAATTAAATTTACCAATTGGTCCTATTGTTTATTTTCTTTTAACATTGCCTATTGTTTTTAACCGTTTAAAGTATATATTTACAATTGTACATTTATGAAAAATGTATATATCGACAATTATAAACTGTCAAGGTTTGATGGATGTTAAGAAAATAAAAGATGATAACTACTGCCACCCCTCCGTCCCTTAATACATCATATAACCTCTCAATTAATTTCGATTTTTATAAATTTATTAATATAGTTAAATCATTTAATTTATTCAATAAATTTTATTAGTTTTACAAAAATATCTTATATTAAATCTTATTTTCTTCTTACGTAATTAATATTTACTTAATAATTAATGAAAATATTTTTATAATAAATAAATTAATATTATTTACTTTTTGTATAATTATAAAATAATCATATTATTAAGGAATGAAGATTGTATTCCTTTTTTATCTGACGTAATTTTATAAAACATATATTAAAAAATCATTAAATAATCTTTAAATAAATAACTTTAACATCTAATTTTCTAGTCCAACTTTATACTTTTCTCTCATTTATTTCATATCTTTATTTCATTTATAATCAAATATGTTTTAAGAGGTTCACAATAATTCATACACTCTACTCAATCAACTTTTTTTTACATAATTTTTTATTTATAAGTGAAAAAAAAAGTTGATTGAAAACGAAAGTATTCTAAATTTGTTTTTTTTTTGGCAAATAAAAAACCAGATAAATTATAGCGACCAAAATGGTTTTGCAAGCAAAACAAAGCACATGAGAAAAACAGCTCCTGCTATGATAATACCATGGGACTATAACCTATGAAATCAGTGCAAAACCTTGAAAAGGAACTAAGATTAGTAAAAGAAACCCAACATTCTTTCTCCTAGCTTCTTCATGGTCCATGATGCCAGCAGATGTAGTCAACACAATAAACCCAAACTGTCTTGAGGGAAGCAGCCTAGCAGTCCAACCTTGGATCTCTTTTAACACCCACGTCGAAACGAGGACTTATAACCCCACACTTGTTCAGTGTACAATTCAATTCAACAACAATCTTTCCAGCTCTATGATCATCAACATACTCAAACTCGCCAATGTACCCATGCTTCTGCATCACCTGATCATGACCTGACGCTTCCCCTGCTTCTCAGCATTGTACATTCTCTTAAGAGCATCATTCAAAACGCTAACCCTCACCATTGTCACAGGGTAGAGCAGAGAAGCCTCGGGTGTAGAAGTCTAAATTTGTTTTTTTGACCAACAGATTAATATTATAAAACCAAACAGGCCCAAGGCCCAAATCCTTAGCCAAGACACACGAAGAAACAGGGCCAAGAGACCCCAAAACACAGAATTGCAAAGGAACCCTAACCTCTTAATAACAACTTAATTAGGATAACAAGCAATCAAAGTACGGAGAGGATCCAAGCTAAACACCAGGTGGAATACGCCTTTTGTCAAAGCTTAGCTACCTCATGAGTTGAAGAACCGACGAAGGTAGTTGATGTAAGTTGGTGAGGTTCCAGGAACAAGTAGCATTTGGGAGGCAGAGAAAGAAAGAGACATTGACATTGATGGAGTTAGAACAAGGTAAGGCAGAAGCAGAGCTTGTCGTTGTTACTGAACATAAACCCAAGAACGACAACAACACAAGAAAGCCAAAACGTTTCGTTAAGAACCAAATCCCCGAATCAATCCTCAACGACCCTCTCCTCAATGCCGCCATCTCCCAACTCCCTTCCAACTATAACTTCGAGGTCCACAAATGCGTCTGGCGCGTCCTCTCCACCCGCGCCAAGCGCGTCGCCCTTCAATTCCCCGAAGGCCTCCTCATGTACTCCCTCGCTCTCTCCGATATCTTCACCACCTTCGCCGATGTCTCCCATTGCTTCGTCCTCGGCGACGTCACCTACGGCGCCTGCTGCGTCGATGATTTCTCCGCCGTCGCCCTCTCCGCCGACCTCCTAATTCACTACGGCCACAGCTGCCTCGTCCCAATCGATTCCACCACCATCCCATGCCTCTACGTCTTCGTCGACATCAAAATCAACATCGACCACTTCGTGGACACCGTTAGGTTAAACCTTGAATCCCGCGCCAAAACCCTAGTTATCGCCGGCACCATACAATTCGCCTCTGCAATTCGCGCGGCCAGGCCTGAATTGGAGAAATTAGGATTTAGGGTTTTGATTCCCCAATCGAAGCCGCTTTCTGCTGGTGAGGTTTTGGGCTGCACTGCGCCGAGGGTTTCGTCGAGTTTGTTGGATGGTGGTGGTGGTGGTGAAAGCGTTTTAGTGTTTGTGGCTGATGGAAGGTTTCACCTTGAGGCGTTCATGATTGCGAATCCTGGGGTTACGGCCTTCAGGTATGACCCTTATATGGGGAAGTTGTTTCTTGAGGAGTATGATCATGTGGGTATGAAAGAATCGAGGAAAGGTGCGATTTTGAGGGCAAGGGAGGCTCGGAATTGGGGTGTTGTTTTGGGGACATTGGGTAGGCAAGGGAATCCCAAGATTCTGGAGAGGTTGGAGAAGAAGATGAGGGAGAAAGGGTTTGATTATACCGTGGTTTTGATGTCTGAGATAAGTCCTATGAGGATTGGTCTCTTTGAGGGTTCTGTGGATGCTTGGATTCAGATTGCCTGTCCTCGGTTATCAATTGATTGGGGTGATGCTTTTGTGAAACCAGTGCTTACTCCTTTTGAGGCCGAGATTGCTTTAGGGTTGATACCTGGTTGGTGGGAGAAGACTAAGGTGCCAAAACAGGATCGTGAAGATGGTGTAGGTAGTTGCAAGAAGGGTGATTCTTGTTGTGATTGTAGCTGCGGAGATTCAAGGGGGAGTGGAGATTTTGGTGGTGATTATCCAATGGACTACTATGCTCAAGATGGTGGGAATTGGAATTCCTCTTACGTGAAGAAGGCTTCTCGTCCTGCTAGGAGAGTTTCCGTATCTACTGTTACTGACAGTGCTACCTCTCAAAGGTCTTAGGTTTGTTTATTAGTTACTATTAGCTATAACTTATAACATTCTGAAGTTTGATTCAAAAGGGTAGAGCCAGTAGTTCATCTTGTTATTAGATTTGGCTTTTTAAAGCTAATTTCTGTTTCCTTTGTACTGGAGTTATGTTTGGGGGAAAGAGAACATGCTGAAATGTATTGTCATTGGTCTGATTAAGAGACTCAAAGAAGATAGAATGTTATAAGGCCGATCATGGATGTCCTGATTGGGAAGTTTTGTGCCACTTCAACTGTTGAATGTTTTTGCAGTTATCAATTTATGATTGAGAATGAAAAAGGACTAGTGGGGCTGGAAGTATATTTTGCATTAGATGCTTTATGAAGTTGTCTTAGTTTTGTAAATATCAAATCATGCTAATTGTAATTGGTAAGAAGACTACAGTCTCTTATTGTTGTTGCCTAAGTTTTCCATTTTAGTATTGATGAAGTTACAAAGTTTAGGCTGAAGAGGGTTCATGAGGGTGTACCGTATGGTGGTAGATATGCATACTCTAAAACGAGTTAGAAGAATCCTTAATTTTTCAAACATGATCATGAGGGTTGCTAACTTTTTTTAAAAAAAAATGAAAACTTTGTACAAGAAATTTTAATTAGAATATTTGGATCTTTAACAAAGTATCTACAAGGTCATACTATTTATTTATGATTAACATCAATTAATTAATAGAGTTAAAAGCATGAATTTGCCAGCAGTCTGGTGATTCTCCCAACTACAAGGAGACTCCAGCAAGTGTTGCAATACCAGCTTACTAACTTGGAAGGGAGTATGCATATTGCAGTTATTTGGCTGAAGAGAGTGAATCTGCTTTGGTGGATGATGTTGAATCTGATTCTTCTGAAACTGGTTCTGCTAATGCCGATTCAGATTCTTCTGAAACAGAACTAGACAAGGATGGATAGATGACTGCGCTTTCAGGTTTAGTTTCCACTGGACATGTCTTACGCTATTCTTATCTTAACAATATAATCTAATGGTGGCAACTTGAAAAAGATATTAAAAGAAGCATATGATTGTTGATTCCTGTAGTCTATTTAATTTTCTCGATATATGTTTATTTGATGGAATTTTCATCATACGGTTTATTATATTTCTTGCTATATTTATTATGAGGGTTTTGTGTTCTTTTTGGATAAAACCAGCAAATGATTTGCTGCCTATATTTATTATGAAGGTGTTGAGAGAAATATAATAAAAACACATTAGCTTTATCAAGAAATGCAGTGCTCCAGCCCATTTGAATATCAGAGACTGCCTTAAACAGCCATGGCATTATTTACTGTGGATATGCATTGAAGCTAACTAAATTACATATGTGGGTTTGAAAGTCATACATGGCACTTCCTGCCTCTGATGAATTTGTGTGACTCTCTGACTTTATCATGAGAATTTTGGATTTGTAAATCAGTTTATCTATTCTTTTGCTTGGGAATATTTATGTGTTGAACTCGTTCTTTTAGATGTGTTAAGAAACCGTTAGTTCCATTTCAAATGATTCTTTTTCACTCTTTTGATATAATTGACTGCATAAACCGGCTGTGATACTGAAGCAGTGACAAACACAATGAGTTGTCAATTTCTGGTGACTTGCCCCACCTCTATGTGGGTTAGCAGTTAGCATACAGCATGTAATGTAGCTGTATCCAAATGGAAGTAAAAAGAAAAATGTTTGTAGTCTTGTAAATGATCTGTTGTTGCTGCAGATAGAGAAGGCGTTACTTTATATCGAGCACATGTTGAAAAACAAAGAAGCCATTTAAACCACAAGAGATTGGAGCCTATATTTTTACTAGCAGTGAGATTGCATTACTATGGAAAAGATATTAGTGATGTTTTTTATGACACAGATCAAATGTCTAGGTTGGAAGATGAACATTTTCTAACTCTCAAAGCACTATGTCTAAATAAATTTCATCATGGTGTTGATTGGGATGAATGGGATTGGGAGCATCAGTCTCCTTTGAGAGGAGGAGATTGGGAAATCAAAGGGTTTGCTCCATTATATAGTGACCGTTATCATTTTGATGGGAGGTTGAGGTCGACACTGGTAGATGTGGACTTGAAGGTTCATGCAAGCTATCGAAAAGCACGTGTCCCCATTATTTCTATCACAAGTGAGTTAGATGGGAAGTAATAGGGCACCCAATTCAAATTCCAAATTGAAGCCCTTAAGGATGGTTCATGTGATAATCTTTTTTCTGCAATTGATGACTTCAGTAATGATGGGATTGGCTTTGAAGGAAGTAGTGTACTACTGTACTTACACCAGTTTGGAGGACTACAAGGAGAAGCATTCTGCAGTGACAAACGACGAACTGGACAAGTAGATTGCTTTCTCAGCCACATGTCAATGCAAGAAAGGTGAAAACTGTGGCCACATTTTGGTATGATTCACAATACTTCTTTTTCTTTGTACTCTTGCAAACATATCACACACCTGTAAAAGCAAATGAATAATTTATCAATACAATATTATTGACTCCTAGCTAGAAGGTGCTTATTGATGGATTAATTACCATGTGGTATAAAGCAAGGTATCTAAACTAATATTGGGATGCATGCTGATGAAGGTAAAGTTGGAATTCTGGCCAGACTGTTTTTGGTAGTTTGATCAGCTTGGAAGTGGTTTGTATGGGGAGGTGGCTCAATTTATATAGCATTGCTGATGTAAATTTGTTCAATTTTGTGAATTTTCCATGCATATTAGTGTGTTTTATGTCATCCAGCACAGGAAGAGATTTAGTTTTAGGCACTTCTTCGGTCTTAAGCTGTTCATGGCAAAGTAATTGCAGTTGTTGTGTTGTGTTGTCGCCAGTTAATTTTGCTCAGCTGCTAAATTTATCAAAACTGTTTAAAGTGGTTGTTAATTTTTTTAGCATAAGGGTATCAAATTATAAACAAATTGAGATGCCAATATAACCACTCTAAATCATATTGTGTTTATATTTTAAGTTAGTTATCATATTTACTTAGATTTTATCTATATTCAACTTGTTTGGATAAGATTGAAATTATTTTTAAGTTGATAATTCTTTTCCTGGATAAATATTTGTTGTAGAAACATTAAAAGATAATATTTGTAAGGACAAGAAGTCAACTATTATGAGAAAGAATGTATTATTTTTGAGCTTTGAAAAGTGCACAGCAGCAAGAGACCTTGTGCTTCCAAACGATCTGTGATGTTATATTGTATGTAGTTGTTGATTGTTGAGTGCTACTGCTACAATGGAATATTACTGATTCTGTTAACAATGTCAACGGCAACTTTGTACTGATTCTGTTCTGACTTATTGATGACTCACTTGTTCTTCAAGTCCGGTTTATGTGCATATGACTTATTGATCTGTGTTAGCATTCTTGCGTTAATTTTGTGACATTTGTCTTAACATATGTAATATTACAGGGGGGAATTATGTTAATTATATTAATTTAATTTAAAACAATTTTGCAAGCCTAGACTGAAAAAACAAGACATGTTTAATGGTTTGGGCAACTTCACTTGCGAGTTCATGAGGCAACTTGTTAACCAATTTAAGTTAACGAAATGGATTTTATTTGTTTAGTTGGATTTCTAGCTACATCCTGCATATATAGTAGTAATACATGGACTTAATTTCTGACAGATTTGGTGTGTGTAAGAAGGATGTGTAGGTTCCCAGTTAGGTGCTGAACAAGACCCATGAAAGGTGCTGAACAATAACTGGATGTGAAAGGTGCTGGTGCTGGTGCTGGTGCTTCTTGATCTTTGTGGAGTTCCTGTTAACCATTAGAGCTGCAGGCTTTGGACCCTGCAACTGCATCTGTTTTCTTGCTTGTAATTGGGAATTCATCTTTCTGGTATGAGGAATTAGAAGCTAAACAAGATGCTGATTATGAGTTTCTATATATAGTGTTGGTTATGAAAGTAGACAACAATTAATATAGCACTGTGTAGTGTGAATTGGTCCAGCAGAATAGATATTCTTCATGTTTTTTACTTGATTAATTTCATATACGTTGGAAGCAATTGATTAATTTTAATTAATCCTACTTAAATCAGGCATATGTTTCTTTGGCTACCCGGTTCTAGTTTTACTACACAAGTATCTTTGGTTTGTAACTTTAGGAGAAAAACTTCATTTTATAGGAATATAATGTATGATGATGAGAAAGGTTTGTCTTTTTGTAAGATATAAGAATATTTTCGAGTGCATGTTTGGCAAGGCAAAAACTGCAGTGAAACAAGGCTTGAAATGAATTGTGATTTTCGGATTTTAAAACTGGAATATAACTAAAAAAATTTAGTTTTTAAAACTGGATTTAACAAAAATCAGATTTGACTAAATCCGGATTTTGAAATTGGATTTAGAGAAATCTATTTTTTAAAAAATTAGACTTAGACCAAATCCAGTTTTGTATAAAAAAATAGATTTATTTTAAAATTCAATGTTAATAAATGGTTTTAAATTAGACCAAGACTTATCCAATCCATGTCACCCTTATAGGTTAGCTGTACATTGTTATATACGATAACAGTAATGTTGGTTTTTGTTGGGTATGTTTCCAACGAAGAGAAATCTTATTCCATTTATTGGTAGCTTTTTGGGGATGAATATGGATCCAATTCATCTTGTAACTAGATAAATAAAAGGTGCGTTAGTCATTTTGCTGCCATGTAAGTACAAATTTCTCGGATGTTGGATTCGTGGAGGCAATGATAAATTAATCTTGTGCAGATAACTTAATCTTCTGAAACTTGGTGCATGTTCAGATTAGTTTCTTGTTTTGGTAAAATAATTGTTCTCTTGACCGCATTTTCTGCATTTTTTTACTGCAAAAATTCAGCAATTAGTCCAGTTTAGAACAATCAATCTCTGCATCCATAATGTATACGCACTGAAGAAGTAAAGATATTCAGGCTGTTCCAATGTATAAACAACTAGCTGAAAATGAGTCATTTGACCAAGTGTATTATTCTAGAAACTTAAATTTGTGGGGGGCAGGAATTACTATTGTATTATATAACTATGCTGTGAAATTGTATCATGTTAATTGTAATTGGAAAGAGCTAAGAAGATTACAGTCTCTTATTGTAGTTACGTAAGATTTCCATTTTAGTTTTGATTAAGTTACAGCTCAAGTTTAGGCTGGAGAGGGTTTCGGGAGGGGTGTGCCCTATAGTGGCAGATGTGCATACTCTAAAGTAGGGAGTTGTACGATCTGGTTTTATTTTGAAGTTAAAAATTAGTTGAATTGCATATAAAAAATATTTGCGGTTTAATTTGATTTTGTTAGAAAAATTATACAAACTAAATGAAATCAAATCGATCTATGGAGGTTTAGTTTGGTTTAATTTCGTAGTTTTGATTTCCGGTTTAAATATTGAATACTAGACATAATAATTATAATAAATCTAAACATTACAAAATACAATATTTAAATTAAAATATAATCCATCAATTAGTTACTATAATTTAACTCAAACAAAGTAAAATTTAAATTTCAAACATTACAAGTTAAGGGTAAGACTGTGAGAAAGGATGTGAGAGAGATTGAGATAGAATGATGAATGTGAAAAACTGAATGAAGTGATATATACGGTTCTTTAGGATTACAACCAAAATCATTTAAATCACAGATGTAAAATTAAATAAAATTATATGTTTTGTGGTTAGGTTTTAAGTAAGAGAATTATATGTCAAACTAAATCACATCAGAAATAATGAGGTTTTTTGTAGTTGTGGTTTTTATGGTTGGTGGTTTTCATAATTTTTTGTTTGGTTTGATTTGATTTTGTAATTGTTTTATTCTTAAACACCCCTGCTCTAAAGTTAAATAGACCCATTTTTTCCAACATAATTAGGAAGGTTACTATCTTGTTTTTAAAATCAAAATACAAATTATGTACAATAAATAATTTTTGGTTAGGAACCTAAATATTCTCTATCTAAGAATTTTTCAATGTGTTGTTTATGCAACATGTTAAGACGAACCCTACAAGTTAGTGATATATGTTGGATATTGTGAGACATCAAGGAGAGAATTATCCATGACAAAATTTGTTGATTACTATTTTGATGGTTCATTTAAAAATAATATGGCCCCTTTAAAATAAATGTGAATTAAATATAACTCGAAATAAATAGAAAATCATTAATTTCTTAAAAAAAACATGAAATTCATACCAAGATAACTGTAAATTTTGCTAAAAATTGTTGTTTGATGAGCCTACCTAGTATTAGGTAGTTGGTCAGGTAAATACTAACCTAGCCAATGATGTTTAGCTGGTCTTTTTGAATGATCAACCACATAAATTTTCTAACAAGAGAGGAGAAAATAAGCATATAAAAAAGAGATTAACTTGAATGAATTATCCTTATCCTATCTTGGTTAGTTGTGTTGTGGTACTTTAGTATGTTGTGGAGGTGTGTTCAAGATTCTTTTGGTGCTTGGGAAAAGCGGTTTTATGAATAATCTGGGAGGAGGCTATGTAATATTAGAACTTTGGGGCATAGCTTCTGCTTTGAAAATTATGTGGCAGAAAGGGTGGAGGTATGTGTGGATTGAGAGTGATTCTCTTGTTGTGATTCAGTTGATCAAGGTAGATCATGTGGTCCTCATCATATGTTGAGAAGATTATAGCTATATTAAGAGCTTAGCTAGAGAATGAAATGTTTGCATTTCACACACTTTAAGCCTTTGTTTTGATATGAGAAGAGATTAAGTTGAAAGAAATTAGAAATAGAAAAAAGTAGTTTTTTTTAGTTGGTTGGATTGATAGAAAAATAGAAGAAATAAAAGAGAAAGAAAATTTGAGATCATTCCCTAGTTTGATTGGGTAGAAAGTTTAAAGGAAAGAAAATAATATTATGATAAAATGATATATACTTTTATCTCCATCTAAAATATGATATGATTTTAACAAGATTTTAGTTGATAAAAATTTATGAATTTATCATACAATGTTATTAACAATTTAAATAAGTTACAAGTTTTATTACGGTGAATAATTTATAATTTTTTATTAGTTATTATATTTAAACTTTAAACAAATCTAAATTTAAACAATAGAATATTTATTTTAATTAAAATAAATAAGTTTAAATCTGAACTAACATTAACGATGTTAAAAAATAAAAGTCCCATGTTAAAAATTACAGGAATGCTTCATGCACTTTGAAAAAATAATTAAAGTCATATTTAAAAATAAGGAGCTGTTTGGTAGATGAATATTTTTTAAATACTACGAACTATGTCTCTTAAGAATTAATTTCTGGAATTATATTTCTTAATAATGTTATAAATATATTTGGTATAATTAAAATATTCTTTTTTGTAAAAATTTTATAGATTTTTTGAATTTCTATCACTTTCGTATTTTTGATAATTTTGAATGAGGATTCAATATGTAAAAGAAATTTAAATAAGTTTAAATAAAATTATATCTACGACATAATTGTATTTTTACATTATAAAAACATTCGAACTAGGTAGAAAAGAAGATTCTCACTCCTTTGATAGAGACGTTATAGTAAAAATTATAAATAAAAATAAATTTTTAGAATTCTTAGTTTCACATAAATATTTTTAAAACAATAACACCAAACGTAAAAATATAAAACTATTGAATTACAATTTTTAAGAATAAAAATAAATCTATATACTAGACGCCTCCTAAAAATTCTCTAACATAAACTTCAATGGTAAGTTGTGATATTGAATTTGAATAGTTATGAAAAAATTTCAACATTCTAATAAGGGTAAAAAAGGAATGATAAATTATTAAACCTCTCCTCTCCCATTTTCTCTCCAAATTGGAGAGACTATATTTAAGTGGACCCATGCTAAATATTTTCTTTCTTTAATTTTAGGTTGTTATTTATTAGAGCACCCTCCATAGGATTATTTTAATATAGATTGACGTTAGGATCTTTTGTTATAAATAAAAACATTATGAAATTAGATTGGTTAACATAGTTAACTCTAAATAATTTTCTTAATTTTTAAAATTAAAATGGTTAACACAGTTAACTTTAATGCATATTCATCGTTTTTAAAATTGTAAATAGAATATAAATTATACTTTTTAAAATATTAATATTAAATATAATATATTTAGATAGCTATATGATTTATACTTTTAAAATATTTAATATAATAAATTTAGATAGTATATTTTAATTCGATTAGTCACGTTGTTGGTATTCTTAATTTCTTATCAAAGAAACACTAATTCAATACAATTGCTCGTGCTCCAAGTACTTCCCCTAACCTCTTGTTCTCCTCTCTGTCACCGTGCCTCCGCTCCGCTGCCGCGCCGTTCTCCTCCGCATTTTCATCGCGCGTCGCTTTTCCGGCTGCCGCCTTCCTCTGCATTCGTGCCTCCAGCGTTCGCGGTGTCTGTTGCCGTCGCCGTCCATACCACAGCCTGCACCGTCGGTATGTGGACTATCTTTTTATGGTTTATTTCGTTTTATTTTATGGCACAAACCCGCAACAGTTCTGTGCCTTAAATTCCGTTTTCCTACAATTGGTTTGTTAATGAGGAAGATCAAGTCGAGAATTTCGAGGCATAGGCAAACAAAAAAGGATCTCTGCAATCTGATTAAACTTTATATGCAATTAGCTTGATCTCATACTTTTCATATTTGGAATTACTTGAGTGATAAAATTTGCTTTGATTAAACTTGAAGCTTTGGACAGTGCGGTGAAACTTGATTTGTTTCACTTTATGGTTTTGTCAATTCCATTTAAACAACAACTAGTTTGTTCGTCACTCAGTTATGTCAATCTTGCAATTTTTAAATCTATTACTGGATTTTACTTTTGTTTCAAGTTTGAATGTCCTATAAATTTATTTGATAGGAAATGGTGATTAAATTTTTTCAGGGTTGGTGGTGGGGATGGGGCAAATAGGGTAGTGAGAGTGGAATACCAAAAACATTGTATGCAAAGGCAGGGGTGGGATCAAATGGGCTCCCCACTTTTTGAGAGCAGGGATGGGGGCAGGGCGGATTTCCCAAAACTGATTAGGAACAGGGTTGAGGTTGATTTTCTTGTCCTGGGCAGGGATGGGGTAGTTTTTACGATGCCTAATTGGTCCTTCGTGAGGTAGCTAGAAGAATCTCAAAAGGAAATTTAAGAATCCTTTTCATATTCTGCATTTTTGTGGTGATAGGTGTGTGTCCATGGCTTCAGATTCAAGGAAACGCTCATTAGAGGCTTTGGAGAGGAGAATTGCTGTTGCTCAAGTTGAAGTTCTCCAAAAGGAAAAGAAAAATAGAAAGAACATAACTGAAGATAGGAAACCACCTATATCCGCAGATTCTTCTTCAAACGATCCTTCATTGCATCCTTGTCATCCATCATCAGCCACACCCAACAAAGGTAATTCAACTTTCAGTTCTGTAGATTTTTCTTCTTTTCTTTGGAGCTTGTAAATAAGTTAGTACAGTGTCTAATGTTTCACTTGCACATGTTATTTTTCTTTTCTATCATATTTACTCATGCCTTATGAACTATCTTAACTTTTCACTTTGTATTTAATGTAATTCATTCATATCCTGCTGTCTATCCAGGAATAGTGTTATGTTAGGTTTTTTTTTTCTTATTAATATTTAATAATAATGTAAGAATTCTACACTACAATGCATACAACTGTAAATTGCTAAATATCTTGTTTGACCTTTGGCTGATACTTTTGATTTTGCACCTTTAGGGAATTTCAGTTTTTCTGGTCATGCCTCTGTGCAAGGTACTAGTCTGTCATTATATTATTACCCTTTGGTATACAAGATTCTTTCTTTTCTTCATTTGAATTTTGAAGGTTTTGTGCAAGTTTCAATGTATAACTACAATTTACATTGACAAAATGAAGTAAATATTTGTTTGCAGACACTGAAGATGGTCCAGCATATGCCCAACTTTCTGTGTCTGTAAATGAAAATCTGCTCTCAACTAATAAGCAGGTATTTCTTTGCTTGGAACTCATGTCATGTCCAAGAATGAAAAAATGCCTAATCAAAGCATTTTATCATAAAATTTTCCATTATGTTTTTCGATGGAGTTTATAGTTAACCTCCTCTGAAGTCTGAACTCTTAAACAATCATTGTTGCTAGGAATATTTATGCATCTTAAAGAAACCTTTAACCTATTATTAACAGTGACAGAAAGCTGCAATATATAAGTCTGTGCTCTGAATCTAACCAGAATGTGGAAATTTCTTTATCCTCAGTTTTGAAAGATGCATATTTTTCCATCACTAAATAAGATATATAGTTTACTTTATCCTTTGATTTTAAAGTTGGTAAATTGATGGTAATAAATTATTTGTTTTCTGCTGACATACATTCTGCAGTTTTCTGCTGAAAGAGGAGCTTCAATTGGTGACATATTGCACAAGATTCTTCAGAAGGGAGATGTAGCCCAAAAGTACATGCAAGGATCTAGAAGCATGAAAATTGACAACTGGATACTTCTTGATAATTATGTACAAAAACAGGTGCTTTCCTCTGGTTCTCAAGCCAGGGCTTTGCGAATTCATTCAAAACGCTCTAAGAAACACATGCCTATGAAACAGCACAAAAAGTATGGATCATTGGATCTTCCTCTAGAGTTCAGGAAGTAAGTTAAATGTCTACAAACACTTCCTGTGAGTCTCTTGATTTATTGCTATGGCTTTGCAATAATGGTAGTCTATGTTGTTGTGAAGAGTCTTCAAGTTCAGATTGTGTTTGGAGGTTTCAGATTTGTGCTATGTACGAACAGTATACAATATATTATACAACATTTTACTCTATCTAGTTACTTTATTGTACAATGACATTCCCCCCCTAATAGTTCTTCATTTGATTACAGATTCGATATTTTCAAGCCAATGCATGAAATGTGGAAAGAATATATAATGCTGCTTCTTAAATCCACTGGGTACTTATTTAAGTGTCATTGCTTTTGAGTTAATAAATATTAGTTTCTTATCTTCAAATTGTCCTACTAGGAGAAGTAAAATGGGTTCTGATTGTGCATACTTTTCTCCTTTTATGGCTTACGACAAACCTGTTCAAATTTTCAGGAAACATCAATTGGCCCAACGTCTCCTTGGTGCAGATCTACATGGTGCTATTATTTTAGGTTTGAGCACTCTATTTTTGAATGAGTTATGAATACCTGATTATCTTACTACGAAAAATGTTAAAACACCTTCCATACTTGTCCTATTCTTTTAATTTGGAGTTGATCCATATGTTACTACATTGTAGTCCATTAGCTATGTAGATAGTTTTTTCCCAAAGATAAACTATTATTTAACATGCAATTCTATCATATGCATCAAAAGGCATGTTAAAATTGTTGTTGCTGCTGAAGTTTAGTTTTTAAAGATAACTATATTTTAACATGTAATTCTTTCATATGTAATCAGGTACTGGATTTTCTTGTCCATTAAAGATTCCTTAATATGAAACCTCCCCTGCCTCTGAGATCCCCAACTGGCCTGAAATTAGAATCTTAAAAAGAAGTTGCCAGAACTTATATAGAATGTGTTTTATGCCTTCATGTACAGCAAAATTTTAAGATGCAATTCTATGATGAGTGCTGTTTAACATTAGTATGTTGAAAACTTTCAGTTTTAAAACTCCTGCTGCTACTAGACAGCCTGAAATACTTGATCTTTTTAATTTAGAAAATGAGTTGGGCTTTTGAGACTCCTTAAAAATATTGCCTGTCTCCAATATAATTTCTGTTGGTTATCGCTGACTGTACTATGTCCACCTATGTTTTGCAGTTGTGGAGTGCAAAATTAGCCATTTTACAGGAATTTGTGGAATCATGATTCGTGAAACTGCAGAAGCATTTGGGATAATTACTAAAGATGATAAGTTCCAGGGTAATCCTTCCACCATATAATTAGAAGTAGAAACTGGTGTTTTCATTATTGGTTTTGTTATTCTTGTATTTCATAGTAGTCAATCCTAAAACACGTTGCATTGCAGGCAACCCCAAAACTGGGATTGCGTAGCAAATCGTGGGCGCTATTTTATATTATCGTGGGGAATAAATAAATAAATACATAATATACTACCTTTGGTTCCAAATATAAACAAAAGTAACTATTTTCACATATATTAAGAATAATGGTTGGAAGTAGTTATTTGTACTAATGTTATCAAATATTTGATGTAATATCCTAAAATACTCCTAATTTCATTTATTACCCAAAACATTAGTTGTCTTGGGAATATATATAAGGAGGATATACTTGGTAGACAAACATTTAATGACATTGAAAAAGTATAATTTTGCCTATATTATGGGACCAAAAATTCCATTAAAATTTGCTTATATTTGGAAGTGGAGGTATTATTATATATGCAGAAAAATTAAAAAAAAAACAGATAATAACTAAAAATGTTTCAAATGCATTATCCTTAACTAAAAAACTAATATTATCCAATTATCCAATACAAAACATTGTCTAGATTCATGAATTCATAATCTAACGATTAGAAAGCCAGGGTTTCTTTGAAAGTTCCTTTGTTTTCTGTTGTAAAAACAGAGTAAACGGGGAAGAAGAACAGTAACGGGAAATGAGTAAAGAAACGAAAAGATGTTGAGATGGGATATGGGAAGTCAGGAACTGAATTCTAAAGGTGATCATGGGTGGTTGTGAGTGAAAGAGAGAAAAGAGAAGAAACATTCTCACTGGGAGTGGGTGAGGTCGCCAGAGTCTGAACGGAAGGTATTGTGGAAGAGGAGAGAGTGGGAGATGGAGGAGGGGATGAAAAGTGAGAAAGAGATGAAGAAAAGGAAAATGAAACTTAACCTTTTGCCCTTAAGTTTCCCAAAACGACGCTGTTTGGTAGGCCAAGAAAGGTTCGCGCCCGCACCTGGCCGTGATCCGCGACTCCAAGATCCCGTCTGCAACAGTCGTGATCGAATTTCTTCATCATTAGGTAGTACGAGAGGGGTATAGCAAGGAGGAGTTGCGATGCGAAGGCGCACCATGAATCCGCGAATTATCTACTATGTTGTATTTTATAAGCATTAATTATGAATGTACAGATGTTTGTCCTAGATATTCAAAAGTTTTACTAGTGATTGCTGTACAAGTTTGATCAGTAATCATAAGGAGTTTGAATTTTGAACTTATGTTCTTAAACTTCAACATAGTTTAAATGACAATGATTTATAAATTTTGATTCAAATTCAAGAGAAATAATGGCTACATTCAATTCATTCAGTTTCTTATTAGATCGGCATAAGAGATTTCTGTTTGCATAAGATGGTCATTGAATTTTCAGTTTCAAGTTTCCACTTTCTGTTATCAAGCCCATACATTGTCATTCTCATTAAATTTAGCTTCTCTTAGGTTCTTTTGGAGTCCTGCTGGATTGTCCCTTTGAGTTATATTAGGGAACCATGAAAATTTCTTGTTGATATACAAACATCTGAAGCTGTTTTGAAGTATGTTTCTATATGTCTAGTTTATTAACTGAAACTAGGCTTTTGTGGGGGTGGGTAGAATCCTCCAGACTCCAGAGTTTTAATGAGACTAAAAAACCTCGAGGTATCTGAGTATTCCTGTCCTAAGATAAATTTCCACTTTTACTGAGAAAATTTAAATGGGTTTGGACTTGCTTTCAACTGTACTCTCTCTCATGTAATGAGAACTTGTTATTTATAGGTTAACTTGTGTCCATTATAACTTTGCAAATGAGTTAATTGAGAATTAGAACCTTTATCATCACAAAGGCTGTGATCTGTTGGCTAAAGTTGAAGTTGCAATGATTTTTGTATGCTGGGATCTCTCTTTTTTCTTTAATTTATCCATTTCAATCTTGTGACTTGAGATGTCCAAATGCTTCTGATAACTTGCAGTTGTTCCCAAAAAGGTTTCCGTATTTGTTGTCCAAGTTGATTGCTGGAAAGTCACACTGCATGGTGAAAAACTTGGTTCAAGAAAGGTTGGATTGTGATATTGGTGGTAATCCTTTAACACAGGTAACATCTGCACCCTATTAAGGGCCATATTCTATCAGTTTTTTTATGACTGAGTCTGGTTTTGTCTTGTGATTTTCCTTGCTTTTCAAAATTTCTTTGCAATGACTTTCTTTCTGTTAAGAACATAATATCCATTTAATGCTTGTGCATTTTGAAAAGTTTTAAGCATTCCATGGGAGAGAGGAAAATGTGTGGATGCTGGATTATATCAGTAGAAAAGTTTGAGGTTCCTTAATAATAATTTGTTGTTGGCAAGAAGCTGAATGACAGTGACCTAGACTTATGTGCAGAGACACCCGCTGCGAAGATGCATCTGTTTGCATTTTTATTATGGTTTTGAACTTGCGCTGGAGCAAAAGAAATTTTTTATGCTTTATGCTAGTTCTTAACTTCTCTTGCTCTAGCGTGAGCCCTTGACGCTGCTGGTGTTGAACTAGAATGTTACCATAGATTTTAGATTTTTTGACCTACTAGCTACAAGATTACTCTTTTGTCTTTGGAGTTAGACACTTAATTCCTTTTTGTATGATCATTCCTTTTTTGTATCTCGCACTCTATGGTCTTGGAACTGATAAGGGCCATAGAATTTGCGGATTTTGTGTGGTATAGAATATCTATTTGCTTTTCTATGATCAACCGTGTTCTGGAAGGTGATGAATTACTGGGGGCATTGGATAGGGGGCCGATGTAATAATTATCTATTAATCTCATTTCCAAAATAAAAAAACAATGTCATGCCAGAGTTCCAAGAAGCTTTTTTCCTATCTTTTTTTTTTTATTCTAATATGATTTAGACTTCCTACTATGTTCAGTTCATGAGATTTTTGTTTTTCCTGTGAAATTGACGTTTGCAACTTATTCATGGTTTGATTCTGACATTTTCGTGGATGTTCTTGTAGTGAAAGCTTGGACATTTAAAGATAAACACTTTCAGCTGGTGGGGTTGAGGCAAGATGTTCATTCACATGAATCTTCCACATCGACATCCTGAAGCAAGTTGACAACGAATATTGTAAATGCAGATTTCAGTCTTGGAAGTCAGCTTGGGTAGATATATAAATTATATATTCTGAGTCTGAAATGCACTATTTAAAAATTATTTTATTCATAATTTTTTTTTTCCTTCCAAAGCTTGAGCGAGTTGGGTGAATTCCTATTTAACCACTTGTCAAATTTCCCATAGAAATTTGAAAAAATAAGCTATTATGGCACCAAAATAAGTTAAACATGCGCCAAGTGTGATCCTTAAGAGGGAAAATTAGATCACATTACTTGGAATAGCAAGATATTGATCCCATTTTTGTTTTTGTTTGCCATGCAAATGAATTTGGATGCTGGGGCGTAAGAAGCTTAGTCGAATTCTTTGAAGACTATGATGAAACCTCTCATTTTGTGAGGGAACATACGTTAATGGAAAATTTAGGTAGGGGAGTTCAACTGTTTGGGACTGCATCCAAAGCACATGGAAGGTCAAAGCTAGAATGCGATATAGACTTGTATTGTTGAGAATTTTCTTGCAAAAAAAGTGTCTTATCATTCTAATTTCCTTAGGAAATATGATTAAAACAAATCGGGAAGAAAACTAAATTATGTGACGACTATTCACTATGACAATCACATGATGTTTAATTGCGTGATGTGTTCACAGGGGAATGCTAGCTACTGGCTGGCGTAGAATTTGTGTATGCATATATATAATGACAAATATTTGTTTTTTTGTTGGATTTTGAAGATGAGATGACTTGTATCATAAGTATCGAAGTTTTTCTTCTTCTTTTAACAAATAGAAATAAATTTGATTTTCATTTCATTCGGTCATCCAATAATTTGTTTTCCAACTACATTATGGAACGGTCTTAAAATAATGGATAAACTATAAAAATCACTTTTAAGTTTTGCCAAAGTTACATTCTATCCTAAATCTTTGAATAACTTACATTCAACCTCAGGTTTTGTGACAGTCTTTTATGGGTTTGCGGTTGTTAAACCACAAATTTAACTTATAAGATGAAGTCTAGATATTTCAAAATGTTTGGGGTAGAATATACTTAGAGGTGATTTGGGTAATTTACTTTGAAATAAATTATTCAACTCAAATAAAATCATATATTGTGAAAAATATTCAAAATGAAATGCTCTTAAAATAATTTATGACTAGAGTAAAATTATTTCTTGCAAAAGATATATAAGAGAGCTTATCTAAAAATTCAATTTGTGTATACATCTTGAAAATTTATTCTTACTCTATACATCAAAGGTAATTTGTATAGTTTGCTCTAAAATAAATTATTCAACTTGAATAAAACCATTTCTTGCAAAAGATACCCAAGATGAAATGGTCTTAAAAATAATTTATTTGACTTCATTGAAATTCTTTCTTGTAAGATACCTAATAGCTTTTATAAAAATTTAATTTGTGAATATACATTTTGAAAATTTATGTAAAAATATGAAATAATGGTAAATAAATAGAAAGAATGATATCTAATAACATTTCTTATCTATGTACAGAAAACAATTGTCCTAGTGGTTGTCATATCTTGTTGTGTTTGATGGGTACGACTTGTGGAGACAATACTCAAACACATATTAAAACCATAATAAATATCAGTACACTTGTCAAAGTCCCAACACCTGGCTCTTTAAATAGGGGCTTCAGAGGATGGAGATAAAAATCGAAGCAGAAGCAAAAGATTATAACTTCTAAAAAGAGAGCTTTTGAGAGAGAAGAAAAAATGGTATTGAGTAAATTTTGAGAGTGTTTGGTAAATACACTAAGTTTAGGTATCATCTCTATAATTCTTTTAAACTAAAATTAGTAGTACTAGAATGGTAAAGGATCTGATCCTATCGGTGTCGGGGTATGAAGTTACCCTTTGCGAACCAGTGTCACATGTGTCTCTTTCTCGCTTTTACACTGTTCCAGTGGGAGTAGCATTATACACATAGGTCCAATGAGAACTCTGTGCTATTCATATTAAGGTACTGATATGAGTCAATTCCAACCGCAGTTTGAGGGGACACATCATAGGTGTACTTGCAAAAAGGCCCCAATACTTAAGTTTATTACGGAAAAGAGAAAAGATTACGGGAGTTGTTCTGTTATGAATTAATGAATGAGTTATATTTATAGATCTTCTCTAAGTACAAGTGGTGATTTGACCGCTCGTGATAGTGTTTAGTGGCTGCAGTCTTTGCAGGTGCAAGTTGCCCACTTAGATCTAACTCAGATTGTGGTAGCTTTACTGACTGTGGTCATTATCATGATTCCGTATTGAAATTTCGATATATACTTCAACTTCTATTTGTATGATTTTTTGAGAGAAAGAAAAAATGGTATGTTGCTACCTCTTTTATAAAACAATTAACGATTCCCGAAGTAACGTCTAAACCCAATAATTCAAGGAAAAGCTAAACGACCCTGGAATAAGTAAATACTATTTGAAAATGGATAGAGACAAAAGACATAATATAGGAAAAATAAAATAAATAATTACTAAATGTAAAATTTGGTTTATAAAGACATTATTTGAAATAGGGTGATTTTTTTCTTTATTTATTCTTTTTTATTCATTTAATTTCTATTTTGAAAATAGAATTCAATATTTTTTATAATAAATTTGATAATTTTTTTCTAATTTCAAAATTTATTCTATTTATTCTATTTATTTTTCTAATATTTATTTATTTATTATTTTTTATTCATTTAATTTCTATTTTAAAAATAGAATTCAATATTTTTTATAATAAATTTGATAATTTTTTTCTAATTTCAAAATTTATTCTATTTATTTTTCAAATATTCAAAATAGAATATCTCTCAAATTTTTTGTATGATTTTTCATCGAATGACTATTCATAAGACTTGTCACCTCGCCTTTATGACTACTTCAGTTGCTGTGTACCTCATCCAGTGTTTAATTCAATTTAATTTGCATTTATTTATTTGTTGCAGTAACCGGTGTCTCTTGCTTCTGGGGCCGATATGCACACCGGATCAGGATCTCATCGGAAAACAATATATTTTGTATCTCTAGTATAAAAAAGACCAGGGGTATAATTATCCATTAGTATAGTGGAATATTTTCAAAGCTTGTCATGTAGTTTTTCTTCACTTTTAAAGTTTTCTATCCTAAATTCTTGTGTGTTAATTGCGCCCTTTGCATATTTTATTTCTTAATTTTAAGAAATATTATAAGAAAGAAATAGATCTAATTTCCTAATATTTATACCATTAATTCATTAAAATTATTTAATAAATGACTTTTGAAGTAATTGCCACCCAAGTCAATAATTTGGATTCACAACACAATTTATGATTAGCTGAGAGAGTGAAAACTTTAACATTAACATTATATTTTAATCAAATTTGTATTTTCTATGAAAAAGTTAAATAATTAATTTTAGGCACACGTGATATACTTTCACGTATTTATGCAAGAAAAGAATGGTCTAATATAATTTATTCAGATTTGTGTCTAATCTAATCATTATTTTAAGAATAACAAACAAAAACATATTATTTAATCTCTCATATTGTTCTGATTAGGTTAATATGTCTCATGCTTATCAAAATTACCATATGGTCTCTCACGTATTACTTTTCCTTCGATGTTAACTCATTCATGAAACTATTAATTCCAAGTTATGTGACACATTTGTTGACATGTGTTACATCGGCATGATACTCAAAACAGTTGCATTTTACTGAGTGTGTAATAGGGTGAAACTGAGAGGAATTAAAATGAAAATAATAGGGGAATTTGGGGAATTTATGTTAAAAAAACTTAAGTTACCATTTCAAATAAGTACTCATGAGAAGACTGAGTGACAAGTTTGATTGAATGGGATGAAGCTTAAAGACCATAAGAACGACAAAGAGGATTGTAGTAACTTGTTAATCGACTCAAATGGGTGACTCAGTTAGGGTATGTGATGTCATTATCACCAAATATGGTTTCCTGGATGTGAGAATGGTTTCTTAACTGGGTGTATGACTTAATTAAACTAGATTGTGCTTTCCTAACAGGGTATTACAAAGGAAAAATAATCATTACAGTGGCAGAAGATGCCAATAACCATATATGACCACTTGCTAATAGTGTGGTCTTTATTGAAAATAAAGTAAACTCGAAGTGGTTTTCGAAGCTATTGCATTAGAATATTAGGGATTATAAAGAGAAATGTTGAAGTTATATATCAAATATGCAGAAGCTAACCACACTACCTTGTTTTAATTATGTTTGCACAAGAGGGACCTATCGCCTATTTTTTAATTTTGCCAGGGACTAACTTTATGGCTTTCATGTTTATGTTTTTTAATGGTATTTATGGGGAGTCATACCTGCCCTCCCAGAAGTCACACCGAGTATACACCATATGTTGCGTGTGTCACTTATGGTAAAAACTTTCGAAACTATAAAAGGAGAAAAAGTTGAGGACTTTCATTTGGCAAGCTATTAGAGCAACAACTACTACCTAATTCGAGACTCATAGGAATAACATCAAGAATTTGAAACCCAAGGTGTATGATTATCTTTTTTTAAAAAATAGAACCCTCTTCATGGAAAAAATCATACTTTTTTGAGTAGCCAAAGATTGACAACTTAACCAACAATGTTTATGAAGTTCTTAATGCGAAGTTGGTTAATGCAAGGAACAAACCTCTAATAACTATGTTGGAGGAGGTGAAGACTTATGTTATGACCCACATTGTTAACAACAAACTAAAACTGAGCAATCATGTTGGTAAACTCCCTCTATGTAGCAAAGTAGACTAGAAAGAGAGAAGAAGGAAAACAACAAATGGATTGTGGTTTGGTTAGGTATGTTTTAAGTATGACATTGTATTATTTTCTCATGTATTGTTCAAAAGTTGTTCATCATATTTATTTGTCTTGTAGAGATGATGATTGTGATAAGTATGAGGTGTATAATTGGCTTACTAAAGTGACTGTGCACATTGGTAAACAAGGGTGCACATGCATGTTTTGGAAACTTACTGGTATAATTTTTTTCAAATAGGACCTATTGACATTATATTAAATATCTAAGGGATTAATAATTGTAATTCGTGTAACTAAGTAAGTTGTTTTGTTCTTAGGTATGCCATGTGTACATGCATGTGTAGCTATTGCAAAGAAAATGGATCATTAAGAGGACCATTGTCATGTTTGGCTGACAATGACCTTCTTCAATGTAACATATGCAAAAAGTGCCATATTTGGTGTCCTGGGACAAGAGTATTGGGAATAAAGGAGAGCCAAGCCAGACTCAATAATCACATGATGTACCAAGCAAAAGTGATGAGGGCAAGAAGAAAAGGCTACTAAGGAAATCCAAGTGTAAGGTTTATGGACAACAGGGTCATAATAAACAAACTTGCCCAACTACCATTAAGAAGAGGAAAGAGGACAGAGAGAGCAAGTTGCAAGTGCTTCCATTACGAAGGAACAAAACACTAAATTGTATTCTTAAGTTGTCCCCACTACCAAGCAAGATGCAAGTGCTACAACCCTCCCTAATCACCCTCAACAAAGAAAAAGCAACTCCCACCAACTCCTGTCTGAAGAAGCCCTCAAAATGCTTCCAAACAAGTTATGTATCCACCAATATTAGCAGATGAAGAAAGACCAAAGAAAAAACTAGCAATTTGAAAGAAAATGGACATGACCTTCATACCAACACCTGGTCTCAAGAAGACTTGAACTACATGTTGGGAAAAAAAATCTACACAGATTAACTGATATTTTCCCCGGCGTAGCGGAATGGCAGACCGATAAAATAGGTGGTTACAAAATAAATTAAATACGGGCAAAACAAATAAATAATTAAAATGGCACCAGCAATTTAACGTGGTTCACCCTTTTGATTTGGGCTACGTCCACGGGACAAACTTCGAAATTACTTCCACTAATAAAATTAGTAGGCGTACAAGAGAGACTTCTCTAATAAAATATTAAAGGCATAAACCCGAGATTAACCCAAAATAGTGGCACTCAAGTGTTTTCCAAACACCCCAATTAACCTCACTATTTTATCACTTACTAATTATTTTTCCCTCACTCTAAATCATCAAAGCAATTAATTAATTGCTTTAGCCTCACAAAACACTCTCTCTAAGTGTTTTACACAATTGCTCTCAATTGTGTTGTGATTGCTTTGATGCCTTTGCTGCAATGTTTCAAGGCCAATTTATAGGCTTAATAAGTTGATTTCAGCCACATGCAATTTGTGGTCTTTATGCATCCACGCTACTTGCATCTAATAGCCACAAATCAAGTTTATTTAATATTTAAGTGGCCATCATGGAGGGACCCATATCAATCTCCCCTTCCTGATTACATGGATGGTTGTACCAGTCCTGCTGCTTGTCGACAGTACTCCAACTTCTCCTTTGGAAGAGTCTTTGTCATCATATCTGATCCATTTTCATCTGTATGGATCTTCTCAAGTTGTAGCAACTTCTTCTCCAATATATCCCTAATCCAGTGATATCTCACATCAATGTGTTTTGATCTAGAATGAAAGGGGGGAATTCTTCCCAAGGTGAATTGCGCTCTGACTGTCACAAAACAGCTCATACTTTTCCTGGTGCAAGCCAAGTTCTTCCAAGAACTTCTTCATCCATATCAGCTCTTTGCAAGCTTCAGTGGGTGCAATAAATTCTGCTTCAGTTATTGAGAGAGCAACACACTTTTATAGTCTTGATTGTCATAACACAGCTCCCCCTGCAAAAGTGATTAGGTATCCTGATATAGACTTTCTTGAGTCAACATCGCCAGCCATATCAGCATCTGTATAACCTACCAACATAGGTTTTTCATCTCTAAAACAGAAACACATTTTGGAGGTACCATAGAGATACCTGAAAATCCACTTTACAGTAGCCCAATGTTCATTTCCAGGATTTGAAAGGAAACGACTCACTACTCCCACGGAGTGAGCGATATCTGGCCGTGTACATACCATGGCATACATCAAACTCCCAACTGTTGAAGCATATGGAACTCTATCCATCTCATCCTTCTCATCCTCTAAGGAAGGGCACTGCTTGGTACTTAGTCTAAAGTGATTAGTAAGAGGACAACTAACCGCTTTAGCCTTGTCCATATTAAATCGTTGAAGTACCTTCTTGATATACTTCTCTTGTGACAACCACAATTTCTTGGCATTCCTGCCTCTGGTTATTTTCATGCCAAGAATTTGTCTTGTTGGCCCTAAGTCTTTCATAGCAAAAGACTTGCTCAATTGCTTCTTTAACTTGTTGATTTTGGAAATATTCTGGCCAATGATCAACATGTCATCTACATAGAGCAGAAGAATAATAAAATCATCATAAGAGAATTTCTATACAAACACACAATGGTCTGAAGTGGTCTTCCTGTAGCCTTGCTCCCACATCACAGACTCAAACTTCTTGTACCATTGTCTTGGTGCCTGCTTCAAGCCATACAAGCTTTTATTAAGCTTACAGACATAGTCTGTAACATCCCAAAAATTTCATTCTCATGTATAATCATTTTGATTTAGACCGTTAATGATATTATCCATTTTATCTTAACTTTCTACATAAATTTGGTTAGGAAAACATCTTCAATTTAATCTTTTACCATGGTAAATAATTTTAACTTTATACCTTAGGTAAAAGTTAATCAAATAACTTATTACCTATTTCCTTAGTTATTAATTTCTTTGGCTTTTCCAATTACTCTCATCAAATTACCACATACTACACAAAATACATCATCTTGTACACATTTTAATTGTTAGTTAGAGTCCGAATTTGAAAATATGGTCAACTACAAAGTTGTTCCTCGTTGTCTTAACTTTCCAACAAGACCAAATTTGTTAAACTTCATTACGATATGAGAGAGATATGCCCAAAATACCGAAACAATATTAGAATTGATATTTTACTTCAATCATATCATCTTGTACATATTTTAATGCCTAGTTAGAGTCTGAATTTGAAAACGTGGTAAACTGCAAAGTTGTTTATCGTTGTCTTAGCTTTCCAACAAGACTAAATTTATTAAAATCCATTAAGATATGAGAGAGATATGCCCAAAATACCAAAATAGTGTCAGAATTGATATTTACTTGAATCATGCAAGCTACATTATGTAGGCTGCGGAAATGGTCAACAATCCAGCCCATTTTTCTCACCTAAAACCTCCATTATCACCACAATTAATGCACCTAACATCCCACTACAATCCCATTATGAAAATCTTGTCTTCCACTTGTCATTTGCATCATTAAATCAACACTACATCTTGTTCCTAAGTCTGAATTCTTAGAACAAGCTAAAGTTAGTGAAGTATCTCTCTCATTTTCTTTCATTTTATCCATCAAAGTCACTCTTGATCTGAAGCTAGGACAATAAGAGAACACTTTCAACCACTCTAGGATCCTCCATCAAGGTAAGAGGGGATAGGGTTATGAATAAATATGGAATGGGTAGAATTGTATGCTATTCTAGGATTTCCAGATTTATTTTTTTAATTTGTTACTTAATTTTGAAGCTGAAAATGTGTGAATTTGACTTTTATTTCTTCATCAAAGTTGTAGATCTATGTGTTATATGAATTGTGAGCTTTGAATGACATAATTTTGATGCCTGTAGCTTGAGTTATTGCAAAAATTCTAAAGTATGTCCGTTCTGGAATATGTACCTTCTATTTTGTGAAAATATTAAAATTCTGGAAATTATACATACATATTTAAACTTTGATGTCTTCATAAAAGTTGTATATATTTATGTTATGGATCTATAGAAAGTGGTTTCAAGTTAAAAGGATATTTGTAGCTCTAGTTATACCTAAAATACAGAAGTATGTTCATGTTGAAAATCTGCTGACGTGAATCACTATTTGTATTTTTAAAACCGGGAATTTTGTGATAAGAATTAGTGTTTAGTGTCTTTATAAAAGTTTTAGATATTTGTGTTATGAGTAATTTAGAACTAGTCTCATGCCAAAATTATTTTTGTAGCTCTAGAAACGTTGAATTTACCAACATATGTATGTTTTGTTACTTTCCTTGAGATAGTTTAGTATAATCTGAATTTGTGATATTTCTGTTTAGATTTGGAATTTTTGGTCAACATAAAAATTATAGATAATGGAATTATTGAAACACAGAACTTAGCCTCATTCAAAAATTATTTTTATACCATGAGTTATAGCTAATTTACTAAAGATTGCCAAACCAGTAAATTTTCCAGCAATTGGTGATAATGAAAAATGATAACCTATTAACTATTATATGATTATGTGATGCTTCTGTTTGGAATTTAAAATTATGGTCTTCAAGAATATTGTAGATAATTTTGTTATGGAACTACAGAAAGTGGAATTACTTAAAAAGGATTTGATTTGCTCATGTTATGGTCTTTTTACTCATGTATGTTGTTGTTGTAAATTTCTGAAATTTACCTATGATGATTATTATGGATAAAAATGATATTTTCCATATGGGTAATGATTTATTTATGAATTATTGAGGGATTATTGATTATTATGGATGTTATTGAGTGTCCTATGAATGTCATACAGTGTATCTTTGTGATGAATAATTATGAATGACTAAATTAATGTATACATGAATGCCTTGTGGTTTATTGAGATATGTTGTTGAACTGTAAATCCATGATTTTGAGAATTGATATATGTGATGTGTCCTTTGAGGACTTATGGCTTTCAAGTGATTATGGAAGTATTGATATCATGGTATGTTAAATTGATAAAGAGAATTAAAGGCATTCATGCATCATAAGCATTTGGACGCACCATGGAATTTAAGGGTTCCATGATTGCCGCCTTGGTGGGGGGTTTACTCTATGATGAGTTAAAGCCTTATTTTCGTTGAGCGCCATGAAGTGTAGGGATTCATGGTTTATGCTAAGTCCTACTTGTGTACTTCGGTACTTGAGTGCCATGAAGGGTAGGGATTCATGGTATATGCTAAGTCCTACTTGTGTACTTTGGTACTTGAGCGCTACGAAGGGTAGGGATTCGTGGCATTATGCTAAGTCCTACTTGTGTCTCTATGAGAGTTTTTACTGCAGTATTCCCACTAAATCAAAATGGATCCAACATGACATCATATAACTAAATTAAAGATTATTATATGTAAATGACTTTGTTTGGCATATTCATCATATCATAATTATTTGTTGATTGTGTTGTGCAATTTTACTTATTTTATATTTATTCTATATTTTATCTCACTCTTACATTATTTTTACAGTGCACGCTTCACAGAATGATGAGTGGTGCAATTAATGAAGTTTTTATGTTTTATTGCTTGGACTTTGATTTGATTTGAGATTTAATGTGTTGTAATAATGTTATTATGTACCTTGTACTGTAATCTTCTCTATCGTTTGCGCTATATAAATGTATTATGTTTTATTCGTTCACGACTAGTATGCATGATAATATTCCGTATTTATCAATTTTTACGTGACCTCAGAATTTAAATTATGAATTTCAAAATGATTCTTTAAACGCGAAAAATTTATTTCAAAAATTTGGGTTAATTAATTGGAATTTGTAATTTGGGTTTTGGGTGTCACATAGTCCTCTTTTCCTTTTACTTTGAAACCCTCTAGCTGCTCCATGTATATCTCTTCCTCCAAGTCACCATGAAGGAAGGCCGTCTTCACATCTATCTGCTCAATTTCAAGGTCGAGACTTGCTGCTAATCCTAGCACTGATTTGATGGATGTCATCTTCACCACTGGTGAGAAAATCTCATCAAAGTCAATCCCCTTTCTCTCACTGAATCCTTTGACGACCAATCTAGCTTTGAATCGAGGCCGGGGACTGTGTTCTTCATGCTTGATCCTAAACACCCACTTGTTCTTCAAAGCCTTCTTGCCTTTTGGCAACTTCACTAGCTCAAATATCTTGTTCTTATGCAAGGAATTCATCTCATCTTGCATGGCTTCAACCCACCTTTTATAGTGTTCATCATTCATAGCTTCTTGGAAGCTTTCTGGTTCTCCCCCCGTCAGTCAGTAATGTAACATCCTAAATTTGAAAATAATTCATTAAGGATCGGTGGAGTTTCTTTTTAATTAAAAAGCGTCAAACATCCGTTGTCAGTGAAGAATTTCCGAGTCTGATTTCGGATGAGCGAAACGTTCCCGAGTGAATCATATTTGAGATAAGACTTTCCGAGTGAAGGAAGGGATCTGATTTCGAGTAAGATCTTTCTGAGTGAGAGAACTACTTCCAAGTGAAGTAAAGTTAAGATGTTTCCAAGTGAAGCATGACCGAGAGAATCATTTTCGAGTGAAGAAAAACTCTGTGTCCGAATGAGACACTTGAGTGAGGAAAATCTGAGTGAAATGTTTCCAAATGGGCCGTTTCCGAGAGAAGTACTTCCGAGTGAAGAAAAGCTTTGATTTAGAATGAGTACTTGTCGGGCCAAGCTATTTCTGAGTAATGAATTCCCGAGTGGGGTATCTCTGAGTTGAGTGCAACTTTCCTGAGTGGGATGTCTCCGAGTACGACACTTCCGTGTGGGATGACACCGAGTGAGACATTTCCAAGTAGGATGACACCAAGTGAGATATTTCTAATTTTCATGTGGTATGGCACCGATTGAGGCATACCGAGTGAGTCTTTCCAGGGGAAGTACTTCTGGACAAAGAAAGATTTTAACTTCGAATGAGTACGTTTCTGAATGAATAGTTCCCGGGGAAAGTAAATATCCGAGTGGTGAACCCCTTCATTTAATTCGTGCTCAGGTGTCTTAAAGATCGTCTAGAGCCTGTGCTCGGGCCATATTCAAAGTTGCCGAGAGCTTGTGCTCAGGTTCGTCTTCGAGATTGTCTTTGACTCTGAGTGATATTCTCAAGTGGAAAGATTTTCGAGAGAGGACTGAACTTCGACTTTGAATGATCCTTTCGGTTGTAAGACTTCCGAGTGACGCACTTCCGAGAGAAATGTTTTCGAGTGAAGAAAGGCTTTAACTCGGGCAGAGATATATCCGAGTAGGATATTTCTAAATAAGGTGTCTCCGGGTGAGACATTTCTGAGTGGGTCACTTTTGAGGAAAGAACAACTATGACTAAGTGTTTCAAACAAAAACATTTCTGAGTGAATTTCATCCGAGTGAACCAATTCTGAAAGAAAAGAGACTCTGATGAATCCTTCTCGGAAAGAGATATTCCCGAGTACTTTCAATTTAATCTTTTAACCAGGTTAGAGTCCAAATTTAGAAATATGGTCAACTACAAAGTTATTCCTCATTGTTTTAGCTTTCCAACAAGACCAAATTTATTAAAATTCATTAAGATATGAGAGAGATATGCCAAAATATCAAACAATGTCAGAACTGATATTTACTTTAATCATCGAGGTTATTCTACGTCGTTCTATTCTTCTAAATTCTAGCAGATTCTCTTGTCTTTTTCTAAGTATGGGACCCTCTCTATTATCCTATCCTCTTTTCTTTTATTATCTTGTTTCTTCCTTATCTCTTAAGATATATACATATCAACACTTCCTCACTTCATGGACGTTTTTTCCATGAACGATCTCTGTAAACTCCATCGTTAGATCAGCTTAAAATTTTGAGAGTGGAAAGAACTCTAAATTCCTTAGTTCAAGGTAGCTGTGGAAGATTTCAGAACTAAGAGTTGATTCGGAGCTTGTGAATAATGAGCTGATTGTATTTAGTAGCTCGAGGAGCTTCTGGAATCGTTTATTCCAGGTAGGGGAGCGTTACATTTTAAATGTATAGTTTATGAACGGAATCAGGATAATATTGTTATCTTCAATGAGAAATCCTGAATATATATGATATGTGTGATATATTATGAGATATGATGTTTTCCATTCATATGTGAGTGGTATATGTGATGTATGTATTTGTGATAAATTCTATGCATGAGATGCAATAGAATATGTGATTGATGATGATGATATGAATGATATTCATGAAGATTTCATGATATATATATATATATATATATATATATATATATGCATGTGATGCATATTGATAAAGCATGAGATGCTTATGTGATGATTATGATAATATTAATTAATGATTATTAAGCTTGAAGTAGCTTAGTATATGTGGTTGTGATTGACTACTGCATACTATGCTTGTTGTTATATTGAGTTGAGACCCTTGGTGATGGTAACCGAGTGGTAGCCCTTGATGATGGTAATCAGGTGGTCTATTAATGATTGATCATTATTTGGCATAGCATTTGTATTCAGACGCACACAGGACTGCAGGGGGCCTGTGATGCCGGCCCAGATGGGAAGGCAGCCTAATGATAAGGCACAGACCCTGTGGTGGTTTCTTCGGATTCCGCAGCCGCCTTCGAGTTGGACTCAAGGCCGGCCCGTAACACCGAGTTGAGTTACCGCTGTCACTGAGAGTGACTGGTGTTACATTATGGGCGCGCGGTTTGGTACCTGTAAAACGGCCGAATCAGTTGAGAGCTGAGATATATTATTATGTTGTGTAAATCCCATCGTTAGAGTCGGATCTGCATGCATATGCATTTGCATATAATTATTGAGGTTGAGAATATAACATCCTTAATTTTAAAATAAATTTCAATAAATCAAATAAAATTTTGCAAATAATTCAAATTTTCAAAACAAAATTTGAATTAATTAATAATATTCTCAAATTTACATTAGCCGACCGGCTCAATAAGTTTACAATAAATAAATAAAACACTCGGTATTCTCAGGAGCCGGCCAAGGCTTCTACCAAAATACACTCCGAGCAGCTGAGTGACTTCTCATATCATGGTTGGGCCCTATATTCACTGTAAAAAATAACAACAATAGGGGTGAGCATAAACATATCAAATAACAGTTATTGAATTAGATTAAAAGTCTAATTAATAACTATATTCATAAAACAAAACCGATCACAAATATCATCACAAATCATTCAGTCTCAATAATCATATATATAATCATCAGTACATTCACATGATCAACCAAATGGATCATTATTAAGTCTTTTAAATTTGTGTTGCAACACTGGCTCCCCGAGCCATAACTCAGCTCTCAGCTGATTCGGCCATTTTACAGGTACCAAACCGCTCTGCGCCCATAATGTAACACCGATCATCACTCCCAGTGATAGCGGTAACACAAATCAGTGTTACAGGCTGGCCTTGAGTCCCACTCAAAGGCGTCCATGGTATAAAAATAAACCACCACAGGGTCTATGCCTTTCATCAGGCCGTCCACTCATCTGGACCGGCATCACAGGCCCCCTGCAGTCCTGTGTGCGTCTGAATACAATTGATATATCAAATAAATATCAATCATCAATCACATATCAACATCATCTCATATTATTCCACTCGGTACAACAATAGGCATAGCACATGATAACTGATCTGTCCTGAACCGGGGTCAAGAGATCCGGTGTCTGGTCAATCACAAATAGTAGATGATCACTTCTTTGAAGACCGGTTATACGAGTATCCGGTTTATATATCCGATGTCTCTGTATGATGAGAGCAGATTGGGCGTCCTGGAGATCCTTCACACCGTCCTTACGCGTTGATATGGGCGAAAGGTGGTGTCACCTGCAAAGATTCTTCGACGCTCAAGTCAGTGATAATATTCCAAGTAAGGAATGTTTTTCAGAGAGTAATTGTAAGTTCATAGAGTCAAAAGATCCTTCCCTTCGTTGATGAAGAGAGTTCATATACCTGATTGGCTCGATATTCGAGGATCCGTTAGTGGGGAACCACTAACCTCCAATAACACCTTAAATTATTATTTTATTGCGCACTTACCAGTATGATTAGGTCAAGTGGCCATTTTATATTGAGCGTAGGGAGTATAGGCTAGAATTAAGGGACAAATTGACCATTCCCGTGAGTAGATTTTGGCTCGTAGTGCAGGGAATTATTGATCGGTCCCTGTAATAATGCCTTCTGTCTTCTGCATAGTGACGTATACATTATCCGGTGTCATGGTGTTATCCTGGACAATCGGTATAGGGAGAGCACCTGATACGGAATTAGAGTCTGAATGTATACCGATGATACCGGTTGCGCGTTGACGTCTTGATAAAGACGTTGAAATATTCTTACAGATCGGACACCAGTATCAAGACCGGATCATATGTCCTCTAGCTTGTGTGAGGGACTGTGTAGTTGTTCACATGAGCTACTCAACCTGCAAAAGGTCTAGATGTTGGTATAGCTTTGCAGGAAACGTTTTTATGCATGTGTGTTGTTCAGCATTATTATGTCATGAGGAACCGCCCTAGGGTTGAACGTTTCGTTGTCATAATGTTGTTATAACGGTTTCAGACAAAGATTCGCAGTAGGAGAATACCAAAAGTTTTTTTGAAAATTGAAGACCCTTGAAATTCGTGTGACATCTGTAAAGCATAGATTGCGTCGCATGATTAGACATTAAATGCCTTTAATCACGTGTGCGAGCAGTTATTGCATTTAAGACAGAAATCTCAGTAACCGTCGTTTAGGGCTTAATGGGCCTACAATTTTTAAAACTTTTGGGCCCAGCGAAGAGGCCCTTTGACGAATTGATATTGTTTTGGCGCCCATGAAGTTAGAACGACCGTGTCGTTTAACTCGTGAATCAACGCGTTTAGTCGTGAATGACACAACCTTAAGAGTTGGTAACCGAACCCTTTCGTTTCCTATAAAAGAAACACTTAGTGGATTCTGGGTTCCACTCATTTCTGATTTCTTAGCAAAACTCTGCAAAAATTTTGTAAGGAGGCTTGCCGCTTGTTTTACGAAGATTTTCTCAGTCTTTATCTTCCTTATCATCTGAGGTAACCATTTTTCTTTCCCCTGTTATTTTCGTCTTCTTTTGCTCTGCTATTTTTGCTCGAAAAGAATATATCTTACTAGGGGGAGATTAACTTCTCGCAACCCTAATTATCATGGGGGAAGAATCCTTGTGATTCTTCCGAGGGTTGAGTCATGTCGCTCAGAAAGGGGATCTTACTCACGGTGGAGAGTGCCTTTTCCCGTGTCAGAGTCGTCCTCTGATTGTAGTCGCTCTGAAAAGTGAGATGAGTAATGATTGTTACCCTTCTGACGATGTGACTTTTTATCGTAGAACAGAGATTTTTGTTCACGCTACTCACACGATGACTGGAGAAGGAACCTCTGGGGGATCAAATTGTTCTGAAAACAGCAGAAGGTCTGTATAGCGTAGTCGCCTCTCGGCTAAATTGGGAAGAACTCCAGGCTAAGTGGCCCTTCTACTGGATAGTTGATGAGTTTAAAGACTTAGCCTCCCATCATGCGAATGAGGACGGAGCTCGGATTCAGCCAAGGTTTACAGTTTACGCTGAGGAGGAAATGAAAAAGTGGTTCAGGGTATTTGTACCGCTCCCTATAGAACGGATATACCACGTTGTTCCAGATGAGCGTTTGCTATATATGCATGATTTTGTATTTCATCACCTCAGAGTTCGTTTCCCCTTGTCCGAGTTTCAAATGGGTGTATTAAGGTTCCTAAATTGTACACCTTCTCAACTCTATCCGAACGGTTGGGGACTCGTCCGTGCTCTAGAAGTATTGGGAGACTACTTCAACTTTACGCCCACCATAGCGATGCTGTTCTACTACACTCAAATAGTTCGGAGGGCTAACAAGCAAGGCGGTGTAGGCCTAATCACACTCCGGACTCTATGTTCCTTCGTGAACTTCGAATCCTACACTGATTCAGCTAAAGTTGATGGGAAGTCATTTAAATCCTTCTTTACTCGGATATCAATCAAGAAGAATAAGCCCGTCTTCTGGAAGAACGAAGAGGGTCTTAATAAATTTCCCCTGAGCTGGACTCATGAGCACTTTCTCCTGAACTCTTCAGCATACTTCACTCATCAGTCCAAGCCATCTACTGAAACAGCGACGGTGTTATTTGCCCTTAAAGCATATTCTACACGCTTTAAAGCATTTTTGTGTAGACGTCTTTTGAGTAGTTCAAGTGCAGTCCGGGATGAATATCCCCGTAATTCTCGTTTTATTTTTCTTTTCCTCCTTTGTTAACTGTATTGAGCATTTCCTCGTTGCTAACACGTTTTATTTATGTATGTAGGTGAAATAGGGCAAAAATCTCTGGACATGGACAAGTTGAAAGATTTGAAAGCAGGAGGCAAATCTGTAGCTGGCGAGAATAAAATCCTGCCTAAGAAAGATTCTACGAAGGATTGTTCCGAGGTGATCATTCTGACCTCGGATGTAGAAGAGGAGATTCCACTGGTAGAGGGCGGCTCGACTGGTGTTGGTGCAACTACGAGTCAGCCCAAAATAACAGAGAGGAGGAGGAAGATCAAGAATGATCCTTCAGGAGGACCATCGAAGAAACATAAACCTTCACGTAGTCCGAAAAGGGCAAGAGCTTCAAAAGGTAAAGCTGTAAAGACCTCAGATGCAGCTGAAGTTTCTTCTGGACTCAATAAGGGTGTTCCTTCTGGGGTTCTTGGATCTAGTCCGATCTCTTTCCCCACTGCTTCATTCCTTACTCCCTTCCTCTCATACCGGGGGACAACTCCAGCAATTCTTCCTCAGCCGTTATACGAACTCCGGCCCACGCTTAAAACTAAAGAAATCAAGGAGGCGTGTGAGGCCGGAAAATGGCAGTTAGCAGAACTGACTGGGATGCTTCACTCATTCAGTTTGTTAGCTGATGATGTTGACAAGGTTGATGAGCTGAGTGATAAAATAGAACAGCTCAACCTCTCGTCGGGGAAGGATAAAGCCACTCTAAGATTAATGGAAGATCGCCTTGCCAAGTCTAAAGAGTTCGGAGATATTATGAACAAGGAAAATCTCAAGCTCAAAACCATGCTTAAAGACTTGGAGGGTAAATTGGCGGAGAAGGAGGAGATGCTTAGTAAATCACAAGAAGATCTCCGTAGCAGTCAAGCTAAACAGGCTGATCTTGAAGACAAAAGCAAAGCTACTGCGGAGGATTACTTCAAATAAGCAAAGGAGTGGTCCCAGAAGGAGAAGAAGTTCCTCCTTGAGATCGAGGGACTAAAGGCTAGGAGCACGGAATCCCAAGGATCGGATGGAGATCTTTCGAGATTGCAGGAAGAATTGGCTGTAGCAAAAGCCGAGGCGCAGGAAGCAATTGACATATGCACTCAAGTAGTTGAAGAATCCTTCGGCCTGGCTATACGTCAAGTCTTCTACCGCAATCCCACTGTGAAACTAAACCTTTATGGTATGAATCCATTTTATGAATTTCATGGAGGTAAGCTATTCGCAGTGGTTGAAGATCGTCTTGAAGATCCTCTGGAGTCCTTATACGGTTTGCCCCCTCTTCCCAAGGGTCAAAGTATGGGTCCGGATCCTGCTGTTCCTAAACCAGAGGGCATCTCATCTGAAGGAGGTACTGAGGCACCTGAAGAGAAAGCTCCGGAAGAAATCCCAAAAGAAGGGACGCAAGAACCTGGAGAAGGGGAAGGACAAAAAGAGACAGAAGAGCAAGTTCCTCCTCCGTAGTTTTGCTATTTTTTGTATGTAAAGTTGTGTACCGGGATCAACTCCGGTTTGGGTCGATTATATGTAATCTTGCTTTTCACGAATGAATAAAATTCCTTTCCAGAAATTTGTCTTCAATACTTCATGAAGAATAATGTAACTTAGATGTATATATCGTTTCAGTAATTGATAATTCGTTCCGTATGATAAACATTGAGGTCGGATTGAAATAATTGCCTCAGAAAATTAGACAATAAATAAATTTGAAACGGAGAAATATATATATGAATAATGTCCCCAAGTATAAATATGTTAAGGGATAAATACCTGTCATAGGGCATCATCCTTAAGTCTATTGGGGAGAAAAGGTGTCGATCCGTTGTTCATAGGAGCGGTGTCTCAGGACGGATGACTAGCATTAATTGGAGTTATTCTCACAGGGAGGTTCACAAAGTCAATCTGCTGTTTGATGTGAAAGTATCGTGCGAGCTTTGGGAACTGCAAAGATATATATAAAGATGATGGTTGTGTCTTCCATCATAGGGATAGTGATGGGAATTGGTTCATGCCAGGAGTTGATATATAAAATCACAGATTAAGTGATAGAGAATATCTGTCCTGGGGAAATATCTCTCAATCGTAAGAGTACGGATTGAGCCTTCAAGATCACATGAGTTACATCATCAAATCACAGGATAGGTGATTGAGATCGTCCATCCTGGGGAAATGCTTCTCAATCGTCAGAATACAGATTGAGATTTCAAGGGCTTCCATCATAAGGATGATGATGGGAATTGTCCATGCCAGGAGTTACATCATCAAATCACAGATTGGGTGATTGAGATCATCCGTCCTGGGGAAGTACACAACGCCAGGAGTTACATCGTCAAATCACAGAATAGGTGATTGAGATCATCCGTCCTGGGGGAGAGCGTTTCGACCGTCAGGGTACGGAACTGAGTTTTCAATTTTGTTATCAAATCTGGTATCGAGGCAGGTCATCACTTTGTTTGTCCCCTAGCTTGTGTGAGGGACTAGTAAAGTGGCTCATATAAGCTACATCGTCTGTAATGAATTTGGATACCAGATGATATTCGTCATTTATAGAAAGTCATTACGTGGTATCCGTTCTTGGAATGAAGTTCTGTTGTCGTAGATCTTCTTAGGACGGATCCGTACAAAAAGTTTTTTGTGTGGGAATCCCAGAAGTTATTGAAACTTGCAACCCTTGGTATTCGGGAAACAGTTGCAACGTTTCTCATGATTGGACATTTAATGCCTTTAATCACGTGGGCAAGCCATTATTGCTTTAAATGCGCACGTCTTTATAACCATCACTGAGGGGCTTAATGGGCTTAAATTTAAATTCTGAGGCCCATTTGAGAGGCCCTTTGACGAATTGACGCTGATTTCGAAACGACAGCCTTGTGTCTATGAAAAAGGTGTCGTTTAAAAGTGTCGTTTGGTTGTAAACGACATAACCTTCGACTCCTTATAAAAGGAGAACTTAATAGATTCAGAAGTTACTCAGTGTTTGCTTCCCTGACGAAGCTCTGTAAAAATTTTGAGAAGACATTCCTGTTTGCTTGTGTGAGATTTGAATCACCACTTCTCTTCATTTTTAGGTAACCTCTCTTTCGTCTTCTCGTTTTTTCTTCTAGTTTTTCTAAATGTCTGGGAGAGGCTTTACTAGCTCGAGTCATGTTGGCCGTAGGGGAAGGGGAGGGAGAGTGTTGTCTCGTGCTTCCTGGAGTCGTGGTGGGAGGATCCCTGTGATCATCCACTCAAATCCACTTCATTCAGAGAGGGAGGCGTCGCCCTACTCGAGGCGAAGGGTGATAATACCCTCTTCAGAATCCTCTTCTAGCGAGAGTGAGGGGAGCGCTGATTTGTACCTCTCTGATGATGTTAGCTTTTATCGTAGCGTAAAGGCGTTTAAGTTAGCCGTAAAGAAGATGTCTGGAGAAAGCACCTCTAGTGGTGGAGCATCTTCTCAAAAATATATCATGAAGACAGCTTCTGGATTGTGTAATGTAGTTGCACACCGGATTGACTGGGTAAAGTTCCAGCAGAAACGCCCATATAGCTGGGTTGCTGACGAATTTCGTGATACGGTGTCCATACATGCTTGGGAGGATGGAGCAAGGTTGGAGCCTCGCTTCACCGTTTTCAAAAAAGAAAAGTACAAGGAGCGTTTCATGGTGTTGGCTCCCTTGCCTTCAGAACGGATCTGTCATACACCGGATGAGAGGTCAATATATATGTATGACTTCTTATTCCTGAACTTAGGCGTACGCTTCCCGCTCAGCAAACTCCAAATGGCTGTTCTGAGGTTCTTGGATTGCGCTCCCTCACAGCTTCATCCCAACGGATGGGGTTTGATCCGTTCTCTTAAAGTGCTTGGGGAGCACTTCAATTTTACACCGACGGTGGCCATGCTCTTTTATTTCATGCAGGTGGTCCATCGTGCCAATAGGGAGAAGGGAGGAGTAAGTCTGATAACCCTCCAGACTCTCTCCAAGATCATCAACTTCGAATCCTACACTGACTCTGCCAAAGTTGATGGACGTTCCTTCAAATCTTATTTCACCAGGATTCATGTGAAGCCCGATGATCCAATTTTTTGGCTGAATAAAGATGGGATTGAAGAGTTCCCCGTGGCCTGGACGCATGAACATTTCTTGTTGACGTCCCAGGCTTACTACACCGACGAGGACGAGTTAACCCCAACATCGGTTTCCGTTCTTTCTGCTCTTCAATCGTACACCGCCTCGCATAAGTTTTTCTCTTGCAGGCGTTTGCTTGGGTCAAAGACCACCCGCGAGGAATATTTGCGTAATTTCCTATCATTTTACATGCTTTTTCTTTTTATGTCTCGATTTCTTCTGTTACTGATGATCTTTCTATCTGATTATGCAGTTGAAATTAGAGCTGAGTCGCCAGAGATGGGGAAGTTGAAAGGCCTCAAAGCTGGAGGGAAATCCGTGGCGGCTGAAAACAACATTCAGGCAAAGCGGAATTCCAAGAAGGCTACTGTTGAGACCATCATACTCACCTCGTCTACTGGTGACGATATTCCTTTGTTGGAGGGTGGATCTGATATACCGACCTCCAACGTTGAAGGAAAAAAGGTTGGTAAGAAGAGGAAAAAAGCAAAACGTGAGCCTTCCAAGAAAACTGAGTCTCAGCCCTCTCCCAAAAAACAAAAGACTTCCGAAGGGGCAGTTGATGCAGGGGTCTCTAAAGGAAAGGGGATTGAAAAGACAACAACGGCTGCCCCCAGCAATGTGATTACCTTTGGCGCCAAGCCAATAAGTTCTTACTTTGCGCCCAAGGTTTCCTGTCCTCCTTCAGGGAATTCCAATCTTTCCCCATACCTAGTGTATGAGGGTCCTGTGCCTCAAAGCATCTCTGATTCTCCGTACAAGCTGAAGACTTTAGAGCCTGAGGAAGTAACAAAAGCTTGTGACGCCGGACAGTGGCAGTTAAAAGAATTGTCCGGTCTCCTGAAGTCGGTTCGGAGACTGTTGGAGGATAACGAATGACTCAGCAAGTTAATAGGCAAAGTTAATGACCTTAACGTTGCTGCAGCTAGGGATAAGGCAAGCATCCTCCGACTGGAGAATAAGTTGAAGGCTTCCAAAGAGGAAGGGGAGAAAAAAGATGAAGAGATCGCCAGTCTGAAATACCTGCTTAAAGAGTCGAAGGACCAAGTACTTAATCAGAAGAAAATCAGTTCCGACCTCCACACCAGCCTCTGTACGGAGAAAGAGCATTCGGCCAAGTTGGGAGAGGAACTGAAAGAAGCCAAGGTCGTTTACTCGCAAGGAGTTGAAGACTGGACCCGTAAGGAGAAGGAGTTATTACTAAAACTGGCGAGTTCGAATGACGAGGTCAAAGTTTTGAAAGCGGATCTGACTGCCGCAAACACTCGAGCGGAAGAGGCTGTGGATATCTGCAGCCAAGCAGTCGAGGAATCTTTTGGGCTTGCTGTTCGTCAGATTCAATACCGGAATCCCAAAGTGGAACTCAATTTGAACGGTATTGATCCGTTCTATGAGTTTCATGGAGGGAAACTGGTAGCTTTGGTTGATGATCGTCAGGAGGAGCCGCCAGACACCACATATAAGTTAGCTCCTCTTCCCACAGGTCAGTCAATGGGACCTTCTCTCCTGACTCCCATCACCCAGCGGCCTAGAGGTGAAGGAACAAGTGCTGATGTAGGTAAAGCTGCTGGTGAAGGGGGAGGCGAGACCGGAGATAAGGGCAAAGGAAAGGGCGGAGAGACAAGCTAACATAAATAGTTCCTTCCTTGTCTTGTAGTTTTTATTGATTCAAATTTGCTGTGTTCCAGGATCAGCTCCGGATTACTGAATCAGTTCTTTAATGTAATTCATGATTTGATCAAATAAAAATACAACTTGCTTTATACGTTTGTCCGTTGAGAGTAATTTCAATAGAATCATTGTATATGTAATGATCCAATCCGGATGTAGACGTGTAAATATTACATCGGATAGTAGCAAACAAGTTTAGTTCTCATGTATAGGTACTTAAATAACCAAAGGCTCGGTTTGATAGAAAAGATAGAATATCTTTTTTTGTATCAAAATTGCTTACTTAAATCATATGTTTGGCATACATAAGCCTGGTAAAGGGTGCACCTTAATCTTTGATGATTAGGCTTTTCGATTATAAGTACCATAATGGGGGGGTCGCCGTTGTTAGGAAACATGTTGTTGTCATGAGAACGGCTTGCGATGTTAATCTTGAGGGGGAATGATTGTGAGAACGTTTTACTAAGTGTTCATCACTCGGAATACACGTTAGTTGTTCGATACTGTCCCTAAGCATTATTGGGTGATCAGTTTCGAGTGAGCAACTGACTCTGAATGAGTGACTCCGGGTGAGGCTGGTTCTGGCCATGTCATCCGGGAAATTCCATTACCCCTCAAGTTGTTCAGTAAAAGCATATACGTTTTAACTGAGTCTTATTTTTCATCAAGGACGATTTCCAGTGATATTTCCGAGTGGAATTTCTTTCGAGTGAGGACACCGAGTGGGAGTTCTTCTGATTGAGAATTCCGACTGGAAACTCCTCTGAGTGAGAGCTCCGAGTGGAAATTCTTCTGAGTGAACCTTCTTGGGTGGAAGGTTCCGAGTGATCCTTCAGTCGTACTCGGAGTTTAGACTTACAATTTGAGTTTCTATTCAGGCTCAAATTTTTTGAGTGCAAATTTTTCTGAGTGGAGTATTGCTGATTGAAACTCCGAAGCGAAATATTTTCGACTTAAAGAATTCATGAGTCGGGCAATAAATTTGAAGTGTATCCGAGTAAGGAATTCTAAGGAAAAGTATTTCCGAGTAAGGTTAATGAGAGTGATGATTGATTCTTCGTGAGTCGGATTTCAATGAAATATTATCGACTGAAGAATTTTAATAGTATAATATTGAACTTGAAGCATTTCCGAGTAAGGAATTCCAAGGGAAAGTATTTCCGAGTGGGGAATTCCTAAAGGAAATACTTTTCAACGATTTCACTGAGTGAAGCATTTTCGAATATCATAGCTCCGAGTGGAGCATTTCTGAATAGGAAAAAAAAGGCCGAGTGAAATACATCCAATTTACATGCAACATGGCACTGAATGGAATATTTCTGATTCCTTCATGGTGCAGTAATGAATGGAGAATTTCCAAACGGAATCCTTCGGGTGAATACGCCTCAGATAGAGACATGCCCGAGTGAATTATTCCTGAGTCAGAAATAATGGGTCGGGCTTTGATAAAATATGACCTGAGTCTTTGAATAAGGAATTTCAACAGAAAGTATTACCGATTGAAGAATTTCCAAGAGAAGTGCTTCTAGGAAATTTAGAGTTCGGTGTGACTTACTTGTTGTATTTTGGAGTTCGGTTCGATCCTACAGTCCAAGCCTTTCACTGGGGTTCGGTTTTGATCCTGCAACCCACGTCTTTCTTGGCGTTCGGTTTAATCCTACTAACCGTTCTTCACCGACGTTCGGTCAAACCTACTAGTCGTACTCAGAGTTCGGTTCAATCCTACAATCCGAGTCTTCAACACGGGGTTCAGATCAGGGTAATCCTGAACCTACTGCGCCCGTTACTCGGGGTTCAGCGTGGTCTTGAAAGAGAACCAGCTTACTGCGCCCAAGCCTTCTTCGGTGTTTGGTCATACCTACTAACCGTACCCAGAGTTCGGTTTTATCCTACAATCTGGGTCTTCGAATGGGGTTCGGTACAACCTTATATAAAGGTCTGATCCTAGTGCACCCTTTTCCTGGGATTCGGTATGGTTTTTGCAAGAGGACCAATCCTACTGTGCCCAGGTCTTCAATTATTCATGCATATTCGAGGAGTTACATCGTCAACTACAGAATGGGTAGTTGAGATCATCCATCCTGAATATGTTTGTGCTCGCCGGATAGACTAAAAATCACAGCATAAGAAAAACTCGAAAGAGTTAAGTTGATGTATGAGATTCTTATTGAGTAAAAATAAGAATTACAATAAAAGCGTAGCTGGGATTATGATATAATGATTTCTCCGTTGAACAATCTCAAGTGAGGAGAAAAGAGTGCATGTTGCTCCAGCAGCTAGCTATAGCAAATGCGCAAGTTTTGGGTATTCCACTTGTTTCGGATTGGAGTGCCATCAAGGTTTTCAAGGCGGTAGGAGCCTTTGCCAGCAATCTCAGATACCCTGTATGGGCCTTCCCAGTTTGGGGCTAGTTTGCCTTGATGAGCGAATTTATTTCCCACACTTGCTTTCCTCAAAACTAAATCTCCGATGTTGAAAGTCCTTGATTGGACTCGTTTGTTATATCAAAGAGCGACTTTGGCTTTGATGGCCTGATCTCTAATGAACGCGTCTTCTCTGAGTTCTTGTATGACATCCATTTCTGATGCCAAATTAGCGTTATTGCCTTCTTCAGGGAAGTATTTGACCCTGGTAGAAGCAATTTGCAGTTCCACAGGTATCATTGCCTCCACCCCATAGGTCAGGCGATATGGGGATTCATTGGTGGAAGAATGAGGCGTTGTGCGATATGCCCAAAGGACGTGACACAATTGGTCTGTCCATCCGCCCTTGGTTTCACCAAGACGTTTCTTCAGTCCTTTCAGCACTTCCCTGTTGGCCACCTCAGCCTGGCCGTTAGTTTGGGGGTGTTCGATGGAGGAAAATATTTAGGTTATTCCTAACCTTTCAAGTAAATCTGTAAATTTCCTGTCCGTAAATTGGGTGCCATTGTCTGTGACAACCCATGCTGGGACTCCGAATCGTGTTATGATATTTTCATACATAAAACGACTAGTTCGGGCTGAAGTAATATGCACCACCGGCTCTGCTTCAATTCACTTAGTGAAATAATCGACCCCTACAATGAGATATTTGATGCCCCCAGGAGCAGTTGGGAAAGGGCCCAAAATATCCAATCCCCATTAGTAGAACGGCCACGGAACAGCGGATGTGAAGAGTTCTTCTGCCGGTGTGTGGTGAAGATTAGAGAATTTTTGGCAGGCATCGTATTTCTTGACAAAGTCAATGGAGTCTTGCTTCATTGTGGGCCACCAGTATCCCGCTCTGAGGATTTTTCTCATCAGACTTCTTCCTCCGGTGTGGTGTCCACATTGTCCTTCGTGCACTTCCTCCATTACTTCATGTACCTCATTCTCTCTCAGACAGATTAAGTAAGGTACTGAGAGTGCCCTTCTGTAGAGGTTACCATCTATCATAGTGAAGTATGGCAGTTCTCTCCTTATTCTCTTCTTTTCCTTCTCATCAGTAGGCAACTGCCCATCGGCCAAATAACGGATGTAGGGGGCCATCCATGTGTCACCATAAAGGGAATTGGTCATTATGGCATTCAGAGAAGGGAAAAGAGGAATGTTGGGCGATGTCAGTGTACTTTGGACCAACGTTGTGGTGCTGCCTGGCTTTTTGGTGCTTGCCAATCTGGAGAGTATATCCGCTCTTGTATTCTCTTCGCGTGGAACATGTTTGAATTCCATTTTTAAGAATTTCTCTCTCAACTCTTTGACACAGTTTAAGTACAGTTGGAGTTGAGGCTCACGAGCTTGATAGTCTCCCAGAATTTATGAAATCACAAGTTGTGAATCACTGCATAGCGTCGCCTCAGAGGCTCCGATGTTGATCGCAGCTCGTAGTCCGGCCAAGCAAGCTTCGTATTCAGCTTGGTTGTTGGAATTTTTGAAATTAAAACGAAGGGAGATCTCCAAGTGTACTCCATCGTCACTTTCGAGAACTACACCTGCTCCAGAGCCCTTTTGATTCGATGAACCATCGACATAGATGGTCCAATGGACACAAGGTGCATCTGGATCTATCCCTGTCATTTCCACAATGAAATCGGCCAGGACCTGGGCTTTAATAGCGCCTCGAGGTTCATAGGATATATCAAACTCTGAGAGTTCAATGGACCATTTGATCATCCTACCAGCGAGGTCAGGCTTGATTAACACAGAGCGGAGTGGTAGATCCGTTCTTACCAGGATCGGATGTGCATGAAAATACGGACGTAGCCATCGAGAGGCCTAAACAACAGCGAGGGCGACTTTTTCAATTTTTTGATACCGGATCTCAGCACCTTGTAATGTTTTGCTGGTGAAGTAGACCGGCCTCTGTCCATCAGGAGTTTCCTTCACTAAGGCTACGCCCAAAGCTTCGTCTGAGATAGCCAAGTATAGGATGAGCATGTCCTCGGGGTCAGGCTTTGTAAGAATAGGAGGTTTGGACAACACCTCCTTAAGCTCTTGGAATGCTTGTTCTTGTTCCTGTCCCCATTCGAATTTCTTGGACTTTTTTAGTACTTTATACAGAGGAAGTGATCTGTGAGCCATCTTTGGCATGAACCGTGCCAAGGCTGCTACTTTGCCATTCAGGGATTGGACTTCTCTCAGATTCTTTGGACTCTTCATGTCAAGAATCGTTTGGCACTTCCCTGGATTGGCTTCGATACCGCGTTGAGTTAACATGAAACCCAAAAACTTCCCAGCTGGGACATCAAAAGTGCATTTCAATGGGTTTAGCCTCATGTTAAATTCTCTCAAGCGAATAAACACTTGGCGTAGGTCTTCAATATGATTACCCCCAACTGATGTCTTGGCTATGATGTCGTCAATGTACACCTCAACAAGTTTGGTGTGCATGCCCTCGAACACCTTATTGATCATGCGCTGGTATGTGGCCCCAACATTTTTCAGGCCGAAGGGTATAATGGTGTAGCAAAAGACACCACGATCATTGATGAAAGCTGTTTTCTCCTGATCCTCCTTGCACATCGGAATTTGGTTGTAACCTGAGTACGCATCCATGAAGCTCAAATACTGATAACCAGAGGAATCATCTACCATTCGATCTATGTTAGGAAGAGGATAAGGATCTTTTGGACAGCAACGATTAAGGTCCATATAGTCGATGCACATTCTCCATTTGCCATTGGCTTTCCGGACCATTACTACATTTGAAAGCCAAGAGGAATAACGGACTTCCCTGATAAATCCGGCCTTCAGCAATTCCTCGGTTTGTTGGCAAGCTGCTTTCTATTTCTCTGGTCCCAATCTTCTCTTCTTTTGGGCAACTGGTCTCGTCTCTGGGTAGACGGACAATTTATGACAACAGAAAGTAGGATCTATGCCAGGCATATCTGCTGCAGTCCATGCAAAGAGGTCTTTGAACTCCTGTAGGAGCATCAACAATCGCTGCTCCATTTCTGTATCTAGCTTGTCGTTAATATGGGTGACCTTTTCTGGAGAATCTCCCAATATGATGTCCCTGGAACTTCCATCCGGTGTGGGCTTTGATGGGTTGGACGGATCAATGTGTAAATCCGCCCTAGGGTCCAGGTCGACAAGGCTCACAGAACCAGCAGTTATCCCAGAATCATTCAGTTTTCCTCTTTTTGTTGGATGCCTCCAACTTTGTCATATTCAGGCTCAGGTTGTAACAATACCTGGCCATCTCTTGGTCACCTTGGATGGATGAAATAGCATTGTCTTTATCAATAAACTTGATAAGGAGGTGTGGAGTTGACACGACTGCCTCCATAGCATTCAGGGTGGGGCGTCCTATGATGCCGTTGAATGGTGACTCGATATCGATTACCAGCACTCGGGATTTAACCGTTCTGGCTCCTGGCTCACCTTCAAAGGAGATAAGGGTGTCAAGGTATCCTTTTGTTGGTTGCTTTGCACCATTGAAAGTTGTTAGTTCCTGTGTGTAAGGTTGTAAGTCTGAGTCATTAAAACCCATCTTTTTAAAGCAGTTATAAAAAATCACATCACAGGAACTTCCCTGGTCAACAAGGATTCTTCGGACGTCCTTGTTGGCTATGACTGCAACGATGACTACAGCATCATTTCCACCAGGAATGGTAGGACCAAAATCCTCATCAGAGAAAGAAATTATTGGAGCTTCAACCCCTCCTCTGTAAGGACGATTGTCTTTAACTTTTCCTTGTACAGACAGAATCATTCTATGATGATTCTTCCGGGCTGTAATTGAAGCTCTTCCCCCAGCGAACCCTCCAGCGATCATATCAATGACTTCACGCCGGCCTTGACGCTGTTGCTGAGGCATGTCATCTTTGTGTGCTGTATCATCAGTCATTGCATCTTTTTGTTTCTCCGCAGCAGAGAATTTTCTAACCAGATTACGGTTATTGTCATCCCCATCGTCTGGATCTCTTTCTCTTTTCTCATTCCGATCTGCCCTGTCAAAGGATTTTTCTTTGAACAGGTATTGCTTTAATTTGCCTTCTCTAACTAACGTTTCAACTGCGTTCTTTAGAGCTTGGCATTCATCAGTGGAATGACCTGTCTGTTCATGAAAATCACAGTACTTACGGGGATTCCCTGGTCTCTTCATAGGGGCTGGCCTTCTAATGCCATAGATGCTGAAAGCTGGCCATCCAACCTCTCTCAAAATCTGAGATGGCTTGGCTGACAGTGGTGCATAATGGCTGAAGGAATTGACACGCCTTTCTCGAGGTCGAGGAAAGGAGTTATTAACTTTGGGGTTGGTGAATGGCCTCTCCATACGTTCTGACCTCGTTTTCTCCTTACCCTTTTGGGGTTGTGAAAGTGGTGTTGGTGGCTTTTTCTTTGCAGCCATAGCTTCTAGGTGCATCTCTATACTCACGTACTTTGAGGCCTTTTTCCTGAACTCCTCAAATGTTGTTGGTGGGCTCTTTGCTAATGAGAGAGCAAAAGCTGATCCTGGCTGCAACGCCTCGATAACAATATGCAGCTTAATGGATTCTGTGAGGTTAGGAACCAGGGATGCTTCCTTGTAAAACCTTTTCAGGAAATCCTTTAAGGTTTCATTTTCACCCTGCTTAACTTGGGCTAAAGTATGAGATGTCCTGGGAACATCTCTAAAGATGACAAAGTGAGTTTCAAAAATAGTTGTCATTTCAGCCCAGGAATCTATGGATCCAGAAGGTAAACCTTTAAACCAACCAAGGGCCTCTTCTGATAATGTCCGTGGGAACATTCGACACATCACATCTTCATCATCCCCTAAGTACATGGCTTCAAATACGTAAGCATCAAGATGCTTAGTAGGATCAGTTTCGCCATTATACTTTCCAATGGAGAGTGGCTGAGTGGTTTGAAGATGTTTGGGGATGTGGATACTCATAAGCCTCCTTGAAAAAGGAACTTTGAGTTTGTAAGTTACCGGGGGTGCTGTAATTAGCTCCCTCTTCCCTCGAGTAGCTCCATCATCAGAATCGTGGGTCTGTCCTCTTCCCTCAAACGTAGGGATGTTTGAGTATTGGAGAGTTGTGGATTTTTCTCTGTCAGTTGTATGGTGTGTCCCACCAGTTTGGGATGTTGATTTCTCTCCCATGTTCTGTCTTTCGCATTTTAACTCCACTAACTCCTCCATCAATTTTTGTATCATCTCATCTCTTGGATCGGGTGCAGATACTTGCACCATTCTCCTTGAACTCTCGACAGGTGACTCAAAAACCAAGCGTCTGTTCGCTGGTTGTTCTTGGGTCATCACATCTTCTACATGCCCATCAGATATGTTTCTTCCATTGCCTTCCATGACGCAAGGTCAGACTTTGTAAACGAGAGGTGAGAATAACTTTATCGCGTCCCACTGGGCGTGCCAATGATCTGTCCTGAACCGGGGTCAAGAGATCCGGTGTCTGGTCAGTCACAAATAGTAGATGATCACTTCTTTGAAGACCGGTTATACGAGTATCCGGTTTATATATCCGATGTCTCTGTATGATGAGAGCGGATTGGGTGTCCTGGAGATCCTTCACACCGTCCTTACGCGTTGATGTGGGCGAAAGGTGGTGTCACCTGCAAAGATTCTCTGACGCTCAAGTCAGTGATAATATTCCAAGTAAGGAATGTTTTTCAAAGAGTAATTGTAAGTTAATAGAGTCAAAAGATCCTTCCCTTCGTTGATGAAGAGAGTTCATATACCTGATTGGCTCGATATTTGAGGATCCGTTAGTGGGGAACCACTAACCTCCAATAACGCCTTAAATTATTATTTTATTGCGCACTTACCAGTATGATTGGGTCAAGTGGCCATTTTATATTGAGCGTAGGGAGTATAGGCTAGAATTAAGGGACAAATTGACCATTCCCGTGAGCAGATTTTGGCTCGTAGTGCAGGGAATTATTGATCGGTCCCTGTAATAATGCCTTCTGTCTTCTGCATAGTGAAGTATACGTTATCCGGTGTCCTGGTGTTATCCTGGACAACCGGTATAGGGACAGCGCCTGATACAGAATTAGAGTCCGGATGTATACCGATGACACCGGTTGCACGTTGACGTCTTGATAAAGACGTTGAAATATGTCTTACAGATCGGACACCGGTATCAAGACCGGATCAATAACCTCATGCATATAATTCATATCATCATCATCAATCACATACCAACATTATCTCATATAAATTCAATATTATTAATATGAATGGAAAATAATCAAACATAAAGTATGTTATTCAATTGGGGTCTCAATAACTATTCATATATCACATATAGCATATCATTAATACCCTAAATCCATTCATAAACCATCTATTTGAGATGTAACGCTCCCCCTACCTGGAATAAGGAGTTCCAGCAGCTTTAAAAGCTATAACCAAGTCACTGCTCACTAATTCCGACTGGAATTGCAAATCCTGCACCAGTCCCAAGCTTTCTTTGTACAGAGAAGAAAATGAAGACTTGATGTTCTTCTTTGTTTACTAGTTCCAGCAAAGATTGGAAATAAGAGGATTTTTTATGATGATTTTACTTTCAAAAGTTCTTAAGTTAATCCCACAATAGAAGTATTTATATATATGGTTCATACAGAAGAGACGTGATTGAATTGAAGTATTCTAACACACGTCTTTTTAATGATAATGAAGGATTAAGATATTTAATGAAAAGGGACAGCACATCAAGAAGGGTCCCATTCTTAGAAAATATCTGAGAAAGGATTTTGCTAGAACGTAGAAGAACAGGGTGACGTGGAAAGCATCCATAGTAAAATATTTATTAATTTCGAATCGGTTTCTGTGTATTCCGACTCGATTTCAGCTTATTCCGACTTAGTTTCCTCTTTCTGGGCATCTCTTTCTGAGAGGACTTATCAGAGCCTCTTTCTGCTCAGAATTCCTTCATTTGGAAATGGACCACTCATAACTGTCTTATTCGGAAATATATCAATCAGACATCTCACTCGGTTATACCTCTTTCTGAGTCAGAGTCTTACTCTTTCGTCATTCAGAAGTTTCTCAACTGAAGGATTACTCAGATATTTATCCTCCTCGGAATTATTTACTCTCAAACATACTCAATAGGAGTTCAAGTCCACTTCCTTTCTCGGAAATCACTCCACTTGAAAGGATTATTCGGAATTGAAGATAGTCTTGAAGACGAATCCGAGCACAAGCTCTTGGAAACTGTAGACCAATCCGAGCACGAATTAAATGGAGTTTATCACCTGGATATTTACTCTCCTTGGGATTATTCATTCAGAGTATACTCAATCGGAGTTGAAGTCTCTCTTTGTCCAGAAGCACTCTTCCTGGAAGGACTTACTCGGAATGTCTCACTCGGAAGTGTCACAGAGACACCTCACTCAGAAAGTCGCTCCACTCGGATATACTCACTCGGGAGTTCACCAATCAGAAATATCTTTCCGAGAAGTACCCATTTGAAATAACTTCTCTTATTCGAATAAGTACTTCTCTTGGAAACAACTCAGTCAGAATCGTTCCACTCGGAGATGTTTCCGTTTCACTCGAATTTTGCCTCACTCGAACGTGTCTCAATCGGACACAGAGTTACTTCGTTCAGGAATAATTCTCTTAATAATGTTTCACTCGGAAACATCTTAAATTCACTTGGAATTAGTCTTCTGTCTTATTTCACTCAGAGTCATATTCATTTCACTCGGAATCAGACTCATTTCACTCAGAAAATCTTTGATTTTGACATTTTTCACTCGAAAATTTATTCAAAATTTCTCCATTCATCCTTATTAAATTATTTTTCTAAAAATCATAAAAATTGGGATGTTACAGAGAAGCTATGAGATAGCTGATGATATATATACTGTTGTGTTGTTGATCATTTGATGATATGAGAATGAATGATATATGATAAGATTATGTGATATGATTTTGATTTATATATGGTTATGAATTGGACACTTGATCCGATTCAATAACTATCATTTGACATGTATATGCTCACCCCTTATTGTGGTTATCTTTTTCAGTGGATATCGGACGCAGTGAAGGCATATGAGAAAGCATTCAGTGGAAATTAAAGTATTATGTATATATTGATACATAATATCTTGTAATAGTATATAAAGCCTTGGCCGGCTCTTAATAGTATACGTTGTATACATATGTTTGAAGTTTAAAATTTGAGAAAGTATATAAATATATGTATGTGTTCATATGTATGCTATATTGTATAGATAGAAATTGGAAGTCATTTTCTTTAATTTCTTCATTTTCTTTATTTACCTTAATATGATTTTATTACTTTTATTATAAAATCATATTTTCTTATATTTAACAATTTAATATACGCTTTCCGCTGATTCTTGTGATAATCTTCATTTGGATTATCCAAGCTATGTTTTAATTATTTTTATACCTTCTCATATCGCCATATATGGGAAATATTTACTTAATTAGTCCAGGGGTATTGTTTAAATAATTATTATAAACCGTGAAAAATTTACCCTTAATTTTATTATTCTAATTAATTATATTGGGATAATTATATTAAGGGTTAGGATGTTTTATTTTGGTATCAGAGCAGACTTAAAAAGTCCAAGGCCAAGGTTGATGTACTGAATGCTATAAACTTAGTGAACTCATATGCTAATTGTCAATGATTGAATTGATTGATGACATCCACTGTAAAAATGTTGTATTCTTATCCACTAGAAATACTGAAGTGTGATGTTATTCCAGGATAAGAATGGCTGATCATCCAGATATGGATGCAATGGCCGCTGCCTTCTAGCATTTTGCTGACATTTTAGAAAGGCAAAACCAACCCCAAATGTCTGACAATCATAGTATAGATTGTTTTCTGAAGCGTAAACCCACTGCATTTCATGGAGGCTTTCATCCTAATCAAGCCTATGCATGGATACAGAATTTGGAAAGGATCTTTGATAGTTTGCAATGCATTGAGGCACAGAAGGTCGAATACGCTGTGTTTATGCTTCGTAAAGAAGCTAAAAATTGGTGGAAAATGACAAAAGCTCGAATGGTAGTCACGGGCACTGAGTTGATTTGGGAGAATTTCAAGGGATGTTTCCTTGAAAAATACTTCCCGGACACTATAAGGAGCAGAAAAGAACTAGAATTTATGGAGCTTAGACAGGGCAATCTTAGTGTGGAAGAATATGTAGCAAGATTTGAGGAACTCTGTTTATTTTATCCTCCTTTTTAGCTACCGGGTACTGAAGGCTCGAAGTGTATTAAATTTGAAAATGGTCTCAGACCTGAAATCAAGAAGGCTTTCAGACACTAAGAAATCAGGAGCTTTCCTGATCTTGTTAATAAATACCGAATCTATGAAGAAGATGACAAAGCTTTTACTGGATCAAGCAGTAGATCTGATAGTTCTTCGAAGCTACACCCTATTAGCTTCAAAAAGCAAGGAAAGTTTGTTAGAGGTGAATCATCCTCTAAATCCAGAGGCCGAGGAAACTCTGGTGGTCGTTCTGTGAGTCGTCCAAGGGACGTCAAATGTTTTAGATGTGGTGGCAACCATTTTATGCGTGACTGTGACCGTGACGAGATTGTTTGCTTCCAATGCAATGAGAAGGGACACATAAGCCCTAACTGTCCTCAGAACCAGCAAGCAAGAAATGCTAATGTGAACCGTGGAGGCTTTAGAGGCCGAGGTCGTGAGAACGGTAATCGTGGAGGCGACGGTAATAGTGGTCGTAGTAACTTAATGATTGGAAGAAATGACCAAGATAGTAATGCTAACCCGCAAGTTGCTGGCAGAGTGTTTACCATTCACACGGAAGAGGCCGAACAAGCTGGTGACCTAGTACAAAGTAGGTGAACTATCCATGGTTCTGAGCTCTCTGTGATATTTGATTCGGGTGCCACACATCCTTTTATCTCTGAAATGTATGTTAGGTGCCTGAAAATACCTGTTGCTATGTTAAAACGCGAGTTATATATGTGTACACCTATGGGCTTTTATGTGCAATCCGTGACTGAATGTGTGATCTATTAAATTTCGAGGACAAAATTTTTGTAGGAGGGGAGAAATGTAACATCCTAAATTTGAAAATAATTCATTAAGGATCGGTGGAGTTTCTTTTTAATTAAAAAGCGTCAGACATCCGTTATCAGTGAAGAATTTTTGAGTCTGATTTCGGATGAGCGAAACGTTTCCGAGTGAATCATATTTGAGATAAGACTTTCCAAGTGAAGGAAGGGATCTGATTTCGAGTAAGATCTTTCTGAGTGAAAGAACTACTTCCAAGTGAAGTAAAGTTAAGATGTTTCCAAGTGAAGCATGACCGAGAGAATCACTTCCGAGTGGAGAAAAACTCTGTGTCCGAATGAGACACTTGAGTGAGGAAAATCCAAGTGAAACGTTTCCGAATAGGCCGTTTCCGAGAGAAGTACTTCCGAGCAAAGAAAAGCTTTGATTTAGAATGAGTACTTCTCGGGCCAAGATATTTCTGAGTAGTGAATTCCCGAGTGGGGTATCTCCGAGTTGAGTTCAACTTTCCTGAGTGGGATGTCTCCGAGTGCGACACTTCCGTGTGGGATGACACCGAGTAAGACATTTCCAAATAGGATGGCACCAAGTGAGATATTTTCGATTTCCATGTGGTATGGCACCGATTGAGGCATACCGAGTGAGTCTTTCCAGGGGAAGTACTTCTGGACAAAGAAAGACTTTAACTTCGAATGAGTACGATTCCGAATGAATAGTTCCCGGGGAAAGTAAATATCCGAGTGATGAACCCCTTTATTCAATTCGTGCTCGGGTGTCTTAAAGATCGTCTAGAGCCTGTGCTCGGGCCATATTCAAAGTTGCCGAGAGCTTGTGCTCGGGTTTGTCTTCGAGATTGTCTTCGACTCTGAGTGATATTCTCAAGTGGAAAGATTTCCGAGAGAGGACTGAACTTCAACTCTGAATGATCCTTTCGGTTGTAAGACTTCCGAGTGACGCACTTCCGAGAGAAATGTTTTAGAGTGAAGAAAGGCTTTGACTCGGGCAGAGATATATCCGAGTGGGATATTTCTGAATAAGGTGTCTCCGAGTGAGACATTTCTGAGTGGGTCACTTCCGAGGAAAGAACAGCTATGACTGAGTGTTTCAAACAGAAACATTTCCGAGTGAATTCCATCTGAGTGAAGCAATTCTAAAAGAAAAGAGACTCTGATGAATCCTTCTCGGAAAGAGATATTCCCGAGTACTTGTTAGTCCTCAAATTTACAATAAATCTTTTAATAAAAATTTCATAAAAATAATAATAATTTGGATAATTTGTTAGAAAATTAGGTTTTAATTCAATAAATGGATGTTGTTGGAAATAATCTGCCCTTGATCAGTTTTCTCTAGTTTTGCAGTGAAAAAGTAAAGAATTCAAGAGAAAATTATACTGGAGGATCTGACGTGTAGCATCAATCCCACGCTTAGCGTCCATAGCTACTTTTGATGCTGACGCTACGCGTCACAGCTACGCGTAGCGTCAGTGCTGCGTAGACTCCACAGCCAAGCTGGCCAAGCACTCACTTAGTGACCCATTATTGGCCACTCCACTCAGCACAAATGGCCAAAACGCAGTGGAGACAGGGACACATGGCCAAGCATGATTGAATATAATATTCCAAGATGGCCACTACCAGCTGCGTTAATGGAGGCTGAGTTAGGGGACTGACGCGTAGCGTCAGCACCCTTGCTCAACCCTATAAATAGGGCCATCCAACACCATTCATCATATCCCATTCTCTACATTCAGAGTTCTTTCCTCTCTTCTATACTCGAGTTTTGAGTATTTCTTTTAGAGTTTGTAGTTCTAGAATAGTTTTCTAGATACTTGAGAGTGTTGTGGTGTATTGTGATCGTTGTATCATGAAGTTTCCATCGTCTTCGTAATGTCAACCTCTGTAAGTGTTGTTTTTACTTTCACCATGTGTAACTAATCTGTTTATGTTGGAATTGGTGAACTAATCTATTGAGTATAATGTTGTGAATTCGACCTCTGCATGTTTATGATTCAAGTCCATGTTAGTATTTCAATCTTTTAATCATATGAACGTCAAAGGGAGAATATTTTCATGTGTATTGAAACTTGTTTTATTAGTATGAATGTCAAACGGGAGAATGATTATTCATGCCGTATTGAAACTTGTTTTGACGAAAGTCAAAGTTGGAATACCCTTGGTATCTCAATTCTATAGGGGTTGTTAACCATTGTTGCCATAAGGCCAGGTCTTAATGTAAGTTTTTACTGAGAAAGCTCATGAGGGATCGGACTTTACGGTGAATTCCTAGAATTTATATCACGAGGGATCGGTTATAATGATTTTAAGCTGCAATGACATGAAACTTGATGATTAAATATGCATGTCTTGAGTTCCTCATTGTTATTCTAGATTAGGGATCCAATTTCTGACATAATTTGTTTATCTATGTTTATCTCAAGTATCTTACCTATTCTAGATTGCAACTCAACTTTTTAGATAGATTTTTATTTTCTTTTTATCTCATGAACAATTCAACCATGCTATCCTGTGAATATTGTATAAATTGTATATAAATCATTCTTTTATCCATAACTTTCTTCACATTTACCATAGTGGATAGAAAATTACTATTGTTATTGGACTTTCAATCCCAGTGGAACGATATCTAAATTTTGAAAACTACAAATGATTGGTGCGCTTGCCAATTAATAACCCGGTGGTAAAAACAAACGGTTTAGACGCTATCGCCAGGTTAACAGTACTTTCAATTTAATCTTTTGACCAGGTTAGAGTCCGAATTTGGAAATATGGTCAACTACAAAGTTATTCCTCATTGTTTTAGCTTTCCAACAAGACCAAATTTATTAAAATTCATTAAGATGTGAGAGAGATATGCCAAAATATCTAAATAATGTCAGAACTGATATTTACTTCAATCATCGAGGTTCTTCCACGCCGTTCTATTCTTCTAAATTCTAGCAGATTCTCTTATCTTTTTCTAAGTATGGGACCCTCTCTATTGTCCTATCCTCTTTTCTTTTATTATCTTGTTTCTTCCCTATCTCTTAAGATATATACATATCAGCACTTCCTCACTTCGTGGACGCTTTTTCCATGAATGATCTCTGTAAACTCCATCGTTAGATCAGCTTAAAATTTTGAGAGTGGAAAGAACTCTAAATTCCTTAGTTCAAGGTAGTTGTAGAAGATTTCAGAACTAAGAGTTGATTCGGAGCTTGTGAATAACGAGCTGATTGTATTTAGTAGCTCGAAGAGCTTCTGGAATCGTTTATTCCAGGTAGGGGGAGCGTTACATTTTAAATGTATAGTTTATGAACGAAATCGGGATAATATTGTTATCTTCAATGAGAAATCTCGAATATATGTGATATGTGTGATATATTATGAGATATGATGTTTTCCGTTCATATGTGAGTGGTATATGTGATGTATGTATTTGTGATAAATTCTATGCATGAGATGCAATAGAATATATGATTGATGATGATTATATGAATGATATTCATGAAGATTTCATGATATATATATATATATATATATATATATATATGCGTGTGATGCATATTGATAAAGCATGAGATGCTTATGTGATGATTATGATAATATTAATTAATGATTATTAAGCTTGAAGTAGCTTAGTATATGTGGTTGTGATTGACTACTGCATGCTATGCTTGTTGTTATATTGAGTTGAGACCTTTGGTGATGGTAACCGAGTGGTAGCCCCTGATGATGGTAATCAGGTGGTCTATTGATGATTGATCATTATTTGGCATAGCATTTGCATTCAGACGCACATAGGACTGCAGGGGGCCTGTGATGCCAGCCCAGATGGGAGGGCGGACTGATGATAAGGCACAGACCCTGTGGTGGTTTCTTCGGATTCCACAGCCGCCTTCGAGTTGGACTCAAGGCCGGCCCGTAACACCGAGTTGAGTTACCGCTGTCACTGAGAGTGACTGGTGTTACATTATGGGCACGCGGTTTGGTACCTGTAAAACGGCCGAATCAGCTGAGAGCTGAGATATATTATTATGTTGAGTAAATCCCATCGTTAGAGTCGGATCTGTATGCATATGCATATAATTATTGAGGTTGAGAAGCTATGAGATAGCTCATGATATGTATACTGTTGTGTTGTTGATCATTTGATGATATGAGAATGAATGATATATGATAAGATTATGTGATATGATTTTGATTTATATGTGGTTATGAATTGGACACTTGATCGGATTCAATAACTATCATTTGACATGTATATGCTCACCCCTTATTGTGGTTATCTTTTTCAATGAATACCAGACGCAGTGAAGGCATATGAGAAAGCATTTAGTGGAAATTAAAGTATTATGTATATATTGATACATAATATCTTGTAATAGTATGTAAAGCCTTGGGCGGCTCTTAATAGTATACGTTGTATACATATGTTTGAAGTTTAAAATTTGAAAAAGTATATAAATATATGTATGTGTTCATATGTATGCTATATTGTATAGATAGAAATTGGAAGTCATTTTCTTTAATTTCTTCATTTTCTTTATTTACCTTAATATGATTTTATTACTTTTATTATAAAATCATATTTTCTTATATTTAACAATTTAATATAAGCTTTCCGCCGATTCTTGTCATAATCTTCATTTGGATTATCCAAGCTATGTTTTAATTATTTTTATACCTTCTCATATCGCCATATGTAGGAAAGGTTTACTTAATTGGTCCAGGGGTATTGTTTAAATAATTATTATAAACCGTGAAAAATTTACCCTTAATTTTATTATTCTAATTAATTATATTGGGATAATTATATTAAGGGTTAGGATGTTTTAAGTAACACATACTGTTCTTCAGGATATCTTGTAGAGCATTGTCTGACTCTATCAGATCTCCTTAGATTTGGAGAACCCGTTGAAGCTAGTGGTTGATCATGAACACTTTCATCATCAGAATTATCTGATGGTATCTCAAAAGGAGCAATCGGATCACCTGCCTCAGGTTGATTATTTGGAGCTTTATCTTCAAATTTTCTAGGCACCATCGTTGAAGGAACTAGCTCTATGTTTATTGAACCATCATTAGATATGGAAGCATTTTCCTTGGCTTTCTCTATATCTTCAATGGTCTCATCTTCAACAAACACTGCATCACGGCTTCTGACAAGCTTCTTATGGATTGGATCATAAAATCTATAGCCAAGCTGATCTTGACCATAGCCGACAAACACACATTGTCGTGTCTTGACATCAAGTTTGGATCTTTTATCTTTCGGTACATGTACGAAGGCCTTGCAGCCAAACACCCGTAAATGATCATAGGAAACATCCTTTCCTGACCATACCTTCTCTGAAGTGTCGTACTGGAGAGGAACACAAGGTGAACGGTTCAATACGTGAGCGCTGCTTGTATAGCCTTACCCCAAAACATCTTTGGCAACTTTGCATGTGAGAGTATACATATGACTCTATCCATCAAAGTCATGTTCATCTTCTCAGCTAAACCATTCAATTGCGGTGTTTTTGGCAGTGTCGTTTGATGTTGAATACCATGCTCTTTACAGTAAGCATGAAATGGTCATGTGTACTCTCCACCATTGTCTGTACGAATACACTTAAGCTTCTTGTTAGTCTCCCTCTCCACCATAGATAAGAACTGTTTAAAGACATCCAACACTTGGTCTTTAGTCTTTGAAAGATACACCCAAGTCTTCTAGGAATGATCATCAATGAAAGTCACAAAGTATTGAGCACCACCAAGTGACTTTGGCATTGGCCCACACAAATCTGAATGTATTAGGTCCAATACATTCTTCATTCTAGAAAGAGGGGAACTCTTGAAAGCAACTTTGTTTTGCTTTCCCGCCAGACAATCAGCATATTTCTTCAGATGGACCTGATCCAATCCAGGCAATATATTCTTTTTGGTTAGAACGGTTATACTTTTCTCACTCATATGACCGAGCCGCTTGTGCCATAATTCAACTGTACCATTATTCTCCACTGTATTCATAGTCTCCTGCAAAGCCTTGGCCTACATCATGTACAGTCTTGAGCACTTATCTCTTTTGGCCACCATCAACGATCCTTTGGTGAGCATCCACTGGCGTTGTTGAAGGTGTTGCAGTAACCTTCAACATCCAACCTTTCGATTGAGATCAAGTTCAGGCGCATGTCTAGAATATGCCTGACGTCCTTCAGGACTAAGCGCGTACCATTCTGTGTCTCTAAACAAACATCTCCTTTTCCTGTAACTTCTGAATAATTTTCATTCTCCATTCTAACAACACCAAAATCACCTGGTGTGTAAGAGGAGAATAATTCCCTCTGAGATGTCACATGAATAGTATCTCCACTGTCAACTACCCAAGTGATCGCCGGTGCATGGGCACGGACAAAGAGCGGCTCCTGGTAGGCTTCCAGCGAGGAATATGACATCTCGGTCACTGTTGAGGGCGGGGAGTGATCGTTGGTGCATAGGCACGGACAAGGAGCAGCTCCTGGCAGGCTTCCAGTGGGAGGGACACATGAACGAACCGAATATATACCAGAATAAGAGGGATCCAAAGACTGTATAGGTATGGGACTATACAGTCGAGGATAGCTTAAAGGAATGAATTTATACTACCTATACCAACAAATGCATTAACCTTTACAGTGGTCTATCACTTAAGAACTCTAAAGTTAAGCGTGCTTAACTTGGAGTAATTCTGGGATGGGTTACCTCCTGGGAAGTTCTCGGGAAGTGTGTGATTGAGGACAAAGCACACTGGTAAGGTCTCGTGTTGGTTTGTGGGGAGAGTCGTTCATTCCTGAAAAGCGATCGGGGCGTTACAGTGGTATCACAGCCTAGCCTCTCTTAGTACGGTATGGTTCGGGGACAAACTAGACGGAAGCTGGTGGGTATATGACATCCCGGCACTGTTGAGGGCGGGGAGTGATCGTCGGTGCATGGGCACGGACAAGGAGCGGCTCCTGGCAGGCTTCCAGCTAGGAATGTGACATCCCGGGTACTGTTGAGGGCAGAGAGTGATCGTCGGTGCATAGGCACGGACAAGGAGCGGCTCCTGGCAGGCTTCTAGTGGAAGGGACACATGAACGAACCGAATATATACCAGAATGAGAGGGATCCAAAGACTGTATAGGTATGGGACTATATAGTCAAGGATAGCTTAAAGGAATGAATTCGTACTACCTATACCAACAAATGCATTAGCCTTTTCAGTGGCCTATCACTTAAGAACTCCAAAGTTAAGCGTGCTTAACTTGGAGTAATTCTGGGATGGGTGACCTCCTGGAAGGTTCTCGGGAAGTGTGTGATTGAGGACAAAGCACACTGGTAAGGTCTCGTGTTGGTTTGTGAGGAGAGTCGTTCATTCCTGAAAAGCGGCCGGGGCGTTACACTACAAGGACCTTTTAGTTTTAATTTTCAAAAATGATGTACAAATCAAACAATGACTTAGCTTTACTGCATAGTTTGATTTCCCATCTTTTTTGCAACTGTGTCAACTGTAAACATCACCTGAGAATTATGGTTTGAATATTTTTAGTCCCATTTCTGTTGTTTATGATATCAACGTTGTTTATTACCATTTAGTTGAGAATTTACTATTATTATGCAATAAAACACTTTTAGATAAAACCAAATTGCATTGAGATTTACTTAAACTAGAGAACATAATGTGGGACCATAAAACTCCAAGTGCCTTAAACATTACAAACTATATATGAAGACAACAAAACAAACTACATAGAAATGCAATCTCATATACAAAACACTTGTTTAACAACATTATTTTAAACCTTAACAATAATTACTACGACCATCGCAATGACAAAAGTTATAATTAAAAACAATTGCAACTACAATGTCCTCTTTATTTTCTTCATTGTCCTCTCAAACTCGGTCCTTACAATCCTAATTTTAGCTTCTGATCCGGTCCCAACACCGGCCCCCAAGGGCATGGTTTTAATACTTTGCCAGATCAGTATTTCGAACAAGAGAAGTACGCTTCAAATATATTATAATTGTTTCTATACGGAATACATACGACCAGGGCAAGTTACTCCGCCAAGGCAAGTTACTCCGCCAAGGCAAGTTACTCCGCCAAGGGAAGTAACCCCGCCTAGGCAGGTAACGCCGCCAGAATGCATATTACTCCGCCAAGCCATAGGCTCAACACAGACGGAATATTGAACTTCCCATACTGCGTAGCGAACCCATACTCACAACCCCGGCACGAGATTGACTCTGTCTTGAGAGGTTAATAATGGGAATCACGCTGTCACGCATAAAGGGAAATAACAATAAAATAATAAAGCATTCACGCTTCCCAAGTAAGTGGAAATACCTACTACAATAACGGTGCTCGTGAACGACACAGGGACCCACTGTCTTTCTTGCTTTATGCTAGAAAACAAGGAATGGGCCCTACCAATAATGCAGCACCAGTAACAGGTATATAAACCTCAGCAAAAAGGTATACAGGGGCTTTTCCCCATTTCTGAACCTTACTCTTTCTCTTACTTGCATAATTCTCTCTGATTGTCTTTCTAAGTCTTAAAGTATTCTGAAATATTGACTTGAGCGTCGGAGAACGATTGCAGGTACCACCCCCAATCGGGTCAAGGCTGAAAAGACTCCTCCAGGCGGACTGGGACACCGCCCAGTGTATACTGCACTCCGTGTCAAAGCATAAGAGGCAATTCCAGGCGGACTACAACGTCGCCCCAGTATGGTTCAGACTCCACCTCATCTTACGAAGACACTCCACATCTGAACATTTATGCACATCACTTTGTATCAGATTGAGCTGTCTCAGGATCATAACTTTACACCCCCCGTAAAGGACGGATCATTGGCACGCCCAGTGGGACTCGTTAAAGTTATTCCCACCTCTCGTTTAAGAAGTTTGGTCTCTTATTATGAAAGGTAATGGGAGAAACCAACCAGATGGGCACGTGGAAGATATCACTGCCCAGGAATAACCAGTGAACAGGCACTTAGCTCTCGAGTCGCCTGTGGAAAGTTCAAGAAGAATGGTGCAGGTTTCAGCACCAAATCTAAAGGATGAGATGATAAGAAAGCTGAGGGAGGAACTGATGGAATTGAAACGCGAAAGAAAGAGCGTGGAGGAGAGAGCCATGTCTCTGATCAAGGGGTCACATCACACAACCGAGGGAAAAAAAATCCTCTACCCCCCAGTATTCAAATATCCCACAGTTGAAGGGAAGCCATGACCTGGGGGCAGATGAAGATGTCATTTGCAGGATGTTCCCTCGGATTCTTGTTGATGATGCCCTTAACTGATTCAGGAAGCTACCATCAGGTTCCATTAACTCATGGGAAGGAATGGCAACAGCGTCTGTTGACCACTTTGTCATCTCCAATGATACTCCCAGAACATCTCATACCTTGGCTCAGATTAGACAGGGGGAGCATGAAACTCTCAAGGACTTCTTGAAGGGGTTTCACAAGGAAGCAGCTGCTGTTCCAAACTTAGCAGAAGCACTTCAATTGCATATAGCAATAGAAACTTTGCAACCAAGCTCTGCTTTTGCCATGTCATTGGCAAAGAATCCTCCAGTGAATTTTGAAGAATTCAAGAGGAAAGTATCCAAGTATGTGAACATTGAAATGCGCTTGGAAGCAACAGCGGCAAGAGAGAAATCCCCAACGTTACAATGGAGTGATAAGAGCAGATCCAGATCAGGTTTTTACCAAGAAGGTCTAATGAGTCATAACCTCGACTCATCTCTCTTTCTCTCTTTTGTAATTCATAATCAATGATTCACCCATTGTTTTCATGATTTTATTCGATGCACAACACTGTTGTGACAAGATACTTCAGGACGGATGATCCTAACAATGTATCCGTTGTTAGTGATGAACCTCTTCGAAGGTACAACTGAGTGAATCACCCCATTCGAAGACTACATGGGTTGTAGGAAGTCTTTGAAGACACAATTCGTACTCCTATGATTGAAAAATATCTCCAGGACGGATTATCTAAATCACTTAATCTGTGATCTGACGATGTAACTCTTGACGATGTGTACTTTTCCAGAACGGATAACCTCAGTCACCCATTATGTGATATGACGATGTAACTCCTGACGTTGTGTACTTGCCCAGGACGGATGATCTCAATCACCCATTCTGTGATCTGACGATGTAACTCCTGGCGCCATACACACTCCAAGGACGGATGATCTCAATCACCTAATATGTGACCTGACGATGTAGTTCCTGGTATCGTACACATCCCCAAGACGGATGATCTCAATCACTCATGAAGTGATTCGACGATAAAACTCCTGGTACGAACAATTCCCATCATCATCCTTATGATGGAAGTCTTTGAAGACTCAATCCGACCTCAATATTGATCACGCTAAACGGATTATTAAATGCTTTCCTGCATTCAATCTTTACTCTAACTTTGAATTGATTATCCATGGCAGAATTTATTCCCATGCAGATAAGACAACGGCTCCAACATGCAACAACGCTTCACAAACGGAGTCAACAAAAACTCCTTGGGGGAATTGGTGTCTCAGCTATATGCTGCACCATACTGACCCTAAGGTCCAGAAAACTCCTTGGGGGGAAAGGATTGGTGTCTCAGCTATATGCTGCACCATACCGACCCTAAGGTCTAGAAAACTCCTTGGGGGGAAAGGATTGGTGTCTCAGCTATATGCTGCACCATACCGACCCTAAGGTCCAGAAAACTCCTTGGGGGGAAAGGATTGGTGTCACAGCTATATGTTGCACCATACCGACCCTAAGGTCCTGCAGGCCGCCTCTGGAAAGAACTGGTGTCACAGCTATATGCTGCACTAATTCGTCCCCAAGGTCCTGCAGGCTTCTTGTGGAAAGAGCTGGTGTCACAGCTATATGCTGCACTACGCTAACTCCAAAACGCAACCAGTTTCTTGCAGGATGAACTGGTGTCACAGCTATATGCTGCACCATACTGCCTCAAAGTTTCTTGTAGGATGAACTGGTGTCACAGCTATATGCTGCACCATACCGCCTCAAAGGTACGATCAATTTCTTGCAAGAACAACTGGTGTCACAGCTATATGCTGCACCATACCGCCTCAAAGGTCTAACCAATTTTTTGCAGGATGAATTGGTGTCACAGCTATATGCTGCACCATACCGCCTCAAAGGTTTAACCAATTTCTTGCAGGGTGAATCGGTGTCATAGCTATATGCTGCACCATAGCAATCCTGGATTCAACAATTTTCATTTGATCAGGAGTTACACTCCGGTCCAAGTTCAAAAGGATGAACATTCCATCCAAAGCTTGACTCCGCCTAACTGCCAATGTTTTACGGAGTACATGAGCAATCAACTCAAGCACTACCCAACAAGTTCAAGTAAGTTCAACACTTGTAAAATTGTGCTTCATTGAAATTCCTAAGAGGCTACTCCGCCCTCTTACGGAATCCAATCTCATGCACATTCCTAAGAGGCCACTCCGCCTTCTTACAGAATACAACTTATTGGAATTCCTAAGAGGCCACTCCGCCTTCTTACGGAATCCTACTCTTGGAAATTCCTAAGAGGCTACTCCGCCTTCTTACGGAATCCAACTCCTTGGAGATTCCTAAGAGGCTACTCCGTCTTCTTACGGAATTCAAATCCAATTTCACGGAAATTCCTAAGAGGCCACTCCGCCTTCTTACGGAATCCAACCACTATGAAATTCCTAAGAGGCCATGCCGCCTTCTTACGGAATCTACTACATGGAAATTCCTAAGAGGACACTCCGCCTTCTTACGGAATCTGTTTCATCAAAATTCCTAAGAGGCCACTCCGCCTTCTTACGGAATCTGTTTCATCAAAATTCATAAGAGGACACTCCGCCTTCTTACGGAATCTGTTTCATCAAAATTCCTAAGAGGCCACTCCGTCTTCTTACGGAATCTGTTTCATCAAAATTCCTAAGAGGCCACTCCGCCTTCTTACGGAATCTGTTTCATCAAAATTCCTAAGAGGCCACTCCGCCTTCTTACGGAATCTGTTTCATCAAAATTCCTAAGAGGCCATTCCGCCTTCTTACGGAATCTGTTTCCTCAAAATTCCTAAGAGGCTATACCGCCTCCTTACGGAATCTATTTCTTGGGGATTCCTAAGAGGTTACTCTGCCTTCTTACGGAATCCAATCTTACTGAAATTCCTAAGAGGCTACCCCGCCTTCTTACGGAATCAACCTCCTTGGAAATTCCTAAGAGGCTATTCCGCCTTCTTACGGAATCCAATCTTACTGAAATTCCTAAGAGGCCACTCCGCCTTCTTACGGAATCCAATTTCTTTGAAATTCCTAAGAGGCTATCCCGCCTTCTTACGGAATCCAATCTCATTGAAATTCCTAAGAGGCCACTCCGCCTTCTTACGGAATCCAATTCCTTGGAAATTCCTAAGAGGCTATTCCGCCTTCTTACGGAATCCAACCTTATGGAAATTCCTAAGAGGCTACTCTGCCTTCTTACGGAATCCAATTCCTTGGAAATTCCTAAGAGGCTATTCCGCCTTCTTACGGAATCCAACTCCATTGAAATTCCTACTTCGTTGAAATTCCTAAGAGGCTACTCCGCCTCATTACTGAATTTGTTTCATTGAAATTCCTAAGAGGCTACTTCGCCTCCTCACTGAATTTTACTTCACCAGAATTGCAAAAAGGCTATTCCGCCTTGTTATACTTAGTCATATTTCATTAAGTCCTCAGATGAATATTCCGCCTGTGTTGAGCCTATGGCTTGACGGAGTAATATTCCGCCTTCTCAATATCATTTTACAAGGCATAAATACGACGGACTTAAACACTACTTCTATGAACAAGTATACATTTGCAGAAAATATGTTTTATTGAATATTGCCAATATTAATAAAAATCCAGAGCCTATCCTGGAACAAGGCGATATCATTAAAATGCTGATAAAAACAAAAGCTTGCGAAGGGTTTCAGGAGCTGGTCTTCAAGGGTCGAACGGCATCCCTTCCTGTTGAGCAGAGGTGGCCTAACCTTCACCAGGTTTGATTAAACTTTGGGAGGGAGGCAAGTCTGCCAAAACATATTCAACACTGGGCGCAGGAGCATGACCCCCTTGAACAGGCACCATCAATTCTCCATTGATGAATTCATAGTAAGGATGAATGCCTGTGGTGGATAGAGCAACGCCTGGATTGCGATAACGGAGTTGACGAACAGCCATGCTGAAAGCATCATCAATCGCTGCCTCAGCCGCATCCAGCGTGGATTGTAACTCCTTGTCAAGCTTTTCATTGGCGGCATCAGAGGTAGCTTTTTCAGCTTGCAACCCTTCAACCTGTTTTTCAAGGTTAGTGTACGCAGTAGCTGCTTGGTCTAACTCCGCCACCCAGGCATCTTCAGCAGTGGCTTTATCAAGTTCAAGGAAAATCAACCTCTGCTGGAGCTCACTTGCATCCTCGCCCAATTTTTGTTTCTGCTGAATTAAGTTCGAAATCTGTTGTTTCAGCAGATTATTGTCAGCCCTCACCTGGGTCAGGCCACTCACCTCCTCGCCCAGCTTTGTGTTTTGCTCTTTTAAGCCGGAAACTTGCTTCTCCAGCAAAGCTTTGTCAGCTCTCACCCGAGCCAGCTCCTCCTCCAGCTTCTTGATGTTGGCGTCGGCGGTGTCAAGGTGTTTATCCTTCGCCTTGATCACCTCCGACAGTTGTTCATTATCATGGTCCAAGCTGCGTATCTTCTCAATAGAATCATGAAAAGATTCTTGGAACATGTTGGCTTCAGCAGCCACTTCCGCAATACGAGGGACGGAAGCAAGGAAACCATCAATTTCAGCAAGATGCCACCTTGCAGCAGCAGTGGCATCTGCAACTTCCTCAAAGTCGATGTTTGGGCGGAGAATGAAGTCCGGATCACGCCTCTCTGACTGGTGGGATCCCACATTTGTGAAATACAAATAAGGGTTCACACGAGACCCCGCCAGGGGCAAAGAGACGGATCGCCTAGATGGCTCCCCTGGAACATCGACTAAGAAAACTGCCGCCCCTCTAGAGGTTAAGCTCAAGGCGGGATCTTCAGATGGGCGGACTGGGGAAATTTGGACTCTCTCCGCCTCGTCCCCCGCAACTTGGTCAGGAGAGGCTTGGAATCCCTCCGCTTGCTCCCCCACGAAATCTTCTTCGGGGATGCCTTCAACACCGCCCAAATCAGCAGAAGTACCCGTAACAGGTACCTCCTGAGTCTCTTCCAAGTCAATGGCAACATCGATTGATGTCCCTTCCTCAACCCTCTTCTTGCCCTTAGTCCTCCTCCTTTGCAAGGCATGAAGATCTACTTCCTCTTCTTCCTCTTCAGCAGCTTCTGGTTCTTGGCGTTTTTTAGAACGCCTTTCAACAGCAGCTGCTGAAGACCCTGCACCACCTTCAAAATTCACTATGTTGGTGGATGCAGGGAAAGGAAGGGTCTTTGTAAGAGCAGCAGTCAGACTCCTCCTGGGCTGCACATTGTTCTCCGCATTAATTTCCCTGCGGCTCATTCGGATCTGCCTGATGCGCTCCATCCCAGGGAATGCAGCAATTTCTCCTGCAAAACAACATGCATAAATTTGATCAGAAAATGCAGGAAACAACAAGAGTAATATTCAAGCCAAATGTCTTAACGTATTACTTAAATATCCCTGAGCATCCCGCCCAAGCAACCTTCGACATAAAATCAGCTTATGGACGGAGTTGTACTCCTTCAAAGTTCGAAGTACTTCCACAGACGCCTCCGATAGAGCACCCTCTTCAACTTCATACGCTTGCTTGGTTAAGAGAAAGTGCTCATGTGTCCACGCAACTGGGAATCGATCAATTCCCTCTTTATTCCGCCAGAAGATGGACTCCCCCTTCTTCACAGAAACCTTTACAAAACTTTTTCTGAAGTGGAGTCCGCCTTCCTTGGCGGAGTCTGCAAACGATTTGAAGTTTAAAATCTTCGGCTCCGCCCGAAGAGTGACAAGGCCCATACCGCCTGTTTTTACGTTCACCCTCCTCATGATGCGGCAGAAAGAAAAGAACAACGCCACAGTAGGCGTAAACTCCAGATGCTCCGCCATCACCTCAAAGCTTCGAACTATTCCCCAACCATTTGGGTGCAGCTGAGAAGGAGCACAATCCAAGAACCTCAGCACGCCCATCTGGAATCTGTTCAAGGGGAAACGCACTCCCAGCTGAGTGAATAGAATGTCGTACATATATATTGTACGATTATTCTGAGGACGATGGTAAATCCTTTCGAATGTCTTAGGAGAGCGAACAATGAACCTATCTTCATACCGTTCATCTTTCCAGATAGGTACAGACAGCTCCACTACACCGCCACTAGTTGTTGCGTGGCGAGAGGAAGTACCCTTAACATCCTCCTCAACCCAACAATAACGATCAATCTCGAGCGTCTTCTCCCAGTCCAGTCCATGCAACACGACGTTTTGACACTCTGCCATTGTCAATACTTGGGTATGGGAAACACCTCCTGACACAAACGAATGTACAGCATTACTAAAGTACTCCACGCTGCTGTAAAACGTCGAGTCCCTCCCAGTATAAAAAGCCTCATCTTCACTCTCAATATCAGAAAACATGGGACGAACAGAAACCCTAGAATGAGACTCTGACCTCTTTCCTCTCATCTTCCTTTTTACGAACACACAAAAAGGAAAACTAAAGCTAACCCAATGGAAATGAAGAAGCAAAGAAGAGGAAGAAGCAAGTACCTTAAGCTTCTGAAAGATAGAAGAACTCCAAACACCAATAAACTCGCAAGAGAGTAGCAAAAACACTTTCAGCGAACAAATACGAAGTGAGAGATGAAGCAAAACATTTCCCTTCTGAGAGTTTACCTATTTATAGGCATGGCTTGGGGGGAAATAAGCGAATCCTCAGAAATCTCGAAGATGTGTTTGCATCCGTTAGATAAATCTCATCAACGGTTCTAAAATTGAAATATGCGTTTACAACCGTTGGATTTGTCTCACTGACGGTTCCTTTTTTGCTGAAACCAATAGATATATCTAAGGGCAGATATTTCATGGGCCACGTTTTCAAAATCCAAGGCCCACGGTAATAACCTCGAAAACGGTTCTTAATTGCCATCACGCGCATTTATGTCCCATCATTGGAATGGCAATCGTTACGAGGGCATACGTGGCAATGGGAGACTGAAGAATAAAAAACGTGGTTTCGAGGCGCATTAATGACAGGCGTGGCAAGTAATGACAAGCCAATAAATGCATGAAAACACTTGCCCACAAATCCTGAACTAGCAAATGCCGCCTAAACCCATGCCTACAAAAGCTAAACTTAAGTGTCATAGCTCATTAAAGTGACTCCGCCAGTCACTATAACAAGCTAGGGGGCATATGATCCGGTCCCAACACCGGCCCCCAAGGGCATGGTTTTAATACTTTGCCAGATCAGCATTTCGAACAAGAGAAGTACGCTTCAAATATATTATAATTGTTTCTATACGGAATACATACGACCAGGGAAAGTTACTCCGCCAAGGCAAGTTACTCCGCCAAGGTAAGTAACCCCGCCAAGGCACGATACTCCGCCTAGGCATGTTACCATGCCAAGGGTCATAACTCTGCCAAGGCAAGTTACTCCGCCAAGGCAAGTTACTCCGCCAAGGGAAGTAACCCCGCCTAGGCAGGTAACGCCGCCAGAATGCATATTACTCCGCCAAGCCATAGGCTCAACACAGACGGAATATTGAACTTCCCATACTGCGTAGCGAACCCATACTCACAACCCCGGCACGAGATTGACTCTGTCTTGAGAGGTTAATAATGGGAATCACGCTGTCACGCATAAAGGGAAATAACAATAAAATAATAAAGCATTCACGCTTCCCAAGTAAGTGGAAATACCTACTACAATAACGGTGCTCGTGAACGACACAGGGACCCACTGTCTTTCTTGCTTTATGCTAGAAAACAAGGAATGGGCCCTACCAATAATGCAACACCAGTAACAGGTATATAAACCTCAGCAAAAAGGTATACAGGGGCTTTTCCCCATTTCTGAACCTTACTCTCTCTCTTACTTGCATAATTCTCTCTGATTGTCTTTCTAAGTCTTAAAGTATTCTGAAATATTGACTTGAGCGTCGGAGAACGATTGCAGGTACCACCCCCAATCGGGTCAAGGCTGAAAAGACTCCTCCAGGCGGATTGGGACACCGCCCAGTGTATACTGCACTCCATGTCAAAGCATAAGAGGCAATTCCAGGCGGACTACAACGTCGCCCCAGTATGGTTCAGACTCCACCTCATCTTACGAAGACACTCCACATCTGAACATTTATGCACATCACTTTGTATCAGATTGAGCTGTCTCAGGATCATAACTTTACACCCCCCGTAAAGGACGGATCAGCTTCCATGGTGTAGCTTGTCCTGTTCATCTCTATCCTTTTAGTCATGTGGAGCTTATCCAATTCATCCTTAGAAGCAAGTTGAATTTATTTCATCTCATTCTCAACCAACATGTTCAACCTCCTAACATTCATTTCAATTTCACCCACCAACACTTTAACCTTCCATCCACTCTTGTTCCTTAGTTAAATCCTCAATAACATCTTTATGTGGATCAAACCAGCAAAAAAATACAATAAGCGTCATTCGAAGAATAGGAAATCATGATGTCAAGGTATGTGGATATAAAATTGATTTTACAGTTTACAAAACCCTAAACTGAGCTCATTTTGCTTACCCTAACAAATCCAGAATTGACACATGGGATTTGTTGAGATGCATGAGACCCTCAATACAACAAAATACCCACATTGGCAATACTTCCTTGACCTTTCACCGACTCCAACATCGGTTGAAGCTTGAGATGCATCATTGTTGTTGTTCATTCTTTCCATTTCATCACAAAATAATCTTTGGAAAACAATCTTTATAAAATAATTTACAAACAAATAGGCGGGCCGCCCTAAATAGTCAGACTTTTTTAGGTCTGGGCCAAAAAGGCCCACGTTAATTCGGGTTTCAATTTAAGGCGCCCTAACCCATCTGTTTTTACGGGCAGGCTAGATTGACCCTATAAATTTGGGTTTTTTTAAGTCGTCCTCTTAGTTTTATATAAAAAAAACACCAAGCTTGTTCAACTTGCAGTGGGTTTAGGGTGCAGATTGTGCCAAAAAAGTATTCACTAATTCATGCTTTAATTTTATGTGCCTAAACCTGTCTATTTTACGAGCGGGCCTATTAGGACATACCCATTGTACCAACTCTACATAAAACTAAGAACTATTTTTAAAAAAGTTATTAAACAAGTCCTGAGTAAATAAATACTTTTTTGTTTTGATATACGATTAACAATTTTTTTAATATGTACCCTAACATAATATAAAAATTAATGAAACATTTTTATTAAAAATTGTATTATCAATCTTTAAAATTAAAAAAAATAATCACAATTTTTAATAAAAAAGGTTTTATTTCTTATTTCTTAAAATGTACAGCAGATTACACATGAGAAAAATCAAACTATTAATTACATAAAAAAAACTATTTTATATATTTAAAATGCTTCTATTTATGTAAGCATTTTAATAGTTGATTTTTTTTATGCCGTAACAAATACTTTTTGTTTTTACATTTTTGTTTTAGGACACTCTCGTTCATTGTTGTAATTTTGTTACCAAACAAATTGTTGTAATTTGTAATAAATTATTTAGCGGCGGCGACATGTTTGTGCTGTCCAAATTCAAAATTGAGTCTCAACTCCTAACGGTCACATTTTCTAGGGTTTCTTGTATCGCCACGCAGCTACAAATACCAACGCCATTTTCTCCATTGATTCAGCCATCAAGACAACACAACAATGGATTTCCACACCCTCTCCAGAAAGGAATTGCAAACCCTCTGCAAGAAGAACAACATTCCCGCTAATGTCACCAACATAGCCATGGCCAACGCTCTCTCAGCTCTTCACCAAGTAATGCCCTTCTCATCTTTCTTGATACCTATTTTCTTTGAATTTGATAATTATTGAAATGGGGCACTCAATTTGGATCCTTGGAATCCTTCTTTTTTTGTGACATGTTGTAGGTTGAAGGGTTGGATGAACTTGTTAATGCACAGCAATTCCAAGAGGATAAGGTGATTGAAACCCCTGGCCCAGGTACTCATTGTAGAACCTCAACACGTAGAAAAGCTGTTACACATAATGAAGGAATTGAGCAAGAGAAAATACATGTCAATGTGGCAATGACTCCGGCTGTGTCAACCACCAGGAGGAGAACTGCTGCTGTTTCTACTCGCCGAAAAACAACGAGCGAGCTCCTGGATAACGACAAGAGTGAGGTTCAAGTTCAACGAATGCCAACTGAGGTGCCTATAACTCCTGCAGCCCCAACCACTGCTACAAGAGTGTATAACACGAGGCGGTCGGTGAGATTGTTGGAGAAGAACTTGTCTAAGATGAGCTTGATGGACACTGAAGACGTAGTGGGAGGTTTGAAGATTGATGATATGTCTGAAGATATGAGTAATACTAATATCTCTCAGCAAACGGAAGACTTGGCAGAGACTGAAAAAAGTATGTTGGATCTTTTCATTGTCCTTTTTTATTTTGTGTTTATTGGTGTGTCTTGTAATTTGTTCAAATAAATTGAAACTGTCTATGATGTAGGGTCTAGCATGGAGATGGTATCAACTGTGGTATCTGAGAAGACTGGTGAATTGGAAGTCACCTTCCAAGAAAAGATAACTGAATATGAACGGGGTTTTAAGAATGAAAATGCCGCTGGAAATAGTTTGCAGGCTGAGCAGCAAGAGGGTTTTGGGGAAGCCAAACCTTTGGAGGCTGAACCGAGCGATTCAAATTTGAAAATGGAAGACAGTTCCGAGACATACAACTATTCAAGTGAAGTTTGTGATGGATCAGGATTTGAGATGAACAAACCAACAGGGGAGGCAGTGCCTGCAGAAAAACAAGCAGGTATGGTTTTCCTTCATTTAACAATTGTTAGTTGTTAGGTTCCCCAAATTTGGGTTAATCCTTGTACAATGATAAAAGCATTTATGATGATGTTCTTTGGCAAAGTTCCCTGATTTTCATTTTGATCACTTTGCAGACACTGGGTACAGTGAGCCTTTTGAGTCACCTGAAGATGCTTTGGGAGAGGTTGCTGCTTCCAGTTTGTGTGTCGAGGTGCCCAATGATGCTTCCATGGAGGTTACAGGCCAAGACATTGTTGACTCGCTTTCTATGTCATTTGCAAGCAAGACTGATAACCATGATGACCATGACTCTGCAGAAATATCCGACTTGTCTGATGAGGTATTTGGAGATGCTTCAATGGAGGAGGTTACTCATCAAGATGTTGCTGCTTTAACTGCAGAGAATTTTGAGATACCAGATAATGTTTCTTTGGAGGCAACTGGCCAAGATATTGTGGGTTCATTTCTTATATCATCTGCAAGCGATGGTTCTGAAGATGCTTCTATGGGGGAATCTCGTTATCCGGCTCAATCAGAACCAAAGGATGTCAAAGATGAAGCCATTCAGAAGGGAGAAAAGAACAAAACTAATGTGATGAAGGAAAATACAAGCTGTTATGAATATCAGAAAATGAGTATTCGGGAGCTCAAGAAGATGCTGAAGAACATGAAACTAGATGGTAAATCGAACAGAAAGTGTAACGGTACAAAGGTAATCTTGGAATCACTTACAATCTTGGAATCACTTACAGTTCACTTACAAAGGTAACATTTGTTCACTGTTTATGTGTGCAGGAAGGGGATGGGGACGAAACTGCACTGCAGGCGCTGCCAGAGAACCTGATGATAGCTGATGAGACTCAGAATGATGATTGAATGCTCTTACAACAAATTACGGTCAGATTACCACTTGGGATGTGGTAAAAACTAATATTTGGCTGTGTTACTATGTGAGGGTCCAAACCTTGGTTTGTCCCTATTCTTTCTCCCTGATTCGAAGTACTACATGTAACAAAAATTTTGATGGTTTAGTTCTAATGTAATTTTCGAAAATCTAGAACAGTTCATTTCCCTTTTCTACAACGAGCCTTTTTACAAAAGTAATATGACTGTCATTGTGCATGGTGAATATTCCTTTCGCTTTAAGCGTTTCATGATTCTCTTTTGTTAGACTTAGATATACTTCATGTCTAATTTGATTAAAGTAACTTCTAAATCAACTTATTAAGTTGATCAATAAATTAATAGAACTGTTTTTGATAAATTACTTGAAGTTTTACAAAAATTGCTTTAATTTTCCTATTTAACCTTAAATTACCCCTTCATAAAAAAAGTTGTTTTAGAAATACATCTATTTATCTTGATTTAACTAAAAGTATTGCTCCCTTAGGTTTTTTTAAAGAAGTAAAATTAATCGAATAATCAAAATCATTATAAGTGGTTAATTGATAGTTATCCCTATGAATAATATTGAGTCCGTTTGTTTAAACTTATTAAAAAAGTGATTATAAAAAAGCGCATCTTTTATAATCATTTTTTTAATAAGCAGATCAGTCTTAAAATAAGCTGAAATCAGCTTATTTTCAGCTTCTGCTTATTTTTAAAACTTTAAACAAACACGTCAAAATTTAAAATAGTTTTTTCTTAAAATAAGTTTAAACAAACGAGCCCATTATCATTTTTTGTCTAATGATTGGTTTAGATAAACACCTTCTTAAACAATTTATTACTTTTCAAAAGGATCACACAACTTCAAATTATGCTTTTCAAAATAATACTTCCTTTATTTCATATTATAGAAGAGTAATTATTATTTTAATATTGTTCTAAATTTCTCTTTATTTAAAGTCAAACATTTCTAAATTTTTTATACAGACTTATAAAATAAAATACATTTTTTACTTATATGATATGGATGGACTATTATTTAAAATTAAACAAATTTAACTAACCGAAGTACAAGTTTCGTAAGGAAACATTTAACAAAATATTATTCACCATTCCTTTTCATTTTGAATTTAAGTAGAGAAAAAATTATATCTTCTCTTTTTTATTTCTACTTTCTTTCTTCAGCATCGAATATAATTAACAAATAATTAACTAACATTATTTACAAATGTTAATTTATCTCAACTAATATTATTAAAAAATAGTTATAATTCATAATTAATTATTAAAATAATAATTTCTCATTCATATTATTTCTATTTATTAATAAAAATATATTATATGAATTATATCATTAAGATCTAATTAGTTGAGTTTTACTTAAATAAAACATTTCAAATGTTTATTACTTGTATATTCACATAGAGAAAGTATATTTCTTTCTAACTTTCTCTTCCCATTTTTTTAAAAAATTTATTTTTAAATAGGAATATTTCTTAAAAATTTTAAGATTAATAATTACTTTTAAATTAACTTTTTTAATTCATAAAAATTAATCAAAAATCACTTGAGAGGGAGTATATCCGTTACACAACCTAAGGATAATGTAATTGGTTAACTCTTGGTTGTAGTTGATTGTTAACTGGAATGCAAAAACAGGACAGATAAGGGTTAATGTTTTTAGTTTTAATTAAAAAAACTATCATTATATTTTTTATTTTCAAAATTTTATATTGAAAAAAAATCAAAACATGAAATGAAAACAAGAAACAAAAAAAAATTATTTTCAATGTCCCTATACAAAATTTTAAAAATAAAAAACAATCACAATTTTATAATTAAAACTAAAAATAAAAAATATTTTCACAGTCCAATCCAAACAAACCCTAATAGTATTCAATGGAAATATCAATAGACTTATGTAGTGAACCACGCTTTAAGGGCTATATTGTAGAAATCAATCTTCATCCTACGTTTTACTATAAAATTGAATGTATTGTATCGGACAACTATTTCTAACAACCAAATACACAGCCTCTTCCCGGACATATGCCCCCTCTCAGGAGGATTCTTGATAAAACCTTTGCAGCTTCAAACAAAATTTTAAAATGCAATGGTTCAATACTTAATTCCAAATACAGTGCATAACCATAGTTGTGGTCAATAACCACGAGTAATAACCACACGTACAACCAAAATAACAACAAAAAAGTAATTATAAGCACACGTGGTTATCCAACATATTCTTGGAATCAAGTTTAAAGCCACCGTATTTAAATTTGCTTGAAAGTTGCATAATTCTTTCTACCAAGATCCCAACCCCGAAATTAACTGAAAAAACTATTTCTATCTCATCCCACCTACTTCAACCCATACATTCATAAAGAATTATTTACATATTTTTTATAGAATGAATGGTTTAGATTCTTACTTCAAGAACATCACCATCTTTGAGTTCCGTATTAGGCAGTACTAAATGTCCATTAATTAAAACCAGCTTTCCGTCCAAACCAATTCTTTGAGCAGCATCAGCAGCAGTGCTACCAGCTTTTAACCTTATGATTTCACCATGGGGCCAACATATAATTACCACCTCTCCAAGGTTTAGAGAACCATGAAGATCTCGAAGCCTTGCATCATGCCTTGTTTGTTTGATACTTACTTCAGAGCGCAATTGTTCTTCCCAGGAAAGCATTGTTCTCAAAAGATTCACCTAAAAAACGAATTATATATGGTCACTGAAACATTCATTGACATTTCATAAGTTATCCGTATGACCCGGTTGGGGAAGGGGGAGTAACATACCAACTTTTAATTTTCACAAACAATATTTTCATGCCTACATTTTGGCCTAAAACACATATTAGACAAATTGCTAACATTTCGATTTTTAAATTTGCAACTACAATCATTACCAAAAATATAAATAATGACCTGCAACATAATATATGTTTTTCTTTGGGCAGAGCAAATTTCAAAATAATAGGTCAACACTTTTCAGCATGTAAATGGTCAGTAAGATTGACCAATTTAAGGGATAAGAGGACTCGAACATTTATGATTCTTCTCATGGGTGACTATAACCAGCAGTCATGTAGCATGGGATAAAAAAAAATTGCTCAAGTCCTTATTGAGTGGTAATAATTTTTTACATGAAAAGAACACTGGCAAGCAAAGATAAGCAATTTCCATTTGCACATGTGTAAGAGAGGTAAGTTGTTTGCCAAAAAAACCTTGTTATTGATGCTAGCTTCTGCAGAAGTGGATGCAACCAAGTCAAATTTTGACCTAGATGTAATACAATCCACTTGCCTTCCCTCAAACACAGCAGATACAACAGCCCAATATTCAGATTCTTCTTGCTCGGTAAAATTGATAACCTGGATGAATGTTGGGAGTAGACGTCCAAATTGATCTTGCTGCAAATAATTATATAAAGCACTTCAGTAAAGCAGTCTAATAATTTACAACCCCATTACACGTCTAATAAAACCAGTAATTGACATCAGTCAGCATGATTTATTAACTACCATTAAATATGCCCACATTTATAATAGTTTCGATGCACAAAATAGTCTCAAATTATCATGCAATGATGTCCTATCTCATCATTCCATGAATTTGACAACAAATGCAAACTAAATTCTTAAGCGATCAAATTTTCCATCTTTCAAAAACAACCATTTAATCCATTTTGTGCATTTGATACATCATACATACACACTGATATGAACTATTTATCTTTAAACCAGGAAAGAAAATGATAAAGGATGACACAACTGATGTAAATTAAAACAAACTGTGAATATGGAAACAGAGAAGTAGCCAGAGGTAATCATGCCTGTATCTTATTAAGTACAGGTATATAATTTTGATTTTAATTCTAGAATATTGACACTTTCATATCATTGGAATCTGATTTTTCTTCCCAATCAGAGGACATGATTACAAGAATAATTTTTCCAGAATTGAAGTATCCAATCTTTATATATTATCTGCTAAACAACATGAGAATATGCTCTCTTTCAAAATTTTCCCCGATTACTTAGAAATTAAGAGTCAATTTTAAGTCTGCAGATTTTGACAGCAAAAGAGTGTCCAAAATAATCTATATATGTTTCCCGGGTAATAAATACAAATGGGGTACTGGCTGAAAATATTACGTTTCTAGGGTCCTTTTGGTGGGAATTACACGGTCTGGGGCACTTTGTGTGTCGTCATAAATTGTAGCGTAAAAAGTGTCGTGAAAAGTAAACACGACACACCCAGAATGTGACACGGGGCTGGCATAGAAAAGGGAGCCTGTGGCGCAAAAAATGAAACCGACAATTAAAGCAGTGTCGGTTGTTTTTAAAACAACACAAGGTGAGGCTGTGTCGTCGTCTTTTTTGACGACACCCTTAATCCCATGTTCAGCCCCCCTTCACCCCCATTTTTTCCTTCCAAAAGCACACTATAAATTTTTCTTGGCGTCTTAGAGTGAAGAAGAAAAAGGCACTTGGAATTTTTTTAGTGAAGTTGCAGTTTTCAAGTTAGAAAATGGTCCCATTGGAAGCTTGCATTGTATAAAAGGTATGTGTGTCATCAAAATATTTCTTTAAAATTCTTAGTTTCTGATTTTGTTTAAAATAATTATTAGTGGTTATTATTAATATAGGGTTGAATTAGACATATCATGTTAGAATTATTCTTGCTAGAAATAGCTGATTATTTTGTTGTTAGGAAGCCCCTTTTTAAAAAAAAATAACCTGGAATTCATTTTGTTTTAAAGTTTTAATTTTTAAAAATAAATTTCAAAAATTATTTATGTTATAAACTATATATTTATTAACTTATGTTTAGGTAATTAATATTTTTAGAATTAGTAAATTTTAAAAAGCCAATAATGACTTAGTTTTTTTTTGTTAACAAAGTTTTTTTTAAAATTTATTATTGAAGTTAAAATTAATTTATAAAATGTAAAAATTCATGGAGTTTAATTTAAAGAAAAGTAATAATTATTTAATGTATATTTGTTAAGTTGTTTATAAAAAAATAATGATGATATAATATATAACACTACTTTCAAAGTTAGAAAAATGAAAATTATATATTTAAAAATTAAATTTGAAAAATTAAATTTTAAAATAATTTGTTATAAATTATATATTTGTTAAGTTATATTCTTAAAAAAATCAATGTTGATGTAATATATAACACTATTTTCAAAGTTAGAAAATTAAAAATTATATATTTAAAAATATGACTATTTTCAGAATTAGAAAATTGAAAATTAAAAAATTAAAAATGTTTATATTTTTGTAGGATACGTTAATTTTTTATATATAGGAAACATATTTCTTTAAAAGCAACAGAAACTAAAAATAGTAATTTAAAATGTGTAACTTATTGTTGGTATTTGCTTGAAACTTATTGTTGAAATTAATTCAAAATACATAACATGATGACACAGTTGAAACGGCTCAATTTTAGACGACACAAGTGTCGTAGCATTTTGTGACGACATAGCAATGATGTCGTGATAAATGTTGGCGACACAGTTGTGTCGTAGGTTTTCCTTGCGACACTGCCACGTGTCACGCTAGGGATGTGTCGTTAAAATTTGTAGCGTTTCCTATGTCGTATAAAGTAGTACCGACACATAATAAACCACCCCAGACATGAAAATTTCCCACAAACAACCCCAGATATGTAAATATTAAAGTCTAACTGCCCCACATATGATTTTTTCCCATGTTTCCCAGTAGTAATTACTACACTGCATACATTTCCATCTCATTTGATCATTAAAAACTAGAATACGATTAGTGTGTGCAAAGAATAAATATGCATGCCTAAACAAGAAAAATAAAATGAAAAATTTCAGAGTATGTATGTCATTGTCTCTAAATTGCTGATAACAAAAATAATGAAAACGGAAGGCGGTGCATAATTTTATATACTCAGCTTCTTAGAAAAACATACCTTGTGATACATACCATCTCGGCATAGCGTGTACTTCTCTAGACAAGTACACCAATCCCCATGACCTGGTTCAAACCACCATTCATCAGACACCTGAAGCAGGTCAACAGTGTCAGTAAGCAACCTGACCACAGTAATTTAAAATAATACAAAGGAAAAGATGACACAAGCAGAGGCAGGTGGCAGAGAGGGCACTGCAGCATATAGGAAGAAAGCTTAACATAGAGTGATCCATCCAAGCATTGGCTTCTCAATAAGTGTAATCAGTCAATTCAACCCATTCATCATAAATTCTCAATTCTCAAATTTTACATCAATATATGTTAATTTAAGTAACAAACCTTTTTGTATAGCTGAGCATAAGCTTCCCATCGCTTAATCTGGAAACAAGATCTTCTGTCAGCTACTGCTTCAGAAGCTGATAGCCCAAAGCTCACAGCAACTAGCAATTCTCTTTCATCATTTTCTACACTAAAAAAGGTAATGAACAGGAAAAGCAATCATTATAGATAGCTTTATAACATAACATCATCAAAAATGAAAGTGTTACATACCTGATGATAACAGCAGCGAGTAAGTGACTTCCTTCTACTCTAAGGACTGGATGTCCAGCCTTCAATGACCTATATTTACTTAATAAAATGTCTGAAGAATTTCCTTCTTCTATATCTTTGGAGAAATAGGAGGGCGACTCTGTTTCAGGTTCATCCATGCTGTCTATGGAACAAAAAGGATTTCCAGTTTCCTTGTAAAGCCAATGAGCAGCCAGTCCATGTTCAGCATACTCATGCATCCTCTAGCCAGCAAAATGATAAATGAAAAACATCAAGAATAAAATAGAAACAAGTAAATTTTGCAACATATGTGAAATAATTTAGCACCTGTGTTCTTATTTGTACTTCTAAAGGTGAGTTGTCTGGACCTTGGACTGCAGTGTGCAAGGACTGCAATTTTACTAGTTAATACAGTCAAGAGCACAATTCTAAAGATTAGAAGAGTAAATCTTTTTAATTCTATTTCATGAAAATACAAACCACAGCCTAACCTGATAGCCACTAGGCTTTGGATTAATAATGTAGTCATCAAATTCACCATCTATCGGAGTCCAAAGCCTACACATAGATACATCAATTGAGAGTCATTATCTGGGGACAATAGGGTTAATGAAGTGATAAAGATGCCTAAAAATCTATAGGTCAAACCTTCCATTCTTAAAGAATGATGAAAAAGAGCACACAAAGTCACATACTCACCTCACAGACAGTCCAAAATAACTGAAAACGAAAAAAATAGGAAAATATAAAAAGAAGATATTTTAGTTGATGTATGTGTGTGTGTTTTTATGGTTCCTTCTCCATGATATCTTAGATTCCTCCTCTGCTCCTGCGCTCTTTTTTTTCTCTGTGGATTTCTTTCCTTATAAGTAATGGCCAATTGAGCATATATCAACATATTAATATAAATGATTTCATTAAATGACTTTTGGTTACATGATTGATAGAAGTTTGAGTATTCTTTTACCTGTGTACAATGTCAAGAAGACTATAGCAACACTGGACTGCTGGCCCATGTAAAGTTCCATTCTTGTCACCCACAACTACTCTTAATGCACGGGCATCATATACTTTATCAATGCTTATATCCTTCCGTTTCATCTGCACATCATACAATCATGACTTTCATCACTAAATTAATCAACACAAAGTGGATCTCTACAAAATTTAAGATCACTATTGCTAACATAGTTCAGTACTTCAACGGAAAAGAAAGGCATTTAAGTTAGCTATAAAATCAGACTATTAAGATGAATGTAGAAGAATGTGGTAAAAAACAATAGGATATCAAAATTAATCGTAAACCTCTGCACAATTAGTCACTTCCATACATTTGTATTCCTTAAACTTATTTCATTGTCAGTTGAGATATTAGACAGAATATTCTGAAATGTAGATGGGCCATGGAATTGCAGAATGGAGGCCAAAGAGAATGTGATTCAATGTTTTGTCACATTCACCAACATGAGAAAAAATGAATGAAAAAGAACACTCAAAACTTAGATGCTACAGTTTGTGACTTTGTGAGGATTTTTTTTTAGGTGAAGGGGGGTCTATGAAAAGACTAGGACTGGGCAAAAGCATGGTAACCGCTCCGAAACATGGAAACCGGAAAATGCTAACCAGAAAAAGTTGGATACTAATGAAACTCGGTTAGAAAAACCCAAGTTTTTGGGCTAAATATGGATAAGTTTGATTGGTGGTGGGCCTAAAAATTTAGACCCATTGGTAACCACCGACCGATGGTTCAAAAAAACTACGAATAAGGCCCAATCATGAAGGGCCCAAAGTGAGAGGTGAGTCTAACCCTATTTTTTTACAAGAAACGAAAAAAGCCGTTCTAGACATTGATTGTGCACTTCATATGAAAACTCCAGAAACCCTCAAACCCCCATTCTCCCCACAGCACACCAATCCGGACCAACCGCTGCCCAGTCCTAGAACAGACATTGCCCCACAATCCATCCAAACACACTTCTTTGAATGCATGCTAAATAAGTGTTTGGTGTGATTAAACAAAGTCAATAAGAATTTACCACCACAAAAATGTTTGATGTGAACTATGGAACTTACAGAACTTTTTTATACACAAGATTTCTTAAACTTTCCACTTATGATCATTAATTCACTAGCATTTGCTCTATTTGAACTAAGTAATGCCAGGGGTTTACAGTTAGAGTGAGTCTCGCTAAAGTATATGTGGACATAAATTCTTATTTCAAAAGTCAAGCATGAATTTGCCAATACCTTGCTGTATAAACTATACAGGCTTTTTAATCGGCTTGATAATTTAATTTCCATTCCTGGAACATAACTGCAAACACGGAAGGAAACTTTTAAAAAATATATAAAACAGCTTATTCCCTAGAACTATAGCAGTAAGCAGATAGATGATGCTGTCAGCTAAGTAAAACACAAGTTCAGCATAGACAAAATCAGAATGTAAAAGCTGTAGATGATCACGCATGAAAAGAACATACGAAGCTGATATAATCAACTCTCGCTCCAGTGCTTCCTCACAAAGTACCAGTGATGCCAAAGCTAACCCAGCATCCTGAACAACCTTCGGTTTGGTGCAAGCTTCCAGATTGTTCTCAGTACTGCCGAGAAAGTTAGCCCGTTTTCTCCGATCCTGCAATATTTCAAATGGGACCACAGCTTCCAAAAGATCCTGAAAAGCAACATAATATTTTTAAAGAAAGTCATGTAATTAGAATGAAAATTTTGTCTCACCGTTTCCTAGATCTGTTGAAGCAATAAAGATGGAACATTGCCTCACTGCCTCAGTAATTTCTTAAAACTATCAACCATGAACTTCCCAAACACAGCTTTCCAAAGAGTCACTTTGATACTATAGATAGCCAGTCATATTCAGAAGGTTTTCACAACAATAAAGTACTAGGAACTAAACACAACTAATAATCATAAGGACTTAAATCGGACTAATCTTCTTTATAATTTAAATTTATTTTTCCATAGGCGTTTCATGAGGTGTAGTAACAGCAATTCAAATTTCAAAGTAGTGTCACTTAATAGTTCATGCACTTACCAGTTTCACTTCCACCAAGCCTTCAATAATTTTGCTTAGAAGTTTTTGTATAACATATTCCAAACATCATGTAAACAAGACAAAAATACTATATAAACAAATTGAATTATTTTTTCTCCTTGATATTACGTACTCAGGCACAGAACAAGCATTTTGGTATGAGTTGCAAGATGCACCACCATAACCCAAAAGCAAACCACTATACCTTACGGAAGACTTTAATCAAATCCCATGACCACCAAAATTCTTACCTTCATACTTACATCCTCATTGGATGTCAAGGATTCATTGTAGAAAGAAGTTGAGCTGTTCTCATCCAAAGGTATCAAGTTGTCTTTTACAGAGAACCTTCCTGGATTTCCTGTCCTGCTAGTAGGACTCCACATGGAAGCCAGATCAGCTCGCATCTTTTGAAATATTTGAGGCTGATGTCAAGGTACAAAAACAAATACATATATGAATAAGTGCCGATAGATTATGATAATGCCAATGTCATGCCATCTTGATAGTGCTAATTTTATTGGTTTTTATATCAAGAAGCAGGAATTAAGTACCGTAATTCCATATAATCATCCACTTTCATGTTTAAAAAATAAAATAAAATAGTAAAGTTCCAGCAAACAGTTTAAGCCATATATTCAACAGCTAGAACTCACCGTTTCTTTTGTGATAACTTAAACTCATTTTTAAATAAAGATATTAAGCTTATTAATTTTCATGAACACTTAAAAAAATTAAGTTATGCTCAAAAAAAACTCTTAAGCACTTTGGGACAAAGGTCTTCTGGGCCTCTTTTTGTGTACAGTGTACAATTCCTTTGAGGGGGTGTGCAAATGTTCATTGCAAATGCAATCAGAGAACCTTCAATATGTCTGTCTGTTTTTTCTGTGTGTCTCATTATCTCACAACATTACATCAATACTAGCAAATTTTACTCAATTTTACTAATGTTAGTCTTTAAATTTAAGCATAAAAAATAATAAGAATGATATGTGTTTTCATTATTTCATAGTGAGTAGTCTATTTTATTAGATAGGGATACTTTAAAGAGATAAATAAGACTTAACAACAAGAAAGAAATTTAAAAAATGTAAATTATTTAAGTCAAGACACCTGATCTTTATTGACATAAAGTGTCAAAAATTTTAAAAACAAATTCATATTAGGATAAGCTATAATATATCAACAATCTTAAATTATAATAGAGTAACTATTAGATGACCACCTGTAGAACAGCAAAGCATAAATCTTCCAGTTCAGCTTTCAACGTCCACAGACCCAACCTTGAAGCAAGTGAACACCAAATAATTAAGGTCTCCTCTGCCACAGCCTGAGCTTTTTGCAATGGCAGAGCATAACTGCAAAGTAGAGATTGTCATCCAATTAAATGACCACCATGCAACATAACTTAAACTGGTAAACTGTTTCTACAAGAATTTAAAAGCACCCATATGGCTTAAGCTTATTGGTTAAAGATGGCTTCTGTGGCAAGGAAGTAAATTTAATAACTAATAACCATGAAATCATGATAAATCCAATAATATCAAAATAAATTTTCCCTCATCTTCAAATAGTAAGGAATCTGAAGTGAAGGACCAAAAAAGGAAAACAAAGAAGACTGCCAACAATTAGGCATAAAGGTAAAAGAAGAAGTAAAATTTGAGAAACTTAGACTTTAGAACCAGTACATTGTTCTCATGTTGTGAAGACGATCTGCAAGCTTGATGAGCACAACACGTGGATCATCAACCATTCCCAAAAGCATCACCCGCAAATTACTTGCCTAGCAGATTGAGAATGCAACATATCAGAAAACTCTCTACAGCTAACTCCACTACCCAATATACCTAATGTTTTGCAAATCTCAAAAATCATATAGCTTTAATATTATCCTGACCAACCACCAGATGCATTACTGACAGATACAAAAGGTTGTAGCATCAACCTCTTTTGGGAAATATTAGTGTCATAAATTAAATAGTTTAGTTGAAATAGAGAGAAACGAGAGAACATATTATGGATTCCGAGTGTTGTGGTCACAACGGAACTTTTGCATTTATAGGAGATTGTACATAATTATAAAATATACAATTACCCTAATCAAAACTAATTACATAAATATAAAATCGATCAAATTAATCCTAATATACATGGTTACTATATTTACACAACTCTAACACTCCCCCTCAAGCTAGAGCATATAGGTTATATGCACCAAGCTTGTTACATATGTAGTCAACCCGAGGACCCCTTAGTGATTTAATGAATATATCCACTAACTGATCATTAGAGCTAACAAAACTAATGGACATTATTTCACAGACAAAATGACAGTTGACTTCAATATGCTTTGTCCTCTCATGGAATACCAGATTAGAGGCAATATGCATGGCAGCCTGATTATCACAGATAAGTGACATTTATGCAACCTCTCCAAACTTGAGTTCCTAAAGCAACTGTTTGAGCCTTATGGCTCCTGACTGACTATAGCCATAGCGCGGTACTCTGCCTCTCCACTGGACCTGACTACGACACTCCGCTTCTTGCTCTTCCAAGAGACAAGATTACCTTAGACAAAGATGTCCAATCAATGGGAGAACCTACCAAATCAATATCGAAATATCCCACAACTCAAGTATGTCCTCTATCTTTAAACAACAAAACCTATCCTGGAGCTTCTTTGACATATCAAACAATGCTAGTCACCGCATCCCAATGTTCTCTACAAGGAGAGTTAAGGATTTGACTTACCACATTCATTGCAAATGAGACGTATGGATGAGTCACAGTGAGATAGTTTAACTTGTCAACTAAACATTTGTATCTTTCAGGGTTAGGTGGGGGTTTTGCATAGTTGGTCAGTGGCCACTTCAAAAAGTGATTGTTGATTACATACGTTATTCAACCTCTAACTAAGATCTAGTTAATAATTAGAGGGGCTTTGATTTCTCATTTTTAGTGTTGTTGTTGTTGTTATAGTTATGATATGCTATAGAATAAAGTTAGTTATTCTCTATTGTACATCTTCTCAATTAACTGCAGACAAGAATCTAATGGCTTTTTGTTATGTGTTACCCTTGTGTATACATATCCAAACATGTGAATTGGTCTGTTTATCCATTGATTAAAATCTAGAAGAAATACGACTCAAACTCCAAAATCCAAATGAAAAAAGCAAAAGGGGATGAAACGTGATTATTAATGAGGTCACAAAAGAAAGTACAAGCATGCTTACTTAACTAACACGACTCACAAAACAAATAAGCTAACGTAGAAAGACTAGGAACTAATTTCCTTAACACATCAAGACCTGGATTTCCTAATTAGACATGAACAAAAAGGTGGGACGTTGTTGCCAAACCAACAAGAGCGGCCAATTGATTAATAGATGTCGTGAGACTCACGTTCAAAGTCAATCATCTTCCCTATCTTTCGGTGCTGCAGAGAATTTCTTGTATAAGAGATTACACAATCAAGGTTACATGTAAGCTGGCTAATGGATAATAAATTAAAAGAGGCACCGGGGACATATAACATATTATGAACAAAAAGAAAAGGAAGAGGATGGACAATACCAACACCTTAGGACTGTGTTTAGGAACCATAAGCCCTAGTGACAAAAGGTAAATAATCGGTGGTAGAAAGAGAAGAAAAAAGGGATTTATTACCGGTGATATGATCGGTGGCCCCAAAATCAAGGACCCAGGGACCTAAAGAATGAGAAAATATCAGCAAAGGAATTACCATTGTGTGCAACAGCAGGGACCTGAGGCCTGACATGCTTCAAACCACTTCAGGAAGTCCTCGTAGAAGGACGGTGAAGTCAGATCCAGAAGCAATGGTGGAGCGGAAGACAAGGTAGGAGGTACAGAACTATGAGCAACCTGAGTAGTGTGAGGAGGTCGGCCATGAAGCTTATCAATGGCATCCCAGCCTGTGACAGTGGTCCTAATAAGGACATCCCTTGCCCCCTTTACGTAGGGTTTTGGTGTCGTTGTGAGAAAGCAAAGCAGAAGAATGAAGAGGAGGAACAGATAGAGGCATGTAGAGAGAAACAGGCTCATTAATAGGAACCTGAAGGATAGTGGCCCGGATAGTACCATAGTAATCTTTGTAGGACAACCTGAGATCTGATCACAAGTAAAGGAGTACTTGGTAGGCAGACCAGACAAGGCTAGGACAAGAAGAACTTCTGGCGGTTCACAAGCTCAGCCTTAGGAGTAGCGGTAGGAGGAAGTAATTCATTGAATTCGTTACCATGCCCAGATAGCGAGACACAGGGCCCTTAAGTTGAAGAGAACCAAAGATAGTCATGCAGTCTTCACGAATCTAGTAGAGTCGGCAGATATTGTTGGTGAAGATTTGCTTGGCATAGTCCCAAACAGCTTCACAGATTTTTTGACCACAAAAACAATCGTGAAGGGGTGGATCAATCGTGGCCCGCATGATGGAATACAATTAAGCCTCCACCTTCTTCCACTGAGGCGTAAGATATTGGCTTCCAATTTGGTGAGGCGTGTCTCAAACCCCTGCCCAATGAGCCAAATTTCAATCATAGAGGCCCGAGAAGAGTGGTTCTTACCATCCAGGGACTTGGAAGAGAGCAAGGCAATGACATGGTTACTAAAAATTTATGTAAAAGGCTTCAAGGTGTCGTGGGCAACCATTGGGGGGGGGGGGGGGATATGCAGTAGCAAGAAAAGGCAAAAACATAAATCACATGGTGTCAAAACACCAATTCAAGACTGGATCTAATAGAGGAGAAGCCAATGAGCAAAACCCAGGTGATGGCATCGGGAACAAACACCGAATACACTACCATGCACGGCGGAGATGGGCGGTGCCTGAGAGTGTTTCTGGCCTCCATTTGGGACGAGGCCGGCAAGTATGAGCCGCTTTCAGCGGGATGATAACGGTGGTGTGGTCGCCGGTCAGAAAAGACTGGCGGTGGCGGACATCTGCAAGGGATACAGGAGGTGGACCGATCAGAACTTGTTTGAAACCCCTAAGAGAATAAGGGTTTCGGGAAAAAAATTACGTAGTGAGAAGTGACTCACCGAAAATACACGAAAAAGAAGGAACTCTCATTATGCTCTAATATCATGTTGAAATAGAGAGAAACAAGAAAACATATTATAAATTCCATGTGTTGCCACATCGGAGCTTTTGCATTTATAGGAGATTGTACAAAATTACAAAATATACAACTACCCTAGTTAAGACTAATTAAATAAATATAGAATTGATCTAATTAATCCTAATATTCACAGTTGCTATATTTACATAACTCTAACAATTTATGTATTAAATTGACTCAACCCCAAGCTTGGAAAAGTATCAATACAGAAAGAGGAAGATATGATACACTATTGTCTTCACATATTAATCTTTGCATTGTTCAAACCTATGTTAGGTAGGCATTATTTTCTTTATATTCGGATCCTGATCAATAACTTAAGAGTCTCAGACGTTATACACGTGTCAAATTATTACCTCTTCTTGGCCAAGGACACCCTGGTTCACACTCACCCTCCGATTTCTGCGTAATAACTGCAAAAGATAATGTAGTTAATATATGATAGGATAATAATAAGAAACAGCGATACTCCCAAGAGTTGCTGGAGAATTCAGTTTCAACTTTCAAGCATATACTATACAAATATGATGTAACAGTAGAATATACATCACCAGGCATTGCATTGAATCATACTTATGAAATAATTGAGATGAATCTTAAAGATTATCATTCTTAAAAACATAAGCTATCAGGTGCATAATTGAAAATGATTTACAGGTTCACTGTAACTTACATTGAAATTTACTTTAATTATGAACAATGGGATAACAAGAATCAAACTTAAGATAACTAGGTAATAAAGGCTTTAATACCTTGTCAAAGAACAACACAAACCAAAGGCTTAAAGTTTGTAAAATGAATGCATACAAATGCTTTATATCTTAATTTCATATAAGCTGTATAGAAAATTGAAATCTAACAATTACCTAAAGAACATCTCCTTCAAGTTAATAAGCAAGTATTAGAAATACATTCTTTATTCTTTAATTATTGTACCTGATTAATATAGCTTAACCTTGAAACACCGGCTACCAACTTGACCACATCATCCCCAAACTCTGCCTCAATGTCCTGCAGACTTTGGCAAGCGTCATCAACCACATCATGCAAAATACCAGCCACGACAGTGTCAACAGCCTGCAACAGAGTATCAAGATCTCAAAACAAAGGACAGTTAAATGCAAACATGTTTTGATATGCAATGCATGCATCTTAAAGATGCAAAAGACAATAGTAAGATAGAAGTTAATGTGTAGTGTCATGATAAATGAAGTTCAGAGTAATAAAGGTTCAATGTCATGGTCCCAGTGATGTCAGGTTAAATATGGTAAGAAGAAAAACATCACTTGCGGATTCTTTTTCTACCAATTAAGAAATTGAGATGTGTCAGAGACTTATTAGTGACTTAGAGTATAAACAGCAGAAAAATCTAGAACTATTTCCACAACAGAATATATCATTATATATCTAGCAGTTAATATATTAAAGCCAGAAAAAAAGCCAAATTATGGGCAATTGAGATAAATTATGTTGATATGTACCATTACGATTGATAATGCTATGTCAGGTTTGGTGTTCCACTAAAATGTTTCTCCAAAACTGTTGTAAACTGTAAAATAAGACCCTCCCACATATGTTTGTTGAATTTTATGTGGTAAGCACAAATTTATGTACTAAAATTACACACTTGGCTAAATGATGATGACAATATTCTATTCAAGTTTATCAAATTGTAACTGAGTCCACCCATGCATTCATTCCATAATGTTATAGATTCTCCAAAGTATGTTGGTAAGGAAAAAAGATGAAAGAAATACATAATACAGACAACGAATTCAGTCACTTTGAATCTTGCCATTGTTAATTAATCAGGGGACTGGGAGTTCATACTCGTTTACCACATGAAGGAACCAAAGCAGCCAAAATCCTTCCAGTGTGGATACAGTGTGTTAAGTAAGGGTCTCCTGTCTTGCGCATTTGGCCACGGTGCGCTTTTCTTGCAAACGCTATAGCCTTCTGTACCTGCCTTCACACACAACACATTTTAATGATGTAACAAGAGAACATTCAAGTCATAACACAAGTAAAGATATTAAACCTTTGCATCATTAAATATAGGGTAGCCAGTAACATCAACCCCATCCTGCACCATGGTACCTGCACATTATTAATCTACGTCCATTAGAAGACAAGAAGATACTTTATTAACACAAACTAATCAGTAGACTGAACCTAACATATGATGATGTTATGACAGAAGTAAACTCTCAAGTTAGTCGTTGAGATTGAATGAGTCATGCACTTCAATCCTAGGTTTTAAAGTTTTCAATCTAGTCCCTAACTTTTCCTGCCAGTGAAAAATAAAATACAAATGACTAGAAGGAATGATATTCATATTCTACCGTGTTAGGGATTAATTTGAAGCTTTTAAAATTTAAGGATTAAAGTGCACAATGACTAGCTTGAGAATTTACTCATGGAACCGGCATCAAGAATCTCTAACACATGCACACAAAGAAAAAAAAAACTACCAATTACGTATCACATTCAATCTCTCTCAGCATAATGTGATACTCCTCCACCTTAATGCTTATTTTGTTATCCAAAACAGAAAAATAAACACATCACTAGCCGACTCTATCAACCTACAGCAAAAGTATTCACTTCAATCGGCGAATTGTCGAAGGAAAACACTGATTCCTTTGAAATCACAAATCAAATCAATACACAAAGGAAACAAATAAGTAAGGAAACGAAGAAGCCGAAGCTGAACGAAAGGACGCAGAACCTGGTTGCTCTTGAAGTTTGGGCCATAGGAAGTCAACCTTGGTGGAAAGGCAAGCGCCGGAAGCAATAGCGAGGGCGGTGACGGCGACCTGCGTGATGGCGGAGGAGACGGCGCTGTGGACAGAGGCGGCCTTAGCGGCCGCGGCGATTACGTTATCGGAGACCGGAACCGCGATTTGGTGAAGTAAACAGCGAAATCTGTAACGATGACGAGAATTATAGAATCGTAATGTGCGAAGTAACGGAGACGACTTGTTTAGAGCTGGTAGCATTGTGGAGCGATGGCATGAGAGCATGCTCATGCTCATGCTCATGCTAACAGTGGATACAGCGTGTGACGGTGGCAGAGGCGGTTATTTTCCCGGGAAAATGGAGAATGAGTGGTTGGAACCGAAAAAGGGAACCTATGGCTCACGAATGATGATTTTCCCATTGAAATCCCATTTTGTCGTTTAGCGCATCCCCTTGCGTCTTCCTTCCTTTCCAAAGGCTTATTATTTTTTTGGATAGCGATGCACACAACACAAGGAGTCACACGGCTCTAGAGAGACCAAGAATATTATTCATCTTTTATTTGATTTTAAAATCATTGCTCCGTTTTACTTTGATATTGATATGTGAATGCCCATTATTCAAGCGTCTCCTTTGGAAGAATTTTTATTTTCTCTTTTTTTGTTTTTTTTAATTTTATTAACAAAAATATCTTTTTATTGAAAAAAAAAATTCTCACCTTTTACACTGTTTATTTTTACCATACATCATATTTGTGAGTAGGGCTTATGTATTTTGTTCTTTTGATTGTTGTTCAAATGCTTGATTATTCATTATTCGCACATTGAGTTATTTGTTTTATTATTTTTAGAGGATCATCATTTTTGAGTATCGTATATTTTCTTTTGACAAAGTTTTGATTAAATCATTCAATAAATTTTAAATTCGTTCATTTCGTAAGTTTTTAGTTCAATCATTCAATAAGTTTTAAATTTGTTCATTTGGTGATTTTTGAATTCAATTATCTGGTATGTTCCAAATTTAGTCATCTAAAAACTCCAAATTCGTTATTTGCATACTTGAGTTATTCATTTCGCCAGCCCTTTCTGAGTATCATATTTGTTTTTCCAATGGATTCCAATCATTCGTTAATTTCTAAATTTGTTCATCTGATAAGTTCTTAATCCAATCATTTGGTAATTTTCAAATTTGTTCATTCAGTGATTTCTGAATTTAATCATCCAGTATGTTCCAAATTCAATCACCTGGGAAAATCTAAATTTTGTTGTTTGTACATCGAAGTTATTCGTTTCACCATTCGTAGAGGGTTGTCCCTTTTGAGTATCATATTTGTTCTTCTAGAAGATTCCTGATTAAATCATTCAATAAATCCCAGATTTATTCATATGATAAGTTTCTAATTCAAACATTTAGTTAGTTAAAAAAAATTAGTCGTTGAAACTTCTAATTTTATCAATGACAGGAAGAGGAATGAAAAGTTGAAGAGAATTACGTAGAGAAACATACTCACATAAATTAACAAAGGATGATTGAGAAATAAGTTTAATGAGAGGGTAGTTTTATATTTTTCAGTCCAAAACACTTAACAATGGTGAAAATAAAACTTTGGTGTGGTGAGAATAAAAACACTTGTCCCCAAGATCCGATGTTCAACCTGCAAAAGAGCTTTAAGGGGTCAAATTGGGGTTAGGCCTTTAAAGCTTCTCAGACACTCCAATCAGTAAAGTCGGAAGTAAAGTTGATATAGAGTGTGAGAATCCATGAAAATGTACCTTGCACATTATTGATGCACAATTTATAAGGGAGACTTTGTATGAACCGTAGTTATTGTTTTGGGGTCCACTTTGATGATGTGTCAAGTTATAGATTCTGCTAATGGTTGTATGTAATGTTAATGCACGACATCCGTATGTTGTATGTTGGCATAGCTAGGAAGCTTGGTGCGGTATGTCGGATTTGCTTAATTTTAATGGCATAAAAAACTTCACAGATAACTATATTGTTATATTATTGCATGAGGTTTAACTTGATCTATTGTTCCATCGTTGATATAAGTTAAAAACAATTAACTCACTAATTAATAAAAAAATAATTAATATTGTTTAATAATATTAATTTTATCTTAAAAAATTATCATTTATTATAATAAAAAAATTTCATTAAAACTTATTTAGAGAGTTTGCGTATTCATTAAAATATATATTAAATAAAAATATTTTAAAAATACTTTTACGTAAATGAAATAGAATTATTAGATTTACATATTTTATGACAACAAAAATTGTTGCTAATGCTCAATGTAAAAGGTAATAATTTATAAATTGTAAAAAATTTCTCATTTTTAAGTGTTTTTTTAAGTTAACTATATGTACTCTTTGTTAGAGGTGATCTTATTTGAATCATGACCATTTATGTCATAATAATATTCAATAAGAATTTTTAAGTTTGAATTATATTAACGCATAATTAACATGATAATTATAAATAAATATAATAGACTACTATAAACATTTAATTGTAATATTGTTATGTAGTGGTTAATATTGGTCCTTCATACCATTCCCCACCAAACAACCTCTTCTCTAAGGGGGTGTTTGGTTTACAGTTGGGGAAACAGAGTTGAATTGAAGTAATTTCCACAATGTTTGAGATAATCAAAACTCAATTGACCCACAACTCAACGGAACTCGACGAAGGTTTTCTCCGTTTGCTCCTGTCATCAAACAACCTCTAGATATGGTGTGTTTAAGGACTATTGGCCAAGTCAACAACTATGGAGATGTTTGGGGTTAGAGAGGACTTTAGGGGCTAGAAATTCCTTGTTTCAATGGCTTGAAAGGTTGGCTAATCCGATTGATAACACAACAGTGAGCGTGGTGTGATGGTGGGTATAGAAATGGAGAAATAAAGTTGTGTTTGAACCTGATGCCAAAGACAAGTCACTTTGTTGCTAGGTGTGTTATCTTGGAAATCAGGGAGATGATGTTGTTGTGCTTTTCATGGGTAATTGGATGGATCAAGGGTTTTTCACTGGCAAAGTTGATGTCAAAGAGGTGATGGAAGCCATTTGAGGATGTTCTGATTTATCTTTTCACTGATAAAGAGAGAAAGTGATGCAGATTAAGATTTTGGTTGATAGGGAGTTGAGTGATTTACATGCAGACTTATTCATTGTGAAGAGAACGTAACAGTTTACTTTCTAGCAAGAATGGGAACTTCTGCAAGCCGTGGATTGAAGATATGGGAGGAATCACCTGATGGGGTCCTTCCTTTACTTTTACACAGAGTAGCTTAGCCTTTTTTTTTCTTTTCTTTTGCCACGAGATAAAAAAATATGTTGTGTGTTTGAGCTGCGAGAGGAGGTTGTTAAGGTATCATGTTAAATTTATTTTTTTAAAACTCCTGATGCAGGCCGGTATTGGGCCTTGAAAACCAGAGCAATGACTCAGGACCCATCGAAAATAGAGGCCCAAATAAATAATTTTTAACTTATATAAAAAAATCAATAGATTTCAATATTTATTACATGGTTCAGTTGTAAGGATATGTAAAAATTTCACTACATGGTCCCAAGTTTGATTCCTCGCTAGTTATAATGTGTTCACAATTGAAATTGGAATACATCCCCAAATATATTAATAAAGATATATATTATTTGATAGATATATATCCACATGTATTATCAACTACACTAAAAAACAATTTAAGTTAATATACAAAGTTTTAATAACATCAAAGTTAAATAAAATACATATGACTTAAAAGTAAACAAAATAAATTTTACAAGTGGTTCGTTGGTGTATCATTAATTTTCTTTTAAGTAAGGTTTTGAATCTGGATCTGAATAGAAAATATATCTGTTTGAAAATATATTCACATCATGACATACCATAACGTAAACATTCTCGATTTGAATAAGATTGTTTCAAGTGTATAATATATGCAATGAGACTACATCTATTCTCTTATATAATATCTTTAGGGGAGTTAAACAATGGTTTTTAATTGAATCAAAGTTCAATACAATTTGAGGGACCTAAAGTTAGTACATTTAGACTTTTATAATCGGTTATTTATATAATTAATTTTAAAAAATAGTTTAGGACAAATCCAAAAAAATTTATTTTTTTAATGATACCACGAAAACTAATAAAATAAAAAGTGACAAAATTAGTAAAATTATTTAGAATGAATGAAACATGGTTTTATAGTTTTCTCATCGTGGTAGAATGTCATCTCAATTAGAAAATGTTCAATTGATTTTATTTTGACCATTCTCAATTAGAAACTTAAAGAGATGTTAAGTGAAACACAATGCATGGAAGTGGTATAGAAGGTTTTATGCAAAAATTATTTACTAATTGAATAATGACTTTCTGAATGTGAATGAGCATATATGCAAACATTTGGAAGGGAATACCATGTATTCCAAGAAAAAGTTTTTCAAAAGTTTTAGAAAAATTATAAAAAAAATTGAAATGCCAATCAGGATAATTTTATAAAAAAAAAATAATGAGTGTCTTTTTGAATAATCAATTTTCTATTTTTTAATTATTTTAAAATATTTTTCTATTTCTTATAAAAAGTATATTAACTAAATGCACCCTAAATTATTCAGTTGAAAGTTTCAAGGGGAGTTTGGTTATCAGTAAAATTACGAGAGATGTTAATTCTATTAAATATAAAAAAATCTGTTTCACATGCCAAAAACGATATAAGTATCATTTTTTTTTTCCAGTAAAGGAGGGAGCAAAAGCTCTTCTTCCGTCACTTACGCATGATGTTTTTTAATTTATAGTAAATTAGTATTATTGATTATTGATTGTTAACAATGACAGAACGGTGGTTGTTATAAATTGACCAGTTTTTTATATTCGTATAAATTGACCAGTGTTGTCAATTTGAATGACCAAATTTATTAACCAAATAAAGTATTTTGAATGACCAAATATATTGTGCAACTGACTCGTTGAGGAAATTATATAAATTTTCCGTTTTAAGTAAATTTTAATTAAAAAATTTAGTTGTAGAATATAAATAAAAGTATATTCTTTTAATATTATTAAATGTATTGTTTTACATATAATATTAAGAGTATTTTAATAAACTATATCAAAAAATTATTTTCAATTAATATTCTTAATGTGTGTGAAATTAGTTATTTTTATTTATATTTAAAATTGGAGGATAGGTTGTTTTGTTTTCACTTGAGATTTTTCGGTTGATAAGATGTTATTTTTTAATCTGTTTGACTAATATCAAACTAGAACTAATAGTAACCATTAGATGATTATGCCTCTACAACTTCATTTTCACAACTAATTATCAAAAGGCACATTAGTGAGTATTCATAAATTTATGGTGAGCTTGGAAAAGTTTTGTAGGAAACTTATGAAAATAACTTATAACTCTGGTTCAAAAATAGGTTATTGCATTAACTCACGCACCCTTACAAGTTCTATGAAAATAACTTATGATTTTAATAAGTTTTTTTTAGTTTTTTTTACTCATCAAAATAAATTATTTTTAATTTATCCCAATAAATTAATAATTAAATTGACAATACAAACCTTTATATAGAAATTACTCGATTAAATTATTTTTTTAAACACACATAGATTGAAATAATGGAAAGAGTCACTGCTTCAATCTCTTAGTGGGTTTAATAGGTAAAACAATCTAATAGTCAAGAACTTGGATGTATAGTATATGAATACGACTTTGGGTGAATTTTGAAAGAGTTTATAAACAAGTTATGAAAATAATTTATGGTTTTCATTAGTTGTTTTTGACTTATTTGATATGTTAAAGTAACTTATGATTTTTTATTAAGTTTTATAATCAAATTTATAGTGGAAGCTCTTATTTTAAAACAATAAACTCTTAATTAAATTGTGTGTCAAAACTTACCCTATAACTTATAATTTATAACTTGTAATTTATAGTAACTTGTAGCTTATGATTATTTTGGATAACTTATAACTTTTATAAATTTTCAAATAGCTTGTTGAATTAGAAATATTGAGCAAAACTAATTGGTGTTAAATGAATTTAAAAGATATATAATATTATAATTACATGAGAATAAAAAATTATCATTGTTTAACGATATATATAAAGTAGAGATATAATTAGTAATTTTAAAAAAAGTTGTGAGTTTATTATTTTATATATGATTCTACATTTATTTTGAAAAATCGTAAGCACTTAAAAAAATTGTAACCTAGTATATGTTTTTTTAGCTAGTGATAACTTAAGCCGTCTTATGTAAGATTAACCTCCTAATAGAATTATCTTTGGAAAATAAAATTGGTTAACACAAAAAACATACGATCTTGTTTTCATAAAAAATAAATTGAATTTTGAATTAATCGTGGTCTGGGTGCAAAGGTCGACCTCTCAAAGATGTGTATATGATTAGATTTTACACCGGTTTAGTGAGGATCCGGTATTATATCCTCTATTCCGGTGAGAAAATAAATGTCTTAGACTGATTCCTTGTAACAAAAGCATAAGCCTTACATATTATGGGACGAAAGGAAGTGTCACTTGCAAGGATGCTCCGACGCTCAAGTCGGTGAATATTCAAAGAGAATGTCAGAGCTCAAGCGTAAGTTTATAAGAGAATGTTCTACCTTTCATTGTTGGTATATAAGTATTTATACCCAGAAGAGTCGTTTCGAGTAGGTGGGCTTATGGTCAACGCGATTCTGATCATTTGTAGAAAGGCTGACACACAACATTAACCTTACCTACCAACAGCGCATCTCCATTAGTCATTTTGTAGGTTGCTTTTTGAACATGTGATTGCATACGTTATGAGTCTCATGCGCGGTGTTGGGACCCGGTGTTAAGCTTCACAGCGATACCAATCTTACATGACGGCTTATAGGTCAAATGACCTTTCTATCCATGGACCGATATTAAAAGCTTGTTTGGTGCAGCTGCACAACGGAGGCCAACAGAGATTTTCTCTGTTGGCTAGGAAGCAACCAGGGCAGCTTTTCATTCAACGGAGGTTGCAACGGAGGTTTTCTCCGTTCCCATGGCAACCCGAACATGCTATAAGACCGGATCAAATTTAAAATAAATTTAAAGTAATATATATTATAAACTTTAAATATTAAATTTAAATAAATAAAAGGTTAAAATACAAATTCACCCCGATAAAACATAGGGTTTAGGAAAATCTCTCTGTAATTAAAAATAACCACTTTTAGCCTGTGTAATTCATTGTGAACAGTTCAACCGTAAATAATAATATAGACGGAACCACTGACAATGAACAATAAGAATATTTTTTAGTCACCCCTACAAATTTAAAAGATTAAAGTAGTGATTTGTATTTAGAAGGGGTTTTTGTAAACCCTAAATTGTAAACCTAAATAAAAATGCTAAATTTTAATAAAAAGAATACAACTATCACATAATATGTTGAAAAGGACACAGAAAAACTATTCAGAAGAGCTGATATGATTTGGATTGATTATTATTACTTATTATTTATTTTTCATGTCCATCCAACCTAGAACGTGGAAAGCTAGAATTCATAAGAAAAGAAGAAACACAAATTAACGCAACAAGCGAAGAAAAAAGAAAAAAGAAAAAAAAAACGGAAGACAAGTAAGGTTGATATTCCTTAAATTTGGGACGAGACGGGTTGAAACGGAGAAAGAAAAGAATCAAACAAGAAGAGAAAAGAAGCAATAATTGAGAATCAATTAAGCGTGGCTAAGAATCATTATGGAAGAGAAAGAGAGAGAAAGAGAAACGGTCCCGCAAATTGAATGAACCAACTTTGAAAGGAAGAAAACGATCGTGCAACAGACAAGGTTTTCAGGCGATTCATGATTATGGGGTTTGCGCGATCACTTCTGAATCTAAATGTGCAACTCTTGAGGCTTCTTTACTATTATTGCGTCTCTGTGTTTCCTCAACTCTTCCATATGTTTCGCTGCAAATGCAATTGCTTCCCTTCGAAGAGGAATAACACCACCATCACTCTCCCTCAAACCTTTTCTCTTTCCTCTCCAATTCCTCAATGGCCTCGAGGTTCAACCCATTTTTCTCTCATCAAACTTACTCCAAACTAAACTTGTTATTTCACCATTTCTGTCAATTGGCATTTTTTTTTTGTGAACTGAAGGTATCGGAAAGACTAATGCCTTCGAAGTGTAAGATTACCGGACGGAGTGTCTTGTCTATCCCAACAAAGTCTTTTTTTTTTTTTACACGGATGACGAGATTGAAACTCATACTTAAACATGCTTAAATAATTTAATTATCTATCAATTGTGTCTGACTTTGTTGCTTGTCAATTGACATTATTAATACTATGATTATTAGTTTTTTCTATGGAATTAATTGCCTTTGGTTTGTATGTATGTAGTGTATACATGATAGATTGATGGGTGTGTTAATCTTAATACAAAGACAATATTGGAACATGTTTTGGTATTTTGTGTTGTGTTTGTGTACTTAATGTTTATTGAATTGCGTATGCTGTGACTGTGACTGCGATTGTGATTGTGGTTGTTTGTTATGTTACAGGAGAAAATTTTGCTTCTGGGATTGTAAACCTTGGTGAAATTGAAGTGTGCAAGGTCACTAGGTTTAAGTTTGTTTGGAGCAGCAACATTGGAAAAGCTGTTGCATTCTATAAACCTGTGGGAATACCACATGGGTTTCATGTCCTTGGTCACTATTGTCAACCTAGCTGCAAGCCTTTGCGGGGTTTTGTGCTTGCTGTTAGGGAAGTGGAAGCTTGCTCATCTGAAACAGGTGACATTAGCAACCATGAAAAATTACCAGCTATGAAGAATCCCCTTGATTATACTCTAGTGTGGACTTCCAATGCAGGAAGTAAGGAATTGCTTATTGGTTCTGCTTACTTTTGGTTGCCACAGCCACCAGAAGGTTACAAAGCCCTTGGCTACTTGGTTACCGACAAGCCTGACAAGCCGAATTTTAATGAAATGAGTTGTGTTCGTGCCGACCTCACTGATAAATGTGAACCTTACTGTCTAATGCTTGATGTTGCTTCTATAACTCCGGCATGTCCATTTCAGGTGTGGAGTTTGAGACCATGTGACCGTGGCATGCTGGGGAAAGGAGTTTCGATAGGGACTTTTTTCTGCACTGGTAATTGGACCAAGGGAGAGGAGCTGCCTGTTGTGTGCTTGAAGAATTTGAATCCTTCACTACCAGCAATGCCTCGCCTCCACCAGATACATGCACTTATAGAGCATTATGGTCCTACTGTTTTTTTTCACCCTGAAGAAGCTTACTTGCCTTCTTCTGTTGATTGGTTTTTCAGCAACGGAGCCATGTTGTACAGAAAGGGTGTGTCTACTGGAGAGGCTATTGATGCAGCTGGTTCAAATTTGCCTGGTGGCGGAACAAATGATGGAGAGTTTTGGATAGATTTGCCAAGTGATGAAAGAAGGGATTTTGTCAAACACGGGGACTTGAAAAGTGCCAAACTGTATGTTCATGTGAAGCCAGCTCTTGGTGGAACTTTTACTGACATTGCTATGTGGGTTTTTTGCCCTTTCAATGGACCCTCCACTCTGAAATTTGGAATTACAAGTATGGCTTTTAGCAAGGTTGGAGAACATGTGGGTGATTGGGAGCATTTCACACTTCGCATATGCAACTTCACTGGAGAGCTGTGGATTATATATTTCTCACAGCATAGTGGTGGTAAATGGGTGGATGCATATGACTTGGAGTATATAGATGGCAACAAAGCTATTGTTTACTCATCAAGAAATGGACATGCATCTTACCCCCACCCTGGAACCTATATCCAAGGGTCTTCAAAACTTGGGATTGGCATTAGGAACGATGCTACTCGTAGCAATTTGTATGTGGATTCAAGTGTTCACTATGAGGTTGTTGCAGCTGAGTATCTAGGAGATGTTGTCAAAGAGCCTCAGTGGTTGCAGTATATGAGAGAGTGGGGTCCCAAAATTGTTTATGATTCAAAAACTGAGCTGGATAAGATAACAAATGCTCTTCCTCTCAGGCTTAGAAATTCATTTGAGAACTTAATTAAAAAGCTTCCAGTAGAGCTGTATGGTGAGGAAGGTCCTACAGGGCCAAAAGAGAAAAATAACTGGATAGGGGATGAAAGATGGTGAGTTACTGAATTTATGCACAGATTGGTCAAATTGGCAGATTTTTTTTTGCGGGCCAAAAATGTTGTAATTGTAATTTGTACATTCACACGGAGAGTTATATTATAGCTTTGGGTGGTGTTTCTGTTCTATCTGTTGGGAGCAGTGTAAAAATAAGGATGTGCGTTACATAAGATTTCTTGTAATTGTTTTGGTGTCCCAGCGTCTTTTGTTATCCACTCTAAAAAATAATATAGCATGATATGATGTAAATAATTCAATGAAAAGGTTTGCACTTTGCTTTGCTATAAAAGCTGCTTGCTGATCATCTACATGACAATTTTAACATTTAAAAACCTAGCATTCTGTAACATTCTATCCCTGAAAACATTAAAAACAATGCTCTTGGTAAGAGTCGAACTCAAGACCTCCTGCTTACTAAACAGGTGCTCTAGCCAACTAAGCTACAAGAGCTAATTGTTATTTAAATAGGTAAATACACAAGCTATCTCTTTATGTTATCTTCAGAAATAAAAAAATAAGGATTCTATTGACAAAAATTGCTCTTGTTGAGAGTTGAACTCAAGACCTCCCGCTTACTAAACGGGTGCTCTAACCAACTGAGCTACAAGAGCTATTTGTTAATTATACAACTAAGTAAGTAGGATATCTCTTTACCTTATCTTCAAAAATAAAAAAAAAAATAAATTCCTTATCTTCAAAAATAAATTCCACTAATAAAATGCTCTTGTTGAGAGTTGAACTCAAGACCTCCCGCTTACTAAACAGGTGCTCTAACCAACTGAGCTACAAGAGCCTTTTGCATAAGATCATAAATATAAATACATAAACTAATAACTTCTGAATCAAAAGACTAGAATCTTTATTTTGATCTTGTAGAACTATACTGCTATAGAGTATGGATAATGTGTTATGAAATTGACTCTGTGCTAATCATTACATCAAAATGATTATTTCATGAAATACTAAATTGTTGATACTTTATCTTTTGGGGTCTAAAATTATACATGTTTATATGTTGGGAAAAAAACTATGTCTATGAAAATTACTTTTAGAATTACTTCAAACTAGGTTTTTTTTTTTAAAAGAAGAGGCATTGCATAACAATTATATATTTCTTTAGTAACAATTTCAAAGTAGGGAAAATTGATTCCCTTTATTGAGAAAATTTATAAATCTCCACTTCTATAAAAGTGTCTTTTAAGGCTCTTGTTATTCTTATTATAATGCCTTTATATTATATGAAATTGTTTAACATATTCTTATTCCATTATAAATCACACAAATATTTCTCTCACTTTACAATAAATAAGAACAATTGTTGAGTAGACATATTTCAAAAAGATCAGAAAGAGATTTATGATATTTCGTATTTATTTAGTAATCTATTAGTAACAAACTTATTCAATGTGTGGATACTATTAGTCGTGTAAAAAAATTAAGGGATGATATTATAAAGGTAACGTTACCAATTACTCGAAAATGAACCAAAGATCCATATCCACCACCACCTACGCGGTAGTCATGCCCGTAATTAGGGGCATTATAATGTAAATAGAAATTGTGAGTCTCTCAAACTTATATACACTGATGACTTTGAAAGTTAAAGCATCTATAGAGCTCATAAACTTCAGATGTTACCAAATGCAACCAAAAATTCGATTACGTTTCTACAACAGCGTTGAATGAAATTGGCCAAACCACCTACACTTTCATCATTAATGATGAACGCCAAATTTACCTGCAGTATAAAATACCATAATGATGAACCATTAAAAAAGGAAGAAGGTAACTAACTAACAACAGTAAGATAGTTCAAACCTGGACAATTAGAAGGATGAGGTTCCTATTGAAGATAGTCCACTAGCTTTTGTTTCCTTTAGTGTTGAAGCCAACCAGTCCAAGCCCTCATAAAGACCATCTCCCTTAAGTGCACTAGTCCCTTGTATGTGCCATTTTCTATTCCTTAGATCAAAGAGGCCTAGTCCTTCACAAACTTCCATTGGCGTCATTGCCCCTCTCTACAAAAGAAAAAGATAATATCAACAGTTATAATCATTGTTGCTAAAATCAGTCTAGTCAGATTGGTTGAACTGTAAACCAACAAGGTGGCTAATCCAATTTAATTCTTTATTACTGGCTTAACCATGGTGGGACTTCCAATTAGTTTGTTTGAACTAGTACTATTACCGGTTTAATGACTAATCCAGTTTTAAAAACTTTGGTTATAACCCGTCTTGAGCACAACAAAAAGCTTAAATTGTTTGAGACTATTTTGTTCAAGAAGAGGAAAATTCTGCCAGTATTACAGTACATATTGAGTTAATTTCATATAGCATTCAATAAACCAGTAGGGAATAAAACAAATCCAAAAGGTTTATTTCAGCCACCTGCTTGGAATATATTTCTTGCAACAACATTTTAACAATTCCAAAAGTTAATTTCACCCATCAACTTGGTACATATCTCGCAAAATATTATCAACTCATTCATATCACCATCACACAATCAATCTGTAAAGGTCTAGGTGTAATCCTTTATGACTGCACAGTGCACAGGCACAAACACAAACCTGCAATGGGGATGTATGGGATATTATTATATCCAACTATCATTATCGGCTCATAATAGAGGTTGAAGAAGGAACAGAAATGACTCCATATACTCATAAAATGAGATGTTTGAATGGCAGAAATTTCTCTAAACTAAGGATATCAAATGGTGTGTTATATGGCAAGTTGGGTTGAATGAGTCAGACCCTTCAAAGAAGGGATCGGGAGGAGATTATTTGGATTAAGGATTAAGAGATATATGATCATTAAGACAGCTGACAGATGAGACTTCATTACGTGCACTTTTCTAAAGGATGCAAGGATACAACTTATGCTGGGATCCTCTAAAATGTGCTTTCGGTATTGAGGTAGGGAAATTCCTCAAGTTCATGTTACCCACAGAGGGATAGAATCGATGGAGGCTGCAGGGACCTTACGGTTCCCTTCTGGTTATCTTTAGGGCTGTTGGAATTGGAACATCTTTAAAGATCAAAAAGTGATCTTTAGTGTGTTGATTGGTTTTATGATTTATATCTCTAACAGACCCAATTTAAACTTCTGGCAGACAGACCCATTTTAACATTTGGCTGAAATTTAATTCAGACTAAAGGGGATGGCATGGACCACATTTCTGACCAGCTCTCATAAAACTTAATTTGTTAACTGCAAACTAGCAATGAAAAGCTTTATATTCATAAGATTTAAGATAGAAGTAGTAACAATTCAGAGAGCTTCTAACCAAGTTTATATGATTTTGATAGTTTCATCGAATTAAGTAATATAAACACCTAACAGTAATATGTATCATTACGTTCTGAAACCTAAACAAGCTTAGATAACAGATTTCCTACATTTCCTTGGTACTTTTAGCAAACAATGTCACCATGTCAACCGATCACATGTGATCTTCTGTCACAGAGATCACCCTCTATCTTAGGTCATGCAACTGAAAGAAAATGGATAAAGGAGATAGAAGACATACCAGGTCCTGTTTATTGGCAAACACCAAGATCACACTATTGAGCATAAACGGATCATTTATGATCGTCTGCAAATAATCCATGAATCAATTAAAAGTTTGTCTAGAATATCATACACACACAAATACATAATAGTGAAATCTGATATTATCACCTGAAATTCCTGCTTGGCTCTACCGATTCTCTCCCGGTCCAGGCTATCAACAACATAAATCTGCACAAATGCACACATGACATCAGCATATATATAGATCAACCTCACTACCCTATGCCCATGCACCTTTCTTTTTGGGCCTGTCCAATGGATTAATGAAACTGAAAAGGTAAAAAATTCTAACAATACAAACAGACACAACATAACATTTCTTTTCATTGACAGAAAAGCAAAATATTTAATTCTCACCAAACCATCTGTGTTGTTAAAATAGTGCCTCCAAAGTGGCCTTAATTTCTCCTGTCCTCCAACATCCCAGACTGTGAAAATAACATTCTTATATTGAACTTTTTCCACATTAAAACCTACAAACAAGGCATGCAATATAAATTTATGTGGCTTCTAACCTATGTAAACACGATTAACATATATAACAAGTTAAATAGTGTTAGAATATGGATCAAGTTGAAACCGATTGTTGGAACAGTGGATAAAATTTCTCCAATATGGAGCTTGTACAGAATAGTTGTTTTACCAGCGGCATCAAGACCAAGCATCACAACCTGAAGCCAGATCAAACAACATATTATTATCGGTAAGAATTGGAGATAAGGTTTACAATGACTCATGCATGTTACTCAACCAACCGATAATAATCATAGTAATAATACAGAAATTAACATATAACAAAAGATGTTTCATGGTGTACCCTCATTTCAGAGTTGCCGAAGAAGGCATCAAAGAGCTTACGAAAAGCTTGACCCATGCCTATATACCAGTTTTGGATGAATTGAAAATTTTGCAAACAAAATAACAAAAAGAAAGAGTTTCAATCTTCAATTTTGAAGTTTGAAGTTTCAATTTGGACAAAGGAACCAACAAAAACTGAATCAACAGCCAAAGCTCGTGACTATTACTTTCCTCCTTTCTTCCAAGAACCTTCTGCTCGTGTAGGAAACAAGCAACTAAATCGCTATTTCAAATTTCAAAACAAAAACAACAATTTATTTACATTTTTTTAACTAAAATAAATATATTTTTGCTGTAGTATATCATTCATTTTTAATTTAATTTATACAAAAAATATAACTTAGTCCAATTCCTCCAAAGTAAATTAGTAAAGTAATGAATTGATTGGTTAGTGTAACTTTATCATACTCTTTTTCGCATTTGATTTATTCTTTATACACCTTCTTATCATTTTTATTTTATTTATTGTGTTTTACTATGTTTTTAATTCATTATTTGGTGTTCATTTCTTTAAATATGGCACCAGTTTTATTTTGTTAATCTATTTTTTGAGTTCTTTCTTTACTGTCTAGTCTGTTATTAATTTTACTTTGTTAATAACTTTAATAATTATTTTTTAATGGTTGAATTGACAAAAAAATTAATAATAAAAAAATTGAAGCATAAATAAGTCATAGGTGTATAATGTTGTGGTCATATAAATCAATTAATAATTTATTGAGTACTAAATTCTAACCATTATTTTTTATAAAGACTAAATCAATTTTTTTAAAAAAATTATAAGAACTAAACACTTATTTAAACCTTAATAAAATAAAGATAATATGGAAGGGTAAAAATTATAAAAGAATAAATCAAATGTGGTAAGGAGAATGGTTTAAATATTACACCTACCAATTGTAACATCCCCGGTAATTTAATATTGAGAAAGGTAAATTAAATATTTAATTGAGTTGAAATTAAAGGAATAGGATTTTTAAGTGAATATATGATTTAAAATGGTATTCTAGAGGGTTAAGGTACATTAAAATGAATGTTTTAAGGAATGGGCATCAGGGACCTTGACGCGTGGCGTGGCATTGGCGCGTAGCGTCAGGTGCACATTAATGACCTGACGCGTAGCGTTAGCGTCGCGATCAGTTTTTTTAGAGGCATGCAAAAACAGAACCCACGAGCTATCTTCTTCTCTTATCTTTCTTCCCTTCATGCGATTTGGCTCTAATTTGGGTGGAAGTCATGGTTTTGGTAGCTTTGGAACTTGGAGAAGTGAGGTAAGGCATTGAGGATCTTTATTCTCATGTTTCTCCTTCCCTTCCCCTTTCCCTCCTTCAAATCTGAATCATGCAAATGGAGTTTGGGGTTCGGATTTCGTGTTTCTATGAATTTAGGAGCTTGTGTTTCATGTTTGGCATGCCGGAGAAGGTTGTGTACTAATGAATCATGTGCTTCGATGACTATAGGTGCCGAAATAAGAATCGGGAGATTGATCGACGTTACGGGTATTGGAAGTGGAGTCAAAAATAGAAAAGGTAAGCTTCAACAACCTAAAGTAAGGATTCGAGATTTTTTTAAGGTAGTGGATTATGGTTTAGTAATTATAATAATTTATTGAAGTTTCGTTACATTTGTTTTAGAGTTTTAAGGATTCGGGAAAGGACCCAGCAAGTGATTAGAAGCCTTAGAAAGCTCAGAATCGAGGTAAGGGGGGTGTTGGGTTAAGGTTAATGTAGAAATTTATTTACGCTTCTAGCGTATAGGAAAAAGGTATATTATAGCCACTATGGGTGAATTAATATGTTTTAATGATTATGCGATAAATGATGAAAAGTTAAGATGGAAAATAATTTGCAAGTTGAGAAATTGTAAAATGAAAGTAACTAAAAGAAAGAAAGAAAACGATATGTGAAAAGGAAATGAATTAATAAGGGTAAGGATATAGTTATTCATGTTGATGACTATGAAATAGAGGAATCATATTATAAACTATATGAATTAGATTAGAAACAATTTATCCACAGATGATGTGTATTGTGCATTTTTGCATGTGGTTGAAAAATATCTCTAGGTAATGAGCGATGAGAAACCGATAATCAGAAAGGGATGAATCACAATTGATGACACATAGTAATATTGATGAATTAGTAAGACTATATGTGTAGGTATGAAGTCATACGTTTAATGAATGGCTTTGGTAGGAAATTAATGGGTAAAGAGTTTATAACAGTGGGGTTCATATTGATGATTAATATGATCAAAACCGTGTAAAGGTTGATAGAAATGAACAATGTGGTTACCTATGTTAAATTGATGATTGCAATGACGCGTATGTTGATTTTATGATGTATGATTGCATGATGTGGCATATTCGATAATTGAGATAATTGAATATTGATTTGTATGTATAATGAGACAATTTATAATTATGAATCATGATGAAATATGGAAGCATAACTTGTAAGGGCTGAGTTATGTGGTTGTCCTGCGAGGTGAGTATATATATCGGCTTTTGATATTTACACATGAGACTGATGAGATTTAGCTGTGTTAAGAAAAGTTGTGGCAGCATGTTAATGAGTTAGCAAATCGGCTACCCTGTGTGATAAACATATGTCAGCTTCTGACATTTATGTGTGTGATTAATAATGCTTTAATTATATTAAGTTGTATATTATGGATGAGATACCCTGTATACTGTTGAGGGCGGGGAGTGATCGCCGGTGCGTTACACGATCAAGGAGCGACTCCTGGCAGGCTTCCAGTAAAGAAATTGTATGTTTATGCTATGTGATTGATTATGTGTGATGGCATTATATTGATGGGCTTGACAAGTCGGTCGCCCTATGTTGACAGTTGCATGTGATGATTGTAATGATATACCATGATGTAGGACATATGATTATGTGGTGAAGGACGACCAACGGTATATGTTACCCTCGCTTTTGCCTTCTGTGATCAAGTCAGACCCAGCTGAGCTACCCAGAGGTCTATGACCTAGTGGTTGAGGGGGAGCCAAGTCGGGCTCAGTGAACCAAGTCAGGTTCACGGGGTGTCAAGTCGGACCCCCAGCTGAAGGTCGATCCTTTTAGTATCTGAATACTAGGCGTCATGTTATCTATGTGAGAGTCAATTGTGTTTTACACTCCTTGGCTTATTTATATGTTATGATGATGGCATATGATGTGATGATTGAGTTATTGAATGTATGAAATGCTTGATGTTGAATTATCCAATAATAATGAATATAAGGAATGAGGTTAAGTAATATATGAACCCGTGTATGGTAGAATTGGATAATGACCTAGAGGATGAATGGATAGACGTGTATGCTAGAGTGAAATTGATTGAAATGAGTTAACACTGGCATTGATCTTAGTAATTAATAAGACCATGGAGGTATAATGACTTAATTGATAAGTAAAGAGATGACATGAAGGGCGAATAATCATGATTGGTAATTGAAATTAGGAAGATAGCTAAGTTATGCTTGTCTGAGTCATGTTGTTATTTCTATATTAATTCTTAGTTCCAGTCACTCACCCCCTGTATTGTGGTTTTAGTGACTGTTTGAAGGTATGGGTGCACACCGCGGAGGCGAGAGCTAAATGAGGCCAGGGCGATATGGAATCTAGAAGAGGAGATGTATATATATGCATATAATTGCTTGTTGATCTATAAAATGTAGGATTATAGTACTTGTTGGCTTGAAAGTATATTGATGCAGTACGGTAGTACTTCATTGCATTTGTGTGTTATGTGGCACAGAGCCACTGTGTGATTGCATGATATGGGCAGGTATTGTGTTATATGTATGCTTGAATGAGATGTGGAGTGTGATTGCATACTTAATTGTTGATGATGATAATTATAATGATTGATGATGGTGTTAGTAATTATATGTGATGTACAAATTATGACAAATTGAGGCATGGAGCCATTGATGCGTGAATGATGAATGCTATTGGCAGGTCCTATTAAAATGCATGAATGTGGTGTGTGATGTGTATGTTAATAGTTTGAGGAATTGGTTGATTTAGTTAATTACGCCTATAAGCAGTACTTGTGGATTTAAGGAACCGAATGGGTGATTTTGTGATCTGGTGGGTTTCAGGACCCCCGGAAGGTGCCAATAGATCCTCTAGGATAATTAGGGACTGTATGTATTGGCCTTGGGCCAATTAGAACCAATTTAGGGTGTTTGGTGCAAGGGTTTTACACAAACAGGGTTTAAACTATGTTTTGTGCATAACTTATGCATGTGTTGGAATTTTGGCGAGAGGATGGCGCCAGCAGTCCCGGAATGAGGAAAATATGTGGGCTGTGAAGTTTCGTGGCAATCGAACTAGAAATGGGTCAATTGGGTAGGTTAGAACTTAGCCGATTGGCCTAAAATATGCAGCAGCAAAAGGTGCTGCTACTGATGTCTCACGCGTAACGTCAGCCAAGGCTGCGTTTGGAAGCTCACGCGTAGCGTGGGGCTGGTGCGTAACACCAGACCCCTGTTCCAGAATTCAGTTTCCTTTCAAATTAAATGATTTTGAGGACTTTAGAGAGTTATATAGTTACCATTTTGGGACTTTTTAATGAAAAGATATATTTTCCTAATTATGAAGTAATTTAATGATTTAAATGTGAAAAATTTATCATAAATTTTAATAAAAAGAATAACGGAAATTGTAAATTGACGAATGATGTCACACCAATCATTCCATTACTTTCCCATTTTACTTTTGAGAAACTAATCTCATAAATATAAGTTAGGCATAGGTGGTGGTGCCTAAGATAGGCACAAATTTCTCTTTTGATAACTAATCTCATAAATATAAGTTGGGCATAGGTGGTGGTGCATGAGATAGACACAAATTTCTCTTTTAATAGTTATTCCCTTCTTTCTTATTCCAGATAATTCTAAGGGATAAAAAAAAGTACTAGGGTCAAGTTATTGACATTTTAATGCACCTATTTATGCTTCTATTTTTTAAATTTTTATTTACTCTTCCACTTTTATAGTTTTCTACTTTAAATAATATCTATTTACATTTTTTATTATTTTTATTTTTATTATTATATTTTTAAACTCAGTTTTATTAAAAGAAATTTCAAATTATTTAAGTTATTTTTTATATACTATCCCTTAAAGTAAAAATTATTAATAATAAAAATCAACATAAAATATTTTATTTTTAACTTAACAAAAAATATCCGTGTACAAAATAAAACATCTGTGATATTTACTACATTTTCTTTTTAAGTTTATTCCTTCTATTCATGGTAAATACTAAAAAAATGTTACAAATTTTTCTAAAAAGTATATTAAATTTTTTTATATTCACAAAAGTGAAATGAATTTATAATTTTATTGTAATAATTTGAATGATAATACACTTTCAATAAAATGTTTGTTACATTTTTCTAGTATTTCATATATTTGTAACATCTTTGAATGATAATACGTTTTTAATGATATGTCTATTAAATAAATATTATATTAGTGCTAGAAAAATAAGATTGAGAGAAATATTTTTCTTTGTTAAAATATGAAATATATTTTTGACAATAGAGTAAAAAAATGAAAAACACCAATTAAATTGATAGCTTATACCTATTATCATCTTATTTATTAAAACTCATTTTCATCTTACTTTTATTATGTAAATTTAAAAAATAAAGCACATGAATGATTTTTTCCTTTTATTTTTTGTTTGTTATATTTTTAATTTTATTCAACATTTTTATATATAAGAAATATTTATTTTTTCAGTAGCAATACTTATTTATTATACATGTTATTAAAATTTGGTTAAAATATAAATTCACACTGTGTAGTATTTAGGATTTAGGAAAAGTGTCAGTAAAAAAGTAACATCTTTCAACCTCTGATATTTGAAGGATGACACCTCACTCGTTAATGAAGTCTCCTACATGGTTGGTTAACCCAGCGAACCAAACCTTAGTTTGACCAACAAAAAAAAATTAATTGAGTTTTGACTATCTCGAATGACGTGAATGGTCAATATTGACTATCGGATTTTTTTTTATTTTTACAACTTTGTTTCTCCAACTAGTTACCAAACATGTACTAAGTGTCCATTTGACGCAACGAGTTTATAATTTTTTGAGAAGATTATGATTTTTCAAAAACTACTAGAGTTGTTTGGTGAATACAAAAAATATAGAGCTTTTGAATGACTTTTCAAAATTTATAAGCTCCTTTATTAATTGTTTAGTTATCATTTTTAGTTCATATATTTTTTAAAAATGACATTTTTTTTTATCTCTCACACTCACATAATTAAAATTTAATATGTCATTTTAAAGTTATTTAACACAATTTAAGCTAGTTTTTTAAAATAAACTTCTTTTTTTTTGGTCAGTATAAAATAAACTTCTTTAAAAGCTATAAGCTATAAACTACCCAAAAAATCATAAGTTATAAGCCCATTTTGCTAAATAAACCTTAAATGTTGAGGTGCTAACCCTTAAGCCACATCTAGAACTACAACATAGTTGTCATGTGCCAATTTTTTAAAAGGATATTATTTGCAGTTTAAAATTGCAACCGCTGACAATAGTCATACACATAAAGATATTAGTTTATAGCAGCCATTGACGACCATTGTTGCAGTTTCTAATTCTATTTTTCATTCCTAGCCATTGATGAACACTAACGCGAACTCATTCTCGTTATGCTTACCACGATTGTAGTATTTTGTGAAAATTGGTTGAGATATGATTGCAGGTGGTGGTTGAGTTATTATGCTCACAAGGTGTTTAATGAAATGCTTGAGAAAAAGATAATGGAGCGGTTGAAATTTTAAACCACAAATAATGCTTCCACCTCCTTTTGCAAGTTTGATTTTTCTTTTGCGATGCAGACTATTATCAACGGTAATGTTTTTGAACCACTAACAATGAATTTTTTAAAAGTATTTTGAGAAAGATGACGACATAAAATTGTATTTTCATATATATTTAAATAACTGACATGTGACAATTATATATTAGTGTTGAGGTAACCCAAATGTTAGCCACCTTGGCATTTAACAAACTTCACTAGCAGTACTTTTTAAACACCCTACAAATTTAAGAGGTTGAAAATGATCACTTTTTATAGTGTTTTTCTAAACCCTAAATATTAAAAGGGTAAATTTATATTTTTATCATACAATTTTCATTAATAGAATTACATCATGACAGTCTTTTTAGGTTAGAAGTATTTTTATTTTATATAACTTGAAACTAAATACATTTATGTTCATTTTATTTTTTTATTATCTTTTGATTTCATAGATAATATATATATATATATTAAAAAAAGATATACAAAAAGTATAAAAAATAAAAAGCATAAATATATATATATAAATTGTCAATAATATCATTTTTAATTAAAAATTTGAATAAAAATACGAATGGAGTATGAATGGACATATTAAATCGGTCTTACTTAAAAAAAATACAAGAATACAAGTGGTAAATAAAATGAAAATCTAAAATACAAGAGTACCAATATCATATTGAGGTTTTAATTTTCTCAGAGGGATATAGGGTGGCAGAGGAGCTTACACAGGAGACACCCACAACGACAATTCATGGTTACTGTATACCCATGAATAGCTCAGACGCATTAGATGGTGAGCAGCAGGTCTCAATCCATGATGTAAGTCCTTCCTCTACGTTTGACACCTTCCCCATTCTGGTCCTACTGTTGGGCGGGGACGAGTAAGTATCACTATACTTCCTAAAGGTTTTATTCATTTGTATTGTTGTATGGTAGTTCAACTACCATATAATTTTTCTATGTGTATTTGGTTAAGAGTGATTTGGTTGTTGTTTGGTAGTGGAAAGCAAAGCTCACTAGGTACTATTATGTGTACTGATAACATACAAAATTATACATGTGTATTGTTATTTGTTAGTGGAGAGCAGAGCTCACTAGGCATTGGTGATGTTTTCCTTAATACGTGTAACATGACGCTTGTAAAAATTTTGTAATGTTTACTTTACAGGGGAGACTCTGTCAAAATTTCAGTAGACTTCCTATGTCATTAGACCACCACAATTAGGTTACCTAAAAGACTATATCAGGCTGTCTTCCTTACAGTTTGTTTAATTGTCTTTATCATAGTTTTGTGGATTGTTTATTTGGTTGATTGTTTGATTGTCTTTATTATAGTTATGTTGATAGTACTCGCATTTCAAAAGTGATTACTAAACTGTTCTCTACAGGGGGTGTAAAAGTATGCTTGTTGAACAATTCAAGATGTACATAAAGTGTCAATCTAATACAAAATAGTATTCATATAAATGCAAATACGGAGTGTCTTTGTATGTTGAGGCGGAGTGCAATATACTCTGTGGGGGTGTCACAGTCCGCCTGAGGGAGTCTTCTTTGCCTTGACACAATTAGGGGTGGTACCTGCAATTATTCTCCGACGCTCAAGTCAGTATTTCAGAATACTTTTTGACTTAGAAAGCAAATCTGAGAGAATTATGCAAGTAAGAGAGTGTAAGGTTCAGAATTGGGGATCCCCCATATACCTTTTTGTTGAGGTTTATATACCTGTCACTGGTGCTCAGTTATTGGTAGGACCCATTCCTTGTTTTCAGGCATAATGCAAGAAAGGTTGTGGGCCCCTGCACCGTTGGCAAGCACCATTGCTGTAGTGGGTATTTCCACTTACTTGGAAAGCGTTAATGCTTTATTATTTTATTTGTTTTTCCCTTTTATGCGTGACAGCGTGATTCCCATTTTCAACCTCTCAAGACAGAGTCAATCTCATGCCGGGGTTATAAGTATGGGCTCGCTACGCAGTATGGGAAATTCAATATTCCGCCTGTATTGAGCCTATGGCTTGGCGGAGTAACATGCATTGGGAATATTTCATGCATGTATATAAGATATTCAATAGTTTCCACCTTGGCGGAGTAATAAGCTCTAGCGGAGTAACGCGCCTTGGCGGAGTTACGCGCCTTGGCGGAGTAACGTGCCTTGGCGGAGCTACGTGCCTTAGCGGAGCTACGTGCCTTGGCGGAGCTACGTGCTTTGGCGGAGTTACGTGCCTTGGCGGGGTAACGTACCTTGGCGGTATGCATTCCGTATAAAAGTAATTATAATGTACTTGAAACGTACTTCTCTTGTTCAAAATGCTGATCTGGCAAAGCATTAAAGCCATGCTCTTGGGGGCCGGTGTTGGGACCGGATCATATGCCCCCTAGCTTATTATAGTGACTGGCGGAGTCACTTTAATGAGCTATAACACTTAAGTTTAGCTTTTATAGGCATGGGTTTAGGCGGCGTTGTGAACACCTATTTTGGTCCGACCCAAATGGAAAAGACACCGGTCCCAAATGGAAATATAACCGGTCCAAATTCCAAAAGGGGGGAACACCCACTCCGCCCAACCGTCCTCACCTCAAGAGTCCGCCCAACCGTCCTCACCTCAACTCCGCCCAACCGTCCTCACCTTAACTCCGCCCAACTGTCCTCACCTCAACACTCCGCCCAACCGTCCTCACCTTAAGAGTCCGCCCAACCGTCCTCACCTCAAGAGTCCGCCCAACCGTCCTCACCTCAACTCCGCCCAACTGTCCTCACCTCAACTCCGCCCAACGGTCCTCACCTCAAGAGTCCGCCCAACCGTCCTCACCTCAAGAGTCCGCCCAACCGTCCTCACCTCAACTCGCCCAACTGTCCTCACCTCAACTCCGCCCAACCGTCCTCACCTCAAGAGTCCGCCCAACCGTCCTTACCTCAAGAGTCCGCCCAACCGTCCTCACCTCAACTCCGCCCAACTGTCCTCACCTCAACTCCGCCCAACGGTCCTCACCTCAAGAGTCCGCCCAACCGTCCTCACCTCAAGAGTCCGCCCAACCGTCCTCACCTCAATTCGCCCAACTGTCCTCACCTCAACTCCACCCAACAGTCCTCACCTCAACACTCCGCCCAACCGTCCTCACCTCAAGAGTCCGCCCAACCGTCCTCATCTCAACTCCGCCTAACTGTCCTCACCTCAATACTCCGCCCAACTGTCCTCACCTCAAGAGTCCGCCCAACCGTCCTCACCTCAAGAGTCCGCCCAACCGTCCTCACCTCAACTCCGCCCAGCTGTCCTCACCTCAACTCCGTCCAACGGTCCTCACCTCAAGAGTCCGCCCAACCGTCCTCACCTCAAGAGTCCGCCCAACCGTCCTCACCTCAACTCCGCCCAACTGTCCTCACCTCAACTCCGCCCAACGGTCCTCACCTCAACACTCCGCCCAACCGTCCTCACCTCAAGAGTCCGCCCAACCGTCCTCTCCTCAACTCCGCCCAACCGTCCTCACCCCAAGAGTCCGCCCAACCGTCCTCACCTCAACTCCGCCCAATCGTCCTCACCTCAGGAGTCCGCCCAACCGTCCTCACCTCAACTCCGCCCAACCGTTCTTACCTCAACACTCCGCCCAACCGTCCTCACCTCAACTCCGCGCAACCGTCCTCACCTCAGGAGTCCCTTAATGGCCGATGTCGCGGATCTGACAACAAAAAGACGAGTGAGTCCGGCCCAAGTAAGAAACGACGATCTTGTGGGCGGACTCAGGTCGAAATATATGCACACCGGCTTGTAGTAGATCCGGACTAGGAAGGAGAACACCGCCCCTGTGATTACATTGAAAGACTCAACCGGTGTGAAGACATAGGTAAAGGTTCTTGAGACACCACAACGGATCAATGGAGACTCCGTCCAACCGATGTCTTTGCTAACCGATGTCACAAATTTGACAACAGATGGGCGAGGTCGGAAATTTGTGCATGATGACCTGGAATCGCACTCCCCAAGAATGGCAGACAGGGAGGCGAAAGTGGACAATTAAAAATACCCCACTGAAACCCTGCTCCCCATAAACAGATAGTGGCCAGGGTTGCACCACTATGCGTATGGGTGAGTGGGAACTCTGGTTGTCCCAAACACTCAACCCATACCTTTAAGCCTTATAAATACCCCAGCCAAAGAAGCTACTGGGGTTGCGTTTTCAATGGGCTGGCTGGTAAGTTCTTGGCATGATCCAGAGCTGGAAAGAGGGGAAACTTCTAAATTTCGCTTTAAGAGTCTTAAGGAATTCATTCCCTTCACACAGTTCTGTCTTAGTTCACTCCTAAACACCATACCGTCCCAATATTCCCTAAACTATACCGTCCCAACACCTCCCAATTCATCTCCATATTCCTTGAACACCACGCCGTCTCAGCCTTCAACCCGCATCGTTCTAACAGCGTCCTCCCAACAGCACTGTCCTCCCTCAGATCCTCATCAACTCCACTGATTCATTGTAGCCTTTCACACCGATCTCCTAAATATACCATACTGTATCCATATTCCTGAACATCACCCGTTTCTCCCCTAATCCGTCCTAATCCCGCCACACCGTCCTAACAGCTCCTGAACACTACATCGTCCCAACACCCATCAATCTCCACACTGTCCCAATACTCCCTAAACACCACACCGTCCCAACCTCCTAAACCCAATATATCTTCCCAACATTTCCTGAATTTCCTCGCCATTGTTCGGTCCTTCAACCCCATATCCACACCAGCAGAATCCACACCGGTCAACATCTGTAAGCTGTTCCCTCAACAACCTCACCACCAGTTCTGTTCTGTGTTCTTTCCTTTCGTTTTTTTATTAAACGTTCATCTGCTGAGTTTGTATTCTTGGACTTGTTTACTTTCCTAAAGTTCATTCACTTAAATTTCTTTTTACTTTGTAATAATAATGAAAAAGAAATAAATGTCTCTTCTGTTTTCTTTCAAATAAAGTCAAAGTAAAAAAAAGAAACAAATCATTTTAGTCAGTGTCGTACGGAAAATACTTCCGTCTACACAATCTCTATAGGATTCGTACACGTGCGAAGAACTTCGTCTTGTATGAGTTCCTCACCAAAATGATACCCACCAACATTTTCCCAATCTTTTCCTAAAATAAACATTCAGAACTACGTAACCCTGATTTCTTGTAAATTCAAGAATACGTAGGAGCAGGACTTTAACTCCTGTCGGGCCCACCTTTCTTATTTCCTTTTACTGGTTTATTTCCTTGCTTTTTGCGTTTCTTTCGTGTTGTTACCTTTTTTTCGTTTCCGTGAAAAATCAATTTAGACATGACGCCTTGTTGATTTCCCCCTGGTTTTGTTCAAACCTCGCTACAATTCATAGGGAAGGGATACTTAGGACAAGACGTCCCGCTTATCTCTTTCCTATCCCTATCCTTTTTACCCGAGGATGTTAATTTAGACGTGACGTCTTATTAGCATTCTCTCACCCTCTCTGTCTCATATCGAAGTCGAGCTTAATTTGGATGAAATGTTCCATTGACCTCGCTTCGACATTCCATGTTTGTACAGTTCTCTCATTCAATCCTGTCTTTTTTAAGTAAAAAAATACAACAGTAAAAGGGAAGAAACCATGTTTTATTTAAGGCTATTTATATTGTGCTTTCAATCTTGGTACTGTCTTTGACAGGCGATGTAGGGTGCTAATACCTTCCCTACTCGTAACCGACTCCCGAACTTGAATCTTAATTTTTAACCAGTGCTTTACTGAACCTAGTTTTTTCCAATGTTTTTCCTATGGATAAAAACGTTGGTGGCGACTCCCTGTTTCATTCGATACTCTTTTCTCTTCGCCGCGCCGTCGCGATCCAGGTTGCGACAGGCGTTTTGCTAGTTCAGGATTTTCGGACAAGTGTTTTCGTGCATTTAATGCTTTCGTCATTACTTGCCACGCCTGTTATTAATGCGCCTCGAAACTGCGTTTTACCGCTTCAATCTCTCACTGCCACGTATGCCCTCGTAACGATTGCCATTCCAATGATGGGACATAAATGCGTGGGATAGCAGCTGAATACGTTTTCGAGGTTATTACCATGGGCCTTGGATTTTGAAAATACGGCCCAAAAAATGCCTGTCTTGAGATTCATCCAATGGCTGTAGTTGCGTTTCTGAGATTAGTGAGGCTTTACGTGTTTCCCCCCAAGCCATGCCTATAAATAGGTAAACTCTTAGGAGGGGAAACTTTTCGCTTCATCTTCTTCCCTGCGCTTTCGTATTAGAACTGCCTTTTGCGCGTTGCTTTGTTGCGAGTCGTTTGTTGTTGCAGTTCTTTACTTCTTCAGAAATTTAAGGTAACTCTCTTTTTCCTCTGTTTCCTGTCTTCATTGTTATTGGGTTGGTTCTGTTCTCTTTATACGTGTGTTTGTTGGAACGAGGATGAGAGGAAAAAGGTCAGAGTCTTGCTCTAGGGTTTCTGTTTATCCGATGTTTTTGGATATTGAGAGTGAAGATGAGGCTTTCTATACTGGGAGGGATTCGACGTTTTACAGTAGCGTGGAGTATTTTAGTAATGCTGTACATTCGTTTGTATCAGGAGGTATTTCCCACACACAAGTGATAACGATGGCAGAATGTCAGAATGTTGTGTTGCATGGACTGGACTGGAAAAAGACGCTTGAGACTGATCCCTATTGTTGGGTTGAGGAAGATGTTAAAGATGCTTCCTCTCGCCATGCAACAACTAGTGGGGGGTGATGGAGTTATCTGTGCCAATATGGAAGGATGAACGGTATGAAAAGAGGTTCATCATTCGTTCGCCCAAGACGTTCGAGCGTATATGCCATCGTCCTCAAAATGAGCGTACCATATATATGTATGATATTTTATTTACCCAGTTGGGGGTACGCTTTCCACTGAATAGATTCCAGATGGGCGTACTTAGATTCCTGGACTGTGCCCCCTCTCAGCTGCACCCTAATGGTTGGGGGATAGTTCGCAGCTTTGAGGTACTGGTTGAACATCTGGAGTTTACGCCCACTGTGGCGTTGTTCTTTGCCTTCTGCCGCATCATGAGGAGGGTGAATGTGAAAATGGGCGGCATGGGCTTTGTAACCCTTCAGGCGGAGCCGAAGATTTTGAATTTCAAGGCGTTTGCTGACTCCGCCAAGGAAGGCGGACTTCACTTTAGGATGAGCTTTGTGAAGGTTTCCGTTAAGAAGGACAAGCCCGTGTTCTGGCGGAATAAGGAGGGAATTGACAAATTCCCAGTAGCTTGGACTCATGAGCACTTCCTCCTGACTAAACAAGCGTATGAAGTTGAGGAGAGTGCTTTATCAGTTGCTTCTGTGGAAGTACTTCGGACGTTGAAGGAGTACAACTCCGTCCATAAGCTGATTCTGTGTCGAAGGCTGCTTGGGCGGGATGCTCAAGGATACTTAAGTAATATTTCATCATTAACAATTCCAATGTTGATTGAATATTACTTCTATTTTTTCCTGCATCTTCTAACCGTATTCATATATGTTATTTTGCAGGAGAGATTGCCAAATTCCCTAGGATGGAATGCATCAAGCAGATTCGTATGAGCCGCAAGGAAATTGACGCAGAGAACAACGTGCAGCCCAAGAGGAATTTGGCTGCTGCTCTGACAAAGACTCTTCCTTTCCCTGCATCCACTAATATAGTGAATTTGGAAGGTAGTGCAGGGTCCTCAACAGTTGATGTTGAAAGGCGTTCTAAAAAACGCCAAGAACCAGAAGCTGTTGAGGAGGAGGAAGAGGAAGTGGATCCCTAACCCTTGCTAAAGAGGAAGAACAAGGGCAAGAAGAAGATTGGGGAAGGAGCATCAGCTGATGCCGCCATTGACTTGGAAGAGACTCAGGAGGTACCTGTTGTGGGTATTACTGCTGATCTGGGTGGTGTTGAAGGCGCCCTCGAAGAAGGTGTCGTAGGGGAGGAAGCGGAGGGAATTCCAGCTTCTCCAAACCATGTCGTGGGGGATGAGGCGGAGGGAATTCAAGCTTCCCCAGTCTGCCCAGCTGAGAATCCCGCCCTGGACTTGGCTACTCGAGGGACACCAGTTTTCTTTATTGATGTTCCAGGGGAGTCATCCAGGCGATCCGTCTCTTTGCCTTTGGCGGGGTCTCGACTGAATTCCTTTTTGTATTTTGTAAATATGGGATCCCACCAGTCGGAGAGGCGTGATCCAGACTTCATCCTCCGCCCCGACATCGACTTCGAAGAGATTCCAGACGCTGCTGCAGCTGCAAGGTGGCACCTTGCAGAAATTGATGGTTTCCTTGCCTCTGTGCCACGTATAGCTGATGTTGCTGCTGAGGCCACCATGTTTCAAGAATCTTTTCATGAGTCTGTTGAAAAGATACGCAGCTTGGAACATGATAACGAACAGCTGTCGGAGGTGATCAAGGCCAAGGATAAACACCTTGACACCGCCAACTCTGATATCAAGAAGCTGGAGAAGGAGCTGGCTCGGGTGAGAGCTGATAAAGTCTTGCTGGAAAAGCAAGTTTCTGGCTTAAAAGAGCAGAATGTAAAGCTGGGCGAAGAGGTGGGTGGACTCTCCCAGGTGAAGGCTGATAATGTTCTGCTGAAACAACAAGTTTCAGATCTGAATCAGCAGAACCAAAAATTGGGCGAGGATGTGAGCGAACTTCAGCAGAAGTTGGTTTCCTTTGAAATAAATAAAACCGCTGCTGAAGACGCCTGGGCGGCGGAGTTGGACCAAACAGCCACTGCATACAGTAACCTTGAAAAACAGGTTCAAGAGTTGCAAGCTGAGAAAGCCACTTCAGATGCTACCAGTAAGAGGCTTGATAAGGAGTTACAATCTGCCTTGGATGCAGCTGAGGCGGCAATTGATGATGCTTTCAGCATGGCTGTTCGCCAACTCCGTCATCGCAACCCGGGCGTTGTTCTCAACACTACAGGCATTCATCCTTACTATGAATTCATCAATGGCGAACTGATGGTGCCTGTTCAGGGGGGTCATGTTCCTGCGCCCAATGTAGAATATATCCTGGCGGACTTGCCCCCCTCCCAAAGTTTATCCAAACCCGGTGAAGGTCAGCCCAGCTCCGCCCAGCAAGAGGGGGTGCCATCCGAACCTTAAGGACTAGCTCCAGAGTCCTTCTGCAAGTTTTGCTTTTCTTTGAATTTTAATGATATTGCCTTATTCCAGGATAGGCTCTGGATCTTTATCAACTTTTGACAATATTCAATAAAATATATTTTCTGTAAATCTATACTTGTTCATATAAGCAATGTTTGAGTCTGTCGTATTTATGCCTTGTAAAATGATATTAAGAAGGCAGAATATTCATTTGAGGACTTAATGAAATATGACTAAGTATAACGAGGCGGAATAGCCTTTTTGAAATTTTGGTGAAGTAAAATTCAGTACGGAGGCGAGGTAGCCTCTTAGGAATTTCAATGAAACAAATTAAGTAATGAGGCGGAGTAGCCTCTTAGGAAATTCAATGAAAGAAATTCAATAATGAGGCAGAGTAGCCTCTTAGGGAATTCAATGAAAGAAATTCAATAATGAGGCGGAGTAGCCTCTTAGGAATTTCAATGAAAGAAATTCAATAATGAGGCGGAGTAGCCTCTTAGGAATTTCAATGTTGAATTCCATAAAAAGGTGGAGTAGCCTCTTAGGAGTTTCAATGAAACAAATTAAGTAATGAGGCGGAGTAGCCTCTTAGGAAATTCAATGAAAGAAATTCAATAATGAGGCGGAGTAGCCTCTTAGGGAATTCAATGAAAGAAATTCAATAATGAGGCGGAGTAGCCTCTTAGGAATTTCAATGAAAGAAATTTAATAATGAGGCGGAGTAGCCTCTTAGGAATTTCAATGTTGAATTCCGTAAAAAGGCGGAGTAGCCTCTTAGGAGTTTCAATGAAATAGAATTCCGTAAGGAGGCGGAGTTTCCTCTTAGGAATTTAAAAGTAGAATTCCGTAAGGAGGCGGAGTAGCCTCTTAGGAATTTCAATGAAATAGAATTCTGTAAGGAGACGGAGTTGCCTCTTAGGAATTTAAAAGTAGAATTCCGTAAGGAGGTGAAGTAGCCTCTTAGGAATTTCAATGAAATAGAATTCCGTAAGGAGACGGAGTTACCTCTTAGGAATTTCAATGAAATATAATTCCGTCAGGAGGCGGAGTAGCCTCTTAGGAATTTCAAAGAAGCACAATTTTACAAGTGTTGAACTTACTTGAACTTGTTGATAGTGCTTGAATTTGTTGATTATGTACTCCGTAAAACATTGGTAGTTAGGCGGAGTCAAGTTTTGGATGGAGTGTTCATCCTTTTGAATTTGGACTGGAGTGTATCTCCTGATCTCATGACAATTGTTGAATCCAGGGTTGGTATGGTGCAGCGTATAGCTGTGACACCGATCCTTTCCGCAGGAAATTTGCTGGACTTTGGGGTCAGTGTGGTGTAGCATATAGCTGTGACACCAGCTCTTTCCACAAGAAGCCTGCAGGACCTTGGGGACGAATTGGTGCAGCATATAGCTGTGACACCAGTTCTTTCCATAGGCGGCCTGTAGGACCTTGGGGTCGGTATGGTGCAGCATATAGCTGTGACACCAATCCTTTCCCCCCAAGGAGTTTTTTGGACCTTAGGGTCGGTATGGTGCAGCATATAGCTGTGACACCAATCCTTTCCCCCCAAGGAGTTTTTTGGACCTTAGGGTCGGTATGGTGCAGCATATAGCTGTGACACCAATCCTTTCCCCCAAGGAGTTTTTTGGACCTTAGGGTCGGTATGGTGCAGCATATAGCTGTGACACCAATCCTTTCCCCCCAAGGAGTTTTTTGTTGACTCCGTTTGTGAAGCTGTGTTGCATGTTGGTTGATCTTTATGGAATAAAGAGTTATACATCTATGCTTCAATTTTTGGAGCCGTTGTCTTATCTGCATGGGAACAAGTTCTGCCATGGATAATCAATTGAAAGTTAGAATGAAGATTGAATGTAGGAAGGCATTTCATTAATAATGGAACTACATAAAGAGCTGAGTTGGGGTATGTCTCTTCGAAACCTTTTCAAGGAAAGCATATCTAGGAAGAACCTTGAGTTAGGAAGAAAAGATCATACCATATTACCCAACTAGCTGTAGTATATGCGTAAATTTAAAATGTTCCATTTATTCCTGACCGGAGTGCCATCTAAGTTTTCTAGGCGATATGTGCCTTTGCCCAAAGCCTCGATGACTCGGTATGGACCTTCCCAGGTTGGTGCCAATTTGCCTTGGTGTGCAAATTTGTTGCCAATATTGGCCCTTCTTAGGACCAAATCTCCTTCTTTGAAACGGCGTTCAAAAATACGTGTGTTATACCGTTTGGCGGCCTTTGCTTTGACAGCTTGGTCCCTCACAAAGGCTTCCTCTCTCAACTCCGCCAAAACCTTGAGTTCATGTGTGAGGTTCTGTTGATTGGCTTCCTCATTGAAATGGAGGACTCGAGCTGAAGGGGCTGCCAATTCAATGGGGATAACAGCCTCAACTCCGTATGTCAGCCGATATGGAGATTCATTTGTGGTGGAGTGAGGGGTTGTTCTGTATGCCCATAAAACGTGGCATAAATGGTTTGCCCAATCTCCTTTTGCCTCACCAAGGCGTTTCTTAAGGCCTTTCAAGATTTCTCTATTGGCAACTTCAGCTTGTCCATTGGTTTGAGGGTGTTCCACAGAAGAGAAAATCTGCGTAATGCTGAGATTTTCTAGGAGTTCAGTGAACTTGCGATCTGTGAACTGGGTGCCATTATCAGTGACTATGCGTCCAGGGACTCCAAAACGTGCAATGATATTTTCATATACGAATCTTCGAGTCCTGGCTGACGTTATGTGCACCACTGCTTCTGCCTCAATCCATTTGGTTAAGTAATCAACACAACCTATCAAGTATTTGATACCGCCGGGCGCAGTTGGGAATAGACCCAAGATATCCATGCCCCATTGATAGAAAGGCCAAGGTGTAACACCCTTGGTTAGATAAGACAAATCCTTCTGTAGGTTCATCCCATTTAACTGAGAGTGTTAACAGTTTTTAGAAAAAGTGAATATTTTTATTTTTTTTTAATTTTTAAAATAAATACGTGGTAGATCAGCGGAAGTAATATTGTATATATCACATAGTCATTCACAAACTGTAAATAATTGTACTCTTAACAGAATGGGGCACGCAGGCACCCTTAAATATTATACAGTCATCCGGTGTCTGATTATAAATATTCTATCCTTAATGATTATTCTCAATGGGTTCAGCGTATTGCTGATCTTCACACTCGGGTTCTTGAGTTTCTAATTCCTCTGAAAAATGTTCAACAGTAAGGGTGAGTATAACCAAGACCCTGATTGGTTCATCCGATGCGGACATAATCCAGTTAACATACAATGTCACATAGATCATACATTTAGCATATTTATAACAATCAAGCATGTTGTCATCATATAATCGTATATTTAGCATGTTCACAATTATAACAATCAAGCATATTACCATGAGATAAATCGTACATATTCACAATTATAACATTCAAATATGTTGTGATGAAATGCATGAGTTCGGATTTTATTGCGATTTATCTTTGGTTAGGTATCATGATGCATGTGGGCCCAATAAATCAATCCATCATCATCCTTTCATACTTTGGATTCCATCCTGCTCAAGTTATTTCTTGGGCACAACGTTTCCATTCTAGAGCGATCGGAGCTCACCAAGTCCCCTTTCTTTTATCATATGGTACGAATGAACTCACAGGTTCTCATTATTATATATATCATTTCATCTTGGGACTTGGCTCTTCACGATCATAGATACATCCCGTCATTTAGTCGAAGTACACTAGAATTGCATCGTCTCACCCGGCTATCAGGCGCGACTCTGATGCCATTGGGTTGCCGTTCCAGTTGTACTCCCAAGATTCTTCTACTGAGATCGAACGTGAATGTCCTCCAGCGTACCAGGTGTATGCTCTAGTTTTTCTTCTTCAAAACACATTTTCATGATGCGAAATGCATTATTCTTATCATTAGATCCCTGGGTATCTTATGTGTTTCCAGTCTCATCATATCATTTAATCCTTGTAAGATATTCGTTTATTAATTTTTTTAGAAATATATCTATCATATATATATTCTTTCATAAAGAGTAAAATAATATATTCTTTATGTAATTACGCATAATTTAGATATTAACTATGTATAATAATAATAAAACTAATAATAATGATAACAATATTAAGTTGACAGTAAATAATGATAATAATAGAATAAGAATAATAATTATAACTTACCAATAACTTAAAAAGTAGTGAAGATTAGTTTCCAATTAAAAATTCAAGTGAAAAACACTAAAAATAGAGTTTTTCGAGTGGAACAGAGGTAAATCCGAGTGAAATGAGTATGATTCTGAGTGGAATCATACAGAGAAGGGTTCTCCAAGTGATCTGGCTAAAAATCCGAGTGAAATGACACTGGAAAATCTGTTTTCCGACTGAAATAAGTTTGGATCCGAGTGAAATGAAGTGGAATGCTGTTTTCCGACTGGAACAACTTGAATCCGAGTGAAAAATAAGTTTTCCGCATGAGATAGCTATGAATCCGTGTGAAATAAACTGAGTAGAATTTTCTAACTGAAATCAATAAGTAATCTGAGTGAAACAGAAGCTGAAAAATAATTTTCTTAACTAAATATCTTGAATTCTGAGTGAAACAATTTTCTGAGTGAATTAAAATATAAATCCGTGTGAGGTCAGTAGGGAAAATGGTTTCCTGAGTAGCATTATTTGTAAATCCGAGTGAGAATGAGTCTCTAAGTGAAATAAAGTATATTTCCAAGTGGTATTCAGTCAAAAAGGAGTTTTCTGAGTGAAATGAAGGTGTTTACCGAGTTAAAATCACTGCAAAAAGGTTTTCATGAGTGAAGCTACTTAAATTCTGAGTGAAAATGAGTTCCTGAATGAAATTAAGTATGATTCCGAGTGGAATCAGTAGGAAAAGAGTTTCCTGAGTAAAAATAAGATATTTTCCGAGTGAAACATGAGTGTACCGAGTGAAATTAATTAAAAAGGGTTCTGTCTGAATAAGACACATGTGAATAAAGAAAATCCGAGTAAGATAATCCTGATTCCGAGTGGAATCAGGTTGGGAAAGGTCTTCTGGTGAGTTGACTTTATATACCGAGTTACATCAAGTTGAAAGGAGTTCTTTTAGTGAAAATAACTATTTGCTGAGTGAAATAAATTGTTTTGCCGAGTGAAATAAGGTTGGGAAGCTACTGTCCGAGTAAAATATGATGTTTTTTCCGAGTGTAATAAGACTGGGAAGCTACTGTCTGAGTAAAATAGTGTGTTTCCGAGTGAATTTACTGAAAAAGAGTTCTGAGTAAAAAGTAATTATATTTTCTGAGTGAAATTAAGTCAAGTTTCGAGTAAAGTAATGTAAGAAAGAGATTTCCGAGTAAAATAAGACTTGGGAGATGCTGTCCGAGAGAAATAGAGTGTTTTCCGAGTGAAATACTATGTTTTCCGAGTGAAATCAACTAGAAAGATACCATCCGAGTATAAATAAGCAAAACCGAGTAAAATAAGTGTAAAACCAGTCAGATTATCATAAAACATAACCTGTTATCATATTTGTTTCACTGGAAATCACATGGTACCCATGATTCTTAATATTTTTAGTCCAATATTTCACAATTCATCAATAATTATATACACTCGGTATCAGATATATATACATACATGCATATATAGATACAATTTAAAGCATTTAATTCATACACACTGAACCTGTCCTCCACTCGGTTTTCCCACAAGGCACCCAAGAATATACCCCCTTACCTCAATGAAGTTCCTGGAGGAGAAGAAAGAGGCTCCCTTCACTGTCCTGCTTCAAATCCGAGTGAAACAGAGGGGATAGGAGTGGGAAAGAACTTGCTGGGAAAGAGAATGATGAAGAGTGTTTGGGTCGTGTGTGTGGTGTGAGTTCTGAGGACCTTGAGCTCGTTTAAATAGGGAGGAAGTGAGTGGGAAGACAAGTGGGAGACAGCTTTTCTGAGTGGGCTGTTAGTGGATCGCTAATGGAAGGGTCACTAATGATTAAACAAAGATATATGTTGAGTCAGTGCCCATTACTGGTCGTCCACCTTCCATAATGCGCACGATTGGATTTAAATATCATTAACAGACAAAATTGAAGTCAAAACGCACTTCTGTCAGTGAATACCGAGTGAAATTACACTCAGTTAACACTTCTGTCAGTGAGTTCCGACTGGAATTCTCACTTCCGAGTCTCAATTGCAATTCTTCACTCGGAATTTCTTTGAAACCGACTCAGGCACTCGGTTTCTCACTCGGTAATACCTCTTCAGACCGAGTCCTCTCTTTCTCAGAATCTTCACTCGGAAATCCGAGTCTTTCTTCACTTAATTCACTCGGTTTAGGCCATTACCTCTCGGACCAATACCCACACGTACTTCTCTCACTCGGTTTTGGTCCAGTGGAGTGTATCTCACTCGGAATTGACTTCCTCCACCATTTTCCACTCGGTTTCCTAAGCAAAACCATTCGAAAGCCTTCTCAATTGTTTCCACAACATACTTCAATCAGAAAGGAAGCATCAAATCAACATACATAGAAGCATTTATGCATTCTTTCACTCGGAATGCTCCAACCATAGTAATTTCCTTCAGAAAGGAAACATTCAACTCGAAACCGAGCCTTTCTAGGGTGTTTTCACTCGGATTTTCACTCAGAAGTGATTCTTTTGATCACTCTTCACTCAGAATTGCTTCTTAGGTCAGGACTCCACTCGGTGGTAGCCTTCTCAGTCATGTTTTACTCGGAAAACATGATACTGACTCGGAATTCTCTCTTCCACTCGGAATTTCTAATCCTTCACTCGGAATTCTTCTCTGTCACTCGAAACAGAGCCCTTTTCACTCGGTTTTTGCATAATTTCACTAATATTCCATATAAATTCTATTATTACGTGCAAAAATGACATTTTTGAGGTACTTCAGACCATCAACAGGGTATATATTGACTTATTCTTGCTTACAAACCCTCCATAATTAAAATTTACAAGGATAAAATTGTTTCTAAAAACAGGGATGTTACATTCTCCCCTCCTTTTAGAAATTTCGTCCTGAAATTTAAAGTTAAAACAATTGAGGGTACAATTCTCTCATTTTCTCCTCAATTTCCCAAGTAGCATCCCCATCATCTGTCTGACTCCAAACTACCTTGACCAAAGGGATTTCTTTGCCTCTTAGCTGTTTGAGACGTCGGTCAGCAATCTTAACTGGCGATGCTTCAAAGGTAAGGTTTTCTTTCAGAACAAATTGATCGGGACTTAGAACATGATCAGGGCTTGGTACATATTTGCGGAGTTGAGAGACATGAAATACATTGTGAAGGTTTGTCAGCTCGGGTGGCAGAGCAATGCGGTACGCATGAGTTCCTATCTTTTGCAGAATCTGATAGGGTCCTACGTATCTGGGGCTTAACTTCTTGGCCTTCAAAGCTCTTCCTACTCCAGTGGTAGGGGTAACTTTGAGAAATACATGGTCACCTTCTTCAAATTCTAATGGCTTTCGTCGCTTGTCATAGTAACTCTTTTGTCTATCTTGCGAAGCCTTCATTGCCATTTGAATCCTCTGAACTTGTTCTGTTGTCTTCTGAACAATCTCTGGTCCAATTATTGTCTTTTCACCAGTCTCGTACCAACATAAAGGTGTACGACATTTTCTTCCATACAAAGCTTCATAAGGAGCCATTCCGATGCTTGCATGATAGCTGTTGTTATAAGTGAACTCAATAAGTGGGAGATATTCTTGCCAACTTCCACCATGTTCCAAGACACAAAGACGTAACAAATCTTCAAGAGTCTTGATTGTTCTTTCTGATTGTCCGTCTGTCTGTGGGTGATATGTGGAACTTAACTTCAGACGAGTTCCTAGAGCTTGTTGCAAGCTCTTCCAAAACTGTGATGTGAAACGAGGATCTCGATCGGATACAATTGTAGTGGGAGTTCCATGTAACCGTACGATTTCCTTGATATAGATCTGGGTGAGTTTCTCTAGGGAATACTTCATATTGATAGGAATGAAGTGAGCGGTCTTTGTTAATCGATCCACGATTACCCAAATAGCATCACATCCAGCTGATGTTCTGGGAAATCCACTCACGAAGTCCATAGCAATCTCATCCCATTTCCATTCTGGAATATCCAAAGGACGAAGGGTCCCACTTGGACGTTGTTGTTCCGCCTTTACCTTCTGACACATTAGGCAAGCTGTTACATACTCAGCAATATCCCTTTTCATTCCTTGCCACCAGAATAATTTCTTCAAGTCCTGGTACATCTTGGTTGATCCTGGGTGGATACTATACTTACTTTTGTGTGCTTCATCCAGGATAGATCTCTTAAGATCTGTGTTGACTGGAATACAGAGTCTCTGTTGATACCTGATCACCCCATGTTCATCTTTGCTAAACTCTAAGACTCCTTCTTTTATCTTTTCTGCTAGATCTTGTAATTCCTGGTCATTGACTTGAGCTTCTTTGATTTGTTCCAAGAAATCATTAGAAATTCTTAGCATTCCAACCATAAGGCTTCCCCTTTTTGGTGTTACTGCTAGGTTCAAATCGCGAAACTGTTCAATCAGTTCTAACTCCTTTGTCATCATATATGATAGACGTAGGGCCTTTCTACTGAGTGCATCAGCCACAACATTAGCTTTTCCAGGATGATATCGGAGTTCAAAATCATAATCTTTGATAAATTCCATCCACCTACGTTGTCGCATATTCAACTCCTTCTGGTCGAATAGATACTTCAAGCTCTTATGATCACTGAAGACTTCGAAGTATGTACCATACAAGTAGTGTCTCCAGATTTTCAAGGCAAACACAACTGCAGCTAATTCCAAGTCATGTGTGGGATAATTAACTTCATGCGTTCTTAGCTGTCTTGAAGCATAAGCAACAACCTTTCTTTCTTGCATTAGGACACATCCTAGTCCTTGTTTTAACGCATCACAGTACACTTCATATGGCTTGGCAGGATCTGGCAAAATCAAGACAGGTGCACTAGTGAGTCGCTGGCGTAACTCCGTAAAACTGCTTTCACATTTGTCAGTCCATTCGAATGGTTGATCTTTACGAGTCAGCTTAGTTAAAGGTGCTGCAATTCGAGAAAAATTCTCGATGAGTCGATGATAATATCCAGCCAGTCCAAGGAAACTGCGGATTTCCGTCACATTCTTGGGTTGTTCCCAATTTAATACAGCTTCTACCTTTGTAGGATCCACAGCAATTCCTTCCTTAGAGATGACATGTCCTAAGAATTTCACTTCTGTCAACCAGAATTCACATTTTGAAAACTTAGCGTACAATTGCCTTGCACGCAAAGTGTTTAGAACAATTCGAAGATGCTCCTCGTGTTCCTCATGGATCTTGGAGTAGACGAAAATGTCGTCAATGAATACAACCACGAATTTATCCAAGTACTCATGGAAGATTCGATTCATGTATCCCATAAATACTGCAGGTGCATTTGTAACTCCAAAGGGCATAACAAGATACTCATAGTGCCCATATCGTGTTCTGAATGCCGTTTTGGGTACATCGTCTTTCTTTACCCTGATTTGATGATAGCCTGATCGCAGATCAATCTTCGAGAAGATAGTGGCTCCTCGTAATTGGTCCATCAAATCATCAATCCTTGGAAGAGGGTAACAGTTCTTGATCGTAGCTTTATTCAACTGACGATAGTCAACACATAACCGCATACTGCCATCCTTCTTTTTGACTAGAAGAACTGGTGCTCCCCAAGGTGAGACACTTGGTCTAATCATTCCTTTCTCTAGAAGTTCTTCTAATTGCTCTTTGAGTTCACAGAGTTCCTTGGGTGACATCCGGTAAGGAGCAATAGAGATTGGTCCCACGCCCGGTATAATATCAATGCTGAATTCGACTTCTCGCTCTGGAGGTAGCTCTCGTATGTCCTCAGGGAATACTTCTGGAAATTCTTGAACAACAAGAATCTGTTCAAGTTGAGAAGTGGCCTTACTTTCAGTTTCAGTAAGGATCATATATAGTTGGACTTCTTTTGAGATTACCTTTTCTGAGCTAATAAGGCAAGAATCAGTGACTTGATCATATTCAGATATAGTGGACCCGTGAGAGATGGATCTATTATGACAGTCAATTAAAATATGATTGGCAGCAAGCCAATTCATCCCTAGAACAATGTCTAGATCAATCAAAGGTAAACATATCAGATCTACCTGATAAGCTTTCCCTTCAATGTTAAGAGGACATTCTAGACATATGCGAGTAGAGCAAATGGGCTTATTGGCGGCAGTTGTGACAATCATTTGATAGGGCAGAGAGGTTGTAGGAAGCTTTAAATGTTTTACACAATTCTCAGATATGAAAGAATGAGTGGCTTCAGAATCATATAATACATTTAATAGAGTACTTCCTATAAAGCATGTACCTTGCACAAGATCATTCTCTTGTGATACTTCTGCACCATTCATGGTAAAAACTCTAGCATTTCCCCCTGGCTTTCTGGTTGAGTTGTTTCCGGGCCTTCCTGGATTATTGTTCTGTCTGAAGTTGTTGTTGCGGGGAACATTCTGTACTCTTGGGGCATTATTTGCAGGGGTATTTGTAGCAGGTCCTCTATTCCCTTGGCCTGTTGGTCGCACTACCTGTCTTTGAGTCATCTGTTGCTGGTTGTTAGTATTTTTAAACCAATAGTCAGCATCACGATGTCCAGTCCGTCCATAAATTGTGCAGGCTCTACAATTTACTGCCATATGTGGTCCTCCGTAAATATAGCATTTCAGGTTCCGATTGTTCCCTTGATCTTTTGAAGGATTTCGGTTGGCTGAGTAAGGTGGTCGGGAATATGGTCGATCTCCTCGAAAATCCCTTCTTTGTTGTTGGTCTGGCATCCGTCGCTCGGGGCCATGACTGGACGTTCCAGGTCATCAAAGATTAGAGGTGTTCTTAAATATGCGGCATCTGTCAACCAAAGTAGTGAATTGTGTAATTTGTTGACAATATATGGCTTGACGAATCTCATGTCGTAGCCCTGCTTCAAACTTTGCACATCTTGACGCTTCCCTCATGTGAGTGTAGTAGGGACAACATTTTGCCAGTTCATCAAACTTAGCAGCGTACTCCCCAACAGTCATATTGCCTTGTTTTAGATTAAAGAATTCCTGCTCCTTTTGCCTCCTTATGTCTTCGGGGAAATATTTAGCGAGAAATTCTGTCTTAAATCGTCCCCAAGTAATGATATGCCCATCAGTAGCTAGTCTGACTCTAGCATGAGTCCACCAGTGTTCTGCTTCTCCAACCAGCATGAAGACAGCAAAGGTTACACAATCCTCATCAGAACATCGCATAGCGACAAAAATCTTTTCAAGGTGTTCAATCCATAGTTGTGCTCCTTCTGGATTGAAGCCTCCTTTGAACTGCGTAGGATTGTTCCTTTAAAAATCAGTTAATCCTTGTCTGGCAGAAGCATGAGGTAACTCTTGTCTTTCTATTACCTCCACAATTCTGGTAAGAAGATTCTCCATCACGTGATTGTTATTTTTGCGTGCCATTAGGCATTTGCTGAAAGAATATCAACAAATAGATTCAGGATATGCGTTATGTGGAGTATTCCACATAGGATATTCAGTCTTAGGAGTGTTATGGACTGTTCAATATTTCTATCAGAGTACGTGGAAACCTAATGGTCCACTCCACAAGCTTAATGAATCGACTATGCTCTGATACCACCTTTGTAACACCCTCGGTTAGATAAGACAAATCCTTCTGTAGGTTCATCCCATTTAACTGAGAGTGTTAACAGTTTTTAGAAAAAGTGAATATTTTTTTTTAATTTTTAAAATAAATACGTGGCAGATCAGCGGAAGTAATATTGTATATATCACATAGTCATTCACAAACTGTAAATAATTGTACTCTTAACAGAATGGGGCACGCAGGCACCCTTAAATATTATACAGTCATCCGGTGTCTGATTATAAATATTCTATCCTTAATGATTATTCTCAATGGGTTCAGCGTGTTGCTGATCTTCACACTCGGGTTCTTGAGTTTCTAATTCCTCTGAAAAATGTTCAACAGTAAGGGTGAGTATAACCCAAGACCCTGATTGGTTCATCCGATGCGGACATAATCCAGTTAACATACAATGTCACATAGATCATACATTTAGCATATTTATAACAATCAAGCATGTTGTCATCATATAATCGTATATTTAGCATGTTCACAATTATAACAATCAAGCATATTACCATGAGATAAATCGTACATATTCACAATTATAACATTCAAATATGCTGTGATGAAATGCATGAGTTCGGATTTTATTGCGATTTATCTTTGGTTAGGTATCATGATGCATGTGGGCCCAATAAATCAATCCATCATCATCCTTTCATACTTTGGATTCCATCCTGCTCAAGTTATTTCTTGGGCACAACGTTTCCATTCTAGAGCGATCGGAGCTCACCAAGTCCCCTTTCTTTTATCATATGGTACGAATGAACTCACAGGTTCTCATTATTATATATATCATTTCATCTTGGGACTTGGCTCTTCACGATCATAGATACATCCCGTCATTTAGTCGAAGTATACTAGAATTGCATCGTCTCACCCGGCTATCAGGCGCGACTCTGATGCCATTGGGTTGTCGTTCCAGTTGTACTCCCAAGATTCTTCTACTGAGATCGAACGTGAATGTCCTCCAGCGTACCAGGTGTATGCTCTAGTTTTTCTTCTTCAAAACACATTTTCATGATGCGAAATGCATTATTCTTATCATTAGATCCCTGGGTATCTTATGTGTTTCCAGTCTCATCATATCATTTAATCCTTGTAAGATATTCGTTTATTAATTTTTTTAAAAATATATCTATCATATATATATTCTTTCATAAAGAGTAAAATAATATATTCTTTATGTAATTACGCATAATTTAGATATTAACTATGTATAATAATAATAAAACTAATAATAATGATAACAATATTAAGTTGACAGTAAATAATGATAATAATAGAATAAGAATAATAATTATAACTTACCAATAACTTAAAAAGTAGTGAAGATTAGTTTCCAATTAAAAATTCAAGTGAAAAACACTAAAAATAGAGTTTTCCGAGTGGAACAGAGGTAAATCCGAGTGAAATGAGTATGATTCTGAGTGGAATCATACAGAGAAGGGTTCTCCAAGTGATCTGGCTAAAAATCCGAGTGAAATGACACTGGAAAAGCTGTTTTCCGACTGAAATAAGTTTGGATCCGAGTGAAATGAAGTGGAATGCTGTTTTCCGACTGGAACAGCTTGAATCCGAGTGAAAAATAAGTTTTCCGCATGAGATAGCTATGAATCCGTGTGAAATAAACTGAGTAGAATTTTCTAACTGAAATCAATAAGTAATCCGAGTGAAACAGAAGCTGAAAAATAATTTTGTTAACTAAATATCTTGAATTCTGAGTGAAACAATTTTTTGAGTAAATTAAAATATAAATCCGTGTGAGGTCAGTAGGGAAAATGGTTTCCTGAGTAGCATTGTTTGTAAATCCGAGTGAGAATGAGTCTCTAAGTGAAATAAAGTATATTTCCGAGTGGTATTCAGTCAAAAAGGAGTTTTCTGAGTGAAATGAAGGTGTTTACCGAGTTAAAATCACTGCAAAAAGGTTTTCATGAGTGAAGCTACTTAAATTCTGAGTGAAAATGAGTTCCTGAATGAAATTAAGTATGATTCCGAGTGGAATCAGTAGGAAAAGAGTTTCCTGAGTAAAAATAAGATATTTTCCGAGTGAAACATGAGTGTACCGAGTGAAATTAATTAAAAAGGGTTCTGTCTGAATAAGACACATGTGAATAAAGAAAATCCGAGTAAGATAATCCTGATTCCGAGTGGAATCAGGTTGGGAAAGGTCTTCTGGTGAGTTGACTTTATATACCGAGTTACATCAAGTTGAAAGGAGTTCTTTTAGTGAAAATAACTATTTGCTGAGTGAAATAAATTGTTTTGCCGAGTGAAATAAGGTTGGGAAGCTACTGTCTGAGTAAAATATGATGTTTTTTCCGAGTGCAATAAGACTGGGAAGCTACTGTCCGAGTAAAATAGTGTGTTTCCGAGTGAATTTACTGAAAAAGAGTTCTGAGTAAAAAGTAATTATATTTTCTGAGTGAAATTAAGTCAAGTTCCGAGTAAAGTAATGTAAGAAAGAGATTTCCGAGTAAAATAAGACTTGGGAGATGCTGTCCGAGAGAAATAGAGTGTTTTCCGAGTGAAATACTATGTTTTCCGAGTGAAATCAACTAGAAAGATACTATCCGAGTATAAATAAGCAAAACCGAGTAAAATAAGTGTAAAACCGGTCGGATTATCATAAAACATAACCTGTTATCATATTTGTTTCACTGGAAATCACACGGTACCCATGATTCTTAATATTTTCAGTCCAATATTTCACAATTCATCAATAATTATATACACTCGGTAACAGATATATATATATACATGCATATACAGATACAATTTAAAGCATTTAATTCATACACACTGAATCTGTCCTCCACTCGGTTTTCCAACAAGGCACCCAAGAATATACCCCCTTACCTCAATGAAGTTCCTGGAGGAGAAGAAAGAGGCTCCCTTCACTGTCCTGCTTCAAATCCGAGTGAAATGGAGGGGATAGGAGTGGGAAAGAACTTGCTGGGAAAGAGAGTGATGAAGAGTGTTTGGGTCGTGTGTGTGGTGTGAGTTCTGAGGACCTTAAGCTCGTTTAAATAGGGAGGAAGTGAGTGGGAAGACAAGTGGGAGATAGCTTTTCTGAGTGGGCTGTTAGTGGATCGCTAATGGAAGGGTCACTAATGATTAAACAAAGATATATGATGAGTCAGTGCCCATTACTGGTCGTCCACCTTCCATAATGCGCACGATTGGATTTAAATATCATTAAAAGACAAAATTGAAGTCAAAACGCACTTCTGTCAGTGAATACCAAGTGAAATTACACTCGGTTAACACTTCTGTCAGTGAGTTCTGACTGGAATTCTCACTTCCGAGTCTCAATTGCAATTCTTCACTCGGAATTTCTTCGAAACCGACTCAGGCACTCGGTTTCTCACTCGGTAATACCTCTTCAGACCGAGTCCTCTCTTTCTCAGAATCTTCACTCGGAAATCCGAGTCTTCTTTCACTCAATTCACTCGGTTTAGGCCATTACCTCTCGGACCAATACCCACACGTACTTCTCTCACTCGGTTTTGGTCCAGTGGAGTGTATCTCACTCGGAATTGACTTCCTCCACCATTTTCCACTCGGTTTCCTAAGCAAAACCATTCGGAAGCCTTCCCAATTGTTTCCACAACATACTTCAATCAGAAAGGAAGCATCAAATCAACATAAATAGAAGCATTTATGCATTCTTTCACTTGGAATGCTCCAACCATGGTAATTTCCTTCAGAAAGGAAACATTCAACTCGGAACCGAGCCTTTCTAGGGTGTTTTCACTCGGATTTTCACTCAGAAGTGATTCTTTTGATCACTCTTCACTCAGAATTGCTTCTTAGGTCAGGACTCCACTCGGTGGTAGCCTTCTCAGTCATGTTTTACTCGGAAAACATGATACTGACTCGGAATTCTCTCTTCCACTCGGAATTTCTAATCCTTCACTCGGAATTCTTCTCTGTCACTCGAAACAGAGCCCTTTTCACTCGGTTTTTGCATAATTTCACTAATATTCCATATAAATTCTATTATTACGTGCAAAAATGACATTTTTGAGGTACTTCAGACCATCAACAGGGTATATATTGACTTATTCTTGCTTACAAACCCTCCATAATTAAAATTTACAAGGATAAAATTGTTTCTAAAAACAGGGATGTTACACAAGGCATTATTGATGATGACATTTCCTCTGCTGGAGTGTGATGAAGATTTACGAATCGTTGACATTGATCGCATTTTTGAACATATGAGGCGGAGTCATGCTTCAGAATGGGCCACCAATACCCCGCCCTGAGTATTTTTCTCATTAGACTCCGTGCCCTTGGATGATGTCCACACTGCCCTTCATGGACTTCTTCCAAAACAGCTTGCACCTCATTTTCATTTATACAAATTAAGTAAGGAACAGAAATTCCTCGGTGGTATAACTGTCCGTCCAGGAGTGTATAATAAGGTGCTTCTTTCTTTAGTTTCTTTCGCTCAAGATCATCCGTGGGTAATTGTCCATTAACAAGATAACGAACTATTTGTGCTACCCAGGAATTGTCATCAAAGGAGCGGCTTTTAATCATTTGTACTGAGGAAGGAAAGGAAATACTTGGCTCCACCAAGGTACTCTGTACAACCGTAGTTGTGCATCCCGCCTTCTTTGTGCTGGCTAACCTGGAGAGGATATCAGCACGTGTATTTTCTTCACGGGGTACATGCTTGAAAGTAACTTCATTGAAGCGCTGTTTTAACTCATTGACGCAGTCTAGATATTGTTGCAGCAGAGGTTCTTTGGCCTGATACTCACCAAGAATTTGTGAGATGACCAATTGAGAATCACTGCATAGGGTAACAGTTTTGGCCCCAATATCTTGTGCTGCTCTGAGTCCGGCCAAGCAGGCTTCATACTCCGCCTGATTGTTAGACGTAGTGAAGGTAAAGTGCAATGAAATTTCAAGATGTACTCCGTCATCACTTTCTATAACAATTCCTGCTCCACATCCTTTGCTATTTGAAGATCCATCAACGTATATTGTCCAATGTGAATGATCTGCATCTGGGCTAGAGCCTGTTAATTCAACCACGAAATCTGCTAGGACTTGTGCCTTGATAGCAGTTTTTAGTTCGTATGATATGTCAAATTCAGAGAGTTCTATGGCCCATTTGATCATCCTTCCAGCCAGGTCTGGTTTGAACAGTATATTACGAAGTGGCAAGTCTGTGCGAATCAGGATGGGATGGGCATAAAAATATGGTCTTAGGCGTCGTGAGGCCCAAACAACTGCAAGTGCTACCTTTTCAATCTTCTGATAACGGCACTCTGCACCATGCAGTGTTTTACCAGTGAAGTACACCGGTCGTTGGCCTTCAACTGTCTCCTTGACCAGAGCCACTGCCAACGCTTCATCTGAAACAGACAAATAAATAATAAGTTGCTCACCTGGGCTTGGTTTTACCAGGATTGGAGGGCTGGCCAAGACATTTTTCAAGCTTTAGAAGGCCGCCTCTTGCTCTGGGCCCCAACTGAATTTCCTGTCCTTCTTCAGCATTTTGTACAAGGGAAGAGAGCGATGAGCCATTTTTGGCATGAATCGTGCTAGAGCAGCGATTTTGCCGTTGAGGGATTGTACCTCTTTCAATGTTTTGGGGCTCTGCAACTTTTGGATTACGCGACATTTATCAGGATTAGCCTCTATGCCTCTTTGTGTTAACATGAAACCCAAAAATCTGCCTCCTAGTACAGCAAATGTACATTTTAATGGGTTGAGTCTCGTGTTGTATTGCTGTAGGAGTTGAAAAATAAGGTGTAGGTCTTCAACATGGTCTCCTCCCTCCGGGGTTTTAGCTATAATATCATCAATATAAACCTCTACCAGCTTTGTGTGCATACCCTCAAAAACTTTGTTGATCATGCGCTGGTAGGTTGCCCCGGCGTTCTTTAGCCCAAATGGCATGACATTGTAGCAAAAGACCCCTTTGTCATTAACAAATGCTGTCTTCTCTTGATCATCCTCACACATTGGAATTTGGTTGTAACCGGAGTAAGCATCCATAAAAGATAGATACTTGTATCCTGAAGAATCGTCAACCAATCTGTCAATGTTGGGGAGAGGGTATGGATCCTTGGGACAACATTTTTTCAAGTCAACGTAGTCTATGCACATACGCCACTTGCCATTGGCTTTCTGTACCATAACCACGTTGGACAGCCAGGAGGAGTAACGGAGTTCCCTGATGAACCCCGCCTTGAAGAGCTCCTCCGTTTGTTCACAAGCAGCTTTTTGCTTAGCAGGACCCATACGTCGTTTCTTTTGTGCCACTGGCCTAGTTTCAGGATACACCGCCAGGCGGTGACAACAAAAGTTAGGATCCATGCCAGGCATGTCTGCAGCGGTCCAAGCAAAAATTTCTTTGTACTCGTGGAGAAGTGCAATTAGTCTTGCTTCCATGTTAGCCTCCAGTTTGTCATTGATGTTTGTAATTTGCTCCGGGGTGCTGCCTAAAACAATAGACTTGGAGCCACCATCAGGAGTTGGTTTCAAAGGGTTCAGTGGGTCTACAGAAGACTCCGCCCTGGGGTCAAGATCCACCAAATTGACGGATGCCGCCGCACTGCTCCCTTCATTCAATTTTCTTTTCTTAGACATGGTTTCAAGCTTCACCATGTTAAGACTCAAATTGTAGCAATAGCGGGCCATTTCCTGGTCACCCCTTACAGACGAGACTTGATTATCTTTATCAATGAACTTGATTAACAAGTGGGGGGTTGAAACGATGGCTTCCATGGCATTCAGGGTAGGCCGCCCAATGATGCCATTGTATGGAGATTTAACATCAATGACAAGGATCCTGGATTTCACAGTCCTTGCCCCAGGTTCACTATCAAAAGTAATCCTTGTGTCCAAGTAGCCTTTAGTGGGCTGTTTGGCGCTATTAAAGGCTGTAAGGTCCTGTGTATAAGGCTGCAAATCAGCATCAATTAGTCCCATGCGTTTAAAACAGTCATAAAAGATAACGTCGCAGGAACTTCCCTGATCAATTAGGATGCGTTTTACATCCATATTAGCGATTACTGCAATAATCACTACTGCATCGTCTCCCTCAGGAATAGTAGGGCCAAAATCATCATCTGTGAAGGTTATAGGCGGGGTCTGGACTCCGTTCCTGAATGGGCGATATTCTTTGCTCTTGCCCTGCACAGACAAGATCATACGATGATGATTTTTCCTGGCGTTGTTTGAGGGTCCGCCCCCTGCGAAGCCTCCAGCAATCATATCGACAACCTGCCTTTTGCCTCGCGATCTGGGTTCAGGGCTTGGTTCTCTTTAGGCGGACTCCAGAACAACGCCTTTTTGTTTTTCTGTTGCCGCTGTACGTTTTGGCTCCCGAGTATTATCAGGATCCGGAGAACGATCACGATGTCGTTTTTCAAACTTCTCTGGCTCATCATGAGACTTACCCTTAAACAAATAGTGTTTCAGTTTGCCTTCACGAATGAGCACCTCAATGGTGTTTTTGAGTTGCTTACATTCTTCTGTGGTATGGCCAACTGACTCATGGAATTCACAATACTTCTTTGGGTTTCCACCGCGCCTGATTGGGGGTGGACATTGAATCCCATAAACATTGAGGGTAGTCCATCCTATTTCCCGCAAGATTTGTTCGTACGTTGTGTTCAGGGGTGCATAATGAGCAAAATTGAACACACGTTTATCTTGCTGTTTGAAGGGTTGGTTCCCTACTTTATCTTTTTGGTGGAACTTGTCATTTTTGGATGACTTTTCCTTGTCTTTGTCATGATGTGGAGCTGCAGTGGGTGGTTTACTGCGAGATGCAGTGGCTTCCAGGTGCATCTCAATACCCACATACTTGGACGCCTTCCTGCGAAATTTCTCCATCATGGATGGAGGTCCCTTTGCCAATGACAGAGCAAAAGGTGACTTTGGCTGCATAGCCTCGATGAGGATATGCAACTGGATTGCTTCTGTCAGATCAGGAACCATGGCTGCCTCCTTATAGAATCTCTTAAGGAAATCCTTCAGAGATTCTTTGTCACCTTGCTTGATCTGACCCAAGGTATGAGAGGTTCTAGGTGCATCCCTAGAGATCACGAAGTGGCTGCCAAAAGCTGTGGCCAAGTCCTCCCATGAATCAATGGAGCCTGAAGGTAAGCTCTTGAACCAAGTAAGAGCTTCGCCTGTGAGGGTCCTGGGGAACATTCTGCACATGACATCCTCTTCTGCTCCTAAGAACACAGCCTCGTAGATGTAAGCATCTAAATGCTTAGAAGGATCTGTTTCCCCAGTGTATTTTCCTATAGAAATGGGCTGCATAGTTTGCAAATGTCTGGGTACATATGCATCCATGAGCCTTTTAGAAAATGGGATACTCATCTTGTATCCCGAGGGGGGTGCATTTGAACATGCTTTCCTTCCTTCTTGATGTTGAGTATTTGCCAGTGGAAGGCTTCGTTGCTCTTCCATGTAAGTAGGGATACGAGAGTAGTTAGGAGTACTTGATTCCTCCTGTATGTGTGGTTCATGGTGTGGCTGTCTTGCAGGGCCAGCTTTCTCGTACATGGGATTCGCCTTTTCACGACGAAGCTCAGCGATTTCTTCTCTCAACATTCGAATCATATCATCTCTCAGATCTAGAGAGTCAACATGTGTTGCTTTTTTATGAGCATCGTTGTCGAAGTTGAGACGTCTGGGATTTCGTGGAGGAGAATCCTCATTATGCACTTCTGGTCCTGGTCTCTCCATTAATGATGAATGTGATGGAAATTGATCAAAGATTGTGGGACTACCAAATTTACAGGTCCCACTGGGCGTGCCAATGAACTGTTCTCTACAGGGGGTGTAAAAGTATGCTTGTTGAACAATTCAAGATGTACATAAAGTGTCAATCTAATACAAAATAGTATTCATATAAATGCAAATACGGAGTGTCTTTGTATGTTGAGGCGGAGTACAATATACTCTGTGGCGGTGTCACAGTCCGCCTGAGGGAGTCTTCTTTGCCTTGACACAATTGGGGGTGGTACCTGCAATTATTCTCCGACGCTCAAGTCAGTATTTCAGAATACTTTTTGACTTAGAAAGCAAATCTGAGAGAATTATGCAAGTAAGAGAGTGTAAGGTTCAGAATTGGGGATCCCCCATATACCTTTTTGTTGAGGTTTATATACCTGTCACTGGTGCTCAGTTATTGGTAGGACCCATTCCTTGTTTTCAGGCATAATGCAAGAAAGGTTATGGGCCCCTGCGCCGTTGGCAAGCACCATTGCTGTAGTGGGTATTTCCACTTACTTGGAAAGCGTTAATGCTTTATTATTTTATTTGTTTTTCCCTTTTATGCGTGACAACGTGATTCCCATTTTCAACCTCTCAAGACAGAGTCAATCTCGTGCCGGGGTTATAAGTATGGGCTCGCTACGCAGTATGGGAAATTCAATATTCCGCCTGTATTGAGCCTATGGCTTGGCGGAGTAACATGCATTGGGAATATTTCATGCATGTATATAAGATATTCAATAGTTTCCACCTTGGCGGAGTAATAAGCTCTGGCGGAGTAACGCGCCTTGGCGGAGTTACGCGCCTTGGCGGAGTAACGTGCCTTGGCGGAGCTACGTGCCTTGGCGGAGCTACGTGCTTTGGCGGAGTTACGTGCCTTGGCGGGGTAACGTACCTTGGCGGTATGCATTCCGTATAAAAGTAATTATAATGTACTTGAAGCGTACTTCTCTTGTTCAAAATGCTGATCTGGCAAAGCATTAAAGCCATGCTCTTGGGGGCCGGTGTTGGGACCGGATCAATTACTAAGGTCGTTAAAGCCCAGCGGGATAGTCCTTAGATCTCTTGGACATATGCTAATAAGACTATCCAGGATATATGGTTTGACACCTTTTTAGTAAGTTTATTATTCCCTTATAATTTCATCTATCTTTTAGATTATTGTATATACTTGTTTTTTAATTTGGAATTACATTTCATTTTACAATGTGACTATTAGTGAGAGGAGAGTATGACTGATGAGATTATGAGGATCTTTACCATGAAGACCTCCAAAATCATCAAGAGTACCTTTTGAAAAGTGAGAGATAAGAATAAGCGCCCTCGTTGGATCCTAAAACCACACTGGAAATGGATAGTTCAGACGTGGGGAGATGCCAAGTTTTGACAGGCCAGTGCTAGGAACAAGGCAAACAGACAGACTAATATCAGTGCCTCCATCTACATTGAGGGTTCCATTTCAGTTGTCAGGCATAAAAAAGATTTTTAAGTATACTTTGTTAAATATGTTTATTCATTCGATGAATTGAAAGGTTTTTCACTAACAATTTCAATATCTTGTGAATTACAGGAGCAGAAGAAACATTGTGAGCCTTTGTTGTATGAGATGATGCAAATTACCAAGAAGAACAAGGCTGGTGAATGAGTTAACCAAAAGACAACCTACATGGAGGTAGTTTATTTAAACTTACAAATGTTTAAAGTTCTTTCAAAGGGTTACAAATCAAATTACTAACTTGTATTATTATCTTACAGGTGTAGAAGACGTATCTAGCCATAAGAGCTTAGAAGAAGGCTGATTTGGTGGCCCAAACACTCGATGGGGAGGTACCTTCTGTAACGCCCTCTGTTACACTTTAATAAATTCTATGAAAATTCGTAATTTTTTTTTTACTAAAGATATGATTATTAAAAAGAAACTATCAGAATAAATTACATATAACATTTCTGAAATACCTCGTAAATATTATTAAAACTTTATAAAGTAATTTTTACATTCATCTGAAGAAAATAAATATTAAACATTATAAGAAAGAGAGGAAACTCCATGGCCCAGAAGCAGTTACTTAATAATTTTATTTATTCATTGGACCACGGTATTCATACCGAGCTCCCTTTCTAGAACGTGCTATATTCACTGCCGAGATTCCTCGATCCTTCCCTCTGAACCATCAATTTAAAATATATGAAACAAAAACACGGAAAAAGGAGTGAGAAACAGAATATAATATTCTCGAATAAAACATAAGCAACAAAGGGTTTTCACAAACCAATACATAATAATATCAGTCACAATCACATACACAATCAATCTTCATCGTAACTTACCTATATACATAGGCCCTTAAATTTTAATTTGCACTGGGCCAACCAGGAGTTTACATTGTTCCATAAGTCCGGATAATAATAATATGAACAGCTCAACTAGCATGGAAACACTTAGAGACTAGTCAGATTGAGAAAGTTTTCATTGTGAAAGTACTCGACACTAGGGAGCTACCCCAGGTCCCCTGAAGCACTCTTTCACACCCTCTCATCCCAAGGCTCGTAATTAAGCCTCCTCTAATGTATCCTCGGTTTTTATAATCTGTCCCCAGACAATATCATTTTGTTTCACTTTAATGATTTATGATGCATGAACTACTCGCGTATTTAATTGGTTAAGGCTTTTAGAAACTCAATTATTAAATACCTTAAGGGTTTACAATATCCTTTTAATAAACTGTATATTTTCTCAATTCTCTGAATTTCTGTCCCACAGAAATAAATTTGGTACAGTTTTTAATTCTCACTGAAATTGAGTTTCTAAGCCTTAAATATCTCAAAACTTTTTTATATAAAACTTTTACATAATCTTTCTCAAATTGAATCTTAACAAGATCAAATTCTCAATTATTTTCAAATATCTTTAGTTATTAAGTTGAAAAAAATAAAATAATTTTCTTTTAAAAATTTTAATTAAAAGCGAATAATCTTTAAATCATTAACCAAAATTATAAATTTTTTCTTTAATTCAAGATTTAATTATTTCAACTTGTTATAAATTAATTTTCATAAAATGTCTACTTTCTAAAATAAATACTAATTTTTTTATTCTAAATATAAAAGCAATTTCTAAGAAGAAATAAAAGATTTTAAAATAATAAAAATTTAAAGAGTAAGGTAAGAAATTCTTACTGAGTTTTAGCTTTCCGTCATGTTCGCTATATGCTAAAACTCCACATTACAATATCATCAATCAAATATTATCAATCATAGTTAAACATCATCAATCACAAATCATTTATAATCAAATCAATTAAATATCATTAATACATATCATAATACAAAATTTAATGATTATTAATATAGTTGATTTTTGAGTTCTTTTTGTCCGTTCCTCGCATAGGTTTATGTAAATCCATATGATCCAGTCCTTGCATAGGTATAGTCCAGTTTATATAGGTTATAAAAGTACATGTCTTTGCATAGGTATGTTAGAGTTAGTTACATCAGATATTTAATTTAAAATTTATTATAAATTTTAACTTAAAGAATTAATATTTTAAAATAATAATATTATTAAATTTAAAAGGAGTAAGGGACTCCTCTCATTATTCTTATGTCTTTTCATATCATATTCTTATCTCACTCCCCCTTACCTCTTGTATCCTGATTCGTTATTGAAGATGCGTACACGTCTCGTCTCCGAGTTCTAAAACATACCAATTTCATTTTAATATAGTTACAAGATGAAAATTAAGATTACTACTTAAAACAGAAATGGTAAATTCTGAATAATGAATAGTGAATAATGAATAGTAATCGTAAATAGTAACGGTAAATAGTAAATTATGAATAGCAATGGTAAATAGTAAAACGTATATAGTAAAGGTAAATAGTAACATTAAATAGTAATTTACTATTGAAATAGTAATTTACTATTAAAATAGTATTTTATTATGCAGAATAGTAACTTAAAATAATATTATTTCTAGTATAATAATAGATTTTTAAAAATGATATAAAAATAACCCTAAAAAATATAAAAGAGAAGTATTCTTACCTTAGGATTTTAGCAGAACCTTCTTCCAAAAAAACTTACTTCTCTGTCTTACTTCCACCACTATCTCACTAGTACTACTATATTAAGAAAACTTAATCTGAAATTGTGAATTCTAAAGAAGAATTCCTTCGGTATTTAAGTACTGTGCATTTTTTAAATTTTTATTCCTGGTTACTGTGCATCTTTTGAAAATTTCGTACATGCACAGTATTTTGTATAGTAACTGTCGGCAGAATTATTAAGCCAAATAGTAACCTTTCACTCGGTATATTTTAAATATTTAAAACCAGTCCTTTTTAAAATTTTAGCGATATTATATCAGTCCCCACTAATTTTATAATAAGTAATATAAAGTTTAAATTTTAAAAATCTAAAATTTTCTGTTAATAAAAATTTATTGATACGTTCCTAATTTTTTAACGATGGAAAAAAATCAAAATTTTTCTCAAACCGATAATTTTTAGATAAGTCTACTTGAAATGGATTTTAGAAAATTTTCTTATAATTTAAATTCACTTTCTTATAAATATTTTTAATTTTAAGTCACTTATATGAATTTAAAATTATTTAAAAAATATTATTTCATTAAAAAATTTAAAAATTCCAAAAAATCATAAATAATACATAGATTAAAAAGTTCTAAAGAACCATAATCTAATTCCTTCAAAATTTTAATATAAAAATAAAAATAGGGGTGTTACAACTCTACTCCCCTTAGAAAAATTTTGTCCTCAAAATTTATATTATTCAGTAAAATAAATGAGGATGAGACTCTTTCATCTCAGTTTCTAGTTCCCAAGTAGCATCTTCTCCTCTCGTTTCACTCCAAATGACCTTTACAAGCGGAATTCTCTTGTCTCTTAACTTTTTTATTCTTCTGTCACCTATTCTGACAGGTGGTGCATCATATGTAAGATTATCTTTAACTTGTATGACATCAGGTTCAATAACATGTGTAGGATTAGATATGTACTTTCGTAAGTTTGACACATGAAAAACGTTATGGATATTAGAAAGAAAAGGTGGTAATGTTATTTGGTAGGCAAGAGGACTAACTTTATGAATTATCTGGTCCTAGCATTAAGTTTTCACCAGTCTCAAACCAATATAGCGGGGTTCTACATTTTCTTCCATATAATGCTTCAAAAGGTGTCATGCTAATGCTAGCATGGAAACTGTTGTTGTAGGTGAATTCCACATATGGTAAGAATTGATTCCAACTTCCTTTATGCTCCAACACACAAGCTTATAACAAGTCCTCTAGAGATTGGAGTTGTCCTTTCTGATTGTCCATCTGTCTGAGGATGATATGCTGAACTTAGACGCAGTTTTGTTCCCAAAGCCTTGTGTAAGCTCTTCCAGAATTGTGATGTAAAACGAGGGTCTCGATCAGAAATGATACTTGAAGGAATTCCATGCAATCTTACAGTCTCCTCGATGTATAATTTTGTCAGCTTTTCCATAGAGTAACGAATATTGATGGGAATAAAGTGGGCAGACTTTGTTAGTCTATCAACTATTACCCATATTGAATCATGTCCTAATGGAGTTTTGGGTAAAGAAGTCACAAAATCCATGGTAATACTATCCGATTGTCATTCTGGTATTTCCATTGATTGTAGCATTCCAGGGGGCTTTTGATGTTTCACTTTAACCTTCTGGCAAATTAGACATGCAGCCACGTACTCTGCCACTGCTTTCTTCATTCTAGGCCACCAAAATAACTTCTTCAAATCTTGATACATTTTAGTAGCTCCTAGATGAATGCTCATATAACTTTTATGGCCTTCTTCCAGAATTGCTTTTCTTAACTCCTCTTTGTCAGGGATACACACTCGATCCTTATACTTCAACAATTGGTCGTTTCCCACATTGAACTCGACTTCTTTTCCTTGTTTCAAGAGTTCTTTCTTCTCTTGCAGGAATTCATCCTCTCGTTGAGCCTCTAAAACTTGCCTCAGGAATTCACTTGTCACTTGTAATGCTCCTAATCTGTAGCTATTAACATTAACCTTTACTGCTAGGTTAAGATCTCTGAAGTTCTCTATCAATTTCAGCTCTTTAATTATCATTGTGGATGCATGTAGAGACTTTCGACTCAAAGCATCAGCTACTACGTTTTCTTTTCCAGGATGGTATTGCAATTCAAAGTCGTAATCCTTTAAGAACTCCATCCATCTCCGTAGCCTCATGTTTAACTCCTTTTGGTCAAATAAATACTTGAGACTCTTATGATCACTAAACACATCGAATGTTGCACCGTATAGATAATGCCTCCAAATCTTTAAGGCAAAAACTACAACAGCTAACTCTAAGTCATGGGTAGGGTAGTTAATCTCATGTTGCCTTTATTGGCGCGACGCATAGGCTACAACCTTCTTGTCTTGCATGAGTACACTTCCTAGTCCTTGTTTAGACGTATTACAGTAAACTTCAAAACTTCGATGTGGATCGGGAAGTACTAACATCGGCGCAGAAGTAAGTCGATCTTTCAGCTCTTGGAAACTATTCTCGCATTGTGTCGTCCACACAAAAGGTTGTCCTTTCCGTGTTAACTTGGTCAGTGGGTATCCTAACTTTGAAAATCCTTCAATGAATCTCCTATAGTATCCAGCCAAGCCCAAGAAACTTCTAATCTCAGTGATTGTGGTTGGTCTCTCCCATTTTAAAACTGCCTTCACCTTGGAAGGGTCTACAGCTATTCCTCCTTGACTAATTACATGTCCTAAAAAGTTCACTTCTTCCAACCAGAATTCATACTTCAACAGCTTTGCATACAGTTGTTTCTTTTTCAGGATTTCCAACACAACCTTTAAGTGTTCAACATGTTCTTCTCTGCTTTTAGAGTACACTAATATATCATCAATGAACACCACTACAAATTTATCTAGATATGGATGAAAAATCCTATTCATGTAATCCATGAATACGGCTGGTGCATTAGTTACACCAAAAGGCATTACTAGATATTCGTAATGGCCATAGCATGTTCTGAAAGTAGTTTTTGGTACATCTTCTTTCTTCACCCTTATTTGATGGTATCCAGACCTCAAATCAATTTTGGATAATACCGTGGCACCACGCAGTTGATCCATCAAGTCGTCAATCCTTGGCAAAGGATATCTATTCTTGATCGTCACCTTGTTCAATTGCCGATAATCTACACATAACCTCATGCTACCATCCTTTTTCTTAACCAACAAAACTGGTGCACCCCAGGAGGATACACTGGGTCGTATCAACTATTTTTCTATCATCTCTTCAAGTTGTTTCTCCAACTCTACTAATTCTAGAGGTGACATTCGGTATAATGTAATTGAAATGGGTCCAACTCCAGGTACTAGATCAATGGAAAATTCCACATCTCTTTCTGGGGGTAAACCAGGGATATCTTTAGGAAAAACGTCAGGAAATTCACACACAACCGGTAGATTTTTGATTTTTGATTCTTGCTCTCCTTTCGTTGAAAGCAATAACATGAATCCTTGAGCCCCTCCTTTTAAAGAGGCACTCACTTGGTTGGCGGTTAGAAATCTCGAATCCTCAGGATTCAAATTCACTGGTTCTTTAAACATTATGGTTTTATTATGACAATCTATTAGAACATGATTGTTAGACAACCAATCTAGCCCAATAATAACTTCTAAGCCAGAAAGGGGTAAACAGAAAAGATTAGCCTTAAAGTCCCTACCATCTATGACAATAGGGCATTTCCAACAGGCTTTAGAAGTGACAATGGGATTGTTTCCAGGAGTATGTACAGATAAGTCAAATGGTAGTTCTATCACAGGTAATTTTAGTTTTTCTACACAGTCATTGTCAATAAAGGAATGTGATGCACCTGAGTCATACATAATAGTTAAAGAAATCTTATTAATGATACATTTACCTTCCACCATGGAATCAGAATGAGATGCTTCTTCTCCAGTGATTGCAAAAACCTTTCCTTTTGCCTTCGGCCTTCCGACTACACTATGCACGCCTCCTTGAGTATTTATGTTTGTACTCGCACCTTCAGGGTTTTCTCTCTTCATCTCTGGGCAATCCTTGATGTGATGACCTGATTTGTTACACTTAAAGCAAACATAAGTGTTTTTAGGACAATCCCTTTTTAAATGGGGTCCTCCATAGATAAAACATTTAAAATTTGGTGCAGATGTCGAGTAATAGCTTCCACTTGAAGCTTAGGGTCTGTTAGGAACAGATGCTGCTCCAAACCGGTGAAATGGCGCTTGGTAAGGCTTATTTCTCCTGAAGTCTCTTCTTTGGTGATGGTGAGGTCCTCCACTTCTCATTTCTCCCGCCTTGTGAATGGGCTCACGACTTTTGATCATTCTATCCTTATGATCATCTTCAAAGATCCTGCAGCGATTTACCAATACAGAAAATTCATTGATTTCCTGCATTCGTATAGCTTCTTTAATTTCTGGCCGCAATCCATTTATAAACTTTGCACACTGATCACCTTCGTTAGTAGCATCATTATAATGAGAATGAAAACAAGATAGCTCTTCAAACCTGGATGCATACTTTCCTACAGTCATGTTTCCTTGGGTCAGCGACAGGAATTCAAATTGTCTTTTCTCTTTAAAATCAGCTGGAAAGTATTTCTCCAGAAACATATCCTTGAAATAATCTCAAGTGATCTCCATGTCGTTGACTTCGAATTGTCTACGCATGTTATCCCACCAATGTTCGGCATCCTCAGATAAGGCATAAGTAGCGAAGACTACCTTATCAGCTTCATTACATTGCAATGCTCAAAAGATCTTCTCTATCTCTCGAATCCAGGTTTGTGCTCCATCAGGGTTATATCCTCCCTTGAAACGAGGTGGATTGTGCTTTTCGAAAAGGTCCAACCTTCTCAAGGCATCATTACCTTGACCTTCACGTGCTCCCATTGCATTGATTAAGCGTTCTACAACTCCAGCAAGATCGTTTCCAGCCATTAGTTTCCTGTTTCACAGTAACTGAGATTTGCCACATCAATCACAGTTACAACCAAGTCAGATATTCTATTCTCTATCACCTATACAGAGTTTACAGACAAAGCAAGATAGACCTTTTCCATAGGCCTATTGGATTAACTGCTCTGATACCACTTTGTAACACCCTCTGTTACACTTTAATAAATTCTATGAAAATTCGTAAATTTTTTTTACTAAAGATATGATTATTAAAAAGAGACTATCAGAATAAATTACATACAACATTTCTGAAATACCTCATAAATATTATTAAAACTTTATAAAGTAATTTTTACATTCATCCGAAGAAAATAAATATTAAACATTATAAGAAAGAGAGGAAACTCCATAGCCCAGAAGCAGTTACTTAATAACTTTATTTATTCATTGGACCACGGTATTCATACCAAGCTCCCTTTTTAGAACGTGCTATACTCACTGCCGAGATTCCTCGATCCTTCCCTTTGAACCATCCATTTAAAATATATGAAACAAAAACACAGAGAAAGGAGTGAGAAACAGAATATAATATTCTCGAATAAGACATAAGCAACAAAGGGTTTTCACAAACCAATACATAATAATATCAGTCACAATCACATACACAATCAATTATGAATGCATGAATGTTATGCAATATCTTCATCATAAGTTATCTATATATGCGGGCTCTTAAATTTTAATTTGCACTGGGCCAACCAGGAGTTTACACTGTTCCATAAGTTCGGATAATAATAATAATATGAACAGCTCAACTGGCATGGAAACACTTAGAGACTAGTCAGATTGAGAAAGTTTTTATTGTGAAAGTACCCGACACTAGGGAGCTACCCCAGGTCCCCTGAAGCACCCTTTCACACCCTCTCATCCCAAGGCTCGTAACTAAGCCTCCTCTAATGTATCCTCGGTTTTTATAAACCGTCCCCAGACAATATCATTTTGTTTCACTTTAATGATTTATGATGCATGAACTACTCGCGTATTTAATTGGTTAAGACTTTTAGAAACTCAATTATTAAATACCTTAAGGGTTTACAATATCATTTTAATAAACTATACATTTTCTCAATTCTCTGAATTTCTGTCCCACAGAAATAAATTTGGTACAGTTTTTAATTCTCACTGAAATTGAGTTTCTAAGCCTTAAATATCTCAAAACTTTTTCATATAAAACTTTTACATAATCTTTCTCAAATTGAATCTTAACAAGATCAAATTCTCAATTATTTTCAAATATCTTTAGTTATTAAGTTGGAAAAAATAAAATAATTTTCTTTTGAAAATTTTAATTAAAAGAGAATAATCTTTAAATCATTAACCAAAATTATAAATTTTTTTCTTTAATTCAAGATTTAATTATTTCAACTTGTTATAAATTAATTTTCATAAAATGTCTACTTTCCAAAATAAATACTAATTTTTTTATTCTAAATATAAAAATAATTTCTAAGAAGAAATAAAAGATTTTAAAATAATAAAAATTTAAAGAGTAAGGTAAGAAATTCTTACTGAGTTTTAGCTTTCCGTCATATTCGCTATATGCTCAAACTCCACATTACAATATCATCAATCAAATATTATCAATCACAGTTAAACATCATCAATCACAAATCATTTATAATCAAATCAATTAAATATCATTAATACATATCATAATACAAAATTTAATGATTATTAATATAGTTGATTTTTGAGTTCTTTTTGTCCGTTCCTCGCATAGATTTATGTAAGTCCATATAATCCAGTCCTTGCATAGGTATAGTCCAGTCCATATGGGTCATAGTGGTCCAAGTCCTTGCATAGGTATAGTCCAGTTCATATTGGTTATAGAAGTACATGTCCTTGCATAGGTATGTTAGAGTTAGTTACATCAGATATTTAATTTAAAATTTATTATAAATTTTAAGTTAAAGAATTAATATTTTAAAATAATAATATTATTAAATTTAAAAGGAGTAGGGGACTCCTCCCATTATTTTTATGTCTTTTCATATCATATTCTTATCTCACTCCCCCTTATCTCTTGTATCTTGATTCGTTATTGAAGATGCGTACGCGTCTCGTCTCCGAGTTCTAAAACATACCAATTTCATTTTAATATAATTACAAGATGAAAATTAAGATTACTACTTAAAACAGAAATGGTAAATTCTGAATAGTGAATAGTAAATCATGAATAGTATGGTAAATAGTAAATAGTAAATTGTGAATAGTAATGGTAAATAGTAAAATGTAAATAGTAAAGGTAAATAGTAACAGTAAATAGTAATTTACTATTGAAATAGTAATTTACTATTGAAATAGTATTTTACTATACAGAATAGTAAGTTAAAATAATATGATTTCTAGTATAATAATAGATTTTTAAAAATGATATAAAAATAACCCTAAAAAATATATAAGAGAAGTATTCTTACCTTAGGATTTTAGCAGAACCTTCTTCTAAAAAAATTTACTTCTCTCTCTTACTTCCACCACTATCTCACTAGCATTACTATATTAAGAAAACTTAATATGAAATTGTGAATTCTAAAGAAGAATTCCTTCGGTATTTATAGGAAAAAAATTACTATGCATTCTATTATTTTAATATAAAAGTATTATGCATTTTTTGAATTTTTATTCCTGGTTATTGTGCATCTTTTGAAAATTTCGTGTATGCACAGTATTTTTCATAATAACTGTCGGCAGAATTATTAAGCCAAATAGTAACCTTTCACTCGGTATATTTTAAATATTCAAAATCAGTCCTTTTTGAAATTTAACGATATTATATCAGTCTTCACTAATTTTATAATAAGTAATATAAAGTTTAAATTTTCAAAATATAAAATTTTTTGTTAATAAAAATTTATTGATACGTTCCCAATTTTTTAACGATGGGAAAAAATCAAAATTTTTCTCAAACCGATATTTTTAGATAAGTCTACTTGAAATGGATTTTAAAAAATTTTCTTATAATTTAAATTCACTTTCTTATAAATAATTTTAATTTTAAGTCACATATGAATTTAAAATTATTAAAAAATATTATTTTATTAAAAAATTCAAAAATTCCAAAAAAATTCAAAAAATCATAAATAATACATAGATTAAAAAGTTCTAAAGAACCATAATCTAATTGCTTCAAAATTTTAATATAAAAATAAAAATAAGGGTGTCACACCTTCCACCATTTCTTCTATCGACGATAATGCCATTTATTTAGAGGTTATCAATAGTGTCAACAAAAAATTGAAGGTGTTTTGCCTAAGAGGGATTGACACACATATTACTAGGAAGGGGAAGGCCCCTACCTCTTCCTCTGTGTAGTCACCAAATGTTGTTCAGGTTATTCAAAACCTGAACAATAAGTTAGCAAAGGAGCACTGACAGAGGTAGCTTTTGGAGGAGCGGACAGAGGCGGACCGACAAGAGACTCGTAGACAACTGACATAGTAGCAAGATATGATCCGCTAGATTATGACAGCTCTAGGCACTCAACTCACACCTTCATCTGCTTCCAAGCTGCCCTTGCTAGCACAGGATCTCCAGTAGCCCCCGACATTGACCATCCTACCCATTCTTTAGTTCATTTATTCTATTTTTAGAACTATATATATATACTGGGATAAATTTTGTTTATTTTTTATCTCATTCTTTTTTATGTGTCTATTCTTAGAATCGTCAATTATAAAATGAAATCTCATTAGTAATAAATAAGGCAATATCAATTCGCGTTAATAATAAAAAAGGGAATATAATTTAAAAGAATAGTACATTTAATTTTAAAAAGTCGTCGCAGAATTGTGTTGTGGGAAGGTTTAAGTGTGATAAAAATCCGCTCTTATTGAGAGTTGAACTCAAGACCTCCCACATAAACAAGTGCTATAAGAAACTAAGCTACAAGAACTAGTCATTTAGGTACATAATTACATAATTAAGATTTACGATATGTTTTTCCAAAATTAATCATATTATTCAAATGTTAATATATTCAAAAAATTTATGAAAAAATATATTTTCCAATGAAGTGAAATTGGTTAAAAAAATTATATGGGAATGTTCAAGTGTGATAAATAAGAGTCGAACTCAAGACCTCCCACTTACTAAACAGGTGCTCTAACCAACTGAACTACAAAAGCTACTCTTGTTTAAATACATAGTTACATAATTAAAAAAATTAATTGTAGTGACTAAAACTAAACACATAATTAAGATGAAAAATAAGAAGTTAACTGGTTTAAGACCTCCCACTCACTAAAATTATGCCTCCCACTTACTAAACAGGTGCTCTAACCAACTGAGCTACAAGAGCTACTTTTTATTTAAATACATAGTTACATAATTAAAAAAATTAATTGACTTACTAAAATTATGCTCTTGTTGAGAGTTGAACTCAAGACCTCCCGCTTACTAAACGGGTGCTCTAACCAACTGAGCTACAAGAGCTACTTTTTATTTAAGTATATAGTTATATAATTAACAAAATGAATTGTAGCAACTAAATATATACTCCCGCTTACTAAACGGGTGCTCTAACCAACTGAGCTACAAGAGCTACGTTTTAGTTACATAATTAAAAAAATTAATTGTAGTGACTAAATCTAGACACATAATTAAGAAGTTATGTGAGAAGGTTTAAGACCTTCGCCTTAATAAAATTATGCTCTTGTTGAGAGTTGAACTCAAGACCTCCCGCTTACTAAACAGGTGCTCTAACCAACTGAGCTACAAGAGCTACTTTTTATTAAAGTACATAGTTAAATAATTAGCAAAATTAATTGTAGTGACTAAATATATACACATAATTAAGATGAAAAATAAAAAGTTAGGTGGGTTTAATTGTCATAAAACTATGCTCTTATTAAGAGTTCAAGTGTGACAAAATTATACTTTTGTTGAGATTTGAACTCAACACCCTCCCGCTTATTAAAGAGGTGCTTTAACCAATTGTGCTACAAGAGCTACTTTTTATCCAAGTACATAGTTACATAATTAAAAAATTAATTGTAATGACTAAATCTAGACATTTAATTAAGATGAAAAATAAGAAGTTAGGTGGGAAGGTTTAATACGCGATGCTTACTAAACAAGTGCTCTAAGCAACTAAGCTACATAGTTACACAACCGCTGACTAAAGTAGTGCTCTAACCAACTGAGCTACAACATAATTAACAAAATTAATTGTAGTGACTAAATCTAGACACGTAATTAAAATGAAAAATAAGAAGTTAGACGGGAAGGTTTAATTTACAAGAACTACTTGTTATTTAAGTACATAGTTACATATTTAGCAAAATTAGTTGCAGGGATTAAATCTATACAATAAAATAAAGTTAAGGATTAAATCCTAACCAATTTTTTTATAGGGACTAAATCCAAGTCTTGGAAATTACATGGGAACTAAACACATAATTAAGACAAAAAAAAGTATGTTAAATAACTAAGGCAACATGAAGTATAACTAGGTCTCTATGTTTCTATAATTTGGAAAAATAATATGCTTGACGCATGTTTGACTCCCATTCATGCCACTTGTAAATGCCACTTGCTTTAATTAACATTTAAGATATTTTTTTTTGAAAATTAATCATATTCTTCGAATCTTAATATGTTAAAAAAATATTACGAAAATATATATCAATGAAGGTTTACCACTAGAGCGAAATTGGTAAGAAAATGTTAACTAACTAAAAGAGATACTTGTTATCTAAGTATATAATTACATAATTAGCAAAATTAATTGTAGGGAGACAATAAATTAAGTTAGGGACCAAATCCTAACCATTTTTTTAGATACTAAATCTAAATCTTGAAAAGTACATAAGAATTAAACACATAATTTAGATAAGAAAGAAAGTATGTCAAATAACTAGGGCAACATGAAGTATGACTAGGGTTCTATGTTTCTATAACTTGGAAAAATAATATGCTCGATGCATCCTTGTCTCCCACTCATGCCACTTTTAAAAGCTACTCACTTTAATTAACAATTAAGATATTCTTTTTCAAAATTAATCATATTCTTAGAAATGTTAAGAAAAATTATATCCATGAAGGTTTTCCAATGAAGCAAAATTCATAGGAAATTAGGTGGGAAACATATATCTTCTATGTTTTAAACATAAATCTATAGGCAAAAAAAAAACTAACTAGGGTTAAGTGTGGGAATATTTTTTTCTTTCAGTAGAATGTTACATTTGAAAAGGTTTTGGGCTAATTGTAATATCCCTAAATCTTATATGTGGTATTTGTAACTTACCTTTATTTATATTGACCTCTCACTTACTAAATGGGTACTCTAACCAAATGAGCTACAAGAGCTACTTATTATTTAAGTACATAGTGTGAACACCTATTTTTGTCCAGTGATATATATTAAAAAAAAAAGAAAAAAAAAAGAGAAGAAAAAAAAAAGAGTTTTTTTTTGTCCTAGAGTCCGGAGTCAATGTCGACTGCATTAACCGGGGTCCTAGCACGATTTCATGACCGGTGTTACCTCATTAGTTCTAAGCTCATACAGCCTCAGTGGAGTACGGTATTTTACACCTCAGTTCGAAGGGAATCCGAGGTTCTTCAAGCTAAAACTGATGTGTTAATCCGTACTTGAACTTCAAGACACACCGGAAGTACACCTGCAGGAGAGTCCCCAATGCTTAATATTTAACCGAGGTGAAGGGAAATGTCTATAGTTGACCAATGATTTCAGACCCCGGTTATGACTTACTAGTTCTCGTTGGTGACGCGGTACAGTGCTTAGAACCCCGCCCAGTCCAGATTGCCACCCCGGATCATATTAAAAAAAAATAATATTAAAAATTGCATAGCGACCGTTGGAATAGTAACCCTTCCCCATCTCTATAAATACCCAATCCCTCTTCATTTCCTACCACACCTCTCATTTCATCAATTCTCTTCATTTCTCTCAAGCAATGGCTGATGGATGCCGAAGCCAAGAGGAAAGAATAAGGGAGGGAAGACAATGTTTTGTGACTACCTTTTTGCTCCTTATAGTGTGGGTAGTAATTTATATTTATTGGATATTTTATATATTTCCATATATGTAATAAATAATTTATGTTTCCATTTGTACCTTTAAATAAAAGGCCCAAAAAAAAACGAAAAATAAATGGGCAAAAAAAATAAAAAAAAATAAAAAATAAAAAAAATAAAAAAAATAAAAAAATAAAAAAATAAAAAATAAAAAAAATGAAAATAAAATAAAAAATAAATAAATAGGGTCAAAAAAAAAAGAAAAGAAAAAAAAAAAAAAGAAGAGAAAAAAAAAGGGCCCAAACAAAAAAAAAACTAAAAAAAAAGCCCAAAAAGAACAAAAAAAAAAAGAAATGGGCCAAAAAAAAAGTCCAAAAAATTTTTTTTTTTTTAAAAAAACGAAAATAAAAAAAAATTAAAAAAAAAGAAAAGAAAAAAAAGAGGAAAGTCACGGTGGTTTTAGTGGTGGGCCCGGTTTGGTTGGATAATTGGAGAAAATTGGGGAAATTGACATCAAATTTGGACAAATTAAAAAAGTAGAAAAGTGATGTCATTTATGGAGAATCCAATGCCAATTTTCTTCTATAAATAGAAGGTGATATTGAGGCATTTTGGAGGAAGAAGAGAAAAAAGAGGGGAAAGAGTGTTAAATTTTTGTGAGAATTTTTAGAAGTTTGAGTTTTCAAAAATTACTTTGTGTAATCCTAGTTAGGAAAATGAGTGCACAACTCTTGTTTGTCTTAGTATGTGAGTTTTTGTGAGCTAAAATACTGTCCAAGTGTTGTAACCGGTATCCAAATACCTTCAAATCAAGTCCAAACAAAGCTAAAAGCAAAGGAAATCTACACAAAATTGATTTCCCGACTTCCGTTCTAGTTTCTCTGTAATTGATCTTGTACCAAGGTATTTTTTATTAATACAAAGTTGTTTATTTATATTTATTTATTCGTCTTATTTAATTGTTATTTATTTTTCTGTACTTTTATTTTTCTTTATTTATATTCAAGCACTTTATTTTCCTGCACTTTATTTTTCTGCAGTTATTTATCTGTTTATTTATTTTTATGCATCTCCATCTTTATTTATTTATTTGTACCTTTATTTTTCCTTATTTATTTATTTTTTTTTACACTTTTATTCCTCTTTATTTACTTTTCTGCACTTTTATTATTGTTAATTTATTTTTCTGCACTTTATTTATCCGCACTTTATATTTCTGCAATTATTAGTTCATTTTTTTATTTTTTACATTTTTATCTTTATTTATTTATTTTTATGCCCTTTTATTTTATTTATTTACTTTCCCGTCCCTTTATTTTTGTTATTTACTTTTCTGCCCATTTATTTTCATGTATTTACTTTTCTACCCTTTTATTTTTGTTATTTATATTTCTGCCCCTTTATTTTTATATATTTACTTTTCCACCCCTTTATTTTTGTTATTTACATTTCTGCCCCTTTATTTCTATGTATTTACTTTTTAGCCCTTTTATTTTGGTTATTTACATTTCTGCCCCTTTATTTTTGTTAATTACATTTCTGCCCCTTTATTTTTGTTATTTACATTTCTGCCCCTTTATTTCCATGTATTTACTTTTTAGCCCTTTTATTTTGGTTATTTACATTTCTGCCCCTTTATTTTTGTTATTTACATTTCTGCCCATTTATTTTTGTTATTTACATCTCTGCCCCTTTATTTTCATGTATTTGCTTTCCTGTCCCTCTATTTTTGTTATTTACTTTTCTGCTGCTTTATTTTTTGTTATTTACTTTTCTGTTCCTTTATTTTTTTATTATTTATTTTTCTGCCCCTTTATTTTATGTATTTATTTTTTTCTGCTCTTTTATTTTTATGTATTTATTGTTATGTCTATTTATTTTTATTTTTATTTTTTTGAACTTTTCATTTATTTTTTTTCTACCTTTATTTTTTTTTATTTTATTATTATTATTTATTCTCTATACTTTTTATTTTTAGTTATTTATCTTTTTGCTTTTATCTTTCTACACTTTCTATTTATTTATTTACGTTTGACCATTTTAATAGTTTATAAATATGTTATATATATACATAATTATCCATTTTTATTATGGTCATGATTTCCTATTATTTTCTCTTAGTAACCTTTTAATAATTAAGAAGAAATTATTTTCATAAAAAAATAAAAAAAATCAAGACTAATAAATAGTGCGTTATTTATTCATTCATTTTTCTCTTAAATTTAAGATGAGATTAATTTAGATGAGACATCTTATTAATCTTATTTTCTTAAAAGATAATTAAATAATATTCCGTGTCAATTTTAATTAATTAAGTGTATTATATTTCTTTATCTTCATGTTGATGTGTTTAATTTTATTTTATTTTTTTCTCTTATCTTTATTTATTTATTTATTTATTTGTTTTGAACTTTATATTTCTCAATAAAAATCAATTTTTTTTACTAGAAAATAAGTAAGACAAGACGTCTTATTGTTTTTTTATCTTTTTATTTTTATGGTCTTTTAATCATTTATTTATTTATTTTCTTAGAACTAAAAAACAACAAACTTAGGAGATGTATTTTTTTTACTATCTTTGTTTTATTCATATTTATATATTTTTTTATTGTGTATATTATTTATGATTGTTTTATGAAGGATGAAATATTTGATAATCATTTTTTAAATTATGCATGATCAATTTGGGTAACCGTTTTTTACGGACAGTGTGGGGTGCTAATACCTTCCCCTCCTGTAATTCGACTCCCGGACTAAACAGAATCTCATTTTTTTTAAAAAAAAAACCAGTGCTATTTAAAGGTTTTTCTAATATTTTCCTTAATAAATATTGGTGGCGACTCCTTGAACCCTTTATTTTTTAGGCTTCTCAAGAGCCTCACTTCAATGCCGTTTCAATTTTCTTTTATTTGTCTTTAACCAGTCCGCGTCGCGCGCCGGGACCCCGGTCGCGACAGATGGCGACTCCACTGGGGACATTTTGAGAGTCAAGCCCGTTAAATTGATCTTGTGTATTTTGTTGATTGTTAATTATTTCATCTTTTATATTTATTTGTTATGTTATTCTTGTTGTTTATCTAGTCTTCCATTAATTTTAGATTTTATACTGTTTTTTTTACTTCTTTATTGCCTTAATTTAGAACCTTAGGGTAGAAGACATGTGATATTTATTTTGCTTTATGTTTGTTCATTGTGAAGAATGGGTAAAAATCCAGGTATGAATGCCCCACACACTTCACATTCACCATAATGCATACACTATTAGAAGGGACCCTATTCCCGGGCCCCGCAAAAGACATAGGCTAGGGGAGATTATTAGCGGTGTCATTTAGGACGAGACGTCCTACCATGATTCTTGTGAAAATCTCAGCCGGGGTGTTATCTTAGTTATGATGTCCGCACTAAGTAGGATTCCCTACTTTTTGCATAAGACTCATAGCTAAAGATCAGAGCTCCGGTGACCTTCTTAGAACCAATTAGAACAATTACCTTTTGAAGAAACACGATTAAATAGCCTTAGAGCCAATTAGGTGGTTACCTTGTCTAAGACACAATTGGGCAAACATTCCTTTTATCTTTTATTTATTTGCACAAAGTTTTTTTAAAAAAAAAATCAAAAATGTATATTTTCTATACTTTAGTCATGATAAGTATTATCACACTCTTATGTGAGGATATTTATCAAACTGTTTTCTTTGTTAATCTGATTCATTTATTTCTTTTGTTAAAGGTGAAATTTAAACATCGGTAAGTATCACTAAAAATGGAATTTAACATGAGATCAAGTGATCAAGAAGTGAAGGCAACTGGTTTAAAAAATTTGTTACACCTCAAAGTCATCAGATCAAATACTAGCAATCTATTGTCCTTAAGCAAAAGGATGGATATTACCCAGAAAATGACCTTTACAAGGAAGTATGGAAAGATCTTAAAATTCTTAGAGGTCGAAGTGCAAGAAGGGGCCCTTACTGCTCTAGCTCAGTTTTATGATCCTCCTCTTCGCTGTTTTACATTCAAAGATTTCCAGTTAGCTCCTACTTTGGAGGAGTTTGAACAGATATTTGGCTTGCCGTTAGAAGATTTGAAACCTTATCGTCGAACTGAACATCATGCTTCAATCTTCAGTGTAGCTCGCATCCTCAAGATGGATCCTGAAATGCTTAAGAAGGCTCAATTAAACAGGAACCAAATTTCAGGATTCGCACTAAGCTTCTTTGAGCAGCAACTCCTCAGTCAGGCAGGGAAAGGAGAATGGGACGTGTTTGTTGACATTTTGGCGTTGGCCATCTATGGTGTGATCCTCTTCCCAAGCCTTGATAATTATATTGATTTCAAGGCAATTGATGTTTTCCTAGCTAGAAAGCTTAGGGGTGAAAGTTCCATGACTGCTGTCTTAGCTGATATCTATTGTACAATGGATTCCTGTCATAACCGGAATGGGAAAAAGATTGTCTGTTGTCTACCCGCCTTGTATCTATGGCTTACTTCTCATGTCTTCAATCAAGTTGGCAAGGTTGAATGTCCTATCTCTGATTTGAAGCTCCTTAGGTTAACCAAGAAGACTAATAGGGAGTGGGCAGGACATCTGGCAGGATTATCTGCTAGCATGATTCGGTGGTACCCTCAGTGGATGAACGTGGATTCCATTATTTACTGCTGTGGAAAATTTCCGAATGTGCCTCTCATGGGAACTCAAGGATGCATCAATTACAATCCTAGCATTGCAAAAAGACAACTTGCTTATCCTATGATACAGCCTCCAGAAGAAGAAACAGTAACGCCTTTCCTTCATTATTATATTGAGGGAAATAGTGCTCCTGTTATTCAAACTGTCATTGATGCTTGGGGCAAGGTTCATAGTAAAGGAAAAGAATTGGGTGTCCGAAGTCATGCTGCAAAAGAAAGTTACCACCAGTGGATTTCAAATAGGGTAGCCATTGTTAAATTACCCTTTAAAGATCACGGTGCTCATGTGAGAAATTCAGTTCCCGATGAAAGCAAAGAGATTGAAAATTTGAGGAGTGAGTTGGCTGAAATGACAAAGAAAAATCAAGCTTTGGAGGATGATTTAATCAAAATTCAACAAGACAATGCTTCCCTTAAGAGAAAAAGGTGTGAATTAGAAAATGCCTTTGAAGACATAGGTAAGAAGCAGCGAATTGAAAGAGAACATATGGTGCAATTGGATCAATGCCTCCAAACCGCGAACAGCCAATTGAAGACCAAAGAGAAACAAAAGAATGATATATTGGCTGACAAAGGGCGGTTACGAGAAATTCTAGCCAAGACAAAAGAAGAAGCTCAAGTTGAAAAGAACCTTATGCAAGCACGAATTGATGAACTGGAACGACAAGTCAGAGATGTCGTCAGTGCTTGCGAGCGTGAAATAAATGAAGAAAAATGGCAAGCCATGGAAGACAAGGATAGATATGAAGAGATTATACGTTTAATGACCCTAGAAAAGGTTGAGTTGGAAAGTCTTGTCTATTCTTGGAGAGACCGTTTTTCTAATCTAGCCGGTCTTGCTAATGGAACACTTGGAAATATTCCTCACCTGTTGAAGAAGGCTGAAGCGATGATGAATCCGCTTTCTACACCGGAGGAAATTACAACATTCATCCAATACTGCAAGGGGCGATTGGATGAAATGAAGGTCTGGATTGCTAAAGCAAGAGAGAATTGATTTTGAGTTGTTGTAACAAACAATGTATCAGAACTTGTTGATCAATGAATAAATCTCATGTTGAATTTGCATTTTTCTTCTAACTTAGTACTTTAGAAAAAGACATTCTAAAAGAAAGGTTTATCTTTACTTACCGATATTTAAAATTCATCATGTATTTACTTTACATCTCTTTATGTCATTTAACAATACTTGTTCTTGTACCAAGGGGGGTTTCTTTGTATTTATTCACATCACGGGGAGAAGGGGCTCAAAGCATCCTTATCAAACTAGACTGTAAACAAGACTCATGGCAGAGCCGGAAAGCGCAGTTGAAGAATTAAGGAATGAAGTTGGCCAGATCAAGGAGCAGATGGCAGAAATACTTAAGCTTCTTGAAAGAAGAGGTACAGAAAGGGGATCTTCTGTAGAAAATGGGGAACAAACATCCACTCCTCAAGTTCAAGCTCAAGAGGGGAACCCTATACCTTTAAATGATCCTGCTCCAGTCACTGAAACTCCATTCATCTCACACCAACCTTATGGTATGCCATTGCCACCTTTTGTTTCCCAAGACGGGAATGTTCAACAAGCATATGCTTGGCCTCCATATGGCTTACCTCAAGGATATTACACCATGCATCCTAATCCCAATCAAGAGAATCCTCCTGCTGTTCAACAAGTTCCCAATCCCCCTGTATCTAACCCTCCAAATTTCAACCAATCAACAACTATTCCCCAAAACACTCAGGCTCCACCCAATGTCACTCCACCTAATACAATTCCACCACAAAATCACCAGACTCCAAATGATGCCACACAACCAAACCCACAAGAAGTGCCATATTATTTCCCTTATGGTTGCCCAATGCCACAGGCAGGTGTTTCCCAAAACTTGTCACACAAAGCTCAAGTCCCTCCACCAAATCCTGATCAGCCAGCAGCGCCTTTGTCAAAAGGGCAAATGGAAATATTGGAAGAAAGGTTGCGTGCAGTAGAGGGAGGAAGTGGCTTAGGCGTAACAAATGTTTCTGAATTATGCCTAGTTCCAGATGTGGTAATTCCTCCCAAGTTCAAATTGCCGGAATTTGATAAATACAAAGGAACAACTTGTCCTCGTAACCATTTGACCATGTACTGCTGAAAGATGGCTGGGTATGCTTATGATGAAAAGTTGCTGATCCATTTTTTTCAAGATAGCCTTGCTGGGGTAGCGTTGAGCTGGTATACTCACCTTGAACGAACTCGTATTCGTTGTTGGAAGGATCTAGCCGATACCTTTCTGAAGCAATATAAATACAATATGGACATGGCACCAGACCGGCTACAACTTCAGAATATGACCAAAAGGAATACTGAGTCCTTCAAAGAATATGCTCAACGATGGAGGGAAATGGCTGCACAAGTTGAACCACCTCTGATAGAGAAAGAGATAGTGGCAATGTTCATTGACACTCTTCAGCCACCGTTCTATGAAAGGATGCTTGGGAGTGTATCATCAAGCTTTTCTGATATGGTGGTAATAGGGGAAAGAATTGAAAGCAGTTTGAGAACAGGAAAAGTTGTCCAAAGTTCCCCATCAATAGGAAGACCTATGACAGGGGCAGGAAGAAGAAAGGGTGACGAAGCAAATGCTGTAATGGGAAATCAAGGTCAACATAATCAAAAAATGTTTCAACCTTCCCCTTTCCCTTTCCCACCTCATTATCCACCGTACGGACCTTACCCTTATGTAGCTGCTGCTTCTGGAAATTCATTTCCCCATCCTCAATCATATAGACCCTCACCCGTCCATAATTTTAAGAATACACCACCACCTCCTCCCCAACAATGGATGCAAAATCCCAACCCAAATCTTCCACAAAAAAAGCCAAACAATGACCGTCCTTCTGTCCAATTTGATCCAATTCCCATGACATATACTGAACTTTTGCCTCAACTTCTCAAAAGTTCTCTTGTTGTACGATGTCCTTTAAAACCCGTAGGACCACCCTATCCTAAGGGATATGATCCTAATGTGAAGTGTGATTATCATGCTGGGGCACCGGGGCATTCTACAGAAAATTGCATTGCCTTAAAGTTTAAGGTACGTGATTTGATAAATGCCAAGTGGTTGGATTTTGAAGAAGGCTCCCCAAATGTGATTAGAAATCCTTTGCCTAATCATGGAAATACTGGGGTAAATGCAATAACACATGACTTGGGAAGTGATCATTGTCCCCCTTGCAATGATGTCAACATGATCCATGGGCAGCATAGTACAGACTCAGTAAGCCCAGTCACCCCTGTTCCTTTGGTGGTCTATTACACCAAGAAACCTTTGACCGAACCAGTCATAAACCATCCGTCCTTGACAATTAGGACCCCATCTCCATTTTCATACAAGGATACCCATGCAGTACCTTGGAAGTATGAAGTGGATGTAATCCCTCAACTCCTAAAGGGATCGTCATCCTCAGTAACCAATATTTCCAAGACAAGTGGAATGACTAGGAGTGGACGAGTTTATGCTCCTGAAAACTTGAGAAAGGAGGATACACCTGTAAGTGAAAAAGAAAGTCGTGGTAAAGAACAAGATCCTCCCCAAAGAATAACAGAGGAAGATGCTTGTGAATTTTTGAAATTCATTAAGCAAAGCGAATACCAGGTCCTTGACCAGTTAAACCGCACTCCTACAAAAATATCCTTGTTATCACTCTTATTGGACTCAGAACCACATCGTGGAAAGTTATTGAAGATCTTGAATAAAGTACATGTTGCGAAAGATATTTCGCCTGAAAAGTTTGAAGGGATAGTGGGGCATATTGCCTCAAATGACTACTTAACTTTCACCGACGAAGAGATACCTGCTGAAGGAAGAGGTCATAATAAGGCATTACACATCTCTGTCAAGTGTCGGGATCATATCGTAGCCAAGGTCCTAGTTGATAATGGCTCCTCTCTGAATATCATGCCAAAGTCCACTTTAAATCAACTACCTTTTGATGGGTCACATATGAAGCCAAGCTCAATGGTAGTAAGAGCTTTTGACGGTACTCGAAGAGAGGTCATTGGAGATATTGAAATCCCCATCCAAGTGGGCCCATGCACCTTCAATGTATTATTTCAAGTGATGGACATCAATCCTGCTTATAGCTGCCTATTGGGGAGGCCTTGGATACATTCTGCCGGTGTGGTTCCATCTACCCTTCATCAAAAGCTTAAATTTGTGGTAAACAACAAGCTAATCATTGTTTCTGGTGAGGGAGATTTCCTTATCAGTAAGCCCATGTCAACTCCATATATAGAAGCGGCTGAAGAAAGTCTTGAGACTTCCTTCCAATCATTGGAAATTGCTCACACCACCTATGTGAGCGAAGGGTTACAACTAGCTCGTCCTTCTAAAGCTTCTACGATGGTAGCTAAAGTGATGATGAAATCTGGATTCCAGCCAGGGAAAGGGCTTGGGAAGATGCTTGATGGAGGAGTAGACCCATTATTGGTTAAGGAGAATAAGAACGGCTTTGGGCTGGGGTATCATCCATCTCCAATGGAAAGAGCGAAGGTTTTCGCAGATAAGAGAGAAAAGCGACTTGCACGGTTAGAAAACCGAGAACCCCTAACTGCGAAGATCCCTATCTGTAACCTTTACCGAAGCTTCAGGAGTGCAGGCTTGACATCTCCAGACCAAGTGGCGGTCATCGATGATGAGTCCAAGAGAGAAGAAGACTTGATTTACCCTTGTCCTTCAGATACTGAACTGTGTAATTGGGAAGCCGTTGAGCTTCCAGAGATCATTTTAAAGTAATTGTTCACTTTTTAGGTTTTTGTTTAAATCCTTTGGCTATGCCTAAAGCCTTAGGATGAGTTTTAATAAGGGCAAAACATGTTTCCTTTATCATTTCAAATAAATAAAAGTTAAGTTCAATTATCATTTTCCTTATTTTGCCTTTTTTTTATATTAAATAAATTGCAGATCTGAAATTGAATTCCAAAATAATAAGATTGCTTTCTCCCATCATGATTTTAATCCAACAAGCGAAGAGGATGAAGAGTCTGATGAACCTTCCCCTGAATTGCTAAGGCTGCTAGATCAGGAAGATAAAGAAATTTCTCCCTATCTAGAAATTGTTGAAGTCATAAATTTGAGGAGTGAAGAAAACAAACAAGAAGTCAAGATCGGCACCTCTTTGAGTAGAGAACATAAGAGGGAATTAATAGAATTGTTGGTCGAATTCAGCGATGTGTTTGCTTGGTCGTATCAGGATATGCCGGGATTGGATAACTGCATCGTTGAACACAAGTTGCCATTGAAACCCGGTTGCGTCCCCATAAAGCAAAAGTTGAGAAGGATGAAGCCAGAAATGCTCTTAAAGATTAAAGAAGAGATAACCAAACAGTTGGATGCCGGGTTCTTGGCTGTCTCCAAATACCCTGAATGGGTGGCCAACATTGTTCCGGTCCCGAAGAAAGATGGGAAGGTGTGAATGTATGTTGATTACCGGGATTTGAATAGAGCTAGCCCAAAAGATGACTTTCCATTGCCACATATTGATGTTCTTGTTGATAACACGGCCCAACATTCTATTTTTTCATTCATGGATGGATTTTCTGGGTACAACCAAATCAAGATGGCACCCGAAGACATGGAAAAAACCACTTTCATTACTTTGTGGGGAACCTTCTGCTACAAGGTGATGTCTTTTGGATTGAAAAATGCCGGTGCCACTTACCAAAGAGCGATGGTAACTCTATTTCATGACATGATGCATAAAGAGATAGAGGTTTATGTGGATGATATTATTTCCAAATCCAAATCTGTTGAAGGTCACTTGATTGACTTACGAAAGCTCTTTGAACGCCTGAGAAAATTCAAACTCAGATTAAATCCGGCTAAATGCACTTTTGGGGCTAGCTCTGGAAGGTTGCTTGGTTTCATTGTCAGTGAGAAAGGTATCGAAGTGGATCCTGATAAAGTAAAGGCAATCATGGAAATGCCTGCCCCTAGCACTGAAAAAGAAGTACAAGGATTCCTTGGAAGGTTGAATTACATAGCTCGTTTCATTTCTCAACTAACAGCTGTATGTAATCCAATCTTTAAGTTGCTTCGTAAAAATCAACCATCACAATGGAATGATGACTGCCAGGAGGCCTTTGACCAAATAAAGCAATACTTGCAATCCCCACCGATCTTGGTTCCCCTAACCCCAGGAAGACCACTCCTGTTGTATTTGACGGTGATAAATGAGTCTATGGGCTCTGTACTGGGGCAACATGATGAGTCTGGGAGAAAAGAGCATGCTATTTACTATTTGAGCAAGAAGTTCACTGAGTGCGAAGCACAATATTCTACTGTGGAACGAACTTGTTGTGCATTAGCATGGGCTGCTCGTCGCCTAAGACAATACATGTTATCTTATACTACTTGGTTGATATCTAAGATGGACCCAATTAAGTATATCTTTGAAAAACCGGCTCTGACGGGAAGAATAGCTCGTTGGCAGGTTCTTTTGACTGAGTATGATATCATTCATGTCACCCAAAAAGCTGTAAGAGGGAGTGCTTTAGCTGATCACTTGGCCCACCATCCCCTAAAAGAGTACCAACCAATGTCATTCGAATTTCCTGATGAAAATATTATGATGTTGTCAGAAGAGAAAGATTGTCCTAATAGAACTTGGATTTTGATGTTCGATGGGGCGTCGAATACACTGGGGCATGGGATTGGGGCCATCCTAATCTCACCAGATAACAAGCTTTTCCCATTCACTGCTAGACTTTGTTTTGATTGTACCAATAATATTGCAGAATATGAAGCTTGTGTTTTGGGGATTCAGGCGGCACTTGAAGCAAAGGTGAAATCTCTACAAATATACGGAGATTCTGCCTTGGTGATTCATCAACTGAAAGAAGAATGGGATACTAGAGATGGAAAATTGATTCCTTATCAAGCTCACATCATGGAACTAATCAAAGGGTTTGATGAAGTCTCTTTCCATCATATTCCTCGGGATGATAACCAATTAGCCGATGCTTTGGCCACGTTGGCCTCCATGTTCAACGTAAGTAGGGATTGTGACATGCCCTTCATCGAGATTGAAAGGCGTCTCGAACCTGCATATTGTCATGAGATAGAAGAAGAGCCCGATGGGAAACCATGGTTTCATGACATCAAAAATTATGTTCAAAATCAAGAATATCCCCCTGGTATCTCAGAAAATGATAAAAGAACCCTCAGGCGCCTAGCCATGAATTTCTTTATGACTGGGAATACACTCTATAAGAGAAATTATGATTCTATTCTCCTTCGTTGCGTAGACGTGACGGAAGCTAACAAAATCATGAAGGATGTTCATGAAGGGCCTTTTGGAACACATGCAAATGGGCACTCGATGGCAAGGAAAATTCTCAGATCTGGATATTATTAGATGACAATGGAAAATGATTGTCATAACTATGCCAAGAAATGTCACAAGTGTCAAACCTATACAGATAACATTCATGCACCACCATCTTCTTTGCACGTTCTAACTGTGCCTTGGCCTTTTGCTATGTGGGGCATAGATGTTATTGGTCCCATTGAACCAAAAACATCGAATGGGCATCGCTTTATTTTGGTGGCCATTGATTACTTCACTAAGTGGGTTGAAGCAGCTTCCTACACCAACGTGACTAAAAATGTTGTGGTCAAATTCATCAAGAGAGAATTGATTTGTAGATATGGTTTACCAAATCAGATCATCACTGATAATGGTACAAACCTGAATAATAAAATGATGGATGAACTTTGTGAGGAATTCAAAATCAAACACCTCAATTCATCTCCATACAGACCTAAGATGAATGGAGCAGTGGAAGCTGCTAACAAAAATATAAAGAAAATCATACAAAAGATGGTTGAAACCTACAAAGACTGGAGTGAGTTGCTTCCTTTTGCTTTACATGGGTATCGTACCTCTGTACGAACTTCGACAGGCGCAATACCCTTCTCATTGGTGTATGGTATGGAAGCTGTTTTACCAATAGAAGTGGAAATTCCATCTTTAAAAGTAATCATGGATGCCAAATTAGAAGAAACTGAATGGGTTCGGTCCCGGTATGATCAATTAAATTTAATTGATGGGAAAAGGTTAACCGCTCTCTGTCATGGGCAGTTATACCAAAAGCGTATGAAGAAGGCATACGAAAAGAAAGTGCGACCTCATCAATTTCATGAAGGTGATTTGGTACTGAAGAAAATCTTGCCGAATCAAAATGATCACCGAGGCAAATGGAAGCCAAATTATGAAGGACCATTCGTCGTAAAGAGAGCCTTTTCTGGAGGAGCTTTGATTTTGACGAACATGGATGGTGAGGAGTTATCTTTCCCAGTCAATTCAGATGCAGTCAAAAAGTATTATGCTTGAGCGTACTCTAAAGGGATAGGGTAGTCTTTATGTCCTCTAAAAGTTTGGATTAAAAATTATGATATAAACTTGTAATTTTCCCAAGTAAATATATGGAATTCTCAATTTCAGTTCCAATCCTTATCTTGTCAGGTTTCATTTGCATGCATTTTGTGGAAAATATTAAAAAAAATCATGAAAGGCATATTTTTAATCTCAAACAAGCTTGATACTTCCCAATTACACAGACCTTGGTAATCAGGATATTCCGCTCTGCCATGAGTAATAACAAGTCCCATAAGGATTGTGGTAGTCACCTGGAGGAAACAAGATCTTTGACCTTTGGTTTTCCACTTGACTATTTCTTCCATGCAGGTTTGAGGGTACAACAAGGACAAACGCTCCCCATGAAGAGTCGAGATCAACAGTTTCAGCCTATCACCTAACTCCAGTCGGGATGGTTTACTAAGATGTGAAAATGCAATCCTTGTATTCACTCGGAACCCTCACTAAGTCAGAAAAGTCAATCTCAGACACATTCTTCTTGAGCATAAATCTCATATAATTCTCCATCATAAGTCATTATGTTAGAGGTATTTCCCTTAAGTCTTACTTCATGTCAAAGCCTCGGGTATCCATTCCTAGGCTACCAAATCAAATCAGGGGCATTTCCCCAGTCATTTATTTTCATGTCAAAGCCTCAGGTATCCATTCCTAGGCTACCAAATCAAATCAGGGGCATTTCCCCAGTCATTTATTTTCATGTCAAAGCCTCAGGTATCCATTCCTAGGCTACTAAAACAAATCAGGGGCATCCCCCAGTCATTTATTTTCATGTCAAAGCCTCAGGTATCCATTCCTAGGCTACTAAAACAAATCATGGGCATCCCCCAGTCATTTGTTTTCATGTCAAAGCCTCAGGTATCCATCCCTAAGCTATCTCAATCAAAATCAAATCAGGGGCATTTCCCCAGTCATTTAGTTTCATGTCAAAGCCTCAGGTATCCATCCCTAGGCTATCTCAATCAAAATCAAATCAGGGGCATCCCCAGTCATTTAGTTTCATGTCAAAGCCTCAGGTATCCTTCCCTAGGCTATCTCAATCAAAATCAAATCAGGGGCATCTCCCCAGTCATTTAGTTTCATGTCAAAGCCTCAGGTATCCATCCCTAGGCTATCTCAATCAAAATCAAATCAGGGGCATCCCCAGTCATTTAGTTTCATGTCAAAGCCTCAGGTATCCATCCCTAGGCTATCTCAATCAAAATCAAATCAGGGGCATCCCCCCAGTCATTTAGTTTCATGTCAAAGCTTCAGGTATCCTTCCCTAGGCTATCTCAATCAAAATCAAATCAGGGGCATCTTCCCAGTCATTTAGTTTCATGTCAAAGCTTCAGGTATCCTTCTCTAGGCTATCTCAATCAAAATCATTCAGGGGCATCCCCCTGTCATCTATTTTATGTCGAAGCCTCAAATACCCATTCTTAGGCTCCTCAAAATGTCAAGACAACTTCATATTTTTCCAAAGCTTCAGGTATTAACCCCTAGATTATGCCATTTATCTTCCTGTCATGTTCCAAGTGCCTCTCCTTAAATTGTCTAGCATTGGGACAACACCATTCGGCTATTTACTTCTTGTCAAAAGTTGTCGAGTATTCTTAGTGGTGTTCACGTCTTTACTTTCTTTTCACATCAATAATATGAATATGTCTCATATTCTTTCATGAAAAGAAGTAAAGAGGGGCATCTGTGAACACCTATTTTTGTCCAGTGATATATATTAAAAAGAAAAAAAAAGAAAAAAAGAAAAGAAAAAGAGAAGAAAAAAAAAGAGTTTTTTTTTGTCCTAGAGTCCGGAGTCAATGTTGACTGCATTAACCGGGGTCCTAGCACGGTTTCATGACCGGTGTTACCTCATTAGTTCTAAGCTCGTACAGCCTCAGTGGAGTACGGTATTTTACACCTCAGTTCAAAGGGAATCCGAGGTTCTTCAAGCTAAAACTGATGTGTTAATCCGTACTTGAACTTCAAGACACACCGGAAGTACACCTGCAGGAGAGTCCCCAATGCTTAATATTTAACCGAGGTGAAGAGAAATGTCTATAGTTGACCAATGATTTCAGACCCCGGTTATGACTTACTAGTTCTCGTTGGTGACGCGGTACAGTGCTTAGAACCCCGCCCAGTCCAGATTGCCACCCCGGATCATATTAAAAAAAAAATAATATTAAAAATTGTATAGTGACCGTTGGAATAGTAACCCTTCCCCATCTCTATAAATACCCAATCCCTCTTCATTTCCTACCACACCTCTCATTTCATCAATTCTCTTCATTTCTCTCAAGCAATGGTTGATGGATGCCGAAGCCAAGAGGAAAGAATAAGGGAGGGAAGACAATGTTTTGTGACTACCTTTTTGCTCCTTATAGTGTGGGTAGTAATTTATATTTATTGGATATTTTATATATTTCCATATATGTAATAAATAATTTATGTTTCCATTTGTACCTTTAAATAAAAGGCCCAAAAAAAACGAAAAATAAATGGGCAAAAAAAATAAAAAAAAATAAAAAAAATAAAAAAAATAAAAAAATAAAAAAAATAAAAAATAAAAAAAATAAAAAAAACGAAAATAAAATAAAAAATAAATAAAAAGGGCCAAAAAAAAAAGAAAAGAAAAAGAAAAAAAAAAGAAGAGAAAAAAAAAGGGCCCAAACAAAAAAAAACTAAAAAAAAAAGCCCAAAAAGAACAAAAAAAAAAAGAAATGGGCCAAAAAAAAAGTCCAAAAATTTTTTTTTTTAAAAAAAAAAAACGAAAATAAAAAAAATTAAAAAAAAAAGAAAAGAAAAAAAAAGAGGAAAGTCACGGTGGTTTTAGTGGTGGGCCCAGTTTGGTTGGATAATTAGAGAAAATTGGGGAAATTGACATCAAATTTGGACAAATTGAAAAAGTATAAAAGTGATGTCATTTATGGAGAATCCAATGTCAATTTTCTTCTATAAATAGAAGGTGATATTGAGGCATTTTGGAGGAAGAAGAGAAAAAAGAGGGGAAAGAGTGTTAAATTTTTGTGAGAATTTTTAGAAGTTTGAGTTTTCAAAAATTACTTTGTGTAATCCTAGTTAGGAAAATGAGTGCACAACTCTTGTTTGTCTTAGTATGTGAGTTTTTGTGAGCTAAAATACTGTCCAAGTGTTGTAACCGGTATCCAAATACCTTCAAATCAAGTCCAAACAAAGCTAAAAGCAAAGGAAATCTACACAAAATTGATTTCCCGACTTCCGTTCTAGTTTCTCTGTAATTGATCTTGTACCAAGGTATTTTTTATTAATACAAAGTTGTTTATTTATATTTATTTATTCGTCTTATTTAATTGTTATTTATTTTTCTGCACTTTTATTTTTCTTTATTTATATTCAAGCACTTTATTTTCCTGCACTTTATTTTTCTGCAGTTATTTATCTGTTTATTTATTTTTATGCATCTCCATCTTTATTTATTTATTTGTACCTTTATTTTTCCTTATTTATTTATTTATTTTTTTTACACTTTTATTCCTCTTTATTTACTTTTCTGCACTTTTATTATTGTTAATTTATTTTTCTGCACTTTATTTATTCGCACTTTGTATTTTTGCAATTATTAGTTCATTTTTTTATTTTTTACATTTTTATCTTTATTTATTTATTTTTATGCCCTTTTATTTTATTTATTTACTTTCCCGTCCCTTTATTTTTGTTATTTACTTTTCTGCCCATTTATTTTCATGTATTTACTTTTCTACCCTTTTATTTTTGTTATTTATATTTCTGCCCCTTTATTTTTATATATTTACTTTTCTGCCCCTTTATTTTTGTTATTTACATTTCTGCCTTTTTATTTCTATGTATTTACTTTTTAGCACTTTTATTTTGGTTATTTACATTTCTGCCCCTTTATTTTTGTTAATTACATTTCTGCCCCTTTATTTTTGTTATTTACATTTCTACCCCTTTATTTCCATGTATTTACTTTTTAGCCCTTTTATTTTGGTTATTTACATTTCTGCCCCTTTATTTTTGTTATTTACATTTCTGCCCATTTATTTTTGTTATTTACATCTCTGCCCCTTTATTTTCATGTATTTGCTTTCCTGTCCCTTTATTTTTGTTATTTACTTTTCTGCTGCTTTATTTTTTGTTATTTACTTTTCTGTTCCTTTATTTTTTATTATTTATTTTTCTGCCCCTTTATTTTATGTATTTATTTTTTTCTGCTCTTTTATTTTTATGTATTTATTGTTATGTCTATTTATTTTTATTTTTATTTTTTTGAACTTTTCATTTATTTTTTTTCTACCCTTATTTTTTTTTATTTTATTATTATTATTTATTCTCTATACTTTTTATTTTTAGTTATTTATCTTTTTGCTTTTATCTTTCTACACTTTCTATTTATTTATTTACGTTTGACCATTTTAATAGTTTATAAATATGTTATATATATACATAATTATCCATTTTTATTATGGTCATGATTTCCTATTATTTTCTCTTAGTAACCTTTTAATAATTAAGAAGAAATTATTTTCATAAAAAAATAAAAAAAATCAAGACTAATAAATAGTGTGTTATTTATTCATTCATTTTTCTCTTAAATTTAAGATGAGATTAATTTAGATGAGACATCTTATTAATCTTATTTTCTTAAAAGATAATTAAATAATATTCCATGTCAATTTTAATTAATTAAGTGTATTATATTTCTTTATCTTCATGTTGATGTGTTTAATTTTATTTTATTTTTTTCTCTTATCTTTATTTATTTATTTATTTGTTTGTTTTGAACTTTATATTTCTCAATAAAAATCAATTTTTTTTACTAGAAAATAAGTAAGACAAGACGTCTTATTGTTTTTTTATCTTTTTATTTTTATGGTCTTTTAATCATTTGTTTATTTATTTTCTTAGAACTAAAAAACAACAAACTTAGGAGATGTATTTTTTTTACTATCTTTGTTTTATTCATATTTATATATTTTTTTATTGTGTATATTATTTATGATTGTTTTATGAAGGATGAAATATTTGATAATCATTTTTTAAATTATGCATGATCAATTTGGGTAACCGTTTTTTACGGACAGTGTGGGGTGCTAATACCTTCCCCTCCTGTAATTCGACTCCCGGACTAAACAGAATCTCATTTTTTTTTAAAAAAAAACCAGTGCTATTTAAAGGTTTTCCTAATATTTTCCTTAATAAATATTGGTGGCGACTCCTTGAACCCTTTATTTTTTAGGCTTCTCAAGAGCCTCACTTCAATGCCGTTTCAATTTTCTTTTATTTGTCTTTAACCAGTCCGCGTCGCGCGCCGGGACCCCGGTCGCGACACATAGTTACATAATTGTTATTTCTATCCATTTTTTTTAAAATAACATGGGATGTAAGAGAAAGTTGGCATAATGGTGGGTGGTTATGGTGTTGAAATTTTTAATTTTAATATTTGAATTAATATATTATTATATTAATATTTAGTGGATAAGCATTATTAATTTATTATATCTATATTTTGTTATTAATTATAATATATAATACTCATGAACATCATATCATGCAATTTGTCAATATTCGTTGAACATTTGTATCAGAATTAAGCATTGCCCTTTAATTTTTAGACCTAATTATTATATAATGAAAGAATTTTTTTTTTCATTTTCAAAACTAAAAAACCTTGTTTCGTCTTGATTCAAATGGATATAGTTTCATTATTTTTTTTAATAAAAGTTTACGGCTTTTGTTATTCATCAAATTAAGTTTCTAATGAATCATAGAATGAGTATTTTCATGCTTATGTGAGGAGAAACAAATAGGCCCTTCAAAAGAAAAAAAAGTCATTTCCTTCAAAAGAAGAAAAAAAGTTGTCTCTTTTAAAGGAGAAACAAAGATAGACCCTTTTAGGCCTAATTTTTCAAATTAATGGGTATAATTTTTTTGAATTTTGGGACTAATTTCATATTTCTTTGATCATGTTTGCTATTTTTAATAATTAATTTATGTTTAAATTAATTATTTAATTATGAATTTGATGAAATTTTTTTGCTCAAATTTTTTGTGGACGCTTTTAATATTCTTTATAACATTTATATTTTGTTCACTCTCTGTAAATTAAATGTCATATACAATATTAAATTTGGTCTTTATATATATATATATATATATATATCAATTGTTTGTATAATTGTGACATAATTCTTGTTTTTCATGCACTATATTTGTTAATTCTTAGTTCTGTAATTTATCTTAATAATGTAAGCATGATTATTTTGTATAAGTATCATCTCACCTATCGTGGGACTATTTATACAAAATTATGGGGATTATGTCTTTGTATGGATTATTTATTTGTATATTATGTTAATAATAATTATTGGTGTTCATCCGCCTTATCAACTACATCATTTTTACTAAATTGAAGATAATCATCAATTCTACTATACCATTGGCATACCTTGATCCCCCAAAGCCAAAATGCAATTAATTTCTAAGATCCCACTAAGAATTGACTTGGAATAAGGTCCAAAGCTTCAAGAAAAAGGAGATAAGAGGAAATAGCCCAAGGTCCTATTTTCTGCATGTGTTTCCGTTTCAGTCATTGTGTGTTTTAATTCTGCCCGCAATGCTGACGCTATGTGTCCCCTTAGCACTATGCGACAGCTTTAAAATTTCACCCTGGCGCTACGCATCAGGAAAAAATCCTAAATTCCTATTAAACTCATTCTTAAATCACACAACATGCCGCATATTCCCAATTTATTATAATTTTAACTTATTCACACATTTATTTATTCTCTTATATATAAAAATACACAGAATGTTACAGACAAGCCACACAATCAACCATCTTGTCTTCAAGCAATGTTACACCTTTCACCAAGCCATGCTTCTGCATGTATAGAAGTCCAACAGGGTGAAAATATATGAGTCTTTTGTGCCACAAATCAACGTTGTTGGTCATTCTTGAAAAAGCGATTTTTTCTTCCTCCTCTATAAGATTTAGATCATAACTTTTGGCTTTCATTTTCACCATGAATATGTCTTTGCCTTTTACATCTTTGATCAAGCACCAATTATCTTTAAATATGACTTTGAAACCCTTTTCTACTAGTTGTGCAACACTAAGAATATTTTGGTCAATATTAGGCACATATAAGACATCAGAGGTGTGCTTTAAATCTGTTAAGCTTTCAATAACAACAGTTCCTTTTCCCATAATTGAGATGAGATCATCGTTTCCAATTTTAACTTTGGAAACAATGGTTTTATCTAACTCTTTAAAGAGCTTCTAGTCGTTGGTCATGTAGTTTGTGCAGTCGTTGTCTATTAACCATGAATCGCTGGAACTTTTGCTTATAGCAAAGCATGTTTCAATAAAATGTTGCTCCTCTTCTTGTTCCTCTATAATGACTTTTGCCTCCTTCAATTTATACTTGTAGGTTCTCTCAATGTGTTCCAAATTGCCACAATTTCTGCACTTGATATCTGGCCTCCACCAACATTTTTCTTAAGGATGATTTGTCTTTTTGCAATGTGGACATGGAGGAAAAATCTCACATTTCTACTTATTAGAGCCCTCTAATTTCTTGTCTTTGCCTCATTTTGAATTTTGTGCCTTCCTATGAAAACCACCCTGTACAACCTCTTCCTATCTCATCATTCTTCTCTACTCTTATGCCTGTAAAGCATTTATTAATTCTCTCAAGGTGATGGTTGAAAGGTTTTTTGACTTCTCCAATGCTGATATCTTTGACTCATACTTTTTAGGTACGATGACAAGAATTTTTTGCACAATTCTTCCATCAAGAAAGTCTTTCCCAAGAAGTCGCTGTCGTAGGTGAGGGTTTGAGGTAGCGGCACAGACTGGTGCGGGCCCGAGTATAGGGGTTACGACTGGGCACGGTTGAGGCAAAGGAAACGTAAAAAATTAAAATGGGAGAATACAAAAAAATAAAAAAAACACCGGAGTCGCTACCAATATTTATTTAAGGAAAATATCGAAAAAACTCGTGTATGGTACTGGTCATGAGATTTCGTTTTGGGTTCGAGAGTCGGTTACAAGTGAGAAAAACACCCTACCGTCTGTTTTAAAACAGTTACTAAAATTACTCAGGTGTATTCTTTTTATAATTAATTTATTATTTTATCCCAAAATAAACTAAATTAAATTTAACTTCAACATATTACAAATTCATATTAAAATGAAAAGAAAAATATGAAGATAAAAAATATTTCTTATTTTTTACTGAAAAGAATTTTGTTTTTTTCTAGCATCTTGCTCAAATTAATCGTTGTTACCATTTTTCATTTTTTAACATTAAAATTTAATAAATAAAAGGAAATTTGTATAGAAACATTTTTTTTGAAATATTATAAAATTATAACACACACATATATGATAAAGACACAAATCAAACAAAAGTTAATAAAACATCATGTTTTAATTTAAGAACAGAGCTCGATATCACTCAAGCATGAAAGTAAAAAAAATTACTGGAGATAAAAACTTATATGACAACCATCCTAATTAAACATATACTTGAACAAATTTAAACATTCCAAACAATTACATAAATAACATGAACTGTGAATAAACGGAATAAATACTAAAACAACAAATAAAAAGTCACAACATATAAATAAATTTAATTAACTCTAGTAAACACCCTTGTAAAATTGAGATAAACAGTAAAAAATATGTACCTTATAATAAAAAATATTTACCTTATAGTAAAATAATTTACCATGCAATAAAAAAATTAACTTATAGTTACAAACAGAGTTGAATAAACAAAAGCTCTCATTCACTTGACATACACCATATTTGTGGCTCTATATCACTCACTTTCTGTTTTTATTGTATTGTTTTTCTTTGTTGTTTTTATTGTATTCTGGTTGCTGTATTTTTTGCTGGTTGTTGTATTCTGTTGTTGTTGTATTTTGCTGTTGCTGTATCCTGCTGTTGTTGTGTTGCTGTTGTTGTTGTTTCGTTATATTACAATTTTCACTATTTTCTCACTGTAAAAATTCAGAATTACCTCTCTAAACTCAAGAGTAATGTGATGGTCTCTTCTCCCTTCCTTGGTGTGTATTCTCTCCATGTATTAAGGCCTATTTATAATGGTTTCAAGGCCAAATTATGCACTTAAAAAATCCAGCAATTAGAAGCCAACTTGTAATGCATAATTAAAAAGCAAAATGACCATTATTTGAAGCACCTTCACATTGGCAACATGGGCTCTTCCATGGCTGATTTTGCTTATTAAATTGTAGCAAATTGGAGTCCAAAAATCAGCATGTGTATCCATGAATGTACCTTGCCAAATGGAGTATAATTGCTAAATTTTTAATCAACGAATTCTAGCAAATGGAGTGGTTGTTGTCGTAAGAACCCTTGGCATTTTGGAGGCTTGCTTGCTTTAAAAAACATGGTGGGACATGGTCTTGAATTATGATTGAAAGCCTTTGCACTTTGTTGACCACCTTTCATTAATTAATTAAAGCAAACTCATGCCTTCTGAAAATGCATAATCGTGACTTGTTTTGCAAAATTGGAAGAATTTGTTGTCATGAAATCTTTTGGAATAAAAAATTCAAGAATGCTTGGCATTTTCCCTTGGTGTGACCGTGAGCTCCTTTGCCATTTTAAATATGCACATTAAATTTTCACTAATGAAATTTTTAAGGCTTCATAGTGAAAAATTAAGTGCACCTTTCACTCCTTGAATTAACGTGAAAGTAGTCTTTATTTTGCCTTCCAAATTTGCAAAATTTAATTGCATGAAACCACTTTCCAAAATCTAAATTTTTGGTCTCCATTTTTCCTTTGAATCCATTTGTAGCATTTAACTTAGTAAACTTTGAGCCCAATATAGTGAAACCAATTTATTCAAATGTCAAAATTAATTATGTGATTCAATTTTTAATGTCAAGATAAAGGATACTCTTCTCGCAATTTTCACTCAAAGTGTTTTAAGAATTGTGTATCACTTAAATCATCACAGTCAAAAAATATTACATAAGCTTGGTAATTAACCAAAAACTCCGCAGTTAAAAAGAAAGCATGTCAAAGTCTAAAGGTCTTTCAAAAGGTTGTAACGGGGCCGGGGAATATATTGTTAAGGTAAGGATGAAATACAAAAAGGTTTAAACAGTCATGAATGATTTAACTACCATAAAAAATTCAGAAATTACCAGAGTAAATTTTAAATTTTTATGGACTTTTTAGTGATTCATTCAATATCATCCTTTTGATTTTCTTTTCTTTTCATTCCAACACATATTTTTCTTAAGTCCTTTTTACTTAATTTCCAATTATTTCACCATTAAGAGAAGATTAGTCAATGAAAGGCTTCAAAGAAAAAAAATTTCACTTTCAGGTTCAAAAGGGGCAACTAGGGGTCAATTTATCATGGACAAATTCTAAGGCTTAAGAATAATACATAATTATGCCTTTATCATCTTAAGACATGCGATCAAAAAACCATTTTGAATTGATTGAAAAACAAGTTCTAGAATATCAATGACTATGAGATTCACTCAACCAAGAAAAACATGGGTTTGAAATTTTTAATGAATTACTCTTTTAGGCTTAAATCTCACCATGGAAAGTCTTTCCAAAGAAAAATTAAATCACACAGTGATTTGGGCATTTTAAATGGACATGTTTCTTTTGGATTTCTGATTTCTGGGTCGGACAGAAATAGGTGTTCACAGTCTCACTTTGTTTGCTATGCTCAATAGCTTATCAGCATAACTTTTAATCGTTTGTCTCCTTCATGTTCTACATCTTAAATTCCCTACCCAAGTTAAGCACTTACATGCCTTTGGTTCTTTCACAGCCTTGATATTCTGATTTAAGGTAATCCTAAATCTCTTTAGCAGATTTGAAATTCATAATTCTTGTAAAGATGATTTTTGAGACTGTGAAAAAATACAAGTTTTTGCCTTGGCTTTTTTAGTCTTTTTTTTGTTATGATTCTTCAGTTGAGCCATTGTAGGATTTTCTGGCAACAGATAAACTTGATAGTCTTCTTCTACAGCCTCCCAAGATCTAGTGCTTCAGGATGCGTAGTCATCCTTGCTGCCCATAACTTATACTTCTCACCATCAAAAATTGGTGGTGGTGTTATGAACTATGTGTCCTCTATTATGTCTTCTCTCAACTACATATAAACCATCAATTATGCTTGGAGGTTGGGAAGCTTCTGTTCAGCCTCAAGATACTTTAAAATACCTCGACAAGAAATCTTGCAATGAGCCATGGATTTTAAAATAAAAGAAACTAATCACATAAAGACACTATGCGCACAACAAATGGATAAACAAACGGGAATAATAAAAAGAAACCACACCAAAATACTTCAACAAACTAGCAGGACTATCAACTGAGTCAATTAACGCTTGGGAACTTAATTTGCGACTAATATCCAGTAATACCTGAACCGCTTTTTAGGAATGGACGACCCCACAAACCAACACGAAACCTTTCCAATGTGCTTTGTCCTCAATCACACACTTCCCGAGAACTTCCCAGGAGGTCACCCATCCCAGAATTACTCCAAGTTAAGCACGCTTAACTTTGGAGTTCTTAAGTGATAGGCCACCGAAAAGGCTAATGCATGACGATCACTCCCCGCCCTCAACAGTACCCGGGATGTCACATGCCCACCAGCTTCCGCCTGGTTCGTCCCCGAACCATACCATACTAGGAGAGGCTAGGCTCTGATACCACTGTATCCCCACAAACCAACATAAAACCTTTCCAATGTGCTTTGTCCTCAATCACACACTTCCTGAGGACTTCCCAGGACGTCACCCATCGCAGAATTACTCCAAGTTAAGCACGCTTAACTTTGGAGTTCTTAAGTGATAGGCCACCGAAAAGGCTAATGCATTTGTTGGTACAGGTAGTACGTATTTATTCCTTTAAGCTATCCTTGACTGTATAGTCCCATACCTATACAGTCTTTGGATCCCTCTCATTCTGGCATGTATTTGGTTCGTTCATGTATCCCTCCCACTGGAAGCCTGCCAGGAGCCGCTCTTTGTCTGTGCCTATGCACCAGCGATCACTCCCCGCCCTCAACAGTACCCGGGATGTCACACCCGACAAGTCATCCACTCCTACCCAAACTACCTGAGGCGTCGATTATTAATACAAGGGGAAAAAGAGAGTCAACCCTATCATGCAAAAAATCATCTTTACCTTCAACAGGCCAGGTCTTAAAAAATATTCCTTAAAGGTTTTAATAAAGTCTTGAAGATCTCTAAGATGCCACGGCTAAGGACTCCATTTATAGAAACCTACCTAACCAGAGCATACTTTATAATCTTTGGTTGATAGAAAAAGAAAAACAATGATGAGGTAAGAGTCAAGTAAAAAAACCATATAAAACCTCAAGGCTTTGATGAAGCAGTTGTTCAGATAGAATTGAGAAGGATCCATATTCACCTCCCTAAGAATAACCTATTGTAAAGTAGAGAAAGGGTAACCTTAACCCCACCTAGATGGACAATGCTTCATGAATAAAGATGAAATCAGAGTCTTTCTCATAACTATTACCCAAGTGGCCTCTAAGGAACTCAAGAGGAGTGAATTGAGTAATTGGAAACTTGTTACTAATAATTTTCTCTTCTAAAAATCTTATTATGCAATGCCAAGTAATTTTAAAAAGAATACTAGAAATGTAAAGAGTTAAAGGATAAAGAAGGGAAAATAGAGATTTTATATTGGTTCGGCTAACATCTGCCTACATCCAGTCCTTAAGATCCCTTTGAGATTTTCACTATAACTTATCCAAGTAACAATACAGAACACTCCCACACCTCTGGGATACCTCACTCTTGACTTAACCTTTGGAATGCCTCGCCTAAGATACAATCTTAATGTGGGATGCCTCACCCATAAGATAAACTCAATAATCAAGTATACAAATGTGAGAATCTCTCTTTAGAGTGGATAATACAACTTGAAGTGCACTATGGTTTATACTCAAGTGATAGAATGACTTTAGATCATGATAGAATACTTTGGATTATAAAGAATGTTAAAATGCTTATCAAAATCCATGAATTGAAATGAAATGATTAATGTTCTCCCTATTTATAGCAATTGAAGAGATGCATTTGATTGATGAAAAGATGTCTTTTGATGGTGGAAAGATGCCTTTTCAAATAGATGTGTTCATTCAAAAGTTTGGATGAAAGAACATGACTTTTCATGCAAGTTTTCATGAAGAGATACAAATTTTCATGCATTCTGATGTTGTGGTAATTGATTATAATTTTCCTGTAATTGATTACAACATTTCCAAATTTAATCACGCTTATTTAAAATGCAATTTTAACCCAACAGTTAAGTGTGTAATCAATTACACCAAATTGGTAATCGACTACATGCTTTCTAATTTTAACCGTGTTTAATTAAAATGAAAATTTAACCCAACGGTTAAGTGTGTAATCAATTACACCAAAGTGGTAATCGATTACATGCTTTCTAATTTTAAGAAAATGCTTTTCAAATGTATATTATTAAGGTTTTAATTTAATCCTAAAGCCACACTGATACTTGATTAAAACTAATGGTTCAGAGTCAGGCTTAGAAGAGGGGTTGAATAAGTCACAGAACTTAGTGTATGAGTGATATACAAATGAAATTGTACACTAAGTTATGACACAAGACCAAGGTCTGCTAGAGGCAGGACAAACAGAGAAGGTCTTTGTCTTACAAGAGAAGAACGAATAGAGAGAATTTAACTTAAAAGAGTTTGAATAAGAGCTCATAAGTTCTCTGTGTCTTTTGAAGTTCAATCTTCCTTGGTATAAATAGGAACTGAAGGATATGACTGTTGCTGCTTCTTGAAAGGAGATATAGTCGTTGGAAATCTTTTGAAGGTATTTGCCTTAAGCTTTGTGTTACCAGACCTTGATGTCGTTACAGATTCAAGGGGCTGATAGTAAACTTCTTCAGTTCTTTCATGGAAATGGTTTCTCATGCATCTCTCATGCATAAATCCATTTGTATTTTATTTATTAATTAAGTGAGAGGTCAGAAGTCAGCGCTTTAAGGGCTTTTTAAGATAACCTGATAGAGGTTCTGAATATGCTCAGTGTACTCTGAAAATGCACAGAGGTAGGTATGCTGACATTTGCTGTTGTTTTTGATATTGTTCCTTATGTATTTTGACGATAAACATGCATATGTGATAACTGCATAAATCCCAATGCATCACTCAAAATAGAATTAAGAACATTGAGAATGGATCTTCAATCTTTTGGGTGAGAACGTTTCAATTTCAGCAGTATACTTTTATCATACTTATTATTATCTACCAGACTTTTGGAATGCTGATACTCCCCTTTTGTTTCATTGCCTAAGACTCGTATCTTGAAATACTTAGGCACATAGATTAGTCAAAGATAGTACAGACTTCACTTTCTAACAAAAATTCTTGATGTGTGATATTAACAAATCTGAGGGTACAAAAACTGGGGTTTGGTCCAAGATAACTTAGAAAAAATTCTTTTCATCCAGACTTTTTCTTAACAAAAACCTTACATTTGTTTTAATACTTTTTGAGCTTTGATGCTTTATTCCTTTGACTTGTTGATCTTGCCTTTTTGTTGATCTATTTGTCTTCTAATCTAGGCCTTCATGATTGATGCCTTTAAGAACTTACTGCCTTTTGTCATTATCAAAACTTTATGTCTTCAACAACCCTTACCAACTTAAACTTGATCACCCTCCCGATAAAAATCACACTCTACACCAGTCTCGTCCCCAGTCGATAATAACATTGTCCTCTTGATTAGTGCAACAAGTTGATCACGTCCACAAATGTCACTTTTTCCTATTAAAATAAGAGCACATGAACAAGGTAATAATTTCTCATTCTAAGTGAATACAATCACCTATAAACGAAACAAACTAGATTTGCACAATAGAAGACACAAACAAAGACCAAAACCACTAAGAAAACACATAGACACAAATCCCTAGAATCCAACCAAATCTAACAAAGGACGAAGACACTCCCTCCAACACAATCACTAAGGGAAAACAAAATGAAAAACATAGTAAAAACAAAAAGGAAAAACATTAATATAGGGAAAGTAACAACAAAAGAAGAAACAAAAACCAAAATAAAGCACAATAACAAATGAAAGCAACAACAAGTAAAAAGGAAGGAGGGTATAAAAAACCTGAGGAAAACGAGAAAGAGGAGACGACCCAAGCAAAAGATGGAAATGAAGCAAAGAAGACACCCCAAGCAGAAGGAAAGGTGAAACAGAGGAAGTCCAAAGCAAAAAAAAGAAACATAAAAAATGAAAAATGGAATAGAAAAAATAATGAAAGGTTTTCACAAAACTGGTGCAAGTTAAGAAGGGAAGAGAGGAAAAGTTAATATGGAAATAACAATGAGGAACAAAGACGTTAGACAATAGGAAATGAAAAGACAAACACAATCTACACTATTGTTTCAAATAAAGCAAGATCTGTCATTCATAACGAATACACAATCATCGTCTCAACCGTTAAAATCAGGAGAAAAGAGAAACTTTAGATTCAATGAAACCACACATGTGGCAAAGCTTTCAACAAGTAAGCATTCAATGGAAATGAATGATAAGACATACAAGGCATGGATATCCAAGCCACTAACCTTCAGATTACTTATCAATTTACTAGTCGGAATAACAAGGCTTTAACTTAACTCGGACACCCAGAAATACAAGCATATTGATCTGATCGGGCATGACTAAATAATCAACGCTCAAACAATCATTCATGGTGAAGCAATTATAACACAACAGGATCAACAAGATAGATTGAGAAATTACAAAACACATATAATGGAAAATCCAAAGAAATGTCTCCAAGAGATTAAGAAATTACGTCAACAAGACCAATCGGCTAATTTACCCTTCTTTGCATTTTTAACACTCAAAGACTGGGGGCTCCCATTCCTTCCAATATTATGAACTCTCAATGAAGTGTATCGAGTCATTTACTTAACAAAAACAAAAAAAAACCTCTAGGGTAAGGTTTGCTCTGTTACAAACTCTCAAGGTAGAAGGTCGTACTCATTTACTTAAGGAAAACAAAGAAAACCTTTAGGGTAAGGTTTGATTGGTTGCGAACTATCAACAAAAAGTATTGAGTCATTTACTTGACAAAAATGAAAAGAACCTTCAGGGCAAGGTTTGCTTGGTTACAAACTCTTGGAGTAGTCATTTACGTGACGAAAATGAAAAGAACCTTCAGGGCAAGGTTTGCTTGGTTACAAACTCTTGGAGTAGAGTGTTAAGTCATTTACTTAATGAAAAAGAAAAGAACCTTTAGGGCAAGGTTCGCTTGATTATGAACTCTCAGGGTAGAGTGTCGAGTCATTTACTTAACAAAAACAAAGAAAATATTCAGGGCAAAATTCGTTTGGTTACGAACTCTCAGGGTAGAGTGTTGACTCATTTACTCAACGAAAACGAAGAGAACCTTCAAGGCAAGGTTCACTCTATTATGAACTCTCAGGGTAGAATGTCGAGTCATTTACTTAACGAAAACGAAGAGAAAGGTTCGCTTAGTTACAAACTCTTATAGTAGAATACTGAGTCATTTACTTGATGAAAATGGAAAGAACCTTCAGGGTAAGGTTTGCTTGGTTATGAACTCTTGGCATAGAGTGCCGAGTCATTTTCTTGATGAAAACAAAGAGAACCTTGAGGGAAAGGTTCGCTCAATTACAAACTTTCTGGTTAGAGAATCGAGTCATTTACTTAACGAAAATGAAGAGAACCTTCAAGGCAAGTTTTACTCGGTTACAAACTCTTAGGGTAGGGTGTCAAGTCATTTACTCAACAAAACAAAAAGAACCTTCAGGGCAAGGTTCGCTCAGTTACGAACTTTACGAACTTTCAGGATAGAATTTCAACTCATCTTACTCAACAAATACGAAAAGAACCATCAAGGCAAGGTTTGATTGGTTTGAATTCTTAGGGTAAAATATCCAGTCATTGACATAACAAAAAAGGAATCTTCAGAAGAAATATCAAGCCAAATAAACATAAGAGAAAAGGCCCCAAACGAAGGAAACAAAATAGTCAATGATAAGCAAAAAGCAAAGAAAAAGAGAAGAAAATGACAAACCTGAGAAGACAACGAGAGGAAAACAACCCAGACAAATGAAGGAGGGGAAAAATGGAAGCATGACAAAAATGAAGGCATATAAAATGAAAAGTATAGAAGAAAAGAGAAAGGAATAAAAATCATAAGTGGTGTAATTTAAAGGGGGAGAAGGAAAACTTAACATGGAAGCAGAAAAGAGGGACAGAGCCATCAAGCCATATAAAATCCATGTCATAGATTTAGGAAACGCAAGATCAACCATTCACAACACATTTGTAACAATCATCCTAACCGTTAAAACAACAAAAAATGAGGAACGTTAGATTCAATAAAAGAATATCATCACGACCATACATGTGACAGAGCATTTAATAAGCATGCATTTAAAGGAAATGACTGAGAAGACACCCAGGGCATAAATACTCAAGCCACCAACCCCAGAATATCAATCGATTAGACGATTGGAATATGAAGAAATTAGCTCAACCAAAGAAGCATCGGAAAATCGAGAGCACCTACCTGATCAAGAAAAAATAGATAAATAATACTTGAAGAACCATACTCGATAAACAAACTTCAAAACAATAATAAATGACCAACGAGAGAGGCCAGGTGTTTCAAATTTATAAAACTAAGAAGTATTTCATGAGGGCACCAAATGGGATTTGCATAAGGTCGATTAACATTTTTACCCTTTTTTCATATTTACAATACTTAAAAGCTAGTGGGCTTCTGCCCCCTCCAAGATTCCACTTGGTCCCACAAATAACTAGGTCAATATGTAAAATCCCATATAGATTAGGATATATTATTTAAAGATATTATATTAAGAAATTATAATTATTTAATCGATACGAGGGCAAAATTAAACTTTTGTGTTATTTATATTTAAAGTGAACACAATAGATTCTAGGGAGTCTACTATAGTTTTCATTTGCAAGATATAATCAAATATGGAATTTGACTCTTTCTTAGTATGGCATAGTTCAATCTCAACTAACGAACTTTAACGTGTCTTATATTTTTAAAGTAGATGTGAATGTGATCCTAAATCTGGTACACATGAACACATTGTATCATTCATCGGAGTTTGTGGACTAGCCGTAAAATGATGAAGTTGGTGACCTTTGATCGTTGTTTCGATCTATTGGTTCCAAACTAGAAAGTTTCGATCATCCAATTATGATGAAATTGGTTGAAAAAGTTACCATCATCAATGTGACATTTGTTGTTTTCATTGGGGGAATTTATTGAGTTGTCATCATGCAAGGAGTTTTGTTCGATTCCATTGTTGATGCTTAGAGAATCTTAGAGTGTGCCAAAGTCAAAGCTCTGATACCATCTAAGAAAGGAAGACAGAGAGAGTGACAGAAAGGAAAGAGAGAGATTCATTGATATCCTTGATTGGGAATTTTACAATAATTAGGTTATTGATCTCTATTCAAATTACATTTATAAGGATGAGACTGAAGAGAGTAGCTTGCAATGTAAGCCACTCAATGCTGATTAGACTCTTGCCAGCTAAGCAGATCTAACAGCCAATAACTAACTCATGCATGCCTTACACACACAGCTATAGGAGATAATCCTCTGTAGCCTAGTGTAGCATAAGCTACACATGATTAATAGAACATATACGTTAATAGGGTGAAAACCTAGAGTGAATTTAGGGTAAAACAAGGGATGGAAGAAATTATTTAGTATTTTTTCAAGATGTTTCCAGACTCAGACTTTATTTTTAGTTAAAATAAAATTAAGGTTTTATTCATTTAATTGTCAGTTAAAACAACAAATAATATGATATGTGTGCTTACTAATCACATCATATGTGTAACATCGTGAATTTACATCATCATTTAACAAACATTTTAATGATAAAGGTGTTATAAACAATAAAAATATTTTGGGGATCTTTTAAAAAAAATCCCTTCCAATTAGGTGATTTCAGTTTCACAAAATTTCAAGAGGGTTTTACCTAATTTAGTTTTTTTATCAATTCAATTTTAATCTATTGGTGTCAAACTTGTTTTTGCTATCATATTCAATCATGAGTAACTAATTAATTATAAAACTTTTCCCACTGCTATTCGCAACTACTCTTAATGGAATCTATGCTTTTTGAATGGTGGGGTCAATGATTATTAGATTATTTAAAAGAAAATTTAGACTTCGCAATTGTTCATATGACATTTGTCACAATTCTTCCCTTCGATTTATCATTAACAATTGAGAGGTTTTATATTTTTTTCCCCTAAGATGAATTAATCACCCAATTCATTTTAAATAAATCAAATTTGTTCAAATTGACAAACCAAAAAGGTTTGTTCAAATTTAAGTTATTTTGCTTTCTTTTGTCATGCTATCCTTCTTCATTTATCTATCTTATTTCCTTATATTTCATCTTCTTGTTCCTCAACATCAATAGCTTACAACAAATAATATTTGTCATTTAAGAACATGGTTGATATGTACCGAGTTGAGAGGCTCACTCTAACGTACTATGAAAATAATGTCCTACTAGCTGTAAAGCATCTTTTTTTATTATTATTATAGGCAACAATAACAACTGATAAAAAAATTAAAGATGACTAAGATTTTTAGGACACAATTATAGACACATTTGGTAGAAGTGATACATTTTTTTAATACATTACATACACATTAATATTGTGACATCAACTCTTCAATCTCATCCACCACCAAAGAACATGAGCAACAATTGGTACAAAGATGAATTATGGATGTACACAATAACTATTCATTGACCACCGAATTAGTACACTAATACAATCATCATACTTTACATGCTCTGAACCAATGACAATCTATATTTATTTAGTCTGATTTTTGAAACCCATCACTCATTCTAGGTGAAGGTTGTGGTAGATTTGGTTTTTTTTTTTTTTTTGTGCACGATAGACCCATACTTTTCACATGTTATAGCAAATATCTTTCCGTTCAAACACCGATAGTTCCACCGTCAACCACCATGGATGCACTAGCATTAATTCATTTCCATAACTCAACATAAAAAAATTAAGCAAAGAATCAATTTTTTGACAACACGAAAACGACCACGAAGCGTTACCACCTTTATTGCGCCCCTCCTCATCCTCACTATCCCTTAATTCGTTGTTCATGTTTCGATTATGAAGCTATGAATAGCCACCACGTTGTTCTCTCTTCCACCACCATAATCAACCATAGAAAAATACCTAGCTTCAATAACCCCACAAACAAATGCCTCAATTAATAATTAAAAACCACAAATTTAAACCAAAATGAACGGGGCACATTCACGGATGCAACGGAGGGCCTCGTCAAGGTTTCGGCAGGCGCAAAGGGGGATTTGAGCTTTCATCCACATAATCAATTCTGATGGCTTCAAGGATATGGGTCACCAATGTCGTCTACCTTTTCTTGTTCCTCTATGGTTTCGTCTGTTCCGTTATGGCCCAAAACGAGCCTAATAGAAGCTACGATAAAAACGACGTCGCAATGCAGATCCTGAACCGGTTGGGTCAACACTCGAACTGAACCAAAAGTTCAGATCCTCTATGGTTTCGTCTGTTCCCTTAACTGATTCATGGTTTTGGCTATGAAATCAAGAATGAACCAGACCGAGAATCCATCACCAGTGGCAGAGCTTTTCATCAGAGATCATGCCAACTTAGTTGATTCTTGGAAGCTCACCGTGCTTCAAGGTTGGATTCTTCGCTACAAATATCACAATCCTCGAAGCCACAATCAAAGGGAAAATGGAGAAGAATAAGTTCTTCATGGTGAAGAGAAAATAAGAGGGTTTTGTTGGATATAATGCTGAAAATTGAACATCAAAGCTGACCAGTAGCCATATGGCTCTGAAGAAATAGAAGAAAAGGGAGAAAAATACGATTGACGATTTGATTTTCCAACAGTTAAAAGGAAAAAGAAGGAAAAAGTAGGATTTTGGAATTTCAATTGTTAATTTTGCTTAACAGGAAATCATCAATTAATATCAACCATGATGAACATCCAACATTTGGTATAATATAAGCCCAACATAGACTAAAAATAATAAGTCAACCAAAAAACCTTCACCCTCATTTTTACATTTCAATATTATTCGTCAGTGATCAATGACATGATATTAAGGCTATAATTCATTAACAAACAATTAATATCAGGAAATGATTAGCATTACAAAATTAAAGAAAACAAGTGATAATTTCAAAAAATGGGATGGTAGTTAATGCTCTACCAATTTAAAGTAAAGGTTTACTCTACTTTTATCACTAACCACCAATAGATTTCCATGTTGCTTTAAACAATCTGCAAGATACATACTATAGCAAAAACTTAAATTTCAGTAATCTACAACCCTGCTGCCATGAAAACCATATATTAAATGCAATCATTGTACATCAATTCCTCTAAAATTAATTGGTGAAAAAATTGTAAAATATCAAACCACATGGGTTTTCTGCACAAACCGCCAGAGGTTAGGGGTCAAACCTAAGGACTCATCAAAACTTGCAATTGAGACATCCCTCCCCTAATTTTATGGAAAGCTGACTTGATGAATCCCTTACAAATGACTATTATCATCCTAGATTAGTAACTGAATAATCTACACTCACCCAATAAACAAGGAGTATCGTCAGCCAGCCAAACCTCTGTAATCAGGAACCTATGCCAAACCAGTCCCAACGTAAAATATCGGGAAAAGCAGGAAACCTAAACTTTAAAGAGGAAAATGCTGCATGTTCTCAAAGCATGATGGAATCAAGGCGCCTGTGACACAAGTCAAAATGCCCCTGCTATTGACTAATATTCTTTAGCCTATATCTATGAGTCCACCATTTCATCTTGCAACTCGCTTGGGGCAATAAGCCCGGGAATAGAAAGCATTCTTTGCCGTTCTCTCTCTTTCTGAGCTGCAGCCTCTTCAGCATATAGATCTTTGTTATCCTGCGGCATAGAGGGAACAATTAATACGCCACATGGTGAAATACAGTAAACACACAAGTTTAAACACAATCGAAAAAGCGTTTTCAAATAATCTACAAATTGAAGCAGACCAAGGCACCCAGCAGTTATGTCGGGAATTTTATTTGCTAAAAACTTCCAAGTCATAAAACATCAGCCACGAACAAATAGGATTTGATTATATTTAGGAATTTGGAAACCACAAGCCAGGGATGTTGTAGAATCAATGACGCTACTTTCTGAACACTTCTGGATTTCTTGGTCATTTATACAAGTGCTTTTATTTGAAAAGTAACAAAAGGAGCAAAGAAATTGTTAAGGCAAGTGTCCTTTTAGCAGTGTTTTAAATGTCCATTTATACAAGTGGTTTAGCAGAAAAGGAGGCTAAGTAACAGTACTACATAAAACATTACCTGAGCTGAAAATTCTTTTGACTGTACAAGAAAATCACGTATGTGAGTCTTAAATGTGGAGAGGTCATTTGTGGATGTAAACAGTCCATTAACAAATTGAGTGACCTGCAAATTTCTTGAAGTTAGACATCTATTCAGGTAAGGGATGGGGTTATGTCAGTTGTTTCTTTCATCCCAATTACCTCAGCAGCAGTCATGTTCGGAAATGAGGTGCTTAAGAGTTTTATTGTGAACTCACGAACAAAATCTGCATTATTTTGGTATGGATAAGGATTTGTAGCAGCATCCCAGAGAGCCTCAGTTAGGGCGCCGGTTTCTGCCTGAAAAATGGAAATTCTTCATCAAAGCAATTTCTCAACTTAGTAAAACAAAAATAAAAGCATAATTCTGAAACTATACCAGACAGAACAAATGTTGAAGCACCAAGACATGTAATTTGAACCCGGGCTTATGAAAAGTGTCTGTCAAGACAGCAAATATCTCTTGCTCAATTGTTACAAAGTATGTCCGATAAAATTGATTACAGAACTCTGAGGCCTGTTTAATATACACAAATAAACAATTGACCAACAAAAAAACAAACTATTAGAGATAAAAGAGGGGAAATAAGATGGAGGATAAGAAGTCCTACAAAACAATAAAAACTACACACGATCACAAGAAAAACTAAGAATGAAAGAGGAAAGTGTTATAAGCACAATAATACAAGGATCGCACCTGAAACTTCTTCAGCATCTCCAACAACAGGTTCAACCCAGTTTCAGCAATATTCCTTTCTGTATGTCGAAATGCCCATATTATTGAATCCATGACAAGCTTCAGTTGCTGTCAAATTACAAATAACATCAGGCACAGACTAGAAAAACTAAAAAAAATTGAACAGTCATAGTCAACATTAGAGAAAGTCAAATAAACTGCAATGCTATTATTGGTTTAGCATGGGCAGCGTAGTAGCAAGAAACACAACCTGACTTGACAGGCAGATTAATGCACGGAAACAATGTGTGGCTATGGCACGCAGTAAAGAGAAGAATTTCAGCCGATGCTCTGGGTAATCTTCAAAATTTTTTGTAATCATCTGTGAAACAGAATAAGAATATTTATAATTCAAATTATATTTAGAAGCCAACCTATGATTATACAACATCACAATTCATAGAAAATAACTTTGGTAATGAATCAGAAACAGAATTTCTCTAAATTTAAAATTAACTCCTGATTCACAAAGTCTGGGTGCTCCAAATAAGTCACATTTTATTGTACGATTTGTATCAGTGAGTTATTGGCAACCAAAAGACAGTGAATGCTGAGTCAAATAAAACTACCATGTTCTAGCCAAACAACCTATAAAATTACCTCCAGCGTGCACTGGAAAACAGCTTCAAATATGCGAGGAACATCTTCAACCATTGTGGCTTTATATCTGCAGAGTTATGAGAGTGAGTGATCCATAGTGTAAGTAACTAAAATAGTGAGCATTTACAATACTTTCCTATATGCTAATTTTGGTTATGGATTGACATCACGTAGCAAAGGAACATAAATGTAGAACTCGCTCAGTTGTCAAATAAAGCCATAAAGCTTCAAACGTACTTGACCCATGGTGAAAAAACTGTAGCCATAAAGCTTCAAACATAAATAACAATAAAGGGAACTGGGAAAAATGACATACTTGTTTACAATTGTTGCAAAAAGTGACAAAACCTCTGATTCCCTTGCATCAGGCACATTCCTGGCATAATCTCCCAGTACAGGATCCATCATTGGTGGCACAAATTGTTTTCCAATTTGTGGTTGATCTTCAGCTTTGTCCAGGAATGTCTCAATCAGTTTAAGTGTTTCTCTCTTAACCGAACTGCATCAAGAATCATAGTTACAAAAAAGGTACCAAACAGCAATCTGATTAGTACAAAACCAATATAATATTAATTAATCTCACCGTAGAAGTTTCACATAGGACGTTCTAGATGCAAAAGGCCCCCCTTCTGCAATGCTTTTTGATATAAGCTCACTATACATTCTGTTGCAGATAAAGCATATACTATTCAATATCTACTAGGAAAGGAAAAAAATAACAAACCTAACATTTGTGGCAAAAACATGTATCCATGCCAGAACATACAATTTAAAGACCTCCATTAACAAAACATACCTGTACACGTTCAACATGTCCAAAAATATCAATGAGATTTGTGGCAGGAAATATGTTCCTAAAGAAGATGCAGCACTTGTGTTTGTCTGCAATTCAGAAGTGAATTACATCACACACTTATCATAAATTGGGGGTAAGGGGGACGCAGAGACTATCGAAGACTAAAGACCTCAGACATGACTAAATAACAGCTATAATTGTATATAATAACCATTCCTGTCTCCACCAAACAACTTAAGCTTCTGAATAGTTGGATCAAGGCATGGTATCAAACGCTTATATTATTACCAAACAACTTTGATCCTTGCTTATAATACCATTCTTATAGTGAACAGAAGTTCAACAAAAGGTAGGTGAGCTTGTGCATTGTCCACATTTCAAGCCCCAATGATCAAACAATCAGAATCGTAAAACCTTCTAATAGTGATACTGATTCATATCATAAAGTTCAGTATCAAAGCCTTTTGATATGTTTCTTTTTATGATTTTGTTAACATTAATCCTTATGAAAGATCTTAAGCAACCAAAAGTGGAAGGATTACAAAGCATTTATCAAATTTTTGTATTCTCAATAAAAAGTATTCATTTCCCAGTAAAATATTTCCACATGTAGTTCCTTAGCTGATCCCCAAGGACTAATGTTAGCAAAACCCTTTTTAAGCCAGTAAAGTTTACTAGGAGGGAGGCTGCCCAATTTCAAGGTCAAGCTCAACAAGTTACCTTAACGTTAATGTTGGCCCTTATAATAACCTAACCATTAGATAAATCAGAAAACTAGCAATAGCAGAAACTCAACCAAAAGTGTTAAACTGCCAATAATGTACACAGGAAGAGTTGTGCACAGTGGCACTGGATCATTTACAAAGACAACTAAGAGGGATTTTGCAATCAAAAGAACAAACAGTAAATTAATAATAGAAAAAGGGAAAAAAAAAACTGCAATTTTTAATTCAAAAGGCTTCAAATCATGCAGAGTGAAATATTAAAAGAGTAAACATCCACCGTAGTCCCTAAAATTGTAATCATCAATCACTTCAGTCCTGACATTACAAAATCTTCACTTTTGTTCCTAAATTATGAAGTCATTCATTTTAGTCTTTTCTCACTTGAATTCTAACTGTCATTTTATAATAAAAAAGACTAAAAGCAATTGTAGTCTAGTAAAATGAAGGGGTAAAGTAATGATTTTGTAAATTCAAAGACTAAACCCACTGATACTTAAAATGAGGGCTCACTCAATATTAAATGATACTAAAGAAATAATCAACCTAAAAATTAATACAAAAGTCAAACCTGCAATATATTAAGGACAGTTCGGATTACTTCTTGATCCTTCAGATAATCAACATTTTGACGAGCCTGTCCTATAATTTCCAGCCATTTCTGCAGAAGAAAATGAGTCAGATCTCGGGTATCATAATTTTATTATAACACTTGGCTGCCATAAATAATGTGGGTTCTCGTGCAAACAAATAACCTGATTTGGGAGCTCCATCAATCGCTGAAGATATTCATCTCTCTTCTGTGCATCAGACTCTGCATGAATCATGTTGCCAACCTAAAATAGGATAACATCACTTAAAAATAGGCACACACACTAGTACAAAATATAACATCAAGACAATCAATGAAGTGGTGATAAAAAATAGTTACAGATTCATAGAATGTGTGTATTTGATGGGGTTCAAGATCTATGATTGTAGTTGGAAGACCAGTGAGAAGTTCAGATACAAATGGCTCATTCTCTCCAACCTGAAATAATGATCACAATTATTGTTTAGTATTTTCATCGGATATTAAGTATTAAACAAGTATGGAAGAGACATGCTGGATTCTGATATTTCAGGATAGAAAAGGAAGGATGAAACTTATGTTACCTGGGTGATTACAAATTTACGCTTGCACTTCTGGACTATTTTCAGAAATGTGTCACAGGCCATATCCTGAAATACATGATAAAAAAAATTATGCATGAACTTTCAACGGCAAATATACTCTGTATATATATAAAAAATTTGTTTAGGCCTTTGATAAATTAGAGTTTAGCACATAAATTTTAAAAAATGAGATGGACAGTAACCAAAATAGTCCAAGAGTGATATACAAACCACAATAATCAGAAACAGTACCGCACCTTAAGTGCCCATAAATTGCAAATATAATAAATAATGAATTTGTAAAAAAGAGAATTGAATACTATTTTTTAGAAAAATTATATATTTTTTAAAAGAAGCTTTCTATAGGTTAGTTTGTTAGTAAAAGACATGACACAGAATTAAGTATCCAATATTTTATTTTCAAAATAAAGTCATAAGGAATGAGCAGTCAAAATTCAGGAGAAAAAACTAGCAAAGCCTAGCCTCATTTTACTGAGTTATGCAAAAAAAACATCGGAGATGACAGACGTGCCAACACTGGCAAATTCATGAAAGAAAAAACAAACCTGAACTCCAGGATGTGTCTCATGCATAAATTCAAACAACTTATTCACAACAGTTTTTAGAAACTTCCAATGAGCTCTTAAAAAACGTGGATACTGCCCCACAACATACCTGTGAACATAAGTAACTAAATATTCCTCAACAAAGAAAAATGAACATTTAACATAAATCAAATCAAATCAACACAAACAATCCTTACATGATATTACTTGCAATAACAGCTTTGTTATCTTTCCCTTTTGTGATCTCACATAAATTTAACAAATCACGAATGACCATAACCAAAAATCTATTTTCCTGCAACAGAACCAAGACAGTAGCTATAAATGTCATTAAAAAAACACAACCAACAAAAGAATCCACAAGGAAAACACAAGACATTAAACAAATTTAATCATTGGAAAATGAAATGGATCCTGTTTTTGGTTTGTGAATGCGTTTTTTTTTTTTGGGGGGGGGGGGGGGGGGGGGGGGGCAGAATCAATGCTCGCACACAAGTTTAGGAGACAGCAGTTTGGGCTCCATATAAAAAGTCAAATTGATATCTGCTAACAATAACAATTAGGATTTAAAAACACAGCCACAAAAACACCACCAGGATTTAAAAACTTAGGATTCAACATTTTTTCGCTTTATACTTAATATCAAACGTAAAAGTAATTAAAATATTAATAATAAATTAACAAAAATAAATATTTAGAGCATATTATCCTACATTCAGTCATTCAACGTCATTGTTCTTATGACTTAAATTCTCATGTTTTATGCTATATGATGTTTTCATTAATTACAAGTATGTTTTTAATATTAGTTCTTAATTATTAAAAATTTTAGTATGTAAATGTGTAGAAAGTGTAGGATGTTTCTATTAGGTTTGATCAAAATAGCAGTCATCTTGCTATCCATGATCCCACTTTTTAGACCAGCTGCTCTGCGTTATGATTTGGGATCGCCAACTATGATCATACCAACATCATAACAATACAAATAATGGAAAGGAAACACTATAACAATGCATATTCAGCTGTTCATGTACCTGTTCTTCCATCATGGAACCAGAAATAGATCCTATTGCCCAGCACAGTGTGTTCAAATTGTTCCATGTCCAGTCCTCACCACTAAGTTGTTTACTTAACTTTCTCAGCATCTGCAAGTTACAAAGAATCCAGTACATGAAAATGTGATACTCAAATACACACAAAAGTGCAACAATTTCTTGATTGTTAGTCTGTATATCATAATACACTAAATGAAAACAGCATATCCATAAAATGTTTGCTACATCTTTAAGTATATGAAGTTCATCTTATTAATCTTATCTTCCAAGAAACACCTATCATAAATTGCAATTTTGATTTTGCCATTGGATGATGTTGAGACAATGATATCATGGAGTATAAATAGTGTTGAGATAATAATATTATAGATTATAGATAATGATTTCTGTTTTATCTTTAATCTTTAGGAGATTAATTTTCTTATTTGTTGTAATCTTATCTCTAATCTTTAGCTTATCTTTAGGAGCCATATCTTTTATATCTCATTTATATAATGATATACACTCTTATAAATCAATACAATACAATTATTCATTACTTTCAAGTGATGAAAACAAAAAACCAACTCATATTTTGAAATACTACAAAGTTACAAACTTCCCTATTAAAAGATTAAATTGGATATGAAAGAAGCTACAGAATTTTCTTTTAATTCCCACTCAAATCAATAGTAGAATCAGTAATCACTGCTTTCTGGTGCACATACCTGCTTTTCAGTATCATCATGATCAAGATGTGACAAGTAAATAAGAGTCTCCCTCATGATCTGTATAAAATTAAACAGAGATTAGTCACAGAATATTGTGATAGAATCTCAAAATTTTATTTGTCATCATCTACAAAAGTACAATACTCCGAGGAAAATGACCTTAAGAAAAAAAATTTCTCATGTATGTGTGACTAATTAGGAACTAAACACTTGACAAAAGTCAAATTTCACCCCATTACCTTGTATTGAACAAGAACATCATTGTCCTTCATCGTTTCACGAACTATATTCCCATTTTCATCCTCCACTATAAGAACCTCTTCTGGTTTAGCCATTCGGGAGATCATAAGCATTCTCAACTTGGACATTGGACCAGCATAAAGCTGTCGACGCTGAAGAAGCTGTGAACCAATGCCATCAACCATCCCAGGAAGCATCCCTGGCACCTGCTTTCGATTGAGAAACATATAATCATAACAATAACAAAAAAAGATATACAAGCAAGATACTATATTGAGAAACATTAAGAATGCATAGGCTTTAATAAAAATTGTTCAAGTCATATTCCTAACCAATATGAAACATTTTAACCGGATAATAAATCCTCTTTAAAAGGAGAAAATACAAAAGTAGAGAAAGGAACAAAAAAATATTAACGTAGTTGACAAATTGCTGAAATGTGTACTAGTTCGGAAATGTCACCATAAAAAAACACAATAATGGCATTTCTGATATCAACTCTCAATATTCAATACAAATAAAATATACCAAGCACAAAAACAGGAAAGGTCCTATTTTGGAACACGGGTTATTTGCTTGAAAAAACAGAATAGCCAGTTCTTTAGTTTAACAATCATGGACCAAGGCCATAAGCAATCATTGGAGAGACAGCACCTGAAGTCCTATAATATTTGCAGCTGCTGCTGCTGGGTTCTCCAAGCTACGATGTGGCTCAAACAGTTCTGAAACCAAGGCATTCCAGTAATCTAGACAGACCTGACATTTTTCAGAAACCAAGTAAAATACCAATCCCATATGTTCATAACACTTTGTCGGGACACGGGTGAGGGGAAGAGAGAACTATGAGACAAATTCAAGAATGAACACATTAGTTTGAGCATTTGTAACATAAGAAATATGCAGAGGGAAAAAATAAGTCAACATCATTGTAATACCTTAAAAACCTCAGTATCATCGACATATGAGATGTTGATGAGATATTCGAGACCCAACAGCAAAGCAGATATGTTCTCCTGAGTGGATTCCAGAATTCGAATGTGAACCTGCAGAAACATAAGGGTAACTCCACACATTTAGTACTGTTAATGAAGACAAACACTCATTAAGCAAAGTAAAAAACAATTCAGTTGAAAAACAGATGACAGAGAAGAGGGGGGGGGGGGGGGGGGGGGGGGGGGGGGGGGCATTAAGTAAAGTAAAAAACAATTTCTGCCCCTTTATTTTTGTTAATTACAAAAATGAATGAATAAATAACACACAAGAAGAAATTATTTTCATAAAAAAATAAAAAAAATCAAGACTAATAAATAGTGTGTTATTTATTCATTCATTTTTCTCTTAAATTTAAGATGAGATTAATTTAGATGAGACATCTTATTAATCTTATTTTCTTAAAAGATAATTAAATAATATTCCGTGTCAATTTTAATTAATTAAGTGTATTATATTTCTTTATCTTCATGTTGATGTGTTTAATTTTATTTTATTTTTTTCTCTTATCTTTATTTATTTATTTATTTATTTGTTTTGAACTTTATATTTCTCAATAAAAATCAATTTTTTTTACTAGAAAATAAGTAAGACAAGACGTCTTATTGTTTTTTTATCTTTTTATTTTTATGGTCTTTTAATCATTTATTTATTTATTTTCTTAGAACTAAAAAACAACAAACTTAGGAGATGTATTTTTTTTACTATCTTTGTTTTATTCATATTTATATATTTTTTATTGTGTATATTATTTATGATTGTTTTATGAAGGATGAAATATTTGATAATCATTTTTTAAATTATGCATGATCAATTTGGGTAACCGTTTTTTACGGACAGTGTGGGGTGCTAATACCTTCCCCTCCTGTAATTCGACTCCCGGACTAAACAGAATCTCATTTTTTTAAAAAAAAAAACCAGTGCTATTTAAAGGTTTTTCTAATATTTTCCTTAATAAATATTGGTGGCGACTCCTTGAACCCTTTATTTTTTAGGCTTCTCAAGAGCCTCACTTCAATGCCGTTTCAATTTTCTTTTATTTGTCTTTAACCAGTCCGCGTCGCGCGCCGGGACCCCGGTCGCGACAGATGGCGACTCCACTGGGGACATTTTGAGAGTCAAGCCCGTTAAATTGATCTTGTGTATTTTGTTGATTGTTAATTATTTCATCTTTTATATTTATTTGTTATGTTATTCTTGTTGTTTATCTAGTCTTCCATTAATTTTAGATTTTATACTGTTTTTTTTACTTCTTTATTGCCTTAATTTAGAACCTTAGGGTAGAAGACATGTGATATTTATTTTGCTTTATGTTTGTTCATTGTGAAGAATGGGTAAAAATCCAGGTATGAATGCCCCACACACTTCACATTCACCATAATGCACACACTATTAGAAGGGACCCTATTCCCGGGCCCCGCAAAAGACATAGGCTAGGGGAGATTATTAGCGGTGTCATTTAGGACGAGACGTCCTACCATGATTCTTGTGAAAATCTCAGCCGGGGTGTTATCTTAGTTATGATGTCCGCACTAAGTAGGATTCCCTACTTTTTGCATAAGACTCATAGCTAAAGATCAGAGCTCCGGTGACCTTCTTAGAACCAATTAGAACAATTACCTTTTGAAGAAACACGATTAAATAGCCTTAGAGCCAATTAGGTGGTTACCTTGTCTAAGACACAATTGGGCAAACATTCCTTTTATCTTTTATTTATTTGCACAAAGTTTTTTTAAAAAAAAAATCAAAAATGTATATTTTCTATACTTTAGTCATGATAAGTATTATCACACTCTTATGTGAGGATATTTATCAAACTGTTTTCTTTGTTAATCTGATTCATTTATTTCTTTTGTTAAAGGTGAAATTTAAACATCGGTAAGTATCACTAAAAATGGAATTTAACATGAGATCAAGTGATCAAGAAGTGAAGGCAACTGGTTTAAAAAATTTGTTACACCTCAAAGTCATCAGATCAAATACTAGCAATCTATTGTCCTTAAGCAAAAGGATGGATATTACCCAGAAAATGACCTTTACAAGGAAGTATGGAAAGATCTTAAAATTCTTAGAGGTCGAAGTGCAAGAAGGGGCCCTTACTGCTCTAGCTCAGTTTTATGATCCTCTTCTTCGCTGTTTTACATTCAAAGATTTCCAGTTAGCTCCTACTTTGGAGGAGTTTGAACAGATATTTGGCTTGCCGTTAGAAGATTTGAAACCTTATCGTCGAACTGAACATCATGCTTCAATCTTCAGTGTAGCTCGCATCCTCAAGATGGATCCTGAAATGCTTAAGAAGGCTCAATTAAACAGGAACCAAATTTCAGGATTCGCACTAAGTTTCTTTGAGCAGCAACTCCTCAGTCAGGCAGGGAAAGGAGAATGGGACGTGTTTGTTGACATTTTGGCGTTGGCCATCTATGGTGTGATCCTCTTCCCAAGCCTTGATAATTATATTGATTTCAAGGCAATTGATGTTTTCCTAGCTAGAAAGCTTAGGGGTGAAAGTTCCATGACTGCTGTCTTAGCTGATATCTATTGTACAATGGATTCCTGTCATAACCGGAATGGGAAAAAGATTGTCTGTTGTCTACCCGCCTTGTATCTATGGCTTACTTCTCATGTCTTCAATCAAGTTGGCAAGGTTGAATGTCCTATCTCTGATTTGAAGCTCCTTAGGTTAACCAAGAAGACTAATAGGGAGTGGGCAGGACATCTGGCAGGATTATCTGCTAGCATGATTCGGTGGTACCCTCAGTGGATGAACGTGGATTCCATTATTTACTGCTGTGGAAAATTTCCGAATGTGCCTCTCATGGGAACTCAAGGATGCATCAATTACAATCCTAGCATTGCAAAAAGACAACTTGCTTATCCTATGATACAGCCTCCAGAAGAAGAAACAGTAACGCCTTTCCTTCATTATTATATTGAGGGAAATAGTGCTCCTGTTATTCAAACTGTCATTGATGCTTGGGGCAAGGTTCATAGTAAAGGAAAAGAATTGGGTGTCCGAAGTCATGCTGCAAAAGAAAGTTACCACCAGTGGATTTCAAATAGGGTAGCCATTGTTAAATTACCCTTTAAAGATCACGGTGCTCATGTGAGAAATTCAGTTCCCGATGAAAGCAAAGAGATTGAAAATTTGAGGAGTGAGTTGGCTGAAATGACAAAGAAAAATCAAGCTTTGGAGGATGATTTAATCAAAATTCAACAAGACAATGCTTCCCTTAAGAGAAAAAGGTGTGAATTAGAAAATGCCTTTGAAGACATAGGTAAGAAGCAGCGAATTGAAAGAGAACATATGGTGCAATTGGATCAATGCCTCCAAACCGCGAACAGCCAATTGAAGACCAAAGAGAAACAAAAGAATGATATATTGGCTGACAAAGGGCGGTTACGAGAAATTCTAGCCAAGACAAAAGAAGAAGCTCAAGTTGAAAAGAACCTTATGCAAGCACGAATTGATGAACTGGAACGACAAGTCAGAGATGTCGTCAGTGCTTGCGAGCGTGAAATAAATGAAGAAAAATGGCAAGCCATGGAAGACAAGGATAGATATGAAGAGATTATACGTTTAATGACCCTAGAAAAGGTTGAGTTGGAAAGTCTTGTCTATTCTTGGAGAGACCGTTTTTCTAATCTAGCCGGTCTTGCTAATGGAACACTTGGAAATATTCCTCACCTGTTGAAGAAGGCTGAAGCGATGATGAATCCGCTTTCTACACCGGAGGAAATTACAACATTCATCCAATACTGCAAGGGGCGATTGGATGAAATGAAGGTCTGGATTGCTAAAGCAAGAGAGAATTGATTTTGAGTTGTTGTAACAAACAATGTATCAGAACTTGTTGATCAATGAATAAATCTCATGTTGAATTTGCATTTTTCTTCTAACTTAGTACTTTAGAAAAAGACATTCTAAAAGAAAGGTTTATCTTTACTTACCGATATTTAAAATTCATCATGTATTTACTTTACATCTCTTTATGTCATTTAACAATACTTGTTCTTGTACCAAGGGGGGTTTCTTTGTATTTATTCACATCACGGGGAGAAGGGGCTCAAAGCATCCTTATCAAACTAGACTGTAAACAAGACTCATGGCAGAGCCGGAAAGCGCAGTTGAAGAATTAAGGAATGAAGTTGGCCAGATCAAGGAGCAGATGGCAGAAATACTTAAGCTTCTTGAAAGAAGAGGTACAGAAAGGGGATCTTCTGTAGAAAATGGGGAACAAACATCCACTCCTCAAGTTCAAGCTCAAGAGGGGAACCCTATACCTTTAAATGATCCTGCTCCAGTCACTGAAACTCCATTCATCTCACACCAACCTTATGGTATGCCATTGCCACCTTTTGTTTCCCAAGACGGGAATGTTCAACAAGCATATGCTTGGCCTCCATATGGCTTACCTCAAGGATATTACACCATGCATCCTAATCCCAATCAAGAGAATCCTCCTGCTGTTCAACAAGTTCCCAATCCCCCTGTATCTAACCCTCCAAATTTCAACCAATCAACAACTATTCCCCAAAACACTCAGGCTCCACCCAATGTCACTCCACCTAATACAATTCCACCACAAAATCACCAGACTCCAAATGATGCCACACAACCAAACCCACAAGAAGTGCCATATTATTTCCCTTATGGTTGCCCAATGCCACAGGCAGGTGTTTCCCAAAACTTGTCACACAAAGCTCAAGTCCCTCCACCAAATCCTGATCAGCCAGCAGCGCCTTTGTCAAAAGGGCAAATGGAAATATTGGAAGAAAGGTTGCGTGCAGTAGAGGGAGGAAGTGGCTTAGGCGTAACAAATGTTTCTGAATTATGCCTAGTTCCAGATGTGGTAATTCCTCCCAAGTTCAAATTGCCGGAATTTGATAAATACAAAGGAACAACTTGTCCTCGTAACCATTTGACCATGTACTGCTGAAAGATGGCTGGGTATGCTTATGATGAAAAGTTGCTGATCCATTTTTTTCAAGATAGCCTTGCTGGGGTAGCGTTGAGCTGGTATACTCACCTTGAACGAACTCGTATTCGTTGTTGGAAGGATCTAGCCGATACCTTTCTGAAGCAATATAAATACAATATGGACATGGCACCAGACCGGCTACAACTTCAGAATATGACCAAAAGGAATACTGAGTCCTTCAAAGAATATGCTCAACGATGGAGGGAAATGGCTGCACAAGTTGAACCACCTCTGATAGAGAAAGAGATAGTGGCAATGTTCATTGACACTCTTCAGCCACCGTTCTATGAAAGGATGCTTGGGAGTGTATCATCAAGCTTTTCTGATATGGTGGTAATAGGGGAAAGAATTGAAAGCAGTTTGAGAACAGGAAAAGTTGTCCAAAGTTCCCCATCAATAGGAAGACCTATGACAGGGGCAGGAAGAAGAAAGGATGACGAAGCAAATGCTGTAATGGGAAATCAAGGTCAACATAATCAAAAAATGTTTCAACCTTCCCCTTTCCCTTTCCCACCTCATTATCCACCGTACGGACCTTACCCTTATGTAGCTGCTGCTTCTGGAAATTCATTTCCCCATCCTCAATCATATAGACCCCCACCCGTCCATAATTTTAAGAATACACCACCACCTCCTCCCCAACAATGGATGCAAAATCCCAACCCAAATCTTCCACAAAAAAAGCCAAACAATGACCGTCCTTCTATCCAATTTGATCCAATTCCCATGACATATACTGAACTTTTGCCTCAACTTCTCAAAAGTTCTCTTGTTGTACGATGTCCTTTAAAACCCGTAGGACCACCCTATCCTAAGGGATATGATCCTAATGTGAAGTGTGATTATCATGCTGGGGCACCGGGGCATTCTACAGAAAATTGCATTGCCTTAAAGTTTAAGGTACGTGATTTGATAAATGCCAAGTGGTTGGATTTTGAAGAAGGCTCCCCAAATGTGATTAGAAATCCTTTGCCTAATCATGGAAATACTGGGGTAAATGCAATAACACATGACTTGGGAAGTGATCATTGTCCCCCTTGCAATGATGTCAACATGATCCATGGGCAGCATAGTACAGACTCAGTAAGCCCAGTCACCCCTGTTCCTTTGGTGGTCTATTACACCAAGAAACCTTTGACCGAACCAGTCATAAACCATCCGTCCTTGACAATTAGGACCCCATCTCCATTTTCATACAAGGATACCCATGCAGTACCTTGGAAGTATGAAGTGGATGTAATCCCTCAACTCCTAAAGGGATCGTCATCCTCAGTAACCAATATTTCCGAGACAAGTGGAATGACTAGGAGTGGACGAGTTTATGCTCCTGAAAACTTGAGAAAGGAGGATACACCTGTAAGTGAAAAAGAAAGTCGTGGTAAAGAACAAGATCCTCCCCAAAGAATAACAGAGGAAGATGCTTGTGAATTTTTGAAATTCATTAAGCAAAGCGAATACCAGGTCCTTGACCAGTTAAACCGCACTCCTACAAAAATATCCTTGTTATCACTCTTATTGGACTCAGAACCACATCGTGGAAAGTTATTGAAGGTCTTGAATAAAGCACATGTTGCGAAAGATATTTCGCCTGAAAAGTTTGAAGGGATAGTGGGGCATATTGCCTCAAATGACTACTTAACTTTCACCGACGAAGAGATACCTGCTGAAGGAAGAGGTCATAATAAGGCATTACACATCTCTGTCAAGTGTCGGGATCATATCGTAGCCAAGGTCCTAGTTGATAATGGCTCCTCTCTGAATATCATGCCAAAGTCCACTTTAAATCAACTACCTTTTGATGGGTCACATATGAAGCCAAGCTCAATGGTAGTAAGAGCTTTTGACGGTACTCGAAGAGAGGTCATTGGAGATATTGAAATCCCCATCCAAGTGGGCCCATGCACCTTCAATGTATTATTTCAAGTGATGGACATCAATCCTGCTTATAGCTGCCTATTGGGGAGGCCTTGGATACATTCTGCCGGTGTGGTTCCATCTACCCTTCATCAAAAGCTTAAATTTGTGGTAAACAACAAGCTAATCATTGTTTCTGGTGAGGGAGATTTCCTTATCAGTAAGCCCATGTCAACTCCATATATAGAAGCGGCTGAAGAAAGTCTTGAGACTTCCTTCCAATCATTGGAAATTGCTCACACCACCTATGTGAGCGAAGGGTTACAACTAGCTCGTCCTTCTAAAGCTTCTACGATGGTAGCTAAAGTGATGATGAAATCTGGATTCCAGCCAGGGAAAGGGCTTGGGAAGATGCTTGATGGAGGAGTAGACCCATTATTGGTTAAGGAGAATAAGAACGGCTTTGGGCTGGGGTATCATCCATCTCCAATGGAAAGAGCGAAGGTTTTCGCAGATAAGAGAGAAAAGCGACTTGCACGGTTAGAAAACCGAGAACCCCTAACTGCGAAGATCCCTATCTGTGACCTTTACCGAAGCTTCAGGAGTGCAGGCTTGACATCTCCAGACCAAGTGGCGGTCATCGATGATGAGTCCAAGAGAGAAGAAGACTTGATTTACCCTTGTCCTTCAGATACTGAACTGTGTAATTGGGAAGCCGTTGAGCTTCCAGAGATCATTTTAAAGTAATTGTTCACTTTTTAGGTTTTTGTTTAAATCCTTTGGCTATGCCTAAAGCCTTAGGATGAGTTTTAATAAGGGCAAAACATGTTTCCTTTATCATTTCAAATAAATAAAAGTTAAGTTCAATTATCATTTTCCTTATTTTGCCTTTTTTTTATATTAAATAAATTGCAGATCTGAAATTGAATTCCAAAATAATAAGATTGCTTTCTCCCATCATGATTTTAATCCAACAAGCGAAGAGGATGAAGAGTCTGATGAACCTTCCCCTGAATTGCTAAGGCTGCTAGATCAGGAAGATAAAGAAATTTCTCCCTATCTAGAAATTGTTGAAGTCATAAATTTGAGGAGTGAAGAAAACAAACAAGAAGTCAAGATCGGCACCTCTTTGAGTAGAGAACATAAGAGGGAATTAATAGAATTGTTGGTCGAATTCAGCGATGTGTTTGCTTGGTCGTATCAGGATATGCCGGGATTGGATAACTGCATCGTTGAACACAAGTTGCCATTGAAACCCGGTTGCGTCCCCATAAAGCAAAAGTTGAGAAGGATGAAGCCAGAAATGCTCTTAAAGATTAAAGAAGAGATAACCAAACAGTTGGATGCCGGGTTCTTGGCTGTCTCCAAATACCCTGAATGGGTGGCCAACATTGTTCCGGTCCCGAAGAAAGATGGGAAGGTGTGAATGTGTGTTGATTACCGGGATTTGAATAGAGCTAGCCCAAAAGATGACTTTCCATTGCCACATATTGATGTTCTTGTTGATAACACGGCCCAACATTCTATTTTTTCATTCATGGATGGATTTTCTGGGTACAACCAAATCAAGATGGCACCCGAAGACATGGAAAAAACCACTTTCATTACTTTGTGGGGAACCTTCTGCTACAAGGTGATGTCTTTTGGATTGAAAAATGCCGGTGCCACTTACCAAAGAGCGATGGTAACTCTATTTCATGACATGATGCATAAAGAGATAGAGGTTTATGTGGATGATATTATTTCCAAATCCAAATCTGTTGAAGGTCACTTGATTGACTTACGAAAGCTCTTTGAACGCCTGAGAAAATTCAAACTCAGATTAAATCCGGCTAAATGCACTTTTGGGGCTAGCTCTGGAAGGTTGCTTGGTTTCATTGTCAGTGAGAAAGGTATCGAAGTGGATCCTGATAAAGTAAAGGCAATCATGGAAATGCCTGCCCCTAGCACTGAAAAAGAAGTACGAGGATTCCTTGGAAGGTTGAATTACATAGCTCGTTTCATTTCTCAACTAACAGCTGTATGTAATCCAATCTTTAAGTTGCTTCGTAAAAATCAACCATCACAATGGAATGATGACTGCCAGGAGGCCTTTGACCAAATAAAGCAATACTTGCAATCCCCACCGATCTTGGTTCCCCTAACCCCAGGAAGACCACTCCTGTTGTATTTGACGGTGATAAATGAGTCTATGGGCTCTGTACTGGGGCAACATGATGAGTCTGGGAGAAAAGAGCATGCTATTTACTATTTGAGCAAGAAGTTCACTGAGTGCGAAGCACAATATTCTACTGTGGAACGAACTTGTTGTGCATTAGCATGGGCTACTCGTCGCCTAAGACAATACATGTTATCTTACACTACTTGGTTGATATCTAAGATGGACCCAATTAAGTATATCTTTGAAAAACCGGCTCTGACGGGAAGAATAGCTCGTTGGCAGGTTCTTTTGACTGAGTATGATATCATTCATGTCACCCAAAAAGCTGTAAGAGGGAGTGCTTTAGCTGATCACTTGGCCCACCATCCCCTAAAAGAGTACCAACCAATGTCATTCGAATTTCCTGATGAAAATATTATGATGTTGTCAGAAGAGAAAGATTGTCCTAATAGAACTTGGATTTTGATGTTCGATGGGGCGTCGAATACACTGGGGCATGGGATTGGGGCCATCCTAATCTCACCAGATAACAAGCTTTTCCCATTCACTACTAGACTTTGTTTTGATTGTACCAATAATATTGCAGAATATGAAGCTTGTGTTTTGGGGATTCAGGCGGCACTTGAAGCAAAGGTGAAATCTCTACAAATATACGGAGATTCTGCCTTGGTGATTCATCAACTGAAAGAAGAATGGGATACTAGAGATGGAAAATTGATTCCTTATCAAGCTCACATCATGGAACTAATCAAAGGGTTTGATGAAGTCTCTTTCCATCATATTCCTCGGGATGATAACCAATTAGCCGATGCTTTGGCCACGTTGGCCTCCATGTTCAACGTAAGTAGGGATTGTGACATGCCCTTCATCGAGATTGAAAGGCGTCTCGAACCTGCATATTGTCATGAGATAGAAGAAGAGCCCGATGGGAAACCATGGTTTCATGACATCAAAAATTATGTTCAAAATCAAGAATATCCCCCTGGTATCTCAGAAAATGATAAAAGAACCCTCAGGCGCCTAGCCATGAATTTCTTTATGACTGGGAATACACTCTATAAGAGAAATTATGATTCTATTCTCCTTCGTTGCGTAGACGTGACGGAAGCTAACAAAATCATGAAGGATGTTCATGAAGGGCCTTTTGGAACACATGCAAATGGGCACTCGATGGCAAGGAAAATTCTCAGATCTGGATATTATTAGATGACAATGGAAAATGATTGTCATAACTATGCCAAGAAATGTCACAAGTGTCAAACCTATGCAGATAACATTCATGCACCACCATCTTCTTTGCACGTTCTAACTGTGCCTTGGCCTTTTGCTATGTGGGGCATAGATGTTATTGGTCCCATTGAACCAAAAACATCGAATGGGCATCGCTTTATTTTGGTGGCCATTGATTACTTCACTAAGTGGGTTGAAGCAGCTTCCTACACCAACGTGACTAAAAATGTTGTGGTCAAATTCATCAAGAGAGAATTGATTTGTAGATATGGTTTACCAAATCAGATCATCACTGATAATGGTACAAACCTGAATAATAAAATGATGGATGAACTTTGTGAGGAATTCAAAATCAAACACCTCAATTCATCTCCATACAGACCTAAGATGAATAGAGCAGTGGAAGCTGCTAACAAAAATATAAAGAAAATCATACAAAAGATGGTTGAAACCTACAAAGACTGGAGTGAGTTGCTTCCTTTTGCTTTACATGGGTATCGTACCTCTGTACGAACTTCGACAGGCGCAATACCCTTCTCATTGGTGTATGGTATGGAAGCTGTTTTACCAATAGAAGTGGAAATTCCGTCTTTAAAAGTAATCATGGATGCCAAATTAGAAGAAACTGAATGGGTTCGGTCCCGGTATGATCAATTAAATTTAATTGATGGGAAAAGGTTAACCGCTCTCTGTCATGGGCAGTTATACCAAAAGCGTATGAAGAAGGCATACGAAAAGAAAGTGCGACCTCATCAATTTCATGAAGGTGATTTGGTACTGAAGAAAATCTTGCCGAATCAAAATGATCACCGAGGCAAATGGAAGCCAAATTATGAAGGACCATTCGTCGTAAAGAGAGCCTTTTCTGGAGGAGCTTTGATTTTGACGAACATGGATGGTGAGGAGTTATCTTTCCCAGTCAATTCAGATGCAGTCAAAAAGTATTATGCTTGAGCGTACTCTAAAGGGATAGGGTAGTCTTTATGTCCTCTAAAAGTTTGGATTAAAAATTATGATATAAACTTGTAATTTTCCCAAGTAAATATATGGAATTCTCAATTTCAGTTCCAATCCTTATCTTGTCAGGTTTCATTTGCATGCATTTTGTGGAAAATATTAAAAAAAATCATGAAAGGCATATTTTTAATCTCAAACAAGCTTGATACTTCCCAATTACACAGACCTTGGTAATCAGGATATTCCGCTCTGCCATGAGTAATAACAAGTCCCATAAGGATTGTGGTAGTCACCTGGAGGAAACAAGATCTTTGACCTTTGGTTTTCCACTTGACTATTTCTTCCATGCAGGTTTGAGGGTACAACAAGGACAAACGCTCCCCATGAAGAGTCGAGATCAACAGTTTCAGCCTATCACCTAACTCCAGTCGGGATGGTTTACTAAGATGTGAAAATGCAATCCTTGTATTCACTCGGAACCCTCACTAAGTCAGAAAAGTCAATCTCAGACACATTCTTCTTGAGCATAAATCTCATATAATTCTCCATCATAAGTCATTATGTTAGAGGTATTTCCCTTAAGTCTTACTTCATGTCAAAGCCTCGGGTATCCATTCCTAGGCTACCAAATCAAATCAGGGGCATTTCCCCAGTCATTTATTTTCATGTCAAAGCCTCAGGTATCCATTCCTAGGCTACCAAATCAAATCAGGGGCATTTCCCCAGTCATTTATTTTCATGTCAAAGCCTCAGGTATCCATTCCTAGGCTACTAAAACAAATCAGGGGCATCCCCCAGTCATTTATTTTCATGTCAAAGCCTCAGGTATCCATTCCTAGGCTACTAAAACAAATCATGGGCATCCCCCAGTCATTTGTTTTCATGTCAAAGCCTCAGGTATCCATCCCTAAGCTATCTCAATCAAAATCAAATCAGGGGCATTTCCCCAGTCATTTAGTTTCATGTCAAAGCCTCAGGTATCCATCCCTAGGCTATCTCAATCAAAATCAAATCAGGGGCATCCCCAGTCATTTAGTTTCATGTCAAAGCCTCAGGTATCCTTCCCTAGGCTATCTCAATCAAAATCAAATCAGGGGCATCTCCCCAGTCATTTAGTTTCATGTCAAAGCCTCAGGTATCCATCCCTAGGCTATCTCAATCAAAATCAAATCAGGGGCATCCCCAGTCATTTAGTTTCATGTCAAAGCCTCAGGTATCCATCCCTAGGCTATCTCAATCAAAATCAAATCAGGGGCATCCCCCCAGTCATTTAGTTTCATGTCAAAGCTTCAGGTATCCTTCCCTAGGCTATCTCAATCAAAATCAAATCAGGGGCATCTTCCCAGTCATTTAGTTTCATGTCAAAGCTTCAGGTATCCTTCTCTAGGCTATCTCAATCAAAATCATTCAGGGGCATCCCCCTGTCATCTATTTTATGTCGAAGCCTCAAATACCCATTCTTAGGCTCCTCAAAATGTCAAGACAACTTCATATTTTTCCAAAGCTTCAGGTATTAACCCCTAGATTATGCCATTTATCTTCCTGTCATGTTCCAAGTGCCTCTCCTTAAATTGTCTAGCATTGGGACAACACCATTCGGCTATTTACTTCTTGTCAAAAGTTGTCGAGTATTCTTAGTGGTGTTCACGTCTTTACTTTCTTTTCACATCAATAATATGAATATGTCTCATATTCTTTCATGAAAAGAAGTAAAGAGGGGCATCTGTGAACACCTATTTTTGTCCAGTGATATATATTAAAAAGAAAAAAAAAGAAAAAAAGAAAAGAAAAAGAGAAGAAAAAAAAAGAGTTTTTTTTTGTCCTAGAGTCCGGAGTCAATGTTGACTGCATTAACCGGGGTCCTAGCACGGTTTCATGACCGGTGTTACCTCATTAGTTCTAAGCTCGTACAGCCTCAGTGGAGTACGGTATTTTACACCTCAGTTCAAAGGGAATCCGAGGTTCTTCAAGCTAAAACTGATGTGTTAATCCGTACTTGAACTTCAAGACACACCGGAAGTACACCTGCAGGAGAGTCCCCAATGCTTAATATTTAACCGAGGTGAAGAGAAATGTCTATAGTTGACCAATGATTTCAGACCCCGGTTATGACTTACTAGTTCTCGTTGGTGACGCGGTACAGTGCTTAGAACCCCGCCCAGTCCAGATTGCCACCCCGGATCATATTAAAAAAAAAATAATATTAAAAATTGTATAGTGACCGTTGGAATAGTAACCCTTCCCCATCTCTATAAATACCCAATCCCTCTTCATTTCCTACCACACCTCTCATTTCATCAATTCTCTTCATTTCTCTCAAGCAATGGTTGATGGATGCCGAAGCCAAGAGGAAAGAATAAGGGAGGGAAGACAATGTTTTGTGACTACCTTTTTGCTCCTTATAGTGTGGGTAGTAATTTATATTTATTGGATATTTTATATATTTCCATATATGTAATAAATAATTTATGTTTCCATTTGTACCTTTAAATAAAAGGCCCAAAAAAAACGAAAAATAAATGGGCAAAAAAAATAAAAAAAAATAAAAAAAATAAAAAAAATAAAAAAATAAAAAAAATAAAAAATAAAAAAATAAAAAAAACGAAAATAAAATAAAAAATAAATAAAAAGGGCCAAAAAAAAAGAAAAGAAAAAGAAAAAAAAAAGAAGAGAAAAAAAAAGGGCCCAAACAAAAAAAAACTAAAAAAAAAGCCCAAAAAGAACAAAAAAAAAAAGAAATGGGCCAAAAAAAAAGTCCAAAAATTTTTTTTTTTAAAAAAAAAACGAAAATAAAAAAAAATTAAAAAAAAAAGAAAAGAAAAAAAAGAGGAAAGTCACGGTGGTTTTAGTGGTGGGCCCGGTTTGGTTGGATAATTGGAGAAAATTAGGGAAATTGACATCAAATTTGGACAAATTGAAAAAGTATAAAAGTGATGTCATTTATGGAGAATCCAATGCCAATTTTCTTCTATAAATAGAAGGTGATATTGAGGCATTTTGGAGGAAGAAGAGAAAAAAGAGGGGAAAGAGTGTTAAATTTTTGTGAGAATTTTTAGAAGTTTGAGTTTTCAAAAATTACTTTGTGTAATCCTAGTTAGGAAAATGAGTGCACAACTCTTGTTTGTCTTAGTATGTGAGTTTTTGTGAGCTAAAATACTGTCCAAGTGTTGTAACCGGTATCCAAATACCTTCAAATCAAGTCCAAACAAAGCTAAAAGCAAAGGAAATCTACACAAAATTGATTTCCCGACTTCCGTTCTAGTTTCTCTGTAATTGATCTTGTACCAAGGTATTTTTTATTAATACAAAGTTGTTTATTTATATTTATTTATTCGTCTTATTTAATTGTTATTTATTTTTCTGCACTTTTATTTTTCTTTATTTATATTCAAGCACTTTATTTTCCTGCACTTTATTTTTCTGCAGTTATTTATCTGTTTATTTATTTTTATGCATCTCCATCTTTATTTATTTATTTGTACCTTTATTTTTCCTTATTTATTTATTTTTTTTTTTACACTTTTATTCCTCTTTATTTACTTTTCTGCACTTTTATTATTGTTAATTTATTTTTCTGCACTTTATTTATTCGCACTTTATATTTTTGCAATTATTAGTTCATTTTTTTATTTTTTACATTTTTATCTTTATTTATTTATTTTTATGCCCTTTTATTTTATTTATTTACTTTCCCGTCCCTTTATTTTTGTTATTTACTTTTCTGCCCATTTATTTTTATGTATTTACTTTTCTACCCTTTTATTTTTGTTATTTATATTTCTGCCCCTTTATTTTTATATATTTACTTTTCTGCCCCTTTATTTTTGTTATTTACATTTCTGCCCTTTTATTTCTATGTATTTACTTTTTAGCACTTTTATTTTGGTTATTTACATTTCTGCCCCTTTATTTTTGTTAATTACATTTCTGCCCTTTTATTTTTGTTATTTACATTTCTGCCCCTTTATTTCCATGTATTTACTTTTTAGCCCTTTTATTTTGGTTATTTACATTTCTACCCCTTTATTTTTGTTATTTACATTTCTGCCCATTTATTTTTGTTATTTACATCTCTGCCCCTTTATTTTCATGTATTTGCTTTCCTGTCCCTTTATTTTTGTTATTTACTTTTCTGCTGCTTTATTTTTTGTTATTTACTTTTCTGTTCCTTTATTTTTTTATTATTTATTTTTCTGCCCCTTTATTTTATGTATTTATTTTTTTCTGCTCTTTTATTTTTATGTATTTATTGTTATGTCTATTTATTTTTATTTTTATTTTTTTGAACTTTTCATTTATTTTTTTTCTACCTTTATTTTTTTTTATTTTATTATTATTATTTATTCTCTATACTTTTTATTTTTAGTTATTTATCTTTTTGCTTTTATCTTTCTACACTTTCTATTTATTTATTTACGTTTGACCATTTTAATAGTTTATAAATATGTTATATATATACATAATTATCCATTTTTATTATGGTCATGATTTCCTATTATTTTCTCTTAGTAACCTTTTAATAATTAAGAAGAAATTATTTTCATAAAAAAATAAAAAAAATCAAGACTAATAAATAGTGTGTTATTTATTCATTCATTTTTCTCTTAAATTTAAGATGAGATTAATTTAGATGAGACATCTTATTAATCTTATTTTCTTAAAAGATAATTAAATAATATTCCGTGTCAATTTTAATTAATTAAGTGTATTACATTTCTTTATCTTCATGTTGATGTGTTTAATTTTATTTTATTTTTTTCTCTTATCTTTATTTATTTATTTATTTGTTTGTTTTGAACTTTATATTTCTCAATAAAAATCAATTTTTTTTACTAGAAAATAAGTAAGACAAGACGTCTTATTGTTTTTTTATCTTTTTATTTTTATGGTCTTTTAATCATTTGTTTATTTATTTTCTTAGAACTAAAAAACAACAAACTTAGGAGATGTATTTTTTTTACTATCTTTGTTTTATTCATATTTATATATTTTTTTATTGTGTATATTATTTATGATTGTTTTATGAAGGATGAAATATTTGATAATCATTTTTTAAATTATGCATGATCAATTTGGGTAACCGTTTTTTACGGACAGTGTGGGGTGCTAATACCTTCCCCTCCTGTAATTCGACTCCCGGACTAAACAGAATCTCATTTTTTTTAAAAAAAAAACCAGTGCTATTTAAAGGTTTTCCTAATATTTTCCTTAATAAATATTGGTGGCGACTCCTTGAACCCTTTATTTTTTAGGCTTCTCAAGAGCCTCACTTCAATGCCGTTTCAATTTTCTTTTATTTGTCTTTAACCAGTCCGCGTCGCGCGCCGGGACCCCGGTCGCGACACATAGTTACATAATTGTTATTTCTATCCATTTTTTTTAAAATAACATGGGATGTAAGAGAAAGTTGGCATAATGGTGGGTGGTTATGGTGTTGAAATTTTTAATTTTAATATTTGAATTAATATATTATTATATTAATATTTAGTGGATAAGCATTATTAATTTATTATATCTATATTTTGTTATTAATTATAATATATAATACTCATGAACATCATATCATGCAATTTGTCAATATTCGTTGAACATTTGTATCAGAATTAAGCATTGCCCTTTAATTTTTAGACCTAATTATTATATAATGAAAGAATTTTTTTTTTCATTTTCAAAACTAAAAAACCTTGTTTCGTCTTGATTCAAATGGATATAGTTTCATTATTTTTTTTAATAAAAGTTTACGGCTTTTGTTATTCATCAAATTAAGTTTCTAATGAATCATAGAATGAGTATTTTCATGCTTATGTGAGGAGAAACAAATAGGCCCTTCAAAAGAAAAAAAAGTCATTTCCTTCAAAAGAAGAAAAAAAGTTGTCTCTTTTAAAGGAGAAACAAAGATAGACCCTTTTAGGCCTAATTTTTCAAATTAATGGGTATAATTTTTTTGAATTTTGGGACTAATTTCATATTTCTTTGATCATGTTTGCTATTTTTAATAATTAATTTATGTCTAAATTAATTATTTAATTATGAATTTGATGAAATTTTTTTGCTCAAATTTTTTGTGGACGCTTTTAATATTCTTTATAACATTTATATTTTGTTCACTCTCTGTAAATTAAATGTCATATACAATATTAAATTTGGTCTTTATATATATATATATATATATATATATATATATATATATATATATATCAATTGTTTGTATAATTGTGACATAATTCTTGTTTTTCATGCACTATATTTGTTAATTCTTAGTTCTGTAATTTATCTTAATAATGTAAGCATGATTATTTTGTATAAGTATCATCTCACCTATCGTGGGACTATTTATACAAAATTATGGGGATTATGTCTTTGTATGGATTATTTATTTGTATATTATGTTAATAATAATTATTGGTGTTCATCCGCCTTATCAACTACATCATTTTTACTAAATTGAAGATAATCATCAATTCTACTATACCATTGGCATACCTTGATCCCCCAAAGCCAAAATGCAATTAATTTCTAAGATCCCACTAAGAATTGACTTGGAATAAGGTCCAAAGCTTCAAGAAAAAGGAGATAAGAGGAAATAGCCCAAGGTCCTATTTTCTGCATGTGTTTCCGTTTCAGTCATTGTGTGTTTTAATTCTGCCCGCAATGCTGACGCTATGTGTCCCCTTAGCACTATGCGACAGCTTTAAAATTTCACCCTGGCGCTACGCATCAGGAAAAAATCCTAAATTCCTATTAAACTCATTCTTAAATCACACAACATGCCGCATATTCCCAATTTATTATAATTTTAACTTATTCACACATTTATTTATTCTCTTATATATAAAAATACACAGAATGTTACAGACAAGCCACACAATCAACCATCTTGTCTTCAAGCAATGTTACACCTTTCACCAAGCCATGCTTCTGCATGTATAGAAGTCCAACAGGGTGAAAATATATGAGTCTTTTGTGCCACAAATCAACGTTGTTGGTCATTCTTGAAAAAGCGATTTTTTCTTCCTCCTCTATAAGATTTAGATCATAACTTTTGGCTTTCATTTTCACCATGAATATGTCTTTGCCTTTTACATCTTTGATCAAGCACCAATTATCTTTAAATATGACTTTGAAACCCTTTTCTACTAGTTGTGCAACACTAAGAATATTTTGGTCAATATTAGGCACATATAAGACATCAGAGGTGTGCTTTAAATCTGTTAAGCTTTCAATAACAACAGTTCCTTTTCCCATAATTGAGATGAGATCATCGTTTCCAATTTTAACTTTGGAAACAATGGTTTTATCTAACTCTTTAAAGAGCTTCTAGTCGTTGGTCATGTAGTTTGTGCAGTCGTTGTCTATTAACCATGAATCGCTGGAACTTTTGCTTATAGCAAAGCATGTTTCAATAAAATGTTGCTCCTCTTCTTGTTCCTCTATAATGACTTTTGCCTCCTTCAATTTATACTTGTAGGTTCTCTCAATGTGTTCCAAATTGCCACAATTTCTGCACTTGATATCTGGCCTCCACCAACATTTTTCTTAAGGATGATTTGTCTTTTTGCAATGTGGACATGGAGGAAAAATCTCACATTTCTACTTATTAGAGCCCTCTAATTTCTTGTCTTTGCCTCATTTTGAATTTTGTGCCTTCCTATGAAAACCACCCTGTACAACCTCTTCCTATCTCATCATTCTTCTCTACTCTTATGCCTGTAAAGCATTTATTAATTCTCTCAAGGTGATGGTTGAAAGGTTTTTTGACTTCTCCAATGCTGATATCTTTGACTCATACTTTTTAGGTACGATGACAAGAATTTTTTGCACAATTCTTCCATCAAGAAAGTCTTTCCCAAGAAGTCGCTGTCGTAGGTGAGGGTTTGAGGTAGCGGCACAGACTGGTGCGGGCCCGAGTATAGGGGTTACGACTGGGCACGGTTGAGGCAAAGGAAACGTAAAAAATTAAAATGGGAGAATACAAAAAAATAAAAAAAACACCGGAGTCGCTACCAATATTTATTTAAGGAAAATATCGAAAAAACTCGTGTATGGTACTGGTCATGAGATTTCGTTTTGGGTTCGAGAGTCGGTTACAAGTGAGAAAAACACCCTACCGTCTGTTTTAAAACAGTTACTAAAATTACTCAGGTGTATTCTTTTTATAATTAATTTATTATTTTATCCCAAAATAAACTAAATTAAATTTAACTTCAACATATTACAAATTCATATTAAAATGAAAAGAAAAATATGAAGATAAAAAATATTTCTTATTTTTTACTGAAAAGAATTTTGTTTTTTTCTAGCATCTTGCTCAAATTAATCGTTGTTACCATTTTTCATTTTTTAACATTAAAATTTAATAAATAAAAGGAAATTTGTATAGAAACATTTTTTTTGAAATATTATAAAATTATAACACACACATATATGATAAAGACACAAATCAAACAAAAGTTAATAAAACATCATGTTTTAATTTAAGAACAGAGCTCGATATCACTCAAGCATGAAAGTAAAAAAAATTACTGGAGATAAAAACTTATATGACAACCATCCTAATTAAACATATACTTGAACAAATTTAAACATTCCAAACAATTACATAAATAACATGAACTGTGAATAAACGGAATAAATACTAAAACAACAAATAAAAAGTCACAACATATAAATAAATTTAATTAACTCTAGTAAACACCCTTGTAAAATTGAGATAAACAGTAAAAAAATATGTACCTTATAATAAAAAATATTTACCTTATAGTAAAATAATTTACCATGCAATAAAAAAATTAACTTATAGTTACAAACAGAGTTGAATAAACAAAAGCTCTCATTCACTTGACATACACCATATTTGTGGCTCTATATCACTCACTTTCTGTTTTTATTGTATTGTTTTTCTTTGTTGTTTTTATTGTATTGTGGTTGCTGTATTTTTTGCTGGTTGTTGTATTCTGTTGTTGTTGTATTTTGCTGTTGCTGTATCCTGCTGTTGTTGTGTTGCTGTTGTTGTTGTTTCGTTATATTACAATTTTCACTATTTTCTCACTGTAAAAATTCAGAATTACCTCTCTAAACTCAAGAGTAATGTGATGGTCTCTTCTCCCTTCCTTGGTGTGTATTCTCTCCATGTATTAAGGCCTATTTATAATGGTTTCAAGGCCAAATTATGCACTTAAAAAATCCAGCAATTAGAAGCCAACTTGTAATGCATAATTAAAAAGCAAAATGACCATTATTTGAAGCACCTTCACATTGGCAACATGGGCTCTTCCATGGCTGATTTTGCTTATTAAATTGTAGCAAATTGGAGTCCAAAAATCAGCATGTGTATCCATGAATGTACCTTGCCAAATGGAGTATAATTGCTAAATTTTTAATCAACGAATTCTAGCAAATGGAGTGGTTGTTGTCGTAAGAACCCTTGGCATTTTGGAGGCTTGCTTGCTTTAAAAAACATGGTGGGACATGGTCTTGAATTATGATTGAAAGCCTTTGCACTTTGTTGACCACCTTTCATTAATTAATTAAAGCAAACTCATGCCTTCTGAAAATGCATAATCGTGACTTGTTTTGCAAAATTGGAAGAATTTGTTGTCATGAAATCTTTTGGAATAAAAAATTCAAGAATGCTTGGCATTTTCCCTTGGTGTGACCGTGAGCTCCTTTGCCATTTTAAATATGCACATTAAATTTTCACTAATGGAATTTTTAAGGCTTCATAGTGAAAAATTAAGTGCACCTTTCACTCCTTGAATTAACGTGAAAGTAGTCTTTATTTTGCCTTCCAAATTTGCAAAATTTAATTGCATGAAACCACTTTCCAAAATCTAAATTTTTGGTCTCCATTTTTCCTTTGAATCCATTTGTAGCATTTAACTTAGTAAACTTTGAGCCCAATATAGTGAAACCAATTTATTCAAATGTCAAAATTAATTATGTGATTCAATTTTTAATGTCAAGATAAAGGATACTCTTCTCGCAATTTTCACTCAAAGTGTTTTAAGAATTGTGTATCACTTAAATCATCACAGTCAAAAAATATTACATAAGCTTGGTAATTAACCAAAAACTCCGCAGTTAAAAAGAAAGCATGTCAAAGTCTAAAGGTCTTTCAAAAGGTTGTAACGGGGCCGGGGAATATATTGTTAAGGTAAGGATGAAATACAAAAAGGTTTAAACAGTCATGAATGATTTAACTACCATAAAAAATTCAGAAATTACCAGAGTAAATTTTAAATTTTTATGGACTTTTTAGTGATTCATTCAATATCATCCTTTTGATTTTCTTTTCTTTTCATTCCAACACATATTTTTCTTAAGTCCTTTTTACTTAATTTCCAATTATTTCACCATTAAGAGAAGATTAGTCAATGAAAGGCTTCAAAGAAAAAAAATTTCACTTTCAGGTTCAAAAGGGGCAACTAGGGGTCAATTTATCATGGACAAATTCTAAGGCTTAAGAATAATACATAATTATGCCTTTATCATCTTAAGACATGCGATCAAAAAACCATTTTGAATTGATTGAAAAACAAGTTCTAGAATATCAATGACTATGAGATTCACTCAACCAAGAAAAACATGGGTTTGAAATTTTTAATGAATTACTCTTTTAGGCTTAAATCTCACCATGGAAAGTCTTTCCAAAGAAAAATTAAATCACACAGTGATTTGGGCATTTTAAATGGACATGTTTCTTTTGGATTTCTGATTTCTGGGTCGGACAGAAATAGGTGTTCACAGTCTCACTTTGTTTGCTATGCTCAATAGCTTATCAGCATAACTTTTAATCGTTTGTCTCCTTCATGTTCTACATCTTAAATTCCCTACCCAAGTTAAGCACTTACATGCCTTTGGTTCTTTCACAGCCTTGATATTCTGATTTAAGGTAATCCTAAATCTCTTTAGCAGATTTGAAATTCATAATTCTTGTAAAGATGATTTTTGAGACTGTGAAAAAATACAAGTTTTTGCCTTGGCTTTTTTAGTCTTTTTTTTGTTATGATTCTTCAGTTGAGCCATTGTAGGATTTTCTGGCAACAGATAAACTTGATAGTCTTCTTCTACAGCCTCCCAAGATCTAGTGCTTCAGGATGCGTAGTCATCCTTGCTGCCCATAACTTATACTTCTCACCATCAAAAATTGGTGGTGGTGTTATGAACTATGTGTCCTCTATTATGTCTTCTCTCAACTACATATAAACCATCAATTATGCTTGGAGGTTGGGAAGCTTCTGTTCAGCCTCAAGATACTTTAAAATACCTCGACAAGAAATCTTGCAATGAGCCATGGATTTTAAAATAAAAGAAACTAATCACATAAAGACACTATGCACACAACAAATGGATAAACAAACGGGAATAATAAAAAGAAACCACACCAAAATACTTCAACAAACTAGCAGGACTATCAACTGAGTCAATTAACGCTTGGGAACTTAATTTGCGACTAATATCCAGTAATACCTGAACCGCTTTTTAGGAATGGACGACCCCACAAACCAACACGAAACCTTTCCAATGTGCTTTGTCCTCAATCACACACTTCCCGAGAACTTCCCAGGAGGTCACCCATCCCAGAATTACTCCAAGTTAAGCACGCTTAACTTTGGAGTTCTTAAGTGATAGGCCACCGAAAAGGCTAATGCATGACGATCACTCCCCGCCCTCAACAGTACCCGGGATGTCACATGCCCACCAGCTTCCGCCTGGTTCGTCCCCGAACCATACCATACTAGGAGAGGCTAGGCTCTGATACCACTGTATCCCCACAAACCAACATAAAACCTTTCCAATGTGCTTTGTCCTCAATCACACACTTCCTGAGGACTTCCCAGGACGTCACCCATCGCAGAATTACTCCAAGTTAAGCACGCTTAACTTTGGAGTTCTTAAGTGATAGGCCACCGAAAAGGCTAATGCATTTGTTGGTACAGGTAGTACGTATTTATTCCTTTAAGCTATCCTTGACTGTATAGTCCCATACCTATACAGTCTTTGGATCCCTCTCATTCTGGCATGTATTTGGTTCGTTCATGTATCCCTCCCACTGGAAGCCTGCCAGGAGCCGCTCTTTGTCTGTGCCTATGCACCAGCGATCACTCCCCGCCCTCAACAGTACCCGGGATGTCACACCCGACAAGTCATCCACTCCTACCCAAACTACCTGAGGCGTCGATTATTAATACAAGGGGAAAAAGAGAGTCAACCCTATCATGCAAAAAATCATCTTTACCTTCAACAGGCCAGGTCTTAAAAAATATTCCTTAAAGGTTTTAATAAAGTCTTGAAGATCTCTAAGATGCCACGGCTAAGGACTCCATTTATAGAAACCTACCTAACCAGAGCATACTTTATAATCTTTGGTTGATAGAAAAAGAAAAACAATGATGAGGTAAGAGTCAAGTAAAAAAACCATATAAAACCTCAAGGCTTTGATGAAGCAGTTGTTCAGATAGAATTGAGAAGGATCCATATTCACCTCCCTAAGAATAACCTATTGTAAAGTAGAGAAAGGGTAACCTTAACCCCACCTAGATGGACAATGCTTCATGAATAAAGATGAAATCAGAGTCTTTCTCATAACTATTACCCAAGTGGCCTCTAAGGAACTCAAGAGGAGTGAATTGAGTAATTGGAAACTTGTTACTAATAATTTTCTCTTCTAAAAATCTTATTATGCAATGCCAAGTAATTTTAAAAAGAATACTAGAAATGTAAAGAGTTAAAGGATAAAGAAGGGAAAATAGAGATTTTATATTGGTTCGGCTAACATCTGCCTACATCCAGTCCTTAAGATCCCTTTGAGATTTTCACTATAACTTATCCAAGTAACAATACAGAACACTCCCACACCTCTGGGATACCTCACTCTTGACTTAACCTTTGGAATGCCTCGCCTAAGATACAATCTTAATGTGGGATGCCTCACCCATAAGATAAACTCAATAATCAAGTATACAAATGTGAGAATCTCTCTTTAGAGTGGATAATACAACTTGAAGTGCACTATGGTTTATACTCAAGTGATAGAATGACTTTAGATCATGATAGAATACTTTGGATTATAAAGAATGTTAAAATGCTTATCAAAATCCATGAATTGAAATGAAATGATTAATGTTCTCCCTATTTATAGCAATTGAAGAGATGCATTTGATTGATGAAAAGATGTCTTTTGATGGTGGAAAGATGCCTTTTCAAATAGATGTGTTCATTCAAAAGTTTGGATGAAAGAACATGACTTTTCATGCAAGTTTTCATGAAGAGATACAAATTTTCATGCATTCTGATGTTGTGGTAATTGATTATAATTTTCCTGTAATTGATTACAACATTTCCAAATTTAATCACGCTTATTTAAAATGCAATTTTAACCCAACAGTTAAGTGTGTAATCAATTACACCAAATTGGTAATCGACTACATGCTTTCTAATTTTAACCGTGTTTAATTAAAATGAAAATTTAACCCAACGGTTAAGTGTGTAATCAATTACACCAAAGTGGTAATCGATTACATGCTTTCTAATTTTAAGAAAATGCTTTTCAAATGTATATTATTAAGGTTTTAATTTAATCCTAAAGCCACACTGATACTTGATTAAAACTAATGGTTCAGAGTCAGGCTTAGAAGAGGGGTTGAATAAGTCACAGAACTTAGTGTATGAGTGATATACAAATGAAATTGTACACTAAGTTATGACACAAGACCAAGGTCTGCTAGAGGCAGGACAAACAGAGAAGGTCTTTGTCTTACAAGAGAAGAACGAATAGAGAGAATTTAACTTAAAAGAGTTTGAATAAGAGCTCATAAGTTCTCTGTGTCTTTTGAAGTTCAATCTTCCTTGGTATAAATAGGAACTGAAGGATATGACTGTTGCTGCTTCTTGAAAGGAGATATAGTCGTTGGAAATCTTTTGAAGGTATTTGCCTTAAGCTTTGTGTTACCAGACCTTGATGTCGTTACAGATTCAAGGGGCTGATAGTAAACTTCTTCAGTTCTTTCATGGAAATGGTTTCTCATGCATCTCTCATGCATAAATCCATTTGTATTTTATTTATTAATTAAGTGAGAGGTCAGAAGTCAGCGCTTTAAGGGCTTTTTAAGATAACCTGATAGAGGTTCTGAATATGCTCAGTGTACTCTGAAAATGCACAGAGGTAGGTATGCTGACATTTGCTGTTGTTTTTGATATTGTTCCTTATGTATTTTGACGATAAACATGCATATGTGATAACTGCATAAATCCCAATGCATCACTCAAAATAGAATTAAGAACATTGAGAATGGATCTTCAATCTTTTGGGTGAGAACGTTTCAATTTCAGCAGTATACTTTTATCATACTTATTATTATCTACCAGACTTTTGGAATGCTGATACTCCCCTTTTGTTTCATTGCCTAAGACTCGTATCTTGAAATACTTAGGCACATAGATTAGTCAAAGATAGTACAGACTTCACTTTCTAACAAAAATTCTTGATGTGTGATATTAACAAATCTGAGGGTACAAAAACTGGGGTTTGGTCCAAGATAACTTAGAAAAAATTCTTTTCATCCAGACTTTTTCTTAACAAAAACCTTACATTTGTTTTAATACTTTTTGAGCTTTGATGCTTTATTCCTTTGACTTGTTGATCTTGCCTTTTTGTTGATCTATTTGTCTTCTAATCTAGGCCTTCATGATTGATGCCTTTAAGAACTTACTGCCTTTTGTCATTATCAAAACTTTATGTCTTCAACAACCCTTACCAACTTAAACTTGATCACCCTCCCGATAAAAATCACACTCTACACCAGTCTCGTCCCCAGTCGATAATAACATTGTCCTCTTGATTAGTGCAACAAGTTGATCACGTCCACAAATGTCACTTTTTCCTATTAAAATAAGAGCACATGAACAAGGTAATAATTTCTCATTCTAAGTGAATACAATCACCTATAAACGAAACAAACTAGATTTGCACAATAGAAGACACAAACAAAGACCAAAACCACTAAGAAAACACATAGACACAAATCCCTAGAATCCAACCAAATCTAACAAAGGACGAAGACACTCCCTCCAACACAATCACTAAGGGAAAACAAAATGAAAAACATAGTAAAAACAAAAAGGAAAAACATTAATATAGGGAAAGTAACAACAAAAGAAGAAACAAAAACCAAAATAAAGCACAATAACAAATGAAAGCAACAACAAGTAAAAAGGAAGGAGGGTATAAAAAACCTGAGGAAAACGAGAAAGAGGAGACGACCCAAGCAAAAGATGGAAATGAAGCAAAGAAGACACCCCAAGCAGAAGGAAAGGTGAAACAGAGGAAGTCCAAAGCAAAAAAAAGAAACATAAAAAATGAAAAATGGAATAGAAAAAATAATGAAAGGTTTTCACAAAACTGGTGCAAGTTAAGAAGGGAAGAGAGGAAAAGTTAATATGGAAATAACAATGAGGAACAAAGACGTTAGACAATAGGAAATGAAAAGACAAACACAATCTACACTATTGTTTCAAATAAAGCAAGATCTGTCATTCATAACGAATACACAATCATCGTCTCAACCGTTAAAATCAGGAGAAAAGAGAAACTTTAGATTCAATGAAACCACACATGTGGCAAAGCTTTCAACAAGTAAGCATTCAATGGAAATGAATGATAAGACATACAAGGCATGGATATCCAAGCCACTAACCTTCAGATTACTTATCAATTTACTAGTCGGAATAACAAGGCTTTAACTTAACTCGGACACCCAGAAATACAAGCATATTGATCTGATCGGGCATGACTAAATAATCAACGCTCAAACAATCATTCATGGTGAAGCAATTATAACACAACAGGATCAACAAGATAGATTGAGAAATTACAAAACACATATAATGGAAAATCCAAAGAAATGTCTCCAAGAGATTAAGAAATTACGTCAACAAGACCAATCGGCTAATTTACCCTTCTTTGCATTTTTAACACTCAAAGACTGGGGGCTCCCATTCCTTCCAATATTATGAACTCTCAATGAAGTGTATCGAGTCATTTACTTAACAAAAACAAAAAAAAACCTCTAGGGTAAGGTTTGCTCTGTTACAAACTCTCAAGGTAGAAGGTCGTACTCATTTACTTAAGGAAAACAAAGAAAACCTTTAGGGTAAGGTTTGATTGGTTGCGAACTATCAACAAAAAGTATTGAGTCATTTACTTGACAAAAATGAAAAGAACCTTCAGGGCAAGGTTTGCTTGGTTACAAACTCTTGGAGTAGTCATTTACGTGACGAAAATGAAAAGAACCTTCAGGGCAAGGTTTGCTTGGTTACAAACTCTTGGAGTAGAGTGTTAAGTCATTTACTTAATGAAAAAGAAAAGAACCTTTAGGGCAAGGTTCGCTTGATTATGAACTCTCAGGGTAGAGTGTCGAGTCATTTACTTAACAAAAACAAAGAAAATATTCAGGGCAAAATTCGTTTGGTTACGAACTCTCAGGGTAGAGTGTTGACTCATTTACTCAACGAAAACGAAGAGAACCTTCAAGGCAAGGTTCACTCTATTATGAACTCTCAGGGTAGAATGTCGAGTCATTTACTTAACGAAAACGAAGAGAAAGGTTCGCTTAGTTACAAACTCTTATAGTAGAATACTGAGTCATTTACTTGATGAAAATGGAAAGAACCTTCAGGGTAAGGTTTGCTTGGTTATGAACTCTTGGCATAGAGTGCCGAGTCATTTTCTTGATGAAAACAAAGAGAACCTTGAGGGAAAGGTTCGCTCAATTACAAACTTTCTGGTTAGAGAATCGAGTCATTTACTTAACGAAAATGAAGAGAACCTTCAAGGCAAGTTTTACTCGGTTACAAACTCTTAGGGTAGGGTGTCAAGTCATTTACTCAACAAAACAAAAAGAACCTTCAGGGCAAGGTTCGCTCAGTTACGAACTTTACGAACTTTCAGGATAGAATTTCAACTCATCTTACTCAACAAATACGAAAAGAACCATCAAGGCAAGGTTTGATTGGTTTGAATTCTTAGGGTAAAATATCCAGTCATTGACATAACAAAAAAGGAATCTTCAGAAGAAATATCAAGCCAAATAAACATAAGAGAAAAGGCCCCAAACGAAGGAAACAAAATAGTCAATGATAAGCAAAAAGCAAAGAAAAAGAGAAGAAAATGACAAACCTGAGAAGACAACGAGAGGAAAACAACCCAGACAAATGAAGGAGGGGAAAAATGGAAGCATGACAAAAATGAAGGCATATAAAATGAAAAGTATAGAAGAAAAGAGAAAGGAATAAAAATCATAAGTGGTGTAATTTAAAGGGGGAGAAGGAAAACTTAACATGGAAGCAGAAAAGAGGGACAGAGCCATCAAGCCATATAAAATCCATGTCATAGATTTAGGAAACGCAAGATCAACCATTCACAACACATTTGTAACAATCATCCTAACCGTTAAAACAACAAAAAATGAGGAACGTTAGATTCAATAAAAGAATATCATCACGACCATACATGTGACAGAGCATTTAATAAGCATGCATTTAAAGGAAATGACTGAGAAGACACCCAGGGCATAAATACTCAAGCCACCAACCCCAGAATATCAATCGATTAGACGATTGGAATATGAAGAAATTAGCTCAACCAAAGAAGCATCGGAAAATCGAGAGCACCTACCTGATCAAGAAAAAATAGATAAATAATACTTGAAGAACCATACTCGATAAACAAACTTCAAAACAATAATAAATGACCAACGAGAGAGGCCAGGTGTTTCAAATTTATAAAACTAAGAAGTATTTCATGAGGGCACCAAATGGGATTTGCATAAGGTCGATTAACATTTTTACCCTTTTTTCATATTTACAATACTTAAAAGCTAGTGGGCTTCTGCCCCCTCCAAGATTCCACTTGGTCCCACAAATAACTAGGTCAATATGTAAAATCCCATATAGATTAGGATATATTATTTAAAGATATTATATTAAGAAATTATAATTATTTAATCGATACGAGGGCAAAATTAAACTTTTGTGTTATTTATATTTAAAGTGAACACAATAGATTCTAGGGAGTCTACTATAGTTTTCATTTGCAAGATATAATCAAATATGGAATTTGACTCTTTCTTAGTATGGCATAGTTCAATCTCAACTAACGAACTTTAACGTGTCTTATATTTTTAAAGTAGATGTGAATGTGATCCTAAATCTGGTACACATGAACACATTGTATCATTCATCGGAGTTTGTGGACTAGCCGTAAAATGATGAAGTTGGTGACCTTTGATCGTTGTTTCGATCTATTGGTTCCAAACTAGAAAGTTTCGATCATCCAATTATGATGAAATTGGTTGAAAAAGTTACCATCATCAATGTGACATTTGTTGTTTTCATTGGGGGAATTTATTGAGTTGTCATCATGCAAGGAGTTTTGTTCGATTCCATTGTTGATGCTTAGAGAATCTTAGAGTGTGCCAAAGTCAAAGCTCTGATACCATCTAAGAAAGGAAGACAGAGAGAGTGACAGAAAGGAAAGAGAGAGATTCATTGATATCCTTGATTGGGAATTTTACAATAATTAGGTTATTGATCTCTATTCAAATTACATTTATAAGGATGAGACTGAAGAGAGTAGCTTGCAATGTAAGCCACTCAATGCTGATTAGACTCTTGCCAGCTAAGCAGATCTAACAGCCAATAACTAACTCATGCATGCCTTACACACACAGCTATAGGAGATAATCCTCTGTAGCCTAGTGTAGCATAAGCTACACATGATTAATAGAACATATACGTTAATAGGGTGAAAACCTAGAGTGAATTTAGGGTAAAACAAGGGATGGAAGAAATTATTTAGTATTTTTTCAAGATGTTTCCAGACTCAGACTTTATTTTTAGTTAAAATAAAATTAAGGTTTTATTCATTTAATTGTCAGTTAAAACAACAAATAATATGATATGTGTGCTTACTAATCACATCATATGTGTAACATCGTGAATTTACATCATCATTTAACAAACATTTTAATGATAAAGGTGTTATAAACAATAAAAATATTTTGGGGATCTTTTAAAAAAAATCCCTTCCAATTAGGTGATTTCAGTTTCACAAAATTTCAAGAGGGTTTTACCTAATTTAGTTTTTTTATCAATTCAATTTTAATCTATTGGTGTCAAACTTGTTTTTGCTATCATATTCAATCATGAGTAACTAATTAATTATAAAACTTTTCCCACTGCTATTCGCAACTACTCTTAATGGAATCTATGCTTTTTGAATGGTGGGGTCAATGATTATTAGATTATTTAAAAGAAAATTTAGACTTCGCAATTGTTCATATGACATTTGTCACAATTCTTCCCTTCGATTTATCATTAACAATTGAGAGGTTTTATATTTTTTTCCCCTAAGATGAATTAATCACCCAATTCATTTTAAATAAATCAAATTTGTTCAAATTGACAAACCAAAAAGGTTTGTTCAAATTTAAGTTATTTTGCTTTCTTTTGTCATGCTATCCTTCTTCATTTATCTATCTTATTTCCTTATATTTCATCTTCTTGTTCCTCAACATCAATAGCTTACAACAAATAATATTTGTCATTTAAGAACATGGTTGATATGTACCGAGTTGAGAGGCTCACTCTAACGTACTATGAAAATAATGTCCTACTAGCTGTAAAGCATCTTTTTTTATTATTATTATAGGCAACAATAACAACTGATAAAAAAATTAAAGATGACTAAGATTTTTAGGACACAATTATAGACACATTTGGTAGAAGTGATACATTTTTTTAATACATTACATACACATTAATATTGTGACATCAACTCTTCAATCTCATCCACCACCAAAGAACATGAGCAACAATTGGTACAAAGATGAATTATGGATGTACACAATAACTATTCATTGACCACCGAATTAGTACACTAATACAATCATCATACTTTACATGCTCTGAACCAATGACAATCTATATTTATTTAGTCTGATTTTTGAAACCCATCACTCATTCTAGGTGAAGGTTGTGGTAGATTTGGTTTTTTTTTTTTTTTTGTGCACGATAGACCCATACTTTTCACATGTTATAGCAAATATCTTTCCGTTCAAACACCGATAGTTCCACCGTCAACCACCATGGATGCACTAGCATTAATTCATTTCCATAACTCAACATAAAAAAATTAAGCAAAGAATCAATTTTTTGACAACACGAAAACGACCACGAAGCGTTACCACCTTTATTGCGCCCCTCCTCATCCTCACTATCCCTTAATTCGTTGTTCATGTTTCGATTATGAAGCTATGAATAGCCACCACGTTGTTCTCTCTTCCACCACCATAATCAACCATAGAAAAATACCTAGCTTCAATAACCCCACAAACAAATGCCTCAATTAATAATTAAAAACCACAAATTTAAACCAAAATGAACGGGGCACATTCACGGATGCAACGGAGGGCCTCGTCAAGGTTTCGGCAGGCGCAAAGGGGGATTTGAGCTTTCATCCACATAATCAATTCTGATGGCTTCAAGGATATGGGTCACCAATGTCGTCTACCTTTTCTTGTTCCTCTATGGTTTCGTCTGTTCCGTTATGGCCCAAAACGAGCCTAATAGAAGCTACGATAAAAACGACGTCGCAATGCAGATCCTGAACCGGTTGGGTCAACACTCGAACTGAACCAAAAGTTCAGATCCTCTATGGTTTCGTCTGTTCCCTTAACTGATTCATGGTTTTGGCTATGAAATCAAGAATGAACCAGACCGAGAATCCATCACCAGTGGCAGAGCTTTTCATCAGAGATCATGCCAACTTAGTTGATTCTTGGAAGCTCACCGTGCTTCAAGGTTGGATTCTTCGCTACAAATATCACAATCCTCGAAGCCACAATCAAAGGGAAAATGGAGAAGAATAAGTTCTTCATGGTGAAGAGAAAATAAGAGGGTTTTGTTGGATATAATGCTGAAAATTGAACATCAAAGCTGACCAGTAGCCATATGGCTCTGAAGAAATAGAAGAAAAGGGAGAAAAATACGATTGACGATTTGATTTTCCAACAGTTAAAAGGAAAAAGAAGGAAAAAGTAGGATTTTGGAATTTCAATTGTTAATTTTGCTTAACAGGAAATCATCAATTAATATCAACCATGATGAACATCCAACATTTGGTATAATATAAGCCCAACATAGACTAAAAATAATAAGTCAACCAAAAAACCTTCACCCTCATTTTTACATTTCAATATTATTCGTCAGTGATCAATGACATGATATTAAGGCTATAATTCATTAACAAACAATTAATATCAGGAAATGATTAGCATTACAAAATTAAAGAAAACAAGTGATAATTTCAAAAAATGGGATGGTAGTTAATGCTCTACCAATTTAAAGTAAAGGTTTACTCTACTTTTATCACTAACCACCAATAGATTTCCATGTTGCTTTAAACAATCTGCAAGATACATACTATAGCAAAAACTTAAATTTCAGTAATCTACAACCCTGCTGCCATGAAAACCATATATTAAATGCAATCATTGTACATCAATTCCTCTAAAATTAATTGGTGAAAAAATTGTAAAATATCAAACCACATGGGTTTTCTGCACAAACCGCCAGAGGTTAGGGGTCAAACCTAAGGACTCATCAAAACTTGCAATTGAGACATCCCTCCCCTAATTTTATGGAAAGCTGACTTGATGAATCCCTTACAAATGACTATTATCATCCTAGATTAGTAACTGAATAATCTACACTCACCCAATAAACAAGGAGTATCGTCAGCCAGCCAAACCTCTGTAATCAGGAACCTATGCCAAACCAGTCCCAACGTAAAATATCGGGAAAAGCAGGAAACCTAAACTTTAAAGAGGAAAATGCTGCATGTTCTCAAAGCATGATGGAATCAAGGCGCCTGTGACACAAGTCAAAATGCCCCTGCTATTGACTAATATTCTTTAGCCTATATCTATGAGTCCACCATTTCATCTTGCAACTCGCTTGGGGCAATAAGCCCGGGAATAGAAAGCATTCTTTGCCGTTCTCTCTCTTTCTGAGCTGCAGCCTCTTCAGCATATAGATCTTTGTTATCCTGCGGCATAGAGGGAACAATTAATACGCCACATGGTGAAATACAGTAAACACACAAGTTTAAACACAATCGAAAAAGCGTTTTCAAATAATCTACAAATTGAAGCAGACCAAGGCACCCAGCAGTTATGTCGGGAATTTTATTTGCTAAAAACTTCCAAGTCATAAAACATCAGCCACGAACAAATGGGATTTGATTATATTTAGGAATTTGGAAACCACAAGCCAGGGATGTTGTAGAATCAATGACGCTACTTTCTGAACACTTCTGGATTTCTTGGTCATTTATACAAGTGCTTTTATTTGAAAAGTAACAAAAGGAGCAAAGAAATTGTTAAGGCAAGTGTCCTTTTAGCAGTGTTTTAAATGTCCATTTATACAAGTGGTTTAGCAGAAAAGGAGGCTAAGTAACAGTACTACATAAAACATTACCTGAGCTGAAAATTCTTTTGACTGTACAAGAAAATCACGTATGTGAGTCTTAAATGTGGAGAGGTCATTTGTGGATGTAAACAGTCCATTAACAAATTGAGTGACCTGCAAATTTCTTGAAGTTAGACATCTATTCAGGTAAGGGATGGGGTTATGTCAGTTGTTTCTTTCATCCCAATTACCTCAGCAGCAGTCATGTTCGGAAATGAGGTGCTTAAGAGTTTTATTGTGAACTCACGAACAAAATCTGCATTATTTTGGTATGGATAAGGATTTGTAGCAGCATCCCAGAGAGCCTCAGTTAGGGCGCCGGTTTCTGCCTGAAAAATGGAAATTCTTCATCAAAGCAATTTCTCAACTTAGTAAAACAAAAATAAAAGCATAATTCTGAAACTATACCAGACAGAACAAATGTTGAAGCACCAAGACATGTAATTTGAACCCGGGCTTATGAAAAGTGTCTGTCAAGACAGCAAATATCTCTTGCTCAATTGTTACAAAGTATGTCCGATAAAATTGATTACAGAACTCTGAGGCCTGTTTAATATACACAAATAAACAATTGACCAACAAAAAAACAAACTATTAGAGATAAAAGAGGGGAAATAAGATGGAGGATAAGAAGTCCTACAAAACAATAAAAACTACACACGATCACAAGAAAAACTAAGAATGAAAGAGGAAAGTGTTATAAGCACAATAATACAAGGATCGCACCTGAAACTTCTTCAGCATCTCCAACAACAGGTTCAACCCAGTTTCAGCAATATTCCTTTCTGTATGTCGAAATGCCCATATTATTGAATCCATGACAAGCTTCAGTTGCTGTCAAATTACAAATAACATCAGGCACAGACTAGAAAAACTAAAAAAAATTGAACAGTCATAGTCAACATTAGAGAAAGTCAAATAAACTGCAATGCTATTATTGGTTTAGCATGGGCAGCGTAGTAGCAAGAAACACAACCTGACTTGACAGGCAGATTAATGCACGGAAACAATGTGTGGCTATGGCACGCAGTAAAGAGAAGAATTTCAGCCGATGCTCTGGGTAATCTTCAAAATTTTTTGTAATCATCTGTGAAACAGAATAAGAATATTTATAATTCAAATTATATTTAGAAGCCAACCTATGATTATACAACATCACAATTCATAGAAAATAACTTTGGTAATGAATCAGAAACAGAATTTCTCTAAATTTAAAATTAACTCCTGATTCACAAAGTCTGGGTGCTCCAAATAAGTCACATTTTATTGTACGATTTGTATCAGTGAGTTATTGGCAACCAAAAGACAGTGAATGCTGAGTCAAATAAAACTACCATGTTCTAGCCAAACAACCTATAAAATTACCTCCAGCGTGCACTGGAAAACAGCTTCAAATATGCGAGGAACATCTTCAACCATTGTGGCTTTATATCTGCAGAGTTATGAGAGTGAGTGATCCATAGTGTAACTAAAATAGTGAGCATTTACAATACTTTCCTATATGCTAATTTTGGTTATGGATTGACATCACGTAGCAAAGGAACATAAATGTAGAACTCGCTCAGTTGTCAAATAAAGCCATAAAGCTTCAAACGTACTTGACCCATGGTGAAAAAACTGTAGCCATAAAGCTTCAAACATAAATAACAATAAAGGGAACTGGGAAAAATGACATACTTGTTTACAATTGTTGCAAAAAGTGACAAAACCTCTGATTCCCTTGCATCAGGCACATTCCTGGCATAATCTCCCAGTACAGGATCCATCATTGGTGGCACAAATTGTTTTCCAATTTGTGGTTGATCTTCAGCTTTGTCCAGGAATGTCTCAATCAGTTTAAGTGTTTCTCTCTTAACCGAACTGCATCAAGAATCATAGTTACAAAAAAGGTACCAAACAGCAATCTGATTAGTACAAAACCAATATAATATTAATTAATCTCACCGTAGAAGTTTCACATAGGACGTTCTAGATGCAAAAGGCCCCCCTTCTGCAATGCTTTTTGATATAAGCTCACTATACATTCTGTTGCAGATAAAGCATATACTATTTAATATCTACTAGGAAAGGAAAAAAATAACAAACCTAACATTTGTGGCAAAAACATGTATCCATGCCAGAACATACAATTTAAAGACCTCCATTAACAAAACATACCTGTACACGTTCAACATGTCCAAAAATATCAATGAGATTTGTGGCAGGAAATATGTTCCTAAAGAAGATGCAGCACTTGTGTTTGTCTGCAATTCAGAAGTGAATTACATCACACACTTATCATAAATTGGGGGTAAGGGGGACGCAGAGACTATCGAAGACTAAAGACCTCAGACATGACTAAATAACAGCTATAATTGTATATAATAACCATTCCTGTCTCCACCAAACAACTTAAGCTTCTGAATAGTTGGATCAAGGCATGGTATCAAACGCTTATATTATTACCAAACAACTTTGATCCTTGCTTATAATACCATTCTTATAGTGAACAGAAGTTCAACAAAAGGTAGGTGAGCTTGTGCATTGTCCACATTTCAAGCCCCAATGATCAAACAATCAGAATCGTAAAACCTTCTAATAGTGATACTGATTCATATCATAAAGTTCAGTATCAAAGCCTTTTGATATGTTTCTTTTTATGATTTTGTTAACATTAATCCTTATGAAAGATCTTAAGCAACCAAAAGTGGAAGGATTACAAAGCATTTATCAAATTTTTGTATTCTCAATAAAAAGTATTCATTTCCCAGTAAAATATTTCCACATGTAGTTCCTTAGCTGATCCCCAAGGACTAATGTTAGCAAAACCCTTTTTAAGCCAGTAAAGTTTACTAGGAGGGAGGCTGCCCAATTTCAAGGTCAAGCTCAACAAGTTACCTTAACGTTAATGTTGGCCCTTATAATAACCTAACCATTAGATAAATCAGAAAACTAGCAATAGCAGAAACTCAACCAAAAGTGTTAAACTGCCAATAATGTACACAGGAAGAGTTGTGCACAGTGGCACTGGATCATTTACAAAGACAACTAAGAGGGATTTTGCAATCAAAAGAACAAACAGTAAATTAATAATAGAAAAAGGGAAAAAAAAAACTGCAATTTTTAATTCAAAAGGCTTCAAATCATGCAGAGTGAAATATTAAAAGAGTAAACATCCACCGTAGTCCCTAAAATTGTAATCATCAATCACTTCAGTCCTGACATTACAAAATCTTCACTTTTGTTCCTAAATTATGAAGTCATTCATTTTAGTCTTTTCTCACTTGAATTCTAACTGTCATTTTATAATAAAAAAGACTAAAAGCAATTGTAGTCTAGTAAAATGAAGGGGTAAAGTAATGATTTTGTAAATTCAAAGACTAAACCCACTGATACTTAAAATGAGGGCTCACTCAATATTAAATGATACTAAAGAAATAATCAACCTAAAAATTAATACAAAAGTCAAACCTGCAATATATTAAGGACAGTTCGGATTACTTCTTGATCCTTCAGATAATCAACATTTTGACGAGCCTGTCCTATAATTTCCAGCCATTTCTGCAGAAGAAAATGAGTCAGATCTCGGGTATCATAATTTTATTATAACACTTGGCTGCCATAAATAATGTGGGTTCTCGTGCAAACAAATAACCTGATTTGGGAGCTCCATCAATCGCTGAAGATATTCATCTCTCTTCTGTGCATCAGACTCTGCATGAATCATGTTGCCAACCTAAAATAGGATAACATCACTTAAAAATAGGCACACACACTAGTACAAAATATAACATCAAGACAATCAATGAAGTGGTGATAAAAAATAGTTACAGATTCATAGAATGTGTGTATTTGATGGGGTTCAAGATCTATGATTGTAGTTGGAAGACCAGTGAGAAGTTCAGATACAAATGGCTCATTCTCTCCAACCTGAAATAATGATCACAATTATTGTTTAGTATTTTCATCGGATATTAAGTATTAAACAAGTATGGAAGAGACATGCTGGATTCTGATATTTCAGGATAGAAAAGGAAGGATGAAACTTATGTTACCTGGGTGATTACAAATTTACGCTTGCACTTCTGGACTATTTTCAGAAATGTGTCACAGGCCATATCCTGAAATACATGATAAAAAAAATTATGCATGAACTTTCAACGGCAAATATACTCTGTATATATATAAAAAATTTGTTTAGGCCTTTGATAAATTAGAGTTTAGCACATAAATTTTAAAAAATGAGATGGACAGTAACCAAAATAGTCCAAGAGTGATATACAAACCACAATAATCAGAAACAGTACCGCACCTTAAGTGCCCATAAATTGCAAATATAATAAATAATGAATTTGTAAAAAAGAGAATTGAATACTATTTTTTAGAAAAATTATATATTTTTTAAAAGAAGCTTTCTATAGGTTAGTTTGTTAGTAAAAGACATGACACAGAATTAAGTATCCAATATTTTATTTTCAAAATAAAGTCATAAGGAATGAGCAGTCAAAATTCAGGAGAAAAAACTAGCAAAGCCTAGCCTCATTTTACTGAGTTATGCAAAAAAAACATCGGAGATGACAGACGTGCCAACACTGGCAAATTCATGAAAGAAAAAACAAACCTGAACTCCAGGATGTGTCTCATGCATAAATTCAAACAACTTATTCACAACAGTTTTTAGAAACTTCCAATGAGCTCTTAAAAAACGTGGATACTGCCCCACAACATACCTGTGAACATAAGTAACTAAATATTCCTCAACAAAGAAAAATGAACATTTAACATAAATCAAATCAAATCAACACAAACAATCCTTACATGATATTACTTGCAATAACAGCTTTGTTATCTTTCCCTTTTGTGATCTCACATAAATTTAACAAATCACGAATGACCATAACCAAAAATCTATTTTCCTGCAACAGAACCAAGACAGTAGCTATAAATGTCATTAAAAAAACACAACCAACAAAAGAATCCACAAGGAAAACACAAGACATTAAACAAATTTAATCATTGGAAAATGAAATGGATCCTGTTTTTGGTTTGTGAATGCGTTTTTTTTTGGGGGGGGGGGGGGGGGGGGGCAGAATCAATGCTCGCACACAAGTTTAGGAGACAGCAGTTTGGGCTCCATATAAAAAGTCAAATTGATATCTGCTAACAATAACAATTAGGATTTAAAAACACAGCCACAAAAACACCACCAGGATTTAAAAACTTAGGATTCAACATTTTTTCGCTTTATACTTAATATCAAACGTAAAAGTAATTAAAATATTAATAATAAATTAACAAAAATAAATATTTAGAGCATATTATCCTACATTCAGTCATTCAACGTCATTGTTCTTATGACTTAAATTCTCATGTTTTATGCTATATGATGTTTTCATTAATTACAAGTATGTTTTTAATATTAGTTCTTAATTATTAAAAATTTTAGTATGTAAATGTGTAGAAAGTGTAGGATGTTTCTATTAGGTTTGATCAAAATAGCAGTCATCTTGCTATCCATGATCCCACTTTTTAGACCAGCTGCTCTGCGTTATGATTTGGGATCGCCAACTATGATCATACCAACATCATAACAATACAAATAATGGAAAGGAAACACTATAACAATGCATATTCAGCTGTTCATGTACCTGTTCTTCCATCATGGAACCAGAAATAGATCCTATTGCCCAGCACAGTGTGTTCAAATTGTTCCATGTCCAGTCCTCACCACTAAGTTGTTTACTTAACTTTCTCAGCATCTGCAAGTTACAAAGAATCCAGTACATGAAAATGTGATACTCAAATACACACAAAAGTGCAACAATTTCTTGATTGTTAGTCTGTATATCATAATACACTAAATGAAAACAGCATATCCATAAAATGTTTGCTACATCTTTAAGTATATGAAGTTCATCTTATTAATCTTATCTTCCAAGAAACACCTATCATAAATTGCAATTTTGATTTTGCCATTGGATGATGTTGAGACAATGATATCATGGAGTATAAATAGTGTTGAGATAATAATATTATAGATTATAGATAATGATTTCTGTTTTATCTTTAATCTTTAGGAGATTAATTTTCTTATTTGTTGTAATCTTATCTCTAATCTTTAGCTTATCTTTAGGAGCCATATCTTTTATATCTCATTTATATAATGATATACACTCTTATAAATCAATACAATACAATTATTCATTACTTTCAAGTGATGAAAACAAAAAACCAACTCATATTTTGAAATACTACAAAGTTACAAACTTCCCTATTAAAAGATTAAATTGGATATGAAAGAAGCTACAGAATTTTCTTTTAATTCCCACTCAAATCAATAGTAGAATCAGTAATCACTGCTTTCTGGTGCACATACCTGCTTTTCAGTATCATCATGATCAAGATGTGACAAGTAAATAAGAGTCTCCCTCATGATCTGTATAAAATTAAACAGAGATTAGTCACAGAATATTGTGATAGAATCTCAAAATTTTATTTGTCATCATCTACAAAAGTACAATACTCCGAGGAAAATGACCTTAAGAAAAAAAATTTCTCATGTATGTGTGACTAATTAGGAACTAAACACTTGACAAAAGTCAAATTTCACCCCATTACCTTGTATTGAACAAGAACATCATTGTCCTTCATCGTTTCACGAACTATATTCCCATTTTCATCCTCCACTATAAGAACCTCTTCTGGTTTAGCCATTCGGGAGATCATAAGCATTCTCAACTTGGACATTGGACCAGCATAAAGCTGTCGACGCTGAAGAAGCTGTGAACCAATGCCATCAACCATCCCAGGAAGCATCCCTGGCACCTGCTTTCGATTGAGAAACATATAATCATAACAATAACAAAAAAAGATATACAAGCAAGATACTATATTGAGAAACATTAAGAATGCATAGGCTTTAATAAAAATTGTTCAAGTCATATTCCTAACCAATATGAAACATTTTAACCGGATAATAAATCCTCTTTAAAAGGAGAAAATACAAAAGTAGAGAAAGGAACAAAAAAATATTAACGTAGTTGACAAATTGCTGAAATGTGTACTAGTTCGGAAATGTCACCATAAAAAAACACAATAATGGCATTTCTGATATCAACTCTCAATATTCAATACAAATAAAATATACCAAGCACAAAAACAGGAAAGGTCCTATTTTGGAACACGGGTTATTTGCTTGAAAAAACAGAATAGCCAGTTCTTTAGTTTAACAATCATGGACCAAGGCCATAAGCAATCATTGGAGAGACAGCACCTGAAGTCCTATAATATTTGCAGCTGCTGCTGCTGGGTTCTCCAAGCTACGATGTGGCTCAAACAGTTCTGAAACCAAGGCATTCCAGTAATCTAGACAGACCTGACATTTTTCAGAAACCAAGTAAAATACCAATCCCATATGTTCATAACACTTTGTCGGGACACGGGTGAGGGGAAGAGAGAACTATGAGACAAATTCAAGAATGAACACATTAGTTTGAGCATTTGTAACATAAGAAATATGCAGAGGGAAAAAATAAGTCAACATCATTGTAATACCTTAAAAACCTCAGTATCATCGACATATGAGATGTTGATGAGATATTCGAGACCCAACAGCAAAGCAGATATGTTCTCCTGAGTGGATTCCAGAATTCGAATGTGAACCTGCAGAAACATAAGGGTAACTCCACACATTTAGTACTGTTAATGAAGACAAACACTCATTAAGCAAAGTAAAAAACAATTCAGTTGAAAAACAGATGACAGAGAAGAGGGGGGGGGGGGTAGAAGAGGTGCTACACAGAAGTAAAAGAAGAAAATTTAGAAACAATAATTCAAGATACAAAAAGGTGGATCCATTCTCCAATGTACCACATGCATGACATGATCCACAATGCATAAAAAAATCCCCCAACAAAAGGTCAATTTCTCTCACCCAGTTTCAATAGATTTCATGAATATATATATATATATATATGCACACACACACATATATATATATATACACATACTTTTAAAACAATTGCAGATAGACATAAAACTGAAATAAACCTGCCTTGTAAAATGAGGTGAAGAACATCGCCAAATTCTGTATAAATGCCTGAACAGAAAAACATGTCAGATAAATGCTTCACAAGTAATTCAGTAGTTTTGTTGTGGAAAATTACAGAGACTCACTTGTTGCTCACTTGAACCGTGTGAATAAGCATCAGGTATATTAGTTGTGGGTGGGAGTATGGTCTGCACTCAACACAATTTCATCCCAACATTACAAAATATATAAAAAAATAAAAAATGAATAACAAACTAGAAATTTGGGGTAAAATACAACAAAATGAATAATGATCTGAGTATGAAGAAGCAAATAAACATAATACAAAATGCAACAACAGAATGCAAATCTATTTAAACACACCTGCAACTGAACCATGAATATATTATACATCTTAATATACTGTGCATCATAGTAATTCCCAAATTTAAGAGCTGCCACCTGTGAACATAAAAAATGAATAATGATCTACAAATTCTAGTGTAAAATCATAAGCACTAAGAAGACAGAACATACCTCTGTTAAACATTGCAATGTCAGGTTCTGATATGCAGGAATTGGGAAAAATTTTAGAAGTGTCTCGAGCTGTGATGACACAAATACCAAAAGATTTCAGAATTCCTCCATAGAAGTGTTACTTAAGCCAAAAATTGCCCCTAGCAACCTACCAATGGCGATTCAAATATATAACCCAGTGGAATCCATGACAGGAAGGCATGCAATGTAGACAGTGTCGCACGTATGAGCTCAGCCCGTTGGGATGCTGATAACACATATAAGCACAACTCATGTATGAGCTGAAATTCACTGCAAACAAGCACATACAATTATTGGCAATATACAGAAACTCCATTGAAAACATCATAAATCACATTAAATACATGACTAACTAGATACTGCATCAAAAATCAAGATCAGCAACAGAATCAATAATTGAAACCCAAGATCCATACATCAGCCTCAGCTCCAGAGAGATTTTTAAAAGTGCAACCTTACAAATCTGTCACTGTAAAAATAATAAAACCTCAATTTTGCAATCCACGTAAAGCAGCCCCACCCCTTTTTCCCCCACTTCGCATGGGTTGAAGACTCGGAGCCCATTTAACGGTAGTAAGAGAAATAAAACACATCCATAGTATCATGTTAGGAAGCTTCTACAACAACAAATTTATCAACTGTTACCTATTCAATGACTGTTTAAGCTCCTTTATCTTCTGTTGGGTCATCTCTCCTCTTGAAAAATCAAAAACCTCTTCACTCAAGAGCTGAAAGATCATTTTGTAATGTTACTCCTAGTCATTTATTAAAGGATCAAATTTAATGTAAAGAGGGATAAACTTACCTTCAATATTGCCATACAATTCTCACAAATTGTTTCACTAGTTTTAGCTGCTGAAACGAGGTCAGGAATAAAGCTTCGCCACCTCACTGGCCACTCATGCTTCAAAATCTGCATATGCAACATATTGAACATCATATACAAATTTTAGCAAAGCAAAATTCTATATGTACCATGTAGGCACCAAAACATCAACAGAATACACTGAAAGATTGAAAATTCAGATTTACAAAGAGACAGGTAACAGAAACCTAGATCTCAATCACAACTCACAGGTACAGAAGAAAACTAAAGAAAAGATTTCCATTTCATCTAGATCAATAAAATATATGCACTGAACAAGTTCTTGAGAATGAAACCAATACACAATTTAAGCATTAAAATTAAATACAGTATTGTTTTACCTGAACTAATATAATATTGAGTTTGTTGACATACAGCCGCTCAGTTCGGAATGAGCCCTCATTGCCAGAAAGCTATGCAAAAAATGACCAACAATGAGATACAGGATGCAGAAAGATTACATGCATAGATAAAAGAACAGTTTCACAAGAACTTGTTTCTGTTTTTTCCAAATTTGGCTGATACCTGTACAATAACATCAGAGATGAAGTTTTTCATCCCATCTCGCTGCTCAGTAGGTAATGCATTCCATCTATATTTAATTACACCTTCTAGAATCTGTAAATTCAAGCATGAAAGCATATACTAAGAAATCCAAAAAAAACAAAGAACTGTAGTAATAAAGTGGATAACTTGTTCACACCTACTAATTACTACTTCCAAAGACATTGCAAAGAAACCCAGTTGGATGCAGAGGCCAAAAAACAAACAAAAACCACCCATGGGACCACAAACGAAAAACATGACATGCATAAGAAGTAAATGAGTCCATGGTTCTATCCCACAAAATATCATGAAAACTGAAAAGAATAGCTTCCATGAGCCTCTTGGCAACTAATGTATACATTGAAGATTTCAGAAAATCTAGCAAATGTAATCAAGCAGCCCCCCCCCCCCCCCCGCCGTGAAACTTTAGCTTCAAATACTTCCACACGTTTATTGATTGGTTACAACCAGAACACCCAATTGTATGTCCTTGAAAGGTAATCATGCTTCCAATATATTCTAGTAGGATGGGCACTATTGACTATACTGATTATTATAGATACAAGATAAATAATTTATAATTTATAGTATACAAACATAAATTCCTAGAAATAAAAAATCTCCATAGTTAACAATAGTTCCAATTATTTATGATCAAACGTCAAAATAAAAGCACATAATAAGTATCAATATAAGGCAGAACCAACAAGGCAACTCAAAAAAAAAAGTCAGACTCAGCACATAGGGGAAAAAGATGCAGCACCAATTATAAATAAGATGAAGGAATCAAAGGAAAAAAATGAAGGTGGAAATATTTTGGAAGGAGGGGAACCAGAGGGCTGTGAAATGTGAAGGGATATGCACACACAATGCCCTAAGAGAGAGAGAAAGACCTGAAACAAAGATAGAGGTTGTGAACAGACTCAATAGAGACCTGTCTGAAAGGTGAAAATGACAACTACGGTTGATCGTGTTAAATTGTCTGAATGACCTGTCAGTCTTGCATTGTTCCAAAATAAATAGATACTATATGGGAATATTTTTTCACATTTACAAATAATAAATTCAGATTCCTATAATAATATAATTTCTAAAACTGTACGATAACATCCCTTTTTAGAACTACTAAATGCAGATTCCTAAAACTGCAGAATAATATTAAGAATCAATATTAAGTATGTTAATTAGAAGCATAATCCTAGGTGGCTGTTATACTCCACAACAGAAATGTGGCTGTTTTAACCTTAATTGGAGTGCTGCCAACTCATGCTAACAGAGGAGGCCAGCAGAGGGCACAGGGGAGCGGTTTGTTGGCAAATGCAAGACTTTGCAGGAAATTACACGGCAAGCTGTGGGTCAAGGGTCAGAGTTCAAAACTTGGTGTCTTTTACATGAATCATCAATGAAGAAGTGTTTCAAACCATATATACTTATAATGCCCAGAGCCGAGGAGAAATCACAAGAATATCCAGAAAAAGAGTGGATAACTAAAGGAATGGTTAACCCTGGTTGATCATAGTAGCCACATGTGCTGCAATAGCAACTGCATTTTGCTATGGTAGCAGCTGAAACTGAGTGCAACAGCAACGATGCATACAAACACACAAAGCAGCTACCTGCTGGAACAACAGCTCTATAACACCACCATAGCATGACTAATGACTTGGGTTGAAACCCTAATTTTTTTGCAGGAATGGAAATCCATATCCATATTTACACAAAATCACCCTATCATCATAATCATAAGCATGAAACACAACTTTAGGATTCTTTTTGCAATCTATTTCATGGAAACATTCATAGACATAGTTGTTGTACACCTTACAGTATATTATAGACCTAATGCAGCTGGATGATGCAATAAAGTAACTATAGAAAGATGAACTCAACCATCAGAATATAAACCCTCAATTCCGAAAAAACTAAACCAAAACTAAATTGAATACAATATCTAAGAACTTTAACTCAGGGTAAACAGAGCAAGTTTATACAATGACCAAAACCAAAAACAGGACACCAGGAAAAAGGAACAAACTTCAGCTCATTTTACATAGCACATCCATTTTACAAGACAAATACAAGCACCCTGAGCAAACAAATATAAAACACTTTATGATGATATAAATTATAATATTAATTTATTTAACAACACAAACTGAGATTGTAGAAAGAAACTCAATTTCAATCACTACTAAAAACACTTTCCGGGAGGTGCGAAAAGAGTAACTGTGACTAAGCTCTAAACACACTTTTCAAGAGGTGCAAAAGGCTTAACTTTGACTAAACCTGAAATAGGATTACATTCTACCTATGGTTAACACCAGAAAAAGTTATAATATTGTTTAAGGTTTTTTTGATAGGCTACCACAGTGCCTTCCTAATGATATACGTCAATGAATCATAAATCCATGTCCATATAACCCAGAGTACTACACATCTGAATTTCTAATTTTCATTGACCGTAAAACAATCAAAGCCATCCAAAATTTTCATTCACTTTTGAGGACAGCACAAAGTGCAATTGTCATTAGCTATTTACTCCACACTCCACACACCACGTAACAGATCGTTAAAGAAACGAACCTGCAGAGCAAAGAACTTAGTATTTAGGTTTTGAGTGTTCTGCAAAATATGCATGACTTGAAGCCACATATCCGGATTGTTTTGCAAATCGCGCAGAATCTGGTCAGCAGCAGTTCTCTGCATTCAGAAACGCATAAGAAAATCGTCAATTCAACACAACACATAACACACTTGCTCAACCTTATCCCCCAAGAGTCCACTCAAGTAAACAAAGTTAATGCCTCAAGAAACTACAATTACGCAAAGACGAAGGCAATTTTCCAGTTTAAAACGCATAATAAACCCTAGCCGTGGGACTTAGTGCGGCGTGGTTTTCAGTGTTTGAGCACATTGAGGAACAAGAAGAAGCATCGGAAGAGTAGAAGGTTGGAGAAAGTGAAGAATTGAAGGGAATGGTGAGAGACCTGTTCCTTGGATCCGGTGCCGTAGAAGGCAGCGACAGTGGCGTCGAGCAATGGAACATCAATGGGTTGGCTTAAATCTCGAAGCTTCTCGGCGGCCATGGGAGAGTGAAAAAGGCAAACCCTAGAATGAAAGAGAAGGGGAAGGGGAAGAGGGAGAGAGATTCACGTGTGTGTTGTGGTAGTGCTGTGTTGTATTGGAGAAGGGAATGAAAGATTTGAGGGGACAAAGAGGGAAGGAGGGAGAGCAAGTTTGGACTTCGTACGGTATATATAACATGACAGCTTCAATTTGAAGCAGACTTGGAATTTTCCAGATTTTATTTTCGTTTATTTTTGCAACAAAATAATGCTCGCTTTCCTTTTAGTCCTTCCATTTTACTTTAATTTATTTTGGTATATACTGGTATCTTTTATGGGGCAAATTTTGAGTGAAATTATCTTTTTGTTTAAAAGAAAAATAAATAAATAAAACACAAAAACAACACAAATTTCAAAAACTTAAATAATAAAATTTGACATATAAAAAAAAAATAAAAAGATATAATTAAACTAAAAATAATATATCAAACAGTCTTGTAAAGTTTGATTTGACTTAATTGGTCTAACTCATCAAAATGAGAATATACAAGTGAAATCTAATATATTATTACACCAATCGTGTATATAAATGAAGAAAATCTATTGATTTAATTAATTCAACTTATAATCTAATCAGTTAAATTTGATTGATTGAACCAAATAAATAAGTTGATTCATTATTAATTAAACAATGTTTTTAAGCATAAAAAAGTTAAACTATTTTTTAAACTTTTAAATATATATCAAATCAACAATTAACTACTCTAGTTATTCACTCGGCACTTTAACCTGTTTATGATTTTAATGTTATCGATACCAAAAAAAAAACCAGCTACAAAACACTATTTATTCTTCTTTTTTTAATTATTATTCGTTTTTTTTGGAAGAAATTATTATTCGTTTTCGTCTCAAGTCTTGTGCTTTTGTTTTTAATCAAATCTCACATTTTGTTTGTTGTTAGGAGCGATGGCAAGTTTGAAAGAAATTGTAGCTGGTAGCACAATGCCTATTTCGAGGATTTCAAAGTTCTAACGTTCCAGGCGATTACTATTTAAACAGATTTTAGAACTTTTTGAAATTAAATTTTTTTATTAATTTGAATGTAAACTTAGGTTTTTGTTGGATTTTTTATATTTTTTAAAAAATCATATAACTTTTTAAAAAAACATATAATCAATATATTTAAATTTCGACCAACTATAAGTCAGCAATTGTTAAGCAACTCACATTCTAAGGAAGGATATTGATTAATCAAGGGATACGTTTTTTAGTGTGCATAAATTTTACGTAGTTTGTGTGCTGCTAATTGGGTGCATATGTATGTTGTGTCTCATGGGACTGATATGTGCATTATTTCAATGTTTGTTATATGCAGTGCACTGATAGATGTTACCCATGTTATGCATTTCAATTTCCTGATTATAATGTGTGTTCTGTTTGGGTGGATATTCATTTCTGAATTAGTGTGTATGGCATGCAAATATAAAATAAGCCATTTGCTGAGAGTTGTGGTAGATGCTTGGGATCACAATCTTTTAGAATGTATATGAAGATGATTATATAATTTAAAGATGCACCTGTATACAATTCACACGTGTCAATGTAATTCCTCTCTAGCATTTTTTGGTTTTGGCACAACAGGTGAGTTGTGTTACAAAATATTGGAACAAGAATAATAATAAAGAGGAATGAATTCTTAGAAGAAGAAGAGATGAAGTGAAGAGAGTAAAGAGATTAAATGGGAATTAGTGAGTATGAAAGAGGTGTTTTATCTATTTGCAAGTGCAAGGAAGAGTGGGTATTTATAATAGGGAGAGATGGACATCCGCTATATAAAATATTCATAATACTCCCCCTTGGATGTCCACATTTTAGAATGTGCCTCGTTAAAACCTTACTAGGAAAAACCCAGTGGGATAAAAACCTAGTGAAGGAAAAAGAGTACAACATTCTTTACAAAGTAAATAATTAAATGTACAAGTATTTAATTCTCCCCCTTATCAGAACACTTATGTAAGCGTCGAAGACCAATCTTCTGTACTAGTTGCTCGAAGACTTTGGTTGGTAATGATTTTGTAAAGATATCTGCTAAATTCTCACATGATTGGACTTTCTGGACATTTATTTCACCATTCTTTATAAGATCATGAGTAAAGAAAAATTTTGGTGAAATATGCTTTGTCCTATCTCCTTTAATATAACCTTCCTTTAACTGGGAGATACAAGCTACATTATCTTCACATAAGATTGTTGGTGGTAGTTTTCCAACATACAAGCCACAAGTTTCTTGAATATGTTGAATCATAGACCTCAACCAAACACATTCTCGGCTTGTTTCATGTAATGCTAAGATTTCAGCATGATTAGATGATGTTGTTGTGATCGTTTGTTTTATGGATCTCTATGAAATTGTTGTATCACCACATTTGAATAAATATCCTATTTGTGATCGACCATTATGAGGATCAGACAAATACCCCGCATCAGTATAACCAATTAGGTTTGCCTTAGATACATATGGGAAAAATAAACCCATGTCCATTGTACCTCTAAGGTATCGAAATATGTGTTTAATCCCATTTCAATGCCTTTTGTAGGTAAAGAACTATATCTTGCTAACAAATTGACAGCAAATGATATATCAGGTCGTGTATGACTAGCAAGATACATCAGTGCACCAATTGCACTAAGATATGGTACTTCAGGACTAAGTAGTTCTTCATTTTTGTCTTGAGGTCGAAAAGGATCTTTGTTTACTTCAAGTGACCTTACAACCATTGGACTGCTCAATGGGTGTGATTTGTCCATATAAAACCTTTTTAGCACCTTTTCTGTATAAGTCTTTTGGTGCATCAAAATTCCTTCCTTTAAGTATTCTAATTGTAATCCGAGACAAAACTTCGTTTTTCCTAAGTCTTTCATCTCGAATTCCTTTTTCAAGCGATTTACAGCTTTTGAGAGCTCTTCGGGAGTTCCGATGATGTTTAAATCATCTACATAAATAGCAATTATAATGAACTCTTTTCCGAGTCTTTTCATAAAAACACATGGACAATTTGGGTCATTTTTGTACCCTACTTTCAACAAATATTCACTGAGACAATTGTACCACATCCGTCCAGATTGCTTTAGTCCATAAAGAGATTTATTCAATTTGATTGAATAATTTTCTCGAGAATTTGTTTTATATGCTTCAGGCAAATGAAATCCTTCAGGGAGTTTCATATAAATGTCATTTTCAAGTGAGCCATATAAATATGCTGCAACAACATCTATAGAGCGTAAGTCAAGCCTTTCACGGATTGCCAAACTTATTAAGTATCGAAAAGTGGTGGCATCCATCACTGGTGAATATGTTTCTTCGAAATCAATGCCAGGTCTTTGTGAGAAACCTTGTGCAACAAGTCTTGCTTTATATCGCACAATTTCACCATTTTCATTTCTTTTTCTTGTAAAGACCCATTTGTACCCAACTGGTTTTACACCTTTGGGTGTTTGGACTACAGGTCCAAAAACTTTCTGTTTTACAAGTGAGTTTAACTCTTTTTGCATTGCATCTTTCCATTTTGGCCAATCATTTCTTAGTGTATATTCCTTAACAGATTTTGGCTCATGATCCTTATCATCATTTATAATATCAAGAGCTACTTTGAATGAAAAAACTTCATCAATATCAACTTCATGTCGATTCCATTGTATTCCATCCATGACATAATTTATAGAGATCTCTTTATTCTTGTCAATTTCAGGTACCTTGGTTTCTTCTGGATTTGAAACCTTGATTATGTCAGGAGACTCTACTGGAGTCTTTATATCCTCGATTCGACCATCTTCTTTATTTACTTTTCTTTTCCGAGGATTTTTATCTTTAGAACCAACAGGTCTGCCACGTTTTACTTTGGCTTCAGATTCATTTGCAAATTTAGATTGTCCTTCAGGGATATCAATCTTCATTGGAGTATTAACAGCTGGTATGTATGACCTAGTTACTCTTTTTGGATCAGCAAATGCATTAGGTAATTGGTTTGCTAAATTTTGCAAACTAATTATTTTCTGAACTTCTAATTCAGATTGCTTTGTTCGAGGATCAAGATGTGATAGAGATATCTCATTCCAGTTAATCATTTTATCCAACTGTTTATTTTCTCCCCCTAATGGTGGGAAAACAGATTCATCAAAACGACAATCAGCAAAACGAGCTATAAATAAATCACCTGTTAAAGGTTCAAGGTATTTTATTATGGATGGACTTTCATATCCAACATATATTCCCAACCTTCTTTGAGGTCCCATCTTAGTGCGTTGCGGAGGAGAGATAGGAACATATACCGCACTTCCAAAGATTCTTAGATGGGAAATATTTGGTTCTTTACCATTAACCAATTGTAAAGGGGAATATTCATGATTACTTGTATGCCTGATGCGAATAAGTGTTGCCGCATGCAAGATTGCATGTCCCTAAGTTAAAATTGGGAGTTTTGATCTCATTAACAATGGTCTTGCTATCAATTTCAAATGTTTAATCAATGATTCAGCAAGTCCATTTTGTGTATGAACATGTGCTACAGGATGTTCAACATCAATTCCAATGGACATACAATAATCGTTAAATGATTGAGATGTGAATTCACCAGCGTTATCAAGGCGTATTTTCTTAATTGGATAATCAGAAAAATGAGCTCTTAAACGAATTAATTGAGCTAGTAATCTCGCAAACGCCTGGTTGCGAGTTGATAATAAGCAAACATGTGACCATCTAGTTGATGCATCAATTAAAACCATAAAATATCTAAATGGTCCACATGAAGGATGTATTGGTCCACAAATATCACCTTGTATACGTTCTAAAAATGTGAGTGATTCATTCCTAATTTTCATTGGTGATGGCTGAATGATTAATTTTCCTTGAGAACAAACAGCATATGAGAAATTCTTAGTTTGCATAATTTATCTGCTGGACAAATAATGACCATTTGAATTCTCAACTATTTTTCGCATCATAATTGATCCAGGATGGCTTAATCGTTCATGCCAGATAACAAAGTCATTTTTATTTGTAAACTTCTGGTTTACAATAACATTTGTTTCAACTGTACTAATATAAGTATAGTACAAACCGGAGGAAAATGAAGACAATTTTTCTAATATACATTTCTTATCAGAAATTAACTTTGTGATATAAAGATATTCATCTTTTCTTTCATTTGTGGTCTCAATATGATATCCATTTCTGCGGATATCCTTAAAACTCAACAAATTTCTTTGAAACTTCTTAGAATATAATGCACTTTCAATGTGCAATTTTGTTCCTCCAGGTAACAAAATACTGGCTCTGCCGGAGCCTTCAATTATATTTATACTACCAGATATTGTATTAACATTTGCTTCTTGTTTTACTATATGGTAGAAATATTTCTCATTCTTAAGAATAGTATGAGTTGTTGCACTGTCTGCGAGACATATATCTTCATCTTTCACATGAGCATTCATTCTTCAAATAATAAATAAAAATAAGTAAAAATATAATTAACAACAATAAATATTTAACATAAAATTTTATTGATAATGACTAAATTTATAACAAAATACATTACATGAAACATAAAACAATTTATTTAGGGGCACTCCCCTCTCCAACCGAGTGGTTAATTTCTTCTTCAGGAAGAGTAAAAAAATCATCAACACTAAAATCAGAGAAATCATCATCTATACCAGTAAAATTTGTCTCTATTATTTTCCCTTTATTTTTAAGGGATTTTTGGTATAGATCTACGAGATGCTTTGGTGTGCGAAAAACTCGAGACCAGTGTCCCTTGCTGCCACAACGATAGCAGATATTTTTAGTTTGTTTGCTATTTTGAGCATGTCCCTTTTTTCATATGTTCTTTATTTTTCCATGTGAATGATGATCTCTTATCATTTCGACCATGACCACGGCCATAACCATATCCACGACCAATACCATGTCCCCGAGCATTACCTCGTCCACGACCGTGGCTACGGCCACGACCGCGACCATGAGTATTATGATCGTGTGTTGCTACATTCACTTCTGGAAATGGAGCAGTTCCAGTTGGACGAGATTCATGATTTTGCATAAGCAATTCATTATTTTGCTCGGCCACAAGGAGACAAGTAATTAATTCAGAATATTTTGTAAAGCCCTTTTGGCGATATTGCTGCTGCAGGAGCATACTAGATGCATGAAAAGTGGAGAATGTTTTCTCTAACATATCACTTTCAGTGATCTTTTCTCCACATAACTCCAATTTTGAAGTAATTCTAAATAGCGCAGAATTATATTCATTTACAGTTTTAAAATCTTGAAAGCGCAAATGCATCCATTCATAACGGGCTTTTGGAAGAACTATATCCTTTTGATGATCGTATCTCTCTTTTAGATTATTCCACAGAACAAGAGGGTCTTTAACTGTTAAGTATTTATTTTTTAACCCTTCATGGATATGGTGGCGTAAAAATATCATGGTTTTAGCTTTATTTTGACTGGAGCCTAATTTCTATTTTTAATCGTGTCTCCAAGATCTTTTGTATCTAAATGGATCTCAGCATCTAGTATCCATGATAGATATTTTTTCCAGATATGTCAAGAGCCGCGAACTCAAGGTTGGTAATATTTGACATAATTATTTCTATACAAGGAAATTACAAAAATTAGATAATATTAAATATACTAATAATGACATTAATAACAATAGTAATTAAACAAGTTAATAATAATTATACATATTTAATTTTATTTTTATTATAAGAGTGATATTAAAAAAAATTACATAAGTGACCCGATAATGAATATTTAAAATTCTCATAAAACATCATTCAAGTTCTAATGGCTTAGTGGTACAGTAATAAATTATCATGGTAAGGACCCAGGTTTGATTCCTCATTGATGCATGTTTTATTTCTTCTAAAATTATTAATATCTTTATATAAAATTAATTATAAATAAGGTAACAGTGAGTTGAAATTATTAATACAAAATTAATTTACAATTATTATAAGAACTAATATTTAATCAATTAAGAAATATTTAATCAATAACGCAGTACATAATTGCTATGAAATCAAATAATGCTAAATAATTTAAAAATTTAATTTCTAGTTCTTCAGGAACTATCAATAAATATTTCAAGAATTCTTCCGGAATTCTTTTAAATCCCATAGGGATGTTCGAAATATAAGTTCTTCAGGAACTTATTAATACATCCTGCTAGGATGTGTGGAATATAAGTTCTTCGGGAACTTATTACAATATAAATATATATATATATATACATATAATATAAATTGAAATGAAATTATGAAAAGAAATTAAAATTCTATGTTACCTTAGATCTAAGCTGGTCAAAACCTCGTGCTGATAACGTGTTACAAAATATTGGAACAAGAATAATAAAGAGGAATGAATTCTTAGAAGAAGAGGAGATGAAGTGAAGAGAGTAAAGAGATTAAATGGGAATTAGTGAGTATGAAAGAGGTGTTTTATCTATTTGCAAGTGCAAGGGAGAGTGGGTATTTATAATAGGGAGAGGTGGACATCCACCATATAAAATATTCATAATAAGTTGTAAATTATAGCCTAATTGTTGTGTTAGCATTAGGCACGTGGATTTTTTTTGGGTTTGCTTAGTCTATGTTGTTCCTACAAGTATTATGTTAGATGGAACAATGAAAAGCCAGACTTGGTTTTGTGGTACTACTTTTGCTTAACATGATTACACTCAACTCTTATATGTTATTAGTTTTTAAAAAAATTCTAAATAATCTTTTACGAAAATATAGAAACTAAAATATATGGCTAACGTATCTTTTAATTAAATACTAATTATTGTTAATATACTAATAGAGGTATATGAACAAAATAACAATCAAGAATCAATATTTCCCCCCTTATTGTTTATTAATTTTATGGTTATTTTAAATTTTAATTTACTTCTATTACTTTCATAGTAAGAATAAAAAAAACAATTTTAATCTTTTTTTTGTAAATTTTTCTATGACAAGTTCCCCTAATTATATGATTTCTCTTCACAACAATAATCGGGTATAAAAGCTAGTATACATACACACAATATTAGTGTATGCATTACGAGTTGTTATGTATCATTTTATATTTATTAATAAAATAAATCTTTTCAATTTTAGAATTGTTTAAATTTGTTTATCCATAGAATAGTAGATCATATGTAAACTATTACTAAAATGTCTCTAGTCAAGTATTTATGTAGGGACATATAAATACATTAAAACTAACGTATGAATGTACTAATTCATGGATATGGACAGTATAAAGTCTTCACAGGGTACATATTAAGAGTAATGTTGTACTAGAAAAACCACCATGAGAACGTTACATGATCACTACATGTGTTGTAAACGGTTACAATAGTATTTGCAATCCTTCGACCTAAAGTCACTACAATTTCTACATGAGAAATTTATTATCAAACGTCGTTTGTAACAAGGTAATCATTAAAGTTATAATTAGGTTGTGAACAAATCATGGGATATGAGTAATGTGGATGATATTTGTCACTCCTATGTAATGGAATATGAACCGTTTGACGAAGTAAGACTAAAAAAATGTATGGTCATGATGAAATAAAGTCTACTATTGTATCAAGTTAAATAATTCATGTCATATTAGGCTCAAATCGATATTGTGACAAAAGAAACAAACATATAAAATAATTATCACTTGTATGTTATGACAACGATAAATAATATTCAAACATAATGATGGACTATTAGATGTCGTTCTTATTTCATGTTAATAATAAACTATAGGTTCTCACACACAAAGTAAACTCACCATAGAATAGTTTTATTTTAGTTAGGCTAAAATAAAACTATTTAAGCTTAACTCATTAATAAGTCATAAGCTTAATCATCAAAAAGAATTCACCAAGTCAAATTTAAGCTTATAAATAAAGCATAAAATACTCATAAGGTTACGAAACTCCATACTCATACGAACTAGCATTCGGAAGTACAAATTCTAGTGAGAGTACTCACATGAACTCCTTAAAGACAAGGTTACAATTGCTTTGATCGATCATCTTACGTTGTATCTACAAGAGGTAACACAAATTTTGTAAGTCTCTATGAGAATCCTTTATGTTTCCACCGTCTGATCCTTTAGAATTCTCTAACACACAATCGTATTGATATTAACCGGTCTTAACTAGATGTTAAAAATTGACCCAATTTGACTCAAACTGCTAAATCAAATAAAATGAAATCAATACACGGTCAACCAAAAATCGCAAAAATCACTTTTAATTACAGTTCAATTTGGTTATTAATTCTTAGTTTTAAAATTGAATCACACTTTTATATGAATAATTATTACAAAAATTGAATACCATGATTACTTTAAAAAGAGACTTCTGGTAGAATGATTCTTTTTAATTTTTTGAAAATCTTATTAGGAATCTTAGAGTTTAATCTATTCTATATTAGCTACCAAACCTGAAGTTGTATTGTTTACTACTAAGATTCAAATTTACCTGAAGTTGTATTGTTTATTGCTAAGATTCAAATTTAATTGAAATCGATGAAACTTTAGGGATCAAGTAATGAAGGAGAAAGAAAAAGAGATCAAAATGACAAAGACCTCATTAAAAATACCAGAAAACCTGACATCATTTAACAATTGACGGTCCATCTTCGCATAAGTTCTTGAACGCTCGGGATAAGGAATAAGTGAATATTTTGTTGGGAATGCGGAGTTAGAACATGCTAATAAGTCCAACAACCAATCTTTGAGGGTGTTAAATTTAGATATTAGACCTATCGCAATCCTAAAAGTTAGCTCATAGAATGAAAATTACCTCCACTATTATATACTATTAATTGGTCATATCTCTGGTTAATATGAAGCTTTCAACACAATCTCACGCCTAGAATAAACATCTGAAGCGTAGACAAATAAAAGTGGTCTAATAACGTGAGACTTACAATATCCTCAGGGGTGGTCCAACAACGAATCTAAGATAGACTTTTATACCATGTTAAATTTAGGTTTTGGGTCTAGCTCAATTCTAAAAGTTAATTTATAAGATTGCTCTCACCTTATATACTATTAGTTGATCATATCTCTAATTAACGCAAGACTTTCAATCGAGAGCATCGAAGATATCATCAAGGTTTTTGGATGAATTCCTGTTCTTAATCTCCTTGAACCAAGAAATAAGTACCATAGATGCGACCTACACTCAATAGAAAAATATTAAAAGCAAGAAAAGAAGACTGAACAAGACATGGCTGTAGATTCATACTGGACCAGTCACATATTTCAAAGAACCCTCTGGCAGCATAGAGGCAAAAACTCCCAAATCAGTTGCCCTGACTACCTGGGCTACAGACGTGTCCACATTAGCGGCAACAACTATCTGAATAGAATTCAAGACTAAAACCCACACCACATTCATTTTCAATCTTTACAGCTCATGTTAGCACCTGCTTTAAATTGACTTTTTCTTGAAAAGGCAACAGGAAAATACATCTTTGAGGCATCTAATGCTGAGCCAAATGGTGTAGATGCAAGTTGTATCCAAGAAGACGTAGGACTTTGCAGCTATGTCAAGCCTCCACAGAACACTGCCACCAAGTATGCTGAGAACTTGGTGAGTGAGAGAACAGAGAAATATAAATGTTAAACAACCAAGACTACGGAGGAAGATCAAAACAACCACTCGATGTGATTGGAAAAGATTTTTAATAAAAAAAACCCTTGCAGACATTTATAATACCACAAGAAAAACACCAACTGGTTATAGAGATAAAGCAGTTGGTGAGCAGAATTGAAACAAACTTCAACTTAAATAAAACCATATTGATGAGAAAATGATATAAAATAGACAACCACCAAAGCTTATGTATTAACAGGATGATGCATATAGAGGTAGATTGTCATCTAATCCAAGGAAAGATCATGTCAAGCTGCATTACAAGCTTGATCAACTTGACTGACCACCTAACATACATATTCACAATTTAAAAAGCCTCCTAGAAGTCATGGATTAGCTACTGTTCTAACGAAAAATGTTAGCATATAATTTATATATTTCAGCTTGAGACTTGCAAATTGCAATAATAACAAAATAGTATATACCCCACTCATTAGTACCTATCGGCATTTGCAGCAGAGCACTCTTTGTATAAATATAAGAGATATGGTAACCCGTGCACCACTGCTTAGTTTTCTCCAGCTATTTTACACATATTAGCAATATCAGAAAAGCAAAAGGTCCAGATATGGTACACGAAGTTGCTACAGAATTAAAAACCAAAATAAATACAAGTTGATTTTTGCAAAACCACCCACAACATATCCAATAATAGTTTTCTGATAACAATTACCACTTTTTTAAGATAGGAAAACATGAATATTATATTGATGCATCTAACTTTTTATCATATTTTTACATAGTTGGTACTGTACATGACTTTGGTAGCTTTTAAAACTAATATCTCTCAACAGTCATTGTATGACTCCTATCATTACATTTATCTCCGAATAACATGAGCTGACCGCATGTAAAACACTGACACGTAAATCTTCTTCCGGATACTGCAAAGTCAAATCTAGTAAAAGAAAACTTGGTTGTTTTTTTAAGCCATAATATTGAGTGGAATATAACAAAATATAGGGTTGATCATTGGTGTAGAGCTTGCTTTGACTGGGAAGAGATACATAACAATAACATTTAGTCAAAAGCATTTGTAAATGACTCTATTCAGGTGGAATACTTGAACAAGGGAACTCCAAACTCTTTCATAAAATTGCAAAATATCCTCATTTGTTTCCAAGAGCAGATTCTGGAAGACGATTCTAATTTTTAAGGGTATCTGCAAATATGAATGACGGCACTCAGACACGCTTCTCTTATATCCAGCTTCAAGTAGCCTCTCCTGAAAATGAGAAAATTATGGTAAGCCATTTGAGCATGCAGCACCTTTTGTGGGGGAAAACTGTAAGATAAATATGTTACAAGTAGTGTTATAGGAGATTCAAAACACCAAAGTCCATATTGCAGAATAACTAACAGATGAGATACTAAGTCTCATATAGGGCCACAAGCTTGGTGCCAGTGTTGAAAGCACATAAGGATTTTCTTCTCCATCATCAGCACAACCAATAACTCCATTTTTCATTTCCTCATCTCCCAATTAAAAAACGTTATACATATTTTGGGCCATATCTTCTTGAGAATAGATTTCTGCCAGCAGATTCATTACCCTGCAAACAGATAACATATTAATATAATGATGCAAAACTTCGATATGGTGCTTTTGATATCTACAAGATACAAATTATACCCCAAAACCGAGAATTAACAGGAAGTTGTTCAGAATTATAAAACCCATCTATTCAGAATTCAGAATATATTTCTAAAATTAAAAATAAAGTATAGTTGTGTATCAATGCAACAACATAAATTCACCTACTATATTAATAAAAGATGGAAAATATTGAAATACCACTATAAAGCATAAAAATGGATCACCTTTAATCAGCAAACACAGATAAGCAATTACTTTTAAGGAAGATGTTAAAAATAATCTAGCAAGAGCAAGTAGGAATGTGGGCTTGTAATTAAAAAAGTTTTAAGGAAGATATGCCTACTCGAAGATACAATTATGAACATGCCATTGGACATTGAAAGTTAAGATGCACTTTCTGTAGGATACTAAAAAGCATTTCTGAACCAGTATGACAGTAACTTCTTCAAAACACAAAAACCGAAGAGTTCCATAAAATGTTTCAAGGGATTTAAGCTGAATAGTCCAGACTACCTTGCATCTGAAATGTCATACTGATGGCAACCAAGAATATAGTTATTCAGCACCTTAAAATGCATCAGTCAACCAAAGGTAAGATACATAGAAACTTCATCATGTACTCCACTGCAATAAATGGCTGCCTCCGCATATATGTCAAAATAAGATAAAGCATTTTTCATCAATCTCACAAAGTATTATGAGAAACAAATAACCCCTTCTTCAATCACTTTCTACGTCCATCTCATCATATCTCAGAGTATTATGAGCTCTTCTAGCACCAACCATAATATTTGCCAATTCTTGGATTGAACAGGAAGTGCTCTGCTTCATCTTATCAGCCAGTATTTCAATGTGATCTGAAAGCCCTAAACCCAAGAGCCGATTCCTCAACAGCTCAATAGTAGTGACATAAGGTGGTATTCCTTCATCAATCATCATTTCAAAATACTTACATGCCTCCTCTAGCTTTCCCTTCTTCTTACAAAAACCATGAATCATGACAGAATATGTGGAGACGGAAGGATAAAACTTTTTGTCCCCCATGTTCTCCCAAACTTCGGTTACCCTATCAAACCTTCCTATCCTAATTAGCAATTTGAGCACCATGTTATATGTATGTCGATCAGGAAGACAGTCATCTTTTTCCATTCTAGACATTAATCTCATAGCCCTATTGACCTCACAATGATCACAATGGTAAGCTTGTATTGCATTATAACTCCAAGAGTCTGGTTTTACTCCTCTTGAAATCATTTCATCCAACAATTGATAAGCTTCTTCCACATTTTCATTCTTACAAAGTTGCCTAATAATACAATTGTATGTAAACACATTAGGCAAAAGGTCATCCCTTCTCATCTTATCGAGAACCCTGAAAGTTGAATGCATATCATTTGCATTACAATATGAGCGAATGAATATTGAGTATGTAAAAGCATCCGGTTCAATTCTTTTTGACAACATATCATGAAAAATATTTGTAGCTTCATCCACATGACCTCCTTTGCAGAAGGCCTCTAACAAATTATTATATGCCAACAAATCCACTGGACACCCTTGCTCAAGCATTGCCTGAAACAGCTCACGAGCTTTATCAGAATCACCAATCTCACCCCATCCACTTATCAAAATGCTGTAAGTCTTTGCAGTTAACGAGAAACGATTCTTAGCTTGATCAAAAAACTGTTGAGCCTGCCTGACATGCTTCCTTTTGCATAAAATGTACAAAAGCTTATCAAAATCATCAACAGTTGGCCTAATTCCAAATTCATCCATTCTCATGAAAGACCGAATAGCACCATCTGGTAAATTGGCCCGACTATATGCACTGAAAATGAGCCAGAAAATTTTACTGTTGATTTCACAACAAGAAGACCCTCTCATTTCTATGAGAAAATCCCAGAGTAAGGCAAATTGTTTACAACTTCCCAAGATTTCCACCAAAATGTGGAAGCTCTCTACACTGTGCTGAAAATCTGGAATTGATTTAGCCCAAAGAAAGAATCTGTGGGCCGAGAAGCCAAGATTCTTACACCTCTTCAAGACCTGTTCAACCAAATTAGAGGACATTTGTGCCGAAAATGGATTGAGAGAACATTCTAAATCATGGTGAGGGTGTCGGTGATCGCTGAGTAGTCGAGATATCTCATTCACAAGCTCTGGTAATAACGGCCTCGAGACATTTGGGGCTGGAAAAGAGTGAATGTGATGGTAGCTAGGCTTGTGTTGGACAAGAGTGCAAAATAAAGAGGGTAAAATTTTACTCTTGGAGAACAGTGACATGTTCAAATTTTTGTTCAATAGGCAAATGTTAGTTTTTGTTAGAATTGACAGCGGATGTATTCGAAACCACGACCTCTCCCTCTGGCTCCTCCTTAGATATTAATTCCAGCAGCCACAAGGACTCAACTTGCACTATGAATCCAGCATTTCCCACTGTTCAAAAAACAGTATATATATTATGTGCTAACACTGGTTATTTGTTTTCTTCCCTGTTTAGACATGAATGAAAAACGCATTTTAAGTAAGATCCTTACTAGGAATAAAACAGAAGAATATAAAAGTAGCATATTTAATCAAGTTCATATGAGTGATGGATAACAAATACATAATTTAACACAAATAAGGGAAGAGTATAGAGCGGAAAAGGAACATTGATAGAGATATGGTTAAGGAATTTTTAGCTGATGAGAAGAGAGAAAGGTTGGAGTAGGGATGTTGAGTTTGTGCTGCCATTGAATTGAGATGACAAGCACACAATTCTCAAACGAGAACTGAAACCTGTGTTTTACTTTTCATCAGCCATCAGCGATTAGGTTAACTGTGAAAGCACCAGGATGCATGTTCGGAACCAGTTTATGGTAAACCATGTTCATTTTAACGTACTAACCAGTTGAATCCGTGACAAGCAATCAATGTTGTCAGAACCGAACCGGTCATTGAACCGATGAAAACACCGGTTCAAGCAAGGTTGTTAAAACGTAGACTCTACGTTGAGACGGTGAAGATTTACAAAACGTAGATTCGTGAAACGTAAGACGAAACGGAAGAGTCTACCAAAAATGCTAAATAATATATAAACATTGTGATATTAAACCAAACATCTATATAAAACATAATGTGTAATATTAAAATTAAAGAAACTTCAATAATAATAATAATAATAATAATAAATAAATAAAAATAATAATAATAATAATAATAATAATAATAATAATAACTTCTTGTAGCCAAAACAAAAAAATACAAACAAAATCTGAACACTTTTTTTTTTCATTCTTTAGACTTTTTTTTTGGTGACAAGGGTTAATTACAAGCCTTCAAAAATTACAATGGTCTGAAAACTAAAAGTGGGCCTGCTAAATAAAAGTGGGCCTGAAAACTAAAAGTGAAAAAAAAAGACCCCAACAAATTCTAAACCTAAACCTAAAGATAAAAAAAAGGCACCTTCCTTCCTCCCTTCACTTCATGCGCCGTCACCTTCCTCCCATGCACCGTCATCATTCGCCATTCATCACTTCATGCGGCCCTAGAGGAACATGAGAGAGAACAGAGAGAAGATCGAACAGAGAGAAGAAACAGGGAAAGGAGAAACAGAGAGCTTGAGGGAGAGGAAAAACAGAGGGCCACACGCAGAAACAGAGTTCTACCCAGAAACAGAGCCACGGAGGGTGCGACGGTGCCGGAGGGAGGTACGAAGAAGGGGGAAGGGTCGACGACGGCGAAGGGCGAAGGGTCGACGAAGGGGGAAGGTATTTTCTGGCCCGAAATTCGCGAGACGGAAACGGACCCGCTTCCACGTCTCCCGTTCCGCTTCGACGATTCCACTCCGTCTCTACCAGGGCTCGAGTCTGCTGCCGTTCCAGCACGGGGAGGCGCCGTGAGACGTAGAATCGGACGATTCTACGTCTTGACTCGCGAATCTAACAACATTGGGTTCAAGGGTTACTGGTCGGACCGGCGGTCAAACTGTGGTCGAACCGGTAGTAATAAATTATTATTATTATGTATTAAATAGTAATCAATTAGATCAAAATAACTTAATGTTTATAAACAAAATCCAACAAGTGTACTAGAATTTAAACCACACATAGTCCAAACTTTAAACAAGATTACTTTTAAAGGAGAATACACATGGTTAAAAAATATATATATTTTGTTAATTTCTCTTGGTAATTAACGTGCATCAATGGTATTTGAATGCTTCAAGAAGCATAATATTATGTGGGGCTTTGGAGAGTGATAATAGAGTTATGTTTACTGGTTTGTATATATTGATGTTAGTTGTTTATTTGCGGAAGAAATTAATTGTTTTTAGTGAAGAAAGAACAGACAATGTCAAGGCTATAATGAATAATTTATGGTATTGAGCAAAATTACTAATCTCGTGAGATGTTTATAAGACAAAATGATTGCCTAATTCAGCCAAAAAAAAAATTAGCTCATCATATTATTTTCAGATCTACAAACAGTGTAAAATGCTCTACCTGATAGGACACAACAAAAATGGCCCATAATGAAGGACCTGTCTTCTACACTAATGTTAGGCTTTTAACATTAACAAGCTGATTAGCTGATTATAATTTAACACTCCAAATTTGAAGCCCTTAGGCCATAGGTAACTAATGTTGAAGGGGACCTAAAAAAAGTTAGGAAGGATAATGGTACACATCTAAACCATTCAGCTTTGCAATTTCTGTCACAGGACATTAAAATCATAAAATGCAATGCTAGATTTGAACACTTAACCAAGTCCCTTTTCTTCAATTAACAGCACAACAACAACAACATTAAAATGAACAACAAACAGCAGCACAGCACTAACATTAAAATGCAATGAACAATGAACAACAGCACAGCACAACAACAACATAAAAATGCAATGCTAGATCTAAACAATGAACAACAGCACGGCACCAACAATCAATAAACAACAGCACCAACATAAAACCATGAAAAAAAAGAGGCAGTGCACATGAAGAGAGGGGTTCACCGTGAGAGCGCGGTGCTCAACGGCTCGACGGTCAGGCGCGGTGCTCGACGGTGATGGCGTGATGTTCGATGGCGAGGGCGGTGCGCGACGATGAGATGCAGAAGCTGGAGCGCATGAGACTTAGAGGGAGAGAAAATGCAGAAGCTGCGACAGAATGAAAGAAACGGGGAAAGAAGACAAAATCAGAAAAGGATGTTCATTTGGGGAAATATTTGCTCCACTAGGACGTTGTTTTCGCCTTAATTTTTTTAAAAAAATAAATTTAGTGACTCGGTTTGAACTGGATAAACAGGTTTTTATCAGTTTTTGACCCGTTCAATAAATGACCAGTACGCTTCTGAACCGGATAAGGCACCGGTCTGATCGATCGGTCCGGTTTTAATTACTGCAAGCAATTACGAAAATAGATTTAATTGTTAATATTAATTTATGTATAGTTGAGATTCATAAAATCTCAATTAAAAAATCTATATATTTATATTTTTGTTAGGTAGATCACCCTGTTAACCTGCTATGAAAATATTAGAAAAAAATAAATTTTATTTTTTAAAGCATGGCAGGCTAATCTGCCATCAAAGTGAGGTCAACTAGAAATTTCAATTCGCCTCCTGTAAAAGTCTTGGCTTTTTAGAGTAGGAATCCAGACCCTCAGGTGTAACTAGAAAGCTTGAGGCTTCCGTCTGCCCCTGAATGGTTTTAGTATGAGAAAATAGTAAGAAGAGAGGCCTGTTGGGATATTAAATGTAAGATACAGGAGTATTGAGATGCGGAAATTAGAAGACAGACAAACACGCATAATGATGAGTGAGAGAGACGAAAATAAGAGGATAATAATAGTAATAACATTGTTTGGTTAGAGACAATATATTAATGATGATTATTTTGTTTAATTAAGTAACAATTAGTTGATGATTATTATCGGCTAATGTTTAATTTAACATATAATAATTAATTTAATACTTAATAATTGATATTGAAATTTAATATTAATATTATATATTAATTAATTAATTCAAAAATATATAAATATTTATAGTAATATTTTATTTTTAGTTATTTAATTATTTATTTGTTAATTTTGAAATTTATATATATTTAAATTAGTTATTTAATTTAAAATCATGTTTAATAATAAAATATTGTCGAGTTCCCAGATTTGAACTGTGGGACATACTGAACGATTTAATCCCGACATTTCAACCTAACACTGGTAATCCAATAGGGAAAACTAGTCGTGTTAGGACCCTTTTGTGGTAAACTAAGGATGACAGACTCAGTCCGGTGAGCCCGACTTGTACCTCAAACGTTCTTCACATTTGATCGTGCGTAAACTTCAAGATATCTGATTATGACATAGTTAGTCCCTAGTGATTCATTTCAATGATTTAGGAACTTTTCTTAAAGGGACCGAATCCTAATTTGGGCCTTATCGACCTTGTTTCTCAAAGAAACTATTTATTCAAATTGAACCCCAAACCCAACCTAAGCATCTTCAGTGTTTTGGGTCTAACTTTCTCATACGATCTTAGAATTGAATGATTATGGTTATAGATCTATAATCTCTATTTCTATCCCCGAATCTCAATTTGTACTCTATCATCCTCAAAATTAAGGACTAAGTATTTGTACTCAGAAAACCTATTATTTAATTCCTTTAATCTGCACATGGTTCATTCGAAAAATCATAAATTTTGCATATTATCTCTTATTCGCACAAACCTGGTCTCAAAATTTCCGTAACAAAATTCTCTACGATTTTTTAAGACCTCGAAGGCTAGATCTGCCCCATTTGGTACAGTTTTCGTAATCTTTCCAGACCTGTCCCAATTTCATGATTGCTCTACACTGTTTTAGAAAAATTTACATATCTCCCTCATACGGTACTAGAATCACTCTGTTCCTTTTCCTATGGTCCCATATCAAAAAATCCTACAGTTTTCATGAAGGGCTCGATGTTGGGAAAAATACACCGAATGTTCCCATGAAGTCGGATATGTGAAAGTGAAATAAAAATATAATAATTGGACACACCAAATTGGTAACGGAGTTCGGCCAATAATGTCTACGTCTCCGGACTACTATAGATATTTATTACTAGGAGAAAAGAAGTACACTAGTGTTTACAAGAAACACTCTCAGACTCACTCACAACCCACAACCCAAATACACCGAGAAGCTAAACTAATTTCTATTTTTCTTGTTGGCTTTGTTGAGGATGCTCGTTGAGGAGATACTTCTCAGCTTGTTCCAAATGAGCCATTTTATAGCCAAAATATCGGGTACTATGTGTGGCATTGAAAATTATTCCATGCTTCCCGCATGGTCATCTTATCATTAAAAAAAATTGCCTATGTTCCTCCTTGTTTTGTGGCACCGTGTTTCCTACACCTCCAAGCCACCTTTTTCCATGTTTTGTGCAAAAGTGGTGGGCCCCCTTTAATTTTTCTTTTGACTTTTCAACACTCGAAACCAAATTCCTAAATCCCTGGCCTCCATAAATCCCGTATTCCAGCTGTTTTTATTTCGAGAACTCCGGGAACACTTTTACTTGGTTTGAGCATAACTCGAGCTACCGACATCAGGTCTTCGCAAATGATATATCAAATCAAAAAGAAAATAAAGATCTACAATCTTCATGTTGAACATTTTTCAAAATTCCCACTACACGAATTATTGCATATTTATTTTAAATAGCCTCCGAAAAGGGAAACTAGTTACTCGTCGGGTATCCAATTTTGGTACGCTAAATTATATTTCTGGCATCGCCATCACGTGACACCTATCCTCTACATCCATGCCTTGACCTTCAAGGTAAGCTTTTGCAATTTTGTTAATGGGTCCTTGCTTCCCACAACTTCTTTAAATTTTCCAGCTACATGCAAGACCATTTTGGCCCAAAAACTGCGACCCTCTTTTCCATTTTGTTAGTGCATGCGTTGTTTCTTGAGCCTTAGGAGCGATCAACGACTAACAGTGAAAGATTTTGAACGAACGGTGAACCTTTGATATTTAATTCCTTCGATTTTAGTTAAATGCGTAGTTGTCTTATATTTTTCTTGCTGGTCGTGACTTGTGGTGTCTGGGTAAAGTTTTTGCATGTTGGTTTTTAAGGGATCCAAGAGCGATTGGGAGCTAGCGGAGTAAGTACGGCAATGATTGGTAAAATTTCGGCGCCCGGCTCTTTTTCCTTCACCAAAATCGTGAGCTATCTCTGAGGTAAGAGGGGTCTCGCTTCGCTTTCTCTCGTTTTAATTTGTCCCATAATGTTCCTTTAGCTTCTGGGGGTAACCCTTTTGAATTTTGATGCGATTTGAAGGCTAAATTATAAGTTTCGTAATTTTTCGTTATCGTTGGCAATTTAAATTATATTTTTATGTTAATGTGCGTTTCAATGAGTTTCATAAAACAAGTCGCAATATTCGTATATTGTGTTAAATTTTATCAAAATTTGGAGTCATCACGAGAAATAGTGGATTTTAGGATTTAATGCGGGCTCAGTCGTCAAATCGATGTGGTTGTACTTAATTAAAGATTTTTGAATATATATTGATGTAATTTGTTATAAATCCTTTTAGTAAATTATAAGTCAAGTACCTAACATAATTATTTAGGACATTGAATGGATCTTAAGGAAGTAACCAACTACCACTGTAGTAAAAAGAAAATTTGACTCGGGTTAAGAGCTATTAATAATCAAGAGTCAGTCTCAAACTTAAGAAACATATGTTCAGTAACTAAAGGAGCCTAGGAACAACTAGAACAAACACTTAGTAAAGGAAGAGATAGTTTAAGGAAATGTAGTACGAAATTTTTAAAAGAAAGTAATTAATAAGTTAAAAAGGACTAAATAAGAACTTATGAATTGATAGTTAGTGGTAGAAAGGAATAAATGGCTACGAAAGAATTAGGAGTAATGATTTTGCAAGTAATGAAAGAAATAGAAACTTTAACATATTTCCCCTAAGAAAAATATATTCAGTATAATTTGGGAAAAGGTAGCAATTTATGCTAAGGACTAAAAAGAAAAATTTACAAAAGAAAGAGTAATGAGATGTTAGAGAAATAATGATGTTTTTGGAACTTGTGAAAAGTTTTGTGATATAATAGGCTAACTTTTAAGAAAGTAACCAAGGTAATTATGAGTCAAGAGAATTAGAATACATATATTAGAAATATTGAAATTCAATGAGAAGTAGACGTTAATACCATAGGTAATAATAATTAAAATAAGTATAATAAAATTTAATGAGTCTAAGAAAAAAGTTGTAAAGAATAAAAAATTAAACGAAAGGGAGAAATATTTATGTTGGAATTAATTAGTGAAGTCTACTAAAAATAATGTCAACCTAGTTAATATATAAATAAACTTAAGATAATTTAACCCGGTGGTAGTAAATTAAGTAATGATGACAGGAGCCATTGGTACCTTGAATAAATTTATTTGATAAATGGCTAAATAGTTCGCTTGGAGGATATATTTGATAATTAGATAAGAATGTTTAGTAATTCAGCAGTTATGAATATGAAAATGTATATTAGGGGTACTAATTTGCTATTAATAGGGACAGATGGCTAAGAAGGTAATTAAGATAACTAATCGTAAAATAAGTACTTACACTTAGTCGTTTACAAAGTCCTATTCATGAATGTGCTTGTTTTAGAATACATGGATCCTTTACTAGGATAACATGTATGATGATCGTTATGTGATGCTTGCCTAATAAATGAGTGTATGTAACAATTGTTCTACAATTGTGAACATGAATGTGTAAGTGCAAATTGTATGGTAGATATATGTGATGAGATACATGAGGACTATGGTTTGATGAATTGTGTATGGAATGTGGTGTGGCAAAGATCCTTAAAGAACATTATGAATTAACGAAATAAATAATGTGGTAAATAAATGGGACTTGTATAATGCATTTAAAGAATTATAGTATGATGGACCAGTCAAATAAAGCAAAGGTAAGAAAAATAAGAAATGTCTCGATACGGATCCTGAGGTGATTGATTTGTGAAAACAATGTGATAATAGAGATCGAATCCGATATGATGACAAGCGTTGCGATGCCAATATTACCTCGAGGTTTTATAAATGTTCAGAACTTATTTCATTCCTAATTATCAGGTAAGTTGTGTTGTGATTTGAGGAAATGTGAAGAGAATAATGAATAAAGAAAAACATGTTTAATCGAGAACTTTACAAAACAAACTCGATGTTAGGAATAAAATAGAGTCATTAAAAGGACCTTACCGGTGACTAGTGAAAATGAAATTGTGAGTTGCATGCATCATATGTGGAGTATAAGGGCGGATGGTTGAGTGATCCCCTAGAGCACACAGTGATGGGGTACACTGGGGAACAATGGTGTTCCAACCCTATGGGAGGTCTAGGGAGTATACCGAGGCGGACTTCCAATGGCTTGGAGTAGCGCCTGAGACCGGACAGCCTGTGGAAATCCTGGTATACTTAGACTCAGAGCAAGTGTTACCGTGATCGTGGAGTACCCGTTCCGATGAGATGTGTTTGGATCCATTGTTGATGATAGAGCTGCGTGTTCTTACCCTTCTGTGAAAATCAGACGAGGCGAGCTTCGGTCGCTCTAGTTGGAAAGGGGGATAAGGTGGGATTGATGTGCACAGTTGATATTGATTAAGTGAGATTGATGAGAAGGAGATGGGCTCACATGCATCATGATGGCTAAGAAAAAGATTGAAATTAACGAAATAAACTCATGCATTGCATTATCTGATTAGTGTGAATTTATGTTTGTATGTGATTGAATTAATGACTGTGCATGAAATGGTTAGTGGTGAGGGGGAGAGTAGATAGTTGCGTATTTAGCGAATGATTGGTGAGACTAAGTAGGGATGCATAACTTAGAACGAACTAATTAGGAACCCCAATAAGAAAAAGAAATATGATATGCGAACTCAAATGGATTGTGTGGGAGGGATGTCAGTAATGATAACTCTCCGATTGTTGTGGAAGCAGAGACTCACTCTTACACTATTTTTCCAAACCTTCGATTGGACTATACACCCGACACCGTAGAGATTTTCTTGGATTGAGAACCAGCCAGACTATTCTTGGATTGAGGATAATTAGGATAGATGATTTTCTTTTCTCTTATGGGAGCCTGCGTGCCCCTTTTACTTTTAGCATGTGTTCGCGACCATGTGTTGTATATGATTATGTTTTATACAAAATGTATTTGTTCCACCATGTTTTCTTATACAAAAATAAAATTTCCACGTTTTTCTAAAACCCGTAACCTCTTAGTTAACCTGGATAGTCTAATGGAAAGGATTGTCTTAATTAACCGAGGGTGTTACACCTCTGGTAGGGGGCTAAACACGCATTGCCTTACATTTGGCGGGTTAAAGACGGGATAGGGTAAGTCGGCCAGCATTGGCAACCCTAGTCACCATCAGCCTACCACTACTACCATCATCGTCATTGGTGCCCCTACTACCACCATCATTACCACCACCACCTCCGTCTTTGTAGTCACCGTCATGACCCTTTCCATCACCACCACCTTCATTGTCATCTCCACCGCCATTATCACCATTTTATCATCACAAATGTTGTCACCATCGTCATGACGACAATGACCACCACCCCCACCATCTTGTAAGTGGTACTAACCCCAACAACCGAGCCTCTTTCTTCAAAATAGAAAACATCAACATCGCGTACCTCATGCACAAGGCCATCACCATCGTTAGCAACCACCATCCATTACAATACGCTCACAAACCACCATCGAAAGTCATCTCCATCATGAAAAGCTCCACACTATCACCATTAACTCCACCTACAAATACCATGCTCCTATTGACATAGTCAGTGTCTGCCACACAACATCGCAACCTTTAATCCTCACCACCGTCTCAGAATCTATTCCTCAATCACTACCCAAATTCATACCTGGGTCATTGTTTTCCCTTACTCTCCAAGCTTGCACTCAGGATCTGAATCTCTTGCGGGTTTGTGTGGTTGTGTTTGGTAGAAAAAAAGGGGGATGGCTGTACCCAAATCCAAACAATATCAAATCACCACTGTAGCATAAAATGGCAAGTCTAGAGCAGAGGTTATATAGAACACCAAACCACTAGTTAGCATGCCAATGTTTACTTTTTACTAGTAATTTTTTATATTTTTTATTTTCCCTACAAACTCAAAAATCAATGATCTCCTAAGAGCATCTCTAACACAAGTGTCTTCCCTCGTATTCCTTTCCCAAGATTCGTGCACATGGTTCTTTTGTTTGTTAGGTGTTTTGTGGTTCTTGCACAATGCAAGAACAGCTCCTATTTGGAACCGTTCTGGCACCTTTTCTTCTAATTTCTAATCTTGACTTAAATTATTTAATTTATCTTATTTTTATCAAATTAAATCTTCGTTTATTTTATCCAATAATAAATTATTCTCTCATCCTTATTTTTATTGTCCACATCATTTCTAATTTTATTTTTTTTCTATTTCCATGAGTATATTTATACTCATTTTCAATTGACACCCATCATTTAATGCATATTATATAAATTTGTTTGATTTTTAGATTTTATAAATCATAAAAATTATATTTTTAAATTTTTGATATAATTTACTTGTTTAATTGTTTGGATCGCATAAAAAATATAATACTTAAAATAAAATATCCTATAGAATATATGATTGTTTAAGATCCAATTAAAAATCGTGAAATTTGAAAAAAAAAATTGCTTAAACTGAAAAAGGTAAAAATAAATAATATGTACTCATAAGTATCATCCAAGAACCTGGAATAATAAAATAATGGCTGCTGGAACGAAGATGGCCTAACTTGACAATAAAATAATACAGCTACCCAATTTGCTAAACTAATCCCGCTACATGCGTCATCACATGCAATTACAACCGAGCAGCCATAGTACTACTGGTACTTAAGACCGAAAGTTTTGCGCGCAATCCACGTTTGCACACAAGAAAAATCAATTTTCAGGAGAACTATGCATTTACAAGATAAGTATGAAAAACAACAGATGTTACATTAGAGCAATGCTGTAATTGCTGCATTTCCCTCTTCCTATATCTACATTTGGCTGTCTTCTCCACAAGACTTCATGCTTTTCCATCTTGAATCTCCTCACCAGATTCAGATGAGGACGTTACACGCTTGACTGTGCTACTGCTACCCGATGATGTCCCCTCATCTACATTTTTGTCAGCCTTTGTCCTCTGCAGAATCTCGAGCTGATTTCGCAAATTCTGTTTTAAAATATTGGAGGTTTTTCATGAGTTACTACTATTATTAACTGAATTTTTTTAACTTGTACAATTTTCTACAGGTTCCATTTTTTGAGTTCTTATTATGTGAAAAGTATAAACTCTTATTAATTTCATAGAGAAAGAAACCATGCACACCCCGCCCAACACAATAAACTGGAAACCAGTTGAAAATTTGATGCTAAGGACATGTTTGTGTCAACACCATATAGCTGCCCTTGGCTCTGCTTTGTAAGGGAGTCGGAGGTGGCAACAAGGTTCTCATCAGTGAACTAAACAATTTTTAAAGCATGTAAGAGAGTCTAAACTCTGAAGTATTTAAGGTATTTTTGGAAAATCAAATTACTTGGAAGCCCGCTACCTCTTTCACACTCTTGACATGCCTTACGAATGGTTAAAAACTCAAACTGTCGTTAAGATTTCATTTCAAAATCAATTGGCTATGGGAGGAATAGCCTAATAGATATTTAAACCATATGATATATTATGAGACAAAAGGTAACTTTTGATCTATAATGAAATGACAATTGACCCATGACAACCGGAGAAAAGTTAAGTTTTGACACTGGTACCATGTTAAGGTTTTATCTCAAAACCAATTGACTAAAAGGAGTAGCCTAACAAGTATTTTAACCATGCGACAACCGCTAATAATATAAAAAGACTAGAATTGGAGAAGTACCTGAATCTGGTATTCAAGAAGTTTTATTTGTTCATCCAACTGAAAGTTTGGAAATTTCTGATTTGGATCGTTATCAAATTCCATTCCATAATTTGCAGGGGCTGTAAGTGTTTGGGGAGTTAGAAAATAGAAGTGCTGAACTGGAGGAAAAGATACATTTGTTGGCCCACCAGGGATAAGAAATGGCCTTTGCAGCACTTGTTCACTGGAATTTTGTTCTCTAATATGGTCAGTATTAGAAGATTCGGCCATAGATGTTTGAACCGGGTGATGAAGAGTGTACCCAGGAGAGCTGTGAGTTTGAGAACAAGACTTGTTAATTAAACACATTATAAACTAATAATCAGTAATATCAATTTTTTCAACGATGCTTGAATACATGATAAGACCACCAAATAGGTACTCGCCTTGCTAACCAATCATCTTTAGCAAACGGTGAATTAAGACTCCAGGAGGAATGATAATGAAAGAAAATCAAATCTAATATAGCGAATTTCATAGATAAGTGTGATCATTAAACAAATCAATAATACACAGGATCATACTTTTGTATCAAAGTAGCCATACATTATTTTAACTTTTTAAGAGTCCATATTTTCCAAAATCATATCAACTTCATTGAATTGTATTCAAGCAGAAATCAGCCATTAAGAGTATGTTTTGATTATCATTCCTGAAAATAGTTTGTTTCAAAAACTAAAAGCACGGAAATATCAGTTTGGGTATCCATCTTTTATCTGATTATTTGGAAAACATGTTCTCCATAATCTATTTTTAGAGTAGAAATTTGAGAACAAATTCTAGTTATTCTTGTATTCTCTAACTTCAAAACAATAGTGGCTCTGCCGCAGCCACGATCAGCACTGCTGAGAAAACAAGATAGTGTCTAACAAACCCTTGCATATAAAAAGTATTTTAAATTCAGGAGCTATGCAATTTAAATGAAGTAGTGAATAGTGATATTTTAAAAAATGCTTCTAATTTTTCTTTTTGCTTGAAATAAGACAATTTTCATAGTCAACTAACATACTACATAAAAATAATTAGAATCAAACCAGTCAGCATATGTGGAAAGGAATGTGTTGACATATTTCTGTAAGGTTAGTCTGTTTTCATATTTAAAAAAGGTTCTCCAACATCCTTGCAAAATATACTGTTTTAAGTTCAGGAACAATATGCACAGTTTTGAAAGAAATCAGAATTCATATGTAGGTTCTCAAAATCCAGACCTAAAATTAGAACCGTCTCAGATTCAAGGATTAGCTCACAATCACCAAAATCTTTGTCCAATAGGCAGGGTTGGCTACATGGATTTAAAAATGGCACCATTGTGTCACGTAAAAACCAATTATTCCATTCAAGGAAGTGGAACTAGTTAATTTTTCAAGTTACTATACAATTTATTCCGACAAAAGTAATAATATATTGCTTTGAACTCTGAAAGTTTTTGTGTACACTATTAATTGATACTTTAAGAGACAAAATTGTTAAAAAGTTGACAAGACTACTAATACCTCTATCTATCCCACTCCCTTAAATTTTCTATCTTTATCCCACCAAAATTGTCATTCTCTATTCATATAGAAGGAACCTCCCCAGGCAGGTGCAATGCCCTAAAAAAAACACAACCCTCAATGAACTGTATACTATTTTTTAATATATTGAGTTTAAAAATTAATTAAATTCTTTGCAAGAAAACATTCTGATTTTACCACCTGAATCCAGTAAAATTCAGTATTAAAACATCTTTTTTCTGGTTTTTAAATGATGAGTGTGAAGTATCTATAACTAGCAAGATGCAGTGATGCACACAGAAGGCTGATTTCTTAAGCTGTTGTACACAAAAAAGGGGACATTGTCCAAGCAGAAATGCCATACCATGCAAAAGAATTTGCAGATGGGTACACATAAGACTTCTCGTATATTGAAGCTGCAGCAGCAGCAGCTTGGAGTCTGGCTTGATGTCGACTCAAATTCTCAGTAGTCACCCCACTGCCACCCTCAGTCTGAGCTGTACTTCCAGTGCCTGTCCCGGGTTAAAATAAACAACATTAAATAACACACTGAAAAAACTTATATGCAGAAATGTTTAAAATGGCAAGGTAAGTGTTAATATATACATGCTCATGAGTCTTAAAGATATTGCAACGGCAAATAGTAACATCAAAATAATTTACAAAAAGGAGTGTGGTGGAAGGTTCAGATTACTGGAGGGTTATGCTTCCAACTCTACTTTTCCATATTTGGTTCAAAAGAAACTGTCTTGAAAATAACATCAGTTCATTTCTAACATCATCATGCACATTACTAACATGTTACATGAACACTATAAGCCTACATTGAGTGATTATCATATGATTACCCCGCTGGTGACCATCTGAATGAGATCCTTGCTGCACAACAGAAGCAGTTGCTCCATTCTCTGGTGGTACAACTAAGGCTCTGCAGGTGGGGCAAGTATGTTGCCGCTCCAGCCATGATCGGAGGCAATGGACATGAAAAAGATGTCCACATATAAGTTTCTTAGCAGTAGTCATTTCTTCACGACAAATAATGCAGGTTGCATCATTTCTGCATAGCCAAAAAAAAAATATATTTAACATACACAAGTATCAAATAAATAAGCAGAGATGCTACATCAAGTTTAGAACTCACGCATTAAGCTCTTCAGGGGTTGCATCTGGAAACCGATCATTCATATTTGAAGTGATTTTGCGATATCGTATGTAATCTGCCACACGAACTTTGAAGTTCCTAAATGTCTCGTACAGCTCCCGTATTAGGTGCAAGGGAATACCATAGTTTCTAATAGATAAACAAAAGTTAGATAGGTGTAACCAAGGTAGTTAAAATCGGGATTCTATGTTGAATCGTAGAGAGTCCCAAAAATAGTAAATCGTAAAATCGTATTGTAAGATTTTAAAAATTCCTATATATATATATATATATATATAAATAATCATATATATCCCTATATATGCATAAAAATTTCAATAAATACAAATAAACTCATAATTTATATTGTCAATAAACATCCATTAAACATAAAAACATCAATAAAATACAAACATCCATAAAACATAAATAACTCAAATTCTTAATATTCAAAAGCAGAGGTGTAGAGGGCAAATGAAAAACAAAGCTGCTGCCACATGGAACAAAGACAATAAAATAAAAATAAATTAACAATGGCAGCAATGGATTGAACGTAGGCAAGGAGATGAACAGGGTCAGGAACAGATGTAGAAAAAGTGAGAGTGAGACTTTAAATACCTAACAGCTTGATGATGGAGGATGTGAGAAACAGAGGATGGTGGTGGAATGAACATGCAGAAGCAGAACAGCAACCAAACAAAGGGAGAAGGGAGGGAAGAGAACAGAAGTTAAGTACATAAGACGATGATGGTGAAAACCGCGAGAAACAGGGCTGGAAAACGCGAGAAACAAGGCTGGAAAACGTGTTGCAGAGCTGGAAAACTGTGACGGTGGAGTTGGCTGTTCGACCAGCGACGGTGAAGGTGGTTTTCGACGACGGTGGGGGGAGCTCCAAGCGCACAATGAAGGAATGATATGTTTTTCCTCTGCTGCGTGTGTGCTGATGGGGAAGAAAGGGTCTGACCCGGGTGCCTAAAGTAGGGTTTCAAAATTGGGCCCCAAAAAATAAATCGTATAAAATCCAAAAAAATCGGGATTTTAACGATTTTTTCCTAAAAATCACGATTCTAATGCGATTTTAGAAGGAAAACGAATTTTTCCCATTTTGAATCACAAACCCCCTAAAAAATCGTAAAATCAGGATGTTTCCGATTTAAATCGGGATTTTAACTACCATGAACAGAAACTATGATTAATGACTTCTGAAGTGCAACATAAGAAGGCTACCTAGATGCATAAAAGAAGGGTTGATTGATCACTTACACAAAAATTACAAGAAAGAAGCACAGATACATAGACAAGTGAAGCAAGTCCCTAATGAGTTCCAGATAAAATGTGAAGACTGGTTTCCTTTCCCATTGTCCCTCCATAAGCATGTCACTGATATAGAAAATATATTTTACAAAAATTGACACTGTTGTCGTTGCCAGTATCATGTACCTGAGATATAAACAAACAACTTGTCAAATAAAGCAAGTATATATCATTTCCAAACCATAACCCTAGAAAAAATAACGCACCACCATGTAGGTAGGTATGTAATATTACCCTACTCCCTTAATATAAGACTCTTTTACCTAATTCTCGTATATTAAAAAAGTTGGTTAATTTAGTTAAAATCATTAAATTTTATTGAAATTATAGTAATTTTCCAAAATTGCCCTTAAGGTTATTAGGAATCTTCATTCAACTTTCTCCACTTATTATCTCTCTCCTTAATCTCTCTCCACTTACTATGCAATTAATATAAGAGAGGTAAATAATCTAATTTATACATCTCATTTATTGTTATATTGATTCCAAGAAAAGTTATACATTAATAGGGGTATTTGGGTCAAAAAAATAATTAATGACATTGAAATTTGAAAGAAGGTCTTGCATTAAGGGACAAAATAATTTCTGAAAAAAGAGTCTTGTATCAAGGGGGTCGGGGATAGTATGTATGACTTAGGGTATATTCAGATAGCTCTTTTTACCCTATGCCAAATTACTCTAGAGATACCATTGTAGAATAAGTTTTCCCTTTCATACTTCACTCTTAACTATGAGATAATATTCCAAAACAATGAAAAGCTAGATTAAACAACAGGAAAGAACACTATCTGGGCACCAATCCTTGAGTTATAACTTTCAAAGTTCAAACAAGAAATGTGGAAAATTTAAACAAGATGTGAAATTTCATATATAAACAGAGCAAGGTTGGATTATGCATAACTAAATCAAGTCAAAGTCAAGCAAAGAAGAAAAAGAAAAGTTAAGGGTATTCATAGTTTTCAAAATTACATTATTCACATGTTGCAACTTGTTTGGGAGGAGGAAAAGGTAGAAGACAGCTTACTCAAATGCAAAGAATAGTGAAACTGAAGCCTGCCATGTTTCTATCAAATGCTTCATAGAATTGTACAAGAAAAGGCTATCTAGAAGAAGAAGGAAACCCATAAAAGACACAATTCGAACATGGGACAACATCGGCACCGAGGGAGTGGTCTCAATATACTCAACTCTCTTTTGAGCCAACCAATGCAAAGCCTTGATCAACAACAACGCTGTGACCATTGCAAGGAACGTCACGGAGAAATCCTGCCTAAAAATAGTGATTGCAAAGAGGATTTCCATAACCTCCCTCCAAGATTGCTCATTAAGCCTCTCAACCTCTGCCTCTCGAAGTGAACCCAGGAATATCTTTTTCGTTAATTGCCAAAGAATACACATAATGACCAAACCCATGTTAAGAAGAAGCACCAAACTGATCTTAGAAGTTGAAAGATACACCATTGCAGGATAAAACTGGCCCCTACTGTTAAATGCATGATAAGCAATAGCCAAAGTTGCAATCAAACTAAGACCCGCATATGTCTTCAACCTCATCATCTTTTTTGCTCTACATGAAAACCACAGCAATTCCTTAATCAACATTCGAAATCATCAATTATACCTCTAATCAAATTCTAATACATATGCATTTGGTTGTTTCATACAGGAGAATCAAACAAAAGAAAGAAACGTGAAAGATGGTAGCTAAACAATAGAAATATTCAAGAAAATGGAAATAAAAGAAACGGTACAAATGATTGAGCTAGTAATTCATGCATAAGGGTTTAGAAATTACCAAGAAAAAAACAGAAAACCTACAGAATGAAGGAAAATTAGCAAAGTGCGAATAGAAAATGAATCCCAAAGATGGAATCAGATCAACATGGGAATGTAAAAATTAGGGGGAAATGAAAAACGGAGAAAGGAAATGTTGGAAGAAGTAAGGTACCGATATTGATTGATAGAGTCGGAATGGGAAAAACGAACGTCGTTTGTGACCTATTTCTGCGTTTTGGATTGTCCAGTTTCTACTGTGAAATCTGAATGTTGATATTGAAGTTTTTTTTTTTTTAAAAAAAAATGATATTGAAGTTGAAATATTAAATTGAATGATGTAAGTGTATCCAATGATACTTTGCCACGTACACCCGTTGGGTCTACGCGCATTGTAAAGTTAGTAAAGTCTTATTCTTACCTTTTATCATATTTAGATTCTCCCAAATTTATAAAATTAAAAAGGTTTAACACATTTCATACCTCAATTTTTTAAATATTTGATTTTAATTATATAAATTTTAATTTTACAATTTTAGTTTCTAAATTAGTTGAGTTAACTTTTAATCATATGATTTTAATCTGTAAATTATTTGATTTGTTGGCACATTTAGTCTCTACTTATTTTCCATTCAATTTATTTAACACGCATAAAAAAATTATGATAAATACAAACTATGACAAAGAAATTTAATATAATTATTATATGTATAAATTAATATTTTTATTATTATATTATAATAATTATGAATATTAGTAAAATAATGATGATATAAATATTATTAGTTAGACAAAAAATATGTAGGGTATCAAAGTTATCAATAAATCAAATAGTTTAAAAACCAAAATTGTACAAATATAAATTAGGGGACCCAAATAAACATTTGATAAAGTTAAGAGACTGGAAATATAATTAAGCCTAAATTAAACAAAAATAAATCAAATCACTCATTTTCTTTTATCATTTTTGGATAGTATATGCCATGTACATGTAATTGTGAGTAGGAGATGAGTAATAGGTAGAGGAACAATTATTGATATGTATTTGTCAATGTTTAATAGTTTTAGAAAAATAATAAGGAATAAAATATGGTATAGTTTACTAAATTAATACAACATTTCTTTCATAATATAATACACAAAAATCTGAATAGTTTTATTTCAAAATACAAGGGACATTGACAATTTTATTTGACAATTCCTTTTATGGCCCTAATTTACTACAAACTTTAAATTTGAGATAAACATTTACGTTTATAAGTGGCTATTCCAATCATTTAATATTACGGGTATATATGGAGAAAAGTTTAAATTTGTAATACGTAAATAGAAATGAATGCTTCTTCTTGATAATTTGGTCAATTCTATATTCTATTATGAAATGGAGGTTGTGAAGATGTGGATACTCATTTCTTGTATACTGGCGAGTATAAGTTTTTTTTTTTTTTTTGCCATTCCTACCAATTCTAATGCGTTGGATTTCATTGGTACTCATTATAGAAAAAAATTATTATTTGCAACATATGCATTAAATCAAATGTATCAACAAATAGAATAGTTTAAGAAACAAAGTCAAATATTTAACAAAATTTAAGGAAAAATATAATTAAGTCTAAAATAAAATATAAGTGATATTATTAGAAAAAAATGGTGTCAAAAGAAATACCCTTATAATGGTTATTAATTATTACGACCATGCGTCATTGAAATAACTTTTTTAGATTTATGCATCTTAACTTAAAGAAAGATATCTTCTTGAAAAGAAAAAAAAGCTCTTAGAACATGATATATTCCAGGCGTGAAGTTAGGATGGGTCAATATGAAGATATTTTAATTAGAAAAATTACAACCATATTAAAACTTGTTACTCAATAAATAAAGTTATTATAAAATAATAAAAGAAAAATTATATAAACTTAAAGTAATTAATTATATCATAATATTTTACTAAAATATATACTATTACAGGAAACTTTTCATTCATTCATTTTACAAAATTCATCTATAATTGAATCTATACTAAATTTCTTAGCAACTTTCCTCAACAAAGATTATTAAACAAATTTCTAAAACTAAAAAAATCATTACTTGGTTTATTTTAGAAATGTTTATAGTAAAGTTAGAGAGTAAAAATTGGAATATATATATTGAAAAAATGGGTTAGGGCTTCACAGGTTTTCCCCAACGGTATAAAAAAAATGTTGCTGAATAATTGCCATGAAGATTTTTTTTCTTCTATAATATATTCTTGGTGATTTATTTAGACAAATTTATAGCCAAACATTTAAATGAAAAATATATAAATGGTAATGCTCATGGAAAATTGATAGGAGGAAGAAGGTGTGATATCGTGTACTTGACACTACTTTAACTTTGATACATGTCTACTTTAAATTAATTAAAGAATGACCTGGATAATTACTAACGGTGTTTAGGTTTTGCAACCTTAGTTGCCTTAAACCCTAAACAATGAAGAAGGGCAACTAAGTATATGACATAGAAATATAGTGTTGACACCTAAATTTGAATTGTAGTTTTACCATTTCTTAAACTTATCTCCCTCTCTCTTTGCCACTATTCCAAAAGATAAAAAAATAGTAAACCAGATAATCACTTGATTGCTTACTCAAGACCTCTTTGATTAATTTGATTTGCATTAATCAATCATGAAAAACAGATGGGAAAATGAATTTTTCAAATATACTAAATACATCTTTGGTCCCTTATGTAACATCCTGTTTTTAATAATAGCTCTATTTTGTAAATTTTGAAGTATGGAAGATCTGTTAGTATTAATCAATGAATAAAACATTTTATGGATGGTTTACAATACTCCAAAAATTTCATTTTTGGGTATAATTATAGAAATTACATAGACCTGTAATGATAAGATCCTTTTTCCGAGTAACATATGCCTTAGAAAGAACTTTCTGAGTGAAAAAGGGGCTCTGTTCCGAGTGACCAAGAGAAATTCCGAGTGAAGGATGAAATTCTGAGTGAAAGATTGAAATTCCGAGTGAAAGGTTAAAATTTCGAGTGAAGGTTGTGTTTTCCGAGTGGAACATGGCCGAGAGGGTTTCTTCCGAGTGGAATCCCTGTCAGAGACACTCTTAAGTGAAGTGGGACCGATAGAACCACTTCTGAGTTCAAGAATCCGAGTGAGACTCGTATGTATGGGTCTTTTTTCGAGTGATAATGACCCTGATGAACTCTGAATGAAACATAGTTGAAGAAGTTGATCTGATCTCGGCTAAGTAATGATTAACCGAGTGAAACCCAAGTAGGAAATACTTCTATATTCATAAGTGTTGATATCCGAGTGAAAGATATTCCGAGTGAACCCATGTAACCCGTATTCTGAGTGACTATGTATGGTGTAAGTCCGAGTGGGGCTTGACTTGGTGAATTTTTCCAAGTGATCAGGAGTGGAATAATTCCGAGTGGAACCTGATTGGGGAGTTTATTCTGAAGAAGGATTACTTAAGGCATTATCCGAGTGAAATGGAGGTATGAATACCGAGTGTGAGACCAAATGGATATTGGTCGGTCTTGGAGTTGTGTACCGAGTGAAAAACCAATAGAGTGATGGGTCGGTTTTAATGTAATTGTCGAGTGGAAGGCTGAGCAAGAGATGACTCGGAATTGGAATGAAATTACCGAGTGAAAGACTAATTGAGATGACTCGGTTTCAGGAGAATATGCCAACTGAGTCACCTCCAAGGAAGAGAAATCAGACCGAATGTTTCAAGAGGAATCAATTCCGAGTGAATAATAGGTGAAGACTCGGTTTCAGGAAGTTCTACCGAGTGGATTAAGATGTTGAAGTAGAAACTGAGTGAATGAAGGATCAGTTTTGGGGAGAGAGAGTGTCTGGCTCAAGCGAGTCGGTATTCGCTTAAGCGAAACTCACACTCGCTCAAGCGAGTCAGTTTTTGCTTGAGCGAAACCCCTCTGCCAGTGCATTGTATGGAACTCGCTCAAGCGAGTCGGTATCTGCTTGAGCGAGAGGGACTCGGATTTCCCTCTTTTCACGTTACCGACCATTTCCAGTCGGTATATACATTGACCAGGTAGAATTTCAGTCGGCCAAGAGGCTGACCGAGTGAAATTTCACTCGGAATTCACTGTCAGGTTGACGTTTTGACTTCAGTTTTGTCCCTTTATGCACATTTTAATAAATCTTCTTCAATCATGCACACTCTAGTGGGTAGGCTGCAGAAGTGGAGCTTACTTTCAATCTAAACCACTCTTAATTCCCACTAATAGCCCACTAGAAACCCACTCATGGAAAGTTGTCTCCCACCTTGCATTATTAAACACACACACTGATTCTGAAACTCCCAATTACTCTTCTCCATCAAAACACCTTCAATCTGAACCAGGACAGCCGAGGGGACTTCTTTTCAGTCAGCCAAAGATCATCAATCCAAGTAAGAGGGGACAGGGTTGTGAATAACTATGAAATGGGTAGAATTGTATGCTATTCTAGGATTCCAGAATTAACTTCGTAACTTGTTGCTCATTTTTGAAATTGAAAACGTGTGAATTTGACTCTGACTTCTTCATGAAAGTTGTAGATATTTTTGTTATGTGAATTTTGAGACCTGATTCAACTGATTTGGATATGTATAGAAAAAGTTAAAGCCAAAATACTACATCATGTTCGTGTGGAATATTTATCCCATGTTTTGTGTATATATTAATATGTTGGGACTTGTACGTACATAATAATCCTTTGATGTCTTCATGAAAGTTGTAGGTGTTTATGTTATGGATCTAAAGAAAGTGGTTTCAAGTCAAAATGATTTTTGTAGCTTGAGTTATGCCTAAAATACTGAAGTATGTACAAGCTATAAATCTGTTAACTATGAAATCCGAATTTTATTTTCAAAACTGGGAATTTTGTGGTGTGAATTAATGGTTGGTGTCTTCATGAAAGTTGTAGATAATTATATTAAGAGTAATTTAGAACTGGTTTCATGTTAAAATCATTTTTATAGCTCCAGAAACATTGATAATACTAATATATGTAGGTTTTGAAAACTCACCTAGAGGCAGTGTTGTATTTTGTGGATAAATGGTATTTCTGCTTAGAATTTGAATTTATGATCTTCATAAAAGTTGTGGATATTTATGTTAAGAATAATTTAGAACTAGTTTCATGCCAAAATTGTTTTTGTAGCTCCAGAAACGTTGAAAATACTAACCTGTGTATGTTTTAAAAATCCTCTTTGAGGCAGTTTTGTATTCTGTGAATAAGTAATGTTTCTGTTTAGAATTTGAATTTATGGTCTTCATGAAAGTTGTAGATATTTATGTTATTGAGCTATAGAAAGTAGAATCACATGAAAAGGATTTGATTTGCTCATGTTATGACTGTTTTACTAACGTATGTTGCTGTTGGAAATGCTGAAATTTGCTTATAATGGTTATTATGGATAAAAATGATATTTTCCCTATGGGTAACAATTTATTATTGAATTCTTGAGTGATTATGAAGTATTATGAATGTTGATGAGTGTCTAATGAGCATCATTCAGTTTGTGTATTTTGGTGGTAAATAATTATGAATGACTAAATTAATATATATATACATGAATGCCTTACGGTTATTGATATATGTGGTTGAAACAGTAAATTCATGATTCTGAAAATTATTATATGTGATGTGTCCTTTGAGGACTTGTGGTTTTCCAAGTGGTTTTGGAAATATTAATATCATGGTATGTTAAATGATGAAGAGAATTAAAGGCATTCATGCATCATAAGCATTTGGACGCACCATGAAATTTTAGGGGTTCCATGATTGCCTACCCTGGTGGGGGGTTACTCTATGATGAGTTAAAGCCCTATTTTTGCGATGTGTTGGTCATGGGGCTGTAGGGATCCATGACTATATTAATTCCTACCGATGTGTTGGTCATGGGGCTGTAGGGATCCATGACTGTATTAATTTCTACCGATGTGTTGGTCATAGGGCTGTAGGGATCCATGACTGTATTAATTCCTACCGGTGTCTCTATGAGACCTTTTACTGCAGTATTTCCACCAAACCAAATGGATCTAGCATGACATCATTTAACTAATTAAAGACTTATTAAATGAACTTGTTTGGCATATTCATCATATCATTATGTATTATTGACTGTGTTTGTGCAATTCTATATATTTTATATTTATTCTATATTCTGTCTCACTCTTAATTAATTTTTACAGTGAATGCCACCCAGAATGAAGAGTGATGCTATGGTTGATGCCTATGTGAATTATTGCTTGGATTTCGAATTTATTCTAATTTTATGATTTGTAATAAATACAACGTGTTATGTACTGTTATTTTTAAAATCGTTTCCACTACGTAATTATTCCTTGAATTTTATTATTCACGACTAGTATGCATGATAATATTCTGCTATTATCGACTTTTATGTGAACTCTGATTTTAATTCATGAATTTTAAAATGATCTTTTAAGAACGCGAAAAATTTATTCAGAAAATTATACGGGACGTTACAATGGTGGTATCAGAGCATTTTCAAAAATTTAGGACCAATTGCTATGACATGTACTGTTTCTCGATATAATATGTGATATGTTTGATTCCTTACTTGATAACATGTTAAGTGTGTACTATATGACTTGTGCCTGACTGATTAATTGCAAAATAATTTGTTTGATTACTGTTGGTAATATGATAAATATGTTATACAATTTATTGCTTAACTGATAAACTGTAGAATACTTATAGTTAGGTTATAATACAATATATTTTCCCTTAGAATTAGTATAAACCAAACTACGAATGTAGGATGGCAAGAAACAACAACAACAACAACGATATGGCAGCAACTTTCAACCGCTTAGCTAAAGCCATAGAACGACAAAACCAACCAAGGAGCACTGGAGGACTCCATGGGTTAGATCACTTCCTGAAAAGAAAACCTTCACAATTAAAAGGGGGTTATAATCCAGAAGGAGCGTATCTCTGGGCCAAGGAAATGGAGCACATCTTTCGAGCATTGCCCTGCACAGAATGCGAAAAGGTGGAGTATGCCACCTATATGTTGGTGGAAGAGGCAGAAAACTAGTGGATTCATGCTAGAATCCATTTGATCGAGGCTGACAGACCCTTGAACTGGGTCAACTTCAAAGATTGTTTCCTAGAGAAATATTTTCCAGCAAGTGTGAAAAGCCGTAAAGAGCTGGAATTTATGGAGCTGAAACAAGGCTCAATGTCTGTTGGAGAATATGCTGCAAAGTTTGAAGAACTATCTCTCTTTTACCCTCCTTTTCAATAGGCTGGTGCCGAAGAATCAAAATGTGTTAAATTTGAGAACGGGCTGAATCTGGAAATCAAAGAGGCGATAGGGTACTAAGAAATTCAGAGTTTTCCTATTCTGATCAACAAATGCTAAATTTTTGAAGAAAATCATCAAGTCAGACTGGCACAAGAAAAGGCCAATAGACAACTGAAACCTCAGTCAGTTGATTTCAAAAGGAGAGGGACGCACTATCCAAATCGTTTCAAGGAAGGATCATCATCTTCTCAAAGACGCAGTAATCATACGAATATCAGGTGTCATAATTGCGGAGGTAATCATCATATACGCGATTGCACCCGACACCTAGGAGATGTTACTTGCTATCGTTGTAATCAGAAAGGACACATCAGTCCAAATTATCCGCAGAACTGTCAAAACAACGACAGTAACACTATGAATAATCAGAGAGGCTCTAACTATCAGGGAGGTCGTGGAGGAAACACGCGTGCTGCTCAACCTCCAAGACAGAACAGGGAGTCAACAGACCAGAGGTTACAACCAACAACTGGAAGAGTCTTTGCCATCAGCGGTTCAGAGGCAGACCAAGCTGATGACCTCGTGCAAAGTAAGTGTGAGATCAATGGTACAATCTTATCTGTGTTATTTGATTCTGGTGCTACACATTCATTTATTTTTGATGAGTGTGTTGGACGTCTTCAATTACCTGTGAATCCTATGAGATATGATCTGATTATTTCCACTCTCACCGGTACACAACTTAGGACTACTAGGGTGTGTAACGAATGTTCTATGCTCATAGAAGGTAAAAACTTTCTAGTAGATCTTGTTTATTTACCTTTGAAGGATCTGGAAGTAATCCTAGGGATGGACTGTTATCGGCAAATCGAGCCTTGGTGGACTGTCATAACAAAACTGTGATATTTCCATCAGAAGAAAATCTTACTTCCGACAATCTTAAACTCTTTGCTTTACAAGGTGAAAGCCAATTATTTGCCTTGTTTACTCTTCCACAAGGAGATGATGAATCTAAAGCAATCGAAATGCCAGTTGTTTCTGAATTCCCTGAAGTATTTCCCGAGGATGTCTCAAGTTTACCTCCAGAATGCGAGATAGAATTCTCAATTGATTTAATTCCAGGAGCAGAACTAGTATCTAAGGCCCCATATCGTATGTCACCTATTGAACTGGCAGAACTGAAGAAGCAAATTGAGGAGTTGTTGGAGAAACATTTCATCAGGCCTAGTGTGTCGCCATGGGGAGCGCCAGTATTACTTGTCAAGAAGAAAGATGGAAGCATGAGATTATGTGTAGATTATCGTCAGTTGAACAAATTGACGGTGAAGAATAGATATCCTTTGCCTAGAATTGATGATTTGATAGATCAATTGAGAGGTGTTACTGTATTTTCCAAGATTGATCTACGATCGGGATACCATCAGATTCGTGTCAAGTCCGAGGATATTCCAAAGACAGCTTTTAGAACACGCTATGGCCATTACGAGTATCTTGTGATGCCCTTCGGAGTAACCAATGCCCCAACTGTATTCATGGATTACATGAATCGAGTGTTCCATTCATACTTAGATCAGTTTGTTATTATCTTTATTGATGACATTCTGATTTATTCTAAGACGTGGGAGGAACATGAAAAGCATCTTTGAGTGGTATTACAGATTCTGAAAGAGAAGCAGTTGTATGCCAAGTTTTCTAAATGTGAATTCTAGTTGAAGGAGGTAAAGTTTCTAGGTCATGTAATCTCAAGCGAAGGAGTGTCTGTGGACCCTTCTAAAATTGAAGCTGTAACGAACTGGGAGAGACCTACTTCAGTCACTGAGATACGAAGCTTCCTGGGATTAGCTGGTTATTATCGGAGATTCATTGAAGGGTTTTCTCAAATTGCCCTACCAATGACTCATCTAACCCGGAAGAATCAACCTTTTGATTGGACGCCAGAATGTGAGAGAAGTTTCCAGGAACTAAAAATGAAGCTTACATCTGCTCCAGTCTTAACCTTGCCTGACCCACAAGAAGACTTTGTGGTTTATTGTGATGCTTCTAAGATGGGCTTAGGTTGTGTCTTGATGCAGCAACGAAGAGTGGTTGCCTATGCTTCTAGGCAGTTGAGACCACATGAAATGAACTATCCAACGCATGATCTAGAATTGGCAGCAGTGGTATTTGCTCTGAAAATCTGGAGACACCATTTGTACGGAGTCAAGTTTGAAGTGTTCAGTGACCACAAGAGCTTGAAGTATTTGTTCGATCAAAAGGAATTGAACATGAGGCAGCGAAGATGGATGAAGTTTCTTAAAGATTATGATTTTGATTTGAAGTACCATCCAGGAAAAGCAAATGTGGTGGCGGATGCACTTAGCTGAAAGTCCATTCATATGGCATCTTTGATGATAAAAGAGATGGAGATGATAGAACAGTTCAGAGATATGAACTTGGGTGTGGAAATGAAATCTTCAAGGAGTATGACCTTGGGAACTTTGAAGATAACGAATGATTTCCTGAAGCTGTTAGGTGAAAGACAGACAAAGGACTTGCAATTACAGGAGTTGAAAGAGTTGCAGGCGAATAAAAAGGATATGGGATTACAAGAAGGATCAGATGGAATTTGGAAGATCAGGAATAGAATTTGTGTACCAGATGATGTTGATATGAGAAGGACAATCCTAGAAGAAGCGCATAAAAGTATGTTGAGCATCCATCCTGGATCAACTAAGATGTATCAAGATTTGAAGAAAAGCTTTTGGTGGCCAAGGATGAAGAAAGAAATAGCTGAATATGTGTCTTTATGTCTGGTGTGTCAAAAAGCCAAAGTGAAACATCAGAAGCCATCTGGTGAACTACAACCATTAGAGATTCCTGTCTGGAAATGGGATGATATTTCAATGGATTTTGTGTCAGGATTACCAAGGACTCGTTCAGGAAATGATGCAATCTGGGTTATTATAGACAGATTGACTAAGTCTGCTCACTTCCTCCCAATGAATATGAAGAATTCTCTCCAGAAGTTGGCATAATTATATGTGAAAGAGATCGTGAGACTTCATGGTGTACCATCTAGTATTGTGTCAGATAGAGATCCAGGGTTCACTTCCCGATTTTGGGGAAGCTTGCATCAGGAATTGGGTTCAAAGCTTCGATTAAGTTCAGCTTATCATCCCCAAACAGATGGGCAGTCAGAGCGTACCATACAAAGTTTGGAAGACTTACTGCGATCTTGTGTGCTTGAACATGGTGGTAGTTGGGAGCAGTTTCTTCCACTGATAGAATTCACGTATAACAATAGCTACCATAGCAGTATTGGTATGGCTCCATTTGAGGCATTGTATGGTAGAAAGTGTCGAACGCCCCTTTGTTGGTTAGAAACTGGTGAAAGTTTGGCGTTAGGACCTGAAATTATGCAACAGACTACTGAACAAATAGAAATAATCAGAGAAAAGATGAAGGCATCCCAAGATAGACAGAAGCATTATTACGATAAGAGGAGGAAACCACTTGAATTCCAAGTCGATGAGCATGTATTTTTGAAGGTTTCACCTCACAAGGGGATTGGCCGAGCATTGAAGAGTAAGAAGTTGAGTCCGAGGTTCATTGGACCATATGAGATCCTAAAGAGGATTGGTACAGTGGCATATCAGATTACACTTCCTCCTCACCTGGCAAATCTGCACAATGTGTTTCATGTATCACAACTGAGGAAGTATGTACAAGACCCCACTCATGTGATTGCTACTGATGATGTTGAAGTTAGAGAAAATCTGACCATCCCTACAGAACCCACATAGATCATAGAAAGGTCGATTAAACACCTGAGAAACAAGAATGTACCATTAGTGAAGGTTGCATGAAAACAAGGAAATGATGTAACTCTGACTTGGGAGCGTGAAGATGCTATGAGGACGCAATACCCAGAATTGTTTCACTAAAGAATGCGTCATATTAGATTTCGAGGGTGAAATTTTTATTAGGGTGGGAGAAATGTAACATCCTGTTTTTAATAATAGCTCTATTTTGTAAATTTTGAAGTATAGAAGATCTGTTAGTATTAATCAATGAATAAAACACTTTATGGATGGTTTACAATACTCCAAAAATTCTATTTTTGGGTATAATTATAGAAATTACATAGACCTGTAATGATAAGATCCTTTTTCCGAGTAAAATATGCCTTAGAAAGAACTTTTCGAGTGAAAAAAGGGCTCTGTTCTGAGTGACCAAGAGAAATTCCGAGTGAAGGATGAAATTCCGAGTGAAAGATTGAAATTCCGAGTGAAAGGTTAAAATTCCGAGTGAAGGTTGTGTTTTCCGAGTGGAACATGGCCGAGAGGGTTTCTTCCGAGTGGAATCCCTGTCAGAGACACTCCTGAATGAAGTGGGACCGATAGAACCACTTCTGAGTTCAAGAATCCGAGTGAGACTCGTATGTATGGGTCTTTTTCCGAGAGATAATGACCCTGATGGACTCTGAATGAAACGTAGTTGAAGAATTTGATCTGATCTCGGCTAATTAATGATTAACCGAGTGAAACCCAAGTGGGAAATACTTCTATATTCATAAGTGTTGATATCCGAGTGAAAGATATTCCGAGTGAACCCATGTAACCTGTATTCTGAGTGACTATGTATGGTGTAAGTCCGAGTGGGGCTTGACTTGGTTAATTTTTCCAAGTGATCAGGAGTGGAATAATTCCGAGTGGAACCTGATTGGGGAGTTTATTCTGAAGAAGGATTAGTTAAGGCATTATCCGAGTGAAATGGAGGTATGAATACCGAGTGTGGGACCAAATGGATATTGGTCGGTCTTGGAGTTGTGTACCGAGTGAAAAACCAATAGAGTGATGGGTCGGTTTTAATGTAATTGTCGAGTGGAAGGCTGAGCAAGAGATGACTCAAAATTGGAATGAAATTACCGAGTGAAAGACTAATTGAGATGACTCAGTTTCAGGAGAATATGTCAACTGAGTCACCTCCAAGGAAGAGAAATCAAACCGAATGTTTCAAGAGGAATCAATTCCGAGTGAATAATAGGTGAAGACTCAGTTTCAGGAAGTTCTACCGAGTGGATTAAGATGTTGAAGTGGAAACCGAGTGAATGAAGGATCGGTTTTGGGGAGGGAGAGTGTCTGGCTCAAACGAGTCGGTATTCGCTTGAGCGAAACTCACACTCGCTCAAGCGAGTCGGTTTTCGCTTGAGCGAAACCCCTCTGCCAGTGCATTGTATGGAACTCGCTCAAGCGAGTCGGTATCCGCTTGAGCGAGAGGGACTCAGATTTCCCTCTTTTCACGTTACCGACCATTTCCAGTCGGTATATACATTGACCAGGTAGAATTTCAGTCGGCCAAGAGGCTGACCGAGTGAAATTTCACTCGGAATTCACTGTCAGGTTGACGTTTTGACTTCAGTTTTGTCCCTTTATGCAAATTTTAATAAATCTTCTTCAATCATGCACACTCTAGTGGGTAGGCTACAGAAGTGGAGCTTACTTTCAATCTAAACCACTCTTAATTCCCACTAATAGCCCACTAGAAACCCACTCATGGAAAGTTGTCTCCCACCTTGCATTAGTAAACACACACACTGATTCTGAAACTCCCAATTACTCTTCTCCATCAATACACCTTCAATCTGAACCAGGACAGCCGAGGGGACTTCTTTTCAGTCAGCCAAAGATCATCAATCCAAGTAAGAGGGGACAGGGTTGTGAATAACTATGAAATGGGTAGAATTGTATGCTGTTCTAGGATTCCAGAATTAACTTCGTAACTTGTTGCTCATTTTTGAAATTGAAAACGTGTGAATCTGACCTGACTTCTTCATGAAAGTTGTAGATCTTTTTGTTATGTGAATTTTGAGACCTGATTCAACTGATTTGGATATGTATAGAAAAAGTTATAGCCAAAATACTACAGCATGTTCGTGTGGAATATTTATCCCATATTTTTTGTATATATTAATATGCTGGGACTTGTACGTACATAATCAGCCTTTGATGTCTTCATGAAAGTTATAGGTGTTTATGTTATGGATCTATAGAAAGTGGTTTCAAGTCAAAATGATTTTTGTAGCTTGAGTTATGCCTAAAATACTGAAGTATGTACAAGCTGTAAATCTGTTAACTATGAAATCCGAATTTTATTTTCAAAACTGGGAATTTTGTAGTGTGAATTAATGGTTGGTGTCTTCATGAAAGTTGTAGATAATTATGTTAAAATCATTTTTATAGCTCCATAAACATTGATAATACTAATATATGTATATTTTGAAAACTCACCTAGAGGCAGTGTTGTATTTTGTGGATAAATGGTATTTCTGCTTAGAATTTGAATTTATGATCTTCATAAAAGTTGTGAATATTTGTGTTAAGAATAATTTAGAACTGGTTTCATGCCAAAATTGTTTTTGTAGCTCTAGAAACATTGAAAATACTAACCTATGTACGTTTTAAAAATCCTCTTTGAGGTAGTTTTGTATTCTATGAATAAGTGATGTTTCTGTTTAGAATTTGAATTTATGGTCTTCATGAAAGTTGTAGATATTTATGTTATTGAGCTATAGAAAGTGGAATCACATGAAAATGATTTGATTTGCTCATGTTATGACTGTTTTACTAACGTATGTTGCTGTTGGAAATGCTGAAATTTGCTTATAATGGTTATTATGGATAAAAATGATATTTTCCCTATGGGTAACAATTTATTATTGAATTCTTGAGTGATTATGAAGTATTATGAATGTTTATGAGTGTCTAATGAGCATCATTCAGTTTGTGTATTTTGGTGGTAAATAATTATGAATGACTAAATTAATATATATATATATACATGAATGCCTTGCGGTTATTGATATATGTGGTTAAAACAGTAAATCCATGATTCTGAAAATTATTATATGTGATGTGTCCTTTGAGGACTTGTGGTTTTCTAAGTGGTTTTAGAAATATTAATATCATGGTATGTTTAATGATGAAGAGAATTAAAGGCATTCATGCATCATAAGTATTTGGACGCACCATGGAATTTTAGGGTCTCCATGATTGCCTACCCTGGTGGGGGGTTACTCTATGATGAGTTAAAGCCCTATTTTTGCAATGTGTTGGTCATGGGGCTGTAGGTATCCATGACTGTATTAATTCCTACCGATGTGTTGGTCATGGGGCTGTAGGGATCCATGACTATATTAATTCCTACCGGTGTCTCTATGAGACCTTTTACTGCAGTATTCCCACCAAACCAAATGGATCTAGCATGACATCATTTAACTAATTAAAGACTTATTAAATGAACTTGTTTGGCATATTCATCATATCATTATGTATTATTGACTGTGTTTGTGCAATTCTATATATTTTATATTTATTCTATATTCTGTCTCACTCTTACATTAATTTTTACAGTGAATGGCACCCAGAATGAAGAGTGATTCTATGGTTGATGCCTATGTGAATTATTGCTTGGATTTCGAATTTATTCTAATTTTATGATTTGTAATAAATACAACGTGTTATGTACTGTTATTTTTAAAATCGTTTCCACTACGTAATTATTCCTTGAATTTTATTATTCACGATTAGTATGCATGATAATATTCCACTATTATCGACTCTTATGTGAACTCTGATTTTAATTCATGAATTTTAAAATGATCTTTTAAAAACGCAAAAAATTTATTCGGAAAATTATACGGGGCGTTACACCTTATATTTGAGGTTAGACTTGAGTTGCACCCTCATGCACTTTTTACCCAAAAAGGTCCCTTCCATTTGTTAACTTAAGTCAAGTTGGTATTATTCATTAAACATGTTAACAGATGGGGTGACATGACGCCTACATGACATGGTGGTGTTAGTAAATTCATGGGGCTATCGAACCACGTTGTTTCGTGACTGATATTTTTTAAGGCAGTCAACTTGGCCATAATCACTCTAAAAGCATTGGGAAATTATGAACAAATCTTATAATCAGGGACTTGTGTAATTCATTGAGTCAAGGATAAGGGTTCAGTTCAATTTTCATTACCTATTCATACACTCAACAAATGCAAAAGGCTATCTTTAATGATGGATGAAGGCATGTAACATTTTTCATAACCATTATTGTTATATAGTCGATTTTTGCATGTGCTAGCTTTTCTTCTTAAAAAAACAAGGGATGAAGATATGGTTGATTATGATCCTAGGGGTTTCTTTATTCTAATGGTCAAGTGGGTAAGGTTAGGGTCAAAGTAATAATGTTGGGATAAGTGACTGGTGGTCCATAAAATGTATATAGTGTGTTTAAGTACTAGTACATAACAACTCAAATTTTTATTTGTTTTTTTAGACAAGGTGATTATTGATATTCATCATTGTGGTATACTTCTCAACTCACCAAAGCTAATGTATTTAGGCAGAGAATTCTTAACCATGCTATTTGATTCAGATTATTGGAGTTTTTTTTTTGAGCTAGTGAGGGGGTTAAGCAAATAGAGAGCATTTGGTACAAAACTAGCGGTAAGTACTTTGAACATGGGTTGAGAAGGCTTGTAGATGATAAAGGGTGCATTCAGATGGCTAGCATTTCTAAGCTACATGGGAAGGTTGAAGTCTACATTGTACATAAGTTGGGAAAGCTTGTTATATTGGACAGTGGACTTTAGGTAGGGCATACTATCCACAGTGTAACATCCCATTTTCATCACAAATAGGAAATAGATATTAATATATCTTTTTGAGAAATACTTACTATAAGTTAGTTTATTTTGATTTTGGTATTTATATTTAATTATTTGTTTTATTTAAATAATAATAATAAGAAAATAAAAATATTTCTGAATGAGAATTTTAAAATGACTTAATTAGTATTCACTAATTAAGAAAATTATATTAAGAATTTTTAATATCTTTATTATTCATCATTTTTATTTTATGTTCTTATATTTATGTTTTTACATATTTAATATTTAATTCTTATTAGAATTTTAAAATAAAATTTTGAAAGAATTAGACTATGGTTCTTTAGAACTTTTTGATATACATAATATTTATGATTTTCTAGAATTTTTTGAAATTTTTGAATTATTTTAATAAAATAATATATTTTAAATAATTTTAAATTCATATAAAGTTGCTTAAAATTAAAAATATTTACAAGAATGTAAAGTTAAATTATAAGAAAATTTTCTAAAATCTGTTTCAAGTAGACTTATCTAAAAATTATCGGTTTGAGTAAAATCTTGATTTTTACCAATCGTAAAAAAATTGAAGACGTACTAATAAATTTTTATTAACAGAAAATTTTAGATTTTTAAAATTTAAACTTTATATTACTTATCATAAAATTAGTGAGAACCGATATAATATCGCTAAATTTCAAAAAGGATTAATTTTGAATATTTAAAATATACCGAGTGAAAGGTTACTATTTGACTTAATAATTCTGCCGACGTTTACTATGCAAAACACTGTGCATATATGAAATTTTTAAAAGTTGCACAGTAACCAGGTTTTAAATTTCAAAAAATACATAGTACTTTTATATTAAAATAATAGAATACATAGTAAATTTTTTCCTATAAATACCGAAGGAATTCTTCTTTAGAATTCACAATTTCAGATTAAGTTTTCTTAATATAGTAGTGTTAGTGAGATAGTGGTGGAAGTAAGAGAGAAATAAATTTTTTGGAAGAAGGTTCTGCTAAAATTCTAAGGTACGAATACATCTCTTTTATATTTTTTAGGATTATTTTTATATCGTTTTTAGAAATCTATTATTATACTGGAAATAATATTATTTTAAGTTACTATTCTGCATGGTAACATTATTTCAATAGTAAATTACTATTTCAATAGTAAATTACTATTCAAATAGTAAATTACTATTTACTGTTACTATTTACCTTTACTATTACTATTTACCTTTACTATTCATGTTTTACTATTTACCGTTACTATTCACGATTTACTATTTACTATTACTATTCACGATTTACTATTTACTGTTACTATTCATGTTTTACTATTTACTATTACTATTTACTGTTACTATTCACTATTCACTATTCAAAATTTACCATTTTTATTTTAAGTAGTAATCTTAATTTCATCTTGTAATTATATTAAAATGAAATTGGTATGTTTTAGAACTCGGAGACGAGGCGCGCACGGATTTTCAATAACGAATCGGTATACAAGAGGTAAGGGGGAGTGAGATAAGAATATAGTATGAAAGACATAAGAATAAATGGAGGAGTCCCCTACTCCTTTTAAATTTAATAATATTATTATTTTAAAGTAATAACTTCTCAACTTAAAATTTATAATAAATTTAATATATTGTGTAACTTATTCTGAAATATCTATACATGGATCTGAATTATTATAACTTATACGGACTAGACTAAACCTATGCAAGGACTGGACTTTTATATCCTATATGGATCGAACTAAACCTATGCAAGGACTTGGACTATTATGACTTGTCTAGACTGAACTATATCTATGCGAAGACTGGATTATATATATAGACTTATATAGACCTGTGCGAGGAATGGACTATAAGGACTCAAAATCAAATCTACTAATTTAAATAACCATTAAAATTTAAATTATATTTATGAGCGATATTTAGTTGATTTGACTTGATTATAATTAATTGTATTTGATTTCGATTAATGATATTGTATTAGACTGTGATTGATAATATGCAATTATGATTGATGATATTTGATTGTGATTGATGAGATTACTATACTTGATTGTGGTTGATGAATGATTGATGACCTTGTGATATGAAGTTTGAGCATATAGCAAGCATGACGGAAAGTTAAAACTCAATAAGAATTTTCTTACCTTACTCTTTAAATTTTTATTCCAAGAGAAAGTATTTTATAATTATTTTAGTCTTTTATTTCTTCTTAGAAATAATTTTCACTAACTTTATTTTTAATTTCAATAATAAAATTTAGTATTAGAAAGAAGTTATTTTATGAAAATCAGAGGTTGAGATAATTAATTCTTGAATTAAAGAAAATTTTTATAGTTTTAAGTATTCTTAGTTAATGATTTTAAATTATTTTCTTTAGAAATTAGAAATTTAAAGTAAATTATTTTGGTTTTCCTCAACGAAATAACTAAAGAATATTTTATCGATATTTCTAAAATTCAATCTAGTTAAGATTCAAATTGAGAAAGATTATGTAAATATGTGAAGATTTTTAAGAGAAAGTTTTGAGATATTTAAGGCTTGGAAACTCAATTTTGGTAAGATCTGAATTTGAAGACTGTACTAAATTATTTCAGTATAACAGAAGTTCAAAGAAGAACTTATGGGAATGTACAGTTTATTATGATGATTTTGTGAACCTTTATGGTATTTAATAATTGAATTTCTAAAAGTCTTAACCAACTAAATATACGAGTAGTTCATGCATCATGAATCATTAAAGAGAAATGAGATGTGATATTGCCTAGGGACGGATTATAGAAACCGAGGATACATTAGAGGAGGCTTAATTGCGAGCCTTGGGATGAGAGGGTGTGAAAGGGTGCTTCAGGTGACCTGGGGTCACTCCCTAGTGTCGGGTACTTTCACAATAAAAACTTTCTCAGTCTGACTAGTCTCTAAGTGTTTCCACGCTAGTTGAGCTGTTCATATGCCATGAAGGCATTTATGTTATTATTATCCAGAATTTATGGAACAGTGTAAACTCCTGGTTGGCCCAGTGCAAACTAAAACTTTAAGGGCCCACATGCATAGAATGAATGAGATGATAGTATTAAAAACATTGCATGACATTCATGTGATTGTGACATTCTATGTGGGTGGTTGTAGATGAAAATATAATTGTTATGTTATAAAAACTCTATATTCATAATTGATTATGTATATAATTGTGATTGAAATTATTATATTAGATTGTGAAAACCCTTATGCTTATGTCTTATCTGTAACGTATTATATTCTGTTTCTCACTCCTTCTTGTTTAAATTTTGTGTCCAAAATATATGTTATATGATATATAGCTAGCAGTTCAAGATGAAAGGATGAAATTACAAGAGGGTAAATTGGTTTCATCCTCAATCGGATAGGAGAAGAGATGTGACAAGAATAGGATTCAAGATCACATGGTTTGAAGATAAGTAAATAATTGGTTATAGTCGAGGTATTAAATTTTTAGTTTTAGTTTACCTTAATACAATATTAAGTTGGATGATTGTAAATCAATGTAAAGGTTAAACTTCAATAAACCTTATTCTTTGGATATGATACTGTAATCTTTGATCACTTATGATTTTCTGAAAGTTCATTTTATCATTATGAATAATTTAAAACTTTTTACTTTCAAAATTCAAAGAAAATTAGATGTATATACGTCCTTGTATACACGAGATAAGAAGTGATAAATATGTATATCTTTCTTAAAAAAAAAGAGCAAGAAGAATAGATATATGTCTCGTGTATATAAGGGTGTTACACACAACAATAATGAGGACCAACACAATGGTGGTAGCTTGTTAGCAATTGTTCCTGTCATTCCACTTGTTACAAGTGTTGGGGAAACACCAAATGCTTACACTGCATCTTCAGAAAAGGTTAATGAAGAACCTATTGAATGTGGGCTAAAACACACTAGGTTATCTCAGTTAACACATTTAATGAATAAGACTAACTTAAGTTAGGAAATGTAAAAAGTTTTTTTTGGGAGGAAAACGTAAGGGTCCAACTCGAAAATGAAGAGTCATTTGCGTAAGTTTGCTATAAATAAAAATAATTTATCATATGAGAAAAATTCTTTTCAGTGAGAGTAAGGGGAATAAACTTGAATTATCAAATTTCATCATGAATGGTTAAAATAAAAATATATTAATTATGATTTTTTAAAGGAAATCACCTAACATTTTAAATGATCATATAAGGGTAAAATGATTTTAAAAAATTTATAATCATGATCATCTATCTACAGGTGTATAACACACACACACACACACACATATATATATATATATATATATATATATATATATATATATATATATATCAACATATCAAACGAACAATAGAAAATATATTGATATAGTGAACCAAAAATTTAACTACAAATTTACAATATTCTTGAGAGAAACACAGTTCATTATGCAAAATTGATGAAAAAAAACAGCCCTGGAATATGAAATCGAAAGATGGTAAAGTAATTTCAAAAACTAATCAACAAAAAAATAAATTTCTCATTAACTATAATAAAAAATATAAGGAGATCATAATTGTTTAAATTTCATTCTTTATCGCTAATAAGCACTTCTATAAAGTACTTGTATACTGAGACCATAATTGATAGTCATCTTCACCATCATCAGATTGCTCTGGACTTTGACCTGCCACAGAATCTTCCTGTGCTTTAACATTGGCATCCTGCTCAGTTGTTGCATACAATGAGTTATGAACAATTAGCACCGTCAATTACAGGATAGAACATTGGGACTTAGGAAATATATCAGTGCATGCGTTGATTAAGGATAACCTCGATCCATAATTAAGAGTGGAAACTCTGAAATTTATAATTGCCTTCAAGTTTGAAGTTAATATCATACAGTTCACTTATCCCTCTGCTATATTAACAAGAAGGAAATATCATGTCATGTCAAGCACAAATAACTAGGGATGGTAATAGAATAGAACGAGTGTGGGTAGTATGTTATCCTATTCATACTCACAGGTTTGAGACAGCTAAGAGGTACTTACATTACAGGTAAAGAATAGATACCCACAGGTATTTATCAATATTTAATATTTATTACAAAATAATAATTAAGAAAGAAAATATAGTATAATGTACTAAATATAATATTATTTTAGATGATACATTACAAATTCATATTGTATAATATATAACAACTTAATACATTCAAAGTATTATAAAAAAAATATTAATTTTTTATCTAATCATAAAATAATAAAGGACTTAAATATTTGAGTGTATTTAATAAAATAATAAATGTGTGGATACCCGCAAAACAGGTAGTATAGTACCATTACCCACCCATTTAATAAATAAATGGGTACCCATTATGGGTAACCCACGGAGGGTTTTTTTTGTCAACCCAAGGTATAACTATTTTTCATTTCTATATTGATGTGCATGGGGAGTTTCCCTGCGTTCTTAATTATGTTTGCTGCCTGCCTGATCTAACGATTTGGGGGTAGAAGAAGCTTAAAACCTTGCAGAAAAATATTTAGGCAACAAAGGCCAGGACCAAGTGAGTGTTAAATTTATGAAGAAGGTCCTGCTATGTTACACATTCCCACAGGTAAATATCATGCAATAAGAATATTTCTTTGATAAATTCAGAAAAAAATTTGCAGAACCATGAGGACAAAAAGAAGGTGCATACATTATTTGTTTCGGGTTCAGGTGTTAGGTCCACAACCTCCTCCTCTGCCATCATATCTGAGGCATCTTTACTAATGTCTTCTTTTGCCTGTGTGGAAGCTTGTTGCAGTCGCTCAATCACAAGTTTAAAATGAGAGAGATCTACAAAAAAAAGGAGTATAGATTTAATTTTGAAGAGTTTTATTCCCCCATCAGAGGAAATAATCCACTCTAAACTTGTATTTCCCTCACATAAGTACTCTTGACTTGAGGATCATTTTCTGGACTGCTTAAATAATAAAATCGCAGTATGGCCGAAAGCAAGTAGTAACTAACGGACTTAACCTTTTGAACGATTATTTACAGCATCAGATAACCGTAAAGGATGCTGCCGCTCTTCCTTTTTGTACTTCAACTTAATTTGATGACGTGTTTTATCAGGAAAAAGCTGTTGTATCAAAGAAAAATCTGTGCCAAATTGCCTAACAGCCTGTTACGAAAAAGAATTAGTCAATGTACTTGTTTTCAAGAGAAATAATCACGTCAGACATCTTGTGAGAATATTATGCAACTACCTCATAAAACAGTTCAGTGTCTTGTTTTGACCACTTTCCCCGAGGTGTCTTTTCCATGAAAGACTGGTAATTGAATAAAGAGGGCGCTGATGGAATACTTTCATTGGCTTGATAATCATCTGGATCTCTACCATCTTCTGAACCGAAGATCTCATCTTCATTATTAGCATTAGCTTCCTGCATAAAATCTACACCACTGCAGACAAAAATTTTGCAAACTGAAATCTATATAATAGACAAATTGTGATTGAAAAGAGACAGTAACAACAGCCAGTGGATAATATGCAGTGCATTTTCTATATAATGTTTCATTTTTCTTTTTTGTCCTCAAATATTGAAGAGAGGGAGTTGCAAACCAAAAACAGGAAGTGGCACAATGAATACCAACAAAAATAAAAGGGATCTTCAATTTATTTCCCTAACATTTACTCATTACCTCCTCCCATGGACAGGTGGATAAAGGACCACTATGACATCTATCCCCCTCCACCTCTATGCCATGCCCTCGGTCCAACAGAAGTAGCAACAGAAATAAGACAGTTTGATGACAGCAGGGTCAAGCAGTTTGTTGACAGCATGGTCATCCATCAAGTCAAAAGCCATTTAGAAAGGAATTTATAGAATCTATGGAAGAGAGATGTAATTTAAGCCATATGATGGATTTTGTACTGAGCACTTACACGTCTCAAAGGCAAAAAAGGAACACAAAGCATTTTGTTACTGTATATTTTCTTCACATTTTCAGATATACATTAATTCAATAGGATAAGAATGTGTAAGAATTATGGAGGTCATGTAGTAAATAAGATGTTGACAACAGTATATTTTTCAAAATAAGCTGATTTTGCAATATAATTATATTATTTTTACATAAGCAAAAGATAAATATTGAACATAAAATTAAATAAAATCTAAATCTAAATATACACTACTAAAGCTGAGTACCTTTGATAGGTGGAAGATGTTTCTAAAGTTGTTCCATCTTTTTTCTACATAGGAGAGAAATAGAAAAGTTATTAAGAATTTAAGCCATGGATATAGTAATTTTTAGACATTGCAACACATGGGTTATGGAGAATACACACCGCCTGCCGCTCCCTATATTCTGCAAGTAAAATAATATCCTTAATACGCAATGTCCGGGGATCAAGTTCATCCTCAGGAATTTCCAGTAGGGCCTTGTCCACTTCGGAAAAGAAAAAGTATCCACATGAGCATATAAGATATAATTACCAAAGATGAAAATTGAACACAAAGTCTAGTAAGTTCTACCACATCTTTTTCTTCGTCGGGATGAATGAGAGAACTTTTTAGGAGGTTCTTCAGAAGGTGTTTCCAAAGCATCATTAGCCTTCTTCCGCTTTTGAGATGTTTTACCATTTTTAGCCACAGGTTTCTTCTTTGAACTTGCTGATACTCTTTTCTTCTTGGATGAATGATCAATTTCGTAGTTGACATCGTTTTCTTCAAGGTCATCTCCATTAGGATTATAAGGAGGGTCAGGGTTGTCATCATTGTCAACATCCTCATTCAACAAGCTATTAGCAGGTTTATGAGCTACTTGTTTTGTCAGCTGCCTTGGGGCCATGCCACCTTTATCCTCCTCATGAGTAACAGAAGATCTCCTACGCTTTCTTAGAGAACTTGACGTTGAGCTATCCTTTTTTCTCTCATTAGCATCCTGACCAACATGGTAAATGAAATGAAAAATTGTCTACAATCAGATCCACAAATCAGAATAATGAAAACTAGAAAGAAAAAAGAAAAGCCAATAACTGATATTTACTTCTTTTTCTCTAATACCATCTGAATGCAAAAAATCAGCCAATGTGGGACTATTTGCAGCATTTGACGACTCTTCATGCACTGGAATTTCGGAAGTTGGATCTGTGCCGGATTTCATGGATTGATCATCAAAGACATTGTCACCTGGGCAGGCAGGATTCAAGTCCATAGCTTCCTGATACCAAAACGAATCATCATCAATTTTCTTCAATTGATAGATCAATTAGTTACTCAGAATTTACGAAAAATTATGATATCCTTGCAATCACACGATCTTCACCTCTGCTTCGAACCTTCTACTGTTAATGTGAGAATCATCCCCATTGAGAACTGAAGCTTCGTTAAAGGTTGATGAATCTTGAGTGGTATGATGCTCAGGATGCCTTTGAACTTGGGTAGTATCACAAACCCCAAAAGAGTTCATAGAATTGCAAGTAGGAGTGACACAACTTTCCTCGGCACCTTTCTCAATTAAAGAATGCATAGCTGGTTTTCCTACATACACAGAAATTCTCCAATTACCACTGAAGAAATCCATGGTCAGCTACTCATAAGTTACAAACTAAGATCAGCCGGGAGCCAGTTAACAACAACAGTGAGATTTAAAGGCAGCACTATACAAGTGATGCTCTAGAAAGCTAGGATGGAGTCTGAAGTGAGTTGATGCAATTTGGTAGATCACAAGGAATATAATAATTCACCTGTATCAGTGGCAGCTTGGGTGATAAAATCATCGAGGGATTCCAGCTCAGAAAAAATGTCTGCAGCCTGTAGGTACAACGTACAAAACTGATCAATATTTAGGAGATTTATAAAAAGTAACATATTAACTTTTTCTTTACCTCTCCAGATGATTTAGCAAAGCTAGAAGGCCAATCTCTAGCTCCATTATTAATTGCAACATCTGGAAGCATAGCATTCAGGGAATCCAGTTGGGAAGGAATTTCTGCTGCCAAGCTTCTATTGTCTTCAGTTGTCCTAAGAATCTCTGATGCCACCGTCGGTATAGGTATACTTGTTGATTCGTTCAGTGCACCACCACTATCACCACTAGACTGCAAAGCTTGAAATTCATTTGTGCAAGAAGTGGGCAACTCAACAGATTTTTCAGTCATAACATTTGATGAAGTCGAAGCCAAGACTGGTGTATTGCCTACTCTTGGTCGTGGCTTAATCTTAGGCTGAAATTTATGAGCTACAATAAAAAACAAGTGCATATAATTTATTTTTTCAGTGATATGCAGTATATTTATTATTTACAATATCACCAATATCACTTACTTACCATTCCTTGTGCCAGGATCAGGGAGGGCGTTGCTCAAAGGCTCCAATTCAAATTCAGCAGACATCACCTAAAAAGAAATCCATCCATAAGTTGAATACACCCATCTGACCTAGTAGCACCACATGGAAGAAAGATGCAAAAAATTCAAAAATTTACCTTTTGTTCTCTTTCAAAATTTGATTTTGAATGAATGTTGCTCTCAAATATTGCAATCTCATAATCTGAAGCATTTTTTAAGTCCGTAAGTGTTCCAACTTGCAATGAATTATCAGTCAGTTCCAAACATTCATTTCTTTCAAGAAATGAACCTTCTCCATATTTAGGTAGTTTTTGCATCTTATTTACGGTTGAACAAGTTATAGATGGATCAGCCACATTATTCAATTCATTTTCTACAACAGTGTCAGGATGAACTGGTTGTGTTACACCTAAACCACACGATAGTTACGAAATGAATAAGATGAAATTTAATTCAGGTGATGCCTGACCCCTCATGACACTTGTACAACTTCGAGATGAAGAGTAGAGGGTACACAGAAAGAATGTGAAAGCATAACTTACCACTATCAAAGTTGGTCTTAGAAGTGAAGTTGGTGACAGAGTCCACCTCAAAATGTACAGGATCTGCCTAAGATTGATAAACAATTTAGGGTAATAAGAGGTTACAAATACCACACAACAATGAGAGGATATAAACCATCAATAGAAAAGACATTCACCTCACATGGTGATTTTGAAAAGTTTGTAAAATTTTGATTTTTAGCATCAACTTCAGACACTGCCATTGTGGAAGGAAGATGGCCATCTACTATGGCTGCAGTATCTACTACCACACTAACTTCTTGAGCATTTCCCGTTTCATTATTTGTTGCATCTGCTGATTTTGGAATTTCTGCCTGTGGACAATGATTGGACCCCAAAGATTCTTCCACTGGCATGCTTAAAGTTGAAGCAACTGCATTTTGACATTCATTCCCAGAAATTCCATCTTTAGATGAGGTTGCATGTTCTGATGCAGATATTCCCTTTCGAGGTGGCTGTTTCGATTTGGCCTTTGGCATAAACTTGGTACCTGGCCTCTCTACAGAATAAAATAATAAAATCACTTGAAGTTAAATAAACCAAAAAAAAAAAAAAGCTTTCTCAATATCCTTTGAGAGAAGCACTTACTACGTGCAGCAGGAGCTACAGGTAAAATGTCATCAAAAGGATCCATGACACAATTAATTAGGTTGAGTAAAATAGCCCAGGCTCCCTTGCATGCAACCAAGCTAAAGCTAGAAACCAAATAAGAATTGTCCTGCAACCAGCAGATCAAGTATTTCTTATCAACCAGGAAACTTGCAATTGATCAAGATACCAATTGGTGATTCAAAGCTAGAGCTGTCAAAACGGGCCAACCCGGCCCACACGGGTTGGAAATTTTTTATAACCCAACCTGACTCGCTTTCTAGAGTGGGCCACTTTTCTCAACCACCAACCCATCGGGTGACTCAGGTTGGCCCACCTTTAAAAAAAAATAATACTTCAATTTAATACTTTCTTCTCATGACATTGCTCAAATGACAATGGTATATACAAAGCTAGTTCAATTTAATATTTTCTCACTCAAATACAAGTACAACTTACAGCAACATCAAATTCAAATATAATGTAAATTAAATCAACATCAAGTATTCAAATCAGACCCAAAAGTTCAATTTAATATTTTCTCACTCAAATACAAGTACAACTCAGCAACATCAAATTCAAATATGTAATGTAAATAAAAGCAACATCAAATATTCAAATCAGAACCAAAAATCAGATTCTAAAAATTGCTAAAGTAGAGTAGAGACAAGAAAACCAAAGCATTTTCTTTCACCAATTGATAGGAAAATAATTTTATAAAAAAGCAATTAACCTGCAGCAATTAACCCAAAAATCGAACGGTGAACGGAAGAAGAAGAACCTGCGTCAGCGTCACAGAGAATGCCTGCGTCGTCGTCTTCACAGAGGAGAAGGCGTGTTTGATGCGTCGTGGAGGAAAAGGTCTGCGTGTGCGTGTGCGTCGCGGTCGTGGAGGGGAGGGGAAGGTCTGCGTGCGTCGTGTGGAGACTGAAGCAGAGGGGAGACCAGCGTGCGTCGTGGGTGAACTGTGAAATCATCGACGTGAAGTCGTGAACCGAGAATGAGAAGAGGAACTGGAAACTGGAAAGGGGAAAAATTAGGCTAAATATATAACTTGTTATAAGTTTGTTTTGTTATAGTCTCTATTTTTTTTCGTTTCATTCATGTTTATTAGTATTAAAAATATATATAAAAACATATTAGTATTAAAAATATATATAAAAACATATTTAATTATATTATTAAAAATAAATTAAAGTATATTTAATTAATAATAAAATATTTAAAAATATTTTTATTATACTATTACGCTAATAAAATATTTAACCATATATTTAATAATAATAAAATATTTAAGAATACATTTAATAATAAAATATTTAAGAATACATTTAATTATATTGTTATTAATGAAATATTTAACAATATATTTAATAACTAAATATTTAATAAAAATAATTTATTGATAAAAATAAACTATATAAATAATATATTGTTATTAAAATAATTATTAAATATTTTATTATTCATAATATAATTATATAAACTTTAAAATATTTTTAATGATATACTTAAATATATTTTTAATACTATTATATATATATATATATATATATATTCAACTATATATAATAATAACTTACATAATAATATATATTAAAATATATTTTATTATATATTTTTAATAACTTTTTATTAAAGTATTATTAAATATATGCACAAGAAGTATGTTTTTAAAGTATATAATTATATTATTTAAATAATATTATTAAAAATATATTTAATTAATATATTATTAATAATATATGTATTAATTAATATGTGAATGTGAATGATATCCTTTGAAACTAAAATATTAAGGATGACATTGGTTAAGATTACAATGATGATTGATTATGAACTAGTTTTCAAATAGTTCAGCTTCAGTTTTTGAAGGAAAAACTGTATGTTGCTTTGAAGTCAACCTAACATTGTCAAAGAGTAAGGTCAGACACTCATAATGGTAATGTTTGATTATAATTTTGAACCAAATTTCAAATAAAAATATAGTTAAACCAATCAATGAAATTTTGCAACAACATAATGGCAGCAAAATTATGAAAGCTGTAATAAGCAATCCAAAGATAATCAAGTACAATTTACATTCAAGTGATGGATTTTACTATACTAATTAACGAGTTGAAATGAAATCAGGTTGCCAGTTATTCAAACTTACCATGTACCATATTAATCTAAAAATGCAAACAGATATCTATAACTACAAGTAGGAAGGACTCTCAACATGACATGGTTTAGGTGATGGGTGTTAACCTATCAACAAAACCTATCTCTGGGCCAGGATTAAATACAACAGATTAACTCCCTTAAAACAGCTCCCTTGGGACAAGAAAAAAACCACCTTTAGCTTTAAATTTTGGTTACAGTTTATGAGCTAAAGTTCAATGACAGAAAAAAAAAACTTGATCCCATACAAGAGTTCAATGAATTTAACAGGTTCCCACATTCAAGATGAAAAATATCATAATTTTTTATTTGCTCTAGCTTTTCAGTACATAAAACACTAAAGAGAACAAATAAAAAAAAAACATATTGATTCTAAACACCATACAGATAGCAATACATCACAAGACATATCAGTCCTGTCCTGCAGAATATACCAACATTTAGAAAACCCTAAAATCGTTCCATACCCAACAACACTCAGAGTCATCAAAGTTTGGGCTATAAATTTGCATTCAGAGCACACCCAGAATATATTAACAATTTTTTAATGTAAATTTCGACAATAAAGATCAAACCCCAATAAATGTTTAAGTTCCCACTGGAATAGAAGGATTTACGGTTCATACCTTTGTCCTTTACACGGTGGAGAGAAGACAAAACCTTAAACAAAAATTTATTCCCAGAAAATGAGATGAACTAATGTGAACGAGAGTGTAATGAAAAGTGAATTTAAAATTTCAGGCGAGGAAGGAAGAAATCACGAAACTATGTACCCCAAACTTGACGAATTTTGGGGCTAGGGTTATTATATACGAGGCTTTCGGGGCTAGCAAGGAATTGGGTGATTGTCTGGTTTGGAGGAAATTCAGTTCAAGTTTGAACCAGTTCAGAAAAAAAAATTGGTTCAATTCACAAACTTGATTTCGAGTTAGCTTGGTTGTGTTTCAGGTTTGGCTTAATTTTATGTTCAATTTAAACAACTTTATTCACAATAGATGTCATTAAACTTGGAGACAATTTATCATATTATTAATTATCAATAATAATCCTAAAAAATAACAACAAATTATATTAATAAGGTCGTCCATGTATACCTTATAGTTCCATATTTCATAGCAAATTGATATGCCTTTTAATTGCATGCCACGAAGTGCATTCCTAACTGTCTCTACGTGGGAGTGGGATGATCACGATTCACTGAGTTGACTTGATTGGGCCCGCCTAACTACTACCAAGTGGGCCAGGAGGATCAATCTCGCCCAAACAAAGCACCACTTGTTTTAAATCTCTATGTCTGTTTGGTATCTAGTTGTGAAAACAAAATTTAGAAAATGAATAAATTTAAAGGTTAATATTAATCTTTCATAATGTCGTTCGAGACAATCAAAATTCTGTTTAACTGTAGGATATAATATTACCCATTTGCAAATTTACGTTTGCATCTTCCAATTTTTATACAAAGAGGCTCTCTCCCAAATATACATCACTAAAACCAGTTATTAACATAAGCGGGTTAAAAAAAAGATTTTGTAAGAAAAATTAATATTAATTATTAGATTTTTTTCTAATTAATATTAATTATTAGATTTTTTTATTTTTATAAATTTATTTTCGAATTGGTTACAAATAGGCAGTTAATCTCTCCCCAAAAGCTCTCCTCCCATGAAATAATTCTCACATGACTATAATAGAAATATAAATTGTATACTGCAATCCATTTAACAACTTAAAATAGAAGATGAAGTTATTGATAACTTAAAATAGAAGATGAAGTTATTGACCAAAAAGAATAAGCATAATTTAACATGTTGATTGACCGAGAAAAAAAGAGAGAAAAAGAGAATCTCAGGAAAAAATAAGCATGATTTCACAAACCTCGTAATCTCTCCTTCTCCCCCAAAGGTTCGCAGGAAACAAATAGGAGGAAAATTTTCCCTCTTTCCCATTCAAACAAAACGGTAAAATCAACGTTGAAACCACGGCCATGGAAGAATAATAAACTACATTTAACCAAAATGTCAAATGTGGTCATTTAGCATATTTCCACATATCGTTTATTTTCCGATTGGCGCAACAAAAGCAATGGCAAAACAACACAAATCAACCATTGAAGCAATGAAATTAGGCAAAAATAGTCAACCATTAAGCAATGAAAAAGCAAAGAAACAAATACGAATGAACCATAAGCCTGTACCTGCGTTGCCGTTTGGGGTTATGGCGGTAGAAGTGGCGGCAGGCTCAGAGGTCATACCTTACGTCTATTTCGCTTGGGCCTGCAGCTATATTTTAGGTGCTTCTATAACACCCCTGATTTTCTGTACTTGAATCCCGATGTGATCGTCATAATTAATAAAATTGCGAATAAATTTTTCGCGTTTGAAAATATTTCCAAGACACCACCATGATCACATCAAGACCCAAATCACAGAAAACCCAAGAGTGAGATTAAATAACCTAAAACTGGATCGATAACTAAAATGCCCATAACGGTATACAAAAATAATAGAGTTTACAGCGGAAGAATGTGTATACCGGGCACACGCCTAGTCCCATATATGACGATATGAGAAAAGGCTAGGCAAGCATGCAAACCTATTACTTTATCACATTCATGCACATTTCGCAATCGCATGCATTGCCTAAGATAAATACATATATATACATACATATACATCTACATTCGGGGATATTCACCCAACTATCTCAATCATCATTGAACATCATTCAATTTTAATCCTTCTAATACATATCAAATCATCTCTCACATTCTACATATATATTCACCATCCACAATTCAAAGGGATTATCTTTATACGTATCCAAAATCTCTAAATTATCTATATTCTCATAAACAATTCATTCACTATACAAGAATCCATAAATGATGTCGGCCAAGGCACTTCCTCTGCCACTATTTACCTTCACCCAAGCTTTAATTAAAATTCGAACTCATCCTATGGCAACCTGCATCACAATGCTAAAAAGGAGACCATATGGGAGAGTGAGTTATACATTTAAAATGACGAATAATATATATATATATATAAATATATATATATATATATATTGTGATCATGTGTATATGCATACAAACGTCATGTGTGCTTTGCTATCAAATCATTAAATTATCATTCATTCATTATCTCATTATTACAATAGGCATACAAGCCTCATGAATCGCAATTCATATCATAAACCAGCACAAGCATATACACAATCACTTACACAATCACTTTGTCACTTATCAACAAGGGCATTCACAAATTATTCTCATCAATTCATTATATCTTTAATTAATACCTCCTCGCAAGGGGTTTATCATCTCTCGTGGTCATCCCATCTCAAATGCCATGGTCTTAAGGCTAATGCATATGTCAACTGTTTAATGCACATGAAATGGATCCATTTCTTACCATCAGGTGATCATATCCACCATACCAATCATTTCCCATTGATTATCACAATACCGTCATCACTCAGGGATACACCCTTCGTGGCACCCCGCAAAGTGATATATTCAACAATAATAGGACAACGTCCTCTTCACTCCGGGATATACCCTTCGTGGCACCCCGCAAGGTGATATATTCAACAATAATAGGACAACGTCCTCTTCACTCTGGGATATACCCTTTGTGGCACCCCGCAAGGTGATATATTCAACAATAAATCAACAACAATAGGACAGCGTCCTCTTCACTCTAGGATATACCCTTCGTGGCACCCCGCAAGGTGATATATTCAACAATAATTCAACAACAATAGGACAACGTCCTCTTCACTCCGGGATATACCCTTCGTGGCACCCCGCAAGGTGATATATTCAGCAATAATGCATATCAATGCCATGCTATGCCATGAATGCAACAATGCAATAATGTATGTGCCCAACAACCTCGCAAGGATAGCTCACCCTTTCAATTAGGGTATATTTTAATTTGGCATTTCAATAATCATACATAATCATTTATAAAGCCCTTCAAGGCACATCATTCATATAATTGGCATCTCAATGGCCACAAACATCATTCATAACAATTCACACATGGATATCAAAGGGCACAACAAACATCATAATATTAATCCACACATAGAATTATTCGAGGCATATTTATCATTCCACATATGGCAATCACACTTTTGCCCAACACATTCATTTAGTGGTTTTCAACCCATCATAATTGTCATCTCCGATTTATTCGATTATTAGCATACACCTTGCTATTCAATTATTCCCATGAAGGGTTCATAATCACTCGGAGGTACAATCTCATAACTCAACGTCAAACCCTTGACATTGTTCTCACTCACTTTATTCTTGGTGGTTAAGAATTCATGTTTCACATTATGCATATTATGGGTATTAACAAATTTTCTCAATCTCCCAATCGTTATCCATCACCACCCAATTATATTATAGGCATATTTATATCCCCATACGTTCCCTCAGGTATCGCACAGGATAAGGGGAAGAAGGCCCAATACCATCAGAACTGAGAAAAGAAGGGAAAAATACTATTAGTGTTCACTCGCTCAAGCGAGACCCACATTCGCTTGAGCGAGACAACCCATCTCGCTTGAGCGTCTCGGCTCGCTCGGGTGAAATCGTTCCAGTAAGCATTCCCAAATATATTCGCTCGAGCGAGGCTCCCTTCAACCAGCCACTCGCTCGGGCAAGAATTGTCCAGTAAGGAATTCCATACTCACTCGCTTGAGCGAGGTATCCACTCGCTTAAGCGAAATCCGACCAGAGGTCGTCCTTCCCAATACTCGGTTTTACACTCGGGAAAGTTATTCCAGAACCGATTCCTCTCATTCGGTCCTTTACTCTGCAATTTACGTTAAAGCCGACTTATCACTCGGTCGGTCATTCACTCGGTAATTCACCCTCACACCGACTCAACACCTGATCGATCTTCACTCGGTGAATTATTTCAAAACTGACTCTTCTCTCGTGTGGCCTTTCACTCGGCAAAATAATTCCAAGACCGACCATCACTCACTCGGGTTTCCACTCGGCAAAATAATCCAGACCGAGTCTTTTCTCACTCGGTAATTTATTCCAAAAATTGACTTCCTTTCTTTTTCACACGAGTGAAGTTATTCCAGAATACTTCTAGACAAACACACCATATATCCCCAATCGGTGTCATCCCCACTCAGAATTACACACACGAAGGGACTCCACTCGGAACGAGTTACTTTGAACTCGGGAATTCCCACTCGGAACTCCACTACCCGGAATATCATACTCGGAAACCTTTTATTCGAAATTATATTCACTTCCTCACTCGGAAGGTCCTGTCTCGGACATAGTCCACTCGAAAATTCACTACATCATGAAATTATTTTTCTAAGGTTCCCACTTGAGTGAAATTTCATCCAGAATCTCACTTGCTCACCATTCACTCGTCACGCTCGGTCAAGGCACAACAATACCTGTCACTCGCTTGAGTGAGTACTGTCCAATCATTAGACTTCACACTCTCGCTCAAGCGACTCACTCACGCTTGAGCGAAAAGTGTCCAGTGTCAATTTCCTCTCTAGCTCGCTCAAGCGTGGCCATGCCCGCTTGAGCGAGATTCGCCCAGTAACTCCCCCGATTGCATAACATGCATCTCACTTGAGCGGAAATCTCACTCGCCTGGGAGAAATTGGTCCAGAGACCATTATACCGATACAGAGGATCCTCGCTTGAGCGAGATCCTATGTCGCTTGAGCGAGATTGCCAGAACATAAACAGAAAACAAAAATCCTCACAGCTCAACATATGATTTTACATTTTAGGCCTATTAAATCATATCCAACACATCATATACGACATTTGAGGCACATACAACTCGTTCTAAGAGTTCTTACTCGGAAATTCTCATTATAAGTCAAAATTGGACATATCCAACGTTTCTTACACATTATTAAAAGGCATATACACCCTGTTCACACGTTCATACTTATAGATTTTCATTCCAAAACATATTGATCATGTTGAATTCAAACTTATCATCATCTTACATACAGATATTCATACCTTGCCACAACAATTCCACATATCCTCACACATCATCCTCAATAATCATCAACTTGCCATTACAATTAATTCAATACATACACATGGCAAGGCAAGCATGAGTACTAACACATACAATAATCACTAACGATTTTACTCATGCAGTTTGAATGTTAACTCCTCTCCTACCTCGAGGGAAGAGCCGAAATGGTTCCAATGCTCCGAATGCTCCATTACATCACCCGGAATACGATCTACATACCATATGCAAGTATATTCACATAATTAATAACCGCCATAATTTCAAATACTTGCTAGCTTATCATAAAGCTCAACCTCAAGTCCTAAACTTGATAAACACCAACTTATGCAATTGTGTTAGGCTTTGGGAATTCCTTTCCCAAAGCCAAGATCCTCTAGATCTTAAAGGCTAACTAAACCCAACATCATCATCATCTCATCCATTACATGATTTAATCTTAATTCACCTCAACTCTTCCAATATCCTCATTATCATTTTAAGCTCACATAATTCATCCTTGCTTCTCTTGAACCATCTTTAGTTATAAACCTCTAAGGGCACAAATCATGGCTTATCAATTCACCAACCAATATGCATATCCCATTTATCTTACCATTGAGGGTTATCTCTAATGTTCACCACTATTCATCATTATAATCAACAATACACATATTAAATATCACCTATTACATTCAATTTAACCTTTCAAACTACATTATATCCATGTCCCAAAATTCTTAGGGCTAGGGTTTCCATCCAAAACCCAACAACATTTACCCATGTTCATTAATCACCACCATTGGCCATTTTTCATCATCAATATCATTCTTCAATATCATTAAACCTACATTCATATTTTCCCTAATTTATTAAAGTTAGGGTTTCACTAAAACCCAACAACACCATAGATGCTCATTTATTTTTCACTCATCCAAGTATTAATTCCATACACCTATAATAACCCACCATTAATGTCATAATAACAACACCCCACCTTAGGGTTTCCTCATTTAAAGCTTCTCCCAACAACCCATATGCCATAAATACTCTCCCAAATACCAAGAACCCAAAATATAGGGCATAAACTCATAAAGAACGGTGAGGAACTTACCTCACCCAAAGAAACAACATGAGCTTCCAATAGAGAGAGAGATCCATACGAAAATAGAGGAGAAAAGTGGAAGAGAATCCAACCATGGGCTTCTCCTTCAAGCTTCCATGAAAACGAAAATGATGGAGGAGAAGAAGGCTCCACATGGCTTAAATTTTGGAGAGAAAAGTGGAGAGGAAAGAAGAAGAAGAGATGAGGAAAAGAGAATAAGGAGGAGGAGAAGAAGTAGCGTGAAGCATAAGAGAGGAAGAAGGGTTTATGTTTTAATATTTTGCTTCACATTAAAATTTCACCGTTTTATAATAAACAGGCTCTCAATTCGGGCTCAATACTAATTCCAAAAATTATTCCGAATATAGATTCGTATTCCCGATAATATTCTTATTAGCCCTGACCAGCGGCATCTCAATCAGAGATACTTGGTCCGATACCCATTCTAATCGGGTATAATTTTAACTCCTTAAATCTCAGTAATTCATACATATCCATAATAAATCCCAATTTAATCATTCCAATATTTTTGGGACACAAATCAACCCACATACAATTATTCATTATTCATTCTCATCAATTTTTCATTTTTATAAAATTCAGGGTGTTACAGCTTCTATACATAATTTTTGTCTCTTTAAAAAATATAATTCTCATGGGTTCCCCCATTTTTAATATTAATAATTAATACTAATAAATAAATAAAGTGGTAGATGTTAACTCGCGTAAACAGGGTTTTAAATTCAAGATTTATATTTTAAAAAATCATGTCTGATAATGTGATTATTTTTAGTTTGAACAAGATTGTCTAGTTAAACTAAATCAGTTTTTTAAGAAATAAAGTAATAATAAATACACGGTTAAATATGTTTTTGTCCATATGTTTTGACTAAATTTTAGTTTTGATTTCTTAGTTATTTTATAAGTTTTAGTTTTTATGTTATTTAATAGGTTAAAATTAAGGTTGAGCAATAAGTTAATTTATTTACTCAACTTGGTTATTTAATCTAATTCAACTAAGTTGGATCGAATTTTTTTTGGTAATTGGATCTAAAACAATTTAATCCAACAAAAAATTGATTGTAATTAGATCAAATATTAAATTTGAAACTAATAAGTCTGAGTATCTAACCTAATTTTATATTATTGTTATTAGTTTATATTTTTGTTTCATAATATCTTACTTGATGTTAAAATGTTCACACCATGAAAAGGAATGATTTTGCTTTGTATTTTTTGTGTGTTAGACTTAAAATAAGTGTCAGATGTAGTTTTGGTTTTGTCATTTTCCAAAGTAATGTTCATGTTTTACTTTTAGTTAAGTTAGATAGTTATGATCTTAATTTTTATAAAGTTTTGTAACTGTGACTAGTGATGTCAATGGGGCAGGGCGGGTGCGAGTAGTATGTTACCACCACCCATATCCACGGGTTTTAGGCGGGTAACAGATATTCACGAGTTGTGTAACGGGTACCCATAAGTACTTATGAATATTTATTATTTTTATAAAATACTAAAGAAGAAAATATAGTATAATGTACTAAACATAATATTATCTTAGTATTGAACTGGTCTGATCCGGGGTCAAAGATCCGGAGTAGGGACTAGCCTCAAAAGTCAATGATAAGAATGTTTGTCCACTGGTACAATGAGTATCCGTTATTATGGTCCGGACTCTTAGTGGGAGAATCCAAAAATAAGAATTCAAGGGAACTTGAGCAATGCAATAGTGAATAGATAGTAAGAATAACATAACCTTTTCTGAGCGTGAGAATGAACTATTTATAAGTGAGTATGGATAATGAATCGTTACGTGCAGGTGGGGTTAGGGAACAAATAGTACACTGCGCAGTGTACGATTCTAGCACACGACGCGGGAGGAGCCGCGTCTCCTGGCAGCTGTACCCTGTATTTTCTGTCGGGTGACGTGGATGCTTTCCGGTGTGTGAGGTGACTACTTGATCATACCAGTATAGGGAGAGCCCCTACTATGGGGTTTACAATCCGGTGATATACCTGCCGCATCGGTAGCATAGTGAGGATGAATGAATTACATCCTTGTCCTGGTATCGAGACCAGATTAAGTATAATATAATTGAAATTAATATTAAAAGTATTATCATTGAAAAATATTAAATTTTTTAATCTTATTATAAAATAATAAAAAATTTCGATATTTAAATATATTTAATAAAATAAATAAATATTAACAATTAAACGGGTACCCGCTGGACGAATAGTGTGATACCGCTACCCACCTCTTTAGTAAATAGGCGGGTATCCATTACGGGTAACCCGTAGATTACCCGTGTGCGCGAGTTTTTTTACCATCCCTAACTGTGACAGTCCATGCTTTAATTATGGTTTCATTTTGTAATTATAGAAATTTGGTGGTTATGTCTTGTTATTTTAAATGTTTGATATCAAATTTGTGATACTTGAAATTTTCTATATTTTTATTTCATAAAATTTACAATATGTTATAATTGGTCAGATAACCATTCTCTAATCCGATTCAAACTAACTTATTTTGGATTTTAAAAAATACACAAATCCAATCTAATTAACTTTGATTGAATCGATTTTTTTTATTAAAATTCGACTCAACCGGTCCTCATTCAGCCCTAATTGAAACGGGTCTCTAATATGTTGAATTTGATCCCTAAAATGTATCATTTTAACATAACTGTTAACTCATCAAATGAAAATGTTACATCACTTATCTTTTATTTAGTATCTTTAGTCCACTATTTAACTTTTCAAAATCAATCATATTTTATTATATGTCGACATCTTTAGGGACCTTTCTCAACTTTATTAAATGACACCAAGATCAAAACCAATAAAAAAAGTTATGACCAGAACAAAAAATGATAAAACCACATGTACCAAAAATATATTTAACTCATAAATAAATAATAAACCAAGTGGACAACCAGTTTAGAATATGTTTGGTTAACATATAAACAATATATTATTTTGATAAGTAATTGTTTCAATAATCAAATAAATTATGTTAAAATTCATTTTGATGTTCGAGTGTGGTTATGAAAAAAGATTATTTAAATAATTTATTTCGTTTGGGTTATATAATATGGTACTCTTTTAAGTTTAAAATTACTAAAATAGATAGGAGAATTGTAAAATTGAGAATATGAAAAAGATAAATTAGGAAAAATAGTAAGTGTATGGTAGAAATGAATACTTTTTTATAACCAGAATCTGAACAAATTCATATTCTTATTATAATCATTTTCTTTTGCAGAAAATACTTTAATATATTATAATCTACCTTTTGTAAAATTACTCACATGCAAATAAGTACTCTTACCGAAAATCAAGAAAACATGTACTTAAAAAAAATGAGTCCACACATTACTCGATCATTCACTTTGTTATGGTCGTGTCAATAGGTCTCTCATTTCTTAAAATTTCATGCGTGGTCCTTAGCATATGACTTCTGTTTGATTAATAGGTCATTGACTGTCAAACTCTGATTACGTGTCACAAAAATTTGATATGCGTTACATCATTTCAATTAATATTTGAAAGATTTATTAACAAAATCTCTTATTTGACTAATCTCTCTTGTCACCATCATCATTTTCCCTTACCCACCCACCATATTTAGTAACTAAACAAGTTTTGAGATTTCAAAAACCCCAAACTATTGATATATTTGATTTTTATAAATGTTAGAAGTCTCACATTACTTGCCTCATAATATTTCGTATTGTTTAAATAGGAAGAAAATGCAAAATGGTTTCATAAAAAAAATACTATTTTTCCCCAAAACACACTTAACGGTTCGGTCCCGTTTTTAAGGCATGTGAGTGTGAAAACCTATGCAGTTTCACAAAAATTGTTGGGTTGGGTGATCCTTCCTTCATCTTCAACCTTAGGTCTTTGAGGTCCACACTCCTCAACGTCTTACGGTGAGTTCTTTTCGTAGCTTCAATTTCTGTAACCTTCTATTTATCTGCTTCGGTACTCGTAACATATAGAGGGACCTCAATTCTCACTTTTGTTTTCTGATGACGGTTATGTATGGCTTCTTCAATATCTCAGATTCGTTCTCTTCTCATTCCGTGATTTTCAATTTTGAGAATTAAAATTAAAAACTATTATTATCTCAACTGGTTTGAAATCGCTGCAGGATTGACGAATTAGGTCTTATCAATTTACACGAAATTTGTGGTTTTTGTTTTTCTAATCTGGATTAGTTCCTTCTCTAATCAGTATGGGTTATGCATGTGTGTGGGGCTAATTGATGAATTTCGTTGTGGATTTGCAAATGTTAATTTGTTAGAATTAGAAATGTGTTTTGTGTGTGGAGCTAATTGATGAATTATGTGTGCGTTTTGTGTTTGCAATTTGGTGGATGCTGGATGTTCTTTTCTCTTACCTTCTGTCACTATATCCTATGTTGATTTCTGAGGATGGCACTGGAAGCAGCGTTTGTTAACTCACATAATTAATACTGAACAGGGAATCTTTGGGTTTACCTAAAGACTTCTGTGTGATTGAATTTGATTTCTACTGTTAGCATATTTATTACAAGGCCTACTGGTAAGAAACTTGCCAACATGGGAACACAACCTCAGCAAACATTTCGGGAAGAAGAGGAGGAGGAGCAGCTGGGTCGTGGAACTACGATTTCGGGTCAATCAATGTCAACAAGCAGAAGTGTTGGGTCACCATCCAGCCGGAGTGAGCAGACAATGGCAACACCGGCTAGTGATAATACTTTTCTAAGGTTAAACCATCTCGACATACATGGTGATGATGCTGGATCACAGGGTGCAGTTGCGTGAGTTCTCTGTTATCCTTTGATATTGTAGTAAATGTATAATTGTGCAATGTTCTGTGATGAAGATGCCATTTGACTGGTGAAATTTCTTTTTAAGTCTGTGGAGTTTGACATTTTCCCATGATTATCCTAGTTCAAATGAACATTGATTTGGATCTTTTTAACAAACAATTTGTGAAATGTTTACTCAAAATCTTTTTGAACATCTAATCAGAAAAGGAAAAATGTTAAAATATATTGCACAATCATGTGCCACAATGTCATGAAATATCTTTTGGCTCCCTGAGAAGGATACTGTTTGTCATTTTCAAATTCTGAATGTCACAAATGTTTCAGAGCTCTCTCTTTCTTAGTAATCTTAATGCTAAAAAGTCAGCTAGTCTTCTCTCATTCTCTAACGAGTGATAATTTTGTTTATTCTTTTTTTTTTCTAAAGAACTCTCTTGATGTAAGAATTATACCTTTTACATGTTTTGAGAGAACAAGAGCATTCTCATATAAAGTCAGGTAGTCTTCTCTCATTTTCCCATCGGTATATGAACCCATTTTAAGACTTGTCTTCTGATCTTATTGTATCTTGAAGGGCAGGACATCTCTGAGATTAAGGCTTTTGCAGTAGTTTTTTAAATGCAAAAAAGCGAGCAGATACTTTGATGTATGGTGTTCTGAATTCTGGATGCATTTGGTATTGGGAATTTGGGACATTTCTATGACACTCATTGTTAGATGGTCTTCTTTTTTCATTTGTTTGTTAGTAGTTTGCTGAATATGACAAGTTGTGCTTTCATCCAAAATGGGTTGAGGATTTGTATTAATTGATGATGTAGGGAGTTTGTGGCAAAAGTTGCAGGAGAAGATTCTTTGAATTTCTTCATACATGCAATACTAGTCTAGTGTACATTGTTGGATGGCGATCCTTGGCTTTTAGAGATTTTGAAATTTGTTCTCATATGACTATCTCCTAATAGGGATTTTTTTTCCAGTCCATACTCCAAGTATGCCAAGTATGCCAGTGAAAACTTCTACTAGGCCTATCCATAGTTACATAGAGATTGGAAAGTGCAATTATGCTTAGCCAGCTTTTTTTTAAAATTTTTCTCGGGGATGATGAGGAGAGGGTAAGGAATATTTATCCTTTTTTGTATAGTTTTCAATAATTATCCACTAAAAAGCTCCTCTTATGTTTTTAATTTAAATAATTTTTGGATGATATATATTTGAGCATGAAATTGTATCTATGAATCTATCACTTGCAAGTGTCAATTATCTGCTTGTTATTTTACAATTATTTAAAATGCTGTTTATGTTTTTTTTGGTCCAATTTATTCTTACCATTATGAGTTTTGAAACAGTAGCAAGAAGAAAAAGAGAGGCCAACGTGCTGTTGGAGGTGACAAGAGTGGAAGAGGACTGCGCCAATTTAGCATGAAAGGTCTTTAATCTATCTCAATTTGACCAGTTTGTTCTTTAAAGAAGAGGCTCATTGGTCGTTTCTAGTTATTAGCTTTGGCCTTTCAAAGTTGTGCATATAGCTTGTTGTGCACATTATGAAAAGCTAACTCCGAAAGTTGCAGCTATGGTATTTAGTTGCTTGTGCTGCTTAGACATTATTTTTATGTAGGTGATTGCTGATTCTCCTTACTGGTTTTGTTTCTCATTTATTGGTTGTTGCCAGTGTGTCAGAAGGTAGAAAGCAAGGGAAGAACAACTTACAATGAGGTTAGCCAGTTCTGCCTAAGTCAGCTTGTACTAAATGGAAATTCAATTTTGGCTGCAGTTCTGTACAGTATATACTCTCAAAATTTATGTATATCATAGAACTTTGATGCTCTTTGTTTAATTTCTTAATGCATTTTGTCAATGTGATTTCATGTGCATGTTTCAAGTTCTGATGTGTGGTGTACTGATTTTAAAATTGTGTGTATTGGAGAAAATCAATTTGTAATTTCAGAAAGGATTTTTCTTGTAATTTCCTTAGTTTATATTCATTTTGCTTTATTCTTTACGTTTTATTGATTATCAAGCATAACTTAGTAGGATACATGAGTCACAGCCTCTGACTTGTTAGATGCCTATATGATGTTGTCATTGAGATTTTTTCGACAGCTACAATCTTTCTCAGCTGGTGCTTTATGTTTCTTTCCTTCTCTCAATGACGTTAAAGGGAAACCTTTATGTTGAGAATGTATATTGTTGAAAATCTCACACTAAAGATATGACCAATCAAAAGTATATAAGATGGAGGCAATTCTCATCTTAAGAGTTAGCTTTTAGGATTGAGTTAGGCCCAATATCCAAATTTAAGATGGTATCAAAGCCTATCTTAGATCCGTTGTTGGGCCACCCGTGAAGGAGTGTGCTGTGAGTCCCACGTTATTGGGCCGCTCGTATTTGTCCACGCTTCAAATGTTCATTCCTAGGCATGAATGAGTGTGTTGAAATTTCCCCATTGACTAAAGATATGACCAATCAAAAGTAAATGAGGTGGGGGATAATCTTCATCTTATGAGCTAGCTTTTAATATTGAATTAGGTCCAATACCCAAATTTAAGATATATAATTCTTGAAAGGAAGACATAGGGTCTTATCATAAAATTGGTAGTACTACTAAGCTCCATATTTATCAGTATCTTACGATTCATGATTCGAATCCTACGATTCTATATAATTTGATTAGCGAACAATGCGTATCTTATGATGAATTATAAATGACTCAGAATCTTACGATACATAAATGAATCTATCTGATTCTATATATCATTGATACGAATCACACAACTCAAGATTCTTTGTTTTTTAATTTTTACTTTGTTTTTACCATTTCTTGTCAAAGAAATTAATAATGTTTCATAAACTTAAATGGTTAAATAAAAAATGAACATAAGAAGCACACTATGCACTCTACTTTGATTATTAAAATGCTGTATTCTTATTCTTTGATGGTTTGATACATGTCTTTATATTAAAATCATCTTAAATTTATGTTTTTTTAGGTACTAATTATGATTTTTTTTTGCATTTATATGACTTTGTTATCTTGTATATTATTTTTTATTAGTGATTCATGATATGATTCAATTCATGATTAGAAAAATAGGTCTTCTGATTCATGATTTGAATCCCAAATTGATAACCATGCTAAACTCTTGGTAAATTCTGTACTACCGAGAAAATACATAGGCAGATTGAAGCTACAGTAGGAAAAACGATCAGCCTGATAGTATTGTTTTAGATTCATTAGATTGGACGATAGATATAGCATGGGAGTTACAAGCTATTTAGAACTATGTAGTTTAGGAGCTAGTGTTAACATTTTATGTTGATGTTATACCCATTATACATGGTTTCATTTCCTTATAGGCTATAGTGAATTACATTTGCTGTTATGAGAAAGTTATTGTCAGTTCTATTCTAAAGATGTGTCATGTGTCTCCGGACAGACACTCTAAACCTAAAAAAGAAGTTGCTGATAATGTATTTTCAGGTTTTTCTTTGTAATGCAACTTGTCAAAAAATTGTGGTTTGAATTCCTCAAATATAGTACCTATCCTAATTTATTTTAATTGTTTTTAATTTAATGTGGATTGTGGTTATATTATAGGTAGCTGATGAACTTGTGGCTGAATTTGCTGATCCAGGCGATAGTGTTTCATCTCCTGATCAGGTTTTCTCCTTGTGTAAATAATTTCAGAATTCAGAGTGAGAATGCAATGATAAATATTGACTTATTTTTTTGTGGCTAACATTTGCCAGCAACAATATGATGAGAAAAATATTCGTCGAAGGGTTTATGATGCTTTGAATGTTCTGATGGCAATGGATATTATCTCTAAGGATAAAAAGGAAATACAATGGAAGGGTCTTCCTCGTACTAGTCTGAGTGATATTGAAGAGCTAAAGGTTTGCCAACATTATTATTGAATTGTGAATTTGTAATATATTTTTTGGCTTCAAGTACAGTGACGCTCTCAACTTTTCCAAAATACAATAAAAGGATCATGTTAACTAATATAATCAATTCAACAGACAGAGCGGCTTGGGCTAAGGAATAGAATTGAAAAGAAAGCAGCCTATTTACAGGAGCTGGAGGACCAAGTATGGACCACTCTTATCTCTAGTGGATTTAATCTATGATTGAACTCCTCCTGTACATAGTTTGCAATTCCTAACACATGATTGCTGTTCCATAATGATTAGATTCTTTTTTCTAATTTCTTGTATTAATTTATCAAGTACATAGGTCTTCAGAGGCTTATACAACGAAATGAGCAATTATATAGCTCTGGAAATGCTCCCAGTGGAGGTGTATCTTTGCCTTTCATTCTGGTGCAGGTACACTATGATGTACTGTTTTTGGCTAATTTGTCCACTAGAAACTTTTTCCCTTTGGATTTTCAATTTGTCAGATAAATGATATATTTTTATGATCTTAAATCTGAAGTCCCCAGTTGGCATTTATTTAATCAGTTTATGTTTAGATTACCTACAATGTATAATTATCCAAAGTGACCTCATTCCAGAGTCCATCAACTCCTGCTTCTGGTAAAAAAAAAAAACACTAGAAATATATTTTTCACCATTGTTGTGAACATTGGTTAGAATTTATCAACTGAACATAAATATAATTTAATTATTATTATTGTTATTAGGAGGAAGAGGATATTATTCATCTATTCTAGGCTGAACATAAATATAATTTAATTATTTATTTATTATTATTGTTGTTGTTAGGAGGAAGAGGATATTATTCATCTATTGTAGGCTATGTTATGAGTATTTATCAACTGAACATAAATATAATTTAATTATTTATTTATGACCTTTGTATAACTGTGTAAAACTGTTCCTAATATATTCCAGTAAGCTCCGAGGAAAAAAGCTTTTCAATATTTTTTAATAGTTTATTTCAATTAGTTTCATGACGATAAGCTCCTAATTGATAAGAGCTTATTGAATATGTATTTAGTTAATTTGTTTGCCTTAGCAGTAAGCACACCCTTAATATAATGTCTGGCTTTGTAGACACGTCCCCATGCAACCGTTGAAGTTGAAATATCAGAAGATATGCAGCTTGTGCATTTTGATTTCAATAGGTGAGAAGGCTTCAATTACATGGCTTCCTTTCTGTAAGAGTGATGGTATTATCCTGCCTTTATGCTGTCTGAATGTGATCCCAATTCACTATGTCCTATTATGGTCTAACAGATCTGTCATTTCCTTGTCTCCCTTATTATTAAAACACTTTATTGTTTGAAATCTTTTGCTGTGTATGCTTACTTTTTTTTTCCTCTCTGTAGCACCCCCTTTGAACTGCATGATGACAACTATGTTCTCAAGGCAATGAAATTTTGTGAAAGACCTCAGAATGATAACGTAACACACAATCTTACAGATGGTGGTGAAGGTTCTAGCATGTCAGGCATGCATCATACGCTGGTTCCTACTCCAGTTTCAAACCCTCCACTTAGGACTCCCTCATCTCCACCACTCCCTGGAATATTAAAGGCAAGAGTTAAGAATGAGCATTGATCTGCAATTTTATACTGTGTTGTCTTATCTAAGCATGTTTGTATATTTTGTAAAGTTATTTGTTTGCAAGGAATTGTCCTTCAAAGTAGTAATCAGCACAGCCAAGTCACTCTGTAGGTTAGAAGCAAATAGGTCTCTGCCTGAGTCACTATATTCTTCCGGGTTGATTTTGGCAAATTATTTGCTAACCATATCCATAAGTCCTTAACCGATTTTTCTCCCCAAATTTTCAGTGTATTTTCCAGATTGTACTTATAGAGAAATTGGTTTGTACTAGCCCTAGGGATCATGTAATGCTATACGTTCAACATAGGAATAATTTTGGAATTAACAGATTTTAGTGTAAATTATTCCATCTTATGTCAATCGTGGTATTTGGGCAAATGCATCTTATGATAACTTGCTACCCTTCTGGAGTTCTGGTGTTACTTGGATCCCCTCCATACACTTTTTTCCCGATTTTGAGTGAAGTTATTTAGGTTCTATGCACCATTCTTTCTTAAGTGGAACAGTAAATGTATTTCTAGTTTAAATGGGTATGTGTCCAATGTGCTTCAGCCGTATATTGTTGGTGGGGATTGAAAATAAGCATTTTAATTGATGAATAATTCCTTTTAAAACTCGGTCAAGTTAATTATATTTTTTTAGGATTAGAGTTCTAATATTTAATTGAACAATGATCTGGCCTGCTTTGCATTATAATAATTTTTTTGTGATTAAAGGTAATTTTAGTTCAAATTCTTAAGATCGAAAGCACTGATATACTACTACATTATTACAGGGTTTTAAACATTACTAGACTTGCATTTATTTTGGAAGGAGATGAAAATCTTCATTGTAAAGCCGGCACATTGATGTATTATTATCAGTGAATCAAATCACAAGTGGCAGATGTTAAGGGAAAACATGATATGGAAGTATGTTTGGAAAATTTTACCGTGTTTTTTTTTGGTTTAGGTAGGAATCAAATATTGTGAGAGGATATACAATAATACCTAACTAATCGAGATGATTCCTCTTGATATTTTTTGCGTAATTGGACTCTTTCTGTGAAAATGTCTTGTAATTTTTTTATCCATTTGAGAAATTATATTCAAACAATGAAATTACAGAGTTTCACAATTTTTGTATGTTCATTATACACTTTTATCCCATTAAGTACAGCAGATTTCAAACTTCATAAATTTTACAACAGTGCTCCCTAAACTAATAAGGGAAAATAGGAGAGAAGGAATTTTTTTAAGAGAAAATAGAAAAAAATAACTTATGAAAAAAAATTAAAATTTTATCTCCTTTTATTTTCCCTTTAATTCAAATTTTAAAGTTTTTTCTTTACTCATTTTCACTCATATCATCCATAAAGCAAATGGTTAAAGAAGTAAAATGGATTTAAGAGCCTATTACAGCTAAAGTCCAATTGAATTTGTAAAATTCACACCAAGTTGATGTTTCTTGCTATTAAAAAAAAGATACTGGTCCTAGGAATTACATGGACTAACATGTAGACATAATTCTAGGGACTAATTTATCTATTTATTCAATAAGTTACGGAATTCATAGAACTCAATACCCATGCAAAATGAACAAATTTATTAGTTACGAAATTCAGTAACCAACCTTTGCGGCCAATTAAGATTGCTTGGTCTCTCCTCTTGCTTTTATATGACATCAAAGACCATCAAGAGAAAGAGGTTATAGTGAAAAGCGATTAGGGAGAGAAATGGGAAATGAAAGAATAGAAACCTTTTTGGGATAACTTCTGCAAGGTAATGGCACCTCTTTCTTTTCTTGTTTTCCCCCCCGCACACGACAGAATATTTTGGTGTTGGATTGTAATCGAGATGGTTGGTTACTTTATGTTTTTTTTTTTAATTTATCCTATTTGGGTTTGAGTCATGAATAATCATTATGGGCAATAAAACTCTCTATTAAAATTTAACATAATAATTGTGAGTGTTTTTATTCTCATCACACCAAAGTTTTATTTTCATCACTTTTAATTTTTTTGATCTAAAAAAATATAAAAATATCCTCTCATTAAATCATTTTCTTATTCATCCTTCATTAATCCGTATGGGTCTCTTTCCCTACACATTAATCTCTTCAACGCATATTTCTCTTCAACTTCCTCTTCCTCTCTCCCTCATTAATAAATTTGGAAATTATCGAATGACCAAAATTTTTAACTAACCAGCTGATTTAATTTAGAATCCACCAAAAGAACATATATGACACTGGAAAGGGGCAAACAACAAAGGGAATAACTCAAGTGTGTGAAAAACAAATTTGGCCTTTTTTAGATGTCCAAATTTGAAACTTACTGGGTGATTGAATTCAAAAAACACCATAAACAAATTTGGGAAATATCAAAAGATTTAATCTAGACTCTACTGAAAGAAAAGATATGACACTCAAAAGCGGTGGTCCTCTAAAAACAACGAAGCAGATAACTCAACCTGCGAATAACATACAAAAGAATAAACAAGAGGAGTCCTAATTACATTCATGAAATAATAATAAATTATGAAGGGTTTTGGAAATATTAGATAATTAGGTTGACAAAAATTCACATATGACGTGTGATGAAAACAAACATCATAAATGATAAAGGGGTATTTTTGTCAATAAAATTTTACCAATGAAAACAAGAGGTGAAAATAAACATTGTAAATTGTAGAATAAAAATTCTCTTACGAAGTCTAGTCTAGTCTGCTTTCTAAAATTCAAAGGCCTAAATCTAATGACAAATGCCAAATTTTAAAGTCTTATTAAAAACCTGATTGCCTGATAGCCTATTTGAAAGCATATTTATAATAATACTTATTAGAAAAATCTACAAACACACATATAAATATATCAACATAATCTTATATACACATGTTAACGGATATAAGCATTTTATATAATATCAAAATATTAGAAAAGGCCCCATATATTAATTACAATATTTTTATTATATTATAAATACTTATCTAAAAAGACCCCACATTAATTTTTAAAAAACTTTTTGAACAATTTAAAATCTAACATTTAACCAAATAAAATTTTAAAAAAGAAAGTCTAAATTATTTAATAGATTAGCTTGAACTGACCTAAGCCGATTATAGTCACAAGGTTTCAATCAAATGACATAACTTATTTCCACCCCTAACGGAACAAAGCTACACCCCGTACTGGTGATTATGGGAGCAATTTGCTATGCAACCACTGCAACAAGCAAATGTGATGCTAGCCAGTGCTCCCCAAGTGAAGCCTTTACTCGCATGTTGACAACTTCCTAGGACACTCCTAAATAGCACTTCGCTAAAAACAGAGAAGATGTATTTGTTAGAAAAAAAAATAATTAAGATATCCCTTTTTGCAGTAGGTTCTAGCTTCACGGTCCCACGAGTGTAGTTATGTAAAAATGAAAAAAACTTCTAGTACCCCAATTAAACCATACAAAACATATATACACACACGCACAAGAGCTAAACAAACATTGACTTTTGCACAGGTCTATCTTCAAAGTGAGACAATGCATTCACAAACGAGACACACAATAATTAACAGACTAAGGGCTATTTGGCAAATCCATCTCAGCATATACTGATGGAAGGAGCCATTGAAGGAAGCCAACTTCAGTTTCTCCTTTTGATCTATTTGATGAGTACTCCACTAGCATGTTCCATAGGTCCCCAACTGTCCATCTCTGTGACAAAATCCATTGCACAACCTGCCACAACATCAATCGAATTCACTAGTAAGAAATCTTTAGAGCAAGTAAAGTCCAAACTCCGCTGGAATACTCCTGAGTCCTGGGCCCGGCACTGCCAAATGAAGAAAATTGATTCTCTGATGGCATAGGCAAAGCAAATTATGGAATATACAGTTGTAAAACAAACCATAAACTAAATGGAAACTTAATGCAAGACAAATGACACTTTTTTCAATGCAGATATCAAGAATGCCATGAAGATTCTGCCACTGTAAAGGAAAGTTCAAGTTACCTCATCTAGGTTCTGCAATGCCTCCAAGCCAAACGAGTAGTATGCTATGAAAGGTCTTAGAGCCTGTAAGGAATGAACCAAGAGAATAGTAAGGTCTCCAAGCATGAAAAGTCAAAAAGTAGTATTACAGAGTCTAGTATGTAACATCCCAAATTTTATATAAATAATTAAATTGAGATTTTTAAGGATTATTCATAATTTATTGGGGCTTTATGAGCTGAAATTATACCCGATTAAAATATGGGTATGGGACCAAATATCTCCGATTGAGGTGTTATTGGTCAGGGCTGTTAAGAATATTATTGAGAGTCCGAATATGTATTCGGAATAATTTTTCGATAAAGTATTGAGCCCAAACATAGATCTTGTTTGTTGTAAAACGAGAAATTATTAATGAAAGGTTAAAAATAAAACACTAAACTCTCCCTTCTTTTCTTTCATTCAAAGTAAAGCAAGGTTCAAGCCCAATTTCTCTTCCATTTCACGTTGGCAGCCATGGAAGACCTTGGAGAAGCTCCAAATTGTTGAAATTGGAGGTAAATATGGAACCCAACTCTTGGTTTATGAAATTCCTAAACCTCACCTAATTCTTGCAAATTCTTGAATTTTAGAGCAATTGTGAAGTTGGTTTGAGGTGGGGCAGCTTGTGGATCCTTGAAGTTTTGACTTCTCCAACTCAAAGTATAAATTCGGAGCATTTTGGAGTGTATTCGGAATCCGGGCAGCCTTGGGTATCTTCCGGAATATAGTTTTGGTGATCGTCGGAGTGATTCGAAACCATTTCGGAGTCGTCGGAAGTGACGGACAGCTTGGGGTTTATGCGGATTTGAGCTTCGGAGGGTTTCGGAGTTATTCGGAGCTAGAAGGTTGTTGAAATTAAGTTACGGAGGCATTTCGAAGCTTTGAAAGCAATCAAAAAATAAGTATCGGAGGGCTTCGCGTTAGTGGACAGCTTCAAGAACTTGTGTCAGAGCTCGTCAACGTGTTTCGAGATTCCGAGGCTACGAGGTAGCAATCGGAGTGTGTCGGAGAGCTTAGCGAGCTTCCAGAATCGTTTATTCCAGGTAGGGGGAGCTTTACATTTTAAATGTATGGTTTATGGACGGGTTTGGGGTGTATTGATGTGCATTGATTGTGTGTATTGTTATGATTGAATTGTTTATTGTGAAATGTTTGAAAATATACCCCGCTTATGTGATAATTGAGAATTATTTGTATTTATGAGTTGTCGTCCATAATGTGATGTGAATTGTATGAGATGTAAATGGTAAATGTGATTGATGTGAGATATTACGTGTGATGTAATAAGTGATGAAATTGAGGTAGTATATGAAATTAATGAATTGTTGAGATATGATATGCAATGTAGTTGAAAGAATGGTTTGGTATCATTCTATGGCATGTGATGCTTGCTGTGTAATGCATAAGGTTGCATATATAGGAAAAGGGTGACCCGTGGAAGGTCAGGAACCCTGTGGGATGATTTCAAGTTACAGATTCTTGGGCTAGGTCCTGTGAGAGCCCGTGATAGCCGACAAAGTCTCGAGACGTCACGAGGTGACCGGTATCACACGGGAAGGGCTAATGGAGTGAGGCCGGGAAGGAATCTGTGATTGAAATCATTGATTAAGTCGGATCCGCATGCATATGTATTGGTGCATTGTTATCTAGAATAACATTAGTGATATAGCCTATGTGATTTGATATTATGAATATCTGGTGAATGTGAATTTAGTTGAATGGCAGTGAATGATATTGATTGATTGTGATATGGTATAGTATATTGGAGAATTGGATAGAATGATCCGATTCAATAACTGTCATTTAACATGTATTGTGCTCACCCCTATTATGTGGCTATATTTTTCAATGAGATTGGACCGTGATGGTGATTGGTGAGATGTCACCATGCTTGTGCAGAAGACAAGTTGTATTATATTGTCCATATATATATATATATATATATATATATATATATATATATATATATATTGTATAGTATCTTATGATGTAGCCTTGACCGGGTCCTATAGATATCTATTTTTACTATTGTATATAACTGCTTAGTGGATCCTAGGTAGCTGACGGCTTCAACTGGAAGCCTAGATTTATTTTGGATATGTATATGATGATGTGATGATGACATAGATATTGATGATGATGATGGTTGTGGCGACCATGGATGGTCCCACCACATATACAGGTGATGCTTGATATGCTCAGGAATTGTGTTTATGAGATTGATGCGTAGTATGAATATGATGGGCAGGAACTGTTGATATGTATGAATGAGAAAGACATGAAAATGAAGTTTCATACTGAGTTATATGCAGAATTGAGTAAATGATAGGGTCATAATGCGTTCCGTGGGGTTTGGGTACCTCCGGATGGGTCCGAACAACCAATTTGAGGTTGAATCAAATCGGAAAAATTTTCTTGGGTCTTTTTATGGTTCTTTAAAGTAAGGATGTTTCATAGTATACCAATTGCAGCAGTCAACAAATACTTGTTCTTTTTTTTCCGCCTCATATCACAGCTGCTTAGTGCATGGCATCTTTTGTGAAATGATAAAAACAAAACAAGGAGCTAGATATTTTGTTGAGCCAATTATCAATGACCTTTATACATATGGTGATTTTGTGGTTTTCAAGCCATCAATATTTCAATCACATATCTTTAAAAAAACAGAGATGGAACCTACCAAATCAAAACCTGTATGACCTGTTCAGCAGCACTCACAAAAAGAACATATGAATGTATTTACCATATAAAAGGGCCTAAACAGTGGTATATATTTTAACATAGATAATTGTGCAGATTGTTTGCAAACCTTCTCTCATTTTAGCTAGTAACTAGTAATTAGGACAAGAAGGATGACTAAATGTCCACTTTACCAAAGCAAACATTGAGTCTCATTGAAAAGATTGTACACATGATGGGGAAAATAAGTGAGCTTTTCCTTAATGTATGGGTAAACATAAGCATTTCTGATTCATTCAGATAACTACAAAAAATGAAAACTGCCACATACTCATCAGTCATCATACATTGATGGCTGAAAATATGAAAATTACCTGAGAAGCTGCAAGCCACTGAATTATGGCCTTCACTTCAGGATCCCCTCCAAAAGCACCACATCCCCAGTTTCCAGTTGCAACCCCAGTATTGCCCTGCTCCATCCCATGGTAATCATTTTGAAAAATTCTATTTTCATGGTTTGAAGTTTTCCCTTCACTGGTCTCCATAGACATTGAGGTGGCAGCATCAAACTGTGAATAGGTAAAGAATGTCACAAAAAGATAAATGAACAAAGAAGAACACAGATGGATGGCAGACATAGATTTTTTTTAGTTTGACATCCTGGATATCAAGTCAAGCAACTATTCTTTTTTTGTTTAACCATAAGCATTCTTCAAAAGAGACAATCCTGTTCAAGTTGGGAACATCCACATCATAATGAGGCTAACTCTCCTAGTAGGGATTTTTTTCATTCCTAAGACTTGAACACAAGACCTTACTTAAAGGGAATCAAACATATACCACTTAAACCAATCACTCATTGGTAGTTGAAGCAACTATTTTAATATGAAATTTTAATATACGAGAGTTCCATATTAAAATAGTTGCTCAACTTAATATCTAGCATGTCGACCAAAAAAAGTTAAAACATGTGTGTCTCTATGGGTGCATACACACACACACACAAATGAGAGTTCTGTTGTTTAAACAAAAATAGGGGGGAAATCATTACCGAAGAACATCCATTCTCCTGCAATAATTTCTGATACTGCCAATAATTAGATTGGTACAGAAAACCACATAATGCCTTATTGATCTCACTGCAGAAATGAACAAGCTTAGTTCAGAATTTGTTTTATACTCTCTTGCTCCCTCTTTCTCTCTTTATATATACACACTCACACACACAGAGATATAAACACCTTGAACATGGATAACTACTTAAAAAGTAAATTATCACTAAACTAGAAATAATTTTCCCCACTAATTTCTTTTCTTAAGTCTCTTAATTTATGAGTATACCATATACTATAAAACTGACCTAACATAAAGAAAGCATTTTTTTATGAAAAAAGAAATATTATTGAAAAAAAAAGGAGAATTATGGCTATATTGTAGTAAGCCACATTCCCCTAAAGAAGGATTGAGGCAAAAAAAGTAAAAATAAAAGCAACTTTAAAAAGAATTCCACCTTGCGGGGAATGGATGCATGCAAAACACAACTATAAACAATTACAAATTTCAAAGGGTTAACATCTAAAATATTGAATTTTAGAATCTAGATAATAAATTTCATCTTTGCATATTCTCTTCCATAAATAACAGTTACTCAGTATCCTAAAGAGCAGTAGCTGCATAAAGAAAGATTAACAAACCGGAGGAGATAATTTGCCCTGTATTGTCTCATCCCTGGGCTACATAAGGCATCAATTGCAACAATTCTGGTTTTCCGTCTTCCGAGAATATCCACCTCTCTTTCATCCACATAATCACCAGAAAATCGGAATGATGATGCATACCTGAAGAAAAGCACTCAACAATTACAATGACGGAGTCTAAACAGCTGAAAAACATAAAGCTCAATCACATCAAGTGCTTTTTTATTCTATATATACATCAACACAAATAGCAGTGAAGTGTTTGATTTATCATATTCTTGGGACCATATAAACTTGAATATTAAAACACTGTTGTGACTTGTGAGCAGATATCCAAACAAAAGTAAGGATAAGAAAAATATACACAGAACTAAACTGGTTCAGGTTACAGCAAACTAATGGCCAACATACATGGGAAATCAAAAAAAGAAAATTGGCTATGCTAAGCAAAACAATCAAGGAATATGTTTTTCTTCCTCCATATTTTGCTAACAGAAATGGAAAGAGAATCTCCATCACATTTGAAGTGCCAGTGGAAGGCATGGTATCAATAATATTCATTTTTCAATTCAAGTTTAGATGTATTGAGTAACACTAACCCTGTATAACTCGAGAACCTTTCCACACCTACAATATATATAGCCTCGTTATTTGCCATGGCTGGCAAGAAGAGCATGCCAGCAATCAATTCTGGACTGATCATGAAGCGGATCTCTTCCTATATCAGATGACCATGAGAAAATATATTGAACATCAACAGGCCAAATGTTAAAGTGGCAAAAAAATGTCAATCTACAGATTCTACAAAGTGATGAAAGGTGCCAACTGCTGAATACAAAAAGGTACAATAGACTGCTTGTGTATGCTAATAAAGCACATTAGGAACCATGGTATAAAAAAGCTATCAAAATTGCCAAAAATTAAGAATATTATACAAATAATAACATGCTGTACTTGTACGCAGCCCCTGCGAAGAGCACCACCCCCAAGAAATTTATTTGCAAAATCCACTTCAATAGCTCCACTTGATTGATCTTCTATGAGTCCTGAACTGTGAACCTGTTACAAAGCCAAAATATTACCTATTACAAACCAATTGGATCATTGAAAAAAAATAGTTTTGCTGACAATTGAAAATAATTTTCCTTCAATTACCTCAAATCTGCATAGAGGCACAACAGAAAGGGCCCAAAAGCCAGCATCTGGGTAAGAAATGTGAACAGAATCATTTTCAAAGGGTAGTACTTTTCGCTCAAATGAGACAACACCGGTGGGCATATCAGAACTTATCCTTTGAAAATAGTGAACAATGCACCAAATCTTATTTTCCTGTTTTTGACTGTAATCATCATACAGACTCCTGAAAATGCAGAAATCTGAAGTTTTGGATTTCTAGAAAAAAATTGTAACGTATGACACAAGACAGTAAGTTTATCAATTATCTCCCTATCACTCTCCCATCCCAACCAGCCACTCTCACAGACAAAATGTATATAAAATACATCAAGTGAAGCAACTTCTTGACACCACTAGGAGAAATAAAATGATCAGAATTAAGACTAAAGCAAGTAAATGAACAAGTGAATCAGAATGCTAGGAGATCCAAAAAGTTATAGGCTATAGCTAAAGATTTTGTACGCAAATAATTCGTCGAAGTTGATCATTGGAAGACGTTTCACAGATCTGCAATTGTCTGGAAATAAGCAAAACAATGAGCATGCAAGAATAGCAGCAATCAGCTCCTGAAAAGCCAGAAATTGATAATTGGTAATGTCAACTATAAGCATCTCCAGCAATCATGTGTCACATATACAATTATACTATTTGCCTAAGTAACCAAAAGTGTGTAATAACAAGTTAACCTACCTGACTAAGGAACACTATCCCTGGTTGCTGTGAATCGAGTAAGCGAAGACCAGTTTTGACCCTATCTCCCTCTCCACCTATAACCATATCGGCATTTTCATAGTGTGATTCAAGCAAAGAGGGGAATCTCAGAAGCAAATTTCCCAATGCAGGAACAACCTCCTCAAACCACTTCTTAGATTCCTCTTCAGACATAAGCTGAAAGAAACAAGTATTTACGGAAGCATAGTTGTTGAATGAATCATGATTTCAGTAACTATCTACACAATCTCGAGCATTAAATTGGGGTTGAGGGAGAGGTTAAGTTACCTGTGAAGTGTATTTACCTCGTCGAAGAAAAGGGCGTAACCGTGTAGGGTTGAAGGAGGAAGAGGTTGGGAAGAGAGAGAAAGAGAGTTTCTGAGATGAGAAATGGCGAGGAAGAAGGTGTGGGAGGAGTGGACTCGGCGAGTCACGAGTTCTCTGAGGGATTCAACCACTCTCGATGGCCAAAACAGAGACGAAGAACGCATCACCACTGGTAGATATGGTAGAATCGATCTCAAGTCCTCCCTCTCTTCCATTCTTTTCCGCTAACTCAGCCTCTGTTTGAAATGGTTTACTTTAAATACTTATTTTTTTGCTTTTTAATAAATATTTATTTTAATGTTTTGGTGGTTTTAAAAAAAGATAGATTATAATTTATTATATTGTATTTTTTTAATGGAAAGTGGTTATTTCTATTGTACACATGTTGTTTTTTTATTTTATTCTTTACATCTTTTCAATGTTATAATTCTTAAGATAAATTATCTAAATAACTTTTTTCATAATCACATATAAATATTAGAATGGATTCTAACATAATTGTCAATATTTATTGAAATAAATACACTCTACCTATTAAATAACCACTTTCATGTTTATGTGATTTGGATATGGATTTCAATGTTCATGTACATAGGATAATAATAGTAATAATTAATTTTTATAAGATTTATGTGAGGTTTTTTTTTCTAAATAATGCATATTTGAAAACTATTAACAGAAATGAGGTCGTTTTGTGACAATTTTTGTGTCTATATCTTTTTTTTATAAGTTAGAGTGTCGTGAGATGACACTAAAGTCATATTATGTTTCAGGAACAAACTAGGGTGAAAACACATGTAAAGTTTGGCCTATGTTATCTTAATTTAGCGCAACACAAAAATGTTAAGTCATTTAGCACAAAGGCAACTTCTTCTGATTAGACCACCATTACGTATAGCCTATGTCCTCTTGGAATGGGATGAGTTTGGAAAATTTGTCAACTTCGATTACTATGACACTACCTCGTGGTTGAAATTTAAATATAACACATTTTAAAGGCTAAAATGATTAAGAAATGGACAAAATACTTACTTTGATGAAATCCTATCATGTGAGACACGACCTAGGAATTCATTGAGATTTTGTTTTGTCTCCGAAAGTCTCACATTTATCTCACTATTTATTTTATTGAAATTGATAAAATAATTGTTTGTTTGAAAGAAAATAGTATAACTACAAATTTTATAAATCAGCATACAAATTCTTATTGTCTATAATCCAATCCCCGCAAGAAATTAACATATTATAATGACTTTCGTTCAATCATTTCAATATATCATATTTCTACAATAATCTTTGTCATGTAGATTTAAAAGCTGGATGATTATGAACGTAAGAGAAAGAATGTAGATTCACTAGTTATAGGTGCAAGATAAAAAAACAAAAAAAAAGTTTGGTTTAATAAGGTGGGCTTCAATGAATTTCTTCTTTTTCGTATGGTCAGGTGACTATCAAGTTTTTTGAAAGTGAGAAGACTAATTGTATGATTCTTATATCTGTCTAGATCTTTCATCATGTTTTTAGACCCTTTGTGAAATCCAACAATTTTACCTCTTCTAGATCCTATAATGATATCAGAATTCTTATTCCAAAATCCATTAGTAAGATTGTGAGTAACATGTAGCTCCTAAAGATCATAATAGGCATTCTTGTAGCAAATGGTTGAATTAGTATAGAAATAGATAAGTCATGAAACAAAGATAATTGAAAAATATACCTCATGTGTTCCAAAAGTTCACATTCAATTTACCTATTTTGATTAACAATTATGATATCCCCTTCCAAAAGTTTCGATCACGTAGATGTTGTAGATTCGTAGAATAAGTAACATATTTCATCATCAACGGTTTTAAAACAACCATCTAGGAAATATGTTGACTCTTCCTTGAAGTACATGTCAAATCTAGTTAAAACATCATAAAAATTAGGATCATTCTGGAGAGCTCTCAATACACTGTATGATTTATCATAATTTAGACTTTGATCTCATCCAACTATCTTGAGCTTTATCATATACTTTAATCTTTATTTCAAATTGTTAAGTAAATATGTTAGTAAAAGTTTCACATTCTAGTCTGGTCAAATTGAAAGTGAGATAAAAACATAGTTAAGTAGCAAATGTTTATTGCACGGTATATTATAATATTCCCAATTTTCTCTAAACAATTATCACACAAACAATATCAAACAATGGTGTGGTGGAGTTTACAAAACTTTGAATAAATAACATAAACTTTTAAAGTTATCCTTCTTTACTTTTATAAAAACTTGCATAATGAGTTTGACCCTCTAGATGATATATTTTCGGTGTAGCTTCAACATGAAACTTATAGATATTTGTGTCCTTGAGATTTGAAGGTTGAATTTATGCAATTTGGAGGTCTTTAACAAGGATATATTAGCTTCCATATTGGACATAATTTAGGTGTAGGATATGATACCACTTACCTTTTGCATGTTGAAATTTAAAAACATAACACATTTCAAAGACTCAAATGATTAAGAAAGGGACAAAATACTTGCTTTTATGAAATCCCCACACAACCTAGGGATTCCATTGAGCATTTTATTTGTCTCCTAAAGTCTAACATTTGTCTCACCATTTATTTTGTTGAAATTGAGTAAAATAATCATTTTCTTTAAAGAAAATAATAGAAACACATATTTTATGAATTGGCATGCAAATTCTTGTTCTGTCTGTAATCATCCAATTACCATAATAAATTAACACATTGTAACTGTAACACCCCCTTATATACACGAGATATCTATATTCTTATTGCTTTTAAAAACTTTAGAAAGAAATATATATATTTATCATTCCTTGTCTTGCGTATACAAGGACGTATATATACCTAGTTTCCTTTGAATATTGAAAGTAAAAAAAATGTTGTCTTTCAATATTTGTCCATCATGACAAAATAAATTTACAGAAATCATCAGTGATAAAAGATTACAGTATTATATCTGAATGATAAGGTTTATTACAGTTTAACATTTACCTTGTTACAATTATCCAACTTGATATTGTAATAAGATAAACTAAAACTAAATTATACCTCTACTACGACTGTGACCAATCATTTCCTAGTCCTTGAACCATAGGGTTTTGAAATACTACTCTTGCCATATCTCTTCACCTATCTAATTAAGGATGAGACCACTTTACTCTCTTGTAATTACATCTTTTCATCTTGGACTGCTGACTATATATCAACATAACATATATATTTGGACACAAATTCAAAAAATAAGGAGTGAGAAACAGAATATAATACTTTACAGATAAGACATAAGCATAAGGGTTTTCACAAACTAGTATCAGTCATAATCTCATACACAATCAATTATAAATGTATGGTTTTCATAAACGTAACAATTATACTTTCATTCAACACCACCCACATATAATTCCATAATCACATGAATGTTATGCAGTGCTTTTAATGCTACTATCTCATTCAGTTTATGCATGTGAACCCTTAAAGTTTTAATTTGCACTGGGCCAACCAGCAGTTTACACTGTTTCATAATTCTGGATAATAATAACATAAATGCCTTCGTGGCATAATGAACAGCTCAATTGACGTAGAAACACTTAGAGACTAGTCAAACAGAGAAGGTTTTCATTGTGAAAGTACCCGACACTAGGGAGCGACCCCAGGTCACCTGAAGCACCCTTTCACACCCTATCATCCCAAGGTTCGCATTTGAACCTCCTCTAATGTATCATCGGTTTCTATAATTCGTCCCCAGGTAACATCACATCTCACTTCTCTTTTATGATTTATGATGCATGAACTACTCACATATTTAGTTGGTTAAGACTTTTAGAAACTCAATCATTTAATACCATAAGGTTTACAACATCATCTCAATAAACTGTATATTTTCATAATTTTTCTCTGAATTTCTGTCATACATAAATAAATTTGGTACAGTTTTCAAATTCAAATCTCATCAAAATTGAGTTTCCAAGCCTTAAATATCTCAAAACTTTCTCATAGAAAACTTTACATATTTACATAATCTTTCTCAAATTAAATATCAACAAGATCGAGTTTAGAAATCTCGATTATATCAAAATATCCTTTAGTTATTATGTTGGGGAAATCCAAAATAATTTACTTTAAAATTCTAATTTACTGAAAGAAATTAATTCTTAAAATCATTAAAAAATACTTAAAACTATAAATTTTTCTTACACTCAAGAATTAACTATCTCAACCTTTTTATAAATTAATTTTCATAAAATAGTTTCTTTCTAAAATGAATATTAGATTTTATCCTAAATATTAAAAGTAAGGTTGATGAAAATAATTTTTTTAGAAGAAATAAAAGACTAAAGTAATTATAAAATACTTTTTCTTAGAATAAAAACTTAAAGTGTAAGGTAAGAATATTCTTACTAAGTTTTAGCTTTCCGTCGTGCTTGTTATATGCTCAAATTCCACATTACAAGATCATCAGTCACTCATTAATCACAACCAAATATTGTCAATCACAATTAAATATCATCACTCACAATCAAACATAGTCGATCACAATTAAATATCATCAATATTAAATAAATATTATCAATTATAATCAAAACAAATAAATTAAATATCATTCATAAATTTTATAATTCAAAGTTTAACAGTTATTTAAATTAATAAACTTAATTTCAAGTCCTTATAGTCCATTCTTTGCATAGGTCTTGTAAGTTCATATAATCCAGTCCTTACATAGGTTTAGTTCAGTCCATATAGGTCATAATAGTTCAAGTCTTCGCATAGGTTTAGTCCAGTTCGTATAGGTTATAAAAGTTCAGATCCTTGAATAGGTATTTCAGAGTAAGTTACACAAGATACTTAATTTAAATTTATATAAATTTTAAGTTAAACAGTTATTATTTTAAAATAATAATATTATTAAATTTAAAAGGAGTAGGGGACTCCTCCTATTATTCTGATATCTTTTCATATTATATTTCTATCTCACTCCTCCTTACCTTGATTTGCTACCAAAGGCGAGTTCGCTATGTGCCTTTGAGTTTTGAAAATATTAATACCAATTTATTTCAGTATAGACATAAGATAAAATAAAGATTACTATTTGAAACATAAATGGTAATTAGTAATTATGCATAGTAATAATAAATAGTAAATTTTAAATAGTAAAAATAAATAGTAAATTTTAAATAGTTACCATAAATAGTAATAATAAATAGTAAATCGTGAATAGTAACAGAAATAGTAAAACGTGAATAGTAACAGTAAATAGTAAATCGTGAATAGTAATGGTAAATAGTAAATCATGAATAGTAATGATAAATAGTAAAAAGTAAATAGTAATAGTAAATAGAAATTTACTATTCGTAATAGTGATTTACTATTGACATAGTAATTTTTTATTCAGAAAAGTAACTTAAAATAATATTATATATCAAGTATAATAATAGATTTCTAAAATGATTAAAAATAAACCTAAAAAAATATAAAAGATGGTTATTCTTACCTTATAATTTTGGTAGAACCTCCTTCTATAAAAGTTATTTATCTCTCTTACTCCTACCACTATTTCTCTAACACTGTTATATTAAGAGAATTTAATCTGAAAAGTGAGTTTTTCCCTTCGGTGCTCCCTTTTATTTATAGCAAAATTTTGTATTGTGCATTTCAATATTTTATTATAAAAATACTATGCAATTTTGAAAATTTTGGTCCTGGTTACTGTGCAACATTTGAAATTTTCGTTTATGCACAGTGTTTTGCATAGTAAATGTCAGCTGAATTATTAAGCCAAATAGTAACCATTCACTCGGTATATTTTAAATATTCAAAATCAGTCATTTTCGAAATTTAGTGATATTATATTAGACCTCACTAATTTTATAATAAGTGATATAAATTTTAAATTTTAAAAATCTAAAATTTTCTACTAATAAAAATTTATTGGTACTTTTTCAGTCTCCTTATAATTGGTAAAAATCAAGATTTTACTAAAACCGATCATTTTCAGATAAGTCTACTTGAAATAGATTTTAGAAAAATTTCTTATGATTTAACTTCACTTTCTTATAAATATTTTTAATTTTAAGTCACTTTATATGAATTTAAAATTATTTAAAATATATTATTTTATTAAAATATTTCCAAATTTTCAAAAAATTCTAGAAAATCATAAATAATACGTAGATTAAAAAGTTCTAAAGAACCATAATCTAATTCCTTCAAAATTTTATTTTAAAATTCTAATAATAGTTAAATCATAAATATGTAAAAACATAAATATAAAAACATAAAATAAAAGTTATGAATAATAAAGATATTCAAAATTCTTAATATAATTTCCTTAATCAATGAATACTAATTAAGTCATTTTAAAATCCCCATTCAAAATAAATATATATATTATTATTTTATTATTTTTTAAAAACAAAATAATTAAATATAAGTACCAAAATTTCATAAAAATATTAATTAGTTAATAATTAACTAACTAATAATAAGTGTTTTCTCATTAAAAATATATTAATATCTATTTTCTATTTGAGTGGAAAATGAGATGTTACAGTAACAACTTTTGTTCAATCATTTCAACATATCATATCTATACAATAATCTTTCTCCTATAGATTTAAAAGTTGGATGATGGAATGTAGATTCACTAGTTGTTGGTACGAGATAAAAAAACAAAAAAAGTTTGATTTAACAGGTGCATTTCAATGGATTTTTTTAATGGTTAAGTGGTTATCAACTTTCTTAAAATTGAGAAAATTGTGATATGATTCTTAAATTTGTCTAGATCATCCTTTACATTTTAGGATCCTTTGTGAAACACAACAATTTTACATTCTCTATATCTAATAATGACTATAGAATTCTTACCCAAAACCCATAAGTAAAGTTGTGATTGACATATAGCTCCCAAAGATCATAATAGACATTTTAGAACAAAAAGGTTGACTTAGTATAGAAACAAATAAGTTATGAAACAAATCTAATTGCAAAAATATACTTCATTTGTTCTAAAAATTGACATTAAATTTACCTATTTTGATCAACAATTACAATATCCCTTTTCAAGTTTCGATTAAGAGATCTTCTTACTCACTCTCAGCTAATAATATTATACCATATTCACCCGCTTCAAGAAAAAGAGATACAATAATTTGATACCGATTAGGCTCTGATACCACTGTTGGCCGAGAGCCTCCTTAACATGAATATAAACACCAAAACATACAGACAATGCATTTTTGGTAACCTCAAGCCTACTCTTGCAACTATGGTCACCAATTTTGGCATTTACATCTATGCTAAGAAGGATCGTAGCATGGACCTTTTCTGACATATTTCTGATACACAGGATCCTTAAATAAGGCAAGTGTAGAGCATACTTTATGTCTTATGATTATTGTATCTCTTGATCGGAGCAGTGCCTATAGCATAATACTACTGCCTTGAGCTTTCAGAAGAAAGAAGAGAAATTAGAAACTCATAATTTGATAAGCACACAAAGTTTATTTATGAAAGGCTTTGTTCTCTCGAACTTCTGCCTTCTATCTTACAAGAGGATCCCTTTTATAGGCAGGGATTTGGAAACTATTCGAGATAAGAAGATAAGATTACATGGATTACACGCTATATTACAATGACACGTGGAAAATAGCATATGATAAGATAAGGTGGCTGACAAAGAGATAAAGTAAAGTGGCCGTCAATCAGATAAGGTCTTCAATCTTGATAAGATTCGGATTCTTTTCAGGCACGTGTTTCTTTAGTCCTTGTAGATACATTCATGACTGGGCCCACAGTTTTCGATCGGATCTTCATCACTTGAGTCTTCTGGTTCCTTGTAATGAAAAATCCTATCATCATAGGATTGCTCATCTTTGGCCATTATTATCTGGTAAGCTTCATATGGTCTAGGAACTTTTGGGACTTTCTTGATTTCTTCTTCTGGAACTGCTTCAGGTCGATCATAGAACTTTATCCAATCACTTTCAAGAGGGCATATAACATCTACATGACTTAAAATTGCACATGTTGAATTTCTCTCTTTGAGACTTGAATCTGCCATGTTAACTTCATGAAGATAAATCATTAATTCTTCTTGTGGGAGATCTAGTGCTTTATAATCATTCATGAACTCTTCAAATTTGGAATAGGTCCTCCAAATTTTCACTTGATTATGAGTGTATAACCTCTTGGTTTGGGGATTTTGAAAATAAGGCTGGTGAAGCAAAGCTACTGTGTAGAAACTGTAACTTAATTGATCCGTCTTATTTTTCATAAAATCAATCTCTCTTTGTAAATCTTTTATCCATTTTTCCAGAGGTTGATACCAGCTTATAAAAGTCTTGATGAGAAAAGAACTGTAATCAGGATCCTTGGTTGTTCCTAGGGTATTCATCATAATCCATGTAGGAAATATGATGGGATAATTGTACATTACTGTCGCACACCACAGATACCACATATCTTCTTCTTGAAAGAGTTTTCCAAGAAAGAGTCCAAAGATGTTTAGGAAAGGTTTATCAGGATTAAACCAAGTTGTTTTTGGAAGGATTCTGTGTTTCTGGAGGGAAATTGCCAAATAGTGAAAGATATGAGTTCTGGCAAAGAATTTTATTTCTACAGGTCTTACTCCTTTCATATATTTGAACTCAGGAGGAAATTGAGGAAATTTGGATGGAGAAGATGATGATGAAGATGGTATTTTGGTGTTCATCATGATGAGAGGATAAGAATAAGAGGATGAAATTATTGGGATTGGTTTTTCAAAAGATTGTTTTCTGGATAAATAATCTGGGATCATATTATTTTTTCCTTGGATGTGTTTTACAGTAAAATCATATCTTGAAAACCATTCTTTTAGTTTGAGGATTTGAGGATTTGGTGGAGTTTTGTTTTTGAACTCTAACATTTTTGGAAATGAAGAGTTATCAAGTTGTACCTCAAATTGGTGACCTCGAAGATGGAAGTCAAACTTTTTGATTCCATATTTGACAGCAAGAGTTTCTTTGTAGGTAGTATGATAATGAAGTTCACCATTGGTGAACTGCCCACTGGCATGTCCATAATAGAGTTTTTGTCCTCCAATTTCTTCTATCAGAAGTGCTCCCCAGTGATGATCACTTGCATCTGTCTGTAATATCCTCTTTCCTTCTCCAGGAATTTTCAATGGCGAAGGATTCTTGGCTGCTTCTTTCAAAAATCTAACAGCCTCAGTTTTCTCCTTTCCCCATGGTGGTGCATTCTTTTTGAGCATCTTAGACAGCTTTGAAGTATGATGAGAAATATGAGGGATAAAGTCCCTAACATAATTCAGAATTCCTAAGAATTGTTGAATTTGTTTGGTAGACATATTCTCATCAGGGAAGTTTAGAAGATCTTCTGCAAGATTAGGCTGAGGATGATATTTTCCTTAGGCAAATCGCATTCCCAGAAAGTCAACCTCTTTTGTTCCGATCTCAGATTTTCTTGCAGAGAGCATGACTCCATAACTGTTACAGATAGAATGGAATTGTTGAAGAAGCTGGTTATGGCTAGCTTCATCAGGAGAGAAGAGTAGGATGTCGTCAATGTAGACGAGAGCACTATGTAGAATGGGTTCAAATACTCGAACCATGGCTTTTTGAAATAGTGATGGAGCAACTTTAAGCCCAAAAGGCAAAACAGTCCACTGATAGTGTCCATTTGGAATACAAAATGCTGTTTTTAGGCGGTCTTCTGGATTTAAGCCCAATTGCCAAAAACCCGATTTTAAATCGAATTTTGAGAATATGAAGGCATTTTTGATGTAGGTGTATAGTGAACTGATCTTTGGTATGGGGAACTTATCGTCTTTGAGAAAAAGGTTTAATAGTCTGTAGTCAATAACAAGTCTTTTCTTTCCTCTGACTTGTTCTAATCTCTTGTTGACATAGAAGGCCGTGCAAGCCCACTCAGATTTCGTGGGTTCAATTAATCCTTGTTTCATTAGTTCTTGGCATTCTGCTTGTGCCATTTTGAGTTCTGAGGGAGACATTCTCGGGTGTGTAGCTTTAGTGGGATTAACATCTTCATTCATCTTGAAAGGTAAATTCACATAGAACTCCTCTCTTTTCCATAATGGTTTAGGATGTTGGAAAAGATCATGGCCTTCAGCACATAACTTTGTCAACTGATCTCGGACCTCTGCAAATTCAGGAGGAACTTCTGCCAAAGAGAAAAGTCTTGGAATTTGACAAAAAGGCTTGAAATTCCTTTTGTGCTTTACTACATTTGCTAGAATCTGCAGTTTTTGATTTTTAATCAGGATATCTCTTCCGATCAGTATGTCTTTCTCCGGCAAGTCTGACCCAATAATTTTTGTCCAAATTGTGCAGTCTGGAAATATCTTGATTCCAATTTTGGACTTGGTTACAAATGATTCTCCATTGGCAGCTTTGAAACTTTGTTTGTGATTCTTCCAGGCATGGGAAGGTAAAATAGCCGGATTCATGAATGTTTTTTGAGCTCCTGTGTCAATAAAGGCGATCACCTTTATAGGAACATCATATTTTGATGGAAGGATATATACCTCAAGATTTGGTAAAGGAGGGAGTTCAGCTGAAGCAATTGTTGGATCTTTCTGAACTTCTTGGATCCTTAGAACTGGGAAATGTTCTGGCTCGGCTGAACTTGATGTTTCTTCTTCAGATTCTTCAAGGGCAAAAGCAGTTTTGTTGTTTGGAGAACTTTGTTCTTCATAAAGAGATTCAACATCGTCATCTTCTTCTATTGCTAATGTCTGTAATAGTTTTACTGCTTTCTCTTTGTTTTGTGGACAATCTTTGGAGAAGTGTCCTTTCTTTTTACAGATGAAGCATCATTGGCCCTTGCTCTTTCCTCTGAAGGGTTTTCTTTTAAAGAATCAGAATTTCTTTTTTCTTTTGTATGAGGACTTGTTTTTCTTTTCTTTCTTTGTAGAGTGAAGCTTTGAATTTTTACAGACACAGTTTTCTTTGTCATACTTTATCTTCAAATACTTCTTCTTACAAATGCCCTTGTACTTCTTCCGATTGTTCAACATCTTATCTATCAGGCTCTGCTGGCTACAGATCTTGTCTAGAGCAACCATTCCTACTTGGTGAATTTCTCCAAGTGTCATTTCTGTAACATTTTTGTTGGCTGCTTGTAGGATTCTCCATATTTCTTCTTGAAGTTCTTCTGGGAGAGAACTTATATAAGTATTTTTGAGACTTGGATCATTAAACCCATTCAACTGATAAAATCTCTAAGACATTCTTTGATAATGTCTTTCGAGATCTACTTTCTTTAGCGAACAACATCTCATCTCAAAATACTCTTTTCTGGCTTCTTTTTCAATCACAGAAATGTCTCCCAGGAAGTGAAATTGGAGAAAATGAATTACATCTGAAATAGGTTGGCTGTGGAGTTGTTCTTGATTTACCGAACAAATAGATTGATACCATTCTTTAAGAACTCTGGTCATTCTAGCACAAAACTCTTCAACCACCTTATATGATTCTTCATGTTGGACGATTTTTGCATCCATCCAGGCTTTGAACTCAAGGAATTTTTTATTCCACTGAGAAGGAGGAATTCCATCTATAGAGAAAAATGAAGATCCAGTGTACACAGGGGTATTTATTTCTCTGGGATCTAATCCAGGCGGAGTAGATGTTTCATCTTGTCTCACCATTAGGATTCTTGAGATGTCAGCATATTCATCATATACTGTTTCTGCTTCAGTGGAATTCAACTAAGTGTTTTGCCAATCTCCTTCAGAGAAGGTTTCTCCTTGAGTGGATTCATACTCCTCTTCTTTGTTTTGGGAATACATTAAAGGCATTACATAGGATAATGGTTTATGTGAAACCATTAAAGAAAGTTTGGGTGTCTGTATAGGAGATTCTTCTGACACAGAATCTTCTTCATCATTCTTTGTAGGAGGAGGAACAGATTGTTCCTTTCTCTTCCCAATAGGATCAAACTTTCTCGAGATAAGGTTTGGAGGAATAAATGGACTAGGATTTTGTATAGCTTGTGGAGTGTATGATGCAAAGATTTTTGAAGGTGGTATGAAGTAAGGATCTGGTTCAAAAGAGTTTTCTTTGAGAGAAGGTTTTTGACTCTTAGAGGCAACGTATCCTCTCAATTCTTCATACTGAGCTTTGACCTTTCTCAGTTCTCTTTCTTTCTCGACAAAGGTGGAACTGATACTTTCTCCCTTTAATTTTTTTACTTCTGCCTCAAGCTGTGCCATCTTTTGCTTTATTTCAAAATAATGATCTTGCAGCCTTTGAGACATGTTTTTAATCTCCTTGTCTAAGGAGTCAACAATCTTATCAATTTTCTTGTCCATGTTCTGCAAGAATTCATTCTGAGCCACAGCATTTTCAGTTTGCCAATTCATCATTTCTTCTGCTTGAGTAATTGGCCTTGTTGATCCATCAGTGTTTACTTCAGAAGGAACCACAAAGGGTCTAGTCTGTATCTTTTTAACAGGATCAACTTTTCTTTCCAAGGAAGGAAAGTTTGAATTGTAAGAGGCTGAAGTGGACGAGAACATCATACATGCTTGTGGTATGGTTGTCTGTTTGGGAAGTGGTTCAACAGGTTTACATTTTTGTACAGGTAAAAGTTTTGGAGTTGGTTTAGTTGGTGGAGGCCATGTAACTAAGGATGGATCATTTGGTGGTGAAGGGTATTTATGTTTCCTGAGGATCTTCAGAGCTTCTTCATAGAAGGGAAGAGGCTCATACTTCTTTTTGATTCCAACCCAGGGTCCATTATCAGGATCAGATCTCCTTTCAGGCTTCTTAGGAGATTTGCAAGGAGATTTCTTTTTTTTCCTTCTAGGTTCATCATCATCACTGCTATCATAGTCCATGTAACAATCACAGTCTGGATCACACATCTCTGGTGCCACATCCCATATAAAGTGACCATTTATCTTGTCACTATAGATGGGTGTTCCATCAGCTTTAAATGAATAAACAGGAATTTTCTTTTCCTGTTCTCCTAGGGTGATCATCATGGTTGAGAAGACTGGATTTGTTGAAGAGGAAGAAGATTCTCCTTCGGACTTGAAAATAGTTTTTACTCTACTATCAGTGAGTCTCTTAAATGATGACTCAGTGGACACTATGGGTTTTGATTGTTTTTTCTGCGCCTCATAGTCACTAATCCATTCCATAGGAATGAGTTTTAGTAACTCTTCTCTAGGGATTTGCCTAGGAACCTGGATGATTGATGGGGTTTTCTCCTCAGAATTTGCTATCACCATCAAAGCATTTTCTGAGATTTTTGAATCTACTAGAAGATCAAAGAGATGATCTTGTACTCTGAATATGATCTGATGATTCAGAGTAGCTTTGAATGCATCCGAGTCCTGAGGGGCTCCAATAAGTTGGACTTGAACTTGGAACCGATGTGGAAGAGTCAGGTCTTTCAGATGGACATTAAAATTTGGAAATATGGTTAAAACCACACTTCCAGCATTAAGTGTTGTAAGGACTGTGCCAATCACTGCATCTTCATAGTGATGGAAGGTAGAGTCTATAAGAGAGACTCTGGCTGTAACAGGCATGCCTTTTATTCCATGAAGGGTTAGGATTAACCGAACTGCACCTAGATGTAGTGCAACATACCCTTCTTTCTGCCATAATTTAATTAGATCTGGATTTATTTCCAGGTCTACATATTGCTCTGCAGAAGTAGCATGAAGAGGACAAGAATCAAGCTTCGAAGTCTGGATGACTTCTTTTACTCCAGGTCTAGGGGTAGAAATAAGCTTTTTTACGGACCAGGTAAAGTTGGATTTATGTCTTCTGAAAACATTGTAAGGATTCAAAAGAGGGGGTACAACACTTTCTATTTGAGCATCCTCTGGGACGAAGGTATACTCAATTAAGTTTTCAAGTTTGTTTGAAAGGGTCTTTTTACAGGATTCAGGAACAGAAAGGGAAATTTTTGAAGAGAGACTTACAGCACTGGGACGAGGGTTTTCACTCATGTTTTAAGAGATCTTCTTACTCACTCTCAGCTAATAATATTATACCATATTCACCCGCTTCAAGAAAAAGAGATACAATAATTTGATACCGATTAGGCTCTGATACCACTGCTGGCCGAGAGCCTCCTTAACATGAATATAAACACCAAAACACACAAATGCTATTAACATCGATTTTGATGCTAAAAGAAATTACAATTATATAATAAAAATTTGTACAACAATGTATAACATCAAATTTTCCCTATCTATCCCTTAATTTGTTTTTGAAGGTGTTAAGTTTAGTTTAATATTAATGGTGTAGATCGCAATTGCCAAGAAAGGATTACTTTTTGTTAATCATCTTTTGTCATTCATATCTTTGAATTTAATATCCATTACCATTGAAGTATTACACGGAGAACATTTCTATGTGTTCTTTTATAACACGATAAGTGTTTCAAAACCCTTAATTTCATAAGTGTTGAAGAGAAAATTTTTAATTTAAAATCTTTTAAAATACAAATGGCTAATATGGATCTTAAGATGATGATTTGTAGTCACATGATTATTTTCTAAATCTTAAATTGTATTGTATTATATGGTGAATGATAAGATTTATAGACAATAATTTTAAATGACATATATAAAGCTAATATATCAATAACAAATTCATGATTAATAATAGTAAGGACATTAAAAACTAGATGGCCCAAACAACAGAAAGAAAAACATTACACAAGGCCCACCAAACACTAAGATTTCACAGCAACAAGAGAAAATAATTTGTGTAAAAAAAAAGAGAAAATAATTTAAAAATTATTATGAATTTTATAATCAATATGGATATCCATCATTTTTCCTATAAAAGGACTTATGTCCTTCATCATTTGCTAAGCTAAGAACCTTCTTCATTCCTCAATTCTCTCTATATTTCCTTTGCTCTCCTTTCCTGTGCAACTCTTCTTTACTTTCTTTTAAATTTTATTTTATAACACGTTATCAACACAAGGTTCTCACCAACGGAGTATCTGATCAAATTTTGAAAGGTAATATGTGATTATCATTTTTGTTATTATTATTGATAATTTTAATTTATATACTTTATATTATTTATGCATATATTATAAAAGGTTCCTGAAGAACTTATACTTTAAACATCCCAGAAGGATGTATAAGACTATATCTATATCATAAACAAATATATATAGGTTCCTAAAGAACTTATTCAGAATAGCTTAGAATTCTTGAAGAATTCTTAAAATTATTTATTTATAGTTCCTGAAGAACTACATTTATATTATGATATATATATATATATATATATATATATACATATATTCTTAAATAGGAGTGTTAAAGAAATAATCCAATTTCTGCTATAAATATATTACATAATCAGTAAAAAAAAGAGGAAAGAAAAATCATTAATATATATATATATATATTATTCACACCTATATGTAATTTTATATGTTAATTGATTTTAAATACTATTGGTGTTATAGTGCTATTGATTTTATTTTATTTTTTGCTATTATCTTCATGCACATACTGTGACTTCACGCTGCTGTGCTTTGCTTTTCTTACGTTGCTACATAGTGTGTTTTTCTTTTCTTGTGATAGTGCTTTGCTTTGCTTTTGATAGTGCTTTGTTTTATAATAATTTCTGCACTAAGCTGCCAAATTATATAGTACCTACAGCACTGCACCAAATTAGTATTATTGCTATATATTTTATTATATTACTATATTGTGTTTTTTATCCTAATTGCTTGCTTCCAAATTATATAATAATAGTACATGTAATAACAATTGTTTCATGTGCCTGCTTCATAATTGTTTCACGTTACATATTCTTATTTCATGCTTTACCTTTGAATTATTTTATTATTTTATACTCTAATTATATTAGATTAATTTAATTGCTTAGCCTATAATTGTCGTACCAATTTTGCATTAATTATTACACACTAATTTTATTTACTTTATTATTGCCGTAACTCAATTTATATATGCTTAATTCATTTTATATAATCACTGATTCTATTGCTTGCTTAATTCAATTTATATAATTCACTTTATAATTTCCGTAATTGCTTCATAATTGGATGATTGCACTACCAATTGTATACTACCTTACCTCACTTAATTTTATATTGCCATATAAGAGATCAATTTCTCATAATTAATATTTGTAAATAATTAATATAATATATTTTATTATTATATAAAGGAGTTAATGATATTAACCAATTACGATGTTAGTAATAAAATATATATGCACTAGTATAATTGACTAAAATTTAACTAACGAAATTGATATTAACTATTTTTTTCCCATCACTATATTGTTTTTGCTTTAAAATGCACTCCTGTAGCTTCATGTAACTTCACGTGTCCCAATTGCTAGCTTGTATTTAGTTAATATATATTTTAATGTATTGCTTAATTGTTTCATGAGTCATTCTCCATACATGCATTTATTTAATATATTAGCGGATTATCAATTATATCATCAAATGATTAATTTTTTTTTCTTTTCTCATAATTAATAAATAAAAATAATAGCCATTGTTAACTTGTTTTATTACTATTGTCATTACCATCATTATTAGATAATTATAAATAATATATTGAATATTATCTTACTTATTTATAATTTCTTGTATAGAAATAACTATGTCAAATATTACCAACCTTGAGTTCGCGGTTCTTGACATATCTGGAAAAAATTATCTATCATGGACACTGGATGCTGAGATTCATTTAGATGCAAAAGGTCTTGGAGACACAATTAAAAATGAAAATAATGCATCTAGTCAAAATAAAGCTAAAGCCATGATCTTTTTACGCCACCATATCCATGAATGATTAAAAAATAAGTATTTAACAGTTAAAGACCCCCTTGTTTTATGGAATAATTTAAAAGAGAGATACGACCATCAAAATGATATAATTCTTCCAAAAGCCCGTTATGAATGGATGCATTTACGGTTTCAAGATTTTAAATCCGTAAATGAGTATAATTCTGCAATGTTTAGAATTACTTTGAGGTTGAAATTATGTGGAGAAAAAGTCATTGAAAGTGACATGTTAGAAAAGACATTCTCCACTTTCCATGCATCCAATTTGCTCCTGCAGCAGCAATATCGCCAAAAGGGCTTTACAAAATATTTTGAATTAATTACTTGTCTCCTTGTGGCTGAGCAAAATAATGAATTGCTTATACAACATCATGAATCTCGTCCAACTGGAACTGCTCCATTCCCAGAAGTGAATGTAGCAACACACGATCATCATACTCATGGTCGTGGTCGTGGCCGTAGTCGCGGTCGTGGATGAGGTAATGCTCGGGGGCATGGTATTGGTCGTAGTCGTGGATATGGTTATGGCCGTGGTCATGGTCGAAATGATAAGAGGTCATCATTCACATGGAAAAATAAAGAACATATGAAAAAAGAGACAGATGCTCAAAATAGTGAACAAACTAAAAATATATGCTACCATTGTGGTAGCAAGGGACACTGGTCTCGAGTTTGTCGCACACCAAAGCATCTCGTAGATCTATACTGATCCGGTTTGGATACCGGTCCCCAAAGTTATGACGTTAGAACGACTTCATAAGAGGGAAACCGGTGTCACAGTTCAGGCAGTGCCATACCGGATATCCGATATCCCTCCATCCGCTCTTATCTCATCAGACGTTTTACTCATTCTCTCTACAACGGATACTTCACTCGTTTTCACTGCACGTCTATATAACCGTTTGCCTCAGAATCACTGTGAGATAAGAGTTCCTTATAAATTATCAGCGAAGATACCCTGCATAGCGGAATAAGTCAATGTCAATTATCTCAGAGAGTAAGTACATGTGTCAGCGAAATATGCGGAAAGGTGATTATCCTCCATCCTTGTTACAGGATCGTACTCTGATAATTGACCTACCCTCCTGACACATTCTGAGTACTGAGCCACTTTGATTGACACACTTCACACGCTATCAGAGCCAATGGGCCCACTTGCATCTAACGATTCATTTCCTACGTTCAACTATAAATAGCATGACCTAAAACACATGCAAGGTTACGTTGTCCTAACTCACTCTTTACTATTGTATTGCTTGAGCATTCACTGAGTTCATACACTCTTCTGACTTGAGCGTCGGAGAATCTTTGCAGGTGGCACCACCTTTCGCCCTCTCTCAACGCGAATCATTGGTGTGAAGGATCTCCAGGACAACAAGACCGGTTTCTCCCACTGAGAGGCCGGATTACCACACCGGATACCCACTGTATCGGTGTACAAACCCTAAACTACCTATACTCTTGTGGCTGGTCCCACACCGGATCCTAGACCCCGGTTCAGACCAGTTCATATACCAAAAATTCCTTAAAAATAAAGGGAAAATAATAGAGACAAATTTTACTGGTATAGATGATGATTTCTCTGATTTTAGTGTTGATGATTTTCTTACTCTTCCTGAAGAACACATTGACCACTCGGTTGGAGAAGGGAATAAATGTTTCATGTAATTTGTTTTATTGTAAATTTTGTCTTTATCAATAAAAATTTGTTAAATATTATTATTAATTATATTTTTACTCATGATTTATTTTTATTTAATGAAGAATGAATGCTCATGTGAATGACGAAGATATATGTCCCGCAGACAGTGCAACAACTCATACCATTCTCAAGAATGAGAAATATTTTTACCATATAGTAAAACAAGAAGCCAATATTAATACTATATCTGGTAGTATAAATATAATTGAAGGCTCCGGTAGAGCCAATATTTTGTTACCTGGAGGAACAAAATTGCACATCGAAAGTGCATTATATTCTAAGAAGTCTCAAAGAAATTTGTTGAGTTTTAAGGATATCCGCAGAAATGGATATCATATTGAGACCACAAATGAAGGCAATGATGAATATCTTTATATCACAAAGTTAATTTCTGATAAGAAATGTATATTGGAAAAATTACTTTCATTTTCCTCCGGTTTGTACTATACTTATATTAGTATAGTTGAAACAAATGTTATTGTAAACCAGAAGTTTACAAATAAGAATGACTTTGTTATCTGGCATAAACGATTAGGCCATCCTGGATCAATTATGATGTGAAAAATAGTTGAGAATTCAAATGGTCATTGTTTGTCCAGCAGACAAATTATGCAAACTAAGAATTTCTCATGTGCTGCTTGTTCTCAAGGAAAATTTATCATTCGGCCATCACCAATGAAAATTGGGAATGAATCACTCACATTTTTAGAGCGTATACAAGGTGATATTTGTGGACCAATACACCCTTCATGTGGACCATTTAGATATTTTATGGTTTTAATTGATGCATAAACTAGATGGTCATATGTTTGCTTATTATCAACTCACAACCAGGCATTTGCGAGATTACTAGCTCAATTAATTCATTTAAGAGCTCATTTTCTTGATTATCCAATTAAGAAAATACGCCTTGATAACGCTGGTGAATTCACATCTCAATCATTTAATGATTATTGTATGTCCATTGGAATTGATGTTGAACATCCTGTAGCACATGTTCATACACAAAATAGACTTGCTGAATCATTGATTAAACATTTGAAATTGATAGCAAGACCATTGTTAATGAGATCAAAACTCCCAATTTCAACTTGGGGACATGCAATCTTACATGCGGCAGCACTTATTCGCATTAGGCCTACAAGTAATCATGAATATTCCCCTTTACAATTGGTTCATGGTAAAGAACCAAATATTTCCCATCTAAGAATCTTTGGAAGTGCGGTATATGTTCCTATCTCTCCTCCGCAACGCACTAAGATAGGACCTCAAAGAAGATTGGGAATATATGTTGGATATGAAAGTCCATCCATAATAAAATACCTTGAACCTTTAACAGGTGATTTATTTACAGCTCGTTTTGCTGATTGTCATTTTGATGAATCTGTTTTCCCACCATTAGGGGGAGAAAATAAACAGTTGGATAAAAGGATTAGCTGGAATGAGATATCTCTATCATATCTTGATCCTCAAACAAAGCAATCTGAACTAAAAGTTCAGAAAATAATTAGTTTGTAAAATTTAACAAACCAATTACCTAATGCATTTGCTGATCCAAAAAGAGTGACTAAGTCACACATACCAGCTGTTTATACTCCAATAAAGATTGATATCCTTGAAGGACAATCTAAATTTGCAAATGAGTCTGAAGCCAAAATAAAACGTGGCAGACCTGTTGGTTCTAAAGATAAAAATCCTCGGAAAATAAAAGTAAATAAAGAGGATGGTCGAATCGAGGATATAAAGACTCCAGTAGAGTCTCCTGACATAATCAAGGTTTCAAATCCGGAAGAAACCAAGGTACCTGAATTGATAAGAATAAAGAGATCTCTATAAATTATGTCATGGATGGAATACAATGGAATCGACATGAAGTCGATGTTGATGAAATTTTTTCATTCAAAGTAGCTCTTGATATTATAAATGATGATAAGGATCATGAGCCAAAATCTGTTAAAGAATGTGCATAAAGAAATGATTGGCCAAAATGGAAAGATGCAATGCAAGAAGAGTTAAACTCACTTGCAAAACGGAAAGTTTTTGGACCTGTACTCCAAACACCCAAAGGTGTAAAACCAGTTGGGTACAAATGGGTCTTTACGAGAAAAAGAAATGAAAATGGTGAAGTTGTGCGATATAAAGCAAGACTTGTTGCACAAGGATTCTCACAAAGACCTGGTATTGATTTCGAAGAAACATATTCACCAGTGATGGATGCAACTACTTTTCGATATTTAATAAGTTTGGCAATCCGTGAAAGGCTTGACTTACGCCTCATGGATGTAGTTGCAGCATATTTATATGGCTCACTTAAAAATAACATCTATATGAAACTCCCTGAAGGATTTAATTTGCCTGAAGCATACAAGATAAATCCTCGAGAAAATTATTCAATTAAATTGAATAAATCTCTTTATGGACTGAAACAATCGGGACGTATGTGGTATAATTGCCTCAGTGAATATCTATTGAAAGAAGGGTATAAAAATGATCCGATTTGTCCATGTGTTTTTATGAAAAGATTGGGAGAAGAGTTTGTTATAAGTGCAATTTATGTAGATGATTTAAATATCATCGGAACTCCTGAAGAGCTCTCAAAGGCTGTAAGTTGCTTAAAAAAGGAATTCGAGATGAAAGATTTGGGAAAAACAAAGTTTTGTCTCGGATTACAATTAGAATATTTAAAGGAAGGAATTTTAATGCACTAAAAGACCTATAGAGAAAAGGTGCTAAAGCGGTTCTATATGGACAAATCACACCCATTGAGCAGTCCAATGGTTGTAAGGTCACTTGAAGTGATCAAAGATCCTTTTCGACCTCAAGAGAAAAATGAAGAACTACTTGATCCTGAAGTACCATATCTCAGTGCAATTGGTGCACTAATGTATCTTGCTAGTCATACACGACTTGATATATCATTTGCCGTCAATTTATTAGCAAGATACAGTTCTTTACCCACAAAAAGGCATTGGAATGGGATTAAGCACATATTTCGTTACCTGAAAGGTACAATGGACATGGGTTTATTTTTCCCATATGTATCTAAGGCAAACCTAATTAGTTATGTAGATGCAGGGTATTTGTCTGATCCTCATAATGGTCGATCACAAACAGGATATTTGTTCACATGTGGTGGTACAGCAATTTCATGGAGATCCATAAAGCAAACGATCACAGCAACATCATCTAATCATGCTGAAATTCTAGCATTGCATGAAGCAAGTCGAGAATGTGTTTGGTTGAGGTCTATGATTCAACATATTTAAGAAACTTGTGGCTTACATGTTGGAAAACTACCACCAACAATTTTATGTGAAGATAATACAACTTGTATTTCTCAGTTAAAGGAGGGCTATATTAAAGGAGATAGGACAAAACATATTTCACCAATTTTTTTTTTTTACTCATGATCTTATAAAGGATGGTGATATAAATGTCCAGCAAGTCCGATCATGTGAGAATCTGGAAGATATCTTTACAAAATCATTACCAACTAAAGTCTTCGAGCAACTAGTACAGAAGATTGGTCTTCGACGCTTACATAAGTGTTCTAATGAGGGGGAAAATTAAAAATTATTTATTTACTTTGTAAAGAATGTTGTACTCTTTTTCCTTCACTAGGTTTTTATCCCACTGGATTTTTTCTAGTAAGGTTTTAACGAGGCACATTCTAAAATATGGACATCCAAGGGGGAGTATTATGAATTTTATAATCAATATGGATGTTCATCATTTTGCCTATAAAAGGACTTATGTCCTTCATCATTTGCTAAGCTAAGGACCTTCTTCATTCCTCAATTCTCTCTACATTTCCTTTGCTCTCCTTTCCTGTGCAACTCTTCTTTACTTTCTTTTAAATTTTATTTTATAACAAAAATAATAAAGAGAAAGACCAATACTCACAGCACACAAAGGGACCACCAATCCACCCTATTATTGGTCTTGCACATCAAATAGGTAGCGAAGCTTCTACATAAAATGCCAACACTAGCAACAGGCACTATGGAGTTCTTCGAGGCTTCATCACTTTTTGGACACTTCGCACAAGAAGAAACCCCTTAAGCGGTGTTTTTATTCCAATATAGTAAGGGGTTTCACTCAAACAGTTTTCTTTGTCTTTTTATGCCTAGTCTTTTTTTCCTTTCTTCTTCCAAAATTCCAAAAGGAAAAAGGGTTTTTTAGAAGCTGATCATGCATGACATGACCCAACCCATATATAGTATGCGACTGTGTGTTTCAATATCGCACGATACTTCTTTTGTTTGTGATTCTGAGAGATACAAGTAAGTATCGTTGGAAAGACGCACGATTCCTACCCAAAAATGAGACGTAAATGGATAATATCCCCTGGACATCTTGAATTGTATCATGGTTTGACAAATTCAAAAAAACATCTTATAATTAAATATGAAGTTTTAATTATTTTAAAAGACGTAAAAAATTACTAATAACTTTTAGATTTGTTAATTTTTTTAACTCTGTTTCTTTAACTACATACCAAATGGACATTAAATATTAAGAATCGTATCACAAATCATTGGATCCTAATAACAATAACAATGATTAGGTGTTATGTGTCATATCTGTGAACAAACTAATAAATTATTAATATTAAATTGTTAATATAAAGAAGGGAAAATTTTGATTATAATTATTTTAAAAAAAAACGAAAGACTCAATTGAAACAAGAATAAAGAATAACCGAACTAATTAATAATTTAGTAAGAAATAATAATTGAGATCTACATTCCTAAACATTAGCAAAATGTTGAGAAAATAAAATAAAATCTAGAATGATAAAATGATAAAGATTTCTTAATAACAAGCAAATAAGTTGTTGAATTTTAATGTTATTAAATCCGATAATCACATCACAACTAGAATGAACCACGAAAACCTTGGGCCGTGGACATAAATTACAATGGCTACATGTAGGTGCAATCCCTTCTCTCATATTGGCTTCATGCCATAAATCATAAATACATAAATTATACGAGTGAAACCTAGAATATAAATTAAAAAATAAGGAAGATTTGTCAAAATAAAGGGGAAGGAAGATTCTAGCCTTTAGGGTGTCTGTGTGGTGGCTGCAGCTTCTAGCTTAGCTCTGAGGTCTTTCCTTAATATCTTTCCTGATGGAGACTTGGGAATGGCATGAACAAAGTAAACTTTGTGCAGTCTTTTATAGAACACTACCTGTTAAATACCACGTACCATTCAATTAATTAAGTCTTAAATATTACATTTCTATTAAACTTATAAAGCCTTTAAACGTACATTTGCTAACATAATTGGATCTGTTTCAGTTTTTATGTGTATGATCGATGAATGGAACAGAGTTATTTTATAGTTTCATTTTAGCCATATTCTTTAGGAGCTGAAAATGTAATTTCCTTTACAACAAATCATAAACTAATTGTCATATCATACACATGCATGTACCTGTTTGGATATAAATTCTTTTACAGCCTCCTCAGTGAGATCAAAACCGTTAGATCTCACTACGAAAGCAACAGGAAGTTCACCAGCAACAACATCCTTTTGTCTGTCAACATGTTGACAAAAAATATTAGTCATATATTGTGTAGAAGAGAACTATGCACACTTTAAAGAAGTTTAGTTCAATTAATTGAATTAGACATTGTTTTCAATTCCTACTGACCAAAAAAGATAATAATGTATACGAAACCCATCCAGGACATGAGAACTTACGGGACAACAGCTGCGTCTGCAATGGAGGGATGACTTACAAGAAGGCCTTCAAGCTCTGCAGGAGGCACCTAGCAGAACAAGAGAACAAATATAATTAATAATTATACATGGTCACATTTTTTTTCCTTAATGATTTTTTTAGGCAAATTTAAATGTATACATGTGTATGTGTATATATATATACCTGGAAGCCTTTAAATTTGATGAGTTCTTTCACCCTGTCAATAATGAAAATCTCGTCATCATCATCAACATATCCAATATCACCTGTATGAAGCCAACCCTCAGCATCAATGGTGGATGCAGTCGCGTTCTCATCGTTCAGATATCCTGTCATATTTTAGAGAGTAAGTGTAAGTGCCTAGCCAATTAAGATAAAATTTGATGATAATTAAAACCTAAACATCCTCGATCACCAAATTAATTATGAGTAGAACAACAAATTGATTAAAAAGTTTTAGCTAAACTTCGAGGGAGTCTATCTGTAAGGCCAATTCAAGTGAAAAGAAAGAGGAAATTTTGCCTGCATTTATGATTTTTTGTATCTATGAAAAAATTAATTTGAGAGATTTTTTCTTAAAAAAAATTGATTTGATTGTTCGTAATTAATCTCTCTCCAACAGTGTACAAGCCTCACAATATTTATTTTAAAAGCAAAATTATAAGCATTGCACATATTTATATACCTTTCATGATCTGTTGCCCTCGGATGCAAATTTCGCCGGGTTGATAGTAACCAAGAGAACGACCAGTTTCAGGGTCAACAACCTTTAGCTCAGCATTTCTTACTACAGTCCCACAAGAGCCTGACTTTGTTGGAAATGCATGCTTTGCAAAGCCCAAACACATCGACAACACTGGTCCTGCTTCTGTCATCCCGTATCCCTGAAAATATATCCATTATGCATTTGAGTTTTAGAATGTCTCAAGTTTGAAATTAAATTTTTGGTTTATGGATAATATAAAATTAGAATATGGAATTACAAATCTAAGCTAAAATGAGGATGGTAGTAGAGGTGACAACAATAGTGGTTAAGGTGGTGACAACGGCGACAACAGGTATTATGGCAGTAGTGATGGTGGTAGAGACCATAAGGATGGTGGCAGTGGTGGTGGAGGGGGAAACAATGGTGGTGACAATGGTTGTGTTGATAGCGGTGGTAGTAGTAGTAATGGTCATAGCAATAATAATGGTGTTGACAGCCGCGCAGATGGTGGTAGCAGGGACGAGGGAAGCGGTGGTAGTGACGACAACGATGATAGGCGGGGGACGTTTTGTGATGGTGGCATTAGGGGTGGGAGTTGTAGTGAAAATAACAACCATAGTATTGGTAGTGGAGTGTAATGTGATATGCGAAATTAATAATTCAAAAAGTATGAGTTAAGAATTGAAAATAATTAATTTAGTTATATTATTAAAATTAGAATTTTAAGGTTTAATTCCAATTCTAATTCCAACCTCAAATTCCATACTCATTTCTTACCCCCAAAACAAGCGCAAGAGCACATATTTATGTTCTGAAACCTTGTGCTTGGGTACCCATACTGCTCTTTTTTCATATATGATTTGCTTAGAAGCATGCACAAGGAATTTTGAAATAAAGATTACAACACATCTAGTTTGTATATTTATAAGGACAGTGAGAATACATCTGGTTTGTATTCTTAAATTCAAATTTTCATTTGTTAGGTGGCTTAAGAATTGAAAAATTATGTTTTGAAAATACTTTTATTAAATTAATCTCCAAGATTACATATATATTTAATTACGAGTTTATTTTAACAAGTATTTTTGTTAGGTAATGAAACGTTGACGGGTAAGTGTTAGTTGCCATGACGTCACTGAACCAAGTCAGCCCGCAAACCCCAAATTACAACTATGTCAATTAGCAGGCTATCACGTTTGACTTTTGGAAAATGAGACTTGCGCAACTTATTCACTATTTTAACGTTTGGTGAGGGTATAACAAATATTGTGGCGTATTGTTTGGTGGGTAATATAACCTTAGCAATATAATTTTAGTAATATATTTTCAAAACAATTTTTAATCTTTCTAATAATACTAAAATTCGTGCTATAATAATCTTAATCATTTATATATATCATCGTGATATAAGGAATTCACCAATAAAATAAACGATCGAAGACCTGCATATGTTCCCTCTGTTGTGTCTGCATAAGAGTTCAAGCCATGTTATCATCTTCTTGATGCCTCGCGCCATGTTAATTTAGGGTCGTAGATGTATCATACTTTCTATTCTAATTCTTCTAATTTCATTTGTTCTTATTTCACTTTTTATTCGGCACGTTCAATTTATGATAGTATAAAAGCTATTTAATTATAAATTGTTATGTAAATGAAAAACATTGGTTTGTATGATAAATATATTAAAATTATATTTAAAATGATTTTAAATTAATTAATATGTAATAGTTTTTATATTAATAATGCATAACAATTAATTACACACGTAGCTGTACAACTTTTTCGTACTTTTTTATCTTTTCCTTTCTTGTAATTACCTAACTTTTTGTCTTACTTCCCTTTGCTTTTCTTATGTCTGTTTCATCAAACACCCGATGTCAAATAAGTAGTCACAACACAATAATGTGTCCCCAAAAATAGCATGGTTTTAACTTTTTAAACAAAACAATGACAAAAGAGATTCTGTTTTTTTTTAATAGACAAATGTTACTTTTGCTAATATTTATTAGTATGAAAATTCAAACATAAACAGTATGGTGATATTTTTTTTTGTTTTGATACTAATATTTGTTTTTGTTTGGTTTTCGGGAAAAAAGTATGTGTAAAATTATTAAATTATTTTACTATTATTAAATATATTTTTCAAGGTGAAAAAACAAAAAAAAAGTACATAGTAGTAATTGGCATATAGATATTAAAGTTCATATATATAAACTTTCTTATGAAAAATTTTAACTCACAGACTCATCGGGGACTATTTTTCACAAGTCAAAACTTACTAAACCATGAAATAACTTTTCATTCTTGAACTTTCTTATGATTTAAACATAGGCTAATTTTTATAAAGTTGTTGCAATCAATAATCTTTTAAAGAAGACGAATTTGTGAAATCGAAATTTTTTAGAGTGATATTGTAAAATTTAACTTTTAAATAATATAATATTGGTGTGATTATTATATATACTAAATTATAAAAAAACTTGGACATTCTATAGTGAAAATCTACATACATTTTAAAACATATTTTAAATATTAGATTAAGATTATTTGATGAAGAAATTAATATTTTTAAATTTTATAAAATTTTACAAAATTCATTTACATAAAGACAAAACTTCAATAAATATTGTTAACATGGGAGGCATGAATGACATATGCCTTCATAGTTCATATGACATATATTCTTTTTCTAATTTTCACACAGCATGGTGAATTGACATCTGCCGACCAAAAATATACTTCATGCTTATTAAGGAAGTAGTATTCCCTTCATCAGTCTATATAGAGAGCAAACAAAGGACATGGCATTTTGTAGCAGTGAAGTTCTCGAATCAATAATACTATTTGAGATTTGAGATTTTAGGGGTCAATTTAATAATAATAATAAATTCTATTTGAGATTTGAGAGAGTATTTTTAATCTGAAAGTATAAGAGAAAATTTTATTTTAATTTTTTATAACTTTTAGAAGATTTATTATCTTTTGTCAATTCTTAGAACTTCTATTTATAACTATCGTTTTTACTTGGTAAAACTATTTTATTTATGATTATTTGTGATTTTTTTTATTTTAGAGTTTTTTATATAAATTTTGTACATCAATTTCTTGACCAGTTATTTATTTCTTTGTCTCTTCAATTGATTCAATCTGGCTCGTTCTTAGTTTTTCTTAACAAATATGGTTTAAGGAACCAATAAATAATTCATTATTTCTTAGAAATCATTGAACGAGTAACTTATGTTTTGAAAATAATTAAATGAAAACAACTAAACAATAGCATGACAAATATTAAGATATCTGAAAACAATTTTTTAAAATACAAAAATATGTTAAATTTAAACGGAAAATCATAACAATACTAATTCAAATGAAAAAAAAATCGTTTGTGATATTTTAATATTGAAAAAAACGGTTATTTAATAGTATCAGAGTCAAATATTAATTGGAAGCAAAACAATCCCGTTAAAAGCGAATCCGAGTTCGAAACCTCATCTTAACAGTTATTTTCCACACTATTATTCTAATTGATAAAAAAACAAAATCAGAGTGAAGTGTATGAAGCGTGAGTTACCTGTCCTAGGATAGCCTGTGGCACCCTGTTCCGTAGCGCCTCTTCGAGTTCCTTTCCTAAGGGCGCAGCACCAGACAGCACCAAGCGAATGGAGCTCAGGTCAAAATCCGCCACCATGGGATTCTTCGCCAGCGCCAGAACCAGCGGCGGCACCACCATCGCCACCGACACACGGTGCCGCTGTATCAGCTCCAACAACGACCCTATCTCGAACTTGTGCATCAACAGAACCGCACTTCCTGCCCTCAGTGCACACAGCAGAACACTGTTCAGCGAGAATATGTGAAACAGCGGAAGCACGCAGAGAAGAACGTCTTCGCTTGTAAGGTAAAGGTTAGGGTTCTCTCCGTCCACCTGTTGCGCCACGCTCGTCGTTAGACTCTTGTGCGTCAGAATCACTCCCTTCGGCAGCCCCGTCGTGCCGGAGGAGAACGGCAGCGCCACCGCGTCGTCCGGCTGGATCTCCACCTCCGGCACCTCGTTCTCATTCCCCTCCGAAATCACCGAGAAATGGAGGCAATTCTCCGGCGGCTCGTCCACCGTGATTACCTTGAAGTCTTCGCCGATTCTCGCCTCCTTGTGGTTGCGGAGCTTGTCGACGTACATTGCCTGCGTGATGATCAGCTTCGCCTTGCAGACTGTGAACTGCTTGAGGATCTCCGCCGCGGTGTAGAACGGGTTCGCGGTGGTGGCGACGGCGCCGATCATGGAGGCGGCGATGAAGGAGAAGACGAACTCCGCGGAGTTCTGGAGGAGAATCATGATGACATCGCCTTTTCCGATTCCTTGGGAGGATAAGCCGGCGGCAATTTTCCGAGAAATGAGGTGAGTCTCCGCGTAGGTGTAGATTTTGGCGGTGGAGCCGACGATGAGGCAGGGGCGGTCGGCGAATTCGGAGAGTTTCTCGAAGCAGTAGGCGTGGAGTGGGAGGTGGTTGGAGAGAGGTATATCTGGTAATTTCGATCTGAACACGTGGCTAGTTTCTATTGGTTGCTCATTTGTTGTGTTTTTAGTAGTTGCAGGCACTTCGGGGCTCTGTTTGGTGTCAACGGAAGGAGCCACTGATAACATGGTGAGTGTCTGTCTTAAAAGTGTTTTTTCTTTTGATTTCTTTTTGTTTACTTTTTGGCTGAATTGTTTTTACGTGGAGAAATGCAATAAAGCGAGTTAATGGGAGGACGCGACAGAGGAGCAGAGAAAATGATGAGATGGGTTTGTGTTGTTGTGAGATTGGAGAGGAGGGGAAAAAAAGGGAAAATGAGAGTTATGGAAAAGATTTAGAGGGATTAAAAGGAGTTAGAGTTGGTGTAGAGTGAGGAGGGTGGTGAAGAGAAGTTAGGTGGGAATGAATGAATAGAAGGGGGTATTAGAAGTAGATGGAATGGAGAAGGGGCAGCCACGCCTGGTCTTACTTTCAAAACCATGCTAGCCACTCTTACTTACCTACCTACCCGGTTTTCTGTCCCTATCTATCTGCCTACCATTATTATGGTGTGCGAAAACTATTAATAATGGGGGAAAAATATTGGTAGAGCTGGTTAAGAAAGGTGGATAAGGAAGTGTGGAGCTATCTAGTTTAGTATCATTTAAATAAAATTTCATATATGAAAAGAAAAAATTATTGAAAATCTCGTTTGTTGTATTCATCAAAGAAATATAAATAAGATATATCATCAAATAAGAATAATGAAACATGTGATGTGCCGGACAAAACAAATGAAGAAATAAATAGTTAAAGGTATTTATTAGTGTTTGGCGTTATTTATTGTACAAAATTTAAGGATATCCTTCGTCTTGAGATGTTTATTGACCAGTTTGTAATTTATGATTTATAACTTAAGAACTATAATGTTTTGAATAGTTTATAATTTTTAAAGTAATATTTTAGAGGATTTATTGAAATAGAATTGTTTAATAAAATTAGTTTAAATTGTATTGATATATAATATTTTTATTATGTGAGAGATAAAGTTACTATTAAAAAAGTAAAATAATAACTAAACAATTAATAAGGGAGTTTATAGTTTTTAAAAAACTATAAACTTTTTCCAATAGCTTTTTATAAATTAGAAGCTTATAATTTTTATTTTTTTATATGTACTAAACAGTTTTAATAGCTTTTAAAAAATCATAATATCAATTAGACCTGAATTTTTTATGATCATGTCATGTTCACCAAATGTTGGGATAAAAATATTTCTTACAGTAATAAAAAAGAAAAAGAGCGCACGTCTGTACTTGCTTATCATTTATTTTGAATAGAAGTTTAAGTTTACATGATTTGTATCTAAGGTCGCACTAGGACCCATGTTTAATGATTTGATAAATACTTATGAAAGTATTTAATATTACTATAAATTTAATTCTTAATTAACACTTTATTACCATTTATTAAATATTAAAATATTCCTTATCGGCTACACGTGGGAGGTTCCGATGGTGCCCCTACGTCCAGATGAATGATCCTCAGAATGGAAATAGCATGTCAAAAAATATAATATATTAATAAAATTATAATTCAGAATAATAATATTTAAATACAAATATTAAGCACGAAACTCGAAATTTAAAATTTTTGTTTATTACTTCATCTTTCCTTTTTGTAAAGGATTATTTTGAAGTTTTTTTATCATCTTTTTCATAAGTAATAAAACAACCAAGCAAACAATCATTAATTAATTTTATAGAGTTAAACTTAAAATGCTATGTTAAACAGGATATGAGCTGTTGTTAGTCTTTGGAACAAATTTAATTTTTAATAAAATAAAAAAATTAAATGTCATATTATTTTAAAAAAAATTAATAATTTTTACTATCAATTAATCATTTTTATTAATCTTGATGATTAAGTTAATTTTTCCTTATGAATTATTTTTCTAGTTATTTACTCAAAATATGAACTATTATTTAGATTTTAATTTTATAAATAGACTTTCTTAGCATTGTTTTATTATAAATTATTAAGTTATTATCTAATGATCTGACTCTGAAATTAGACTAGCTTATGAATTATATATATATAATGAAATATTTTGTGACTCGTGTGTTTAGAGCCTATTTTAATAAGCTTATTGATATATTATATATAAAAGATTAATTAATTTTAGGAATAAATATGTAATATAAACTCTTCTAAAAAAAATTATTACATGGGTTCTTACGTACCTAATCACAACATTTGAAAATTACTTCGTTTGAAAATATTGTATATCATATACCACCACCAAACAACGGATCAGTTGAGAAGAGGTTGCCCTAGTTTATATATCATCCGAAATTCAAGTCTTAAATAATAGATTCGTTTTTTTAAACTTATTTTTAAGTATTTTTTAAAAACTGTTTCTTTTATAAGTGATTTTTTAATAGACTTGCATCTTAAAATAAACAGAAATCAGCTTATTTTCAGCTTCTGTTTATTTTTAAAACTTTAAATAAACACATTAAAATTTAAAATAAGTGTTTTTAATTAAAAAAGTAATTATCTCTTAAAATAAGTTTAATCAAATAAGTCGAATATAATATTGTTAAATAATGATGTTGCCGTGCTTAAATTCAAATAGGATAGATATAATATGGAAATAATTGAAATAAAATTAAATAATTTATTTTTTATCATAAGAAGTTAAACGTTGAGGATTGGAGAGGCAATGAAATAAATAAAATAAGGCATGGTCATGTTTGACGTCCGTGTTGAAAGGGATGTTTTACGAACACACCGCTGCCGAATAAATTATTACTTGTTTTTCGATTACCAACTAACCGTTTGACTCCAGTTGTTCATTAGTCGTTTCAATTTAACATAAATAGTAAAATTCATCTAACAATATTAATATTTAAATAAATCAAAATTTTAATTAATTAAAAATCACAAAAAATAATATTTTTTATTTTTTAACAATCCATACTTTAGAAATGATTCAATCTAGTCTATCTTAAACTTTTATTTATATTTTTATATATATGATTTTATTTATAAAGTAATTTTGTCTTATCCATATATTTATAAAATTTTATTACTTATTTATTTTTTGTTTACTTTTAAAGTTATATCTTTTGATTTTTTTTATGAGAAATATATCTTAATATTTTGATGTATTTATAAGTTTATTATTTTTAACATCAATTTAGACTTTATGTTATATCTCATGTCTTTTTTTATTATTTAAGTCTTACATTTTATATTAAGGATAATATTTACTAATGAAATAAAATTTATTTATTATCTTCTAATTAAATACCAAATAAAAATATAAAAACTAAACTATCCAATTCAATAATAGTCGTAGTTCTTATGTTGGTATTTTTATGTAAAGTTTAGGAAAAACTAGCACAAACAAACGTTTCTATCAATTATCATAGGTTCTGCGAGGAACTGGTACTGTAGTGTTCGTATTTGTAACGCCCGACTGTTTTTCAGGAATGAACGACTCTTCCTACAAACCACCACGAAACTTTTCCAGTGTGCTTTGTCCTCAAAAGTACACTTCCCAAAAACTTCACAGGAGGTTACCCATCCTAGAATTACTAAGTTAAGCGTAACTTTGGATTCCTTAAGTGATGGAACACCGAAAAGGCTAATGAATTTGTTGGCATAGGTAGTACGAATTCATTTCTTTAAGCTATCTTTGACTGTATAGTCTCATTGTATTCAGTTCATTCATGTGTCCCTCTTACTGGAAGCTTGTCAGGAGCCGCTCCTTGTACGTGTCTATGCACCGACAATCACTCCCCGCCCTCAACAGTGCCCGGGATGTCACATTCCCCGCTGGAAGCCTGCCAGGAGCCGCTCTTTGTCCGTGCTAAAACACCGGCTGTAACATCCCTGATGTTTTAATGAGAATTAAAAGAAATGGGAAATGATTAGTAAAAGTTTTAGAAGTTTTATTTAATATTTGCTCTGTCTGAGCCAGAGATAAGAAAGCCGGTGTCGAGATCGGTCTCAGAAGCGCGAGCAGGCGGAGTTAAAGATCGGGAGTGTAGGAGAAGAGCGGGCAGGGCTAAGTGGTCTGGTCCAACCGATGTGAGGAGAGCGCCTCACACGGGGTCATAGCCCGGATTAACCTCATAATGACTGAAACAACGGGTGTAGGTAACCAAGAGGTGAGCACGGATGAGATATCCGACCTCTCAGGTTGTAGCTCGGATTTCCGAGGTATGAACACTAATCTAGGCACCGGGGGGGCCGATATTTATATTGGGCTTATACTCTTGCGAAGTATTAGAGAATTGTGAATAATTAAACGTTGAGGGAATAAATAAGTGTAATTGATTTGATAACTATGCAATAGTTTAATATAGTGAAATTGATTAAATTTAGTAAGAATACAAATAAAATAAAGGAAAAGACGATCTTGCCCATGAGCTATATATATATAAGGAGATTCTCTTCCTTCCCTCTTCATTATTTACAAGTTACCTTTGCTGCTGGTCTGTTCCTTCTCTTTCGTTTTTCTCTCCTCTCTTAACGCTGAGTTGCATGCGCTGGTGAGGGACTCCATTTGTGTCCAAACTTCAATTGATTCCCATTCCTGTGATCGAGGCTTCAAGGTGAGTCTACTGATCCGTTCCAATTGTGATTCCCTTATCCCTTTTATTCTTTGGCGGTTTCGAGCCATGCATGGCTATATTCGTGGCTGTTCTCCACTCCTCCTGTGAGTGTGAGCCCAAATGCAGTCCATGAACTAAGGGCGTTGAAGTGACGAGCTGTACTTTATGATCCGTAGGTAGTAGGTTAAGCAACGAAAGATTGAGTGACGGAGTTGAGACTGCGAAACCAGTGCTCAGAGGAAGGAATCGACACAGAGAACAGATCATCGAAGCGTGGAACCAACGTAAGGGGGTGTTCGGGTTATAATTAATTAGAATAGGACTCGCTTCTTATTCAGGTCATAGAGGTAATGTAAACAGGTTAAGGAAAATGTTGCTAAACGTAGTTGTGTGTTTATGCTTGTGCATGTGTGACTGGGTTCATTAATTAGTGGAAGATCGGGTGTGGTTGAGTTTATCATGTTATGATCTTGTGATATCTAATGTTGAAATGATCAGCGTTATGTGACGTCGGGTTAGCAAGCAGGCTACCCGAGTGATGAGGAATTGATATTATTATATGAAAGGTAAACTGTTGAATGACTATGTGGTGTGGGATGGCCGACGGTATATGATAGCCCCTCATTTCCGGCTCCCGTGGTTTTCGTGCCCAGTTGAGCTACCCAGTGGTCAAGTAGGACCCAGTGGTCGAGGTGGAGAGTCAAGCAGGACTCAGTGAACCAAGCAGGGTTCACGGGGTGTCAAGTAGGACCCCCAGCTGAAGGCCAATCCTTTAGTATTCGGATACTAGGAGTCAGATTGCATGAGAGTCAGTTGTGATCGTGATGAATGTGATGAAATTGCGTGGTTGGGTTAATATAGTTACTGTATGTAATACATTATGTTTCGGTATGCTTACTTCGAATGATGCTTGATGTGTATGTATAAATATGCATGTATATTTGTTAAGTTCCATTCTATATTAATTACAATGCCAAACACTCACCCTTGCCTTTTTTTTTAGTAACCAGAGACAGGGAGGGGGAAGGAGCCATGGAGTCGCGCCAAGGGGGAGAACGGTGCCAGGGTCCGAGTGACTTTGAGTGACTCTCTATAGAGTTATATATGTGTATAAGAACTTCCGAATATTATTAATTAGTTGTGTTTAATCAAGACCGGACCGGATGCAAATTTACCTTTTAAAATACATTACTGTCGTTTACATATGCTGTCGTGGTAGCGATGACAAACCTTTGTTTAACAGAATCATTTTTAGGGTGAGATTTTCGGGAGTCCGTCTGCATGTTTTGTCTAATCCGATGTGTGAAAGGTATTCGCTCAAGCGAATAGAAACCTCGTTCAAACGAGAGTCCGGAATCTCGCTTAGACGAGTAGGGGCCTTGCTCAAGCAGGAAGCCCTGATTCCCTTTCTCCCATCCGTTGTGCTTCGATTAACTTGCTCTTCTTTTCTAGATCTCATTTATGTAATCTAATTGTGACTGCTGTCACTTGAATAAGTCAGTAAAAATAAATGCTTTTTCACTAAATCTCGATTAATTTTCAAGAAAAGGAAAAATTTATCGTAAGATGTAATCGTTTGAATAAAAATAAATGCAAAAATAACCTAGGACATTACACTTGGTATGAGAGCCTAGCCTCTCCTAGTACGGTATGGTTCGGGGACGAACCAGGCGGAAGCTGGTGGGCATGTGACATCCCGGCGCTGTTGAGGGCGGGGAGTGATCGTCAGTGCATGGACACGGACAAGGAGCGGCTCCTGGCAGGCTTCCAGCGGGGAATGTGACATCCCGGGCACTGTTGAGGGCGGGGAGTGATCGCCGGTGCATGGGCACGGACAAGGAGCGGCTCCTGGCAGGCTTCCAGTGGGAGGGACACATGAACGAACTGAATACATACCAGAATGAGAGGGATCCAAAGACTGTATAGGTATATGACTATACAGTCGAGGATAGCTTAAAGAAATGAATTCGTACTACCTATACCAACAAATGCATTAGCCTTTTCGGTGGCCTATCACATAAGGACTCCAAAGTTAAGCGTGCTTAACTTGGAGTAATTCTGGGATGAGTGACCTCCTGGGAAGTTCTCAGGAAATGTGTGAGTGAGGACAAAAGCACATTGGAAAGGTCTCGTGTTGGTCTGTGGGGCAAGTCGTTCATTCTTGAAAAAGCGGCCGGGGCGTTACAGTGGTATCAGAGCGGTTCTTTCTAGAGCCGGTGTATGGGCCGATCTAGTGATTGTGATTGTCTTATGAAGGTTGATTGTATTTCGTTGTATTGAGATTGTGTGTGGCCTGGCATCGTTCCCTTGGCACTCCACTGGCGTAGTATTCTATGAATATAAGGTAAATTTACGATCCCCTGACTGATCTTGGTTATTAATGGTGATGTGTTTGCTCATTGTAGAATTACTAAATGGCCGGAGAGACTAGTTCTGGGGGAAGAGATGATTTCTTCTCTAGATTTACTCAGCTGATGAGTAGGACCGAGTCCGGTCCCACTCTGGATAAATTCCTGAAAAGGAATCCTCCGACTTACAAAGGGGGACACGACTATGACGGGGCATACATCTGGATCAGGGATATCGAGCAGGTTTTTGAATATTTTGAGTGCTCTGAAGAGCAAAAGGTTTTATTTGCTACTTACCAACTAAAAGAAGAGGCTAGAGTATGGTGGTCCCGAATGAAGGTGCAGATGAACGCAGCAAATGAACCGTTGGTATGGGCGAATTTCCGAAGGAGGTTCCTTGTTAAATACTTCCCGGACAACTACAAAATCTGGAAAGAAATGGAATTCCTGAAGTTGGAGCAAGACCGGATGTCTGTAGCTGAGTACACCAGCAAGTTTGACGAGCTGTGTGATTTTTACCACCCTTTCTCGTTAGAAGGGACTGAAGGTAGCAAGTGCGCCAAATACGAAGCTGGACTACGGATTGAGCTCCGTAGCGTAATCGTACCGATGGAGATTAGGGACTACCCAACCCTGGTGAACAAAGCAAGACTGACTGAAGAGGTGCAGTTACAAAGGATGTCCCAGCCGAGAGATAAAAAGCCACTGAAGGCAAAAGGATTCAACTTCAAGAGGATGAGCCAATTCTTCCGGGGCAGCAAGTCTTCTGCTACCTCCTCATCCTCTTCCGGTCGGGGTTCCACTGGTCGATCGGGTAATCCTTCTGGTAATCGTACATGCTACAATTGTGGTCAAGAAGGTCACATTGCCAAACATTGCCAAGCCAATCAGATTGTGTGCTTCCAGTGCGGATAACCAGGGCACCTCAGGCCCGATTGCCCTCAGAGGCAGCAGCAGGGTAGGTCGGACAACCGAACCAACTCTTCTGGGACCCGGGGTTCCAACTTTTCAAGGGGAGGCCGGAATGGAGCTGGTAGAGGGAACCAACAATCGGGAAGATATGATGCCCAATCTAGCGGTGCCCAGAACGCCATGACCGGGCGTGTATTTGCGTTTGATGCTTCAGAAGCTACGAGGAATGACAATTTGGTACAGGGTAAGTGCCTCATCTGTGGTTATCTAGTTGATGTAATTTATGATTCAGGTGCCACCCATTCCTTTATTTTGGAAAGTTGTGTGCGACGGCTTGGTCTGCCAATCGGTTTAATGGAGAACGCTCTTATTGTTTCCACTCCAACTGGTTCCACTTTCCGTGCAACTACAGTGTGTAGAGAACTGCCGATGCAAATCGAAGCCCGTACTTTTCGAGTAAATTTTATCTGTATGCCATTGAAGGACTTAGATGTTATTCTGGGTCTCGATTGGCTTGTTGCTAATCATGTGTTGGTCGACTGTTATCGGAAGAATATTGTTTTCTCTCAGGAACTTGACATGAAGAACGGGGTGAGCGATGTCCTAACCACGTATGTTGTTTTATTCGCTTCGGAGGGTCGGCATAACCTCCTGCTAAGTGATATTCCGATTGTTTGTGAATTTCCTGACGTTTTTCCGGAAGAAATTCCGGAGCTACCTCCCAGTCGGGAGATTGATTTCTCTATTGACTTGATTCCCGAGGCAGAACCTGTGTCCCGAGCGCCATATAGAATGTCTTCGGTGGAATTAACCGAAGTGAAGAAACAAGTAAACGAATTACTAGAAAAGGGCTTTATCCGACCTAGTGCCTCACCCTGGGGCGCTCCGGTGTTACTGGTAAAGAAGAAGGACGGTAGTATGCGAATGTGCATTGATTACCGACAGCTGAACAAACTGACAATCAAAAATAAATATCCACTACCTCGGATTGACGATTTACTGGACCAGTTGCGAGGCGCCGTTGTGTTCTCTAAGATCAACTTGAGGTCGGGGTACCACCAGATCCGAGTGAGGTCGGAGGATATTCCAAAGACAACATTTCGGACTCGGTATGGGCACTTTGAGTACGTAGTAATGCCCTTTGGAGTAACAAACGCTCCTGCCATTTTTATGGACTATATGAATCGGACCTTTCAACCGTACTTGGACCAATTTGTGGTAGTATTCATTGATGATATTTTGGTATATTCGAGGTCGGACGAGGAGCATGCTCAACATCTTCGACTTGTTTTACAAGTACTTCGGGAGAAGAAGTTGTACGCTAAACTATCTAAGTGTGATTTCTGGGGGAGTAGTGTACAATTCTTGGGGCATATAATTTCCCAAGAGGGAATCTCAGTTGATCCGACAAAAATTGAGGCGGTTATGGCTTGGGAGAGGCCGAAGTCAATAACTGAAATCAGGAGTTTCCTCGGATTAGCTGGATACTATCGACGCTTCATTGAGGGGTTCTCTCGGATAGCACTTCCTCTGACTCGGTTAACAAGGAAAGGAAACCCCTTCGTGTGGTCGGAAAAGTGTGAATTAAGCTTCCAAACTCTTAAGCGATGTTTAACGACTGCCCCTGTGCTTGCACTGCCCGATGTAACACAGGAATTTGAAGTATATTGTGATGCATCCAAATTTGGATTGGGGTGTGTGTTGATGCAAGCTGATCGGGCAATTGCTTATGCTTCGAGGCAATTGAGGCCACATGAGGAGAATTACCCGACTCATGATTTGGAACTTGCAGCAGTGGTGTACGCACTGAAGATTTGGCGTCATTATCTGTATGGGGCTCGCTTTGTAGTATTCAGTGATCACAAGAGCCTAAAGTACTTATTTGATCAAAAGGAGCTAAATATGAGACAGAGGCGATGGGTGGAGTATTTAAAGGATTACGACTTCGATTTAAAGTATCACCCGGGCAAAGCGAATGTTGTGGCAGATGCATTAAGCAGGAAGGTATTACACGTGGCTTACCTGATGGGTAGAGAACAGGAATTGCTGGAAAGCTTTAGAGATATGAATGTTGGAATTGTTATGGACGCGCCAAACCGAATGACAATCGGAATGTTAAAAATCTCCAACGAATTTCTGGAGTCAATGGTAGCTGCACAGAAAGACGATAAAGAGTTACTGAGGCTGATTGATACTCAGACCCAAGGCAAAAATGTGGAGATAACTCAGGGTAATGATGGTATATGGAGATTCAGGAACCGAGTGGTGGTACCTGCACATGGAGTCTTCAGGCAGGCGGTGCTATCAGAAGCACACAAGAGCTCTCTGAGTATACATCCGGGAGTGACAAAAATGTATCATGACTTAAAAAAGGAATTCTGGTGGCCATATATGAAGAAGGCAATAATCGAGTATGTGAAATCCTGTGTGATATGCCAGAAGTGCAAGGTTGAGCACCAACGACCTCCAGGTTTGCTTCGACCTCCAGAAATTCCGATCTGGAAGTGGGAAGGTATCACCATGGACTTCGTGTCCGGACTACCCCGTACTTAAACCGGATACAACGCGATTTGGGTGATTGTTGATCGACTAACCAAAAGTGCGCATTTCCTGGCAATAAATATGATTTGGTCGCTAGATCGATTAGCTAAGTTGTACGTTGCTGAGGTCGTACGACTGCATGGTGTGCCCCCAAGCATTATCTCCGATCGGGATCCCCGATTCACTTCAAGGTTTTGGGGGAGTTTGCAACAACAACTGGGTACTGAGCTCAAATTGAGCTCAGCCTACCATCCCCAAACCGATGGCCAATCAGAACGGACTATACAGACTCTTGAAGATATGTTAAGGGCATGTGTACCGGAACAGGGCGGATCATGGGAGAAATACTTGCCGTTGGTAGAGTTCGCATATAATAACAGTTACCATAGCAGCATTGGGATGGCTCCATACGAAGCTCTTTATGGTCGGAAATGTCGTACTCCATTATGTTGGAATGAGAACGGCGATGCCCTTCATCTGGGGCCTGAGATGATTCAAGAGATGAATGAGCAAATCGCTTTAATCCGAGAGAAGATAAAAATTGCTCAAGACCGGCAAAAGAGCTAATATGACAATCGGCATAGACCCCTTGAATTCCAAGTGGGTGATTGGGTGTTCCTAAGGGTTTCACCGACTAAGGGTGTAGGTCGAATTTTGAAGAGCCAAAAGCTTAATCCGAAGTATATTGGACCATACCAAATACTAGAACGGATTGGTGAAGTCGTTTATCGACTGGATCTTCCCCAATCGTTGACTAACATTCACAACGTGTTCCACGTATCGCAACTTCGAGCCTACATTCCGTGTGATACTATGATTGTACCAAGTGACTCCATTGAAGTGAAGGAGAACCTGACGGTGGAGGTGGTACCAATCAGCATTGAAGAGCATCAAACCAAACGGTTAAGGAACAAGGAGGTACCGCTGGTGAAGGTGAAGTGGCAGAATTTACATTGGACGAACTACACTTGGGAGTTAGAATCCGATATGAGACGAATGTATCCTCATCTTTTCCAACCGGAACACTGATTTCGGGGACGAAATCTCCTTTTAGGGGGGTGGATGTAACATCCCTGATGTTTTAATGAGAATTAAAAGAAATGGGAAATGATTAGTAAAAGTTTTAGAAGTTTTATTTAATATTTGTTCTGTCTGAGCCAGAGATAAGAAAGCCGGTGTCGAGATCGGTCTCAGAAGCGCGAGCAGGCGGAGTTAAAGATCGGGAGTGTAGGAGAAGAACGGGCAGGGCTAAGTGGTCTGGTCCAACCGATGTGAGGAGAGTGCCTCACACGGGGTCATAGCCCGGATTAACCTCATAATGACTGAAACAACGGGTGTAGGTAACCAAGAGGTGAGCACGGATGAGATATCCGACCTCTCAGGTTGTAGCTCGGATTTCCGAGGTATGAACACTAAGCTAGGCACCGGGGGGGCCGATATTTATATTGGGCTTATACTCTTGCGAAGTATTAGAGAATTGTGAATAATTAAACATTGAGGGAATAAATAAGTGTAATTGATTTGATAACTATGCAATAGTTTAATATAGTGAAATTGATTAAATTTAGTAAGAATACAAATAAAATAAAGGAAAAGACGATCTTGCCCATGAGCTATATATATATAAGGAGATTCTCTTCCTTCCCTCTTCATTATTTACAAGTTACCTTTGCTGCTGGTCTGTTCCTTCTCTTTCGTTTTTCTCTCCTCTCTTAACGCTGAGTTGCATGCGCTGGTGAGGGACTCCATTTGTGTCCAAACTTCAATTGATTCCCATTCCTGTGATCGAGGCTTCAAGGTGAGTCTACTGATCCGTTCCAATTGTGATTCCCTTATCCCTTTTATTCTTTGGCGGTTTCGAGCCATGCATGGCTATATTCGTGGCTGTTCTCCACTCCTCCGGTGAGTGTGAGCCCAAATGCAGTCCATGAACTAAGGGCGTTGAAGTGACGAGCTGTACTTTATGATCCGTAGGTAGTAGGTTAAGCAACGAAAGATTGAGTGACGGAGTTGAGACTGCGAAACCAGTGCTCAGAGGAAGGAATCGACACAGAGAACAGATCATCGAAGCGTGGAACCAACGTAAGGGGGTGTTCGGGTTATAATTAATTAGAATAGGACTCGCTTCTTATTCAGGTCATAGAGGTAATGTAAACAGGTTAAGGAAAATGTTGCTAAACGTAGTTGTGTGTTTATGCTTGTGCATGTGTGACTGGGTTCATTAATTAGTGGAAGATCGGGTGTGGTTGAGTTTATCATGTTATGATCTTGTGATATCTAATGTTGAAATGATCAGCGTTATGTGACGTCGGGTTAGCAAGCAGGCTACCCGAGTGATGAGGAATTGATATTATTATGTGAAAGGTAAACTGTTGAATGACTATGTGGTGTGGGATGGACGACGGTATATGATAGCCCCTCATTTCCGGCTCCCGTGGTTTTCGTGCCCAGTTGAGCTACCCAGTGGTCGAGGTGGAGAGTCAAGCAGGACTCGGTGAACCAAGCAGGGTTCACGGGGTGTCAAGTAGGACCCCCAGCTGAAGGCCAATCCTTTAGTATCCGGATACTAGGAGTCAGATTGCATGAGAGTCAGTTGTGATCGTGATGAATGTGATGGAATTGCGTGGTTGGGTTAATATAGTTACTGTATGTAATACATTATGTTTCGGTATGCTTACTTCGAATGATGCTTGATGTGTATGTATAAATATGCATGTATATTTGTTAAGTTCCATTCTATATTAATTACAATGTCAAACACTCACCCTTGCCTTTTTTTTTTAGTAACCAGAGACAGGGAGGGGGAAGGAGCCATGAAGTCGCGCCACGGGGGAGAACGGTGCCAGGGTCCGAGTGACTTTGAGTGACTCTCTATAGAGTTATATATGTGTATAAGAACTTCCGAATATTATTAATTAGTTGTGTTTAATCAAGACCGGACCGGATGCAAATTTACCTTTTAAAATACATTACTGTCGTTTACATATGCTGTCGTGGTAGCGATGACAAACCTTTGTTTAACAGAATCATTTTTAGGGTGAGATTTTCGGGAGTCCGTCTGCATGTTTTGTCTAATCCGATGTGTGAAAGGTATTCGCTCAAGCGAATAGAAACCTCGTTCAAGCGAGAGTCCGGAATCTCGCTTAGACGAGTAGGGGTCTTGCTCAAGCAGGAAGCCCTGATTCCCTTTCTCCCATCCGTTGTGCTTCGATTAACTTGCTCTTCTTTTCTAGATCTCATTTATGTAATCTAATTGTGACTGTTGTCACTTGAATAAGTCAGTAAAAATAAATGCTTTTTCACTAAATCTCGATTAATTTTCAAGAAAAGGAAAAATTTATCGTAAGATGTAATCGTTTGAATAAAAATAAATGCAAAAATAACCTAGGACGTTACACCGGCGATCACTCACCGCCCTCAACAGCGCCGGGATGTCACAGTATTAATTCTGGATGTTATTGGTAGCTACCAATATGAGTCTCCGAATACTGATGAGGATATCAGAATTAAATGAGAAATTATAAGAAACTTATATTAATGTTAATTTAAATAAAATAATGTTTTTATATTTATCACCTCGTATAAGGTTTGACAAATTAGAAAATATAAAAGTTAAGCTTACAGATCTTTACAGACTTAAATAATTATATTGAAATTTATGGGTAGCCTTTACGGCTTTACTTAGTTTTCAACCGTCCAGGCCAACAAAACATGGTTAATTAATTAGCCAGCTTCCGCGAATGAAGCCTTGGAATTTGAAACTCTTCATTAGAAATTTTCCTGTTTGGTTGATTAGAAAAATATTTAAAAAATAAGGAAAAATGAATTTATAAGAAAAGTATCATGAAAGAAAAAAAGTGATAAAAAAATATTTCAATCGATGGTATTTGAGAAAAAAATTTAAAATTATAAATATGCTTCTATGTAAAAATTAGGCCCATCAAACAAATTCAGAAAGATAGAAAATAAGGGAATGTTAAGTTAAAAATAGATGGAAATTGAACAGGTTATATCAGGCTTTAAAAAGTCTAAGCTTGACTTACTTTCAATTGTTAAGGTCTAGGTCTGACCTATTAGCGGGTCATAGGTTTTTTAGGGTCTGTGCTGACCTATTTGAAGGTCTGACCCGTTTAAAAGTCTATTTAAAAGGTTTGTTTACAATTAGTATTTTGAAAGGCCAACAACCACCTAAAAAATCTATTAAATTACATAGGCTGACAACCTATCACTATAAACAACCTTATCATTATAAACGGGTCTATTAATATAAATGGGTCAAATGCACTTTATTTTAAATTCAGCAAGACAAATATAACTTCTCATACAAAGTAAAGGTAACTAAATTCAAAATAATCACCACTATTGATCCATACAATTATAAAATAAAATTTTATATTATGAAAAAATTATTATAACTGTAAGATTAATTTATATTATATAAATAATTAGTACTTAGGCCAATTATATGGGCCGGTCTATTGAGCTTTAAAAGTTTTTTAGAAAGCCTATGGCCTGTCTATTTACTTAAAAAGGCCTAGGCATAACCTTCTAACCGACAAATCTGACCTATATAGGCTTTAAACAGGTCAGTCAACAGGCCCTCTACAAACGATTTGTCGTGTCTGGCCATTTATTGTCTATGACGATTTTTCCTGTTTCTGTCTCTCTCTCTCTCTCTCTATTCTTTTTTTGTGTTTGCTGATTTGTGTTGCTTTCGTGGTGGTGATTTGTGGGGGTGATGGATCGTGGAGCACGGTGGATGAAAGATGAAGAAGGGGTTGGGTGGTGAGGGGGGTGATGGTGGTCGTGGGAGGTGGTTCAATGGTGGATGATGGTGAGAAGGGGGAGGTGATTTGAATGGGCAGTGAGTGATTTGGGAAAGATTAAGCATGGGTGAGGATGATGCTTTGAGGTGTACCATAAACTGATGGTCCTCATTGGTTATGATTTGGGTGCATCGATGTGGACACCAACTTTGGAGCATGTTAACTTTACTTATAATATATTGTTTATTATTTTTTTATGTTGTTGCAGTGGTTTTTTTTGTAATTTTATTTAAATAATTTTATTTTTATTTTTTTAGGGTGTTTGTTTTTTTTAAAAAAATTTGTATGATAATTGTTTGTATGTTGTAAGTAGAATCAAAAAGCGTTTATACAAATTCAGTTAGGGTTAAGCGTTTATATAAATATCCGAATAGCGTTTAGATACAAATCTGAATAACATTTAGACACAAATTCGAACAACGTTTAGATACGACAGTTTTAATTTTTTAATGGTCCGTCGTTTATTTGTAATTTATACTTAATTTTTAGTTTTGTCATTAAATTTGTATTATTTTAAAATTAATTAAACCCTATTAAAAATAATAAAAATTCTGTACATTTTATACTAGGAAAGGTATTTATTTTAGAAAGTATATATGTATCTAAAAAAATTTTATATTCCATTGTTAACAAATACTATAAAATATATATTTATATAATATTGAAAATTGCATAATATTTTAAAATAAGATAAGCATATACCAAAAAAATTAACTTAAAATATATGTAGAACTGGATAGAATGGAGACACAAAAGAAAAAATTATAGCTTACCAAGTTAACGGATAGTAAATTTAGGTAACAAATTATTATAAATTTACAAAAATATATACTACTTTACTATTCCTTTTAACTAATATCCTTTTTGGTAATTTTACCTTCAAATTCCATTTTTCTAAACCAAGGTTACCAAAATATTTTCTAACTAAACACAATCACTATTTTTCAACTCACTTTTACAACAAACTATACAAACACAAATTACTATTTTCAAAACCCCAATTTTCCCAATCACATTTTCAAAATCCTAATTTTTCAAACCCCTCTTCAAACTGAGATCATAAAAATTGGCCACCTAAAAGCACAGGTACCTGCAATCAGTGAATCTTTAAGTTGCATCTCTATATATAAGTTGATAAAATGGTATAAGCACCATTTGAATCATGGATAACCAATCCATAGCAAGAAATATTTGGTCCATATGGACCATAAATTTTCACCAAAAAAAAGATGGTGTAAATTTTTAATTGATACTGATATCCAACTAACCCATCAAATACCTTTTTTTTCTATTTTTTAATCTTTAATTTAATTAGTTTATTTAATCTTATTATTAACTTTTCATTTATTTTAAAATCACATTTCTTGATTTTTCATATTTTCAACCATTTAAAGGAGTTTTTTTTTAACTATACCTACATTTTATCAATTTTAGCAATTAGGCTTCAAAATTCATGGTTAAAATTATTTTTAGTTGTCTTTTAGTTTTATAGCAAATACAGATTAGGAACATTAGTTTTGAAACCAATTAAAATTCATCCTATATGTATGACTTTAGGTGTTAGTTTAAAGAAAACTTTAACCCGACAATGTATTTAAATTAAATTTAATAAAAAATATTATTTTTAACACACTTAAAAATTAAATCTAAAAAATAAATTATTTTCATGAAATATTATGAATCATTATTTTACTTACTTTTAAATGCTGTGATTTTTCAATATTTAGTGCATAATATTTACTTTTCAAAAAATCAACATAAATTACCGCTTAAATTGAAAAATGAGGTAAGGGGCGATAAAAGAGCATTGTTACCCTAAACCCAAAACACATAACAACAGGTGCTCTATGGAAGAACCAAAAAAATGTAAAAATAAGTGGCAGAAAAGCCTTGATCAGCATGCATCTTAAATACATAATGATAATGATAAAATACTTTAGTGCTTCGACTCTCTTTGCTAACAACAAAGAATTAACGAATTAACTATTAACTTGGTGTATTAAAACACATGAAGCTTAGATACTATCACATTTCTGGAATTAGGTTGTAGACCAAATTCACAAACACAACAGACAACATCATTTAAGTCCATTCATTAGTTGCATTAATATGTAGAATAAAAGAGAACAAAAAAATGGTGACAGATTCATCTGACAAAAAGAATGACCTATCATGGGAACTGGAATGAACCCCCAATTTGGTTACTACCAGCAGGGGGATTGATAGCCACCCAGAGGAGAGAAATTGTGATTGCTATGAGGCCTGACCATACAAAAACTATGGTAGGTGTCCTACCTCTTCTTCCCATCAAACCTTTTGCAAAAGGATACAGATGAGCCAACACCCAAAAACTGAAGAAAACACCACCTAGTAAACGGCTCCACTGTGGTATCACACTGTATATTGTTCTGCTAACTCCAACAGCTATTGCTATTAAGTTAACCATCATGATTGTTATTGGTGGTATCATAAGTGATGTCCATTTCACAATATATAGATCAGCAAACTCATCATCTACATCTTCACCTGCTGATTTCGAAGTCAAGGTGAAAGATATCTCGATCCCTGCTATGACTTTGAGCAAACCCTGAAGCACAGCAGCTAGATGGGCACTTGTCCCTCCAATCAACCAAAACTGCTCATTTCTCCACCATTCTTCCAGCTCAATGCCAGACCACTTAATCTCAAGCACTGCAAGCATGCACAGAGTCAATGTGATGCCCAAAAGATACGAAAGAAACGTTACATTGAGGGTTTGAACAATGAACTGGCCAGAGAAGAGGGACAGTGCAGGAAGGAAGCAGTAGACAATTAGGAAAATTGATGTGAATGGATAGATTCCAACATTGAGGTATGCAATTCTTTGAAGAATTTTCATCCTTGGGCTAGCCAGAAGAGCGTTGTTTCGCGAGAAGAATATTTCCACTGAGCCAGTAGCCCATCTAAGAACCTGATGCAGCCTGTCAGTGAGATTGATGGGAGCAGTTCCGCGGAAGGCGTCACGCTTTGTTACACAGTAAACTGATTTCCAACCCCTATTGTGCATCCTATACCCAGTGACCACATCCTCTGTCACAGATCCGTAGATCCATCCAACACGGTTTCCCCACTCAGTCTTGTCTTCGTACCAACAGGATATAACACTGATGGCTTCTGCTACAGTTGATGCATCGAGAAGATCACGAGGTATGGTGAGAGCACCAGGTGGACGTCCATTTTTCACAGCAGGGTGATCAGCTAGTGGTCGGCCTTGAAACTCTGCCACTGGGATTGAATCAATGAGGAAAGTTGAGTTTCCAAACTTCTTAGGGAACAATGACAGATTCATTTCTTCATCATCAGAATCACCCATCCGCAGTGCACGACTCTCTTCTGGGGTGCTTGCCATTGATGCGTGCTTCTTTTGGCGGCCAAAGCAACACGTACAGCATCCCGAGTGGTGCTCTTTGGCACGGGGTGGGTCAAAACCGTAAAGTGCAATCCGTCTAAAAAGGCATCCTGTTCCCACATAGACTGGCCCTTGAAGTCCATCTAGAGCTCGCATGTTGACATCAAAAAACACAGTATTATGATTAGCATATCTATCAGAAGGATCAATCCCTTCAAACCTCTGTGGGAACTGGACATAACAAAGGCGGTCACCTCCACGGTCCATCATAAAGCACATGCCTTCCCTCATTGCCTTGGAGTTGTAGATATAGTGGTCACAATCAAGATTGAGTATGAAAGGACCATTAGACATTATAGCTGAGGCACGAACCAAGGCATTCATGGCACCGGCTTTTTTGTTGTGATCATAGCCTGGACGCTTTTCTCGGGAAACATAAACAAGAAGGGGAAGGCGGATATCAACATCAGTCAGGTCAATGAGTTTCGTATCATCAGCATTTCCAAGAAGAGGTTCCTCACTGGGAGGTTTCAGCATCACCTGCATCATTCGCAAAGAATAAATTATTCACCTCATTCATCTGAGTCACCTTTGTAAGACAAATTTGACACTTGATCAATATGAGAACCTATTTAGTACCTGAATTATACCGGCATGATCACCCTTAGAGTGCTCAGATGTATGATTCAACCAAGTTCCTGGCCAATGAGTTCCATCAGCCATCCATGTTGCTTTGGGAATCTTTACAGGTTCTACAGGTTCATCTTCCCTGTTTTGTCTCTGAAGTTTCATGGCCTTGATTTCTTCTCTTGCATGATAGGCATCTGACCGGCGACGGATAGAGTCAGGCAGACTATTGATCCTGACCTTGAACTCATCATATTCCCGCTTCACTCGTCTACGATCCTTGACAAAATCTGATTTCACTTTGTTTTTGTAAGGGTCTCTTTTTAAGTTGAAGTATGATTCAGGATTCCTGGGCTCTATATCATGTTTACGGCAGAAGGGAACCCATACATTAGCAAAGCTGGCAGCTTCAGCCATTGCCTCAAAAGTTAGAAGTGCACCACCATCATCAGAAACATAGCAAGAAAGCTTCTCAACAGGGTAATCAGCAGCTAAAATAGACAAAATAGTGTTTGCAGTGACAAGAGGAGGTTCTTTCTCCGGATCAGCAGTAGAAACAAAGATATCTATGCCTGGAAGATCAGATTTTCCAGTAGGATTGTTGGGGCTTGGTGTTTCAAATTTCTCCTTCAGAACATTAAGATCTGTGGAACGATTAATTGGACATAGTTTGGGAAGTTGATCCAGCAGCCAGGAAAAAGCAAACCATATCTCACAAACAACAGACATGCCCCATAGCCAGACCGCATCAGTATTTTGGTGTTTGATCCTCCAGGCCAGGAACAGTCCCAAGACAACCAAACGAATAAAAATAATAAGACTACACAAACAGAGAGAGAAAGAAGGAAATTGTCAAATGATTGATTTAGTGCACAGTTTAGGACTAGTATGCACAATACATTTATAGAATAAACAAGAAACCAAAACTGTGGAGAGAACATCAACCTTAGAAGTCTAACTTACCTCAAAAGAACAAGACACACACACATAGCCAATATTGCTAAAAAATCACCACACCCATATGCAAACCAAATTCAACCATCTAAGAAAATTTAAATCCTGAACTGCTAAACATTTTATAAACCATTATTATTACAGGGACATAGGTCAACATACTAATTGTGATATGCTGCATTCAAATAAGGCATAAATATATTAATGCCAAATGGACATTCAGAAGAATGGGGAACTGCATTGTTTGAGTTAATATAATTTGAAATGAAAAATGATATTAAAAAGTACTAAAACATTATGTACAACTGAAAGGCATCATACCGATATGGGCTCAGAATGGCAGCAGGTATCTTCAGTTTCCGGGTAAGTGGTCTCCAGGGTCTGTTCATTAATTCAGTTGGCTCAGCCACATCATCCTCTTTTTCATTTCCAAAACCTCCCTCCTTTGGCCATATAGCATTGCCATAGCCATAGGTCCCCTTTGTTTCAAAAAGCCACCTATTATGATCAAAGTCTCCAGTTTGGCTTCTCATTAATGCTGACTTTGTTGACTTCATCAAGGACAATCTCCTTTCCATTTTAGACATTCCACTTGGTGGAGGGAGTGGAAGGGGACGTCCATTATCCACAGCCACTTCATCTAGTTCTGTGTTCTTGTACAGCTCCTTGCATCCCGGGCATATCCCACCTCCAGTTTTTACTGCATCAATATAACAATCTCTACATATCTTAAAATCACACTCACAAGGAAGAATATCGGCGCCACGTTCATCACTCATCACCTTAGAATCACACCCAGGAACTGCACATGAAGATCCTTTTGCACCAGCCATCTGTGGATGGTTTGCTTCAGATTCTATCACCTTATCCATTAGATGAGCTCGAGTAACACTGTTGAATCCACCTGTGAAGAGAGAATTCGACACATATTGCTCCTCAACTTTCTGTGAGATTGACGGATCCATAGGTTGGTTGTCAGGGGTTGGCGGTAAATGCACTGTATAATTCATGAAGTCGCTACTCCCTAGATCACTGTCAAGATCATCTCTGGAGTAACTGACATAGCGGCCTGAAGAGGTTCTCCGGCCAAATGTAACTGCTGGAGGTATAGGAGGCTTATGGCCTTCAGATGCATCGGACAATGTAGATAGAGATGACCGGCTAGCCCTAAACGGTTTTGATGCCATATTTGAGAACTAAAACTGCTATAGTTATCCTGAAATGCAGAAATTCAGCAAAATCAGATCTTTAGCAAAATTATGTTTGATTCAATTCACTAGAAACAAATCTATAACATGCAAGTTAAAGACTGGGACCAAGTAAGTATCAAAGAATTATACCCAATGAATGCACATTACTCAAGTATCAAAAAATTGAAAAATGTCGAAGCTTTTCATCTTTTTTTGTTAGAAAAGTACACACTAATCTAATAATCAAAATGTAATCAGCAATTCTTCTACACTCAACACCTTTCTGATAACACTACGTAAAGTGCTAGATCTCAGTAAAACCTTGGAGAATAAGAAGGAAATTTCAGCACATCCACACAAATTCTAAAGAAATAGCAGCAGGATAGTAAAGTCATCACGAATAAGGTACCCTTCAAGTACACACCAAAGCATAAAAAAGTTGAAAAGAAAAGAGACAAAAGATTCTCTCAAATCTGTAGAGAGATGCAAAGCCCTCAACTCAAGGTCATTTTCTTCCAGAAACCCCAAGTAGTGGAAGATCCCAAAATCTTCTTTCCCATTCTCAGCAACAAAAACCTACTCAAAGAGCTCACAATTTCACAGAAGTAGAAGATTCTGATTAAAAACTTTTCAACCTTTCAAGACAAAAAAAAAGGAGCAAAAACATAAGAACAAAAAACAAACATTGAGGTCCCCAACCGGCAACCACAGTGACATTAACAAGTCAGGCAAAGTTGGTAAACCCCTTTTGACTTCCCTGACTCAATAAACCCACAAATCATCATAAATCTAAATTCCCAGAAAAAAAACACATACAAGAAACAAAAAAAAATGCCCATTTCCCAAATTTCACTGCTTTCTCTCCTTTTCAGTTGAAATCACGTAAAGTTTATAACTTGAACTAGAAAAACACTGATGAAGGGTTATCTAAGAAAAGGGTGGTGCACAGAGGAAGAAAGATGAAGTTCATACCTCTTTGTTTTTCAACACTAAATGGAACTAAGCTTTAGATCTGTGTGTGATGAGAAAAGGAAGGGGTTTGAATTTGAATCGAATGGAAAGGAAAGCTTCAAAGTATAGAAGTTGGTCCCAAACTGTCACCTTAAAAGATATACAGAGACGCGCACACACAACAAAACACGCATAGACAGAGCAAAGACAGACAGAGAATTAGTCGTCACTAACTCTACACACAAGCACTATACCCTTCATTTACAAGCTTTTTTCTTTTGTTAAATATACAAGCCTTTCATATACTACAAAAACACATTTTTAATTTGTTACACTATCTAGTAATTTTTCATATAATCATCAGCAACTATAAATAACAATTTTAGAGCCCACTTGGTAATAATACATCATGGTTTTTTTAACATGTGAAAAGTTATGGGATCAAAAAATTTAAAAAACTTTTTATTGAAAATTATTTAGACAAGTTTAAAAAATCACAGAAGATTGGATTATAAAAAAAAATTCAAATGATTTGTTTTTAATTTCTTATCTAGCAACCCTACACAATTTAGAAAATACAAATCTATAAATCTCTTCTAACTAGTGCAATATGTGTGTAAAGTGAGAGACTATTCACTTAATTGTAATTAATTTAATATATACTTTAATTATATTTGATGGTTTAAATAAATTTTATCAATATCACAATATGAAATAAATAGGTTTCTTATAAACAAGTGGATTCTTTTTTATATATAATAAATAGATTCTTATCTACACTGATCAGTGATTGTTTATTTGTTTTCATTTATTTAAGTTTTAAATGTTATTTTGTATGTAATTATGTTTAAGTATATAAGTTAATAAAAAAATAATGATCGATAAAGTTTAAGAATTCATTTAAAATCTTGGTAGTTTTATTTTAAATAGTTAAATTTGAAATTACAAAACTATTAGTGAGTGTTTAAATATAGAGCTTAAAGCACAAAATTCTTAAGAATTATTTTATAAAATTGGGATTGTAATTGCTTAATAATATATCACTTGAATTATAAAGGGGTTTCAAGATCGTATTTATATAACGGTAAAAAAATTTTTTTTATCTAAATCTAAAATGACGTTAACGTTACTATTTCTAGAGATTCAGAATCCTCTTTATTCTTGCTTAAAATATGAAGAAAAAAAAAAGATGTAGTGAGGCTGCTCTCAACCTGAAGATAACAGCATCAAATACTAATATTATTTAAGAAAATTGGTGTTAATTAAAAAGATGTGATTTATAAACTAAAACATTGTCTTTTAGGTTTATTTTCTCGTCTAATAAATGTAATTTAAACGAACCCATTTTGGAAGAAAAGCGTCATCTTTAAACCAACGTATTTTATTTAAAATAATATCCGGTACAGTGAAAGTGAAGACAATATCTGAATCCCTCGAGAAGTGCAACTTTGCAGGCTCAATTTCTTTTGTCTAAAGAACAAAATAAAGTTTTTGTTATGAAATTAGAAAGGAAATTAGAGAAGAAAATGGAATTAAAGATGAAGGAAGGAGAGTAATGAGAGTAAAGAAAGAGTAGTAAAATTGAAGAGAAGTGTCATGTATTAATGAGTGAAGGGGGTATTTATAGGAGGTGAGAGGGGGACATTTATAAATATCAAAACTTTAGGGGGGACATCCATAATTATTCATAATACTCCCCCTTGGATGTCCATATTTAGAATGTGCCTCGTTAAAACCCTACTAGGAAAAACCCAGTGGGATAAAAACCTAGTGAAGGAAAAAGAGTACAACATTCTTTACAAAGTATATCCGTAAAAATAATTAAATTACAAATATTTAATTCTCCCCCTCATCAAAACACTTATGTAAGCGTCGAAGACCAATCTTCTGTACTAGTTGCTCGAAGACTTTGGTTGGTAATGATTTTGTAAAGATATCTGCTAGATTCTCGCATGATCGGACTTGCTCGACATTTATTTCACCATTCTTTATAAGATCATGAGTAAAGAAAAATTTTGGTGAAATATGTTTTGTCCTATCTCCTTTAATATAGCCCTCCTTTAACTGAGAAATACAAGCTGTATTATCTTCACATAAAATTGTTGGTCGTAGTTTTCCAGCATGTAAGCCACAAGTTTCTTGAATATGTTGAATCATAGACCTCAACCAAACACATTCTCGACTTGCTTCATGTAATGCTAAGATTTCAGCATGATTAGATGATGTTGCTGTGATTGTTTGTTTTATGGATCTCCATGAAATTGCTGTACCACCACATGTAAACAAATAACCTGTTTGTGATCGACCATTATGAGGATCAGACAAATACCCCGCATCTGCATAACCAATTAGGTTTGCCTTAGATACATATGGAAAAAATAAACCCATGTCCATTGTACCTCTAAGGTAGCGGAATATGTGTTTAATCCCATTCCAATGTCTTTTCGTGGGTAAAGAACTATGTCTTGCTAACAAATTAACAGCAAATGATATATCAGGTCTTGTATGACTAGCAAGATACATTAGTGCACCAATTGCACTAAGATATGGTACTTCAGGGCCAAGTAGTTCTTCATTTTCGTCTTGAGGTCGAAAAGGATCTTTGTTCACTTCAAGTGACCTTACAACCATTGGACTGCTCAATGGGTGTGATTTGTCCATATAAAACCGTTTTAACACCTTTTCTGTATAAGTCTTTTGGTGCATCAGAATTCCTTCCTTTAAATATTCTAATTGTAATCCGAGACAAAACTTTGTTTTTCCCAAGTCTTTCATCTCGAATTCCTTTTTTAAGCAATTTACAGCCTTTGAGAGCTCTTCGGGAGTTCCGATGATGTTTAAATCATCTACATAAATAGCAATTATAATGAACTCTTTTCCGAGTCTTTTCATAAAAACACATGGACAAATTGGGTCAATTTTGTACCCTTCTTTCAACAAATACTCACTGAGACAATTGTACCACATTCGTCCAGATTGCTTTAATCCATAAAGAGATTTATTCAATTTGATTGAATAATTTTCTCAAGGATTTGTTTTATATGCTTCAGGTAAATGAAATCCTTCAGGGAGTTTCATATATATGTCATTTTCAAGTGAGCCATATAAATATGCTGCAACAACATCCATAAGGTGTAAGTCAAGCCTTTCACGGATTGCCAAACTTATCAAGTATCGAAAAGTAGTGGCATCCATCACTGGTGAATATGTTTCTTCGAAATCAATTCCAGGTCTTTGTGAGAATCCTTGTGCAACAAGTCTTGCTTTGTATCGTACAATTTCACCATTTTCATTTCTTTTTCTCGTAAAGACTCATTTGTACCCAACTGGTTTTACACCTTTGGGTGTTTGGACTACAGTCCCAAAAACTTTACGTTTTGCAAGTGAGTTTAACTCTTCTTGCATTGCATATTTCCACTTTGGCCAATCATTTCTTTGTGCACATTCTTTAACTGATTTTGGCTCATAATCTTTATCATCATTTATGATATCAAGAGCTACTTTGAATGGAAAAATTTCATCAACATCGACTTCAGGTCGATTCCATTGTATACCATCCATGACATAATGTATCGAGATCTCTTTATTTGTATCAATTTCAGGTACCTTAGTTTCTTCTGGATTTGAAACTTTGATTATGTCAGGAGACTCTACTGGAGTCTTTATATCCTCGATTCGACCATCATCTTTATTTACTTTTCTTTTCCGAGGATTTTTATCTTTAGAACCAACAGGTCTGCCACGTTTTATTTTGGCTTCAAACTCATTTGCAAATTTAGATTGTCCTTCAGGGATATCAATCTTTATTGGAGTATTAACAGCTGGTATATGTGACTTAGTTACTCTTTTTGGATCAGCAAATGCATTAGGCAATTGGTTTGCTAAATTTTGCAAACTAATTATTTTCTGAACTTCTAGTTCAGATTGTTTTGTTCGAGGATCAAGATGTGATAAAGACCTCTCATTCCAGCTAATCCTTTTATCCAACTATTTATTTTCTCCCCCTAATGGTGGGAAAATAGATTCATCAAAATGACAATCAGCAAAATGAGCTGTAAATAAATCACCTGTTAAAGGTTCAAGATATTTTATTATGGATGGACTTTCATATCCAACATATATTCCCAACCTTCTTTGAGGTCCCATCTTAGTGCGTTGCGGAGGAGAGATAGGAACATATACCGCACTTTCAAAGATTCTTAAATGGGAAATATTTGGTTCTTTACCATGAACCAATTGTAAAGGGGAATATTCATGATTACTCGTAGGCCTGATGCGAATAAGTGCTGCCGCATGCAAGATTGCATGTCCCCAAGTTGAAATTGGGAGTTTTAATCTCATTAACAATGGTCTTGCTATCAATTTCAAACGTTTAATCAATGATTCAGCAAGTCCATTTTGTGTATGAACATGTGCTACAGGATGTTCAACATCAATTCCAATGGACATACAATAATCATTAAATGATTGAGATGTAAATTCACCAGCGTTATCAAGGCGTATTTTCTTAATTGGATAATCAGGAAAATGAGCTCTTAAACGAATTAATTGAGCTAGTAATCTCGCAAATGCCTGGTTGCGAGTTGATAATAAGCAAACATGTGACCATCTAGTTGATGCATCAATTAAAACCATAAAATATCTAAATGGTCCACATGAAGGGTGTATTGGTCCACAAATATCACCTTGTATACGCTCTAAAAATATAAGTGGTTCATTCCCAATTTTCATTGGTGATGGCCGAATGATTAATTTTCCTTGAGAACAAGCAGCACATGAGAAATTCTTAGTTTGCATAATTTGTCTTCTGGACAAATAATGACCATTTGAATTCTCAACTATTTTTCGCATCATAATTGATCCAGGATGGCCTAATCGTTCATGCCAGATAACAAAGTCATTCTTATTTGTAAACTTCTGGTTTACTATGGCATTTGTTTCAATTGTATTAATATATGTGTAGTACAAACCGGAGGAAAATGAAGGCAATTTTTCCAATATACATTTCTTACCAGAAATTAACTTTGTAATGTATAGATATTCATCATTTCCTTCATTTGTGGTCTCAATATGATATCCATTTCTGCGGATATCCTTAAAACTCAATAAATTTATTTGAGACTTCTTAGAATATAATGCACTTTCAATGTGCAATTTTGTTCCTCCAGGTAACAAAATACTGGCTCTGCCGGAGCCTTCAATTATATATATACTACCAGATATTGTATTAACATTTGCTTCTTGTTTTACTATATGGTAAAAATATTTCTCATTCTTGAGAATAGTGTGTGTTGTTGCACTGTCTGCGAGACATATATCTTCATTATTCACGTGAGCATTCATTCTTCATTAAATAAATAAAAATAAATCATGAGTAAAAATATAATTAACAATATTTAACAAAATTTTATTGATAAAGACAGAATTTACAACAAAACAAATTACATGAAACATTAAAATAATTTATTTAGGGGCACTCCCTTCTCCAACTGAGTGGTCAATTTCTTCTTCAGGAAGAGTAAGAAAATCATCAACACTAAAATCAGAGAAATCATCATCTATACCAGTAAAATTTGTCTCTATTATTTTCCCTTTATTTTTAAGGGATTTTTGGTATAGATCTACGAGATGCTTTGGTGTGCGACAAACTCGAGACAAGTGTCCTTTGCTGCCACAACGATAGCAGATATTTTTAGTTTGTTCACTATTTTGAGCATCTGTCCCTTTTTTCATATGTTCTTTATTTTTCCATGTGAATGATGATCTCTTATCATTTCGACCATGACCACGGCCATAACCATATCCACGACCAATACCATGTCCCCGAGCATTACCTCGTCCACGACCGCGGCTACGGCCACAACCACGACCATGAGTATTATGATCGTGTGTTGCTACATTCACTTCTGGGAATGGAGCAGTTCCAGTTGGACGAGATTCATGATTTTGCATAAGCAATTCATTATTTTGCTCAGCCACAAGGAGACAAGTAATTAATTCAGAATATTTTGTAAAGCCCTTTTGGCGATATTGCTGCTGCAGGAGCAAATTGGATGCATGAAAAGTAGAGAATGTCTTTTCTAACATGTCACTTTCAGTGACTTGTTCTCCACATAATTTCAATCTCGAAGTAATTCTAAACATTGCAGAATTATACTCATTTACGGATTTAAAATCTTGAAATCGTAAATGCATCCATTCATAACGGGCTTTTGGAAGAATTATATCCTTTTGATGGTCGTATCTTTCTTTTAGATTATTCCACAGAACAAGAGGGTCTTTAACTGTTAAGTATTCATTTTTTAACCCTTCATGGATATGGTGGCGTAAAAATATCATGGCTTTAGCTTTATCTTGACTAGATGCCTGATTTCCATTTTTAATGGTGTCTCCGAGACCTTTTGCATCTAAATGGATTTCAGCATCCAATGTCCATGATAGATAGTTTTTTCCAGATATGTCAAGAGCCACGAACTCAAGGTTGGTAATATTTGACATAGTTATTTCTATATAAGAAATTAAAACAATATATTAGATATCATTTCAAATGAATAAATTTATTAATTATAAATATCTAATGATGGTAACAAGTCAATAATTATTATGAATATGTTTTATTTTTATTTAATTATAAGAACAATATTTTTTTATTATTTATTAAAAAAAATAGAGTAATTTAAATGATCCAGTAATAAAGACTTATAATTTTTATAAAATGTCATTCAGATACTAGTGGCCTAATGGTAAAGTGATAACTTATCATGTTATAAGTCCTGGGTTCAAATCCTTATAAATGTTATTTTATTTATTAATATAATATGAATTATAGTAGTTAATAAAAAAATAATAGTGCAATAGGCTAGTGAAGTAGACATAAGCGTGTAGTGCGTTAGTGATATAGCTGCAGTATAAGCGTGTAGTCACAGTATTTCACGTGAAGGCATTATATAGAAATATAAAATTATAAAATCAATCAGCTTAAATAAAATTAATTTCATTTAATAATGATTTTATTTTATTATTATTTTTATTTTAAAAATTTCTTAGATGATTACAGTTCTTCAGGAACTCTCAATAAAATATTTTCAAGAATTCTTCAGGAATTCTAAATTATTTGATTTCTAGTTCTTCAAGAACTATCAGTAAATATTTTCAAGAATTCTTCGGGAATTCTTTTAAATCACATAGGGATGTTTGAAATATAAGTTCTTCAGGAACTTATTAATATTTTATACATCCTGCTGGGATGTGTGGAATATAGGTTCTTCGGGAACTTATTATAATATATATATATATACATATAATATAAATTGAAATAAAATTATGAAAAGAAATTAAAATTCTATGTTACCTTAAATTCAGTTGGTCAGAACCTGGTGCTGATAACGTGTTATGAAATTAGAGAGGAAATTAGAGAAGAAAATGGAATTAAAGATGAAGGAAGGAGAGTAATGAGAGTAAAGAAAGAGTAGTAAAATTGAAGAGAAGTGTCATGTATTAATGAGTGAAGGGGGTATTTATAGGAGGTGAGAAGGGGACATTTATAAATATCAAAACTTTAGGGGGGACATCCATAATTATTCATAATAGTTTTCCATTTAACATGTTTTTAGACTTTGTTTTATTTTTCTAAATTTTTTTATTATTTATTATGTCAACATTAACTTCTAAATACATAAATAATAAGAATATGTAATCAAAGTTGAGAAGTTAGAAAGACGGAATAAAAGGTAGATTAAATGATATTTTTGTTAATAATTATATTAAAAGTATTGTATTTTATAATTAATTTTAATATATTAAAAATTAGTTTTAACATATTAAATAACATAAAAATTAAAATTAGTTAAAATAAGAGAATAAAACAAAAATTTATTTATCCCAAGTTTTTGTTTACATTATTTATATACAATAGCTTATATATTGATTTTATTTATTTATTTATTTTGGAAAATGAAGTATCAAAAGTCGCAGAACATGCAGGGTGGGGCAGGTCCCCAATTAGAATTTTGTTGCCATAAAAATTCGTGAACTTTTGCTGTCAATTTCCAAAAAAAAAAAAAATCTTGCATATTGTAAAACACCATAAAAAAATAATAAACGAGTCGTGACTCGATTTATATAATATATATAAATATGATTGTTAAAAAAAATTAAGTCCAATTCTCTTTAAATATAGTTTTTTTAGAAGAAATGCCATGTTTCATAGAATTATCTTTAGTTATATGAATAATATATATGATTAATAAAAAAAATGTAAGAAAGAAAATCATGTATGATCACGTTAAAATAAATTAAAGAACAAAAATAGGTCTTAGAAGAATTTGAAAATTTCATAAAATGATAAAAATATAATTTTAACTGACTGGCTATAACATATAATTATTAATTATGCCTTATTAAATTATTAAAAGTCATTTCACTATTATAAATTATAATCATTACACTCATGAAGATATACATATATTTATTTTAGTGTATTATCAAAATGATGTATAAAAAGAAAATGGTAATTTCAATTTTAGAGTTAGTATTTTTTACTGGGTCTATCTCAATTAGATGAATAAATATTGTAAATTTTTTATGACATATCTTTGACCCATATAATAATTTTCTTAATTTTTGACAACTGTAAAGTAGTATTTAAACCTGTAAAAATGAAATTTTCAATCAACCAAACTTTTCATTCATCTGCAATTAATTATAATAAACTCTAATAAGGTCTAATCAATGTTAATGATAAATAAACGATGTCAATTCTATCAATTATAATCTATCATCAATACGCATATACAATTATAATATTCAAAATTTAATTAAAACAAATTAAAATGCAACAAATAACTAATCATAAATACAATTTTAATCAAGATTGTTGAGAAACCGGTATATAGTTCAATTGATCACAATCAACAAGTATATAATTCAATTTATCTTAATCACATCTTATCATGCAAATGTGTTTCGTCTTTAACCTCAATTTACCTATCAGCCTAGTAGTGGAGATATTTTATCGGCTCTCTACACATTCATGCAATATGTGCAAAAAATTAATACATTTTTGTGTAGCCTTTAGTTAGATCTAGCAACAAGCAATTTAAAACAATAACAAATTTAAACTCGATGACACCGTCATAAATAGGCTCATTTGTAAATATCAACATGTTAAAAAAATGACACTTAGGACTAGGTTCTTCTAATTCATTTCTCATATATAGTCATTACATACATTATCATTGACATGTTTATTAGGCAAATACAATGACCAAAATGGTTGTTACGTCGAAAGAAAGTTAACATTAAACATAAAATAGTCAACATAATGTTGCATTGGAGTCATGTTTAGACACAACATTTCGTCGAAATCATTTTTTGAGTCATGCTCCAAACAAAAGAAACTTGCTTTTTTTGTAGTTATTATGAATACCATCGAATATGTAAATTCACTCATTAGAAGTTATTGAGTGATATTTAATGATTTTGATTAAAAATATAATCACGTTAAAATTTAATAAAAGTAATTTTACCGTTCATTATAAAATATATCAAATTGAGAATGGAAATACATATGCTTCAAAGTCGAGTTTAATTTTGAAACCAAAATATTATATTTGTTTAAATTCTAAGTCCAAGAGGTAATGAAATTTTGGAGACTAAAGTTATATATAAATGTTAACAAGTGTCATCTTAAAATATTGTTTGAATATCTTTTATTTTGTTTTTTTGATATTAGTAGTTAACGTTTTGGTAAGTATTTGGAACATAATTCAAAATCCAGCTTCTACACTTTCCAATTCATCCATCTCTTTTGTTAAGGAGTAGTATTTATTTTTGTTGAAAATCTATAATTCCAACTCATTAATCTTGTCATTAGACACTGTTAATCTTGCATGAAGTTATAGATTTATTGAATAAATCAATTACCTCCACCGGCTTGTATTGAAAATTGCATGAATGGGTGTCTTCATATAAGTTTAAATAAAAATATCCATACCGTATTTTGGGGACTTAAAGACACTTTCATCTCATATTCAACCAGTTTACTATGCAGCAAAATTTTAATCTAAAAAAATAAAGAGTAGGTTGAAGATAATATTGTATTTATAATTTGGCTTCACACAGAGATCTTTGTTGAAGATTTCAAATTTAGATGGGATTATTTACAGTCAGTCCATCATGAAATTTTCTTCATTGGATCATATGAATGAAAGTGACAAGTAGAATTATTCTTTATAATGAATAAATTTGTTGTGTAGTTCTAATTGTTTTCTCGATCTAATTAACCGTTGGAAAAACAATATTATAAAAATAAAAAAAATTGACAGTTAAATCTTATTTGACCAATAGATTTTTTTATTGATGAAACTTGAATTTAGGTTAAACTCTGGTTTGATCAACTTAAAAATAGATCTTATAATCAAACAAAATTTTAGTTGTTTCAAACAGTATAAAAGATTAATATAAACCCTTAAATTTTTTTTTTATTTTACTAATTCCGTTTTCGCAACGGAAATCAAACGGATACTTACTACTCTTATGAAGTAATTTGACAAAAAAAAAACAAGGTTTTAGGTATTTACGTTATATATAAAGTGAGCGCGTTGACACGTTAAACCAAACCCAATGCTGCTGGTTGTCATAATGCTGTAACATGTTCACACGTGCACGCTTCCCTCTCCTTCAAAACGTTACATGCTTTTTTTTCTTTTCCATACCAATTAATTAATTAATTCATTTCTCTATTTGATTTCCTTTCAATTTGTCTACTTTTTTTGGGTTTTGGCTACTTATAGTTTGCAATACAATCAGATATAATGAGTTTATCCATCTCCTTGTATATCATGTTTTGTTAGCATTTTATATTTTCTATTTGAGAAAAAAATAATTTAGGAAACGATATGATAGGATATGTATTATTATTATTATAAAAATAATATTATTGTTATTTTATAATAATATTTAGTTTTATCTCACTTTTATCTTAATGTATATTAGACAAAATAAATTTTTATCTGATTTTCATTTTATTATGTTTCTTATCTAATTTTATCCTATTTATTTATCTTATCTTATCCTCCCACCAATCAGGATGAAAGGGTCAAGATAAGATAAGTTAGCTTATTGCGTTGTTATTAACTTATGTTTGGTAAGCTAATGAAATAAGAATTATCATGTTCTTCATTCTATTGTGTTGCTCCCTTGTAATTTCTATTTTAAGAGGTAATTAGGTTAATGATTGTTGTTGTTGTGTATCATTATACTTTACCATAGATACACCAAACAACACATATTATAAGAGTTTATCATGTTTTTACTTTATTATATTTTTATCATATCATATCGGGCTTGTTTTAAGACGTGCGTCGTCACATGCGATGTTTATCAAACAAAGGATTTCATGACAACGTAACGTTGCCAGACGCGTTCCATTCTGTTCAGCATTTCATTTATTTATTTTTTTAATTTCCATTTTGATTGCTAGCAATGCAGTTGTTTAAATAAATAATAAATTGCGTGGGATTGAATAAGAGACGCGCTTCAAGGTAAAGATTACATAATATAACAAATAAAAATTGATTCAATTTTAAACTTATAACTATAAAATTATGAGTTAAAGTCACCTCAACATTTTATTAAATAATTTGTAAGTATCTTTATAACAATTCCGAAAATCTAACTTATATAAAGTTTTCATTGCGGGCAAAAAAAACATGATATGTGGTTTAAAGAAATAACAAATATGGGGTGTGATTATTTTGTATTGATTGAAATAAAGGTGAGCGCAAAATTTAGGTAGTTGCTTAGGTACTCTTGATGCTGTTCTCTGATTAGAATATTAGTGAAGTGAAAATTTAATTTTAATGGAAAAAATACTTAAATAGTTGTATTTAAATCTTATCCTAAAATAAAACGAGAAGAAGTTTCATTGTTTGGAATTGGATTGCTTAATTTTCGATCCATTTAATAGAAATGCCAGCAGTTATTTCCTCTCAACATGAAATTATTTTTAAATTATATTTCTCAGTCTTGTTCTGCTCTGGTAAAGCAAGCCCATGTTTTCTCTGCTTTTCTTTTTTTTTAAAAAAGAAAAGTTTCTCTTGATACCTCTCATGATAAATGTGGTGGTGGCGACATCTATAGAAGAGGTGATGATAGTGACAGGGGAAGGGATTGTGTAACAACCATGACAAAAAGAATAAGAAGAAGAAATATCATAAATTGAAACTAAAATAAAATTTAAAAGATAGATTTAGGGTCGTTTAGTTTCCATTTGGGGATAGGAGTTATGAAAATGGAAAAATCTAAAGGTTAATATTGATCATTCAGACCGTTCGAAACAGTAAAAACTCCATTTAACCATAAAATTGACCAACCCGATTGGAAAACCAAACATAACTTTAATCTTAAAACAAGCATAAACAACCGCCTAAGAATAATTCTACTAAAGGTGCGTTAATTTTAATTTATTAGGATGACAAACGTAAAACTAAAACAAAATATAAAAGATGAAATTAACAAAATATACATATAAAAGTTTAAACATAGCATAGACTTCAACGAGCTGAATTTTAAAAAGTTGTTACAGAACTTATATTTAATCTCAACTACATCACAAGTAAACAACAACAATAATTTAATCAAGATGGTAGTAGTGGCAATGATAGTTGGGGCACGATGGTGGTGGTTTTGGAGTTTAAGTTGATGGTGGTGATGGTTTAGGGTTATGATAGTGGTGGAGATTATAGCGGTGGAAGTGGTGATGATTATGACGATGACCATGGCAATTGTGGCAGTAGGGTAATGGAGGTGCTGGAAGTGACAACGGCAATGGTAGTAGTAACAGTGACAATAGTAACGATGATGACAATGAGGTGGTAGTGGTTGAGGTAGCAATGGTGATGGTGGAGGTGAAAGTGAGGATGGTGATGACAATAATGGTGGTGGCAATGGTTTCAAATTTAAGGTTATGGTAGCGATAATGGTGATTTTATCATTTGCCCAAAATGGGATTTTGCAAATCGGGTTTTGATACTACCGTTAGGGAATCCCTTGTAGTTAGACAGTGGAAATTCAAGGATTTCCAAACGTCCTTATAAAAATATGTTATTCAAAGTAAAGCACCATGATAGAGGAAGTTAAGGACTTTTAAAACAATACCTTTTTGTAGCGCAGAACAAGAAAATCTCGAAGCAGTAATAATCTCATCCTTAAGAACTCCACGTAATCACTCCCATCAAATTTCGCACATATGAATGCTAGTTTGTCAAAGCGCAACCTCCATACCAATGTATGAAATTTTGTATATCACAAGAGTACGACCTATAAGCATCTCATGCTTTACTAATAAACTCATATTTGACCTAATGAACACTTTTTAATGATTGAGCTCTCTACTTATTTTAAATGAGTCAAAGGCAATAATTTTAATTTTAGTCCAACTAAAATACAAATCACCGTTTGGTAAGCTTACTCTATGTTGTGACCCTATACAAATATATTTTGGTTACCTTAAATATAAATATTTTATATTTAATATAATATAATGAATGACATTTAGCACTACATTACTATCCAAATACAAGTATCAAATTGGTATATGCAATAAGTGATAACCATTTTATATGTTTATTCCCTTTTGTCGTGATATATTTCATTGGGGTCAAGACATAGTTATCGTCATTTTTGTATGATCCAATTCATTTTACTAGATACCAAATGCTAGAGTATACTTTTCTTGAATAAATATCCAATGTTTATTCTCCCTAACATAACTATGTATTTCCTTAGTCTCACTTAATTGCTCACACCTCTTTACATGATTTGGTCACTGCTTAATTACAACTTTTATAATCACCTTGTTATAGATGACATTGGATTATGTTAAAACAACTAACTCCTTATGTGGAAATCATAGCAACTTCAAGTCGAAAGACTATATATACTATTATCACGTTGAGAACTGTTTATGACACTCATGTAATAACTTATTTAACGTTCTCATGGTGGGTGTCTAATACACCATTACTCTTAATAGGTACCATGTGAGAACTTGATATCATTCGTACCCATGATTTGTAAGATTACATAATTAGTACACTCATACACTATCTTAATCTATTTATGTCCTGTACTATTTAACCAAAACACTTTATTCAAATAAAACGAATATCCTAAATGCATCGACTCTTAGTGCATACTCCTAACAAGTTAGACATGATAATATATTGTTTTTGGTGTATTGGAGTACTTACCATTTTTAAAAAAATATATTTTTAGCCCTTTAACTCTGAAAAATATATGGCTTTAGTCCATTTATTTTTAGTCATTGGTTTTAGTCCATGCGACATCTCCATTAGATACCCTAACACATTTCACCAACAACATTGGGTTTTGAGAACCAAAAAGTCTAATTTAAAAACCTACAACTGAAACCAATAGGAAAAAAATGAATTAAATTAAATATTTAATAAAACTAAAAGACCAGAACTAATAAATCAAAATTATATTTTATCCAAAATTTTGTGATTTTGTTTCTTGATATCAAACAACCCCTGTATTAGGGGAAAAGGGACAAACAAAACAAGTTCTACAAGAATAATCTGTGATTTGTTATGAAAAGAGAGATAAAAGAGAATGAGAGAGTAGAGAGAATAACAAGAAAATACAAAAAATAGAGAATAACAAGAATAATCTCTATTTATATATAAGTTAGGCCATAAATTAGACATAGTGCTATATTTGTTACGACACTTCTAGAAAGTTCTGGACTACTCTGAACATCCATACATAATGTTCATAACACTCCCCCTTATTTCAAAATGTACCCGGTTAAAAACTTATAAGAAAAAACCTAGTGAAGGAAAAAAGAGTACATCATTCTTTAATATGTTTACTAGATGAATATTATCTCATAAAAAACCTTTATTGGAAAATCTGTGGGATAAAATTATAGCTAACGGAAAAAATAGTACATAATATATCCCCTTCATTTATTCATTTATATATAAGGTAATGAAGACCAATCTTCTTTACAAGTTGCTTGAAGATCTTGGTTGGTAATGAAGGTAATTGTATATGTGCACTGCAAACTTCTAATTTCCTATAATATTTTATTCATGAGTTGTTTCGACATGATATTCATTCTAGATAATATCCTTAAAACTTAGTAAATTTCTTTTGGTCTTTACTAAATATAAAACATTGTCAATTTGTAATTTATTCACCCATATAACAAAATATTAGCCCAAACAAAGCTTTCAATAATAATAATAATAATAATAATAATAATAATAATAATAATAATAATAATAATAATAATATGTATCAACAGATATATAATACTAACATCATCTTACATTACTAAATGGTTAAATTATTCTTCTTAGAAATAACACGAGTCATTGTATTGTCTAGGTACTAATTACAATAGACTAACAATTATCATACTAACCAATAATTACACTGATAAAAACCCAAATACTTTATGTTTGCAAACAAATCTTGCTAAGTTATATTACTTTTCACATTTTTTTCAATCAAATTGATGTTGACATTCTTAAGTTTCATATTTATTATCATTATTTAATTACGATGCGATAAACAAAACTTCGTGTCTCTCCTTCATTTTTTTAGATTTCATTGAATCTCACATGTGCATGAAACAAACAATTAAATATAATATATGTTAAAAGATGAATGAATATTTTAATACCAAATTTGATTGTTAAATTTTCATCATACAATATCTTTCAATATAAATGTAATTTTCATGAAAAGGGAGATAATCAAACAACAAATTCAATAAGGTATCATGCATGTTGATTTTTTTTATTATTATCAAAAGTGTAAATGTTTGGCTATGATTCATCTAGATTTATTGCTAATATACTCTCATGTAGTTTATTTATATTTTAAGTTTGATAACCAACGTACAGAATAATACTTCTAACTAATAGCCAAATATTGTGTATGCTTAAACCATTTACACAGTTTTTAATCAAATAAAGAAATAGATATTCTAATATATAAAAAATGAGTTAACTCTGGGAAACAATTATTTAACACGATTATGGTGCAAAATATAATGTAATGATTATTCCATTACAATAGACATTTAAGATACAAATTTAGGGGATAGTTTCATATCTCAACAAGATGAAGTCCAACAAATTCAAGATACGGCGTACTATGAGTGATACATTATTTACAAACTATTATTATCTGATCAGTATAATAGAGACAAAAACTTTAAAACTTTAGTTCTTCTAGAACTTTAACTGGTGTTGTAATTAAAATTATGTAGTTAATAAGAAACTAACAATAATATTTCTTAAACAAACAATAATATTTCTCTATTGTTATCACATAAATCAATCAAATATTTTCAATCATGTTAGTTCTTTTGAAATAGTATAAATGAAAATTAAGAAAATTATTAATTTATGAATAATCCTTGAGGGATGTACCAAATTTGAATACAATACTTTTGTCAACAACACTCAATATTATAGGGTAATAGATATTCAAAGTTGAAATATTATAAAAGTTATAAGAAGAAAATAAATCTAATCACCAAATTATAAAATATAAACAATATACATTCCTCAATATAATTTTAATGTCAAATATTAATTGGATGCTTCGTGATCCATTTTATTAGCTATAATTCTTATGGAGTTATAGTAATTATCTTTTCAAACCTTATAATGATTACTTGATCTTTAGAGTAACATTTTTTGTTATGGTAGTTATGGACTCATAATTATTCACCTTATAGTTTTTTTTAGATAACCTTATAGTTTTTTTTTTAAAAACTCATAACTATTCATGTTACGATTCTTTTTTTGTCTAATAACAATCTTTTTTTGTGTTATGGTTCTCTTGAGCTCATAGTTAAATTATAAATTAAGATGTTTCATGATCAATGAGTATATGTTAAACAATAGATTTTAAAAAAGTTACTTGAAAAACAAAACAAGCACCGCAAAGAGAAGTGAACAATCCCCTGTTACTCATAGTATCGTTAGGGATGACAAAATGAACCAAGCTTGTCGGGCTAGCCCACCAAACTCACCAACATAGGCGGAATGAACAAAATTCTTAGCCCGTTATCTCGCCACAACCCAGTCTGCTAGCTTGGCAAACCAACCCCTTAGTTAGGCTACCCAGCAGATGGACCCTACTTAAGGAATAAAATAATATAAATATTAATAATAAAATAAATTATACTTTAAGTTATTAAAATTTATACTTTTAGTTTCTAAAACTAAAAAAATTATGTCTCTCACTATTTGTACATTCTTTTAATAATCTCTTTAATTTATTTTAAAAATATTTTAGATTTTTTGTATTTTTATATTAATTCAACATATTCATTTTTAAAAAATTTAACAGGTTAGCCTTTTTACTAAAAAAGTAGAGTTTTACTTTAGCGTCAACACAACCCACTGTTAGGCAGGACAAACCTTTGTTTTAAGCCTTTTTAATTTGGTGAAAGCAAGTCAGCTGACTTTGGCCAGACGAAACAACTTATTTTACTCTCCCTACATGTCAGTGCTATGAAAAAAAAGATAAAAAAACAAAAAAATAAAAAAATCGATATTATTCATATTATAACTATTCATATTAATAGATTTTTAGGTCTAAAGCTAAGGTATTATAATTTTTTTATAAATTTCTAGATTACTATATTCCCATTAAAATTTAGAACATGATTTTGTTTCTTAAACGAGTTAATCATCTACATTTTGCCATGTTTCAAAGAAATTCTAAAATTTAAAATTGGCAAGTGGCTAATAGTATAGTAACGGATAATGTGCTCTTCTATTTCGAAAGAAATGCCCGGGATAATGCACCTCTGAATTGGACAACATGTTATATATTATATACTCACGAAGATCACTAAACTTTGGAGGTTATGGATCTTTGAGCATTCTCCCAAATTTCGATCTTTTTAAGTAACTCACCAATTGTATTGAAGACCGTGTTCAAAAGGAGAAATTAAATTTTAATAGAATTTTTTTAATTTTATAATATAAATAAAATTATATTTTTTAATATTATTTAATTTTTGTCTCCCATGTATATCCTACTTATTAGGAAAAGCAATTAAGCACACTAGTGACGAGATCAAAATTTGAAAAGCTTTAGGGCGGCGAGACGATGAAAAAGTGACTGGGAGTAACTCGCAAGTTATAATTTAATGTTACTGTTACCATACATCAACAAGAACCAGAGTCATCAAAGTAACAGATCACAGACTGAATGAAACCTCATTGAAATTCTCCAGAAAGTCTCCCATCTATACCTTGTCAACTTATATACCACAATTGAAACACAAGTTGCACAACACAATGTGCAAAAAAAATAATGGAACCAGCAATCTGAAATCCTGAACAAAGTTCACAATCAACATCTAGATGTAAAAGTAGCAAGATATTAAAGGCACTCTGTTCTATATTCAGCGTAGATTAGTATTGCAGCTTAGAAGGAGATGAGATCATCTTTGGATGACTGCTGCTTCTTTGTATCGTGTCCCCCATCTGACGAATCCCCACTTTTTTTCCCAAAAATCATCTCATCAAGATCATCCATCATGTCATCATTGCTCCCTCCATGCACCCCAGTTCTTGATCCCGCTGGCTTTCTAATCAAGGCATCATCTTCTTTAGAGTGACGGGGTGACTCATCTGGCTCAACAGCAACAGGTATCATGGCTGGTTCGGGTTGAAGTGGGGAAGATGTAGGCTTCTTCAACTCTTCATACTTGGTGAGAACCTTCTGAATCTCATCGTTAACATTCAAGGCCTCAAAAAGCAGTGCTTCATTATCTCCAGCAGTTTCAACAATTCTCTGGACAGTGGATTGAGACCGCCGACACTGCTGGACGAGTGTGGTGGTCAAATCATCCTGCAGAAGGAATAAGTGATCACATATATATATTTATGTTAATTCACTGGTGCCTGATATCATATGCTTCAACGTCACATGGCTAAAGTTCACACTCCTGATGCAGGGAGCTTACAAGGGAATAAAGCAAAGAAATAACAGAAGGCCATAATGACATTAGTGTTTAGCAATGCACCACTCCAGATTCAAATTAACAGGTTTCTATAATCAAACCTATCAGGTTAAATTCTTGCTTGGTTGCTGCTCACTTCAAAATCATCATATCTTAATCCTAATAAACGTGTACAATCAACTCTAATGATACCTATTGTCGTATCATGGTCAAAGGGGAAAGAAATCTCATTACCGGAAACAAGAGGAAGTGTGGCTGTTATCAACTAAAAACCTCTAAGAAACATTATGCCAAGCATTGGCGGCTCATTTTTCTTAAAAGGGGATATCAATACAACTATAACAGAAAATATTAATAAATCCATCCCTCACCGGTGTCAAAGGAAGACCAGTTTTTGGAAGTGTATATTCAGTTTCACAACATTTTTTTTTCTTTTTATATTACTGTATCCAAAGTAAAATAATCTCAAACTAAAAATAAATAAAGGCTCTTAACAGATTGTACTCAAGAATTTTTTGTATGACTATATCTACATACTAATAAAAAATGTTTCAAAAGAGAAATATTTAATTATTTAAAGCAATGTTATCAATAGCAGATGCGGAAAGCCAAAAATCTTCTGTGAGATAACGGAAATCACATAACAGTGGAAATAAAGAAGTTACACATAGAGGAGTGCATTACATGGCCAAAGGTAATAAGTCATTTGCAGTTTTGCATGCATTGAGTGTTCTATATTTTTTCTTCAGAAAAAAACCATAAAATGATTTGGTCTTTGCCATGCCCGTAACATTTTCCATGCCCACAACTGCTATTGCAGCCTGTTTCGTGGTATCGTGGATTCTTCCAAAACCACAATGCTATAGGGCTATAGCACCACTATAACCGCTATTTAACAACACTGATTTAAAGTAGTTCAATATAAACATCACAAGGGTCAGAATAAAATATTGTCACTCACTAGATTAATTTCATAGAATTTGGTGACAATAATATCCCAAACAAAAATTTCCATCCGCACAGTTTCCACATAAGGAAGGGCCAGTTAGTCAGGGGTAAAGCATAGCAAACAACAAGCATTTTACATTAAAAACATTCCAAATTGATGTCATCTAAATAGTGCGCCTTGGATTATATAATTTTGCAAGGGTAATTAGTTAGAAAAAGCAAAGGATTTCAACACACAGCCAATCAAGTTTGAAACAAAAATATTTCCCCCTTCCTTATGAGGCATTAGTTGCAACTCCAAAACAATGCTGTAGTTAAAGGTCCAACGGCCCAAACATCAAATCGGCATAACATCTCAGAAACTTACAAGGGGAATTTAACATCATAGCACAAAAACAATAGGCCAAGACTGTTGTCACAAGTCACAATTCACAATCTGATGCATATACATTATAATTTGAACACACAAGAGGTCAACACAGCATGCAGGCTATTAGTTGCAACAACTAATTATGTTCTTCTATCCACAAATAGCACATAATTTCAGTCCAAAACATATATTACTTACAACATCACAGTATACCTGTAACAAATCACACAACATGAACCACAATATACCTGTAAAACATCTTGTTGCGGTGAAGACGATAACACAGTGGAAAGAAGCTCAATGCTATTCCTTGCCACATCAAAGGCTTCCTTAGTTTGTTCAGGAGTCAAACTCTGCACAAGAACATCATGCTGAAACTGCTGCTGAACATTGACATCAACCTCCGGAGCAGACACTGAACGAGGAGGCGTGAAAATAGGAGCCAGGGATTCATTATCACGACCAGGAAACCTAATTCCCCTCGATTTCAAACTCTGAACCCAACAATCAACAATTCAAAAATCACAAACTCATAAACTCCTAATCCCTCACTAACAATTCTAACAAAAACTAACCAACAGTTTCAAACCTTGTAAGTTTCTTCGTAAACGGGGAGATAGCGCAACTCGCCGGTGGACTCGCCCCATGATTCGATCATCATGAGAGCCTTGTTGCGGTTGTTGACGACGGTTTGAGGGTCATCGATGAGCCTGACGATCTCGTCGAGAACTCTCTCGGCGGCGACTTCAGAGAAAGCTTTCTCGCAATTCTTGACGATGGTTTCGAGGAGGACGAGAGCCAGGTACTGAACCCTAGGACTCTTGATCATGATCCGCTTTTTAATTCCGCGGATCAGCTCGATGCTGTTGACCTTATCAGTGTTGATAAGGTCACAGAGATCGAGGTTAAGGGCCCAATCGGGTTCGTCGAGGGCCTCGGAAGTAGCGTCCTCGACGATCTTGTCAACTTGATTGGGCCCTTGAAAGAACTCCCTGACCTTGAAACTCATGGAGCTCATGCCAGCACTCATCTTTCGGCCCACTTCGGCCCCTCCAATTTTCAGCCGCTCTCCCAAGGCGCTCACTTTTTCCATCAAATTGTCACTCATCTTTTCTTTCTTTTTTTGGGTTTCTTAGTATTATTGTTATTTGTTCACTGATTTCACCAGAAACACACACGACGCAGATAACAGAACCTGTGTTTGTGTGTATGTAATGTTTGTGTATCTATTTCTCGATGAAGTTAGAATTTGGGAAGGGTTTGGTTGGTGGAGGAAACAACGCGTAAGGACTCGGTAAAGTCTTCCCCTGCGCCAAACAGTCTATGTCTTCTCTGTGATGTGAGCTTTGCTATGCTTTTCTCTTTCTCCTTTTTGGTTTTTATCTTAAAGCAAATTACACATATAGTACTACTTTTTAGGAAAAAAAATTAATGTTTTAGGGTTACTTAAATTTTAGTCTCTCAACTTTATTTGTTTTTTTATTATTGAATATAGAAAATGTCTCATTTTAACTCTTGTATCTCACTGTTTTACTGTTAAAATTTGAGTTTCTTTCAAACAAAACTTACCCAGTTTTAATAAATAAAATGATGGAATTTAATATATAAAAGACTAATGTAAGACATTTATAATATTAAGAGTATAAAATGAATAAAACTAAAATAAAAAAAAATTGGATGAACTTTATGAGTTAATCAATTTTTTTCATAAGTTAAGTAATTTAATTTATGAATATTTTATATATAACTTTATAAAATAGCGTTTATTTTGATTTCTTTTTTTAGTGTCATTTTATATTTTAAAAAATTAATATAAGTTTTGTTTTGTAAATGAAATGTTAAAATAATTATTTTAAAATCTCAAAATATTAAGTCTTATTTCAAGGTGATTTTCAGTTTTTAGTTTTAAAATTTAAAAAACTAAAAGTTGTTTTTGCTTTTTAATTTTATATTTTAGTTTTTACGATTTTAAATTTTAAAAAATTCATGTAAAACTTTCATTTAATCTTAACTACATTACCGTAAACAACAACAATAATATCACCTTGATGGTGGTAATGATAACAATCGTGACAATAATTGTTGAGGGTGGTGGTCGTCCCAGTAGTGATGGGATGGTGGCCACAACAACGATGATGGTGACGATGAAGACTACGGTAGTAGTGGCAGAGGTGACAGTGGTGACATTGGTGATAATGGTGGTAATCATAACGACTATAGTAGTGGCGGTGTTGATGATAGTCATGGTGGTGATGGAGGTGGTGACAGTTATGATGACAAGGTAGTGATAGTGGTTGTGGTGGTGGCGTTAGTCATGACGATTATGGTGGTAGTGGTTGTGGCGATGACGAAGATGATGATGGTAATACTGGTTTTGAGTTTGAGTTTGGTTATGGAGGTGAATACAGATAATGTAATGGCGATGATGAGATACTTGTGGTCGTAGTGACTATGGTGGTGGTAGTGCTTGATGATCATAGTGACAAGGGAAATAATGGTAACATTAGTGGCGTTGATTTTAGGTTTAAGATAAAAGATTTATAGAGGTAGTAACAAAAATAGAGTTTTTTTCTTTTCATATATAATTAAAATATTCTAAAAATAAGTTAAAAGTTAACATTTTTTATAAACAGCAAAACCAGTAAAAAAACACTTACGACCAGCCTTAAATTATTACAGGAGTTGAGTCCTTGGGAGCTAACGAGGGATTAAAATATATGCTTCGTTGTGTGTGTATTTTATATTTAATGGGTTGGTTCGGAGGTTATGTATCTTGAATAAAAATAAAACAAAATTTAGAAGTTGAAAAGTAAACATCCAGCAGAATATTTAAAGTTGGGTCCTGCTCGGTGCTAACGTAATTAAGACACTGTAAATAATTAAAATTTAGTGGTGTGCCGTGTAGCTGAAGCACGGCCACGGCTATCTATGCATTTTCCACATAGAATTCACTTTGTCGTCCCATGTCCCATCTCACACTCACCTTTCCCTTGCTATTGTCACAATTAAATTAGGATTACGTGATGGAAAAATATATATTTGTAGTCAATTAAAATTTGATTTTATTGAATAACGTATAAATTAATATTAATTATTAGTCTGTACATTAATACCAATCTTTGACATCAGATGACTTCTAACATAAATAGAGTACGTCACATGAGGAACATGCTACGATGTTATCACCCTGGCAAATGTCTCCTCTTGATAACTAAAGCTTTGTATGCTACAGTGAAATAGACTCGGTTTCATCTGTCAGCGATAAACAGATGTCAGCTTGTAAAGCATGCCAGACATGTTTATATAGGTGTCAGATTTTCCCTGTAACTTACGGATCTGTATTGACAAAACATCACGTAAGACTCAACCATCACTCACCTCTATAAAATACTTCTTATTTATAACTCACTAAGGTATGTGCGTAATATCATATGAACTAACTTAAGCGTCAGTGGTGAATCTTTGTATGTGACACCACCATTTACCCTGCAACACGAAGGCTGTGTGATTACTTGAGAAACGAGGTACAAACTTCTCTGAACCAAGGAAAGATAATATCAGATCCTCATTAGACCAGTGTAATATATAAGAGAAAAGTGAGTCTAGTATTGATACCAGAAGAAGTATACCCTTATATCAGATAATTCAATTTCAATATCTCCATTTCCATAACTAATTACCAAACAAATACTAAAATCTTGTTTTCACACCATGACGTGTTAATATTATTTGGATCATTTCTGTATTTTTTTTCTCTAGTTTTTTTCCCACTTTTTTATATATATTTTCTTGCATATTTACATTTCACTCAAGTTTTATCGTCCATAATGATAATATTCGATTTGAATCCGAATAAGGTATATAAAAAATATATATAATATTTTTTTTCTCTCTCAGATTTGTGTCTTTTTTTTTGTTTCATTGATAATCAAATGCATTTTAAAAGACTTATCACAACTGATACATCATACTCAACCAATTGAGTAACCCTTTACATTAATTTAAATTATGTTAACTAGTCTCTAAATTCACTTGTTCACAAATAACTTTTAAATATATTTTATTCAAAAAGTACTCTATCTTATAACTAAAGCTAGATATGGAATTAATATGTTAATAGTATAGTCTTTGGAATAAACTAGTTAATATACACATTTAACTATGAATAAAAATATTATGTAACATATTATTTTTTATATTATGTATATATCATACAAAAAATATCACTATTTTTATGAGATTAATATTGTAATAAATATTTTTATTTAATTAAATAGAATATGAAGAAGAGAAAATTTAAGAATAAAAATATTTTTTAATTTTATTCTCATTTTAATTTTTATATATTTTGAAACCAACAAAAAATCAAAGAAAATACTCAATAAAATCAAAATAAATAAAGTTACTGAATAATAAGTTTAATAAATAGATATATAAAATAAATATTAATATCTAAATAATTTAAAACATATACATTATAAAAGAAATAAACAAACATTTTTTATCGTGATATTGAATATATATAAACTACTAGTGAAAGAGTTGTAAGGTTGAACTAATGGTTACAAAATGAGCTAAAAGGGGGAGGAGAGAGGAAAGTTATAGATTTTAATGTTGCGTTTAGTTCATAAGTTTTCTTAGAAAAATAGAAAATTATTCTTAAAAAAATAATAAATAAAAAAATAAAAAAACTATTTATTTACAAATTATTTAAATTTTTTATAGAAAAATAGAAAACTGATTTTCTATTTTTTTAAGAAAATCAGAAAACTCTTTAAAAAGGTTTTCTAAGAAAAGTGAAAAAATAGAAAAGACGGTAACTGAATTACAAGATAAGGTAATTGAATTACAAGATAAGGTAACTGAATTACAAGATAGAGACTGTTGTAACCAAATAAGAATATGAAACAAACTGCTACTAATTTGAAAAGTTCTACTGCTATTATTTTGAAATATATTTAAATACAAACTCATTTGCTCTCATTTTAATATTACTTTAAATTTTTGTCACAATTTTTATGTGATGCATATGCTATACAATATTGTTATAAATAATATATATAAGACATATCTCAATTAATTTGAATTAAAGAATGTTTAAAAAAAAATTGGAAACCTGAGCGCAGTTGAACAACTTTTTTAGTTTTCTAGTTTTCCAAATTAAAAAACTGTCACATTATCTAAACGAATTTTCAAAATTTTTCTAGTTATTCTAGAAAATGAAAATTTTGGAAAACAAACAGAAAACTTTTCCTAGGAAACTAGAATAATTTTCTGTAATTAAACGCAGCCTAAATCACTCTGTCTTATATTTTTAACATATTGATAATCAAATAAATAGGATTTTGAATGAGAGTTTTATCACGGGTAATATATACTGAACTTTCTTTCTGATTTTTAGAGGAATAGACCAAAATCACACACATATTATGATTTTTTTACGATTTTGGTTTGATCAGTTTTTGAGAATTTTAATATTGATACTGATCTAATATTAAGTTAGTCACCTGTATTATATTAGAAAATGAGATATTTAGCGTAATTAAAAAACATAGCGTATGATAAGTGGAATGTGATGGATATGCTAAACAAATGTGCAGGCCGGGAGGAAAGAGCAGGTAATATATATAGCTGCTCCATTTTCATATTTGTTTAGAAGTTTTATATTTTAATGGAGTGGCTTACGCATGTTCATCCCTTCGAATAACTTAGAAAATGGACTAAGCTTGCACTTTTTAATGTTTAGCATAATGTTCTTGTATTTTTAAAATTGAAGGGAGTACGTTTCTTTTGTCTCTTTGTAAAAAGAATAAGTTGTTGGCAATTACACTTACATTGGTTCATTTTAGGGTAAAAAGTGAAATCATTTTTTAAATTCAATTCTATCTATTCTACTTAAAAATGGACTTGACTTAGTTGTTTAGTTATTATATTTTTATTTGTTATTTAATTAAAAATAATATCTAATTTTTATTTCATTAATAATGTTGCATTCCATCTAAATTTTTAAAATTAATCCCTAAGGTTTATTGCAAATTATAATTTTTTTTAAAACAAAATACCCAGATAGATCAACCCTAAGAACCTAAGCGACACACGACTTTAAAATACACATTGGAAACATAAAATCACAAGCCCGAAACAGATTTAGGCATAAATCTATCCGAACTACAGGTCCCTAATAAGGTATCTTTCCCTTCCTATGTGTGAAGATATGAGTAGGAAACTAGGGAATACCAACCTTAGATTTACCCAACACAATTATACGTCAACTTGCAATCATTTCAGTTCAAACAAATTCTTGGACATATGGAGGATTGAATCCTCAACTTAATACTTGTGCAAAACACAATTTAAACCTTTAGTGAGTTATCAGTTACCTATCCACTAATAGTCATATAAATGTAATTTTCATTTCATCACACATACTAAGAGATGACATCAAACCCCATGTATGTTTATACTTGCCATCTTAGGCCAATCAAAGGGTCGTATCCTAGACCTCATATATCAACACACACACACAAACACATCAAAACTCAACATTTGACATCATATATATGTGTTCATCAATTTAAGCCAATCTAAGGGCTATACAAAAAATTTATATATCAATCATAGCAACACGCATCACCACAACATAGATAAATACAAAACCCATCTTCGACATTGTATTGTGTCCACCTTCGCTCACCAAGCAACATCACGCTTCCCTAAAAACTCACTAAAATGATAGTTGGAGAAGTGAGTACCACTCCAAGTAGTAAATAGCAAATGTAATAACACATTAAATGTAATTTCTCGAAATCATATACACACACATACACACCAAAACAACACACATCCATAAGTAGGCCAATTTCCCTTTGTCATTTATCAAATTCATACATCACCCATTATCATCCAAACTTCCAATACCTATTACATTTTCACACTCTCAATGCAATTGCTCACATCCCATGGACTTTTCAAAAATCACATTATTTTTAATGCATAAACATGCAAGGCGGATCCGACTCAGTGGGTGGCAAATCAAAGTGTCAAGCAAATCAAAGTGCTTAGTAAGGATAATAGTCATAATATAACAAAAAAGGAAGCCCTTAGCAACCAAAGTGTTAGACAAACTGAAGTACCACAAGAATGAACAACCATGACATCCATGACGAATCGAAGTGTCGTAAAAGTGGATATCTCGAATATCTATGATGAATCAAAGCGTCATGCCTATAGATATCCCAAAGCGAACTGAAGCGCTAGACAAACCGTTGTTAAGGACATAATTAGTTCTTATGGATTTAAATATCCTCCTCAAGAGCAACCCCTACCAGGGCAAGCAACAAGACACTCTGTCATTCTTGTGCCTAAACAAATATGCATATATGATGTCATGAACCAATACAACATGCATGAAAGAGAACTAAAGCGTCATCTCATAATATAGACATCATAGCATAGTTCCACCGACCTCAATACTTATCAACTCAACAACCATCACCACAAAGATTCCGAATCAATTTCATGGAACCATCAACACTATAAATAACATAATCATTAACATATTCATAATACCAACAAAATTTCACCATGAATATCATTCATAAACACATTACTATTACCAACAACAATTCACATCAAATATCATTTATCAACATATTCATAGTACCAACAACCATTCACATTGAATATCAATCATCAACTCACCCAAACTGAATGTCACAAAACACTAAATTGTATATAAACTCATCAATAACACAAATTATTTATAACTAAGCTTTTCCGGGTATATTTTTCAAGAAATAAACATTTATATATAATAAATATAAATCTCTGGTTTCAGATTATGCTTACTAGTCGCTACTCAAGCAATAAACCTTCTCTGTATGTCAACATGTACCTTAAGGCGTTATCTGACTTTTTGAATAAAGTATCGATCTCTGATTCAACTTTAAACATCAATATCATATATTTAAGAAATTCTAAAAAAATTAATAAAAATACCTCATAACCTATAAACCACCAAAACACTAAAATCGAAGCTCGAACACTAAATCAGTGTAGTTTCAAAAAGGATCTTACTTATTGAAGGTTATAAATCTTACCAACGGGGCATCCAAACTCCGCCAAAGCTCTAAAATCCTTTTGAGGACTTTTGAAAGGACCCCCAACCACTCAGGCTTTGAAAAATTAGAGAAAATAGAATTGGAGAATCTAAAATAAATGTAAATAAAATCTGGAAATCTTCTTTAAATAATGAAATTGATACCTATTTACAATCAGTTGACCTATAAATAGGAAAAACATAAACAATGAGTGTCAATGTCACGTACAATAACTAAAATTCAAATAGAAAGGCATGAATTGGGCATGGTAATGCCCTAACTAGCGTGCTAACGCACAAGCATGAAATATATGAGGCAACCAATTAGCATGCCAATGCCAAGGATTAGTGTGGTCAAGCCCATCTCTAAAAGTGCAAAAGGTATAAACTTAACTTCAGCATCCCAATGCTTACCTTCAATATGGTAACGCGCATATAGAGTAGCATCAGAACTTGGCTTGGGAACAACAACGCTTAAGTCTCGGGAGCCAATGCCCATTGATAGAGAAACAGGGCTTCTTGATCATGGTCTAGCGTGATCACGCCCAAGTCTGGCATGCCAATGCCCAAACTTAATTACTTTCCTTTGCTTTTTTCTTACACTAAGTTATTCTTGCAAAAAGGATTTAATTTATTAATAATTTACAATATAATTTAACTGACTTTCACAAAAACCTTATTTTATGAATAATTATAGGAAAATAGGTTAGATTGCCTAATAATTCATAATAATATAACTTTAAATATTCCTAAAAATTAGATATAATAAAGACGCATAAACCTTTTCTGGCGTTTTGGATAAAAGGATAGTGGATGGGATCACCAACTAATCCTATCACACACACACTACCAAACAAGGTTAAAAGATCTAAGAGAACAACTATGAGAAGTGAGAAAAATCTAACTGATCCTTTTACTAAAGGGTTAACTATAACATCCTTAATTTTTAAAATAAATTCCAATAAATCAAATAAAATTTCGTAAATAATTCAAATTTCCAAAACAGAATTTGAATTAAATAATTACAATATCAATTTTACAAAAGCCGACCGGCTCTTTTAAGTTTACAATAAAAAATAAAACACTCGGTATTCTCAGGAGCCGGCCAAGGCTTCTACCAAACTATACTCCGAGCAGCAGAGTGACTTCTCATATCATAGTTGGGCCCTTTATTCACTGTAAAAATAACAACAGTAGGGGGTGAGCATAAACATATCAAATAACAGTTATTGAATTGGATTAAAAGTCCAATTAATAACTATATACATAAAACAAAACCGATCACGTAATATCATCACAAATCATTCATTAAACAAAACCGAGATATATACATATACTCATCATAACATCATGTTATTCTCAATAGCACATAAATCAGTGCATATACATGCTCAATCAAATGGATCCATTATTAAGTCTTTTAATTTTGTGTTGCAACACTGGCCCCCGAGCCATAACTCAGCTCTCAGCTGATCCGACCATTTTACTGGTACCAAACCGTTTGCACCCAATGTGACACCATCACTCTCAGTGACAACGGTCAGTGCCACGGGCTAAAACCCCGAGCCCCGCTCAAGAGGTTGCCTTGAGTCCCACCCAAGGTCTTTTGTCTTTTGCCTTGAGTCCCACCCAAGGTCTTTTGTGGAAACCACATCATATTTCATATTCAACCATCACACATGCATCTCATGCATATACATAAATATCATGAAAAATTCATGAATCATCATCCATATCATCATCATCAATCCCATATCATTATCATATCAACATCAACAATATGAATGGAATATATATGAAAACATAAAGCGTCATATAAACAGGGTCTTAATAACAATTATGCACACAACATATATACAACATAATAATATCACCCCACATCCATTCATAAACTAGCTATTTGAGATGTACGCTCCCCCTACCTGGAATTAAAGAGTTCCAGTAGCTATAACCAAGTCACTGCTCAAGAATTCCGACTGGAATTGCAATTCCTGCACCAGTCCCAAGCTTTCTTCGTAAAGAGAAGAAATTGAGGTCTAATTATCTTCGTTCGATGGTTTCCAGAGAATTGGAAAGTAAGGCTGATGATTTCACTTTCAAGAGTTCTTCCTTTAATCCAACGATAGAAGAATTTATATATGTGGTTCATGCAGAAGAGACGTGAATGAATGGAAGTATTTTGACACACGTCTCTTTTAAATGATAAGGAAAGATTAAGATATTTAATGAAAAGGGGACAACACATTAAAAAGGGTCCCATACTTAAAAAATATCTGAAAAATGAAGCTGCTAGAAAGTAGAAGAACAGATTGACGTGTAAAGCTTCAGTAACTAAAATAATCGTTAATTCTGACTCGGTTTTAACCTTCTGGGCATATCTTTCCAAGAAGGTTTATCACAGCCTCTGTCCGCTCGAAATTCCTTGATTCGGAGGAAATTCACTCGGAAAGGTTCCTTCTCATGAAACACTCGGCTTCCCTTCCTCGGAAATGACCCTTTCACAATTGTCTTATTCGGAAATACCTTAATCAGGCATATCTCACTCGGATATACCTTTTCCCGAGTCAAAGTCTTCCTCTTGCGTTCACTTAGAAGTCTTTCAACTGAAAGGTCACTCGGAGCTTTGAAGTCCAATTCCTTTCTCGGAAATCTTTCACTCGGAATTGAAGATAGTCTTGACGACGAATCCGAGCACAAGCTCTCGGAAACTGTAGACCAATCATAGCACGAATTAAATAGAGTTTATCACCCGAATATTTACTCTCCTCGGGATTATTCACTCAGAAAACATATTCAGAGTTGAAGTCTCTTTATCCAGAAGCACTCCTTCTGAAAAGACTCACTCGGTATGATTCCACTCAGAAGTGTCACTCTCAAAGACACTTTACTCGGATATACTCCACTCGGGAGTTCACCAATTAGAAATATCTTTTCGAGAAGTACCCTTTTTAAATCAAAGCTTCTCTTATTCGAATAAGCACTTCTCTCGGTAACTCAATCAGAAACGTTCCTCTTGGAGACGTTTCACTCAGATTTGCTTTACTCGAATGTGTCTCAATCGGACACAGCGTTACTTTGTTCAGGAATGATTCTCTTAATAATGTTTCACTCGGAAACATCTTAACTTCACTTGGAAATGATCTCCTGAGTCATGTTTCACTCGGAATCACACCCGTTTCACTCGGAATCAAATTTATTTTACTCGGAAAATTTGGTTTTTGATATTTTTCTCTTGAAAATTTATTCAAAATTTCTCCATTAATAATTATTTTTCTAAAAATCATAAAAATTGGGATGTTACATTAATTAAAAGAGTTATCTTGGATATGTCAAGGGGATGAATCGTAAGCCTTGAATGTGAGAAAGTATGGTGGATACCAATTTAGTAGGTCAAACAAACTCATACAATTACTCTAGATGCATTACATCTCATCTCTATGGTAAGAGAAAGTAATGCTTGAATTGAAAGAGATATATCTCTTTATGGTGGTGATATTAAGACACACTCGATGTATCAATGAGAAAAATGTTATTGTGATACACCTGTGTACTTGCGAAATTAATTAATAAAAAGTTAACTCACAAAATTACTTATGAGATGCACTATACAAAGGGTGGTGCTTATGAGATGCATTATACGAAGGGTGATGCTTATGAGATGCATTATATGAAGTGTAATTAATACCTATGTGAATAAACATGTGAGTGAGAATGGTAAAAGTCGTCTTCTTTGTAAGAAGTAGGGAATCTGTCTAAAACACTTATGATTTTCAAGGTCGATAATGACTTTATTTTATAGTGGAAACTCTACATTTAAAGTTAAGACAAGTGTAGTTAGGGGTTCCAACCCTAGTTTAACTAGTTTGAGAGTAATTCACTATTTGAATGAAGTGTTGCCGCCTCACTTCACTACGTGTTAATTCAATCATTTTGACATTAACACTTATGCACAAAAAATAACTTTCTATATGGAGAACTTCTTTTTCTTACAAAGCCATCGATCGGAGATTGTTGGAATAAATTGCCTTTTGGCTTTCCTTGACTTTTCAAGTCCCATATTGATAACTCTTCCTTTTAATCATGACTTCATACAAGTTTGTAAGAAAAAAAGGCATTTAAAACATAGCCTAAACAAAATAAACAAGTCGAATACAGACAAACTCACTCTTATAAACATTAATTCATATTGGCTTAGATTGTGAATTGACTCTCATCAACCTAATTAAAGAAATCACATTGGCTTACTACTACCATTGTGGTGAGTTTTACAATCTTCCTACTACTACCCATCCAAAGTAGAGTGACAACAATGTCCTTTATATCTTTTTTACTTTATATTATATGGAGGATGCATGCAATTGTTTGTGACATATATGTGTATGAACAATCTTTAACTTGTCATATACAATGGTGTATTAGTTACGAGTACAAGGTATGATCCAATTCCTTGTTTGGAACCTATGACTTTGACTTATACTTTCAAAGGATGTTCATGGTGACATCCACACTGATTCTTACTTTGTTAAGGATAAATGATGATTAAAACTGCTCATTTTTGTATCATCATGTTGTATCACTTTCACTATATTAATTATGCTTAAAACTGCTCAACACTAATTTTATTGAATAACATTTTCTTTGCATTAACATAATTTACAAATAACATCACTAGATTAACATAAAGTAACTAATCCACATATATGTTTGAAGTATTTAAATTAACATTAGATATTGATATGATATGATTACTAATATATTAAGAAATTCTTTGATACAAATTACAATAGATTAAAAGACAAATATGATATACTTTTTAATATGGGATAAGAATCAATTTAATGTAATATTATATACATTAGGGACTAAATTGATGTAATATTTCATACATTACGTACCAAATTGTATTTCATCATTAAAGATTTGAAATGTCCATATATCAACATAAAATGTGACTATATGACTACTGCGTGATAGGTTACATGACTCTTAATGAACCATATAACACTTTAATTAATGTCATCCAATTATTTAAGGAACAACTTAATGGACGATTTTGATATATTAAAAATTAACGTGATGAATGAAGCATATGTTAGGAAAGAGTTTGAAATTGTATGATTGAACAAGTCCTGATAAAAAAAATCAACATTCCGTAGAAGTCTTCGGTCTTCATTCGTCTGCACTTGTGTGTTAATATTCTCCGACAAAACATGTTGACGTTTATTTTTATTTTCCAATTTAGTGATCACTGCACAAACTGTGTATCAATAATATAGCTCATTACCAAGTCATAATTTGCATCTATATTAAAATTGGATATATACCAATATCATATCAGAAATAGATTCAAATGATTGATTAGTTTGATAGATTTTAAACAAACTACCATCTTATTTTCTCATTAATAAGTAAATCTCTTCATACTTTTGCCAAACTCAAAAATCTACTGCTGAGGATCGTTAATTCCTTTCCAAACCTCATGTTATTTCTTTCAACCCACCACACTATTGATCAGAGGTGTTTCTCAATCTAGCATAAATCAAAATTTACCGGATTGAATTTCGGATTTAAGTTCAAAAATCCATCAAATCTAGTTAAATCAAACTTTTATATATATTTATATATATATATATATATGTTTATTCATAAAATAAACTTGTAATTCATATTTATATAATTGCGTTACTTAATTAGTTAGTAAAATTTATTTCATGAGAAATATGTCTTAATATTTTGATGTATTTACAAGTATCAGTGTTTGCATCAATTTAAACATAGTTATGTGACTTATATTTTTCTTTACTTTTTAAGTTTGTATTTTGTATCAAAAATAAACTTTACAAATAAAATAAAATTCATTTATTACCATCAAATTAAATAATAGATAAAAATATAAAAGTCCAAACAATCTATTTCAACCCAAACCACTTTTAATCAAATTGGATTGGATTGAGTTTACAATTTTCCAACTGATATCCAAGCAAACCACATTGCAATTTTATGATTGAATAGATGACTTTTTACTTCAAAATCAATTAAATCCAAGTCCATTTGTTTTGAAGGAAAAAAGATTAACAAGAATATAAGGGAATGAAATAGGATGGAAAAGAAAGAAAAAAACAAAGATCTAATGAAAATTAATTCATTTCTAAAATGGAAGGAAATGAGAAGAAATATGATGTGATTATTATCTAATAAATACTAATAATTTAATAAAAACTATTAAAAATTCTAAAAATATTTAAAATATTTTTATATATAATAAATTTTATTTTTAAAATTTTATTCTATGTATTATATAATTAATTTATTTTCATTCATCCAAAAAAAAATTCCTCTTTATACATATTTTCTATCCATCCTCCCATCCCCCGTTCTAAAGTATGTTGCAGAATGTTCAACTCCAAAAATACTAAATTCCACATTTTTTTAGCTTTTCTTGAAAAATCTTATTTTTCATGAGCAGCCATTGGAACATACATGTCTCCATGCATTCTTCCTCCTTGATGAGTTATTATAATTTAAATTCTTGTTACTTGTAAAATATTATAAGATAGACGATAATGTGAAAAACAATGCGTTATTTGTGGCTACTTTTTGTTGTACTAGAACATATCTTTACAAAACCAGAAACCAGAAATTTGTCCCCTTAGCATGCCCCGAAGGAAAACTATGGCGTGTGATGTAAAGCATATATAATGTGATATAAATTTGTGTATCGAAATTGATTTTTTAATATCATATAAAGAGAATTTTAATTAGCTGAATCTAGGAATGACCCAGTCTTGGTTATATTTTAGTTTCTTAAGCTTCTGCCATGCGCTTCCATACGAAATTTCAATATTCTTATAATCCGTTTTCAGAGGTCAATTCATCATCACCACATAAACTATATATCTAATTACCAAGTCTATGTGCGTCCGAACCCAACGCACAAAAATAAAGCAATAACGTAACAGACATGGACATGGACCAGACTTTGATGAGAATAATTAACTTGATTATTTTAATACCCCTTATCTGACTATAAATTACACAATCCATTAAACCCAAAAGCATCAACAACTTTTCTGTTCATTCCTATTGCTGCTTGCTTTTGTCTTACCAGATATGGATACTTTGAGCTATGCACTAATCTTCTTATTGACATGTGTTGTCAGTGTCACACATGTTCTTCATTCAAGAAAAAACAAAACAAATCACAAGCTTCCACCCGGGCCTTCTCCTATTCCCATATTTGGAAACCTTCTTGAAATGGGTAAAAAGCCACACCAATCCTTGGCCAAGCTTGCTAAGATTCATGGTCCAGTAATGCATTTGAAACTGGGCCAAGTAACAACTATAATAATCTCTTCAGCAGACATGGCCAAAGAGATTCTCCAAACCCACGATTTGTTATTCTCAAATCGTACTGTGCCACAAGCCGTAACTGTTCACAACCATGACCAATACAGCTTGGCATTCCTCCCAGTTTCACCACTCTGGCGAGACATGAGAAAAATATGCAACAATCAATTATTTGCCAACAAGACTCTTGATTCAAGCCAACACCTTCGGCGTAAGAAAATGCATGAACTCCTCAATGATGTCCATCAAAGCAGCCTAACTGGTGAAGCAGTGGATATTGGGAGAGTGGCTTTCAAGACTTCAATAAACTTTCTATCAAACACTATCTTTTCTATGGATTTTGTTCACTCTGTAGGTGACACCGGCGAGTACAAGGACATTGTGGTCAACATCTTGAAAGCTGTTGGAACACCAAACATGGCTGACTTTTTCCCATTGTTGAGGATTGTTGACCCACAAGGCATTAAAAGGAGTTGTGCTCTTTATGTTGGCAAGTTGTTCCATGTCTTTGGAAACTTAATTGATGAGAGGTTGGCGTTGCGAAATGAGAAAGGTTTCGTCACCAACAACGACATGCTAGATGCCTTGCTTGACATTTCTAAACAAAACAACCAGGAGATGGACAAGGACAAGATTGAACATTTACTACATGTATGTATATATTAATTTTCCTCTGCCATATTCATAACTAATGTTTTTATAACCATATCAGTCATTAAAACAGTGAAGACACCGATTCAAGTAAATCGTAGTTAAACCGAAGTCGAACCGTGATTAAATCGGTAGTATTAAAGAATTGGTTTAGACTGGTCATCTAACCGATACGGTTCAACCGGTCAAACCGGCCGAACCGGCTCGGTTTTGATAACAATGTTAATAACTAACTACTATTCATTATATATGTGCTCGACTTCGCTTGTATAATTTTATAAAAGAATTGTACTTAACTATATTGTGGTTTGTGATAATGATAGGATCTACTTGTTGCGGGAACTGATACAACTTCATATACATTGGAATGGGCGATGGCTGAGCTAATTCACAATCCAATTACAATGTCAAAAGCCAAAAAAGAACTTGAAGAAACCATTGGAATAGGTAGATTAGTTGAGGAATCAGATATTGCTAGACTACCTTACTTGCAAGCAATAATGAAGGAGACCTTACGCTTACACCCTCCGGCTCCATTTTTACTCCCTCGAAAAGCCAAGGCAGATGTGGAACTCAATGGATACACTATTCCAAAGGGTGCACAAGTCCTAATTAATGAGTGGGCCATCGCTAGAGATTCAAAAGTGTGGGACAATCCTCACATGTTTTCTCCAGAGAGGTTTTTAGGGTCAAAACTTGATATCAAGGGACAAAGTTTTCAACTCACACCGTTTGGAAGTGGACGAAGAATATGTCCTGGCATGCCATTAGCTATAAGGATGTTGCACTTGATGTTGGGATCATTAGTAAATTCTTTTGAGTGGAAGCTTGAAAATGGTACGAGTCCAGAAGACATGGACATGGAGGATGCAGTGCAAGGTAACGCCTTGAGGAAAAGTGAACCCTTACGAGTTATACCAATCAAAATAAGTAATTAAATAACAGTTTATTTGTAATGCAGTTATGAGAATAACATAGATTTAAAAAAAAAGGGTCACCACCCTTTTACTCAATTTCAAGTTTTTTCAGAACATAAACACTGTATTTCCACATTATACCTATGATTATGATTAATGATTATTTTTTTACCTTTCTCCTTTTCAATTTTGTTTTGTTTTGAGAAGTTCATTTTCCATGTTTTCATTAAATGCTTGATTAATGATTGTCATGTAACACCAACTCAAAATCGATTCTAGACAACCGATAATTTCAGACTTGGCACATAATAATACATGCAAAAAACCAGTACTTCTTACAAGCTAGGCCAACTAGTGCCTACCAATCAAGTGTTTACTAACCTCGCATAGATTTTAGGTACTAAGGCACTCCTCTCCATAATTTAGTTACAGGCATCGAAGGTTAACAATATCATCAAGTTCATTTAGCAGATTATAACAAAAGATATCAGCAAATACAAAATAATGCCAACTAACGATTCTCACCTCAAATTAACTCATTGATTCTCAGAAGGCGTAATGGCTCTCGGGAACAACCCTAGCTCAATATTGCATGGTGGACCTATCACATGAAAATATTCAAAAAAGAAGAAGAATATATTCAATTTCAGGCAATGTGACAAGAAGAAATTGGCGAGAAACAAATTGCAATACCGGATCAAAGTAGAAGGTTGAGCAAAACCGATGCATCACTAAATGAAGAAAGCATTGTTAAACCGATTCAGCCATTGAGATAGATTCAGGGCATTATCACATTAGAGAGAGAAACTTGAAAACGGTAAGAACCTCAACGAATACTGCATCGACCTGACCTCAATGGCTTTTTAACCCCAATAATGTAAATTTGAAAACAAATTACATGCAGGGGTCCTTTCCAAACTAATGATGCTGATGGTGCTTTTTATGAGTGTCCCATGCAAATTTACTATATAGGTGTCGTAACTGCATGGGACAACTCTCTACATGCTTGTCACGTGGTTGTGTCATCCCAATCGAAAAATGATGGGATAACACAGCCATAAAGGTGGACGACTCACCCACCTTGCAGATCACGCCTCTTTCTTCCTCTTCCCCTTTCCCTTTGTTACTCTCCATCCGTGCCCTTGTTGCTTTGAAAAGAAAAAAAAAACCTTTCTCACTTTCTCCCTTCCTTCCGTTTTTGGTGGAGCTTTCAATTTATGTAGTAGTTCGTAGCTTCCAATTAGAATAGTGGTCCGAGCTTCAAGTGTGATTTTTAAAGGTAAGTGTTATTCCTTGTAGTTTTGTTATTTAGTGTAATACATGTTATTGTTTAGGTGTATTGTTTATTTATATTTATAGTTTTGTTGTAGTTTTTTTTACTATATTATAGTTTTGTTTTAGTTAGTTAGTTTAATATTTGTGGTATTTCTGGTTTATTATTTGTATTGTGTAAATAATTATTAGTATGTTAGTGTTGTTTTCTTATTTAATTTTTTTAGTTAAATTTAATACTTATTAAAAAAATACTGCAGTATAGTTTTGAATTTAATAATTTCTTAGAAAATAATTTACGTAGTGGTAAATTTAATAATTAGTTATTTAAAAACGAGAGTATAGTTGAATTTAATATACTGAATTTGTTAGTTTAATATTGTTATTTTGCCCAATGCATTAATTTAGTGTTTACTTATTTTAATCTTGTTACATTTATTTTATTGTTATATGTTTTTTGCTATATTTAGTTCACTTCTATTTCAAATAACGTGTTTTTTGAAAATTGAATATAGATGGTGATAGTTGTTTTAAATTTTTGTTGCAATATGGTAGAAGAAAGGAACATTAATCTAGAATCATTGAACCCATCAGTATTGAAGTTGCAGGAAAAACATGAGTCAACACATGTTTGGAATGGAAAATCAAACCGTTTGTTAAAAATTAAAACAAATACCGAAACAAATAATTCTACATTTACGAAAGGTTGAGTTTTAGGAAATAGCCAAACTAGCTCATTTTTGTGTGTCTGCTGAGTTAATAACTACAATGGTTAAGCCTTGTAGGCCAGAGATGCATATTCATTTACCTGTGGGAGAATGTATTATTACCTTCCAGGATATTGTTGTATTTGTTGGCTTGAGTGTTGATAGGCTTACTGTTGTAGTAATAACTAGTTGCCCTAATTGGCCGGCTTACCTGCAGGAACCTCATTCTATGCTTCACATGCAATGTTTGAGATTTTCTTGGTTGCAAGACAATATTTCCAACATTGAAGACCACATGGGTAATGAAGAGGAGCTTGAACGATTTGCTCGTGCCTACATATTGAGATTAATTGGCGGGTGTATCTTTTCAAATCAATCATCAAGCAGAGTTCTATTGGGATGCCTTCACTTGCTTGAGGATTTAGATACGTGTGGTCAACATGTATAAGGGGTAGCAGCTCTGGGTTACCTATACAAGCAACTTTATACAACTATAAATTATGTCCTCCTAAAAGATATATGTGGGTTAACTATGTTGGTACAACTTTGGGCTTGGGAGGGAATGCCATAATTTGCCTCACATTGTCTAAATGTTATGGAAGAACCTGGACCCTACAGGTGTAGATGGTTGGACTCGATGGTTAATAAACATTTTAGCTATGAGTTGGGTTTTACAAGACTCGATGGCTTGAAAAAAAAAGGTTGATTTTACATGTTTGGGAGTCTAATTTTCATTGACAATAATTACAATTTGCATACAAACTAACTTTTCTTTTTTTATCTGGCAATTCATTTGGCAACCCTATAAATAATGAAGTGATGGGAAATCTTCCTGAGATCTGTTTACGTGGGTAGGCTATATGGAGATTAGTTATTCCATTGATTTATTTTAAGACTGCAGAGTGGCACCAACCAAATAGAGTAATGAGGCAATTTGGCAAAGAACAACACATCCCATCCACACCTTCCCAGCGTGAATACTTGCATGCTATTACACTAAAAGGGAAGGTTGAAGAAAATTGGCCAATCATAGTTGGACAGTTGATGGATTTGTGGAACACTTACATGACACATGTATGGTCCAATCAAGCATTGATTAGGGAGTTGTTTGCCAATCATGAATATTTAAAATGGTACAGGAATCGTACAAGAAGGTGGATAACTAAACAGAAGGCTACTAGGGGGTTATTCGGTAAAGGTTTTGATTTTGAGTATGTTTTTGAGATCTATTTATGATGTGCCCATTACTTTAAACTGACTTATGTTTTACTTTACAGTATGATGGGTTTGAGATGATACAGTACATGTCATCTTCAAAAGGTTACACCAATAAGGGGCCTCTGCTTTCATATTTGACAAAATTCGAAGAGAGATTAAACACATCCTAGTGTTAATGAATAAAGAGAATAGGATCATTGAAGCACAAGTTCATGTTCCTATGCCAACAAAACATGCACCCCATGTAGAAATACACTTAGATATATGGGGATTAGGGTGGAGCATGAAGGGTTATAGCATTAACGACTGCGTGAGAAGGACCAATAATTCATTGTACCACTGATGCCCCCTAGACAATAAGGGCATTACTTTGTACCTTCTCAACAAACCCCAACCTCTCAGTGGCCAACATATTACTTTCCCTCTCAGGGGACGCAACAACAACTTATGAACACAAACAAAGAGTGAAGAACAAGTTGAGTATGTTAGGCATAACCCACCTAGGGCAAATTGCTTCCTGTCCCCTGATAAGCATCCAAGACATCCTTAGCTTGTCCCTATTGTTTCGTTATATAATTATTATTACTGTTGCAATTTTAAGTGTTGAACATTTTTTAGACTAATTTACGTGTTATTTTTTTCTAGAGTTCGTTTTGTTACCTTAATAAACTTTACGCTATTAGATTGTGTTAAATAATTTCGCAATGGTGTAGCATCCCAGTTTTTTATGTTAGTTATAGTAACGTAATGCGTGATTGGTTTTGATCGCATTCTCTTGAGTGTTTATGTCTCATGTTAGAATGATGCAAATGTTAGTTGTGTTGATTTTCATTGGTGATTATATTACGTCATATATTATGTAGCAGTCAAGCCTTCTTAAAGATAGTTAAAACCTTATAATACGTGATTAATTAACATTAATTACCGCCTTTTTGAACATTTGTGTGTTAACAAGGGAACAATGTGTGATTGTGTTTACGATTTACCTCATTAATAATTTTGAGTACGATGTGAGATTGGATTTTCTAATGCATGGGGAGTTGATTCGAAAGGTAGTTATTACGAAAGAAATAATCACAAATCATTGGTACAAAATTGTTTCAAAAACTTGTTAAACCTCGACACCTGAATCGATTAAAGATCGAGAGCCAAGATTAACAAGCAAAGTGAGCTTTGAGAAATTCAAACTCACCCACAACCAGACAAGTGGCATAGAGGGAGGAAAACATGATTACTAACTCCCAACCACTATGCCACATGTCGACAATTCAACTTTCCCCTTACCCATTGTGTCATGTGTCATCGCGAGGGTATCCTAACCATTGTCACATCAATGCCACATGTCGCGGCCATGTTAAAGTCTCCTTAACCTCTGTCACATCAATGTCATATGTCGGGACCTTATTAAAGTCTCATCAGCCCTCATCATTTTGAGGCCACATGTCACGATCTTTACCATAACCCTTGTCTCTTCGACGCACGTGTCGCAATCCTTAAACATCACTAAGCAAATAGTAAAACATTTCATATTTCAAAATGATATAAGTTGAAAATAATAAAACATAAAACACCATACTAAATTAAAGTCTAAAATACACTTGATAAAGTTCAGTTTAAAGCCTTAAACACCACTAAGTAAAATAGTCATGAAATCCACGGGTCAACCTGACTCATTACGGATTTGACCCACTGTGAAGTGAGCTAGAAAAAGACTCATTTCAAATTTGGGCCCTTTTTTTCACCCAACTCACTTAAAACCCATCACAAATTAGGTTAGCCCACACACATATTACAACCCAAAGTGATGTCTCTAATTATAAGGTCATGTATATCACAGATGTACTATGTAATAGTAATTACGTAAACAATATAGGTATGAGAAGAGATGTTATATCTATACACTTAAATATTTGGTTTTTCAGTAACATTATACACTTAAAATTTGATTCCGTGTTGAAAAATTATAAACTCAAACAAATTTGATGTCTAATAGAAAACTCTATCAATTAGTCTTACATCAATGGCAGAGTACCCCATCGTGTTTACTTCCCAGTCAATAAGGTCTAATTTTTTTTGGCATGTCAATAGGGTCTAATTTGAAATACTCAAATAATTAACCCTATTCTCAAGGAATTAAGTTTTAAGTGATCCATCATTATTATGAATCCATTTAAATATTATATCTAACTCTTTAGCACTTCGTTGAGAGGTCTCAACATTGACATATGAACAAGAGGAGTAGGAGCCATGAATATATAAGTAATTTGGGACAAATATTCTCTTAACCTTAAGTCACTAATTTATCTCTTTGGAGGGAAGATTCTCATTGTGTCTTTATAGTTGGTAATCATGAGACTAATTTTTCATCTTGACAATCAATACATTAAACAATAGGAGATTGGCTATGAGATTTTTTTTTCACAAGAATTAGGGATCAAACCTATCAATTATTTAAAGGGTGAGATGCTGAAGCATTTCTCTCTTCTTAGATGTGAGTATATCAAAGCCAACCATTAAAAAATTGAAAACCCAAATTAAAAATAAGGATAAAAATATCAAACTAACACAATAAAAAAGAAAGATCCAAGACCAGCCCAAAAAGACTTGAGGAAACAAAATGTTAAGGGAAAAATTTCAAAAGGCGTCCGAGGACTAACCCCCAATTGGACTTGAGAGAGTGTTCCACTTTGGTGGCCTAAACACAAATAAAATAGTGTAAGAGAGTTATAAATCTTAAAATTGAGCCACTAATTTACCTATCTCTCACTCTTGGACACAGATCCATACACAAATTCTTGGACACTCTTTTCCCTATTTTAGTATTTTTAGTTTTTTGTTTAAACCTAAGTAAGCAACGGTAGAGCTATTCAAGAGTTGGTAGGAAGTAAGAACTACACTAGCTGAAGAAGATCAAGTCGTGATGCAATTATGCGGAACATCCCTACAAAATTATCACCGCAGCATGAGTAGAGACTAGTGAGAGAGGAGACAATAGGAAACAAATATACGGTTCATGGTAAGAGTAAACACAACGTTGGAAACGGAGCAGAGTTGTCAAAAGTCAAAAATACACAAGGACATATGATGTTTCGTAAACTTTTATGTTTTTAAAACCCAAATGACAAAACAAAACAAACTTCATGACAAGCTGAAATATCAAGTTGTTGGATGACATCTTTCACGTTTCTTTGTATAGGTAAGATGGCTAAGTCTGCCCAGCAGCAGCAGCAAAGGACCTCAACCTGTGTATGAATCATGAACAAATGAGCGTTGGAACCTAAAACATTACACTGCCCAACTTCAACAGCTCTTCCCCCAAACCAACCCATTTTGAGTCGGTGACCTGAGAGATGATATTATGAAAATGCATGTATGAAATGTTAAGAACAAGGAAAAAGAATCATATAATTGCCATTCTTGATACAATACATTATTTTATAGATTACGAAGAAGAAATGAAAGTAAACTCCTGCTCCCACTCTTACACCATCTTCTTGTATATAGTGAGACAATAGAAGTACATATGTTGCAATTTTATATCTCAGTAATGTCACTAGTATGCACTTTCTGATAGGTCAACTATTTTCGCAGACATTCGCAAACAACTGTCTTTTAAAATATACTCGATTTACTGCCTCGTTTTTCTCACTCTTTTCTTTAATGAAGGAAAGGGAGTGACACAGCCGCAGATTTTACACTCGTTTCAGTTCAGGGGACTATGAGAACCAGTATGCTTATAATGAATGTAAGTAACTCAGTAACTGTAAGGCTGCAATCTAAAAAGTTTACCTTCAGTTGCAAGAAACATATGTACAGAATTAGGACTCCGATGCAAGAAGTCCCATCTGTTGCGTAAGATGGTCAACATTCTGTCTCTTATCAATTTTTTCCTGCTTATTTTCCTTTTCTGAAGGTGAACCCTGACCTTCAGTCAAACCGCATCCCAAAGAGCTAGATTTAGTTTCTTCCGAGTCACCTGAAAGTGGGCTTGGCCTTAAAAACAGTTCCCAGAAGTCATCATTGATTCCTGGGAGTTTAGGCATTCCTTCTACATCAGATGAAAAATGATCATCTTCTACAGAGAGGGACCCATCCAAAACAGCTGACATCATGTCTATCTCCCCCATGTTCCTATCATCAGCCCCAACAAAATCCAGATCATGATTCACTAGTCTGCTTTCTGTCTCCAACCCTTGGCTTCTACAAAAATCAGAAACATTCTCTTGATAATTTTGCACCGTTAATTCTGGGAATTCAGCTGTTTTGACACAGTCAGTCAGCACAGCAGGCGAAGACTGCACCTCAGACAAGCTATTGGGCATACAATTGACAGGAAATTGTGATCCTACTTCCATACATGTTAGCCCAGAAATAGGTGGAACTGCAGAAAGGGTCACATCAGAAACCTGTGTGGATGAACTACTGCTATCTAATGAAATGGCAGAAGGAACATCATCAATAAGGAAAACATCAGGGTTCTTAATTGATGATTCCGTTGTTGTAGAATTGTTTATTTGCAATATCTGACGAAATAATGTTTTTGCTGCCTCATTTAGAGAAGTCTGGTACTTGACAACATGTCCATCAAGAGCATTATAGTGATCCTTGGTCGCTAAATTACCTTCTTGTCTGTGGAGCCTTCTCTTTTTATTACCACCGGTGATGTGTCTACTACTTTCATTCTGCTGCTGCACAAATTGAGCCAAGAACCCTGGACTATTCATGGCCTTTGCCAGGAATGACATCATTTGCTGCTGACGCTGCTCCATTGCCTGCACACGTTGCCCAACATTTTGCAACTGGCTATCAGTCCCTTGCTGTTTCTGTCTCAATCTAACAAGTTCCTGCATAAGAACATTCTTATCCCTTTTAAGTATTTCCACTTCTTCCTCAAGCCCAAATTTCCCCACTTCAATACATGCCCTAGCAGCTGAGTTTTGCACTTGAGATGGCTGTTGACTACCATTTACATGAGCAGATTTCCGCCTACTGATACTTTTTAAAAGTTGCTTCTTACCCCTTAAAAATCCTTCATTTGCAAATTCCCATCGATCTGGGTCAACCTTTCTAAAACCCTGTTTGTCAGTCAAAAGGAGATTGTTTCAAAGATCAAGACAGGAAAATATGTGTAAACTGTACAACTCATACAGCATGGTTAAAGCTACATGTAATATACTGATAATGTCTGGAGAGAGACACCCTTTTTGAGTTTATAAGATACAAGTAAATTTTCTAAAAAAGCGGTAGAAGTAGAACAGATTTTGGGATAATTAACTCACTACATTGAAGACTTCCAACTAAGGTGGCCTACATTTACCAGAATATGTAAGTTGTAACCCTATTACTCCACAACAACAATTTTTCTACAGCATAGTATCAATAGTAATTTCCTTTAATCATGTATTTCTGATTATATACTTTCATCCCTTTTTAACCACACACCATTAAGTTACAACAATTATAATCCCTGTGAATGAAGGGAGGATAAGTTTCTGTATATGCTAAGCTATCCTAATTTTTGTCAGTTTTCAATCTGACTATATCACTGTCATGTCCATTAATAATAGAACAGCAAGCGAAAGGAATAGAGGACCTATAACTATTTGTTGGCTTGTTGCATAATTGTTACTAGTACCCCTAGCACCCAAGTATCACAAATTTTTCAACTAAAGCAGCAAGTCTCACTGCCAAGGCAACAATTTACTGCCCGTTTGGTAACCCGTTATGAGTGTGAAAGTGTGAAAACGGAAGCATCCAATGATTAATTATTAATCATGTACGTCTATTAAAAAATAACCTTCGGCCACCCCAGCGGAGAAACTCAACTGAGAACCAAAAAGACCCTTACACTTCTCACTATATTTACTGGACTTAACTCCTGAACAACTAAATTCCAGGGCAAAATCAGGGCAATGAAATGAAAGGAAAAAACAAACAGCATCTTTCATCAAATGTCAAACTCAATTTCCTCTTAGACAAATTCATATTTATTTATTTATTTTACCTACAATAACAATAGACAAAAAGGAGAAAAGAAAAGAAAGATTGATTGAGTGAGTGAAAATTGGAGTACACTTTGCTAACTTACTAGATCTACCCAGCTAAGCGAAATTTACAAAAGTCGAGCATACCCAATGAAGGTGTAAACTGACCTGCAAATTCGAGATTCATGCCAAAGAATGAGACGCCACAGTATTCAAAACATAACAAGAAGTCACAAGAATCCTTCAAAATTTTCAATTCATCTATCCACCCCCAAAACGATAAAAAAAAAAATCATGGTATAAGAAAAAGAAAAAGAAAAAGAAAAAGAAAAAGAAAGAGATGCACACATAAGTATTTAATTGTCTGACGAAGCTGGAGAAGTTGTTGTGCTTGAAATGTTTGGGTAAGATGTGAGAGGAGAATTGGGGAACGTTCCAAACGACGAAGGTGTTGGCGTTGTCGCCCCAGGAAACGACAGAGTCGGTGGAAGGGTCATCGACCATGTCGTAGGTTTTGCTAAGGAAGGGTGGGACGGTTACAGAGTTCCACGATGATGATGACGATGATGCTCCGTGTTGTTGCTGATCCATAGCAGATGATCAATCACTCTTGTTCACTATAGCTTTTGCTTTTATAGAAGATAATCAAAACAAAAGGTAACGTATTCCCTACCGCCTTCACACAATTCATCAAATCAAATCATACAAAAAAATATATCATTCTTTCATGCCTACTATGTTTTATTCCTTTTAAGTTTTTTTTTTCAATTTAGCTTTTTAGGTTTTATATTTTTTTTTCTTTTTTAGTCTTTTTAGTTTTTTTTATATTTTTGATTCCTTCATTTAACTTCTTTTTTATCAAATCCAATCCTTTAAATTTTTTAAATGTTTGCAAGTTTATACCAAAATTATTGAATGTAACGCTCATCTTCTCCCTCTCCCACTCTCATCTCTTCTCTTTGTTTCTCCTTATCACTCACCACCACTTTTAAATAGGAAACACAAAAGAAAAACTAATAAATATATATAATGTCTGTTTTTATATTCAAATAATAAAAGCGTTTCATGTTTAATAAGTAAAATCTAAAGATCAGGTCTTTTTTATAAGTCAAATATTCATAGTATATATATTCTATAGTAATTATTAAATTCGTTCACAATTCAATATTTGTTTCCCATTTTTTCGAGCCTTACACTGAGGAGAAACTTAGAAAACTGAATCCCAAAAAAATGTTTGATTTATGTTCATGCAGTGATCACCTATTAATGTTATACATAATCAACCCATTAAACATAAATCATTAACAGATATTACAAATCTTACTCATAATATCAATTCATGTCACATGTCAAAATTTTTATTAAACAATCACTTACTATTTTTACTAAATAATCTAAATAGTCTCGAATGACGTATCAAATTAATATTAACTATTTTTAAATCAGTGTTAAAATATATTCTTTTAAATATTGAGTCTACTAAACATTTTGAAAATTTTCTATAAATTAAAATAAACATAAAGTTTTAAAGGTCCATATGCTAATTCCATCAAAAGTCTCATTTGAAAATTTCAATAAGAATTTAATCCTAACTATATAGAAGTGGAAACAGCTGAAAAATAGAGACGTAAAACAAAAAAACAGTAAAAATAGAAACGCTTCAAAATTCATCATATAATTATTTATTTTCATTTTTAATTATCAACTATCACATTTATAACTAATTTATCTCCTATGTGGCAAATGATATCTAAGTTCTTTACCAAACAATAACAACTTCAACCGATAACAAGAATTAATATATAATAACGTATAGTTGAATATAATGGATAGACTATTAAGTTTCTTAAATATATTGATATGAATTTGAATTCTTTCACGTGTATACAAAAGATTTTGGAGAAACAAAATTTACTTTATATCCATTTCATTCGCACAGTAATTTGCGGATAAATTATAAGTCATAAGTTTATTTTATTAAAGAAAAATTTCAGTGACTATTAAATTGGAGATACTATCTAAATAACAAATTAGAGTTCATTTAGAATAAAAATTTGACTCAAAAATAATTTTTGTCCATACCTATGAAATAATTTCCTCTTTCACATCTCTTTATATGGAAGATTATGTTTTTAGTCTTATTTCAAAATTCAATTCATTAATTACCTGATATGAATAATTAACTTATATGCTATTTTGTTTAGATGATTTTAACATACACAATTAATTATTAACAACATAGTTTGTTTGAAATTGTTTTATAACACATGTTACTACGCTACTCTTAGGAAAAAAAAACTCTAAAATGAAACACAAATATCAAAATCCTAGTAACAGGAATACAATCAAATTAGGAAAATCTAAAAGGTAAACAAAATCAATTAAGAAATTCCTAAATAAAATCAAATCATATTTATAATAAAATAATTATGGTCCAAAGATTTAACAATGAGTTACATGTTAATAGTGAACATGTAATAATCATATACTTTAGTCACTTATAAAAATAAAAAGATTTCATGAAGATGGAAACTAACCCACACTTTTAGTGTTCGTTTGGTTTCTAGTTTGGGAAACGAAATTAAGAAAATAAAGAAATTTAATAATTATTTATGTTGTTCGAGACATCTATTTAACCGTAAGAGTTATTTTTAAGTTGATGAAACTGAGGTTTTATTAACGTGGCTATCCTTTAGTATTCATGATTTCACTTCACCTTATTGTTTGTTTATTCACATTCCCATTCGGTTTGACACCACACCACCATGAAACACGAAACACGAAACTCTTATCCATTGAGAAAAGAAAGGCAGTGATGGTGGTTGTGGGTCTCTCTTTTCACCATTCTCTTCACAGTCACAGCACCACCCTTTTGCCCCTCTCCAGACCCACGTCCTCGCCCTCGCCCTCCACTCTCCACTTTCACTCACCAACGGTGCAAGTTCAAGCCAAGGCACCCTTTTTGCCGGACTCGGATTGGTTCCAAGTGGGTCGACCCATCGGCACCTATGGCTTCATGAACATCACCACCTACTCTTCCCAAGGCAATGATCAGTATTCAGTTCAAGACTTGGGTGGAGGAGGCCTCAAAACTCAAGATGTTGGCGAAGGCCATGTCAAGATCAGGCTTTACCAAGGCAGAGTTTCTCGGGGCCCACTCACCGGAACTCCGGTTACTTTTAAGGTATTCTTCATATAACTTAACCTGTCTCTTCAATTCTCTATGTTAAATCTTTTATACAATGTATTGGTGTGTTACATACACATAAAGTATACTGTGCCCTTTATGAATAATGATGAAGGTTTACCCTGGAAGACGAGCTGGTGGACCCGTGGCTGATGCACTCGCTGCAAATGAGTTGAATACCCACTTGTTTCTTCAGGTTAGATAAATGCCAATGTGTTTAGTTTTCTTCATAATTTAAGGGTTAAGTTTATTTTGCATTTCAATAGAATTCACTCACACTGTAGAAATGTCGCTTTTTAAAAAATATTAATTTTTGCATTAGTTACTTTAAAAATGATATCTAAATTTTTAATGGGTTTATTTTGATAGCATATTAAAATTAAACTAATATTCATGGCCCCTAGAAGAGTAAATCTTTTTTCATGTCCCTGAAACTGGTAGTTAGATACTTTAGCCAATGATAAGTATTATGTGATGAATCTTAAATGACTTTGTAACTTACGATACATGAATGAAGATTCTACATCACTTATATAAATCACACGCTTCAATGATTCTTTATTTTTCAATTTTTTACTTTGTTTTTACTATTTCTTGTCAAAGAAACTAAAATTGATTGATAAACTTAAATGGTTAAACAAGAAAGGAACTTAAGAAGCACTACTGTGCACTCTACTTTGATTATTCTAATGCTCTATGGTTATCCTCTGATGATTTGATACGTTTTAAAATCATATGGTCTTAAATTTATGTTTTTAGTTATTGATCATGATTTTTTTTTTTGCTTTTGTAAGACTTTGTTGTGTATGTTATTTTTTTTTATTAATCATGAATTTTATGATCCACGATATGATTCGACTCGTGATTCAGAAAACAAGTCTTCCAATTTACAATTTGAATCCCGATTTGATAACCATTACTTTAGTCCATTTCTCATTGTCAATCAATTACATCCTTGATGTTGGAGATGTAATTGATTGATAACGAGTAATCTTGGAGACTTGTTTCTCAATGACAATGATGTAATTGACCGACGACAAGCAATATCAAGGACTAAAATGATAAAGTCCAGAGGTTAGAAACTAAGATGCCAATGCTATCAATTTTAGGGTAAAGATTTATTTCCACTAAAAATATAACCATTTTTTATGATGGAAAACTAAGATGCCAATGCTATCAATTTTTGGTCCTTATTATTTACAAAAACTACATGCTTTTAGACTCTTGTTAGGGACTAAAAATATGTAGTTTTGTTGGGGACTAAAAATACGTAGTTTTTGTTATAACAGACAAATAATTTTTTTGTGAAGATACTAGCCAGCATCTTGTGTTGCTATTTTTTTTTAATCCTTGTTGGTTTTCATTTTTCCTCACAGAACAGTTCCAAAGATGTTGGTCAGCATGTTGTGTTACTTGTAGGTGGGTTTGAAACAGCAACTGGAGAGCAGGTTTGTTCTATGAAATTAACATGAATTCTTTTACTTCACATGCCTTGGCTCCAATTCTGTTATTTATGTTAGAGCAATGCGTTTGATCCAGTGGCTTGCATTTCGTGATGATGGAAAATATAGTGCGGCAGACTATGCAAAAATTGCAAGTGAGAGGATATCAAAAGACCGAGCTTCTGGGGAACTTTCATCCTGGAATCCTTTTGAACAAGGACAAGCCATCAAAAGAAGACAATATTTTATCATAAAGCTTCTTCAGGGTGTCATGAGAGGTCTAGCCTATTTGCATGACCATGAAAGATTGCACCAGAGTCTTGGACCATTTTCTGTGGTTCTCAAGTATGCAACTTGCAAGCATTTAATCTTGTTCAAGATGTTTCATTTTTCCTTTACTTTCTCACCCTACTTTTGATGTGTTGTGGCAGCACAATTTCAGAAAGAGAAGTTCCTTATTTGATTCCAAAACTCCGGGATCTAGCTTTTTCTGTTAATGTCAGGTAAGGTAATGGTTTTACAAGTCCTTTTGTCTTGATCTAGCCTATTATAAATAAATTGCTCAGATGTATATTTTTCATATGCATATGGCATAAAATCTTTTGTTTCTTTTGTTCTTTCTCTGTTTGAAAAACAATGTTGTATACTTTTTCCGTGAACTTTGAATTGTGTGCAAGTAATATGTTGACTGCATATTGGCAACGACTGGTGTACTCTGCATGGTTTTTTCCTTCTCAGATACTGCTTTTTCTGTAGTGTACCACATATATCTAGATTTCCTAGATATTCTATTTATCAAGTTTCACTTCTGTATGCTAACATTCTACTTACAAGCTGAAGTAGTTTACAGCAAAAATAGTGTGAAATATATAATTATATCTTTCCAGGAACCCTGAACTAGCGGATTCTGGACAACTTGCAGACGGGCTTTGGAGACGAGCAATAGGGGCTGGTGCATTCACGCATATGGAAAAAAGAGCTTTTGGAATAGCTGATGACATGTAACTTGTCAGAACTTGGGTCAATGCAGAAGTTTGTTTTAGCGTCTTTTTCAGATTACCTATTTCTTTTATGAGTTCCAATGCAGATATGAAGCGGGTCTTCTCTTTGCATACTTGGCTTTTGTTCCATTTTGTGAAGCTGGTGTAATGGATAGCCTTTCCTTACAAGTAAGCTGTGCTGCTGATATGACTTTGTCTTTTGTAGCTGATAATTCTTTTCTGTGAAAGTTTTCGTTTTCGTAAGATAATATCTTCACCTAGTTTTTGTTGGCTGTGAAATTCAGAGGCTTTTGGAGAACACTTTCCGACTTGATTTAAAAGCAACACGAGAGTAAGTTATCTTGTTTAATTTATGGTTTAATCCTGTACAGAAACTCGGAGAGTAGATATATATTTAGGTGTTGTTCTATAATATAATCTTCCATTTAGTTGAGGATACTTGGGGTATACTTATTATGAGCTTGATTGCTTGAGTTATTCATTAAAAGAACAAAAGACTTTGGGGGGTTTGGAATTTTGAAAACTAGTTCAAAGCAGTACAAGATGGAATAAATTATCCAAGTCCATATATAACAAACCAGTTCAAGTTGGTCTTACTTTGGTTAATATTGAATTCATTTATACAAATGTGATGATTCTGTTTATTTCAATCCAAAAACTCTTATTTATCATGGGATGAATGAGTCATTCCTACTAAAACTATATCTCAGCCAATAACTACCCTTAAATTTAGCTAGAAGAGAGGGAAAAGGAGAATAGAAGGAAGAGATGAAATTATGGAAAAAGTTGGGATAGAAAAAAACCAATTTTAAGATTATTTTTTCGAGAATTAGTGGTTGCAGTTGTGCAATAAGCCAATAATCCTTTGGGTTGGTCTCTGCTGGTCTCCCTAGCATTCTACCGGAGTACCAGTGCCCTGCCTGGTAGGATTAGGGGCTCATCCCCTTCCTGCCATTTTATTCAATAAATTTTTTTATTTATAAACTGGTTTATGTAAGAACAAGTTTTTAAAAATTTAGTTAGTTCCAAACACCTTATATCTAAACCTAGCACACCTGTGCTCACATATGTAGATTTTAGAAGTTCCCAAACACCTTTTTAGAATGACATTGGAGAGGAATCTGGTTTAACAACAACGAAGTTCTTGGAGGCTAATCACCATCTGATGTCTTAACTTTCCCCCCATTCAACCCATTACCTAATCCTCTACATGGTACGCTTAAGATACTAAACATTATATTAAATAATATGTCCTTATTCATTTAACTCACATAGTTTTTGGGGTTAATTAATGAATTTAAAAGTTCTTGATGTCTTGTCACAACTACTCCAAAATTAAAGGATTAATGTATTTTTCCGAAGAGTAAACAGTCAAATTGGTATTCAAAAAATAAGATGGCCACTAAATAGGTCCCTCAAAATGATAGTCACCAAATAAGTCATTTTAATATTGATTTGGCCACTATGTTACTCACTAGACTCTTTCTTAGTGGTTAAAATAACTAAGAAAGGATTGTTTTAACCGCTAAAATGGGTTTAGGGACCAACATAGTGGTCAAATCAATCTTTTGAAGACTTATTTAGTGACCACAATATTTGAAGGGTTTAGACCTAGTTGGTGATTACTCTATCTTTTGAAGACCAATTTGACTGTTTATTCTATTCCCAAACTAAATTTGCATTTATCCAGCATGTTCTGTTTGGTCATTTTTTTTTCCTCATTTTATTTTATTTTTTCTTTGGCAGGTATTGTACAGCAGATGACAGATTAGTAAATGCTGTGGAGTTCCTGGATCTAGGCAATGGTGCTGGTTGGGAGTTACTTCAGGTATTTATATGTCTGTCAGTATTCAGCAACTGTTAGTGACTGGCTTTTGAGGAGTATCTGCTACAGCACTTGGATAATTTACAGAAGTGTCTAATACTAAGTATTTGAGAATTACCATATTTTAATTTTTGTACAATGAGGATCCCAGGTTGTTTCCCAGAAAACCAGTTGCAGGGGTAACTGTTTTCTCATGACAAAGTGTCTGTTATTGTTGTTTAAACAGTTCACTGATTTTCTTTTTTATTCTCTAAACTGCAAATATTTTCTGCTGCAAAAATTGCTTATGGATCGCTGAAAATGCTCCTTCCAATTTAAATAGTTTCTTTAATGTATTATAAAAAAATGCAGTTAAACCATTAACATGTAATGCCTTTTCTTCTAGCATTTTTTGGTTCAGAAAAACATGTTTTTATCACTACTTCAAGTGTGAACTATCAGAAGTTCATGCTGTTGTTTTCTTGATTTGCAGGCAATGCTTAATGCTGACTTTCGAAAGAGACCAACTGCGGAGGCTGTCCTCAATCATCGGTTTATGACTGGGGCAGTCCTTTGAATTTCATAATCAAAGAGCATACGTGTTTGTGTCTATTACGAAATATCTAACACATAATGTAAATTTGGTTATTAGTTATTATTTTTTTTTATGGTTTGTGTTGTAAAATAAATTATTGTTATTTTTAATTTAGATATATTTCTTTCTGTTTTGGATTATCTTATTATAGCAGCATAGTATAGGAATAACTTGTTGGGGTGTTTGGTTGTGTTAGAGATATACTAATGTGTAGCAGTTAGTTAGTTCTGTCCCTTTGTGGTTAGTAATCAGTTCTAACTAACTCAAACAGAGTTATTAACTGCAGCTGTTAGATTGTTCTTGAAGTCATTCAGTATCATATAAATACTGAAACTTAATGTACCATTTAACATAATGAAATCAAAATTACATTTCTCAGTCTCTACTTTTATTTCTTTCTCCTAGTTCAGAATCTAAAATGGTGTCACGAGCTCTCTAGATCTAGTAACCATGGCTTCTGTAGGTAATCCTTTTTCAGCAGTGCAATCCTCCGCTTCAGCAACGTTTTCACTCCGGATTTCCATCAAATTGGAAACAAGGTGAAGCAGTCATTCATAGCTTCAAAATTCATTGTCAATCCACAATTCCGTAGCGTTTTCTCACGCCTGGGGATCGTGAATCAAACAATGTCAATCCAACATACTCGGAATAGGAGCAGCAAGATTCTTTGTTCTAACGAGGCTTCTCTCTTCCTTATCCAAATTGGTTTTGCTTCATGTTATGATTTGCGTCTATTCTTGGCAAATATGGAATGAATTGTACAATTTCTTCCAAGCATAAAACAAAGCTCGGTCGAGTCATCTTCAATCTAAGTTGAAGACCATTTCCAAAGGAAACCTTTCAATTTGTGAATATCTTTAGAAAATCAAGATTGTGGTGAATACTCTATTTACGATTGATGATCTAGTTTCTTATCATGAGCTTCTTAAAACCATACTTGATGGACTTCCTAATGATTATCACTTAATTGTTGTGATAATCCAAAATTGGTCAAATCTTCTATTGATTGTTGTTGTCAAAGTTATGTTCCTAGCTCATGAAGTGCAAATTGAATAAAACAAGAAGAAAATCCTCATTGATTCAACAATGCCAGTTAATGTTGCACAAATCTAGTAGTCCTCGACATCGAGTACTTAAAAAATCAATTTCTTGTACTAAAGGTGAATCATGCCACACATAGTGCTGGATTTGGCTGGCAAAGGTGATTTTTGTGGCGGTGTCAAAAACGAGTACCGCTAAGGTGATTTTCATAGCCATGACATTGTCCCCGTAGGAGAGTTCACCAAAAAGTTAATTATGCACTTTCGCTTCATGTCCATCCTCGCATCATACATAATAGAGCACCCAAAATTTTCCCATTGCTCCTTATGCGACATCAATTTTAGTGTGTTGTAATTCATTGTTTAGAAGCCAAACTCTTATGTCATGGTAAGATAGAGGCTTCAAATTTGGTCCAATATCTCCAACAACTACAAGCATGTTATGGAAGCTTTCCATCTTAATCAAGTTCAAAGAGAGTCCAACTTGGTACCAAAAGCAAGCAATATACTAATGTATTCTTGCATTAGCCTCTTTGTCACATGTTTCTTTGATGCTTGATTGCCTTAGCTTCTCCTTTCTTTTCTTAGCAATGGTTGTCTCAGGTCATTTCAAAAAGAGGTCAATAGACCCTTTTTGTTGCCTTTCCTTACACTAAAATTATCCGGTACAATGTCGTTAAACCCCTCATCAATAGCACACTCTTCATTACTGTCACCATTGTAAGCAAGATCACCGCACATCTTTTGGTATGCTTCACTTTCTTGTTGCCTTTTTTTTTCCTTCACTAATGCCTATAATTCATCTTTGACCTGTTTTGGGCATTTCAAACACCGTGCAACATTACCCAACTTGCCCTAGATTCCACCATTCATCTCTTTGCCATAGAAACTACACACACAACGACTCTTAGACTATTCTCATTGACTGGACAACAATAATTCCACCTTGGATTAGCCTTAGCAACACCAAATCTTGGAGAATTTGTAGATGGACCGCTTGCCATTTTTTTTATTGAAATCGAGTTTTTTTGGGGGGTAGGAGGTATATAAATTTTAGTTCAAGAAAAATAGAGGAGAATAAAAATAAGTGAAATTAAGTTTATAAAAAAATAGATAAGAATAGATAAATAAAATTTGAGTTTTTTTTTAAAGTAGGAAGGGATGATAAATCTGATTTTAAGAATAATGGTAAAAAATAAACAAAATTGATTTAAATAAATACAAAACAAAGATGAGATAGACACAAAATTGAGTTTTAAAAAACAGAGATAAAATAGGGACTGAAAATATGTGTTTATCAGAGAAATGATAGTTGTCGTAGAAGGTGAACCTCATTGGAGGAAGACATAGTTCATGGAGTAAGGGGCTAGAGTGTCTTTAAATGAGAGAGGAAAGAAGAAAACTTAGTTTAGAGAGTTTTGAAAAAAAGAAAAAGCAGAGTAATTGATGACAAAAACAATTGAAAATGTGCACTTACTAGAGAAGGTGTTGTTGCCCAGAGAGAGAAAGTAGACCTCACCGGAGAGAGACAATTAGAGAAGAAAGTGACTAAAGTCTCTTTAAATGAGAAAGGAAAGAATAAACTATAGTTTCAAAAACTTTTTGAAAAATAGAGCATGTGATGTCCAAAACAGAGAGTGAACACATATGTTGCCTGGGCTGGTCGTAAGTACTTCTGGGAGGGAGGGACGGGCAAAGGAGAAGGGTGGTTGGAGTGGGTCGCCGTGGTTACTTGTGTATATAGAAAAATAGCGCGCAATATGTTATATCAGTGTCTTTTTGTTTATTCGTATCTTTAGATATGAATCAATTAAACAATATTAATTAATTCTAACAAGGGGGCATTACATTAAAAAAAAAAAAAAAGAAATTTTGTAAGTCCCCACTGATATGGACATAACCACTATTATCATATCACCGGTTATAAATCATATAACATTTTCCGCTACGATATGCATCACGGAAGGCATAATTTTTATAACCAAATTATTATAACACTGCATTTAACGTAATGAAATCAAAATTACATTTCTCAATCTCTCTCTACTTTTCTTTCTTTCTCCTTGTCCAAAATCTAAAAAGTTGTATTGAATCAATAAATAAACATTTGATGGAAGTAGTTGAGATTTTTCATTTACCCCTCACCTTAATTATCAATTGTTATCAAGTTTTCTTCATTAAAAGAGAAGATGATGCCTGAGTCTCACTAGCACTATTATCTGTTGTGCTGTGCCAACTCTATTAAGGTTCTACACGTTGTTCAATGCTTTATCAAATCAACAGATGAAAAAGTTACTTCAGCCAACGAAGTTTGTGGGATCGAACAAATTGACACTGGGTTTATTAGGGACATAATGATTGGTAAAATAGAAGAGATGATTCAATGGAATGATAAAATATAAACATTTTGTTGTAATGGGTCAATAAAAAAACCTTTGAGGTGAGTAGTTGAGATTTTTCTTTTACCCCTAAATTATCAATTGTTATTAAGTTTTCTTCATTATAGAGAATATGATGTTTGAGTTGCACAAGCAATGTACTATCGAGAACTATTTTAGATACTTGTTATTGTGGTGTTACCAACTTTGTTGAAGGCATCTAATCTATGACTAGTTGATGTCCTACATATTGTTCAATGCTTCATCCAGATGGATGAAAAAGTCACCTCCAGCTAATAAAGTTGGTGTGACCAAAGGTTTATTAAAGACATAAAGCTTGGTAAAGTAATAAGGATGATTCGAGGGGTAAAGACAATGGTTAACAATTCAATAGTATTGTTGTATCCATTATAAGAAAATTGGTATAAACCACATGTATCTCTTTCATATACTGATCTAAGGAGGATTTGCTATGCAAGCTTGCACTCTAAATTAGATGAATATTATATAATATTAACTTACTGTTGGAGTTATTTTGGTTTTACTTGGTATATTCTTGGAAAGTGGAGGAGGGATGCTCCTACTAGAAAAAATATTAAGTTTAGAAAAAAAAATTAGTTAGCATAAAAGGATTTTATTACTTCATAATAAATGATTAATTAATAGTCATCTATATGTACACATACATTTCATTTATGAGCTTTTAAAAATATATACAACTAAGTTTTAAAAAAAAGTAAAAAATGCAAAATATGTTTTTTAGATACTACTAGTTTGTTGTATCCATTTTTACCTTATTTTATATGATTCATGATAAGTTTTTGACTAATTTTTTATTCCATCAATTTCTTAGGTTTTTTTTTATCACTGACTTTACCAATTCATTAAATTTCCATGTGAACCATCTAATTTGGTCACGAGAATACAGAAGAATGTAATTGAGTTTGGTTTTTCTGCGGGGGGTTGTGTGTGCTGTGCCCTGCAATTCCCTTTTGTTATAAAATAATCAGAATAAAAATTACTTTTTAAGTCATTCAGAAAAATAATTGATGTAAACTTATTTTTTAAAATGAGTTAAAGAAATAGCTGTTCTAAAATGATTTTATATAATCCATACATTTTAAATCAGTTATTTTTATAATCCATATAAAAATTGTTTTTTTGGTTGGTTATAAAAATAGTTAAAATTAAAATGTCTAAAACTTCAATGCAATTGAAAGAGTAGTAAAAACCAATGTTTTCAGAACCGGACCAGTCATTGAATCAGTGAAGACATCAGTTCAAAAAAATTATGTTAAAAACGGGTCCAACCATGGTTGAACCGGTAACATTAAAGAATTGACCCAGACTGATCACCTAATCAGTTTACAGTTTAAACGGCTAGACTGATTCAATTTTGATAACAATGTTAAAACCAGATTGACCTTTATGATGCTCCTTATTTTTAGGTTGTTCCCAATTCCCAAGATTTCTCCATTTTGAAGCCAATGGAATCAAAAAGAGTGTTGCAATGGGCCAATGTGGGTATATCACATGGTAGCACGTTGTTGGAAACTCTTCTCAAAAACTCCAAACACATCAACCAACACATGCTACACATTAGTGGCAACTTCATTTGGCTACATTTTCCCCATTTTTTTTGGTCACTACGTCAAGATTTTTCCAATTTGTTATTATCATACTCCGCCTAATCAAATTTTAAGGTTTGATAAAAGAAAGATTTATTAATTTAATAAAATTTTAACTATTTCAAACAACATAAATAAAATTTTTATGTTTATAATTTTGTTTTTCAAACCGATACGAAATGATTAATGTTAATTTAGAAAGCCGGTGGTATGTCGCATTTATTTCTTTTATTAGGTGTCAAATGATTAGGATGAAAAAGGTACAATATGGAAACTAGAGACCCTACAAGTTGTGGATTGACACCTTAAAAATGTAGGATCAAAATTATAAGAGTTAATAATCATTAGAGTAGGAATTACCACTGTTTAACTTTTATTTTCACTGAAGGCCTTTTGTAAAAGGGCATTTGAAAACAACTTATGAACGACGTATAATTGTTAATAAAAAATAGAGTTAAAGGTCGTTTTTTTAGAACTATTAATGAAATAAAAAATGTTCAGTGAAACACTATATTATTTTATTTTTATTATTACTAATAAGTCTAACTCGGTAATAAAGTACGTGAATCCACTTTATTAAAAAAAATAAAGAATAAACAATTAGCATGATATCCATTTTCTATGTAACAAGGGTACATGCCCCCATTTAATTTTTAATTTTGTAATATGAAGATAAAAGTATAAGATTATTATTTATATTATATTTTCAAATTTTATCCACATAAAATAATATATATATATATATATATATATATATTATCTTGTCTTTATTTTTTAAAAATTTTGGATTCATCACTTGTGAGTTATTATACACATCCTACCATGTGTTTAATTTCTATCGAAATATAAAAAATAAAAATCTCTTCAACAATGATTCTACATGATAAATTTACTTATTGATGAACCACAAATGAAAATTTGATTAAATTACTTTGTTGTTACAAGTAAAATGACAAGAACTAGTCCATTATCTTTTTAAAAAAATGGTCTCCTTCTCACAATTGACAAGCTTTGCTAGGGTTTTTGGTCATGATGAAATTCCCCCTGAGTTGCCAAACAAAATGGAGGAGGGGGTGTATCTTCGGTGTCAGTCTCCTTTCGAGACAGAGTGTTAGGGGGGAAAACACTCAAACCATGCTCTCCTATTGATTTTCTCTCTAAGAATTTGGTTACATTAGACTATGCACATAAGAATAGGCTTATGCCTTGTTTCCATGTAGATCCAAGCTATTTGACCTTGCTTTCTGCTCCCTGGGAGGATGCACTAATCATTAAGCTTTTAAGAAAATCAACTACTTTTCCCTTTATGCAAGACAAACTTAAAAGCATGTGGAAGCTCTCAACGTGATATTGGTTACAATTTTTTCATGGTCAAATTTGACATAAAAGAAGACAGACCTAAGGTTATATTTGAAAGACCATGGACGGTCTACGACCACTACTTGTAGTTATGTCCTTAGTTGCCATCTTTCATGGCTTTAAAGGCAAGGATCAACACTAACCTTGTGGGTTAGGTTCCCTGACTTGAATGTTATGTATTACGATGAGAGCTTACTGCTTGTAATAGCCTCCGCCATTAGAAAACCTATCAAGGTGGACCTTACTACCCTTAATATGGATAGAGGAAGATACACTCATGTGTGTGTAGAAATCAACCTCAACAAACCTGTCATTGAGAAATTTGGCCTCCAAGATTACTCGTACACAATTAAATATAAGGGCCTCCACCTCATATGTGCATGTTGCGACTATTATGGCCATGTAACACATTCATGCCCTACCAACACTATTGGACTTATTGCCTCTAAAAGGGACACTATACCGACTGAACCTTTTTATGGAGCCCCATATCAGGAAACCTAATTATCCTTATTCACCTCTATCAAAACCATCTGATCTTGTTATTCATGGGGATCAAATGACTGTTCAACGCATAAAGGAGAAACAGAATATGAAGCCCAAGCCTAACGTTGACTCAAGGAAGCCTTTAGACAATGGACAAAACAAAAAGCCTCCTATGAAACCATTTAGTGGATACACAACCCCCAAATCAACTAGTAACCCTTTTAAGAATAGACCAATCTCCTTGGTCAAGAAACGAACCCGTCATGATTTTTTGAAGCCTGTTGTGGTTTCTTTTAATTTAGTTTTGAAGGGAAATAACCCTAATGGAATTATTATTAAAGATAGTCCTAGTTCCCCTAACAACATAATTCCTAATGTGAGCATGCCCACTAGCCTTGAGGATCAAGCCTAAGGAATTGATGTGGAGAAGGTTTTCCCACTCAACCCTGATCCTAACGCCTAACTCGTATAGGGCTAGCCATCTATTGAAACCATTAGTTGTCATGATGCAATTTAAATATTTTAGTAGTTGAAATATCAAGGGAGCTAAGAGTAAGCATGACAGGCGTTAACAAAGAATTATGTCCCTTAATACAAACCCTTATTAGTTATTTTAGTGGATACACATTGCAAATTCATGAAAGCAAAAGAGTTATGGAATTCATTAAACTATGTGACTGTGGAGTGTCGTGGAAGCTTTAGGCCATCCTGAGGGAATCTAGGTCCTTTCCTCCAAGCATGATTCCATTCAAGCCTAAGTTCTCCATATGCATAGCTAGACATTGACTTTAGAGCTTTCTAGCGAGGAATATTTACGTGACGCTCCCCTTTATTTTATTTATTTTTAAACATGATGTTAATCAATTTTTACAGAAAAATTTTCACTCAGAATAATTAGGTTCAGCCTAACAGACTTAAATTGAAAACAGCAACAAACTAAAAATAAAAATAGAAATAGCAACAAAATGAAATTAACACAGTAACGAACTCAAAATAAAATAGAGACAAACTTTTAGGAAAACAGTAACGGATTGAAATACAAAAATAACAGCAACAGACTCATAAAGTCAGAAACGACAGACTTAAGTACAGAAACAACAACAAACTTATCATAGAGACAGTAACAACAGACTTACAAATAAACAGTTGCAACAGACTTATAGAGTCAAAACAATAAACTCAGATATATAAATAACAACAAACTCAACATGGAAACAATAACAACAAACTTAGTAAATAAACAACTATAACAAACCTATAGAGTCAAAACAACAGACTCGAATATATCAATAGTAGCAGACTCAACATGAAAACAGTAATAGCAGACTTAGTACATAAACCACTAAACAAACTTATAGTGTAGAAACAACAAACTCAGATGTAGAGCTGTAACAGACTCAAACAGAACAGACACAACAGACTTAATACATAACAACAAACTTATAGCCACTTATGGAAGCTCCATCTTTGGACTCTTGACTATTTGGTGGATTTGGCGTTGAAGGAAAGAAGTTGTGACCTTAAATGCTAATTGAAATATTACTTATATCCCAAATCAAATCTACACCCTTTGGTTTCATTGGATAACTTTTAGTGAGAACAAGAAGGATCTCCCACCTATCCTATCTTGGTCTCTTCCCTCCAACCCTTTCATAAAGCTTAATACTGATAGAAGTTGTGATACGTTATGGTTCACTGGTGGAGGATGACTCATGAGATCTTTTATAGGTGAGTGGCTGGGGGGTTTCATAACTAAATATAGATCTAGTGACCCTCTCAAAGCTAAACTCCACGCACTTTGAGATGGCCTCAACACGACATGGGATCATGGGTTCAAGGATGTCATGTTGGAAATGGATTCAAGGGATGTGGTCTCTGCTATAGAGCAAGATTCAACAATGGATTTGCGTGTTTATAGAGACATTATTCATAAGACTAGCTCCTTACAAGCGAAAGCTTGAACCACTAATATTGTTTGTATCTTTAGGGATATGTTGACTATACAACAAAGATGGGCCTTAAGAGTGGTTTTGATTTTGAATGTTAGGCCTCTCCCCCTGACCTTTTTGTTTTCAGAATAGCTCAAGATGCTTTAGTTGCTTGTAGTTTAGTTTTGCAATTTTTTCTCTTTCACTTTTTACCAAAAAAATAAAGTAAAATAACAAGGATTTCCATCGCTATAATTTTCAATTAATCCATTAAAAGTAACATTTAAAATAACCATGTCTAAATTAATTATTTTTGTAACTTAACAATTGTTAGGTGATATTGTGATTTTTAATTATTTTATACAAAAGTTTAGATAAATTAAGTCTACAAATAGAATATATTTTAAGAAATCTATAAACTTACGGCCATAAGTGAGCGAAATTCCTTTACAATATTTAGTCCAATACTAATTATTATGTCGGTTATTTCAATAAACTAGTGTAAACGATATTTTTTACACCAATTTATTGAAATAACATGTATCTACTACTACACCATACTTTACCATTCTTACGGTAGATGTGTTGCTCCAATATTTAAATTCTTTTTGCTTCATCAGATATTTTAATTAATAAAGCGATTTGTTACCAAAAAAATAATATTAGGCTGGCGGCTTGGGGAAGGGAAGGAAGATATTCGAATTGGAGCTGTGAAAGAAAATTTTGTAGTAATTTATTCCTTTTAGCAGAGAATTATCAAATCATGCGATAGAAGCAGCGAATCACGAGATCCCAAGGAACAAGAATGAAATCAATATCAAAATACTTAACATTATAAATTGCAGAAAATAACAATAATATACAACAGAAGAAAGCAAGAAGAGAGAATTCGATTTCGTTGTTGCCCAGCACAGCATAATCATCGTCTTCCAACTCTCAAGGAAGCATAGCAATGATTCTGTTATGGTTATGGTACGTATCTATAATATCTCTTCCAATTTTTCTCAATCGCTTCGTTCCAATTCTTGATCTCTTCGGCTATGGATTGCTTCTATCGCCTGTTCAATCTTTTTACCTTTTGTTTGTTTTTTTTCATCTTTGAGATTGACTTTATATAACTTGGATATATTTTCGGTTTGTCTGAAAACTGTATAATTACTGGAAGTTACGAGTTTTTATTTATTTTTTGGAAAGGTTAAATATATTGAGTGTTGGCTTTCTGAGCAAGTTGCTTCAGGAACGATTTTACTTTGGGTTGAGTACAATTTGAGGTCAACCTAAGAAAGTTACTTGAAGAATTTTTGTTTTTTTTTACTTTAGGTTGAGAATAATTGGAGGTCGAAATCCTGGTTTAAAATGGATAAAGAGAGAGATGTAAGTGTTAATGTTTATCATTACGGGGAGAGAGATAGAGATACAAAATGATGTTGGATCTTCTCATCGGTAGTAGAAGGGGATCTCACAATTAAGGGTTATGGACTACACCTCAAGCCTTTTAACTAAAGGAATCAAATTGAGTTGATTATACTCCGATTCAGATAGGAGGGTTCGGAAACTGGATTCTTCTTGTGTAATTTTTTAAAAAATTCTTTTGTCACATATTGCTGCTGTAATTTATAGACAACTGGGTTTGCTCTTGCATTGCAAGGCTACCCCTTTTTTATGACTATTTTGTTTGGAGTGCTTGATTAGTACCCAGCAGAAGGTCTGAAACGTGTAATTTGGACCCATTTATGAGGTTTTAAGATTTTGGCAAAAAAATTTGTGAGAGAAATACTCTTATTCTGAAGATGTCTTAATTCCTGCAACTTATTGTGCCCTGGGATTGTGTATGTCAGTATATGGCAGCTTTTTGAGGGATTCATTGGATAGGTAGTGTACTGTTTTGCTTTGCAGCATTCCTTGGTTTCTTGTACTTTTCTTTGTCCTGCCAAGGTGTGATAGAAGAGTATTACAGTTTGTATTAGAGTCTGTTTTAGCGGCTGTCTAAGCACCATATATGCACTAGTCCTAGTTGTAACTTTAATTCTGTTGTTCTGTTAGGCCTTGCTGATCTCTATAAATAGAGTATTGTAAATGTAATTAAACCCTAGAATTGTATTAAGGTGGATTTCTTTCTCAGAGCACTCAGATTCCCTCTTTCAATTCCTTTCTCTTCTTCTCTGTATTTAATGGTAGAATTCTATTAAGGTGGATTTCTTTCCTCCTTTACTTTTAACTTTCTCTTATGCTTCTATTAATATTTCTTTTCCTTTCTAAAAGACAAAAAACTATTACCAACATGTGATTGGCTTAAGTAGTATATGTTTAATTCCTCTTAAACAAGGTCTTGTGTTCAAGCCTTGTAGATGGAAAAAAATCTCTATATGGAGTGTTAGATCCCGACTCAAACAAAATTGTCTCATGTGGATGATATCTATGATTAAAAAAAGAGACAAATAGTTTTAGTGCAAAATTGTTATTCTAATTTCAATTTTTAGAATATTCAAGATGATAATTCTAAAGGTTGTTCAACTTTAAATAATTAGAGTATAGAACCATAATTCTTAGTTGGATTCCAATTTCATTTCAACAACTCTAATTAAGGCTGGTCATGGATGAGATTGCATTAGTTTTGAGTGACAAAGAAGTTGATCCACATGTGGAGGCAACTGTGATGATGGTTATGATGGCAATGTTTATGGCAGTGTTTGGGCAATGGGGTGGTGGTGGTTGTGGCAGAGGTGCTAGTGGCGGCCATGATGACAAGGACAATGGTGTCAGCAATGATGGGACAGGGTGCTAGTGGTGGTTGCAGTAGTAACAGTGGTGTCAGCAGGGCAACAAAAAATGGAAGAGCGGTTGCATAGTGTGGAGGTGAGGTCAAGAACTGTGATTCAGAAGCTAGGAGTTATGAATTGGGAATAGCTAGTATTAGTTGTATTGTAGTTATAATTCCTTGGAATTGTGATTCTAATTTTAAAAGGACTTCCGAATGTCATAATTAAAACTCCAATTCTAAGCCTCAATTTCATTATGTCCGATTTAGTGTGCCAAATGGGCACTTATAAAATTGGAAAAATCCATCGATTTTGATCCAAAATTTGCAAATGTATGTTTTCGTCTTCATTTTTGTATTTATAATATATATGAAGGAACTCTGAAACTGTTACCTAATTTTCAGTAGTAGCAACTATTTGATGGCCTTTTCCATTGTTGGCGTGTAAATGGAAGCAGTTGTTATTGCACGATTTTTCCAAGTATATCAGATATTTGCTGGAGATTAAGTGAAAAAGACTAAATGGTAAGCCCAAGAGTGTCTACTCAACCAAAAATATGCTACAGGCCTATACGGCCTTCTGACCTTGACATTTTAGAGCATATCCATGGCAGACTATTTCCCATCAGGTGAGATCATGTGCTGTTTCACTGACTTCAAGTATGAGCTCTTGAAATTGTGTTTACCTATAGATATTTATAATTGTCAGGTATGAATCTACTTTTTTCCATGATGTGGTAAATGGACGTGACATTGTGTCATGGGGAGCTGTTGATTGTAGTCGGCCAGATGGTCGAAGTGACGAACTCATTGGATTTGTAACAGCACGAATTGTTCTTGCAAAAGAAAGCGAGGTTTGAACCCTTTTATGTACAGTTGTACACCCTTTGTCTAATTACTTGAAGCATACTATGAAAAGTTATCTGTCCATCATTGCTAGAACTTGTGCTGAAGAAGAATGTGTTTTATGTTTCCATTACTGTGTGAAGGCATCTTTCAAGTGTAATTTGTGGCAGTTAATTTCTTTCAATTTTGGCCAGGGGGGATGAGGTTGCTTTTAAGTGCAATTTGGGGCAGTTAATTACTTTCAATTTTGTGTTAATCAATCATCTTAAACCAAAGAGGCAAAGATAACATGTCCATGTACAAGCCATGGCCACACACCAAGACAAACTTTATGGATATCTCTTAATATCTGTAGTCTGATTCAATCAATCATTTTGATCGGAAGACGACCATGACAGACTTGATGTAGTAATAGTATTATATATTCCTTGATGTCCAGAGTTTGCTCATGTTTCTTGATTATTGTATTAGTCTTCTATTGCTAGCCTTTGGGTATTTGCTAGAAATCTGTTCAACTTGTCCCTTGGGGTAGGCCCTTATTTAAGTGTAAATGCTTGAAAGCTTAATTTCTTTTTTGCTGATGATCTGTGAAAATTTCCCCTTATATGTTATTCTTGTAGATAGTGGATATGCTTGGATACGACTCGGCTAAGTCTGATCAAACTTTAGTCTATGTTCTGACTCTGGGAGTAGTGGAGGCATATAGAAGTCTTGGAATAGGTGAGTTTACACTTAAATTTTGTTTAGTCCTCCATAATATAAACTGGCAGTCTAATTTCTGCCTTATCTGCAGCTTCTTCTCTGATTCGGGAGGTCATAAAATATGCTTCAACTATTCCTACCTGCCGAGCTGTATACTTGCATGTAATTTCTTACAATAACCCGGCAATCAATTTATACAAGAAAATGTCTTTCAAATGTCTAAGAAGGTTGCAGGGATTTTATTTAATCAACGGCCAACATTATGATTCATTCTTATTCTTGTTCTATGTAAATGGGGGACGGTCTCCTTGCTCACCATTGTAAGTACAAAAAACCTTACAGCTTTTATACCTTGATTTGTTCATACTCACCTTGCATGTTACGATAATGATAATGTCAACGTCATTGCATTTTTACTATTAACTGGGATTTGAGTTTCTGAACCTTGATAAGGTTGAAATTGAGCCAATAAGGGTCTTTGTATTTCACATTGATATATATATGTTTTGACTTTATGTTGTAAGTTGTTCTGGACGGTATAATGTATTAACGTGGCATTTAGATGATGCAATCATGCAACTGCCAAAATGGTTCTTGACTGGTTCTGACCCATTTGGCTGGCCTTTCTATGTTTTTAAGTGTACTTGAGTCACATGCATAGCTTTTTGTAGTTCATTTAATATTAAAAAGTGAATCATTTTGAGAATTGCAAATTCTATTTCACATTTCAGAGAGCTTCTCACTGTCCTATTAAGCTACATGAGGAGTGGCTTTAAGTCAGTGGCTACGAGGCTGTGTAAGAACGGAGGCAAGAAGATCTCAAGGCGCACAAAGTGTAAAGAAAGTCATTCTCTTGTGTCAACTACACCCAACAAAAGAAATGCAGCAGTCGAATGTACTGGTTATGAGTGTGTGTAACGATTTTTCCTTGGTTTCATGTATCATTCAACCTCACTATTATTTACCTCTAGAGGTCATATTGAACCCTGAAATTATATTTGCTTACTGTAACTATCATATCATAATAAACTTCCTGTATCATTCAACCGCACCGATTGTGTTTTGATTTTTAATATTATTAGATATATTTTTTGTATAAATTTTCATTGCTCCCCTTATTTAAAAAAATGGGATGAAATACATCCCTATTCATGGAACAGATAATTCAAAAGCGTGAAAATTTAACACAGCATAAGAATGTATATTTCAGTCTATTTTTGGAACAAAGAGACCAAAGTTAATAAAATTTAATTTAGGGATAAAATTCATTTAGGCTCTAAAACACATGGACATAAAACATATTATCCCCTCTAGAATTCCATTTGGATCCATAGTGACTAAGTCAATAACTAACCTGACTTTCAAGATGAATCATCTACAAAGATAGGACAAAGATCGATTAGATTATATTTTATTAGATTAAGATATCTCACTTAAAGATATTCTAATTAAAGTTTAGCATATTAGATATTGGGCCTTAATATACAATGTATAAAAAGACCATCAGCGTCTCCACATATTTCAAGTAACATTTTTAAGAAGTAAACCTTAATCCGTAGAGTATTCTCTAGGACTTAGTATTTTTATACTCATAGTTAACATTTTGACGCCTACTATAGGAGTGAGTAAAATTATTACCTAGCCTTAAAGTATCCCCATCGAAGAGCGATTCCAGGTGGTCAAGAAAGAGAAACAGATACCAGACAACCGGCAAAGGAAGAATATCCAGTAATGTCAGATGGCGAGCAATAAAAGGAATCACATAGGGAGACTATCACCAATGACAATGAGGCATCAAACATAACAATCATCCAATCCCTCCAAGAATAACTATATCAACTGAGAAAAGAAAAGGAAGATTTGAAAAGAAAAAGAGAATAAAGAAGTGAAGATCCCATAAGTATTTCCTCTCCATGCAGAAACAAGAACACTCTACCCCCTTAAAGTCATCATTTCACATATGTAATGATGGCCTTCACGACCCCTATGAATTTGAAGGCACCGACTATGGAAGCATATGATTGATCCTTTGATCCCATGGATCACCTGGACGTTTTTTCTAACACATGATAATCTTAGGTGTACCCGACCTACTCATGTGCAGGCTCTTTCCTACAACCTTGAAAAATACAGCTTTACAATGGTTTTCCACCATGCCCCTTGAAACAAATAACAGCGTTTCAAAGTTAAAAGACAACTTTTGAACATAGTACCAGTCGCACGACCAACAAAACATTAGTTTACCTTGCCAACTTACGACAGCGTGACAACGAAACCTTCTAGCAGTTTATGAGCTGTTTTAACCAGGAACAGGTCCTTAATCTCACCTCGGACATAGCACTGCATACCATTCTCATAGGGGTTTGTCCTGGATGATTCTCAGATTCCCTAGCAAAGAAACTTCCCAAGGACATGGATGAATTACGAGACATAATAGTTAAATACATGAGCATGAAATCCACAGGAAAGAAACTACAGGATTATCCAACAAGATGTGAAAGAAACCAAATGCCTCGAGGCGAATCACACAACCCCACACTCAGCGACCCATGAGACCCCATTCCGACTCACACATGGGGCTGATGCCATGATACCAGTTGAGCTAAAGGAACCATCTCTCTGGCGTCTTAACTATGATGAAGACTTGAATAACGAAGGAAGGTGAGAAGATCTGGATCTCAGTTTAGAGGAGCGTGATATTGCGTATGTGAAGATACAAGCAGCTAAGCAGAAATCTGCCCAGCGTTGGAACTCTCTCCTCTGACCCCGACCCTTTCGTAGAGGAGACATTGTCTTGTGCCTCGTAGACAATAATCGAAGACCGCGAGAAGAAGGTAAATTTGCAGCCACCTAGGACGGCCCATACCGAGTCAGAGAGGCCATCAAAAAGGCGCTTATCATTTAGAAGAACTGTCAGAAAAGGAAATACCAAGGACGTGGAATGCCACTCACTTGAAATTTTACTTTCCTCTTTCTCCCTATCGGCTAACCGGCTCTCCAGAACCCCCTTTTCTTTCCTCAGCCCCTCATTATTTTCCTTTAAGGCCACGTTCTCCTTCACTAGCGTAACCAAAGCCTCACTCTACGCGGCAAATTGTTTCTCTATTAACTGGGACATGGAAGCCGCCCGGAGGCCAAACATTTCCACGGCCTGGCACATGGCGACTGGGGTTGAAGCTGCGTACCTTCCCTCCTCCTCGCCAAACAGCACGGTCTGGTCAATAAACTGAGAGACAGGGAAGCGAGCATCCCACAAAGAATGCACAGGGCTCCTGTCCGCAAGCACCGCCCTGTTTACAATAATCCCCCAAGGTTGCTCAGCGGCTTGGGACGCTTCATGTAACGCCCCGGCCGCTTTTCATGAATGAACGACACCGCCCTGTTTACAATAATCCCCCAAGGTTGCTCAGCGGCTTGGGACGCTTCATGTAACGGCCCGGCCGCTTTTCATGAATGAACGAATCTCCCCACAGACCAACACAAGACCTTTCCAATGTGTTTTTATCCTCATTCACACATTTTCTGAGAACTTCCCAGGAGGTCACCCATCCCAGAATTACTCCAAGTTAAGCACGCTTAACTTTGGAGTTCTTAAATGATAGGCCACCGAAAAGGCTAATGCATTTGTTGGTATAGGTAGTACGAATTCATTCCTTTAAGCTATCATCGACTGTATAGTCTCATACCTATACAGTCTTTGGATCCCTCTCATTCTGGTATGTATTCGGTTCGATCATGTGTCCCTCCCACTTGAAGCCTTCCAGGAGCCGCTCCTTGTCCGTGCCTATGCACCGGCGATCACTCACCGCCCTCAACAGTGCCCGGGATATCACATTCCACGCTAGAAGCCTGCCAGGAGCCGTTCCTTGTTCGTGCCCATGCACCGGCGATCACCCTCCTCCCTCAACAGCGTCGGGATGTCACACTTCAGGGAGGGAGCCAACAATCGTCTCGGCTGACACAGCGCCAGCCTTCTTCACCGACCGATCACGTGGAACTAAAGGCTCTTCCTTAGTATCAGAATCCTTTGTAACTTGAATGGTGAAAGGAGTCGGTCGAGTGTCATCCGGTTTCTTCCCCACCAGATCTTCTCCCTGACGCCTTTTGGAGATATGTTTCGTCCCCTGCTGTGGTTGGAACGCTCTTAGTGTTGGTGGGAGGTGGTACAGTAGAAGAGAAGGCAAGTGCTTTAGTCGCCCCCCTTCTCTCCCCTGTTACCTTGAGATCAACCTCCAGATAACGTTTTCACATCTCCTTAACGAATAAGTCGTGTGGAGCCATGTCCTCTACACAAAAATAAGAGTTAGGAAAGCAGGAAGAAAATGCGACATCCCGAACAAAGTAAAAAACCAAACCAGAATGACACCACTTATGAATCTAGGCATCCATAACTCCCGGAAAAGGAGACAAGGTGATCAAAGCTTGTGGACTGAAAAACACACCCACATCCTCGACAAAAAACTTCGCGTCCGATTGTTTGGAGACGGTAAAGTCCTCCCAATTCACTCGAAATTGAACGGGGGTGTGGGTCCAATACAGGGGAAACAAGGGGTGAGACTCAGAATCATGTAAAAAGTCTTCTCCTGGTAATTCCAAGCCTACCCAAATTTAAAAGAACCCAATTTTGAAATTCTTATATGACTGGTCAAACGCTCGGATCAGGTTACAACGAGTAACCCCACTCAGGGAAACCCAACTCCCCGTGTAACACCCCCTTATATACACGAGATATATATCTATTCTTCTTGCTTTTTTTAGAAAGATATACATATTTATCACTTCCTATCTCGTGTATACAAGGACGTATATACATTTGATTTTCTTTGAATTTTGAAAGTAAAAAGTTTCAAATTATTCATAATGATAAAATGAACTTTCAGAAAATCATAAGTGATCAAAGATTACAGCATTATATCCAAAGAATAAGGTTTATTATAGTTTAACCTTTACATTGATTTACAATCATCCAACTGAAGATTGTATTAAGGTAAACTAAAACTAAAGATTTAATACTCTACTTTGACTGTAACCAATTATTTCCTTATCTTCAAACCATGTGATTTTGAATTCTATTCTTGTCAAATCTCTTCTCCTATCCGATTGAGGATGAGACCAATTTACCCTCTTGTAATTTCATCCTTTCATCTTGAACTGCTAGCTATATATCATATAACATATATTTTGGACACAAAATTCAAACAAGAAGGAGTGAGAAACAGAATATAAAACTTTACAGATAAGACATAAGCATAAGGGTTTTCACAATCTAATATAATAATTTCAATCATAATCATATACATAATCAATTATGAATGTAGAGTTTTCATAACATAACAATTATATTTTCATTCACAACCACCCACATAGAATGTCACAATCACATGAATGTCATGCAATGTTTTTAATACTATCATCTCATTCATTCTATGCATGTAAGCCCTTAAAGTTTTAGTTTGCACTGGGCCAACCAAGAGTTTACATTGTTCCATAATTCCGGATAATAATAACATAAATGCCTTCATGGCATATGAATAGCTCAACTGGCGTGGAAACACTTAGAGACTAGTCAGACTGAGAAAGTTTTTATTGTGAAAGTACCCGACACTAGGGAACGATCCCAGGTCACCTGAAGCACCCTTTCACACTCTCTCATCCCAAAGCTCGCAATTAAGCCTCCTCTAATGTATCCTCAGTTTCTATAATCCGTCCCCGACAATATCACATCTCATTTCTCTTTAATGATTCATGATGCATGAACTACTCGCATATTTAGTTGGTTAAGACTTTTAGAAATTCAATTATTAAATACCATAAAGGTTCACAAAATCATCTCAATAAACTGTACATTCCCATAAGTTCTTCTTTGAACTTCTGTTATACAGAAACAAATTTAGTACAGTCTTCAAATTCAGATCTCACCAAAATTGAGTTTCCAAGCCTTAAATATCTCAAAACTTTCTCTTAAAAAACTTTACATATTTACATAATCTTTCCAAATTTGAATCTTAACTAGATTGAGTTTAGAAATCTCGACTATAACAAAATATCCTTTAGTTATTTCATTAAGGAAAACCAATTTAAATTTCTGATTTCTAAAAGAAAATATTTTTTAAAATCATTAACTAAGAATACTTAAAACTATAAAAATTTTCTTTAATTCAAGAATTAATTATCTCAACCTCTGATTTTCATAAAATAGCTTCTTTCTAATACTAGATTTTATTCTAGAGATTAAAAATAAAGTTAATAAAAATTATTTCTAAGAAGAAATAAAAGACTAAACAATTATAAAATACTTTCTCTTAGAATAAAAATTTAAAGAGTAAGGTAAGAAAATTCTTATTGAGTTTTAACTTTCCGTCATGCTTGCTATATGCTCAAATTCCATATCACAAGGTCATCAATCATTCATCAATCACAATCAAGTATTATAATATCATCAATCACAATCAAATATCATCAAATCACAAATATTATTAATCACAGTCTAGTATTATAAATCACAATATCATTAATCAAAATCAAATATTATTAATTATAATCAAATCAAATCAACTAAATATCAGTCATAAATATAATTTAATTTTTATTAGTTATTTAGATTAATAAGATTAATTTTAAGTCTTTATAGTCCATTCCTCGCATAGGTCTATGTAGGTCCATATAGTCCAATCCTCGCATAGGTATAATTCAGTCCATACAGGTCATAATAGTCTAAGTCTTTGCATAGGTTCTATAACGTTCTTATTAAATAGTAATACTGTCACTTTTACAATAGCCGACCGGCCCATTTAAGTATACAAATAAATATAACAAGTCGGTATACACAGGAGCCGGCCAAAGCTACTACAAAATAACTATGTGCATCATGTACTATAAATATATATATACATAACACTCCCTGCAGGCTGAGTGACTTCATATGTTATCGTTGTGTCCTATATCCAATGTAAAAATAACAACAGTAGGGGTGAGCATATACATGTCAAATGACAGTTACTGAATCGGATCAAGTGTCCAATTCATAATCATAAATAAATCAAAATCATATAACGTAATTTTATTATATATATCATTCATTCTCATATCATCAAATGATCATGCCATCATGTTATCTTCAATAACATATATCAATGCATATGCATGCGGATCCGACTCTAATGATGAGATTTACACAACATAATATCTCAGCTCCCAGCTGATTCGGCCGTTTTACAGGTACCAAACCGCGCGCCCATAATGTAACACCAGTCACTCTCAGTGACAGCGGTAACACAACTCGGTGTTATGGGCCGGCCTTAAGTCCAACTCAAAGGCGTCTGTGGAATCCGAAGAAACCACCACAGGGTCTGTGCCTTATCATCAGGCCGTCCTCCCATCTAGGCCGGCATCACAGGCCCCCTGCAGTCCTATGTGCGTCTGAATGCAAATGTTATGCCAAATAATAATCAATCATCAATAGACCACCTGATTACCATCATCAGGGGCTACCACTCGGTATAACAACAAGCATAGCAGGCAGTAGTCAATCACAACCTCATAGTATTTCATGTTTGTTCATCACATAAGCATCCCATGCTTTATATATATCATGAAAACTTCATGAATATCATTCATATCATCGTCACCAATCACATATACAGATCATATGAACGGAAATCACAAACGTCACAAATATATCACATGTAACATATATATATATATATATTCAGGATTTCATATTAAATACAATATTATTATCCTGAATCCGTTCATAAACTATGCATTTAAAATGTAAACGCTCCCCCTACCTGGAATAAAGAGTTTCAGCAGTTTTTCAAGCTATATTAGCTCACAAATTCCGACTGGAATTTCAGCTCTGTACCAGTCCAAAGTTTCTTCGTGAAAGAGAAGAAGTAAAGATTGATTTCTTCTTTGCTTGATAATTTCCAGTAATGATTGGAAAAGAAAAGGATTACAGATGATGTTTTTCACTTTCAAAGTTCCAGGCTAATCCAACAATAGAATTTGATATATATATATATATATATATATATATATATATATATATCGTTCATGCAAAAGAGACCTGAACGAATTGAAGAAGTCTGATAGGTGTATTAAATGATAAGGAAGAAACGAGATATTTTAAAGAAATGAGGATAGGACAAAATAGAGAGGGTCCCATACTTAGAAAAATATCAGAAAAGAGAATCTGCTAGAATTTAGAAGAACAGAGTGACGTGGAAAGCCTCAATAATTGAAATAATTATTAATTCTGACTCGGTTTCGGTATTCTGGGCACATCTTTCCGAGAAGATTCATCATAGCCTCTTCCGGTCAGAATTACTTCACTCGGAGGAAATTCACTCGGAAAGGTTTCCACATGAAACATTCAGCTTTCCTTCCTCGGAAATGACCCACTCAGAAATATCTCACCCAGAAATACCTCATTCAGACATATCTCACTCAGATATATCTCTGCCCGAGTCAAAGTCTTCACTTGCGTCACTCGGAAGTCTTACATCTAAAAGATCACTCAGAGTTCAAAGTTTAGTCCTTTCTCGGTAATCTTTCCACTCGAAAGGATCACTCGGGTTCGAAGACAATCTCGAAGACGAACCCGAGCACAAACTCAGCAACTCTGATTATGGACCCGAGCACGAATTAAAGGAATTCACCTCTCGGATATTTACTTTCCTCGGGAACTATTCACTCGGAACATACTCATTCGAAGTTAAAGTATTTTTCTTTCCAGAAGTACTCTCCCTGGAAAAGACTCACTCGGTGCCATTCCACTCGGAAGTGTCGCACTCAGAGACACCCCACTCGGAAAAGTTACGCTCAACTGGGAAATTCCCCACTCGGGAATTCACTACTCGGAAATATCTAAACTCGAGAAGTACTTATTCGAAATTAAAGCTTTTCTTCGCTCGGAGGTACTTCTCTTGGAAACGTTTCACTCGAATTTGCCTCTCAAAAGTGTCATTCAGACAGAGCTTTTCCTCACTCGGAAATGATTCTCTCGATCATGTTTCACTCGGAAACATCTTAACTTACCTTCACTCAGAATCACATCCATTTTTCACTCGGAATGTCTTATCTCAGACATAATTCACTCGGAATTTCACTCGAAAATTATCCACTGATCCTTAATGAATTATTTTTCTAAAATTCTAAATTTTAGGATGTTACAGGTTCAGTTCAGTTCGCATAGGTTATCCAGGTATTTGCATAGGTATTCAGATCAAGTTACACAAGATGCTCAATTTAAAATTTATTATAAATTTTTAAGTTAAATAGTTATTATTTTAAAATAATATTATTAAATTATAAAGGAGTAGGGGACTCCTCCTATTATTCTTATGTCTTTTCATATTATATTCTTATCTCACTCCCCCTTACCTCTTGTATCTTGGTTCGTTATGGAAAGTCTGTGCGTGCCTTGTCTCCGAGTTCTAAAATATACTAATTTCATTTTAATATTAGTTATAAGATGAAAATTAAGATTACTACTTAAAGCAGAAATGGTAAATTTTGAATAGTGAATAGTGAATAGTAAATCGTGAATAATAACAGTAAATAGTAAATTATGAATAGTAACGGTAAATAGTAAATCGTAAATAGTAACAATAAATAGTAAAATGTGAATAGTAAAGGTAAATAGTAATAGTAAATAGTAATTTACTATTGAAATAGTATTTTACTATTCAAAATAGTAACTTAAAATAATATTATTTCCAGTATAATAATAGATTTCTAAAAACGATATGAAAATAACCCTAAAAAATATAAAAGAGGGGTATTCTTACTTTAGGATTTTAGGAACCTTCTTCCAAAAAAAATTATTTCTCTCTCTTACTTCCACCACTATCTCACTAGCACTACTATATTAAGAAAACTTAATCTAAAATTGTAAATTCTAAAGAAGAATTCTTTCGGTATTTATAGGAAGGAAAATTACTATGCATTCTATTATTTTAATATAAAAGTACTGTGCATTTTTTTGAAAATTCAATTCTGATTACTGTGCACTTTTTGAAAATTTCATACATGCACAGTGTTTTGTATAGTAAATGTCGACTGAATTATTAAGCCAAATAGTAACCTTTCACTCGGTATATTTTAAATATTTAAAATCAGTCCTTTTTAAAATTTAGCGATATTATATCAGTCCTCACTAATTTTATAATAAGTAATATAAAGTTTAAATTTCAAAAAATCTAAAATTTTCTGTTAATAAAAATTTATTGATATGTTTCCAATTTTTTTACGATTGGTAAAAATCAAGATTTTACTCAAACCGATAATTTTTAGATAAGTCTACTTGAAATAGATTTTAAAAAATTTTCTTATAATTTAAATTCACTTTCTTGTAAATATTTTTAATTTTAAGTAACTTTATATGAATTTAAAATTATTTAAAATATTATTTTATTAAAATATTTCAAAAAAAATCAAAAAAAATCTAGAAAATCATAAATATTATGTAGATCAAAAAGTTCTAAAGAACCATAGTCTAATTCCTTCAAAATTATATTTTAAAATTCTAATAAGAGTTAAATCATAAATATATAAAAACATAAACATAAAATAAAAGTTGTGAATAATAAAGATATTCAAAATTCTTAATATAATTTCATTAATCAATGAATACTAATTAAGTCATTTTAAAATTCTCATTCATAAATATTTTTATTTTATTATTATTATTATTTTATTTTATTTTAAAAAATAAATAATTAAATATAAATACCAAACTTTCATAAAAAAATGATAATAATAAACTAACTTATAGTAAGTATTTCTTATTAAAAATATATTAATATCTATTTTCTATTTGTGTTGAAAATGGGATGTTACACCCCGAAACCCCCACTTTAGGAATCTTGGCTTGAAAGAAGAAGAAAAGCGAAACAGACAAGTTTTGGCCAAAATACTCGTAAATAAGCTGAAATGCCCTTACAAAAGCCCAACCGTTGGGATGCAGTTGGGTCGGAGTAATATTAAGGGCATTTAAAACCCCAATTTGAAAGTCGGAAAAGGTAAAAGAGAGGTGAAGGCGAGAGAACGTCTCGTACACGAAGGTGAAATCTAACTCTTCGGGGTCTGTTCGTTGGTGACAAACCCGATCCGAAAGAGAGCAATGCACACACTATATTTCAGGCAAACTCAGAAAGACTAAAATTTTCCCCCTCCTAGAGCTTGGCAATAGATTCTTCACTCTGAAAAGACAAGGAAATGGCCAGGACCTCATCTTTCACCCATTCGTAAGTAACCTCCGCTGTAGCAGCCATGGAGCCCTAACTCATAAATGGTGTTTTCCAAAGCAAAAGAATAAGAGGCACTAACTTGTCTAAAGTAAGTGGAGAAGAGAAACTTTCACAAAGGTAGGTACACAACGAAACTCTCCACACAACAAGGGTAGAAGAAGAAAAGAGCAGCTATAGGAGAAAACTTCTGAAAGTAAAACCCAGGAAAGAAAAAGGAAAGAAGTATTTATACCCTCTATAAGTGAAAAAGATCTAACAGTTCAAGCCCCACGAGATACCACCAACGGATGCGATCGCACGACATGTCCCACTAATGCCAAACGATGCCCTGTATCCCTATAGCCTGCCATTTAATGAAAGGAGAAAACCCCAAGGTCACAATCATTAAACATCACATAGTGCACAAGACATCTCTTCTACAGATTTGGATCCAACGATTGGAATAGGGAGGGCTCCTAACAAAGGGTTGTAATTCTTTAAGACAACCTTTCTAGATGAAACGATGTAGGTCCAAATCCAACGGGTAGGGAGCAAGGAGCCCTTTGACCAACGAACAGGATGCTTTAGGACAACCTTTGGTGAAACGACGTGCTGTTAATGACATAATTAATGACATAGGGATACAGAAACGACGCAATTGTGACAAGCACATGCTTCCATCCCCTCGAAGATAGAAATGACGGTTAGCAACTCTCCACCACGTGGCAAGAAGCGTACAAGTTCTTTTCCAAATTGCCTCTCAATTCACCCATGCCTCTCGGAGATTGACTCCTCTCGGCTCGTCCACGCCTCTCAGAGATTATCACCTCTCGGCTCATCCACGCCTCCCGGAGATTGACTTCTCTCAGCCCACTACTGCCAAAGTTCAGACATCCCTCCCCGAAGTACACCCAGCGACGACTAGAACAAGACGCACATCCTCGAGAACCCCACTCAATGTTAAAGGAGCATTTCACGACTTCACCCGTCCTTAGGCCTGAGGCTCGTAGCTGGGGGGCTCCTGTTCCCCCTAAAATCAGGAAGGGCCCGCAAGTCCCACTAATCCCCCACTGATTCCCTCTATCTTGGCAAGGAATGGATCCCTGGTAGTTACAGCCTAATGGGCCTGACCCTTTTTTTCTGACCTAGGTATAAATGTATCTTTTAGACGCACGTTGTAAGCTAAGTGACACATTATTAAAAAATAATAAACCTAATTTCTAGGAGAATTCTCTAGGGTTTTGTGCCTTATACTCTTTGTATGAACATAAATTATAATACACAATGAGGTTATATGAAGGAAAGTAACCATTTAAATTTATCCGGAAAAGTTACTATTTAAAGAGTATTTTATAAATTATATTAAACATTCTTAATTATTTTTTATAACTGTCCAAATTTTTAGAAAAAAAATATTTAATGAATGAATACAAATAATTTATACTTCAAATATTGTAAGATTATGAGATATTTTTACATTTATTTATTTAGCTATTAGAAACACTACTTAATATTATTAATACCCTTGTATCGGCTAATATTCTTCTTAGAACTTAAATATAACTTATACCACAACAATAATGAATATATCAAAACACATTAAAAATAACATCTTATTTTTTATTTCAAAAGATATATTAATTTCACACTTAAGGTGAGAGAATAATTCACACGCTTCCATGAATAAGAAAATAAAAGCATTAAAGCTCGTATCTTATTATGACTAACGAGTAGATCGAAGGCAAAAATTTGTAAGAAAAACTAATTTCAATTTTTATGAATAAAAAGTTGAAGTTATTTTGTAATTTTTTTGAACCATACAAACACACCGAGAACTTTATAGCATGAATATACATAAAAATTCATACTTTATTCCCAACTGTCAATTTATATAATCAGGTCATCCAAATTTTACAATATGAATTTTTAAAAATTCATACTATTCTCAATATACTATCATAGATTCATAAGCACATACTCTTGATTTTGTAGTATGAATTTTAAATAAAAATCCAAGCCGTCCTTACATTTAAAGCCGACAAGTCTCAGGTATATCATCCCACCTTTATAAAATGAATTTAAAAAATTCATTCTATAATTTTATTCCAAACCATCATTGATAAGCATGTTATCTCACCTTTATAGTCTGAATTTCAAAAATTCACACTATAATTTTATTCCAAACTGTCATTCATAAGCATGTCATTCAAATGTTATAGTACAAATTTTAAAAAATTCATACTATTCAAAGTCATCAATCCTTAAGCATACCATCACCATCCCAATTTTCTAGTATGAATTTAAATAAAAATTCATATTACAATTACACCCGGCTATCAATTCTCGTTTCTCAAATATATTATTTCAACTTTATATAACCATGTCATCCCAATTTTCTAGTATGAATTTAAATAAAAATTCATACTACAAGTGCACCCGGCCATCAATTCTCTTTTCTCAACTATACCATCTCAACTTTATATAACCATGTCATCCCAATTTTATAGTATGAATTTAATCCTTAAGCATACCATCATAAGCACATCATCCCAATTTTCTAGTATGAATTTAAATAAAATTCATACTACAATTACACCCGGTCATCAATTCTCGTTTCTCAAATATACCATCTCAACTTTATATAACCATGCCATCCCAATTTTCTTGTATGAATTTAATCCTTAAGCATACCATCATAAGCACACCATCCCAATTTTCTAGTATGAATTTAAATAAAAATTCATACTACAATTACACCCGACATCAATTCTCATTTCTCAAATATATCATCTTAACTTTATATCACCATGTCATCCCAATTTTTTAGTATGAATTTAATCCTTAAGCATACCATCATAAGCACGTCATCCCAATTTTCTAGTATGAATTTAAAAATTCATACTACAATTACACCCGGCATCGATTCTCGTTTCTCAAATATACCATCTCAACTTTATATAGCCATGCCAATTTTCTAGTATGAATTTAAATAAAAATTCATACTACAATTACACCCAACCATCAATTCTCGTTTCTCAAATATACCATCTCAACTTTATATAACCATGCCATCCCAATTTTATAGTATGAATTTAAATAAAAATTCATACTACAATTACACCCATTCATCAATTCTCGTTTTTCAAATATACCATCTCAACTTCATATAACCATGTCATCCTAATTTTCTAGTATGAATTTAAATAAAAATTCATACTAAAATTACACCCGGCCATCAGTTCTCGTTTCTCAAATATACCATCTCACCTTTATATAATCATGTCATCCCAATTTTATAGTACGAATTGTATAAAATTCATGCTATTCTAAACCATTTAATCCCCGAGCATCATAAGCATATCATCCTAATTTTGAAGTATGAATTTAAATAAAAATTGATACTACAATTATATTCAAAGCCATCGAATTCTCATGTTTACCATCTCGACTTTTATAGTATAAGTTTCAATAAAAAAAAAATCATTCTATAATTTTATTCAAAATCATCAGCTCATCAAAATACGATCCAAATTTTGTAGGATAATAATTTCATACTACAGTTACACCATCAATTTTCAATTATATCATCCCATTCCCTGGATTACGGTATTCGTAAACATAACATCGCAAATTTATAGAATGAATTTAAAAAACTCATACTATTACTACAATGGCACTTAAAGCTATCAATTCTCAAGAATACCATCTTTATTTTACAGTAAAAGTTTGAATAAAAGTCCATACTATAATTTCATCCAAAACCATCAATTCTTAAGAATTACACTCTAATTTGATAGTACGAAATTTAATGAAAAATTATACTTGAATTTCATTCAAAACCATCAATTCCCAAACCAGCCAAATTTTGTAGTATGTACAATTGCATTGAAAGCCGACAATTCTAAGGCGTTATACTAAAATTACGAATTTCAAGCATAGGATTTTCATCCAAAGACATCGATTCTCAAACACGCCATCTCAATATAAAATACACAAAACAATTGCATTCCAAGTTACCAATAATGCAATTGTATATAGGGCCATCACTTTTTCAAGCACACAACTTCGATTTCACAATATGAATCAAGAGTTCACATTGAAAGTCACATTTGGGTCAAGAAGGCTTCCGAATTCAAAATTACTGGAGAAAGAAATCATGTAGCAAAACAAGATTCATATTGCAACTCGCATTTTGGTCACCAAGATTCAAGCACTCTAACATATCACGAAGAAAGAATTATAAAGATTCATGGAAATTAAGCTATCAAGATTCATCAGTTTAACCTTTCAGATGTTTGGACTATCAAGATTCATAGAGATTCAGCATTCCTTCTATAAGCCCTCCCTTTTCTATTGATGTTTCCCCTTTCTATTGAAAATCATTGTTTCGAACATTCATGCCATGCTTTCCGAAACAAAGCGAGCGCATAACGCTTCAGTTAATTCAATCAATGAGAAACTCGTTCATTTAGAAGAAATTCAAAATCGAGAGAGAGAGAGAGAGAGAGAGAGAGAGAGAGAGAGAGAGAGAGAGAGAGAGAGGTAACAAACGAGCAACAAATGTTAATGGAGGAGGCACAGTACAAATTGATCTTCCCGTTTCTTCCAACTCTCCCGAATTCAATCTTTTTTGCTTTCTATTTAAATAATCGAACGCTTAGAGGATATATATAAGCCCACTCGTTCTAGAAGAGTCTTACTGTTTATTGTATGGGCCCTGCCCAAGGCCCATTAACGAACAATTTTAATTCAATTTTTTTCTTGTTAAAAATTGCAGTCTCTTCAAAATTATTAAATTTTGGTTTCAGTCTTTATTTTGTTTATGTTTTAATCTCCTAGTAACATAAAAAGAACATTTAGAAATAGCCTAATTTCTTTTCCTATTTTAATTCTTTATTTTTCTGTTAATATTTGATTTGTCTAATATATCTCTACCTCATCATATATGTTTTCTAAAGCATTTCAACAATTATTTAAAATTTAACAATAATTATAAATCTAGAAACTGTAATAAATATTGATCCTATTTTAATTTTTATTTTAACTATGGTGTGTATATATATAGGAACATGGAATACATTTTGATGTTATATATATATATGTAAATTGCTTTTGGTAGCCTGGTTAGGGTTAGTTTGTCCTTTTAGGTGGTAAATATTTATATATTCAAACTTTGTAACACCCTAATTTAATGAATCATAGACGGTAAAAAGAGAAATTTTTTTTTTGTCCACAAGAAAAAGAAGATCAGAATGCCTCAGTACAAAGAAATGAGAGGAGAAGAAGAACAAGAGAGATAATACCTGATCCGGTCTCAATACCGGTATCCGATCTGCTATACATATTTCAACGTCTTTGATGAGACATCTACGTGTAACCGGTGTCATCGGTATACATCCGGACTGTAATTCCGTATCAGGCGTTCTCCCTATACCGGTTGTTCAGGATAACACCATGACATCGGATAATACACACGTCACTGTGCAAAAGACAAGGATTGTTGCTACAGGGATCGATCAATAATTCCCTGCACTACGAGCCAAATTCTGCTCACGGGAATGGTCAACTTGTTCCCTAATCCTAGTCTACATTCTCAGGACGGTGTACAGAAACATATTCAGGACGGATGATCTCAGCTACTTGTTCTGTAGTTGACGATGTAACTCCTCGAATATGTGCAACACACAAGAGCATACTCAGGACGAATGATCTCAATTACCCATTCTGTAATTGACGATGTAACTCCTCGAGTATGTCTAATTGATTGAAGGCTCGGATTGTAGGATTGAACCGAACTCCGAGTACGACTAGTAGGTTTGGCCGAACGTCGGTGAAGACCTGGGTTGTAGGATTAAACCGAACCTCAGGAAATGGGTTGTAGGATTGCACCGAACCCCATCCGAAGGCCCAGATTGTAGGATTAAACCGAACTCTGGGTACGGCTAGTAAGTTTGGCTGAACACCGGTGAAGGCTCGGATTGTAGGATTAAACCGAACTCCGAGTACGACTAGTAGGTTTGGCCGAACGTCGGTGAAGACCTGAGTTGTAAGATTAAACTGAACCTCAGGACATGGGTTGTAGGGCTGGTCCTTTTTCAAGGCCACAAACCGAACCCCATTCGAAGGTTACATGGGTTGTAGGGCTGGTCCTTTTTCAAGGCCACAAACCGAACCCCATACGAAGGCTTGGGCGCAGTAAGCTGGTTCTTCTTCAAGACCACGCTGAACCCCAAGTAACGGGTGCAGTAGGTTCAGGATTAGCCCTGATCTGAACCCCGTATCGAAGGCTCGGATTGTAGGACTAAACCGAACTCTGAGTACGACTAGTAGGATTAACCGAACGTCGGTGAAGAATTATCATTGGATAAAACCAAGGAACAATTGAAGAACGGCTAGTAGGATTAAACCGAACGCCAAATACGACATGGACAGTAGGATCAAACCGAACTCCAAACACAACAAGTAAGTTATACTGAACTCCAGATTAATACTCTCTTATGAAGTTCTTTATTTGGAAGTTTTATAGCTTATAATTCTGAGTCATCAATTCTTCAATTGAGACCGGACTCATAAACTCCGACACAAACAATTCACTCGGGTATGCCACAATCTAAGGCATATTCACCCGAAATCTCTCAGTCGGAAATATTTGAAGAGGAATTTCTATTTTAAATCCTCACTCTTAAAAGCTCTCACGAGGAAATCTCACTCAGAGTTTATTCAAAGTGATAATCACCCAATGAAACTGGGGGACAACATCAACGATTTAACGAATATCTTGAGGAATGAACTCTCGTCTAAACGATCTCACAATCATTCCCCTTAAGCCCTTCTTGTGACGATGATGTGTTCCCTCACAAGCAGTGATCTTATTATGAAATTCATCTCGCATGTTTAAGTCCGGTATGGAGATTTTGTTTTACAATCTGATCTTCATAACTTAAATCCGGAATGATACAATACACATGCAATCCCTCTATTAAAGTTGTTTTTCACTAAACAAGAATGGAGGTAAAAAACTCTTTTATTGATTAAACGAGAATTACAATTCGTGTAATAATCCGGAGCTGATCCCGGAACACAGCGAATTTGAATCAATAAAATGAAAAAGGAAACAAGGAAGGCGCTACTTTCTCTGGCTTGAATCTCCTTCTTTCCCTTTGTCTTTGTCTCCGATCTTGCCTTCTTCAGTGCGAGAGCTTGTTCCTGTGCTTATGGGCTTCAGGAGTGAAGGTCCCATTGATTGACCTTTAGGTAAAGGAGCAAACTTATAAGGAGTGTTAGGCGGACTTTCATGATGGTTATCAACGATGGCCACTAGTTTCCCTTGGTGAAATTCATAAAACGGATCAATGCCGTTCAGATTAATTGACACCTTGGGATTCCGGTATAGCACTTGACGAACTGCCAACCTGAAAGCCTCCTTGACTGCTTGATCACACATGTTTACAGCATCGTCTAAGTCTGCTTTCAGGGTCTTGGCTTCGTCGGTCGAATCCGCCAACTTTAAGAGCAACTCCTTTTCCTTACGTGACCAATCATCCACTCCTCGAGAATGGACGACCTTAGCCTCCTTCAACCCCTCCTCTAGCTTCGAAGAGCGTTCCTTCTCCACACAAAGGTTGGCATGGAGGTCAGCATTGATTTTCTTCTGATCAAGAACTTGACCCTCCAGCTCCTTGGCTAGGTTCTTCAGCTTGGCAATTTCTTCATCCTTCTTCTGAGTTTCTTCTCTGGAAGTTTCTAATTTTCCTTCTAATTGGAGGATGATTGCCTTGTCTTTGCCAACCAATGAGCCGAGCCTCTCGTTCTCTTCTGTGAGCTCACGAACCGACTTGAGGAGCCCGGACAATTCAGCCAAGTGCTTCTGTCCGTCGTCGCAAGCTTTGATCATTTCATCACTCTTCAACGAGGGCTTCACCTTGGGTGAAGATTCAGGAACGCCCTCAGGAACGGAGCCCTCATACACCGGAAGTTGAACAAGACCGGAATTACCTTCAAGAGGGCAAGGGGCTTTGGGCGCGAAATAAGTCGTTATTGGCTTCACCCCATAAGTGATTACACTGCCTGGGGCATCAGGAGTGGGCTCTTCCGCTCTCCTTTCCTTAGAGGGCTCTGACTCAGCAACCCCTCTTGAAATTTTTGATTTTTTGGGCGAGGATTGACGGTCTGAGATCTTCGAGGGATTACGCTTTGTCCTCTTCTTTTTCTCGACAACCTTCTCAGATCCGCCCTCGATCAGAGGAATATCGTCACCAGCAGACGAAGTTAATATTATCGTCTCAGCAGTAGCCTTCTTCGAGTTCCGCTTTGCCTGAATGTCATTTTCAGCCGCAACGGAAGTCTCTCTGGCCTTGAGACCTTTTAGCCTATTCATCTCTGGTGACTCACTCTGAATTTCACCTGCAAAATCAAAAGACACAATCAGAGACGAAAAATTTTCAAGGCAAATGACATAATAACGCATGAAGAATGGCAGGGAAATTACGTAAATACTCCTCGCAAGTAGACTTTGGTCCTAACAAACGCTTGTAGGAGAAAAATTGGTGTGAGGCTGTGTAGGATTGCAGAGCCGAAAGAACAGAGATCGAGGATGGGCTCAATTCGTCCTCCTCGGTGTAGTACGCTTGGGAGGTCAACAAAAAATGTTCGTGCGACCAAGCCGCTGGGAATTTTGGAATCCCATCTTCAGTTAACCAAAAAACTGGTTCATTCGGATCGACGCTGATCTTCGTATAATAAGATTTGAATGAACGCCCATCAACTTTGGCGGAGTCAGTGTACGCCTCGAAGTTGATGATCTTGGAGATAGTCCGGAGGGATATCAAGCTCACTCCTCCTTTCTCCTTATTCGCACGACGGACCACTTGAGTGAAGTAGAAAAGCATGGCCACCGTCGGTTGAAAGTTGAAGTGCTCCCCAAGCACTTCAAGAGAGCGGACCAATCCCCATCCATTAGGGTGAAGTTGCGAGGGAGCGCAGTCCAGGAATCTCAGGACTCCCATCTGAAACTTCGTAAAGGGGAAACGCACGCCCAAGTTCAGAAATAAAAAATCATACATGAACAAGGACCTCTCGTCCGGTGTATGACATATCCGTTCTGATGGAAGGGGAGCGAATACCTTAAAACACCATCGGTATTTATTCTTCTTCCAGACTGTGAAGCGCGGTTCCAACTCTGCTCCGTCCTCACGAGCACGCACGGATGCAGTTTCACAAAATTCCTCAGCGACCCAGCTGAATGGGCGCTTCTGTTGGAATTTCACCTAGTCTATCCGGTGTGCAACCACATTGCATAGGCCGGATTGGGTCTTCAAGATATACTTCTCAGAGGGAGATTCCCCTTCAGACGATTTCCTCCCAGTAACTTTCTTTGTCACCATAGTGAAAGCTTTGATGCTGCGATAGAATTTCACATCATCAGAGAGATACAAATCCCCACTCTCGACACTCTCACTGGAGGAGGAAGATTCTGAAGAGGGTATAATCACCCTTCGCCTTTGATATTGCGACTCCTCACCCTCTGTATACTGTGGCCTCGACTGGAAGATCACTGGGATCCTCCCACCACGAACGTTAGGGTTTTGAGTCAAAGTCCTTCCTCCTCTTCCTCTAGGGCTAACGCCACTGAAGCTAACACCCTTCCTAGGCATTCTCAAATATTGAAAAGATATACAGAAAACGAAGGGAAAGTGGTTACCTAAGGATAGTGAATTGAAATTCACAGAGGCGGACACGAAGAACTTCTCGGAACTTTTGCAGAGGTTCGTCAAGGGACCAACAAGAAATGGTAACTGAAATTGCCAGATATGCCTTTCTCAGGGCACGAGAATTTTTCAAATACCCACTAAACACAACCTGTCGTTTACCCCCAAACGACTCCCCGTTTAGTGGACCATATTTGTCATTTTGTACCTCAAGGCGCGAAAATGCCATCGTTTTGTCACAAAGCCTTTGAAATGGGCCTATTAAAACCAAATACTATGCCCAACAAGACTATGCGTGACAGTTACTAAGACATGCGCATTTAACGCAATAATGGCTCGCCCGCGTGAATTAAGGCATAAAATATCCAATCATTAGAAACGTGGCCACCATTACTCGAATACCAAGGGTTGCGAAATTCGATAAACTCCTGATATTCTCATTGTCGAATCCGCCCTTAGGAGATTCATCACTACGGAACCTTGTTCCCAGAGCGGACATATACACTTCGATGTAGTCCAAAAAAATCCAGACGTACTACGATTAATATAGCTCATATGAGCAAGTCTACTCATTCCTCACATTAGCTAGGGGGCTAGTAGAGGTATTACTGGATTTCGGATTCGAAAACTTGTTCAATCCGTACTCCATGATTAAAAAACTTCACCAGGACGGATGATCTCAATCACCTATTCTGTGATTCGATGATATAACTCCTGGTACGAAGAACTCCAATAATCATTCCAGGACGGATTATCTAAATCACCTAATCTGTGATCTGACGATGTAACTCTTGGTGTTGTGTACTTTTCCAGAACGGACAATCTCAATCACCCATTATGTGATCTGACGATGTAACTCCTTGACATGGTATACCTGCCCAGGACGGATGATCTCAATCACCTATTCTGTGATATGACGATGTAACTCCTGGCGCCATACACACCTCAAGGACGGATGATCTTAATCACCTGTTATGTGATCCGACGATATAACTTCTGGTGCTGTACACATCCCCAAGACGGATGATCTCAATCACTTATGAAGTGATTTGATGACAAAACACCTGGCATGATCAATTCATATAATCATTCTTATGATGGAAAATTCCGAAAGTCAGTCCGCACTTTCGCTTTCAAGTGGTATTCTCCCAGGACGGATACTCTTTATCACCTATTCTGTGATACAACGACGTAACTCCTGGCGTAGAAAAAACTCCCATCATCATCCTTATGATGAAGGACTCAAACACCACTTCCTTGCAGTTCCCTAAACTTGGAACAATATTGTCATCTCCTGTGAGAGTATTACGGATTAAAAGCAGTCATCCGTCCTGTTACATTACTCTACTGAACAACGGATCGACCCATCTTTCCCCAAGAGAATTAAGAAAATTAAGGATCATGCCCCAAAGACAGGCACCTTTTTCTTAACACATACTTGGGGACATGTATATATTTCGCCGTTCTAAATTTATCTATTGTTTAATCTTCTGAGGCAGTTATTTCAATCTGACCTTAAGATTAATTATACAGAACGGATTAGCAACGATTTATATATGCATGAAACGATGAAGACAAATGCCTTAAATGGAATTCATTCATTAAAAACAAGGCCGTACACAATAGTTCAAAATCCGGAGTTGATCCCGGTACACAACTATACATGTAAATGAAAAAGAAAACGACGGAGGAGGAATCTGCTCTTCAGTTTTCTGTGCCTCCTCAGCACCAGGCTCTTGTGCACCTTCCTTACGAACCTCCACAGGAGTCTCCCCTCCAGGAGCCTCAGCCCTTTCTTCAGAAGAAGGAACCTCGGACACAGGAAAGACGTAATCAGGTCCCATGGTTTGACCCTCAGGAAGAGGAGCCAAACCATACAAGGACGTCGGTGGATCTTCGTGACGACCATCCACCACTGCGACTAACTTTCCCCCATGGAATTCATAGTACAGATCCATTCCATAAAGGTTAAGTTTCGCAGTGGGGTTGCGGTAGAAGACTTGGCGTATGGCTAGGCCGAAGGACTCTTCAACAGCCCGGCTGCATATGTCAACAGCTTCTTCTCTCTCAGCTTTCGCTGTAGCCAATTCTCCCCGCAACTTGGACAGCCCCTCACTAGATACTTCGGACTCCGCTTTCCTAGCCTTCAGTCCCTCTATCTCAAGAAGGAGCTTCTTCTCCCTTTGAGACCACTCCTCAGCATCAGCTTTATTTTTATCCTGGCTGCTACGGAGTTCTTCCTCCTTCTCTGCCACTTTGCCTTCCAAGTTTTTAAGATCGCCTTTGAGCTTGAGATTCTCTTTAGTCATGATATCTCCAAACTCCTTAGACTTGCTAAGACGATCTTCCATTAACTTCATGGCGGCTTTGTCTTTTTCCGAGGAAAGCTTGAGTTCTTTCAATTCGTCACTCAATTCTTCAACCTTATCGACGTTGTTAGCCAACTCGCTGACTGAAGAAAGCATTCCAGCAAGTTCGGCTAACTGCCACCTTCCGGCCTCACACGCTTCCTTAATTTCTTTAGGACTGAGTGTAGGCCGGAGTTTGTACATCGGTGGAGGAAGAGTGGCTGGAGTAGAACCCTCATAGGAGAGGAAGGGGGTGAGAAACGAGGTAGTTGGGAAGGAGGTCGGCTCTGATCCAGAAACCCCAGCAGCAATGCCTTTATTGAGATCGGAGGAAGCACCAATCGCTTCCGAGGCTTCAACAACTTTATCCTCCGAAGTCCTTTGCTTCTTGGACTGACGCCTTTGCAGGATCATTCTGGATCTTTCTTCTCCTCTCAGTAACTTGAGGCTGACCCGAGGCTGCGCCAACATCGGATGAACCGCCCTCAACCAGTGGGATGTCCCCTTCAGCATCCGAGGTCAGGATGATTAACTCAGGACGATCCTTAGTTGAGGGCCTGGGCTTCACTTCATTTTCATGGGCAACGGACTTACCCGCCGCCTTGAATTTCTTTAACTTGTCCATCTCTGGAGTTTCTTATTCTATTTCACCTACATGAACAAACACAAGATGTTAGCAACTATAAATATTTTATATACATTTGGTAAAGGAGAAAAGGTGAAATCAAACGAGAAATACGCAAATATTCCTCCCGGACTCCGCTTGAGCTACTTAGCAAACGCCTACACGAAAAGATGTGACAACGTGAAGTGTGTGATTCAAGTGCGAACAACACTCTCGACGTATCACGAGACAGATCGGATTGATCAGTGTAGTACGCGTGTGAGCTCAAGAGAAAATGTTTGTGTGTCCAACTCAGGGGAAATTTGTCGACGCCCTCTTCATCCTTCTAAAATATTGGTTTGCCCTTCTTAATGGAGATGCGAGTGAAATAAGTCTTGAAGGACTTCCCGTCAACCTTGGCAGAATCCGTATAAGACTCAAAGTTCACAAAGGAACAGAGAGTCCGGAGAGTCACCAGACCAACTCCACCCTGCTTGTTTGCCCTTCGAACTACCTGAGTGTAGTAGAACAGCATCGCTACAGTTGGCGTGAAATTAAAATGTTCACCCAAGACCTCCAAAGCTCGGACGAGGCCCCAACCGTTAGGATGAAGTTGGGAGGGTGCACAGTTCAGAAACTTCAAGACGCCCATCTGGAGTTCGGTTAGAGGGAAACGAACTCCCAGATAATGAAAAATAAAGTCGTACATATATACAGAGCGGTCATTAGGGACGACATGGCATATCCGCTCTGTCGGAAGTGGTGCGTAAACCCTATACCACTTTTTCGTCTCTTCATCCGTACTCAGGGTGAACCTCGGTTGAATCCGGGATCCCTCCTCATCCGCATGACAAGAGGCCAAGTCCTTAAACTCTCTGGACACCCAACAGAAAGGCCATTTAGCCTGAACCTCCTCCCAATTTAGCCTCGAAGCAACAACGCTATAGAGACCTTCAGTTGTCCTCGAAATAGCACTATTTCCAGAGGTTCCTTCTCCAGTGGCCATTTGGATTTTCTGAATCGAACTCCTTAATCTATGATAAGAAATAAAATGTCGTCAGAAAGTTGCAATCATTACTCACTGCATTTTAAAAGCAATTACAATCAGAGGGCGACTCTGAGAAGGGAAAGGTCACTTCCCACAGTGAGTAAGATCCCCTTTCTGAGCGACGCGATTCAGTCTTAGGAAGAATTATAAGGATTCTTCCCCACGACTATTAGGGTTGCGGGAAATTGATTCCCCCCTAGATGAAGCCTACTTTCTATAACTAAGAGTAGCAAACCAAAGCAAAACTAGAGCGACAAGGAAGAGATAGTTACCTCAGATGACAGTGATGAATTTGAGGAACGAAGAAACCCTCGCAGTGCAGGCAACAAACTTTCTTGCAATATTTCTGCAGAGTTTTGTTAAGTAAACAAAAGCGAGTGGAACCCAGAATCCACTAAGTGTTCCTTTTATAGGAAACGAAGAGGTTCGGTTACCCCCTCTTGAAGTTGTGTCGTTCTCGATAAAACGCATTCGTTCACAAGCGAAACGGCACAACCGTTCCAAATTCTTGGGCGCCAAAACGATAGCGACTCAGCGAAGGGCTATCCACTAGGCCCAAAAGTTTTGAAAACTTCAGGCCCATTAAGCCCAAAACAACGGTTAATGAGATTTTCATCTCAGACGCAATAATTGCTTGCCCACGTGATTAAAAGCATTAATGTCTAATCATGCAACGCAATTCACGCTTTACAGCCGTTACACGAACTTCAAGAGCTTTCAATTCCAATAAACTCTTGAAATTCTCACACACAACGAATCTTTGTCTGAATCCGTTGTGACCGCACCGACAGGTCGGATCTATTAATTTTAGAACGGTTCTTTACGAATGACAACAGATGCTAAGGAACTGTTATACACGTAAGCTTACCGATATTAAGACCTCTCGCAGGTTGAGTAGCTTATGTGAACAACCATTCGGTCCCTCACACAAGCTAGGGGACATATGATCCGGTCTCAATACCGGTATCCGATCTGCTATACATATTTCAACGTCTTTGATGAGACATCTACGTGTAACCGGTGTCATCAGTATACATCCGGACTGTAATTCCGTATCAGGCGTTCTCCCTATACCGGTTGTTCAGGATAACACCATGACATCGGATAATACACACGTCACTGTGCAAAAGACAAGGATTGTTGCTACAGGGATCGATCAATAATTCCCTGCACTACGAGCCAAATTCTGCTCACGGGAATGGTCAACTTGTTCCCTAATCCTAGTCTACATTCTCTATGCTCAATATAAAATAGCCACTTGACCCAATCATGCAGGTAAGTGCGCAATATAATAATGCTAATGGGAGTTGGTGGTTCCTCACCAACGAATCCTCGTTAATCGAGCCAATCAGGTATATGAACTCACTTCATGATTGAAGTGGGGGATCTTCTTCAGCTCTTTTACGACTGATTCCTCTCTGAATACATTCCTTACTTGGAATATTACTGACTTGAGCGTCGGAGAATCTTTGCAGGTGACACCACCATTCGCCCACTTCAACGCGTTAGGTCGGTGTGAAGGATCTCCAGAACGCCCAATCCGCTCTCCTCACTCAAGGACAACGGATACCTACACCGGATACACATACATCCGGTCTTCTATACAGTATTTACATACTATTTGTGACTGGTCTGAGTCCGGATCTCTAGACCCCGGTTCAGGACAGATCAATACCGATCCAGGGAGCTGACAGCGGAAGAAGGGGAAATCGCTTAGGCGAACCACGCAGCAACGCGTACTCGCTCAAGCGAAAGCTTCTCTCGGTATTCGCCCATTACACTCGGCATTTCCGTACTCGGATTCCAGCGCCTAATTCACTCGGAAGGATCCGATCTCAGTTCACTCGGATTTGGCTCTTACACTTACTAATCCCACTCGGGATGGTCCCCACTATTACTCACTCGGAATCTATGAGGACTCCTCACTCGGAACAACCTTAGCGCCCTTTTTGTCACTCGGGGTATTTCACCTGGTTTTCACTCGGCAAATTCTCACTCGGGGTTCGTTGATTATCCTACGCTCGGGAGAAATCCTAGTAGTTGTCACTCGAAAAGCATCTCTAGACTCTCAACTCTGAATCCTAACAGCTCGTCGTTGGGGGCAGTCTTCTACGTCAATTCCTACTCGGAGCTATCCGATTTCTCTCACTCAGAACGTCTGAACCTTCCCACTCGGTGACAGAGTCACAAACTCACCCTCTAGACCATCGGTTGGGTTCCTTCATGCTAAGTTATGCCATTTCCTACACACTCGGGGATATGAACGCGCTTATATATAAAGATTATCCAGGCATTTCACAGCATAAGATAGACATGCAACATGGCATAAACGTAGGCATATATGTATAGAAGCGCATATCACGATTTTACAACCACAATACCATGTTCCCATTCCAAGGAATTCAACTCTGTTTAAAAGACTAACAACAAAACACGAGCCGGCCAAGGCTTAACTCAAAACGCTATATACAGCATATGCACAGTCGTAAAATTCCATAGTGCATCAGTACTTCACCCGGCATTTCAGCTCCTCCTCCAATCCTCATTGCGAGAGATATTCACTGGAAAATTGCCACAACAGGGGTGAGTATCTTAAATTTTAAATGATAGATATTGACTCAGGTTGCCTCACATTTATACAACAATATATATATATATATATATATATATATACGCACAATTATACATGGCAACAATTATAGTCAGGGCAATACCAATCAGCCAGAACACACACAAGATCCTTACCGACCGGAATCCATCAGTTGTCACTCGGCCCTTTACACACATCAACTCAATAATATTAACATACAACAATCGGTAACATGATATTAAGATCCGTGAATTAGAATGCATCTTTTAAACATTTATCAGTCAGATTCCACAATTCTCACCCGGTTATATATACACAACTCTCCAATACATGACATACATTCATAGAACAGATTTCAATCAGCATTAACAGCATATGCACACGGAATAATGCACTCGGTCATGAGTATATACATATATATCATCTCATTAACACCATCACATGCATAATTAATTCTACACGACATCAGTAACAATATAAACACAGATTATTCACTCGGTTATATACATTCATCCTTTCAACAACGTTGCCACCTGTATGATCAATTCCAAACAATATCAACAGTTAATTCACACAGAGTAATTCACTCGGTTGCAAACATTCATCATCTCATTAACACCTTTGCATGCATAACCAATTCCAAACAATATCAATAGTTAATAGGCACATAGTATTTCACTCGGTTCCGCATTCGTGTGTATCGGCATAGACGTTGCAACGTAGGCTCTCAGCCTTTTTATACATAGCTCTCAGCTATCAAATCAGCTCCCAGCTGCTTGGCCGTTTTACAGGTACCCAACCGTTTGCCCACAGGTGACACCAACGCTCTCAGCGCCAACGGAGGTGTTCACAGGCAGCCTGAGTCCCACTCAAGGGCTACCTTGAGTCCCACTCAACGATTTTACAGCGTCCCACGCTTAATAACCGATGGTAGTGTCCCACACTACGTGCTCCCAGCACAACGCATCCCATGTGCCACACGCGGATTCATCACATAACATAGAATTCATGCACACAACCTTCACTCAGTTACACATATTTCGCATGCAGTCGGTAATACGCATTTCCAGGATTCCACATATTAATTTAACACATACATACTTCCATGCAGTCATCATCATAGCTCCATTAGCAACACATGAGCCCAATGCAATCAGTGTCAATCAATATCGAGCTTCTAACAGCATTCTCATCAACTCAAGCATAACATGCACTCGGTATACAGCAGTATCAGAACTTACTCAACACATGCATCCATATGAAGATCAACAGGTTCAAACAAGCATTCCAATCAGTACAACATAATATGCAATCGGTATACAACAGTGTCAGGGCTTAATCAACGCATGCATCTTCAAGAACGGTAATAACATGCAACATTCACTCTCACTTATCTTACACTCGGGTACTCCACATGCAAGCATATCATACAACAGGATACAGAATCACCATTTTTAACACTTGAAACCCGTTCATAACCCATGCATTTAACATGTAAGGTACTCCCCCTACCAACTACGAGACTCCGAGAGACTTTTCTACTTGGGTGTTGGTTCTCTTCCTTGCTGCTTCACTCAACGCTTCCACTCGCTTAGCCTTTACTTGAACGCTACTGCCCTCCACGAGTGGTGCAGGGCTGTTTCTGCTTCTGCTTCGATGCTCGTCCTCTACTCGTATGAGGGAGCTCTGGCTCCTCTGCAGCATCGTCACTTGGCTTCCGAAACAGGGAATGGAACAGAGAGCAGAGAAGGAGAAAAGAAGGAGAAAGAAGAAGAAGAAGAAGGAGAATAAGAGAGAAAGAGAAGAAGGAAGAAGAGAGGAATCGCAGAGGGAGTTTCGAAGAATGAAAAGCAAGGAACCTTCGACCAATTATAAACACATGCACGAGGGAAGAAATGGTGGGGTGGGAAAACGTGAGGAGCAGTCTGCTCACATCACCCAGTCCCATCAGCACCCACTAAAGCCAATCACCCTTTTTAATCAGCACACCCTTTGATTAATTAAGTTAATGGTAATTAATAAACAAATTCCCCCTTCTGAAATTATTATTTTAATGGTTTTATTCACCCGGTACATTATTAAAAATTTGGGATGTTACAAACTTGGCTTAGTTTGCTTTTGTTATGTTGGCATGGTAACTTGATAACTAAAGTGTATGCTAGAGTATGTTGTGGTGCTTTAACTTTGAGATATGACATTATATATATGTATAATTTATCTATGAAATTCTTGAATTAGAATCAGTTTAGGATAGATTTTGTATGCGTAAAATTGTGAAAAAGTCTTACCATGACCTTAAAACTTAGACGACAAATCTTAAGGTGATTGTTTCTAAAAGAAAAATTTTACCATAAATTTTCTAAGTGTAACATCCTATTTTCATCACAAATAGGAAATAAATATTAATATATCTTTCTTGAGAAATACTTACTATAAGTTAGTTTATTATTATCATTTTTTTTGAAATTTTGGTATTTATATTTTTATTATTTGTTTTTTTAAAATAATAAAAAAAAATATTTCTGAATGAGAATTTTAAAGTGACTTAATTAGTATTCACTAATTAAGAAAATTATATTAAGAATTTTTAATATCTTTATTATTCACCATTTTTATTTTATGTTGTTATATTTTTGTTTTTTTTACATATTTAAGATTTAACTCTTATTAGAATTTAAAATAAAATTTTGAAGGAATTAGACTATGGTTATTTTGAACTTTTTGATCTACATAATATTTATGATTTTCTGGAATTTTTTGAAAATTTTGAATTATTTTAATAAAATAATATATTTTAAATAATTTTAAATTCATATAAAGTTGCTTAAAATTAAAAATATTTACAAGAATGTAAAGTTAAATTATAAGAAAATTTTCTAAAATCCATTTCAAGTAGACTTATCTAAAAATTATCGGTTTGAGAAAAATCTTGAGTTTTTCTAATCGTTAAAAAATTAGAAACGTATCAATAAATTTTTATTAACAGAAAATTTTAGATTTTTAAAATTTCAGCTTTATATTACTTATTATAAAATTAGTGAGGACTGATATAATATCGCTAAATTTCAAAAAGGACTCATTTTGAATATTTAAAATATACCGAGTGAAGGGTTACTATTTGACTTAATAATTTTGCCGACAATTACTATGCAAAATACTGTGCATGTATGAAATTTTCAAAAGATGCACAGTAACCAGGAATAAAAAATTTAAAAATGCATAGTACTTTTATATTAAAATAATGGAATGCATAGTAAATTTTTTTCCTATAAATACCGAAGGATTTCTTCTTTAGAATTCACAATTTCAGATTAAGTTTTCTTAATATAGTAGTGCTAGTGAGATAGTGGTGGAAGTGAGAGAGAGAAATAATTTTTTTTGGAAGAAGGTTCTGCTAAAATTCTAAGGTACGAATACCTCACTTTTATATTTTTTGGGTTATTTTCATATCGTTTTTAGAAATCTGTTATTATACTGGAAATAATATTATTTTAAGTTACTATTCTGCATAGTAAAATACTATTTTAATAGTAAATTACTATTTCAATAGTAAATTACTATTCAAATAGTAAATTACTATTTACTATTACTATTTACCTTTACTGTTACTATTTACCTTTACTATTCACGTTTTACTATTTATCGTTACTATTCATATTTTACTATTTACCGTTACTATTCACGATTTACTATTTACTGTTACTATTTACTATTACTATTCACTATTCACTATTCACTATTCACTATTCAACATTTACCATTTTTATTTTAAGTAGTAATCTTACTTTTCATCTTGTAATTATATTAAAATGAAATTGGTATGTTTTAGAACTCGGAGACGAGGCGCGCACGGATTTTCATTAACGAATCGGTATACAAGAGGTAAGGGGGAGTGAGATAAGAATATAATGTGAAAGACATAAGAATAATGGGAGGAGTCCCCTACTCCTTTTAAATTTAATATATCATTATTTTTAAGTAATAACTTCTCAACTTAAAATTTATAATAAATTTAATATATTGTGTAACTTATTCTGAAATATCTATGCATGGATCTGAATTATTATAACTTATACGGACTGGACTAAACCTATGCAAGGACTTGGACTTTTATATCCTATATGGATCGAACTAAACCTATGCAAGAATTTGGACTATTATGACGTGTCTAGACTGAACTATACCTATGCGAAGACTGGATTATATATGGACTTATATAGACCTGTGCGAGGAATGGACTATAAGGACTCAAAATCAAATCTATTAATTTAAATAACCATTAAAAATTTGAATTATATTTATAAGCGATATTTAGTTGATTTGACTTGATTATAATTAATTATATTTAATTTTGATTAATGATATTGTGATATTAGACTGTGATTAATAATATGCAATTATGATTGATGATATTTGATTGTGATTGATGAGATTACTATACTTGATTGTGGTTGATGACCTTGTGATATGAAGTTTGAGCATATAGTAAGCATGACGGAAAGTTAAAACTCAGTAAGAATTTTCTTACCTTACTCTTTAAATTTTTATTCCAAGAGAAAGTATTTTATAATTATTTTAGTCTTTTATTTCTTCTTAGAAATAATTTTGATTAAATTTTTTATAGTTTTAAGTATTCTTAGTTAATGATTTTAAATTATTTTCTTTAGAAATTAGAAGTTTAAAGTAAATTATTTTGGTTTTCCTCAACGAAATAACTAAAGAATATTTTGTGGAGATTTCAAAAACCCAATCTAGTTAAGATTTAAATTGAGAAATATTATGTAAATATATGAAGATTTTTAAGAGAAAGTTTTGAGATATTTAAGGCTTGGAAACTCAATTTTGGTGAGATCTGAATTTGAAGACTGTACTAAATTATTTCAGTATAACAGAAGTTCAAAGAAGAACTTATGGAAATGTACAGTTTATTGTGATGATTTTGTGAACCTTTATGGTATTTAATAATTGAGTTTCTAAAAGCCTTAACCAACTAAATATGCGAGTAGTTCATGCATCATGAATCATTAAAGAGAAATGAGATGTGATATTGCCTGGGGACGGATTATAGAAACCGAGGATACATTAGAGGAGGCTTAATTGCGAGCCTTGGGATGAGAGAGTGTGAAAGGGTGCTTCAGGTGACCTGGGGTCGCTCCCTAGTGTCGGGTACTTTCACAATAAAAACTTTCTCAGTCTGACTAGTCTCTAAGTGTTTCCACGCCAGTTGAGCTGTTCATATGCCATGAAGGCATTTATGTTATTATTATCCAGAATTTATGAAACAATGTAAACTCCTGGTTGGCTCAGTGCAAACTAAAACTTTAAGGGCCCACATGTATAAACTGAATGAGATAGTAGCATAAGCATTACATAACATTCATGTGATTGTGACATTCTATATGGATGGTTATGAATGAAAATATAAGTGTTATGTATGTGGAAACCCTATATTCATAATTGATTGTATATGAGATTATGACTGATATTACTATATTAGTTTGTAAAAACCCTTATGCTTATGTCTTATCTGTAATATATTATATTTTGTTTCTCACTCCTTCTTGTTTGAATTTTTGTGTCCAAAATATATGTTATATGATATATAGCTAGCAGTCCAAGATGGAAGGATATGTAATTACAAGAGGATAAAGTGGTCTCATCCTCAATCGATTAGATGAAGAGATATGACAAGAGTAGGATTCAAAAACTCGATGGTTCAAGGACTAGGAAATGATTGTTCACATTTGTAGTAGAGGTATAGTTTAGTTTTATTTTGCCTTATTACAATATCAAGTAGATAACTGTAACAAGGTAAAGGTTAAACTTTGATAAACTCTTTCATTCGGATATAATATTGTAATGATTTATCACTTATGATTTCTATAAATTATTTTGTCATTGTGGACAAATATTGAAAGATAATTTTTTTTACTTTCAATATTCAAAGGAAATCAGATGTATATACGTCCTTGTATACACGAGATAAAGAGTGATAAATATGTATATCTTTCTAAAAGTTTTTTTTAAAAGTAAGAAGAATACATATATATCTCGTGTATATAAGGGGGTGTTACACTAAGCCTCTGAATAATTATCTTGAAATTCGTGTGATCCAAGTTTCGAGTATCACAACTATGTTACCATTCAATTATATATATATATATATATATATATATATATATATATATATATATATATATATATATATATATATATATATATATATATATATAAGGTTAGTAAAATTCTATTTAAATTTAAACAAAGTTATAAATGAATAACTAATCTTTATCTCAGGTTAAAGTTCATAGAATCATTTGATTGACATAATAAAGGTAGTTGTAGGATCATTCAAATTATGTTTTTAAACAAATATTTCTATATCTTTTCGTGGTGAAAAAAATAAAAAAAATTTTACTTCTATAAAAAACATATAAAATCACAACAATATAAATAATTTTCAAAGTAGTTTAATCAAAATAATTGATCATTTTGTATTTCATTTCAATTATATTTTTTAAGAAAATACTTCTTTCATGTTTAATTCAACAATATTTGTTAACAAATATTGTTAATATTCAAAATATTTATTTTCAAAATTTATATCATAAAATTATGTAAAATATTTCTTTATTATGATAATTTTTTTGATATTATTTTTCAAATTTAACAAGTAAAAATAGTTGAAAAAAATAAATACAACCCATGGGTACATGTGTTAGTTTTAAAATATTCTTAAAACATTTTTGGAGTCAAAATAAATAATTAAAGAATGTTTGACTACATTTTTATTCTTTAAAATTGAAGTGATCATAACTAACGAGAAAATTAGTTACCCTAAACAACTTAAGTTAAACTAGTCATGTGACAATGCAATATAGTTAATCAAAAAATAAAAAGATTTAAATAAAAAATAAATAGAGGGCCTATTATTTGTTATACGCACACGTGACAGTTGTAAACTACACACAAAAGGAAAGAAGAAGAGGACGGCATTCCCACGGGAAGAGAAAAATCTGAAAATCGAGAGGCTGTGTTGGGTTGTGTGACGGTGTCTATATAACCTATCAACCCCTGTCCCTTCTCTCCATTTGCTCCTTCCACCATGTCCATGGCTGCTTCTACTTCAGCCTCCGTCGTTGGAACTTCCCTCACCTTCCCTCACCGTCACCACCGTCTTCTCCACCCTTCCCCCACCACCTCCACTCCATTCCCCTCTCGATTCCGCAACAATCGTTTGCTCATATCTACCTCCAGGTATTTATTGTTACTCCTTCACTCTTCTTCAATTTCTTTGATTATTAATAATTCCATTCCCAATCCAAATAGTTCTCGTGTTTCTCGTTCAGTGATAGAAGAAGGCTCAGAGCCGTTCATCGCAAGCCTCATGCATCCAAACACCTTCTAGAACCTTCCTTCTTCGTGCCGCAACAACACTCTTGCACCTCTTGCTGTCGTCTTTCCTCCACCAGGAAACGCCGTTCAAAGCTTGCATCCTTTGTTCCTGGAGCTTTTCTCGACAAATCTTCTTTCCACTTAACTACAAATAAACTCCATCGTTCTCCTGTAAGTGTTCTCACTTCGTAGATTTTCTAGCTTTGCCTATGTGACATGAAATTAGAGAAGAAATTAATGAATTAGGAGCTCCAGAAGATAAGGACTCTTTGGTGTTAATTGCTTGTTAGATTTGATGTTTATGTGTTTCTTGTTTCAACACTAGTTTCTGCCTGCAAGTGATAGAATCTGATTTTTGAATTTATGATCATTTTTTTTAGAGAGTGGAGGTTGGAATGTGTTACTTGAATCTTTAAATTGTCTCTGTATGTCCAACATTCAAGATTTTTAATACGGCTTATACTTCGAATAAAGATAAAGCAATGGAAGTGTTTCTTGTGTTAAATATTGCTTTCTCGCGCTTGGATTTTCTGACTGAAAGAATTTTCATGCTACTGCTGATAAGAGAATTCTAATAGTTGAATTTGCATGCTTTGTGATGAATGATGCTTATGGTGCACATATGGGAAATTTTGGAGGACATACATCTGGATTCTCTGTGTTTGTCTGCGTTCTGCCTTGTATTGTTATATGCTTATGTATGATGAGGTTGCATTTAGGCATGTTAGATCTGGTTGTGTTAATGCAGGTCAAGCGGGTTCAACTACCATGTGCAACTGTTGGTCCAGATGAGCCACATGCAGCAAGTACAACCTGGCCAGATGGTATTGCTGAAAAACAAGATTTAGGCGTATTTGATTCTGAACTAGGGCAGATAGAAGGGTTTTTAAGTTCTGAACTTCCATCTCACCCTAAGTTGCATCGAGGTCAACTAAAGAATGGACTGCGTTATCTGATTCTGCCAAATAAAGTTCCACCAAACAGGTGAGTTCTATCATTTTAATGAATTCCTACCAAAACTTTCGATGCGGTGGAATTATGGGTTTGCTGATGTATCATCCTTGGGGTTTGTTTAGTATGCCGTTTTAATGGCCAAACTCAAGGATAAGATAAAAGATATTTTGATATTATGTGCTTGAGCCTTGAGGCATATATACTCCTGCTTTGTTGCCTTTCTTACAATTTCCCCTTTAGATACCTCATCTCAGTACCTTACTCTCATGTTCTTCAGTAGTCGCTGTTTCTTCAGGAATGCTATGTTGATTGTTGGCAACTCATTTATTTAATTTTGAAATATATTTAATAAAAGATATGATTGTGAAGAGTCTTCATAGTTGAAATGTATGTTTAGCATTAACCATTTGAAGTGAATAATTTAGTGTGCATCATGTGACCTAATAAAGTTGATGTGGTAATATTTATAGTTTTATGTTTTAAACATTGCTTTAAAATGGGGGCTGCGCACATGCATGCATTACAGTTTGTCTAGAATGTGCTTGTTGCTAACTACTTAGTATCAACTGATTCGGTTTTAGGTTTGAAGCACACTTGGAAGTTCATGCAGGATCAATAGATGAAGAGGATGATGAACAAGGAATTGCACATATGATTGAACATGTTGCTTTCCTAGGAAGTAAAAAACGTGAGAAACTTTTGGGAACAGGAGCTCGTTCAAATGCTTATACTGATTTCCACCATACAGTGTTTCACATTCATGCTCCTACAAGCACAAAGGTTTGGGTCATTTGGGGTGCAGTTCTTTCTGATGTGTCAAAATATTAGTTTCTTGGTATTTTTTCATTTAGAATTTTGGGTGTTTATTGAATTTTGTTATGTTACTAATTACTAATTTAAATTAAGCATATGAGAATAGGGTAAAATGATGTTTATTCGGTACCTCCGTCCAAGCAGTATGTGGAAATTTTTATGTTATGAGGAATATGATAGATGTATAATTTGAACACCGGAGTATTTGACTAAGTGCTTATATTATTTTTTTCAATTAAGTTGTGAGAATAAATTGTCATGAATACTTTCAATGTTCTACTGGTATCACCAGCACTAAAAATTTGTGATATGTGAAGGTAAATCCATGTCAACACTAAGGAAATGTAAACAGCATTGTTTAAAAGAAATTCAACTTGATATTTTGAGTAGAATTCCCTTAGGGACAGTATTAGGCTCAATTTTCAGGAAAGAAAAACTTCTCAAAGATCATCAAGGTAGAAATCTGATAGTTGTGTTTACTATCCTTATTGTGTTAAGATTCTTCCTTACAATTTCCTAATCTCTCTGTACCCTGTTTTTTCTTAAATATGTTCTCTACTAGCCATCACATTCTTCTTTAGTTGCATAATTATTACTACTTACTACAACTCAATCGTCTAAGAATTTTTCATATTTTATTGATGTTGATTATAAATAGATGTTGCATGTCAGGATTCTAATGGTGATCTACTTCCATTTGTCCTGGATGCCTTGAACGAGGTACGCATTTGTTGAAATTTTCTTTATCTCTTGCCATACGAGCTACTTCTACATTATACTAATGCATATATTAGCTTTAACATGATGTTTCATCTGATCTTGATCTTATGCTTTGCTTTGACCCTACCTGACCCTTTCCGAGGGGGGTTTCAAGGGGACAGTGGAGTAAATATGGATTTGGTATTTTAAGGTTGGAATTGACTTGCAGCTTATTGTTATTGATGCATGCAGATAGCTTTCCATCCCAAGTTTCTTTCTTCCAGAATTGAAAAAGAACGGCGTGCAATACTCTCAGAGCTTCAAATGATGAATACGATAGAGTATAGGGTTGACTGCCAGGTAAGAAACAGAATATCTCTTGGAAATTCAAGTGAACGACTTAATGTTTCTGCAGAACATAGAGTGCTGACTTTTTTTTTTTGTGTGTCCTATTTGCATTCTTTTAAATTCTGTTATTGCAGTTGTTACAGCATCTTCATTCTGAAAATAAGCTGAGCAAAAGGTTTCCAATTGGATTAGAAGAACAGATAAAGAAATGGGATGCAGATAAAATAAGGAAGTTTCATGAGCGTTGGTACTTCCCTGCAAATACTACCTTGTACATTGTGGGGGATATTGATAACATCACAAAGACTGTTTACCAGATTGAAGTATGTGCAACATTCATTTGCATGTTAGTAGGCTTGGTTATGACCATTGTTACAATATTTAGGAGTCTTATAATATACATTAAACTTATGTTTTGCAGACAGTTTTTGGACAAACTGGTGCAGACAGTGAAAAGGGTTCTGTGGCCAATCCAAGTGCATTTGGAGCAATGGCTAGTTTTCTTGTTCCTAAGCTCTCTGTTGGTTTGGGTGGAAACCCGGTTGAAAGATCAGCCAATACTGTGGATCAATCAAAAATGTTTAACAGGGAAAGACAAGCTGTTCGACCTCCTGTGAAGCATAATTGGTCACTTCCTGGAGGCAGTTCTGATTTGAAGCCCCCACAGATATTTCAACATGAGTTGCTACAAAATTTTTCAATCAATATGTTTTGTAAGGTATAGAGCGGTTGAGTTTCGTGTTGTCCTATTCTTGAGTCCAACTTATACTGTAGGTTTTGCAGTTGCTTTTGTGTTTATACTTCCTGTCTTCCCTGAAGAATTACACCCCTTTCCCCCTTGTTTTGTTAATTTAATTTACACGTGACTAAAAATTTTGGAGCTGATAACTTAGTTGATACTTGATAGTATGGTTATAGGATGTTTGTGATGGAGAAATGGTTATTGCATGATTCTATGGTTCTATTTTGAGCATTTATTTATATCGTGTAAATATTTATCTTGTATCCATAATCATTGGTATAGCAGCTATCCTGCTATGACATTTTTAGGTTCAGGCATGAGCAGCTTTCAATAATTGACCATAATGATCCACGCCTTTATTTCCTTTTGTTTTTGCTTCTAGATATTGTAAATATCATGCTTCTTCCCTTTATTTATTATCTTTTTGAAATCTTTTGCAGATTCCAGTGAATAAAGTTCAAACATACAGAGATTTGCGCATGGTCTTGATGAAAAGAATATTTTTGTCTTCTCTTCATTTTCGAATTAATACAAGATATAAGGTGAGATGGGATTTTTATATCCGCTTCAGGGCTATTTCTTGATTCTATCTTTTTATATGATTACTGCATGAATTCATTTTGCATTTATTATATAATTTCATTTTTCACTATTTACTGCACAAGTCTTTGAAAACCAGAAACTAAGTAAGAACAAGGTGACATTTTTATATTTTTTAGTGAAAAAATGAAATGAAAAAAGAAAATATTTTCTCAAACCAAACAGGGCCTAAGTTTTCCATAAATTATACCCACTTTTCCATGAAGTATGCACAAGTTATTGGCAGAGATAAGAAGTGACTCCATTTTGTGGATTTCATTTTTTGAATTACACATACTCAAATTTCCTAACCTGTTAATCTTTTTAACCTTTTAGGGGAGTCCCATAAAGGTTGTCTTGTTACTGATTATTTACTTAAAAGTTTTTTTCCCATCATGGTAATTTCTGCATAGTCTATCCCTTAGCACCTTAAATGTTTACTAATGCATGAAATTTACAGAGTTCAAATCCACCATTCACTTCAGTTGAATTGGATCATAGTGATTCTGGAAGGGAAGGATGTACTGTGACTACTCTTACCATAACTGCAGAACCAAAGAATTGGCAAAATGCAATTAGAGTTGCTGTTCAAGAGGTTTGTTCCTTCTTCTGTATTTTGACTATTGGCACAATAGTGCTACTTGTAGTTATCTTTCAATTGGGTTGTTTCAGTTGGTTACTTTACGATCCACTTTTTTTATACTTCAATTACTGGTTTTTATTCCTTAGTTATGATTAGATAGATATAAAATGACTTGACTTGTTGAGGATTATTCAAATCATGAATGTTTATGTTTTTTACTCTTGTAAATGTTCCCAGGATCCTTTTAGTCTTGGGTTGTATAGAGAATTATGTTTTTTTGGGGTTTCAAATTGCTTGAATAATAGGCTACCTTTACTTCATTCTTTCTGTTATGAGGGTCTAATTTAAAATTGTGATACAGGTTCGGAGACTTAAAGAATTTGGTGTTACCCAGGGTGAATTAACTCGTTATTTAGATGCCCTTCTGAAAGATAGTGAGCACCTAGCAGCCATGATTGATAATGTATCTTCTGTTGATAACTTGGATTTTATCATGGAAAGTGATGCTCTTGGCCATAAAGTTATGGATCAGAGACAAGGGCATGAAAGTTTACTTGCTGTTGCTGGGACAGTAACCCTTGACGAGGTAATGTTATAGGTAGCCATTGGACCTTGTGCGAATTTTTAAATAATATATAAATCCCCTCCTGTATGTTGTTTCTGTCTCTTGTTTTATTTAAAGGCATTAGCTAATGCAAAATGCTCAAGCGGTTATCTCTTTGCAACAATTCTGAATCTTAACTGCAACCCTTTTGTTTATCCTGACAAGAGAGAGATTGTGATTTTTCCCTTCAATTATTTTTGCATTCCTTCCATATTATGGATAATATTTAAGTTTCTTCCATTCTATGTTTGGATGTTTTCTTGTAGGTTATAGGTGTCTAAGTTAAAGAAAAATATTTAGACACTAATACTTTATTGTCCATTGTATTGATTATACTTTATGAAGATTTAAGTTGGTTGTAATTATTTTTTCCTTTGACTTGTTATATTTCCGGTATTCTATTTGTTTTGCGTGTAAGAGTATGTTGAAAAATACAAGTGTGACCTATTCTCACAGCGAATAGATGTAAGCGAGTTGAGCGGTCTAATTCCGTTTTAGGTTGTATTGTGGAGTCCAACACACGTGTTGGTTTCCTCTCCTCGATGCCTCCTCCTCCTTATGGACATCCCCTTATATGTTTACAATATGGTATTAGAGCCTCATAATCGACTATGAAACTCTGCTTACTCTTGAGCGCCTTCATTGCTGTTGCAGCTTGTTTGAGGGGCTGCATCTCAAGTGACATCATACTTAAGGGGTACTGTTGAAAAATCTAAACGTGACATAGTCCCACATTGAATAGATTTGAGCGAGTTGAGCGGTTTATAAGTGCAAGGACCAATACACATAATCCCTTAAGATTTTGGGTTGTAATGTGGAGTCCAACATGTGTGGGTTTGCTCTCCTTGATCTTGATACCTCTGTCACACCCCTCATACACGCTTTCAATAGAGTACATAGACTATCAGTCTTCAGTTTTCATTGTTATATAGTTAGTCTCTTCTAAGCTTTTCTGGGATATTCCAGTTCTCTCGTGTGTGAGGTAGTTAGGTCAGATTCTATTATAACTGCCTAACTGTCCTCACACCTCAGCATTGTATAAATACAGTGGTCACACAGTAGTTAAAACGCAGAATCGCGGCTGTGATCATGCGGTGAAACCTCTGTTGTGTTGTGCTGCCTGATGTGTGAAGAATTAGGATCGCCGCCATCACAGCGCGATCCCGTAATCACGGATTGCAGTCTGTTGTGGCCAATTTTAGGCGTGATTGTCGTTAAACACTGAAACTGCATCGTTTTGCCCCTTGTTAAGGGTACCCAGGTAATTTTTCCTTTTTCTCTCTCTTTCTATTAGGGTTTTGACTGAAACCCTGGTCCCTCATAATACCTCCTGTTCCTACCCTTTTTTCTTCCAATCACCATCTTCCGTAACCATCTACTCCTTCTCTGTCTTTGGCAAGCTGCTTCCACTGTCCAGCGGCTCTGGCGATCACTGCACCATCTCCAGTGGCCTGCTGTCAGTGGTGTCTTGCAACTCCGGCAATCACTGCACAGTCTCTGGTGACCTCCTCCTAGTTACCCGCGCCGCACCCTCCGACAGCCCTCTGCAGCTTCTGTCTCCTTTTTTTTCCCTTCCCTTTTTTTTGCTGTCAACTTTCTCCGGTAGCACTTCTCCATCAATGGCAATGTAAAATATCGATGTTTTGATTATGAATTTATGGATTTTAGACCATGTTTTGATTTGGATAATATCAGATTTTAATTATCTACTACGCATTGGAGTGTTTTTAGTTAAATTTCTCTGTTTGTTTTAAGTTTTTCTGCACGTGCACACACACACACATATATATATCATGTGTCGTTTTTTTTGAAAAATGAAACAAAAATGTACTATATACATTACTCTCTACTGCTTTTATAAATAGAATAACTAGATTTCTTAATCTATGTGAAGTTAGGTAATTGACTCTTGTGAAAAGGACTGGAGATAGCTGTTTGAAGTTAAATTTTAATATATTTTAAGAGTTATCTTCGAAAAATAAAGGAAGCTATTGAAACATAGTTTGTACCTCCTACTTATTTACCTTGAATATCTTCTGGTTTAGGTTAATTCTGTTGGTGCCAAGGTGTTAGAATATATAGCTGATTTTGGGAAGCCCACTGCACCACTTCCTGCAGCAATTGTTGCTTGTGTACCCAAAAAAGTTCACATTGAGGGAGCTGGTGAGACAGAATTCAAGATATCACCTGCTGAAATTACAGATGCTATGAAAGCTGGATTGAATGAACCTATTCAGCCAGAGCCTGAGGTACATCTTCCTTTAGCTTAATTCCTTGTTTATCCTGAATTGACTTTGGAAGTATTGATTTTCACCTAATGGTTAACGACTGGCTTTTGATACTTTATTACATTAAAAAAATGGCTTCTACCCTATGTGTTGTTATTTATATATTATAACTTTGTAACCTCAGACCTCAGTATGAATGACATATATATTTTTCATGTGCTATGATATGAATCTACTGCTAATTCAAATATGTTTTGTTCATTGTTATCAAAACCGAACCGGTCCGGCCGGTCCGACTGGTTGAACCGTGAACCGGTTAGGTGACCGGTCCGGGTCAATCCTTTAATACTACCGGTTCAACCACGACCCCGGTTTTAGCACGGTTTTCATGAACAGGTGCCTTAACCGGTTCAATGACCAGTCCGGTTCTGAAAACATTGGTTTTGTTATATATGGATCATGAAATTCTAGTAGTGAGAGCCAATTTATTTATGGGCTGGATGTGTTGTCTATGTACTTGGGTCTGTTCAGCTAATTGCTTATATCTGTTTGTAGCTTGAGGTACCAAAAGAACTGGTACAATCATCAAAGCTAGAAGAGTTGAAAATACTGCGCAAGCCGGTCTTTATTCCTGTGAATCCTGAAACAGATGCTACGAAGCTTTATGATGAGGAAACTGGGATCACTCGGCGTCGTCTTTCCAATGGAATTCCTGTTAACTACAAGGTATTCTATGCAAGTCTATATTGATGTTCTCATGAATCATGATAGCAGTACCTTATTTTACTTTTATCTGTCATTGTACTGCAGTCAATGTCACAGTGCCTTTATTATAGCACCTTTTAAAAAAGTGCCCAACTCCATGGATTCCTTTGTGCTGCTTCTTCATTTTGTTATTTTCTATAATCATGAATTATGAGGAGGCAGACATTATCATAAAATTAATTCAGTTTCCTATGGTGTTTGTAATGCCATTCAATTTCCAGCTGATTTCACAAATGCAATTTTAGATTGGAATATAGGAGCTCATGACTTTCCCTGCAAAAGAGGATTTATCAGTTTTCTTGTTCCTATTAATGTATTTTATGGTTGATAGATATCAAAAACTGAAACACAAAGCGGTGTGATGCGGCTGATTGTTGGTGGTGGACGAGCAGCTGAGAGTTCTGACTCAAGAGGATCTGTTATTGTGGGTGTTAGGACGCTTAGTGAGGGAGGTCGTGTTGGCAACTTCTCAAGGGAGCAGGTAACTTTTCCTACTAACTGTTGTTTCCAAATTTTATTTTCCAATGATATACAGTAGAGTTATAATAATGATTATATTTTCTTTTGAATTGTTTTCAACTACATGGGTTCTTAACAATGATTACTTCTCTTGGAATTTTGAAGCTTGTGTTTTTTTTTTATGTTTTCTTAACAATGATTATATTTTCTTTTGAATTGTTTTTCAACTACATGGGTTGTTAAATATATTGAGGGAGCAAGAGAGAGCATTGTTAGCATCTTATATGCAGGCCGGGCCTAAAATGGTGGGTAGGGTGGGTGACCATCTGGGGCCCACAAATAAGGTGGTCCAATTTCGAAAATTGTTATGTATATGAGTAAAAAAAATCGTAAAATTAAGAGATCTGATACATGTGTAAATAATGTTTACCACGACGCTTATTAGGGATGAGAACATGTGAGACTCTATTTGGGATCTAATGCCTAGCTTATTTAAAGTCTAGTTTAATAATAATATTTGAAGTCTAGTTTTAATGATAAGATTAGACTAAAACTTTTCAAAAAGTCTATTTAATTAAAGTTGAGTTTTGGCTTTTGAAAAAAACATTTTCAACTTATACAGTCAAATATTTTTAACTCATGATTTTATAAAATAAATCATAATTTATGATATATTATACTTTATAAATACACATGATATTTTCTATATATAAAGTTAAATTTATGAGGTTGAAATGTGTTAAAATTAACTTAAATATGAAAAATTAATAATTAAATATATATTTGTGTATGTCGTTAACTTTTTAAAGGCTAATTTGTTTATTTAAGATGAGTTCATTAATATTTAATATTTGTTTGTTGGCGTTTTTATTGGTTTTAATATCCATTAAATTTTATACAGAGTATCATGATAATTTAAGCTTCTATAATGACAGACGAGACTTAAAAATATAGTCTACGTCAAGTAACGAGACAGATTCAGACCTTGCAATTAACTATATGTGAAATTTTTAATTTTTTAACACTCTTCTATTGCTATGATATTACTACTGCTAGACTACTTTTGTAATATTTTCTTACTACTAATAATTGGACTAAAGTTAATCTTGTACTATACTACTACTGATGAATCACAAATATGAGAAGTATTTTAATTTTTATGATGCTTCAGTTAATTTTCAGATTTCAAGTAATATAAAAATTGTTACTTAAATTATGAAACTCTTTTATTTGACAATGAAAAAAATATTTATTCATTTTATGGACCCCATATAGTTGTCACACCTCGGGCCCTAACAAAGTCAGGAATGGCCTCTGCTTATATGCCTTGAAATGTTTGCATGTGTTGCTCTGGATATAGTTGATTATATAGTACTCCTTTTTATGAGAGACAAATTGAACCTATCTCTTGGTCCTTTTTATAAGAGTCAACTACATAATTCTAGGTAAATTAATGATCCATTTCCTTTCATATCCCTTATTTATTATGAGGAATCAAAAGTTAGTTAGTCATGTTGCCCTATTTAACCAATTAATTAAGGGTATTTTTTGAAAAAAAAAAGTTTATTCTCTATCATAATTAATACAAATGTTGGCTTGTATGGTTTTTGTCCTATGTTACATATAAATAGGATTGGAGGGAGTATGGGTACCTCTTTCATTTCTTTCAAATTGAAGTATTAAAAGGCTCATTCACGGTTAAATAAAAATTTAGAAAATGCTTATGCTGGGATGCAGAGTGGAAACTTTTCTTTCAAAAAATACACACCAAGTTTAATCACAAATGTATGATTATGAACATATATCGAACAATTGCTTGAATGTGAATATGATATTTAGATCAGTATAAGTTTGTAGCAAATGTTAAGGTGATTCTTATCATAGTGCGTAATTGTGGGTGAAATCACTGAAATGTACTCTGCACAGGTTCTTCTTTTTTTTTTTCATTCTTTTGCCCCCTTTAAATATATTATTTGAACATCTCACAGACATAATCATGTCATCTACACACAGATAGTTTCAGCATCTAAGAACTGATCTACATTCCTATTTAATAAATGTCTTGTATTCCACACATAATACCAGGTGGAACTTTTCTGTGTAAATCACCTGATTAATTGCTCCTTGGAATCTACGGAGGAATTCATATCTATGGAGTTCCGTTTTACTTTGAGAGACAATGGGATGCGTGCAGCCTTTCAGTTGCTTCACATGGTGCTTGAGGTAAACGCCTTGTTAGTTGTAACTATTGAACATTTTGTTATCCACATATGTTGCATGTATATAATTCCTGGTGATATTACTTTTACTGCATTGTATGTACTCAATTTTATCTGTGATCTCTTATATTCTTTATGATGTTTCTGTTGTACAGCATAGTGTCTGGGTTGATGATGCTTTTGATAGAGCAAGGCAATTGTATCTGTCATATTATCGGTCCATCCCCAAGAGCTTGGAACGTTCAACTGCTCACAAACTCATGGTAGCAATGTTGGATGGAGATGAACGATTTATTGAGCCTACACCAACGGCACTAGAAAATTTAACACTGCAATCTGTTAAGGATGCAGTAATGAATCAATTTGTTGGTGATAACATGGAGGTCGGCTATTGTTAATATGTTGAATGCATAGTTTGTTTACCCTTACATTTCAAACACTTAAACCTGTTTTGTACTTCAGGTATGCATTGTAGGTGACTTCACCGAGGAGGACATTGAATCTTGTATCATTGATTACCTAGGCACAGCTCATGCCACTAGAAATCACAAAAGAAAGCAAGAATTCAACCCACCTGTGTTCCGATCATCTCCATCTGATTTGCAGTTTCAAGAAGTGAGAAGCGAAGCATAAAATTATCTTTTTATGCATTTGTTGTATAGTTAAATTTGGCGTTTTTGTAGTCTTTTCAGAATAAGGGTTATATGTAAATGAACTGAGCTTGTCACAGGCATTTTTAAAACTTTTTCCTTTTGTTTTCAGGTATTTTTAAAGGACACTGATGAGAGGGCATGTGCTTATATAGCTGGGCCAGCTCCAAACCGTTGGGGTTTTACTGTTGATGGAATAGACTTGTTAGAGTCAATAAAAAATGCATCGACAATCAATGGTGGACTTTGTTGATTTTATTTTTCCTAGTATCATCACATACTACTTTGCATTTCAAAATTATCATCTCAGAATTACTGTTAATCATTAAATGCTGGAAATGGCTTGTGCAGAGGACCAGTCAAAATCTGATTCTCAACGAACAGATGGTTTGCAAAAGAACCTTCGTGGTCATCCTCTTTTCTTTGGTATAACAATGGGACTGCTTTCTGAGATCATAAATTCTAGGTACCTCTTTAACCCTACCCACTCATAGTTATCTTAGTGTTAGAAACTTTAAATACCATGCTCAGGACAGCCTGATCACATTCATGCCAAAATCTAGCTAGCTTGATCATCTTTATGATGAAAGCAGGCTGAAATGTTAAAATTATCTAGGATGTCTTCTACTTGTATTCTAAATACTTGAATGTTATTTTCAAAATGTTTTCAGTCTGAAATCTGGTTACATGTTTTCTGTAGGCTCTTCACAACTGTCAGAGATTCTCTGGGGTTGACATATGATGTGTCATTTGAATTAAACTTGTTTGATAGACTTAAACTAGGATGGTATGTGATCTCTGTGACATCAACTCCCGGGAAGGTGTGGGCCCCACTCTTGTAACATTCACTCTTATTTTTGCTGTCAATTTCTCTGTGTTCAAATGTTTCAGGTCAAATTGTTTTGTAGGTGCACAAAGCTGTTGATGCATGCAAGAACGTTCTTAGAGGTCTGCATAGCAACAAAATTACTGAGAGGGAGTTGGACAGGGTTAGATCATGAATTTGCTCGATTTGTTTTTGCATTACAATTTACTGATTGCACCCTTATAATTAAGTGTTTCTGCTAAAGCCAAACCCACACCATCAGTGTTTAAACTTAATTTGTTTTTCTTTTTTCTCTCCATATAAACTGATCCTTCCACTTGTATTCCATTTCTCCTTAATATTTTCTTATATTTTATACACAAAAAAGAGTAAACCACCTTTCTGGTTAAAATGCACTTGACACCCTCATTCAATTTCCATGTATGGCTCAAATTTTCCTATTTGCTACATATTTTATGACAACGAAAATTTGAGAAATCCTTTGGTGCTCCTCTTTAATGTTGTAGGCTAAACGGACACTGCTTATGAGACATGAAGCTGAAATCAAATCAAATGCCTACTGGCTGGGATTGTTAGCTCACTTACAAGCTTCTTCTGTTCCAAGGAAGGTGAGATAGAAATGTCCAAATCTTGACATGTGAGATATTAGTGTTATTTACATAATTGTGTTATTTAAATTTTGATTGTGGGATCCAGGACATATCATGTATCAAAGACCTAACATCCCTATATGAAGCTGCTACTATTGAGGATATATACCTTGCATATGAACAGTTGAAAGTGGATGAGAATTCTCTATATTCATGCATTGGAATTGCTGGTGCTCAGGCTGCACAAGATACTGCAGGTATAGTAGAATTCCCATTTAATGGATTTTGCTACTATAATTTCCGAGGTTCATATATAGTTATACAATGCTGGACTTAATTCTGGATTTCATCTTTCATCTTTTCCAATTTGGGAGTAACTTCAACAATTGCTTCTTCAATTCGTAGATTTGAGTTTTAATATTTTAACCTTGAAAGAATATTTCAAGCATACGTGAGAAATGAGACCCAATATGGTTTTGAACTCTGACATGTTTCAAAGTAAACCAGTCAACTATGTTCAAGCATTTGTAGATTGGCTATATTTAAGCAGAAATGGAAAACACTATTATGTAGCTCCACCACATCATTTTGGAAGAAGTTTGTCTAGTTTACAAGAAAGTACAAATTTTGTAATAATGGCTACTTAAGTTAATTTTACAATCTGTTAACAGTTCCATTAGAAGAGGAAGTAGCAGGTGATGCTTATCCAGGTGTTATTCCTGTGGGACGAGGTTTATCTACAATGACAAGACCTACTACTTGAAATCCTCTCGACTTCTGTATCGGCCTGGTTGCTTTAGATCTAGAGGTTAGTTTGTTAAGCTTCCCCCACCCACCATTTATTTATCCTTTTAGTTAATTTCTTAATTGTTTGTTTCCTTTTTGTACACGTTGGGTTGGGATAGTGAGGGTAACACATTTGTTTCTGATAGTTTGTTTCCTTTCTTACAAATTGTTTGAAAAATGAAGGTTGTATAAATTTTTGTGAGTCGTCTCTAAAAGTTTGATTACAGGTTGTGATTCAAAGGATTAGGAGCCCGTGTCTCAAGAAGTTGTGGCATTGATTTAACATTGTAACAACTCGACATACAAGCTGTTAGATCAAACCTCAGCAGCAGTTCTCGACTTGCTCTGATTGATTTCCTGATTTATCCTTCCTCTTTTACCTTCCGCTGAACCACAAATAAAATGCTATTGCTACCTATACTTCATAGGATTAGAATAAAGAAAATATAGAATCGGCCCCGAAGATGTATAGGTGTCATTTTTTTTGTCTGTCGGCCATTTTTTTTGTGTTGAACGCCGACCATCATCTTAGCCTAGGAAATTAGCCAGTTATATAAAATTGTAAATCATTGTTTCAGCGCTTGTAAACTTTGATTTTTCATTGTGCCATCGAAACGGGGAAGAACTTGTATCATCATTTTCTTGTTTCCTAGATTATTGTCATATTTTCAGGAGTGCTGAGGGCAGGGTAGTTTGGCAAGCACGTTACCAACATTGTTGTTGAACCCTTTTTCAATATGGCTATGCTTTTGTCTTTCCTGCGTGTAGTGGTTCGACACTTTTCAAATGCATGAATTTGATAATGCCATGATTTTCTTTCTACATTAACTCGCAAAAACAAGCAGTGAGAACTTTCGGTAAGGTTTTTCAAAACCCTCACATAACGTACTGTGCATTTTACGAATTTTCATGGATGGATTTCTTTTGTTAAAAATTAAAATCCCACGGAGTGAAATACTGATAGGCATTAAAATCCCACGGAGTGAAATACCACCCCCCCCCCCCCCCCCCCGGCAGAGGTGTAACTACACATACAAAAGTGATACCGTCTCCAATTTTAGGTGAATAAATAAATTCTAGTAAAATTTCTTAAGTAAAATTATTTTTTAATATCATTAAATATTTGTTTATCAAGTTAATATATTTATATACATATATATATATTATATGACAATTTTTTATTTAATAAATGATATTAAAAATATATTAAATATTTGATAACATTTGATTATATTTAGAACTATTTTTTTTATTATGAATGTTAGAAATTAGAATATTACCCTGGGTATGCAATTAGGCATCCAAATTGGTAGAAATAAATATATTTATTATACTTTTATCTTTATGAAGTAATTTACATTGGTTTCAATAGAGTTATTTCTATAAAAGAGTAACTCTTTCTGTTTTTATTTAATTGTTTATTTAAAGATAAAAAATTATTTTTATTTAACTGTTCATTTAGAAGTTTAAGAGAATATTAATTATCTATTTAACATTTTAATAGAGTATGAATTGTTGTTCTTTGAATATTACCTTTATTGATATTAGAAGTGAAAAGAATTTTAAGAGTAATAAATTAGTGAGAGATAAAGATAAAATAAAAAATAATCATTTTATAAAAAATAATAGTTTTAATAATTTTTTTTTTCTCTCTGAGACAGTTGAATAAAAATGATGGTAGTATTAATTTGAACTAGACTTAGTTCATAGTGCTGAGGTTTATAAAACCTAAAAATTAAAATCAGTGAAATACTGATAGGCGGCACCCTATTAGAAATCTGAGGTGTGCATCCAACAGAATCTGTTTCTCTCGCTAATTAAAAAGTTGTCTACAGTTTCGAAAACATAGAAACCTTCTAGTAGAAAGTAGTGTTTAATGATTTACAAGGAGTAAGCGGGGTTGAGTAGAACAAGTTAATTTTGCATGTGCAAATATTGAGTTAAGGGTAAAAACGAGCGTAGTAATAATTTATTCAAAGTCCTTCTTTGCACGCTAAGACATCATTAGAATATTTATTCAAAGTCGTCTTGCATCGTCTTCCTAACTAACCTTCTAACCTTTGGTAAATCTTATTGCGCGAATCCTTCATTTTACCAACTCTTTTGATAATAATTAATGATTCTATTTTTATTGGAGTAATAGGTTCAACGACTCAGAACAACAACTATTTTTGTTAACGAAATTAGTCTATTTGTGGCAGACATGAATCATATTGAACAGTCAACAGTCTATTCAAAGAAATCAAGTTTAATAAGTAACAGGGTTCATCTCGTTATTCTCTGCAAATTATTCTGTTTACACGAAATCTTCGGTAGCTTTTTAGCCTGTTTACTTGTCAATTGAACTCTTAATTAAGATCCATCAGAAAAAAAAGAAATTTTTTAAGTTGCTAAACAGAGTTTGAAAGTCTTAAACAATATCAGATCAATATTGATTATTAAATAATTTGATTATTTAAACTTAATTTTTCCAATTATAATATGACTGAGATAAAATATAGTAAAATCCGAAATTAAAGTGGCTTGTAATTGTGGGTAATGAGGTAATGTTTGTAGAAAACCCCCTACAATTAATTGACTATTGTGTCCATGATGTCACTTCTTGTTCCAAAACAAAAACATAGAACACTCCGTAATGTGTCTAGAAGGAACAAGACGCCACTGTACTCTTCGGTACAGCTAAAGCAAAGGGATGCAAGTTCAACACATACTCTCAAACTTTTGTCATTTTGCTTCCAAGTTATTAGTAAAACCTCCCGGGTTGAATATTTCTTTGTCTTTATATTTTTTTATCAATTTATTTATTTATTTTTTTATTAATTTTAATCTCTATGTTATTTAATGTGTTATAATTGGTTCCTTAATATATTGAAATTGGTTATTAAAATATACCATTGATAACACAATTTTTAACTCATCAAACAAAACTGTCATATTCTACTCTTTTAACTTTTTTAAATAAACCTTATTTTCTTCTCAATAAAGACGGTTTTCAACCTATTAAATGAAATAAAGATTGATATCAATAAAAAAAAGTGAGAGATCAAAATCAATCAAAATAAAAAATTGTTCAAGACAAATGAACCAATAACAGATTTTACCCTTACATTACAGCTCATTTCGTTAGGGCATTAGTCCCGTTGAATATAGCACAAAAAGAACTTTCTGCAAAAAATAATATAAATAAAAAATGCGTTTGCAAGAATGGCTTATAAGTTATAAATTTTATAACATTTTTTACCATATTTATAGTTTATTTAAAGAAGTTTTAACTTATTAAAAATGAACTTTTAAAATTTATAAGTCTTATAATCAATTTATCGTAAAAATATTCAAACCACTCTTCGGTGAGGATGCTAAATAATGGAATAGAAAAAAGTTGAAGTTCAGCATCAGTTTTAACCCTTCTTTGGACCTCCACATTTAAGAATAAAGCTTGGATAATATAAGTGTCTTAACAATATTTAGGATAGACTTTGATATCATCTTAAATTTGGATATTGAGTCTAATTCAATCCTAAAAGTTAGCTCGGAGGATGACACCTTATATGCTTAATTGGCCATATTTCTAGTAATGTGAGACTTTTAATACATCCCATCATGCTCTGGAATGAAGTATGGATAAATACAGGTAGCTTATGGGATTTATTAACATACACTCAAGAATGAAGCGTGAACAATATGGATGGTCCAACAACAGATCTAAGATACCATCTTAAATTTGGGTATTGGGTCTAACTCAATTCTAAAAGCTAGCTCATAGGATGAAGATTACCCTTCACCTTATATACTTCTAATTGGTCATAAATGTGAGACTTTCAACAAAAATAACTTATAATAAGTGACACTAAGTGTTTTTGTGGGAAAATTAAATGAAAAAATAGCTGAAAACTGAAGCTAGCTGGATTATATATTAAAAGTGTTTGGTAAAACTAATTGTTTTAGTAGCTGAAAAATATAAAATGACATATTTACTTATTTAGGTAAAACTTCATTTTTTTATATAACTTGTAACTTTTTTGAGATATTTAAGGTTTATTTTTGTTTCTTTATCACAAAAAAATCATGAAATATATAAATAAAAAATACATAGTTTAAATATGATAATTCATATAAGTATTCTTCATAGAATTCGATTTCACATACCCATAAAGTTTCGGTAAAAGAAATATTTATAATAGGTTTTTAAAAAATAGAATAAAGATTTAATTTTTAAAACATAAAATAAAATAGAAATTATTAAAAATATGTAGGAATAATAAAATAAAAAAGGATTTGAGATAATAGTTGAAATTGGAAAATGCTACTTGAAGTAGCGTTTCAAAAAACGCTACCAGCTAGCCAGATAAATACTCCTAATTTAAATTTTATGACATTTCAGCTATAGATTCCAGTTTTTAGCTAGTTAAAATGTCTTATCAAATAGACATTAAAAGAACTTATTGAAATAAGTCAAAACAACTTATGGAAATTATGAGCTATTTTTTGTAAGTTCTTCCAAAATACACTTTAAATCATGCAATTAATTGTTATGTAAATGAGTGACTAATTGGTTCGTCTTGTTGTTAATTTATTACCTAATATTCCCTGGTCGACTAGGAGTGACCGGTGTATTTGGTTTTAAAAAATATTACTTCCGATTCTAAATATAAAAACTATTTTCTTACATATTAAGGATAATATTAGAAATAGTTTTTTACAGTAATATTATCAAATATTTGATGTAGTATCTTAAAATACTCATAATATTATTTATTGCATAAAACATTAGTTATCTTGAAAATATATATAAGGAGGATATATTTAATGGACAAATATTTAATAATATTAAAAAATAAAATTTATTTATATTCAAAATTGAAAGGCATAATGAGTAAAAATTGTTATATTATTCTTTAATATTGTATGGTGATTTTACAAACGTCCATGCTGAAAAAAGGATAGTAACCACTTAGCAAGCTATATCGTTTCACATGCTACCTTCATATATAAAATGTCTGACAAAAGAAATTTTGATTATGGAGATTTACTCATTAATTAACCCATCCAGTAAATATTTCAAAAAAGCACAGATAATTAATAAAACCCTTAATTAATTTGTTTGGTAAAAGGAAAAGGGAGCTGTTTATATGGAAACACTCAAGATTAGTTGAAGATTCCGTGTGTGTGTTTTGTGTTTAATATATTCGAAAAAGATAATGGTGCCAAAATTTTCTGCTACACCCAAAAGGGTTTTGAGAAAGATTTTGGTGATTCAGATACAACATAGACAACGCTACCTAGACCTATTCACAGTGCATGCATGAGATTACTAACTCAAATATTAAAAGGCAAATTACAATCAACACTTTACCATGATTTAGCAATATGTTTCTTTCACACTCAGTTTTCGTGCTAAATGCTAAACGGGTGTAATATATATATATATATATTACTTGAAAAAATCACATAATATTTTTAAAATGTCACAGTATATTTTAATCTTAACCATCTATGATAAAATTTAACGATTTAGATTATGAGAAGATTTTCTTAGGTGAGAGTATAAGAGGAATAAATCTAAATCGTTAGATTTTATCATGGATGGTTGAGATTAAAATATACTGATCATGTGACCTTTTAACAAAATCACGTGATTTTTTCAAGTAATCATGTGACTTTAAAAAACTTTTAATCATGATTATTTATATATGGTTGTACGGTTTAGGTTTATCCCTTTCACTGTCACCTAATAAAATATACATAGGGGAAATAATGAAAAATGTAACGGTGAATGCTATAATAAAAAAATATAAAAATATAAATGGATAAAAATGTGAGATGAAAGGGAGTAAAATTTACAAATGGAAATTGTTAATGAATCAATTTGTATGAAGAATTGCAATTAAAGATGGTATTAGACTTTTTTTTAAAGCTAATTATCTCACTCTCATCTAAAAGAGAATGGTTGAGAGAGTTTTCTATTAGATTAGACTTGAAATTGGCTTAGTGGTGAAGGGAAAAATAAAGATCTTTCAATTATTTAGGTCTATCTATAACAATGTCTTTCTTTCCAAAAGCTAGAAACCGATGCCTTCGAAAGTAATAAGCAACGCTTTTTTATTTTATTGTGGGGTTCAACTTTTTTTACTAACAAAAATCATCAAATTTAAAATAAATTTTTTTATTAATAAACGTTCAATTGGAATTATGAAATTTAATCACATTAGTTTGCTCAAAAACAAGTTTTTTTTTCCAATTGAACAGTTTTAAAACAAATATATTTGAATTTGATTGCACAAATTGAATATTTACTGATAAGAATAAAAAATAAACTCAAAAATTTCTTCAATTCTAAAACTTATATTAATTTTAGTAAAAAAACATATAAGTACATACTCAAATACAAAAATACCATAGAAATAATAATAATAAAAGATTAGACTAAAGAAAATAGAATTTCAATTTTTTCAATTAAGGTGATGTGAGTGTGGATGATAAGTACCTTAAGGTGGCTTTTGATATTGGGGAATCTTTGAACTTTCCTGAGAATGCTACTTAAAATATTTCCTTACTCATGAATGTGAGATTCCTAGGAAACTTAATTATGAAAAAATTAAAAACTTTACTTTCCCATTTCAACATGTGGGTATCTTATACATTCTCTGGAATAAAAATTTTAGGACAAAAATGCCCTCATTTTCTTCCCAAATCCTCATAAAACAAAAAGATTCCCGGGTAAGTTTTTTTAATACCAAACATGAGAATGAGAGAAACTAAAAGAATTTTCGAGTAAGTTTTTTTATGCCAAACATGGGAAATAAGTTATCCAGGAAACACATTCTCAGGAAACGTATTCCTAAAATCTCACTTAAAAAGATCCCTCATACCAAACGGAACTAACTTAATTGATTGAGTAGAAGGTGTGTTATTATAAATCTTTAACACAAATTTAATTTCCACTAAAACTAAAAAAATCCATGATTAATACATATTTAATGGTGGCGGGGGGATGCACATAGGTAATGATTTTTCACTTGTACTACCTAACAGATTGAATAAAAGGCTGCTTCGTATTCTTTTATGTATTTTACAAACACATTTCAATTCTTCCATTATATAATAATAAACAAAATTCCAATTTCGTAATCACCTATTGACCGTACAGCGTTTCCATGTATACGGAAACTTTTAGACACCACACGGCATATTAATATATTCTAGGTCATATAAAAAAATTTAAAAATTAATATTAATTTTTTATATCCTTTTTCATAAGATTTTTTTTGGGTTTGTAAAATAAAATTGTCTTACATGAATACATAAGAAACATGTTCGTATATAAGCTTAAATATATGTTGAACATGGGGTCCAACAATTGGACTGTTAACGTAGTTAATTTGCATGACACGAAACATAGATAGTTTCATAAGTTAAAACAAAATTATTAGCAAGTTTCTTCTTCAAATGGGTCATGAAAAGTGAGCTTCACTCTGGCTAAATGATTGACACGTGGAACCTACTCTTGCAGGTAGTTCAAGTTCGTTGCAGTTTCTGATGGTTCCCCTTTTGCTTAATGTTTATTTAGTATCCATCGTTTAAGGTTAATATTAATCATTTATATCGTTCATATTGTGAAAATTTTATTTCTATAAAGAAAATGGAAACCAATAAATGTCTTAGCCTTTGCTATTCTTGTCATATTAACAGGTGAATTGAATTCAGTTAATGTTATACATCCTTCTCCACCTTGCTATAGCCCTTGTTGAAATTTTTCCACATATATTTACAATCAAATCATCATCTATATATATATATAGGATGTATTATATGATAAAAGTTTCTTTATGTGAGAGTGAGAGTGAGAGGAGTGAATCTGGGCGATACAACCATATAATGGATGGTTAAGATTAACTATGTGAGTTTTTAAAAAGTCATGTGACCTTTTAAGTGACCATGTAACTTTTAAAAACTTTTAATCTCAACCACCCATCTATGGTTATACGGCCCAAATTTGCCCATCTCACTTTCATATAAGAAGACTTTTCTCATAAGATACATCCCCATGTATATATGTATATATATGCTTTCTCTATAAAAGCAAAGTATTTGTTCTCGAGTTGATAACTTTATTGACTCTACTCTTGCGGTCTTGCTATTACTATTTGCATCCTCGTACGTCGGCAGTGGAAAATTTAGGTCACAAACGAAAATAAAGTCAAATTAGTTAGGGAAATTTAGAACTTAGAAGGTTAGAAACCTTATACAGCTTTAGGAAATAATATATATGAAACCATATCCCACGAGAAAGAACCAACCAGGTGAGAGAGTTGAGAGTAGAAAAATTTAAACTTTTTAAAGTCATATAATTATTATATCATCACTTAAAAATTACCTGAATTGTAAAGTTACATAATCGATATATTTTAATATTAATTATTTATAAATAAAATTTAAATATTTAAGTTTATTTCTCATTATTATATATATATATATAGTCATACACTAAATTATAACATAATAATTCACTCTGAAATATGAAATTTTATTTGAATTAATTAATTGTAAATTTAAATAAAGAGGAATTTATAACTCATCATATATAAAGTAAAATACATGTTGTCATAATGAAAACTTGTAAGCTTCCCTTTTCTTTATACTAGTTATACTACAATGTATGTTGACAATGAGATAGAGCATTTGAAAGGAAAATATTATTTCTGTAAACTGGTCATTGACAATGAGATTATATATATATATATGTATGTTTCTTTTTGTATATGAATCCCACTGAAATTCGACTTTGTGTAGGATATACAGGACAAACTGCCATCACAACAGTCAGAAAAGCAATGATATATAATATATTTTCAAACTTAATTATCTTTGCCACCTTATATATATAACAAACACTTCTATGCTAAATGTTCTTCACAACATTTCAAGGTTTGGACTCTTCTGCTGATATCTCTTTAATTTCTTTTTTGGTCATCTGGAGACTACTTTCTCTGTCTCTCTCTCTCTCAATCAAACTAATTCTTATTGTACCAATTATAATGGCAGGTGTTGGTGTGCTAGCTGTGATGATGAGAACACCAAGCAGTGATGAAAATGGTTTGAAGAAAGGGCCATGGAGCCCAGAAGAGGATAAAGTACTAGTTGATTACATTCAGCAATATGGCCATGGCAGTTGGAGAGCCCTCCCAAACCTTGCAGGATTGAACAGGTGTGGAAAGAGTTGCAGACTGAGGTGGACCAATTATCTCAGGCCTGATATCAAAAGAGGAAAGTTCTCTGATGAAGAGGAGCAACTCATCATCAATTTACATGCAGTTCTTGGGAATAAGTATATAATCCCTCCAATAAAGCTAGCTTTTCTTTTTTTCTTTCATTATATGGTATATTCTACAATAATATCTAGTTCATAATTGGAGATTAAAAGCAAGTTGATAGATGTGCATTTTAGCCTTAAAGTTGCTGTCTTGTGACCTATAGGTGTAGAGTTTAAATCCAAAAACAGTCTCTCTACTTGTAAGTTAATTAAGTGTGTATTTGGTAACTTACACTTTATTTAAAATATCATTTAACTCGTACATTGAACTAATCCTTTTTTGAAAAGTGATTATGTATAATTATGATCTTGATTTAATATGCTTAATTAATTTGTTTTCCATGATTAGGTGGGCAGCTATAGCATCTCATCTTCCAGGGAGGACTGATAATGAAATAAAGAATTTATGGAACACCCATTTGAAGAAAAAGTTATTGCAAATGGGGTTAGACCCAGTGACTCACCGTCCAAGAACAGATCACCTAACCCTCCTTAGCAATCTACAACAGATATTGGCTGCTGCAAACATTGTTAGCAGTTTAACAAACCCTTGTGACATAAACAATGCTCTGAGACTTCACTCAGATAATGCCACACAACTAGCCAAGCTCCAGTTTCTACAAAACATACTTCAACTCATGCAGCAGGGTTCTGTTGGATCTTCAAACTTAGAATCACCACTCAATCTTTTTGGATCTTCAAACTCATCACTCCCAGATGGTTTGTTAAATGATGTTTTGGGGTTGAATGATTCGAACCTCCAAAACCTTTATAATGGCTCTGTTGGTTCTTCTTCTCAAATTCAACCCAATTTCCAAAACTTTGAGGCCCCTCAGAAGCAACTTGGTCCCTCAAATTCTCTTCCAAAACTGGTTTCTGTCTCACCTGAACATTCCATGGTAAACTCAAAAGAGGGATCTAATAATAACCCTTCTTCCACCACCTTTGACTTAACGTGGGGAGATTTCATGATTGAGGAAGCAAGCGATGCTTACTGGAAAAGTTTCATAGAGTAAGTGTGTTTAAGTTTTTATATATCTCCACTTGTACACTTGCACTTACTATTATTATTAATATTACAATTTCTTTTTTACCTATCAACCTTCTATGATAAGAATAGAAATAGAAATAGAAATAATTATTAATGTAATTTTCATAAATTTTTAAATAAATCTAACTTAATTTCTAGTATAAACCTTTCATTTTTAAATTTTTGTAAGTATTATTTTCCTAAACCTTTCATGCAGCCATCAATTTCATCTCTACGATTAGCCTCAACATTATTATATTTTAATTAGAAAACGGTATCAATAATATTTATGATACTATATATATATATATATATATATATATATATATATATATATATATATATATATATATATATAATGAGTCTTTTCTATTATGTTTTTTTTTTATTTGCAGCCAACAATAACATCCACACCATGAAAGATCATCACGGCATTTGAGGGTTATCATCATAGCAAATAACGGGATTTATTCACTGAGATCTATGTATAGTATATATCAGCACACTGTTTATATAGGTATAATTAATGAGTTGGTTATTATATATATGTATTATTATGGATTGATTTCAGATCCAAATAAATAGAGAAAGCCCCCATCTTATAAACTATGAAAATGTAACGTGGGGATGTTGTAATTAAATCATGAACTATATATTAGCTAGGGCCTATGATCTTCATCTTTTTTGATAAATGAGGTATATCTTCTTTGTATGAATAAAAAAATGTTTTCCGGGTTAATTTAATATCCATCTTAAATGCATCCCTTTTTATAATTATATTTCTCCTTTTTCCCTTGTTTTACACAAAAGTGGAGGGATTCCAATTCCCTCTTAATCTTAAACAGATTTAGTTATATCTATGTCATCGTTATCTCAGACTTACATCAGAGACCTTAATCCTTTCCCTTTCTTACAACTTGTATAAATACGGCCTTTAGACCCCTTATAATTAAATGACATATTTTGAGTAATACAAACCTAATTCTTCTAAGATGATTCTCTAAGTTTTTGTGTTTTACATTATCATTAGGAAGAAACCATAAATGTAGAAGGTTGGAATTAAGCCATGCATCATGATGAAGAAAGTGCTTACAATTCACATGTTATTTGTCTCATCTTAATCCGTAAAAATTGACACCTTAATTGGGACAATAGAGTCAATGGAAAATAAATTAATTGAACAGGTGTAGACTTCTGTTGAAACTTGAAGAATTGGACAGTGAGAATAACGATCAACATATAAACGATTAGTTGTGTGTGGAGATTGAAAATGACCTTTTTATTAATGTTTCTGAAGTAAAAATAAAGAAATTGGGACAGAAATGGAACAAACTCAAGCTCAATATAACTCTCATAGCATTGGCTTGATTTCATTGCAACGTTGAAAAACGAATGGTAAAATTTACTCCAAACGATGGACTTGGTGAAGTCATTATGATCTTTCTTCTATAACTTGTTGATTATTACCCTTTTGATAAAAAGTCAAGAGTTTTTGTTATCTGTTAGGTTAGACTATTCCTATTGATTTTGACTCTATAAAAGAGGCTTAAGAAAATTTACAATGTTAATTCTTCACTCCATCCACTTTGGTCCAATGCAAGGAAGGAACCATTCATAAATAAATGATATCAATTATATTCGAGTACATATATAAAATCTCACAGTATAATTATTGTTTTTTTTTAAAATAAACGATGATATTAATTAGATGATTTAATAATATTTAAAATTTTACATTATTATTTCAATTAAATGCAATATTTTGAATTTCCCTTCTTTCCATGTTCCTACGAAATTCTTTAAAAAAAAATTTCTTTTTGGGTATAGATATATTACAATGGAATTTGAAGCCGTACGAGTCGAATAAAAAATACTTTCAATGCCAACAGTACTTAAAATGTAATGGACTTATTCTTAAATGTGTTTATTTTATTTTTCACTTAAGCAGCAAGAGAATGGAAAGCATAAGACATTTAATATATACACAACATGAATATCTAAAGAAAAATTTATGGGATGAAAAAGGAACCCGGAAATAAAGGTAGAATGCCCAACTTGAGATATTTGTAAAATAAATTTGAAGAATAATTTAAGATATTCATATTAGTTTATTTATGTGTAGAGATATAAAATTAGTTCTTTTTCTTTGATAAATCATACATATTCAACTAAAAATGATACACTAGGAAAAAAAACTTTGATGTAATGGTTGTGTTAAAGGAGGGACATGCACAACATAGCCTAGGACTATGTCCGACCCCTTTTCCTCCTTCTCAAAAAAGGAGGTGTGAAGAAGCAATCGGAGAAACAAAATCTCACCAAAGATGATATATCCTTATGATCATTGTGTTTGAATAAACACTATAAAAATAATGTAGGTCGAACACAACAACCAACGTTGTGTGAGTTGATACGTGTAACATCCTGATTTTTATGATTTTTATAAAAATAACTTAAAAATGATTAAAGAAGAATTTCTGAATGAAATTCCGAGTGGAAAATGAATGAGACAAGATTTTTCGAGTGGAATGAATTCGATTCCGAGTGAAATAAGATAGAAAAGAATAATTCTAAGTGAAGTTAAGATGTTTCCGAGTGAAACATCATTAAGAGAATCATTTCCGAATGAAGTGACGCTGTGTCCGACTGAGACACATTCGAGTAAGATAAAATCCGAGTGAAATGGAACAACTCCGAGTGGAACGTTTCCGAATGGATTGTTTCCGAGAGAAGTGGAAGTACTTCTCGGACCAATATTTCTGATTAGTAAACTCCCGAGTGGAGTATATCCGAGTGAAGTGACTTTCCGGGTGAAGTGTCACAGAGACACTTCCGAGTGATACATTCCGAGTAAGTCTTTCCAGAAAGAGTGCTTCTGGACAAAGACTTCAACTCTGATTGATTAAGATTTCCGAGTAACCTTACAGTGGAGAAATTTTTGAATAATGAAAGAAATAAGACTCTGACTCGGAAAGAGGTATAACCGAGCGAGATGAGTCGGTTTTGATTGAACTGCCAAGTGAAAACCCGAGTGCTGGGAAGCCTTGCCGAGTGGGCGAGTGCAGAATCAAAGGACAGTCTTTGGTCGGATTTCTCCTAAGCGAGTAGGTGCCTCGCTCAAGCGAATGCCAGTAAAATTCGTTACTGGACAATTCTCGCTCGAACGAGTAGCTGGTAGGAGGGAGTCTCGCTCGAGCGAAAGCATGGAAAAATTGGTTACTGGGTAATTCTCGCTCAAGCGAGAGTGGTCCGCTCAAGCGAGGATCAGGTCTGATGGATGCTTTCCACGTCATTATGTTCTTCTACCTTCCAGCAGATTCCTTTCTTAGATATTTTCTAAGTTTGGGACCCATTTTGATGTGTTGTACCCTTTTCATTAAATATCTTAACCCTTCATTAATTATTAAAGAAACGTGGGGCAGAGTACTTCAAGTTATTCACGTCTCTTTTATGTGAAAGGTATATAAATACTTCTGCTATTGGGTTAATAGAGAAATTGTTGAAAAGTGAAATCATCCTTATATTTCCAATCCTTACTGGAATTAGTAAATGAAGAACATCAAATCTCCATTCTCTTCTCTTTACGAAGGAAAGCTTGGAGTAGAACAACACTGTAGTTCCAGTCAGAATTCTGGAGCAGTGACTGGATTAAAGCTTTTAAAGCTACTGGTGTAACATCCTGTTTTTAATAATAGTCCCATTTTGTAAATTATGAGGTATAGAAGGTCTATAAGTGTTAATCAATGAATAAAACACTCTATGGATGGTATATAATACTCCAAAAAATTTATTTTTGGGTATAATTATAGGATTTACATAAACCTTTAATGATAAGATTCATTTTCCGAGTGAAACATGCCTTAGAAAGGACTGTCCGAGTGAAAAAGGCACCCTGTTCCGAGTGAAAGAGAAAAATTCTAAGTAAAGGTAGAGATTCCGAGTGAAGGTTAAGTATTCCGAGTGGAAGATGGCCGAGAGAGTTTTTCCGAGTGGAATCCTTGTCTCAGAGGCAATTCTGAGTGAAGAGGGTTTGATAGAACCTCTTCAGGGTGAAAGAATCCGAGTGACTCACCTTGGAATGACTCACTGCCGAGTCAAATGCCTTCAAATGACTTATTTCCGAGTCAATTATCTCTGAATGACTCGTTTCCGAGTCAAATACCCCAGAAAGACTCATTTCCGAGTCAAGTATTTTTGAATAACTCGTTTCCGAGTCAAATGCTTCTGAATGACTCGTTTCCGAGTCAATCATGGTCAGACGTTGCAATTCTGAATGAAAGTTCACTGAGTGCCTTCATTTTCGAGTGAAGTATAGAGGAAAATGTATTTCCGAGTGGTAGGGTTCCGACTGGGGACACACGGTGTATGATTGTTCAGATGTGCACTGGAATAATTTCGTGTGAGTGAAGAAGAAAAGAGGTCAGCTTTGGGAATGAGATTCCGAGTGAGTGAACAACTATGGGGGAGAATCAGTTTCTGAAAAGTTTTACTGAGTGGAACCGTGTGTGTGGAGACTCGGATTTGGAATGAGGAACCGAGTGATGAAGAATGAGTAAAAGAGGACTCAGTTTGGATTATTCTACCGAGAGAAGAACGGAATGAATGATGGGTCAGTAAGGATTATTTTGTTGGGTGACAAACTTGAGTGCATGAGTCGGTTTTAGAGGAGTTCTACCGAGCAGAAACCTAAGAGTTGGGAATCGGTTTTAATTGATTTCACCGAGTGGACAGTCGAGTGGAATAAGTCAGCTTTGAGGTAATTCACCGAGTGAGAACTGATTAGGAGTTGAGTCGGTGTTGTAATGAATTGCCCAGTGAGAACCGATCAGGTATTGAATTGGATTTAGAATAAATAGCCGAGTGATAGACTACGTGTGTATGAGTCAGCTTAGGAATGATTTGGTTTGAAATTGCCGAGAGAGAGACTGATTGAGAGCTGACTCGGTTTCAAGAGGTTCTGCCGAGTGAGAATCTGAGAGCTTTGAGTCGGTCTGGATTAAGTTGTTGTGTGGAAACCGAGTGGATGAAGGATCGGTTCGGAGGAATGACGACCTCTGGTCGGATTTCGCTTAAGCGAATGAATTCCTCGCTTAAGCGAGTGAAGAGTGGCATAAGTGAGGCTTGTGTGTCTCGCTCAAGCGAGTCCGAATTCGCTTGAGCGAAACTTCCCATGACAGTGCAATGTATGGCACTCGCTCAAGCGAGAGAGGATTTCGCTTGAGTGAGAGGGACTCGGATTTCCTTCTCTTTACGTTACTGACAATTTCCAGTCACATATATGCTGACTGGTAGAATTCCAGTTGGTTTAGAGGCTGATCGAGTGAAATTCCAGTCGGTATTCAGTGTCAGATTAACGTTTGACTCCAATCTTGTCCTTTTATGCATATTTTAATATACTTTTCTTCAATCATACCCACTCCATTAGGCAGGCGGCACAAGTGGACAACTATATAGCCTACTTCCTTATCTAAATCTCCATTATCTCCACTAACAGCCCACTAGCAATCCACTCACGAGAAAGCCGTCTCCCACATGTCCTTGCATTATTAACATTGCCTCTTGTTGAAGACCAAAACTCCTTAGAACTAGTAAGTGAGTGAATTCTCTGTCTTAATTCTTTTTCTTCATCAAGTTCACCTGCGAACTGAAACTAGGACGGACGAGACTCTTTTCCAGTCAGCCAACTATCTTCAATCCAAGTAAGAGGGGACAGGATTGTGAATGATTATGAAATGGGTAGAATTGTATGCTGTCCTAGGATTCCAGTTTTATTTTCGTATTTTGTTGCTCAATTTTGAAGCTGAAAACGTATGAATTTGATTCTGACTTCTTCATCAAAGTTGTATATCTTTTTGTTATGTGAATTCTGAGACTTGAATCAATTGATTTGGATATGTCTAGCAAAAGTTATAGCCAAAATACTACAGCATGTCCGAGTGGAATATTTATCCCATGTTTTGTGTATATATTAATATTTTGGGAATTATACATGCATAATCAGCCTTTGATGTCTTCACAAAAGTTGTAGATATTTATGTTAGGAATCTATAGAAAGTGGTTTCAAGTTAAAAAGATGCTTGTAGCTCTAGATATGCCCAAAATACAGAAGTATGTTCATGCTGAAAATCTGTTAAAAATGAAATATGAATCTTATTTTTAAAACTGGGAATTTTGTGGTGAGAATTAGTGATTGGTGTCTTCATGAAAGTTTTAGATATTTGTGTTAGGAGTAATTTAGAATTGGTCCCATGCCAAAATAATTTTTGTAGCTCCAGAAACGTTGAAAATACTAACATATGTACGTTTTAAAAACTCTCTTTGAGGTAGTTCTGTATTCTGTGAATAAGAGGTATTTTTGTTTGGAATTTGAATTTATGGTCTTCATGAAAGTTGTATATAATCCTATTATTGAACTACAAAAAGTGGAATCACTTAAAAAGGATTTGATTTGCTCATGTTATGGCTGTTTTACTAACGTATGTTGCTGTTGGAAATGCTGAAACTTACTTATAATGGTTATTATGGATGAAAATGATATTTTTCCTATGGGTAATAATTTATTATTGAATTCTTGAGTGACTATGAATTATTATGGATGTTGTTGAGTGTCTAATGAGTATCATACAGTTTGTATATTTTGGTGGTAAGTAATTATGAATGACTAGATTAATATATATACATGAATGCCTTACGGTTATTGATACATGTGGTTGAAACAGTAAATCCATGATTCTGAAAATTATTATATGTGATGTGTCCTTTGAGGACTTATGGTTTTCCAAGTGGTTTTGGAAATTGATATATCATGGTATGTTAAATGATAAAGAGAATTAAAGGCATTCATGCATCATAAGCATTTGGACGCACCATGGAATTTAGGGGTTCCATGATTGCCTACTCTGGTGGAGGGTTACTCTATGATGAGTTTAAGCCCTATTTTCACAAGAACCATGGGAGTGTAGGGATCCATGGTTGTGTAAATTCCTACTGGTATACTTATTTTCACAAGAACCATGGGAGTGTAGGGATCCATGGTTGTGCAAATTCCTACTGGTATATTTATTTTCACAAGAACCATGGGGGTGTAGGGATCCATGGTTGTGTAAATTCCTACTGGTATACTTATTTTTGCTATGAGCCATGAAGTGTAGGGATTCATGGTTATGCTAAGTCCTACTTGTGTCTCTATGAGACTTTTTACTGCAGTATTCCCACCAAACCAAATGGATCCAGCATGACATCATTTGACTAATTAAAGATTTATTAATATTAAATGAACTTGTTTGGCATATTCAACATATCATTATGCCTTGTTGGTTGTGTTTGTGCAATTTTATTTATTTTATATTTATTCTATATTCTGTCTCACTCTTACATTAATTTTTACAGTGAATGCTACACAGAATGAAGAGTGATGCCATGAATGAAACTTATGTGAATTATTGCTTGGAATTTGACTTTATTTTAATTTAATGGGTTGTAATAATATAATATATCATGTACTGTTATTTTTCTAAATCGTTTCCGCTATACAAATGTTTCATGACTTTAATTATTCACGACTAGTATGCATGATAATATTCCGTATTTATCAACTTTTACGTGACTTCAAGATTTAAATTAAGAGTTTCAAAATGATTCTTTAAACGCGAAAAATTTATTTGGGAAATTTTTAAGGACGTCACAGCTGGAACACTTTATTTCCAGGTAGGGGAAGCATACATCTCAAATACATGGTTTATGAATGGATTTTGGGTCTTGTTGATATGCTATATGTGATATATGTATGAATTGTTATGAGACCCCAACTATATGATGTTTTATGTTTCATATTTTCCATTCATATTATTGATATTGATATGAGATTGATGATTCATGATATTTATATGCATGAGATGCATGTGTGATGTTTGAATATGAACTGTGATGGAGTGGTTCCTATATACCACGGACGCCTTTGAGTGGGACTCAAGGCCGGCCCGTAGCACTGAGTAGAGGACCGCTATCACTCTGGGAGTGGTACTCGGTGTTACATTATGGGCGCAGAGCGGTTTGGTACTTGTAAAACGACCGAATCAGTGAGGAGCTGAATTATGGCTCGGGGAGCCAGTGTTGCAACACAAAAACTGATAATGACCCCATTTTGGTTGGTCAAGTGAGAATGAAAGATATGGATCCATTTGATTGAGCATGTGCATACACTGATTTATGTGTTATTGTGAGAACATGTTGTTATGATGAGTATATGTATATGTCTCGGTTTTGAGAATAATTAATTTGTTATTTGCCGAGTGCAGTTTGCTTGAATTGCCGAGTGCAGTTTGCTATGCTTACCGAGTGATGTTTTATTTACCAAGTGGTAAAATGGCTATAATTGCCGAGTGGAAATTTAACTTATTGTCGAGTGATTTAATGTAATTGCCGAGTGAGTTAGAATTGCCGGGTGTGATTAGTATTGATTTTATAGTTATTAATTGGATTTTTATTCCAATTCAATAACTGTTATTTGATATGTTATGCTCACCCTCTACATTTATTTTTCAGTGAATGAAGGGTCCGACCATGATATATGAAGACACTCAGCAGCGTGGAGTTTATTTTAGTGAAAGCCTTGGCCGGCTCATGAATACCGGGTGCTTTTATATAATTAATTGTACATATTTTTGTTTTAAAAAGAGCCGGTCGGCTTTGTAAAATGAATATTGTAAATTATTTAATTCAAATTTTGTTTGGAAATTTGAATTATCTATGAAATTTTATTTGATTTATTGGAAATTATTTTAAAAATTAAGGATGTTATAATACGGAAGAAAAAAACATTAACCTAATAGTTACCCTGCAAAAGAAAAAAACACTATATATCCTAAGATTATATTTGACCCCTCCTTTTCCAAAAAGAAGAGTGCAGCATCAAACATATTTCGACGCAACAATTGGTGTTGCGTCGAAGTTGAGGCAAAGATGAAAAAAAAACTTGTGTGCATTGGTTGTTTTAGCGTCTTTCTTGACAATAATGTTAATGCATGTTCAACATCTCTTTTTATTTGGAAGAGTTCAACACCCCCCTTTTGTGTTCATTGTGTAAGCTATTTTTGGAGAACCATTGTAAGCTTTTTTTTTTGTCTGGGGAGGGGAAGGTAGGGTTCAAATTCTGCTGATTTAGGTGACTCTTACATGTTTTTAACCACTTGAGCTGCCAAGGGAGATCCATTGTAAGCTCTTATGCATCCTTACTTTGACCTTCCAAATGGACCTTGTCCTCAAGGTCCAAAATTTTTCTTTTTTTGCACTTTTTCCAATTAGGCTTGATGATAAGCACTTCTATAATGTTTTAAAATTTTGGGTCATCTCAAGAATGCAGTAAGCAAACAAGTGAAACGAATTTGGGGTTGTGATTTGTTTTACATTTTGTCCGGATGAACGAAGGAATTGGGATGAAAATTAATGGAAAGGCAATTCGAAGGAAATTATTGTGTTTGGATTGATATAAATTGAATTATAATTTTTTTTGGATGTTTAGATAGAAATAAAATTGGAAGGTGGATTTAATATTTTCCATGATTACCCTTAATACATATCTAACAGCTCGTTTGGGGTACATCCCCAACGGAGCTTTTCTCCGTTAAGTGGAAATATGATTTTGATTCTACGGGTTAACGGAGTTTTAATTATTTCGAACGACGTGGAGAATTAATATAAACCTTTAAATTTTTTACTTGAACTCAAATTCGTTTTCCCAACTGAAAACCAAACACCTCTGAGTCTTGGTTGGTCCATGAGAAGCATTAGTGAAAAGTGAGTTAGGTAATGGTGGGAAATTCACTGACATCTTAAAAAAAATAAGGGTTTTGAAGAAGAAATGTCAACACCAAGACTAGCAGGTATTCTTATTTGAAGCAGAAATGTCAACATCATTATTCTACTTTTGTTTTTAAATTAATAGGATTTTCAATAAAAGCTAATATTATACTGGCCCAAACATGAAAATTCACAACTAAGTTTAATAGGTCATTAAATTCATGTTGAGAAATAAAAAATTAGAATTTTTAGTAAAAATTGTATTGGCTTTAGAATTCACAGCGAACATTAATTAATGTTAATTTAAAATATTTGATCGCTTAAGTTTCATATATTTTTTTAATTTGGCTTTTTTTCTTTGTTAATTATTTCTTAAATTTTCTAAACATTTGTAAATCCATCTAAAATAGTTAAGTAGTTAATACCTTTAAATAGTTTAATACGTGACAAACTCATCATTATCAGATAAAAGACCTTAAAATACTCCTTCCTTCTTCTCTTCTACTCTTAGGCGACCTTTGCCACTTCACTCTGATCCCCCCAAAACCAAACTACCTTTGTGTAACTAAAAACCAAACCAAACTAGATTATAGATCATCTCCACTTCATATACGTGAATATTAATACATATAACATAAAGTAAAATATATTCTGAATAATATATTCATTAAATATGTTTTGAATAATATTTATTATAAATATAGTTAATAATATCATCAATATTATTAAATATATTCTAAAAATATTTAATAACAAAAATTATTGTTAGAAGTAGGTTGTTAAATATTGTTAAAAAACTATTATGAAATATAATTTAAAAATGTATAATAATTTTTTCAACAATAATTTATTTTTAATCCTAAATAATATATTTAATAATATTTAATAAAATATTAGCTATATTCCATAAATTTTATATTATTAAAGATAGATTTTATAACATATTATTAAACAGTACTTATTAATAATATAAAAATATGTTATTAAATAGTATTTTAAAATATATTTATAATATTTAATAAATTATTAACTATATTCATTATATTTATATTATTTAAAATATTTATATTATAAAAAATAGTTTTTTAAGGGTAAATATTATAAAATATATTTATTAATAAATTATTTTAAAACCTATTTATTTTATGTGTTTATAATATTTATAATACTATTGCCTATATATTTATAATGAATATATTAATAAATATATTATTGATAATAAATCCAACTTTATGCTATATATATTAATATTCATATATAACCAAAGATAATTTGTAGTCTAATAATTATTTTTATGAGCATAACTATAATATATCAAAGCAAGAGCACTACTTTGTACTAATACCTTTTTACTTCGTGTCTTTTCAAATCACTTATCTTTTTAACTAAATTACTACCTTGGTGTTCTATGTTTAAAGTAACTTTCAATTTTAATCATTAACTAACCTGAAAATCAATTAAATAAAAAATGATGTCCGCATGTCTTTTTTTCAAAGTTAGAACAACGGCTATACCATCCTCAACTCCCCCTTCCGTGTGTCCTCTTCTGCAACAAAATATGTGTAGTTTGTGCATTTCAGTTGTTCTCCACATTGAGAAAGGTTAGGATTGAGATATGGCACTATGAATTTTTTGGGGTTTACAGTGGTTTTCAAATCAGTTGTGGAAATAAAATCATAAAAATGAAATAATAATAATTTTGTCCATCGTTGCCATTTGATGTTCCCAAATTTTTATTGAACCAACAGATTTATTTTTTTCATTTGCCTGACCCGAAACAGCCAACCAGACAGAAATTCACATAAGATAACAATGTTAAGTTCATTAACCACCACCGGCTACCGGCAAAATAGAACTGTGTAAGTGCAGTCATCATTCTTCAATCCCATGGGAAATGCAATATTTCTTCACACTTAACTTTAATCATTTTGTGTCAAATAGAATTTAAAATGTAAATAAAACTGTTAATTATATTAAAAAATAAAAGCAGCACGCTGTAGAAACTAGTAAGTTTTATGTTATGGAGACAGACACTTGACTGTATTGATATTTGCTTAAGGCTATTATGTATACATCCATTTCATGCAGCTTAACGAAGAATATACATCCATGAGCAGGAATATAAATAAATAAGGATGGATGCCATCTGCAAAAAGCCGCACTAAAATACCTTTCTTTAGTTTGAACAACTTCATGCGCTAAGAAGCATAGAGCTCACGGAAGAAAGCTTAAACTTTCGAACTTTGGCAGCATCTTTGGGCTGAAAGACTACTTCGGTACTTGATCTTACGTTTACTTCTGTCCACTCTGCTTCTGATGCCCCTTCAGTTCTATAGTCACGCGAGGCGTATAATACTTGAAGCCTAGAAGGAGCTGCAAAACATTCCAAGTTAATTGAGAAACCACAAATCATAGAACAAAAATATGCAACTATTTCTTCTTGAATGATATCCCTACAACCAAGAGAGGGGTAACCATAGTTTCGTTGAATGTTTTGTGCTAATTAGCCTTTAATTTTTTGGCAAATCAAACATACCCCAATTGCCACAGCCAGTGTTAGAATGTTAACATTGAATAGGGAAAGGGAAGTGACCCCTCTCAATGATTTTCATGGCCCAATTCTTGGTATTGAGTCGTCTACTTTTCACTTAAGGGTAGAACATTACTATTACTATTTTATTAAATTGATATTGATTCTGGAATAAATTTGGAAAGTAAAAGCATAACTGATTCCCAAAAGATTACCTAGCCCAAGCATGCTTGTCTTTTGGACTACCATTCGACCAACTTTTGATCTTCGAATATGTCGTAACTCCTGAACATCTTCTTGTTTGCCCTTAAATTCCAGGAACTCCCCCAATACGTACTTGTTGCCTTTAAGTTCCAACCTGCAATCCAAACAATCTGTTTCATTAGTGTAAAATTATGATTTGGTAATATTAAATCACACCAACCAAGCTTAAAAGTAAAAGCACACTGTAATGAAGGCAAGTGCAACTGATTGTGAGCCCAATATTTCCTGAGTTGCACCAAAATCTTGATTGTTTATGTAGGGACAACAGTTACATATATTAGTGTTTTAAATCAACCCAAAAAAAATACATTGAATCAGTGATATCACCAAAAAAAAATACAATTATGCAAAGTAAAAAAATAGAAGTTAGTGGTAACTAACCTATCCCATATTGGAGCTGTACTAAGGACAAAATCAAGATTCTGACCAATAGATTCTTGCATATCCTTCTTCCCACTACGAAAGGCACTCTTTACCCAACTAGACAACATACTTTTTGATTCTGGCTTCAGTTGCACCCATTGATCATGGGTAATAACTTCAGATGGCAAACTACTTGCAGGAATGGCACTGTATATACAGAGATAAAATTTAACATACATTACAAAACAAGGTTAAGCAAGTAAAATTTATTTGTTGTGTTTTTTTTTCCTGGTGTAAAGTAAAACATGATAGACAGGTGCATTTTTCCTATCAAAATCATCACTCATCAAGTGATTGAAGTTGAACCAAATACCAACACTTGCAATTTCTTCAACACACATCCAACTTACACACAACTTTAACAAGAAATTTCACAGTATTGATTTCTTCATTCATTGCAAAAAAAAAAAGTAAGAGTGTGTGTGTAAATAGAATGCATAAAAGATATGAATAGGAAGAATAGTTATTACAAGTCAACGTATAAACCTGAATTTGGAAAAATTGCGTTTCATTTAAAAAAAACTTCACATCAAATGGCGCAAATAATGAATAATCTCTTCCCTGCAATTTAAGTGTCACAAATCTTTTACCATTGTCACTGTTATCTTTTAGCTCAGTAGCTATTAGCTCCTTATTCCTTATCATAACTTTTATTATTATTAATTAATCTGTGCCATCTTTCAATGTAATCAGAAGCTCAAGTATTGAAAATCACAAATAAACACCAAGTGATATTCCAATGCATTGTGCATAACATTAATTATTCTGCTCATCTTTGTGTTAGCAAATATCTTTGAAAAAAATGCTTCATAAAGGTTACAATAGTTTCCCTACTTGAAATCAAGAACATCACAAATCACACAGAGTATACTGGCCAACCACAAGTCAAAAGAAACTAGCATCTAAAACATTAGAAGAATAAATGGACACTATTAATGGCAAACAGAGTGACATTACTAGGAGACTCAAAATCATACCATAGTTTAGGATTTGGAAGTATAACTTTATAAGATAAGTATCCTTCAGGCAGAGCAACCCCTCTTTGTTCAAGATAAGATTCAAGGATAGAAACCTGCTTCCTTACTTCTTCCTCCTGTACAGAAGTTGAGAAAACAATCAATGAAGAAAATTACAAATTAGGCAATCACTCTCCAAATTATTCAAAACTTTAAAAAAATCCAAAAATGGTTTCTAATTCATGCCGTCTGATCTTATAAAAATGCTTTTGTTCTGCATTTACAAGAACAAACACATTCAAGTGATTCCTTACAGGATCAGGGTGACGCTCTTCTTTATGTTTGCTTGGATTTTCACATACCCAACTACCATCCCCACCAATTCTCAAAATCCCTGAGAAGTTTTTCACAGATACAACAACCAGCTCCCTGCATTAATAAAGTGAAATTAAAAACAAAAAAGGAAAATCATAATTCAATTATTCATTATCTATAAGCAAGTAAAACTGAAACAAAGAGTACTCTCCCAAGTTAGTCCTTAAGATTGTATGGATCAAACAGTTTAATCCTTGCAATTTTGAAAGCTCCAATCCGGTCTCCAACTTTACAAAAAGTTATTCATTACTTTTATTCATCGTTTTACAAAGTTTTAGATTAGATTTGAGTTTTCAAAATCTGAAGGACTAAAGTGTCCGACTCATACAATATGAAGGACTAATTTGCGGGGTTTACTCCTTAAACAAACCTTAAATTGTTACACATTAATACTAAAAATGTAAGATATAGAAAATAGATGAAAAAAAAACAAAGATTGAAAGGGGGGGGAAGGAGCAATACTGTTTAGTGTGAAGAACAATATCAATGCTCTGTCGAGAAGCAGTATCGGCATCGGGAATTCGAAGACCCACATAGATATTTCCTCCATAAAGTTTTTTCAGCCTGCGAAAAAAGGAAAATTGAATTGTGCCCTAAAAGGAAAAAGAGGGGTGAAATGAAGTGAGAGAAAGACCTTTCGGCGACGGAGAAGAGAACAGAAGAGTCAGATCCTTCAATGTCCAAAGCGTCGTCGTCGTAGAAGAAGCGTCTGAACAATCCGTAGAAGATTAAACCGCAGAGAATCTCAAACCACATCGTTGGAAATTTGAATCCTTTGCTTGTTCCTCTTCTTCACCCAAAATCGGTGTCAAGTTATTCACTATTTAAACTTTCTCTCCGTATATCTTCCTTTCCAAGGCTTTTGTTTCAAACCAGGAAACTCAAGGGAAAATACATATGTATTTGAATCTCTATTTTATTTTATGTGTGTGTTAAATCAAGCAAAGTAGGTACAAGTGGGAAGTGAAATTCCGTTTAAATAAGGTTTTGGGTTAAAAATTATGTTGGAAGAGATTATTTTACTAATTTGATGTATAGTCAATCTTCGATTTCGGATTAGTAACTCTAAAAGGTTGAATCTTTAGTTAAGTTATTTGTAAATGGATATTTAATATGTCATTAGTTTTATTAATATATACTAAATGTATCATAATTTTAAATATTAAATATATTAATATTTAATAAATATAACTACTATTCATTATTAAAGGTATTATTATTTAATACATATATTTTTATTAAAATATATTTAAAAAATATATTATAATTATTATATTGTATCATAAATACTCATCTCATCCATATTTTATTTAAATTAATATTTAAAAATATAAATTGTTATCTTTTATTTATATATATCATAGTTGTCATATAAAGAATTCAAAGAAGTCATGATTTAATAGCAGAGTAAAAGGTTATTTATGCAATGTTATCTCCATTGACAAAATTAAACAAAAGTTGGTGAAAGACCAAAACAATTAATAACCATAGAAGATTTAATTTAATTAAAAAATGTGAAGACATCTCACCAATCACCATCGCGATCCAAACCACCACATAATAGGGGTGAACATATTATATGTTAAACAATAACTATTGAATCATATACCAATATCATAATTTAAATCATAATTCACTGTCATTCAACATAACACACATTCCATTAGATATTCCCAACTTCAATCAAATGCATAAATTATCTCAAGCTACAACATTCTCGAATAATACATGTCAATGCATATATTCACACGGATCTAAATAAACACACGATATATTATATTATTGCAATATAAAAGGCTCTGAGTCATGTCTCAATTAATCTCAGCTCTCAGTTAATCTGACTGTTTTACTAGTACCAAACTATTTGCCTACACATGCAACACAATCACTCCCAGTGACAACGGTAGTGTTGCGAGCTAGTCTTGACTCTCACTCAAAATGCTTGCCTTAAGTTCCACCAAAGGCTATTTATGGAACCCAATGCATATAATCACCAATATACAATTTTAATTTCTCATTTATTCATACAATTTTAATTTCTCATTTATTCATCATCATTGTAACTTAATAATAAGCATCTCATGCTCAACATCCTTGATGTTTTAATATTAGAAAATAAATGGGAAATAAATAAAAGTATTATTTGGATTAAAATTATAATAATATATGAGAAATTAAGTGGAAAATGGAATTTTAAGGAAAATGGCATCAGGACCCTGACGCGTAGCATGGCTGGGACGCGTAGCGTCAGGTGTGAATTAATGAGCTGATGCGTAGTGCCAGTAGGACGCGTAGCGTCAGCGTCGCGATCAGCTTAAAACAGAGGCATGCAAAACAGTTCGAGCAGAACTCTTCTCCCTCTATTTTTTTCTCCTCTGAGGCGATTCTGCTTGGATTTCGTTTGGAGATTCAATTCCTTGCATTTTTGGGCATTGGGAGGCAAGGTAAGGCAATTGGGATCTTTAATCTCTAGTTTCTTCCCCTCCCTCTCATGAATCCGAATTTGTATGTGGTAGATGGGACCTTGATTTTGTGTTTTATGGAATTGGGAAGCTTAAATGGTGAGTTTGGAAGTGTGAGGAAGGAAGTGTACTAATTGGTTTGGTGTTTCGGTAACCGTAGGTGCCAGAACGAGCGTTGGTCGAACGAACGGCGAAGCGGGCGTCGAATTTGAAAGAGGAGCAACGAATCAAGTACCTGAAGGACGCAATCGATACCTCGAGCAAATTGTGGAAGCTTGGAATCGGGGTAAGGGGGTGTTCGGGTCGTAATTAATTAGGATTTGGATATACTGTGGCTTTGGAAGGCTTAGAAATATTTATAAAAATATTGTGAATGATGTAGAAGAATCAAATATAATTATTATAATTTTTACGAGTATGCTGAACATGATTTAGTCGTTGTTTGATAAGAAAGTAAGTTAAATTAAATAAGTATGAGCAAGAGGGTAAAGAAGGAAATATGTAAAGTTATGTAAATGTATAACATCTAATAAATTGTAAATTCTGTTGATGTTAGTGATGTGTGGTATGATATTTGATGATGTTGTTGTATATGATTTGATAAAAACTGTTGTGAATAAATGAGATGGTGAGTATATAATTGTATAACATGGCTTATGATGATGGGCTTGACAAGTAAGTCGCCTGAGAGATGATACATGTCAGCTTCTGACATTGTTATATATGTTGTATATTGATGATGTGCCATGATGATGTGATTTGTTATGTGATTATATGGTGTGGGACGGCCTTCGGTATGCGTAGCCTCTCGCTTCTGGCTCCCGTGGTCTTTGTGCCCAGTTGAGCTACCCAGTGGTCAAGTATGACCCAGTGGTTGAGGTGGAGAGTCAAGCAGGACTCGGTGGACCAAGTAGGGTCCACGGGGTGTCAAGTAGGACCCCCAGCTGAAGGCCGATCCTTAGGTATCCGGATACTAGAGAGTCTGATACATATGAGTCAGTTGTGAACTATATGAATTAATGATTCATGTATGATGGTGGAATGTGAATCGATGATGTATGTTGATGTTTATATGAACTGGATGATATATGATAAACTATTTGTGTGATGGATTTGAGTGTGATTGTATGTGACTTGAGTTTAGGAAGAAAAGATAAAAAGACTGAGATAGATGCATATGTATTTGTATCCGTGAATGTGTAAAAGTGTAGGAAGGTAGAAGTTAATTAGCGATGCAAGTTGTAGGTATTGTTAGATTTATTATTCTGTCCTAGATTAATTATGATATTCCAAACACTCACCCTTGCTGTTATTTCATTTTAGTGACCAGTGACGGATGATGCTAATGTCGCGGAGGTGCGCCAAGTGGAAGATTGATGCCAAGGATGAATGGATGAATGTAATATATGTAATGTATAAGTATATGTGTAGTAAATAGTAAACCATGTGTGGTGGAGTAATAGATTGCTAGTTATGTGTGATGAGTTGATTATGTTATGCGTGTGGAAGTGTTAAATTAATATGGTGTGATGATGATGGACATGATGACGATTTAGATGAATTGTTAATGATGATGATTGATTGAAAATTGTGATGGTTAGTTGTATGATGTATGATTTGATGAACTGTGGCATGGAGCCAACTTGTGTGAATAATGAATGATATGGACAGGTTCTGTTATATGCATGATTGATGCGTGTGTTTTATATGATTGATGATTTGATTAAATTAAGAATAACTAGGGGATTTAAGGAACCGAATAGGTGATTTGGAGATCCGGCGAGTTTCGGGACCCCCGGAAGGTACCAATAGGTTCCCTAGGGCGTTTAGGATCCGTGTGTATTGGCCTTGGGCTTTAAAGTTTTAAGATGCCATATAATTATTATTTTGAACCTGTTTAGGGAAAATAAATATTATTTGGAATGAAGGTATAATTAAATTAATTAATTGAGAAAAAATTTATTATGAAATTCAATTAAAGGGTAGAAATAAATATAAATTGACGCAGGACGTCACACATGCTATATCAATTCAACATTAATCTTTTCACCAATTCAATCATTTCCTTGCATCTCATGCAATATAATAACTATGAACAGAAACAAAATTTATCATAATTCATCGAATCTCATAACAACATATCAACAAGGATATAACATCATTCAAGCAATTAGCCAAACAATTTACATCATCATACTATCATTAATTTTCATAACATTGTAGTAAATCATGTATAAATATACGAGTATACCTCTAACCCGTCCATAAACCATGCATAAACTTAAAAATTCTGGAACACATTGACAACCTCAGATACTTACTTTCAACAACACCCAAACTTCAAAGTACTTCCAAAATGAAAGAAAATCACGAACCACAAGGTACTCAAGCTATCCACAAATGAAATTTAGCTTAGATTCTTCGAAAATTCATGGAAATGACATAATCAAAGGCCTAAATTCGCGAAAATGGAAACTAAAGGCAATGGGTTCCTTTAAAACTTACTAACAATGGCGGAAATCCGAAAGTCCCAACCTCACAAAGCTGCTCGCAAACAATCACAACTCCAAAATGCCTCTAAATTCATGAAAACAAACACGTGAAGAAGAATTAAGATGGCATAAGGATTCAAGCTTAATTGAAGGAATTAGAAGGGAAAATGGTGGGATTGGAAATGATACCCGCGAAAGAGGAAGAAAAGAATGGCACCCACTTTGTTTTCCTGTTCGCATGCATCCACAAAGAAGAAAGAATGAGTTTCTATTTTTCTTTTCCTCAAGCACGTGTGCAAGTAAGGGAATAGAGAGTAAATTGTAAATTTTAGATTTAAGGGCATTTGACTTATCTATTTTTATCTAAAAAATAATATTTTATATCTATTTTTATTTTAAAGTTTTATGTCATTTAACTATTGTTTTATAATATTTAAATATTATTTTTTAAAATATTTTTAGATCTGCAGGTAATTAAAATATTATTTATTATTTTTCAAATTGCTTACGTTTCTTGTTATTTTACTTTTAGAAATTTGAAAGATTATATTATTATCAGCACTTATTTTTAAAATATTTATTCATTTCTTATAAAAATATTTTATTTATTTTTTTTATATTATTTGTTCTTGAACATCTAGTAATGTATTGATTAAAAAATACTTTTTTTATGAAAATAACATGAACATTATTTAACATTTTAATAAATATTTTACTCTTATATGTGAGTTTTTCAAAAAAATTTGTTTGTATCTAAAATTTCTTAATATCCAACTAGTTCTATTATATATATATATATATATATATATATATATATATATATATAAACTTACATATTCGAACTACTATTGGCCAACTTTTGATTCTTTTTTATTTTGATATGTTTCTATTTACAGACTTATTATTATTATTATTATTATTATTATTATTATTATATACTTCTTCCATTCCTTTTTATTTGTCTCTAAAGTTTCAAGAACTTATTTATTATTTTTTCTTGTTATACCATTACCTAGGAAATGACCAAACACTAATAGTATTAATAAAGATTTAATTTAAGATGAGGATAAAATTGAAAAATAGATATAAAATTATTATGATCCAATAACATTAATTGTTTTTCTTAATTTGTGTGATTTAACCTTAAAAGACAGATAAAAAGGAACGGAGAGAGTAATTTTTTTTAATAATTATTCACATATGATACTGAAGTCAATAATCTTTATAGAACATTAGAACTTACCTATACATTTTAAAATAAAACAAATCACTTAAAATGTTTTATGAAAGTTAGTGAAACATTATAAACGAAGAAGAATCTAACCTCGAGGACTTTGTAGTAAGAGAAAATAAGATTTATTGGAGAATTTTAGAGAGAAGGCATTGAAAATATAAGAATTAAGGCAACCAATAAAATGGTACTTAATATAAGATTTGCAAGTTTTTCCTCACAATAGGTCTTTTATAATCAAATCATTTATATATAATTAATGGAATCTCATATTATTAAAATATTTTAATTATTTTTATAAAATTAATATATTTAAAAAGTGAAACAAAAATAAGGATTGTATGAGAAACTAATATATGACAAAAATTACTAAAAATAAATTTTGAAATGCTTTGCAAATGAATATAAACATCATACTAACATAATAGATTGTAAAATTTATCCTTTTTAGTACTTTTTACTAGTATTAAGAAATAAAGTGAAATAAACTTTATAATATTTTATAAAATAAGATATTAAAATGCTGATGCATTCCAAAAAATGGTTATCATCACAAAAAAATTGTTAAACTCACATAGTAAGTTTTCTTCTGTGATATAGAATTATTATTATTATTATTATTATTATTATTATTATTATTATTATACACAATTAAGTTTAGGAGAACAATAACATCAGTCCCTTCATTCAAAAAAAGAATATTATATGGTTCAAAACCATCATTTCATTTTTGATTCTGTCTTATAGAAATTCATAAAGATTTAGATGAGATAAAAATATAATATTATAAGCTCATTTATTTAAACTTATTTTAAAAAATAAGTATTTTTATTTTAAATTTTATATATTTATGTAAAATTTTAAAAATAAACAAAAACAAAAAATAAACAAATTTCTGTTTATTTTAAAAAATAACTCTCATCTACTTATTAAAAAAATAAAATTAAAAAAGTAAAAAGTAATTATAAAAAATTATCTTTTTAAAAACACTTAAAAATAAATTTAACCAGCAACCATATATTTATCGACACGTATAACTTTAGGTTTAATTGGAATCCACCATATAATATTTTACTAATGAATTGCTTATGTAATTTTTCTATACAAATTTTGACGATTGACATAATGAGACATACTTACATATCCATAGTGACCACATTAAACATAACCTCAATAAAACACAGGTGTTGTTGTATTAAATTTTCTGAAATAAATTATTTCCTTATTACACTAACAAAATTAGCAAGGTTAAACTGCTACTATATATAACGTATGAAAATACAAGAATCCTCCTCTCATGTATGATGAAAATAAGAAAATTTCCTATTTATGTAGTATATAAATTGTGACTCCATTTACCCTCTTCTTTTTTTTCTCTCGTAGAAAAAACAATATAGATAGATGGGCATTAAATTTGAGAACTTGTATCTGGACTTTCATTAGAATTGGGATGTATATAGATAGAAGCGCAGAGTAAAAAATAATAATAATTCCATCACATGCAATTTACTGCCAAGAGGAGAATCGAACCGAACCGAATCAAACCGCAACCCAAAATAAGTGACTACAGGAGTATCCTAAACAATATTACAAGCCTTGTCATTCTTTAGAAGCTATTCAAGAAGCAAAAATCATAAAGCAAACAAGTGCAAACAATTTGATGTTCAATATACCTGCCAAAGTGAAAATATTGTTGTTCTATTTGTGGTTGCTACCACTCTTCTTCTTGAGCAGGCTTCCAAACTTGCCAAGCAAAGCCTTCTTCTTCTTCTTCACTTGTTGCTTTGATGGTGAGTTCCCACTATCATCATTGTTCTCTGTTAAAGAGGTTCCATTTACCTGGTCAAAACCCTCAACACCACCACCTTCTATCTTTGAGTCAACTTCCTCTTCAAAGGATTCAGGCTCTGCTTCTCTCTCCGGTGAGAACTCCTTTTTCTCTATCTTGCAGCTCTCCCACATTTTAAATTCAACTTCTACTGAATCATTCTTTTCTTTGCTTGCATCTTCATTCATTTTTCCATTCACATTCTCCGATTTGAGAGACTCCGTCTTTTCGGACCTGTCATTCAAGAGGATACTTTCTTCCTGTATGTTTTGTCCAAGTCCCACCTTGCGGGCCGAAAGCTCCGCCTTGGAATTGTCGTCTCCTCCGTGTCCGTGTCCATTCTCTTCAGAGAACTCAACTACTTTAGGAAGTAAATCGTAGTCCTTCTCGCTGTCAGTAAGATCACCATTTTCTTCTGTGTGGTTTCTTGTTGTAGCTTCTTCAAGCAACTTGGATAACTCCTCCACCTTCTTAATAGATGTGATTTCCCTAGACCTGAGTTCCTCGTTTTCTTGAAAAACATTCTGAAACTCATTTTCTTTATCTAATAGGTTCTCCTTCAACTTCATGCTCTCGGCCTTTGCTTCTTTAAGCTCTTCCTGCAGGTGAATCACCTCAGCCTCAACTTCCTTAAGATTTTCCTTCAGTTGAGCTTCTTCTTCTCTCTTGGCACTAGCTTCTTCCTCAGTTTCCTTGAGTAACTGAATCAATCTGTTTATTTCTTTCCCCATGGACGAGTTCTCTTCTTCAGTCTTCTTTAAGCAGTTGATAAGATTAAGTTCTCTCTGCTCCCATTCTTCCTTGGAGTTCTCAAAGTTGTTCTTTGAATTTTCAACACTATACGTAAGAACATCAATCTCATGCCGTGTATCATTCAGCATGGACTCATATTTATCATTAGTAGCTCTTAATTCCACCTTTAAATCTTCAATCTGGGCCTCATATTTTTCATGTTCGGCATGGTTGGCTAATAGCTTTTCTTTGGCATCCCTAGCTTCCGCAGACACTTCATGTAAAGCAGAAGTTAAGCTCTCCATTGCCTTCTTTGTCTTTTCTTCTTCATCTCTACAAATCTCCAATTCACTGTTAAGTTTGTTTTTTTCTTCTAATAGGGTCAGCACACTTGAAGCTGCGAGTTTTTCATTGCTCAAAGCCTGTGCCTTCTCCTCCTTGACTGTCTCAAGTTCAGATTTGAGCGTTTCAACCTTCTTTGACATTTCAAGACTCTCCTCCTTGGCCACAAGAAGACGCTGCTCTGAATCCTCGAGATCTCCTCTTTGTCTCCCAATTGTCATTTCCAACAATCCCACCTTCTCTTTAAGATTAGAAATTTCAGACTCCGCATCATGCAACATTTCATTACTTCCTTGTAACTGTTTTGTTACAGATTCCAAGGATATTGACGCAGATCTCTCCAACTTATTTGCTTCCTCAACCCTCATTTCTAGTTCCTCAACCTTTTTTGTACACTCCTCAAGGAGACTGTGCGCATAAGATTCTGCCAACTTTGCAGCTTCAAGTTCCACGTTAAGCTGTTCAATACAATTCTCTTTCTCTGCCAACTTTGTGTCATAACCCTTTGTTTTCTCGAGTTCTTGCTTAAGAGCTTCCATCTCTGATTGAAGCTCCAATACAATCTTGTGCTCACTGGCCTCTATCTCCATCTTTGAATCTAGTACTGCCTTCAACCGTGTCAGCTCTGCTGAAAGAATCTCTGCTTTCTCCACATGAAGCTCAGCAATTTTGGTTGCATCATCAGCATGACTCAGGGCTTGGTTCTTAGCATCACAAGTCATGGCTAGCTCTTGCTTAACTCGCTGAAGCTCCTGATTAGTGGAGAGAAGAGCAGCCACATCCAAAGCATGTTGGTTCCTCACACTCTCTAGCTCTTTCTGCCATTCCTCTTCCTTCTTCTGAGCAGCTTCAATTCCAGCCTGTTCCAACTCAACAGCTCGGAACTTCTCAATCTCAGAATCCTCCTCAGCCCGCTTCTGAGCCACCGTTGCCTCTCTGAGTTTCTCATTAGCTTCCTCAGCCACTCTCTGTGCTTCTTTCAGCTCATCAATTGCTTTTGCCTTCTCTTTCTCAGCCTGAATCAGTTGCTCCTTTGCTTTCTTTAGATCTTCTTGAGCAACATTTAACTGAGTCTGCAATTCTGAACCCTTTATCACCCTTGGAGGTTGTTTCTGAAAAATCAAGGAGCATAAAATAATAAACACATCAGAGTCCAGCAAAACCAAAGAAAAAGTTATGACTACACAGATTTATTTATATTTATGCTGTATCAACTATTCCGCATAATGAAGGAAACATATTCAACAGTTCACTACAAGACACTGGACATTTCATAATAATGGATAAGAAGCTATGGGGATTATCTAAAATTTCAAATTTCTCCAACGGGAAAAAAAATGTTATGAACTAACACTGACTAATAACACACTGTCACACATTTCATATGTTTACTTATTTTATTACACTTGTCAAGAGGCATGATACATTCAGGAAGTATAAATGCTTCATCCAAAAACAAAACAGCTCAATTGTCCAAGTGTTGCCATCTGGTGACAGAGCCATACATGAGACAAGGTGCATTTTACTATGACTTACATCAGGCGGGGTGGACGTGGGTCTTGGTGATTTCCGCTCACTAGGAGGCTTTGTAATCAAAGTTCGTGGCGATTTCTCTGCAGAAAGGCGTAAATTTTGTAAAGGCGACGGCAACTCTGAATCTGGTTTTGGCACTCCTTTGCTGAGTTTACTAACTCTTGGAGTTGCAGGTGATGCTTTGTTGGGAGTTGATGGTCGTGCTTTGTTAGGAGTAGCCGGTGGAGCTTTGTTTGGAGTTTCAGATAAACTGGATCTGAGATTCACAATGTCAACTTCATATCAACAATGCATTGAATGAAAAGAAAATGCAAGACACTACAAAATAACAAAATTTCCGTATGTGTATTCATTCAGATCAATATATAGATCTAAGCCTACCAAAACTAACTCTTCAATACCAAACTCAGAATCCACAAGCATTGCCAAACCAAAATCATCAAACATACAATAACCACCAAAATAAATATAACAAAGGGATAATAAATTAGTAACTGCTACCCAGAAGTGGGAATTAGGGTCAGAACCTACAAACAAATAGAAATACAATCATGATTACAGGAATAAAAAATAAAATGCAAACAAAAACATAAGAAGATCAAGACAAAATAAGAACCAAAAATAGAAATAAAGTGAAGCTCATCTTAAAGTTTCATACATAAACAGGATAAAAACCAAAAAAGAACATAAATTTAAACAGAAAAAGCAAAGGGGTATGCACAAAACTTAGGAAATTCAGTTAAAAAATGTCTTGAAGGGACAGATCAAACCCATCAAGAAGAAAACCTCACACGAATTACCCACAAAATATGAAGCAGAAGAGCAAAGAAGAAACACGAATCAGATCTTAAAAAGCAATAGAGACAACACCGACAAAACAAAACAAACCTGGATTTTGAAGCCATGGGTGAATGGAAAGGAAAGGAAGAAGCAAGTAAGAAGAAAGGGGCAGGCTTTGTCAAAGTGTCAGTTGCAGAATTGGGAATGCTGAAGTTGCAACATTGTCAGAAAGAAGAAACAGGACAAGTTTGGGATCAGAGTAAGTAAGATCAAAAATTCAAATTTGTTTTTTGTTTTTTATGCTTTGTGGGAAGAAATAATTGGAAAGGGAGAAGAAGATGAAGAGGAATTTACACAACAAAAACCAAAAAAAAAAAAAAGCCCAAATAAATTTAGAAGATTTTGTGTAAAGAGTAGGCACACCAAAAGACACTCACTCACTCACTGTTCCTCTCTCTCTTCATCCATTTTCTTTTCTTTCTTTCTCCTTTCTCTCTCACAGTGGAAGCGGTAGTGGTTAGTGTCTATATCTTCTTCAGGTGGAAGAGGGTGAAAGGACAAAAGTAACCCTGAGGTTTCTTAAATTCTGTCAAAGCCAAAGGCATGTGTTACTTTTTCAGAAGCAAAAACCTGTCTGTGACTCTTCCAAACCAATACCCTTCTTTTCAGGAAAAGAGATAATTTGCCATGGAATGGTTTCTATATCTTCTCTTCTTTTTTCTTTTTCAATATATCAATATTAACTTTCTTTAAATATAATAATTGCTACCATGTGCATGTGTATGGTAAATTACTATATTTTTTTAATTTCTTGGTAAGGACTTGTGCTGTATTGGGTTGTGTGAGAAATTTTTATAATGTGATAAAAATATGCTTGGGATTAATTTTTTCTTTAACTGGTCAATCAAAATGAGGGTTGAGGAGTCAATAAAAAAAAAATTAATTCAATAAAAATTGATTTTATAAAAAATATATAGAATGAATATTAACTATTCAATTATTTTATTTTTATAATTAGTTATGAAGGGACGCTGCTTTTGTTTGGCAACTTACGAGGGATATTTTTTAAAAAAAAAGTTATTATTTTTTCTACAATGAAAACGTTTTTAAAACTTTTATCCATTTTACATGATAACATTTGTGTTTGCTTTACCATTTTTGGTTCAAATGTCTTTTTTAATATAAATAGAATATTCCTAATTTTAATTATTTTATAATTTTTTATTTTCTTTTTTAATAAACCAAACATCAAAGAAAAATAATTTTAATATATGCTTAACCCTTTAAAATTTTTAAAAATTGACTTAACTCCTATAAAAAAGTGTTTGTTTTTAACCCTTTAAATTTTTAAGTTGAGTGGATTCATCCTCTGTCACTAAGTTCTCTCTATCAAGTGTTGGGGTAATAAATGTTTTGTCATTTCATAATTGTTGTATCATCATTTAGCATTTTTCTTTTTAAAAATAAAATAAATAAATAATATATCCAATTGTTATTGTCATTTTAAGACTTAACAATTATTATTGAAACTCTTCTTCACATTTAGATGTGTTTCCCCTATCAGTATTAGCAGAGTCAGCATATGATTTCAACTTAACAACGTTGCTAAAAAATCGAAGATTCACAAAGTTTAACCTATCACTAGGGTTTCCTCTTTGCAACACTCCAGCATAACTGAAGAACATCACCACAGTGGGAAAAACTTGAAGTATTGCCCAAACACTTCTAAGGACAAAACCAAGCCATATCCATTAGGATATAGTTGACTAGGAGTGATAAAAGTAACACTCTCGTTTCAAACTTATTAAAGGGAAACTTCATCCCAACCTTGCTAAAACATATCTTGTACATGTACAAATAATGGGAACCCAACACATGACATATTCGGTATGTTATTAATGGTGGCATAACGATGAAATTGTCTTTATTTTCCTTGGCGGCATGTACAGGAAAATCATGAATCTTCACTCCATCTATGTCCATTGCATGCTTTAAAGGGAGACTTAGCAACTCAGTGTGGACCTAAAAATATTGGTTCTTTGCTTTCTTCATGGTCTAATCAATTTTACATGTTAAAACATTGGTGTTGATGGCATTGGTGGTAATGATATTATGACCCCCAAAACTGAAATGACTTGTAGATTTTCTTAGGATTACTGTATACTGGAAAAAGGGAATACAACTGTAGAAGGCTAGATCATTAGATGAATAATGTTGGGCATTGGAATCAAAATCCCAAAATGAAGAGAATGATATCAGCAATAAAGGTTAAGGCTTGTCAAATGAATCAAAGGAAAGGTCTATTTGAGAAATGAACCGGTGTAGCGCTTCACCAATAAGCCTATCAAAGGACAGTGATAGTTTTGGTAAAAGTAAAAAATTCATCCTGGTTCTATTTGCATGAACCAATATATATATATCTGTTTATGACATTCGAGGCTTGTGTTAGGATGTCACAGATAGCCATGACGGTGGCTTATACAACATTTTAGTTGATTCATCACTCGTGTGGTTGTCCCTCATATTCTAATTTTCAAAAAAGTCATTACATAAATTTTAAAAAAATAGGAGAGGAAGATACCCGTGGAAATGATGCAGACAGTTTGTCTTATACAAGTTTGAGGAGTGATTGGAGGAACACCATACTTCTTATATCAGAGCCTTTGTAGATAACAAAGGAAAGTGAAAAAAATGATGAAGATTAACTACTATTTTATAGCTAAGCCTGAGGGGCGAAAGGGCGTAAAACTTCAGATGTCATTATGAGGGTACGCAAGCGTGACCCTTCGCATTTTGAACGACAACTACATGGAAAATAAAATGTCACAACCAATCATGTAATGTCGCTTGTATCTTTTAAACTTAGCCATAAAAGGGGATCTCACCCTGGAAAACTAAAAGGGTCACACTGGGTCAAATGTTCAAATCAAAACTAACATACGAGTGTCCCAACAAATGAACTAGAGCCTGCACACTTTAGCCCATTGAAGTAACACTATACTACTTTAATGGATGTGGGAAAATGATCTAGGCTTGATACCAAATAGTCAATATCAGAGGGCCAATACTAATTCTAGTTCAATCTTTCAAGTTTGCAAAAATTTGTAAATTCATCCAAAATTGTTAAATAAACTTACACTATTTAGTGTTTATTTTTTAATTAAGACGTAACAAAATCATCACCATTGGATAAGATACTTAAATTCTAACATTTGTGATTTACCTACCTAATCCATTTGGTATGATGTACCAGACTTGTGTCTAATATCTTACACTAGATATCCTTAAGCCCAGTAGGGATCTCAAGGTCTTGTTATATTCCATCCAACGCACGTCGATGTCTTACATTAAGGAGCAAAATAAGATGTCACTTACAAAGACACTTCGATGCAAGTCAGTATGATATCAATAATAGAGCTCAAACATTAGAGTTGGTTTAATACATCTCATGCATAATAAATGAGTGGTATTTATATATAGAAGTCAGATGTTGATCGAATACCTTTGACTTTTGTGTTAGTACTTTTCTGTAAAGGTCATAAAAAGTTGACATAGGCGCAAACATTTCTGACACAGTTGTAGGTATTGACTTGCATGACCCCAGTATGCCTCTTAACCTCTATATGATAATGGTTCGTTAATGATACCGATTATCAAGAGTTTTACGGGGGAACGATATACATAAAAATTATTTGTCTGTAATTTGTATATTTCACAATGTCATCCTTATATATTTTTTAACTTTTGACAATTGTGTTGTTATTGTTGTTGTTGTTGTTGTTGTTATTATTATTATTATTATTATTATTATTATTATTATTATAGGTTGTTTAAAATAAAAAAATTATGTATATTTTACATAGAGATAATATCTTCTATAACACATTGTTTTATTATCGTATGATTAAAAATCTAAAAAAATATAATAAAATTAGGCAGATAATGATAACTATTTTTATTATAAAATTTTGATTTTATCTAAGTTTTCATAACTTTTTATTGTTTTTTATTGAATAACTTGATAATTATTAAACCATTACAATGATTTCAAATTTTTAAATAATATTTACTATTTAAATCTGTCTTTGAATAATTTTATCTTAATATTTCATAAATTTATATCAATTCATATTTCTTTTATAGTTTTAATTTTATGTCATTTTTAACTTTCTTAATATTTCCCTTGTTAATTATTAGATATTATTTAGTCAATGTTGTGAATAAACTATTTATTAGCGTATCCTATTTATTTATTATCATTTTTATTTTACATGATTATGACATTACTTTCTTTATTTTCTATATTCGGTGTAATTTAGTTTTTGCAATGTGTACAGTATTGAAAATTTTTATATTATTTATTAATTAGATATCTTTATAATGACTATGTAAATAAAGAATGATCAACGTATATTAAAATTTAAAATAAAATTGATGATATAATTTTAAAAAGAGAGATGTAAAATATTAATTAAATCATATGACAAACTAATTCAAACAAAAAGGGATCCTAACTATCATAGATTAAAGGTTTGTTTAATAATCAGTTGTGTAAATCAATTTATGAAAAAAATTAAGATAATTAAATCTCTGTTGAACAAATGTTACGAATTAAAAAGACACTAATTACATGTTTGTTTCGTCGTGACAGTAAAGGGAACAGAGTTTTACAGAGGTAGGAAATTTATCCTACAATTCAACAGAGTTTTATTTGTCTTGAACGATGTGAATGATTAATATCAACATTTAAATTTTTCTATTTTTCCCAACTTTATTTTTCTAACTACAAACTAAACATCCCCTAAAAAGTAAGGCTAAATTAGTGGTGAATAACGGGAAAGGAAGCAGCAGCATTTGCTTTACGTAAATGGCGTAATAAACAAATTTTGTATGGTGAGAAACTGACTAGCAACCAAAGAAGCATAGTATTATTATAATTAAAATTATAATGTCATATTCATATATTAGGTGCAAGTTGAAAGAGATGTGAACTGTGGAATATATACACAAAAGCTTTAATAAGTAATTACCAACATATTTGCCTTTCAGTAAAATGGCTAAAAACACATTAATATATATTCCATTTTTGTCGTTTTCCTTTCTGCTGTTTTCTACGTCTTTTGAGAGTGATGAGACCAGAGAGTATCATCTATCATCATTCATCACTCTCTTTCCTCACAAATCTTTTTCTTCCACTCTCTCTTTTTGTTTTTCTACTGAAATTAAATTATGTTGGATGATATGATGTGTCTGTTGTGTAAAAATGGCGAGAAAAAAATAATGACGTCATACAAAAATGGATATCAGCTCCTATTTTACATGATTTAAGGGTTTCTGTTGGTATAACCCTCAAGGAGTCATCATAAAAACTACGGACTACAGTCCCCATAATCTATAACCTTGACCAGAGTCACCCATGACAATTGAACCACATATAATGTTTGTTATTGAAGTCAAGGTAAAAAAGCAATTATGACCCACACCTGCAAAAATGTCGGTCTTACACGCGATGTACGAATTTGCTCTAACACATGCCACTAAGGATGACATCACTCCTTCGCTATAAATATCACACCCACTACTCATAAAAGGTAAGCTCTATGCTTTAGTATTGCCATGCTATTATAATTCGAACTGACTTGAACGTCAAAGTGTTTTACAGGTATCACCTTCTTTGCCCTTCAACGTGTTGGGTCGAGATGAGGAGCTCAACAACGTTATACCACATCCATAGCCTACTTCCGATTGTGAAACCGGACTTACCTGACACCCAAAACATATTTCACCTCACATAAGAACCAACCTACAACAATGGGTCATGGACCCCAGTACTAGGACAATTCAATATAGATGAGAAAGAAAGTGCGGGGGAAACATAATTATAGTTATATTAATAATACTACTTTCATTTCTGGTTAATTTAGTTAAAATTATTAAATTTGTTTTAAATTTATTGTAGTTTTCTAAAATTATTCTTAAGGTGATTTAGGACTCATTATTCAACTGTATTCACTTAATCTTTCTACTTGTTATCCAATTAGTATAAGCGAGATAAATTGATGTATCTCATTTATTATTATATTTATTCAAAGAAAAAGTTATATATTAATAAGAATATTTTGGTAAAAAAAATTAATCAATTACATGGAAATTTAAAAGAGGATATGATATTAAGGGATAATTTTTTTCTAAAAATGATTTTACATTTAAGGATGAAGATAATATTTTGTATGTTTGAAAAGGATAAAAAAGAAATCGATGGATAAAAATAATTTTGATTTTATATGTTGATTGAAATTCCTAATTTAGTCATTTAAGTTTTTTTTTTCCATTCAATTTAGTCTTACATGTTTAAGTATGGTTAAATTTTTTTCTTTACCCTTTTCATTTCCTTCAGTTAAAAGTTCAGTTTTCTTGTCAAGATATGAAGGTGTAATACTTTCCTCACAGGTATTTTTAATTATTAAGTACACATTACAACTTATCTTTTTGACATGTTCCTAAGTTTTTATTATATTTTGTATTGAAATTCATTAAGATGTTTCATTCATATTCCCAATAAATGAGTTTGAATTTTCAATAAAGAAGGTTTAAAAAATATCAATTGAGTCACTTAGTTGAATAACAATAACAACGATTGAAAATATAGTGCTAAAATATTTGACAAGAAGGACAATAGTGTAAAAAAATTAAATTAAAAGCTAAGTTGAATTATTTTAAAGAACGAGTTAGAAATTTAAACAAACATAAATAAACCAATGTTGTATTTTTGTTAAAATTTTGTAGATATACCCTTTATTATATTGTGAAAAAGTGTAAAATAAGGCAAGTTAAATGTTATATATAATTTTACATAGTGTAAAAACTTACAACCGAAACCCATCATACGTATTTTTATATCATAACAAAAAAAAAATCAACTAAACTTCAGAAAAAAAAATTCAATATTTTCCTACACCTTCTAAGAAAATTAACAAGCACGGTATCAAGTATGTAAATTCGATTTTTCATGCCCATATTTTTTATTAGTAGTTCGATTTAAAATAAATAAGCCTTTTAATTTCACTCAACAAAAATCTATGTTCAAGATAATTGTTATATTCACTACACACATCAACACATACACCATACAAGATATATTGAACTTGGATTCATTGCAGGTAAGAATAGTCTCTTAAAAAATGTAATCAATTTTTAAAATCGGTTATCTTTGTGTAAAAAGTTATTTTTTAAATTGCTTAAGAAAATTGATTTGAAAAATACATAAAACAATGTCTCTTTTATATCGATTAGGAAAAGAATTGATTTAAAAAATGATTTTTTACACCAGTTATAAAACAACAGATTTTTAAAGTCAACTACATTTTGTACTACACTATCCTTCATTGTAGTAAATCCAAATCTTAAGATCTTACCATATAAACATTTAACATTATTAGATCATACACTTTAACAATTATATATGCTTATGTTGTTATTTATGATGAGGGAAGTTGTATCATGGTTATGAGCCACTAGCCTGAAAGTAAAGTTCTAAACTAATTTTACTCCTAAGAGTTTACCCAATCATACACTCATGTGCATTCAAATCCCTGTGTGTTGGAAACTCTACAATACTACCCAAAAATGAGAGAAGGAAAAAAAGAAAGAAGATGAGAGAAATATTTGCTTAGAAGTGTGTCTAACAATGTTGGTTAAGGGTCCTTTTTATAAGCTCATATGAGATCAAAACAAGCAAAAAAGAGATCAATGACATTAATCAACGGAAGGAAAATGACTAAAACAATCAGGGCTACAGAACATAACCATTATTGTCATTGATACTCCACCTCATAACAATAATAAAAAAAAGTTAAATTTGATGACAAAATGTTTTCTTTCTGATCTTATAACCTACTTTAGCTTGACTCGACGACATACATGTGTGTGATTAAGTTATTAACGATCTTATTTACTAACATTTTATCCAAAACACCAAAGAAAATTTACTAAAATATATAAAATCATGTTAAGTTGTCAAAATAAGACTTAAAAAGTTAAAAATATCAAAAACCAAAATCATTATTCTAGTATATGTGTAATGTATTTAATGCCATTCTTCAACTTAATTTTTAACACTCTAAACAAATGATTTACACACTAATAGATTAGTACCCATTCAATCAAAATTAAACCTGGTGAAAATAACCAAGGATGGTTGTTTTAAAAATGAAAAAAGTCATTAATAAAAGAAATAGTTTTCCAAATTAGAAAAGACATATCTATGTATGAAATTTGGAAGGTGTCTTAGCATAGTAAAAGAGGTTCTCCACCAACCTTTCTTTATATCATAAACTCAACTCATATACCTCTTTTTCCGCCAGATAATAATAAAGTTTTTGACACATTGTCTTCTTAATTAATTACAACTATAACAACATTTATGACTTTTTCACGTGAAAGACACCTTTTAACATCAATTTCTGATATATTAACTTCCCAGCAAACTCACCATGCTCATCGCTACACCTACCCTCTGCTATGGACTAAGCTATAATTTTTCAGAAAATTCAGCCTTAAAATATGTGTATAAACCTGTTTATTCACAGTCAAATTCAATCTGTTTTACATTTTACACACAGATATGAATGATACTGTATTTAAATGTAATAAGATGATTATATCTTAAAGCTTGAATACAAGGAGTAAAAAAAATTATTATATTTGATGGATTAAAATGTACTCCTTCTGTTCAATAATAGCATATACGATTTATTAGAGAGTTGTGATTTAATTCAATATATATATATATATATATATATATATATATATATATATATATATATTATAATTACGAGAAAAAACTTTAAACTTGAACCTTTTTTAAAGGAACAATAAGCTTCAAGTATGATTAAACCTAAACCCTTAAAGGAAAATGAGCGTGTTTAACACTAAAAATAACATATATGATTTGTGTGTGAAGAAATTAATGAATTGGTTTATTAAGTTAACAAGAGTGATTGATACTGAAAGAACATCCATGTAACTAACGTGACACACAAGTTAAGCGTAGCAACTTTGTGTTTTTAATTATTTGCCAATTCACTCAATTAAGTAATGGAAGTAAAAGAGAACCGTTTGAGTTGATATGCATAATCAAATTTCTGGTAAAAATTCAATTATATTTGTTGCCTTTATGCTCATGTATATATATGATGCTAAAAAAAGCTAAAGACGTATGTGAAGTGGTTTAATTAAAAGTTCAACTTTAATATCGATTCCCATGCAAAAAGAATATATATAATTCTGTTTATATTTATATACAACCATTCTTAGTTGTGCAAATATAATTAATTACGTACACAACAATTATAGACATATATAAGTGATATAATTGCCATTTACTATATAATTAAATAAATTAATCTGAAGGAACTTGTGTAGAGGCACGTTATTGTCTCAATGAAAAGACCATAATTTGTACCCTTGGACATTAGTTGGAGCAGAGGTGTGGATCCAAAATCTTGAATCATTGAAGATAAATTATTTTAAAAAGTTAAAAATCTGATAATAATTACCACCATACTTACAAAAATATAGACATGGTACCTTATAATTATTCTCTGCATCATATTTTAAAATCGTTATTCATATCTCTCACAGTTAAGCATGTATGTATACATATATAGTTAAGTTATACTAAATCAGAGGGTTCAAAAAGTTGAAACTTACGGGCAAAAATAAAATTTAATAAAATTAATTAGTAGTAATTTTATCTATTGCACACCCTCAAGCATATCTACATAAGTTCACTAAATCTAACTAGAATTTAGAATTTGTTTGGTATTCAGTTGGAAAAATAAAATTATAAAAACAAAAAAGTCTAATGGTTTATATTAATTTTTTACATCGTTTGAAATAGTTAAAACTTCGTTAAACCAATATATCTTTGTTTGGTTGATCAAACCTACCCCTTAATCTAATATTTTTATGGGAAAAAGAGGACTTATTTCTCGCCCGTTTCATATATGTTTGTATGGTTGGAAATTAAGTATAAATGATATGAATGAAGAAGTCTCACATCAAATAGAGATGAGTAAGTGAAATGACTAATAAGTAGATGAACTCATATATCTAATGTCAATTGGTTTTGAGTTGTAAGGTGATGTGATCTGATGGGTAACCAGTTCAGACAAATATGGTCATTGAGTAAACATTATTTTTATTTGAATTTTTTAATGGTGACTTTATTTTGAGAAATTTAATTTATATTAAAAAGTGTCATATGGTGAAATTATTGAGAGGGGGCAGTGTGTTTTCCACATGGGGAGTGGGATCAAAATAATAATAATAAAAAAGAGCAATTAATGGTGAGATTATTTAGGCAACGACAGCACACACGTAACTATCATTCTGAAGTGGTAAGCAACCGAGAGAGCATGTATGTTTCATTTACCTTTCTCCCTCCTTAAATATTCTCTTCACCCTTCACCACCCAATTTCATTTCTCATACTATCTGCCTTTTCAATTTTCCTATTAGAGGTGCAACCAAAATCAATATATTCTGAATTGTAAGATTGTTGATACTCCTAGAGTTTTACATAAATTTATGGATTTGTTGAATCTGTCAAGTCTTGTTGACTAGTTAAATATGTGGCTTAAGTTAATCAAATTAGTTAATTGTGTCTGTGTCACTTAATAAATAAAATTTTTTAGCTATAAATACTTGTGTATATTCTGGTCCGTATAAACATAGAATGAATGGTTGAGATTAAAAGTTTTTCATAGTTCCATGATCACTTAAAATGTCACATTTTTTATAAAACTTAAATAATTAATCTCGACTATCTATTGTATGATTGTACGACCTATATTCGTTCATCTCACTCTCACATGAAAAAATATTTCTCATATTATATGATACATCGTATATATATTCAATTCATCATAATGAACACAGTTTAATAGCAATTCTTTCTTTTTTCTCATGTTTAACAGATACATTAGCCCTTAATTAGAACTTGTGGTAGAAACAAAGGAATCAATTTAGAGTTTTTTTGGAGGGTCCTAACAAAGAGATAAAAGCAAAGCGGTTGCATTGAATCGACCCCACTCATTCACTCACTCTTCTTTTGGGAATTATGGTACGAAGGGGACCATTCATCGCCATGAGCTTGAAGAAGAACAAATGGGATGATACAAGTCTTGTGCTTGTGCGTAACAGGTATGTTAAAGGATTTTAAAGAACATGGATACTATGATGAATGAAATTGAATCCATTGCAATAAAAAAATTAACCTAAAATCACCACGTATTTAATTTATTAAGTTAATGGGTTCGGTCCAATAACGTTGTGTGTGATGTGTATATATGAGAATGGGTGGGTAGATTGTCACGGTGGAAAGCTGAGTAATGTAAATATGTAAAAAAATGTAATGGGATTTGTGAATCAATTGTAGTGAGTCCTACAGAGGAGGCATAGAACTTGGCAGCATACGGCGAATCATTGGGGCCCACCAATTCATAGGACCCTTCATAAATAAGAAAAAGACCTCACTACGGAACCATCACACCATTAAGTATTAACCATCCCAAAACTCCACTTAGACGAAACAAAACCCACAATGATAATCTTAAACTCAATTGCTATTTTCCCCCTTGATTAGTTCATACCGTATTTTGACAATATATTATATCAACAATGATGAAGAAATTCGTTCTATACGTAGATGAGATATTAAATTTCAGTCAATACAACATCCATAGAGATAAACACGTCAATAATAAAGTTATCGACAAAACTTGTTAGCAATCACATTACTATTACACATCACCATTAAAATATCTATCTCGAAAACAATGAAAGATACATATTTATTATGCAACTATTCCTTGATTCCTTGTTTGTGATATTATCTACACTTACCCTGAGGTCCTTGCCAACTTAGGCGTAGGAAGTGCCTTACACTCCCTTTGGTCTCGTTTTGAGATTTGTGCAGGTACAAGAAAAATCTAAAGTATATCGCTCAACTTATTTTCATTACATACCGTCTTATTTAGAGTCACTTACCAATCTGATCACCTTAAACTAATTTGACTTAACGACACAAAAATAATGAAGTTTTTATTAAAAATTAACAACAAAAAAACCATAAGAAAAACTGAAGTGAATGCTTTTTTATAAAGTTAAGAATTAAACGAAGGATTAAAGAATTAGAAACTAAACTAAGGGACACTTGCACGGTTAATTTAAGATTCGGTACATAACAATGCAACGACAACTGCACACACAATTGGCACACATGTCTTTTTCTTTTTAATTATGAAAAAGATAATACAAAATGGCAATGAAGAGGATAAGTTAACGTTGGAAATATGATGTATATCGAAAATTATTGGGGGATCAAACTTTTTATCGAATTGGTTCACGAAAGAAGACTACTGCATCACCGTACGTAGCAGCGCACATGGCTTTTCAGCATGATAATGCAAGAGTAGGGCCTCTAAATTCCAATGGCCTCACATATGTGAAATTATAACTGCATTCCTTTTGATTTCATTACAATTGAAATTATCTCTTTATTTGTTGACCCAACATATAAACTGTCCATAAATAATATCTAAACAGTATGTAAAATCAACTTAGATAATTGGATACAACTTATGTACATCATTAATGGCAATCTAAGTTTTGTCAATTTCTATTTCCTGGTTAGATTTTGAAAAATAAGGGTGTGTCTGTGATAACGTTTCCTGGCTAGATTGTGAATAAAGAAAGAAAGACATGTTTGGCCATTACAAACGCAGCACCAAACATTTACTTTCTAGGCTCCTCCCTTACCCTTATATCAGTGACATGTACATTGTTCAATGATTAACTATTTGCTACCAAACCAACTTGTGTCTAGATTCTTCTTAGTTTCAAATATTTGTGGCCAAATGATTGACATTTACTGGACACTGATTAATCGTCATGCAAATTAAGATCCATATTTACAATTCAGACAAGTAAATAATTCAGAGTTTCAGACACTGAACGGAATATCATGTCTAGACAAAACCTGGCTTTGATATACCTTTGAGAAGGAAATTCAACTGCCATGAGTTTCTTGTGGTGCCATCAAATAAAAATACACCCTAGTTGCAAGAAATGGCAAGGGAAGATGGTAAAGTTTGTATTACCTTTGTTTTTTTTTATCTTTAGTTAACAGTGAGTAAAACTACTTCATGACTGGCCATTCTATATCTCATGATGATACATTTACACAATACTATTGAGAAGAGAGAAAGCCTTTCCTCCACAAGGATCTATACTTTGGTACTTCTGTATTCTTCATGCCTATGATTTGTGCTCGCAGGAAATTACTTCCAAATTCCTTCCCTATTTACCTGTTAGCAATCCAGCAAAAGGAAAAACATGAAAACCGATTGCAATAACCTAGAGAATATGCATAACGATGCTTTTAATATTGTCCAAAGGCAACATTATACGCAATAATACGGAGATGTCTTTCAAGATACTATACTATATGTATAATGTATGTGTTTATTTACCCGAGCACTGGGAGATGGGATCCATTTTTTAGGCTAATCTTACATATGATTTAGCAAACCGATAGAGAGTCAGAGATGCAAAAGGTAAAATGCAACTAGTAATAAAAATCACTGTAAAAAATTTACCAAATTATTAGGGGTCAAACCATGGCAGAGCAGTAAATTACCCTCAGCTAAGTGAGTACTTACCATAATTTTGGCGCACTTTCGTGTAGTTGTATATGGCTTTCATTAAAGAACCACGTCTCATGAAGTTCAATGATCCCATGTGTCTGTAATAAGTATAAACATCAGTCAGAATCTATTCAAAGCAAATACAAAAAAGATGCTATGTACAAAATTGAACTTCTGGTACTCGGGGCTGTTTTCTGTGTGGTTTTAAGAAAAAAATGTCTCTATAATTATGTATATATCGCAAGTTTTTTTTTGTGTGAAAAATCTAAAAGTAATGAGAAAATCAATTTTTTATACTTAAACCAGCATGTACCCCCATCTATATACATAACCTATGCATGTATGGAAGTTCATTTTTAAAGGCTTGCCTCTGTAAAATATATCAAAGAGGGGGAGAAACAGAGTAACTAAAGAGAAACAAAATCAGATCCAAACATATTCACTGACCACTCAAAAAATTTAATCTAACCTCTTTTACAACGACATCTATTTCAGCTAATCACCGGCAGACTAATACAAGTTGAAAATTCTAAAACATGAAAAAGGCCACATAACAGAGCTACAGCTTTTAGCTTTTACTCATAAGCATGGTTTCACTTCATGAGAACAAATGAACTTTATTACTGTACAGATAAAATTAGTAATAGCTTCCTAGAAGGAACTTACACAATCTCTGTATAACGAATTCTCCATGCAGGAAAACCGAGATGGCTCCTCACAGGTCCATAAACCAGTAAGAGGTCAGGTTCAGGGCCTTTGCAACCTGACAATAATGATACGTGTTATTATATTACACAAGGCAATCAATTCTTTAAACTAATAACAGGTTCAGAAAGAAAACATACCAACAATTTGCAGTGCCTCATTCAAGTGAGGCTCTGACAAGTTTAAACCATCTAGTTCTCCTCCCAAGTTATGTCGTTTCAAGTTCTCCATGAAAATCAAGTTAGCTGCTTTGGCCACTGCCTCTTTCCCATCCACATAAGAAATAAACTCTAAAGTCATGTGATCTGGAACATGGTGTGTGACAGCTTCATTAACGTCCTGCACTGATTTAATGTTAGATCAGATCAAACCAATGACACAACAGTAGATGTTACTATTTGGGCTTGACTGCGCTACTGTCCACAAGAGCCACTTAGCTCTACTCTAATAATGCATTTTTTGGATGTGGAGAGAAAATGGGAAGAAAACACATGAGAAGAATGATCTTCCTTTCCTTCTGTTGTTTAGAATTAGAAGAGTTAGAAGAAAATGAAAAAATAAATAAATCTTATTATCGGGGAAAGAAAAATAAAAACTAGTGTGGTTCCTGCAGAGTCTGATATCCCCCTTTTCACCTTGTCTATAGAGAGAAATTTCTGTAGGGCACAGAGTTACTTTTTCATGCCTATCATCCAAATACCTACAATATAAAAATTACTTTCTAGCCTCATTTCCTTCCCCTTGCTTTTCGCCATATCATAATAATTCATTCTAGACTCAAGATTTGAGACTTCAGAGCAATGTAGCTTTAATAATGTATCAACAGAAATATGTACTTGGGAGGAGATATAAGGCTGGTTTAGTGGTGAAGGGAGAAGGGAAGAAGGGAAAGATCGTAGGTTTGATTTCCTCTGCTAGCATAAATTAACAAACTAACAACTAACATTTGCCTATTAACACAAAAAAAAAAACAGCAATATGTATTTCATATCCTTATCCATAATCTTCTTATATGATACATCCACAAATGCTATAGGTAAGCCCCATCATTTGTTTCAACAAAATTTCAGGGAATCAAGTGCAAAACCAACCTAATTTAGGTCGCATCATCTCCCAGGGTCTAATAAAGGTTTAAGTACATATTTCATATGAACAGTGACATTCAAAATAAAATAACACGAAGGTGGAAAATCAAAAATACCAAGCTATGTGAATAATATGGAAAACATAAGATTCACTGTTTGAGCACAAGCAGGTTAACAGCATAAACCATGAGAGAATTATTAATATATAAAGAAAGAAGCAATCTGCTGGGAAAAAATTATATGGTACCTCTAGGGATTTTGCATACTTCAATCTTTCAAATATGGTTTCCCTTGACTTCTTCAATACTCCTAGAATGCAGAGTAGAAGGAAAACATTATTACATGGCCAGAGTAAAAGAAACGTTACAATCACTGATTCCCAAATCTTTCATACCATTCATGTCATAAAGGCATACATTCTTTACACCAATAGAGTTCAGCCACTGCAAAAGTTTAACAACTTTGGGAATCTGACAAGCTTCTTCACTTTCTATGACAATGGCAAGGTAGCGAAGGTTTCCTAAATGGAGAGACTTGTATTTCTTCAATACTCCATAAGAGATGAAATAGCTTTCCAACAAAATACCCATGGCTAATATGGAATACCATGCAGAGACCACTATGTGCAGAAAGTACCATAGCAGTTGAAGCCCAAGATTTCCAATCTGTACATGCGTTAAAACCCACAGTGAATAAACTTTCAAAATTTCAGCTTGAATGAAAAGAAAATGCTCAGTTGCATAGAATTTCCATTTATGTTAAATGCTATCAAGTTCAACAATATACATGTCAAACATAAAGCAACAATAACACATGCACTTACATTGGAATCTTGAAACACTAGCATTAATCCTGTTAACAGAATCAAGTTATATTACAATGTCGTAAACAAGACTTATTGTTCTTACAGAACAAAGTATATTTGCTGATTTAGTATCTCCAGCTTTGTACATGTTATATTATTATCAGTTCCTTTAAGAATAAGCATCGACCAAGGATAAGTAGATAATTTTTTCTTGTTCTTTTTTCACTTATATTTTTTTTATCCATTGGAACAACGGTAAAAGGAAGAGAGAATAAATGTCAAGCCCAGAGTTCAAGTCCTGCTCCCGACACTTCATGTCTACACCAAACACCAATTACCAATTGTGCTGACATTTCATGACACAACTGAAGTCAATCACATTATTGGAGTTTAAACAAGTGTCTATGATAGCATGATAGTTGAATTCATAAATATCTTGAAATTAAAAGAATTAGCTGCAGAACATCATCAACATTCAACATGAAAAAAGTCTTTAATCTCTAGGAGAGAATTACTCATAATGAAAATTACGTTTGAGGATACTAAAAAGTTGAGGACTTACTGCAACAACACAACGAAACAACCTGCGAGGTGTATCTCTAAAATCCATGATCCTGAAAGTATGAAACATCAATTTTGAACAATGTTACTAAAACCGAACCGTCCGTTGACTCGGTCAAGGTGTTGGGTCACTGGTTGAACCGGTGGATCATTAGTCGAATCGGTTGACCTGGTGTACATTAAAATAAACTGTCATGTATAACTTACCTTGTACACTTTTTTTCTTAAGAATTGTTTCAACTGAATCACACATAAACTATGCAAATAACCAATTCAGTTTAACAGAGAGACTAACAGGTTCAGAATAACATCTGCAAAGTCATCAACATAATTATCAATCACAATGAAATAGAAATTGAAATTACCACCCATCAGATAAAGGAAATGCAGTCATAGGCAGAGTACTCAATAATCAAATAAAGTCATCAACTCATCAAACCACAGTGAAAAATTGAACAATTAGTAATCAACTCAAGGCGCAGTCGGTAATCAACTCATCAAGTCATCAACTAAATCATTATTGAGAAAATGAATAATCAAAATCAGAGTGAAATACTGAAACCACAGTCAACCTTGCGTCGGGGAGAGTCAAATACTGAAATACTGAAAATTTGAACAATTGAAATCACAGTGAAATTGAACAATTGAAATCACAGTGAATGAAATGCTCAAATCATAGTAAACAAATCAATGAAATTGAAACTTACCAGTTGAGTCGAAAAACAAGTGCCCGAGGGAGTGGACGTCGGAGAGGAGCCTTGAAGGAGGAAGAGAGGCTTGAAAAGGGACGAGGGAGTGACGCCACGACGGAGCTCGACGGCTAAGACAGACGAAGATGACGACGGAAAGGGAACACAGCTACGACGGAGGAGAGAATGGAAAAGGAAAATTGCTGCTTCTGAATCGTATTGCTTTGTCCCTAATAACCGCAAAATGCGATTCTCAACGGAAGAAGCAGTTATAGTGTTCGGGGTGGGGCTACTCTTCTTCGACACACGCACACCGTAACGAATCTTAAATAATAAGATGGGTTTATCTTTTGTTTAAAGAAAATTAACTATATATTATTTAAATTAATCACATATTAGTTTCTGTCTACCACTTTCTATTTCTATTTCATGTATTTTTTCTTTTTCTAAATAATGATATAAAAAATTTATCTTGATGTCTTATTTAAGAAAAAAATTAAGTATATATCTGATCCGGTCTGCATACCAGCTCTTAAGATAGGACGTCATTGCGACTGTCCTAGAAGGTCAACCGGTATCACAGGTCAACGTCCACAAAGACATTGGAGCCTTTCTTACACCGGTTATCCGGAGTCTCATCTGAGACATCGAATCCTTCATCTGTTCTCATTCGTCCGTCGCATACAGCCGTTTGCCTCAATGTCATGATAAGATAAGTAAAGTCACTACTTATCAACGTAGATACCCTACACAGCGGAATGTGTCTATATCATTTACTCAAAGAAGTAAGTATGATTACAGGCGTGATATACGGAAAATGAGGATTATCCCCATCCCTGTGTCAGAATCGTACACTGATCATTGACCTACCCTCTGTCACACTCTGAATACTGAACCACTTTGATCGATGCTTTGCACACGACATCAGAACCATGGGCCCACTTGCACCCAACGATTCATTTTTCACGACCAACTATAAATAGCATATTCACCAACACATACAAGGTTACATTGTTCTTACTCTTATTTTACTATTGCATTGCTTAAGTGTTCACTGAGTTCCTATACATTCTTCTAACTTGAGCGTCGGAGAATCTTCGCAGGTGACACCACCTTTCGCCCCCTAACAACGCGAAACACTGGTGTGAAGGATCTCCAGGACAACAAGACCGGCTTCTCCCACTGTGAGGTCGGATTATAATACCGGATACCCACTGTACAGGTGTATAAATACTGTAACACATACACTTTTGTAGTTGGTTCCCACACTGGATCGTAGACCCCGGTTCGGACCAGTTCATTAGCACGCCCGGTGGGACACGATAGAGTTATTCCCACTTTTCGCAGAAGTTTAATAGTTTACCATGGAAGGCGATGGACGTGATTTTGTGGATGGTCACGTGGAGGATATGACCCATAGGAGACTTGTTTTCGAGTCTCCTATAACCAACACGAGGAGGATGGTATCCGTTGCAACCCCTGACCCTCGAGATGAAGTTATAAGGCAACTCAAGGAGGAGTTGATGGAGCTGAGAAGGGAGAAGAGGGGAACTAGGGACAGAGTGACGTCTCAGGCGGAAGATACTCACCATGCATCTGCCAGAGAAAAGTTCACAAGTCTCCAGTATTCTAAGATTCCTACTTATGAGGAGAGGGAACAAACCCAAGATTCTGGAGACAGAGTCAGTGCAAGGAGGAAAGAGCAGGTAGTGGTAACTTCTGGGGCGTACAGACTCAATGTTCCTTTCTCAAGGAGACTCATGAGTGTCCTTATCCCCAAGCACCTACAAACAACCCAGCCACTTTCGATCGGAAAGTATAATGGGGAGATTGATCCCACTAAGCATCTTGATGCTTATGTGTATGAGGCCATGTATTTGGGAGTTGATGAGGATGTTATGTGTAGAATGTTCCCAAGAACATTGATGGAGGAAGCTCTTAGTTGGTTCAAGAGTTTACCCTCAGGATCGATAGATTCCTTGGAAGAAATGGCAGCTGTATTTGAGAGCCATTTTGTTATCTCCAGAGATGTACCAAGGACTTCTCATACCTTGGCCCAAATAAGACAGGGAGAAAATAAAACTCTTAAGGAGTTTTTGAGGAAATTTTATAAGGAGGCCGCTTTAGTGCCTAACCTCACGGAGGCTATTCAGCTTCATATTGTAGTTGAAGCTTTACAACCTGGATCCGCCTTTGCTTTGGCTTTGGCAAAAAGTCCTCCGATGACGTTCGAGGAGTTTCGGAGAAAAGCTTCAAAATATGTGGGCATAGAGATGCACCTGGAAGCTACTACAGCTAGAATGAAGCCATCAGCACCCTCACAGCAACCAAGAAGAGATAAGGAAAGGGTAAGGCTAGAGAAGCATGCCCAAAGGGAAGATTTCATGAGCATTCAACCTCAACAGCGAGATAGGTGCGTTGCTTCTTTCAATAACTACGCCCCGTTGAACTCCAGGCATTCTCAAATCCTGAGGGAAGTCGGTTGGCCCACACTCAGTGTTTATGGGATAAGGAAGCCTCCTCCAATGAAAAGACCTGGGAACACCCGAAAATATTGTGCTTTTCACGAGCAGGTTGGCCATACCACAGATGAATACAAGGCGTTAAAGAACGGAGTGGAGACCCTTATTAGAGAGGGAAAGCTGAAATAGTACTTATTTAAGGAGAAATCCTTAGACGATCCAGACAGGATGGAAAAAAGAGGAAGAGATCATGATGATGAAGGTGATAATAGTCGCAATCCGATTAAGAGATTCACAGTAGTGGAAAAATAGAAGGGAGTGGTAATCAGTGAAGGAGCTCAACAGGACGGCATGACTCAGCAGCAAAGGCAAGTCCGGCGCGAGGTGATTGATATGATTGCTGGAGGATTTGCTGGAGGAGGAGCGTCAATTACAGCTCGTAAGAACTACCACCGAATGATCCTATCAGTATAGGGGAAGCCCAGGGACAACCGCCCTTTCAGGGATGGCATGGCAGCACCGGCGGTGTCATTTACAGATGATGATTTTGGCCCAACGATTCCAGGAGGCGATGATGTAGTGGTTATCATCGCTGTCATAGCCAACAAGGATGTCAAGAGGATCCTCGTCGATCAGGGAAGTTCTTGTGATGTTATTTTTTATAATTGCTTCAAAAGAATGGGCTTCAATGATGCAAATTTGTAACCTTATACACAAGAGCTCACAACGTTCAATGGAGCGAAGCAACCCACCAAGGGGTATCTTGATACCCTTATTTCTTTTGAGGGCGAACCTGGAGCAAGAACAGTGAAGTCCAGGATCCTGGTGATTGATGTGGAGTCCCCTTACAACAGGATCATAGGTCGTCCTACTCTGAACGCGATAGAAGCAATCGTGTCTACCCCGCACCTCCTTATCAAATTTATTGACAAGGACAACGGTGTCTCATCCCTCCGAGGTGATCAAGAGATAGCCAGGTATTGTTACAACCTGAGCTTGAATATGGTGAAGATGGAGGCACTTAACAAGAAGAGGAAGTTGAATGACGGAGGAACAGCGGCTGGGTCGGTCAGTTTGATTGATTTGGACCCCAGAGCGGAGTTGAAGATTGACCCTCTCAATCCCTCAAAGCCCATGCCGGACGGAGGTTCCAGAGACGTCGTCTTAGGGGATTCCCCAGAGAAGGTCACACACATTAATGATAAACTGGAGTTTGTCATAGAGCAGCGCCTGTTAGCACTCCTTCAAGAGTTTAAAGACCTTTTTGCGTGGACTGCTGTAGACATGCCTGGGATGGACCCCGATTTTTACTGCCATAAATTATCTGTTTATCCAGAGACAAGGCCGGTTGCTCAGAAGAAGAGAAGATTAGGACCAAAAAAACAAAAAGCAGCTTGTGAGCAAACAGAGGATTTGTTGAAGGCCGGATTTATTAGAGAAGTCCGTTATTCATCTTGGCTTTCCAATGTGGTAATGGTGCAGAAGGCCAACGACAAGTGGAGAATGTGCACTGATTATGTAGACCTCAACCGATGTTGCCCGAAGGACCCGTATCCATTCCCAAATATTGATCGTATGGTTGATGATTCATCTGGTTACCAATACCTCAGTTTCATGGATGCTTATTCAGGGTATAACTAAATTCCGATGTGGGAGGAGGACCAGGAGAAGACAACTTTCGTCAATGACCGCGGTGTCTTCTGCTACACCGTCATATGCCCTTCGGTTTGAAGAATGTTGGAGCTACTTACCAGCATATGATTAATAAGGTGTTCGAAGGCATGCACACCAAGCTGGTGGGGGTGTACATTGATGATATTATTGCCAAGACTCCTGCTGGAGGTGATCACGTTGAAGATTTACGCCAAGTATTCACTCGATTGCGACAATATAACATGAGGTTGAACCCATTGAAGTGTACCTTTGCAGTCCCAGCTGGGAAGTTTTTGGGCTTCATGTTAACCCAGCGCGGCATTGAGGCCAATCCAGGCAAATGTCAAGCGATATTGGACATGCAGAGTCCAAAGAATTTGAGGGAAGTGCAATCGTTAAATGGGAAAGTGGCCGCTTTGGCTCGATTCATGCCCAAAATGGCGCATAGGTCCCTTCCTCTGTATAAAGTGTTGAAAAAGTCTAAGAAGTTTGAGTAGGGACAAGAGCAAGAGCAGGCGTTCCAGCAACTCAAGGAAGTGCTATCAAGTCCACCGATCTTGGTAAAGCCAGACCCTGATGAATCCCTCATCTTATACTTGGCGATTTCTAATGAAGCCTTGGGCGTAGCATTGGTCAAGGAAACTCTAGAGGGACAGAGGCCAGTGTATTTCACTAGTAAGACGTTGCAGGGAGCAGAAAGCAGATACCAGAAGATAGAGAAGTCCGCTCTTGCAGTTGTATGGGCTTCACGACGATTAAGGCCATACTTCCATGCACATCCAGTTCTGGTAAGAACGGATTTGCCACTCCGTTCTGTGCTTAGTAAGCCGGACCTCGCTGGAAGGATGATCAAATGGTCTATCAAACTTTCTGAGTTTGAAATTTCTTATGAACCGCGAGGAGCGGATTTTGTTGTAGAAATGACAGGGGTGGATCCAACCACGCCTCAAGCACATTGGACCATTTATGTGGATGGGTCATCGAACAATAAAGGTTGTGGAGCTGGCGTTGTTGTGGAGAGTGATGACGGTGTGCATCTGGAGATTTCTCTTCGATTCAATTTCAAAACCTCCAACAACCAGGCTGAATATGAGGCATGTCTGGCTGGACTCTGAGCGGCAATCGATATCAGCGTAACAGAGGTGACGTTGTGCAGCGATTCACAGCTAGTGATATCGCAGATTCAAGGTGAATACCAGGTCCGTAAGCCCCAACTTCAACTGTATTTGAATTGTGTGAACGAGTTGAAAGGGAGATTCGATGTGTTGGAGTTTAAGCATGTACCAAGAGAAGAGAATACTAGAGCGGACATTCTATCAAGACTCGCAAGTATGAAGCAGCCTGACAGTACAACGACAGTGGTTCAGAGTACGTTGACATCGCCCAGCATTCCTTTGTTCCCTTCTCTGAACACTATGATGGTTAACTCTTCTTACGAGAATTCTTGGGTTACCCCGTATATCCGTTATCTAGATGACGGACAGCTGTCCACCGATGAGAAGGAGAGAAGGAGGTTAAAAAGGGAGTTACCATATTTCACCATGGTCGATGGTGTTTTCTACAGAAGAGGATTCTTAGTGTCATATCTCCTTTGTTTAAAAGAGAGCGAAATACAAGGAGTAATGGAGGAGGTACATGAGAGACAATGTGGGCACCACGCCGGAGGAAGAAGCTTAATGAGAAAAATCCTCAGGGCTGGATATTGGTGGCCCACAATGAAGCAGGATTCTATTGATTTCGTGAAGAGGTGCAATGCTTGCCAGAAATTTTCTAATCTTCATCACACGCCGGCCCAAGAACTCTCTTCATCCGCGGTGCCATGGCCATTTTACTAATGGGGCCTCGATATTTTGGGTCCATTCTCGACCGCACCGGGAGGTATTAAGTATCTGATTGTGGGAGTCGATTATTTCACCAAATGGATTGAGGCGGAGCCAGTAGTGCATATCACATCAGCACGGACACGACATTTTGTGTACGAGAATATCATAGCTCCATTCGGCATTCCAGGGCGGATTGTAACTGACAACGACACCCAGTTCACGGATAGGAAGTTCACAGAGTTGCTTGAAGGGCTAGGGATAGTCCAAATCTTTTCATCTGTTGAGCACCCTCAGACGAATGGCCAAGCTGAGATAGCTAATAGAGAGGTGCTGAAAGGGTTGAAGAAGCGCCTTGGTGAAGCAAAAGAAGGATGGACTAATCAGCTATGCCATGTTTTGTTGGCATACCGTACTACGCCATATTCTTCTACCAATGAATCCCCATATCGTTTGACTTACGGGGTTGAGGCAATGATTCCGGTGGAGCTCCAGACCAGATCGGCTAGAGTGGAATACTTTTCTACGGAGGATAATGATGCCAATTTGGCATTAGAGCTAGACGTTCTCCATGAGTTAAGGGAAGAGGCTTTTGTTAGGGACCAGGCGATAAAAGCGAAGGCCGCCCTCCGGTACAATAAACGTATGCATTACAGAGCTTTCAACACTGGGGACCTAGTTTTGAGGAAGGCAAGTGTGGGAAATAAATTCGCCCATCAAGGAAAATTGGCACCGACATGGGAAGGCCCTTACAGAGTATCTGAGGTGACTGGAAAGGGGTCATACCGGCTAGAAGAGCTCGATGGAACACCGATCCGCAATAAATAGAACACACAAAACTTTCGTATTTACTACAGCTAGTTGGTAAGACGGCATGTACTCTTTTTCCTTACTTGAGTTTTTTTTCCCATTGGGTTTTCTCAAGAAGGTTTTAACGAGGCATGACCCCAACTACGCTCCCTCTGTAATCTACCTTCAATTTAATGAGAATGCAATTCATGAACTTATTGTCTTCACTTTTTCTTTTTATGTTATGATTTATAACCTTAAGCCGTTGCGCATAAAGATCCTCAGGACGGATGATCTCAATCACCTATTTTGTGAATTGGCGATGTAACTCCTCAAGGGATGAAATAGGTTGTAGGATCAAACCTTTTTCAAGGTTGTACCGAACCCCATCTGAAGACTCGGATTGTAGGAATGAACTGAACTCTGAGTACGGTTAATAGGATTAAACCGAACACCGCTGAAGGCTTGAGTTATAGGATTAAACTGAACCTCAAGAAATGGGTTGCAGGATCAAACCTTTTGCAAGGTTGCAGCGAACCCCACACGAAGGCTTGGATTGTAGGATCGAACCGAACTCCAAGTACAACTAGTAGGTTTGGCCGAACGTTGTGGCAGAATCAATCACTGTCCTCATTTTTGAAGTAGTTTCCCCAGGACGGATGATCGCAACCACTTATCCTTTGAGTTGACAATGTAATTCCTGGCGTGGATAATTCCCATCCTCATCCTTATGATGGAAGACTCAATCATTATCCTTATGGTTGGAGTATTTTTCTTGCAGATTCCTAAACACGAAACGCTGTTCTTAGTATTTTTTAAAGATTATTACCCGTTCTGTGGTATTGCATTATAGAGGTTGAATGTACCTTCTCACCCTCAAAGGAGTTAAAGGTAACATCTCACGGCAGAAATTTGCCTCCCAAGATACTCATACTTAGGGACAGTACACGTATGAATGATTCTACGTCTATAACTTGTCTGTTACGATTTTAATCACTTTCTCTGGGGTGCATATTACATTTCAAGGTCAAGATAATTATACAGAACTGTCTCGCGAATAATGTAAAGGTAAAAACATAGCATATATGCCTAAGTTATGTATAACGGTACATTTCTTACAAATGTTAAAGGTAAATTTAAGGAAAATCTTATTCATTCAATGGAAATTTTATATAAACTGAAATAAAACTGGAGCTGATCCCAGTACACAGCAATGAAGTCAAAAGTGCAAAACTTAAGAAGCAGGTACTGGATCCTTTCCACCCTCCTCGGTTCTCTGATCTTGATCTCCTTCACCTCTGGGCTCCTGGTCTTTTGGGACATTTTCTTGAGCGGCACTTTCAGAGCCCGGAGTGATGGGTGGTGGCCCCATGCCCTGGCCCTCCGGAAGAGGAGGCAATTCATAAAGGGAATCAGGAGGATCCTCGTGCGAGCTATCACTCTTCACCACAACTAGTTTCCCTCCGTGAAACTCGTAGAATGGATGAAGCCCATATAAATTGAGTCTCACATCGGGGTTGCGATAGAAGACCTGACGAAGAGCTAGGCCAAAGGACTCAAAGGCTACGTTTTTGCATATTTCCAAAACCTTGGTAGCCTTAGCCTTGGAAGCAGCCAGTTTCTTCCGAAGCTTGGCATTTTCTTCCTCCAATGGCCCAGCACCCGCACTCCCCTTCTTCAGCTCTTCGATCTGGGCCTGCAACTCCTTCTTGAGGGCCTCTCATTCTCTCAAGCTCTTGTTATGGCTGACCTCCGCTGCTGCAAGATCTTCATTCAGCTTGGTAGACTTCTTCTTCTCAAGCTGGAGCTCTTCCTCTAGGAGGGGAATAGACTTATTTTGCTACTGAAGCTCAGAAACTTGCTGCTCCAAAGATTTATTTGCTAAATGAAGACGGCTTATTTCTTCAGTCTTCTTCTCCAGCAGCTCTTTAGCCTTCTTCAGGTCTGATTCAACTCCCCTCGCAGCTTCTGCCTGCTTGGTTGCCCAGCCTCCTTTACAGCGATATCAGCCTCAACTTTTTCAACTTGTTCCATGTAATCCTCTTTCTCACTCAAGGAGTCTAACAGGCCAGAGAGTTCATCCAGTTGCCAGTGGTCGACCTTGCAAGTGTAACATCCCTATTTTTAGTAGCAGTCTTATTTTGTAAATTATGAAGTATGGAAGGTCTGTAAGTGTTAATAAGTGAATAAAATACCATGAGGATGGTCTGTAATACCTCAAAAATTTCATTTTTGTGTAAAATCATGGAATTTATATAAACCATTAATGATATTACCCATTTTCCGAGTGAAACATGTCTTAGATAAGACTGTCCAAGTGAAGAAAGGGATCTGTTCCGAGTGACCAAGAGAAATTCCGAGTGAAGGTTGAAATTCCGAGTGAAGATTATGCTTTCCATGTAAGACAGGACCGAGAGAGCCACTACCGAGTGGAGTCCTGGCCTCGGAGACATTTGGAGTGAAGTGTGTTAGAGAGAACCACTTCTGGGAGAAATTTCCGAGTCAAACACCCTTGAATGACTTGATTCCGAGTCAAACGCCTCTAAGTGACTCGTTCCCGAGTCAAACCTTGTCAAGTGCTTCCTTTTCCGAATAAAACTTCTCTGAGTGCAGCGTTCCGAGTGAAGTACGTCCAATTGAAGGAAAACTCATTTCCGAGTAATAAATATCCGAGTGGGCTATCTCCGAGTTGAATTTCCCTGACGTCGACTGAAATATATACCGAGTGAGTCACTTCAGGTGAGGGACTCTGGAGCAGAGAAAGGTTGACTCCGAATGACCTCATTTGTCATATTTCCGAGTGACAATTTCCGAATGACCATCAGTCATATGAATTCCGAGTTATGCATTTCCCGAGAGAAATATTTCGAGTGAAGAAAAATTCTTAAGTACTTTCGGGCAAAAGTATATCCGACTGCATAGCTTCTGAGAGAACCAATTCCGATCAAACGTGGCCGACTGAGAACATTGTCAGACGGATATATATCTATATCCGAGTGAGATATTTTCTGAGTGAGTCCGAGTGAGGCAATGCCGACTGACTCTCCTCCAGGGAAGAAAAGCCGACCGAGTGTTTCAAGCAGAAACACTTCCGAGTGAAAATCCCTTCCGAGCGAAGCTATGCTGAACGACGCTCAAGCGAGCGTTCTGCGCTCAAGCGCGCTCGGGTCGTGATTCTTTCTCACGCTCAAGCGTGAAGGCAGCGTGTCCAAGAGTGATAGCACACTCACGCTCAAGCGCGAGAGGCCACGCTTAAGCGTGATTCAAAGGAGTCTGTTTCCAGTAACTCTCGGAAACAATTAGCCGACCAACGTCAGAATGGAAAGGGGACTTGATCAATGGAAATCCGACCGACTGGTGCACTCACCAGCTAGAATCTGACCGACTTATGGAATCAGTTAACGTGATATCCATTCCTAATGGCCAAGTGGGTCGTTCCATTATCAGACTTGCACCTTTTTACTTCAATCATAGCATCTTTTACATATTTTAATATATCTACTCCAATCATAGCATCTTTTACATATTTTAATATATCTACTCTAATCATACAAGCTCCTGCAAGTAGGCTGCGAAAATAGACAAAAATACAGCTCACTTTCTATCCAAAAGTCTCCATTATTCCCATAATTAACTCAACTAATCTTCAATCACGAGAAAGTTTGTCCCCCCGCTTGTCTTTTGCACTATTAAACCAATACCACAACACATCTCCAAGTCCAAACTTTCAGAACCAACGAAAATTAGCAAAAAACTCTCTCTTTCTTATTTCTTCTCTACGTACAAGCCTCTTTCTCTCTCATTTTCCTTTTCTCCTCACTGTGAGCTGAAGCAAGGATATCATCTACTAATCAAAGATCTTCCATTAAGGTTAGGGGGTATATTCTTGGGTATTCTGGGGGAAAACCGAGTGTTAGGAAAGGGTTAAGGTACCTTTGGTCCTCACCTTTCCAGGACAGGTTCAGGAATTGCTGTTATATTAATATGCTTTAATTTTTATGTTTATTTTTATATATCTTTATTACTATGAATATGTTCGATTGACTGTATTGATTATTATTAATCTTGATGATTAAATGGATATGATCGGTATTGAATTGTGAAAATATTAAGAATCATGGGTGTCTATGTGAATCCCAGTGAAGAATTATAAAACAGAAGTCGGATTCAATAAATAACAAGCTCGGTTTTATATTGATCCGACCGGTTATCTAAAAATACAAATAATTTATTTAAATTTCAACAGATTTTGAATTAAATATCTGTTTTCCATAAACCGACCGGATCATCTAAAATATACAAATACATAATTTCACTCAGATGTTTTACATAAACCGATTGGATCATTCCACTTGAAAGGATTACTCAGAAGTTTACTTAATCAGAAAATCGATCCGAGAGGTACTTTCACTTCTCTCGGAAACAACTCATTCGGAAGCATTCCACTCGGAGATGTTTCAGTTTCACTCGGATTTTACTTTACTCGAACATGTCTCATTCAGACAGAACATTTCATTTACTCGAAAAACTCTTCTCAGTCTGATTTCACTCGAAATCATATTTATTTAACTCAGAAAACTCTTCTCAGTCTGATTCCACTCGGAATCATATTTATTTCACTCGGGAACTCCTTTTCACTCGGAATCAAACTCATTTTACTCGGAAAATCTGTTTTTCAGCATTTTCACTCGGAATCAAACTCATTTTACTCGGAAACTCATTTTCACTCGGAATCAAACTCATTTTACTCAGAAAATCTGGTTTTCGACATTTTTCACTCGGATTTTCATTCAGAAATTCTTCTTTAATTTTTTTTAAATTATTTTTACAAAAATCATAAAAATTGGGATGTTAAAATTATCATTATTATTCTTATTTCTATTATTATTACCATTATTATTGTTATTATTATTATTATTATTAACTATTATTATTGTTATTGATATTATTATTGTTTTAATTATGAGTAATGGAATAAGAAACATATTACTTACTCTTTAAACGAAGCATTATTTTAGTCAAGACATAGCCGGTATATTTTCTAGAATAATAATAAAAATGACTTACAACGTCTGAAAAATTGATGGGACCCAAGGACTTGAAAATAAATATTATGAGACTGGAAACACATAAGATACCCAAGGATCAAATGATAAAAATAATACATTTCGCATCATGAAAATATTTTTGAGGGAGTAAAACTAGAGCAGACACCTGGTACGCTGGAGGACTTTCACGTTCGATCTCTGAGGAGAATCTTGGGAGTACAACCGGAACGGAAACCCAATGGCATCAGAGTCGCGCCTGGAGCCAGGTCAGACGATGCAATTCTGGTGTACTTTGACTAAATGACGGAATGTATCTATGATCGTGTAGAGCCAAGTCCCAAGATGAAATAATATATTGATGAGAACCTGTGAGTTCATTTGTACCTTATGATAATGAATGGAGGACTTGGTGAGCTCCGATCGCTCTAGAATGGAAACGTTGTGCCCAAGAGGCAAATTGAGTAGAATGACTGCAAAAGAATGAGAAAATGGTGATGGTGGTTTGATTTATTGGGCCCACATGCATTATAAGACTTAACTGAAGATAAATCATAATAAACCGAACGCATGCATTCCATGGCAGCATACTTGATTGTTATAATACGTTAATTATATGATTTATGTGAGATTATCTGTTGACTGGATATGTCCGCATCGGATAAGCATCAGGGTCTTGGGTTATACTCACCCTTTCTGTTGATTAATAACAGAGGAGCTAGGAAACCAGGAACCAGAATACGAAGAACAACAATACGTTGAACCAACTGGGAGCCCTCATTAAATGAAGATATATGTAGTGGAATATTTATTAATGAATAATAAGACCATGGATGACTGTATAATTATTTAAGGGTGCCTGCGTGCCCCATTCTGTTAAGAGTACAATTACTTATAGTTTGTGAATGACTATGTGAATTGTCTATTATTTGCTTCCACTGATCTGTCATTATTTTATTTAAAAAAATTACAAAAAAAATATATTCACTTTTTCTGAAAACTGTTAACACTCTGAGTTAAATAGGATGATCCTAGAGAAGGGTCTATCTTATCTAACCGAGGGTGTTATATTGGTGGTATCATAGAATAGTCGATTCATTAAGCTTGGAAAGTGGACCATTAGGTTTCCACGTACTCTGATGGAAATATTGAACAATCCATAAAATACCTAAGACTAAATTTCTTATGTGGAATTCTCCACATAACATATACCCTTAACCTTTTTGTTGATATTCTTTCAGCAATTTCCTAATGGCTCACCGAAACAATGATCATGTCATGGGGGAACTTCTTACTCGAATCGTGGAGGTAATAGAACGACAAGAATTAACTCATGCTTCTACCAGGTAGAGCCAAGGACTAGCTAACTTTCAGAGGAACAATCCTACACAATTCAAGGGAGGCTTTAATCCAGAAGGAGCGCAATTATGGATTGAGCATCTCGAAAAGATTTTTGTCGTTATACGATACCCTGACGAGGACAGGATAACCTTTGCCGTCTTCATGCTGGTTGGGGAAGCAGAGCACTGGTGGACTCATGCTAGAATCAGATTAACAACAGATGGACACGTCATCACTTGGGGACAATTCAAGGCAGAATTTCTCACCAAATATTTCCCTGAAGATATAAGGAGGCAGAAAGAACAGGAATTCTTTAATCTGAAACAAGGTAATATGACAGTTGGGGAATACACTTCTAAGTTTGATGAATTGGCTAAATGTTGTCCCTACTACACCCAAATGGGAGAAGCGTCAAGATGCACAAAATTTGAAGCAGGGCTACGACAGGAAATCCGTCAAGCTATATATTGTCAACAAATCACTCAATTCTCTAGCTTGGTTGATCGATGCCGTATCTTTGAGAATACCTCTAATCTTCGACAACCTGGAATGTCTAATTATGGTCTAGAACGACGTATGCCAGACCAATAACAAAGAAGAGATTTTCGAGCAGAACGACCATATTCCCGACCACCTTACTCAGCGAACCGAATTCCTCCAAGGGATCAAGGGAACAATCGGAATTTGAAATGCTATATCTACGGAGGACCACATATGGCAGTAAATTGTACTAAAAGAGGTAAAATATACACAATTTGTGGATGGGCTGGACATCACGATGATGAATGTTGGTACAGAAATACTAACAACCAGCAACAGATAACTCAAAGGCAGGTAGTGCGACCAACAGGCCAAGGGAATGGAGGACCTGCTACAAATACTTCTGCAAATAATGCCCCGAGGATGCAGAATGTTCACCGCAGCAACAACTTTAATCAAAACAATAATCCTAGAAGGCCCGGAAATGGCTCAACTGGAAGACAGGGAGGAAATGCTAGAGTTTTTACCATGAATGGTACGGAGTATCACAAGGGAACGACCTTGTGCAAGGTACATGCTTTATAGGAAGTACTCTGTTAAATGTATTATATGACTCTGGAGCCACTCACTCTTTCATATCTGAGAATTGTGTAAAAATTTAAAGCTACCTACAACCTCTCTGCCCAATAAGATGATTGTCACAACTGCTGCCAATAAGCCTATTTGCCCTTCCTGTATGTGTTTGGAATGTCCTCTCAATATCGAAGGGAAAATTTATCAAGTAGATCTGATATGTTTACCTTTGATTGATCTAGATATTGTTCTAGGGATGAATTGGCTTGCTGCTAACCATATCCTTATTGACTGTCATAATAGATCCATCTCTCTCGGGTCTACTACATCTGAATGTGATCAAGTCACTGATTCTTGTCCTGTTAGCTCAGAAAAGGTAATTCCAACAAAAGAAGTCCAACTATACATTATCCTTACTGATACTGAAAGCAAGGACACTTCTCAAATTGATCAGATTCCTATTGTCCAAGAATTTCCAGAAGTTTTCCCTGATGATATACGAGAGCTACCTCCAGAGCGAGAAGTTGAATTCAATATTGACATTATACCGGGCACGGGACCAATCTCTATTTCTCCTTACCGAATGTCACCTAAGGAACTCAGTGAGCTCAAAAAGCAAATAGAAGAACTTTTAGAGAAGGGAATGATTAGACCCAGTGTCTCACCTTGGGGAGCACCAGTTCTTCTAGTCAAAAAGAAGGATGGTAGTATGCGGTTGTACGTTGACTATCGTCAGTTGAATAAAGCTACAATCAAAAACCGATATCCTCTTCCAAGGATTGATGATTTGATGGACCAACTACGAGGAGCCACTATCTTCTCAAAGATTGATCTACGATCAGGCTATCATCAAATAAGGGTGAAGGAAGATGATATACCCAAAATAGCATTCAGGACACGATATGGGCACTACGAGTACCTTGTCATGCCCTTTGGAGTTACTAATGCACCTGCAGTCTTTATGGGATACATGAATCGGATTTTCCATGAATACTTAGATAAAGTTGTAGTGGTATTCATTGACGACACTCTCGTCTACTCCAAGAGCCATGAAGAACATGAAGAACATCTCCGAATTGTTCTAAATACGTTGTGTACAAGACAATTATACGCCAAGTTGTCAAAGTGTGAATTCTGGTTGACTGAAGTGAAATTTTTGGGACATGTCATCTCTAAAGAGGGAATTGTTGTGGATCCTACAAAGGTAGAAGCTGTACTAAAGTAGGAACAACCCAAGATGTGACAGAAATTCGCAGTTTCCTTGGACTTGCTGGATATTATCGTCTATTCATTGAGAATTTCTCTCGAATTGCAGCACCTTTAACTAGGCTGACACGTAAAGATCAACCATTTGAATGGACCGACAAATGTGAAAGCAGTTTTACGGAGTTACGCCAACGACTCACTAGTGCACCTGTCTTGATTTTGCCAGATCCTGCCAAGCCATATGAAGTGTATTGTGATGCGTCAAGACAAGGACTAGGATGTGTTCTAATGTAAGAAAGAAAGGTTGTTGCTTATGCCTCACGACAGCTAAGACCACATGAAATTAATTATCCTACACATGACTTGGAACTAGCTGCAGTTGTGTTTGCCTTGAAAATTTGGAGACACTATTTATATGGCACATACTTTGAAGTCTTCAGTGATCATAAGAGCTTAAAGTATCTATTCGACCAGAAAGAGTTGAATATGCGACAACGTAGGTGGATGGAATTCATCAAAGATTATGATTTTGAACTCCGATATCATCCTGGAAAGGCAAATGTTGTAGCTGATGCACTCAGCAGAAAGGCTTTACGCCTATCGTATATGATGACAAAGGAGTTGGAATTGATTGAACAGTTTCGCGATCTGAATCTAGCAGTAACACCTAAAAGGGGAAGCCTTATGGTTGGAATGCTAAGAATTTCAAATGATTTCCTGGAACAAGTTAAGGAAGCTCAAGCTAATAACCAGGAATTACAAAGTTTAGCAGGAAAGACAAAAGAAGAAGGCTCATAATTTAGCAAAGATGAACATGGGGTGATCAGGTATCAACAGAGGCTCTGTATTCCAGTCAACACAGATCTTAAAAGATCCATCCTTGATGAAGCATACAAAAGTAAATACAGTATCCACCCAGGATCAACCAAGATGTATCAGGACTTGAAGAAAATATTCTGGTGGCAAGGAATGAAAAGGGATATCGCTGAGTATGTAACAGTTTGCCCGATGTGTCAAAAGGTAAAGGCGGAACAACAACGACCAAGTGGGATCCTTCGACCTTTGGAGATACCAGAATGGAAATGAGATGAGATTGCTATGGATTTTGTGACCGGACTTCCCAGAACATCAACTGGATATAATGCTATTTGGGTAATCGTGGATCGATTAACAAAGACCGCTCATTTTATCCCTGTCAATATGAAGTATTCTCTAGAGAAACTCACCCAGATCTATATCAAGAAAATCGTACGATTACATGGAATACCCACTGCAATTGTGTCTGACCGAGATCCTCGTTTCACATCACAATTTTGGAAGAGCCTGCAACAAGCCCTAGGAACTCGTCTAAAGTTAAGTTCCGCATATCACCCACAAACAAACAGACAATCAGAACGGACAATCAAGACTCTTGAAGATCTGTTACATCTTTGTGTCTTAGAACATGGGGGAGTTGGCAAGAATATCTTCCACTTGTTGAGTTCACTTACAACAACAGCTACCATGCTAGCATCGGAATGGCCCTTTATGAAGCTCTATATGGAAGAAAATATCGTACACCTTTGTGTTGGTATGAGATAGGTGAAAAGACGATAATTGGACCAGAGATTGTTTAGAAGACTACAGAACAAGTCCGAAATATCCAAATGGCAATGAAGGCTTCACAAGATAGACAAAAGAGTTACTACGACAAACGTCGGAAGCCATTGGAATTTGAGAAGGGAAACCATGTATTTCTTAAAGTTACCCCTACCACTTAAAGGCCAAGAAGTTAAGTCCCAGATACGTAGGACCCTATCAGATTCTGCAAAAGATAGGAACCTATGCGTACCGTATTGCTCTGCCACCCGAGCTAACAAACCTTCATAATGTCTTTCATGTCTCTCAACTTCGCAAATATGTACCAAGTCCTGATCATGTTCTAAGTCCCGATCAGTTTGTTCTGAAAGAAAACCTTACCTTTGAAGCATCACCGGTTAAGATTGTTGATCGACGTCTCAAACAGCTAAGAGGCAAGGAAATCTCTTTGGTCAAAGTAGTTTGGAGTCAGACAGATAATGGGGACGCTACTTGGGAAATTAAGGAAAAGATCAGAGAATTGTACCCTCAATTATTTCAACCTTGAATTTCAGGACGAAATTCCCAAAAGGGGAGGAGAGTGTAACATCCCTGTTTTTAGTAGCTGTCTTATTTTGTAAATTATGAAGTATGGAAGGTCTGTAAGTGTTAATAAGTGAATAAAATACCATGAGGATGGTCTGTAATACCTCAAAAATTTCATTTTTGTGTAAAATCATGGAATTTATATAGACCATTAATGATATTACCTATTTTCCGAGTGAAACATGTCTTAGATAAGACTGTCCGAGTGAAGAAAGGGATCTGTTCTGAGTGACCAAGAGAAATTCTGAGTGAAGGTTGAAATTCCAAGTGAAGATTATTGTAACATCCTGCTTTTAATAATAGCTCTATTTTGTAAATTATGAAGTATGGAAGGTCTGTAAGGGATAATCAATGAATAAAACATCCAATGGATGACTTATATTACTTTAAAAATTCCATTTTTGGGTATAATTATAGAAATTACATAGACCTGTAATGATAAGATCCATTTTCCGAGTAAAATATGCCTTAGAAAGAACTTTCCGAGTGAAAAAGGGGCTCTGTTCCGAGTGACCAAGAGAAATTTTGAGTGAAGGATGAAATTCTGAGTGAAAGATTGAAATTCCGAGTGAAAGGTTAAAATTCCGAGTGAAAGGTTAAAATTCCGAGTGAAGGTTGTGTTTTCCGATTGGAACATGGCCGAGAGGGTTTCTTCCGAGTGGAATCCCTGTCAGATACACTTTTGTGTGAAGTGGACTGACAGAACCACTTCTGGGTGAAAGAATCCGAGTGACTCACCTTGGAGTGACTCACTGTAGAGTCAAACACCTCAAAAAGACTCATTTCCGAGTCAAGTACTCTCCAAAGACTCGTTTCCGAGTCAAATGCTTCCGAATGACTTGTTTCCGAGTCAATCATAGTCAGATGTTGCAATTCTGACTGAAAGTTCACTGAGTGCCTTCGTTTCCGAGTGAAGTACAGAGGAAAATGTAGTTTCGAGTGGAAGGATTCCGACTGGGGACACACGGTATATGATTGATGTACACTGGAATAACTTCCTGAGTGAAGAAGAAAAGAGGTCAACTTCGAGGGTGAAATACTGAATGAAAGATATCCGAGTGTGTCTCCGAGTGAGATGGTACCGAGTGGAACCGTGTGAGTGAAGACACGATTTATAAATGAAGAACTGAGGGTTGAAGACTGAGTGAAAAAGGGAATCGGTTTGGATTAATTTGTTGAGTGAAAACCGAGTGGGTGAAGGATTGGTTTTGGAGAATGAAGACCTCTGCTCGAACTTCGCTTAAGCGAATGAATTCCTCGCTTAAGCGAGTGAAGAGTGGAATGAGTAAGGCATGTGTCTCGCTCAAGCGAGTCGGTATTCGCTTGAGCGAAACTCCCCTCTGCCAGTGAAATAAATGGCACTCGCCCAAGCGAGTGAGGAGTTCGCTTGAGAGAGAAGGGCTCGGATTCTTTTCTCTTCACATTACTGACCACTTCCAGTCGGTATACATACTGACTGGGTAAAATTCTAGTCGGCCAAGAGTCTGACCGAGTGAAATTTCACTCGGAATTCACTGTCAGAGTAACGCTTTGACTTCAATTTTGTCCCTTTATGCATATTTTTAATATATCTGATCCAATTACTCACCCTAGTGGGTGGACGGCCAGAAGTGGAAGACATATCACTTACTTTCTTATCTAGATCTCCATTATCAACCCACTAATAGCCCACTAGAAACCCACTCACAAAAGTTGTTCCCCACTTGCCTTTGCATTATTAACACTGCCAGAACTCCTTAGATCAATTAAGTCAGTCAATTATCTTCCTTTCATTCCTCTTCTCCACCAAGGAACCTTCAATCTGAAGCTAGGACAGTGAGGAGAACTTTTTCAGTCGGCAAACCAAGTAAGAGGGGACAGGGTTGTGAATATTTATGAAATGGGTAGAGTTGTATGCTGTTTTAGGATTCCAGTTTTAATTTTGTATCTTGTTGCTTAATTTTGAAACTGAAAACGTATGAATTTGACTCTGAATTCTTCATGAAAGTTGTATATCTTTTTGTTATATGAATTTTGATACCTAATTCAACTGATTTGGATATGTATAGCAAAAGTTATATCCAAAATACTACAGCATGACCGAGTGAAATGTTTAAGCTATGTTCTGTGCATATTTTGACATTCTGGGAATTTTACAAGCATAATCAGCCTTTGATGTCTTCACAAAAGTTGTAGATAATTGTGTTATGGATATGTATAAAGTGGTTTCAAGTCAAAATAATTTTTGTAGCTCGAGATATGCCTAAAATACTGAAGTATGTCCAAGCTGTAAATCTGTTAACTTGAGATACGAACTTTATTTTTAAAACTGGGAATTGTGTGGTGAGAATTAATGATCAGTGTCTTCATGAAAGTTATAGATATTTTTATTATGTAAAATTTGAGACCTGAACCGACTGATTTGAGTATGTGTAGCAAAAGTTATAGCCAAAATACTACAGCATGTCCGAGTGGAATATTTATCCCATGTTTTGTGTATATATTAATATGCTGGGACTTGTACGTATATAATCAGCCTTTGATGTCTTCATAAAAGTTGTAGGTATTTATGTTATGGATCTATATAAAGTAGTTTCAAGTCAAAATAATTTTTGTAGCTTGAGTTATGCCTAAAATACTGAAGTATGTACAAGCTGTAAATCTGTTAACTATGAAATCTGAATCTTATTTTCAAAACTGGGAATTTTGTGGTGTGAATTAGTGGTTGGTGTCTTCATGAAAGTTGTAGATAATTATGTTAAGAGTAATTTAGGACTAGTCTCATGTCAAAACTATTTTTGTAACTCCAGAAACGTTGAAAATACTAATATATGTACGTTTTGAAAGCTCATCTGGAGGCAGTGTTGTATTTTATGGATAAATGGTATTTTTGCTTAGAATTTGAATTTATGATCTTCATAAAAGTTGTAGATATTTGTGTTAAGAATAATTTAGAACTGGTTTTATGCCAAAATTGTTTTTGTAGCTCCAGAAACGTTAAAAATACTAATCTGTGTACGTTTTAAAAATCCTTTTTGAGGCAGTTTTATATTCTGTGAATAAGTGATGGTTCTGTTTAGAATTTGAATTTATGGTCTTCATGAAAGTTGTATATATTTATGTTATTGAGCTATAGAAAGTGGAATCACATAAAACGGATTTGATTTGCTCATGTTATGACTGTTTTACTAACGTATGTCGCTGTTTGGAAATGCTGAAATTTACTTATAATGGTTATTATGGATAAAAATGATATTTTCTCTATGGGTAATAATTTATTATTGAATTTTTGAGTGATTATGAATGCTGTTGAGTATCATACAGTTTGTATATTGTGGTGGTGAATAATTATGAATAACGAAATTAATTTATATGTACATGAATGCCTTGCGGTTATTGTTACATGTGGTTGAAATAGTAAATCCATGATTCTGAAAAATTATTATATGTGATGTGTCCTTTGAGGACTTGTGGTTTTCCAAGTGGTTTTGGAAATTAATATATCATGGTATGTTAAATGATAAAGAAAATTAAAGGCATTCATGCATCATAAGCATTTGGACGCATCATGGAATTTAGGGGTTCCATGATTGCCTACCCTGATGGGGGGTTACTCTATGATGAGTTTAAGCCCTATTTTCACGAGAACCATGGAAGTGTAGGGATCCATGGTTGTGCAAATTCTTACTGGTATATTTATTTGTGCAGGAGCCATGAAAGTGTAGGGATTCATGGTTATGTTAATTCCTACTAGAGTCTTTTTGAGACTTTTTACTGCAGTATTCCCACCAAACCAAATGGATCCAGCAGGACATCATTGGCTAATTAAAGACTCATTATATATAAATGAACTCGTCTGGCATATCCATCATATCATTATGATTTATTGATTGTGTTTGTGCAATTTTATCTATTTTATACTTATTCTATATTCTGTCTCACTCTTACATCAATTTTTACAGTGAATGCCACGCAGAACGAAGAGTGATGCCATGATTGATGACTATATGATATATTGCTTGGACTTTGATTTTTACTTTAATTTATTGGGTTATAATAAATATTACGTGTTATGTACTGTTACTTCTAAATTGTTTCCGCTACGCAAATATTTTCTTGAATTTTATTATATACGACTAGCATACATGATTAATATTCCGCAAATGTCAACTTATACGTAAAATCTGAATTTCAAATTACGAGTTTTCTAAATGATCTTTTAAAACGTGAAAAATTTATTCGGAAAATTACACGGGACGTTTCAATTATGCTTTCCGAGTAAGACAGGACCGAGAGAGCCACTACCGAGTGGAGTCCTGGCCTCGAAGACATTTGGAGTGAAGTGTGTTCGAGAGAACCATTTCTGGGTGAAATTTCCGAGTCAAACACCCTCGAATGACTCGATTCCAAGTCAAACGCCTCCAAGTGACTCGTTCCTGAGTCAAACCTCGTCAAGTGCTTCCTTTTCCGAATAAAACTTCTCTGAGTGCAGCGTTCCGAGTGAAGTACGTCCAATTGAAGGAAAACTCATTTCTGAGTAATAAATATCCGAGTGGGCTATCTCCGAGTTGAATTTCCCTGACGCCGACTGAAATATATACCGAGTGAGTCACTTCAGGTGAGGGACTCTAGAACAGAGAAAGGTTGACTCCGAATGACCTCATTTGTCATATTTCCGAGTGACAATTTCCGAATGACCATCAGTCATATGAATTCCGAGTTATGCATTTCCCGAGAGAAATATTTCGAGTGAAGAAAAATTCTTAAGTACTTTCGGGCAAAAGTATATCCGACTGCATAGCTTCCGAGAGAACCAATTCCGATCAAACGTGGCCGACTGAGAACATTGTCAGACGGATATATATCTATATCCGAGTAAGATATTTTCTGAGTGAGTCCGAGTGAGGCAATGCCGACTGAGTCTCCTCCAGGAAAGAAAAGCCGACCGAGTATTTCAAGCAGAAACACTTTCGAGTGAAAATCCCTTCCGAGCGAAGCTATGCTGAACGACGCTCAAGCGAGCGTTCTGCGCTGAAGCGCGCTCGGGTCCTAATTCTTTCTCACGCTCAAGCGTGAAGGCAGCGTGTCCAAGAGTGATAGCACACTCACGCTCAAGTGCGAGAGGCCACGCTTAAGCGTGATTCATAAGAGTCTGTTTCCAGTAACTCTCAGAAACAATTAGCCGACCAACGTCAGAATGGAAAGGGGACTTGATCAATGGAAATCCGACCGACTAGTGCACTCACCAGCTAGAATCTGACCGACTTATAGAATCAGTTAATGTGATATCCATTCCTAGTGGCCAAGTGGGCCGTTCCATTATCAGACTTGCATCTTTTTACTTCAATCATAGCATCTTTTACATATTTTAATATATCTACTCCAATCATAGCATCTTTTACATATTTTAATATATCTAATCCAATCATACAAGCTCCTGCAAGTAGGCTGTAGAAATAGACAAAAATACAGCTCACTTTCTATCCAAAAGTCTCCATTATTCCCATAATTAACTCACCTAATCTTCAATCACGAGAAAGCTTGTCCCCCCACTTGTCTTTTGCACTATTAAACCAATACCACAACACATCTCCAAGTCCAAACTTTTAGAACCAACGGAAATTAGCAAAAACTCTCTCTTTCTTATTTCTTCTCTACGTACAAGCCTCTTTCTCTCTCATTTTCCTTTTCTCCTCACTGTGAGCTAAAGCAAGGATATCATCTACTAATCAAAGATCTTCCATTAAGGTTAGGGGGTATATTCTCGGGTATTCTGGGGGAAAACCGAGTGTTAGAAAAGGGTTAAGGTACCTTTGGTCCTCACCTTTCCAGGACAGGTTCAGGAATTACTGTTATATTAATATGCTTTAATTTTTATGTTTGTTTTTATATATCTTTATTGCTATGAATATGTTCGATTGACTGTATTGATTATTATTAATCTTGATGATTAAATGGATATGATCGGTATTGAATTGTGAAAATATTAAGAATCATGGGTGTCTATGTGAATTCCAGTGAAGAATTATAAAACAGAAGTCGGATTCAATAAAGAACAAGCTCGGTTTTATATTGATCCGATCGGTTATCTAAAAATACAAATAATTTATTTAAATTTCAACAGATTTTGAATTAAATATCTGTTTTCCATAAACCGACCGGATTATCTAAAATATACAAATACATAATTTCACTTAGATGTTTTATATAAACCGATCGGATCATTCCACTTGAAAGGATTACTCAGAAGTTTACTTAATCAGAAAATCGATCCGAGATGTACTTTCACTTCTCTCGGAAACAACTTATTCGGAAGCATTCCACTCGGAGATGTTTCCGTTTCACTCGGATTTTACTTTACTTGAACATGTCTCATTCAGATAGAACATTTCATTTACTCGGAAAACTCTTCTCAGTCTGATTTCACTCGGAATCATATTTATTTAACTCAAAAAACTCTTCTCAGTCTGATTCCACTTGGAATCATATTTATTTCACTCGGGAACTCCTTTTCACTCGGAATCATATTTATTTCACTCGGAAACTCATTTTCACTCGAAATCAAACTTATTTTACTCGGAAAATCTGTTTTTCAACATTTTCACTCGGAATCAAACTCATTTTACTCGGAAAATCTGGTTTTCGACATTTTTCACTCGGATTTTCATTCAGAAATTCTTCTTTAATTTTTTTAAAATTATTTTTACAAAAATCATAAAAATTGGGATGTTGCAATTATCATTATTATTCTTATTTCTATTATTATTACCATTATTATTGTTATTCTTATTATTATTATTATTAACTATTATTATTGTTATTGATATTATTATTGTTTTAATTATGAGTAATGGAATAAGAAACATATTACTTACTCTTTAAACGAAGCACTATTTTAGTCAAGACATAGCCGATATATTTTCTAGAATAATAATAAAAATGACTTACAACGTCTGAAAAATTGATGGGACCCAAGGACTTGAAAATAAATATTATGAGACTGGAAACACATAAGATACCCAAGGATCAAATGATAAAAATAATACATTTCGCATCATGAAAATATTTTTGAGGAGTAAAACTAGAGCATACACCTGGTACGCTGGAGGACTTTCACGTTCGATCTCTGAGGAGAATCTTGGGAGTACAACCGGAACAGAAACCCAATGGCATCAGAGTCGCACCTGGAGCCGGGTCAGACGATGCAATTCTGGTGTACTTTGACTAAATGACGGAATGTATCTATGATCGTGTAGAGCCAAGTCCCAAGATGAAATAATATATCGATGAGAACCTGTGAGTTCATTCATACCTTATGATAATGAATGGAGGACTTGGTGAGCTCCGATCGCTCTAGAATGGAAACGTTGTGCCCAAGAGCCAAATTGAGCAGAATGACTGCAAAAGAATGAGAAAATGGTGATGGTGGATTGATTTATTGGGCCCACATGCATCATGAGACTTAACTCAAGATAAATCATAATAAACCGAACTCATGCATTCCATGATAGCATACTTGATTATTATAATATGTTAATTATATGATTTATGTAGATTATCTGTTGACTGGATATGTCCGCACCGGATAACCATCAGGGTCTTGGGTTATACTCACCCTTTCTGTTGATTAATAACAGAGGAGCTAGGAAACCAGGAACCAGAATACGAAGAACAACAATACGTTGAACCAACTGGGAGCCCTCATTAAATGAAGATATATGTAGTGGAATATTTATTAATGAATAATAAGACCATGGATGACTGTATAATTATTTAAGGGTGCCTGCGTGCCCCATTCTGTTAAGAGTACAATTACTTATAGTTTGTGAATGACTATGTGAATTGTCTATTATTTGCTTCCACTGATCTGCCATTATTTTATTAAAAAAATACAAAAAAAATATATTCACTTTTTCTGAAAACTGTTAACACTCTGAGTTAAATAGGATGATCCTAGAGAAGGGTCTATCTTATCTAACCGAGGGTGTTACAGCAAGCACTCCGTACGTCGACAGCTTCAAGAGAATGACGGAGGCAATACCTTGGTTTGGGAAGTGTGGGAGGCATGGAGCCTTGGAACCAGAGGAAAGGAGAGAGGAAGGACCCTTTCAGAGGTGAGCTGATCATGGGGAGTGTAACGCCCCGAAACGTTAATTAAAATTTTTGAGTAAATTTTCGCGTTTTCGGAAGATCATTTTATAATTAATAAATTCAATTCAGAGTTTATGTAACAATTAATAACAGCGGAAAAATTATCATACATACTAGTCGTGAATAATTAAATTCAAGATAATATTTAAGTAGCGAAAACGATTTAGAAGATAATGTTACATGACATGTTATACTTATTACAACCCATGAAATCAAAGTTCAAGTAATAATTCAAATAGACATCAATCATGGCATCACTCTGCATTCTGCGTGTCATTCACTGTAAAAATTAATGTAAGAGTGAGACAGAATATAGAATAAGTATAAAATAGATAAAATTGCACAAACATAATCAACAACTCATAATGATATGATGAATATGCCAAACAAGTCCATTTAATAATTCTTCAATTAGTCAAATGATGTCATGCTGGATCCATTTGGTTTTGGTGGGAATACTGCAGTAAAAGTCTCATAGAGACACAATTAGGGCTTTAGCATATACCATGAATCCCTATACTTCATGGCGCTTACACAATTAGGGCTTTAGCATATACCATGAATCCCTATACTTCATGGCGCTTACACAATTAGGGCTTTAGCATATACCATGAATCCCTATACTTCATGGTGCTTAAGTACTGAAGTACACAATTATCATAAGTAGGGCTTTGCATAGACCATGAATCCCTACACTCCATGGCACACAACAAAATAGGGCTTTACTCATCATAGAGTAACCCCCCACCAGGGTAGGCAATCATGGAACCCCTAAATTCCATGGTGCGTCCGAATGCTTATGATGCATGAATGCCTTTAATTCTTTTAACATACCATGATATCCATATTTCCAAAACCTCTTGGAATACAAGTCCCCAAAGGACACAACACTCATAATAATTCACAAAATCATGGATTTACTATTTTGAGTCACATGTATCAATATTATAAGGCATTCATGTACATACAAAGTGTTTTCGTTATTCATAATTATTCATCACCACATCAAACATACTGCATAATGCTCAACAACATTTCTAATAATTCATAATCACTCAAGAATTTAATAATACATTTTTATCCATAGAGAAAATATCATTTTCTTTCATAATAGCCTTACTCAATGAATTTCAGCATTCCCAACAGCAACATACATTAGCAAAACAGTCATAACATGAGCAATTCAACTCCTTTTAGATGATTCCACTTTCTATAGCTTAACAATACAATTATCTACAACTTTCATGAAGAACACAACTTCAGATTCCAATTAGAAATACTACTTATTCATAAAATACCATACTGCCTCAAGATAAGTTTTCCAAAATGTACACAGATTAGTATTTAGAACGTATCTGGAGTTACAAACGTGATTTTGACATGAAACCAATTCTAAATTATTCTTAACACACATATATACAATTTCCATGAAGACACCAACCCCTAATTCTCACCACAATCTTCCCAGTTTTAAAAACAAATTCGGATTTCAGAATTTCAAAATTTCAGAATTTCAGCTTGCACATACTTCAGTAATTTGAGCATAACTTGAGCTACAAAAATTATTTTGATGTGAAACCACTTTCTAAAAATCCACAATTTAATTATCTACAACTTTCATGAAGACATCCAAGGCTGATTATGCATGTATAATTCCCAGCATATCAAAATATGCACAAACCATGGAACAAATCTTTCACTCAAACATGTAGTAGTAATTTGGCTATAACTTTTGCTATACATACTCAAATTAATTGAATCAGGTCTCATAATTTAGATAACAAAAAGATCCACAACTTTCATGAAAAAGTCAAAGACAAATTCATACGTTTTTAGTTTCAAAATTAAGCCACAAGATACAAAATTAAAACTGGAATCCTAGAACAGCATACAACTCTACCCATTTCATAGTTATTCACAACCCTCTCCCCTCTTACTTGGTTTGTCGATTGAAATGGCTCCTTACAGTCCCCAAAGTTGTTCGAATTGAAGGAGAATCCGTTCACAAGTTTGTTCCAATCTGCCTTAGTAAATGGGGCTGATTTAATAATGTCAGACAAGTGGGGAACATTAGCTGGAAGATTAGGTGGGATAATGGAGCCTTTTGACTCCTTTCACAGTCAGCTTTGCATTGATTGGGATAAAATATATAAAAGTATTATAATGGATGTACTTTCCCCTGTGATTGGTTCGTTGTGCCACTTATTTTTGGATTCATGTGATTAAGTGGACTGATCACTAGTTGAAGTGGAATTAAAAAAAAAAGTGTTCAATGTTGGAGGATTTGAGGAGGTTGGTATTGCATGTGAGGGCGGAGTGGGGCGTGAGGGCGGTATTGAGTGTGAGGGCGGTCTTGAGTGTGAGGGTGGTGTTGAGTGTGAAGGGCGTTGTTGAGTGTGAAGGGCGGTGTTGAGTGTGAAGGGCGGTGTTGAGTGTTAAGGGCGGTATTGAGTGTGAAGGGCGGTGTTGAGTGTTTCTTAAGAAATATTCATGCCCTAAAAGACATTCACGTTACTCCGCCAAGGCATTTGACCTCGTCAATGCTTATTACTCCGCCAAGGCACGAGACCCCGCCTAGGTTTATTACTCCGTCAAAACGTGTGACTCCGCCTAAGCTTATTACTCCGCCAAGGCATGAGACCCCGTCTAGGCTTATTACTCTGTCAAAATGTGTGACTCCAGTTTTGTAGGAAAACTGTACCCTTCCTATTCTGTAGTCTTCTGTTCTCTGGACGGACTAAATCCGGTCTTTAATACCGGTACAATTTATCCGGTGTGAACATCAGTTCTAAGGATGAACCTTCCTTGAAACTAACTGGTGTTCATTAATAACAAAGCATTGATCCGGTCTCATGGTCATGCGACCCATAGCCCATTCAGTAAAACGTTGATCCGGTCTGCTTCACATAAGTTGTCCTCCATACATCGGTCATCCGATGTAATGTGGCATTAGTTGACATCCGATCTTCTTCTTTGAAGTCTTGAAATCGTCCTAACCTTGGAGGTCAGAACGGATCAGAAATGTTCTTTCCGATCTCACTCAGCTGACTCCTCTTCCTTCATCCTTTCACTCGGTCGAGTTCTAGTCCGACTGGAATTCTACCAGTCGTGTGAAGAAAAAGGAAAACTGAGTCCCCTCGGTAAATCTCCTGAAACCGACTCCAATCACTCAGTTTTTCATTGCCAAAACCGACTCAACATCAGGTCAGTCATCACTCGGTGATCTACCTCCAAACCGAGTCACCTCAATCAATCTATCACTCAGTAAACTTAATACAACACTGACCATCACTCACTCAAACTTCCACTCGGTATCTTTGCCTATTCTCACTCGGAAAATACCATAGCCTCACTCGGATTTTGTAACCTTCAGTCGGAATTGGTAATCCTTCACTCAGAATTTCACTCTGTCACTCGGATCAGAGCCTTTTTACTCAGAATTTGAATAATTTCTCTAAAATTCCATAATTATACCCAAAATGAAACTTTTGGAGCATTAAAAGCCATCCATAGAGTGTTTTATTCATTAATTAACACTTATAAGCCTTCCATGCTTCATAAATTACAAAATAGAGCTATTATTAAAAGCAGGATGTTACAATTCTCCCACCCTAATAAAAATTTTGTCCTCGAAATTTCAAAGCTGAAATCTTTCCGTATCATCATCCGGAATACAATCCTATTACAATATACATATTTATGCCATTAATATACCATCGTAAATATCCTCCTCCAATACTCTTTATCAAATCCTAGCTCGTCTAACTTCAATTTACATGCTCGTGTTAGGCTTCGGGAATTCCCTTCCCAAGTCCAAGATTCCTTAAATCTTAAAAGAGCTAATCACACCCGTCAATAATAATACTATGGTCCTTAGTTTTTAAGATCATCACATGAATCATTCAACTATTACTATTTCAACTACTTCAAAGTGACTCTAGTATTTATTACCTTAATTCACTATCAATTGCTTGCAACCATTATTAACATCATCATAAACATCAACAATCTAAATTTAAGTCCTCTAATCACTCACATACTCATATACACTCTTCTCCTAATCCCCAATAATCAATACCAATGTTTTAATAATTCGATTCCTCATATATATCATCATCCTAGAGTATTAAAAGTCATCAGAATCATCAACTTAACCAAAATCCTCAACTTATCATACTCTTCATCAAAACTTAATAATCATTTCTAATAACTACTAATCTCCGTTATTAATAACACCTACACACACATTATCATGGGCTTCCACAAAATCACTCTTCATAACATTATCATTCATTTTTCCCAAATCCTAGAGTTAGGGTTTCACTAAAATTAAACAGTCACCCTTAACAGCCATTATCTTCCATCTCAAATCTTAAAATCTTCGTATACCATTTCACACTTATCCAAAGATACTTAAGACATATTCTTCCTTTGGGTTTCACATGAAAAATGATTTCTATTCTTAAACTCATTCATAAAGTATTCTTCTATCACCATAGAAACCAAAACCTAAAACCAAAAACAACAAAAGAGTATAAGAATTTCACCTTAAGCTCCAAGCTATCTCTAGCCTTAGTATGTCCAAGAAAATGAAAAGAGAATAAGGAGTTTCCAACATTTGGACTATCTTAGTCTCGTTATGACAGTCTATTAAAACTTGATTCACCGATAACCAATTCATTCCTAGAATTATTTCCATATTCTTTAAAGATAAACAGGATTGACAAGAAAGTTCCTACCTTCTGTGATTTCAGAATAATCGTTACACATCTTAGTAATCCTAAGTTGTGTACCGTTGGGAATGGAAATAATCAAGTCATATATTATAGGCTTTACGGGTAATTGAAAACGTCTAACTTACTTCTGTGTAGCACCCGAATCAGACAACACAGATAAAATGGTATCATTGATCTCACACTTACTTTGCATGAGGTCGCCTGCTTGGTCTGCCTCTGAGCTGCTAATGTCAAAGACTCTTCCTGTATGTGATCTTTCGTCTGTTGACTCCCTATACTGTCTTATAGGTTGAACAGTGCGAGTGTTTCCTCTACAGACTTCTTGATAACCCGAATCTCTTTGTTTATTCAGTGTTATTGTTGTTATTGATTCGCTGTTTCAGTGGACAATTTGGGCTGATGTGACCCTTCTGATTGTATTGATAGCAAGTGATATTTTCTAAGCGTCTATTGCAATCACGTACATGGTGATTACCTTTGCACTTAAAACACTTTATATCCATATGATTGTTGTATCTCTCAGAAGATGATGATGATCCTCCCTTGAAGCGTTTTGGATAAAACGATCCTCTCCTTTTGTAGGCAATTGACTGAGGTTTCAGTTGTCTGTTGATCTCTTCTCGTGCCAATCTGTCTTGGTGATTTTCTTCAAAAATTCTTAGTTGATTTTTCCTTTCTATAGCTTCAGCCAGACGGTTGATAGCAGCTGCTATAGTGTCGTTATCGTTCCTTGCCATCCTATATTCATGGTTTGAATTATGCTAATCCTATGGGAAAATATATCGTACGTATATATATATATATATATATATAATATTATAACGTAACTACAAGTATTCTACAATTTATCAAATAAGCAATAAGTCATATAACACACGTTTATCATATTATCAAGCTAGTAACCAAACAATTCACTTTGCATTTTATCAATCAGGCACAAGTCATATAGCACATACGTAACATATTATCAACAAATAATTAAACAATTCAAATAGTATATCAAGAATCAATACATGTCATAGTAATTGGTCCTGAATTTTTGAAAATGCTCTGATACCACCATTGTAACGCCCCGAAACGTTAATTAAAATTTTCGAGTAAATTTTTGCGTTTTCGGAAGATCATTTTATAATTAATAAATTCAATTCAGAGTTTATGTAACAATTAATAACAGCGGAAAAATTATCATACATACTAGTCGTGAATAATTAAATTCAAGATAATATTTAAGTAGCGAAAACGATTTAGAAGATAATGTTACATGACATGTTATACTTATTACAACCCATGAAATCAAAGTTCAAGTAATAATTCAAATAGACATCAATCATGGCATCACTCTGCATTCTGCGTGTCATTCACTGTAAAAATTAATGTAAGAGTGAGACAGAATATAGAATAAGTATAAAATAGATAAAATTGCACAAACATAATCAACAACTCATAATGATATGATGAATATGCCAAACAAGTCCATTTAATAATTCTTCAATTAGTCAAATGATGTCATGCTGGATCCATTTGGTTTTGGTGGGAATACTGCAGTAAAAGTCTCATAGAGACACAATTAGGGCTTTAGCATATACCATGAATCCCTATACTTCATGGCGCTTACACAATTAGGGCTTTAGCATATACCATGAATCCCTATACTTCATGGCGCTTACACAATTAGGGCTTTAGCATATACCATGAATCCCTATACTTCATGGTGCTTAAGTACCGAAGTACACAATTATCATAAGTAGGGCTTTGCATAGACCATGAATCCCTACACTCCATGGCACACAACAAAATAGGGCTTTACTCATCATAGAGTAACCCCCCACCAGGGTAGGCAATCATGGAACCCCTAAATTCCATGGTGCGTCCGAATGCTTATGATGCATGAATGCCTTTAATTCTTTTAACATACCATGATATCCATATTTCCAAAACCTCTTGGAATACAAGTCCCCAAAGGACACAACACTCATAATAATTCACAAAATCATGGATTTACTATTTTGAGTCACATGTATCAATATTATAAGGCATTCATGTACATACAAAGTGTTTTCGTTATTCATAATTATTCATCACCACATCAAACATACTGCATAATGCTCAACAACATTTCTAATAATTCATAATCACTCAAGAATTTAATAATACATTTTTATCCATAGAGAAAATATCATTTTCTTTCATAATAGCCTTACTCAATGAATTTCAGCATTCCCAACAGCAACATACATTAGCAAAACAGTCATAACATGAGCAATTCAACTCCTTTTAGATGATTCCACTTTCTATAGCTTAACAATACAATTATCTACAACTTTCATGAAGAACACAACTTCAGATTCCAATTAGAAATACTACTTATTCATAAAATACCATACTGCCTCAAGATAAGTTTTCCAAAATGTACACAGATTAGTATTTAGAACGTATCTGGAGTTACAAACGTGATTTTGACATGAAACCAATTCTAAATTATTCTTAACACACATATATACAATTTCCATGAAGACACCAACCCCTAATTCTCACCACAATCTTCCCAGTTTTAAAAACAAATTCGGATTTCAGAATTTCAAAATTTCAGAATTTCAGCTTGCACATACTTCAGTAATTTGAGCATAACTTGAGCTACAAAAATTATTTTGATGTGAAACCACTTTCTAAAAATCCACAATTTAATTATCTACAACTTTCATGAAGACATCCAAGGCTGATTATGCATGTATAATTCCCAGCATATCAAAATATGCACAAACCATGGAACAAATCTTTCACTCAAACATGTAGTAGTAATTTGGCTATAACTTTTGCTATACATACTCAAATTAATTGAATCAGGTCTCATAATTTAGATAACAAAAAGATCCACAACTTTCATGAAGAAGTCAAAGACAAATTCATACGTTTTTAGTTTCAAAATTAAGCCACAAGATACAAAATTAAAACTGGAATCCTAGAACAGCATACAACTCTACCCATTTCATAGTTATTCACAACCCTCTCCCCTCTTACTTGGTTTGTCGATTGAAATGGCTCCTTACAGTCCCCAAAGTTGTTCGAATTGAAGGAGAATCCGTTCACAAGTTTGTTCCAATCTGCCTTAGTAAATGGGGCTGATTTAATAATGCCAGACAAGTGGGGAACATTAGCTGGAAGATTAGGTGGGATAATGGAGCCTTTTGACTCCTTTCACAGTCAGCTTTGCATTGATTGGGATAAAATATATAAAAGTATTATAATGGATGTACTTTCCCCTGTGATTGGTTCGTTGTGCCACTTATTTTTGGATTCATGTGATTAAGTGGACTGATCACTAGTTGAAGTGGAATTAAAAAAAAAAGTGTTCAATGTTGGAGGATTTGAGGAGGTTGGTATTGCATGTGAGGGCGGAGTGGGGCGTGAGGGCGGTATTGAGTGTGAGGGCGGTCTTGAGTGTGAGGGTGGTGTTGAGTGTGAAGGGCGTTGTTGAGTGTGAAGGGCGGTGTTGAGTGTGAAGGGCGGTGTTGAGTGTTAAGGGCGGTATTGAGTGTGAAGGGCGGTGTTGAGTGTTTCTTAAGAAATATTCATGCCCTAAAAGACATTCACGTTACTCCGCCAAGGCATTTGACCTCGTCAATGCTTATTACTCCGCCAAGGCACGAGACCCCGCCTAGGTTTATTACTCCGTCAAAACGTGTGACTCCGCCTAAGCTTATTACTCCGCCAAGGCATGAGACCCCGTCTAGGCTTATTACTCTGTCAAAATGTGTGACTCCAGTTTTGTAGGAAAACTGTACCCTTCCTATTCTGTAGTCTTCTGTTCTCTGGACGGACTAAATCCGGTCTTTAATACCGGTACAATTTATCCGGTGTGAACATCAGTTCTAAGGATGAACCTTCCTTGAAACTAACTGGTGTTCATTAATAACAAAGCATTGATCCGGTCTCATGGTCATGCGACCCATAGCCCATTCAGTAAAACGTTGATCCGGTCTGCTTCACATAAGTTGTCCTCCATACATCGGTCATCCGATGTAATGTGGCATTAGTTGACATCCGATCTTCTTCTTTGAAGTCTTGAAATCGTCCTAACCTTGGAGGTCAGAACGGATCAGAAATGTTCTTTCCGATCTCACTCAGCTGACTCCTCTTCCTTCATCCTTTCACTCGGTCGAGTTCTAGTCCGACTGGAATTCTACCAGTCGTGTGAAGAAAAAGGAAAACTGAGTCCCCTCGGTAAATCTCCTGAAACCGACTCCAATCACTCAGTTTTTCATTGCCAAAACCGACTCAACATCAGGTCAGTCATCACTCGGTGATCTACCTCCAAACCGAGTCACCTCAATCAATCTATCACTCAGTAAACTTAATACAACACTGACCATCACTCACTCAAACTTCCACTCGGTATCTTTGCCTATTCTCACTCGGAAAATACCATAGCCTCACTCGGATTTTGTAACCTTCAGTCGGAATTGGTAATCCTTCACTCAGAATTTCACTCTGTCACTCGGATCAGAGCCTTTTTACTCAGAATTTGAATAATTTCTCTAAAATTCCATAATTATACCCAAAATGAAACTTTTGGAGCATTAAAAGCCATCCATAGAGTGTTTTATTCATTAATTAACACTTATAAGCCTTCCATGCTTCATAAATTACAAAATAGAGCTATTATTAAAAGCAGGATGTTACAGGGAGCTCATTCGCCGACCCCGTCTCTGAGTCGGTGTGAGGAAGGGGGCAGAGGAAGATTCAACCGGTTTTTTCCCTTTGTCTTTTTTCATGCCGGTCTCTTCCAAGGTCTTTTGGCGCTTCTGAGGGGACCTCTCAACAGAAGGTTTTTTCTTTTCCGAGGCCTTAACAAGCACTCTTCTTCTTTTCTTTTTGTCGAGGGCAGGCTGCTCCTGCTCCTGCTCTTGAGCTTGCTCCTCGCCGCTCTTCTCTTCTAAGAGGGGCACGTCATCCCCCATATCGGAAGTTAAGGGGATCAGTGGAGTCTCATCCTTGAAGGAGTTCCTTTTGGCTTAGATATTGTTCTCATCTGAGGAGGAATCATCATCCACCAACATAGATTTCAGGGAGAGCATCTCGGAGGAAACTCTTTCGATTTGTGCTGCAAAAAGGGAAAGGACAGACATTAATATAGCGGATGGAATAAAAATATATTATAACATAAAAATAAGAGAACGGATATTTACTAAGGTATTCATCCCTGACTTTGGTGTTCCCAAGGAGGAGTTTGCAGGAAAACCCCTTTAGGACCACGGAGCAGGACCTCATAGCACTCAGCACCTCTACGGAGTAAGAAGAGAGTTCGTCCTCTTCAGTATAATAAGCACGACTTATTAACAAGAAATGTTCGTGTGTCCAGCTGGTAGGGAACTTGGTGATTCCCTCTTTATTCAGCCAGAAGACCGGCTTGTTGTCCTTTACCCAAATCCGTGTGTAGTACTGCTTAAATGAATGACCATCGATCTTTGCAGATTCGGTGAAGGATTTGAAATTTACCACCCTCGAGTCATCCCAGAGTGTGATGAACCCAAGACCGCCCTTCTTATTTGCACGGTGGACCACTTGGCAGTAGTAAAAGAGTTTTGCCACAGTGGCTTTGAAATTGAAGTGCTCTCCAGGACTTCCAGGGCACGCACCAAGCCCTAACCGTTCGGATGTAGTTGCGTGGGGGCATAGTCTAGGAAGCGGAGGACGGCCATTTGGAATTTTGTTAAGGGGAAGTGTATCCCCAAATTCTGGAAGACGAAGTCGTACATATACAACGACCTCTCGTCTGGAACCGCATGACATTCTTTCCATTGGCCGGGGTGCGAGGATCAGGAAACGCCCTTTATATTTTTCATCAGAATAAACCTGGAAGCACGGCTTCACTGGGCCCCTATCCTCTCGGGCGTGACGTGAGGCTATTTCTTTGAATTCCTCTTCGACCCAGCAGTATGGACGTTCTCTGTTCAGCCTCTCCCAGTTCAGCCGGTGTGTAATTGGGAGGATGAACGTCTTCCCGGATCCTGGAACCTCCATTTTATCTGATGCCCGCCGAAATATTCTAGCGCTGTGGTAAAAGGCAACATCGTCAGAGAGGTATCCTTCTGTACTCGATTCACTGTCAGAGAGACTGATAGCCCTTGAGCCAAAGGAACCCCCAGGGCGGTGCTGAACCGCTGGCAACAGCGAAGAAGGAGTTCCAACCCTCTCTGAATGGTGATACCTGGCCACAGGAAGATTCACAAGAATCCTCCCACCACGGTGGCCTGAGGGGGCACGATAGCTATGTTTCCCCCTGTTCGAGGTACCAACGCTGTTTTGCCTAGGGCGCATGGTTGTAGTTTGAAGAAAATTTAAGAAATGTGAGTTTAGGGATGAAGGAGGTTACCTAAGAAATGAGGTTAGGGATGAGGAAGCCTTCACAAAAAACAACAGCAACAAGGTCTTCAAAATTTTTGTAGAGTTTCACTAGCTTGAAAGCAACAGTGAATTTCGAAACCTGCTAAGTTACCTTTTTATAGGTAACAAAGAAGTGCAACAATCGTCCAAGGATCGTGTCGTATACCCCAAGACGTAACGCTTCGAATTTAAACGACCCTGTCGTTTCACAGTCAAAGGCACAAAATGGCGACGGTTCGCAAAAGGTTTCGAGTGAAGCGGGCCCCTAATTTCCAAAGTCCAAGCCTAATACAGCCCTAACGACGGTTATATTTTTGGAGAAATGATGACTCATGTGTTAAAAGACATTTATTGTCTAATCATTTCAGACGCATTAAATACATTCCAATAACTATTCGAATACTAAGAGTTACGATTTCCAAAAACTCTTGGGATTTCCCTCATTGCAAATCTTTGTCCAAACCCGCTATGAGGGCATCGTAAGAGCGGATATTTCTCTTGTAGAACGGCTGCACAGACAGAGTACCAACACATGGCTGACATGTGTTTTCAATGGGTATCTTTGGTGTACCTTTCCGGCATCCAGACTTCTTGAAGACTGTGTAGCTTATATGAGCAACTTAACAGTCTCTCACACAAGCTAGGGGACAAATGATCCGGTCTGCATACCAGCCCTTAAGATAGGACGTCATTGTGGTTGTCCTAGAAGGTCAACCGGTATCACAGGTCAACGTCCGTACTACAAGGACATAGGAGCCTTTCCTACACTGGTCATCCGGAGTCTCATCTGAGACATCGAATCCTTCATCCGTTCTCATTCTTCCGTCGCATATAGCCGTTTGCCTCAATGTTATGATAAGATAAGTAAAGTCACTGCTTATCAACGTAGATACCCTACACAACGGAATGTGTTTATATCATTCACTGAAAGAAGTAAGTACGATTACAGACGTGATATACGGAAAAGGGGGATTATCCCCATCCCTGTGTCAGAATCGTACACTGATCATTGACCTACCCATTGTCACACTCTGAATACTGAACCACTTTGATCGATGTTTTGCACACGGCATCAGAACCATGAGCCCACTTGCACCCAGCGATTCATTTTCCACGACCAACTATAAATAGCATATTCACCAACACATGCAAGGTTACGTTGTTCTTACTCTCATTTTACTATTGCATTGCTTAAGTGTTCACTGAGTTCCCATACATTCTTCTAACTTGAGCGTCGGAAAATCTTCACAGGTGACACCACCTTTCACCCCCTAACAACGCGAAACACTGGTGTGAAGGATCTCCAGGACAACAAGACCGGCTTCTCCCACTGTGAGGTCGGATTATAATACCGAATACCCACTGTACCGGTGTATAAATACTGTAACACATACACTTTTGTAGTTGGTTCCCACACCGGATCGTAGACCTCGATTCGGACCAGTTCAATATCATTTGAATAAATTATTGGTTAATTTTTTAATTTTTTTGATATATTCTATTTAGACTCAAGTTAGGAAGTATAAATAATAAAATTCTTTCATATCAAAATCTAACTGTGCTACATTTTTTCACACTTGAATGTGTAACCATAAAATAAATTAAAATAATTCTCTACTTGTTGATGTATCCACTTGCAAGTATATTTTTGTTTAAGCAAATAAAAGTGAGTAGATGATAAATAGTTATGTAACATTTGGTATAAATGAAAATATCAATTAAACTGTTATTTTATTTAAAAATTTACGTTATTAGCCATAACATGATGTACTTATGGTCTTATCATCGAGTTGTATTTTTGTAAAAATCTTTTGATATATTTTTTATGCTTATTTGGTACATTGAATCATTGGAAAAATGTGTTTAGTATCATTTTTTGGGTACCCTCTCTAAATTGAGGGTTTAAATAGTCAACGCATTAAAACATTTTATATGTCAAAATTTAAATATGACAAGACTTGATCCCACAACACATTAAAGAGAAAAGAAGAAACTCACCACTAAACTACCTAACACATTTAAAAAAATATGACACAACTATATATAGTTATATTATATCTATAGAATGTATATTCGTTAATAAAATCTATCTACAAAATAAACACTTTTATCTTTTTTCATTTAGTATAAAAATTAAAATTAAAATTAATGAACGAAAAAGAGCGGAAATATTTATTTTGCAAATAAATTATATTAATGGATGTATATTTTACGAATATAATATAAAAATATATGATTATATTACATATCTTAAATGTAACCTAGTGGTAAGACTCATCTTCCATCCCCTACTCAAATTGAATATGTCAGATGCTATCTTAAAATCCAAACAAAAATGATGACTTGGAAAAATATGTGGCATAGATTGAGTTGACACGTGGCTACAGACTAATACATGTGGCATAAATTTAGTTGACACGTGGCTAGGAGGTCAGGGGCATTAAAGCCCTCAATTTACTATGTTTAGTAACCTGGCAAACTAGTCACTCATAAATATTCAACATGTTCAAATATTTATATGTCAAAATTTAAGTGTAACATGTGACGTCCTAAGTCATTTATACAATTATCTTAAGTCATTTAATTAAAATTTCAGGATAAATTTTTCACAAATAAATAATTTAATTATGTCATATTTATAAATCAACCATTTTTAGTAAAAAGGACCGAGAATGTAAAATAAGTATGAACTGAAAACCCTAAAACCATTTAAAATGGAAGGAAACCTAAAACTGTAATAGGGGCCTGACACTACGCGTGACACTCAGCGTTAGCTTGACAATAACAACACCTGATACTGTTACACATTTTAGGTCAATCGGCCAACTTCTAACCTACCTAAATAGCCCGTTTCAGATCCAATTGCCATGAAACTTCACGGGCCATATGTTTTCCCTATTCTGGAACTGTTGGCGCTGTCCATTCGTCAAAATTCCATCATATGCACGAGTTATGCATAAAATACAATTTAACCCAATTAGGTGCAAAACCATTGCACCAAACAACCTAAATGGACCTCAAATGGCCCAAGGCCTATATGTACAGTTTCTAAATGACCTAGGGGACCTATTGATCCCTTCTGGGGGTCCTAAAACCCGTCGGATCCCAAAATCAACTATTTAGTTCCTTATTTTCACATAAAATGCTTACTTCCATTCTATACAATAAACCATTAAATGTACCAATCACATCACAACCACCCTACATAACAAGCATATCATTCATGCTCATAAACAGAACCTGCCCATGTTCACAGATTAATCATGCAATGGCTCCGTGCCAACATTTCACATAGCTTTTTCCTAACTCACACACACATTGACACAATTATCATAATTTAATCCTCATCATCATCAATTTATTAGCATCACATGATTATCACTATCATCCTAATCATATCCACCATCAACAGTCATGCATCAATTCATAATCACACAATCCGGTATTAAACAATAAAGTACTAATAAACTACATACACACATTATATTGTTACATATGCTAAATTCACAACACGATATGACTTATTACATAATTTCATCACTCCTTGGCATCAATCCTCCGCTTGGCGCACCTCCGGGGCATTGACATCCTCCCTGTCACTGGTCACTAATTAAATAAACAACAGCAAGGGTGAGAGTTTGGTATATCGTAATTAATATAGAACGGAATGTAATAAATATACTAATTGGTACCTATTAAATATGCTATGACACAACTTACCGGATTCATCATAAATCTTAACTCTTATATACTTGTTTCTTATTCCTTATATTAGTTTATACTTACCCATGACTTATTACTAATTCCAAAAGCAATATAAGTCACCTACGTTTCATCAATACACGTATCCAAGCTCATATTATCACTATGGTTACCTATTTTATACCACACTTCATATCACAATCGTTATTCATTATTAATTTCACAGGACATATCATGGATCTCAATTCACAAGTCATTATAAACCATATACCAATATCACATCATATATACACAACTGACTCACATATATCTCTGACTCCTAGTATCCAGATACTAAAGGACCGGCCTTCAGTTGGGGGTCTGACTTGACAACCGTGAACCCGACTTGGTTCACCGAGCTCGACTTGGCTCCCCACCTCAACCACTGGGTCTGACTTGACCACTGAGTAACTCAACTAGGTATAAAAACCACAGGAGCCGAAAACCAAAGGGTACATCATACCGTTGGTCGTCCCATACCATATAAACACGTACAATCTCACATTATCATGGCACAAACATCATCAAATACATTCATATCTGTCAGAAACTAACATTCAATAATTCCATAGGGCGGCCACATAGTCCAGCCCACACATGCCATGTCATAATACTTCCATAATCATCATTTCATTATTCTCATCAAGTTATGCATGACTAAAATAACATATATCACACTACACAATATTAATATTCATCTCAACTTATATTTTACATAACACCACCCATGCATATAATTCATGTACTCATTTCTTTACTTTCTATCACATATTTAATCAGATTAACATACTTCCTTAACACTTAGCTATTCGGTTATGCATACACATGTATAGATATAATGATATAAATATTTCCTAACTATTCTACAACTTCCTAATAACTCCCAATTATTTTATAAATTCTCTAAGCTTAATATTCGAACCAATTCTAATTAATCACGACCCGAACACCCCCTTACCTCGATTCCAAGCTTCAATAATTTGTTCTTGGTGTCGGTTACGTCCTCCGGTCACTTGATTTACCGCTCCTCTTCCGAATTAGACGCCCACTTCGTCAATTGTTCCTCCAGCGCTCGTTCTGGCACCTACATTCACCGAAACATAAACCCAGTTAGTACATTGTCTTCCTTGCCCTTCCAAACTTGTAATCCAAGCTTCTAATAGCCTTAAAACTCAAAATCCAAGCCCCCACATCACATGCATGGTTCGGTTTTGAAGAGGGAGAAGGGGAGGAGAAGAAAAATATGCAATCAAGGGTCCCAATGACTTATCTTAGCTCCCAATCACCCAAAACCACCAAAAATCAAAGCTTCCACCAAGTTCTCACCACAAATCGTAGAGAAAGAGGAAAATGAGGAGAGGAAGAAATGTTCTATTCTATTTTTGCGTGTCTCGTTTTAAAATAGGTCGCGATGCTGACGCCACGTGTCCCACTGGCGCTACGCGTCAGGTCACTAATTCTAACCTGACGCTACGCGCCACAGCCACGCTACGCGTCAGGGTCTTGATGTCATCTCCATTAAAAGTTCACTTTACACCTCTTTTAATTGCACCATAACCCTTGATTATTGTTATTTTAAGCCTCAATATGCATTTATTTAATTTTCTTATATTTAAAACATCAAGGATGTTACATAACAAGGTTTGATCCCCTAATATATAGGAGTTGGAAGAGAAATCTCAACAAAGTGAGGGCATTTATCATGAGTTTTTCTAGGAATGGATGCCCTCAACCACATGTGTGATTTAAGCAACTAGAATGGATGTCTTTAACCATGTGTCAACTGAATTTATACCACATGTATTAGTCTATAGCCACATGTCAACTCAATCTATGCCATATATTTTTCCAAGTCATAATTTTTGTTTGGATTCTAAGATAGCATCTAAAGCGTTCGATTTGAGCAGAAGATGAAAGAAGAGTCTCACCACTAAGTTACATTTAAGAGATATAATATAACAATATATTGTAATATTATTATATTCGTAGAATGTATATCCATTGATATAATTTATTTGTAAAATAAATTTTCCCGTCAATTTTCATTCATTAATTTTAATTTTTATACTAAATGAAAAAAGAAAAAAATATTTATTTCGTAAATATATTTTATTAAAGGATATACATTCTACAGATATAATATAACTATATATATTTGCGACATATTTTTTAAATGTGTCAAGTAGTTATGATGAGACTCTTCTTTTCTCTCTAATGTGTTGTGGGATTAAGCCTCGTCACATTCAAATTTTGTCATAGCATGACAAATAGTTAGGAGTATTGAAACCCTCAGTTTAGAGAGGGTATCAAAGCAAAACCCATGATTCTATTACCATAGCAATACATCTTAATGCGTGATTATCATAATATTGTAGGTTGGAAGATGATTTATTTTTTCTTTTATAAAAAATATTGTGACAGTTTTAATATCTAAAAATAACACGAGAATTGTAATTAATACAACCAAGTACTTTTATTTACTTTTTCATATAAAAAAGACTAAATACACAAGTTAATGCTAAGTTATAGTTCTATTACTTTAGCAACACTTTTATACTCACCTTTTTTTTTTACCAAAATATCGTGTTAGAGTTTCAAATATAAAAAAATAACACAAAAATTGTAACTAATGCAATCAAGTACTTTTATTTACTTATCATAAAAACAAGCTAATGAAATGTAAAAATAAATTTAATTAATTAAATACTCAATTGTAACCTACAATAGTTTAAATATGCTTTTTTAGCATAAAGATTAATTTATTTCATATTTTTATTTTAGTTATTTTAAGATACACATCAAATATTTTTTTATTATACTTAAAATTATGATATTTCTTATTCTATTTTTAAAAAATATAAAAATGAAAAATGTTAAAAATAGTAAAAGTACAATTTAATAAGGAAGTGAAAGGTTAAACGGTATAGTAAGTTAAGGTAATAAATTAAAATAAATTTTGAAAGTACAAATTAGAAAGAAATGACATGTGGTATGTTAGTGGAAGAAGTTTAGTATATATAATATAATATAATATAATGATGATTAAGAATAAAATATTCATGTTTAACATTTTATATTGTTTAATAAAATTAATAAAATATAAATGTTTAATTGTCCATTTTATTATTTTTGGTGAGTTAATTTTTGTTTATCCTCAATCTGAGTAATCAGGTGTGTGTATAAAACTAATTAGTTGTGACTCAGTTGACAATACAACATGAGATTGTGAGAAGAATCATGAATTCATTCATCATTAAACACATTTATCGGGATGAACAATGAGTTTTAATTATGACTAAACCGTAACCAAATTTTTCTCTAAATAAGGGATACTTGTGTACATAAAAACTTCTATTTTCAAAGCTATGATAAAAAAATGTGTGATCAAAATAAATGTATTCATATAATTTTTCACGATAAATGAAGCGGAAAAGAAAATTTTAAGACTGCTGATATGGAGGTTGGACAGGAATGAAGTTCCTTTTCTTTTTTTTTTGGCCTCCAAAGGTCTCTCAAACCTATCAAAGCACATTTAAAACAATTCGTAAGATCAAAATTTTGGTAATGCTCCAATTAAACAAAATGAGGGTTAAAATATTAATTAAACTAATGGTATATTTTACCTTGAAAACAATGTAAAATTGACATTCATCGGGTATTTAAAAGGAGCATATGGATATGGAATCTACTATGTGAAGGGAGAAAGTGATGAACTTGTTACCTATACAAATAGTGATTATGCTGGAGACATAGACGATAAAAAACCACTGGGATGTTTTTCTTCTGGGCTCACGAGTTGTATCATGGTCATCTAAAAAACAGCAGCGGTGAGTTTGTCCACTACTAAAGCAAAATTCATTGCAGCAGCACCTTGTGCTTGCCAAGCTATATGATTAGAAGCGTTAAAAGCACTAGAGCATATTGAAGTATGATTAGAAGTGTTAAAAGCACTAGAGCATATTGAAGATAAGACAATTACTGTCATTTGTGATAGTAGTTTTGCAATTAAGTTGTAAAGCAATCTAGTAATGCATGACCGCAATAATACATTTTAAACGAAATCTCACTCAAACTGGTATAATAAAGTTGGCTCATAGTCGCATGGTGGAACAATTAGTTGATGTGATGATAAAATTGCTTACGAGGCTTGTTGGGAGTTTGTGCTAAAAAAATGATATAAACTAAATGCTATTTGCCTTCAATTTAAGAGAGATGTTAGGATTTAGTCAAATTTGTTTTTTTATATTTTGAACAAATCCTGCTTTTACAGGGTTGTTATCTGTACTTTGATGTTATCTTCCAAAGAGTTTGTTAGCAGTAGAATCTTTTATCTTTCTTAGGCCTCATGTAGTAGTAGTGTAAACAGAGAGACTACTTCCATGACTCACCCATGAACACCAAGTCCACCACCTATACACACCATGCTTTGCAATAATATTCACTCTAAACCGTGACCACCAAGTCCACGTAGACATCATACTCTGCAAGAAGAGTGCAGCACCAGACCATTTTGTGTTCCTTCCAATTGTCAGTCTCAGATGAGTAGAAGAAAAGTGAACAATCATACATCACAAAACTCACTGCTCCTCAAATATACCCAAAATGCTGATCCCCCGGCTGCCAGGCTACTTCATAAAGAAAAAACAGATGATTATTTGTCTTCGAACTTCAAAAACAGACAAAATATAACACGTAATCATCTGTTATGTGCTTTAATATGCAGTTAGGAAATCGAAGTTATAAAAATAAAAAAATTTAAAAATATTGATATTTCCCACCATTAAAGACAATCAAACTCCATTTCACAGTAAAATCTTTATTTGAGGTTGGTGGTTTGACCAACCTCAAATTTTAACCAAATAAACCATTAATTGATCTTCATGACGGGTCAAGGAAGACAATATTAATTGCCGACATAAAAATGTTGCTTTCTGATGCCCAGGTTTCGTAGGTGAATCTGAAATGTGAAAATTTCAGCTTTCTGACATTGCAACGAGATTTTAACTTACTCATAAATTTCGTAGAACAATATACTTGTCACTCTTTATGAATTAATGTGAATAGATTTTGTATATTTTTTGGTATTAACAAAAGGTACCATCCCCAATCTTGTTCAGGTGTAAATGAAAAGTGTCTTTAGTGATAATCCAATCTGGGACTTTTCGCATAATGTTGAGATTTTGCATTTGAATGCTAAATCACTGTAATACAAGATAGAAAAGGGTAAGCAGGAATCAAATTTCTATGCAATAAAGCATGCATATGAGTAACCAACCTCGAGAATTACTCTGAATAGAAGAGCACATACCTCACCGCTCCCAGCCAATTCCTCAAACTGAGTAAAAATTACGTCTTCAAGTTGAGAAAACCGAGTCAACTACTCCCTATGCAGTTCACTGGTATAAAATTGATTAGGCTGCCACAGGGAAAGACCGTCACCAATAATCTTCAAACCTCTTTTCAGCATTTCAACTCCTCTGCTAATTCCATCAGGAGGTTTCCTTTTCTTATTTGATTGGTTCTTATCATTAACTTCCATTCTGTCACATTTCTCTCTCTCTCTCTCCAGCAATGACTGAAATCCTATGAACCATCTGTTTCAACAAGACTTTCTCTTCCTAGCAGCTCAAGCTGTTCAGCGTTTGGTGCAACTGTAAGGAGAGCTGTTACTTTATCAAGAAACCTTTTGAACTCGACAATAAATGTGACCTTACTTGTCTCAAAACTCCTGAAACCATGTCATACGAAAAGGCTGCACCCTGTGGAACAAATCTCCAAAGCTTATTGTGCTAGAGTGTATACCAATGCAGTGGGCGTGTGGCTAGCTGCAACTAAATCTGTTAGACAGCTGTGTAACTAACTCAAGTAGCCGAGTCAGCACATGCTGAACAATTCTCTATAAATACTCTGTAGATGCGGTTATTGCCAAGTGAATGAGTGCACAAAGTCGCTCTCTCCGGAGCAAGTGATATGATTCTGATGCAGTGCAGCTTTTTGCATCGTCATCATTTTTCTGAAATTTCCATGTGTACAAGTTCTCCCAGGAATTGAGCCAAATGTGGTTTGCATTTGTACATAAGGGCTGGAGGCTCAGAGATAAGATATTTTCAATCTCCATGATGGCCCGTTTAATGTCATTCGATGTATACGGATGTTTCAAATATGAGATGATCCCTAGAGTTTCACTGAAAAGCCAAAGACAATGGTCCTTGATTGCTTTGTCTACAGTATTTTTATTCTTAGAAGTAATTGAAACCAAAAACTTTAAGGTTCTTGCATTAATATCAGATAGTCCAACCAGGCTGCAGAAAATGGAAACACTAGTCTTAAAGCAGGTACAACTATAATATTCTGGTATGGTGAAAAAATAAAAGGAATTAGGTTGAAACTAAGGAAAATCAAGGCCATAGGTAAAGCATTTAGATCAGATTGAAGCATGTGAGTGAGAGATCAAACTGAATTCTAATTTTTGCTTCAAAGATATAGGAGTATTTGATATAAAGACACAATAAATTATTAAGAACTAATAGAAAGTGAGGAAGAAAGAAATTCTCCAGTAGGAAAGACAACAACTCTCCCCAAGCTGAACTTGAAGAGATCACAACCATGAAGGTTTTCAATTCTTGCAAGTGAGAAGTAAACATAGGCTGCCACTAACAATTAATATATATTTTATCTCTTTCTAAAATATTAGTAAATAACAAAAATGTTATTAAGATATCAAGGCTATTATTTTAATTTTTATATACCTTGGGATTAATTAGTATGCCTGATCATAGATCCTAAAATTATTACCCCCAGCATGATGTAATGATAGATGGACAAATACACAGGATTTTGAAACTTGGAGTTGAATGGAAAGCATATTTTCAAGATTTCTTCAAAATCCTGTGTTTCCACTTTCATCATGGCTCTTGCTTTTACCTGAACTGCAAAAACATGGTTGCAAATGATGATCAATGATTAATAACAGGCATAAAAAAATATGAGATTAAGAGATTACAATCCCAAACCAGCTTAAGCATTTCTTCTGTCCTACCTGTATTCATTTTCCTTCAGTTACATAACTTGCATTCAATCTGTAGTTCTGTATGTACAGCAGAAATCTAATTCACACTGGTTGCCTCTTCATCAAACCAGTGGATACCCTGCAATGTTGATAGAAAATGCAAAAAAAGGGGGATCAGAATCAATATGCCAAATAATAAAATCAAGGGTCTAGTACATCTATGAGCAGTTTTATAAGGAATGGGTAAAGTTTGACACATTTTTCACCCAATTAATGGGTAAAGGAAGTGCATAATGTTAACAAATTCACAATAATAACTCACTAACATGGCATGGAAAATTTATTCTAGGGTATTGTTGTGCACTTCAAAAAGTTAGAGCAACTGTTACAAACCATTTGGCATATGCTGTCAGATAGTTGTAGGGCTTCTTGCCACTTATCAACCCTGGTAAGGCCTTTGATGAGGTGAACAAATGTGCTAAGCTCCGGAACAATATTCTTATCTATCATGTTCGCGTACAGCTCAAAGGCTTTATCAACCTTATTCGCATGTGACAGGCTCTCGATTAAAGAAGTATAGAGATATTTGTTGGCAACTGCGACACTTGGAGACGATGAAATCTCTTCAAGTAAATTCATCGCAACTTCCAGTTTTCCAGCCTTGATAAAATTATCAATCAAAATTCTGTACAAAGAATCAATAGGCACCAATTCACTCTCACTCAGCTCATCTAAAAGCCCAATTGATGTTATAAACTCTCGGTTAAAGCCCTCAATAATCTTGCGGTGACTTGATAGATGCCTTGGCCAATACGTTTCTTTCATTTCATCTAAGAGCCTGTGGGCTTCATCAAGACGGCCAGTAGAGCAACAATGATTTATCAAGACACTGTAAGTAATATAATTTGGAGCACAACCCTTTGAGCACATATCTCTAAGTAACTCAAGGCACTGTTCAATTTTTCCTAGTTTTCCAAAGCCGTCAATCATTGCAGTATAAGTTACAACATTTGGACAGCAACCCGTTTCTTCGATCTTTAGCATGAACTTGTAAGCTTCATCTGTCTTTCCAACTTTACAAAGACCATCAATCATCTCTGTGTAAATGACAACGTTGGGAGTGCAAGAATTCTCAAGCATCTTAGACAACACTTTCAAAACAAGATCCAATCGTTTTTCTTTAAACAGACTATTGATTAAAGAGCTGTAGGTATACAAATTTGGACTGTACCCACGCTCTGACATCTTTACAAACACCTCTTGTGCATCCTCAAGCTTTCCTATCTTGCAAAACCCATCTATAAGAGCATCATATACTATTTGGTTAGGCTCACAATCATGAACTGACATGGCATCTAATAATTCACGGGCTTCTTTAACCCTGTTAGCTTTGCATAAACCATCCACCAAAGCCCCATACGTAATAACATTTGGTGTTTCACAATGGTTGCCATCTAAATTAAAATACATGTCCATATCAGAGGATTCTATGTCACCTCGCATTCTGGCATAAATCTGGTAAGCTTTATCAATGTGCCCAGCCTTACAATGACCATCAATTAAAGCTGTATATGTAACAACATTAGGCTTGCAACCTTCAAGCAACATCATCTCAAACAGTTTATTTGCATCAACCACCTTCCTTGCTTTCATATAGGCATGAATGAGAGCAGTATAGGTCACCACATTGGGGGTGCAACCATCCCTTAACATTTCATCAAACCATTTGCGAGCCTGTTGAATGAGACCAGCTTTGCAAAAGCTATCAATTAATATAGTATAGGTGTGAACACTAGGAACAATGCCATTCCTTTTCATTTCCTCAAACAAGAAAAGAGCCTTCTCTACCTTGGAGGAATCGCAAAGGAAACCAATCACTTTAGAATAAGTAGTATCATCAGGAATGAAACCCTTGCTCATCATTTCACATATAATCTTAAATGCTTTATCAAACTTTCCAGCTCCACAAAGACACCGGGCAAAATTGCTGACATTAACCTTATTCAACACAATACCTGAATCAAGCATCTCACTGTAAGCATTTTCAGCTAACTCTAACACATCTGAGGTAGGCAGCTCCTCATTGCTACACACACTACCAATGAATATATTATAAAGCACATAGCCAGGCTGGCACCCACATTTGAGCATTTTCTTAAACAACTTATAGGCATAAGAATAATCCCTAGATTTACAATAAGCATGCATCAGAGAATTAAACATCTCACGATTCGGATAACAACCTTCTGTGATCATCATACTGAGAATTCTCTTACACCTGCCGAGCCGTCCTTTTGCCAAACAGCCAGAAAGCAAAATCCTGTAAGTGACAACATTGGGAATGCAAGAATTAGACCGCATTCTATTCAAAACATCCATGGCCTCTTCGAACAGCGAAGCTTCACATAACCCAGAAATCATCCTGTTGTAAAACACCGTATCCGGCACAGACTCCTCCTTCTCAATCAAATCAAGAGCATCCCCGCACCTCCCTGCCTTACACAGAGAATAAGCAAAACAACTCAGAGTATACCCATCCATGGAGAACCCAGAATCAGACATCTCTCTGTGAACCAAATAAGCAGTGTCTAACTTATCAGCCTTAAGAAAAACCTGAATGAGAGCATTATAAGTAGTTGGAGAAGGCTTGTACCCGAAATCCTTGAGCCTCCCTAGCTCTTCCAAGGCCACATTCCACAACCCGTTTCGGCAACATTTTTGGATGAGAAAATTGAGCAACCTACGAAGAAGTTCCTTGTCATCGTCTCTGATTTGCGATAACAGCTTCTCAGGAACCCTATCGTTGCCATGGCAACCCATTAACTCAATCAATGCATCATAAACCAATGGAGTGTGGGAATAACCGATTTGGCGACCGGCCCACAGGAAGAAGTCAACGCACAATTGGGGTTGTTTGACCTTGTTCATGACATCGACGACGAGAGATTCGGTTAACCTGCCACGGAACTGTCGGAGGTAATTTAGGGTTTTGAGGCCGAAGCCAGCAGTGATGGTGTTGGAGATCAAAACGGCGTCGTTGGAGGAGTGGGCGGTGGGGTTGAGGAGGGCGTTGCGGAGGAAGGCGTAGTGCTGGGAGAAATCGGGAGGGGAATGGTCGGGGAAAGCTTCGTCGGGGTGGAGGAGTCCTGGGAGAGGATCGCTTTCCGAGGAGGAGAAGGGACGACGGTGTGAGAATCGGAGACGGCGAAGGAGAGAGCGAGAGATGTCTCTCTTGCTCATAATAACCAATCAGAGTCAGAAGAGAACCCTTTTGAGTTAGGGTTTAAGAAAGAGTGCCAAACAAAACCCTCTCCACATACTCCCCCTTTCTCACTTCCACTTTATTTGGATGAACTCATAAAATAGGATTGAAAACACTAAGAAAATAAATAAATAAGACGAGAAAATATATTAGATAGAAATAAAACAATTAAAAAAATTAAATAGACGAAAGTAAATTAGTTATATAAAAGTAAATTAAATTTTACTTATCATACTAAATTTTAATGTGTGTATATATAATTATTTTTAAATTTTAATAAATTTTATAAAATTACTAATATCTATTAAACAAGAAATTTGACGAGTCTAATATTGGCCTAGACCCTTGAAGATCATACTAGTATATGGTATGTACACATCTGATATGCCTCATAATCAACAATTTGGTATAAAGATTCCCTCAGCAGAAGCCCCCCGCCCCAGTTTAATATTGGTCAAGACCCCTGAAGATCATACTGGTGTGTGGCGTGAACGCATCTTGTATGCCTCATAATTAACAATTCAATGGGTGGTAAAATAAGTCAGGACAAGGTTTTTGGTTTGTCAGTCCACTTGAGCTTGACTTTTTAGGCCCATTAAAAAAATAGGCTAGAGGTAGGCTAAAATCGTTCAGTCCGTCTAGCAAATCATATTTTAAAAAATAAATAAAAATCAATTTAACATTTATTCAAACATGATATTTATATGATTCTTAACAAATGAGTTATAAAGAAAAATGAGCCACTAAAAAAGTCACTTATAAAAACTTATTTTTATAAAAATAAATAAAAATTTAATTAAAAAAAGAGGAAGGGGAAGTGGGTTGGCAAGCACACCCATTTTAGCCATGTGTCATGCCACGTGTCGAAATAAATGACACGCATTAAAATATTTAAAATACCAAAATTTGATAGTGTTAAAACTTGATCCTGCAACACATGGGAAAGAAACAAAGAGTCTTACCACTAAGCTACTTAACACATTTAAAAATTATGATGTAACTATATAGTTATATTATATTTGTAGAATGTATATCTGTTAATAAAATTTATTAACAAAATAAATATTTTTGTCTTTTTTCATTTAGTATAACAATTAAAACTAAAATTAATGAACAAAAAAATGTAGGAATATTTATTTTGCAAATAAATTTTTATTAACAGATATACATTTTACGAATATAATATAACAATATATGCTTATATTACATATCTTAAATGTAACCTAGTGGTGAGGCTACTTTTCCATCTCCTGCTCAAATCGAACGCTTCAAATACTATCTTAGAATCCAAACAAAAATGATGACTTGGAAAAATATATGACATAGATTGAGTTGACACATGGCTAGAGACTAATACATGTGACATAAATTCAATTGACATATGACTATGGGGCTAGGAGCATTAGAGCGCTCAATTAATGCGCTTAACAACCAGTCAAACTAGTCACTTGTAAATAGTCAACATTTTAAAATATTTATATTTCAAAATTTAAGTGTAACAAGATTTGATCCCCTAACGTATATATAAGAGATGCAAATTAAAGGCATATATCACTAGGTTTTTTAGGAATAGATGCCTACAGTCACGTGTGTGAAGCAACTGGAATGGATGCCTTTAGCCACGTGTCAACTAAATTTATACCACATGTATTGGTCTCTAGCCACATGTCAACTCTGTTTATGCCACATATTTTTCAAAATTATCATTTTTGTTTAGATTCCAGGATAACATCTGAAGTGTTTGATTTGAGTAGGAGATGGAAGAAAAGCCTTACCACTAGGTTATATGGTTACATTTAAGAGATGTAATATAACAATATATTGTTATATTATGTAACATCCCAGATATTTTAGTAAAATTATGATTGACGGAAAATATTAATAAATGTTTTAGAGGTTTATTTGATATTTTTATGAATTATTAGGCAATTATAAATAATTAACTAGTGTGGAAATAAATAAATTTATTGATTTTAATTAATACTTTCAATGAAAATATAAAAGAAATGGGGAAGTGACCATTTTGCCCCTGAGCCTTAAATAATAAAGGTTTCCTTTCTCCTTCCTCATTATTCACGCGAGCCTACTTCTTCTTCTTCTTCTCCTCCCTCGCTGCCGAGCTGCATGCTCCAAGGGAAGGCTTCTTCCGTGTCAAAACTTCGAACGAACCCCATTTCCGCGATCGTGGTTTTGAGGTGAGTCCAATGAACCGTTTAAATTGGGTTATCTCATCTCATTCGTTTTCTCCTTTGGACCGAATGGTCATGCATGGCGGGGTAAGGTTCTGTTTTCCACTCCTCTAGTGTGTGTGAGCTCAAAAATGGTCTTTAGAGCAGAGGGTGGTATGACGTTAATGAGTTTTGCATTCCGACCCCCGTAGGTAGCAAAACGAACATCGGAGGACTGAGTGACGAAGCTGGTGTTGGATTCGGAGGTGAAACCGTGAACCCAGCGCTTAAAGGACGTAATCGGCATCAAGAGCAGATCGTTGAAGCTTGAAATAGAGGTAAGGGGGGTGTTCGGGTTGTAATTAATTAGAATAGGACATATTTTGGGTCCGAGTCGTTGAACTGATTGTGAACATGGTAAGAAATGTTGCTGGATGATTGCATGTGTATGTATGTATGAATGTGAATTGTGTATGGTTTATGATGAGTGTGAGATTAAAGTGTTTTGCATTGTGATGATTCGATATGTATGGCGGTGTTGTGATGACGGGCTTGACAAGTAAGACGCCCAGTGGCAATGTGATGACGGGATTGACAAGTAGGTCGCCCAGTGGCAATGTGATGGATGGGCTTGACAAGTCGGTCGCCCTGTGTTGTGAGCACATGCCAGTTTCTGGTAGTTGCATCTGTTGTTTGTTGGTGATATGTAATGATTATGAGATATGATATGTGATTATGTGGTATGGGATGGCCAACGGTATATATACCCCTCGTTTTCTGGCTCCCGTGGTCTTTGTGCCCAATTGAGCTACCCAGTGGTCAAGTCGGACCCAGTGGTTGAGGTGGGGAGCCAAGTCGGGCTCGGTGAACCAAGTCGGGTTCACGGGATGTCAAGTCTGACTCCCAGCTGAAGGCCAGTTCTTTAGTATCCGGATACTAGGCGTCAATTTTGTCTGAGAGTCAGTGGTGACAATTGATGAATTATTAGTATTGTGATGTGTATGTACTTAATTATATTTGCCGAGTCTGATTTGCTAAACTTGCCGAGTGTGAATTGTTATATTTGCCGAGTCTGATTTGCTAAACTTGCCGAGTGTGAATTGTTATATTTGCCATGTCTGATTTGCTAAACTTGCCGAGTGTGAATTGTTATATTTTCCGAGTATGAATTGTTATACTTGCCGAGTGTGAATTGTTATATTTGCCGAGTGTGAATTGTTATACTTGCCGAGTGTGAATTGTAATATTTACCGAGTGTGATTGGCTATAATTGTGGATAAAGCAATCGGACGGAGTTTATATACAAGTATTTTGTTAATTTTTGTTCTAGATTAATTATGATGTCAAACACTCACCCTTGCTGTGGTTTTCAATTTAGTAACCAGTGACAGGGAAGAGGTCGGAGCCCTGGAGGTGCGCCAAACGGAGGATTAATGCCAAGGAACCGAGTGATTGTGAAATGAATTGTGTGTAATGTATAATGAATTTTCCGAGTATGTGATGCCATACTATGTTGTTTGTGTATGTTGACTAATGTGCCTATGGATTATGTTGCTATGTGATCGGTATTGATTTTCATGAGTGAATTAGCATTGCTGTAGTAAAGTTGATTACCGGGCGAATCTCTCCCGAGCGGATCCAGTCTTGTCCGAGCGAGGGCCCGGGGAATTTGATCCTATGCCTATTTCGCTCAGGCGAGTATCCCTCGCCCCTTTGCGAGTGGTTAGAATGTTTTCCGAGTGAGGAATGCCCGGGAGATCCACTTCCGAGTGAAGTAAGATTAGAATGTTTCCGAGTGAAATATGACCGAGAGTACTCTTTTTGAGTGAAGGTTAGGACGTTTCCGAGTGAGGCATGACCGAGAGAATCACTTCCGAGTGAAGGTTAAGATGTTCCCGAGTGAGATACAACCGAGAGGACCATTTCCGAGTAAAAGACTTTTAATTTTCCTTGTAGGTCCCGTTGTTCGCTCAAGTTTAAAGTGTAGAATTCGCCCAAGCGAGTTGGAATTCGCCTAAGCGACCTTCACGGGTTTCGTTTAAGCGAATCGGGGTCTCGCTCAGGCGAATGACCTCTGTCTTCATTTTCTTCTTCCGCTGATTGTAATTAATTTCATTTTATTAATTGACTTATTTGTTATCGGTTAGTATTTTGAGTCGGCTTAAGAAAGATAAATGTTATTTTACATTAGGATCTCATTAACTATCAGTAAACGCGAAAAAAAATTATGGTGAAAAATGATTAAATGGATATAAATAAATGTAATATTGACGCGGGTCGTCACATATTATATTTGTGGAATGTATATATATATTAATAATATTTATTTGCAAAATAAATATTCCCGCCCCTTTTTCGTTCATTAATTTTACTTTTTATACAAAATGAAAAAAGACAAAAATGTTTATTTCATAGATAGATTTTATTAACGAATATACATTCTACAGATATAATATAATTATATATAGTTACATCATATTTTTTAAATGTGTCAAATAGTTTAGTGGTAAGGTTCTTATTTTTTGATCTATCCCAAGAATCCAGGGTCGAAGTTGACTGCCTTGACCGGACTCTGAGTTCAATCTTCTAACCGGAGTTACCTCTCGTACTCTCAATTTTACACCGTCTCAATGGAGTACGGTATTATATACCTCGGTTCAGTGGGAATCCGAGGTTCCTCGAGTAAAGGTGGTAATTGATATCAAATCCGTACTGATGCTTCAAGACCACACCGGAGGGGTACCTGCAGAATATTCTCTAATGCTTAAGTCAGTATAGTCTTTAAGGTGATATCGTATTACGGAGGTAACTTACGGAAAAGTTAGATCAAATTCTTGTTCAGTAATAAATGACTTGTATTTATAGTGTTTACCTTAGTTTTGAAAGTGATTTAACTACCTTCCTAACTTACTGTTGATACATTATCTGCAGGGTCAGGTTACCCATACCTCATCTGACTGATTGTTAGATTGTTAGCGTTGAACTGGGGTTGAGGAGTAGATCCGTGGTCAACCAATGATTTCAGACTCTGATTATGACCTGCCAATTCTTAATGACATGGCGTGGTATTTTCCACACCTCGTCCAGTCTGGGTTGCCACCCCGGATCATTTTCTCTCTAATGTATTGTGAGATCAAGCCTTGTTTTATTTAAATTTTAGCATATAAAATGTTTTAATGCGTTAACTATTTATGAGTGATCAATTACTAGACACAATCATATCTATCCTAGTTGCTTAAATCACACATGATTTTGACACGTGAATAAGGGCATTAATTCTAATTATTAAAATCACACACAATTTTCACATGTGGCGTGTCACATGGCTAGGGGTATTAAAACCTTAATTTAGAGAAGGTATCCAAGAATTTCTCATTTTTCCCGCCCCAATCTATATTTAGGTGTTGGCGTAACCGGCAGACCCGATTTGCCACTCATAATTATATCAATGTATAATTTTCATAACTTATAAAAAAGAAAATGAAAAGTATAAAAAATATAACAATTATCTAAAGATTAGAAAAATGTTTAAAATGATAAATGCAGAAAATTAGTTATGTCGAGAAATGAATAAATCTAACTATCTAAAATCATAAATAAATAATTAAAATTAAAAATTAATGAGTGAGATTTGAAAATATTATACGCATTTATTTTTCAATTTTATCATTCAAATAAAATCTAATAACTAATATGATTTTTTTTTCATTTCTTATTATAATAATTTTTCCGGTCCTAATCACCCTAATCTTTTTCTATATATGTCTTTTTTTGGTGACTCAACTTTTTTTGGTGACTTTTTCTATATATGTCTGTACATTACACTAACAAGCTATTAATTTAATAAAGCAGAAGAAATGAAGCTTCAAAAGCAAAAAAGAAAGAGAAACAGAAGGCAAATACATTCTGCAATTTGAACCACTCATAAGCGCTCAACAATACAACATGGCACTTTAAAGTCTTTCAAAGGACACAGACAATGGACATATACCAAACCAGGGGAATATTTTAATAATCATGATAAAGACTTTTATTGTCTTAAAATACAACAACTTTCTACAAGCCACCTTTGTACATTGCATCTGATACCAACACATATAATATCATTGCTATTTTTACACCAACATAAAAATTACTCCCATTCTATATATTCTACAGTCATACAATTTCCCCTTTGTTATTATTGTCATCACTTTTTTTGGGATTCTGTTCCTACAAAGAAACATATCATGTCTAAGGATATGCCACATTGCCACTTAGGGCAGTGGCACTGGTAACAACCACTATATTTCTATGGTATAGTTATTGTTTGGTAAGTGACCAAACTCATGTGCCTAATTATTTTGGTTCTTTTTGGGATTTGAATTGCCAGAAATATTGATTAATCTTTTTTGAAAGTTGAGTTTGCTTTATAGTACCATTTATATTGTAACATTAGTATTGTATAATAAGTCCTCCTCCCATTGGAGATCTATGTGGAACTCCCTTTCTTCTCTTAGCAGTCTTGTAATTTACCAGTATTGGTGGTGGTGTTGATGGTGTAAAGCTTTGGATTCTATTTCCCTCACTTCCATTGTTAATACTATTTATTGAATGATCTTCACCATCAGACCCATCTGATTCAGTTAACATTTTCTTCTTTCGAAACTTCTTGGAGGTTCCCACTATCTGAGAATAAAAAACAGAAAATTGAAAACATGAAGATACAATTCATATTCGATAGTTATTTTATCAATGTCCATCACCCTTTCCATTTTCCTTCATTTTTCTTTTGCTGCCATGTCATGTCTATAAAATTTTCAACAGATGAATGAACCAACTTGCTTAATGGTTAGGTACAAACAGAAAAAGAAAGTAGACCATAAAGTGAAAAAAGAAAAGGTATAAACTATCAGGTAACTTGATAAAGATTTGGGCTAACTATGTGTGTGTGTGTATATATATATATACCTTACAACCAAGAGAACAGAAGCTGAAGGAATCAAGAAGGCTGCGCTCACAAACTTGGCAGGTATTGGTAACTCCTTTGCCAGGCCTAGGTTGAGGTCTCTCATTCAAGAACACAATCTTGGCACTGTTTATAATGTAAGTTTGGACCCCTGTTATGTCCACAAATTTCTGTATCTCAGACACCCTTATCACATCATGGTATGAAGACCTCCTTACCTTTGAAAAATAAATAATAACAATGCAAAAACAAGCCATCAGATAACAATAATAATAATATATATATTAACATCATTTCTTTTATTCTTCAGAATAACAATAAAGAAAGATAAGTTAATTGTCAGAAAGTAAGAGAACCAGAACTGGAATTCCAATTCAGACCTGTCTTATTTCTATGGGTGGACATGTATAAACATTGTTTGTTTTGTCTAAAATAAAATAACAAAATTTCAAAGCAATGAACAGTCTATCTTCATAGGATGATCCATCCAATGGGCATTCAATAATTAATCAATTCTTCAATGGGAGAAATTCAAAGTGCAAATTGTTAACTGGCCATCCATAGTTGACTTTGGAATTGATAATAATTAAGCATTGAATGGCACGTGTAACCGATATAACCAACACAGAGAGACAAGTATTTTTAGGATCAATCAACAAGGGTTGGATCCTAACAATGTAAGAGAAGACTAAACATTCAGATTCCAGGCACACACAAATACTTGAATTTGGAACTTTTGGGTTCAAATTCCCATACAATTAGATCAAAATGAATCATAGATCCCCCAAAGACTAATAGTAATAATTAATAACTTTTCAGCCAAAGTTTTTACCTGAATAGCTCTGTGTTCTCTGTGAGAAGCAAGACAAGCAGAACAAAGGGCTCCATTCATACAGTCCAAGCAATACATATTGCATTCACTTTTGTGGGAATCTGCATGGACTTTGCATTGAACAAAGAAACTTGTTTGTAGAAGTGGCTTCAGCCATGGTGGCCACTTGTAACTTTCTTCTTCATTCTTTCCAATACCATCATCTTCATTGATACCTCTCAGCCCAATTGCACCTCCTCCACCCCCCTAATTCCATGTAACCAATAACAGAGAATAATTAGCAAACACTTGAGGAAAATTAATTGGAAAAAAAAATAGAAAAAGAAAAATAGTCATGTTTGAGAGGGGTTGCATTGATTGTTTGTAGTAATACTAAGTACTAACCATGATTTTTTTTTTGGTGTACTTTTTTGAGTTTGATCTCACTGATGATAACAGCCAAGTTTTGGTTGAGAGAAGGGAAAAGTTTGGAACTTTGGAGTGGGACTATATGTTTGTAGTGGTGGGTGGCAGATGATGAAAGGAAAAAAACAAAGGTAGTGTTTATTATCTTTGCCTTTCCTCAAAGTCTACATCCAAACCTCTCACTCCGAACCCAAACCAAAGACCATGCCTATGGAACAAGTGGTTGTCTCCACTATACTTTTTCTTTGAGATATCGAGATTATCAAAATGAGTTTTTTTTCTTCTAAAACCTAAATTTGAATCTCTGACATATAAAAAGGATTTAATTATTTATCAATTATATCATATAATTTTAAGTTTAATTTTGTAAATTATTAAGGATCAATTATAAATTATCTTTTAATGTAACTATTATAAAAATTCTAGAATAAACGGTGGGTTGAATTTTATATTTAAAGTAGTTTATGATGATTGATGCTTTTGATATTGTTATTCTTAATCTAAACTTGCATTAAGATTGTGCATACTTTTAAGTTTAGTTAAAGTTGTGTAATTCAAATAAATATATTCATAAATTGGATAGTTTATGCAGACAATATAGACTAGTAGCATTTCTCCTTTTTGTTTGGTTTACATTTTTGGCTTTAAAAAAGCGTGGACACGGTGGGTTAAGGTTATAAACGGTGTCTGGAACCAAACAAAAAACAGAGTCACAAAAACAGTGTTTGTTTCTTTTATTGACACTTGAAAGGTTTAGGTGTTGACATCTGGAGGAATAGACAAATTACTCAGCATTTATTAATAATTAATAAATATTTATCTAAAGAAAAGAGAAATATAAAAATTGTTATTTCAAAGTTAAGGCGCTTCAACTACATCATTCAAAGACGATAATTTTTAAATAAGTTATTTAAATTAGTTTTTTTATATTGATTAATCTTTTACATTGACTTGGTAATCTATGAGAACTTTAGCCATTTTGTATTAGTTAAAATAGTTATTCTTTATTTATTTTCAACCGAGGTAAAAAAGTTTAATAACCAATATAGTAACTAAATTTATTCTTAGAGGATTCAATTTGGATTATTCTCTTTAAAGAACTTAGTCAGGGATGAATCTATTTTTATGACAAATTTAGGGATCAATCTATTTTTAAGACAAATCTAATTATTCTCTAAAAAAATCAAGAAAATAGATATACATATGTGAAGATGAATGAATTGTGATTGACATATTTCATTATATAACCATAGTTGAATTGTGAACTAGTTAGATGAAAAGTCTAGATCAAGTCTTTATTATTATCAGTTTAGCCACAGTTCGATTCCTAATTTAACTATAATTCATTGAACAAGTTTTTTCAATAGTTTAATGATGATTCTAAAAACATTACCCCTTATATCTCTGTCTCACCCCTAACCCTAGCTCACACCCACCCCTACTTCTAATGTTAAGGTGAACTTCTCTTAGTCATATTTATACTTAACAAAAAAAAGACTAAAATCAGACATTTCTAAAACTTTAGAAACTACGACCTAAAAAAGCTTAACTAGGAATTAAAACCAAATTCTAGTGAAAAATCACATACCAAAAAACTATTTAAAGCTTTTTTAATTATACAATAATTAAAGTGTGATTAATTACGAGAGAGAATGAGAGGTTTCAAAATTATTAATTAAATAATAAAATTATATGGAATATATTATCTTTATCATAATTATTATTAGATTTAATAATTTTTAATGTACATAAAAACACTAAAATTTGCATGTGGGACTTTAGATAATCTATGTAAGTTCTTTATCAGCCCAATTTAGTGATTGAGTTAATAATTATGAATGATGGTTGATTTTAAATTAATTAAGAGAATAAAGTTTAAGTTTAAATATGTTTTTATCCTTATAAAATAAGAGTTGTTAGGTTTTGGTCTATGTAAAATATATTTGTTGTTTTACATTCAGGTGGAAATTGAAAAAATCAGAGAACTGAAAGAATCAAATATTCTAATGATACCTGAATTCTACCATCAGAAAGGATCATTGAACATAAGAATCCCAATGATCCCTTCATGAACAAGTTAAAAGATTAATTCTTAGGATATAGTTAAGTTGTTATTAAGGATAAAAATAACTCGAATTTACGGGTACTGATCCACATTCATTCTGATTTTGATGGAAAGAATTTGTTTTGATAAGCTTAAAAGAAACCTTATCATGAATACAAGTATTTGTCTCAAATCATCGCCTTATTATAAAATTAACTAATTTAAATTATAATAATAGTTAATAATGATGGTAAATTAATTTATTTTTCTTAAAATAGACTATTTTTAAATATTACTTTTGATTAAAATGTATTAGATATAGATATCATTTTTATTAAAAAAATATATGTTTAAATTATGAAAATTAATAAAAATTTTAAAATATAATCAAATGTGAAACTTATGTGTTTCCTTAAATCCATCGGAATCCGCGGAATTAGATTTGAGTGGTATAATTTCAAATTCTATTTCTTTTAAACTTCGCTTAAATCTGCTCAAACTTTCAATATTAAAATTAGGGAGATCTAAACTCAAACCCAATAAGATACATGTTATCATAACACAAAGCCTCAAATTGTGGTTATTATTCCGCTGTCTCTATTATACCTTCAAACCTCCTTAATTAAATATACCTCTAACTGAAAATATTTTATAGAAATAAACTCAAATCTTTATTAAATCGTGTTGAAAAGTAACTGTATCTCCGAATTAAATTTTGAAATAATATAGTTATAATAAATCTCAATCAGAGGAGATTCGTCATGGACAATAATTCTATTCCCTCTCTGTATGTTTTTTTTTAACGTGTGCTCTAAGTTATATGTTAAAAATTAAAAAGTTATCTTTTATTAAAATTGATGTTGGACTTCAATTATAGAGGATCTGTATCTTTATTTTAAATACAAATTTCTATAGCATGTGTCTTGGAGCACACATTAAAAAGGCTATAAAAGAAATACCAACTAAATTCCATTTATTGTTATAAAGTTTAAATTGTTCTAACTGGTTGAATTAGTGGTTATTTGATCGGGTCAAATAAGCTATTGAAACGGTTGTATATACAAATCAGTTCAAGTTGATGGTTTAACCGGTTAAATTGTTAATTTGATTAGTTTAACGAAATGTCTCATCATTAGTTAAATTTTCAATTTTTTAATACACACTTATTAACTAGTTTTGAAGGATAACTCATTGATATGACAATTGATCTATTAATCAAATACCCTAATCAAATCAATCACCAATTTAGTTTAAATAATATTAACTTCTCTTGTGTCACATCTTAGATGCTTTCACCTCTTGAGATTACAACAGTAAAGAGAGTGAATATCAGAGCAAGTCCAAGAATATCACATTCATAGAGCAAACAAGTTCCATTAGTAGGGAAGAACACTTTGATTGAATAAGACATTGACCAAATTACTGATATACAATGGTGAAGGATGTCTGTCCCTCTCAAAACCATTGCCTCTAAAATCTTATCTTTTGAAATGTGTGATGAGAGATGACTCAGGTAGGTTAGTGTACAATTATTATAAGTATAGGTAACAAATACGGTTCAACTTGGAAAAGGAAATATAATTACACTTTTGTATATAAGTTAGAGAAATTAAAAAGTTATCATATAGTAAATTAGTATATATGTGAAAGTTACCAAGTTACATTCTAGAGTTTGAAACGAATTTGAACTTATCACTATTATTCTTATCAATTTTTTTTTTTGGTCATTATTATTCTTATCAATTGGGAAGACTTAAAATTAGAAAGTAAGTAGTAACAATCGACGCTTGCTTTCCAATATTTTGTGAAAGTTGTTATAAAAAAATAGTGGGCCCAAAAGGCCGAGACAAGGCCCAAAATGAAAAGTAACAATGTTGCTGCGTGCTCTTAATTGATTGAGGTTAGTGAAGGAGCGTTGCAATTTGCTAACAAAATGGAAGTAAACCGTTGGAAAGAAGAGGCTAAAAAAAGGTATTTTAAGAATAACAATATTTTCAAAATAGAAACAACACAACGAATTACTTGCGAATGCAGGTTTTTTTTGCCAATCTACAACTAAGAATGACCATAATTTTTTTTTTAATTTGCTTATCTGACAAAGTTTAAAAAATATCTCAAATGATATGTTAAATTAATATTAATATTAGATAATTTAGTTAACTAAACCTAGTTTTGGGAACCGGATACCTAAAAGCACCATATATATTACTATAATTGTTTTTACACGCAAATAATTAGTCCTTATATTTTTATTAGTTTTGATCATTATGTTAATATGTAAAATTGATCCTTAAAAATATTAAAATAAGATCCATTTTGAGAACTTAAAGAATGAACTAAATTAGAGAAACAAAACAAGAAACATGTGACATAATATTTTTATTTAGTTAGCAATTGAACTAACAAAGTTATATTTTAAAGACTAATTTTAACATACTAAAAATTAATTTTAATATTTATTCTCATATTTATCATTATTTTTAAAATACTACTATTAACATTCAAATAGAATTTAAATTTTAATAAAAATCAAATTGAAATATCACAATGTGTTTCTATGTAAATAGATATGTTGTTTCCCATTATGGACAATGTCAAATTATGTTATATTGGAACCATTGTTAATGAAAATATTGAGTCAAGTCATGTGAGGCTAGAGGATACAACATCTACTAACCCAAACTCAATTCAATATTGACGTACGTGTACCATCATACTCACTTGGAGCATCACATAATGCCCAGTCCAAAATCATCCATGAAGTATAAACGAAGTATTGGTTAAAAAGCTTCAACTATATTAGTCCAGCAACAAGATTTTTATCCTTCAACCCATGAAGGGGAAAAAAAGAAAAGATCCGATTTTCAGTTCACTATATTTAACTAGTTTAAAACATCAAAGAAAACGGTATCAAACCGAAAGTGTCGCACAGTTCACATGGTAGCTTCCACCTCTGGATCAGCTTCTACCGGTGCAGCAGGCATGTTATTGCTGCCACCCCTCAAACGGGAGGATACATTATCAATGGCGGAATTCAGTTGGCTTATCTTCTCGTTCAAGGTCTGCCTGGTCCTCTGCTTTCAGGAGCAGTATAATATCAGTAGCAGTATATTGGAATTTGGAAGTACAATAACACACAAGACATAAATTTAAGGCAAAATGAGGTATAATTACCTCTAGCCCTTCGTCGTAATATATTGGTCTTTTCGCCTTGCGAAACCCATATTCATCTTCATTTAGCAGAGATCTTCTGATCTGGATCACAAAATATAGTCAGCATCCAAGTATAATATGAGCCATCAACAAAATCGCAGCAATAATATCTTGCATGCAAATACTAATACAAGTAACAGCAGTATAGCAATAAGATGGATAGTGCAAATATTACTCTTCTTTCTTCTGAGACAAAAGTATGTGATAATACGACTATATTTTAAGCAATTCAAAATTCTGCTGAGATAACTTATAGTATACCTGAGGCATAATGATAAGATTCTACTTGAAGATGGAAAAGTTAGTGACAAACTACTATATATACATTTTTAATACTTGTCAATAAAAATAAACATTCATGTGTGAATCATCAATGCAGCAGATTGATATCTTCAACAATACAGCAAATAAGAGAAAAATCAATTTTAGAAAAGCAAATTTATCTAATGTTCCACTATGTGATGAAGCAACGCGGTTACAGTTAATAACAAGAAGTCCTTGTTGAGTCAGTTCTGTCATGACTGCACCTCCTTGTTCAGCAAAAATAAATATTGTCAAAAGAAGTTATCAATTACACAGTTTATGTGTCTTATTTTCTATTTCTTTTTAAATTGTATAATCCAGCTTGTTCATCATACACTGTTTCCAGTTAAATTTTCTAGACTTAAAATTAACTTAAGAAGAAATCACCTGGGGAGCAAAGACATAAGCAAGAGTTCCAAGAACTGCACCACCCAGAAGAAAGCCAGCAAGAAAATCCCCACCTCCACCTCCTCTATTATCACTACACAAGGGAGACAGTAAATGGAAACAAGAATAAATCTTTGAATGATCTTACAAAACAAGCAACCAAAAAGATCAAGTATGCACAAAATTCCCACTATTACGGCCAAAGGCCCAAAATTTAAAAGACAATTTCCACCAAAGTATTCTAAAAAATCATTACAGAGAAAGCAGTTTCAAACACCCATTCAGCACTTTACCATTCTTTCTTCACTACCATTCTTCCATTGACAAAGAGGTCATGTTGATGTGAGACAGAAACCATGGTGCCATAAGATTGAACCCCAAATCCTAAAATTTAGGTGTTTGGTTGGAAAAAACGTTATCATTCTCAGTTGTAGCTTTCAACTTCAATTACAAAATTGTTACATTGTTTTCTATTTCCAAAATTTTGTGAAGGAACATTACGGAGAAGTTTGTAATTAAAAATGAAAATAAGAAATAAAAACAAAAACTGTTTTCTCAAACCAAACGCCCCTAGGCTTTTAACTAACATATATAAACATAAAGACGAGGTCATCTAGTAGAACAAAAACAAGGTGGTCTAGCTAGGGTTATACTTCCTTTCTTGAATTTCTAACTCATAATAATAAGCCTCAAAAAACACAAAAGCGATGCCAAAAGAACATACCGGTATTCTGCACAAATTGATGAAGTGCGGTTCCTTGTAGTCACAAGTTTTGATCTCTTTGGAAGAGTAACAAACCCTAATGAATTACGCTTCGTTAAACACAGCTCAGTTGACTTCAGATGAGATCCACCTACTCACAGATTAAACCCCAAGAGGAATTGATTAGAAACATAGAACTCAAAATAAAATCTTAATTATTACATTCCACAGATGCGTTGAAGAGGAATTGATCGAATTTGTAGGTAAGCACAAGAACAGAACCAAATGTAAATTAACAAACAAGAAAAACCCTAAAAAGAAAAAAATTAAAGACTGAGATTTTTTTTCTTTTGATAAAAAAGGGTAGAAAATTTTGTACTGAGGCATGTAGTTGAAGAATTGATGATCCTTAGGAAGCAAAGGGTAAATGAGAAGTAAACCTGAAATGGAGAAGGGCGCGAAAGAAGTTGCCATGATGAGTGAGAAAATAGAGAGAAACCAAAAGGGTGTGTTGTGGTATGAGATTGGAGATTACATTTATATTGTTCTTCTCAAAATATAAAATAATCACTGCTCATCACACACTTTTATTTTTATTTATCTGCAACTTCGTTAGTTTCAATAAAAAACAATTTGTCCTTAAATGAATTCTCATACTACATCACATCTAAGACTAAAATCTATTTATTATTTTGTACCACAAAAAAATTCTAACCAACGGAGAAATACATGTAAAGTAATAATTGGGGAAAAAATTGCAAAGGACATCTCAATGACAAGTTTGTTGTATCAAACCAAAACGTAAACTTTAATTTTCTCTTTCAAAATATTTTTTTAAAGTGTAACTCGGGTGTTCACACTTATTTATGATATTTAATTTTTATTTTGGTTTGTAGATATCTTGATGAATAAGATAATTAGTCTTAGAATTTTAAAACGGCTTCATACCCAAAATATCAAACTATCAACACTTAGTTAAAATATTATGAGTAACTTCTATCCACCCACATCCTAAGATTTTTATCAAGTGATTTGTGTTATAATTGATCTACTCTTCTCAAGTCCTATTTGGTTTTTTATAAACTCTATTCGAACTTAAGTCGTGCATATCACTATAAGCCGTAAAACTCTTCTTATTAATTGGTCTAGTTGATTTAGAATTGAACTTGTGTTTGTGGGGATGTAGATGTTCAAATTTCAGTATAAATGTTTATCTAACTTGTTAAGCATTGTTTAATCCTGAATAAATCTAACTCATCTAAACTTAATTTTCATATATGTACTTTAAAAAAAACATGTGGTTCTATATAAATAAGTGGGTTAGATTAATTTAAATGCAGATCTTATCATATATGTTTAATTTCATTAAATTTATTTTTAACAAACTCTAAATAAAATAATTTTTGAAGTCATCCTCTCGACAAAGTCCAATAACTTGACGTATAATGGACTCTCCTGATTTAATTAGTGTCTCAAATTTGAGTATATGAAAATGTAGTTATAATTATAATCAAAATAAAAATTGTTTGGTGAAGAAGGGGAAAAACATTAAAGAAAAGAATGGAGTAAATCACATAAGTAAAATCAGAGATTTAATTGTTGCTCTGAAATTTGAATATTTTTCAATTGAAGAAAGCTTTCTTACGTAAATTTTTATTTCGTGGTCTTCCCTCCACTCTTAAAACACGAAACTGCATTTTCAGAAAGGCTACTTAAAATGAGTTTTAACTTTCAAACATAAAATTTGCTTAATAAGTATGTGCTTACCAAATATAGAGATGGAAAAGGGATAGATAATGCCTAATGGAGCCAGGAACAGAGGAAACCCTGCCATAAAAAAAGTCATCCGCAAGTTCCTAGTAACATTTCTGAAATTATACCGGCTTGAATTCTCTCTATATATACAAACAGCCGTAACTATGCATTATGAAAACAAAAAAAACTAACATAAAAACATGTAGGATTAAAAAAAGAAAAAACTTATTGACTCTTGCTGAGGACAACGGCTCCTTTGTATGGGGGCTGGAAGATTATCTATCATACAGGATGGACCATCAGGAACATACTAATTTACATGATTGGAAGTATATAAGCAGGCAGCAGATTTATTTTTCTGAGAATCTCCCAAAGAGGAGCAAAGAGGTGTTCACACGGTGCCCATCAGGTAAAAGCTCTGTTTTTGAATCAGCTTTTGTGGGTTCCTTGTTTGAAGAAGGAAATGATAGAGAAAGCGAAAGAGACGCAGCATCATCCTCCTGCCCATCTGCCAAGCTATCTGGATGGTTATTTTTCACGTCCACTGCCCCAACTAAGAAAGGTAACATACCCTTGGCTGCTGGTGCTGGTGGGGGTGCGGGTGATGGCGTTAGTGGTGCTTTTGCTTTACCCCCCAAGGCAAGCTCTAGACTGGGAAACACATCTTGATATCCTTCATTGTACTCATGAAGCCCTTTCAATGGCATGTTATTTAGCACCAATCGTGGGTTGCTAATATTTTGTGTATCAACTGGGAAGAAGGTTCTTTCTGTTGTTCCCAAGTCCTCACGGATTATTTTCTCATCGCGAGCTTCTTCACATCCTTTGTCCCCAACTTTAGAACGGGGACCAAGAGCATTTCCAAGAGTTGTAAAACTGTCATTAGAAGTGTCTCTACGTCCAGAACTGTGACATCCATACATCCCAGTGAAACCTGTCTTTAGCTTCTTGGCTGAACTTTCTCCATCTCCTAACTTGCCATTTCCCTCATTCCAAGGCATTTTCTGACAACTGACTACAGAAGCCCGCTTTATTGTGTCAGAAATATCTACATTCTGAAGTTCTTGATCATTTGAGAGCTGACAGTTGATCCCTTCTACACCCGGATCTCCCTGAAAAGCTACCTCCAAGTCAATATAGGGGCCTTCTTTCTGTTTCCTCTTAAGCCATTGGCGAGCCTCCACACCATCCATTCTTTCTGAAATTTTATCCTCACTGATATTGTTAACAGGACCCGTTTCTTGGTTTTCAACAGTTGCTTCCAAGTCAATATAATGATCATCTTTCTGTTTCCTCTTAGCCTTTTGCTGATCTTCATCACTGCTCATTATCTCTGAACTTTTATTTTCACTGAAATTGCTTGCAGCACCTGTTTCTTGAGTTTCAATATTCACCTCCAAATCAATATAGTGACGATCCTCTTTCAGTTTCTTCTCAGGCCTTTGCAGGTTTTCCAGGTTTATTCTCTCCAAATTTTTATCTGTACTAATATTGCTTGCAGAACCTCTTTCAGAAGGAATCATTGAAGACAAGGCATTCTCTTGCTTGACAAAAATATCAGAATCAGTTTGTGTTTCCACAATCCTACTACTTACACTTGTTCCAATTGCTTCAGGACAATTAGACTCTCTGCACTGTCCATGTTCAACTACACTAGCTTTCTGCACAATGTAAGAACATCTTTGAGCAAACTCATATAATTGGCATACAAGTGAAAAACAAACTAGTTAGCCTATCAAATTTTGTGAATTTAAGCAAAAAAAAAAAAAACATTACCAGGGATGAACCAGTGGATTTCATTTCATGGCACAACGAAGAAACACTTGTTGGAGCCCTTGATGTAGATCTTGAAGCTACCCTAGTATCTAGCTTCTCTAAGTTTACTTGTGAACCCAAATGTGTCTGGTCATTGACATCAACATTCCTACTTACAGCAACCTGATGTTGCTCTATGGAAGTGGTTGGGAGAAGTGCATTGCAGATTTTATCACCATCAACTGATTCTTCATCCTTGCCTTTTGGCAAACAATGTGAATCAAGCAAAGTCACAACAGCAGTTGAAGGATTCTCCTCAACTGGCACTGGATTCAAACTGGGAATACAAATCTTTTTTGCAGAATCACAATGATTAATCTTCCGCCCCCTAAATACCCCCCATAAGAAAAACAACATATTCCAGCCTGCCAAGAAATAGAACTGTCAGTCATCAGTCTAAAAATATGTACTAATTAGTGAATTTAAAAACAACAATTTTCTCTTAAAAAACAGTTACATGGATATGCATTTAAAGTTTCAGCCTACAAACTGCAAGCTAAGCATACTCAAATTGTCAAGAACTAACTCTCCCCCCAAATGTGCCCAACAATAATATGCCCTGTAAACAAGTCTTTTGGGCTCAATGCAAATGCAATTTGTTTTACTACAAGAATGAAAATGGCATGAGTCAAATTCATAACCACAACATCACAAAGGCTTTGATTCCCATATTGAAACAAACATACGGAAAACCATTCCACAAAAGCTAGTCACTGTGGCAGCATGAAACCCAAGCCCCACATTAGAATGCCACACTTCCAGCATGGGGCTCCAGTTCCAACCTAGAGATTGGATCCTCATATTCCACCACACTGCCCCATGTACACACAAGCTTTCTGTGCACTAGTTGCCAACCCATAAGCATAAGCACCCATTTTCAAGTTGCTTTTAGTGTTGGATTGTTTGGAAAAACTATGGAAGAATTTCTTACGTTGGGAATTCTCAGGAAGTTGATTGGATGGGAATATGAGAAGTTCGACACCGTCAAAAATTCCTTTAAGTGCTAAATCATTTCTAATCATGTGATCCAACAGGACCTTGTAGTGTCTCTCATAACTGTATCAGAACATAATTAAAAAGTTAATCATTAAAACAGAGTAAACAATTAAATATTAGTATTTCAATTCAATGTCTACTGTCAATATGAGAAAAAAACATCCATCTACTTGCCTTTCAATGTCCCTCGCAAAGAAGTAAAGAGCAATATTATCTTCTAAAGCACCACCATGATGAAATTGTGAAGGCCATGTGCTTAACCGAGAAACTTCATTGAGGGGAACTTTGGGAACAAACTTGTTCACTACCTCAAGTACCTTAGGAGAAGCACAAGAGGATAAATGTGCCTGAACTCCAGTACATAAGTCAGGGGGCTTTCCATTTCTATGCACTTCAAAGACACCCCTGCACACAAACAACAAAGCTTATGTAGAACACACATGATTGCAAAATGTGACAATTAACGCAGCAAGATAAATGAAGAACTAAAGAAGGCTAGTTCATTGTAAGATGTTTCTTACTGCCAGATGCATTCATATTCAGGAAAGGGCAACATCTTCGAAGAAACACTTGAGATCACCAAAGCCTTATAAGACAAGTCTCTCACTACAAGGTTTGTAGGAACAAAACAAATAGGGTCTAACTTTCCTGGATGAGAATGGAAATCAGTTGTACAAGAGTTATATTGCTTCAAATCAATGGCAGATGAACATTTGGAAGAATCTGATGTAGAATTCTCAAGGATTTCTGCTTGTCCATGGGTTTCATCAGCAGATATGTGATTCTTCGGTGTGCTGGAAACCAACACTTGGTCTTTAGAAGTCACTTCACAATTCAATTCGGTGCCTGAGGTAGAAACCTCATCAGTTTGATTAGACACTTCTTTTTTCTTGTAAATTTCAGGTCTTTTAAGTAAAGCAGCCTGGATTGCAGCTTTCAAACTATTGCCTTTATGCATCTCCTCTTTTGAACTACTTGAGGCAGTGATAGATATTTCAGCACCAGATTCCTGTGTGATACCAGCTGTGCAACATTCCGAAGGATGCCCAAATTCCTTACATTTTTGGCAGAATGTATTTTTAGCAGCAGGAGCAACAGGCTTTACACGATCACAAGAACTATCTCTGGTTTTCTCAACCTGATTTGCAGTCTCTCGTGATCGAGGCAGCACATCCTGTAGAGCTCCATCCATACGGGTTGATGCTCTATCTGTAAAATTCAAAAAAAAAAATTGAAATAAGAAATAATATATGCAGATAACATAGTTCGAAGCACAAATCTGCCACTGGACAATGCCCAGTTGAAAGAAAAAGCCAGGGAAAATAACATACATGAAGGATTTATGAAACTGAACCTAAAATATCATGAGCAAGCACATTGACAGCTAGAGAGCAAGGTAAAGAGAAAATGCTATATCAGGGATTAATATAAATCCAATTGAGATCACACCTGAACTAACATGGGGATCCAAACTTTTTCGGCTTATATTACTCATAGACTTCGATAATACACTTAATTTTCCATCCTGTTTAACCTTCAACTCTCGAGTGTTGTTCAATGCTGAAGCTGAAGGTTTAGTGGTTTCACTGCGAGGTGTAGGCTTTTGATCACCCTTAGGAGTGGAAATAACAGAACTAGACACAGGCCGATCATTCCTAGACAGAAGTTTTCTGTCAAATGCACCTGATTCTTTTAAAGTTCTAGAACCTTTAAACTCAAGCATTTTAACTTTTGATTCGGTTGTATTTGATCGGCCCAAACTTGAGGATTTGAATAATGTAGATTTGCTAGTCATCCGAGTCGCCGTCTCCATGTTCTTTGAAGTATGTTCATTGCCCCCTTTTGGTTTTAGGGGAACAACTTCATCAGCAAGTTTAACTCTAGGCTTGGAATTTATGTTGTTGAATGAATTAGACTTCAATAACATACCTATTCATCAGAACAAAAGTTGTGCTTGAAATAAGTGAAACCTTAGGAAACATGATACAAAATCATTATGTAACCCAATTGCTTAAAATGCAATTAAGACCCAAAGAAAATAAATATAGGAAGCAGCAATGAAGCACAAAAAAATAAAGACGTATTCATACTTTTAGAAATTTGACCCCGGGGGCAACCAGAAGGAGAACGCACAACCTCTGAGTCGTTATCACCAGAGTGGTTACGGATAGGCATCAGAAGACCAGGCTTCACTTTTGATTTATCTAAACTCTTAAATGAAGATTCTCTTGACAGTTGAACTAATCTCCTGGGGCTTGATGTCTTTGGTGATCCTGTGCTTGATTCAAGAGCTTGTCTTTTTGCTGCTGGAGCTACCTCATTGTTATCAGAAAGTCTTTTGCCAGAAACTTGTGAGATTGAACCAACTTCAACAATTTTTTTCCCTTCAACATCTGAACCACAAAATTCAATACCATGAATGTTAGCTTACAGATATAGATATAGATATAGATATGTGTACTTGAATGTTAATGCTATCCTCAACATCAGAACATGCAAATTCAGTTGGGAGAAAGCAAAAAGAGTATAACATGTTTGAACCCGGAACAACTTTTTTTTTAAAACATCATACACACAACTTCACTCTTATGTGGTCTTCTATTTTCCATGAATCTTAGTATACAGACAGAGAGATAGATAAGGATGCTTGAGTGTTTATGCTATCCTCAACATCAGAACATGCAAATTCAGTTTGGATAAGGCACAAGGGTGTAAAATCTCTGACCCCAGAACTACTTTTTTTAATATCATACACAATTTCACTCTTACCCAGTCTTTACTTTCCACGTATGTTAGCTTACAGACATAGATATAGATATGGGTGCCTGAATGTTAATGCTATCCTCAACATCAGAATAAACAACTTCAGTTTGGAGTAAGCAAAAAGGGTGTAAAATGTCTGATCCCATAACAAATTTATAAATTTTGATATCATACACACAACTTTATGCTTACCTGCTCTTTTGTTTTCATTCTCCTCTGCATCTTTGCATTCTTCACATAACCAATCCCCTTCAGGCACTTTCTTACACATGTCTCGCATGCAGTAGCTGATTCAAAGAAATTATCATGGTAAGATTCACTTTACAGAAAATAGCAGCAACATAATACTACAAACTAAGAAATAAGGAGAAAGTTTTTCATGCATACGTGTGCTCTGCACCGTCACTGCACCTACTACATATTGCAAGTAGATCCTCACGACCAGCATCACCACAGATGTCACATACCTTCACCTATTTTCCAGTCAATGAAATAAGAAATGAAGTTGAGGTTTTCAGCCCAAAAAAAAACAAGAAGGAAAACTAACAGAGAGTAAAGGAAAGATATTCACATCATGTTCCACAACATCTGACTCATCACTCTCATCTTCAGATTGAGGTTCTTGCTTGGCAGATGATTTAACTAGCTCTTCGGCTTTCTCATGCTGTCCATCACGGATTGAACATTTAGGATCTTCATTGTTAGCATCACAAACATCAGCATCTAATTCTGACTTTGGACATACTTTTTTGGGTGAGATATTGGAAATACTCTCAACAGGGCTATCCTTATCAGCAACATATTTCTCACCAGAAACAGCAATAGGTTCCCTCTCTTTGGTCAATGATGAACTAGAATTCTCAATAGAGTATTCTGTCAACTTTTCTGGAATATGAGAATCCTTTTCCACTTCCGTTAAGCTTGCACCACCAGATACGGATTTACCACTTCCACTTTGTGATTCTCCATACAACCTTTGTACCTTTGGAGAGCTATGCCCTGTGTCTACATCTTTAGATTTAGAAGATGGAATTTCCATGCCAGACATGTCAACAGAAGGAGCACTTCCAGATCCTTCTGCCCCTAAATGACTAAATGAAGCTGAACTACAAGATATATTGATTATCTCTGCATTCCTTTGATGATTATCATTCAATAAGCTAGTATCACTGGCCCTACTAATACAGGAGGTGTTGTCATCATGACCTTCTAAATACTTGGAATCCTGATACTTAGTCGACAAGATCTGTCTACTCTCAGCATTTTCAGATATAGAATCATGACTAGAATTAACACTCTGCATATTACTAGCTTCACTGACAGCATGCTGTGAGCTTTCAGAAGCTCTGCTCCTAAGAGAATATGCATTACCCTCATCCATAGTATACTGATTATTAGCCTCTCCTAAGCGACAGTTTTCATCAGAAAACTCTCCAGCTTTTGACCCCATGGGTGAATGGTTAAGATGCATGCAAGATGAACAAGGAGCTGAGCACACATTACAAGTCCCCGATTCCGGTCTCATATCAGTGTTTTGAATCACAGAATGTTTGACAAATTCCTTTACAGATACGGGTGAAACCTAACAAAAAAATACGCCAGTTAAAAGAAAGATGAAATCTTTGACTCAGACTCTCACTGATGCTTTTACAAGGTTAAGAATTCCTCCAATAATAAAACTTTACTACGTTGCCGCACACAACAAACAAATGATTTATCACAACTTGCAAACATACAAAGGTGCATCAGGATTTATTGTAACATATTTGTCAAACTTATTTTGGAAGTTCAGTGACTAGAGAGTGTAAATTATGCTAGTCATTATGCTAGTCATGGATTTACTTGGGTATATTGTAAATTTGCAACATTTTCTCTAAGCACTATGGGTTCATAACCATAAAAGGAGTGTATTTCAAGATACTGTGATGCCATAACTTCTCAGTAGAGTTTCTTACCCACTGTGGCTACTGCTTCTATGAAAGGGGGTTCTTATTCTTTCGGCTTGTGATATAAACTCTTTAGGAGATATCTTTGTCATACATGCATAAAATGGAACACTCTCTTAAGCTAATAATTTTCATTCTTTTTTCTTGATATACCTGCTTAGGGGGGATCCTAATTCTCAACTACAACTAAGTCCAGAATTGTAGCTTTGGGACCACACCCTGGACTTTGACATCAATCAGCCACTTCTTAGTTGAGTTGGGACATATGAAATAACTAAACAATTAAACCAGAGATATATACCAAGATCGATGCATATACATTCATACTCATGTATGCCTAAAATTCTGTCCAAAGATGACCTCCAATGCAACATGGCAAGAACAAAATCAGTCATATGCATTTGATCTCCACATCCTTCAAGATGAATTGACAACAATGTTACTCAAACACAGCCTTTATTTCACAGCTACAAAACAGATAGCATAAAAATAAAAATAAAAAGTAACAGAGTCTGAATTACCCTGTGGTCTCAGTATGTTCTTTTAAATATTATGATAAATGAGAATTCCTCATTACCCATATCACACAGACAATGAATGCAAACCGCATTAACAAAACACTGCCCCAATTTTATTTTATTTTTTAAAAAAACCACTAAGCAAGTACTACTCCATGAAATACTTCCCCCAGCCAACAACATAGCAGCGATTGCAATTTCCCAAATGCCAATTCAACTGTGCTAACAAGCACCCCCAAAATAATCAAACCCTATCAGAACCCTAACCCAACCACACTCTGAATTACAACTCTCCCAATCAGAATCAACTATTCCAATAAATTCATCTCAACACAACGAGAACAGAACACAAACAAAAATTGAGAGAGAGAAAAATCAATTTAAGAAGAAACGAAGGATAATAAAAATTTACAAAAAATTAAAGGGAAAAAAAACCCTAACTGGGAAAAATTGAGATGGAAACCATGTTGCTTTGCATTGCAGTGAGTTTACCTTGGTTGCGTTAAGGAAATTCCGATGAGAGGAGAGCGGGTTATACGACGTCGTATGGAGTGCAGAGTATCCAGAAAATGAAGGAAAGGGTTCAGAGAGATGAGCATGCAAATTACACACACACCTACGAACGATCTCACACAACAATCTCGCTCTATTTATGCATACAACAAATTAACCTTATGCCATCCATCGATTAGTACAATTTCTTTTTCCTTTCCTCAATTTCTCTGTCTGTGATCTGAATAATAAAAAAAATTAAAATTAAAATTTTGCAAATGGGTTTTTTATTTTCTCATCAGAATCCAAATCCATCTAACCCAGCTGGCTTTAACTGCCCTCTTCTCTCACTACTCTCATCTCTCTCTCTCTCTAAAATGTCTGTTCCTCAAAAAATTTCTAAATGAAATTGGTTTAATTAACTCCAAAACCCATAAAAATAAAAATAAAAACAAAAAACGGAATTCTGGGTCATTTCTCACAGTTTTTTTTCTCTTTCTTTATTTATTACGTATTAATTAATTAACCATTTATTTAATTTACCTATTTAGTATATTATTAATATATGATAAAATATTGAAATGAAGGATAAAAAACACCTTTTCAACCGTAGACTATCTTATCCATCAAAATTGTTACGAGTAAAAATAATAATAATTATTATAATAATAATAAAGAATGAATAAAAGAAGTCAAGGTGAATGAATGGAGCATCCCGCACGCGTGAGTTGCAGGCACGTGTGCAGTGGGAAATGCGTGGGAAAGGGGCGCGTGGGGACGAGGGTGGGTCCCTACTAACGCCTTAGTGGCAGGTGTATGTGCCTCACATTTGCCTATATTTATCGGACATCAACAACAAATAGGTTATATCCCTTTATCTCAACTCCTTTGGTTTACTTTCTAAAATAAAAGATACGAAGGAGCCTCATCTCTATTTCATATAGGTTTAATTATAGGGTTATATGTGATTTTTTCAAAAAATTTGACTTGATACGGAAGTTAATTTAGAAAAAAATTAAATAAATCTATAAACATATATTTAAAATATATAATTAAACATAATATTATATATTTTTATGTAAAAAATTATAATAATACCTATTATTATATCATGTATATCTAATGATCCGGTCTAGATACCGGTCCCCAAAGTTATGACGTCAGAGTGACATCTTAAGGGAATAACCGGTATTATAAAAGGGTATAGCTACATCGGTTATCCGCCCTCACTTCATCCGTTCTCACATCATCGAATGTTTTATCCGTCTTCGCTACAACGGATGCTTCATTCGTTCTCATTTCACGTCTATATAACCGTTTGCCCCAGGGTCACTGTAAGATAAGAGTTTCTTATAACTTATCAGCGAAGATACCTTATGTAACATCCCTGATGTTTTAATGAGAATTATAAGAAATGGGAAATGATTAGTAAATGTTTTAGAAGTTTTATTTAATATTTGTTCTGTCTGAGCCAGAGATAAGAAAGCCGGTGTCGAGATCGGTCTCAGAAGCGCGAGCAGGCGGAGTTAAAGATCGGAAGTGTAGGAGAAGAGCGGGCAGGGCTAGGCGGTCTGGTCCAACCGTTGTGAGGAGAGCGCCTCACACGGGGTCATAGCCCGGATTAACCTCATAATGACTGAAACAACGGATGTAGGTAACCAAGAGGTGAGCACGGATGAGATATCCGACCTCTCAGGTTGTAGCTCGGATTTCCGAGGTATGAACACTAAGCTAGGACACCGGGGGGCCAATCTTTATATTGGGCCTATACTCTTGCGAAGTATTAGAAAATTGTGAATAATTAAACATTGAGGGAATAAATAAGTGTAATTGATTTGATAACTATGCAATAGTTTAATATAGTGAAATTGATTAAATTTAGTAAGAATACAAATAAAATAAAGGAAAAGACGATCTTGCCCATGAGCTATATATATATATGGAGATTCTCTTCCTTCCCTCTTCATTATTTACAAGTTACCTTTGCTGTTGGTCTGTTCCTTCTCTTTCATTTTTCTCTCCTCTCTTAACGCTGATTTGCATGCGCTGGAGAGGGACTCCATTTGTGTCTAAACTTCAATTGAACCCCATTCCTGTGATCGAGGCTTCAAGGTGAGTCTACTGATCCGTTCCAATTGTGATTCCATTATTCCTTTTATTCTTTGGCTGTTAAGGGCCATGCATGGCTATATTCGTGGCTGTTCTCCACTCCTCTGGTGAGTGTGAGCCCAGATGCAGTCCATGAACTAAGGGCGTTGAAGTGATGAGCTGTACTTTATGATCCGTAGGTAGTAGGCTAAGCAACGGAAGACTGAGTGACGGAGTTGAGACTGCGGAACCAGTGCTCAGAGGAAGGAATCGACACAAAGAGCAGATCATCGAAGCGTGGAACCAATGTAAGGGGGGTGTTCGGGTTATAATTAATTAGAATAGGACTCGCTTCTTATACAGGTCATTGAAGTAACGTAAACAGGTTAAGGAAAATGTTGCTAAACGTAGTTGTGTGTTTATGCTTGTGCATGTGTGACTGAGTACATTAATTAGTGGAGGATCGGGTGTGGATGAGTTTATCATGTATGATCTTATGATATCTAATGTGAAATGATCAGTGTTATGTGACGTCGGGTTAGCAAGCAGGCTACCCGAGTGATGGGGAATTGATATTATTATGTGAAAGGTAAATTGTTGAATGACTATGTGGTGTGGGATGGCCGACGGTATATGATAGGCCCTCATTTCCGGCTCCCGTGGTTTTCGTGCCCAGTTGAGCTACCCAGTGGTCAAGTAGGACCCAGTGGTCGAGGTGGAGAGTCAAGCAGGACTCGGTGAACCAAGCAGGGTTCACGGGGTGTCAAGTAGGACCCCCAGCTGAAGGCCAATCCTTTAGTATCCGGATACTAGGAGTCAGATTGTATGAGAGTCAGTTGTGATCGTGAAGAATGTGATGGAATTGTGTGGTTGGTTTAATATAGTTACTGTATGTAATACACTATGTTTCGGTATGCTTACTTACGAGTGATGCTTGATGTGTATGTATAAATATGCATGTATATTTGTTAAGTTCCATTCTATATTAATTACAATGCCAAACACTCACCCTTGCCCTTTTTTTTTAGTAACCAGAGACAGGGAGGGGGAAGGAGCCATGGAGTCGCGCCAAGGGGGAGAACGGTGCTAGGGTCCGAGTGACTTTGAGTGACTCTCTATAGAGTCATATGTGTGTATAAGAACTTCTTAGTATTATTAATTATGTTTAATTAAGACCAGATCGGATGTAAACCTATATTTTAAAATATATCACTGTTATTTGCATATGCTTTCATGGTAGCTATGGTAACTCTTTGGGTTCACAGAACTATTTTTAGAGTGAAATTTTGGGAGTCCGGTTGTATGTTTTGTATAATCCGATGTGTGAAAGGTGTTCGCTCAAGCGAATAGAACCTCGTTTAAGTGAGAGTCCGGAATCTCGCTTAGACGAGTAGGGGCCTCGCTCAAGCGAGAAACCCTGATTTCCCTTTCTCCCATCCGTTGTGTTTAAATTAACTTGCTTTTCTTTTCTAGATCTCATTTAATTAATCTAACTGTGACTGCTGTCACTTGAATAAGTCAGTAAAAATAAATGTTTTTTCACTAAATATCGTTTAATTTTCAAGAAAAGGAAAAATTTATCGTAAGAGGTCATTGTTTGAATAAAAATAAATGCAAAAATAACCTAGGATGTTACACCTTACATAGCGGAATGTGTCTATATCAATCATCTCAGAGAATAAGTACAATTATCAGCGAAATATGCGGAAAGGTGATTATCCTCTATCCCTATCACAGGATCGTACTCTGATAATTGACCTACCCTCTTGACACACTCTGAGCACTGAGTCACTTTGATTGACATACTCCACACGCTATCAGAACTAAGGGGCCCACTTGCATCCAACGATTCATTTTCTACGTTCAACTATAAATAGCATGTTCCAACACACATGCACGGTTACGTTGTTCTATCTTGCATTCTTACTATTGCATTGCTTGAGTATTCTTTGAGTTCATACACTCTTCTAACTTGAGCGTCAGAGAATCTTCGCAGGTGGCACCACCTTTCGCCTTTCTTCAACGCGAAACGTTAGTGTGAAGGATCTCCAGGACAACAAGACCGGTTTCTCCCACTGAGAGACCGGACTACAATACCGGATACCCACTGTACCGGTGTACAAACCCTAAAACACCTGCATTCTTATGGCTAGTCCCACACCGGATCCTAGACCCCGGTTCAGACCAGTTCATTGGCACGCCCAGTGGGACTCGATAGAGTTATTCCCACTTTTCGTAGAAGTCTGGTAGTCAAAATGGAAGGTGATGGACGTGATTTCGTTGATGGTCATGCGGAGGACGTGACCCACCAACAGACTAGGAAGAGACTCGTCTTCGAATCTCCTGTCACCAACACTCGAAAGATGGTACCAGTGCCAACCCCTGACCCTCGTGATGAGGTTATTAGGCAGCTCAGGGAGGAGTTGATGGAGTTAAGGCGGGAGAAGAGAGGAACTGGGGACAGGGTAACGTCCCAAGCAGAAGAAGCCCACCATGCATCTACAAGGGAGAGAACTACGACCCTCCAGTATTCGAAAATCCCTACGTACGAGGAGATGGAGCAAACTCAAGCCTCTGGTGATAGAGTCAGTACCAGGAGGAGGGAGCAAGCAGTGGTGACCTCTGGAGCTTATAGACTCAGCGTCCCTTTTTCAAGGAGGCTGATGAGCGTCGTCATCCCTAAGCACTTGCAGACGACTCAGCCATTGTCGATCGGGAAGTACAATGGAGAAACTGATCCTACTAAGCACCTAGATGCTTATGTCTATGAAGCTATGTACCTGGGAGCTGATGAAGACGTTATGTGTAGGATGTTCCCAAGAACACTGATGGAGGAGGCTCTTAGCTGGTTCAAGAGCCTACGTTCAGGATCCATAGATTCCTGAGAAGAAATGGCAGCTGCTTTTGAAAGTCATTTTGTCATTTCCAGGGACATCCCAAGAACTTCCCATACCTTAGCCAAGATAAGGCAAGGGGAGACTGAAACTCTTAAGGAGTTTTTAAAGAGATTCTACAAGGAGGCTGCGTTGGTCCCCAACCTCACGGTGTAACACCCCTAATTTCGTTATTTCTTATTTAAAATAAAATTTCAAAGGAATTTGATTATAGTTCTTTAGAACTTTTTGATTGTTATATAATTTATAATTTTTGGAATTTTTATATTTTTTTTAGTTTTTTTTTGAATGACAAAAATACCCTTAACCTTTCATCTAATAACCAAAATGCCATTGCCAACATCATCGCTTACATCATCATCGCTTGCATCATCGCTTACATCATGAATAGTAAAATAAATAATTAAATAATCATGAATAGTAAAATTTTCTTCCTATAAATAGATGGCTCATTTACAACATTTCCACACCAAAAATTAGAGAGAGAATCTAGAGAGATAGTGCGTAAGAAATTAGTGGGGAGTAAATTCTTTTGGTAAAAAGAAGTTCTGCTGGAGGTGTAAGGTAATAACTTTCTTCTATATTCTTTTTATAATTTTAGTTTATTTTTTTTAGCACTCTTAAACCATTGATATACTAGTACTATTATGAATAAGTTATTATAGTAAAAATAAATTACCACTATGTTATTTTTACTATTTACTATTACTATTCAAAATTTACTATTTACCATTACTATTCAAAATTTACTATTCACTGTTATTGTTCATGATTTACCATTTACCACTACTATTCAAAAAATTACTATTCATAATTTACTATTTACCATTACTATTCAAAATTTACTATTTACCGTTATTATTCAAAATTTACTATTCACTGTTATTGTTCATGATTTACCATTTACCACTACTATTCAAAAAGTTACTATTCATAATTTACTATTTACTATTACTATTCAAAAATTACCATTTACCGTTACTATTTATTATTACTATACATATTTACTATTTATCATTCTGATAGCAATCTTAATTTTCATCTTAAGCTTATACTGAAATAAGTTTGTATTAATATTTTGTTAGAACTTGGAGGCGCAGAGCGAATTCACTTTTGGTAGCAAATCAAGGTAAGGGGGGTGAGATTAAGGATATAATATGAAAATACATAAGAATATTGGGAGGAGTCCCCTACTCCTTTTAAACATAACAATATTATTATTTTAAAATAATAACTTTTAACTTAAAATTTATAATAATTGTTATTAATAAATTAAGCATCTTGTGTAACTTAATATCTAAAATATTTAAGAACTTGAACTATTATGACCTATGCGGACTGGATTGAACCTATGCAAGGACTTGAACTATTATGAACTTGACTGAACCTATGCAAGGATTTGGACTATTATGACATATATGGACTGAACTAGACCTATGCAAGGATTGGACAATCTTGGACTTACATAGACCTGTGCGAGGAATTGACCATAGAACTTAAAACAAACTTTATTAATTTAAATAATCATTGAATTTTAAATTATCATATTTATAACTAATGTTTAATTATTTGATTTGATTATGATTGTTAATATTTATTTATGCCTTATGATGTTTGATTGTGATTGACAATGTTTGATTATGATTGATAATCTTGTATTGTGGAGTTTGAGCATATAGCAAGCATGGCGGAAAGCTAAAATTCAGTAAGAATTTACTTATCTCCTACTTATTTATTTACTTTTTCATATTTATTTAAATTACTTTTAAGAAATTTCTTAGATTTCAATAAAACTACATAAGTTTTTAGAAATCTTTTTTTATCTTTTAATATATATGTATATATCTAAAATTTAGATTCTTAGTTAGTTTATCAGAAAGAAAAAGAAAGAGAATTTATTTTATAAAAATAAATTTTTTAATATATATACGTATTATTTAAATGTATAAAAATATTATACAAAATTTTCAAGTACTAAGGTTTTAAAGATTGATAATTCCAAATTCGAGTTTTTAGAAATTGATTTTGAATTGACCTATAAACTTTCTAAAGAAGGTTGTGAAATATATCTAAGGCTTTGAAACTCAAATTTATAAGGAGATTTGATTTGTGATTTGAAAAGGAACTGTACAAAAATTCTATATGCGTATTTGAGAAGTTGAAAAATGTACAGTTTACTGGGGTGGCTATGTCACGATTCGTAGGCCCTGATAATATAATTGAGTTTCTAAAAGCCTTAACCAACTAAATACGCGAGTAGTTCATGCATCATGAATCATCGAAGAGAAACAAAATGATATTGTCTGGGGACGGATTATAGAAACCGAGGATACATTAGAGGAGGCTTAATTGTGAGCCTTGGGATGAGAGGGTGTGAAAGGGTGCTTCAGGGGACCTGGGGTAGCTCCCTAGTGTCAGGTACTTTCACAATAAAAACCTTTTCAATCTGACTAGTCTCTAAGTGTTTCCATGCCAGTTGAGCTGTTCATGTTATTATTATCCGGAATTATGGAACAGTGTAAACTCTTGGTTGGCCCAGTGCAAATTAAAATTTAAGGGGCCCACATATATAGATAAGTTATGATGAAGATATGGCATATCATTCATACATTCATAAATTGATTGTGCTTGTGATTGTGATTGATATTATTATACTAGTTTGTGAAAACCCTTTATTGCTTATGTCCCATTTGGGAATATTATATTCTGTTTCTCACTCCTTTCTCTATGTTTTTGTTTCATATGTTTTAAATTAATGGATCGTACAGAGGGAAGGATCGAAGGACATTGACAGTATATATAGCACGTTCTAGAAAGGGAGCTCGGTATGAATACCGTGGTCCAATGAATAAATAATGTCATTAGGCAACTGCTCTTGGGCCATGGATTTTCCTCTCTTTCTTATAATGTTTAATGTTTATTTTCTTCGGATGAATGTACAAATACTTTATAAAGTTTTAATAATATTGAGGTATTTTAGAAACAATGTATATAATTTATTCCGATAGTTTCTTTTTAACAAATATATCTTTAGTAAAAAAAAAATTATTACGAATTTTTCTAGAATTTATTAAGGTGTAACAGAGGGTGTTACACACGGAGGCCATACAACTCCATATTGTAGCAGAAGCTTTGCAACCTGGATCTGCTTTCGCCTTGTCTTTGGCAAAGAGCCCTCCCACAACATTCGAAGAGTTTCGGAGGAAAGCTTCTAAATACGTGGGTATAGAAATGCACCTGGAGGCTACAACGGCTAGGATAAAGCCCCCAGTGCCCCCTCAGCAGCCACAGAGAGAGAAGGAGAGGGTAAGACTAGAAAAATATGCCCCCAGAGAGGACTTTGCAAGCGCTTGTCCTCATCAACGAGATAGGTGCGTCTCATCCTTCAGCAACTATGCCCCCTTGAATACCAGGCATTCCTAAATCCTGAGGGAAGTTGGTTCGCCAGCGCTCAGTGTCTTTAGTATAAGGAAGCCACCCCCAGTCAAAAGACTCGGTAACCCACGTAAATATTGTGCCTTCCGTGAACAAACGGGTCACCACACTGACGAGTGCAAAGCGTTGAAGAATACTGTGGAGACCCTCATCAGAAAGGGAAAGTTAAAGCAATATCTGTTCAGAGAAAAATCCTTAGACGAGCCTGAAAGGATGGACAAGAGGGGGAGAGATCCAGATGATGAGGGTGACAATAGTCATAACCCCGTTAAAAGGTTTACTGCGGCTGAAAAGCAAAAAGGAGTGGCGATCGCTGGAGGAGCGCAGCAAGACAACATGCCTCAGTAGCAGAGGCAGGGTAGGCGTGAAGTGATCGAGATGATTGCTGGAGGGTTTGCAGGAGGTGGAGCATCGATCACAGCTAGAAAAAATCACCATAGGATGATCTTGTCTGTACAGGACAAAACCCAGAGATAACCGCCCTTTCAGGGACGGTGTGGCAGCTCCAGCGGTGTCATTCACTGATGATGATTTCGGCCCTACGATCCCAGGAGGAGACGACGCAGTGGTGATCATTGCTGTCATTGCTAACAAAGACGTGAAGAGGATCCTCGTTGATCAGGGAAGTTCTTGCGATGTGATTTTTTATAACTGTTTCAAAAGAATGGGTTTCTCTGATACAGATTTACAACCATATACGCAAGAACTCACGGCTTTTAATGGGGCGAAGCAACCCACTAAAGGGTATCTTGATACCCTCGTTTCTTTTAAAGGAAAGCCTGGTGCGAGAACGGTGAAATCAAGAATCCTGGTGATAGATGTGGAATCTCCCTACAACGGGATCATAGGCCGCCCTACCCTGAATGCAATGGAAGCGATTGTGTCCACTCCTCACCTCCTAATCAAATTCATTAATTAAGACAACTGTGTATCTTCCCTCCGAGGTGATCAGGAAATGGCTAGATACTGTTATAATCTAAGCCTTAACATGGTTAAGTTGGAAGCGTTTAATAAGAAGAGGAAGCTGAATGACGGAGGAATAGCGGCTGGGTCTGTCAGTCTGATTGACTTAGACCCCAGGGTAGAATTGAAGATTGACCCTCTTAACCCCTCGAAGCCCACACCGGATGGTGGTTCCAGGGATGTCGTCCTTGGGGATTCCCTAGAGAAGGTCACGCACATTAATGATAACCTGGAGTCAGGCATGGAGCAACATTTGTTGGCTCTCTTGTAGGAGTTTAAAGACCTTTTTGCATGGACTGCAGCAGACATGCCTGGGATGGACCCTGAGTTCTGTTGCTATAAACTCGCTGTTTACCCAGAAACGAGACCGGTGGCCCAGAAGAAGAGGAGGTTAGACCGGAGAAGCAGAAGGTAGCGTGTGAGCAAACAGAGGAACTGTTAAAGGCTGGTTTTATAAAGGAGATTCGCTATTCATCTTGGCTTTCCAACGTGGTGATGGTACAGAAAGCCAATGGCAAGTGGAGAATGTGCACGGATTACGTAGATCTCAACCGATGTTACCCCAAAGATCCGTATCCTCTCCCAAACATTGATCGTATGGTAGATGATTCATCTGGTTACCAGTACCTCAGTTTCATGGATGCTTATTCAGGGTACAATCAGATTCCGATGTGGGAAGGAGATCAAGAAAAGACGGCCTTTGTCAATGACCGTGGTGTGTTCTGCTACACCGTCATGCCGTTTGGACTGAAGAACGCCGGCGCTACCTACCAGCACATGATCAACAAAGTATTCGAAGGCATGCACACCAAGCTGGTGGAGGTGTACATTGATGATATCATCGCAAAGACTCCCGCTGGAGGGGATCACATTGATGATTTACGCCAAGTGTTCACCCGGTTGCGATAATACAATATGAGGTTGAACCCATTGAAGTGCACTTTTGCCATTCCAGCAGGGAAGTTCTTGGGATTCATGTTAACCCAGCGGGGTATTGAGGCAAACCCTGGAAAGTGTCAAGCAATTCTGGATATGCAGAGCCCTAAGAGCCTAAGGGAAGTACAGTCGTTGAATGGGAAGGTGGCCGCTCTAGCTCGATTTATGCCCAAGATGGCGCATAGATCCTTTCCCCTGTATAAGGCGTTGAAGAAGCATAAGAGTTTTGAATAGGGAGAAGAGCAGGAACAAGCTTTCCAGCAGCTTAAGGCCGTGCTTTCGAGCCCACCAATACTGGTGAAGCCTAATCCTGGTGAGACTCTGATCCTATATTTGGCGATTTCTGATGAAGCCCTAGGCGTGGCTCTTGTTAAAGAAACTTCGGAGGGACAGAGGCTGGTGTACTTCACCAGTAAAACATTCCAGGGGGCTGAAAGTAGATATCAAAAGATTGAGAAGGTCGCTCTAGCAGTTGTGTGGGCGTCACAACGGTTGAGCTATATTTTCATGCGCATCCAGTATTAGTGAGAACGGATCTGCCTCTCCGTTCAGTGCTTAGTAAACCAGATCTGGCAGGAAGGATGATCAAATAGTCTATCGAGCTTTCTGAGTTTGAAATTTCTTATGAGCCTCAAGGAGCTATTAAAGCTCAAGTTTTGGCGGATTTTGTAGTGGAGATGACAGGGTCAGATCCAGCCACACCTCGAGCGCATTGGACCATTTATGTTGATGGGTCGTCAAACAGCAAAGGCTGTGGAGCTGGTATCGTGGTGGAGAGTGATGATGGTGTGCACTTGGAAATTTCCCTCCAATTTAACTTCAAGACCTCCAATAATCAAGCTGAGTATGAGGCATGCTTGGCCGGCCTCCGAGCGGTGATTAACATCGGAGCGTCAGCAGTTACATTGTGTAGCGATTCACAACTGGTGATTTCACAAATCCAGGGGGAATATCAGGTCAGAGAGCCACAACTTCAACTATACTTAAACTGTGTGAATGAATTGAAGGGGAGATTCGAAATACTGGAATTTAAGCATGTGCCAAGAGAGGAGAACACCAGAGCGGATATCTTATCAAGACTCACAAGCACAAAGCAGCTTGGTAGTACCACGACTGTGGTTCAGAGCATATTTACGTCACCTAGCATCCCTTTGTTCCCATTTATAAACACTATAATGGTCAGTTATCCTTACGAGAACTCTTGGGCCATCCCTTATATCCATTATTTAACGGACAGACAACTCCCTACTGATGAGAAGGAAAGAAGACGAGTAAAAAAGGAACTGTCATACTTCACCATGGTCGATGATGTTCTTTACAAGAGGGGGTTCTCTGTCCCATACCTCCTTTGTTTAAGAGAAGATGAGGTTCAAGCAGTGTTGGAGGAAGTATACGAGGGGCAGTGTGGGCACCATGCTGGGGGTCGGAGTCTAATGAGAAATGTCCTCAGGGCTGGATATTGGTGGCCCAAGGTGAAATAGGGCTCCACAGACTTTGTGAAGAAGTGTGATGCTTGTCAAAGATTTTCTAATCTCCATCACACACCGGCCTAAGAACTCTCTTCATCCGCTGTGCCATGGCCGTTCTACCAGTGGGGCCTTGATATCCTGGGTCCGTTTCCTACCGCCCCTGGTGGTATTAAATATTTGATCGTGGGGGTAGACTACTTCACCAAGTGGATCGAGGCTGAGCCCGTAGTGCATATCACTTCTGCACGGATAAGGCGTTTTGTTTATGAAAATATCATAGCTCGATTCGGTGTCCCAGGGCGGATCGTGACTGACAACGGCACCCAGTTCACAGATAAAAAGTTCACAGACTTGCTCGAAGGACTGGGGATAGTCCAAATTTTCTTGTCTGTTGAGCACCCTCAGATAAATGGCCAAGCAGAGGTGGCCAATCGAAAGGTATTAAAAGGCTTGAAGAAGCGCCTTGGGGAAGCAAAGGGAGGTTGGACCGATCAACTATGCCATGTTCTGTGGGAGTACCACACTACACCACACTCTTCCACTAATGAATCCCCATATCGGTTGACTTATGGGGTTGAGGCGATGATCCCAGTGGAGCTACAAACTAGATTAGCTCGAGTGAAATATTTTCTAGCTGAAGACAATAACGCCAATCTGGCATCAGAGCTGGACGTTCTCCATGAACTAAAGGAAGGAGCTTTCGTTAGAGACCAGGCAATAAAGGCGAAGGTGGCTCTCCGGTACAACAAACGTGTTCAATACAGAGCATTCAACACCGGAGATCTTATTTTGAGGAAGGCAAGTATGAGGAATAAATTCGCCTACCAAGGGAAGCTAGCACCCACATGGGAAGGCCCTTACAGAGTTTCTGAAGTGACTGGAAAAGGGTCATACCGACTTCAGGAGCTCGACAGAACCCCAATTCGCAACAAGTGGAACATTCAGAACTTATGTATTTATTACAGCTAGTTGGTAAGATGGCATGTACTCTTTTCCCTCACTTGAGTTTTTCCCATTGGGTTTTCTCAAGAAGGTTTTAATGAGATATGACCCTAACTACGCTTCCTTTGTAATATATATTCAACTTAATGAGAATGCAATTTATGATCTCACTCTCTTGTTTGTATGTTGTGATTTATAGCTAAAAGCTGTCTCGATTGAAGACCCCTCAGGACGGATGATCTCAAATACCTATTCTGTAGTTGATGATGTAACTCCTCAAGGGATGAACGAAGACCCCTCATGACGGATGATCTCAATTACCCATTCTGTAGTTGGTGATGTAACTCCTTGAGAGGCGAATGAAGACCCCTCAGGACGGATGATCTCAATCACATATTCTGTGTTTTGACAATGTAACTCCTCGAGGGGAAATGGGTTGTAGGATCAAACCAAACCCTATTTGAAGTTCCGGATTGTAGGAATTAAACCGAATTCTAGGTACGGTTAGTAGGATTAAACTGAACACCGTTTGAAGGCTTGGATTGTAGGATTGCACTGAACTCCAAGTATGGTTAGTAGGATCGAACCGAACCCCATTTGAAGGCCTGTATTATAGGAATTAAACCGAACTCTGGGTACGGTTAGTAGGATTAAACCGAACACCGTTTGAAGGCTTGGATTGTAGGATTGCACCGAACTCCAAGTATGGTTAGTAGGATCAAACCGAACCCCATTTGAAGGCTTGGATTGTAGGATTGCACCGAACTCCAAGTATGGTTAGTAGGATCGAACCGAACACCATTTGAAGGCTTGGGCGCAGTAAGCTAGTTCTTCTCCAAGACCACGCTGAACCCCAAGTAATGGGCGTAGTAGGTTCGGGGTAGTCCTGATCTGAACCCCGTGTTGAAGAATTGGATAGTAAGATTGAATCGAACTCCAAGTACCATTGTCGCTCTCATTTCTGAAGTAACTTTCATAGGGCGGTTGAAGGCAAACATTGTCGTTCCACACCTTCGAGATCAAATGAACCTTTCTAATTTCCAAGAAGTTAAAGGTAACGTTCTACGACAGATATTCCCTTCCCAAAATGCTAACACTTGGGGACAGGGCATACTTTAACGTAAGTGTTATTTATCTGTTACAATTTTTGTTATTTTATTCCGGGGTGACAAATACGCTTTAAACAACAGTGTGGTTAAACAAAGTGGATCTGTAAATCATTAAAAAAGGTAAAGTATTGCGTATATGACTAAGTTATCTGGCGACCATACACTTGTCACGAATGATAGAAGATAAATGAAAGTAAACTTTATTTCTATGAAGGAAAATTTTATATGTCTCAAGGTATCAAAACTAGAGCTGATCCCAGTACACAACTATAAGTAAAAGCGCAAAATTAAGAAGCAGGTAGTTGGTTCTCCGATGTAGGCACCTCCGCTCTCCCCTCTTCCGCTCCCTCGGCTTGAGTCTTCTCCGCTCCGGTCTCTGGGCTAGTTCCAGCATCCCCTCGCGTCTCATCTTTAGGTTCAGGAGTGGGCAGTACTGGTTCCATGCTTTGATCCTCCGGAAGTGGAGGCAGTTCATAAAGGGCATCGGGAGGATCCTGGTGCGAGCCGTCATTCTTCACTTCGATAAGTTTCCCTCTGTGGAACTCATAGAACGGATCCAAGCCGTATAGATTAAGCTTCACGTCGGGGTTGCGATAGAAGACTTGACAGAGGGCCAGGCCGAAGGATTCGAAGGCCACCTTCTTGCATATCTCCAAGGCTTTGGCAGCCTTGGCCTTAACAGCAGATAATTTCTTTTGAAGCTTAGCAAAATCCTCCTTCGACGGCCCAGTGCTCGTACTACCCTTCCTTAACTCATTGATCTGAGACTGCATTTCCTTCCGAAGGGCCTCCCATTCTCCTAAGCTTTTATTATGGCCGGCCTTCATTGCTACGAGATCGTCAGCTAGCTTGGCCGACTTCTCCTTCTCCATTTGAAGCTCTTCTTCAAGGAGAGGGATAGATTTATTCTGCTGTTGAAGCTCAAAAACCTACCGCTCTAGAGATTTATTGGTAAAGTGGAGCTGGCTTATTTCTCTAGTTTTCTTCTACAGCGTTTCCTTGGCCTTATTTAATTCTGCCTCCACCCCTCTATGAGTCTCAGCTAGCTTGGCTGCCCAGGTTTCCTTTATAGCGATGTCGGCCTCAAGCTTTTCAACTTGTTCCATGTAATCTTCCTTGTCGTTTAAGGATTCCAAGAGGTCGGATAATTCATCCAGTTGCCAGTGTCCGGCCCTGCACGCGCCTTGAACTTCAGCAGTATCGAGAGAGGGGCGGAGGTAATACCTTGCTTTTGGAAGAGTGGCAGGTATTGACCCCTGGAACCAAAGGTAGGGAGACAAGAAGGACTCCTTGGGGGGATCCATCACTGGAGGAGGACCGCTCTCGGAGTCCGGTTCTGATGCGGCATGAGAAGGAGGGGCAGAGGAGTCAAGGATGGGCTTCTTCCCCTTATCTTTTTTCAGCCCAGATTCCTCGAGAGTCTTCTGGCGTTTCTTTGCAGGGTCACCAGATGAAGGCTTTTCCACATCCGCCGTCTTGACCAGATGTCTCTTTTTCTTCTTCTTCTCTGGGACAGCCTCTTTATTACCCTGCCCCGCAGCCTCTGTTTATCCCTCTGGTTCCTGCTCATCGAGGAGGAGGACCTCGTCTCCCACTACGGAGGTTAGAGAAATGGTAGGTGCTTTGGTGGAGTTTCTCTTAGCCTGAATCTCATTCTCTTCAGAGGAAGAGTCACCATCTGCCAGCATGGATTTTAAGGACAATATTTTAGGACAGGCTTTTTCAATTTGTTCTGCAAAATAGGGAAAATTGAGTTAACACATGGGAAGTAAAACAATTAGAGCAGAATAAATGCATAACATAACCACAGTTAAGAGAGGGTATTACGGAGGTAGGAAGTGCGGACATTGTCATCCCCCAGGAGGAGCCTGCAGGAAAACCCCTTGAGGGTCTTTAAGGCTGTCTACATGGCACTCAGTACCTCAACGGAGTAAGAGGAAAGCTCACTCTCATCAGTATAGTAAGCACGGCTCAGTAGTAGAAAGTGCTCGTACGACCAACTGAGGGGGAATTTAATGAATCCTTCCTTGTTGCGCCAGAAGACCGGCTTGTTGGGTTGAATTCGGACCCGCGTGTAGTAGTGTTTGAAGGAGCGTCCATCCACCTTAGTGGATTCGGTGTAGGACTTGAAGTTCACCACCCTTGAGTCACAACGGAGTGTTATGAACCCAAGGCCGCCCTTCTTGTTGGCACGGCGGACCACTTGGCAGTAATGAAACAACTTGGCCACAGTGGCGGTGAAGTTGAAATGCTCTCCCAGAACTTCAAGAGCGCGCACCAAGCCCCAGCCGTTGGGATGCAGTTGGGTAGGAGCGCAGTCGAGGAAGCACAGGACGGCCATCTGAAACTCTGTCAGGGGGAAGCGGACTCCCAAGTTTTAAAAGACGAAGTCGTACATGTAGACTGACCTTTCGTTAAGGACGCGGTGGCAGACCCTCTCAGTTGGGCAGGGGGCAAGGACAAGAAAGCATCCCTTATACTTCTTATCAGAGTAGATTTTGCACGGAGAGTAACCGGGTTACCCTATTCATTTGCATGATGAGAAGGGATTTCCAGGAATTCCTCCTCAACCCAGCAGTACGGCCTCTCCCTATTCAGTTTTTCCCAATTCAACCGGTGTGCCATGATGTTGACACACCCTTCAGTAGTCCACAGAATCAACGTTTTGCCAGACCCCGAAATCTCCATGGTGCCTGATGCACGATGAAACGCGTGTGTGCTGTGGTAGAAGGCAACATCGTCAGAGAGATAACCTTCATTAATCGACCCATCATCAGAGCAACTGGTAGCCCTCGAATCAAGGGGATCCTCAGAGCGGCGCTGATCGACTAGCACTCGTGAGGAAGAAGTTTCAACTCTCTCTGAGCGACGAGGCCCAGCCACAGGAAGATTCACTAGAATCCTTCCTCCACGGTGGCTAGAGGGGGCACGAGAGCTCAGACTCCCCCTGTTTGAGGTACCAGCGCTGCTTGTTCTAGGGCGCATGGTTGAAGCAAAATGACCAAAAATGATATGGAGGTAAAGGATAGCGAGGTTACCTAAGAGAAGGAGGAACTTTGTGAAGAAGAAAGGCAGCAAGGAAATCTTCAGGAATTTGAGCAGAGGTTCACTAAGCTTGATGACAGAGATGAATTCCAAAATTCGTTAAGTGCCCCTTTTATACGTAACGAAGAAGCACAGTGTTCTGCCCAAAGTTACGACGTTTACTTCAAAACGCAATCTTTCAAATTCAAATGACTTCGTCGTTTCGTGATAAAAGCACGAATATGGTAACGTTTCAGTAAAGGATTTTTATGAAATGGGCCTGTGGAAGTTAAAAGTCAGGCCCAATAAGCCCAATCGACGGTTACACTCTTGGGTAATGATAGTTCATGTGTTAAAAAGGGCATTTAATGTCCAATCATTTCAGACGCATTTAATGCATCCCAACCACTCCTCGAATACCAAGAGTCTTGATTTCAAAAAACTCTTTGGATTTCCCTCATAATGAATCTCTGTCTGAATCTGATGTGAATGGTATCAGAAGAGCGATTATTTAATTTATAGAGCGGATGTATTGGTAAGAACCAAGCACGCATATCTTAAAGAGTCTTCAGAAGAAATTTCTAGAGCGCTCCACCGGCATCCAGACTTCTTAAAGGCTGTATAGCTCATGTAAGCAACCTAACAGTCCCTCACATCACATAAGCTAGGGGACAAATGATCCGGCCTGGATACCGGTCCCCAAAGTTATGACGTGAGAGTGACATCTTAAGAGAATAACCAGTATTATAAGAGGGTATAGCTACATCGGTTATCCGCCCTCACTTCATCCGTTCTCACATCATCGAATGCTCTATCCGTCCTCGCTACAACGGATGCTTCATTTGTTCTTATTTCACGTCTATATAACCGTTTGCCCCAGGGTCACTGTGAGATGAGAGTTCCTTATAACTTATCAGCGAAGATACCTTGCATAGCGGAATGTGTCTATATCAATCATCTCAGAGAGTAAGTACAATTGTCAGTGAAATATGCGGAAAGATGATTATCCTCCATCCCTATCACAGGATCATACTCTGATAATTGAACTACCCTCCTGACACACTCTGAGCACAGAGTCACTTTGATTGACATACTCCACACGCTATCAGAACTAAGGGGCCCACTTACATCCAACGATTCATTTCCTATGTTCAACTATAAATAGCATGTTCCAACACACATGCACGGTTACATTGTTCTATCTTGCATTCTTACTATTGCATTGCTTGAGTATTCTTTGAGTTCATACACTCTTCTAACTTGAGCGTCGGAGAATCTTCGCAGGTGGCACCACCTTTCGTCCCTCTTCAACGTGAAACGTTGGTGTGAAGGATCTCCAGGACAACAAGACTGATTTCTCCCACTGAGAGACCGGACTACAATACCGGATACCCACTGTACCAGTGTACAAACCCTAAAACACCTGTATTCTTATGGCTGGTCCCACACCGGATCCTAGACCCCGGTTCAGACCAGTTCATCTAAGATGTATTTTTGAATTTAAAACCTAATATATATGATCCGGTCTCAATACCGGTATCCGTTCTACAAGACATATTTCAATGTCTTTCACAACTTGCCAACGTGCAACCGGTGTCATCGGTATACATCCGGACTCTAATTCCGTATCAGGCGCTCTCCCTATACCGGTTGTCCAGGATAACACCATGACACCGGATAACATACACGTCACCATACAGAAGACAAAGGGCATTGCTACAGGGACGAGTATAAAGATTCCATTCCCCACACTACGAGCCAAAATCTGCTCACAGGAATGATCAACTTGTCCCTTAAGTCCACCCATGCTCCCTACGCTCAATATAAAATAGCCACTTGACCCAATCATACTGGTAAGTGCATAATAAAATAATAATTTATAATATTATTGGAGGTTAGTGGTTTCCCACTAACGAGTCCTCGTATATCAAGCCAATTAGGTATATGAAATCTCTTCATCAATGAAGGGAGGGATCTTTGATTACTTTTCAACTTACAATTACTCTCTGAAAACATTCCTCACTTGGAATACGATTACTGACTTGAGCGTCGGAGAATCTTCGCAGGTGACACCACCTTTCACCCACATCAACGCGTGAGGACGGTGTGAAGGACCTCCAGGGCGCCCAGGCTGTTCTCTTCATAAAGAGACATCGGATACATTGACCGGATACTTATATAACCGGTCTTCAGAGACGTGATCCTTTCACTATTTGTGACTGCCTCGACACCGGATCTCTTCGCCAGCAGAGGAAGTCAGGATGATGGTTTTATTGGTGGCCTTCTTGGAATTTGGCTTTGGCTAGATGATATTTTCGGTAGCCACAGACTGTCCTCCAGCCTTTAGCGATTTCAATTTATTCATCTCCTCGGATTCTGTCTCGATCTCAACTGTATAATCAAAATAGGAAGGTAATTAATAACAGAAGATTTCAAGATATATGAAGAACAACAACAACAGGAAATGATAGGAAATTACGCAAATACTCCTCACGGGTAGTTTTTGACCCTAACAAACATCGGCAGGAGAAGGATTTATGCGTGACGGTGTAGGCTTTCAGAGCAAACAGGACGGATATCGAAGTTGGTGATAATTCATCCTCCTCAGTATAATAGGCCTGGGAGGTCAATAAAAAATGCTCATGGGTCCAGGCCACAGGAAATTCATTTATTTCTTCTTTGTTTAACAAAAAAATTGGATCCTCAGGCTTAACACAGATCCTGGTGAAATAAGATTTGAAGGAACGCTCATCAACTTTGGCGGAGTCGGTGTAGGACTCGAAGTTGACGATCTTGGAGTGAGTCCGGAGGGTTATCAAACTTACTTCTCCCTTCTCCCTATTTGCACGATGGACCACTTGTATGAAATAGAAAAGCATAGCGACCGTCGGCGTGAAGTTGAAGTGCTCCCAAGTACTTCAAGAGAACGGATCAACCCTCATCCGTTGGGGTGAAGTTGAGAGGGGGCGCAGTCCAAAAACCTCAAGACCCCTATTTGAAATATTGTCAAAGGAAGACGTACACCTAAATTCAAAAAGAGGAAGTCATACATGTATATTGACCTCTCATCTGACGTATGGCATATCCGTTCTGAAGGAAGGGGAGCCAACACCATAAAACGCTCCTTGTATTTTTCCTTTTTAAAGATGGTGAGGTGAGGCTCCAACCTTGCTCCGTCCTCCCTAGCATGGATGGACGGTGTGTCACGAAATTCATCAGCCACCCAGTGTTAGTCCTCAAATTTACAATAAATCTTTTAATAAAAATTTCACAAAAATTATAAAAATTAGTTTAATTTGTTAGAAAATTAGGCTTAGAATTTAATAAATGGATGTTGTTGGAAATAATTTGCCCTTGATCAATTTTCTCTAGTTTTACAGTGAAAAAGTTAAGAAATCAAGAGAAAATTACACTGGAGGAGCTGACGCGTAGCCTCATCCCACGCGTAGCATCAACAGCTTTTTTTGATGCTGACGCTACGCGTCACATCTACGCGTAGCGTCAGTGCTGCATGGTCTCCACCTCCACTTTGGCCAACCACTCCACTTGGACCCAATAATGGGCACTCCACTCAGCACCAAGGGCCATCCCACTCAGCCTGAAAGGCCAAAACTCGGTGGAAACATGTCCATGTGGCCAGGCATGATCAAATTTAATAATTTGAAGTGGCCATTATCAAGTGTTTAATGGAGGCTGAGTCAGGAGTGTGACGCGTAGTGCCACACTGACGCGTAGCGTCAGCACCCTTGCTCAGCCCTATAAATAGGGCCATCCAACACCATTCCAGGCATCCAATCCCATTCTCTTCTCTTCTCTCTTTGTACTCAACTTTGAGTACTTCTTTTGTGAGTTATAGTTCTAGAATAGTTTTCTAGATACTTGAGTGTGTTTTGTTGTATTGTGATCGTTGTATCGTGAAGTTTCCCATCGCCTTCATAATGTCAAACTCTGTAAGTGTTGGTTTTACTTTCACCATGTGTAACTAATTTGTTTATGTTGGAATTGGTGAACTAATCTATTGAGTATAATGTTGTGAATTTGACCTCTGCATGTTTATGATTCAAGTCCATGTTAGTATTTCAACCTTTTATTAATATGAACGTCAAACGGGAGAATGATTTTCATGTGTATCAAAACTTGTTTTATTAGTGTAAATGTCAAACGGGAGAATGATTATTTATACCGTATTAAAACTTGTTTTGATGAAAGTAAAAGTTAGAATACCCTTGGTATCTCAATTCTATAGGGGTTGTTAACCATTGTTGCCATAAGTCCAGATCTTAATGCAAGTTTTTACTGAGAAAGCTCACGAGGGATCGGACTTTACGGTGAATTCTTAGAATTTATATCATGAGGGATTGGTTATAATGATTTTAAGCTGCAATGACATGAAACTTGATGATTAAATATGCATGTCTTGAGTTCCTCATTGTTATTCTAGATTAGGGATCCAATTTCCAACATAATTTGTTTATCTGTGTTTATCTCAAGTATCTTACCTATTCTAGATTGCAACTCAACTTTTTAGATAGATTTTCATTTTCTTTTTATCTCATGAACAACTCAATCATGCTATCTTGTGAATATTGTATAAATTGTATATAACTCATTCTTTTGTCCATAACTTTTTTTCACACTTACCATAGTAAATAGAAAATTACTGTTGTTATTGGACTTTCAATCCCAGTGGAACGATATCTAAATTTTGAAAACTACAAATGATTGGTGCGCTTGCCAATTAACAACCCGGTGGTGGAAACGAACGGTTGAGACGCCGTCGCCGGGGATTGAATTGTTTCAGTAAAACAGTAAATTTTTTATTACCGTGGTAAAAAAAATTTTTTTACCTTAGTTAAAATTTTATTTACTTTTACTTATTGTTATACTAACTTTCTTTGTCTAGTTTGTGTATGCAAACTCGATCTACCGCAGGTAAAATTTATTTTGACCCTGAGATAGAAAAGTTTGTAAAGAAAATCAAGTCTTTGAAATCTAAAACACAAACTAAATCTTCTTTTACTTCTAAACATTTTGAAAATTCAAATATGGCTGCTGAAAGGAGAACATTGGGACAGTTTGCTGCTATTAATGGTCCACCCCGAGTTTCAGGAATGTTTCAAGGACGTGTTATACCAGTGGAAATTAAACCTGCTACTTTAAATATTATTCAAAATAATCAATTTGCTGGTTTAAATCATGAAGAACCATATGAACATTTAACTGTTTTTTATGAATTATGCAACATAATTGGTTTTGAACCCAATCAAGAAGAGTCTGTTTACATGAGACTTTTTCCTTTTTCATTGATTGGTAAAGCAAAAGAATGGTTTAAATCTTGTCCACCGGGTAGTTTTGCAAACTGGTCCGATGTTGAAAGAAAATTTTTGGAAAGATTTTATTCTCCTTCTAAATATTTTGAAGCAATGATAGCCATACACTCTTTTTCTCAAAATAATGATGAATCACTAGGAGAGACATGGGAACGATTCAAGGCACTTTTGAGAAAATGTCCAAACCACAACCTGGATAATGCCGAAAAGGTAAGAATCGTTTACCATGGTTTATTGCCTCAGTTCAAGATGATGTTAGATGCTTGTACAAATGGTTCTTTAATGAACAAAACTGTGGAGGAAGCCATAGAAATATTGGAATCAATGGCTATCAGTGACCGCCAAGCAAAGCATGAAAGAGGTAATGTACATAGGAAGCCAGGAATGCTCGAATTGAGAGTAAATGATGCGGTGTTGGCTCAGCAAAAATTACTGACCCAACAAATTGAAGTTATAAGCAAGCAATTGGAAAAACTCCAAATTGCTCAAGTAACATCACCACCCCCTGCTCAACTTAAACAATGTATGCACTGCATGGGAGAACAACCATGTGGTTACTATGGAAATGAAGCAAGCCAATTTTATGAACCATCAAAGAGCACCCTTAGGTAATTTTCCTTTCAATCATGGAAATTCTTTTCCTAACAATTACTTGCATGGTTGGCAAAATCAGAATATTGGCTGGAGACAGGACACTGGACCTTCCAACAGACCTCCTAACAACCAGTTTAAACAACAACAAACTGACAATGCAAGATTGACAAGGATAGAGGAATCTATTCAACAGTTATTGCAGTTTGTGGAAATAAATGAAGCTACCCGGAAAGCATCAGACATACAAATAGGTCAGCTTGCAAAAGAAATAGCCGAATTAAAGAGTTCTGAGTTTACTGCAAACACTCAAAACCCAAGGGAACAATGTAATGCTGTTTCTTCTGATATTGTAAAAATTGATTGTAAAGAAAAGAGTGAGAAAAAGAAAGTGAAAAAATAGAAAAAATGAAAAAAATGAAAAGAAAAAAATGTGCAAGTAAATACAGAGCAAGAAACAAACTGTATAAACCCGAAAAAATGTAAAGATCTGGGGAGTTTCACTATTCCTGTAACTATTAGAAATATCAACATCAGGAATGCGTTATTAGATTTAGGGGCTAACATCAATTTGATGCCCTTAGATTTAATAAAGCGCATTGGTGAATATGAGCTAAAAGAAGCAAAAACAGAATTACAGTTTGCGGATCGCTCTGTCAAGAAGCCTTTTGGGATTGTGGAAGATGTGCTGGTAAAGGTTGATAAGTACCACTTCAGGGTTGACTTTGTGGTACTGGATATGAAGGAGGATACTGAGATCCCCCTGGTTCTAGGAAGACCTTTCATGAAGACTGTAAGGATCAGAGTAGATATTGATCTAAGTATGGTTGCAGTCAAGGTTTATGAAGAAGAAGTAAGCTTTAGTGCTCATGAACACCTCAGGACAAGTAATGAAGAAAAAGCTTACCCATCAACCGAACCAGGTATACCTCTTCCCAATCAATTAAATTGTTTAAAATTAACCGATGCTTTAAATAAGGAAAACAGGTAATTAAGCATCGGAGAAGAAGAAGAAGGAAGAAGAAGACAGATGATTCCTCAACGGAAATTGAGAAACCACCTGATTAATCAAAGGTAATGTCCGGCTGGAGACAGTAAACCTAGCACTCAATGGGAGGCAACCCATTATTTCTATTTTAAAAAAAATTTGTAAAATTTGTTTTAAAGAAAAAGGGGTTTTAAAACTCAAAAGAAAAAGGTTTTTGAAAATCAAAATTTTGAAAAATTAAAAATAGAAGCCCGCGCGTAGCGCCACTGTGACGCGTAGCGTGGACTCTGAATTTTGGACCTATCACTTAGCGTCCCAACCATGCGTAGCGTCAGAGCCCACGTTCAGTTTTTAAAACTGAACCAGAGAGGCCCATCTTAGGGTTTAAAACCTAAGATCTCCTCTCTGCCTCACTTAAGTTTTCAAAACCTAATTTTCGAAACCTTCTTTTCTCTCTTCCAAACCTTCTCAATCCTAATTACTCAAGGAATCACAAGTAAGTGTTCTAATCCTTTCTCTTTAGTTTTTTTTTAAAATTTTCAATTTTTAGAAATAAATGTGGTTAGGATTAGGATTAGAAGACCATTGGAATTGATTGCTGTTAGAATTAGGAATTGAATGGATATAATGTGGTTTGAAAGGGGTTGCTGATGTGCAACCCCTGTTTTTCTCTGTTCTGCGCAGCTCACGCGTAGCGTCCCACTGTAGCGTGGGCAGAACAGGCTTACGCGTAGCGTCCCACCACGCGTAGCGTCAGCCTCTGTGTTTAATTTTATTAATTTTTGTTTCTTAACATGTTGTGTGTTTGTTTGTTTATTGTTTTCTTTTTTAAAAATTAATAAATTTTCATATTTAGTATTTGTTATACTTTCTTGCATACAAATATATATATATAAAATAAATTTGTATAAATTTTGAATAAATTGTATGAATTTTGTTTTGAAAATTTGATTTAAAAATATTTAAAAATAGGTATGTTAACTTTCTTTATAAGTCACAAAAATACAAAAATATGTTGTTGTGTTAATTTTTAATTTTTAGAAAAATAAGTTTTAAATTTTGTGTAAATATTTGGTTGATTGTATATGATTGTTAATGGGTGATTTACTTTTTAAATGTATTTTTAATTTTAAAATTTTTACTTTTTGCAGATGGCACCAAGGAAATCCATTCCCACTACTGGTCCCTCTAAAAGACAGAGGAAGGCCACGGATACTGACACCACCTCTCAGGATCCTGATCTTCAGGGACAGGAGGTGTTAGGACCGAGGGATCCTACCAGATTTCACACTGATGCGAAGTAGGCACAGTTTTATCAAATCAAAGGCCAAAAGCTGATGTGGGAGAGAGTATTAGATCTTTGTGCTGGAGATTATCCTGAGCTACAGGATGAAATCCAGAGGAGGAGATGGGGACCTCTATTCTCTCTACCTACTGAGGGGGACCCCATCTTAGTGATAGAGTTTTATGCGAATGCCTTCAGGACTCGCCAGGACGCACCGAGTATAGGACAACAAAGGACGAGTTGGGTGAGGGGCCGACATATTTCATATGACCGGGACACTATCAGTACCCTATTGGGTAATCCTTGGGAGCCTACTCCCGAGGATGACACTTGTTTCTGGAAGGAAAACAGAAACAAGATTATTGTCGAGGGAGAGTTAGGATACTCCCTCAAGGAGGTTGCTCACTTCTTGAGCAAGGATGGAATCTTTTTCAACGTGAGTAAGGTTGGAAGGAGTCCATCTAACCTCCTAAAGACCCAGCTTACCCCTATAGCCCAGGCGTGGTCCCACCTCATGCTTCATAATATCACTCCTGTCACCCATCTTTCATCTCTTCCAGTTGAGCGTTGTTGCCTTCTATTTTCTATCCTCCAGGGTCATACCATCGATGTTGCTGAGCTTATATCTGAGTAGATTCACTTTTATGCCCTTGGATATAAAATGAACCACCCCATTCCATTTCCTCTCATCATATCTGCCTTACTGAGGAGGCAGGGAGTCATTGTACCTTCACCAGAGTTCACTAGTTCTTCAGGGAGAGTCCCTAAAGTTCTAGTGAACAGAGACTATTTTGTGCAGCAGTGCGAGCTTCCACCGCTAGAGCAGGAGGCTCAGCCCAGACCTAGGAGGAGGAGACCACCAGTGCAGCCTCCATCTACTGATGCTGTCACACAGGGCTTTGCCCAGATATCACTTGAGCATCAGCATATGATACAGATGATGGCTGTAACTCATAGAGCTTATATTCATCTTCACGATGAATTTTATTAGTACAGGTTACAGGGAGAGGGAGCACCTTATGTTACCCCGGCCGAGTTTGTAGCACATGTAGCTTGGCCCGGTGATTTACCTACATACCCTGAGACTGGTGGATCTTCTGGCGCACAGGCTGACTCTGATGATGAGGAGGAGGAGGATGATGATCAGATGGAGGATTGATGATGCCATTTTTATATTTCTTTCATTTACTTTGAGTACAGTTTATTTTTAGTTTATATTTACATTTACATTTACACTTTATATTATGGTATTTTATTATGTGTGGTGTGTTTTTATATTTTTTTACATATTTTATATAAAAAACAAAATATATTTTTAAATAAATAATCAAATTTTTGTTAAGTAAGTTAATTTATACACTTAAAGTTTTTACACAATAAAATCAATTTTGTAAAAATCAATTATTGGTTCTTTTTAACTTAGGAATTTTGATAAATTTAATTACAATAGGTTTATTAACTATCAAGCAAATTTCAAAAATCCGGTGAGTTGAGAGATCTTATTAAACACTTGAGGGTTTTAATCGACATAACTTTATTCGAATTGATTTTGCTTTAATCTTTGATTTGTGTTGTTGTACAGAGAATTCAGGAAAATGATCAAGGCACATTTATTGGTGAAAAGAAACCTTGGGCCAAACAGCTTACCTTGGTAAAAATTATTTTATCCTTTGAAAGCCAATTTGAGCCTAAAATAAATTCTTTGGTACCCTTAAAACCTAAATCTGTTTTAACCATTCCCTATACTTGATTGATTAAAAGAGCAGTTGAAATAAATGAAAAATATTTTGAGAGTTCTTACAAAAATAGGGAGTGAAAATAAGCAACTTGATTCTTTTCAAAAAAAATAAAGTATGAAAAAGAAAAATCAAAAATAGTGAAAAGAATCAAGTTGGGGGTATTTATTTTTCATCAATAAAAGAAAATGAGAAGTTTGGGTCAAGAGAAAGCCTAAGAATTTTAAAATGATCTTTTATGATTTTAGGTTTTTGAATTCCAAGAAAAACCATTGATTCATATAAACCAAGCCTCATTACAACCCGTGAAAAGACCTTGTGATTTCTGAATTAACTCTGTATGAATTACCATTGATTAGATAACAATCAAAGTTAAATTCATTTGATTTTATGATTGATTGAGTTAAACAGGTTACCTATTACATAGAGATAAACACTTGTGAGGTAAGCTTGAAATTCTGCTTGATTGTTAATAGAATATTGTAAATAATTTTATCATTAAACCTTTGTTATATTTGATATCAATTTTTGATTATTACAAATTAGTTAAATTGTGAAATTACTTTTTGTTGTAAATTCTCGGACTAACTCAAAAATTTGATTCCAAATTTTTATTTTTATTTTTCTTTCTTGCTCGAGGACGAGCAATGTCTCAAGTTGAGGGTATTTGTTAGTCCTCAAATTTACAATAAATCTTTTAATAAAAATTTCACAAAAATTATAAAAATTAGTTTAATTTGTTAGAAAATTAGGTTAGAATTTAATAAATGGATGTTGTTGGAAATAATCTGCCCTTGATCAATTTTCTCTAGTTTTGCAGTTAAAAAGTTATGAAATCAAGAGAAAATTACACTGGAGGAGCTGACGCGTAGCCTCATCCCACGCGTAGCATCAACATCTATTTTTGATGCTGACGCTACGTGTCACATCCATGCGTAGCGTCAGTGCTGCGTGGTCTCCACCTCCACTTTGGCCAACCACTCCACTTGGACCCAATAATGGGCACTCCACTCAGCACCAAGGGCCATCTCACTCAGCATGAAAGGCCAAAACTCAGTGAAAACATGTCCATGTGGCCAGGTATAACACCCCTAGTTTTCTGTACTCGAATCCCGATGTGATCGTCATAATTAATAAAAATGCGAGTAAATTTTTCACGTTTGAAAATATTTCCACGACACTACTATGATCACACCAAGACCCAAATCACAGAAAACCAAAGAGTAAGATTATATAACCTAAAGCTGGATCGATAGATAATTTGCCCATAACGGTATACAAAAATAATAGAGTTTACAGCGGAAGAATATGTATACCGGGCACACGCCTAGTCCCATATATGACGATATGAGAAAAGGTTCGGCAAAACACGCAATGACACATCATAGCCTAATGAACAACCATCATCATTTTACATAATTATATAAGCATGCAATGCCTAAGATATAACTATATATATACATAAATACATTTATATACATCCGGGAATCTTCTCCCGACTATCTCAATCATCAATGAACACCATTCAATTTCAATCCCTATAATACACATCAAACCCTCTCTTATATTCTACATATATACATATATATTCATCATCCATCAATTCAAAGGATTGTCTCATACATATTCAAAATCCCTAAATCGTCTATATCATCATATACCATTTATTCAATACATAAGAATCCATAAATGATGCCGGCCAAGGCACTTCCTCTACCACTTTTTACCTTCACCAAAACTTGATCTTTAAATTCGAACTCATCCCATGGCAACCTGCATCACAATGCTAAAAGGGGGACCACATGGGAGAGTGAGTTAAACATTCAAAATGACGAATAATATATATATATTGTGATCATGTGTATATGCATACAAACGTCATGTGTGCTTTGCTATCAAATCATCAAATCATCATTCATATATCATTTTATTATTATAATAGGCCTACAAGCCTCATGAATCACAATTCATATCATAATCAAGCACAACATATACACAATCATATACCACCACCATGGGCCATCACATCGTCAACATGGACCATTCTGGCCCTTCATTAGAGCCACCAAGGGCTGACATCATCATCATCAATTACAACAATTACGCCCTTCAAGCATTGGGCCACAACATATATATATCGTCATATTCACATCATTTCATTTATTCATATTATTTATTACCTTTATGTGGTCTTTCGGTATATTAAATTACCCTTCTCATCAATACCATCTCATCATCTCAATCATCATCAATCGTCATCATATTATGGCATATCTCCATGCTATATGCAAATGCTCTTATGGCTAATGTATATGCACAAGAGTTTCTCATCAAATAATGTGGATCCGACTGTGGGAAATACAATATTAATTCAATTGTGGGACAAGCATAGGTGTGTTACTATGCCCCTACTACAGTAGAAAAATTGTGTACACATATATCTCAATTCAAGCATGCTTACATCTTTATAATTTTACTGGTACCAAACCGCTCTCGCCCATCTGTAGCACTAGTCACCCTGTGACTTGCGGATCGACATCGTGGCCTCAAATACCATAAGTGCTACGGGCCCCTCCCGAACACACATCGAGAGAGCCGTGTCCCGTCGGACACCGAGGTAAACTCGCTCACCATAGAGCCGCCCGCCCATTGGGCCCGCCACATAGGGTGCCTCGTCACCAAACTATGGACAGCTTCGTGACTCATACACCGAGTCACAGGGGAAAATCACAATACGCTCGTGCACCGAGCCACCCTCCCACTGGGCCCGCCTAGTGAAACCCCCTAATATTCCACATAGACAGCTATGATATGCCATGGATGCAATGCAATGCAAATCAAATGCAAGCTCACCCTGTGCATCCTAAATGCCACTCATCAATCTCCATCATCATAATCACCAACACCACCATATACACTATAGTGGATTTTATCTTTATTGGTTTTAGTCATTATTTTCAAGTTTTAATGTGGCATTTCCATCTCAACATCTTTCATATATATATATATATATTTCACATCATATACGCAAGTCAACACTTGCAATCAACCATAACGGCATTACAATAATCACATAATTACATACAAGCCCCTCAAGGCATGTCATTCATATAATTGGCACTCAATGGCCACAAACATCATTTATAGTAGTCCACATATGGATATCAGAGGCATAGCAACAAACATAATATTAATCCACACATGTGGCAACAAAGTATTACAAATTACATATATATATCAACAATCATATTTACCTCACACACATGCAAGTCAATTACTTACACCCATCATAAAAGTATCATAATAATTCTCAATAATTATCAATTTGCCATTTCAATTAATTCAATACATATACATGGCAAGGCAAGCATGAGTGTCCATCACATACAACAATCATTATTCAATTTACTCATGCAATTTGAATGTTAACTCCTCTCCTACCTCAAGGGAAGAGCCAAACGGTTTCAATGCTCCGAATGCTCCTTCACATCATCCGAAATACGATCTACATACCATATGCAAGTATATTCACATGATTAATAACCATCATAATTCCAAGCACTTGTTAGCTTATTATAAAGCTGAACCTCAAGTCCTAGACTTGGTAAACATCAACTTATGCAATTGTGTTAGGCTTCGGGAATTCCTTTCCCAAAGCCAAGATCCTCTAGATCTTAAAGGCTAACTACATCCCACATCATTTACTTCTCATCAAGATTCATAATATATCAATAGAGGGGAAGCATACATGTTTCCGTAACATAGCATAGACATATACATAGCTTGCCATGGCCTTAAGTCATTCCCCACTCACCTCTAAGACAAACCACACATATACCCTTAGTGAATTCTCTTGTTTTTCCATACTAAAAGGGATTTTGGGCAACAATGAGCCCATGATAATTTCAACATTAAGACATGAGGAAAGCTTAATTTTAGTCTTAAAAATAGTGGGACATGTCACAAATATCACCTATTAGTCCCAATTTGATAACCATAAAAAGTTGGGTTCAAAACCTTCTTAAACTTGTATTTTTCAACGCGCTGGGTTTAGTATTTTTCACCTAATGAGAATTAGAAAACTCCAATTAAAGTGAAACCAATTCTCACACCTCCGTAACATAATTATCTACAACTTTCATGAAGAACTTGGAGGCCAAAAATGTCATTAAGATCCCCAAACAGCCCAAAAACAGTAAAGAACGCTCATCGGGCAATCCTGTCGTATCTAATCGATTAGGCCAAGCACCTAATCGATTACAAATGACTCAGAAGGCCTGTAATCGATTACGAATACCTTATAATCGATTACACATAAAACAGAATGCCTGTAATCGATTAGGAACAACTTTGTAATCGATTACGCATACCAGAATGCAGAAATTATGCAGAAAATGCATAATTTTGGAACTTCTAACCCCCCTAACATTTTCATATCAACTCCCAATGCTACCAAATTTTGACACCAACTAAATTACACCATTTATGACGCGTGGCCACTGGTCTCACTCAAAAATTCTTAAAAATGAGGGGGTTATGCGCATAGAAGCATTTTACCCATTTTGAGGTACTTTTGTGCAACTCAAGGGTCATTTCTCACTTAAATTGACCCATTCCAATTTCCACAAGTTTTAATTCATACATAGAAGCTATTGGAACTACCCTATGTCATCAAAACCACATAACACTCTATTTGACTCTGAGTTCCTCAATTATGCATAAACCTCAAACTTATCACCAATATCATCACAATGGCTATCACATTCAATGCCAATCATCCACATAAATTCTCAATTCACAAATCATATACTTCATCCCCTTAAGGATGGTTCATTAGCATGTACACATTTCAACCTCTCATGGGTTATTCATCATCATATATACACATATATTATCATCAATAGCCAACAATTTACCATACATATCATTTCACTATAAACATGGCATGTATCAAGGCCTACTTATTCATCAACTTAAGTATCTATTTCCTTAATCCATTATCAATGGCTTGCAACCATTTTTAACATCATCATAAACATCAACAATCTAATTTAATTCTTCCAACCTCATTAATCAACACCAATGCTTCAAACATTCATCTCCTCATATAAAATCATTCTTAAGACATCAATAATCATCAAAATCACCTATTTAGCTAAGACCCCCAATTTATCATACTTAGGGTTTTCATCAAAACTCAATAACCATTTTTAATAACCACCAATCTCCATCATTAACAACACCCACACATATATTATCATGGGTTTTCACTAAAAATCCTTTTTCATGGCATTATTACCCATTTCCCCCAAATCCTAGGGTTAGGGTTTTCACTAAAATCCAACCACATACATAATTGATCACCAATCTTCCATCTATTTCCAACATACATGCATCTACTACATTTATCCCTCATGAAAACCTCATATTCATGGCCACCCACCTTAGGGCTCATACATTAAATGCTTCTAATAAACACCCATTCACTGGTATGGCTCCCAAACTCATACTACCACATATCTATGGCAAAAACTCAACTAGATGATGAGTATTTCATACCTCACACCCAAAAATGAAATGGGTTCAAGAAGAGGGAGAGAGTGCTGCGAAAATGGAGGGGTAAGAAGAGAGGAACTTCAAGCCTCAAACTTCCTTCAAGGCCCTTCAAGCGAAAATGGAGATGGATGAAGGTGACACCACCTTGTCTAGAGTTTTGGAAGAAGAAGAGATGAAGAAGGAGAAGGAAAAGTAGAAAAAAGAAGAAGAGGAATGGTTGCCACCGAAATGAGAAGAAGCCAACGTGAAGTTAGAAGGGAATTTGGGCTTTTGGGTTTATTTTTAATTCCATTCATTAAAATTCATCGTTTTTCTACAAACAGGTTCTCTGTTTGGGCTCAATACTATATCCAAAAATTATTCTGAAGATATATTCGGATTCTCCGTAATATTCTTTACTGCCCTGACCAATGGCATCTCAATCGGAGATACTTGGTCTGACACCCATATCTCAGTCGGGTCAGTTTTCAGCTTATCCGGTCTGCATAAATCACCCATAGTCCCAAAAATCTTAATTCAATTATTTCTAATATATTGGGACATTAAATAATACATAAATAATTTTCTAAACACTCAAGACCCATCAAATATTTATTTCCACTTAGTGGGTCCCACATTATCCGTTAAATCACCCGATTCCGGTAAATTTTAATTTGCCGATAATTCATCTCTAATGTCTAATAAATTCTCCCATAATTATTCATCCATAAATAATTAATTATCCTCTTCCAATAAATTTATTTCCTTTAAAAATCCGGGATGTTACAATCCACCCCACCAAAAAGAAACTTCGTCCTCGAAGTTCAACGTCGGCATATACCGTAAGGCCATACTTCGGCCATACACCAATAGGGTTCAATGACACCACAAAATAACATCAGACTTCTCAAAGTCTGTCAAGACATGTTCATTATCACTTCATCATTCTTAACATAAAATTTCTACATCAAAGTGTGTCATATGTCATCAATCACAAATCACCCAATAGAGCTCACATGTTCATACTCAGTACGACCAGATAGGCTCAATACATTCACCATAAGCAGTTACAATCCCTACACCTGCCCGGCCTATGTGTTGCTGCATCCGACATGCAGGAAGGCGTCCCAATCCCATAGTGGTTACCACAAACACATAAAGTCGGCGCATAAGTGCATGTTGCCACGATGCCTATGGCATGTAAGGCCATATCGGGACCAGCACTTCGTATTCCCATGCTCACATCGGTCACACTTATCCAAATAATACCAACTCACATGAGACTTAATGACAACTTGTATAAGTCTGTCACTCAACATGTTCATGTTACGTCATCATTAAATATAATTCGGCATCATTCGTGCCGTATAAATCATCAAATATTGATTACCATAACCATACATTGCTACATGGGTAATAATTTTCCAACCATCATAGGGTAATCACCCCACCATTGGACTTCATCCATTTGAAGTCATGGTCAAGCAACTTAGTAATCATCAGTTTATTTCAAACATTATCGGCTATAATCTGATTCAAACCTGATCTATTCACCAAACTCACATCAAATATATGAGCCCAAGGTTAAAATAAGGTTCATACCCATGTAATAATTTTTCCACACTACTGATTTTCCTTCACATATCACAACCAAAGTCCATAAATTGGACATACGATTCACATCGTGTCACATCGGCATAGGGTTTCTATCACCAATTTAATCCCTTTCAAAATGAAAAGAGAGGTATCTACAGGATTAAACTCCATTTACCAGCTCATGTTCACACCTATCATCTCTACATCACATCATAATCCATAATTAATCCAATGATCATAATCCCAAGGGCACACAATTTAGCCCAAGGTCACTTCATAAAATCATATACCATAATCAATTCCAATTATACCCCAAATTCAACATTATTATTCATCAATCATCAGGGGTTACATTCATTCATTCGTATTCCATCACATATCAGCTCTAGCTTCAACAACGTATTTCAAAATTAATTTTATTATGGCTCAGCCATTCATAAGGCTCGACCAATCAATAGACTTAGGAAGTCTAAGGGTTACCAAGCACCCATTGTGGAGTTCTCACATACCACACAACATCATTAGATATGGCTCACAAAAACAACATAGAGCCTAGACCTCCATAAGGTCCAATTAAATTAATTCTCTACAACAATTGATCATACAAGATCATACCAAGTCAATCTAGGTTATCACACCTAGTGGGTCAAAATCAAATCAATTGCTCACTTGGTTTTACAAACACCAAAAACTGATACACAACTCCAATCTAACACGTATCTGATTTCACATTTAATCGCCTATCACACATTTAAATTCCCAATATAGGGGGATACAATAAATTACTTGTATCATAGGACATATAGGTGTTAATCAAGTGGCCTCAATTACTCAAGAGGGGGGGTGAATTGAGTATTAAAAATTTTCTTTGGAATGCTCTTGAAATTGATTCTTTTGTTACTATGTTTATTTAAGATAATAAACTAGATTGCAAGTAACAACAAATAATACACAAGACAAACTAATAACTACTTAAAGAGTTTAGAAAGTGAATCAATTAAGTAAACAAGTTAAATGCACAAATTAAATGAGTTTAGGGAAGAGAGATTTGCAAACTGATGTATACGAGTTCCACCACGCCGGTGTACGTCTCGCCTCTAAGCAACCCACTTAGAGGATTTCCACTATTGTAGATTAGAGATACACTTTGAGCAATTGCAACTTCCTAGTGTCCCACACTCAAGAATCCAATCCTCACAAGTACAAGGGCACCCCACCCAATCTCTCAATCTCACAATTACAAGGTTGAAACCCAACCCAAAATTTCTATGAAGTTTGGTGTTTAAGTGTACAAGGAAACTCTCTCACTAGAGTGGATATACAATTTAAAGTTTACACAAGATAATAACTCTCAAAGAGAGGATATGCAAATATTAACACTTCAAGAAAATATTTTCTTTCTCAAGAATACTTAATTAGCAAGTCTAGAAAATAATCTTTGCTCACCAATATTTACTCTCAAATTAATAAGCCAAGAATTAGAAACAGAGAGCAATTAAGAGAGTAGAAGAGAGTGATACAGCGAGAGAGAAGAAGAAAGCAAAGGAACTGCTTCAAGAGAACAAATCAATAATGAAATTAATAATCAAACAAGTGGTAAATCAAGCTTAACGGCTTCAAGAGAACAAATGGCCTCAACCTCATATAACATGTTTCCCGAGGGTGGTGCTACAAATCGACCTCCCGCTTTTAATGGTGAGGGTTATGCTTTTTGGAAAGAAAGAATGAAAATTTTTGTGCAATCAATGGATTTAAGAGTGTGGAATGCTATTGAAAATGGTCCCTTTATACCTATGCATATTGTGGATGATAAACAAGTTGAAAAGCCTATGGACAATTGGTCTAGTGAAGAAGAAAAGAAAGTGCAATATAATTATAAGGCAAAAAATCTTATTACTTTAGCTTTAGGTCCCGATGAGTTCTTTAGAGTAATAACATGTAAAACGGCTAAAGAAATGTGATATGCTAGAAACTAAGGTTTTGGACTTGAATAAAACTCTAGAAAAGTTTACAAGTGGTAGAGACAATAATCAAGCATGCTCTAAAACTAAGCCTTGTGAATTTGCTAGGAGATGTGATATACTTGAAAAGAAAGTACTAGACTTAAACACAATGCTTGAGAAATTCACCAATGGTAGATATAACTTAAATGCACTTCTTGGAAAACAACGTTGTATGTTTAACAAAACGGGACTAGGATATAATCAAGGATCACATGCTCACAAGAAGGAAAAACATTACAAAAATTTCTTTGTGCTACCTTGTAAATCATCTACACCTTTTGTGAAATGCAATCATTGTGGTCTTAAAGGTCATAACTCTTATAATTGCAATGTTAGAAGATTAGGACCAAAAGTAGTGAGAAAAGTATGGGTTCCTAAGGGAACATTTTCACAAACTAACCTACAAGGACCCAACATAAAATGGGTACCAAGCTCTCTAACTTGAATTGTTTTCTAGGTATGTTTTAAGGCAAGTAACACCCATTGGTACTTGGATAGTGGGTGTTCCAAACATATGACGGGAGATAAAAGTAAGTTTATATCACTTACTCCACGAAACAAAGGATTTGTTACTTATGGAGATAACACAAAGGGAAGAATACTTGGAATCGGAAATGTTGGTAAAAATTCTTTCACCTCCATAAATGATGTATTATATGTTGAAGGACTAAAACACAACTTGCTTAGTATTAGTCAATTATGTGACAAGGGCTATAAAATTGTTTTTGAATCAAATGGTTGCATAATTGAAAATAAACTAAACAAGGAGATAAAGTTTGTTGGTCAAAGAGTAGATAAAATTTACATGATTAATCTAGATTGCCTTGCTTCAAATGATGTACAATGCTTTATAACTAAAGAGGATGAATCATGGCTTTGGCATAGAAGAATCGCTCACATTCATGTAGACCATTTAAATAAACTTGTTTCAAAAGATTTAGTTATTGGTTTACCAAAATTGAAATTTGAAAATAAATTTTATGACGCTTGTCAAAAAGGAAAACAAGTAAAGGCTTCTTTTCAAGCAAAGAACATTGTTTCAACAACAAGACCTTTACAACTTTTACATATGGATTTATTTGGGCCTTCAAAAATCAAAAGTTTTGGTCGAAACTATTATGGTCTTGTGATTGTGGATGATTACTCTAGATATACATGGACATTGTTTCTTACTCATAAACATGAAGCATATCAAGCATTTAAGAAACTTGCCAAGGTCATCCAAAATGAACAAAATTTAAAAATAGCATCCATTCGAACGGATCATGGGGGAGAATTTGAAAACCAATCTTTTGAGAAATTTTGTGAAAAGTTTGGCATTGAACATAATTTTTTGGCTCCAAGAACTCCACAACAAAATGGAGTAGTTGAAAGGAAAAATCGATCTTTAGCGGAGCTTGCAAGAACTATGTTGAATGAAGCTAATATTTCAAAACATTTTTGGGCCGATGCGGTGAACACCGCTTGCCATGTAATGAATCGTTGTTTAATAAGGCCTATATTAAAGAAAACCCCCTATGAACTTTATAAAGGACGAAAACCAAATATTTCTTACTTTCACATTTTTGGATGCAAATGCTTTGTCTTAAACAATGGAAAGGAAAATCTTGGCAAATTTGATGCAAAATCCGATGAAGCAATTTTTCTAGGTTATTCATCTACTAGTAAAGCATATAGACTCTTTAACAAACGAACCTATACAATTGAAGAGTCCATACATGTTAAATTTGATGAACTTAACCAAAATCCTCCGAGAAAGGAAGTTGATGATCTTGTAGGTACCTTCCAAGAAATGAACTTGGAAGACAAAGAAGAAGCCAACAATGAAGGAGGTGCAACACAACTTGATAAACAACAAGAATGGGTAACCTTAAAGGACCATCCCTTGGACAAAATTATTGAAGAAATAACCAAAGGAGTAAGTACTCGAAATGCCATTAGAAATGCATGCAATCACTTAGCTTTTGTATCTCAAATTGAACCCAAAAATATTGATGAAGCCATTATTGATGAACATTGGATGTTGGCCATGCAAGAAGAATTAAACCAATTTGAAAGAAATGAAGTTTGGGAGCTTGTGCCAAGACCCAATGACCATCTAATAATAGGCACCAAATGGGTTTTTAGAAATAAGTTAGATGAAAATGGTTTATTAACAAGAAACAAAGCTAGACTAGTTGCAAAGGGATACAATCAAGAAGAGGGAATAGATTATGAAGAAACATATGCTCCCGTAGCTAGGTTAGAAGCCATTAGGTTATTGTTAGCTTTTGCATGCTGTATGGATTTTAAACTTTATCAAATGGATGTAAAAAGTGCATTTTTAAATGGCTTTATTCAAGAAGAAGTTTATGTAGATCAACCTCCTGACTTTGAAAATCATAAATTTCCAAACCATGTCTTTAAATTGAGAAAAGCTTTATATGGTTTGAACAAGCTCCAAGAGCTTGGTATGAAAGACTAAGTAAATTCCTTTTAGAACATAATTTTGAAAGAGGAAAGGTTGATACTACACTATTTATAAAATGCAAAAATAATGACATTCTTTTGGTACAAGTTTATGTTGATGACATAGTATTTGGTGCTACTAATGAAAATCTTTGTCAAGAGTTTGCCAAGATTATGCAGAATGAGTTTGAAATGTCCTTGATGGGAGAACTCACCTTCTTCCTTGGATTACAAATAAAACAAGCAAATGATGGAACGTTCATTAGTCAAACTAAGTATTGTAAAGAACTACTCAAAAGGTTTGAAATGGACAAGGCAAACGAAATAGCCACACCCATGAGTACATCTTGCTATTTAGACAAAGATGAAAAGGGTAAGGACATTGAAATCACTAAATATCGAGGTATGATTGGATCCTTACTTTATTTAACTGCTAGTAGACCCGATATTATGTTTGCGGTATGCATGTGTGCTAGATATCAAGCATGTCCTAAAGAATCACACTTAACTGCCGTAAAAAGAATTTTGAAATATCTTGTGGGTACTCAAAATGTTGGTTTGTGGTACCCCAAAGGCGTTGAATGTAATCTTTTAGGATATTCTGATTCTGACTTTGCGGGCTGTAAGCTTGATAGAAAAAGTACTAGTGGCACATGTCATTTACTTGGTAGTTCCCTTGTTTCTTGGCATAGCAAGAAGCAAACAAGTGTTGCATTATCGATGGCTGAGGCAGAATATGTAGCAGCCGGTAGTTGTTGTGCTCAAATTCTTTGGATGAGACAACAACTTCTTGATTTTGGTATTACCTTGGATAAAGTCCCCATTAAATGTGATAACACTAGTGCAATAAATATATCTAAGAATCCGGTCATGCATTCTAGGACCAAACACATTGAAATAAGACATCACTTCATTAGAGACCATGTTTTGAAAGGAGATTGTGTACTTGAATATGTTGAAACTTCAAAACAATTGGCGGACATTTTTACAAAACCCCTTCCAAAAGAACAATTTATAAATATTAGAAGGGAGTTAGGAATTTTGGAAATTTCCTAATTGATTTATTTTATCACACTTTCTTACTCTTTGAACAAAATTTTGCAAATCTTTAACTTAAAGATTTCAAACTAATCTTTTCCATAAAATTTTCATTTCCTTGAACATAATACCTTACTTTGTGACACAATTTTTAAAGAAAATTTATACTCACACTTCCAATAATCAACTTAATGCTTCACAAATCACTTGTCGTATTTAAGACCCTATGAAAGTCCCCATTTATTTAAAACATATTTTGACACAAAGATAATCTCCTATATACATCATGGATCTCAAAAATAAATGGCAAATGACCTTTGATTTTCTTGACTCTCTTGCGCAACAAAATCATTGGCAACTTGCAAAATCTAAATCCTTGTATAAATCCCTTAGTAACATGATTCTTTAAACTTGCGTAAAAAGACCTAGATGAATCAATTCCCATGAGACATTATGTGCAAATATGCTTTTGTGATGTATGTTGCATTGTCATCTTACTTCAAAATGTATGCATCTACCTTTAAATCTTTTTGATGATGCCAAAGGGGGAGAGAAATATATAAGAAAAGGGGAGTATGTAAATCATTGTATGTATCCATTGCATAAGAAAGGGGGGGATGATTAAGAGGGAAAGAATATATTATGGGGGAGAGACCTTATTAAGGGGGAGAGACCTTTTATCCTCTCTTGATAACTTATGCCTATAATGTCATAAATATATGGTATCAAACTGCATGTCAAAGGATGAGTCTTTCTTGAAATATATTTGAACTATTGTGATACTAACACCCTAACTTACATAAGTCATGCTCCACTATACTCAAGTCATGCTGAATAATCTTTGCTCACCAATATTTACTCTCAAATTAATAAGCCAAGAATTAGAAACAGAGAGCAATTAAGAGAGTAGAAGAGAGTGATGCAGTGAGAGAGAAGAAGAAAGCAAAGGAACTGCTTCAATGCTTGGTGCGTTTGATGCCTTCAGCTCTTCTCCTATTTATAGGCAAATCTTGGCATGTCGTTGGCAATTAAAAAATTCCTTCAGCATGACTTGAGTATAGTGGAGCATGACTTATGTAAGTTGTTAATTCCTTCATCAAGGTGTCGTTGCTAAGAAATACATATTAAATTGCAACTTTCATCGTGGAGCATGGAGAGTGCAATTTGCTCAGAGAATGTTGGAATGTTTGTATTCATAGTGTGTTTCAGTTTGTCCAAGTGCGATGCAAGGCTGTCATATATTCAACAGAGATTCAAAATTCAAATTCATATAATTCATTTGAATTAAATAAACTTATCTGACTCATGGTGACATAGTTTGATCATTTGAGAGTAGCATGATGTTTGAATTTGCTTCTTTGGGACTTCTAATATTCAACTGCACATCATAAACATATGCTTTTAATTAATTCTGTAGTAACCTCGCTCAAGCGAGTGTAATCACGCTTAAGCGACCAGGCATATTTCCTTTGATTTTTCCTCCACGCTTGCTCATGCTCAAATCCACGCTTAAGCGTGCTGTTACGCTTTGTTCCACGCTCAAGCGAGCCTTGTTGACGCTTAAGCGAGCCATGTGTATTTCGAGCTCCTGATGCTCACGCTTGAATCCGCGCTCAACCATGTTATCACGCTCAAGCGTGTTGTCACCCTCTATTCCACGCTCAAGCGAGCCTAACTCACGCTCAAGCGTGACTTATAGTTTTTGGACTCCTGATGCATCACGCTCACACTCACGCTTAAGTTCCATTGCTTCACGCTCAAGCGTGACTTATCCAGCGCTTAAGCGCCAAGTTCCTCGTCCACGCTCAAGCGTGTCTTTACTCGCGCTTAAGCGAGTGTTCCTTACGCTCAAGCGTGCTTCCTTCACGCTCGGGCGTGCCAGGCACCTGATTCTCATGATTCACGCTTGGTCCTTCGCTCAAGCGTGCCAGTATCATCAAGATTTTCAACCTTTGTTCCTTTGGCATTTAACAAGACTATTTGTCACTTGATTTAACCACTGAAGTAAATGCCTTGATATTTTCATGATTGAATTTTGAGTCTTGAATGTTTGCTTTGCTTGTTTGTCATTATCAAAACCTATAACAACATATAAACACAATAGGGTCCTTGTGCCAAAGGATATAAAATCCATCCTTCATAAATGGCATAACCAATCATTTAAATTTGAAAACACCCACACTAGGGAATTCCTCAATATTATTCATTCAATCAACTCAAGCATGTGAGTTTCATTTCATTCAACAAGCATGCCTCAGCTAAGAGCCACAAGTATGAATCATACAAGAGGCCTAATTAACAATTTAATTTCATTACTCACTTCAAAATTTTCATAATCCATGGTCTACCACCATGTCAATTCATTTCTCAATATTTTCTATCCATGATCAACACATGGCATAAAATCATCATCATATCAATTCACATCTCATATTTTATATTCATCAACTCTAATATTTCATTTCCATGATCACATTTAATGATGGATCCATCATCAAATCAATTTGCATTTTATATATCAACATCAATACACAATAACAATATATTCGTCATTTGAAGGTAATAGGGTAAGGAACTTGGCCGGTCTTACACAATAAATACATCCATCACATATTGAGAAAATCCATTCACTCATATTCAGTCTCATAATTCATTCATGATTATCAATGAGCAACTACGCTCCATAAGTGCATTATACAACCCCAGGGATAAAGGGTATACTCCCAATAGTCAACAACCACATCTTATGAATCATAATCTCATAAAAAGTCCTCATTGACCATCAATCCCAACTCAACGCTAATGATTCATAATAATTCCTCAATAAGCAATTATGCCCTTTTAATCAATTCATAATTCCTAGACACTTAGTCCATCATATGTCCATGTAGGGCAATCAAACATAATATCAGTATCCTCTAGACATCTACCACTCTTGAATCTAGGCAAACAACCATATTACAATGATCATCAGAATATTTCCCAATTGAGCAATCGTGCTCCAAACATCCATAACATCGACTTTATTACCAAGCAACCATGCATTGATAACAATCAAGAGCTCTAATTCAGAGTAAAATATGCTCTGATACCAGATTATAACACCCCTCGTTTTCTGTACTCGAATCCCGATGTGATCGTCATAATTAATAAAAATGCGAGTAAATTTTTCACGTTTGAAAACATTTCCACGATACTACTATGATCACACCAAGACCCAAATCACAGAAAACCAAAGAGTGAGATTATATAACCTAAAGCTGGATCGATAGATAATTTGCCCATAACGGTATACAAAAATAATAGAGTTTACAGCGGAAGAATATGTATACCGGGCACACGCCTAGTCCCATATATGACGATATGAGAAAAGGTTCGGCAAAACACACAATGACACATTATAGCCTAATGAACAACCATCATCATTTTACATAATTATATAAGCATGCAATGCCTAAGATATAACTATATATATATATACATAAATACATTTATATACATCCGGGAATCTTCTCCCGACTATCTCAATCATCAATGAACATCATTCAATTTCAATCCCTATAATACACATCAAACCCTCTCTTATATTCTACATATATACATATATATTCATCATCCATCAATTCAAAGGATTGTCTCATACATATTCAAAATCCCTAAATCATCTATATCATCATATACCATTTATTCAATACATAAGAATCCATAAATGATGCCGGCCAAGGCACTTCCTCTACCACTTTTTACCTTCACCAAAACTTGATCTTTAAATTCGAACTCATCCCATGGCAACCTGCATCACAATGCTAAAAGGGGGACCACATGGGAGAGTGAGTTAAACATTCAAAATGACGAATAATATATATATATTGTGATCATGTGTATATGCATACAAACGTCATGTGTGCTTTGCTATCAAATCATCAAATCATTATTCATATATCATTTTATTATTATAATAGGCCTACAAGCCTCATGAATCACAATTCATATCATAATCAAGCACAACATATACACAATCATATACCACCACCATGGGCCATCACATCGTCAACATGGACCATTCTGGCCCTTCATTAGAGCCACCAAGGGCTGACATCATCATCATCAATTACAACAATTACGCCCTTCAAGCATTGGGCCACAACATATATATATCGTCATATTCACATCATTTCATTTATTCATATTATTTATTACCTTTATGTGGTCTTTCGGTATATTAAATTACCCTTCTCATCAATACCATCTCATCATCTTAATCATCATCAATCGTCATCATATTATGGCATATCTCCATGCTATATGCAAATGCTCTTATGGCTAATGCATATGCACAAGAATTTCTCATCAAATAATGCGGATCCGACTGTGGGAAATACAATATTAATTCAATTGTGGGACAAGCATAGGTGTGCTACTATGCCCCTACTGCAGTAGAAAAAATTGTGTACACATATATCTCAATTCAAGCATGCTTACATCTTTATAATGTTACTGGTACCAAACCGCTCTTGCCCATCTATAGCACTAGTCACCTTGTGACTTGCGGATCGACATCGTGGCCTCAAATACCACAAGTGCAACGGGCCCCTCCCGAACACACATCGAGAGAGCCGTGTCCCGTCGGACACCGAGGTAAACTCGCTCACCATAGAGCCGCCCACCCACTGGGCCCGCCACATAGGGTGCCTCGTCACCAAACTATGGACAGCTTCGTGACTCACACACCGAGTCACAGGGGAAAATCACAATACGCTCGTGCACCGAGCCGTCCTCCCACTGGGCCCGCCTAGTGGAACCCCCTAATATTCCACATAGACAGCTATGACATGCCATGGATGCAATGTAATGCAAATCAAATGCAAGCTTACCCTGTGTATCCTAAATGCCACTCATCAATGTCCATCATCATAATCACCAACACCACCATATACACCATAGTGGATTTTATCTTTATTGGTTTTAGTCATTATTTTCAAGTTTTAATGTGGCATTTCCATCTCAACATTTTTCATATATATATTTCACATCATATACGCAAGTCAACACTTGTAATCAACCATAACGGCATTACAATAATCACATAATTACATACAAGCCCCTCAAGGCATGTCATTCATATAATTGGCACTCAATGGCCACAAACATCATTTATAGTAGTCCACATATGGATATCAGAGGCATAGCAACAAACATAATATTAATCCACACATGTGGCAACAAAGTATTACAAATTACATATATATATATATCAACAATCATATTTACCTCACACACATGCAAGTCAATTACTTACACCCATCATAAAAGTATCATAATAATTCTCAATAATTATCAATTTGCCATTTCAATTAATTCAATACATATACATGGCAAGGCAAGCATGAGTATCCATCACATACAAAAATAACTATTCGATTTACTCATGCAATTTGAATGTTAACTCCTCTCCTACCTCAAGGGAAGAGCCAAACGGTTCCAATGCTCCGAATGCTCCTTCACATCATCCGGAATACGATCTACATACCATATGCAAGTATATTCACATGATTAATAACCATCATAATTCCAAGCACTTGTTAGCTTATTATAAAGCTCAACCTCAAGTCCTAGACTTGGTAAACATCAACTTATGCAATTGTGTTAGGCTTCGGGAATTCCTTTCCCAAAGCCAAGATCCTCTAGATCTTAAAGGCTAACTACATCCCACATCATTTACTTCTCATCAAGATTCATAATATATCAATAGAGGGGAAGCATACATGTTTCCGTAACATAGCATAGACATATACATAGCTTGCCATGGCCTTAAGTCATTCCCCACTCACCTCTAAGACAAACCACACATATACCCTTAGTGAATTCTCTTGTTTTTCCATACTAAAAGGGATTTTGGGCAACAATGAGCCCATGATAATTTCAACATTAAGACATGAGGAAAGCTTACTTTTAGTCTTAAAAATATTGGGACATGTCACAAATATCACCTATTAGTCCCAATTTGATAACCATAAAAAGTTGGGTTCAAAACCTTCTTAAACTTGTATTTTTCAACGCGCTGGGTTTGGTATTTTTCACCTAATGAGAATTAGAAAATTCCAATTAAAGTGAAACCAATTCTCACACCTCCGTAACATAATTATCTACAACTTTCATGAAGAACTTGGAGGCCAAAAATGTCATTAAGATCCCCAAACAGCCCAAAAACAGTAAAGAACGCTCATCGGGCAATCCTGTCGTATCTAATCGATTAGGCCAAGCACCTAATCGATTACAAATGACTCAGAAGGCCTGTAATCGATTACGAATACCTTTATAATCGATTACACATGAAACAGAATGCCTGTAATCAATTAGGAACAACTTTGTAATCGATTACGCATACCAGAATGCAGAAATTATGCAGAAAATACATAATTTTGGAACTTCTAACCCCCCTAACTTTTTCATATCAACTCCCAATGCTACCAAATTTTGACACCAACTAAATTACACCATTTATGACGTGTGGCCACTATTCTCACTCAAAAATTCTTAAAAATGAGGGAGTTATGTGCATAGAAGCATTTTACCCATTTTGAGGTACTTTTGTGCAACTCAAGGGTCATTTCTCACTTAAATTGACCCATTCCAATTTCCACAAGTTTTAATTCATACATGGAAGCTATTGGAACTACCCTATGTCATCAAAACCATATAACACTCTATTTGACTCTATGAGTTCCTCAATTATGCATAAACCTCAAACTTATCACCAATATCATCACAATGGCTATCACATTCAATGCCAATCATCCACATAAATTCTCAATTCACAAATCATATACTTCATCCCCTTAAGGATGGTTCATTAGCATGTACACATTTCAACCTCTCATGGGTTATTCATCATCATATATACACATATATTATCATCAATAGCCAACAATTTACCATACATATCATTTCACTATAAACATGGCATGTATCAAGGCCTACTTATTCATCAACTTAAGTATCTATTTCCTTAATCCATTATCAATGGCTTGCAACCATTTTTAACATCATCATAAACATCAACAATCTAATTTAATTCTTCCAACCTCATTAATCAACACCAATGCTTCAAACATTCATCTCCTCATATAAAATCATTCTTAAGACATCAATAATCATCAAAATCACCTATTTAGCTAAGACCCCCAATTTATCATACTTAGGGTTTTCATCAAAACTCAATAACCATTTCTAATAACCACCAATCTCCATCATTAACAACACCCACACACATATTATCATGGGTTTTCACTAAAAATCCTTTTTCATGGCATTATTACCCATTTCCCCCAAATCCTAGGGTTAGGGTTTTCACTAAAATCCAACCACATACATAATTGATCACCAATCTTCCATCTATTTCCAACATACATGAATCTACTACATTTATCCCTCATGAAAACCTCATATTCATGGCCACCCACCTTAGGGCTCATACATTAAATGCTTCTAATAAACACCCATTCACTGGTATGGCTCCCAAACTCATACTACCACATATCTATGGCAAAAACTCAACTAGATGATGAGTATTTCATACCTCACACCCAAAAATGAAATGGGTTCAAGAAGAGGGAGAGAGTGTTGCGAAAATGGAGGGGTAAGAAGAGAGGAACTTCAAGCCTCAAACTTCCTTCAAGGCCCTTCAAGCGAAAATGGAGATGGATGAAGGTGACACCACCTTGTCTAGAGTTTTGGAAGAAGAAGAGATGAAGAAGGAGAAGGAAAAGTAGAGAAAAGAAGAAGAGGAATGGTTGCCACCGAAATGAGAAGAAGCCAACGTGAAGTTAGAAGGGAATTTGGGCTTTTGGGTTTATTTTTAATTCCATTCATTAAAATTCATCGTTTTTCTACAAACAGGTTCTCTGTTTGGGCTCAATACTATATCCAAAAATTATTCTGAAGATATATTCGGATTCTCCGTAACATTCTTTACTGCCCTGACCAATGGCATCTCAATCGGAGATACTTGGTCCGACACCCATATCTCAGTCGGGTCAGTTTTCAGCTTATCCGGTCTGCATAAATCACCCATAGTCCCAAAAATCTTAATTCAATTATTTCTAATATATTGGGACATTAAATAATGCATAAATAATTTTTTAAACACTCAAGTGTTAGCCAAGGCCTCGATACTCAAGAGGGGGGGTGAATTGAGTATTTCAAATTTTCGCACGGAATCCCTTTCAAATCGGTTAGTAATATACAAATGATGCAAGATAAAGGATATAACAATTATGAAGCACATGTCATACTAAAGTATTTTGAGTTGAATGAACTATATTCAAGAATTGATTTTGATAAGCAAGTTATTAGTTTAGGCAATTCTTGAAACACTTAACATGCAATAATTAATTTTAACATAAGTATAACTTGAACACCTTCTAGCAAATTAATTAAGCATGATAGTTTTACCAATTTGTTAACACCAATATTTTTCTTCCTTAATAATTAAATCCAACAATGTTTAAGTCAATTGATTCAAGGATTTAATATTACCAAACCATCAAATATTCTAGGCATGCAAATCAAGTCCACAATAATAAAGAGTTTAAGGGAAGAGAGAATTTGCAAACCGATATAACGAGTTCCACCACCCCGGTGTACGTCTTGCCTTCAAGCAACCCACTTGAAGGATTTCCACTATTGAGAATTTGAGATTACAAGCTTTGAGCAATTGTCTCCTAGTGTCCCACACTCAAGAACCCAATCCTCACAAGCAAAGGGCAACCCACCCAATCTCACAATCTCTCAATATCCAAGGTTGAACCCCAACCTTAATCTCTAGGAATTTTGGTGTTTGATGGTTACAATGATAACTCTCTCACTAGAGTGGATACACAATTTAAAGCTTACACAAAAATTAACTCTCAAAGAGAGGATATACAAATTTAGCTCACAAATTACTTTCTCTCTAACTCTTAAATAACTCACTAAGAGAATATGCCAATATATAACAAGAGAGAATGAGTAGAAGAGAATGAAGCAAGGAGGAAGAAGTAAGCAAATGGAAATGCTTCAATTGCTTGGTGTAAGTTTTGCCTTCAACTCCTTCTCTATTTATAGGCTCCATGAGGCATGGCATGTTGCAATATTAAATTCCTTGGGAGCTTGAACTTGGAACATGTGTGTCTCCATTCAAAATGGCATTGCAATTCCAATGAGCTTTTAATGTCTCCAAGAAGAACATGGCATGTGCATGAAGAAGCATGTTTGTCTTAATTTAAATTAATTCCATTTCCAATAAAACACATGCATGTGGAGAGGGACAAAGTGTGAAGCCTTGCTTTGAATTTTCCAACCATGTTGCACAATGTCTCACTTTGAATTCTGAATATTTCTCTTCAATTTTTATATGATTCCAGCGTGCATTTTGATCTCTGCCAGGCGTATGAATCGATTCCATCAAGGAGTGAATCGATTCATCCCATTAAAATAAAGGTACTGGACAAAACAACACGCATGAATCGATTCTTATTAAGCATGAATCGATTCAATCACCTGACAAGTATATCCTGGCCATTTCATAACGCATGAATCGATTCAATGGAGGAGGGAATCGATTCAATCACCTGTTTTGCACATCCTGGGCCTTTCCAAACGCATGAATCGATTCAACTGCTGGGGGAATCGATTCATCATGCTGTTCCTTCATTTTCTTGTGCATTTTTCATCCTTTTGACATGTACTTGCATATGGCTTTGTTCTCTTGATCCTTAGGCACTTTGATAATCATTTTCCACTTGATTTAAGCCACTTAAAATGCCTTGAAACATTTCTTTGTATTTCATCAATTTTCCATCATCAAACATAATTAATTCATCCATAAATATATATGTTTGATCTTGATCCTCCATTTGTTGTGTCATTATCAAAACCTACATCAACATAAAATTACATTCTCCCCCTTTTTGATGATGACAACAAATGCTTGTCTCTTGGGGTGTTAGTATCACAATAATTCAAATATATTTCAAGAAAGACTTGCCTTATCACATACAATTTGATACCAATTGTTGATGAAATCATAGGCACAAGTTAAGAAGAGAATATTAAGGATAAAAGGTCTCTCCCCTTTAATAAGGTCTCTCCCCCTTAATATATATTCTTTTCCTCTTTAATCATTTCCCCCTTAATCATACAATAGATACCAATCATACAATAGATACCACAAAATAGTTCATCTAATTTTTAGAGCATAGTGGTAGTGTATATCTTCTCCCCCTTTCTTATATATATTTCTCTCTTTATATCTCTCCCCCTTTGTAAAAGACTTTATTCCATTTAGGGTGTATATATATATCTTCCTATAATCTTCTCCCCCTTTGGCATCATCAAAAACTTCTCTTATGATAAAACAATAAACATAGTAAATATTCTCTTTTTGGCATAAATGACATTGTATTCTTTTTACTAATCCTTTCACTAAACTCTCCCCCTTTGGCATCATCAAAAAGATCATCATCTTAATTATATTCTATGCCATCAAGATATAAACTCATGTAATCGAATAAGAGAGATTTAGAGCAAATATTTCATGAAAAGGATTTCAAATCAAAGCTCATATCATGATCAAGTGTATATGCCAATTTGATGCATTTAGAGTCACTAATCAATCACATAGTTCATTCATCAAGTAAGCATATAGTTGATTGCTAACTCATTTTCAATCATGTAATTGATATTACTTTCAAGTATGGTAAGCGTCACATGATTCTTTCCAAATAAGCAAACATATCATTTTAAATAAGCACATAATCTTCTCCTATTTTGGCATTATCAAACACACAAGGATATTCTTCCAAGTAAGCATATAGGTGAGTAGAATTGTAAGCATAAGTGCCATAACATAATCATAGAGAGGTAAAATGATGGATATTCATTCATGTGTATGCTCCCTCTTACTATTGTAATTGATGTCACTTGTAAAAATATATACCACTTATTAACATGTGAAATCAATTTGATGAAGTTTGATACCAATTGTTGAACACATGTCATGCATTTAATAGATACTAATTGTTGAAAGATATACCAATTGTTAAAAGATCATAATGTATCATGCAAGATATATCTCCTCCTTAGTCATTTAATAGATACTAAGATATCATCATGATATTTTCTCCCTCTTTCACATCTATTTTGATACCAATTGTTATGAACCCAATTACACTAATTTGATCAAGTCTAATACACATGTAATTGAATACCAATTGTAATTGAATACCAATTGTTAAGCTAATTGATGTAATTCTTAAGCTAATTGATACCAATTATTCATGTAGGCCTATTTAGCAAGTTTGATACCATTTGTTTATTTCTTAAGCACATGATCACCTTTTAATAGATACCTCTTATTCAACTAATAAAAATCACAAATAGATATCACTCAAAAGTTAGATACCAAATGTATATAAAATTTATTAGTCAATCATCAATCAAAGTGGTAATCATAGAAGAATTTTCAACAATATGCACTCAAATGTAGGTGTCAAAGCAATGGTGGAATTATTAATACAACTTGTTGGCTTACTCATGCATTTGTATTGTAACACATGCCAATATATTTATGACCCTTTTTATGTCAAACATTCTTTTCTTGATCAACACCATTTGTTTCTTATTCATTGTCCATGCCACTTGTTACTAGTATCTAGGCATGATATCACTAGATGGATTTGCCAATATAAGCTCTTGATATCAATTATAAACATTTAAGCATATTATCATAAGATTGTTGACATTCAAGCATACATCATAATGTTGTTCAAAAATTCTTTTCAATCTCAATGATGTATATATTCAAATTTCTTTTCACATTCAAGATCATGCATCATCAAACATATAGTGTGGATATCACTCAAGATAGATGCCAATTTGCTTGAGTATGGTGTATCAAGGAAGGTCATGTCATGTATTATAATGCATTGTCTCTTAGCGTATGCCTATAACGTTACTAGTTGTTTAATCTAGGCAAACACTTGTTAAAGCATACATACTTTTATTATCAAAACCAACATATAATTGCATAAAAAATATTTTGCCTAAGATGGACACTTTTGTAGAAACATAGAGATAAGTCATACAACCATAATATAGTCCTCATGATCTCTTCCTCTTTAATTAAATTGATACCATTGTTAAAGGAGGATGTTTGTTGTTTAGATACCACTAGCTAACCAACATATTTCTTGTTCAATATCATCAATAATTCATATTCAATCAAAAGTTCATGTCATTAGGAATTCATACATTATCAAGGATTCATAATACATCATCCAAATTTATTCATCAAGAGTTCATGCATCATTTTGAATCTAAGCATCACGATTTAACATTTCAACACTTTGATGTTTCAATCCTTTCTAACATACATGGATAAATACATCTTAAGTTTTTCATAGAATCAAACATATCATCAAACTTTATACCAATCATTTAAATCAAAGTCATGCATACACATCATTGATCCTAAGAGTTTAAGGGGTTCTATATTTATTCATTCATCTATCTCAAAGTTTTGTGCCATTCATGCTCAAAATCAAGTATCACATATTAAATCAAAGTTTGATCACAAAAATTTATCATGAACAAGTATGGAATTTGGCTTTACAAAATTTTTTAGACATTTTTTTTTAAAAAAATTCTCAATAAATTATCAATCAAGTCCATAGATGTTTCAACATAATCAAGCATACAAAACACATAGCAAGCATGATATTTGATCAACTAGAGTAAGGATCCGATCGTACCTTGTAGATGTGTGAAGCCTACGTCCTTATCCTTTTCATCCTTTGTTCTTTTAGGTGAAGATTATAAATCTTGATTCTTTGGTCATTCGTCAATGAGAAATTGTCGATTTAAAGTGTTCCTACAAAATGTCAAGTTTTATGGTACCCTTTAAAAGTTGGGTCCTTTCTTGTTAGTTTAGGATTTCAAATTTGTTTTTGGAATCCATACCTTTCTTGTACACTTTTGACGGGATTTCTTTATAAAGCAATTAGAAGATATATGACCATATATTCCACAATAGAAACATGTTGTATTTAAAGAATAAGTCATAGTAGAGGGGTAATGGTTCCTATTATGTTTTATATGATTTCTTTTAAAACAATTAGACAATGAGTTCCTTTTTCTTTCATGGTTTGTGCATCTTATAATGGGTTTAGGTTTTTCCTTGTGTAGTGCAAAAGGGTTCTTGTAATGATCTATTTTCCTTCTATCAAGTGTATGCCTTTGATCTTCAATGGGTGCACTTAGATTCTTTTGACTACTTGTAAGCTTACTAAGTGCTTCTTTTAATTCTTTATTCTCATTTTCAAGAAGCATACATTTATCAATAAGCATACAATCATTATTATCATTACAAGTCCTAGGTGATGCATTTGAAGCTACTAATTCATCATTTTGAATTCTAAGATTTTCCTTTTCAATGTGAATGTTATGCAATTCATTTTCAAGCTTCAAAATGGTTTGTTTTGAGCATGCATATTTCTTTGACAACAAGACAAATTTTTCATGCAACTCTTTAAAAGCTTCTAGCAATTCATCTTTATCAATTTCATCATCACTATCATCACTAAGAGCATTTAAAGAGCATACCTCATCATCTTGAGAGTGCTTTGTCATTAGGCATGCAATTTCTTCTTCCTTCTCGTTAGTCTCTTTTTCAATGCTTCTTTTGAATTCTTCATCTTGACTAGAAAGAGTACTAATTCTTGCATCTTTATCATCATTAGTATTTCCATAAATTGTTTCAAGAGTTTCCCACATTTCTTTAGCATTGTTACAAGTAATAACTCTAGAAACATCATTAGGTTCTAATGCTAATGTGATAAGAATTTTAGCTCTAAGATTAAATTGTACCTTTCTTTGTTCTTCCTTAGTCCATAAGTTCATGGGCTTCATGCATTCTATATTATTGACAATGTATTTAGGAATGAAAGGACCAAATTGAATAGCATTCCATACCTTGAGGTCATAGGCTTGGATAAAGATTTTCAACCTTTCTTTCCAAATAACATAGTCTTTACCATTGAAGATTGGTAGTCTATTTAGTGTACCATTTTCCGGAAATGCATCATAGGATGTAGAGGCCATCTTGATCTCTTGAAGCGGTTAAGCTTGATCTTCCAAGAGTCAAGCTCTGATACCAATTGTTAGCCAAGGCCTCGATACTCAAGAGGGGGGGTGAATTGAGTATTTCAAATTTTCGCGCGGAATCCCTTTCAAATCGGTTAGTAATATACAAATGATGCAAGATAAAGGATATAACAATTATGAAGCACATGTCATACTAAAGTATTTTGAGTTGAATGAACTATATTCAAGAATTGATTTTGATAAGCAAGTTATTAGTTTAGGCAATTCTTGAAACACTTAACATGCAATAATTAATTTTAACATAAGTATAACTTGAACACCTTCTAGCAAATTAATTAAGCATGATAGTTTTACCAATTTGTTAACACCAATATTTTTCTTCCTTAATAATTAAATCCAACAATGTTTAAGTCAATTGATTCAAGGATTTAATATTACCAAACCATCAAATATTCTAGGCATGCAAATCAAGTCCACAATAATAAAGAGTTTAAGGGAAGAGAGAATTTGCAAACCGATATAACGAGTTCCACCACCCCGGTGTACGTCTCGCCTTCAAGCAACCCACTTGAAGGATTTCCACTATTGAGAATTTGAGATTACAAGCTTTGAGCAATTGTCTCCTAGTGTCCCACACTCAAGAACCCAATCCTCACAAGCAAAGGGCAACCCACCCAATCTCACAATCTCTCAATATCCAAGGTTGAACCCCAACCTTAATCTCTAGGAATTTTGGTGTTTGATGGTTACAATGATAACTCTCTCACTAGAGTGGATACACAATTTAAAGCTTACACAAAAATTAACTCTCAAAGAGAGGATATACAAATTTAGCTCACAAATTACTTTCTCTCTAACTCTTAAATAACTCACTAAGAGAATATGCCAATATATAACAAGAAAGAATGAGTAGAAGAGAATGAAGCAAGGAGGAAGAAGTAAGCAAATGGAAATGCTTCAATTGCTTGGTGTAAGTTTTGCCTTCAACTCCTTCTCTATTTATAGGCTCCATGAGGCATGGCATGTTGCAATATTAAATTCCTTGGGAGCTTGAACTTGGAACATGTGTGTCTCCATTCAAAATGGCATTGCAATTCCAATGAGCTTTTAATGTCTCCAAGAAGAACATGGCATGTGCATGAAGAAGCATGTTTGTCTTAATTTAAATTAATTCCATTTCCAATAAAACACATGCATGTGGAGAGGGACAAAGTGTGAAGCCTTGCTTTGAATTTTCCAACCATGTTGCACAATGTCTCACTTTGAATTCTGAATATTTCTCTTCAATTTTTATATGATTCCAGCGTGCATTTTGATCTCTGCCAGGCGTATGAATCGATTCCATCAAGGAGTGAATCGATTCATCCCATTAAAATAAAGGTACTGGACAAAACAACACGCATGAATCGATTCTTATTAAGCATGAATCGATTCAATCACCTGACAAGTATATCCTGGCCATTTCATAACGCATGAATCGATTCAATGGAGGAGGGAATCGATTCAATCACCTGTTTTGCACATCCTGGGCCTTTCCAAACGCATGAATCGATTCAACTGCTGGGGGAATCGATTCATCATGCTGTTCCTTCATTTTCTTGTGCATTTTTCATCCTTTTGACATGTACTTGCATATGGCTTTGTTCTCTTGATCCTTAGGCACTTTGATAATCATTTTCCACTTGATTTAAGCCACTTAAAATGCCTTGAAACATTTCTTTGTATTTCATCAATTTTCCATCATCAAACATAATTAATTCATCCATAAATATATATGTTTGATCTTGATCCTCCATTTGTTGTGTCATTATCAAAACCTACATCAACATAAAATTACATCAAGACCCATCAAATATTTATTTCCACTTAGTAGGTCCCACATTATCCGTTAAATCACCCGATTCCGGTAAATTTTAATTTACTGATAATTCATCTCTAATGTCTAATAAATTCTCCCATAATTATTCATCCATAAATAATTAATTATCCTCTTCCAATAAATTTATTTCCTTTAAAAATCTGGGATGTTACACCAGGCATGATCAAATTTAATAATTTGAAGTGACCATTATCAAGTACTTAATGAAGGTTGAGTCAGGAGTGTGACGCGTAGCGTCAGCACCCTTGCTCAGCCCTATAAATAGGGCCATCCAACACCATTCCAGGCATCCAATCCCATTCTCTTCTCTTCTCTCTTTGTACTCGACTTTGAGTACTTCTTTTGTGAGTTGTAGTTCTAGAATAGTTTTCTAGATACTTGAGTGTGTTTTGTTGTATTGTGATCGTTGTATCGTGAAGTTTCCCATCGCCTTCATAATGTCAAACTCTGTAAGTGTTGGTTTTACTTTAACCATGTGTAACTAATTTGTTTATGTTGGAATTGGTAAACTAATCTATTGAGTATAATGTTGTGAATTCGACCTCTGCATGTTTATGATTCAAGTCCATGTTAGTATTTCAACCTTTTATTAATATGAATGTCAAACGGGAGAATGATTTTCATGTGTATCAAAACTTATTTTATTAGTGTAAATGTCAAACGGGAGAATGATTATTTATGCCGTATTAAAACTTGTTTTGATGAAAGTAAAAGTTGGAATACCCTTGGTATCTCAATTCTATAGGGGTTGTTAACCATTGTTGCCATAAGTCCAGATCTTAATGCAAGTTTTTACTGAGAAAGCTCACGAGGGATCAAACTTTACGGTGAATTCTTAGAATTTATATCATGAGGGATTGGTTATAATGATTTTAAGCTGCAATGACATGAAACTTGATGATTAAATATGCATGTCTTGAGTTCCTCATTGTTATTCTAGATTAGGGATCCAATTTCCAACATAATTTGTTTATCCGTGTTTATCTCAAGTATCTTACCTATTCTAGATTGCAACTTAACTTTTTAGATAGATTTTCATTTTCTTTTTATCTCATGAACAACTCAATCATGCTATCTTGTGAATATTGTATAAATTGTATATAACTCATTCTTTTGTCCATAACTTTTTTTTCACACTTACCATAGTAAATAGAAAATTACTATTGTTATTGGACTTTCAATCCCAGTGGAACGATATCTAAATTTTGAAAACTACAAACGATTGGTGCGCTTGCCAATTAACAACCCGGTGGTGGAAACGAATGGTTGAGACGCCATCACCGGGTTAACACCCAGCTATATGGACGTTTCTGTTAGAACTTTACCCAGTCAATCCGGTGTGCAACTACATTACATAGTCCGGAAGCTGTCTTCAAGATATACTGTTGAGAAGGTGCTCCACCACTAGAGGTACTTTCTCCGGTCATCTTCTTTATAGCTAATTTAAAAGCCTTCACGCTGCGGTAAAAACTCACATCATCAGAGAGGTATAAATCAGCGCTCTCCTCACTCTCACTAGAAGAGGATTCTGAAAAGGGTATTATCACCCTTCGCCTTGAGTAGGGCGACGCCTCCCTCTCTGAATGAAGTGGCTTTGAGTAGGAGATCACAGGGATCCTCCCACCACGACTTGAGGGAGCTCAAGACAAGGCTCTTCCTCCTCTTCCCCTAAGGCTAACATGGCTCGAGCTAGCAAAACCTCTCCCAGACATTTAGGAAAACTAAAAGAAAATACGAGAAGACGAAGGAAAAAGTTACCTAAGAATGAAGAAAGATGGTGAATCAAGTTTCACACAAGCAAACAGAAATGTCTTCTCGAAATTTTTGTAGAGTTTCGTCAGGGACGCAAGACTAAGTGATTTCTGAATTCACTAAGTATTCCTTTTATAAGGGAGCAATAGACTCAATTACTGGGTCAAAGATTATGTTGTTTACCACCAAACGACACCTTTTTGCTAAATACAAGGCTGTCGTTTCAAATCCTGAGGTGCAAAAGCAGCGTCGATTCGTCAAAAGGCTTCTCAAATGGGCCTTAGAATTTAAAATTCAGGCCCATCAAGCTCCCCAGTGATGGTTATAAAGACATGCGCATTTAAGGCAATAATGGTTCGCCCACGTGATTAAAGGCATTAAATGTCTAATCATGAGAAACATTACAACTGTTACTCGAATACCAAGGGTTGCAAGTTTCAATAACTTCTGGGATTCTCACACAAAGAACCTTTTGTCTGAATCCGTCCTAAGGAGCGCTACGACAACGGAACCTTCGTTCCAAGAATGGATATCTACATGACAATGTATATCATCTGGTATCCAGACTTCTTATAAACGACGTAGCTTATATGAGCCACTTTACTAGTCCCTCACACAAGCTAGGGGACAAATAGAGTGATGATACCATCATCGATACCGGATTTGATAACGAAATTGAAAATTCAATCCGTACCCTGACGATTGAAACATACTTGCCCAGGACGGATGATCTCAATCACATAATCTGTGATTTAACGATGTAACTCCTGGCGTGGTGTACTTCCCCAGGACGGATGATCTTAATCACCTATTCTGTGATTTGACGATGTAACTCCTGGCATTAACAATTACTCTTACGATTAAAATATCTTTGCCCTGGACGGATGATCTCAATCACCTATTCTGTGATTCGATGATGTAACTCCTGGCGCGGACAATTCCCATCATTATCCTTATGATGGAAGTCTTTGAAGACTCAATCCATACTCTTATGATTGAGATGTATTTCCCCAGGACGGATGTTCTCTATCACCTATTCTATGATGTGATCATGTGACTCCTGGCATAGACAAATTCCTATCATCATCCTTATGATAAAATACCCAACCATCATCTTTATGTATCTTTGTAGTTCCCCAAGCTCGGAACAATACTCTCATATTGGACGACGTTTTTCTCTCCAGTGAGAATAATACGAATTAATACTAGTCATCCGCCCTGTGACACCACTTCTATGAACAACGGATCGACTCTTTCTCTCCCTAAAAAGTATTAAAGTTAATGCCCTATGACAGGTATCTATTTCTTAACATACTTGTACTTGGGGACAGTATTCATGTATATATCTCTCCGTTCTAAATTTATCTATCTTATATGATCTAATTTTCTAAGGCAATTATTTCAATCTGACGTCAATGTTAGTCATACAGAACGAATATATGCATTTGAGTTATACTATTCTTCATGAAGAATTAAAGATAAATGTCTGAATGGAAATTTATTCATTCATAAAAAGCAAGATTACATGTAATTGGTCAAAACCGGAGTTGATCTCGGAACACAACTTTACATATGAAAAATAAGAAGACTACAGAAGGGGAACCTATTCGTCAGTTTCTTTCTGTCCTTCCCCTTCTCCAAGGTCTTGTGTCCCTTCTTTAGGGATCCCCTCTGGAGCTTCCTCTTCTGGTGCCTTCGCACCTCCTGTAGATGAGACGCCCTCCGGCATAGGAACAGCGGAATCCGGTCCCATACTTTGACCCTCGGGAAGAGGGGGCAAACCGTATAAGGACTCCGGAGGATCTTCATGACGACCTTAAACCACTGCGACTAACCTCCCTCCATGGAATTCATAAAACGGATCCATACCATAGAGGTTAAGTGCCACAGTGGGGTTACGGTGGAAAACTTGGCGTATAGCTAGGCCGAAGGATTCTTCAGCAACTTGAGTGCATATATCAATCGCTTTCTTTGCCTCAGCTTTAGCCACAGCCAATTCTTCCCGTAACCTCAGAAGTTCTCCACCCAATCCTTCAGATTCTGTGCTCCCAGCCTTTAGTCCCTCAATCTCAAGGAGGAATTTCTTCTCCTTTTGGGACCACTCCTTTGCTTGTTTAAAATAATCCTCCACAGCAGCTTTGCTTTTATCTTCAAGATCAGCTTGTTTAGCCTGACTGCTACGGAGTTCTTCTTTTGACTTATCAAGCATCTCCTCCTTCTCTGCCAGTTTACCCTCCAAGTCTTTAAGCATGGTTTTGAGCTTGAGATTCTCCTTGCTCATGATATCTCTGAACTTTTTAGACTTGATTAGGCGATCCTCAGCTAACTTTAGGGCAGCTTTATCCTTCTCCACCGAGAGGTTGAGCTATTCTACTTTATCGCTCAGGTTATCAACCTCAGCAGCATTATCAGCTAACAAGCTGAGCGAATTAAGCATCCCTGTAAGTTCTGCTAGCTGCCATTTCCTGGCCTCACACGCTTCTTTAATTTCTTTAGGTTCAAGTGTGGGCTAGAGTTCGTATAGCGGCTGAGGGAGTATTGCTGGAGTCGCCCCCCGGTATGAGAGGAAAGGAGTGAGGAACGAAGAAGTTGGATAGGAGATCGGATTTGATCCGAAGACCCCGAAAAGAATACCCTTATGGAGTCAAGATGAAACTTTAGCTGTGTCCGACATTTCTACAGCTTTGCCTTTGGAGGCCCTTACTCTTTCCGGACTCGTGGAAGGTTTATGTTTTTTCACCTTTGAAGGGTCATTCTTAATCTTCTTCCTTTTCTCTATTATTCTGGGATGATCCACATTTACACCAACTGCACCTCCCTCCACCAGCAGGATTTCCCCTTCTACATCAGAGGTCAGAATGATCAACTCAGGCCGATCTTTCTTAGAATTCTCCTTTGGTAGGATTTCATTCTCACCAGCCAAGGATTTCTCTCCTACCTTCAAGATTTTCAACTTTTTCATGTCTGGAGATTTTTGTTCTATTTCACCTACATACATAAATAAAATGCATTAGCAATAAAGAATTGCTCAATACAATCAACAAAGGAGGAAAAGAGAAATAAAATGGGAATTACATAGATATTCATCTCGGACTTCGCTCGAACTACTTAAAAGACGTCTACACAAAAATGCTTTAAAGCGTGTAGTGTATGCTTCAAGGGCGAATAACACCGTCACCGTTTCAATAGACAGCTCGGATTGATGAGCGTAGTACGCTTGAGAGGTCAGAAGATAGTGCTCATGAGTCCAGCTCAGAGGAAATTTATTAAGACCCTCTTCATTCTTCCAGAGGACAAGCTTGTTCTTTTTAATTGAAATTCGGGTGAAGAAAGACTTGAAAGACTTCCCGTCAACCTTAGCCGAATCGGTATAAGATTTGAAGTTCATACAGGAACATAGAGTCCGGAGTGTGACTAAACCGACACCACCTTGCTTGTTAGCCCTCCAGACTACCTGAGTGTAATAGAACAGCATCGCCACGGTGGGTGTGAAGTTGAAGTAGTCACCTAATACTTCTAGAGAATGGATTAATCCTCATCCATTGGGATAAAGTTGAGAGGGTATGTAATTTAAGAACCTTAATACACCCATCTGAAATTTGGTTAGGGGGAAATGAACTTCGAGGTAATGGAATATAAAGTCGTGCATGTACACAGAACGTTCCTCCGGGACGACGTGGCAAATCCATTCTGAAGGTAGCGGTGCAAACACTCTGAACCATTTTTTCATTTTCTCCTCTGTGTAAACTGTGAACCTTGGCTGAATCTGAGATCCTTCCTCATTCACGTGATAGGAAGTTAAGTTTTTAAACTCATCAGCTACCCAGCAGAAGGGCTACTTGGCCTGAAGTTCTTCCCAGTTTAGCCGAGAGGCAACAACGCTGTATAAGCCTTCTGCTATTTTCAGAACAGTTTGATCTCCCGAGGTTCCTTTGTATTTACATGTGATAACAGGTTTTGATAATAACAAGGAAACAAGCACTGTAAACTCTTTGTGAATCAAAAACAATTAAAGGTGTCATATAAACGCAAGGAGGAAACGGTTTCACAAAGGTTCAAGAAATCAAGAAACCAATAAGCCAAGACACAGGAAAGCAACCATAAATCACTAAATACAAATGGATAACCAACAGGCATGGAAAAATGTCAAAATGCAAAGCCTGAATCGATTCAAGCACGAGTGAATCGATTCACAGCCCTGGAAGTCACAAAAACTGGAAACAGAATGGGTCGAATCGATTCACCATGACCCTGAATCGATTCGAACACCTGGGAGTCACTAAATTTGAAGACAGAGAGCTTTGAATCGATTCAGACAATGCTCGAATCGATTCATATGAATCAGAAACTCCAAATTGCAGAAATAGAATGCTTTGAATCGATTCAGACAAAGCTCGAATCGATTCACTCGAATCTGGAACTCAAATTTGCACAAATCAGAATGCTCTGAATCGATTCAAGGCACTACGAATCGATTCAAGAAGTGGGAAACACCACTAAAAAGACAGATTTAAGTGGGAAACAAGAACCCAATCTTATAATGCGCAAAGACAAGCTGGAGCCATAATCTTGCAACGGCTAGGAGACCTTGATGCTGCTCAAATGACTCTATATATTCAGGAGGAATTCAAGCACAATACACAACACTAAGCAGCTACAATCCTTTGCTCTCTCTTGTGCTTTGTAAGCCCTATTTCTTGTATATCTTGAATTTCAGTTGTATATCCTCTCATCTTGAGAGATTAGAAAGTGTGAGAGCTATCAATTGTTTATCCACTCTATTAAGAGAGTTATTCACTTGTAAACACTTCACAAACACAAAATATTTTCACTCTAGGTTGAGTGGTCACAAAGGTTGGGGTTCAACCTTTGGGTATTGAGAGTTTGAGAGATTGGGTGGGTTGCCCTTGTGCTAGTGAGGATTGAGTTCTTGAGTGTGGGACACTAGGAAACTGTAATTGCTCATAGCTTGTATCTCTAAACTTCAATAGTGGAAATCCTCTAAGTGGGTTGCTTAGAGGCGAGACGTACACCGGTGTTGGTGGAACTCGTTATATCGGTTTGCAAGCTTCTCTTCCTTACTCTTTTACTTTCACATGTTGCATTTGGTTGATTGGTGTTGATTGCTTGTGAAGTGCATACTAGATCTTGCCTAAATCGTTACATTTCAAATACTGCACACCAAGTGTTTGTTAAATTGCTTCATCAATACTTATCATTGTGGTATATTGCATACTATCTTTAACTTGATTTCACTTGCATATTCTTATAAACTTGGATATAAGAATCAAGTTCCAAGGCATTTCAATCAAAAGTTTTAAAACTCAATTCACCCCCCCTCTTGAGTATTGAGGCCACTTGAACAACAAGTGGTATCAGAGCTTGACTCTTAGTAGATCAAGCTTAACAACTTCAAGAGACAAGATGGCCTCAAGTTCTCTTAACATTTTTCCCGAGGGTGGTGCTATAAACAGACCTCCCGCTTTCAATGGGGAAGACTATGCATTTTGGAAAGAGAGAATTAAAATCTTCATTCAATCCATTGATTTGAGAATTTGGAATGCCATTGAAAATGGTCCTTATATACCAATGCATACTGTTGATAGTAGAAATGTAGAAAAGCCTATTGATGAATGGACAAGTGAGGAAGAAAAGAAAGTACAATATGCTACAAGGCCAAGAATCTAATCACTATGGCATTAGGACAAGATGAATTCTTTAGAATAATGACTTGTCAAACTGCTAAGGAAATGTGGGATACTCTACAAGTAACTCACGAAGGTACTAACGATGTAAAAGACTCCAAGATTAGTACCTTGACAAGTCAATATGAAAGCTTTAGAATAAAATCAGGAGAAACCATTGTAGATATGCAGAAAAGATTTACACTTATTATCAATCACCTCATTACTCTTGGCAAAGTGTACACTAACAAAGAACTTGTGCATAAAGTGTTGAAAAGTCTTAGCAGGGAATGGAAACCACTTGTCACAGCCATAAAATAATCTCCAAGCATCAATGAGATGTCTCTTGCAACACTCTTTGGAAAACTACAAGAGCAAGAGCAAGAACTAAAAGCATTAAAGCTAGCGGAGGAAGAAGAAAAATCTTCCAAGAAGAAAGGGTTAGCCCTCAAAGCCACCGCTATGCATGAAGAAGAATCATACAGTGACATGGATGAAGAAGAGGAATTTGGGCTATTTGTAAAACGATTTGGAAGATTCATGAAGAACAAAAGATTCCAAAAGAACTTCAAGCCCCAAGGTAAGAAACCAACTTCAAATGAAATTTCTTCTTCACCTAGTTGTTTCGAATGTGGCAAGGAGGGGCACTTCAAGGCCGAATGCCCAAATCTTAAAAAGAAGAGCAAGGATAAATGAGGAAGAAGAAGAGCTTACATCGCTTGGGATGAGAACGATGTAAGTAGCTCCGACGATTCGGAAAATGAGGAAGCGAATCTTTGCTTAATGGAAAATCACCAAGAAGAAGATAATGAGGTAAATCTTCTTGATTTAGATAAGAGTGAATTACTAGATGCATTTGAGGAATTATATGATAAATTTATAAAAGTCTCTAATAGGCTTAAATAATCTAGGAAAACTAGTGATACCCTTGAAATGCACCTTATGGAAGTATGTAAAGAAAATGAAAGCTTGAAAGAAGAATTAGAAAATGTTCAAGCATGTTCCAAGGATAAACCATGTGATTTTGCAAAAAGATACGTTATATTAGAAACCAAGGTTGTAGACCTAAATAGGACACTAGAAAAGTTTACTAATGGACGAGACAATTAGAATATTCTACTTGGCCAACAAAAATGCATGTTTAGTAAAACCGGGTTAGGATATGACCAAGAACATAGCAATCACAAAATGGAAAAACACTATAAAAACACTATAAAAATTTCTTTGTACCTCCAAGCAAATCCTCCTCACCTTTTATGAAATGCAATCATTGTGGTTCCAAAGGACATAGTGCTTATAAGTGTAGTGTTAGAAAACTAGGACCAAAGGTCTTAAGAAAGGTGTGGGTTCCCAAAGGAACATCCCCACAAGCTAACCTAAAAGGACCCAACATAAAATGGGTACCTAGTTCTCTAAACTAATCTTGTTTTGTAGGTATGCTTCAAGGAAAGCAACACCCATTGGTACTTGGATAATGGGTGTTCAAAGCATATGACGGGAGACATAAGCAAATTTGCATCATTTACTCCCAAAAGAAAAGGAAGTGTCACCTACGGAGACAACACCAAAGGAAGGATCCTAGGCATCGGAAATATTGGTAAGAATTCTTCCACATCCATAAGTGACGTGTTGTATGTTGAAGGCCTCAAACATAATCTACTTAGCATAAGTCAATTATGTGACAAAGGATATAGAGTTTTATTTGAATCCAATTGTTGTATAATTAAGAATAAGCTAAACAAAGAGGTCAAATTTGTTGGAAAAAGAAGTGATAACATTTACATGATTGATGTGGATAGTTTGTCTACAAATGATGAACAATGCTTCATTTTAAAAGAGGATGAAACTTGGCTATGGCATAGGAGAATAGCTCATATACATGTAGACCACTTGAACAAACTTGTTTCCAAAGAATTAGTAGTTGGTTTACCAAAGCTCAAGTTTGAAAATAGATTCTATGATGCATGTCAAAAAGGAAAACAAGTAAAGGCATCTTTTCAATCCAAAAACATTGTTTCCACACAAAGGCCTTTACAACTTTTGCACATGGATTTATTTGGACCATCCAAAATCAAAAGCTTTGGAGGCAATTACTATGGTCTAGTTATAGTAGATGACTATTCTAGATATACATGGACATTGTTTCTTGCTCATAAAAATGAAGCATATCATGCATTCAAGAAACTTGCAAAGATTATCCAAAATGAGCAAAATTCTAAAATTACATCTGATCCGGTCTCAATACCGGTATCCGATCTGCTATACATATTTTAACGTCTTTGATAAGACATCTACGTGTAACCGTTGTCATCGGTATACATCCGGACTGTAATTCCGTATCAGGCGTTCTCCCTATACCGGTTGTTCAGGATAACACCATGACATCGGATAATACACACGTCACTGTGCAAAAGACAAGGATTGTTGCTACAGGGATCGATCAATAATTCCCTGCACTACGAGCCAAATTCTGCTCACGGGAATGGTCAACTTGTTCCCTAATCCTAGTCTACATTCTCTATGCTCAATATAAAATAGCCACTTGACCCAATCATGCAGGTAAGTGCGCAATATAATAATGCTAATGGGAGTTGGTGGTTCCCCACCAACGAATCCTCGTTGATCGAGCCAATCAGGTATATGAACTCACTTCATGATTGAAGTGAGGGATCTTCAGCTCATTTTTACGACTGATTACTCTATGAATACATTCCTTACTTGGAATATAATCACTGACTTGAGCGTCGGAGAATCTTTGCAGGTGACACCACCATTCGCCCACTTCAACGCGTTAGGTCGGTGTGAAAGATCTCCAGAATGCCCAATCCGCTCTCCTCACTCAAGGACAACGGATATCTACACCGGATACATATACATCCGGTCTTCTATGCAGTATTTACATACTATTTATGACTGGTCTAAGTCCGGATCTCTAGACCCCGGTTCAGGACAGATCATTGGCACGCCCGGTGGGACCCGATAAAGTTATTCCCATATCCTTTGACAGAGCAGGTAATCCACAATGGAAGGCGAAGCACAAGACTTCATGGAGAATCAAGCTGAAGGCAGAACCAATCCTAACGCCTTCAGAAAACTCAACTTTGATTCTCATGGGGGCAGCTCAAAGAAGATAGTAACAGTGTCTGATCCTGATCCTTGCGATGAGTTGATCAGACAACTTCAGAGAGAACTCGCTGAATTGCGAAGAGAAAAAAGGCAAAGCGAGGATAAAGAATCATCTCGCACGCGAAACACTCCCTACACAACTGATGGTGAAAAGTCCACCACTCTTCAGTACTCAAATATCCCTACGTTTGAGGGGGGAGAACAGACTCGCGATTCTGAGGATGCAGCTTCCCGAAGGAAGAGAGATTCAACAACAGCACCCCCATTGTCTTACAATCTGAAGGTTCCTTTTTCAAGGAGACTTATAGGCATCAACATCCCCAAGCACCTTCAAACTACTCAACCACTTTCCATCGGAAAGTATAATGGTGAAACTGATCCAACTAAGCACCTTGATGCTTATGTGTTTGAAGCCATGTACTTGGGGGCTGATGAAGACGTGATGTGCCGAATGTTCCCTCGAACATTGTCTGAGGAGGCCCTCGGGTGGTTTAAAGGCCTGCCTTCTGGATCCATAGATTCTTGGACGGAAATGGCAGCTGCGTTTGAAACCCACTTTGTCATCTCCAGAGACGTACCCAAGACGTCTCATACCTTGGCTCAGATTAAGCAAGGTGAAACAGAGGGCTTAAAAGATTTTCTAAAGAGGTTTTATAAGGAAGCAGCCCTGGTTCCTAACCTCACAGAATCTATCAAGCTACATATCGTTATTGAGGCATTGCAGCCAGGATCAGCTTTCGCTCTTTCATTAGCAAAGAGCCCTCCAGCAACTTTTGAGGAGTTCAGGAAAAAAGCCTCAAAGTACGTGAGCATAGAGATGCACTTGGAGGCAATGGCTGCAAAGAAAAAGCCACCAACACCATCTCCCCAAACCCAGAAGGGTAAGGAGAAGACGAGGTCAGAACGCATGGAGAGGCCATTCACCAATCCTAAGGTGGATAACCACCCTCCTCGACCTCGAGAAAGGCATGTCAATTCCTTCAGCCATTATGCACAGTTATCTGCTAGACCATCTCAGATCTTGAGAGAGGTCGGATGGCCAGTTTTCAACACATATGGCATCAGGAGACCAGCCCCTATGAAAAGACCAGGAAATTCCCGTAAGTACTGCGATTTTCATGAACAAAATGGTCATTCCACTGATGAATGCCAAGCTCTAAAGAACGCGATTGAGACGCTAATTAGAGAAGGCAAGTTAAAACAATACCTGTTCAAAGAGAAATCTTTTGACAGAGTGGATCGGAATGAGAAAAGAGAAAGGGATCCAGACGACGGGGATGACAACAACGGCAATCCGGTCCGAAAGTTCTCTGCTGCAGAAAAGCAAAAAGGTGTGATAACTGATAATGCAGCGCAAAGAGACAGCCTGCCCCAGCAACAACGTCAGGGCCGACGTGAAGTTATTGACATGATTGCTGGAGGATTTGCTGGAGGAGGAGCTTCAATTACAGCCCGTAAGAATCATCACAGAATGATTCTATCTGTGCAAGGGAAAGTCAAAGACAATCGCCCTTACAGAGGAGGGATTGAGGCTCCCATAATCTCTTTCTCCGATAAGGATTTTGGCCCAACCATTCCTGGTGGTGACGACGCTGTAGTCATCACTGCAGTGATAGCCAACAAGGACGTCCGAAGAATCCTTGTTGACCAGGGAAGTTCCTGCGATGTTATTTTCTATAATTGCTTTGAAAGAATGAGTTTTAAAGACTCAGACTTACAACCTTATATGCAGGAACTAACAGCTTTCAACGGTGCAAAGCAACCAACTAAAGGGTATCTTGACACCCTTATCTCGTTTGAAGGCGAGCCAGGAGCCAGGACGGTTAAGTCTCAGGTGCTAGTGATAGATGTCAAATCACCATTTAATGGCATCATAGGCCGCCCTACTCTAAATGCAATGGAGGCAGTTGTGTCAACCCCACATCTCCTTATCAAGTTCATTGATAAGGATAATGCTGTTTCATCAATCCGGGGTGATCAAGAGATGGCTAGGTACTGCTATAACCTCAGCCTCAACATGACGAAGCTGGACGCCTCCAATAAAAAGAGGAAACTCAATGATGCTGGAGCAGCTGCTGGATCTGTAAGCCTTGTCGACCTGGACCCTAGGGCGGATTTGAACATTGATCCGCTCAACCCGTTAAAGCCCACACCGGATGGAAGTTCCAAGGACATCGTCTTGGGAGATTCTCCAGAAAAGATCACCCATATCAACGACAAGCTAGATACAGAAATGGAGCAACGACTACTAATGCTCCTGCAAGAGTTTAAAGATCTCTTTGCATGGACTGCAGCCGATATGCCAGGCATAGACCCTGAATTCTGCTGTCATAAACTATCCGTTTATCCAGAGACGAAACCTGTGGCCCAAAAGAAAAGACGATTGGGCCCAGAGAAACAAAAGGCAGCTTGCCAGCAAACTGAGGAGTTGCTGAAGGCCGGATTTATCAAGGAAATCCGGTATTCCTCTTGGCTTTCGAATGTGGTGATGGTCCATAAATCCAATGGTAAATGGAGAATGTGCGTTGACTACGTGGACCTCAACCGCTGCTGTCCAAAAGATCCTTATCCTCTTCCTAATATAGATCGGATGGTGGATGATTCCTCTGGTTATCAATACCTGAGCTTCATGGACGCTTATTCAGGTTACAACCAAATTCTGATGTGCGAAGAGGATCAAGAGAAAACAGCTTTCATAAATGATCGTGGTGTCTTTTGTTATAAAGTCATGCCCTTTGGCCTGAAAAACGCTGGGGCGACATATCAGCGCATGATCAACAAGGTTTTTGAAGGTATGCACACTAAACTTGTTGAAGTATACATTGACGACATAATAGCAAAGACACCGGTTGGTGGCGATCATATTGAGGACCTACGCCAAGTATTCACCCGTTTGAGACAATTTAACATGAGGCTGAACCCAATGAAGTGCACATTTGCTGTCCCTGCTGGGAAGTTTTTGGGTTTCATGTTAACTCAACGTGGTATTGAAGCCAATCCAGGGAAATGCCAAACGATTCTAGACATGCAGAGTCCAAAGAATCTCAGAGAAGTCCAATCCCTGAATGGCAAGGTAGCAGCTTTGGCACGATTCATGCCAAAGATGGCTCACAGGTCGCTCCCCCTGTATAGGATACTGAAAAAGTCCAAGAAATTCGAGTGGGGACAGGAACAAGAAAAAGCTTTCCAAGAGCTTAAGGAGGTGTTGTCCAAACCTCCCATTCTCACAAAGCCTGACCCCGAAGACACACTCATTCTGTACTTGGCTATTTCAGATGAAGCTTTGGGCATTGCCTTGATAAAAGAAACTCCTGATGGACAAAGACCGGTCTATTTCACTAGCAAGACCTTGCAAGGAGCTGAGATCCGGTATCAGAAAATCGAAAAGGCCGCCCTCGCTGTTGTTTGGGCCTCACGACGGTTGCGTCCGTACTTTCATGCCCATCCAATCATAGTGAGAACGGATTTGCCACTCCGTTCTGTCTTAATCAAGCCTGATCTCGCTGGGAGGATGATCAAATGGTCTATTGAACTCTCTGAGTTTGATATATCCTACGAACCCCGCAGCGCTATTAAAGCTCAAGTCCTGGCTGACTTTATTGTGGAAATGACAGGGACTGATCCAGACTACCCTCGAGTCCATTGGACCATTTACGTTGATGGTTCATCAAACCAAAGAGGCTCTGGAGCAGGTGTAGTTCTAGAAAGTGACGACGGAGTACACCTGGAGATCTCCCTTCGTTTCAATTTCAAAACATCCAATAACCAAGCTGAGTACGAAGCTTGCTTGGCCGGGCTAAGAGCTGCAATCGACATCGGAGCTTCTGAGGCGACACTCTACAGCGATTCACAGCTGGTGATTTTGCAGATCTTAGGAGATTATCAAGCTCGCGAACCTCAACTCCAATTATACTTGAACTGTGTCAATGAGTTGACTGAGAAATTCTCAAAGGTGGAATTCAAGCATGTTCCACGTGAAGAGAATACGAGAGCGGATATACTCTCCAGGTTAGCAAGCACTAAACGACTAGGTAGCACCACTACGCTGGTTCAAAGCACGCTAACGTCGCCCAGCATTCCTCTTTTCCCTTCTCTAAACGCCATAATGACTAACTCCCTTTACGGAGATACATGGATGGCTCCTTACATCCGTTATTTGGCTGATGGACAACTACCTACAGATGAGAAGGAAAAGACGAGGCTAAGGAGAGAATTACCATATTTCACTATGATTGATGGTAATCTTTACAGAAGGGCACTCTCTGTGCCCTATTTGACTTGCCTCAAAGAGGATGAGGTGCAAGATGTAATGGAGGAAGTGCATGGAGGACAATGTGGACACCACGCCGGAGGAAGAAGCTTAATGCGAAAAATCCTCAGAGCTGGATACTGGTGGCCCACGATGAAGCAAGACTCCATTGACTTCGTCAAAAAATGCGACGCTTGCCAAAAATTCTCTAACCTGCACCACACACCGGCGGAAGAACTCTTCACATCCGCTGTTCCATGGCCCTTCTATCAATGGGGATTGGATATTCTGGGCCCCTTTCCAACTGCTCCTGGGGGCATCAAATATCTCATTGTAGGGGTCGATTATTTCACTAAGTGGATAGAAGCAGAGCCGGTGGTGCATATTACTTCAGCCCGAACTCGTCGTTTCATGTATGAAAACATCATAACACGGTTCGGGGTCCCAGCACGGATTGTCACAGACAATGGCACCCAGTTCACGGATAGAAAATTCACAGATTTGCTTGAAGGGTTAGGAATAACCCAAATATTCTCATCCGTCGAACATCCCCAAACTAATGGTCAAGCTGAAGTGGCCAACAGGGAGGTGCTGAAGGGACTAAAGAAACGCCTTGGTGAAGCCAAGGGCGGATGGACAGACCAGCTGTGTCATGTCCTATGGGCATATCGGACAACGCCTCATTCATCCACCAATGAATCCCCATATCGCCTAACATACGGGGTCGAGGCAACGATACCTGTGGAACTGCAAATTGCTTCCACAAGGGTTAAATACTTCTCTGAAGAAACCAACAATGCTAACTTGGCATCCGAAATGGATGTCATACAAGAACTCAGAGAAGACGCTTTCATCAGAGATCAAGCCATCAAAGCCAAAGTTGCTCTCCGGTACAACAAACGAGTCCAATCAAGGACTTTCAACGTTGGAGATTTGGTTTTGAGGAAAGCAAGTATAGGGAACAAATTCGCTCATCAAGGCAAATTAGCCCCAAACTGGGAAGGCCCATACAGGGTATCCGAGGTCACTGGCAAAGGCTCTTACCGCCTTGAAAACCTTGATGGCACTCCAATCCGAAATAAGTGGAACACCCAAAACTTGCGCATCTATTATAGCTAGCTGTTGGAACAATCTACACTCTCCTATCCTTATCTTGGATTGAATACTGGAGAGTTTATTTTCACAGCTACGCTCTCATTGTAATTCTTATTTTTGGTTTAATAAGAATCTCTCACAACAATTTAACTCTTTCGAGTTTTTCTTATGCTGTGATTTTCAGTTTATCCGGTGTACAGAAACATATTCAGGACGGATGATCTCAGCTACTTGTTCCGTAGTTGACGATGTAACTCCTTGAATATGTGCAACACACAAGAGCATACTCAGGACGGATGATCTCAATTACTCATTCTGTAATTGACGATGTAACTCCTCGAGTATGTCTAATTGATTGAAGGCCCGGATTGTAGGATTAAACCGAACTCTGGGTACGGCTAGTAAGTTTGGCTGAACACCGGTGAAGGCTCGGATTATAGGATTAAACCGAACTCTGAGTACGACTAGTAGGTTTGGCCGAACGTCGGTGAAGACCTGAGTTGTAAGATTAAACTGAACCTCAGGACATGGGTTGTAGGGCTGGTCCTTTTTCAAGGCCACAAACCGAACCCCATTCGAAGATTACATGGGTTGTAGGGCTGGTCCTTTTTCAAGGCCACAAACCAAACCCCATGCGAAGGCTTGGGCGCAGTAGGCTGGTTCTTCTTCAAGACCACGCTGAACCCCAAGTAACGGGCGCAGTAGGTTCAGGATTAGCCCTGATCTGAACCCCGTTTTGAAGGCTCAGATTGTAGGATTAAACCGAACTCTGAGTACAACTAGTAGGATTAACCGAACGCCGGTGAAGAATCGTCATTGGGTAAAACCAAAAGACCGATTGAAGAACGGTTAGTAGGATTAAACCGAACGCCAAATACGATGTGGATTGTAGGATCAAACCGAACTCCAAACACAACAAGTAAGTTATACTGAACTCCAAATTAATACTTTCTGGTGAAGTTCTTTATTTGGAAGTTTTATAGCTTTGAATTCTGAATCATCAATTCCGACACAAAATAATTCACTCGGGTATGCCACAATCTGAGGCATATTCACCCGAAACCTCTCAGTCGGAAATATTTGAAGAGGAGTTTCTATTTTAAATCCTCATTCTCAAGAACTCTCACGTGAAAGTCTCACTCAGAGTTCGTTCAAAGTACTGATCACCCAATGATACTGGGGGACAACATTAACGGTTTAACGAATATCTTGAGGAATGAACTCTCGATGAAACAATCTCACAATCATTCCCCTTAAGTCGATCTCATGATGATGATATGTTCCCTCACACGCGGTGATCTTATTATGAAATTCATCTCGCATGTATAAGACCGGTATGGAGATTGTGTTTTACAATCCGATCTTCATTACTTAAATCCGGAATGACACAAACACACATGCAATCCCTATATTAAAGTTGTTTTTCACTAAATAGGAATGGAGGTAAAAAACTCTTTTATTGATTTAATGAGAATTACAATTCGTGTAATAATCCGGAGCTGATCCCGGAACACAGCGAATTCGAATCAATAAAATGAAAAAGGAAAACAAGGAGGGCGCTACTTTCTCTGGCTTGAATCTCCTTCTTTCCCTTCGCCTTTGCCTCCGGTCTTGCCTTCTTCAATGCGAGAGCTTGTTCCTGTACTTATGGGCTTCAAGAGTGAAGGTTCCATTGATTGACCTTTAGGTAAAGGAGCAAACCTATAAGGAGTGTTAGGCGGACTTTCATGACGGTTATCAACGATGGCCACTAGTTTCCCTTGGTGAAACTCATAAAATGGATCAATACCGTTCAGATTAATTGACACCTTGGGATTCCGGTATAGCACTTGACGAACTGCCAACCCGAAAGCCTCCTTGACTGCTTGATCACACATGTTTACAGCATCGTCTAAGTCTGCTTTCAGGGTCTTGACTTCGTCAGTCGAATCGGCCAACTTTAAGAGCAGCTCCTTTTCCTTACGTGACCAATCATCCACTCCTCGAGAATGGATGACTTTAGCCTCCTTCAACCCCTCCTCCAGCTTTGAAGAGCGTTCCTTCTCCGTACAGAGTTTGGCATGAAGGTCAGCGTTGATTTTCTTTTCATCAAGAACCTGACCCTCCAGCTCCTTGGCAAGGTTCTTCAGCTTGGCAATTTCTTCATCCTTCTTCTGAATTTCTTCTCTGGAAGCTTCTAATTTTCCTTCTAATTGGAGGATGATTGCCTTGTCCCTGCCAACCATTGAGGTGAGCCTCTCGTTCTCTTCTGTGAGCTCACGAACCGACTTGAGGAGCCTGGATAACTCAGCCAAGTGCTTCTGTCCGTCGTTGCAAGCTCTGATCATTTCATCACTCTTCAACGAGGGCTTCACCTTTGGTGAAGGTTCAGGAACGCCCTCAGGAACGGAGCCCTCATACACCGGATGTTGAACAAGACCGGAACTACCTTCAAGAGGGCAAAGGGCTTTGGGCGCGAAATAAGTCGTTATCGGCTTCGCCCCATATGTGATAACACCGCCGGGGATATCCGGAATAGACCCTTCCACTCTCCTTTCCTTAGAAGGCCCTGGCTCAGCAACCCCTCTTGAAGTTTTTGGTTTTTTGGGCGAGGATTGACGGTCTGAGATCTTCGAGGGGTTACGCTTTGTCCTCTTCTTTTTCTCGACAACCTTCTCAGATCCGCCCTCGATCAGAGGAATATCGTCACCAGTAGACGAAGTTAATATTATCGTCTCAGCAGTAGCCTTCTTCGAGTTTCGCTTTGCCTGAATGTCATTTTCAGCCGCAACGGAAGTCTCTCTGGCCTTGAGACCTTTTAGCCTATTCATCTCTGGTGACTCGCTCTGAATTTCACCTGCAAAATCAAAAGACACAATCAGAGATGAAAAATTTTCAAGGCAAATGACATAATAACGCATGAAGAATGGCAGGAAAATTACGTAAATACTCCTCGCAAGTAGACTTTGGTCCTAACAAATGCCTGCAGGAGAAAAATTGGTGTGAGGCTGTGTAGGATTGCAGAGCCGAAAGAACAGAGATCGAGAATGGGCTCAGTTCGTCCTCCTCGGTGTAGTACGCTTGGGAGGTCAACAAAAAATGTTCGTGCGTCCAAGCCGCTGGGAATTTTGGAATCCCATCTTCAGTTAACCAAAAAACTGGTTCATTCGGATCGACGCTGATCTTCGTATAATAAGATTTGAATGAACGGCCATCGACTTTGGCCGAATCAGTGTACGCCTCAAAATTGATTATTTTGGAGATAGTCCGGAGGGATATCAAGCTCACTCCTCCTTTCTCCTTATTCGCACGATGGACCACTTGAGTGAAGTAGAAAAACATGGCCACCGTCGGTTGAAAGTTGAAGTGCTCCCCAAGCACTTCAAGAGAGCGGACCAATCCCCATCCATTAGGGTGAAGTTGCGAGGGAGCGCAGTCCAGGAATCTCAGGACTCCCATCTGAAACTTCGTAAAGGGGAAACGCACGCCCAAGTTCAGAAATAAAAAATCATACATGAACAAGGACCTCTCGTCTGGTGTATGACATATCCGTTCTGATGGAAGGGGAGCGAACACCTTAAAATACCATCGGTATTTGTCCTTCTTCCAAACCGTAAACCGCGGCTCCAGCTCCCCTTCATCCTCCCGAGCGTGGACGGACGGTGTTTCACGAAACTCCTCAGCCACCCAGCTGAATGGGCATTTCTGTTGGAATTTCACCCAGTCTATCCGGTGTGCAACCACATTGCATAGGCCGGATTGAGTCTTCAAGATATACTTCTCAGAGGGAGATTCTCCTTCAGATGATTTCCTCCCAGTAACTTTCTTTGTCACCATTGTGAAAGCTTTGACGCTGCGATAAAATTTCACATCATCAGAGAGATACAAATCCCTACTCTCAACACTCTCACTGGAGGAGGAAGACTCTGAAGAGGGTATAATCACCCTTCGCCTTTGATATTGCGACTCCTCCCTCTCTGTATACTGTGGCCTCGACTGGAAGATCACTGGGATCCTTCCACCACGAACGCTAGGGTTTTGAGTCAAAGCCCTTCCTCCTCTTCCTCTAGGGCTAACACCACTGAAGCTAACACCCTTCCTAGACATTCTCAAATATTGAAAAGAGATACAGAAAACGAAGGGAAAGTGGTTACCTAAGGATAGTGAATTGAAATTCACAGAGGCGGACACGAAGAACTTCTCAGAACTTTTGCAGAGGTTACCTGATATGCCTTTTTCAGGGCACGAGAATTTTTCAAATACCCACTAAACACAACCTGTCGTTTACCCCCAAACGACTACCCGTTTAGTTGACCTAAATTGTCGTTTTGTACCTCAAGGCGCGAAAATGCCATCGTTTCGCCACAGAGCCTTCTAAGTGGGCCTATCAAATCCAAATTCTAGGCCCAACAAGACTCTGCGTGACGGTTATTAAGACATGCACACTTAACGCAATAATGGCTCGCCCACGTGAATTAAGGCATTAAACGTCCAATCATTAGAAACGTGGCCACCATTACTCGAATACCAAGGGTTGCGAAATTCGATAAACTCCTGATATTCTCATTATCGAATCCGTCCTTAGGAGATTCATCACTACGGAACCTTGTTCCCAGAGCGGACATATACACTTCAATGTAGTCCCGAAATCCAGACGTACTACGTTTAATATAGCTCATATGAGCAAGTCTACTCATTCCTCACATTAGCTAGGGGGCTAGTAGAGGTATTACTCGGATTTCGGATTCGAAAATTTGTTCAATCCGTACTCCATGATTGAAAAACTTCATCAGGACGGATAATCTCAATCACATTCTGTGATTCGATGATATAACTCCTGGTATGAAGAATTCCAATAATCATTCCAGGACGGATGATCTCAATCACCTATTCTGTGACTTGATGATGTAACTCCTGGTGTAAATCATTCCAGGACGGATGATCTCAATCACCTATAAAGTGATTCGACGATGTAACTCCTAGAATGAACAATTCTCATCATCATTCTTACGATGAAAGCTTTTGAAAACTGAAAAGTATTCACTCAATCCGTACTCCTACGATTGAAAAATGTCTCCAGGATGGATTATTTAAATCACTTAATCTGTGATCTGACGATGTAACTCTTGGTGTTGTGTACTTTTCCAGAACGGATGATCTCAATCACCTATTCTGTGATATGACGATGTAACTCCTGGCGCCATACACACCTCAAGGACGGATGATCTCAATCACCTATTATGTGATTCGACGATTTAACTTCTGGTGCTGTACACATCCCCAAGACGGATGATCTCAATCACTTATGAAGTGATTTGATGACAAAACACCTGGCATGATCAATTCATATAATCATTCCTATGACGGAAAATTCTGAAAGTCAGTCTGCACTTTCACTTTCAAGTGGTATTCTCCCAGGACGGATACTCTTTATCACCTATTCTGTGATACAATGACGTAACTCCTGGCCTAAAAAAACTCCCATCATCATCCTTATGGTGGAGGACTCAAGCACCACTTTCTTACACCTTTGCAGTTCCCCAAACTCGGAACAGTACTCTTACAATGAACGACATAGTTTTCTCCAGTGAGAATAACATGAATAAAATACAGTCATCCGTCCTGTTACATTAATCTACTGAACAGCGGATCGACCCATCTTTCCCCAAAAGAATTAAGAGAATTAAGGATCATGCCCCAAAGACAGGCACCTTCTTCTTAATACGCACTGGGGGACATGTATATATTTATCCGTTCTAAAATTTATCTATTGTTTAATCTTCTGAGGCAGTTATTTCAATCTGGCCTTAAGATTAATTATACAGAACGGATTAGCAACGATTTATATATGCATGAAACGATGAAGACAAATGCCTTAAATGGAATTCATTCATCAAAAACAAGGCTGTACACAATAGTTCAAAATCCGGAGTTGATCCCGGTACACAACTATACATGTAAATGAAAAGAAAACTACGGAGGAGGAATCTGTTCTTCAGTTTTCCGTGCCTCCTCAACACCAGGCTCTTGTGCCCCTTCTTTGGGAACCTCCACAGGAATCTCTCCTCCAGGAGCTTCAGCCCTTTCTTCAGAAGAAGGAACCTCGGACACAGGAAATACGTAATCCGGTCCCATGGTTTGACCCTCAGGAAGAGGAGGCAAACCATACAGGGACATTGGAGGATCTTCATGACGACCATCCACCAGTGCGACTAACTTTCCCCCATGGAACTCATAGAACGGATCCATTCCATAAAGGTTAAGTTTCGCAGTGGGGTTGCGGTAGAAGACTTGGCGTATGGCTAGGCCGAAGGACTCTTCGACAGCCCGGGTGCATATGTCAACTGCTTCTTCTCTCTCAACTTTCGCCGTGGCCAATTCTTCCCGCAACTTGGACAGCTCCTCACTAGATACTTCGGACTCCGCTTTCTTAGTCTTCAGTCCCTCTATCTCAAGAAGGAGCTTCTTCTCCCTTTGAGACCACTCCTCAGCAGCAACTTTATTTTTATCCTGGCTGCTACGGAGTTCTTCCTCCTTCTCTGCCACTTTGCCTTCCAAGCCTTTGAGGTCGCCTTTGAGCTTGAGATTCTCTTTAGTCATCATCTCTCCGAACTCCTTAGATTTGGTGAGACGATCTTCCATTAACTTTATGGAGGCTTTATCTTTTTCCGAGGAAAGGTTGAGCTCTTCTAATTTGTCACTCAGCTCTTCAACCTTATCGACGTTGTCAGCTAACTCGCTGACTGAGGAAAGCATTCCAGCGAGTTCGGCTAACTGCCACCTTCCGGCCTCACACGCTCCTTTAATTTCTTTAGCACTGAGCGTAGGCCGGAGTTTGTACATCGGTGGTGGAAGAGTGGCTGGAGTAGAACCCTCATAGGAGAGGAAGGGGGTGAGAAACGAATTAGTTGGGAAGGAGGTCGGATTTGACCCGGAAGCCCCAGCAGCTGCTTCCGAGGTTTCAACAGCTCTATCCTCTGAAGTCCTATGCTTCTTGGACAGACGCCTTGCAGGGTCATTCTGAATCTTTCTTCTCCTCTCAGAAACTTGAGGATGACCCGTGGCTACATCAGCGGCAGAGGAACCGCCCTCAACCAACGGAACGTCCCCTTCAGCATCCGAGGTCAATATTATTAATTCAGGATGATCCTTAGTTGAGGGCCTGGGCTTAACCTCGTTCTCATGAGCAACGGATTTACCCGCCGCCTTGAATTTCTTCAACTTGTCCATCTCTGGAGTTTCTTGTTCTATTTCACCTACATGAACAAACATAAGGTGTTAGCAACTATAAATATTTTATATATATTTGGTAAAGGAGAAAGGGTGAAATAAAATGAGAAATACGCAAATATTCCTCCCGGACTCCGCTTGAGCTACTTAGCAAACGCCTACACGAAAAGACGTGACGACGTGTAGTGTGTGATTCAAGTACGAACAACACTCTCGACGTATCACGAGACAGATCGGATTGGTCAGTGTAGTACGCGTGGGAGCTCAAGAGAAAGTGTTTGTGTGTCCAACTCAAAGGAAATTTGTCGACGCCCTCTTCATCCTTCCAAAATTTTGGTTTGCCCTTCTTGATGGATATGCGAGTGAAATAAGTCTTGAAGGACTTCCCATCGACCTTGGCAGAATCCGTATAAGACTCAAAGTTCACAAAGGAACAGAGAGTCCGAAGAGTCACCAGACCAACTCCACCCCGCTTATTTGCCCTTCGAACTACTTGGGTGTAATAGAACAGCATCGCTACAGTTGGTGTGAAATTAAAATGTTCACCCAAGACCTCCAAAGCTCGGACGAGGCCCCAACCGTTGGGATAAAGTTGGGAGGGTGCACAGTTCAGAAACTTCAAGACGCCCATCTGGAGTTCGGTTAGAGGGAAACGAACTCCCAGATAATGAAAAATAAAGTCGTACATATATACAGAGCGGTCATTAGGGACGACATGGCATATCCGCTCTGTCGGAAGTGGTGCGTAAACCCTATACCACTTTTTCGTCTCTTCATCCGTACTCAGCGTGAACCTCGGTTGAATCCGGGATCCCTCCTCATCCGCATGACGAGAGGCCAAGTCCTTAAACTCGCTGGACACCCAACAGAAAGGCCATTTAGCCTGAACCTCCTCCCAATTCAGCCTCGAAGTAACAACGCTATAGAGACCTTCAGTTGTCCTCGAGATGGCGCTATTTCCAGAGGTTCCCTCTCCAGTGGCCATTTGGATTTTCTAAATCGAACTCCTTAATCTACGATAAGAAATAAAATGTCGTCAGAAAGTTGTAATCATTACTCACTGTATTTTAAAAAGCAACTACAATCAGAGGACGACTCTGAGAAAGGAAAGGTCACTTTCCACAGTGAGTAAGATCCCCTTTCTGAGCGACGCGATTCAGTCTTAGGAAGAATCACAAGGATTCTTCCCCATGATTATTAGGGTTGCGGGAAACTGATTCCCCCCCTAGATGAAGCCTACTTTCTTTAACTAAGAAGTAGCAAAACCAAAACAAGACGAGAGCAACAAGGAAGAAATAGTTACCTCAAATGACAACGATGAATATGAGGAACGAAGAAACCCTCGCAATATAAGCAGCAAACTTCCTTGTAAAATTTTTGCAAAGTTTCGTTGAGAAAACAAAAGCGAGTGGAACCCAGAATCCACTAAGTATTCCTTTTATAGGAAACGAAGAGGTTCGGTTACCCCCTCTTGAAGTTGTGTCGTTCTCGATAAAACGCATTCGTTCACAAGCGAAACGACACAACCGTTCCAAATTTTTGGGCGCCAAAACGATAGCGACTCAGCGAAGGGCTATCCACTAGGCCCAAAAGTTTCGAAAACTTCGGGCCCATTAAGCCCAAAACGACGGTTAATGAGATTTTCATCTCAGACGCAATAATTGCTTGCCCACGTGATTAAAAGCATTAATGTCCAATCATGCAACGCAATTCGCACTTTACAGCCGTTACACGAACTTCAAGAGCTTTCAATTCCAATAAACTCTTGAAATTCTCGTACAACGAATCTTTGTCTGAATCCGTTGTGGCCGCATCGACACGTCAGATCTATTAATTTTAGAGCGGTTCTTTACGAATGACAACAGATGCTAAGGAACTATTATACACGTAAGCGTACCGATATTAAGACCTCTCGCAGGTTGAGTAGCTTATGTGAACAACCATTCGGTCCCTCACACAAGCTAGGGGACATATGATCCGGTCTCAATACCGGTATCCGATCTGCTATACATATTTCAACGTCTTTGATAAGACATCTACGTGTAACCGTTGTCATCGGTATACATCCGGACTGTAATTCCGTATCAGGCGTTCTCCCTATACCGGTTGTTCAGGATAACACCATGACATCGGATAATACACACGTCACTGTGCAAAAGACAAGGATTGTTGCTACAGGGATCGATCAATAATTCCCTGCACTACGAGCCAAATTCTGCTCACGGGAATGGTCAACTTGTTCCCTAATCCTAGTCTACATTCTCTATGCTCAATATAAAATAGCCACTTGACCCAATCATGCAGGTAAGTGCGCAATATAATAATGCTAATGGGAGTTGGTGGTTCCCCACCAACGAATCCTCGTTGATCGAGCCAATCAGGTATATGAACTCACTTCATGATTGAAGTGAGGGATCTTCAGCTCATTTTTACGACTGATTACTCTCTGAATACATTCCTTACTTGGAATATAATCACTGACTTGAGCGTCAGAGAATCTTTGCAGGTGACACCACCATTCGCCCACTTCAACGCGTTAGGTCGGTGTGAAAGATCTCCAGAATGCCCAATCCGCTCTCCTCACTCAAGGACAACGGATATCTACACCGGATACATATACATCCGGTCTTCTATGCAGTATTTACATACTATTTGTGACTGGTCTGAGTCCGGATCTCTAGACCCCGGTTCAGGATAGATCAACATCCATTAGAACTGATCATGGGGGAGAATTTGAAAATCAATCTTTTGAAAAGTTTTGCGAAAAACATGGTATTAATCATAATTTTTCAGCTCCTAGAACTCCACAACAAAATGGAGTAGTTGAAAGGAAAAATAGATCCTTAGTGGAGCTTGCAAGAACCATGTTAAATGAAAACCATATTGCAAAACACTTTTGGGCCGATGCGGTAAACACCGTTTGTTATGTAATGAATAGATGTTTAATAAGGCCTATTTTAAAGAAAACCCCCTATGAACTTTACAAGGGTAGAAAACCCAACATTGCACACTTTCATATTTTTGGATGTAAATGTTTTGTGCTCAATAATGGAAAGGATAATCTAGGAAAGTTTGATGCCAAATCTGATGAGGCAATATTCCTAGGATACTCTCAATCTAGTAAATCTTATAGAATCTTCAACAAACAAACAAACACCATTGAAGAGTCTATTCATGTTAAATTTGATGAAATTAGCCATAACCCTCCGAGAAAGGAAGATGTTGATGATCTTGTAGGTACTCTTCAAGAATTGACCATAGATAACAAGGATGGAGAAATCAAGGATGCAAATGAAGCACAACATGAGGAACCACAACAATGGATCACTTTGAAGGATCATCCTCTAGACAAAGTCATAGGTGAAATGACTAAGGGTGTAAGTACTCGTAATGCAATTAGAAATACATGCAATCATTTAGCCTTTGTATCTCAAATAGAACCCAAGAATATAAATGAGGCTATTATTGATGAACATTGGATGTTGGCAATGCAAGAAGAGCTAAATCAATTTGAAAGAAATGAAGTTTAGGAGCTCGTGCCAAGACCCAATGATCACTAAATAATAGGAACTAAATGGGTTTTTAGAAATAAAATGGATGAAAATGGTATAATTACTAGAAACAAAGCTAGGCTAGTAGCTAAAGGTTATAATCAAGAAGAAGGTATTGATTATGAAGAAACGTGTGCACCCGTAGCTAGATTAGAAGCAATTAGACTACTATTAGCCTTCGCATGCTGTAGGGATTTCAAATTATACCAAATGGATGTTAAAAGTGCTTTCTTGAATGGATACATTCAAGAGGAAGTATATGTTGATCAACCTCCAGGTTTTGAAAACCATCAATTTCCAAAACATGTTTTCAAATTAAAGAAAGCTTTGTATGGTTTGAAACAAGCTCCAAGAGTTTGGTATGAAAGGTTGAGCAAATTTCTTTTAGAAAATCATTTTGAAAGAGGAAAGGTTGATACAACTTTATTCATAAAGCACAAGAAAAATAACATACTATTGGTACAAGTCTATGTTGATGATATAATATTTGGTGCCACTAATGATTCAATGTGCAAGGAGTTTGCTAAGCTAATGTAGGAAGAATTTGAAATGTCCATGATGGGGGAACTCACTTTCTTCCTTAGACTACAAATCAAGCAAACCAATGAAGGCACATTTATCAACCAATCCAAATACTGCAAAGAGCTACTAAGAAAATTCAATATGGACAAAACAAATGATATTACCACACCCATGGGCACATCATGCTATTTGGACAAGGATGAGAAAGGTAAGGATGTTGAACTCACAAAATATAGAGGTATGATAGGATCCTTATTTTACTTAACCGCTAGTAAACCGGATATCATGTTTGCTGTGTGTATGTGTGCTAGATACCAAGCTTGTCCTAAAGAATCTCATCTTACTGCAGTAAAAAGGATAATGAAATATTTGGTAGGAACTCAAAATGTTAGTTTGTGGTATCCCAAAGGGGCTGAATGTATTTTAGTTGGGTACTCTGATTCAGACTTTGCAGGATGTAAACTTGATAGGAAAAGCACTAGCGGAACATGTCACTTGCTTGGTAGTTCTCTTGTTTCTTGGCATAGCAAGAAACAAGTAAGTGTTGCGCTATCAACAACTAAGGCAGAATATGTTGCAGCTGGTAGTTGTTGTGCTCAAATCCTTTAGATGAGACAACAACTTCTAGACTTTGGAGTTATATTGAACCAAGTGCCTCTTAAATGTGATAATACTAGTGCTATTAACATCTCAAAGAATCTTGTAATGCACTCTAGAACCAAGCATATTGAGATTAGGCATCACTTCATTAGAGACCATGTATTAAAAGGGGACTGTGTACTTGAGCATGTTGAAACTTCTAGGCAACTAGCAGATATTTTCACAAAACCCTTGGCTAGAGAACAATTCATCCATATTAGAAGAGAATTAGGCATTCTTGACATGACCAATTGTGTTTGAATGATCTCTTAATTTTGTGCATTGAATGCTTGATAACTGTTGTTAATTGATAAGAAGGTAAAAGATCTTCATGAAAATGAAGATTTGATGATCCAAAATGAACCTCTTCATGCCTTGACTAAATTGGAATGGAGAGAAATGAAATCTGGAGTGAAACAGTTATTCGAATCGATTCAACATCCCTTCAAATCGATTCAAATACCTGATGGTTCAAAATCTCTCAAAACAGCAACGTTCGAATCGATTCACCATTCCTTCGAATCGATTCAAGCACCTGTTAGTTCAATTTTTTTTCAAAAACAGAGAGGTTCGAATCGATTCAACCCTCCTTCGAATCGATTCACGCACCTGTTGTCCCATTTTTTTAAAATAGTGACGCTCGAATCGATTCAAGCAATCCCTCGAATTGATTCACGCGATAGTTTTGGCCCAGTAACGCTGATTTAAGGCACTCATTCACTCTTTCTCTCATTTCTATTCCACTATCTCCCACTCTCCCTCCTAAAAACCTCCCAACCTTCTCTCTAAAACTTCCACTCAACTTCTTCATCTTCAATGGCATCCTCTTCCCAACCTCGCAAGAAGCAACATGCCAACATTGCTGCCGCTTTCATGCCTCAACATTCTGATCTATCAAGATTCTTTACCACCCAAAAAGAATTGGAAAGGTACCAATCATCTTTTTCTGAGAAAAATCTTATCTCCCCTCATTAGATTGATGTCCTCTTCTTTGAGACTTCTGGACTTCCTCTTCTCACTACTCTTCATCAACAAGAGCTTGTTGGATTTATGGCTCTTGAGGAAGTGGCCATCTACCCCGAATTGATTCGTGTCTTTTATTCTACACTGCGCCTTCAAGATGCTCGATACATTGGCAAGGTGAAAGTCAAAACTATTATTCTTGATAATGAAGTTATGAACCAGATAGGCTTACTCCCTCTTAGCAATGCTTTATTCCATGGCAAGGAACTACCTCTTGCATGGAACTATAACCCCTTGGAGGCAAGAACTCTCTTCAATCTTGCAGGTCCTTCCAGCACCATTGGAACTTTAAGCCTCAATCACCGCCTTCTACACTTTGTCCTTGTAAAAATTCTCCTCCCTTCCAGTGGAAATTATGCAAGGCTAAATGAAGCACAAATTTTGCTACTCTGGGCCATTGTAAATGAGAAGGACATTAACTGGATTGACTTGGTAAGGCATCATATGATTGAAGCCCAAAATCTTGCTCATCTTCTATATGCCATCTTCATCACAAAATTGCTCCACCACTTCAAAGTGGATTTGAAGAATGAAGTCAAAGAAATTGTTGGTCCTAAAGCACCAATTGGAAAAACTCATCTCACCAAGATGAATATTGTTGAATACCATGGACGGTGGCAATTTCTTAGATGTTCCCGTCACGATGCTGAAGATGATGCTCCTCCTCCTCCTCCACCCGCTCCTACTGATGATCTGTTCACCAGACTCGCTGCCCACTTGGATCAGCGCCTAGACTCTATAGAAGCCAACATCAATGCTCGCCTGGACAAAATTGAAGCCAATATGGAAGAGCGTTACACCGAGCTTGCCACTCAAATCTCCAGCATCCATTTTCCTCAGCCTTGATTGACTTTCTTGCTCCTTATAATTTTTATTATTTAAATCTCATGTTCAGACTTGGTTGTTTTGCTACCACATTTCCTTTACTTTGGTTTATGACTACTTTGTTAATTATTTGGATCATTATATCGCTTTGGTTGATTAAATTCCATTTGAGTTGTCTTAGATGGCCTGTGATTCTTACTTGATTGATTGCATACTCTCAAATTTTGTTTTTGATAATGACAAAGGGGGAGAGATGTACGCTAATCTTTAAAAGAAGATATATATGTGTGTATTTTTCAAACACTTGAAAGGGGGAGAGACAATGACTGAGATATAATGACAAAAGGCATGGTTTTATTGAAAAACAAAGGGGGAGACATATTTTCTTTTGAAAAAGAAATAATTGTTTAACAAAGGGAGAAATGATTTCTTATAACTTGTTAGCACTGCATTCTTAAAAGTATTATTGGTTATTAAACACCCCAATAGATGGCCATTGTTTGTCATCATCAAAAAGGGGGAGAATGTATTTACATGTGATAACAGGTTTTGATAATAACAAGGAAACAAGCACTGCAAACTCTTTGTGAATCAAAAACAATTAAAGGTGTCATATAAACGCAAGGAGGAAATGGTTTCATAAAGGTTCAAGAAATCAAGAAACCAATAAGCCAAGACACAGGAAAGCAACCATAAATCACTAAATACAAATGGATAACCAACAGGCATGGAAAAATGTCAAAATGCAAAGCCTGAATCGATTTAAGCACTAGTGAATCGATTCACAGCCCTGGAAGTCACAAAAACTGGAAACAGAATGGGTCGAATCGATTCACCATGACCCTGAATCGATTCGAACACCTGGGAGTCACTAAATTTGAAGACAGAGAGCTTTGAATCGATTCAGACAATGCTCGAATCGATTCATACGAATCAGAAACTCCAAATTGCAGAAACAGAATGCTTTGAATCGATTCAGACAAAGCTCGAATCGATTCACACGAATCTGGAACTCAAATTTGCACAAATCAGAATGCTCTGAATCGATTCAAGGCACTACGAATCGATTCAAGAAGTGGGAAACACCACTAAAAAGACAGATTTAAGTGGGAAACAAGAACCCAATCTTATAATGCGCAAAGACAAGCTGGAGCCATAATCTTGCAACGGCTAGGAGACCTTGATGCTGCTCAAATGACTCTATATATTCAGGAGGAATTCAAGCACAATACACAACACTAAGCAGCTACAATCCTTTGCTCTCTCTTGTGCTTTGTAAGCCCTATTTCTTGTATATCTTGAATTTCAGTTGTATATCCTCTCATCTTGAGAGATTAGAAAGTGTGAGAGCTATCAATTGTTTATCCACTCTATTAAGAGAGTTATTCACTTGTAAACACTTCACAAACATAAAAGATTTTCACTCTAGGTTGAGTGGTCACAAAGGTTGGGGTTCAACCTTTGGGTATTGAGAGTTTAAGAGATTGGGTGGGTTGCCCTTGTGCTAGTGAGGATTGAGTTCTTGAGTGTGGGACACTAGGAAGCTGCAATTGCTCATAGCTTGTATCTCTAAACTTCAATAGTAGAAATCCTCTAAATTGGTTGCTTAGAGGCGAGACGTACACCGGTGTTGGTGGAACTCGTTATATCGGTTTGCAAGCTTCTCTTCCTTACTCTTTTACTTTCACATGTTGCATTTGGTTGATTGGTGTTAATTGCTTGTGAAGTGCATACTAGATCTTGCCTAAATCGTTACATTTCAAATACTGCACACCAAGTGTTTGTTAAATTGCTTCATCAATACTTATCATTGTGGTATATTGCATACTATCTTTAACTTGATTTCACTTGCATATTCTTATAAACTTGGATATAAGAATCAAGTTCAAAGGCATTTCAATCAAAAGTTTTAAAACTCAATTTACCCCCCCTCTTGAGTATTGAGGCCACTTGAATAACATCCTTCTCTAGTCATTATTTGAGTCACGTGGACAAAAATCTTTGCTCTACGATAAAAGTCACATCATCAGAAGGGTAACAATCATTACTCATTTCACTTTTCAAAGAGCTACTACAATCAGAGGACGACCTTGAGAAGGGAAAAGTCACTCTCCACTGTGAGTAAGATCCCCTTTCTGAGCGACATGACTCAGCCCTCGGAAGAATCATAGGGATTCTTCCTCCATGATAGTTAGGGTTGCGAGAAGCTAATCTCCCCCTTTTAAGGTACATTCTTTTCAAGCAAAAATAGCATAACAAAAGAAGACGAAAATAACAGAGGGAAGAAAGTGGTTACCTAAGGTGATAAGGAAGGTGGAGACAGAGAAAAGCTTCGCAAAACAAACAGCAAGCGTCCTTATGAAATTTCTGTAGAGTTTCATTAAGGAATCAGAAGTAAGTGGTTCCCAGAATCCACTAAGTGTTTCTTTTATAAGAAATGAAGAGTTTTGGTTACCAACTCTTGGGATGTGTCGTTCACGACTAAAGTGTCGATTCACAACTCAAACGACACAGTCGTTTCAAATTCATGGGCGCCAAAACAACACCGATTCACCAAAGGGCCTCTCCATCAGGCCCAGAAATTTAAAAAAAAATAAAATAAAATAAAAAAATTGCAAGCCCATTAAGCCCTAGGCGACGGTTACTGAGATATACACCTCAGATGCAATAATTGCTCACGCACATATTTAAAGGCATTTAATGCCTAATCATGCGACGTAATTTATACTTTACAGCCGTTACTCGAATTTCAAGAGTCTTCAGTTTTCAAAAAACTTTTGGCATCTCATACTGCGAATCTTTGTCTAAATCCGTTGTAACAACATCATGACAACGGAGCATTCATTTAAAGAATGGTTCTTCATGATATAATAATATACATATAAGAAAACATTTTCCATATAAGAATACCGGCATCTAGACCTCTCACAGGTTAAATAGTTTATGTGAACAACTATACAGTCCCTCACACAAGCTAGGGGACATATGATCCAGTCTCAATACCGGTATCCGTTCTACAACACATATTTCAATGTCTTTCACAACTTGTCAATGTGCAACCGGTGTCATCGGTATACATCCGGACTCTAATTCCGTATCAGGCGCTCTCCCTATACCGGTTATCCAGGATAACACCATGACACCGGATAACATACACGTCACCATACAGAAGACAAAGAGCATTGCTACAAGGACAAGTATAAAGATTCTATTCCCTATACTACGAGCCAAAATCTGCTCACGGGAATAATCAACTTGTCCCCTAAGTCCACCCATGCTCCCTACGCTCAATATAAAATAGCCACTTGACCCAATCATACTGGCAAGTGCATAATAAAATAATAATTTATAATATTATTGGAGGTTAGTGGTTCCCCACTAACGAGTCCTCGTATATCGAGCCAATCAGGTATATGAAATCTCTTCATTAATGAAGGGAGGGATCTTCGACTCTTTCAACTCATAATTATTGTCTGAAATACATTCCTCACTTGGAATATTATCACTGACTTGAGCGTCGGAGAATCTTCACAGTTGACACCACCTTTCGCCCACATCAACGCGTGAGGACGGTGTGAAGGACCTCCAGGACGCTTAGACTGCTCTCTTACACAGAGACACCGGATACTCACATAACCAGTCTTTAGAGACGTGATTTTCTCATTATTTATGATTGTCTCAACACTGGATCTCTAGACCCCGGTTCAGGACAGATCAATATATATATATATATATATATATCACACTTTTCATATTGAACTGGTCTGAACCGGGGTCTAGGATCCGGTGTGGGACCAGCCACAAGAATGTAGGTGTTTTAGGGTTTGCACACCGGTACTGCGGGTATCCGGTGTAGTAATCCGGCCTCTCAGTGGGAGAAACTGGTCTTGTTGTCCTGGAGATCCTTCACACCAACGTTTCACGCTGAAGGGGGGCGAAAGGTGGTGCCACCTGGGAAGATTCCCCGACGCTCAAGTCAGAAGAGTGTATGAACTCAGTGAATGCACAAGCAATACAATAGTAAAAGAGCGAGTTAGGACAACGTCACCTTGCATGTGTATGGAAATGAGCTATTTATAGTCGAACGTAAGAAATGAGTCGTTGGATACAGGTGGGACCATTGGTTCTGATAGCGTGTGAATTGTGTCAATCAAGGTGGCTCAGTGCTCAGAATGTGTCGGGGGTAGGTCAATTATCAGAGTACGATCCTATGGCAAGGATGGAGGATAATCACCTTTCCGCATAATTCGCTGACACATGTACTTGCTCTCTGAGGCCATTGACATGACATATTCCGCTATATAGGGTATCTTCACTGATAAGTTATAAGGAACTCTTATCTCGCTGTGACTGTGAGACTAACGGCTACATAGACGTCAGTGAGAGTGTGTGATGTATCTGTTATAGAGAGAATGAGTAGAACAGCTGATTAAATAAGAGCGGATGGAGAGATATCGGATATTCGGTGTAGCACTACCTGAACTGTGACACCGGTTTCCCTCTCATGAAGTCGTCCTGACGTTGAAACTTTGGGGACCGGTATCCAGACCGGATCACATATTAATGTCATTTTACACAAAGTATAGTAGTGGAATTTTTAGTTGATTTAGGACATCTTAATATGTTAAAATATGTTCTCTTATTCAACTTGTAAATATTGTAAGTGTCTAAGGATAAAGATTTTAGTTTCAAATACAATTTGGTTGTTTACCATTTAGAGACAACTCTAGTCATGAATATCATTTTCATTCTTCAAATGCCTTAACAGAATATGGAACATGTTACTTTATTCTCTTTCTTTTCTATTTATTTTGGCCCCCGACATTTTTATGCTATCTTATAGACTTGAAAGAGTTATTGGAAAAAGGTTCTGGAACATATAATTCTTCCATAAATGAGTTGTTCATGATGTAGTCATGTCTTTTATCGACTATAAGTAACTTTCTTGAAGTTGATATGCTATGTGAATGGAACACTTATACATCTTTTGTTTGTCCAAGTTGTAACTCTTATATGACTCTCTTCGTCTTCCATGTAGTGTGAAGATTTGTTATATAAGTCATTATTGATTTTTGTCAAGAGGACACAAGTTTCGATTAAATCAAGTTTAATTTGATGGAGACATTTAGGAGAAGGATCCACCAAAAAAGTTGTTAGGCTCTAAAATTTACAAACAAGTAAAGAATATTAAAGTGACATTTGAGAAGAAGTTAAAGTCATTGGCAAAGGAAAAGAAACACAAACAAAGAATATAGATGACAATGAAGCTAAACAACGAAAAAGGAAAAGCATATTTTTGAACTTCCATGTTGGGAGTTTAACTTGTTGGGCCATAATTTGGATGAAGTACATATTGAAAAAAATGCCTGTAAGAAATATACTTTTCACTATCATTGATGAAAGTGACAAAAGGAAAGACTACATTAAAGCTCGTCTTTAAGTATGTTAAAAGATGTTAGTATGCTAGATTATGACTCTAGTAACATCTTAAGATGTGTTGACACAACACAGTGAAAGATTTTTAGGTTTAAGAGTCATGATTGTCATATGCTAATGGAACAAATGCTACCTAGATGCTACCTTTGTCGATTCAAATGGTATTGCCAAGCCAAGTGGCTAAAGTAGTTGTCATTATGTGTGCATTTTTTAAGCTAATATGTTTTGAAGTCTTGAATCATGCTAAGCTATATAAGTTAAAGGATGAAATTGTTCTTACTTTATGTGATGTGGAAATCATATTCCCTCAATTTTTTTACAGTCATGGTTCACCTTATGGTGAATTTGGTTGATAAATCTAAACTCAGAGGGTTAATACATTCCCGTTAAAAGGTACATCAAACTATTTAAAGAGCTTTTAACATTTAATTGTTTCTTATGTTTTAGTTAATTATTCTTTTCTAAATCATTTAGGTTTCATGGAAAGTTGAAAACTTTCATGCATGAGAAAACCTAGTCAGACAGGTCAGTTGTTGAATGTTGGATACTAAAAGAGATCCTTAACTTTTGTTCAAGATATCCCAAAACAAATATTGAGACAATATTCAATTAAATAAGTTGTGTTAAAGACAATTTCTTTTAATTGGTATCATCAATCTCTCCCAATGTTGGCAAACCTGTTAGAGAGACATCATACTTTAATCTAATATCGACTAAAATGTTACAAGTGCACCTCATGTTTTAATCAATTGTAGAGAAATTTAGGATTTCATTAAGTAAGTCTTGATAAAAAAACTTTCAAAATAAAATATATTCTAATTGTAATTTATTGAATGGTGAATGTAGGATTTCCATAAAAAAATACAATCTAAATCTTGACCATCAAATGAGAAAAGGTAGAAAGTGCATTGAGGACTTGTGTCATGGTTTGAATAGCTAGTTATTAATTATGGCATACATGCTTGATCTCATAATTAATGGATACTAAACTTCAAAATTTTTATTACTCATAACACCTAGAGTGGTTAAAACTGCCATTAATTTTTGTAATTTTACAAACATGTTAACAACAGTTAAAAGCATTAGTGAAATCATTATTGTTTGGTGGCGGTTTTAGCAAACATTATTCTCTTCTTCCTTTGGCCATATCATTGTCATCTTAAAGGTTGTTAGAATCTTTAAAACTACCATCATTCAACCGTTGTTACATTGCCTTACAATTCAAGTGGTGGCTAAAAATTATCAATAATAATTGTAGAGTTGCCAAATTTTCCAACAATTAAACAACTAAAAGTAACTTTAATGGCGACTAAAACCATTCATAACTCCCATTAGATAACCGTTGATAAAAATAAAAATTTTTACAGTGAAAAGCATAATACGGTAAAAAGCTTTATTCAAATCTTTAATAAATGGTGAATCAAAATAAAAAAAATGGCTTAAGTATAAAATTAGTCCAAAAAAGTTTGAAAATTAAAACAACCCTCTGTAATAACTTTTTAGGATTTAGCCATTGAAAAATATTTTTTTGTTTGTATTAATACTCCACTGTTAACTTGATTTAGTTAGGCATTGACTCGGGACTTACACGTGTATTTATTTATAAAAAATTGTCACATAAGCCTTACTCATCTTTTCTTCTTTCTTTCTTCCTCCTTCCTCCTTTCTGCTGCCTCTCCCATGCCCATTATTCTCCTTCTTTTTCTTTGTCCTTCTCTTTCCTCATCCTCCCTTCATTTCCACATGGTCCACTACAGTACTAGTTGGTTTTAGCCTTATTGGGCTTAAAGCAAAAGCTCGATAAAAGGCTTGCGATGCCCCTCTATTGCCCTATCACTTCCTAAATTTCATTTTTTTTCTTACTAATACGATTTTTTTAAACATGGAGGTGACTAATTTGTTTTTTTTAAATGGGTTAAGTTTTCTAAAAGATGATGTTTATGGGTCAATGTTCTAATGCTTGTTCTTCTTTTAAACATGAAGGCGACTATTTTTTTGACCCCTATCAAGATCTTGAAAAAAAGTTAGACAGGAAAAATAATGTTAAGGCATAGGTCAACATTGTTACTGAAGCCTTATTTGAATGCATTTACAAGACCCAATGGCTTCAATCCCTTAAGATATCTTATGAAGGTTGTAGAGGCTAGAAACTTTGAAGTAAAATTAAGGTTAAAAATTTTGAATTTAGTTTATAAATTTCATGGTTTGTGTGTTTTATTCATGTATATGAATTATAGTAAAATTAAATGTGTAAGTATTTGATATGACTAAAGAATAATCTTTTTACCAACTCAAAGAAAAGACTTACATGAAGCTTAGTGTGTTGTTTGGAAAATCTGGTCAACCCTACCATGCCCATCGACTTTTTCCATAATTTTGTTTTTGGGTGGTTTGGTTTTGTGTTCTATATGGGGTATAATGGTAGGTGTGGTTCATTTCCCCATTCCATGTCTTTATTTGTTTTATGTTCCTATATGAGATTTATGTGTGTGGTCTCACCATTATTAATTATGCACTAGCAATGCACATTGAATTGGGTGTATTGTTGTGGATTTAGTTGAAATGCATGATAGAATTTTCTACAAATGAATTTTAAACATGAATCATTCTTTGATCTCCAATACTATAAAGTAAATTCTTGGCGATAACTAAGGATTAGAGCTAAATAATTCATTTTTATTTAGTTACCAAACAATAACACTCCTCTAGCTCTTGATTTTGATCCACATATTTTGAGGTAAATATAATAGATGATATCATAAGTTCAGTGAGAGTAAGTACCAAGTTTTAGTATTATATATCGATGATATATGTTTACTAACAGTGATACAAGTTTATTGTATGAAACCAAGGGATTTTTGATAATGAATTTTAAAATGAAAGATCTTTGTGAAGCCTATTTTGTAATAGGTATTACGATACTAAGAGATCATTCTTATGGTATCCTAAAGTTGTCATAAGAGAACTATATCGATAGAGTTTTAGATAGATTCAACATTAAAGATAACAAGCTAAGATATACCTCTGTAACTATAGCTAAAGAAGACAAAATTTAGTCTTAAACAATGTCTAGAAAATGACCTTAAAAGAAATGAGATGCAAAAGATTCCATACACATGAACTGTGGGAAGTCTGATATACGCTCAAGTTTGTACTCATCTCGATATAGTAGTTGTGGTGTGTGTCTAAACCTTAAATCCTAAACCCTACGATGCAATATAGATGACAATAAAGCGTGTGATGTGTTATTTGAGAGAACAAAAGGGTACATGTTTACCTATCAAAAGTTTGACAATTTAGAGATCATTGGGTACTCGGACTCTGATTTTGCTATACATCAAGAAAGCAAATGCTCCATATTTAGACACATATTTATGTTGGCTGAAGAAGCTATCTCTTGAAAGTCTGTCAAACAAACTCTTATAACTTCTTCAACCATGATTTTCGAGTTTATTGCATGTTTTGAAGTGTCCAATCATGGGATATGACTGTGAAACTTTGTCACTAATTTTTATGGTTGGCAATATTGAAAGACCCTTAAAGATTTATTGTAACAAAAACTCAATGGTTCTTTTTCTAATAACAATAGGAGTACAACCAAGTCAAAATTCATTAATATCAAATTTATAGTTATTAAGGAAATAGTTTGAAATAATCAAATTTGTATAGAACATTTAGGGACTAACTTTATACTAGTTGATCCACTTACTAAGGGTTTAATGTCTAGAGTTTTTCATGAGTACACTACTCATTAGTGTAATTCTTGATTGTGTCATAGTTTAAATGAGAGTCCTATTTATATTCTATATGTTTATGTTTAATACTGAATAAATTAATTGTTTGTGTTTCTATTATGCACTTTTTTTTTTGTAATAATTATATTACAATTTTGAAATGATCTCTATAAAAAATAAAATTTGGACCAATTAAAATAAACATGATTAAGATCATATTACATGTAATTGAAATACATGAGATTATGGTGATCATTGTAGTTTAATCACAGTAGATTTGATGAAAGTTGTAGTGGTTCCATGTTTTTGTATGAGATAGACCAGATTTTAGAGTCTAAAAGTAAATAATATACAATTATGTGTCTCATGTTTTGGTGATATAAATATCAAAAATCGATATACATACCAAGTGGGAAATTGTTAGAAAATTTATATTTCTAATAATATAAGGTGAGCCACATGTTATTTATATATAACATTTATATTAGTTATTTACATAGTTGATGGAATTATGGGGAGTCCTTTAAACTTCTAATAGAAAATGATATGAGTTTGATAAGTGGAAACCAAATTTAGACTATTGGGGATAATGGAAATCCTAATCAAGTTTAAACAAAAAAGTGATCGTAGCCCCTAAGATACTAGGTTAATGAAAGTTTACTCTTCTATTTATGAGAAGAGAAAATGTTAAGCCTCATCAGAAAAATAAAACAGTTTGATTGAGAAAAATTATTGACAAAACCCCATATTTGTTCCTTCACTTTTTCATATTAGGACACTTAAGTCCCCCATTTTTTTAGTTACCCCCGTTGATTCCTTTCTTCTTCAACGTTGGACATCAAGGTCCCTACCATCAAGACACGTTAAAACAACGTCAAAGTTTGGTGACGTGTCTGTTTAAATCTAGGGTGTCATGCCACGTAGGGGTAAAAATGACACTGTATTTTCCAGATAGGTAAATAAAGGGATAAACAAAAATTCCTTCTTATTTTGATTCCCTTTGGAAAACCCTACCCCATTTTCTGATACTTACTTTACGACTGCCTGCAAAAATTCCCTCCTTCTGATACCCACTCTCATTTTCTCTCATCATCTTCGCATGTTCTAAAAGTGAACCCTACTTCCATTTTCATTTGAATGGAAGCATGAAAGTTGGTTGGAACCTTGGTCATTCATTTCCCGATCATAGTGGATGTTCTTGCGAGGAGCAACGCCGCCATTAGTTGAAGAACACATCACGATCAACAGAGATGAGAGATTTCGTGGAAGCAAGTATTTATTGGTTTTCTTCTCGATAAACTTAGGTAGGGTAGGGTGTAACATCCCATTTTCAACACAAATAGAAAATAGATATTAATATATCTTTCATGAGAAATACTTACTATAAGTTAGTTTATTATTATCATTTTTTATGAAATTTTAGTATTTATATTTAATTATTTATTTTAAAATAAAATAATAATAATAATAATAATAATAATAAAATGAAAATATTTATGAATGAGAATTTTAAAATGACTTAATTAGTATTTATTGATTAATGAAATTATATTAAGAACTTTGAATATCTTTATTATTCACAACTTTTATTTTATGTTTATATTTTTACATATTTATGATTTAACTCTTATTAGAATTTTAAAATAGAATTTTGAAGGAATTAGACTATTGTTCTTTAGAACTTTTTGATCTACATAATATTTATGATTTTCTAGAATTTTTTGAAATTTTTGAAATATTTTAATAAAATAATATATTTGAAATAATTTTAAATTCATATAAAGTTACTTAAAATTAAAAATATTTACAAGAAAGTGAAGTTAAATTATAAGAAAATTTTTTAAAATCCATTTCAAGTAGACTTATCTTAAAATTATCGGTTTGAGTAAAATCTTGATTTTTACCAATCGTAAAAAAATCGAAAACGTACTAATAAATTTTTATTAACAAAAAATTTTAGATTTTTAAAATTTAAACTTTGTATTACTTATTATAAAATTAGTGAGAACTGATCGCTAAATTTCGAAAATGACTGATTTTGAATATTTAAAATATACCGAGTGAATGGTTACTATTTGACTTAATAATTCAACTGACATTTACTATGCAAAATACTGTGCATGAACGAAAATTTCAAGAGATGACCAGTAATTAGAAACGAAAATTTCAGAAATTACACAGTACTTTTATAATAAAATAATGAAATGCATAATGAAAATTTTTTCTGTAAATAGCCGAGGTTTCTAACGAAGGAAATCACATTTTTAGATTAAGTTTTCTTAATATAGCATGTTAGAAAGATAGTGGTAGGAGTAAGAGAGAGAAATAAAATTTTTGGAAGGAGGTTCTACCAAAATCATAAGGTAAGAATAACTCTCTTTTATACTTTTTAGGTTTATTTTCATATCGTTTTAGAAATCTATTATTATACTGGATATAATATTATTTTAAGTTACTATTCTAAATAGTAAATTACTATGTCAATAGTAAATCACTATTACAAAGAGTAAATCACTATTCAAATAGTAAATTACTATTTACTATTACTATTTACCTTTACTATTCATATTTTACTATTTACCATTACTATTTACGTTTTACTATTTACTGTTACTATTCATAATTTACTATTCACGATTTACTATTCACTATTCATGATTTACTATTCATTATTCACTATTCACTATTCAAAATTTACCATTTCTGTTTTAAGTAGAAATCTTAATTTTCATCTTATAACTATATTAAAGCGAAATTGGCATGTTTTAGAACTTGGAGACGAGGTGCATACGGGCTTTCTATAACGAACCAAAATACAAGAGGTAAGGGGGAGTGGGATAGGAATATAACATGAAAAGACATAAGAATAATGAGAGGAGTCCCCTACTCCTTTAAAATTTAATAATATTATTATTTTAAAATAATAACTATTTAACTTAAAAATTTATAATAAATTTTAAATTGAATATCTTGTGTAACTTGATTTGAATACCTATGCAAATACCTGGATAACCTATGCGAACTGGACTGAACCTATGCAAGGACTTGGACTATTATGACCCGTATGGACTAAACTATACCTATGCGATGATTGGACTATATGGACCTACATAGACCTATGTAAGGAATGGACTATAAAGACTTAAAATTAATCTTATTAATCTAAATAACCATTAAAATTTGAATTATATTTATGACTGATATTTAGTTGATTTGATTTGATTATAATTAATAATATTTGATTTTGATTAATAATATTATGATTTATAATGCTAGATCGTGATTAATAATATTTGTAATTTGATGATATTTGATTGTGATTGATGATATTACAATACTTGATTGTGATTGATGACCTTGCGATATGGAGTTTGAGCATATAGCAAGCATGACGGAAAGTTAAAACTCAGTAAGAATTTTCTTACCTTACTCTTTAAATTTTTATTCTAAGAGAAAGTATTTTATCATTATTTTAGTCTTTTATTTCTTCTTAGAAATAACTTTCATTAACTTTATTTTTAATCTCTAGAATAAAATCTAGTATTAGAAAGAAACTATTTTATGAAAATCAGAGGTTGAGATAATTAATTCTTGAATTAAAGAAAATTTTTATAGTTTTAAGTATTCTTAGTTAATGATTTAAAAAAATATTTTCTTTTAGAAATCAGAAATTTAAATTGGTTTTCCTTAATGAAATAACTAAAGGATATTTTGTTATAGCCGAGATTTCTAAACTCAATCTAGTTAAGATTCAAATTGGGAAAGATTATGTAAATATGTGAAGTTTTTTAAGAGAAAGTTTTGAGATATTTAAGGCTTGGAAACTCAATTTTGGTGAGATCTGAATTTGAAAATTGTACTAAATTTATTTTTGTATAACAGAAGTTCAAAGAAGAACTTATGGGAATGTATAGTTTATTGAGATGATTTTGTGAACTTTTATGGTATTTAATAATTGAGTTTCTAAAAGTCTTAACCAACTAAATATACGATTAGTTCATACATCATGAATCATTAAAGAGAAATAAGATGTGATATTGCCTGGGGATGGATTATAGAAACTGAGGATACATTAGAGGAGGCTTAATTGCGAGCCTTGGGATGAGAGGGTGTGAAAGGGTACTTCAGGTGACCTAGGGTCGCTCCCTAGTGTCGGGTACTTTCACAATAAAAACTTTCTCAGTCTGACTAGTCTCTAAGTGTTTCCACGCCAGTTAAGCTGTTCATATTCCATGAAGGCATTTATGTTATTATTATCCAGAATTATAGAACAGTGTAAACTCCTGGTTGGCCTAGTGCAAACTAAAACTTTAAGGACCCACATGCATAGAATGAATGAGATGGTAGTATTAAAAATATTACATGATATTCATATGATTGTAACATTCTATGTGGGTGGTTATGAATAAAAGTATAATTGTTATGTTATGAAAACTCTACATTCATAATTGATTATGTATATAATTGTGATTGAAATTATTATATTAGATTGTGAAAACTCTTATGCTTATGTCTTATCTTTAAAGTATTATATTTTGTTTCTCACTCCTTCTTGTTTGAATTTTGTGTCCAAAATATATGCTATGTGATATATAGCTAGCAGTCCAAGATGGAAGGATATGTAATTACAAAAGGGTAAAGTGGTCTCATCCTCAATCAGATAGATGAAGAGATATGGCAAGAGTGGGATTCCAAAACTCGATGGTTTAAGGACTAGGAAATGATTGGTCACATTTGTAGTAGAGGTATAGTTTAGTTTTACTTTGCCTTATTACAATATCAAGTTAGATAATTGTAATAAGGTAAAAGTTAAAAATTGATAAACTTTCTCATTCGGATATAATACTGTAATGATTTATCACTTATGATTTCTATTAATTATTTTGTCATTATGAACAAATATTGAAAGACAATGTCTTTTTTTACTCTCAATATTCAAAGGAAATCAGATGTATATACGTCCTTGTATACACGAGATAAAGAGTGATAAATACGTATATCTTTCTAAAAGTTTTTTTAAGGCAAGAAGAATACATATATGTCTCGTGTATATAAAGGGATGTTACATAGGGTTTTGTGTTTTTTACTATTGGGGGTTTTGTGTTTTGAACTATTGAAGGTTTGTATTTTGTACTACTGGGAGCTATTTTTTTACGTTTGTTTTAGGGTTGAAGTTTCTTATAGAGGAGGCCAGGGTTATGTGGTCCTGTTAACATGCATTGGATTCCTGTACTTTCATTGTCTTTTTCTGTCATGCCATGAATTGTAAACTTTTTGTGGTCCCCCTATATACGTGCATTGTTTGTGTCTTTTGATGTATATGTCATATTCTACTATTATTTAAATTAGAAATAAATATATTTTTTGTTTGAATGGGTTGGGTAGGAAATTAGGCTTAGACTGCATTATGGTGGTAGGTTTGTAGTCAACAATAATGGTGAAAAAAATATAAATGGGAGAAAGTTGAAGATTGAGGGGAGGTGGACTTAGATTATATAGATTGTTTTGCTTTTAATAGATTTGCTGAGAATAATGGCTATGATAGGAAATGTAACATCTTTTGGCATGACCCACGGTATGGTCTTAATGATGGGTTAAAGGTGCTAAGATGTAATAAGGATATCTTAGACATGGTTGCCTGTGTGAAATTGAATCAAGGGTTAATGGATGTGTATTTTGAACATCTAGTGGATGAGACAAGTATGAAGGATGTTCATAGGGGAATCATGTTGAAGTTGGTAATAGCATACAAGTTGAGGTTCACTTGGTGCAGGTTGTTGAGAAGATAGTGGTTGAGAAGGATGTTAACTTGTTGGAAAATGACATGTGTATGGCTAAGGTTAAAGGTCAGGTTCAGTTTGAAGAACAGTTAGGTAGTGAGGCTTCAAGGCAAGGTGAAGATAATAACACTAACATGGAAGATATGGAAATTGAGGAGGAAATGGTAATGGAGGCTAGAAATAAGAAAGGGAAAGGAAAGATGAAAGGGAAAGGGAAGATGGAAGGGAAAGGAAAGATGAATGGGACAAATGAAAAAGGGAGTAAGAAGACCAAAGGAAAGACAAAGGGAAAGTGTAAGAAGTCCAAACTGAGGAAACCACAAGAGAGGAGAAGGTCAGTTGTTCCTACTATCTTTGACATTGATACAAGGGGTGATAGTGAGGATGATGTTAACCATATAGGAGGAGATGATTGTGAGAGTCAAGACATATGGATTTCAGAAGAGTTAAGAACTCCTCCATGTTCAGAGGATGAGGGTGAAGGTAAAGAGGTATATCCCCAATTTAATGAAACAACCACTTTTAGCAATGTAAGGTTGGAGTGTGAGATGGAGTTTCCATCACTTGAGGTATTCAAACATGTTGTGAAAGACTACACTATACATTATGTAAAGAAATTAAATGGGTGACAGATGATAAAGTTAAAGTAAGGGCAAAGTGCAAAGTAAAAATTTATGAATGAGAGGTCTTTTGTAGTCTGAACCCTATCAGGAAATCATACCAAATTAAGACATTCAATGATCATCATTCATGTGCTAGGATGTTTAAGAACTCAGTATGTGACCAACAATGGGTTACAAGTAAGCTTGTCAACTTTATGAGGAGGCATCGAAATGTTAAGCACTCTGAGGTTTATGATCTTTTTAGAGAAAAGTACAAGGTAAAATTAAAGGACAAAATGATTTACAGATCAATGAAAAGGTCTAGAAAGGTGATTGAAGGATATGAAAAACAACAACTTCCCATGTTATGGGACTACTGTGTAGAACTGTTAAAGAGGAATCTTGAGTCCATTATGAAGATGGAGTGCCAACCTCAACCAAAAGGTCCACCCATTTTTGATAGGTTGTACATATGACTGAAGGGATGTAGAGATGGCTTCATAGCCTGTCAAAGACCTTTGATGGGATTAGATGGGTGTTTCCTCAAAGGATACTACAGGGGTCAGCTTTTAACTGTTGTTGGTCAGGATGCCAACAACCATATATGGCTTATTGCATATGGTTGTGTCAGGTGGAGAATAAGGCCAATTGGAAATCGTTTCTAGAGCTGCTCCATCGGATACTGGTGATTATAAGGAAATGAGGCTTACCTTTATGAGTGATATGCAAAAGGTATTTACCTTAACTCTTATGTGGTTTTGGCATCATACTTATTAGTTTCTGATAATAATTCATAATTATGGATCTTTGTAGGGGCTTATTCTAGCACTTCAAGAGGTCATGTCTAGTGTGCCACACAGGTTTTGTGTGTGGCACTTATGGCAGAATTTCTCAAAATAATGGAAAGGGACAGAGCTGACGTCCTTTTTATGGCATGCTGCAAGATTAACTACCTCAATCCAATTTCAAGGAAACATGGTAAAGATAAGACGGGTTAATAAAAATGCTTGGACATATTTGTCAAAGTTTCCAAAGGAGTCCTGAAGCAAGGCTTTCTTTGATGAGTGTAACAGCCCTGATTTTTAAGAATAGGAAACTAGACCCTCAGGACTCCTGAGGATACTCTGTTGAGCTTTTGGTAAGAAGCTCGAGGTTTCAGCCCATTCCCCAAATAATTTAGAATAAGAAAAATGGTGAAAAACAAAACTAGTTAAGATATTTAAAATGAAGTACAAGAATATCGAGAGAGAGCATAACAAATGAGAGAAGCAGCGATAAGAAAATAATAATAACAACGTCCTACAGTATTGTTCCATAATACGTTAATAACGATTATTTTATTGAATTAAGTACTAATTAATTTATAATTATATTAATTGATAATTATTCAGTTGATAATTATTTAGTTTGTAATTATTCCCTGTTAATAATATTTTAGTTTAACATGTAATAATAAATTATGCTTAATAATTAATATTTAAAATTTATATTGATAAAATGTATTTAACTGATTATTTTGAAAATACATAAATATTTATAATAATATTTTTGAAATTATATATTTAAAATTATTTATTTGATAATTACATTATATTTATATTTAATAATAAAATATTGTCAAGTTCCTCATATTTGAATTGTAGAACCCAGCCTGAGGTCGGACTCTGACCGTTCGATCTGAGACTAGTGATCCAGTAGGGAAACTAGTCCTGTTAGGATCCCTCCGCGAAGAACCAAGGGTGTCTGACTTGATCTAACCGGCCCAACCAGAATCTTCAACGTTTCCTACATTTGACCGTTTATATGCTTTGGGACATTTGATGGCGACACGATTAGTCTCTAGTGACTTGTTTTGATGTTTTAGTCACTTTTCCTGAAGAAGCCAAAACCTGGTTCGGACTCTATCACCCCCATTTTTCCATAAATTGGTTTCTTTATAAATCGTTTTAAAGTCCGACTCGAATACCTTCAGTGTTTTGGACCAAACTTTTGCATACGACCTTGGAATCAAACGATTTTGGTCTCAATCTCTTTGTTTTGAAAGATCTTCAATCTTCATTTCTAGCCCTGAACTCCAATTCTTACTTTGTCAACCTCAAAATCAAAGATTAAGTATGTTCACCTCAAAATTCCACCGTTTGGACCTTTTTCCCTGCACATGGTTCAGAAAAAAAATTCATAACTCTTTCATACGACCTTCAATTCATGCAAACTTGGTGTTAAAATCTATTTAGCAAAGTTATCTACATTTTTTGTGAAGGTGTCAGAGGCTAAATCCTTCTAGATCAGTACGGTTTAATAGATCCTTGCAACCCCCTAGCTATTTCGTCATCATGTTGGCCGTCTTCATTAAAATTCATGTATCTGCTTCATCCGGTGCTTGAATCACTCTGTTCTTTTTGCTATGAATTTGTATCATAGACCTCTACAATTTTCATGAAGGGCACAAAACCCAATTCTCAAAGTAGAATTAATGGTGAATTTATTTCCGAAACCGTAGCTAATCCAGGAAGCTTCTGGAGCACCCTGTTGTAAATCGGGTATATCTTAGGCTACCAATCTTGGATGATCACAAATGATATATCACGTTAAATAGAAAAAAAATACCTTTAAACTTCGTGAAGGGCTCAAAAGCCAATTATTACTCCACAAATCCCAGAATTTAAAATACCACACTAATTCATGTTTTCCTAATAACAACTTGTACTATGTTTAGTATTTTTCATGTTTCTCCCTCGTATGATCATGAAATCAAACGATATTTTGCCAAGATTTTCCTAACTCAATTTCCTACAACTTTGATGAAGGGCACAAAGTCAAATACTTCACCAATTTTGCCCAAAAAATTAATCTTTGCAAGAAATATCAATCCTGTCACAACCTTGCACTATTTTAGTAAATGGACCATATCTCATTCATTTCTCAATGACTTTTTTGTGTCCTATATGAATTTAAAGATAAGGAAAAGGTATACAATTCTTATGTTATGCTATTTTCCTAATTCAGCCCGTATGAACCCTTAAAAGCCCAAACAAAGTGATGCCCAAAAGCTAGACACATCAGCTCCTCATGCAATAAGAGCCAATCACCATCTTCCATCCATAGGACATTTGTCTAGCCATGAAAACTCCTCCCTCCATGCATAACCACCTTTTGCCACCTCCCCTAGAGAGGTGTCAACCTCTGCCTACTCCTCTCCACTCAGCCTCCCACCTCTACCATTCACATTCCATGCAAATCACACCTCCCATAACCAAAACCCTCCACCAAGTTTTATTTTCTCTCTTAACTAACAACTACTACTCCAATCCTCTTCATTTTTCCAGTAGCTTATCCTTCTCTTCCAACCCATTTTCACGTCCCAAAACCAGCCACCACCATTCACTTTCCCCTTCCCCCTTTCACGACCAAACACCACCATTTTTCTTCTTCATCCTTCCACCTTCTAGACCGTGCTTCTTCTCCCACCCAACACCAATTTTCTTTTAGCTTTTTAAAAGATCCAGCTTTTAGGAAGTAGCTCCAAACTTCCTGCCTTAGTTATCCAAAACCGTGAGCTTTCCTTGAAAAGAAATGTGAAGTTTTGAATTCCTTGCTCTTGAAACTCTTGCTTCCACTTTTCTCTAAGTTTTTCCATTTTCATGCATGTATTTTGAACTACTTCCTTACTGTTTTGGAAGACTAAAACCGTGAGTCTTTGTTCCTCTTGCTTGCATGTGTGGTTTCCTTAGGATCAGCAGTGATCAGCGACGAACGGTGGATAGTACGGAGTAAAATGACAAATTTTTGATAAACGATCTTTTGATTTTGAATAATTTCATGGATGTTAGTGATTTTCTTGGCTGCCCTTGACGACTCAAAAATCCATGCATGCTAGTTTTTAGTAACCCGGAAGTGATCGGTAAACATTTCAGAACGTTCAACGAATTTTCGGCGAGATCACCGTTCTCTTCCTCCGGGCAGCGGATGTCTGGCAAGGTAAGGGGAGGTCTCACCTCGTTTGATCTTTCTTTTAATCATCCCATAATATTGCCTTAGTATCCGGGAACCTCCGTTTTAAATTTCATCGCAATCCAACAGTTAAATTTCGAGTTACATAATTTTTCATTGGCGGTTGTTGATTTTAATGGAATATGTTGTTAAAAAGTATTTTAATAAATTTTAAGCGTATCTCGATAATCGCATACACGGAAGAAAATTTCATCGCGATTGGTGCTAAAACAAAGAACTTAGAAAGTTTAGAGTTAGGCGGGCTCGGTTGATTTGATATGGTTGTATTATTATATTTTTAAATTTTATGGTGTTATTATGTAATTTATAATTTTTTTATGGTAAGCCCCGCTATTAGGAATTAATTTATCATCACGTATCGCTGAGAGGATTTGGACGACGCTATGTTTTTAAGAAAATTTACCGACCGGACGATTCTGGCGTTTTATCTCACTAAGTTTTAAAAAGTGGAATTGTTTTTAACATTATAAAGTTTTATGCAAGATGATTATATAAATAAATCGATTTCAAGAAGTGGGGAAATTCACATAAAAGGAGTTTTATCAAATGACAAAGTTAGGCCACTAAGTTTTGATAAACTAAGATAAAGAAAATTCCTTGTAAAGTAACAAAAATGAATACTAGAATTTAGAAATTTTTATGACTAATTTTAGTGACCAAATCGAATGACCAATTGAAATGAATTATAAAAAAGAGACTTAATAAGTTAAGATTAAAGATAGGTGCATAAAGAAAATAAATGAGATACTTAGGTAGCCTAGTAAAGAAATAAAGGTTAAGAGTTAAATCTTTGGTAATCAGTAAGATAAGTGAAAAGGGACTTAAGGAATATTTATATAATACATGACACAAATAATCAACCAAGTAAGAATAATTTTAGGATGTGATATATAAACATAAACATTTAAGTTTTAGAACTTGGACTAAGTAACAAAGAGAAATAGAAACCACTTATAAATCAAATAGTAATTTTAGTAGTTAAATAATATTTGACTAAGTTCATGATATTAGAGTGGATTCTAGATCTCTAAACGATAATTTGATAAAGAAAGTGAGGTCTAGTTAACTAAAAGAATGCAACTAGGGAAATAAAATCCATTAATATAATTAGAGATAACGGAAGTAAGAAAAAAGTACTAAAAGATTAGTAGCTAGAAATTTAGAAAGACATTACTAAAGTAACTCATTTAGTAACCAAGGAAACAAGTTAATAAAGTTTAATTGGATCAGTAAAGAAAAATCAACAGCAAGGCCACTTGATGATGGCTAAAGAACTCATAATTGGACCTCAGGAAATTAAATAGAGTAAGGAAATAATCATACCTCATTTAGTAAAGAATACTTAACGAGCAAATAATTGAAAGGTATATAAAGAATTAAATCGAGTGATAGTGTGCCTTAATAACGAACTAAATTAAGGAAATAAATCCATGAGTATTATTAGAAATAGTAGGGGTAAAGGAAAAGTACAAAAGTTAATGACTAGGGATTTGGAAATAATATCCCTAATTTAATCAATATATGTAAAGAATTAGTAACCCATTTAGTAACTAAGAAAATCGTACCCAACTAATAAAGCTTGAATTGAATTAATAAAAAGAGAGTTGACAATAGGGATCGCTTAATAATGATTAAAGAATTCCTAAATGGACATTAGAAAAATATAATGGTAAAAGGGAGTAGTCATACATAATTAAATAAATAAAGAGATAAAAGACCTAGTAACGTACGAAAGCCTGATCAATTCATAAGATGACCCGACTAGATAAGAAATGTGAACCTACTAGTGATGAATTAACGCATAAGTTGGTGCTTTGAATTTAATGTCGATAAGTATGTTGTTTATATACATGAGTAAGCATTAGGAATATATGACTGTGGATGATTGTGTACATAGATATACGTATGTTAGTTACGTAATGAACGTTGTGATAGAGTTACATGATAAATGTGGTACAATGAATTGTATACTTTGATGCTGTTAAAGGATTATTGGTGTGATATGGTTGTGCATATGCAAATTTGGATGAAATACCTCATGAATGTATTGTACTTATAAATGTTTCATGATGTTCGGATAATTGAATAAGGAAAATTCATAAATCAGAAATATGGGATGTGGTATCAGCAGGGATTCCGAAATGATTAAATTGTAAAAGTGTAAGGAATTCAGATCCGAGATGAATTGTGGGCATTATAGCGCCAATGTAACCTTAATTGTTAAGAAAGTATGAAATCTGATTTCATTCCTAAGTGTCGAGTAAGGTTACTAAAACAAAGAAAAAGAGAAAATTTGATTATACAGAATAAAGAAAAAGAACTCGACATTAGGAATGGAAGAGAGTCATTTAGGAGACCCCGCCGAGGACCACTGAATAAAAATGAATTATTGAATTATGCATCATGTTTGGAGTTAAGGAGGGATGTGGGAATGATCCCCTAGAGCATACAGTGATGGATATACTGAAGAATCTGCCGCGTCTCGATACCTGAGGACAGTCTAGGGAGTATATTGGATGTAGGAACTCCAATGGCTCAGATTCACGCCCGTTGCCGGACAACCCATGGAAAACTCTAATATACTTCAATGAGAGGCAAGGGTTTCTATAGACGTTGAGTGCCCGTTCTGATGAGATGTGTGATTGGCTATTTTGATGATAAGGCTACGTGTCCTTACTCATTTGTTAAAACCAAAACAAGGAGAGCTTTGGTCGCTCTAGTTGGGTAAGGAGAATAAAGTTGGATGGTTATGCACATGATTATTGATATGTGAGATTGATAAGTGGAAGATAGGCCCACATGCATCATGATGACTAATAAAATGAATGGAAATAATGAAATGAACCCATGCATTGCATCATTGTACTAAGATTGTGACTATTTATTGTTTGAGCATAATGGTATAAGATCTTAGTAACCCTGAGAGGTGAATGAGAAGTTGGAAATGGTCAGGAGACCAAGAGTGGTGAAATGACTTAGAATGTAACTTAGGCACCCCAGAGAGAATGGGCAGAAATCGATTCTGGATAATTGTATTATATGGGGCGAGCATCCATGATGACACTCCCCGATTGTTGTGGAGGTGGAGACTCACCCTTACGCTATTTTTCTAGAGCTCCAGTTAGATCATACACTGCAGAACATAATGCAGACTTTATATCAAGGATTAGCCAGACTTCTTGGACCAAGGACAAATAGGATAGATTATTTTATTTTTATTTATGGGAGCCTGCATGCCCCTTTACTTTCAGTATGTACAGTTACTGTTACGACCATGTATCATATATGATTACATTGTATATAAGGTGTATCTATTCCACCAAGTTTCCTTGTACAAAAAGAAAAAAAAACTTCCATATTTTTCTAAAATTCATAACCTCTCAGTTGACCAGGATAATCTAGTGGAAGAGATTGTCCTAGTTAACCGAGGGTGTTACAATGAGAATTGTAAGGTGGATAACATAACAAACAACAATTGCAAGGTACTCAACTCCAAATTGGTGCATGCTAGAGGCAAACCTATTATGACAATTCTTGAGGAAATAAAGACATACATTATGGTCACAATAGGCAACCACAAGGTTAAGTTGACAGGGCATGTGGACCAGCTACCACCAATTCAACAAAGTAGGTTGGAGAAGGAAAAAATGCAACATATGAGCATCATATTGAGTCAGTCTTTGGCTTAGAGTTCTTGGAGAAAACAGGGTGTGTGCCATTAATTCCTTATTTCATCACAAACACCACTTACAGGCCCAAAAATTGGAGACAAAAAGTGGGTGAGACTAGTAGGGAGGCTGGTTCTAAAGGCAAAGAAAAAGGTAGGAATCAAGCTGGAAAAACCATTAAGATGACGAGAAAAAATCAGTCAAGCAAATATCGTAAATGTTATGAAGTAGGACACAATAAGACATCCTGGCCTGTGGCTAAAAAGAAAAGGTAAGTCGACCAACCGGCAGTAGAATCGACCAACCAACCTCGGCTTACCCAAGATGTAATTAATACCACCTCTTCATAGACCGTATCTCAAGCAGAGGTGACAACCCCTATTAGAAGAAGTCCAAGATTGGCAACCCCTACCAAAACTGCAACATCACCAAGCCCCACCGGATATAATCTTAGGGGAAACAAATGATTATTATTTTTTGCCATATTGGTTTTGCTAGTGATCAGGCATGTTGGTTACATCAGGCTGTGTTTTGACTTAGGGGTTTAACAATACTTTTGATACTCAATGACAATGTATGATTATATTCTTACTTTTGGATGTGTTATGGTATTTATGGTAACATCAGACTGTGTTATGGTTATTGTATTATGATGATTGTACTTTTATTTTATATGAATTACTTTAAGGGGTTTTATTTACTTATTTAAGGGGTTTTATTTTATATGATCAAGATATATTGTCTATATTACTATGCTTTTTCTAGTGTTTATTTGAAGTTATACAATGAAGGTCAATGATGCATATAATTTGGTGACCAATTTTTTATGGATGAATATGATATGCATATAATTTTGAAGGACTATACCTTGCACATAATTTTCTCCTATTCTAAAGTGTGGAAAAAGATTGTACAATGTTTATTTGTTTTTCGATGCACATAATGAAGTACTGAACTACCTGTACAATATTTTTTTCATGAGGTTGAGAATTATTACATACTTTTTTGTCAAAGTTTATCCTATCAGTATGATAATGGCAGAGTTGCAAACAATGGGAAGTAGGGTTGGATTCCAAATAACTTGAACCGAGGTCATCTGGGTTCCAAATAACTTTTTGCCAACAAGTTTGTTTCATTGGTCCAAAAGATTGGAAAAGGGAACCATTCCCTGCAATTTTATTTTCATAACCAACTCTAATTTCATTGGTCCAAAATATTGGAAAAGGGAACCATTCCCTGTAATTTTCATAACATCGATTTCTTCATACATAAAAGGATACATATGCTGAACCATTTCAACAGTTTCACTCAAAGTAACAATAGAAACATCCACCATATGCATTTGATATTCATACAGGGAAACACATACATACACCTTACATTACCACTGCCTAATTAACTTAAATAATATAAAACACCCTACATCAAAACCCTAACCCCCATCACCTAAATCTAAACCCTACATCTTCAACAACATCAACATAATCCCTATAATAGAAAATAATATAAAAAACTTTGAGCCAGTAAAATCATCTTCAGTTGCCCAACTTCAATTTGCCTTTCCATGCACAATTTCTTCACCATCGACTGCATATGTATCTACCAATCACCCACTCTATCTTGCATAACTTGAGTGAAACCTTCACAGACATCCCTACGACCATCATTTTTAAATCTAAAAATAACCTCCTCCATCTCTATCAACTTCGTCATAATAGTCTTCCTCCATTCTTCATTATGAGCTACTAACTCCCCATCCACAACCCAAGCAAAGAAATCACACTGTGAACCTCAGAGTTGTAGGCATGTTCAGAACTCGTGATTTGGATTATTGTTGTTTGGGAGACGCGTAACATTGATGGGTCTCCACAGTGACATCAACGGTATGATATTTCCAGGCTTCAGAGACGGGGCTGACCTAACTGAAGGCTGAGGATGATGACGACTGACTAGGGTTTTGATTCATACCTTACATTGACAATGGAAAGTGGGATGAAAGGTGAGCTTCATTAGGGTTTTCTAAAGGCAACCGTAAATGGAAAGTGGGATGGGGTAGGGTTTTCTGAAGGGAATTAGAATGAAGGAGGGAATTTTGGTTTATTTCGATTTTACCCATCTCGTAAAAACAACGTCGTTTTACCCCTAAATGGCATGACACTCTGGCCTTAAATGGACACGTCACCAAACTTTGACACCGCCTTAACGTGTCTTTAAGGTAGGGACCTTAATGTCCGACGTTGAAGAAGAAATGGATCAACGAGGGTAACTAAAAAAATGGGGGACTTAAGTGTCCAAATGTGAAAAAGTGGGGGACCAAATATGGGGTTTTGCCAAAATTTATTACATCAAAAAATTCATATTCTGTTACATTTACTTTATCTAACTCTAAAAATTCAACTCAAACTTTTTTTTTCTTTAGTGCTCAGTAATCATGAACACTCATTGTACTAATTATTGGTTGATATACAAGCACAAGACAAAGCTGTAGACAAAAATTGTTTTATCTTTTTCTATGGCTTAATTGACAATGTTAGTAGGATTTTCTTCTAATAGGTAGCTCTTGTTCCTCGAGCATGACAATTATCAATAATAAGGCTAGTGATGGAATTAAAAGTCAAGCAACATACTAAAACATTACCACTTTTACGAGCCATTGATTTACAACCCTAGTATTTTGGATTGTTGTTTTGGTAACTAATTATTTAAATACTCTTTTTATTTCTTTTGTTTTTGGTAAGTCTTTTTATTTCAAATGTAAGTAATAAAAAATTTGAAATATTTTGATTTAAAATATAAGTAAGTAATATAATTTTTAGAATACCATTTATATTAATGAAAAAAGACAATATGAGTGACTTTTAAAATAAGGGAAGAAATTAGTTACTGTATTTAATTATGAGGATAATTTAGGAATTATAATTCTTTTATTAACAACATTAAATGAGATGAATCAATCTTCTTAATGAGCATTATTCAATTATTTATCACTTATATTCAATATTGGATGAAGTATAATATAAGGATACATTCTTTATTTTTATTCCTTATATGAAAATAAAGAGAGACAGATCTTTTTGTAATGCCTTGTTCAATTTACTGCGTTTGTATATGAACATGAATAGTTAGGCTCCTTAGCTTTAGGGGGCGGGGTGAACCTTTGTATAATTCTTTTGAACCCAGTTTTGGATTGTTATTAAACGAGTGCATGATGTGACATAAATGTTCTTTCTAGACTATAATCAATACATTATTCTTTCGCACTTAGTTAAATTAGAAAACTGACTACTCTTTAATTTAACCTAATCGTCTGTGATTACTTTTCTTGGCTGGTACATTTAAGGATAATATCGAGTGTGGCAGTAGGACCATAGGTGTTTGGTATCTTGAACAAATTCCAACGATTGATTTAGTTCATAAGCCTATTAAAACCCAATGCACTCTAAGACACAATGGTAGTTTTTCTTTAGGGTAGTTAGTTGTTAGCACAAGTGTTGGAACATAATTAAGAAAATCACGATTAATAAAACAATTCAGAGGACAAAAAAGGATGAAATCATATGAGTGAAACTATAAGTCCCGAAAGCATCTTTAAGATATGAAATTTCAATTTTTTTTTGTTTTTACTTTCTTTTACAATGATTTGCTTTCTTAAAGTGTTCATTCTTTCTCTCATATTTGTTTGTCTCGTTTTCTTTCTCTCTACTTTCAAAACAACTCTCGTGTCATTGCTCAACAATAAAGGAACTTGAGTTGTGAGTGCGCATTCTATTTCCCTCATGTAATCCCTATCGGTTCGACAACTAGAGGTTAAAATACTTCTTGTATTACATTCGATGTGTGTTTTAGGATGTGAAAACTTATTCTTTTGAAAACTAAGCTTCTAACTTAATTATACTTTTAAACTAGACTTATCGATCTATTTAATATATGTGTAAAATATTTTAGAAACAAATGTCAACTGAAATTTGTCATGTTATAACAGATTGTTAGCTTGACACTTTATTATTATTATTATTATTATTATTATTATTATTATTAGCTTGACACATTATGATTTCCTATTAAAATTTATTTCATTAGTATCTATAGTGAAATTTTATATTCTAAAAGACGATGTAATTATCGCTGAAGCTACACCATCTATTGAGTATAACGTAATATATCAATTTCTACATTGTAAAAATTATTTCAATTTATTTTATTACGATAAAAAAGAAAAAAAATTACAAAGCAATCATGATTTTATCTTAAATAAGAATAATTTTTAAAATTTAATTTATATATTCATAGAAATATTTTACTTGAACCCTCCCTCCCTCCCCCCCACACACATATATATATATATATATATATATATATATATATATTTACATTTGATAATTTTATTCCCTAAATGTTTCCCCAAAAATCTTATTATATGTCATCTTATTCTTAGGAAAACAACTTACTATGTATTCACAATAAAGCGGTAAATGCATAGAAAACCTAGAGAATTACTCTAGGGGTTAGTGTTTATAGCTTTAAAATGTGTTACTTAATTACATAAGGGGGCCTCTAAGCCTTTTATACAATAATCATGCCAGAGAGAGGGGATTAGGGGAGTGCTGAGGAGATTGGGCTTAGACCCATAATGACGTACTCTAATAGTATCTAGTGAGTATGCTGCCATTTTTTAATTTTCGCTCATCATGCGAGGAAGTGAGGGCGTAATGAGGTCCTTCTTCGATCGGAGAAGAACACTATGAATAAAAGATACCAATACCAAATGATCCGGTGTGGATATCGATTCCTTAAACTAGCTACCCCGAATAATATTAAAAAATACCAAGTATCTGTAAAAGGTATAGACAGAACCAGACTTACCTCCAGGAACGCCGAAATTAAGGTCTTTCAGAACGGAAAATATGACAGCGACCCGGCCAAAAGTGGCAAGTGGGCAACTTGTGTCTGTCAAAAGCTGTAGACCCTGTCCCCTGACACAGATCAAATCACCACTTGCAATTAAGGGAAGACTATATAAAGAGCTCATTCATTAAGACATAACACACACTTTAAGCAAATTACAGAACAAACTTATCATCTCGCTTTATCCCTGTAATATAATTTTCCCATTATAACCGTACTGACTTTAGCATCGGAGTCCCTTTTGTAGTACACCTCCGGTGTGGTCACAAGGATAACGACTCGAATTGACTTTTCATTCCCTTAACGCGAAGAGCTTGGAGTTTTCACTAAATCCAAGTTTATAATACCGTACTCCCACTGAGATGGTGTAAACGTGGGAGAGAGTGAGACCTCAACACCAATTCGGAAGTCAATTACTTTGACCCCGCACACCAGTCAGATCACCAAATATTTGTTATATTTTAAAATAGTTTCAGTTAATTTATCTAAACTTTTAATTAACTTTAATGACATAACGACATAACATCAAGTGACTTCCATATGCTTATTTAATTGGTCCAAATATAAAGAAAAAAAATGATAATTTGGGTGGCAGGAAAGGTATAAAACCGGTTGAGCCCGCTGATAGCGTGTTAAAAATATCCAGCCATCTCATCATTCCCAATACAATACGCGTAACATTAATTAACCATTGCTTTTCTGGAATCCGGTTCGGTTCGGTTCGGTCTGGTTAGATTTTGTGTTATACATAAATTCCAGTAGTGTCGGTGTGCATGTGTGTCATCCCTGAATCCTCGCTCTCTCTTCTCATCCTCTGTTTCAAATTACAATCCTTTTTCTCTATTTCTTTTCCAAACAAGTCCAAACAAACACCAACAAAAGAAGAAAAAAGTCCAAACAACACTGCTTCAATTTGGTACTCTTCTCTCCCTCTTCATGTTTTGGGATTTCTTTACCTTTTTCGCTGATTCCAGGGAATGCGTTACAATTAACTAGTTTCTTTTACGTTTCAGCAATTGGGTGATTTTGGGTAGGGAAAAAAGATTCGTTTTTTGTCTTTACTTTTTCATGTTTCTGTTCTTGGGCCAAATGGGTATGTTTTACATGTTAACGAAATCGTTGATTTGTGGCGTGACAGGTTCCTTGAGACAATAATAATAATGACTTCGTGTAATGGGAGCAATAACGGTGAGAATGAGACGAAGCCATTCAAGATCTTTGTTGGGTATGACTCGCGTGAAGATCTTGCATTTCAGGTATGCCAACACTCAATCTTGAAAAGGTCTTCAATCCCCGTTGAGATCATTCCAATTAAGCAATCAGATCTGAGAAAAAATGGCCTTTATTGGCGTGAGAGGGGCCAGTTTGAGAGCACTGAGTTCTCCTTTTCAAGGTTCTTGACACCTTGCCTTGCCAACTTCCAAGGTTGGGCAATGTTTGTGGATTGTGATTTTCTTTACTTGGCTGATATCAAGGAATTGAAAGACTTGATTGATGACAAATATGCCATCATGTGTGTTCAACACGACTATGCTCCAAAGGAAACCACCAAGATGGATGGTGCGGTGCAAACTGTGTACCCAAGAAAGAACTGGTCCTCAATGGTTCTCTACAACTGTGGCCATCCAAAGAACCGTGTTCTCTCTCCTGACACTGTGAACACACAGACTGGTGCTTTCCTTCACAGGTTTCAATGGCTTGAGGATCATGAAATTGGGTCCATCCCTTTTGTTTGGAACTTTCTTGAGGGGCATAACAAGGTTGTTGAAAATGATCCCACTACTTCACCAAAGGCCGTCCATTATACCCGTGGAGGGCCATGGTTTGAAGCTTGGAAGAACTGTGAATTTGCTGATCTCTGGCTAAATGAGATGGAGGATTACCTGAAGCAAGCCAAGAAAGATTGAATCAGCTGCATGCCTTTATGCACTTGGATGTAACACTTTAGGCTTGTCATTTATTTATGTGTCGGTTATGGATGACCGTGTATTATTCTTTGTGTCAAATTCGTTGTGCAAAATCTGCATCTGATGATGCATTTTATGATGAGAGTAGGAGTAAAATCACTGCTAGTCTATATCCTATCTTTTAGTAGGTAGTACCGAGTATTCTTTACATTTACATTGGCATTTCAGAGTAAATGCTATTCACGATGTATCTCGTTTTTTATTTGTTTTATGACCTGGCCTTTAAGGAGAAAGAAGGAACCTCTCTGTATTTGAGTGTTTCAATGAAAGCTGTATATCATTCATTGCTTTTCTAATTTATGTTTATTTATTTATCATCTAAAGGAAAGGTCCATTTCCATGATTTTTAAGGTTTATTTAATTTTCGGTTGGAGACATCCTTAGATTCATCAATTATCATGAGATGGGTTCCAATACTATTTGTAGGTTGTCTTGGGGATTAAGAATGTAGAAAATAAATGCAGCATAGTGGCATTGTCCAAAACTTGTATGGAGCATGATTTGCTACATCTTCTTACATATGTGATGTCTCAAGATGACACAGGTAGAATTGACCAATTATCGAGGGCAAGGGTAATATCAAAAAGTTGCAACCACATTGGTTTTATTTATGCACATGTGATCAAATCATGCTAAAATTGTTAAATGGTTTGATAAAACCTTCAATCCATCTATGGTATTAAAGGTATCAAAGGAACAAGGTAAAGATAGATGAGGAGAAGTACAGAGAAACTGAGGAGTGATGATGAATTGATCTTGTTTTCACCAATTAAGGTTCAGTACAAGCCTTTATACAAAGAGACAGTTCTAACCAACTACAACTAGTTGATTTTGTCAATCCCTTTACAGGCATAGTTCTTAAATCATGATATCTTTATTTTATTATATGTATCTCTTTCCCAATTTCTCAGCCCATGTCTTTCACACAAGGAAGAAACATACATAAATCATGTAAGAGGGACGTATCTACGCCATAATGATAAAATGATGATAATATATATTTCATATAGTAGCTTGGATTCATGTGAGAAGAATAAACTTCATATAATTATCTATTTAAAAATGTACTAGAAAACTTGCTTGGCAGACATCCACTGTTTGACAGTTATCGATTGTTTGTTTTGTAATCTTGAATAAGGATAATATAAGTTTCTTGGGAGGATCTGTTCTTGATTTTGATGATGCTCTTGAGCAGTTTCAATCAGATTCCGTGTTTCTGATACAGTGATGGGGTGTGTGGAGTGTGTACTTTGACATGAATAATTGAAAAATTAAACGACCCAAAGTTTTTAAATAGTTAAATAGTTGTTATCTTTTCAGTTAAATTTTAAGTTAAATTCTAACTTTTCTTTTATCAGTTAAGTCTATTATTTTCTTAAATTCTTTCGGTTAGATTTTATTTGTCTATCTTTTACTACTTTCATTAACGGAGACTTGGCGAATCGTTAACCTCACTAATATGATTAGTATATGTTAAATATTGTTAATGTATTTACTTTATGTGTAAGATGTTGTTGATGTAATCACTCCACGTATTAAATGTTTATTAACAACACTGAAAGTTAGATAACTAAGACCTAAACACTTAAAAAAAACAAAGAATAATGCATTTTAAAATTTATTAAAAAGATAAAAATGAAATACTACTTTAATCCTTTTAAAACTCAATTATTCACATCCCTACTTGCTTGAAATTTACTTGATTTGAATTCATGAGACACTGTTGCTGCTTATATTTTGCGTATCTTTCCAGCAATTTTGTGTTCACTTCATTCACAGCACACAACAGCAGCTATCACTTCAATTTCGGCCGGGTTGTTCGCAAATCTTTTCAATTTCAAGCCTTACCATCATTATATCAAACAATAATCATGCATCAATTAAATCATACACCATTTTACCATACTTTTTATTATTTTTTCATATATCACTTCTTAATCTGTCTATCACCTGCGATGTCTACTTAACACTTCTCAATATCAAATGTTAATCTGTCGCAAGGAGAAGGTTTAGAAGCACAACTTTTTCTCTTATTCATTGAAGGCATAAAACAGCTAGCAAATAAGAAGTTACTCTTATATGTATGGTTTTAAATTCAAGTCCTTGAAATTATAGGTTGAGAAAAAAAATTTCACTGGTGGCCTTCAATTATCCACATCAACCCTGCTCTTATTTATTTAATTCATGTAAACTTTTTTATCAAAGAATGACAAATATTATTTTTTCAAAAAAGTGAAATTTAATATTTTTAGTCAAGTATCCTTTTCAAACTCTGGTTTTTAAATCGTACATTAGCTTAACTATTACGTGTAATGCAAATCATACCCACTAGTACAACACAGATGCAATTTGCAGTGGTAAACTGGTAAAAGTTACAGTACTACTGAGTAATGAATTAGTATAACTTTCATTGCATAAGATGCAGCAATTCTTTGTATAGGAACGTCTTCATGACATCCACAAACTCAGATAATGAGTTAGTACAATCTTTAATTGTAATCTTCCTTTGTTATACAATTAATTGGATAAGAAAAAGAAAACAGAACTTCTATCTGAGAGAGGGAGAATAAACTCGCTCAGATAATAAATATATTAACACTTTTTCTTTGGTAAAAATATATATGTATATTAACACTTGATAAATGGCTAGAGACCTAACATTTTTTTCCTTCTAAATTTTTCTGTTAGATCTTCTTTAGATGGAATCACAGCACCAACTTCTGAGATGGTTGACCACCATTCCATGATTTCTTCCTGCTCAAAATGAAAGAAAGAAAAGAGCATGAGATGAAGTTGAAGTAGATATCCAGCATAATTGATAATCATTCCAATAGTTGATGCCGCTCTAGTAAATTACTACTAATCTAAATCTATTCTAAAGTAATTCTCCCCAAATCTTTTTGATGTAATGCAAAAGTTTGGTGTAGTGGTGGGAGGTTTGGATAATTTGCATGAAGTTTTAGGTTCAAGCCTAAGTCGTCAGATAAATGCTTGAGCTGATCACAAGGTGTAAGAGAATTTTGAATTAAGATCTACCAAGGATCCTTCCGAGCACTATTTAATGTTTTAGATCCTTGTCTTCAGCTGATAACCGTTGCACTACTAACTTATATAAATGGTATGCATGATCGGGCGAAGCAAACATATAAAATGAGCTATGTTTTACAGTCTGGCTCGAGTTTGAATAGAATAAACTAAATCTAAAATAAAAGAGCTATGCCTTAGTATAAGTTACTCTTGAAAACTAAGACACTTGGAATGTCTAGTCATTCATTATTAATTGGCTACAAAAATGAAATTGGGATGTTTATACATAGATGCACATTTTAATTGATATATGAATAGATCTTTCAGAAAACTTGTTATATGAATAGGAAGTATAAACCTCAATTTCAGTAGTTTATGCATTCAAAATGATATGGAAACCAATAGCTTAAATAGCAATAGGAAAAGTTAATAAATGACCATTGATTATTACCTCGAGAAAATCTTGATTGGATATATACTGACTTTCGACCACACACTTCATCCCCCCTACTTTAACTGAGATAGATTTTCTTGTGTTCTGTTCAGAACTCTGTCTCTGGGTCTCTGTTGATACACCAGGACAAGAAAGAAGGAAAAACAAAAACAAAAACAAGAAGTCATGACTCATGACTTGTAGCCAGAAAAAAGAGCAACACCACTGCAAAAAAACTAAGGTGTGATTTTGGTAATACCGTATATGCTTGCTACATGGTATCCAGTTCCCCCTAGGCCTTCTTCCCACTTCCCGAGCCGTAGACGCAAGAAGAAACCATCAAGTTGTGAGATTGAGCCATGACTATTTATCCATCTGTTGTTAAGGACATTCTGTTAAGTAAAAGTTGCAATCCAATTGTTTCATAAGTGACAAAAGTATACTCTATGATAAAACTTATAACAAACATATATCTACTACTACCATTCTTGTTCTTCCCTTAATTTTTATTTCTACAACTACCACTCTTTCACTTATACTACTTCCATTGTCCTAAGATTTAAGTATGAATACTCTGATTAAGAAGAATTATTGCACATCCTATTCTTTGATGTATTTTAGCAATTAGCAGACTACTTATTTATTATACAAAGACCATAAAACCACACAATAACTAGTTTCATCTACATAAAACAAACATTGAAGTTATTTGGCTTGCATTACTTACTTCAGGATGTCAGTGCGGGACAATCGAAGCTTTCTCACTGCATCAAATATTTCCTTTGGCAAGAGTGAAATCTGCCTTTCAGCCAATCTGGATGGAGAGGTTACAGGATTTTGTTTGAATTTGTTTTCCTCTGAACTTGAACCTGAGTGTTTCTTCAATGACACATTGCTCCCTACCTTAAAGGTTATAACCTCATTTGATTTCAGCTTCAAATTTTTATTTTGATCTGCTTGGTGATCAGCTTCACCATCAATTGAACTGCTGGATAAAACTCGGTCAACCTCATCAGTCAGCAGCTTGGTGTTCCCTTCATTGCTTGGGATGATATGCTGTCCAGTTTCATTGACCGAGTCATTAATATTCAATTCATGTTTCCTACTTGACATTGAAGTTGGACACGAAATGGCCCAGTGGTTGAGCTGAAAACATTTGATGCATATACAAGAATGTTCTTCCAATCGTCCATATGAATCGATATTCTTTTGGAGATCTTCTAACTCACTTTCTGCAATAGCTGAACAATCAGAGAGTCGATGTCCTCTTGTTCCACAAAACCAACACAACATATTTACCTGTGTGGTATTGGTATTATCTGTTGTGTTCATTGGTATGATATGTTTGATGGCACCAAATCTCTTTGCAAACATTGAAGCCATTGGCTCTAAATTTCTGAAACCTGGAGAAGATGAAACAGGCTTGAACTTTTGCTTTACTTTATAGTCATTATTTCCCTTATCTTCCTTAAGACTCATGGATTCCTCTGTGTCATCGGCTGGTTGTTCTCTCGAAGTGGCATTGAATTTTGGAGAAAAACGAGTTATCCAGAGACTTCCAAGGTTATCTCTTCTTTGACAGATATTCTCTTCTTCCTTCTTATCAAAAAGTGCATTGGAATCAACATTATCATTATTTTCTGTATTTTGCTTGGTGGAAAATGAATGTGATGCCACTTCTTCCTTGCCCTTACTAAGGCCCAGGTTGGAACAATTTTTGTTCGCCACCAGGTTGTTTTTACTGCTTACCTGACTGTTGAAAAAACTCAGAGGTTTAATCTTGGGTAGTGAGGATGGACCAGCATCATATCTTCCAGTAGATACTTCAACCTTATTTGATTGCAAACACAGTTTGGGAAGGTTGTTGTTCTCTGCACAACAGGTTATTGGAGTAGCATCAATTCCATGTTCCATGTTACCTGGTGCTAACTCCTCACTACTCCTTCCTTCTTGATGAGGCATTCTTGTTCTTACATTCTTCTGGCTTGGACAATATATGGACTGAAAAATGGATTTAAATCCTGTATTTTTTGGCTCGGGATCTTGATTCACATTGCATGTAACAAATTTCTCATTTGGCTGTAGATTATGATGATCTGGATTTCCAAGGGTAGGAGCCAAAGCATTTGAATCCTCTTGAATTGATTGTGAGAGTCCTTTCACCATGTTTGAAATCCAGTTCATGAATGAGCTATCCTGTTTAACATTGGATTTGGAACCAGAAGTTTCTTCAACGTGCTTTTTGACTCTTTTGCTACTAATTATCAACTGTTGTTGAAAGTTGTGTCTCTTCTTACCTGTTGAGAAAAAGCTAGCACTGTTACAGCTCTCAACACTTGAATGGCTGTCATTCTCCTCCCTTGACAGTATCGCATTTGCATCGCCGTCTGATAAGGACTTCTCCTTGCCTTTGTTTAAGGCCATATGAATTCTGCTATGACATGGAGAATGCAAACCCAGAAGAATCTTATCACATGGTAGCTTCATTTCACTGTCCTGAAGTTTATTTTCAATCTCATTACCATTAACTCCACTTGTTCCAGTACAGGCAGCTTGACAGTTGGAAGTTCGTAATTCATTCTCTGCACTAGACTCCTGTTTTTCTAAAGGAAACCTGCTGGAGGATGTTAAATTAGTCCCTGCAGCACCGGAACCTCTGTGTTCAATCATAGGCTCAACCGAAGTAGATAAATCATCAACAGTTACTATGGCCTTTTTACCAACACCAATATCTATGCCTCCATCAGAATGTCTCCCTGGAGAAGGATTTTGGTCCATGCTAGGCGTAGGTTCATCTGATTGACCTACCAAATTGTCAAATGGCCTTTGGCCAGCCTGACCTGCAGGAAATTCAGGATACAGAATGCATTTTAATTATGCACAAAAAGGAAGAAGATGAAATTATCTTTTTTCTTATGTTTAACCACGGGTATCCTCTATGATAGACAACTTTATTTGAGCCGGAAACATCCATATCATTATGGAACTAGCTCTCCCAACGAAAATTTTTTCTATTCACAAGACTTTGCTAGAGGAGAATCAAACATGAATCACTTAAATCAATCAACCGTTGGTTGAAATTATCTTTAACAAAAACAAAAAATTTCAAAAGTTGCCTTCTTTAAGCATAGAGGATCATGTTACCCTTACCTTCATTATTTTCTTCATAGGCTTTACACTCTGAATCACTAGTTGGATGCATAGTGGGAGCATTTGCCTCGGCAAAATCACTCTTGGTAGCTACAGGTTTCAGAAAACCATCATCTACAGGTTGTTGTGGAGTAAGACGAAGCATAGAGGTTGTTCCAACATCTCGAAAAAGTGGACTAGTTTTATCAGCAGCAAAGCTTGAATCAGCACATTTAAGGCTCAAACCTTTATCAGGAGACCAAACAATTTCAGACAGGGGGTCAGTGGCAGCAAGTGTCATGTCCGCCCTTGAGGCTGCATTTGCACCTGCACCTGAGTCATTTTTCAAATTTTTCCAAATGCACTGGTTAGCAGCATTATTCAGAAAGAGTTCAATATCAGTCTTTGGTTTTATTTTCTCGTTTTCTGCACTCATCTTCAGAAGGCTAAACTCTTCACAAAAAGGTCCTGAAATATTATTGCAATTGAAATTTGAAATTAACCTTCCTGTGTGTGTAGTCTCTGTAATCAAAATTCTGAATGCAAGGTACACAAGTAAATCTTTAACACATACATTTGTTTCACCTTATCCTCATGGACCAATATTCCAACTTGTTGGTTTCTACAGCATTCTTAATTCAAGTGTTTCACAAGCACAAAAAACAAATACATCTAGAAAAATACTAGGTGAACATACCAAAAGCTGAAGTTGGTGTAGTAGGTAGAGGCTTATGAATTGGTTTTGATCACCGACATACTTCCTCATGACTTGAAGTGTGGACAGAGAACAAAGGTCAGCATTACCTGTTGTGGAAACTGAATTTAATCTAACAATTATAAGAATCTATATATATATGCAAACACTTTACTATATTAACAAAAAAAAAAAACATAATAATAGCAAGCAAGAAAATTAACAAACTCTAGAAAACATAGGGACAGTGCTAGTTGTTGTTAAGAACATTATGAAATTAGATATACTAAATTAGGAAAGTGCAGGATATTAGAAGAGTTAATAAAAGGAAAGTGAGAAATGAAGGAGTGAAAGAGAAGCATACCAGTGTGAGAGAGAGAGAATATGGTTTGATCCACAAGAGAGACGTCTTTCCTGGTAGAACAGTTACATGAAGCTGTCTAACTTTTTTCTGCTGTGTAAGGTTCCAAATATGCCACGTGGACACATTCTCTGCCACTTACCAATCAACAACGTACCTTCCACCATTCCATCTTTCTACATTTCTCATAAATACTACTTTCTGGGATATTTACAACTACTTATTATATAATTTACTCTAAATATCTTACTTGTTTTTTATTTTGGGTATTTCTTTATCATATTTAGGATATATTTTGATTGGTTGATATTGTAATAATTAAACTCAAAGAATATTAGGATTGGATTGGTACCAGCCTTTTAATACTTTACTCTAATTACAAGCTTTAGGAAACTCGATAATTTAAAAGGGTAAGCAAAATATTTTAAATATTGATTCTGCACTTATGCAATTTCCCAAAGTTTAAGTTGGTAAGAAAAATATAATTTTATGTCACGTATGGATTTTTTAATTATAACTTATTTTAAGAGATATCTATTTTTTAATTAAAAAAATAATTTTTTATATGTTTATTTAAAGTTTTAAAACTAAATAAAAGTAAAAAATAAGTAAATTTTTGTTTATCTTAAAAAGTAACTCCGAGTTATAAAAAAATATTTTTTTAAAAAAGTATTTAAAAATAAGTTTAAACAAATTGGCCAATATAATTGTTATAATATCAAAGCGACAGTGATTAATAAAATTTTAAATAAATTATCTGGAATAAAATCACGATCTATCCTTTTATTTAAACTTAGAGGCTGATCAATAGTGAATATAAAGAAGAATTTTATTCAAAAAATTATTTACAAAGCTTAGTGGATGATTAAGGAGTAACAATGAATATAAAGATGATTAGAATAAAATTTTTTACTCTTTAACAATGAAGTTACAACAATTAAAAAATTATTTACAAAAACACATTACTAATCATCTTTTATTCTCATAAGATAAATTTATTATTTTTTTTACCAAACACAATAATTTTTTTCCATCAAACTTAATTGAAAATAAAAAAAAAATATCGCACAACAACCCTCCGCTAAGTTGGAAACAGTGACGGCACTTTTGCTTTAATCTTAGGATTTTGATTAGTATATTTTGGGATATACAGAAAAAGACACCACATGTAGCTTTTAGATACAATCGTATTATCCATACGCAAATTACAAACTTATAAACACTGCGTACGTACGTACGTGTATATATAATATATTATTTAGTATCTAGTCAACAATATTTATTCAAAGACATAAATAATACATCCTTAAGTTTCATTTTGTTGCGAAAAAAAGCTAAATTACACATTTGGTCCTTTAACTTGTAAGTTTTTCCTAGTTTGGTCTCCAGCTACTTTTTTAATTCAATATGGTCCCTAACTTATTAAAATTGTGTCAATTTGGTCCTCTCGTCAATCCAACCTTAATGCCGTCTGTAAGTGTTGCTTATGTGGAAAGGTTACTGACATGTATGCGCATGTGTCATTTATTTACTTGGTGAGCTGACTGGCCTTTGCAAAACGACCCTGTTTGGAAAAATGACCATATACATGTTTTCGAATTAGTCATATCCTCTTCTTCGTGTCTTTGTTGGTGTAACGTGTCTAAAGGATGACCTAAGCTACAAGCAAAGGAGTTGGAAGGGTGACCTAGGAAGAGAGAGTTCTTGCGTTAGTATTGTTCAACACTTAGTTTCTGAAGGTATGCCTTGTAATCCTACTTCGTTTTCAGTATCAATGTCATTGTTGTTGGTTTAGCATGGTCGTAGCAAGTTGCTAGTGTGAGTTCCTGAAAATTATTTTGTAGGGTTGAGTATGGGCTTTACGTTAACATTTGGGTTTTCGTGTTCACGTGAACCTGTTTTATAAATTTCGTAGGGTTTTATAGATTCTGAAATTAGTATGCTTTTAAATCATTTTTGTAGGATGAATCCACGTTTCAAGTTTGAGATTTTTCATGGTGGGAGCTTTGTTGAAGATAATGGAAAGAAGGTGGGGTACATTGGTAGTTTAGATTCTGAATGGGATATTGATGAAGACAGATAGAGTTATTTTAAGGTTATAGGAATAGTAAAAGACACGGGGTACGTGAACATTGAAGAATTATAGTACACAATTGGAGGCAAGGAGTTTGATGTTGGTTTGAAATATTTGGTGGATGATCAAGGCTGTTTAGAGATGGCAAGGGTTGCACACTGTCAAGGGAAAGTTCGGCTATTTCTTGTGCACCCTCTTGATGTGCTAGAGGTTGTTCTGGACCTAATTGGACCAGAAAAAACAAATGATGTTGACGTTGATGATGATCCAATAGAGGTTGAAGGTGTTGAGGGTGTTCATGTAGAGGTCAAAGAAGTTGATGTTGAGGGCGATGACATACAAGCCGAAGCTGTTGAAGTTGAGGGTGATCAAAGGCATGATGAAACAATTGAAGGTGAAGGTGTTGTAGGTTCAGAAGACAGAGGATAGTGCCATGGAAATCCATTTTCATGACTTAAATGACGAAATGGTTGATGAAGAGGATGTGATGAGTGGTCGTTAGACTCCGTGTGTGATGCCTACAAGTGTTGACCATGTAGATGTTGAAGGCACTGATGAGCCTGCAGTAGGTGATGTTGATGTTGGATGTGGTTCTGTTACTGGCGAGAAAAATACAGAGCCTGTTGCAAAAAAATGAAAGAGGGAGAAATCCCAAGAATGGTTAACCCAAGGACATACATGAAGGGTGAGGGATCCATTTCTTAAAGAAACAAAGGCAAATGCAAATGCAAAGAGGTCGTATCTAACTTTGAATTAAAAAGTGAATATGATGAACTGTATAGTGGCAACTCTGAAGATAGTGAAGATGAATTGTTTCCAACTTTCAAGATGCCTATGAAGGGCTTTCATTGGGAGAAAGGAACTGTGTTTTTTTCTAAGGAGCGGTTCAAGGAAGCTATTGTCACATATGTCATTGCCAATGGGAAAGATTTATTTGAAAAGAATGATAAGAAGAGGGTAGGGGTGAGGTGCATTGAAGGTTGTGAATTCTATACGTATTGTGGGAAGCTATCAGGTCAGGAAACATGACAGTTAAGGACCATAATTGACACTCAGTTATGGAAGGCAGCATAACATTAAGTTGTTGAGTTCAAAATGGTTATCTAAAACATTGGTGAGTGGTGTTATTGAGAATCCAAATATGAAACTTCAGGATATATGCAACAAGGCTAAGGAAACTTGGCATGCAAAGGTGAGCAAGTCTAAGGCTTACAGGGCCAAAAAAGCAGCCATGGATATTGTGGATGGGGACTACAGTGAATAATATACTAAGTTGTGGTACTACTGTAATGCCTTACTAAAATCCAACCCTGGTTCAACAGTCAAGTTAAATGTGCAACCAGCTGTAGAGGGTAACAGAGTAGTTGATGATGTTCCAGGAGTAGGTCCCATAGCTTTTCATAGGCTGTATGTTTGTCCAAGGCTTGCAAGGAGAATTTTAAGCACCGCAGGAAAATTGTGGGTTTAGATGGTTGTTTTCTGAAGGGACCATTTGGCGGGCAACTCCTCAGTGCAATGGGTAAAGACCCAAATAATCAAATGCTACCAATTACGGTTGGTCTGGTAGAAATTGAAAATACTGAGTCGTAGAGATGGTTTTTGGAATTATTGGTAGGTGATTTGAAAGGCTCAGAGGTGTGTAGTGACATTACAGTTACGTCTGACCATTAGAAGGTATATGTTTCTGATCTGTCCTGAACCGGGGTCTAGAGATCCGGAGTCGAGTCAATCATAAATAGTATGAAGATACTGTGCAAAAGACCGAATGTACGAGTATCCGATGTAAATATCTGTTGTCCTTGTATGAGGAGAGCGGATTGGGCGTTCTGGAGATCCTTCACACCGACCTAACGCGTTGATGAGGGCGAATGGTGGTGTCACTTGCAAAGATTCTCCGACGCTCAAGTCAGTGATAATATTCCAAGTATGGAATGTATTTCAGAGAGTAATTATCAGAGTTCAGAGATTGAAAAAGATCCCTCTCTTCATTGATGAAGAGAGTTCATATACCTGATTGGCTCGATTTACGAGGACTCGTTAGTGGGGAACCACTAACCTCCAATAGCATTATTTTATTGCGCACTTACCAGCATGATTGGGTCAAGTGGCTATTTTATAATGAGCGTAGAGAGTATAGACTAGGATTAGGGGACAAGTTGATCATCCCCGTGAGCAGATTTTGGCTCGTAGTGCAGGGAATTATTGATCGGTCCCTGAAACAATGCCTTTTGTCTTCTGCATAGTGGCGTGCGTGTTATCCGGTGTCATGGTGTTATCCTGGACAACCGGTATAGGGAGAGCGCCTGATACGGAATTAGAGTCCGGATGTATACCGATGACACCGGTGACACGTTGAAGAACGGTTAGAGATGTTGTATTATGTCTTGCAGAATGGATACCGGTATTGAGACCGGATCATATGTCCCCTAGCTTGTGTGAGGGACTGAGTGGTTGTTCACATAAGCTACTCAACCTGCGAGAGGTCTAAATATCGATATGCTTATACGCATAATAGTTTCTTCACATATATTATCATATTGCAAAGAACCGTTTTTAAATTGAAAAATCCGATGTCTTGATGTTGCCACAACGGACTTAGACAAAGATTTGCTGTATGAGAATTTCAAGAGTTTATTGGAATTGAAGACTCTTAAAATTTGCGTAATGGCTGTAAAGCATGAATTGCGTCGCATGATTAGGCATTAAATGCTTTTAATCACGTGGGCGAGCAATTATCGCGTCTGAGATGGAAATCTCAATAACCGTCGTTTAGGGCTTAATGGGCCTACAATTTTTGAAACTTCTGGGCCCAGTGGATAGGCCCTTCGTCAAATTGATATTGTTTTAGCGCCCATGAATTTAGAACGACTGTGTCGTTTCACTTGTGAACCAACACGTTTAGTCATGGATGACACAACCTCAAGAGTTGGTAACCGAACCCTTTTGTTTCCTATAAAAGAAACACTTAGTGGATTCTGGGTTCCATTCGTTTCTGATTTCTTAGCAAAACTCTACAAAAATTTCACAAGGACGTTTGTCGCTTGTTCTACGAAGCTTTTCTCAGTTTTCATCCTCATCATCATCTGAGGTAACTATTTTTCTTTCCCCTGTTATTTTCATCTTGTTTGCTTTGCCTTTTTGCTTGAAAAGAATGTACTTTATTTAGGGGGAGACTAATTTCTCGCAACGCTAATTGTCATGGGGGAAGAATCCTTGTGATTCCTCCGAAGGCTGAGTCATGTCGCTCAGAAAGGGGATCTTACTCACTGTGGAAAGTGACTTTTCCCTTCTCAGAGTCGTCCTCTGATTGTAGTCGCTCTGAAAAGTGAAATGAGTAATGATTATCACCTTTCTGACGATGTGACTTTTTATCGTAGACCAAAGACTTCGGTCTAGGCAACTCAAATGGCGACTGGAGAAGGAACCTCCGGAGATCATACCGTTCTGAAGACAGCAGAAGGTCTTTACAGCGTTGCTGTCTCTAGGCTGAACTGGGAAGAACTTCAGGCTAAGTGGCCTTTCTGTTGGGTAGCTGGTGAGTTTAAGAACTTGGCTTCCCGTCATGCAAATAAGGATGGATCTCGAATTCAACCAAGGTTCACACTTCATGCAGTGGAAGAAATGAAAAAGTGGTTCAGGGTATTTGCACCACTCCCTACAGAACGGATATGCCACGTCGTACCAAATGACCGTTCCGTATACATGCATGATTTCGTATTTCATTACCTCGGAGTTCGTTTTCCCCTATCTGAGCTTCAGATGGGTGTGTTGAGGTTCTTAAATTGTGCACCCTCTCAACTTCATCCCAACGGTTGGGGCCTCATCCGTGCTCTAGAGGTTCTGGGCGATTATTTCAACTTTACACCCACTATAGCGATGCTGTTCTATTACACTCAGGTAGTTCGGAGGGCTAACAAGCAGGGCGGTGTTGGTCTAGTGACACTCCAGACCCTATGTTCCGTTGTGAACTTCGAATCCTACACGGATTCGGCCAAAGTTGATGGAAAATCATTCAAATCCTACTTTACCTGGATATCTGTTAAGGAGAAGAAACCAGTCTTTTGGAGGGATAAAGAGGGTCTTAATAAATTTCCTCTGAGCTAGACTCATAAGCATTTTCTTTTAAACTCCCAAGCATATTATGCTGATCAATCCGAGCTATCCCCTGAATCGTCGAAAGTGTTGTTCGCACTTGAGGCACACACTACAAGTTCTAAAGTATTTTCGTGTAGGCGTCTTTTAAGTAGTTCAAGCGGAGTCCGGGACGAATATCTACGTAATTCTCATTTTATTTCTCTTTTTCTCCTTTGTCAAATGTGTCGAGTATTTCGTAGTTGTTAATATCTTGTGTTTGTACATACAGGTGAAATAGAGCAGGAATCTCCGGAGATGAATAAGTTGAAGGGGTTTAAAGCGGCAAGTAAATCCGTAGCTCGCGAGAATGAAATTAAGGCTAAGACTTCTATAAAGGATCGTCCTGAATTGATTATTCTGACCTCGGATGTAGAAGGGGAGATTCCGCTGGTCGAGGGCGGCTCGACTGGTGTTGGCGCAACTACGAGTCAGACCCAAATAACCGAGAGGAGAAAGATCAAGAATGATTCTTCTGGAGGACCGTCGAAGAAACATAAACCTTCGAGGAGCCCAAAAAGGGGAAGGGCTTCAGAAGGTAAGGCTGTAGAGACCTCGAACGCAGCTGATGTTTCTTCCGGACACCATAAGGGGATTCCTGCCGGGGTTTCTGGGTCTAGTCCGATCTCCTACCCAACAACTTCATTCCTTACCCCCTTCCTCTCATATCGGGGAACAACTCCAGCGATTCTTCCTCAGCCGCTGTATGAACTCCGGCCCACGCTTAAAACTAAAGAAATCAAGGCGGCGTGTGAGGCTGGAAAATGGCAGTTAGCAGAACTGACTGGGATGCTTCACTCATTCAGTTTGTTAGCTGACGATTTTGACAAGGTTGATGAGCTGAGTGATAAAATAGAACAGCTCAACCTCTCGTCGGGGAAGGACAAAGCCACTCTAAAATTAATGGAAGACCGCCTTGCCAAGTCTAAAGAGTTCGGGGATATCATGAACAAGGAGAACCTTAAGCTTAAAGGCATGCTCAAAGACTTGGAGGATAAACTGGCAGAGAGGGAGGAAATGCTTGATAAATCAAAGGAAGAACTCCGTAGCAGCTAGGCTAAGCAAGTTGAGCTCGAAGACAAAAGCAAAGCTACTGCGGAGGATTACTTTAAACAAGCTGAGGATTGGTCCCAAAAGGAGAAGAAGTTCCTCTTTGAGATCGAGGGACTGAAGGCTGGGAGCACGAAATCTGAAGGATCGAGTGGGGAGCTATCGAGGTTGCTGGAAGAATTGGCTGTAGTAAAAGCTGAGAAGCAGGAAGCTATTGACATATGCACTCAGGAGGTTGAAGAATCCTTCGGCCTGGCTATACGCTAAGTTTTCTACCGCAACCCCACTGCGAAACTTAGCCTCTATGGCATGGATCCGTTCTATGAATTCCATGGAGGAAGGTTAGTCACAGTGGTTGATGGGCGTCATGAAGATCCTCCGAAGTCCTTGTAATGTTTGCCTCCTCTTCCTGAGGGTCAAAGTATGGGACCGAATTTTGTCTTTCTTACGTCTGAGGTTACCTCATCTGTGGAAGGTACTGAGGCTCCCGGGGGGAAAATTCCTGAGGAAATCCCAAAGGAAGGGACACAAGAGCTTGGAGCAGGGGAAGCACAGAAAGATACTGAAGAGTAAATTCCCCCTCCGTAGTCTTGTTTTTGTTTATATGTAAAGTTGTGTACCAGGATCAACTCTGGTTTTGAACAGTTACATGTAATTTTGTTTTTTGTTTTCCTTCTTGGTGAATGAATGAAATTCTATTCAGATATTTGTCTTGGATGTATATATCGTCTCAGTACCTAATAGTCCATTCTGTATGACTAACTGTTGAGGTCGAATCGAAATAATTACCTTAAAAAATTAGGTAATTTGAGAACAGAAAGACATATACATGAATACTGTCCCCAAGTATAGCCGTGTTAAGGAATAGGTACCTGTTGTAGGGCGTCATTCTTAATTTTTTTTTGGGGAGGAAAGGAGTCGATCCGTTGTTCTCAGAAGTGGTGTCACAAGACGGATGACTAATATTAATTTCTGTTATTCTCACAGGACGATTCACAGAGTAAACCCGTTGTTCAATGTGAAAGTATTGTGAGAGTGTTGTTCCGAGCTCAGGGAACTGCACAGATACATAAAAATGATAGTTGATCGATGGGAATTTGTTCACGCCAGAAGTTACATCGTCAAATCACGGACTAGGTGATTGAGATCATCCGTCCTGGGAATATATGTTACGCCACGAGTTACATCATCGAATCATAGAATAGGTGATTGAGATCATCCGTCCTGGGAACATATGTTACTCCAAGAGTTACATCATCGAATCACAGAATAGGTGATTGAGATCGTCCGTCCTAGGGAATATTTTTCAATCGTAGGAGTACGGATTGAAAGGAATGCTTCTCAATCGTACGGATTGAGTCTTCAATTTTCATATTCGAATCCAAGTGTGGATTCATAATCAAATCCGGTATCGAAATAAGATTATCACTACTCTACTAGCCCCCTAGCTTATGTGAGGGATTAGTAGATTTGCTCATATAAGCTATATCGATTGTAACATGTCTGGATACCGGTTCGTCTGTTAGAGGAGTATTTATCTAACACGTGGTAGATTTCGGAATTGTACTGTTGTGTAAATGTCCGTTCTTGGAAAAAGATTCTGTTGTGATGGAACTCTTTAGGACGGATTATGGACAGATTCTCTGCGAGAATCCCAAAAGTGTTTGAAATTCGCAACCTTTGGTATTCGTGTTACAGTTATAATATCTCTCATGATTGGACACTTAATGCCTTTAATCACGTGGGCGAGCCATTATGGCGTTAAATGCGTATGTCTTTATAACCGTCACACGGGAGCTTGGTGGGCCTAAAATTTGAATTTAATAGGCCCATTTAGAAGGCCCTGTAACGAATCGATGGCATTTTCATGCCTTTGGATTCAAAATGACTATTTTGATCCACCAAAAAGGAAGAGTCGTTTGAGAGTAAACGACAGGTTGTTTGAGTCGGTATTTGAGACTTTTCATGCCCTAAAAAAGACGTATTTGGTAATTTCAGAAATCACTTCATCTTGCTTCCCTGACGAACCTCTACAAAAGTTTCGAGAAGACATTCCTGTTTGCCCCTGTGAATTTTGATTCACTATCCTCTTTTATCCCTAGGTAATCTTTCTCCTTCGTCTTTTCGTGTCTTCTTTTAGTTTCTCTGAATATCTAGAAGAGGTTTTAGCTTGGGCCGTGTTAACCCTAGGGGAAGAGGAGGAAGGGTCTTAACTCGAAACCCCTCAAGTCATGGTGGGAGGATCCCTGTGATCTTCCAATCGAAGCCACCTTATTTAGAGAGGGAGGCGTCGCCGTATCCAAGGCGAAGGGTGATAATACCCTCTTCTGAATCCTCCTCTAGTGAGAGTGCTAATTTATACCTCTCTGATGATGTGGATTTTTACCGCAGCGTAAAAGCTTTTAAGATGGTAGTAAAGAAGACGACCGGTGGAAGAACTTCTGGTGGTGAAACACCCTCTCAACTGTACATCATGAAGACAGCTTCCGGATTGTGCAATGTAGTTGCACACTGGATTGATTGGGTGAAGTTCCAACGGAAACGTCCATTCAACTGGGTGGCTGAGGAATTTTGTGATACACCGTCCATTCATGCTCGGGAGGACGGAGCAGAGTTGGAACCGCGCTTTACTGTCTTCAAGAAGGAAAAGCATAGGGGGCGCTTTATGGTGTTGGCTCCACTTCCAACAAAACGGATATGTCATACACCGGACGAAAGGTCCATATATATGTATGACTTCCTGTTTCTGAATTTGGGTGTGCGTCTCCCTTTCACAAAGTTTCAGATAGGGGTTCTGAGGTTTTTGGATTGCGTCCCTTCACAGCTTCACCCCAACGGATGGGGGTTGATCCGTTCTCTTGAAGTGCTTGGGGAGCACCTTAATTTCACACCGACGGTGGCTATGCTTTTTTATTTCTCACAAGTGGTCTGTCGTGCAAATAAAGAGAAGGGAGAAGTAAGTTTGATAACCCTCTGGACTCTCTCCAAGATCATCAACTTTGAGTCCTACACTGACTCCGCCAAAGTTGATGGTCGTTCCTTCAAATCTTATTTTACCAAGATCAGCGTTAGGCCTGAAGATCCAATTTTTTGGTTAACTAAAGATGGGATTCAAAAATTTCCTGTGGCCTGGACGCATGAGCATTTTTTGTTAACCTCCCAGGCCTATTATACTGATGAAGATGAATTGAGCCCATCTTCGATCTCTGTTCTTTCTGCTCTTCAATCATACACCGCCTCGCACAAATTTTTCTCCTGTAGGCGTTTGCTAGGGTCAAAGTCCACCCGCGAGGAATATTTGCGTAATTTTTCTGTCATTTTTCATGTTCTCTCATATTATGCCTCGAAATCTTCGATCTCTAATTGTATTATTTGATTTTGCAGTTGAAATCGAGGCTAAGTCATCAGAGATAAACAAGTTGAAAGGGCTCAAAGCTGGAGAGAACTCCGTTGCGGCTGAGAACGACATTCAGGCAAAACGGAATTCTAAGAAGGCTACTGCTGAGACCATAATACTCACTTCGTCTGCTGGTGACGATATTCCCTTGCTGGAGGGCGGACCTGATAAACCGACCCCTGATGTTGTGGTTAAGAAGAACGGAGAGAAAAGAAAAAAGGCAAAAATTGATTCCTCCAGGACCTCGGAACCTTAACCTTCTCCCAAAAAACAAAAACTTTCCAAAGGGGCTGCTGATCCAGAGGCTTCTAAGGGAAAGAAAGTAGAAGGGGCTCACTCCGGATGCCCCAGACAGTGTGATTACCTTTGGTGCAAAACCAATAACTTCTTACTTTGTGCCCAAAGTTCCTTGCCCCCTGATGGCAATCCCGGTCTCGCCCAATACCTTATGTATGAGGGTTCTATGCCTGAATGCATTCCTGACTCTCCATACAAGCTGAAGACTTCATTAGAAAGCGAAGGAGTAACCAAAGCTTGCGATGTCGGACAGAGGCACTTGGCAGAATTGTCCAGTCTTCTGAAGTCGGTTCGCAAGCTTTCAGAAGATAATGAAAGGCTCAGTAAATTGGTTGGCAAGGTTAACGACCTTAGCGTTGCTGCAGCTAGGGATAAGGCAAGCATCCTCTGACTGGAGAATAAATTAGAGGCTTCCAAAGAGGAAGGGTATAAAAAGGAAGAGGAAATTGCCAGTCTGAAACATCTTGTTAAGGAGCTGGAGGTCTAAATACTTGATCAGAAGAAAACCAATTCCGACCTCCATGCCAGCCTTTGTACAGAGAAGGAACATTCTGCGAAGCTGGGGGAGGAACTGAAGGAGACCAAGATCATTTACTCTCAAGGAGAAGAAGACTGGCACGTAAGGAGAAGGAGTTGCTTTTAAAGCTGGCAGATTCGACTGACGAAATCAAAACTTTGAAAGTGGATTTGGCTGAGGTCGTAGATATCTGTGACCAAGCAGTCAAGGAATCTTTCGGGCTGGCTGTTCGTCAAGTTCAATACCGGAATCCCAAATTGGAACTTAATTTGAATGGTATTGATCCGTTCTATGAGTTTCACCAAGGGAAACTGGTGGCCGTTGTTAATGACCGTCAGGAGGATCCGCCTAACACCCCGTACAAGTTTGCTCCTCTACCTGAAGGTCAGTCAATGGGACCTTCTCTCCTGAAGCTTAGAAGCGAAGGAACAAGCTCTGGTGTTAATGAAAACAAGGCTACTGGTGATGGCAAGGCCGGAGGTAAAGGCAAAGGGAAGGAAGGAGAGACAAGTCAGAAGAAATAATGCCCTCCTTGTCTCAGTTTTTATTGATTCAAATCTGCTGTGTTCCGGGATTAGCTCCGGATTACTGAATGAATTCCTTCGTGTAATTTAGCATTTGATCAATAAAAGAACAATTTGCCTTTATATGCTCGTCAGTTGAAAACAACTTCGATAAAAGGATTGCATGTGTAATGAATCATTCCGGATTTAAGTATGTAGAGTGAAGAACGAATATTAACATAGAACCTTCACTCTGGATTCGTATATGCAGGATGAAGAACGGATAGAGACATATAACTATCGTTTTCATGTATAGGCATTTTGATAGCTAAAGGCTTGGTTTGACAGAAAAGATAGAGTATCTTTTGTCAAGTATGGATAATTTGGTGTGATGAAGTCATTTTCTGGAATCACACATTTGGTATACAAGCCTGGTAAAAAGCGTATCTTGCTCCTTGAAGATCAGGCCTTTTGGTTGTAAGTACCATAATGGGGATCGCCGTTGTGAGGGAACATGCTATTGTCATGAGAACGGCTTGCAATGTTAATCTTGAGGGGAAATGATTGTGAGAACGTTTCACTAAGAGTTCATTCCTCGAAATATTCGTTAGGCTGTCGATACTGTCCCCTAGTATTATTGGGTGATCAGTTCTGGGTGAATATTTGATTGAACAAATTTCGAGTGAAACTTCCAAGCGGAAGCTCTTTTGAGTGAGGACTTCGAGTGGAAGTTCCTCTGTTTGATAATTCCGAATGAACATATTTCCGACTGAAAGGTTTCGGGTGAATATGCCTCGGATTGGGGCGTACCCGAATAAATTATTTTTTGGTCGGAGTTCGTGAGTCGGGGTTCGATGGAACATTGCCGACTGAAGAATTAATGACTCAGAATTTGAAGCTATAAAGTTTCCAAATAAGGGACTTCAAAAGAGAGTATTAATTTGGAGTTCAGTATAACTTACTTGTTGTATTTGGAGTTCGGTTTAATCCTACAATCCATTTTTTTAATCGGTCTTTGGTTTTACCCATTGATGATTCTTCACCGACCTTTGGCCAAACCTACTAGTCGTACTAAGAGTTCGGTTTAATCCTACAATCCGAGCCTTCAACACGGGGTTTGGATCAGGGCTAATCCTGAACCTACTGCGCCCGTTACCCGGGGTTCAGCGTGGTCTTGAAGAAGAACCAGCTTACTACGCCCAAGCCTTCAGTACGGTGTTGGATTTTATCCATTTACCGTTCTTCGAATGGGGTTCGGTGCAATCCTACAACCCATTTCCTGAGGTTCGGTTAAATCCTACAACCCAGGTCTTCACTGGTGTTCAGCCAAACTTACTAACCGTACCCAGAGTTCGGTTCAATCCTACAATCTGGGCCTTCAATTTCTTATACACACTCGAGGAGTTACATCGTCAACTACAGAATGGGTAGTGATGGGTGTTTTGCTTATATTGAGTTTGCTGAAAGAGAATCAAGTTTGTATAATATGAACTCAATGAAATGGATGTGCCAAGTTTAAACACAGAAGTTGTAATATAGTATAGTTGTCGTTCCACTGAGGAGGTGCTAGAATGAAGACTTTAGTTTGAATTGATTTGGCAGAAAGTTTTTGTTTGGGTTTGTTGTGAACGTTGTTGAATGAAAAACAGCAAGTAACAGAATAACAGAGAATAATATTGTGCAAAAGATGACAGTAAATGAGGTTGGAAAAATCAGTTTTGTAAAACAGGGATTGGCTTCATCACATCTTCACCTCTGTAAGCTGCATAAGTTTCCATATAAGTAAATCGAAAAGATAAGTTCTACGTCACAATCAAAGTCATTTGCATCGATCCCTCGACTACAAAATTCATAAGAATGATTTCCAAACCGCTGATCCCTCAGTCACTTTGGAAACCATTCCAGCATTATCGATCGATTGTTTTGACGTTTGTTGCGTTAGACGCCATCCCTGGCTACCTACTCACAACAAGCATTTCTTTCAGGGTCTGCTTTCAAAAGTCACTTCCCAGCATACTCAAGAAAACTTAGAACAAGAAAATAGTGATCAAGTACTTTCAGGCATTAAACGCAGAAGGAAATACAGAAACTTTATCAAATCTCATTACTCAATGAAAACTTACGACAGCATTACTTCAGTGTTGAATGGATTACAGCCAATCCCATAAGGGAAATTAGTTACTCATGCCTTGCATTTTCACCATCAAAGAAATGAATACAGAAAATGGAAAGTGTGAAATGAAAAATACAGAGGATGAAATGATGTATGATGTTAGGAGATTGATTCCCTGATGCCCTGTTTGCAGCTTGCTTTATAGGAGTTTTTGGCTCAGCTTCTCTTACCCACTTGCGTAGAACCCATGCGGCATCTTTCAGAGACTGGTGGAAACAGCAGAAAGTGGATGAGTTTGCATCGCATTACGGGTGAATAAAGAATTAAGAAGCCCACGCTGTGTGAGTCACGCTTGAGCTTGATGGTCACGCTCAAGCGTGAAGGGCTCTGAAGCTTTTTAATAGTCTTGCGCTTGAGCTTCCTTGTCCACGCTTAAGCGTGGTTCCTTTGTTCAGCATATGCTTGATCCTTCGCTTCAAGCTGGGCATGTTACGCTTTAAGCGAGCTCCTCTATCCCCACAGATGTGTTCCACGCTCAAGCCACGCTCAAGCGGGATCGAGGTCACGCCCAAGCGGCTCCTGCTCACGCTTGAGCGTGAGATGACCTGATGCTGTTCCTTCTTCCATTTCAGTCACGCTTTAAGCTTCTTGGTGCCACGCTTGAGCGTCAGTCATGCATGAAGTCACGCTTGAGCGAGCTCGGGCTCACGCTCAAGCGTGAGGGGCTGTTGGTGAGTTCCTTGTTTCACTTGGGTGCATGGGCAACGTGGCTTCCACGCTCAGGCGTGTAGTGTGCCACGCTCAAGTGTCCTTTGCTTGATGCTCTTGGTTTCTTCAAGGCTTTTGACAAGTTGTTCCTGATTTTCAGATTTGAAGCTTCTTTCCTTAATGCTTCCTTTATACTAAAAATCATGCTCAATTATTTATTAATTTTGTTAAGTTATTCAAAAAAATAGTTCTAATTGAGCCATGAATTTAATCATAAAATAAGCACTCATCAAACTCTCCCCAACCTAGATTTTTGCTTGTCCTCAAGTAAAAAGAAGATTTGAAAAGGGAAAACAAGCATTTAAAAATCTGAGTTTCTGTTGCAGACAAAAGTTTAAAAGGCAATAATCTGGCTTAATATCTAGACAAATGATTTTCTTAATACCAATTCCTTAAAATGTAATGCACCATTACCTTATTCATAAAGCATGTAACCCGTTGCTGTAAGAATATAGAATTTCTCATTATTTCTTACCCTGTGTCTGTTTCGCTCATCCATCATTAGAAATGTTCTCTTAACATTGCCCGTCATTTCTAGTAAAACCAAAATTCAAATGAATAGCAAGGATCAGAAGGTCTTTTAAGGGTGTAATGAGGCTGGGTTAACAAGAAACTTTGGTTTTTCTAGGTTTCAAAACGCATGTTTTTAAAGAAGAGCATAAGTGTTTTTGGTTGATTTAGAAGGCTCCTTTTCTGCATTGAAACTTCAGAATTTTCTTTTGTTTTACTCCAGCTCTTTTATACAATCTTTGGAGAGCTTACTTATTCTTTCTGCATTTTTCTTCTCCTGCCTCCATTTGTTTCATCTTCTTTTGAGAAAATTATTTTATGCTCTTTTTCAAGATGAACATGCAGGTAAGGTAGAATTTTTGCTTTTATGCTTAGCTCAGGGCAGAGAAAAATTTTCATGCTTTTATGGCTCAAAGATGGGCTGCCAAAAAAAAAATCGGATATTTTTATCAGGGTAGCTTTTTGGCTCTTGGCTAATTATTTTTCAAAATTGCCTTATCATTTCCTTGCTTGTTTCTTAAGAAAAAGGTTTAATTAGAAAATCAGTCAATGCTAATTTAACAATTTCAAATGAGGCTCTCAAGTGTTTAGATTTTTCTCACCTCTCATCAAGATATAAAGGTTACTTCCTTATTCTAACAGAAAAGGGTTCAAGTCATATAAACAAGCAACAATACATGCATTCCAGTTCCTTGGTTCTTAATTAAGTCACTTTGCCTAAAAAAAAAGAATCAGTGTTGTTGCCTAAAAACATTGTGCTGCTTAGAAACTTTTCTTTGTTCAAAAAGTGAAATCTTTGGTTGGGGTTTTCAAAGATGTTCAAAGTTTTAATCATCAGGAATAATCACAAACAAACAAGAATAATCACAAGCAGATAGGAATAATCACAGGAAGATAATCTCATGCAATTTCTAAAGTGTGCTGTACTAAAGATAAAGTAAAGCTATAAATTGTCAAACTAAGTAGCAATTTTAATTGTCAAGAACTGAAAGCATTAAAAAGTTTCACTCTTCCTCGGATGAGTCCTCCTCTGTTCCCAAGTCTCTTTCTGGAGGTCCCTGAGTTGAAGTTCCTGGCCTATCCTCCTGTGTAGCCTCACCTCCTCCCACAAACGGAGGCCTGTCCCCAGGCCAAGCAAGCAGGGCCTCAAACTGGGCAGGTGGCATCCATGGATTGTGTTGACCTGCAGGAATGCTATGATAAAGACCATTGTGAACATGTAACAAACCTCTATGCTGAGCGTTCTGCTGGGCTAGGAGATGGCTGTTTTGAACTTTCAGGATGTGAATGCCTTGTAAAATCAGGTTGGTTTCAGTGCTGAGGGGGGGGGTGGGCAGGTGCAGTGCTGAATGCTTGCTGTGCTGCTTGTGAGGCATGTGGAGGAGGTGCATCAGTTGCAGGGAGTGTTGGATTACTGCAGTAACGCTCAATGAAGCGTTTGTCTATGGAAGGCCTGATTGGTTTAAGGTCTTGTACCTCAACACCATGAGCTGCACAAAAATCAGTGATAAAGGCAGGAAAACCAAGACTCCCTTTTACCTTTTGACCTGCCTGGGAATACTTCTGGTCAGAAATCACAAACTTGTGGATTTCATCCGATAGTACTTGGGCTAGATCAATAGAGATGTCCTCTCTCAGAATGCAGTATAGGAGATAACACCTACTAAAAATCAAATCAGAGACATGAGCGTTAGGTGCTATGTTAGCTAATAAGAAGGAAGTCCAAACTTGAGCAATAGTAGTCATGTCCTTTCTTAAAACTCTCAGTGGAGTCTCTCCTTGCCCCATTTGAAAGTGGTGTCCTGGAACACAGATAGCGGCTTCAAGGTCATGTGTGGCAATGAACTGGTTCCTTGCAACCATGGCAGCATATTCGCAGATTTCCCCTTCTCCTAAGGTCATGATGTTCCCCAAGTAGAAATTGATGGTGTCTCTGTCATATGAGAGCCAGGTACCCCGCACATAGGTTTTTCGTTCCCCCCCTCCATCTCTTGTCCACGCGTTTGCATAGAATTCTCTTACCACTTCAGGGTCAAATTTCTCCCTTGGGTAACATACTTTTAGCCAATTTCTCCTTCTTATAATCTGCAGGAAGGCATCGCATTCTCCCAAGGCCAAGTCTACTTTCCTTTCTGGTATGAATGTCCAATTTGAGATGTCTTCATACCGCTTGCTGTTGCCTTGCTTCCTGAATCATGGAGCATCATCTTGTTTATCTGTTCGTGGTCTTTTGCCCTTGTTCTTTCGGGAACTTCTTTTTGGGGAAGTGGTGGCAGGGGGATTTGGTGCAGTTTGCTTGGTTCTGGCCATCTGCAAGAAAGTTAAGAACCATTTTGCACTTAAGATACTTCCTTTCAGTACTTTTATCAAACATTCAGCATGCATTAAAGGAACGTGAAACAGAAAAGAGACATGAATTATAATGAAAGTGAAACACAAGAGCCAAACCTTAAACCTCTTTCTCTGGACAAATCAGAAAAACAACCAAGCATAGATCATGGTAGTCATTAAAAACAGGTAGAAAAAATATCAACGTGTGCAAAAAGAAAGGTATCAATTCTCCCTAACACAGTAGTCATATGCTGTTAATTCAAAAAGAGGATAGTGCAGTGGTTACCTAGAAGGATCCGAACGTGCTAGAGAGAATGGTTTGCAAAATAAAAGTGTGATTTATGAAATGAAAGGGAAAAGACAATTATTGGAGAAGAGAGGGTGGTTACAAAACTTAGAGAGTCAGAAGGTTGATGAACGGTTACGTGAGTGAGAGAGTGGGCGGTTTCAGAATTCTGCATTTATTATTATCAGGGGGCCTTTTTGCATTTCACGCTTGAGCGCCATGAAGTAACGCTTGAGCGCGCGAGTTCCTCGCTTGAGCGCAATATATCCACGCTTGAGCGTGATCGGCCTGGATTCAGAGTCTGAGAATGAAAACTTCACGCTTGAGCGTGATTTCATCACGCTTGGGCGTAAGAGTTGCGCGCTTGAGCGCAGGGTTATCACGCTTGAGCGTGTGGGCGCTGCTCCAAGGTATACTTTCCTCGCTCAGGCTGGTGTTTAACTCGCTTGAGCGTGTAGCAACATTTCAATACCTGATGCTCTATTTAATGTCTCGCTTGAGCGCATGTTTGGCACGCTTGAGCGTAGTGGTGTTGCGCTTGAGCGCCAAAGTATCACGCTTGAGCGTGATCACCCATCTGATGCTTAGTTTAACTTCTCGCTTGGGCGCAGGGGTCTTGCTTTGAGCGTGTCAGCCTCTGATTGCTGCCCAGATCCTTTCGCTTAAGCGTAATAGGTCACGCTTAAGCGAGATCGGGTTTATTTTGTTGAAAATTTCTTTAGCAGAGGTGCCACGCTTAAGCTTGACTCTCACGCTTAAGCTTGATGAGGATGGTTTAGGACTTTACCTTGGCTCGCTTAAGCTAGATTATCCACGCTTGAGCGTGGTGATGTCCTCATGTCTCTCTGAACTCAGCCTCCAACTCCAGTTTTGTTTGCCTTTGAGACTCTTCTACAAGGTAAACAGAAACTTTTTTTTATTTTTTTTTATTTTATTTTTATTTTTATTTTTATTTTTATTTTTGAAAAATTTTCAAAGAAATAAAACACAAAAGATTGGGTTGCCTCCCAATAAGCGCTTGTTTAACGTCATTAGCTCGACGCCTGATAGATTTTTCAATATGGATCATGGAGTTGGTGGATGAGAGTGTTGAGTTTTTCCACCTCCTTGCCTAAGTCAGGCCTTGGCTTTCTTCCTTTCTGTTTTTCAAGTGCACCTTCAATAGCAAAATCAGCTTGTTCTTTTTGCACTCGAATTTTTACTTTTCTGTCATCCACATCTATGATGACTTTGGCTGCTTTCAAGAATGGTCTCCCTAGTATTAGGGGGACTTCAGGATCTTCCTCCATATCTATGACAACAAAGCTCTCATGAAATTCAAATTGATCAACTTTGACCTCAATATTTTCAGCAATACCATAAGGGGTTTTTATTGATTGATCTGCCATTTTTAAAGTCATGTTTGTTGGCTTTACTGAAAAATCCCCTATACTTTTCAGTGTGGATAATGGCATCAAATTTACACTAGCACCAAGATCTAACAAAGCTTTACTTTTTGAAAGTTTTCCAACAGTAACGGGAATAGAAAAACTCCCTGGATCTTTGGTGTTATGCGGTACTGCTTCAGAGATGATAGTGTCATATCCATCTTCTTCCTCAGTTATTTCCTCAGTCAGTGTGGTCACAGCCTTGCAATGCTCTATTGGGTTTGTTTCAGTGTTTGCTCCATACTGAGGCTTCTGTTTCTCAGCAAGTTGTTGGGCTAGTTGTCCCAATTGTGTTTCCAAGTTCCTGAGTGATGCCTCATTGTTCTTTTGACTTGCTAAAGAAGTTTGCATAAATTTTTCCAAGGTGTCTTCCAATCTAGAAGTTCTCTCCACCAAAGAAGGACCATTATTTTGATATGGTTTATTTGAAGAGCTGGGCTCTTGCTTCCATCCTTGGCCTTGGTTTTGGTTACTTCTCCATCCCTGAAATGGTTGGTTAGAAAAATTTGAATTGAAATTACCAGACTTTCCTTGGTTGTTCATGAAGTATACAGTTGCTTCTTGTGATCCACAGTTCTCATTGAGATGATCTCCTCCACAAAAGTTACATCTGGCAGGCATTTGTTGTTGCCCTGGTTGTGATGATTGTACAGCATGTAATTGTTGTGGAAGATTGGCTATCTTTTTGGTCAATGCTTCTAGTTGTTGGGTCAGAATTTTGTTCTGTGCTAAAATGGCATCTGTGGTGTTTAAGTCAAGGACTCCTTTCCTTTGAACTTGCTGACGATCATGTTGAGCTTGGTAGTCTGTTGAGGATAAAGCTTCTATTATCCTTGTGGCTTGGTCAGCATCCACTGTCATCATTGTTCCTCCTGCTGCTGCATCTAAAATCATTTTAGTGTCAGCCCTTAAACCACTGTAAAAAATATTAAGTTGTGCAATATCTTTAAGTCCATGGTTTGGGCATTTTCTGAGCAGTGTTTTAAAGCGTTCCCATGCCTCACAAAAAGGTTCATCTTGGCCTTGTCTAAATGTTGTAATATCTGATTTGGCCTTGATGAATCTAGATGGAGGAAAGAACCTTTGTAGAAATTTTTCTTCAACTATGTTCCAGCTATTCAAACTTTGATTTGGATGAGATTGTAACCACTCCTTTGCTTTTCCTGCTAAAGAGAAAGGAAACAGTCTTAAATATGCAGCATCAATAACATCTTGGTCAAATCCCATGGTTCCAACCAATTCATAGAATGTGGCCAAGTGAGTGTACGGATCTTCACTGGACATTCCATGGAATTGATGTGAACTAATCAAACTCAGAAATGCTGGTTTCATTTCTAGTGCTCTGACAGTGTTTGGAATTGCAATGCTTGAGAAATGTCTTGGCCCTTGCTGTAAAGCATAGTCTCCAAGTGTTCTCCTTGGTGGATTTTGATTGTTGCTGATGTCCTCCATTGTAACAGAGGAAGTTTGTCCTACGTGGAAGTTATTCTTTGCTTTCTTGATTTTCTTGAGGAACCTATCTATCTCAGGATCAAATGCAAGCTGTTCTTTTGTACCCTGTCTTCTCAAGATCATAAATCAAGAACTCAAAGTAGCAAGGTTACTGAAAAATAAAAACAATTTACAAACAAATTTATTTACACTGTCTTGTCAATTCAATGCTAAAAATATTCAAACTTAAATCACCTCCCCGGCAACGGCGCCAAAAACTTGATGGGTGTTTTGCTTATATTGAGTTTGCTGAAAGAGAATCAAGTTTGTATAATATGAACTCAATGAAATGGATGTGCCAAGTTTAAACACAGAAGTTGTAATATAGTATAGTTGTCGTTCCACTGAGGAGGTGCTAGAATGAAGACTTTAGTTTGAATTGATTTGGCAGAAAGTTTTTGTTTGGGTTTGTTGTGAACGTTGTTGAATGAAAAACAGCAAGTAACAGAATAACAGAGAATAATATTGTGCAAAAGATGACAGTAAATGAGGTTGGAAAAATCAGTTTTGTAAAACAGGGATTGGCTTCATCACATCTTCACCTCTGTAAGCTGCATAAGTTTCCATATAAGTAAATCGAAAAGATAAGTTCTACGTCACAATCAAAGTCATTTGCATCGATCCCTCGACTACAAAATTCATAAGAATGATTTCCAAACCGCTGATCCCTCAGTCACTTTGGAAACCATTCCAGCATTATCGATCGATTGTTTTGACGTTTGTTGCGTTAGACGCCATCCCTGGCTACCTACTCACAACAAGCATTTCTTTCAGGGTCTGCTTTCAAAAGTCACTTCCCAGCATACTCAAGAAAACTTAGAACAAGAAAATAGTGATCAAGTACTTTCAGGCATTAAACGCAGAAGGAAATACAGAAACTTTATCAAATCTCATTACTCAATGAAAACTTACGACAGCATTACTTCAGTGTTGAATGGATTACAGCCAATCCCATAAGGGAAATTAGTTACTCATGCCTTGCATTTTCACCATCAAAGAAATGAATACAGAAAATGGAAAGTGTGAAATGAAAAATACAGAGGATGAAATGATGTATGATGTTAGGAGATTGATTCCCTGATGCCCTATTTGCAGCTTGCTTTATAGGAGTTTTTGGCTCAGCTTCTCTTACCCACTTGCGTAGAACCCATGCGGCATCTTTCAGAGACTGGTGGAAACAGCAGAAAGTGGATGAGTTTGCATCGCATTACGGGTGAATAAAGAATTAAGAAGCCCACGCTGTGTGAGTCACGCTTGAGCTTGATGGTCACGCTCAAGCGTGAAGGGCTCTGAAGCTTTTTAATAGTCTTGCGCTTGAGCTTCCTTGTCCACGCTTAAGCGTGGTTCCTTTGTTCAGCATATGCTTGATCCTTCGCTTCAAGCTGGGCATGTTACGCTTTAAGCGAGCTCCTCTATCCCCACAGATGTGTTCCACGCTCAAGCCACGCTCAAGCAGGATCGAGGTCACGCCCAAGCGGCTCCTGCTCACGCTTGAGCGTGAGATGACCTGATGCTGTTCCTTCTTCCATTTCAGTCACGCTTTAAGCTTCTTGGTGCCACGCTTGATCGTCAGTCATGCATGAAGTCACGCTTGAGCGAGCTCGGGCTCACGCTCAAGCGTGAGGGGCTGTTGGTGAGTTCCTTGTTTCACTTGGGTGCATGGGCAACGTGGCTTCCACGCTCAGGCGTGTAGTGTGCCACGCTCAAGTGTCCTTTGCTTGATGCTCTTGGTTTCTTCAAGGCTTTTGACAAGTTGTTCCTGATTTTCAGATTTGAAGCTTCTTTCCTTAATGCTTCCTTTATACTAAAAATCATGCTCAATTATTTATTAATTTTGTTAAGTTATTCAAAAAAATAGTTCTAATTGAGCCATGAATTTAATCATAAAATAAGCACTCATCAGGTAGTCGAGATCATCCGTCCTAAGTATGCTCTTGTACACTGTACATATTCGAGGAGTTACATTACCAACTACGGAATGGGTAGTTGAGATCATCTGTCCTGAACATGTTTTTGCACGGCGGATAAGCTGAAAATCACAGCATAAGAAAAACTCGAAAGAGTTAAGTTGGTGCATGAGATTCTTATTGAATAAAAATAAGAATTACAATGAAAGCATAGCTGGGATTATAATTTCTCCAGTAATCAATCTCAAGTGAGGATAGGAGAGTGTGTATCGTTCCAGCAGCTAGCTGTAATAGATGCGCAAGTTCTGGGTGTTCCACTTATTTTGGATTGGAGTGCCATCAAGGTTCTCGAGGCGGTAAGAGCCTTTACCAGTAATTTCGGATACCCTGTATGGGCCTTCCCAGTTTAGGGCTAGTTTACCTTAATGAACAAATTTATTTCCCACACTTGCTTTTCTCAAAACCAAATCTCCGACGTTGAAAGTCCTTGACTGGACTCGTTTGTTGTATCGAAGAGTGACTTTGGCTTTGATGGCCTGATCTCTGATGAACGCGTCTTCTCTGAGTTCTTGTATGACATCCATTTTTGATGCCAAGTTAGCGTTATTGTTTTCTTCAGAGAAGTATTTGACCCTGGTAGAAGCAATTTGCAGTTCCACAGGTATCATTGCTTCCACCCCATATGTCAGGCGATATGGGGATTCATTGGTGGAAGAATGAGGCGTTGTTTGATATGCCCACAGGACATGACATAACTGGTCTGTCCATCCGTCCTTGGCTTCACCAAGACGTTTCTTTAGTCCCTTCAGCACCTCCCTGTTGGCCACTTCGGCTTGGCCGTTGGTTTAGGGATGTTCGACGGAGGAAAATATCTGGGTTATTCCTAACCCTTCAAGTAAATCTGTAAATTTCCTGTCCGTGAATTGGGTGCCATTGTCTGTGACAATCCGTGCTGGGACCCCGAATCGTGTTATGATATTTTCATACATAAAACGACGAGTTCGGGCTGAAGTAATATGTACTACCGGCTCTGCTTCAATCCACTTAGTGAAATAATCAACCCCTACAATGAGGTATTTGATGCCCCCCGGAGCAGTTAGGAAAGGACCCAAAATATCCAAACCCCATTGGTAGAAGGGCCATGGAACAGTGGATGTGAAGAGCTCTTCAGCCGGTGTGTGATGAAGATTAGAGAATTTTTGGCAGGCGTCGTATTTCTTGACAAAGTCAATGGAGTCTTGTTTCATCGTGGGCCACCAATACCTTGCCCTGAGGATTTTTCTCATTAGACTTCTTCCTCCGCCGTGGTGTCCACATTGTCCTTCATGTACTTCCTCCATTATGCCTTGTACCTTATTTTCTCTGAGACAAATTAAGTAAGGTACAGAAAGTACCCTTCTGTAAAGATTACCATCAATCATGGTGAAGTATGGTAATTCCCTCCTTATCCTTGTCTTTTCCTTCTCATCTGTAGGTAACTACCCATCAGCCAAATAACGGATGTAAGGGGCCATCCATGTGTCTCCATAATGGGAGTTGGTCATTATGGCATTTAGAGAAGGGAAAAGAGGAATGCTGGGCGACGTCAGTGTGCTTTGAACCAGCGTAGTGGTGTTACCTGGTCGTTTGGTGCTTGCTAATCTGGAGAGTATATCCGCTCTAGTATTCTTTTCACGTGGAACATGTTTGAATTCCATTTTTGAGAATTTATCTCTCAACTCCTTGACACAGTTTAAGTATAATTGGAGTTGAGGTTCACGAGCTTGATAATCTCCCAAGATCTGTGAAATCACGAGCTGTGAATCGCTGTAGAGCGTTGCCTTAAAAGCTCCAATGTCAATTGCAGCTCTTAGTCTGGCCAAACAAGCTTCGTATTCAGCTTGGTTGTTGGAGGTTTTGAAGTTAAAATGAAGGGAGATCTCCAGGTGTACTCCGTCATCACTTTCAAGAACTACACCTGCTCCAGAGCCCTTTTGGTTTGATGAACCATCAACGTAGATGGTCCAATGGACACGAGGTGTATCTGGGTCTGTCCCTGTCATTTCCATAATAAAATCGGCCAGGACTTGAGCTTTAATAGCGCCTCGAGATTCATAGGATATATCAAACTCAGAGAGTTCAATGGACCATTTGATCATCCTCCCAGCGAGGTCGGGCTTGATTAACACAGAGCGGAGTGGTAAATCCGTTCTTACTATAATTGGATGGGCGTGAAAATACGGGCGTAACCATCGAGAGGCCCAAACAACAGCGAGGGCGGCCTTTTCAATTTTCTGATACCGGATCTCAGCACCTTGTAACATTTTGCTGGTGAAGTAGATCGGTCTCTGCTCGTCGGGGGTTTCTTTTATCAAGGCAACACCCAGAGCTTCATCTGAAATAGCCAAGTATAGGATGAGTGTGTCTTCAAGGTCAGGCTTCGTAAGAATGGGAGGTTTGGACAACACCTCTTTAAGCTCCTGGAATGCTTTTTCTTGTTCCTGTCCCCACTCGAATTTCTTAGACTTTTTCAGTATTTTATACAGAGGGAGTGACCTGTGAGCCATTTTTGGCATGAACCGTGCCAAGGCTGCCACTTTGCCATTCAGGGATTGGACTTCTCTCAGATTCTTGGGACTTTGCATGTCGAGAATCGTTTAGCGTTTCCCCGGATTGGCCTCGATACCGTGTTGAGTTAACATGAAACCCAAAAACTTCCCAGCAGGGACAGCGAAAGTGCATTTCATTGGGTTTAGCCTCATGTTAAATTCTCTCAAGCGGATAAACACTTGGCGTAGGTCTTCGATATGATCACCTCCAACTGGTGTCTTGGCTATTATATCGTCGATGTACACTTCAACAAGCTTGGTGTGGATGCCCTCAAACACTTTGTTGATCATGCGCTGGTATGTAGCCCCAGCATTCTTCAGGCCAAAGGGCATAACAGTGTAGCAAAAGACACCATGATCATTTATGAAAGTTGTCTTCTCTTGATCCTCTTCGCACATCAGAATTTGGTTGTAACCTGAGTAAGCATCCATAAAGCTCAAGTATTGATAACCAGAGGAATCATCTACCATCCGATCTATGTTAGGAAGAGGATAAGGATCCTTTGGACAGCAGCGGTTGAGGTCCACATAGTCAATGCACATTCTCCATTTACCATTGGATTTGCGGACCATCACCACATTCGAGAGCCAAGAGGAATAACAGATTTTTTTGATAAATCCGGCCTTCAGTAATTCCTCAGTTTGCTGGCAAGCTGCCTTCTATTTCTCTGGTCCCAATCTTCTTTTCTTTTGGGTAACTGGTCTTGTCTCTGGATAGACGGATAATTTATGACAGCAGAAAGCAGGGTCTATGCCAGGCATATCGGCTGTAGTCCATGCAAAGAGGTCTTTGAACTCTTGTAGGAGTATCATCAGTCGCTGCTCTATTTCTGTATCTAGCTTGTCGTTAATATGGGTGATCTTTTCTGGAGAATCTTCCAAAACAATGTCCCTGGAACTTCCATCCGGTGTGGGCTTCAATTAGTTGGACGGATCAATGTTTAAATCCGCCCTAGGGTCCAGTTCGACAAGGCTTACAGATCCAACGGCTGCTCCAGAATTATTGAGTTTTCTCTTTTTATTGGAGGCTTCCAACCTTGTCATATTGAGGCTCAGGTTATAACAATATCTGGCCATCTCTTGATTACCTCGGATGGATGAAACAACATTATCCTTATCAATAAATTTGATAAGGAGATGTGGAGTAGACACAACTGCCTCCATGGCATTTAATGTGGGGCGGCCTATGATGCCATTGAATGGTGATTTGACATCAATCACCAACACTCGGGATTTAACCGTTCTGGCCCCTGGTTCGCCTTCAAATGAAATAAGGGTGTCAAGGTACCCCTTTGTCGATTGCTTTGCTCCGTTGAAAGCTGTTAGTTCCTGTGTGTATGGCTGCAAGTTTGAGTCATTAAAACCCATTCTTTCAAAGCAATTATAGAAAATAACATCACAGGAACTTCCCTGGTCAACAAGGATTCTTCGGACGTCCTTGTTGGCTATCACTGCAATGATGACTACAGCATCGTCGCCACCAGGAATGGTTGGACCAAAATCCTCATCGGAGAAAGAAATTACTGGAGCTTCAACTCCACCCCTGTAAGGGCGATTGTCTTTGACTTTCCCTTGTACAGACAGAATCATTCTATGATGATTCTTACGGGCTGTAATTGAAGCTCCTCCTCCAGCGAATCCTCCAGCAATCATGTCAATGACTTCACGTCGGCCTTGACGCTGTTGCTGAGGCATGCTGTCTCTGTGTGCTGTGTTATCAGTCATCACGCCTTTTTGTTTCTCTGCAGCAGAGAATTTTCTAACCGGATTATGGTTAGTGTCATCCCCGTCGTCTGGATCTCTTTCCCTCTTCTCGTTCCGATCCGCTCTATCAAAGGATTTTTCTTTGAACAGGTACTGCTTTAATTTTCCTTCTCTAATTAGCGTTTCAACTGTGTTGTTTAGAGCTTGGCATTCATCAGTGGAATGACCATTCTGTTCATGAAAATCACAATACTTACGGGGATTCCCTGGTCTTTTCATAGGGGCTAGCCTTCTAACGCCATAGATGCTGAAAGCTGGCCATCCGACCTCTCTCAAAATCTGAGATGGCTTAGCAGATAGTGATGCATAATGGCTGAAGGAATTAACACGCCTTTCTCGAGGTCGAGGAGAGGGGTTATTAACTTTAGGATTGGTGAATGGCCTCTCCATGCGCTCTGACCTCGTTTTCTCCTTACCCTTCTGGGGTTGGGAAGGTGGTGTTGATGGCTTTTTCTTTGCAGCTATAGCTTCTAGGTGCATCTCTATACTCACGTACTTTGAGGCCTTTTTCCTGAACTCCTCAAACGTTACTGGTGGGCTCTTTGCTAATGAGAGAGCAAAAGCTGATCCTGGCTGCAACGCCTCAATGACGATATGCATCTTAATGGACTCTGTGAGGTTAGGAACCAGGGATGCTTCCTTGTAGAACCTCTTCAGGAAATCTTTTAAGCCTTCATTTTTGCCTTGCTTAATTTGAGCCAAAGTATGAGATGTCCTGGGCACATCTCTAGAGATGACAAAGTGAGTTTCAAAAACAGCTGCCATCTCAGCCCAAGAATCTACAGATCCCGAAGGTAAACCTTTGAACCAACTGAGGGCCTCCTCGGATAATGTTCGTGGGAACATTCGACACATCACATCTTCATCAGCCCCCAAGTACATGGCCTCAAATACATAAGCATCAAGGTGCTTAGTGGGATCAGTCTCACCATTGTATTTTCCAATAGAAAGTGGCTGAATGGTTTGAAGGTGCTTGGGGATGTGGATGCTCATGAGTCTCCTTAAAAAGGGAACTTTGAGTTTGTAAGTTATTGGGGGTACTGTCGTTGACTCCTTCTTCTCGCGAACAGCTCCCTCATCAGAATCATGAGTCTGTTCTCCTCCCTCGAATGTAGGGATGTTCGAGTATTGGAGAGTGGTGGATTTTTCTCCATCGGTTGTATGAGGAGTGTTTCATGTGCGAGATGATTCTTTATCCTCGCTTTACCTTCTCTCTCTTCGCAATTCAGCGAGTTCCCTTTGGAGTTGACTGATCAACTCATCACGAGGATCGGGCTAGACACTGGTACCACCTTTTTTGAGCTGCCCCCATGAGAATCGAAGTTAAGCTTCCTGAAGACGTTGGGGTTGGTTCTGCCTTCAGGTTGATTCTCCATGAAATCTTGTGCCCCTCCTTCCATTAATGGTCACCTTTCTTAAAGCAGAATATGGGAATAACTTTATCGGGTCCCATTGGGCGTGCCAATGATCTGTCCTGAACCGGGGTCTAGAGATCCGGAGTCGAGTCAATCATAAATAGTATAAAGATACTATGTAAAAGACCGGATGTACGAGTATCCGATGTAAATATCCGTTGTCCTTGTATGAGGAGAGCGGATTAGGCGTTCTGGAGATCCTTCACACCGACCTAACGCGTTGATGTGGGCGAATGGTGGTGTCACCTGCAAAGATTCTCCGACGCTCAAGTCAGTGATAATATTCCAAGTATAGAATGTATTTCAGAGAGTAATTATCAGAGTTCAGAGATTGAAAAAGATCCCTCTCTTCATTGATGAAGAGAGTTCATATACCTGATTGGCTTGATTTACGAGGACTCGTTAGTGGGGAACCACTAACCTCCAATAGCATTATTTTATTGCGCACTTACCAGCATGATTGGGTCAAGTGGCTATTTTATAATGAGCGTAAAGAGTATAGACTAGGATTAGGGGACAAGTTGATCATCCCTGTGAGCAGATTTTGGCTCGTAGTGCAGGGAATTATTGATCGGTCCCTGTAACAATGCCTTTTGTCTTCTACATAGTGACGTGCGTGTTATCCGGTGTCATGGTGTTATCCTGGACAACCGGTATAGGGAGAGCACCTGATACGGAATTAGAGTCCGGATGTATACCGATGACACCGGTGACACGTTGAAGAACGGTCAGAGATGTTGTATTATGTCTTGCAAAACGGATACCGGTATTGAGACCGGATCGGTTTCAATTTGGTCCCTCATCTTTTTAATTGACGTTAACTTGAAATTTATGACATTTTCCATTCATCACTTGAGCCATTTATTGCATCCTGACCATGTATCTGATCTTGAGTATGTACATTGAACATGAACTGAACAAACCCTGACCATGAACTGAACATGACCTGACCATGTATTTGCATATTTTACATCTTGTTAACCTGTATTGAATTTGAACATGACCTGAATTACAGACCTGATTTGTAGTATATTGAACTGAAGCATGCTGAACCTGACCATAACCTACTATATATTGAGTGCATATTATTGAACATGACATGCATGTATTGAATGCATATTGTTGAACATGACCTGCATATATTGAGTGCATATTGTTGAACATAACCTATAAATATTGAGTGTGTATTGTTGAACATGACCTGTAAAAATCATATTTCGAATCATATCTTGCATAATGTTGCATAACCTGCATAACCAGACCCAATTCGACCTGCATAACTTGTAACACCCTCTGTTACACCTGATCTGTCCTGAACCGGGGTCAAGAGATCCGGTGTCAAGGCAGTCATAAATAGTGATAGGATCACGTCTCTGAAGACCGGTTATGTGAGTATCCGGTCTATATATCCGATGTCTCTTTATGAAGAGTGTGGTCTGGGCGTCCTGGAGGTCCTTCACACCGTCCTCACACGTTGATGTGGGCGAAAGGTGGTGTTACCTGCGAAGATTCTCCGATGCTCAAGTCAGTAATCGTATTCCAAGTGAGGAATGTTTTTAGAGAGTAATCATAAGTTGAAAAATAGTCGAAGATCCCTCCCTCCAATGATGAAGAGGGTTCTTATACTTGATTGGCTCGATATACGAGGACTCGTTAGTGGGGAACCACTAACCTTCGATAGTGCTATAAATTATTATTTTATTGTGCACTTGCCAGTATGATTGAGTCAAGTGGCTATTTTATATTGAGCGTAGGGAGCATGGGCTGGAATTAGGGGACTAGTTGATTATTCCCGTGAGCAGATTTTGGCTCGTAGTATGGGGAATGGAATCTTTTATACTCGCCCCTGTAGCAATGCCCTTTGTCTTCTGTATGGTGACGTGTATGTTATCCGGTGTCATGGTGTTATCCTGCACAACCGGTATAGGGAGAGCGCCTGATACGGAATTAGAGTCCAGATGTATACAGATGACACCGGTTGCACATTGGCTAGCTGTCAAAGACGTTAAAATATGCCTTGCAGAACGGATACTGGTATTGAGACCAGATCAACACCTTAATAATACTAGAAAAATTCGTATATATTTTTTTTACTAAAGAAATGATTGTTAAAAGGAAACTATCAGAATAAATTAAATACATCATTTCTGAAATACCTCATAAATATTATTAAAACTTTATAAAGTAATTTTTACATTCATCTGAAGAAAATAAATATTAAACATTATAAGAAAGAGAGGAAACTCCATGGCCCAGAAGCAGTTACTTAATAACTTTATTTATTCATTGGACCACGGTATTCATACCGAGCTCCCTTTCTAGAACGTGCTATATTCACTGTCGAGATTCTTCGATCCTTCCCTCTAAACAATCCATTTAAAATATATGAAACAAAAACACAGAGAAAAGAGTGACAAACAGAATATAATATTCTCAAATAAGACATAAGCAACAAAGGGTTTTCACAAACCAATACATAATAATATCAGTCATAATCACATACACAATCAATTATGAATGCATGAATGTTATATAATATCTTCATCATAACTTACCTATATATGTGGGCCCTTAAATTTTAATTTGCACTGGGCCAACCAGGAGTTTACACTGTTCTATAAGTCCGGATAATAATAATATGAACAGCTCAACTCGCATGGAAACACTTAGAGACTAGTCAGATTGAGAAAGTTTTTATTGTGAAAGTACCCGACACTAGGGAGCTACCCTAGGTCCCCTGAAGCACCCTTTCACACACTCTTATCCCAAGGCTCGTAATTAAGCCTCCTCTAATGTATCCTCGGTTTCTATAATCCGTCCCCAGACAATATCATTTCATTTCACTTTAATGATTCATGATGCATGAACTACTCGCGTATTGAGTTGGTTAAGGATTTTAGAAACTCAATTATTAAATACCTTAAAGGTTTACAATATCATTTTAATAAACTGTACATTTTCTCAATTCTCTGAATTTCTGTCCCACAGAAATAAATTTGGTACAGTTTTTGAATCTCACTGAAATTGAGTTTCTAAGCCTTAAATATCTAAAAACTTTCTCATATAAAACTTTACATAATCTTTCTCAAATTGAATCTTAACAAGATCAAATTTAGAAATCTCAATTATTTCCAAGTATTCTTTAGTTATTAAGTTGGAAAATAAAATAATTTTCTTTTGAAAAATTTTAATTAAAAGCGAATAATCTTTAAATCATTAATCAATTTTTTTTTAATTCAAGATTTAATTATCTCAACTTGTTATAAATTAATTTTCATAAAATGTCTACTGTCTAAAATAAATACTAATTTTTTTATTCTAAATATAAAAATAATTTCTAAAAAGAAATAAAAGATTTTAAAATAATAAAAATTTAAAGAGTAAGGTAAGAAATTCTTACTGAGTTTTAGCTTTCCGTCATGCTCGCTATATGCTCAAACTCCACATTACAATATCAACAATCAAATATTATCAATCACAGTTAAACATCATCAATCACAAATATAATCAATCATAATCAAATCAATTAAATTAAATATCATTAATACCTATCATAATACAAAATTTAATGATTATTAATATAGTCAATTTGAGTCCTTTTGGTCAATTTCTTGCATAGGTATATGTAAGTCCATATAATCCAGTCCTTGCATAGGTATAGTTTAGTCCATATGGGTCATAGTAGTCCAAGTCCTTGCATAGGTATAGTCTAGTTTATATAGGTTATAAAAGTTCAAGTCCTTGCATAGGTTTGTTAAAGTTAGTTAAACCAGATATTTAATTTAAGATTTATTATAAATTTTAAGGTAAAAGGTTAATATTTTTAAAATACTAATATTATTAAATTTAAAAGGAGTAGGGGACTCCTCCTATTATTCTTATGTCTTTTCATATTATATTCTTATCTTACTCCCCCTTACCTTGAATTGTTACCCAAAAGAGATTTGCTTTGCACCTCTAATTTCTAGAAATATTAGTACCAATCTTATTTCAGTATAGGCATAAGATGAAGATTAAGATTACTACTTAAAACAGAAATAGTAAATTTTGAATAGTGAATAGTGAATAGTGAATAGTGAATAATGGATAGTAAATCATGAATAGTAATAATAAATAGTAAAACATAAATAGTAACGATAAATAGTAAAACATAAATAGTAATGGTAAATAGTAAAACATGAATAGTAATAGTAAATAGTAAAATATGAATAGTAAAGGTAAATAGTAATAGTAAATAGTAATTTATTATTTGAATAGTAATTTGCTATTGAAATAGTATTTTACTATGTAGAATAGTAATTTAAAATAATATTATTTCCAGTATAATAATAGATTTCTAAAAATGATATAAAAATAACCCTAAAACATATAAAAGAGAGGTATTCGTACCTTAGAATTTTAACAGAACCTTCTTCCAAGAAAATTTACTTCTCTCTCTCACTTCCACCACTATCTCACTAGCACTACTATATTAAGAAAACTTAATCTGAAATTGTGAATTCTAAAGAAGAATTCCTTCGGTATTTATAGGAAAAAATTTACTATGTATTATATTATTTTAATATAAAAATACTGTGCATTTTTGAATTTTTTATTCCTGGTTACTGTGCATCTTTTGAAAATTTCATACATGTACAATGTTTTGCATAGTAATTGTCGGCAGAATTATTAAGCCAAATAGTAACCTTTCACTCGGTATATTTTAAATATTCAAAATGAGTCCTTTTTGAAATTTAGCGATATTATATCAGTCTTTACTAATTTTATAACAAGTAATATAAAGTTTAAATTTTAAAAATCTAAAATTTTCTGTTAATAAAAATTTATTGATACGTTCCTAATTTTTTAACGATTGGAAAAAATAAAGATTTTTCTCAAACCGATAATTTTTAGCTTGAAACGGATTTTAGAAAATTTTCTTATAATTTAAATTCACTTTCTTATAAATATTTTTAATTTTAGGTCACTTTAATTATTTAAAATATATTATTATATTAAAAAAATTCCAAAATTCCAAAAAAATCATATATAATACGTAGATTAAAAAGTTCTAAAGAACCATAATCTAATTCCTTCAAAATTTTAATATAAAAATAAAAAGAGGGGTGTTACAACTCTACTCCCCTTAAAAAATCCCGTCCTCGAAATTTACATTATTCAGTAAAACAAATGGGGATGAGATTCTTTCATCTCAGTTTCTAGTTCCCATGTAGCATCTTCTCCTCTCGTTTCATTCTAAATGACCTTTACAAGCGGAATTGTCTTGTCTCTTAATCTTCTTATTCTTCTATCACCTATTTTGATAGGTGGTGTATCATATGTAAGATTATCTTTAACTTATATGACATCAGGTTCAATAACATGTGTAGGATCAGATATATACTTTCATAAGTTTGACACATGAAAAACATTATGGATATTAGAAAGAAAAGGTGGTAATGCTATTTGGTAGACAAGGGGACTAACTTTATGAATTATTTGATATGGACCAATAAATCTAGGAGTTAGTTTTTGAGATTTCATTGCCCGACCAACCCCAGTCGTAGGTGTGACTTTCAAGAATACATGATCACCTTCTTGAAATTCGAGCGGCTTTCTTCTTTTGTCATAGTAACTTTTCTGCCTGCTCTGTGTTGCCTTCATCTTTTCCTGAACTATTTTGATTTTATCCGTGGTTTGTTGTACTAACTTTGGTCCTAGCATCAAGTTTTCACGAGTCTCAAACCAACATAGTGGGGTCCTATATTTTCTTCCATATAATGCTTCAAAAGGTGCCATGCCAATGCTAGCATGAAAACTATTATTGTAGGTGAACTCCACATATGGTAAGAATTGATTCCAACTTCCTTTATGCTCCAACACACAAGCTCATAACAAGTCCTCTAGAGATTGGATTGTTCTTTCTGATTGTCCATCCGTCTGAGGATGATATGATGAACTCAGACGCAGTCTTGTTCCCAAAGCCTTGTGCAAGCTCTTCTAGAATTGTGATGTAAAACGAGGGTCCCGGTCAGAAATGATACTTGAAGGAATTCCATGCAATCTCATAATCTCCTCGATGTATAATTTTGCCAGCTTCTCCATAGAGTAACAAATATTGATGGGAATAAAGTGGGCAGATTTGGTTAATCTATCAACTATTACCTATATTGAATCATGTCCTAATGGAGTTTTAGGTAGAGAAGTCACAAAATCCATGGTAATGCTATCCCATTTCCATTCTGGTATTTCCATTGATTGTAGCATTCCAGGGGGTTTTTGGTGTTCTATTTTAACCTTCTGGCAAATTAGATATGCAGCCATGTACTCTGCCACTGCTTTCTTCATTCCAGGCCACCAAAATAACTTCTTCAAATCTTGATACATTTTACTAGCTCTGGGATAAATGCTCATATAACTTTTATGGCCTTCTTCCAGAATTGCTTTCCTCAACTCCTCTTGATCAGGGATACATGCTCGATCCTTATACTTCAATAATTGGTTATTTCCCATATTGAACTTGACTTCTTTTCCTTGTTTCAAGAGTTCTTTCTTCTCTTGCAGGAATTCATCCTCTCATTGAGCCTCTAAAACTTGCTTCAGGAATTCACTTGTCACTTGCAACACTCCTAATCTGTAGCTGTTAGCATTAACCTTTACTGCTAGGTTAAGATCTCTAAAGTTCTCTATCAATTCCAGCTCTTTAATCATCACTGTGGACGCATGTAGAGACTTTCTACTTAAAGCATCAGCTATTACGCTCGCTTTTCCAGGATGGTATTACAACTCAAAGTCGTAGTCCTTTAAGAACTCCATCCATCTCTGTTGCCTCGTGTTTAACTCCTTTTGGTCGAATAAATACTTGAGACTCTTATGATCACTAAAAACATCAAATGTTGCGCCGTATAGATAATGCCTCCAAATCTTTAAGGCAAAAACTACAGCGGCTAACTCTAAGTCATGGGTAGGGTAGTTAATCTCATGTTGCCTTAATTGGCGTGACACACAGGCTACAACCTTCTTGTCTTGCATGAGTACACTTCCTAGTCCTTGTTTAGACGCATCACAGTAAACTTCAAAACTTTGATGTGGATCAGGGAGTACTAACACCGGCACAGAAGTAAGTCGATCTTTCAGCTCTTGGAAACTATTCTCGCATTATGTCGTCCATACAAAAGGTTGTTCTTTCCGTGTTAACTTGGTCAATGGGTATCCTAGCTTTGAAAATCCTTCAATGAATCTCCTATAGTATCCAGCCAAGCCCAAGAAACTTCTAATCTCAGTGATCGTGGTTGGTCTCTCCCATTTTAAAACTGCCTCCACCTTGGAAGGGTTTACAGCTATTCCTCCTTGACTAATTACATGTTCTAAAAAGTTCACTTCTTCCAACCAGAATTCACACTTCGACAGCTTTGCATACAGTTGTTTCTTTTTTAGGATTTCCAACATAACCTTTAAATGTTCAACATGTTCTTCTCTGCTTTTAGAGTACACTAATATATCATCAATGAACACCACTACAAATTTATCTAGATATGGATGAAAAATCCTATTCATGTAATCCATGAATACGGTTGGTACATTAATTACACCAAAAGGCATTACTAGATATTCGTAATGGCCATAGGCTGTCCTAAAAGCAGTTTTTGGTACATATTCTTTCTTCACCCTTATTTGATGGTATCCAGATCTCAAATCAATTTTGGAGAACACTGTGGCACCACGTAGCTGATCCATCAAGTCGACAATCCTTGGCAGAGGATATCTGTTCTTGATCATCACCTTGTTCAGTTGCCGATAATCTATACACAACCTCATGCTACCATCCTTCTTCTTAACCAACAACACTGGTGCACCCTAGGGGGATACATTGGGTCGTATAAACTGCTTCTCTATCATCTCTTCAAGTTGTTTCTTCAATTTTGCTAATTCTAGAGGTGACATTCGGTATGGTGCAATTGAAATGGGTCCAACTCCAGGTACTAGATCAATGGCGAATTCCACATCTCTTTCTGGGGGTAAACCAGGGATATCTTCAGGAAAAACGTCAGGAAATTCATACACAATTGGCAGATTTTTAATTTTTGATTCTTGCTCCCCTTTCGTTGAAAGCAATAGCATGAATCCTTGAGCCTCTCCTTTTAAAGAGGCACTCACTTGGTTGGCGGTTAGAAATCTCGAATCCTCAGAATTCAAATTCACTGGTTCTTTAAACATTATGGTTTTATTATGACAATCTTTTAGAACATGATTGTCAGACAACCAATCTAGCTCAATAATAACTTCTAAGCCAGAAAGGGGTAAACAGAAAAGATTAGCCTTAAAGTGCCTACCATCTATGACAATAGGGCATTTCTAACAGGCTTTAGAAGTGACAATGGGATTGTTTCCAGGAGTATGTACAGATAAGTCAAATGGCAGTTCTATCACATGTAATTTTAGTTTTTCTACACAGTCATTGGCAATAAAGGAATGTAATGCACTTGAGTCATACATAACAGTTGAAAGAATCTTATTAATGATACACTTACCTTCCACCATAGGATCAGAATGAGATGCTTCTTCTCCAGTGATTGCAAAAACCTTTCCTTTTGCCTTCGGCCTCCCGACTGCATTGTGCACGCCTCCTTGAGTATTTATGTTTGTACTCATACCTTCAGGGTTTTCTCTATTCATCTTTGGGCAATCCTTGATGTGATGACCTGGTTTATTACACTTAAAGCAAACATAAGTGTTTTTAGGATAATCCCTTTTCAAATGGGGTCCTCCATAGATAAAACATTTAAAATTTGGTGTAGATGTTGGGTAATAGCTTCCAGTTGAAGCTTGGGATCTATTAGGAATAGATGCTGCTCCAAACCGATGAAATGGCGCTTGGTAAGGCCTATTTCTTCCGAAGTCTCTTCTTTAGTGATGGTGAGGTCCTCCACTTCTCATTTCTCCCACCTTGTGAATAGGCTCACGACTTTTGGTCATTCTATCCTTATGATCCTTTTCAAAGATCCTGTAGCGATTTACCAATACAGAAAATTCATGGATTTCCTGCATTCGTATAGCTTTCTTAATTTTTGGCCGTAATCTATTTATAAACTTTGCACATCGATCACCTTCGTTAGTAGCATCATTATAATGAGAATGAAAACGAGATAGCTCTTCAAACCTGGATGCGTACTCTCCAACTGTCATATTTCCTTGGGTCAGCGACATGAATTCGAATTGTCTTTTCTCTTTAACATCAGCTGGAAAGTATTTCTCCAGAAACATATCCTTGAAATGATCCCAAGTGATCTCCATGTCGTTGACTTCAAATTGTCTACGCATGCTATCCTACCAATGTTCGGCATCCTCAAATAAGGCATAAGTAGCGAAGACTACCTTATCAACTTCATTACATTGCAATGCTCGAAAGATCTTCTCTATCTCTCGAATCCATGTTTATGCTCCATCAGGGTTATATCCTCCCTTGAAACAAGGTGGATTGTGCTTTTTGAATAGGTCTAGCCTTCTCAAGGCATCGTTACCTTAACCTTCGCGTGCTCCCATTGCATTGATTAAGCATTCTACAACTCCAGCAAGATCGTTTCTGGCCATTAGTTTCCTGTTTCACAGTAACTGAGATTTGTCACATCAATCACATTTACTACCAAGTCATATATTCTATTTTCTATTACCTACACAGAGTTTACAGACAAAACAAGATAGACCTTTTCCCCAGGCCTATTGGATTAACTGCTCTGATACCACTTTGTAACACCCTCTGTTACACCTTAATAATATTAGAAAAATTCGTATATATATTTTTTTACTAAAGAAATGATTGTTAAAAAGAAACTATCGGAATAAATTAAATACATCATTTCTGAAATACCTTATAAATATTATTAAAACTTTATAAAATAATTTTTATATTCATCCAAATAAAATAAATACTAAACATTATAAGAAAGAGAGGAAACTCCATGGCCCAGAAGCAGTTACTTAATAACTTTATTTATTCATTGGACCACGGTATTCATACCGAGCTCCCTTTCTAGAACGTGTTATATTCACTGTCGAGATTCTTCGATCCTTCACTCTGAACCATCAATTTAAAATATATGAAACAAAAACACAGAGAAAAGAGTGAGAAATAGAATATAATATTCTCAAATAAGACATAAGCAACAAAGGGTTTTCACAAACCAATACATAATAATATCAGTCACAATCACATACGCAATCAATTATGAATGCATGAATGTTATGCAATATCTTCATCATAACTTACCTATATATGTGGGCCCTTAAATTTTAATTTACACTGGGCCAACTAGGAGTTTACTGTTGGCCCGACGGCGACTCAGCGGTTCTTTCCCACCGCCGGGTCTTTGTTAATTGGCAAGCGCACCAATCGTTTGTAGTTTTCGAAATTTAGATATCGTTCCACTGGGATTGAAAGTCCAATAACAACAGTAATTTTCTACTTACTATGGTAAATATGAAGGAAATTATAAACAAAAGAATGATTTATATACAGTTTATACAATATTCACAAGATAGCATGGTTGAGTGATTCATGAGATAAAAAAGAAAATAAAATCTATCTAAAAAGTTGAGTTGCAATCTAGAATAGGTAAGATACTCGAGATAAACATAGATAAACAAATTATGTTGGAAATTGGATCCCTAATCTAGAATAACAATGAGGAACTCAAGACATGCATATTTAATCATCAAGTTTCATGTCATTGCAGCTTAAAATCATTATAACCGATCCCTCGTGATATAAATTCTAAGAATTCACCGTAAAGTCCGATCCCTCGTGAGCTTTCTCAGTAAAAACTTGCATTAAGACCTGGCCTTATGGCAACAATGGTTAACAACCCCTATAGAATTGAGATACCAAGGGTATTCCAACTTTTTACTTTCGTCAAAACAAGTTTCAATACGGCATAAATAATCATTCTCCCGTTTGACATTTATACTAATAAAACCAGTTTCGATACACATGAAAATCATTCTCCCGTTTGACGTTCATATTAATAAAAGGTTGAAATACTAACATGGACTTGAATCATAAACATGCAGAGGTCGAATTCACAACATTATACTCAATAGATTAGTTCACCAATTCCAACATAAACAAATTAGTTACACATGGTAAAAGTAACAACAACACTTACAGAGTTTGACATTACGAAGAAGACGATGGAAACTTCACGATACAACGATCACAATACACCGAAACACACTCAAGTATCTAGAAAACTATTCTAGAACTACAACTCACAAAAGAAGTACTCAAAGTCGAGCACAAGAGAGAAGAGAAGAGAAGTGTATGGAATGGGATGCTATGAATGGTGTTGGATGGCCCTATTTATAGGGCTGAGCAAGGGTTCTGACGCTACGCGTCCCTGTGACGCTACGCGTCAGACTCCTGACTCAGCCTCCATTAAACACTTGATAATGGTCACTTTCAATAATTAATCTTGATCATGCCTGGCCACTTGGACATGTTTCCACGAGTTTTTGGCCATTTATGCTGATTGGGGTGGCCCTTGGGCTGAGTGGGGTGCCCATTATTGAGTCCAAGTGGAGTGGTTGGCCAAAGTGGAGTGGTTGTTCACGCAGCACTGACGCTACGCGTGGCTGTGATGCGTAGCGTCAGACTCAAAAATAGCAGTTGATGCTACGCGTGGGGTGAGCTACGCGTCAGATTCTCCAGTGTAATTTTCTCTTGATTTCTTAACTTTTTCACTGTAAAACTAGAGAAAATTGATCCAGGGTAGATGATTTCCAACAACACTCATTTATTGAATTTAAATCCTAATTTTCTAACAAATTAAACTAATTTTTATAATTTTTATGAAATTTTTATTTAAGCTTTTATTGAAAATTTGAGGACTAACAAATACCCCCAACTTGAGACATTGCTCGTCCTCGAGCAAGAGAGAAAAATAAGAAAATAAAAATTTGAAATCAAATTTTTAAGTTAGTCCGAAAATTTATCACAAAAAATAATTACACAATTTTATCTATTTTGTAATAATCAAAAACTGATTCAAATATAACAAAGGTTTAATGATAAAATTATTTACAATATTCTATTAACAATCAAGCAGAATTTCAGGCTTACCTCACAAGTGTTTATCTCTATGCAATTGGTAACCTGTTTCACTCAATCAATCATAAAATCAAACGAATTTAACTTTGTTTGTCATCTAATCAATGGTTATTTATACAGAGTTAATTCGGAAATCACAAGGTCTTTTCACGGGTTGTAATGAGGCTTGGTTTACAAGAATCAATGGTTTTTCTTGGATTTCAAAAACCTGAAATCATAAAAGAGCATTTTTATAATTTTTAGGCTTTTCTCTTGATCCAAACTCTCATTTATTTTTATTGATGAAAAATAAATACCCCCAACTTGATTCTTTTCACTATTTTTGACTTTTCTTTTCCATATTTTCTTTTTTTGAAAAGAATCAAGTTGCTCATTTTCACTCCCCATTTTTGTAAGAACACTCAAAATATTTTTCATTTATTTCAACTGCTCTTTTAATCAATCAAGTATAGGGAATGGTCAAAACAAATTTAGGCTTTAAGGGTACCAAAGAATTTTATTTTAGGCTCAAATTGGCTTGCAAAGGATAAAAGACTTTTTACCAAGGTAAGCTGTTTGGCCCAAGGTTTCATTTCACCAATAAATGTGCCTTGATCATTTTCCCGAATTCTCTGTACAACAACACAAATCACAGATTAAATCAAAATCAATTCGAATTGAAAATATGCCGATTAAACCCTCAAGTGTTTAAAAAGATCTCTCAACTCACCGGGTTATTGAAATTTGCTTGATGGTTAATAAACTTATTGTAATTAAATTTATCAAAATTCCTAAGTTATAAAGAAATTGATAATTGATTTTACAAAATTGGTTTTATTGTGTAAAAACTCTAAGTGTATAAACTAACTTACTAACAAAAATTTGATTCATTTATTTAAAAGAAGAATTATTTTTCGAAAAAATGAGCAAAAACGAATAAACACACCACACAATGATAAAATGCCATAATATAAAATGTAAATATAAATGTAAATATAAATCCAAATATAACTAAAAATAAATGTACTCAAAATAAATGAAGATGGCATCCTCAATCCTCCATCTGATCATCATCATCCTCCTCCTCCTAGGTCGGGGCTGAGCCTCCTGCTCTAGTGGTGGAAGCTCGCACTGCTGCACAAAATAATCTTTGTTTACTAGAACTTTAGGGACTCTCCCTGAAGAACTAGTAAACTCTGGTGAAGGTACAATGACTCCCTGCCTCCTCAGTAAGGCAGATATGATGAGAGGAAAGGGTATGGGGCGATTCACTTTATACCCAAGGGCATAAAAGTGAATCTGCTCGGAGATAAGCTCGGCGATATCAATAGTGTGGCCCTGGAGGATAGAATAGAGGAGGCAACAACGCTCCACTGGAAGGGAAGAAAGATGGGTGACAGGAGTGATATTATGGAGCATGAGGTGGGACCACGCCTGGGCTATGGGGGTAAGCTGGGTCTTGAGGAGGTTAGATGGACTCCTTCCAACCCTACTCAGGTTGAAAAAGATTCCATCCTTGCTCAGAAAATGAGCAACCTCCTCGAGGGAGTATCCTAACTCTCCCTCAGCAAGAATCTTGTTTCTGTTTTCTTTCCAGAAACAAGTGTCATCCTCGGGAGTAGGCTCCCAAGGGTTACCCAATAGGGTACTGATGGTGTCCCGGTCATAAGAGATATGCCGGCCTCTAACCCAACTCGTCCGCTGCTGCCCAAGATTCGGTGCGTCCTGGCGAGTCCTGTAAGCATTTGCGTAAAACTCCATCACTAAGATGGGGTCCCCCTCAGTAGGTAAGGAGAATAGAGGTCCCCATCTCCTCTGCTGCACTCTATCCTGCAGCTCAGGATAGTCTCCTGCACTCAGATCAAGGACCCTCTCCTAGATAAGTCTCTGGCCCTTGATCTGATGAAACCGTGCCCATTTCGCATCCGTGCGAAATCTAGTAGGATCCCTCGGTCCTAACACCTCCTGTCTCTGAGAATCAGGATCCTCAGAAGTGGTGTCAGTGTCTGTGGACTTCCTCTGTCTTTTAGAGGGACCGGCTGTGGGAATGGATTTCTTAGGTGCCATCTGTAAAAAGTAAAAATTTAAAATTAAACACACACTAAATAAATCACACACAAGCAAACAATTATTTGTAAAATATTTTTGGGTTTTCACAAATAAAAATGCAATTCAACAACATATTTTTGAATTTTTAATATTTAAAGAAATTAACATACATATATTCAAATAATATACAAAACAAAATACAATTTATTTATACAAATTTGCAAGAAAGTATAACGAATACTAAACATAAAAATTTATTAATTTAAAAAGAAAACAACAAACAACAAACAAACAGCAAGATTTAAAAACAGAGGCTGACGCTACGCGTGGTATGACGCTACGCATCAGCCTGTTCTGCTCACGCTACGCGTCAGTGGGACGCTACGCGTGGGCTTACAGTTCATCCTCACGCTACGCGTCAGTGGGACGCTACGCGTGAGATGTGCAGTTTTGAAAAAAAATAACAGGGGTTACACAGCAGCAACCCCTTTCCAAACCACATTATATCCATTTATTTTCTAATTCCTAACAGCAATAAATCCCAATGGTCTTCTAATCCTAATCCTAACCACATTTATTTCTAAAATCGAAAATTAAAACAAAAAGCTAAAGAGGTTGGATTAGAGTACTTACTTGTTCCTTGAGCAATTTAGGGATGAAGAGGTTTGGAAGAGAGAAAAGGAGGTTTTTGAAGTTTAGGTTTGAAAACTAAGTTAGGCAGAGAGGAAGTTTTAGGTTTAAAACCCTAAGATGGGCCTCTCTGGTTCAGTTTTAAAAACTGAATGTGGGCTCTGACGCTACGCGTGGGTGGGACGCTACGCATCAGAACCAGAATTCAGAGTCCACGCTACGCGTCAAGTGGGCGCTACGCGTGGGCTTCTGCTTTTGATTTTCAAAAATTTGGATTTTCAAAAACCTTTTCAGTTTAAAACCCCTTTTCTTTTAAACAAGTTAAAAAATTGTTTTGTGGTTTTTTTTTTATATGTAAAACAACCTTAAAAACAAAAAGAAAAGAATGGGTTGCCTCCCATTGAGCGCTAGGTTTAATGTCTCCAGCCAGACATTACCTCTGATTAATCAGGTGGTTTCCCAATATTCTTTGAGGAATCACCTGTCTTTTTCTTCCTTCTTCTTCTTTTCCGATGCCTAATTACCTGTTTTTCATCATTCAAAGCATCGGTTAATTCAAAACAATTTAATTGATTGGGAAGAGATATACCTGGTTTGGTTGAAGGGTAAACTTTTTCCTCATTACTTATCCTGAGGTGTTCATGAGCACTGAAGCTTACTTCTTCTCCATAAACTTTGACTGCAACCATACTTTGATCAACATCTACTTTGATTTTTGCAGTCTTCATGAAAGGTCTTCCTAGGATCAGGGGGATCTCAGTATCCTCCTTCATATCCAGTACCATAAAGTCAACTTTGAAGTGGTACTTGTCAACCTTTACTAACACATCTTCCACAATCCCATAGGGCTTTTTGACAGAGCGATCTGCAAACTGTAATTCTGTCTTTGCCTCTTTCAACTTATATTCACCAATGCGTTTTATTAAATCTAAGGGCATCAAGTTAATGTTAGCCCCTAAATCTAATAGCGCATTCCTGATGTTGATATTTCCGATTGTTACAGGAATGGTGAAACTCCCCGGATCTTTACATTTTTTCGGGGTTATACAGTTTGTTTCTTGCTCTGTATCTCTTTGCATATTTTTTTCTTTTTCATTTTTTTCATTTTTTTCTATTTTTTCACTTTCTTTTTCTTCTTCTTTCTTTTTCTCACTCTTTTCTTTACAATCAATTTTTACAATATCAGAAGAAACAGCATTACATTGTTCCCTTGGGTTTTGAGTGTTTGCAGAAAACCCAAAACTCTTTAATTCGGCTATCTCTTTTGCAAGTTGACCCATTTGTATATCTGATGCTTTTCGGGCAGCTTCATTTGTCTCTACAAACTGCAATAACTGTTGAATAGCTTCCTCTATTCTTGTCAACCTTGCATTGTCAGTTTGTTGTTGCTTGAATTGATTGTTAGGAGGTCTGTTGGAAGGTCCAGTATCCTGTCTCCAGCCAATATTCTGATTTTGCCAACCCTGCAGGTAATTGTTAGGAAAAGAATTTCCATGATTAAAAGGAAAATTACCTAAGGGTGCTCTTTGATGGTTCATGAAATTGGCTTGCTCTTGCTCATTTCCACAGTAACCATATGGTTGTTCTCCCATGCAGTGCGTACATGCTTTAAGTTGAGCAGGGGGTGGTGATGCTACTTGAGCAATTTGAAGTTTTTCCAATTGCTTGCTCATAACTTCAATTTGTTGGGTCAGTAATTTTTGCTGAGCCAACACTGCATCATTTACTCCCAATTCGAGCATTCCTGGCTTCCTTTGCATATTACCTCTTTCATGCTTTGCTTGTCGGTCACTAATAGCCATTGATTCCAATATTTCTATGGCTTCTTCCACAGTCTTGTTCATTAAAGAACCACCTGCACAAGCATCTAACATCATCTTGAACTGAGGCAATAAACCATGGTAAACGATTCTTACCTTTTCGGCATCATTCAGGTTGTGGTTTGGGCATTTTCTCAAAAGTGCCTTGAATCGTTCCCATGTCTCTCCTAGTGATTCGTCATTATTTTGAGAAAAAGAGTGTATGGCTGTCATTGCTTCAAAATATTTTGAAGGAGAATAAAATCTTTCCAAAAATTTTCTTTCAACATCGGACCAGTTTGCAAAACTACCCGGTGGACAAGATTTAAACCATTCTTTTGCTTTCCCAATCAATGAAAAAGGAAAGAGTCTCATGTAAACAGACTCTTCTTGATTAGGTTCAAAACCAATTGTGCTGCATAATTCATAAAAAACAGTTAAATGTTCATATGGTTCTTCATGATTTAAACCAGCAAATTGGTTGTTTTGAATAATATTTAAAGTGGCAGGTTTAATTTCCACTGGTAAAACTGGTCCTTGAAACATTCCCGAAACTCGGGGTGGACCATTTATAGCAGCAAACTGTCCCAATGTTCTCCTTTCAACAGCCATATTTGAATTTTCAAAAATTTTTGAAGTAGAAGAAGAATTAGTTTGTGTTTTTGATTTCAAAGACTTGATTTTCTTTACAAACTTTTCTATCTCAGGATCAAAATAAATTTTACCTGTGGTAGATCGAGTTTGCATACACAAACTAGACAAAGAAAGTTAGTGTAATAACGATAAGAAATAAATAAAAAAAATATCTAAAGTAAAAAAAAATATTTACCACGGTAATTAAAAATTTACTATTTTACTGAAACAATTCAATCCCCGGCAACGGCACCAGAAAACTTGTTGGCCCGACGGCGACTCAGCGGTTCTTTCCCACCGCCGGGTCTTTGTTAATTGGCAAGCGCACCAATCGTTTGTAGTTTTCGAAATTTAGATATCGTTCCACTGGGATTGAAAGTCCAATAACAACAGTAATTTTCTACTTACTATGGTAAATATGAAGGAAATTATAAACAAAAGAATGATTTATATACAGTTTATACAATATTCACAAGATAGCATGGTTGAGTGATTCATGAGATAAAAAAGAAAATAAAATCTATCTAAAAAGTTGAGTTGCAATCTAGAATAGGTAAGATACTCGAGATAAACACAGATAAACAAATTATGTTGGAAATTGGATCCCTAATCTAGAATAACAATGAGGAACTCAAGACATGCATATTTAATCATCAAGTTTCATGTCATTGCAGCTTAAAATCATTATAACCGATCCCTCGTGATATAAATTCTAAGAATTCACCGTAAAGTCCGATCCCTCGTGAGCTTTCTCAGTAAAAACTTGCATTAAGACCTGGCCTTATGGCAACAATGGTTAACAACCCCTATAGAATTGAGATACCAAGGGTATTCCAACTTTTTACTTTCGTCAAAACAAGTTTCAATACGGCATAAATAATCATTCTCCTGTTTGACATTTATACTAATAAAACCAGTTTCGATACACATGAAAATCATTCTCCCGTTTGACGTTCATATTAATAAAAGGTTGAAATACTAACATGGACTTGAATCATAAACATGCAGAGGTCGAATTCACAACATTATACTCAATAGATTAGTTCACCAATTCCAACATAAACAAATTAGTTACACATGGTAAAAGTAACAACAACACTTACAGAGTTTGACATTACGAAGAAGACGATGGAAACTTCACGATACAACGATCACAATACACCGAAACACACTCAAGTATCTAGAAAACTATTCTAGAACTACAACTCATAAAAGAAGTACTCAAAGTCGAGCACAAGAGAGAAGAGAAGAGAAGTGTATGGAATGGGATGCTATGAATGGTGTTGGATGGCCCTATTTATAGGGCTGAGCAAGGGTTCTGACGCTACGCGTCCCTGTGACGCTACGCGTCAGACTCCTGACTCAGCCTCCATTAAACACTTGATAATGGCCACTTTCAATAATTAATCTTGATCATGCCTGGCCACTTGGACATGTTTCCATGAGTTTTTGGCCATTTATGCTGATTGGGGTGGCCCTTGGGCTGAGTGGGGTGTCCATTATTGAGTCCAAGTGGAGTGGTTGGCCAAAGTGGAGTGGTTGTTCACGCAGCACTGACGCTACGCGTGGCTGTGATGCGTAGCGTCAGACTCAAAAATAGCAGTTGATGCTACGCGTGGGGTGAGGCTACGCGTCAGATTCTCCAGTGTAATTTTCTCTTGATTTCTTAACTTTTTCACTGCAAAACTAGAGAAAATTGATCAAGGGTAGATTATTTCCAACAACACTCATTTATTGAATTTAAATCCTAATTTTCTAACAAATTAAACTAATTTTTATAATTTTTATGAAATTTTTATTTAAGCTTTTATTGAAAATTTGAGGACTAACATTTACACTCTTCCATAAGTCCGGATAATAATAATATGAACAGCTCAACTGACATGGAAACACTTAGAGACTAGTCCGATTGAGAAAGTTTTTATTGTGAAAGTACCCGACACTAGGGAGCTACCCCAGGTCCCCTGAAGCACCCTTTCACACCTTCTCATCCCAAGGCTCGTAATTAAGCTTCCTCTAATGTATCCTCGGTTTCTATAATCCGTCCCAAGACAATATCATTTCATTTCACTTTAATGATTCATGATGCATGAACTACTCGCGTATTGAGTTGGTTAAGGCTTTTAGAAACTCAATTATTAAATACCTTAAAGGTTTACAATATCATTTTAATAAACTGTATATTTTCTCAATTCTCTGAATTTCTGTCCCACAGAAATAAATTTGGTACAGTTTTTGAATCTCACTAAAATTGAGTTTCTAAGCCTTAAATATCTAAAAACCTTTTCATATAAAACTTTACATAATCTTTCTCAAATTGAATCTTAACAAGATCAAATTTAGAAATCTCAATTATTTCCAAATATTCTTTAGTTATTAAGTTGGAAAATAAAATAATTTTCTTTTGAAAAATTTTAATTAAAAGCGAATAATCTTTAAATCATTAATCAATTTTTTTAATTCAAGATTTAATCATCTCAACTTGCTATAAATTAATTTTCATAAAATGTCTACTGTCTAAAATAAATACTAATTTTTTATTCTAAATATAAAAATAATTTCTAAAAAGAAATAAAAGATTTTAAAATAATAAAAATTTAAAGAGTAAGGTAAGAAATTCTTACTGAGTTTTAGTTTTTCGTCATGCTCGCTATATGCTCAAACTCCACATTACAATATCAACAATCAAATATTATTAATCACAGTTAAACTTCATCAATCATAAATATAATCAATCATAATCAAATTAATTAAATTAAATATCATTAATACATATCATAATACAAAATTTAATGATTATTAATATAGTCAATTTGAGTCCTTTTGGTTAATTTCTCGCATAGGTATATGTAAGTCCATATAATCCAATCCTTGCATAGGTATAGTTCAGTCCATATGGGTCATAGTAGTCCAAGTCCTTGCATAGGTATAGTGCAGTTTATATAGGTTATAAAAGTCCAAGTCCTTACATAGGTATGTTAGAGTTAGTTAAACCAGATATTTAATTTAAGATTTATTATAAATTTTAAGTTAAAAGGTTAATATTTTTAAAATACTAATATTATTAAATTTAAAAGGAGTAGGGAACTCCTCCTATTATTCTTATGTCTTTTCATATTATATTCTTATCTCACTCCCCCTTACCTTGAACTGTTACCCAAAAGAGATTTGCTTTGCACCTTCAATTTCTAGAAATATTAGTACCAATCTTATTTCAATATAGGCATAAGATGAAGATTAAGATTACTACTTAAAACAGAAATGGTAAATTTTGAATAGTGAATAGTAAATTATGAATAGTAATAGTAAATAGTAAAATATGAATAGTAATAATAAATAGTAAAATGTGAATAGTAACTATAAATAGTAAAATGTAAATAGTAATAGTAAATAGTAAAACGTGAATAGTAAAAGCAAATAGTAATAATAAATAGTAATTTACTATTTGAATAGTAATTTACTATTGAAATAGTAATTTACTATTTGAATAGTAATTTACTATTAAAATAGTATTTTACTATGTAGAATAGTAATTTAAAATAATATTATTTTCAGTATAATAATAGATTTCTAAAAACGATATAAAAATAACCCTAAAAAATATAAAAGAGAGGTATTCGTACCTTAGAATTTTAGCAGAACCTTCTTCCAAAAAAATTTACTTCTCTCTCTCACTTCCACCACTATCTCACTAGCACTACTATATTAAGAAAATTTAATCTGAAATTGTGAATTCTAAAGAAGAATTCTTTCGGTATTTATAGGAAAAAAATTTACTATGCATTCTATTATTTTAATATAAAAATACTGTGTATTTTTAAATTTTTTATTCCTAGTTACTTTGCATCTTTTGAAAATTTCATACATGTACAGTGTTTTGCATAGTAACTGTCAGCAGAATTATTAAGCCAAATAGTAACCTTTCACTCGGTATATTTTAAATATTCAAAATGAGTCCTTTTTGAAATTTAGCGATATTATATCAGTCCTTACTAATTTTATAATAAGTAATATAAAGTTTAAATTTTAAAAATCTAAAATTTTTTGTTAATAAAAATTTATTGATACGTTCCCAATTTTTTAATGATTGGAAAAAATAAAGAGTTTTCTCAAACCGATAATTTTTAGCTTGAAACGAATTTTAGAAAATTTTCTTATAATTTAAATTCACTTTCTTATAAATATTTTTAATTTTAGGTCACTTTATATGAATTTAAAATTATTTAAAATATATTATTTTATTAAAAATTCAAAAATTTCAAATTTTTTTTAAAAAATCATAAATAATACGTAGATTAAAAAGTTCTAAAGAACCATAATCTGATTCCTTCAAAATATTAATATAAAAATAAAAATAGGGGTGTTACATAACTTGTATACCCTGACTCGTATAATCTTTTATAATCTTCCATACCCTGACCTGACCTGCATGAACCCTGACCTACATAATCCTACATATTATTACATCACCTTGACCTGAACCAACCCTCAAGAAGTATACATAACTTGACCTTGACTTTACTACATCACCTGGACCTGAACCAACTTTCATGTAGTATACATAACCTGACCTCGAATTTACTACATCACCTGGACCTAAACCAACCCTCATGTAGTATACATGACCTGACCTGTATATTACTATATCACCTAGACGTGAACTAACCCTCATGAAGTATATTGAGACCTGACCTGCGTATTGTACCCTCTACCTTGACCTGAACCAACCCTCATGAACTCGCATATCTTACACCTTCCTTACCCGAACCTATATATCTTACACTATCTTGACCTGATCCTGACCTAGTGCAATATATTGAACCTAACTTGCAACATTTGGTCCCTATTGACCTAACCCCGACCCTGACCATATTTTTCCATCTGCCATTATAAATCAGTTGCTTTGAAACTTCAATTATGGGTTTCACATTGGTTCCTCATCTTTTTAACTGAATCTGTTTAGTCCCTATACTTATTGTGGCATTACATTTTCAGGGTTTGCAACATGCATTGAAGGAGATCACCCCTGGTGTTGATCAGAGGCTCTATGCAAGACATATGTACAACAACTTCAGGAAGAGGCATCTAGGGAAACAATTAAAGGTTACATATTTTATCTCAACATTTACTTTTTGATAACATAAATAATTATACAATTGATGGTTTTTAATACTCTAAAATATTGGTCCTAGAGAATTATTCCATTGATAAAGGAGATTTGTGAAAACACCAATGTTGGTATTTTACTGCAGTATAATATAGCAAGATTGATATTGAAGTTGTTCATGTGTAAACCATAAAATGTCACTAAAGATTGGTGCACTTAATTAATGTTTAACTTGTCTTTTGATGATTTAAATGCAAATTCCACTAATATAAAGTTTATTTATAAATAATATTAAGATGTTGAAAAAGTAACTTATCATATATATTTTTTATAAGATTGATTTATGAATTAATTTTTAAGTTGAGTTTGACCCTATTTTTTAATATAGCATCACAGTCTAATTAGTCTGAATGTTGAATTATCAATATGTCAAATCCTGTAAATTTTACGCACCTTATATCCAATTAGGTACATCATTTTTTGATATATATATATATATATATATATACACACGTATATTTACAAGTAGTTGACGAGACTTAAAACTCATCCTAATTCTAATAAATCTTAGCCACCTAAACATTTTGTAAAAAAATTGTCTTTTTTATGAAAGTGATAATTAAATACAAGTGTTTATATACTCAAATTCACCTACTAAGTCGATTCATTTGAATGTAATAATTTATTTTTAATTTTGATATATACATAAATTCTTTTTCTTTATAGTATCTTTATAACTGAGAATTACGAGACTAATCTCACGTATCAACAATTTAACTCATAAGAAGTTGTACATAATGCCTTCCTTGTATTTTGTTTGTTTATTAGGAAGATTAATTGGAAATAGGGAAACTCTATTAAATAACATATATTAAATTTTGTAATTCGGTTTATTGGTCTTAATGGAAAACAACTTTGACGAGCCAATGAGTTGTTTTACTACAGTCTGGCATATGAAATGGTTTCAAAAATTCAGGAATTATGTGTTTTAAGATTTTTTTTATTTGGAATAATAATGACTAAGAATGTTATACTACGTCTAGGAATAATTTAAGTGTAACTAAATTTTTTATGGTAGTGTGACGGTGATCAGTATAGTAGTATATTGAGGAGAATATATTGTATTTGATACATTTAGAAGGATGAGAAGTTTATAAGATTAAAATAAAAATGAAAACATTATTTTTTTCTTATTTTAAAATATGTCTAAAAATTTATAAAAAAATATAATTAAAAATTATTTAAAAAATGAATTAAAAATTAACTTAACATTTTTTTATCACAACAATAGCTGAGCGGGACTAAGTTTTATGAAAATATTTATTAAAAATATATAACTTATAACTTAGAAACGTAAGACAACACATTGGTGTGAATTATTTAAAATATTAACGCTAATTTTCTTAATGAATTGTATTAATTTGGTAGTTTCATTCGCCATAATTTTGTTTAGATAGCACATTGGTATGATAATCGAAGCGATAAGATGGAATTCTAAAAAACAAAACTCGGATCCATCATATGTTTTCATATTAAACAAAAACCAAAAAACATATATATAAAAATCGGTATGATATTCTTTTCAGTTTTAATTCATCATATTATATAGTAAAAAGTAAAAACATGAAGATTTTCTATTTCTATTTGTCGTTTATAATATATGAATGTTAAAGATTTTAACACAAGTTAAACTTAGTTTCTTTTCACAAGAAAACGAACACTAAAAGGATCGTGTTAAATATTGTTTTTCCCCTTAAAATTTCAATCATATTTAGTTTTTAAATTGGTTTTAATTCATAAAGAATTGAAAATACATAAAGTTATTCTAACATTTACGTTTAGGTCATTTCTGTTGAAATTTTTTTTGGTATTTGAGTGTGGATTAGAGTATTTTATTATATAAAACCCAGGTCTGTTGAAAAAAGTAAGTTAAATCATGAAACTACACTTAAAAGGAAGTAACCAATTTTAGTTTTTTTTTTAAAATTTTTTTAAAAACCAAAATCTATAAATTTAAAGTCAAAGAACATAAACGAAATCTAGTCTAAAATTTTTATAAAATATTTTTCAAAAGGAAAAAATATCTAACCCCAAAGAAAATTGAGTATCACTTTAGTTAGTTTTGCATTATAATATTAATTATGTCTGATTGTAGGTGTAAGATATCACAATGCGTTATGTTGTTTTGTTCCTTTCTTATTTCTTTATCATCAGTTCTGGTGAAGGATGAGTCTCCGTTCCAGAAGCTTGCTCGTGTAGGTGGTTGAGGGTCGATTGAAGATTCCATGGGGGTTGCGAAGAAGAGGCTATGGCTATGAGGAGGAAGATAGGGGAATTATCGCACACACGAAAATTACAGGGCTACTCCATGGGGCCACTAATGGTTGTCGGGTTCGTCAGCATCAGAGGGTATGGTCTACTTAATTCAAAGTTTGCGGTTCTCGTCGCATCAACAGTATTGGCTATTGGATACCACCAATTAACTAAATGAGTAGGTAAAATAATTGCGTAGCCCCTCTATCATATGGTTTGGAAAGCTACGGTGCTCAAGGAAAGGAGACTTACTACACATCCCATGTGATTAGAAACAACATAGCATATGCAGTAGCTAAATCAACATGCACTTAATTTATTTCTAATTCCATGGTGAAGTTGCAAAAATAACATGTGTTTGGATTATTTTTATATGTTAATTTCATAGCTAAACATGCATTTTTTCATTGTATATATACCTCACAATCCTCTCTCGAATTCTCTCATTGCTTTTCCTTCTTGTTTCCTTTTCTTTCTTCTGCTTACAAATACGAAATGATGAAATATAACATTATTTCTTTTCTTATGTTTATACTTTTTATGCCCTTCTTTGCCAATTATTAGTTCTTAAATTGGCTTTGTAATGACCTAAAATAATGTGCACGTTTGAAATAAAGTGTGCTCTCCCTGCCATCCCCAAGGATTTCACTATCCACAGTTTGTGGTCCAATTACAGCAGCCCTCAGAGAGAGTCCTGTACAACCACAACATTCAACAATAACAATGTAAGTTGGTCTTTATTAATTATTTTAGTTTCTCTATTTTTTAATAACATCATTTGTTTATTTTAAGATTTAAATATACATATTTATGAAAATTGAAGTTTACATCTTGTATTGTATTTGTATAGCTCCCAGCTCCCTTGAAAAATCAACTTAACGTTGCTTGGCTGAATTTGAAGGGAGGTCCGAATAAAGACTTTTAGGCTATGAATGGAATAAACATGGCACGTGTTCTAGATGCTTATTCACCGGAGGCGTAATGCCCTCCACATGTCCCTCTTGAGGGTCCCTCATGTTACCTTCCATCAAAGCTTCATGACTTCTATGAGAATGAGAGTTGATTTATCGAGTCCCACTGGGCGTGCCAATGAACAGGTCTGGACCGAGGTAGCAAGTTCGGTGCGATAACCAGTCACGAATGTAGTCTTATCAACTAGCTTGTACACCAGTCTAGTGAGGATTCGGTATTGTGATCCCTATTCTAGTGGGAAGATAGGGCCTTTGAGTCCTTGAGATCCAACTCACCAAGCTCTCACACTAGGGTCGAAAGGTGGTGTCACTTGCAAAAGGACCCTGGCGCTCAAGTTAGTTAAGGATCTTCCTCTATTATCAGTTTGAACGTAAGTTATGGGATAGAGAAAACCTGTCCTTTGTTGTGAATATCTCCGTATTTATATGCATGCATGTAAATAACGTATGAGTCCTCTTAGGTTAGGTAACACTATGTAAAATGTGTCAGTGTAACTCTGCAAAAAGATGCCACATGACATGGGCGCCTCCGCACGTCTTTTCTAACAGTAATATTTGGTACTATTTATCGAGTTGGCAAGTTACCTTTCAGTGTGCTGTAAAATGACCCGGACTATCCGTTATAGGAAGAACAATTTATACCGTTTATAAATCTAAGGCATCAATTGTGACATTGATTTATATTATGAAAAACAGGCGAAATTACTTTGTAGCCCATGGGCCGATATCCAGATCGAATCAATAGTGAATGTTGTATTAACATGAGATGATGACTTAAAAAGCTAGTGAATTGTAAATAATGTGATGAATTAAAACATGTTGTGGAATGAGATTAAATAGATTAAGGTGCTTGAGTGGCTGATTATGAACCCTAATTTGATGGCCAAAGTGTGGGGGTAAGTTATTTGAGATTTTTATTTAAATTGATATGTGATAATGTTCATATATGTGGTGTGGGCGGCCGATTGATATAGTTACCCCTCATTTTGGCTCATGTGGTCGAGCGTGACCTAGTTAGGCTACATAGTGGTTAAGTAGGATTCAATGGCGGGGAGCCACGTAAGGCTTAGTGGATCAAGCAGGGTTCACAATTGTCAGGTAGGACCCCGACTAATGGTCAATCAAATTTAGTATTTGAATACTAAGAGTCATTATTATTATTATTATTGATTGAGAGTTCGTGGTGACATTATTTGAACTAATGATGAGATTTGATGAGTTAATTATATTATTATGAATGTAGTAGTAGATTATTATACTAATGAGATAGGTGAAGTGTGCATGATATTGAAAATAATTCCAAATGAGTTGATTGAATATGATTTAATACATCTTGGACTAGGCTATGATTTTCCCAAAATCTATATATGTATATTATTGATTATTTACATTGATTTATACTGTATGTCACTCACCCTTACTATGGTTTTTAGTGACTGGAGACAGGGATACAGTCGATGCTGTAGAGACTAGCGCCCGATGAGCTAAAAGCAATGCCAAAGAGATTAGATTGTTGATGTATATGTGTAAATATGTAAACGCGTCATGTTTTGAGTACTTGTATCTATAGTGATGGTTTATGTAAATTTGTGTGTGTATAGGTGTATTGGTACCGTGTGGTGCATGCTAGTTGATGATTGATAATTATGACTGTGGTGATGATTAAATTATGGAATTGAATACCTAGTGATAGTCAAGTTATGTTAAACATATATATATATATGATGATTGTGATAGATGATGAGGATGTGTACTTGATAATGATATCATAATATGATGATGAATGTGTTCGACGATGTCTAGGAATTGTACATGGCACAAAGCCATTTGATTGATATTACGCGTACATTGGTTGGTTATTGTGATGATGTTATGATGTGTGTAACAATTGTAGGTATTTATGTTGCGAATGTGTACTAGGTGGATTAATCTCGATTGTAGTTGTGTAACTCCGATTTGATGTAAATTACTAACCAATGCGCAGGTAATAATTGTGCTGAAATCTTTTTCTTTTAACTTTTCCTCATCCAGGTCTCAATTTTTGATATCTACTACATTATTTTAAGTGAAATTAAGATAAATTGAGTTTAATTACACCATTTAAACTCTAATTAGTAGGTGAGACGTTATAATTAACTAATCCGGTCTAGAGACCGGCCTCTAGACTAAGATGTCATCTTGACTATTCTGGAAGGTCAACGGGTATCACAGGTCAATATCCGGACTGTAAAAATACCATGCTAGGATCTTTTCCTTCACTGGTTATCTGAGGTAGCACCTAAGACACCGGATACTTGATCTGTTCTTATTCTTCCATTATATATAACTGTTTGCCTAATGCTACGACAGGATAAATGGTTTCACAACTTATCACGATAGATACCTTGCACAACAGAAGATGTCTATGTCACCCGTCGAAAGGTGCAAAGTACAGCTACAGGAGCGATATATGGAAAAGGTGGATCTTCCCCATTCCTGTGTCAGAATCGTACACTAATCGTTGAACTACTCTCGATCGTACACTGAGCATTGAGCTACTCTGATTGATATGCTACACACGGCATCAGAGCCTCCTGGACCACTTGCACCCAACAATTCATTTTTCACGTTCAACTATAAATAGCATATTCTCATACACATACAAGGTTACGTTGTTCTTACTCTTACTATACTATTGCATTGCTCAAGTATTCTTTGGACTCTCATTCACTCCACTAACTTGAGCATCGAAGAATCTTCGCAGGTGACACCATCTTTCGTCCCCATCAACGTGAAAATCAGGTGTGAAGGATCGCTAAGACAACGGGACCAATCTCTCCCATTGAGAGGTCAGATTATAATACCGGATACCCACTGTACTGGTGTATAAATACTTAAATCACCAACTCTTGTAGCTGGTTCCTACACCGGATCATAGACTCCTGTTCAGACCAGTTCATTGTCACACCCAGTGGGACTCGATAGAGTTATTCCCATTTTTCATAGAAGTTCAGTAGTTAGCCATGGAGGGAGATGGATGTGATCTCATCGATGGTCACGTAGAGGATGTGACCCATCAACATGCTGGTGGAAGACTTGTTTTCGAATCTCCTGGAACCAACTCGAGAAGGATGGTACCAGTTACAACCCCAGATCCTCAGGATGAAGTAATAAGGCAACTCAGGGAAGAGTTGATGGAGTAGAAAAGGGAGAAGAGGGTGACAGGAGACAAAGCGATATCCCAGGCTGAGGAGACTCATCACACATCTGGGAGAGAGAAGTCCACCACTCTCTAATATTCGAAGATTCCCACCTATAAGGAGCGGGAGCAAACTCAAGACTCTGGAGATAGAGTCAGTGGAAGAAGGAAGAAGCAGGCAGTGGTGACCTCTAGGACATATAGACTTAACGTTCCTTTCTCAAGGAGGCTTATAAGTGCACTTATCCCTAAGCATTTGCAAACAACTCAGCCACTCTCAATCGGAAAGTATAATGGAGAGACAGATCCCACTAAGTGTGACGACCCTCGTCAATTTTCTCATTTTTCTCAAAAGATTTTCATCACTTTTAATAAAAATCCACCCGGTCTCAATGTAAAATAATAATTACTTTTATTAAATATATTCGAAATAATAAAATCATATTTAAAATAGTAATAACCGACTGAAATTGTTTGGGACCGAAACCATTAATAAAATAATTATTCAGAAACAGTGAAAGAAGGAAAATAGAGTTAGGGGTCAATCACCTGAGTGAGTCCCTGATTCGCTTGGGCGAGATCTGACTCACTGGGGTGAATGCTACTCCCTAAACCTGAGTGGACAAGACTTACAAACAGTCAAGAAGTTGGGTTACACTTAGAAAATAAGTCCACTCGGGACTACTGGTCTTTCATAACTCATGAAAGCTTAACTTCCTTCACTCAGGAAAGATTCACTCATATCTTCACTCGGGAGCACTCTTATCTTTCTTCACTCGGAGTTCCAGCCATAGCTCACTCGGAGTCGCTCTAACATTTCCACTTGGAAGTGAGTCTCTCGGTTATTCTTCACTCAGAGAGAAACAGAGAATATTCACTCAAAACTATACATTTCACTCAGCATGTAACTCACTCGGCAATACACTCACTCGGCAATATATCCATTTACACTCGGCATTATATTAATTCTTTCAGCAATATAACTCCTCATTCTACAATTTTAACAACATTCAGCAAATAACTTCCGCTCGACAAATATAACAACCTTCCACTTAGAAAACATAACAATCAACCGGTAATATATATATATATATATATATAATTATACTCAGCAAATACGTCAAATACTCAGCAAATATTCTAATTCTCATTCAGTAATTATAACCAATTTTTATTCGGCAATTATAACAATTTACACTCGTCAAATACAACAGATTGGCCCTCGGCAGATACAACATCATACTCATCAATTTTCACTCAGATAATATGACATCTTACTCAGCAAGTACAATAATTCATACTCATCAAATATATCAAATTCTCATTCGGCAAAATCATCAATTGTCATAACTGACTCACATAAAATCGACGCCTAGTATCCAGATACTAAAGGATTGGCCTTCAGCTAGGAGTCTGACTTGACATCCTGTGAACCCGACTTGGCTCCCCCTCAACCACTAGGTCAAAGACCACTGGGTAGCTTAACTGGGTCCGACTTGACCACAGAAGCCAAAAATACAGGGTAACATATACCGTCGGCCATCCCATACCACATCATCATATAATCACATTTCTCAATCATTTCATATTATCAACAATCAACATGCAACTACCAGAAATTGGCATGTGCTCACAACACAGGGTGACCAACTTGTCAAGCCCATTCATCATATTGCCACTGGGCGACCTACTTGTCAAGCCTGACATCACATTTCCATTAAACACTGATTGTCACACCATCAATTATTTTAAATTTCAATCGGCTCAAGCCACATATACCCGATCGAAAACTGATCGGTGTCCACATACATGTATCTATACACATTCGTATACACATTCAGCATCATCTCAAATATCACAGCATCATTTATTTCTCAAGTCACATTCACACGATCAGAAACTGATCGGTGTTCACATACTTACATGCATCAACATCAAATATTTCTTAAGTCATTCACACACACACATACACGATCCTAAATAGATCGGTGTGTACATTCATTCATACATTCATATATATATTCACATAATTTCCACTCGGCATTACCTCTTACTCGGTTCACAGTTATTTCAATGACTCGGACAGTGTCCTATTCTAATTAATTATAACCTGAACACCCCCTTACCTCTGTTCCACGCTTCAACAATCGTTGGGTTCACTGTTCCTCCTCCGTTCCAGCACCAGCCTTCTCAAGCGTTCCATAGTGTTCGTTCCACCACCTACAGGTTTGGAACATTAACGTCACACCACCACCCACACGGTTAAAGGGCCATTTCCAGGCTCACAACCAAGAGGAGTGGAGATCGGAACAGTACCCCCACATGCATGACCATTTGGTCCAGAAAAGAAACAAAAGGGACAAGCTAATAAACTTAAATGGTCCAAAGAACTCACCTTGAAATCACCGTCTCAGCTATGAAACTATTTCAAGGTTTGATGCAAAAGAGACCTTCCTTCAAAGCTTACAACTCTTCGACGATGGAGGAAGGAAAAGAAGAAGAGAAACAAATGAAGAAGAAGAAGAAGTTTCTCGTAACAATGAATGATTGAGAGAGAGAAACCTTTATTTAAACCTATGGAAACTGGTCACCTGTCCAACCGGTCACTTCCAACCGGTTACTTATTCAGTCGGTCATTTCTTCATTTCCTTTACAATTTCTTTAAAGATTTAAATTAGACTTCTCTTCTTCTAATCACACCTTTTATAATTAACCCATAATTCATAAAAATATCAAATAAATTCCTCAAAATAATTTTTAATATTTTCCACTTCACAAAATTCTCCATAAATATCTGGGATGTTACATCCACCCCCCTAAAAAGGGATTTCGTCCCCGAAATCAACACACCCATTGGAAAAGATTGGGGTACACCCATCTCATGTCCGATTCCAACTTCCCTAGTGTGGGTTACCCCATTCAAATTCTGTCACTTCACCTTTACCAATGGCACTTCCTTGTAACTTCCCAATACCGATCGGTGTAACTTCCCCCGTCAGGTCTTCCAATTCAAAAGAGTCACTCGGCACAATCATAGAATCACATGGAATATTCACCTGGAGTTGTGACACGTGAAACACATTGTGCATATTAGTTAACGACTGGGGAAGATCTAGTCCATAAACAACATCACTGATCCTCTCAATATTTGATACAGTCCGATGTATCTCAGATTAAGCTTATTCGACCTACATCTTTGGTCGGTGAAATCTTCAGAAACATCCAGTCATCCACCTGAAATTCAAGTGGTCTATGCCGATTGTAATAACAACTTTTCAGTCGATCTTGAACCATCTTCTTTTCTCTCGGATCAAGGCAACCTGTTCATAGTCAAGAAGTGAACATTGGATCAATCGATCTACAACTACTCAGATCACATTACACCAACACTCGGTTTCAGAATCTCCAAATTCCATCGTTACAATTACCTTGAGAATATCACTCGAATATATCTCTTCCCGAGTCAAAGCCTTTCTTTACTTAAAATATCCCTCTTGAAAGTGCTTCACTCAGAGGTTTTGCAACTGAAAGGATCATTCGGAGTCAAGATTCAATCCTCTCTCAGAAATCTTTCCACGTAGGAATATCACTCGGAGTCAAAGACCATCTCGATGACGTACCCGAGCACAAGCTCTCGGCCATTTTTAAGACACCCGAGTATGAATTAAATGAATTCACCACTTGGATATTTATTTTCCCGGAATTATCCACTCAGAACATGCTCAATCGAAGTTGAAGTCTTTCTTTGTCCAGAAACACTCTTCCTGGAAAAGACTCAATTGGTAGATCCAATCGGTTCCATACTACTCGGAAACCAAAAATGTCACACTCAAAAGGGTTTCATTCGGACACAATTTTTCTTCTCTCAGGAGTAATTCCCTCGGTTATCTTTCACTCGGAAGTAGTTCTCTCACTTAGAAAGATCTTACTTGAAATGAGATCCCTTTCTTCATTCGGAAAGTCTTATTTCAAACATGCTTCACTTGGAAACATGTTAGTCTTCTTTCATTCAGAATTATTCCCTTCCAATAGAAGATTCGTTCGAAGTTAGACTCAGAATTATATTATTCTTCATTCACTTGGAATCACATCCATTTTCACTCAAAAGTATCACACCCGACTTGGAGATACCCCGCTCGGGAATTCACTATTTAGAAACATCTCGGCCCGAGAAGTACTCATTCGAATTCAGCTTTTCTTTACTTAGGAGTACTTCTCTCAGACATTATTCACTCAAAAATTCTGCACTCAATATATCTTGGTAGGAACTCAAGTCATCTGATTTCCTTTTTAGGTCATGTTTTCTCTCCACAATCTAGCAGTAATTTATACCGACTACCAGATCATAATATTTACTTTTCTATACTCATTATTCGTCAATTACCAAATCTCATCTCCATTTACTCCTCATCTCTAATCACTTACCGACTTCAGAAGCACGAATTATACACTTCCCTTCTCTAAATCCAATCATCCAAGATTGGCTAAAACACGTCTGTCTCCTCGACTTCACACAACCTCAACCACTAGTGCAACTACCTGAGGTGATCAGTCTCAAGAGTTTAACACTTTATAGTTAATCCGAGTGAAAGTCGAGTATACAATCCAACTATCCACATCACCGATTGACATGCAAGCTGTTTACCTCATCATCCATTTACTCATGCCTATTGGCAACTTCACAATGAATTAATATTAAAAGGAACCCATGGTGGCCAGCCGGTATGATTCCCACGTAACACTAATATCAGTGCAAAGTCCAAACGACTCGGTAAAACTTCTCTTCATTCTTATTCAACTACTTTTTAATCACTTCGTCCCACGTCCTTCGTTCACTACTTCTCCTTATCATGTACACCATAGTCCAATATATATACCTCACTTGACCATCACTCACACAATATATTCTCTTAATTATTCCGAGTGAATTCTCGCCTCATAAATTTTCTCACTGAAAATTATTACTAACCACCCTTCGACTCTTACCTTCAACTTATTCGTTATTACACCGTCCTTCATCACCTACTCAGAATTTCTTGCAATGTCCATTAATCAATCGTCATTCTGACCAGATAGAAATGTATAAGGGATTCATCCCTCCTAAGAATAATCATATCAAAGTATTCATCCATTTATTTCATTCTATGAAATATCAAACTCCATTATTCTAACAAACTCATAGCTATTAACGCATTTACTATTCCTATTTCACCACAGGATTAAACCTCTTCTCGGACAAATTAGCACCCAAGTCTTAGAAATATTGGCTCGATTACCATGCCAACTCGGTTACTGCCTCTGTGGGCAATCAGGCCTAAGGTGTCCTGGTTGTCCATATTGGAAACAAAAGATTTGTCCAGTCGGACAGTGTTTCACAATATGGCCCTCAGCCACAACTATAGCACGCTCGGCTATCCAACTGTCTACCAGTTCAGCCAGTAAAAATCTGACCAGAAGAGAAAGAATACATAGTGGAAAACTTACCGCCACGAGAGAACCGATCCATTTTCTTGAAACTGGATCCTCTTACCTTCATAACATTTTATCTTCCAACTGAAGGGCCCTCTGTAATTATATTTCCTCGGTCAGCATATCCTGGTCCACAAGAGTCGGATAATTCTGAATCTCAATCAGCATAATCACACTGCTAATTCTAATTCATAATCCCGCTTCACACTTGGCACACTTACTACTCTCGGTTCCTCTCAGTGAGAGAGTGATGGAAATCACACAGCTCATCGAGTCTTAGTAGTGTGCTCGGCCACTGACACTCGGCCTTGTTTCAATCAAATTCTATTTCCTTTTAGGATTTTCTAATTATCTGAGAAGTACTTGACAAGAAACTACTCTCAGAAATTCACCAACACCAGCGACTCACTCTCCATCTTCATCTGTACCTTAGTCTGAGACCACCATATCCTAGCCTCTCCAACTGATAAGTTGTAAACTGTACTTTATGCTCCTCCGAACACTTGGAATACTCAAAAGCTTACTCAGTTTCCCTTATCCAAACATACATCCCACCGTAAACGTGTCCTCCTCTATAAGCATGGGGATTCCTTTTCAGGAATGTATCAAGAGTGGGACCTGACTCGGTCCTACTCATCAATTTAGAAAATTTTGAGAAGAAACCGTCTCCTCTATCAGAACTAAATTCCCGACCATAAAATAATTCTATAATGAATAAACACTTCACCATTAACCAATACTCTACCAGGGAGTCAGATAATTACCTCATATAAAACACAACGCCACTGGAGTGCCAAGGGAATGATGCCAAGCTGCACAAACAACCACAAGTACACTACAATAAAACGCAAAACATAGTCCAGTATAGGACTCACACAATCACTCAGTTCACCCATCCACTCGGCTCTAGAAAGAACTGCTCTGGTACCAACTGTGACGACCCTCGTCAATTTTCTCATTTTTCTCAAAAGATTTTCATCACTTTTAATAAAAATCCACCCGGTCTTAATATAAAATAATAATTACTTTTATTAAATATATTCAAAATAATAAAATCATATTTAAAATAGTAATAACCGACTAAAATCGTTTGGGACCGAAACTATTAATAAAATAGTTATTCAGAAACAGCGAAAGAAGGAAAACAGAGTTAGGGTTTAATCGCCTGAGCGAGTCCTTGATTCGCTTGGGCGAGATCTGACTCGTTGGGGCGAATACTACTCCCTAAACCTGAGTGGACAAGACTTACAAACAGTCAAGAAGTTGGGTTACACTCGAAAAATAAGTCCACTCGGGACTACTGGTCTTTCATCACTCATGAAAGCTTAACTTCCTTCACTCAGGAAAGATTCAGTCATATCTTCACTCGAGAGCACTCTTATCTTTCTTCACTCAGAGTTCCAGCCATAGCTCACTCGGAGTCGCTCTAACATTTCTACTCGGAAGTGAGTCTCTCGGTTATTCTTCACTCAGAGAGAAACAAAGAATATTCACTTGAGCATGAACACTAAATCAATCGGTCCCTGCTCGGATAAGAAAGAATCCACTCGGCTAGCTTCGCCCGGTAATCGACTTTACTACAGTAATGCAAATTCACTCAAAATAAACACCAATCATTTAAAATCCAGAATTTATACTTACTTCACACAGCATACCGATTTAAATTTATTTCATCATACAGGCAATACCATAGCATTAAACACTTGGAAAACTCAATATATTCATATATTACACAATTTATTCAAATTCACTCGGTTTCCTTGGCATCATTACTCTGCTTGGTGCACCTCTATGGCTCCGACCTCTTCCCTGTCAATGGATACTAAAAAAAATATTGCAAGGGTGAGTGTTTAGCATCATAATTAATTTAGAACGGAATTTAAATAAAATACGAGTAGAAACTCCGTCTGATTGCTTTATCCTCAAAACTGTATATTTCACTCAGCATGTAACTCACTCGGCAATACACTCACTCAGCAATATATCTATTTACACTCGGCATAATATTAATTCTTTCAGCAATATCACTCATCATTCTATAATTTTAACACCATTCAGCAAATAACTTCTGCTCGGTAAATATAACAACTTTCCACTTAGAAAACATAACAATCAACCGGCAATATATATATATAATTACACTCGGCAAATACGTCAAATACTCAGCAAATATTCTAATTCTCATTCAGTAATTATAACCAATTTTCATTCGGCAATTATAACAATTTACACTCGTCAAATACAACAGATTGGCCCTCAGCAGATACAACATTATACTCATCAATTTTCACTCAGATAATATGACATCTTACTCAGCAAGTACAATAATTCATACTCATCAAATATATCAAATTCTCATTCGGCAAAATCATCAATTGTCACAACTGACTCACATAAAATCGACGCCTAGTATCCGGATACTAAAGGATTTGCCTTTAGCTGGGAGCCCGACTTGACATCCCGTGAACCCGACTTGGTTCACCGAGCCCGACTTGGCTCCCCCTCAACCACTAGGTCAAAGACCACTGGGTAGCTTAACTGGGTCCGACTTGACCACAGAAGCCAAAAATACAGGGTAACATATACCGTCGGCCATCCCCTACCACATCATCATATAATCACATTTCTCAATCATTTCATATTATCAACAATCAACGAATGCAACTACCAGAAACTGGCATGTGCTCACAACACAGGGCGACCGACTTGTCAAGCCCATTCATCATATTGCCACTGGGTGACCTACTTGTCAAGCCCGGTATCACATTTCCATTAAACACCGATTGTCACAGTATCAATTATTTCAAATTTCAATCGGCTCAAGCCACATACACACGATCAGAAACCGATCGGCGTCCACATACATGTATCCATACACATTCATATACACATTCGGCATCATCTCAAATATCACAGCATCATTTATTTCTCAAGTCACATTCACACGATCAGAAACTGATCGGTGTTCACATACTTACATGCATCAACTTCAAATATTTCTTAAGTCATTCACATACACACATACACGATCCTAAACAGATTGGTGTGTACATTCATACATACATTCATATACATATTCACATAATTTCTACTCGGCATTACCTCTTACTCGGTTCACAGTTATTTCAATGACTCAGACAGTATCCTATTCTAATTAATTATAACCCGAACACCCCCTTACCTCTGTTCCATGCTTCAACAATCGTTAGGTTGACTGTTCCTCCTCTGTTCCAGCACTAGCCTTCTCAAGCGTTCCACAGTGTTCATTCCACCACCTACAAGTTTAGAACGTTAACGTCACACCACCATCCACACGGTTAAAGGGCCATTTCCAGGCTCACAACCAAGAGGAGTGGAGATCGGAATAGTACCCCCACATGCATGACTATTTGGTCCAGAAAAGAAACAAGAGGGATAAGATAATAAACTTAAACGGTCTAAAGAACTCACCTTGAAATCACCGTCTCAGCTATGTAACTATTTCAAGGTTTGATGCAAAAGAGACCTTCCTTCAAAGCTTACAACTCTTCGACGATGGAGGAAGGAAAAGAAGAAGAGAAACAGATGAAAAAAAAGAAGAAGATTCTCGTAACAATGAATGATTGAGAGAAAGAAACCTTTATTTAAACCCATGGCAACCGGTCACCTGCCCAACCGGTCACTTCCAACCGGTTACCTATTCAGCCAGTCATTTCTCCATTTCCTTTACAATTTCTTTAAAGATTTAAATTAAACCTCTCTTCTTCTAATCACACATTTTATAATTAACCCATAATTCATAAAAATATCAAATAAATTCCTAAAAACAATTTTCAATATTTTCCACTTCACAAAATTCTCCATAAATATCCGGGATATTACACTAAGCATCTTGATGCTTACATGTATGAAGCCATGTATCTGGGAGTAGACAAAGATGTAATGTTTAGAATGTTCCCATGAACACTGACGGAAGAAGCTCTTACCTGGTTCAAGACTTTACCCTCAGGTTTGATAAACTTCTGGGAGGAAATGAAAGCTGCGTTCGAGAGCCATTTTGTCATTTCTAGAGATATTCCCAGGACTTCTCACACCTTGGCCCAAATCAGGCAGGGAGAGAATGAAACTCTTAAAGAATTTCTAAAAAAGTTTTATAAGGAGGCGGATATAGTGCCTAACCTCACGGAGGCCATTCAACTACATATTGTTGTTGAGGCTCTGCAACCTGGATCAGTCTTTGCCCTGTCTCTGGCAAAGAGTCCTCCGACGATGTTTGAGGAGTTCTAGAGGAAAGCCTCGAAGTATATGGGCCTAGAGATGCATTTGGACGCCACAACAGCTAGACTGAAGCCATCAGTGCCTTCCCCTTAACCACGGAGAGATAAGGAGAGGATGAGGCCAGAGAAGCATGTCTAGAGAGACAATTTCATGAGCCCTCAACTTCAGCAGTGGGACAGGCGTGTAGCCTTTTTCAATAACTATGCCCCACTGAACTCTAGGCATTCCTAGATTTTGGGGGAGGTTGGGTGGCCCACGCTCAGTGTATACGGGATAAGGAAGTCGGCTCCAATGAAGCGGCCTGACAATTCTTAAAAATATTATGCTTTCCACGAACAGGTCGGCCATACCATGGATGAATGTAAAGCGCTAAAGAACGCGGTAGAGACCCTCATCAGGGAGGGAAAGTTGAAACAATACTTATTCAAGAAGAAATCCTTAGATGAACCAGACCAGATTGAGAAAAGAGGAAGAGATCATGATGATGAGGGTGACAATAGTCGTAATCCGGTCAGGAGGTTCTCAGCTGCTGAGAAACAAAAATGGGTTGTGGTTAGTAAAGGTGCTCAGCAGGACGGGATGCCCCAGTAGCAAAGGCAAGGCCGACGTGAGGTAATTGATATGATTGCTGGAGGGTTTACTGGGGAGGAGCATCAATCACAGCTCGTAAGAATCATCACCGAATGATTCTATCTATACAAGGGAAGCCTAGGGACAACCGCCCTTTCAGAGACAACGTGGCAGCACCGGTGGTGTCATTTACAGACAAAGACTTCGGCTTAACCGTCCCAGGAGGTAATGACACTATGGTCATTATCGCTGTGATAGCCAACAAAGACGTCAAGAGGATCCTCGTTGACAAGGGACGTTCCTGTAATGTTATCTTTTATAATTGATTCAAAAGAATGAGTTTTAATGATTCAGATTTACAGCCTTATACACAGGAACTCACATCCTTCAATGGATCAAAGCAGCCCACCAGGGGGTACCTTGACACCTTTGTGTCTTTCGAAGGTGAGCCTAGAGCAAGAACGATGAAGTCCAGAATCTTGGTGATCGATGTGGAGTCACCCTACAACGGAATCATAGGCCGTCCTACTCTAAACGTAATGAAAGCAATTGTGTCCACTCCACACCTCCTTATCAAATTCATTGACAAGGACAATAACGTATCTTTGCTTTGAGGTGACCAAGAAATGGCCAGGTACTGCTACAACCTGAGTCTAAATATGGTCAAGCTGGAAACTTTTAATAAGAAGAGAAGGTTGAACGACGGAGGAACAATGGCTGGGTATGTCAGTTTAATTGATCTTGATCCCACAGTGGAGTTAAAGATTGATCCACTCAATCGGATGATGGTTCCAGGGATGTCATTTCAGGAAATTCCCTAGAAAAGGTCACTCACATCAATGATAATTTGGAGTTGATTATGGAGCAGTGTCTGTTAACACTCGTCCAGGAATTTAAAGACCTTTTGCATGGACTACTACAGATATGCCTGGGATGGATCCTAATTTCTGTTATCACAAGCTATCCGTCTATCCAGAGACAAGGCCGGTTGCCCAAAAGGAGAGGAGATTGGGGCCAGAGAAGCAGAAGACAGCTTGTGAGCAGACAGAAGAGCTGTTGAAGGCTGAATTTATCAGAGAAATCTGTTATTCCTCTTGGCTTTCTAATGTGGTAATGGTTTAGAAAGCTAATGGTAAGTGGAGAATGTGTACTGATATGTAGACCTCAACTGCTGCTACCCGAAGGATCCATATCCTCTCCCAAATATTTGATCGTATGGTAGATAATTCCTCTGGTTATCAGTACCTAAGTTTCATGGATGCATATTCGGGGTACAACCAGACTCTGATGTGGGAGGAGGATCAAGAGAAAATGGCTTTCATCAATGATCACGGTGTCTTTTGCTACACCGTCATGCCTTTCAGTTTGAAGAATGCTGGGGTCACTTACCAGCTATGATTAATAAGGTGGAGGTGTACATTCATGACATCATAGCCAAGACCCCAGCAGGAGGTGATCATATTGAAGATTTACGCCAAGTATTTACACGTTTGAGGCAATATAACATGAGACTGAACCCATTGAAGTGTACTTTTATTGTCCCAGCGGGGAAGTTTCTGGGTTTCATGTTAACTCAGCGTGGTATTGAGGCTAATCCAGGAAAGTGCCAAGCAATACTGGGCATGCAGAGTCCAAAGAGCTTGAGGGAGGTGCAATCTCTAAACGGAAAAGTGGCAGCTTTGGCTCAGTTCATGCCTAAGATAGCGTATAGATCCCTTCTCCTGTACAAGGTGTTAAAAAAGTCCAAAAGGTTTGAGTGGAGACAGGAACAAAAGTGGAATTCCAGGAGCTCAGGAGGTGTTATTGAGTCCCCCGATCTTGGTAAAGCCAGACCCTGGTGGGACTCTCATTTTGTATTTGGATATTTTAGATAAAGCTTTGGGAGTAGCATTGGTCAAGAAAACCCCAGAGGGGCAGAGGCAAGTATATTTCACTAGTAAGATGCTACAATTAGCAGAGGGCTGGTACCAGAAGATTGAGAAGGCCACTCTGGTAGTTGTTTGGTCTTCACGACAGTTAAGGCCGTACTTCCATGCATACCTAATTTTGGTAAGAATGGATTTGTCGCTTCATTCCGTACTAAGCAAGCTGGACCTCACGGGATGATGATTAAGTGGTCTATCAAACTTTCTGAATTCTAAGTTTCCTATGAACCAAGAGGAGTTATCAAAGCCCAAGTCCTAGCTAATTTTTTCGTAGAGATGACGGGGGTAGATCCAGCCGCACCTCGTGCCTACTGGACCATTTATGTAGATGGGTCATCAAATAGTAAAGGATGTGGAGTTGGCGTCGTTATGGAAAATGATAATGGTGTGAATTTAGAGATCTCTCTTCAATTCAATTTTAAAACCTCCAACAACCAGGCAGAATATGAGGCCTGTCTTGCCAGACTCCAAGCAGCGATCGATATCAGGGAAACAGAAGTAACCCTATACAGTGATTCATAGCTAGTGATATCGCAGATCCAAGGTTAGTACCAAGTCTGTGAGCCTCAGCTTCAGCTATACTTGAATTGTGTGAATGAGTTGAAGGGAAGATTTTTTGTGCTGGAGTTTAAGCATGTGTCGAGGGAAGAAAACACTAGGATGGATTATCTCTCGAGGCTCACGAGCACGAAGCAGCCTGGTAGTAACACTACAGTGGTGCAGAGAACTTTATCGTCGCCCAGTATACCTTTGGCACCGTCGTTAAATGTAATATCGTATCGAGCCTTTGATGAGAATTCTTGGGTGTGAACACCTCTTTCGGTCCAACCCAAGTGGAAATAATTCTGAGAGGACTGGACTTCATTTCCGAATGATCTGCCGAGTAGAATGACTCAGAATGATAATTTCCAAGTGAAAAATGATTATTTCTGAGTGAAAAATGGTTACTTCCGAGTGAAAAGTGGCTGTTACCGAGTGATATATCCGAGTCAACCATTTCTGAGTAAAATTCCGAGTGGGATGTCTCTGAATGACAAGTCTCTGAGTGGGCTCCAAGTGTAAGTTATTTCCGAATGAGAAAAAGGCTCTGGATTGTCATGACTCGGAATGATCATTTCCGAGTAGGGGTCTCTGAGTGGGACATGGCCGAGTGGTATGTCTCCAGGTAGGGCATTTTCGAGTAAGTTTCAAGTGTGGGAGATGTTTTCAAGCCAGTCCGAGTGTAAAAGGAACTAAATTTGCATAAATACCGTCTAAAGGTATATATTCGAGTGGAAAATTCTCGGTTGCAATCACCCTGAGTGAAAAAGGGATTGACTGTGAAGAAATACCGAGTGAAGGATTACCGATTGAAGTTGCAAGTCTGATTTGGGGACAGGTGCCTTTTTCTAGGCACAGATGTTTCCATGTGAAGATCTCCCGTTTGGTGCCACTCTAAATGAAAACAAATCTGATTCGGGATAGGTACTTTTTCTGGGCATAATTATTTCTGAATTAAAGATCCCCAAATGAGTTGATTCCGAATAAAGAAACACTCTGTACTCCAAAAGAACACTTGTTGAATAAGAACAGATCTCCGAGAGGTGCATTCCGAGCAATGTAAGGCTCCAACTGGAAAACAAGGTTGAATCCGAGTGATAGCACCTGAAGGAATGATGAAGCTGGGTCCTAAATTTTGAGTGGAAAGAAGACCGGCTCTGAGTGGTCAGATTCTCAATTTCTCAATTCTGATTGAAGTGCAAAGGATGACTCCGAGTGAAACAATCCCAACATCCGAGCACTCATGATTAAAGTTTGAAGCCGATTCCCGAGTGAATATGTCTAAGTCGTCAGATTTTCTCAAAGTTCTATTGTGATAAAAACAAGGACGACTCCCCGTTGTGAATCCGAGTGGGTTGAAGCTCATTTCCAAACCGGTTGACAATATTCTGAGTGAATCAATGTGATTTAATCCGAGTGATGAGATTTACTTCACGACTGAATCAATGTGAAATTAAAGAAAGAATGGTTCTGATCTGCCAGCAACCGAGTAAAATATTCTGAAATACCGACTGAATCAAGCAGAGGAGCCGAATAAATGCTTCAAGCAGAAGCACTGCCGAGCAAAACTCCTCCAATTGAAGAAACCACGATTGAGTACTTCAAACCGTGATACTACCAAGCAAATCCGAGCAAACAATCTCTGAGTGAATCACTTAAGAAATTCCGGTCGAATGCTTCAAGCAATTCTACTTCCGAGCAAATAATCTCTGAGTGAATCACTTAAACAGTTCCGATTGAATGCTTCTGATTGAAGCAATTCTGATTTAGCAAAGGTCTTTCACTCAAGCGACTCTGGTTACGCTCGAGCGAGAACCTTGAAGGCCATAATCTCGCTTAAGCGAAGGAGTCTCGCTCAAGCGGGAGGCATAATGGTAGCTGTTGGAATGTGCTCGCCCAAGCGAGTTTAACATGCTCAAGCGTGAATGGGAACCACTCTTCAGTCAACACCGAGTGAGCCACTTTTCAGTCAACACTGAGTCATACTCTTCAGGCGGTTCCAAATGAGTCATCCTTCAAATCAGCACCGATTGATCCCTGTCACGCAGCTCCAAGGCATCCTGTCACCCAGCTCCAAGGCATCCTATCACCCAGTTCTGAGCCATCCCTGTCACCCAGTTTCGAGTCACTTTTCACCCAAATCTGAGCCATACTTAAACCATTTCTGAGCCATCCTTTTAGCCATTTCCGAGTCATCTTTTCAACCATTTCTGAGTCACTTTTCACTCGTTTCTGATTGAATGTTTTAACCAGAATTGTTTTGCTCGTCCAGCTCCTCACAGCAACTCAATGCTGACCAGCAGAGCAACACCGAACAAAGCTTTCACTCAGTCTTGTGTACAAAATCACCTTTTCCACTCGGCCTTGCACACAAAAAGTACCTTTTCCACTCAGATTCTGGAAGGAAAGTGAAAACCGACCCATATCCTTTCTCGGATTTCCACCATGCTGATTTGGATTCCCACTGTCCAAGTGGATCTTTGAATTATGGGAGGCGGCTCATTACCAGACGAAGGAAGAAAATGATGAAAAATTCCCACCAGCCTTCATTATTGTCAAGATCCAGGCTGTATCCAAGTTGATTTGCTAATTTCAAAGGGCGGCTGGCAACAAGACAAAAGAAGAAATAATAAAGAATTCCCACCAGCCTCCATTCGGTTGTCAAGAGCCAGGCTATCCAAGCGATCATGCACACTTGGGGACTCCTATAAGTACCCCAACGAAAGAGAAGAAGAGGATCCAGAAGCTTTCATTTGAGGGAGAGGAAGCATTCATGAGGTGAAGGAAAAGGAAGCATTTTTGAGAGAAGAAAACACAGCTTTAATCCTTCTCTCTCTCTACTGTCCTCTCTCCTCCACAAACACACGGCCCCTCCTTCTCTTTCTCTCTCCACTGTCCCTCTCTCTCTCCACTAAAACCACGCTGTCCTCATTTTCCCTCTCCACACCGTCTCAACCTCCATCCAACCCACACCACACCGTCCGAACCATCCTCACTCTTTAAAACTCCCAACCGTCCTTCACCCCATCCTCACCATCCTTTCTCTTCATCATATCGTCCCAACACACTCCCCTCCGTCCTCTCCTCCCTCTCATCCACCAACACCGTCCTTCTTCTCTCCCAACAACCCTCTCTTTTTTGACCCAATAGTCCCTTTCTCCTCACCAACCGACCTGCTCCCCAACACTATCCCTTTCTCCTCACCAACTGACCTGCTCCCCAACACCGTCCCAACACCTTTCCCACCGTCCTCCTTAAACCCTAAAACCAACCTGCTCTCCACACCGTCCTTCTTAAACCCCAATATGGACGAGACGTCCTGTTAATCTCATGTAAATATTCTATGTTTATTTTTGTTTATTTTGTATATTTTGTCATCTCGTATACTTTCTTTTCATGAAGAAGTTAAAATAATTACTGGGTTAATTATAATGCGCGCTATCATATTGAGGTAACCGTTTTTATAACGGACAGTTGTGAGGTGCTAATACCTTCCTCACCTGTAATTAGACTCCCGAACATGGAATTTCATTTTTATAACCAGTGTTTTAACGAAAGGTTTTTCCAGTATTTTATCCTAAAAATATTGGTGGCGACTCCCTGTTTGTTTTTTTATCTTTTTGAAACGTTTTGAGGGTCGGCCGTGCTGCCGCGATCTCGATCGCGACAGATGGCGACTCCACTGGGGACTTAGAGAGTCAAGCCAGTCAATTTGATACCGCATGTTTTAAATAGCATATTAATTATTTAACTTCTTCTTTTATTTTATTTTCTGTAAATGTTTGTGTGTGGTTTCTGTTTTATTTGTATTCTATCATTTATGTTCTGTAAATATTTGTGTGATCGTTGAACCCTAGGTTAGACGACTTTATTTTATTGCTCTGTGTTTATTCTATGTGCAGGATAAGTAAGGTACAGGTATTGAATGCCTCTTTCACACGCTACACTCACAATTTGCACACACTTTTGAGTGGGACCCTATACCCGGGCCCAAATGAACCTTAAGATTAGGGGAGATTGATAGCGGAGCCATTTGGGATGTACTTCCTGTCTGGTTACTATGAGAATCTCAGCTAGAGTTCGACTTATTCATGGTGCCCACACCTAGTAGACTTTCTACGGTTGTTGTTAACATCATAAGTAAGATCTTGGCTCTAGTGACTTTTAGAAGTTTTAGAATAAAGCCACCTAATGCGAGGTATCACTGATAGATAAACCTTAGAACCATTAGGAGACCTCCAAAAAAACCTGACATAAGACACAAATGGGCAAACTTTACTTATACCTTTTCTGATTCTCACTTTCTTTTCTGATCCAAATTAGGGGGACCACTTGCCCGTTTAGTGGATTATTTTTTCTGAAAATGACATACTTTTAATTAATGATCCTTTAATGGGCAAGTAGTCTTTTCCTTTTATGCATATTTGTTTAAGTCTTTGGGCTTTGAGTTACGGACCTTTCGAATCAAAAAAAAAAATACAAGAAAATCAATTCCTTTTATATTGACAATGATCAGAAAATCCGTAGCTCACATGACCTTTGATTTGACATAAGTTTTGTCAAATTGTAACCCCTAAATTCAAAAATGTTTTCAAGAAAGTTACTAGGGGAGTATCAATTTACGAAACACGTCAATGTCTGATAGCTCTTTCTCTCTATGCTTGCCGGAAGCTATTCAGAGCTTAACGAATATCCTTTGAGTAGACATGGAAATTAACAAATGAGGGCTGTAGTTTCCTGAAGAAAATGTTTAAGCTTGAGGCTTCTGCCTCAGAACCAAGAATTCTTTTATCTTCACAACTATCCCATATTAATTTCCATGTTTACCATACCTAGTACTTTTGAACGATAAGGAATGGTCAAAGGATACTCGCCAAAGCCTGTGATTGCTTCCCATTACATTCTCCTTCTTTCTATTTCCACCTAACGTTTCTTTGCTTTTTTCTTTTTTTTTAAAAAAAATAGAAACACAGACATCACGGGTAAGCATCCTTACCAGACCCGACTTCAAAGGAAACTCATGGCTGAGGCAGAAGCTGTTGATGGAAACTTTAGAACTGAGTTTGATCAGCTAAAAAAGCGGGTGGCAGAGTTAACTAAACTCTTAGAAAAGAAACTCACAGAAGCAGGCTCCTCTGCAGGTGTTGAGGACGCCCAACAGCAGCCTGCCACCACACCACCCCCTTGGTTCTGACCCAGCAAGAACCCAACTCCCTAATACAATGATACCCCCTCTCACCATTCAGGTCGGAAGACCTAACCCTGCCATTGAGACCCAGCCACCTTACGGCCAGTCCTATGCACAACAGCATACATTTATCGGTCCTGACGGTAACCCAGTACCTTTTCCACTTTATGGTCTACCACCGGGGTACTATCCCCCGCTCGCTAACCAACCGGACGCCCAAGACCAGCAAGGGATGAACCCTCACGCTTCATACCCCACCTAGCCAAATATGCCACCACTCCACCAAACCTAAAACACGCAAGCCTATGACCCACAAACCTACCAAACCCAAAACACGTAAACCCATGACCCACAAATCTACCAAACCCAAAACACACAAGCCCCGGTAGCCCAGCCAACCTACAACGCATAAGCACAAAACACATGAGCCCAGACGACCCAACCAAATTATGCTGTACAAACTATGGCCCAACCCCAAGGTCCTTTACTAAATACAGGCCTAATGAACCAGTCCCATGCGTTGCCTCCGTTTAACCAGCCACTCGGCTATCCATACGGGTACACAACCCCCTATATGACCAATCTCCAAGATACAACCCACATGATGAAGCCGGTAGCCAGTCATAGCACGGTCGCAGCTCCCCAAAAGGAAAAGATAGAAATCTTAGAAGAGCGTTTGAGAATGATGGAAGACGCTGGAGTTTTTGGATTGATAGATGCTTCTGAGCTATGTCTAGTCACAGATGTTGTCCTCCCGCCCAAATTCAAAATGCCTGACTTCGACAAGTATCGGGGAGTGACTTGTCCAAAAAACCATCTCACGATGTATTGTCGAAAGATGGCATCCTACTCTTTTAATGACCAATTGTTGATCCACTGCTTCCAAGATAGTCTAGCGGGGGCTGCTCTTACATGGTATGCTCACCTTGAGCGGAACCATATTCGTTGTTGGAAGGACCTGACAGATGCCTTTCTTAGGCAATACAAGTATAATATGGATATGGCACCCAACAGGGTTCAATTACAAAATATGGTGAAGAGGAACAATGAAATATTTAAGGAGTATGCCCAACGCTGGAGGGAGACAGTGGCACAAGTGGACCCCCTATTATCAGAAAAAGAGATAATCGCAATGTTTATTGACACACTTCCATCGCCCTTCTATGGCAAGATAATTGGTAGTGTTTCATCCAATTTCTCCGACATTGTGACTATTAGGGAAAGAGTGGAGAGCGGAATACGAACAGGAAAGATCACTCAGGGCCCATCTGGGCAAGCATGACAAGAAAGCCGGTGCCTGGGAGAAGGGATGGAGAAACTAATTCCATCTCTTCTAATCAAAAGACGGCTCCGCCGAGACCATTCAGCCCTACCATGATTCAAGCTCCCAATCCTTATGTGGCCACTGCCACTCAGGGCCCGACAGCTTATACTCCCCACTTCCGTCCGCCCATGGTAAGAACACCAATGCAGCAACCCATGCCATACAATCATCCGCAACAAGCAATTCGACCACCTGATCATAATCAGAATACGAGAAACCCCAACAATGAGCGCACCCCTGTGCAGTTCGATCCAATTCCCATAACATATACCAAACTTTTACCAATCCTCGTTCAAAAGGGCCTGGTAGCTCCATGCCCCATGAGGCCGTTGCAACCTCCTTACCCAAGGGGGTATGACCCAAACGCTCATTGTGATTACCATACTGGGGCACTAGGGCATTCCACAGAAAATTGCATGGCTTTGAAATATAAAGTGAGAGATTTGATCAAAGCCGACTGGATTAATTTTCGGGAAGGAAACCCTAATGTGACCATAAATCCCCTGCCCAATCATGGAGGTTCAGAAGTTAACACCGTGGTGGCCGATATTGAAGATGGTTTTGATGATAATACTGATTTGGTGATCGCTTGCCCGCTGGACCAAGAGCTCAGTAATAGGGAGGCTGTCGAGCTCCCTTCGATTTTAAATGATTCACCAAAGTAATTTTCCATTGCCTCAAAGTCTTGTTTATCCCTCTGTTATGCCTAAGGCTTTAGGATTTTTCATGTAATAAGGGCGAAAAAAAACTTGTTTTACCAGTCAGTCAATAAATGCGTATCGAAATTCAAAAAAAAATTTCTCATCCCTTTATCCTTGCTTTTGACTCATTCTCTTTAACTTGCTTTTCCTTTGTCTTCTTTTTTTTTGCCATAACACACTAAATTATAGATCCAAAAATGATCCTCTTGAGACTAGTGAAATCACAATCCCGCTTCATAATTTCGATTACCCAGTCGACTATGCCGACGAAAAAGGTAAGGGAAACCTGTGAGCCACCGCACAAGTTAACAAGATTTTTAGAACAAGAGGTTAAAAAATACCCCTAAGTCAAGAACAACTGAAGGAATCACAGAGGCAACATACCAGGAGGCATTTTGCAGGAATCTATGGAATGACAATATGGCCAAGTCCCAAATTGGACAAGTGGTAGGCCAGTCATTTAAGGAAACCTCAACAGTTGCCAGCATAAATAGGGGCAAATTGCTAATGCCCTAAATGCAGATACAGTCAAGGGAGACTTTGCCAAAAAACAAAAAAAAAACAAAAAAAATGATGAAAAAAATAAAAAAATAAAAAATAAAAAATAGAATCAAGCTTGAGGTCCAATGCACATACCAAGTGGGGCAAGCTGGTTACGTCTAGATTATCAAGAAAGCTGTCATTTTCTGTATTGGAGGAATGAATGTCGATAGGCCAAGAACTTGAATTCTTGTCATCATCAACACCTCAACCTTAAAGGGTACTCCATTCCTCATACCCATGTAACCAAGGAAATAGTCTATCAGATTGAGTCATTGCATCATCAAGGGGATAAAAAACGAAACAAAACAAACAAAAAAGAGCAACAAAAAAAATCAAAAAAAAGAAAAAAAAGAAGAAAAAATAAAGGCCAAAATGATGACTCAAAGAAATTCCCTCTTATCGATGCCAAAAGACTCACCAATATTTCCTTGGGTACATGGCATAAGGAGTAGAGTCTCCTATTTGAGATGACATCAATTCCCCAAAGGATCCAAACTAAATTTGGAAAAGGTTAGGCAAACTCAGCTGGAGTGTGATCAGTTTCAACCTTTTACTGTAAAGGATACAGCCAAAAATAAACAAGAAAGAAAAAAACACATTATAAAGGAAGAGAAAAGCTGGCTAGGCTGAAAACCTGAAAGGGCGGCCTAGACAAAAGTTAGAGCGACCCGGTGAGTCGAAAACCTGAAAAGACTACTCAGGTAAAAATTAGGGTCAAGATTTCAGCAGAGTAACTAAAGTTTCCAATGCAAACTGAGGCATGTGGACCATGGTCAAACTACCCTCTCAAAGGCAGAGTCGAACGATGTACTTGAGATCGTGACGCAGGATTAAGGTTCTCACTAGTCTCAGGAATTCACTGGAGGATCCTTGAACCTTCCCTGTTTTTCCTGGCCTTGACCTGTCCTATGTAACTTTATTTCATCCTATCCATTTTCCCCATTGTCCATTCTCTGTATTCTGTTTACTTTTTTTGATACGTGTTATGAATTGCATTGATCTGGTAAAACATTGTGTTTTCATAAAAAAATAAATGAAAGAATGGTGAACTTTTAAAGTCGTGAGGAATAGGACGCTCCCACAACTCGACCTCGTCTTAGGCCATCATCATGAAGACTCAGCCAGGCACATGCTTCAAAGCTATGATCACCTCTTTCATTCTCCTCTGTCCATGAGTTATCCTAAGGGTCGCGGTTTCACAGGACCTACCCAGTTTTTGAATTTATCTTTGCACTACTTACCTTTTTTCTGCAGGTGGTTACAACAGACAGTCATGCCAGGTATTAACACCTCAATCAAGTCCTTCAAGTCCTTTCCTCAAATCGCCAAAGTTGGCGCTTCTCAGAATTCTTTCCCCAAATCGCCAAAGTTGGCATTTTTCAAAATCTCTTCTTCAACCTCCAATGTTAGCACTTCTCAGAACTTCTTCCCTAAATCGCCAAAGTTGGCACTTCTTGAAGTCTTTTCCTCGACTGCTAAAACTGACACTTTTTCAAACTCCCTTCTAAGGATTCTACCTGATACATTCTGACAGTCAGGTGTGTCCCTTCCTAAGCCTAAGGATAGTTTCCAGCAAAATTCTCTCACCAAACTCTCTACCAGTGAGCCTACAATTTAGGTCATCTTCTCCCACTAGTAAGAGCACTTTTCTAGTCAGGCTTAGAAGAACTCTCCTCAAAGGACCCCAGCACACTTCTCCCAGTAAATCCACACATACCAGGTGGATCCCAGATTTTCCCTTCCCAATCAAGGGGCAGTACCCCGAACCATCAATCTTTCCCCAATAGGAAAACATTTTCCCTAATGGAGTTACCCTCATTAAAATGTCCCAAACTGGGACATTCCCCAAAATTTTCTCCTCCGGCGGGCCTGTCGTACATTCCCCAATGGAACCGTGATCGCCAAAGCTGGCACCTTTCAAGGTTTCTTCCTCCATCGCCCAAGCAGGCACCTTTCAAGGTTTCCTCCTTAATCGCCAAAGTTGACAATCCTTAAAGTCTCCTCCTTAATCAAGGTTGGCAATTTCCAAAGTCTCCTCTTCAATCGCCAAAGCTGGCACCTTTCAAAGTTTCTTCCTTCTTAATCGCCAAAGTTGGATATCTTCAAAGTATCTCGCTCAACTGCAAAAACCAGCATCTCTCAAGTTCTCTCCCCGGAGGAATCGTAATCGCCAAAGCTGGCATTTCTTAAGGTCTCTTCCCCAATGGACCCCAAATTTTCCATTCTCAATCAAGGGGCAGTACCCCGAATCACCAAATTATTCCCCAGTGGAACTACACTTCCCAAACACTCAAACTGGGGCATCTCCCCAGATTTCTTCTGTTCCAGTCAAGGGGCGGTTCCCCAAGGCTCCTTCAAACCTCTCAAACTGGGGCATCACCCCAGATCTATTCAGTCAAGGGGGCAATTCCCCAAGATTCCTTCAAAACATGTCAAACTAGGGCATCACCCCAGGTTCACTCTCTTTCAGTCAAGGAGCAGTTCCCTCAAGATTCCTTCAAAACATGTCAAACTGGGGCATCACCCCAGGTTCACTCTCTTTCAGTTAAGGAGCAATTCCCCAAGAACCTTCAGTCATGTCAAACTGGGGCATCACCCCAATCCTTTACTTTCCGTTGGCCTATTCAGGCACCCTGTACTTTCCGTTCGCCTATTCAGGTACCCTTTACCTTCCGTTCACCTATTCAGGTACTTTTTACTTTCCGTTCGCCTATTCAAGCACCCTTTACTTTCCGTTTGCCTATTCAGGCACCCTTTACTTTCCGTTCGCCTATTCAGGCACCCTTTACTTTCCGTTCGCTTATTCAGGCACCCCTTTACTTTCTAGTCACCGAAGCTGGCACCTCTTTACTTTTCAGTCGCCTATTCAGGCACCCTTTACTTTCCAGTCGCCGAAGCTGGCACCTCTTTACTTTCTAATCGCCGAAGCTGGCACCCTTTACTTTCCAGTCGCCTATTCAGGCGCTTTTTACTTTCTAGTCGCCGAAGCTGGCACCCTTTACTTTCCGTTCGCCTATTCAGGCACCCTTTACTTTCCATTCACCTATTCAGGCACCCTTTACTTTCCAGTCGCCTATGTAGGCACCCTTTACTTTCCAGTCTACCGGGGGTCAATCCCGATCTTCTCACCTCCTGTTAATTGAAAGAATTTTTCCCGGTCCATTCAGAATCCTCAAAACAAACAAAAAAAATAAAAAAAATAAAACAAAAAAACAAAAAAAAAGCAAAAAAAAAGAGAAAAAGAAAAAAAAAGAGATAGATGTGGAAAAGAGGAAAAGGTTACAACAACTTGGACGCCATACCTATCGAGAGGTCCCAATTGGTCCCTACATCGGTGTTCATATCTTTACCTCCTTTTCACTTCAAAAACACGGAAAGCTTCGTGTTTCTCTTGTGAAAAAGAAGTAAAGAGGGGCATCTGTGAACACCTCTTTCAGTCTAACCTAAGTGGAAAGAATTCTGAGAGGACTGGACTTCATTTTTGAATGATCTGCCGAGTAGAATGACTCAGAATGATAATTTCCGAGTAAAAAATGGTTATTTCTGAGTGAAAAATGGTTATTTCTGAGTGAAAAATGGTTATTTCTGAGTGAAAAACGGTTATTTTCGAGTGAAAAATGTTGTTACCGAGTGATATATCTGAGTCAGTGGTTTCCGAGTGAAATTCCGAGTGGGATGTCTCCGAATGACAAGTCTTCGAGTGGGCTCCAAGTGTGAGTTATTTCCGAACGAGAAAAAGGCTCTGGATTGTCATGACTCGGAATGTTCATTTCTGAGTAGGGGTCTCTGAGTGGGACATGGTCGAGTGGTATGTCTCCAGGTAGGGCATTTTCGAGTAAGTTTCAAGTGTGGGAGATGTTTTCAAGCTAGTCCGAGTGTAAAAGGAACTAAATTTGCATAAATACCGTCCAAAGGTATATATCCGAGTGGAAAATTCTCGGTTGCAATCACCCTGAGTGAAAAAGGGATTGACTGTGAAGAAATACCGAGTGAAGGATTACCGATTAAAGCTGTAAGTCTGATTTGGGGACAGGTGCCTTTTTCTAGGCACAGATTTTTCCATGTGAAGATCTCCCGTTGGGTGCCACTCTAAATGAAAACAAATCTGATTCAGGATAGGTACTTTTTCTCGGCACAATTATTTCCAAATCAAAGATCCCTGAGTGAGTTGATTCCGAATAAAGAAACACTCTGTACTCCAAAAGAACACTTGTTGAATAAGAACAGATCTCCGAGAGGTGCATTCCGAGCAATGTAAGGCTCCAACTGGAAAACAAGATTGAATCCGAGTGATAGCACCTGAAGGAATGATGAAGTTGGGTCCTAAATTTTGAGTGGAAAGAAGACCGGCTCCGAGTGGTCAGATTCTCAATTTCTCAATTCTGATTGAAGTGCAAAGGATGACTCCGAGTGAAACAATCCCAACATCCGAGCACTCATGATTAAAGTTTGAAGCCGACTCCCGAGTGAATATGTCTAAGTCGTCAGATTTTCTCAAAGTTCTATTGTGATAAAAACAAGGACGACTCCCCGTTATGAATCCGAGTGGGTTGAAGCTCATTTCCAAACCGGTTGACAATATTCTGAGTGAATCAATGTGATTCAATCCGAGTGATGAGATTTACTTCACGACTGAATCAATGTGAAATTAAAGAAAGAATGGTTCTGATCTGCCAGCAACCGAGTAAAATATTCTGAAATACCGACTGAATCAAGCAGAGGAGCCGAATGAATGCTTCAAGCAGAAGCACTGTCGAGCAAAACTCCTCCAATTGAAGAAACTCCAATTGAGTACTTCAAACCGTGATACTACCAAGCAAATTCGAGCAAACAATCTCTGAGTGAATCACTTAAGCAATTCCGGTCGAATGCTTCAAGCAATTCTACTTCCGAGCAAACAATCTCTGAGTGAATCACTTAAACAGTTCCGATTGAATGCTTCTGATTGAAGCAATTCTGATTTAGCAAAGGTCTTTCACTCAAGCGACTCTGGTTACGCTCGAGCGAGAACCTTGGAGGCCATAATCTCGCTTAAGCGAAGGAGTCTCGCTCAAGCGGGAGGCATAATGTTAGCTGTTGGAATGTGCTCGCCCAAGCGAGTTTAACATGCTCAAGCGTGAATGGGAACCACTCTTCAGTCAACACCGAGTGAGCCACTTTTCAGTCAACGCTGAGTCATACTCTTCAGGCGGTTCCAAATGAGTCATCCTTCAAATCAGCACCGATTGATCCCTGTCACGCAGCTCCAAGGCATCCTGTCACCCAGCTCCAAGGCATCCTATCACCCAGTTCCGAGCCATCCCTGTCACCCAGTTTTGAGTCACTTTTCACCCAAATCTGAGCCATACTTAAACCATTTCTGAGCCATCCTTTTAGCCATTTCCGAGTCATCTTTTCAACCATTTCTGAGTCACTTTTCACTCGTTTCTGATTGAATGTTTTCACCAGAATTGTTTTGCTCGTCCAGCTCCTCACAACAACTCAATGCTGACCAGCAGAGCAACACCGAGAAAAGCTTTCACTCGGTCTTGTGTACAAAATCACCTTTTCCACTTGGCCTTGCACACAAAAAGTACCTTTTCCACTCAGATTCTGGAAGAAAAGTGAAAACCGACCCATATCCTCTCTCGTATTTCCACCATGCTAATTTGGATTCCCACTGTCTAAGTGGATCCTTGAATTATGGGAGGCGGCTCATTATCAGACGAAGGAAGAAAATGATGAAAAATTCCCACCAGCCTTCATTATTGTCAAGATCCAGGCTGTATCGAAGTTGATTTGCTAATTTCAAAGGGCTGCTGGCAACAAGACAAAGGAAGAAATAATAAAGAATTCCCACCAGCCTCTATTCGGTTGTCAAGAGCCAGGCTGTCCAAGCGATCATGCACACTTGGAGACTCCTATAAGTACCCCAACGAAAGAGAAGAAGAGGATCCAGAAGCTTTCATTTGAGGGAGAGGAAGCATTCATGAGGAAAAGGAAAAGGAAGCATTTTTGAGAGAAGAAAACACAGCTTTAATCCTTCTCTTTCTCCACTGTCCTCTCTCCTCCACAAACACACGACCCCTCCTTCTCTTCCTCTCTCCACTGTCCCTCTCTCTCTCCACTAAAACCACGCTGTCCTCCCTTCCCCTCTCCATACCATCTCAACCTCCATCCAACCCACACCACACCGTCCGAACCATCCTCACTCTTTAAAACTCCCAACCGTCCTTCACCCCATCCTCACCATCCTTTCTCTTCACCATACCGTCCCAACACACTCCCCTCCGTCCTCTCCTCCCTCTCATCCACCAACACCATCCTTCTCCTCTCCCAACAGCCCTCTCTTTTCTGACCCAACAGTCCCTTTCTCCTCACCAACCGACCTGCTCCACAACACTGTCCCAGCACCTTTCCCACTGTCCTCCTTAATTTTTATCTTGTAACAATATTAAAATGAAATTCGTATGTTTTAGAACTCGGAGACGAGGCGCGCACGGATTTTCAATAACGAATCGGTACACAAGAGGTAAGGGGGAGTGAAATAGGAATATAATATAAAAAGACATAAGAATAATGGGATGAGTCCCCTACTCCTTTTAAATTTAATAATATTATTATTTTAAAAATATTAACTTTTTAACTTAAAATTTATAATAAATTTTAAATTAAATATCTGATGTAACTAACTCTAACATACCTATGTAAGGATCTGGACTTTTATAACCTATACGAACTGGACTATACCTATGTAAGGACTTGGACTATTATGACCTGTATGGACTGAACTATACTTATGCAAAAACTGAATTATATATATGGACTTATATAGACCTGTGCGAGGAATGGACTATAAGGACTCAAAATCAACTCTACTAATTTAAATAACCATTAAAATTTGAATTATACTATGAGCGATATTTAGTTGATTTGACTTGATTATAATTAACTATATTTGATTTTGATTAATGATTTTATGATTTATAATATTAGACTGTGATTAATAATATATAATTATGATTGATAATATTTGTGATTGATGATATTTGATTGTGATTGATGACATTACAATACTTGATTATGGTTCATGACCATGTGATATGAAGTTTGAGCATATAGCAAGCATGACGGAAAGTTAAAATTCAGTAAGAATTTTCTTACCTTACTCTTTAAATTTTTATTCTAAGAGAAAGTATTTTATAATTATTTTAGTCTTTTATTTCTTAGAAATAATTTTCACTAACTTTATTTTTAATTTCTAGAATAAAATCTAGTATTAGAAAGAAGTTATTTTATGAAAATCAGAGGTTGAGATAATTAATTCTTGAATTAAAGAAATTTTTTATAGTTTTAAGTATTCTTAGTTAATGATTTTAAAATTAGTTTCTTTTAAAAATTAAAAGTTTAAAGTAAATTATTTTGGTTTTCCCCAACGAAATAACTAAAGGATATTTTGTCGAGATTTCTAAAACTCAATCTAGTTAAGATTCAAATTGAGAAAGATTATGTAAATATGTGAAGTTTTTTTAAAGAGAAAGTTTTGAGATATTTAAAGCTTGGAAACTCAATTTTGGTGAGATCTGAATTTGAAGACTGTACTAAATTTATTCTGTATAATAGAAGTTCAAAGAAGAACTTATGAGAATGTACAGTTTATTGAGATGATTTATGAACCTTTATGATATTTAATAATTGAGTTTCTAAAAGTCTTAACCAACTAAATATGTGAGTAGTTCATGCATCATGAATCATTAAAGAGAAATGGGATGTGATATTGCCTGGGGACGGATTATAGAAACTGAGGATACATTGATATTGCCTGGGGACGGATTATAGAAACCGAGGATACATTAGAGGAGGCTTAATTGCGAGCCTTGGGATGAGAGGGTGTGAAAGGGTGCTTCAGGTGACTTGGGGTCGCTCCCTAGTGTCGGGTACTTTCACAATAAAAACTTTCTCAATCTGACTAGTCTCTAAGTGTTTCCACGCCAGTTGACCTGTTCATATGCTACAAAGGCATTTATGTTATTATCCAGAATTATGGACCAGTGTAAACTCCTGGTTGGCCCAGTGCAAATTAAAACTTTAAGGGCCCACATGTATAAACTAAATGAGATAGTATTAAAAGCATTACATGTCATACATATAATTGTGATATTCTGTATAGATGATTGTGGATGAAAGTATGATTGTGAATGAAAGAATGATTGTTGTGTGTGAGAACCCTATATTTATAATTAATTGTGTATGAAATTTTGAATGATATTAGTTTATTAGTTTGTGAAAACCCTTATGCTTATGTCTTATCTGTAAAGTATTATATTCTGTTTCTCACTTCTTATTTGAATTTTTGTGTCCAAAATATATGTTATATGATATATAGCTAGCAGTTCAAGATGGAAGGATATGTAATTACAAGAGGGTAAAGTGGTCTCATCCTCAATTAAATAGGTGAAGAGATATGACAAGAGTAGGATTCCAAAACTCGATGGTTCAAACACTAGGAAATGATTGATCACATTTGTAGTAGAGGTATAATTTAGTTTTACCTTGCCTTATTACAATATCAGGTTAGATAATTGTAACAAGGTAAAGGTTAAACTTTGATAGACTTTCTCATTCGGATATAATACTGTAATGATTTATCACTTATGATTTCTATAAATTGTTTTATCACTATGGACAAATATTGAAAGACAATGTTTTTTTTTACTTTTAATATTCAAAGGAAATCAGATGTATATACATCCTTGTATACGCGAGATAAAGAGTGATAAATATGTATATCTTTCTAAAAGTTTTTTTATATATCTCGTGTATATAAGGGGGTGTTACAGGAGTCACACCGACTTCCCGTGAACTCTACCTGATCCACCGAGCCACACACAGGCTCCCCACCTCAACCACTAGGTCTCTACCTGGACCACTGGGTAGCTCAATTGGATCTCTACATGAACCACTGGAGCCAAAGTGAGGGGTAATACATACCGAATAACTGTCCACATCACATAACATACATATACAACACATAACGTCAGTAACCATCCCAAACTCATACAACTCCATCCCGGCATAAAAGTCATCTCCTGGGACATAATCAGCCAAACCCAGGCATATACATATCCATTGATCATTTACTTATAACATTATAACATGTTCTTTATTCCTTATAGTCACACATTCAATAACAATATTTTCATATCACTATTTATCATCATAATCATATATCCCATACTCGCAACACATCACTTTGTCAATGTAATCATTATTATTACCTCAATCATATTTATCAAATTCATTATACAATTGTTAATATATAATAACAATATAATCATCAATCTTCTTAATAACTCATAATCTTTGGCATAAAGGCCATCCTTTTTAATTATAATAATCAATCCATCATCAAGCATAATTTCATGTCATCCATATCACATATATTTCAATATTTGATTACCATATATCACACACCATTCTAGGCATTATACTTCAATTCTCATCATATTTATCATTCTTATCACACTTATTATCATTCCACCAATCATAATCGCCAAATACATCTTGTAGCCATAAACATATCCTACACCACATACTCTTATATATATATATATATATATATATATATATATATATGTATATATATCATACATATAATTACACAAATTCATTTCATAATATAAAACTCATATAACTTTAATCAAATGTACACTACAATACTCTCCTTACCTCATTTCCAATGCTCATTAATTTAATCGCAAGCACCGATGTAACATCTCATTTTTAATACAAATAGAAAATAGATATTAATATATATTTAATGAGAAATACTTACTATTAGTTAGTTTATCATTATCATTTTTTATGAAATTTTGGTATTTATCTTTAATTATTTGTTTTTTTAAAAAATAAAATAAAATAATAATTATAATAATAATAATATTTATGTATTTTGAATGAAAACTTTAAAATGACTTAATTAGTATTCATTGATTAATGAAATTATGTAAAGAATTTTAAATATATTCATTATTCACAACTTTTATTTTAGGTTTTTATATTTATGTTTTTACATATTTATGATTTAACTCTTATTAGAATTTTAAAATAATATTTTGAAGGAATTAGACTATGGTTCTTTAGAACTTTTTGATCTGCATAATATTTATGATTTTCTAGAATTTTTATGAATTTTTTTGAAATATTTTAATAAAATAATATTTTAAATTCATATAAAGGTACTTAAAATTAAAAATATTTACAAGAAAGTAAATTTAAATTATAAGAAAATTTTCTAAAATTCATTTCAAGTAAAATTATCTAAAAATTATCGGTTTGAGTAAAATCTTGATTTTTACCAATCGTAAAAAAATTGAAAATGTACCAATAAATTTTTATTAATAGAAAATTTTAGATTTTTAAAATTTTAACTTTATATTACTTATTATAAAATTAGTGAGGACTGATATAATATCGCTAAATTTCAAAAAGGACTGATTTTAAATATTTAAAATATACCGCGTAAAAGGTTACTATTTGGCTTAATAATTTTGCCGACATTTACTATGTAAAACACTGTGCATGTATGAAATTTTCAAAAGATACACAGTAACCAGGATTGAATTTTTAAAAAATGTACAGTACTTTTATATTAAAATAATAGAATGCATAGTAATTTTCCTTCCTATAAATACCGAAGGAATTTTTCTTTAGAATTCACAGTTTCAGATTAAGTTTTTTTAATATAGTAGTGCTAGTGAGATAATGGTGGAAGTAAGAGACAGAAATGAACCTTTTTGGAAGAAGGTTCTGCTAAAATCTTAAGGTAAGAATACCTCTTTTTTATATTTTTTAGGGTTATTTTCATATCATTTTTAGAAATCTATTATTATATTGGAAATAATATTATTTTAAGTTACTATTCTAAATAGTAAAATACTATTTCAATAGTAAATTACTATTTATTATTACTATTTACCTTTACTATTCATGTTTTACTATTTACTATTACTATCCACTATTTACTGTTACTATTTATAATTTATTATTTACCATTACTATTTATATACTATTTACTATTACTATTCATGATTTACTGTTTACTATTTACTATTTAAAATTTACCATTTCTGTTTTAAGTAGAAATCTTAATTTTTATCTTATAATTATATTAAAGTGAAATTAGTATATTTTAGAACTCGAAGACAAGGCGCGCATGGACTTTTCATAACGAACCAAGATACAAGAGGTAATGCATTGGATCAATAAGTATCAATAAGTCCATAAGAATATTTAAAAGTGGTATGCATTGGATTTGGATTATTTAAGAATCATTTAGGGTGTTTGGTGTAAGAGTGTTGCACATAAAGTGGTTAAGTTGTATTTCGTGTATAACTTGAGCATATGTTGGAATTTTGGCGAACGAACATCGCCAATAGTTTCAGAATGGGGAAAACATATGGACCATTAAGTTTTATGGCAATTAGACCTGAAATGAGCTAATTGGATAAGTTAGTAATTGGTCAAAAGGCCTAAAATGTGTGACAGCATCAGGTGCTGTCACTGATAAGCCTACGCGTAGCGTCATCCTGGCGCTCAGCGTCAGGACTACGAAAGCACTCTCACGCCTAGCGTGGGACTGGCGCGTAGCGTCAGACCCCTGTTTCAGGCTTTAAGATTATTTCAACTTAAATAATTTTGAGGACTATAAATTATTTATTTTAAATTATAATTTGGGTAATTTTTATAAGATGCATTTTTTTTATTATTTTTGTGATGTAATTTAATTTTAGAAACGTGAAAAATTTATTATGAAAATCAATAAATTGAATAAAATAACTATTATTTGAAGAGGGATGTCACAATTGGTATCAGAGCAAGACTATTCAGGATTGTAAACCTTGTGGGTAGAAATGATAGAAAGTAATGAGATTTGTTTGTGTATTCATTTGTATGTATGGAATTATATATGTGTAAAAGGTGAATTTTCAGGAATTCTGGCATTGTGCTCACTGGTTATCCGTTAGCCGCACTTCCTGGTATTGAGGTATTGATTATGGATTATATTTAATTTGTTTGATTATTAATGGTGTGATATGTTAATTGTAGAATGGCTGGTACTTCTAATTCAACCCCTGAGAGTGACTTCTTAGAAAAGTTTTCTCAGCTGATGGGAAGGGCTGAATCTGGCCCAACCCTTGAAAAATTTCTAAAGCGAAATCCCTCAGTGTATAAGGGTGGACGTGATTATGATGGAGCTTATATGTGGCTCAGAGAAATGGAACAAATGTTTGATTATTTTGAATGTACTGAGGAACAAAAAGTGGTATTCTCTACTTATCAGTTGCGTGATGAAGCTAGGGTCTGGTGGACACGTGCCAAACCTCAGATGATCAATGCTAATGAGGCCTTAAACTGGGTCAATTTTAAAAAGAGGTTTTTGGCAAAATACTTTCCTGATAATTATAAAACTAGAAAAGAGATGGAATTCTTACATCTTGAACAGGGAAGGATGTCTGTAGCTGAATATACAGCTAAATTTGATGAGTTATGTGACTTTTATTACCCTTTTTCCTTAGAAGGTACTGAAAGTAACAAAAGTGCTAAATATGAGTCTGGTTTGAGAATAGAGCTTCGTACTGCTATTGTACCTTTGGGGATTAGGGACTATGCTGAACTTGTTAATAAAGCACAATTGACTGAAAATGTTCAGATGCAGAGGGTTTCTTTCAGAAAAGATAAATCTCAGTTGAGAATTAAAAGAGTTGAATTTAAAAAGCAGAGATTTAGTCGAAGTGGATCTTCTTCTTCATCTTCTTCTCCAGTTAGAGGTCGAGGCAGTACTCGTCCTGACAATCGAGCTTGTTTTAAATGTGGTGGAGAAGGACATTTGGCTAGAAACTGTAGATTTGAATTGCCTATATGCTATCATTGTGGTCAGACTGGGCATCTTAGGCCCGATTGTCCTATGAGGCAACACAAGAATGTACAAGGGGGTAGGGGTTTTACTCCCGTGAATCAGGGTGGTAGGTTTCAGAGAGGTGGACGTAGTGGGGCTCGAGGAGGCCCAATCCGACAATCTGATACCACACAGTCTGCTAGTGCTCAGAATGTTATTACTGGGAGAGTGTTTGCTTTTGATGCTTCTGATGCTATTCATAATGATCAACTAGTGCACAGTAAGTGTTCTCTTTTTGGTAATCTTGTAGATGTGATATATGATTCTGGAGCTACTCATTCGTTTATTGCTGAAAGTTGTGCTAGAGATCTTGAATTACCTATGGTATTGATGAATAATGCTATAATTGTGTCTACACCGACTGGTTCTGAGGTTAAGACTATGACTATGTGTGAAGGAGTAAATTTATCTATTGAAGGTCGAACTTTTAATGCAAATTTAATCTGTATGCCCTTAAAAAATCTGGATATTATTCTGGGAATGGATTGGTTGTCTGCCAATCAGATTCTGGTGGATTGCTATCGTAAAATGGTGGTTTTTCCTATTGAATCCACTCCTAATGATTTGGTATGTTAATATTTCTTTTTGTTATTGTTATTTTACAGGGATAGGTAATTTGATTCTTGCTGATATACCTGTTGTAAGTGAATTTTTGGATGTGTTTCCGGAAGATATTCCTGGGTTACCTCCAAACCGGGAAATTGATTTTGTGATTGACTTAGTTTTGGGTGCCGAGCCAGTGTCACGTGCACCGTATCGTATGTCATCTATAGAGTTAAATGAGGTGAAAAAGCAAGTTGAGGAACTGTTAAGTAAAGGTTTTATTAGACCTAGTGCTTCTCCTTGGGGTGCTCCTGTACTATTGGTACGAAAGAAAGATGGGAGTATGAGAATGTGTATTGACTACCGTCAGTTAAATAAATTGACAGTTAAAAACAAATATCCTTTACCAAGGATTGATGATTTACTTGACCAGTTACGGGGCGCATGTATCTTTTCTAAGATTGACTTACGATCCGGATATCATCAGATTAGAGTAAAACCTGAGGATATTCCGAAAACCGCTTTTCGAACAAGATACGGTCATTATGAGTATGTAGTGATGTCATTTGGAGTTACTAATGCTCCGGCGGTATTCATGAGTTATATGAATCGAATCTTTCATCCTTTCTTGGATCAGTTTGTAGTAGTGTTTATTGATGATATACTAGTATATTCAAGATCCGAGGGTGAACATGTTCAGCATCTCCGTAATGTTTTACAGATTTTGCGAGAGAGACAATTATATGCAAAATTGTCAAAATGTGAATTCTGGGTTAAAAGTATTCAGTTCTTGGGGCATGTAATTTCTAGTGATGGAGTTTCTGTTGATCCTTCCAAGACAATTGCAGTTATGAATTGGGAGAGGCCCAAATCTATTACTGAGATTCAAAGTTTTCTTGGTTTAGCTGGGTATTATCGACGTTTCATAGAAGGTTTCTCTCGTATTGCACTTCCTATAACCAAATTAACTAGGAAGGGATGTCCTTTTGTTTGGACTGATGAATGTGAACAAAGTTTTAATGAATTGAAAAAGAAATTGACTTCTGCCCCTGTGCTTGCTTTACCCGATGTGGCCAGAGAATTTGTTGTATATTGTGATGCCTCTAAATCTGGCTTGGGGGGTGTGTTAATGCAAGAAGATAGAGTTATAGCCTATGCTTCTAGGCAGTTGAGACTTCATGAGCAGAATTATCCTACTCACGACCTAGAGTTAGCGGCGGTTGTATTTGTATTGAAAATTTGGAGACATTATCTTTATGGCTCCCGTTTTGTTGTGTTTAGTGATCATAAGAGTTTGAAGTACTTATTTGATCAAAAAGAATTGAACATGAGGCAGAGGCGATGGATAGAATATTTAAAAGATTATGATTTTGAATTAAAATACCATCCAGGCAAAGCGAATGTGGTTGCTGATGCTTTGAGCAGGAAATCTCTTCATATTGCATCTTTAATGATAGAAGAATATAAACTGCTAGAAAGTTTTCGTGATATGCACCTAGCTGTAGTGGTTTATTCTCCTGGTTGTATGCTAATTGGGATGCTAAAAATTACTAATGAGTTTTTAAAATCTTTGTCTGAATGTCAAGAGGATGATACTGATGTAAAACAGTTGATTGATGCCCAAGATCGGGGCAAGAATCTACCTTTGAATAGAGATTCTAATGGGCTGTGGCGGTTTAAAAATCGTATTATAGTGCCCTCCAATGGTGAATTTCGAACACAGATTCTATCAGAGGCTCATAAGAGTTCATTAAGTATTCATCCAGGTGTGACGAAAATGTATCAAGACTTACGGCAACAATTTTGGTGGCCGGGGATGAAGAAAATGATAATTGAATATGTGGCATCCTGTATAGTGTGCTTAAAGTCTAAAGTGGAGCATCAGAAACCTTCAGGGTTAGCACAACCACTTGATATTCCGATATGGAAGTGGGATAGTATCTCTATGGACTTTGTATCAGGTTTGCCTCGTTCTCGTGCTGGATGTGATGCCATATGGGTTGTTGTTGATCGATTAACGAAGAATGCTCATTTTCTTGCTATTAATATGAGATGGTCTTTGGAAAAGCTTGCTAATATTTATGTGAAAGAAATTATAAGGTTGCATGGTGTACCCTCCAGTATTGTGTCAGATCGTGATCCTCGTTTTACTTCTAAATTTTGGAGAAGTTTACAACGTGAGCTAGGCACTGAGTTGAAAATGAGCTCCGCATATCATCCTCAAACAGATGGACAATCTGAACGTACAATACAAACTCTGGAAGATTTGCTTCGGGCATGTGTGATAGAACATGGAGGGAGTTGGGAGCAGTATTTACCTTTGATTGAATTTACTTATAACAATAGCTTCCATAGCAGTATTGGTATGGCTCCTTATGAGGCTTTATACGGTAGAAAATGCCAAACTCCTTTATGTTGGGCTGATGGTAGTGACGTCCTTGTATTGGGGCCTGAAATGGTTCAATCAATGACAGAACAGATTAGATTGATCAGAAATAAATTAAAAGTTGCTCAAGACCATCAGAAAAGCTATTATGATGCTAAACATAGACCTCTGATATTTCAAGTTGATGATCAAGTATTTTTGAAAGTTTCACCTACGAAAGGTGTGGGTCGAGTTATTGGTAGTAAAAAGTTGAGTCCCAGGTATATTGGACCTTATCGTATTTTAGAGCGAATAGGCAATGTTGCCTATAGACTTGAGCTTCCTACAGTCTTGTCAAAGTTGCATGATGTTTTTCATGTCTCCCAGCTTCGAAAGTATATCCCTCGAGATGATATGGTGGTTCCAGATGACATTATTGAAATCAGAGAAGATGTGACGGTACCGGCTATTCCTCTTCGTATTGATGGTTATCAAACCAAACAATTAAGGAATAAGAATATTCCTTTAGTGAAAGTTTTATGGCAGAATTTCAATGAAATTTCACACACGTGGGAATTAGAATCTAAGATGCGACAACAATACCCGGATCTATTTATAGAGGTATGTTGATTTCGAGGACGAAATCTATTCTTAGGGGGGGTGAGTGTAACATCCCTATGTTTTATATTCATGAGTTTGGATATTTAATAAAGTAAGATTATTATAAGATGTAAAATTAAAATAAAAAGAAAATTTTGATTTGGGACCTGACGCGTAGCGTCAGTGGGACGCGTAGCGTCAGGGTAAAACTTGACGAGTAGCGTTAGTGGACGCGTAGCGTCCATATAAAAATTTAGACTTGACGCGTAGCGTCAGTGTCGCGGGCAGAATAAAGACCCAAGATGACAGCCTGCAGAGCAGAAGTTAAAAACATAAGTTTTGGGGTTCTTCTTCTTCTCTCTTTTCCCTGCGACAATTAAAGGCCAACAAGAGGTTGGAATCTGAAATTAATTGCGGATTAGAGGTAAGAAACTTAAGATTAACGCATGGGATCTTTCAATTTTGAATTCCATGGAGAATTTCTATCTTTATCCATTTTTGGGGAAAACAAGGGAACTTTGAATTTTAAGATTCTAAACCGATTAAAAGTTTCCTTATGGTGTTCAAAAGAAGGATTGAGTGACGAATTTGAATTCCGCTTTATATAGGTTGCGAAAGAGCCGTTGAAAGATTAGCGGAAAAAGGGGTTTCTCGGAGAACTTGTGGTTTCAGTTGTGGTAAGCTTCTAAAGCTTTAGAAAGTAATTTCTGAGCATATTCTTGAGTTGGATTAAGGTTTGAACGGTTAAAACCTTAAACCTTTTTGTAATTTTATCTTTTAGTGGTTGCGGCGCATTGATCTTGGTAATTGAGTTTAGAGCGTCGACAGTGAGGTAAGGGGAGTATTATAGTATATATTTGATTACAGATTTGTGATAATTATGTTGGAAAAATTAAATCTGTGAAAGTATGAGATTGATATATATATATATATAGGAGAATATGTGATTAGATTATGTATGTGGTTATACGTTGTATTTAACAATTATGGAAAATAGAATGGTAATGAATGAGAGGTGAATTGTGAATAAGATGGAAAATAATGTATAAAGTATGCTTAGAATGTGCATGATGGAGAGTGATGAAATATTGAATTATCGTGATATAGAAGATATAAAGTTATGTTTGATTATGTGAATATTACGAATGTAAAGTATGATTATGATATTTAAAGATTATGGCTTTTATGCCGAGATGTGGCTTTTATGCCGAGAGATATGGCTTTTATGCTGAGATGTGGCTTTTATGCTGAGAGATGTGGCTTTTATGCCGAGATATGGCTTTTATGCCGAGAAATGTGGTATTTATGTTGAGATGTGGCTCTTATGCTGAGATGCGATTCTTATGTTGTGAGTTGGCTTGTATGCCAAAATCATTTAATGATTGTATAATGTATATTCATGATTTAAAATGAATAATGTGTATGATGAGATATATTGTTAGATGCTGTGTATGCATGATATGTATTGTGGACAGCCATTCGGTATAGATTACCCCTCGCTTTTGGCTCCCGTGGTCCATGTAGAGGCCCAGTTGAGCTACCCAGTGATCCAGGAAGAGATCCAGTGGTTGAGGTGGGGAGACGGTTTATGATACCAGGCTCGGTGAACCAGGATGTGTTCACGGGATGTCGGTGGACTCCCAGCTGGTGGCTGATTCGTTAGTATCCGGATACTAGGTGTCTGATGTATATGAGAGTCAGTTGTGAATTATACTCCTTGACTGATATGCAGATTATTGCATTGATATGATAATGATATGATTGAAATAATGAATTGTGAAATAAATTGATTAAGTATGGGTACTTAAAATTAATTTACCTCAATGTTGCGAGATATTTGTTATGATGTGAACATAATGAATTTATGATGATTATGATGGATTATGATATGTTGGGTTCATATGAGAAGAGTTTAGTGGATCAATAACCCAGGCAGGAGAATGAGATTCTCCAGGTGATATCAACTCTGATTATGTAGTTGTATCATTCTTGTGATATATACCCACCCTTATTTTATGTTCACAGTGAATAAACCCAAGGATGTTGCGGATGCTGCAGAAACCAGTACAAAAATGAGCAAGGAGTAATGCCAGAGGAGTTTGGAATGTATATCTTGTATATATTTATATGTGAATATATTATCTCGTAGATTTGTAGAAGTATGTGTTGTTGTTACTTGTTCGTGATGCCTAATGGCACTGAGCCGTCAGTAGATATATGTAGATATGTGTGTAAATCTGTGGGAGTGTGAACTTATGCATAGTATAATATGTGTGTGGTTTGGGTGATGTGATTATGTAATGGCATTGAGCCATTAGATATTATGCATCTGTGATGACCAGGTACTGTTGGATTACTATGGTTATGGCATAGAGCTACACTGTAGTAAATCATGCATTATAGGCAGGTTCTGTGGATGTCTTTGTGCTGTAATAGTTATTTGAAATGATTGAATGTTGTATCGATGAATTGAATAGATTTAGAGATTTGAATTAGTAGCCATCCCTATGACTTTGAGAAACGGGATAGGTGAATTTGAGTTTCAGTGAGTTTCAATACCTTTGCTAAGTATCAATAAGTCCATAAGAATATTTAAAAGTGGTATGCATTGGATTTGGATTATTTAAGAATCATTTAGGGTGTTTGGTGTAAGAGTGTTGCACATAAAGTGGTTAAGTTGTATTTCGTGTATAACTTGAGCATATGTTGGAATTTTGGCGAACGAACATCGCCAATAGTTTCAGAATGGGGAAAACATATGGACCATTAAGTTTTATGGCAATTAGACCTGAAATGAGCTAATTGGATAAGTTAGTAATTGGTCAAAAGGCCTAAAATGTGTGACAGCATCAGGTGCTGTCACTGATAAGCCTACGCGTAGCGTCATCCTGGCGCTCAGCGTCAGGACTACGAAAGCACTCTCACGCCTAGCGTGGGACTGGCGCGTAGCGTCAGACCCCTGTTTCAGGCTTTAAGATTATTTCAACTTAAATGATTTTGAGGACTATAAATTATTTATTTTAAATTATAATTTGGGTAATTTTTATAAGATGCATTTTTTTTATTATTTTTGTGATGTAATTTAATTTTAGAAACGTGAAAAATTTATTATGAAAATCAATAAATTGAATAAAATAACTATTATTTGAAGAGGGATGTCACAGTTACTCTATGATGAGTTAAAGCCCTATTTTTGCTAAGAGCCATGAAGTGTAGGGATTCATGATTTATGCTAATTCCTACTTGTAGCATGACATCATTTGACTAAATTAAAGATTATTAAATGTAAATGACCTTGTTTGGCATATTCATCATATCATAATTGTGTGTTGATTGTATTTGTGCAATTTTACTTATTTTATATTTATTCTATATTCTATCTCACTCTTACATTATTTTTTACAGTGCATGCTTTACAGAATGACGAGTGGTGCAATTAATGAAGCTTTTATGTTTTAGTGCTTGGACTTTGATTTTATTTGAATTTTAATGTGTTGTAATAATATTATGTACCAAGTACTGTAATCTTCTCTATCGTTTCCGTTATATAAATGTATTATGTTTTATTTGTTCACGACTAGCATGCATTATAATATTCCGTATTTATTAATTTTTACGTGACCTCAGAATTTAAATTATGAATTTCAAAATGATTCTCTAAACACGAAAAATTTATTTCAAAAAAAATTGGTTAATAAATTGGAATTTGTAATTTGGGTCCTGGGTGTCACACCCTTAAGCTCGATGACATGGTTGAATAAGACCTGTGAAAATTAAGACTGTGAATAAAAATTAATTCACATAAAAAAAATGCTGTGGATGAGGTGATTTATATAAGACATGAAGTAATGTTTGCCAGGTTGCAGAAATGTAGCAATTGATTGGTACATTTCTTTGGCTAAATACAAATTATTATTGTGTTCAAATAAGTTTGGGTGTTACGTTTGTGTATATATGTTAACCCGGCGATGGCGTCTCAATCGTTCGTTTCCACCACCGGGTTGTTAATTGGCAAGCGCACCAATTGTTTGTAGTTTTCAAAATTTAGATATCGTTCCACTGGGATTGAAAGTCCAATAATAACAGTAATTTTCTATTTACTATGGTAAGTGTGAAGAAAAGTTATAAACAAAAGAATGATTTATATACAATTTATACAATATTCACAGGATAGTATAATTGAGTGGTTCATAAGATAAAAAAGAAAATGAAAATCTATCTAAAAAGTTGAGTTGCAATCTAGAATAGGTAAGATACTTGAGATAAACACAGATAAACAAATTATGTTGGAAATTGGATCCCTAATCTAGAATAACAATGAGGAACTCAAGATATGCATATTTAATCATCAAGTTTCATGTCATTGCAGCTTAAAATCATTATAACCGATCCCTCGTGATATAAATTCTAAGAATTCATCGTAAAGTCCAATCCCTCGTGAGCTTTCTCAGTAAAAACTTGCATTAAGACCTGGCCTTATGGCAACAATGGTTAACAACCCCTATAGAATTGAGATACCAAGGGTATTCCAACTTTTACTTTCGTCAAAACAAGTTTCAATACGGCATGAACAATCATTCTCCCGTTTGACATTCATACTAATAAAACAAGTTTCAATACACATGAAAATCATTCTCCCGTTTGATGTTCATATTAATAAAAGGTTGAAATACTAACATGGACTTGAATCATAAACATGCAGAGGTCGAATTCACAACATTATACTCAATAGATTAGTTCACCAATTCCAACATAAACAAATTAGTTACACATGGTGATAGTAAAAACAACACTTACAGAGTTTGACATTACGAAGACGATAGGAAACTTCACGATACAACGATCACAGTACAACAAAACACACTCAAGTATCTAGAAAACTATTCTAGAACTACAACTCACAAAAGAAGTACTCAAAGTCGAGCACAAGAGAGAAAAGAAGAGAATGGAATGTTGTGGGATGGGATGGGATGATTTGAATGGTGTTGGATGGCCCTATTTATAGGGCTGAGCAAGGGTGCTGACGCTACGCGTCACACCCCTGACTCAGCCTTCATTAAACACTTGATAATGGCCACTTCAGATTATTAAATTTGATCATGCTTGGCCACATGGACATGTTTCCACCGAGTTTTGACTTTTCATGCTGAGTGGGATGGCCATTGGTGCTAAGTGGAGTGCCCATTATTGGGTCCAAGTGGAGTGGTTGGCCAAAGTGGAGGTGGAGACCACGCAGCACTGACGCTACGCATGGCTGTGACGCGTAGCGTCAGCATCAAAAATAGCTGTTGATGCTACACGTGGGATGAGGCTACGCGTCAGCTCCTCCAGTGTAATTTTCTCTTGATTTCTTAACTTTTTTCACTGCAAAACTAGAGAAAACTGATCAAGGGCAGATTATTTCCAACAACATCCATTTATTGAATTTAAATCCTTATTTTCTAACAAATTAAACTAATTTTTATAATTTTTGTGAAATTTTTATTAAAAAATTTATTGTAAATTTGAGGACTAACAAATACCCCAAACTTGAGACATTGCTCGTCCTCGAGCAAGAGAGAAAAATAAAAATAAAAATTTGGAATCAAATTTTTGAGTTAGTCTGAGAATTTACAACAAAAAGTAATTTTCACAATTTAACTAATTTTGTAATAATCAAAAATTGGTATCAAGTATAACAAAGGTTTAATGATAACATTTATTTACAATATTCTATTAACAATCAAGCAAAATTTCAGGCTTACCTTACAGGTGTTTATCTCTATGTAATAGGTAACCTGTTTCACTCAATCAATCATAAGATCAAATGAATTTAACTTTGTTTGTCATCTAATCAATGGTTATTTATACAGAATTAGTTCAGAAATCACAAGGTCTTTTCACGGGTTGTAATGAGGCTTGGTTTACAAGAATCAATGGTTTTTCTTGAAATTTAAAAACCTGAAATCATAAAAGAGCATTTTATAATTCTTAGGCTTTCTCTTGACCCAAACTTCTCATTTTTTTTGTTGATGAAAAATAAATACCCCCAACTTGATTCTTTTCACTATTTTTTACTTTTCTTTTCCATACTTTATTTTCTTTTGAAAAGAATCAAGTTGCTTATTTTCACTCCCCATTTTTGTGAGAACACTTAAAATATTTTTTTATTTATTTCAACTGCTCTTTTAATCAATCAAGTATAGGGAATGGTAAAAATAGATTTAGTTTTAAGGGTACCAAGGAATTTTATTTTAGGCTCAAATTGGCTTGCAAAGGATAAAAGAATTTTTACCAAGGTAAGCTGTTTGGCCCAAGGTTTTTCTCACCAAAAAATGTGCCTTGATCATTTTCCTGAATTTTCTGTACAACAACACAAATCAGAGATTAAAGCAAAATCAATTCGAATTGAAAATATGTCGATTAAACCCTCAAGTGTTTAATAAGATCTCTCAACTCACCAGGTTATCGAAATTTGCTTGATGGTTAATAAACTTATTGTAATTAAATTTATCAAAATTCCTAAGTTATAAAGAACTAATATTTAATTTTACAAAATTGGTTTTATTGAGTAAAAACTTTAAGTGTATAAATTAACTTACTAACAAAAATTTGATTTATTTATTAAACGAATTTTTTATTTTTTTTATTTTTTTTATTATTTTTTTAAAGAATAAAATAAACAAATAACAGAATGGGTTGCCTCCCATTAAGCGCTAGGTTTAATGTCTCCAGCCTGACATTCCTGCATTTCAAGGGTCAGTTAAAAGATAACTGATGGTAATTTTGTTAATCTCACCACCCAAATAGAGTTTCAACCTTTGCCCATTTACCATCCAGCTTCTTTTAGAAGTTGGATCTTCAATTTCTACTGCTCCATATGGTTTAACTTCTTTAATAAAAAACGGGCCTGACCATTTTGATTTCAATTTTCCAAGAAACAGTTTTAATCTTGAATTGAACAATAAAACTTGCTGACCTGGTGTGAAGTGTCTTTTCTTTAACTTTTTATCATGGTAAGCTTTCACCTTACTTTTATAGCATCTGGATGATTCATAGGCATTATTTCTCATTTCCTCTAATTCGAGTAGCTGTAACTTTCGTTTATCTGCTGCTACATTTTGATCAAAATTGAGAAATTTTAAAGCCCAATATGCTTTATGTTCCATTTCAACTGGAAGGTGACATGATTTTCTATAGACCATCTAGAAAGGACAAAGGCCAATTGGTGTTTTAAATGCAGTCCTGTATGCCCAGAGTGCATCATCAAGTTTTTGTGACCAATCTTTTCTAGAAGATGACACAGTTTTTTCCAGAATTCTTTTCAGTTCATGATTTGAAATCTCTGCTTGTCCATTGGTTTGTGGATGATATGTTGTGGCTACCTTATGCTTTACTCCATAATGTTGTAATACTTTTTGGAGAATTTTATTACAAAAATATGAACCACCATCACTTATTAAAGTTCTTGGTGTCCTAAATCTGTAAAAAATATTTTTCTTCAAAAAATTCATAACAGATTTAGTGTCAGCATTATGGGTAGCAATTGCTTCCACCCATTTAGAAACATAATCAACTGCCAAAAGAATGTATTGATTTGAGTATGAGTTAGGAAAAGGTCCCATGAAATCAATTCCCCAACAATCAAATACCTCAACCTCTTGTATATTTGTGAGAGGCATTTCTTGCCTTCTTCCAACATTACCTGTTCTTTGGCAATTATCACAAGATTGAACAAATAAGTGAGCATCTTTGAAAAGAGAGGGCCAGTATAAACCTGATTGGAGAACTTTTGCAGTTGTTCTTTCATCATTGAAGTGTCCTCCATATGGTGATTTATGACAATACCACAACACATCTTTCACTTCCCAGTCAGGCACACAACGCCGTAACAAATTATCCACTCTAATTTTAAATAAATAAGGGTCATCCCAAACAAAATATCTTGCACCTCTAAAGAATTTTTTCTCTACTGCCAAGTTAAATCATTTGGAAGAACTCATGCTGCTTTGAAATTGGCCATGTCAGCAAACCATGGCTGTTGTGTTATTTTGAAAAGTTTCTTATTAGGAAATTCTTCCAAAATTTCTTTTTCTTTGGCAATAACCTCATTATTCATTAATCTAGAAAGATGGTCGGCTACCATATTTTCACTACCCTTTTTATCTTTGATTTCAAGATCATATTCTTGAAGGAGCAAAATCCATCTGATTAACCGAGGTTTTGAATCAGATTTAGTTAAAAGGTACTTGATTGCCGCATGATTAGTAAAAACGATTATTTTTTAGCCAATCAAGTAAGATCGAAATTTTTCTAAAGCATATACTATGGCTAGTAATTCTTTTTCTGTAGTTGCATAATTTATTTGATTTTCATTCAAAACTTTACTAGCATAATGTATGACTTTAAAAAAAAATTCATATCTTTGGCCTAAAACTGCTCCAACAGCATAATCACTTGCATCACACATAAGTTCAAAGGGTAGATTCCAATTAGGAGCAACAATTATAGGGGCAGAAACAAATTTTTCTTTCAAGGAATTAAAAGCTTTAAGACATGCTTCATCAAATTTGAATTCAACATCTTTATTTAGAAGGTTTGATAGAGGTTTTGCAATTTTTGAAAAATCTTGAATGAACCTTCTATAAAATCCAGCATGTCCTAAAAAGCTTCTAATACCTTTTACATTTACAGGTGGTGGGAGTTTAGAAATTACCTCTATCTTGGCTTGGTCAACTTCAATGCCTCTAGAAGAAATTTTATGACTAAGTACAATTCCTTCTTTCACCATGAAGTGACACTTCTCCCAATTAAGCACCAAATTTGTCTCAATACACCGCTTCAGTACGGTGTCTAGATTGGATAGACATGTCTCAAATGAATTCCCAAAAACTGAGAAGTCATCCATGAAAACTTCAATGCTCTTTTCAATTAAATCTGTAAAAATAGCAAACATGCATCTTTGAAAAGTAGCAGGTGCTTTACATAATCCAAATGGCATTTTTCTGTAAGCAAATATACCAAAAGGACATGTAAAAGCAGTTTTCTCCTGATCAAGAGGGTCAACATCAATTTGATTATATCCAGAATAACCATCAAGAAAGCAGTAATATTCTTGTCCAGATAATCTTTCAAGCATTTGATCCATAAAAGGTAATGGAAAATGATCTTTTCTTGTTGCTTGATTTAATTTTCTATAATCAATGCACATTCTCCAACTAGTGACAGTTCTTGTAGGAATTAATTCATTTTTTTCATTAACAATTACTGTCATGCCACCTTTTTTTGGAACAACTTGAACAGGACTTACCCATGCACTATCAAAAATAGGATAAATAATACCTGCTTTTAGCAATTTCAGAACCTCTTTTTTGGTTACTTCTTTCATAGTTGGGTTGAGGCGTCTTTGAGGTTGAGCAACAGGTTTAAAATTATCTTCCAACAAAATTTTGTGCATGCAGTATGATGGACTTATACCTTTCAAATCTTTAAGTGTCCACCCAATTGCTTCTTGATTTCTCTTCAATACTTCCACCAATTTTTCTTCCTCTGTTTCACTTAACAGATTACTAATGATTACTGGTTTTAAATTACCTTCGTTCAAAAAGATGTATTTTAGATTGGAAGGTAACACTTTTAGTTCAGGTTTCTGGATTTCTTCAACAGGTGATTCTTGAATTTCTTCAATCTTTCTTGATTCAAAGGAAATTTCCTTCCCTTGATTGAATTCTTCAAGATACCTTTCAATCTGTTTCTCCTCTTCTTCATTCAAAAATTCAATAGAGTTAGTCAATAACTTATTTAATGGGTCAGAAATAGTCATACCTTTTGATAAGGAAAGATAAGTTTCATCAAGGATGTCCACTTTGAAACAGTCTTGCTTCGGACTAGGATGTTTCATTGCTTTGAAGACATCAAAGTTTACTTCCTCATCATGCACCCTTACTGCTAACTTTCCATTATCCACATCAATCAGTACTCGAGCAGTTTTCATGAATGGTCTTCCAAGAATCAGAGGAACATCAGCATCTTCCTCCATGTCTAAGATCACAAAATCTACAGAAAAGTAGAATTTATCAACCTTTACAAGCACATCTTCTACAATCCCATAAGGTCTCTTGATAGATTTATCAGCCAATTGCAGAGTCACTCTTATCTGTTATGGATCAAGGTCACCGATACGCTTCATCATACTCATAGGCATTAAATTGATGCTAGCCCCTAGATCTAACAAAGTCTTACCGATGTTTACTCCGCCAATAGAGACAGGGATAGTGAACTTACCAGGATCCTTGAATTTTTCTGACATCTTGTATTGTAGAATAGCACTGCAACTTGCTTCCAATTCTACTATCTCCTCATCATACTTCTTTTTCTTTGTAAGCAGTTCTTTCATAAACTTAGCATATGTAGGCATTTGTTCTAATGCCTTGGAAAAAGGAATGTTTATGTGTAACTGCTTAAAAATTTCAAGGAATCTCTTATATTTCTTTTCTTTATCTTTTTTTGATGGTGGATGAGGATAAGGTAAATCCTGGACAGGAGGTGTCTGTCCCAAATACTGATTTTTTTGATTTTTTTTCTTTTATTTCATCTTTTTCTTTATTTTTCTCACTTTCTTTTTCTTCTTCTTCTTTTTCTTTTTTTTCTTCTTCTTTTTTCTCACAGCTTATACCTATAGTTTTACCACTTCTTGTAAATATAGCCTTACATTGTTCTTTCACTTTGAATTCCTTGATGTTGGCTACTTCTTTTACTAGCTGACTCAACTGTTGATCTGATGCTTTCCGTGCAGCCTTAATTGTCTCCATGTATTGCATCAATTGTTGAATGCTTTCTTCGGCCTTTGTCAGTCTAGTATTGTAATCACCTTGATTGTTGAAGGATCTAGCATTTTGTTTCCAACCATAGTTTTGGTTTTGCCTTCCCTGCAGGTAATTGTTAGAAAAAGAATTTACAAGAGGATTTAGAGAATTACCTGTAGGTATCCTCTGATGAATCAAGGAATTGACTTGTTCTTGTTCATTTTTGTCAAGAACACAGTAACCACATGGTTGTTCACCCATACAATACTCACATTGTTTTAATTGAACAGGAAGTTGTGGTGGTACATGGGTAACTTGAAGTTTTCCAAGTTGTTTACTCATTGCTTCAATTTGTTGTATCAATAATTTTTGTTGAATTAACACTGTATCATTTAATCCTTGTTCAAATATACTTTGTACATTACCTCTTTCTGGTTTAGCTTGATGGTCACTAATGGACATTGATTCCAATATCTCAATAGCTTCCTCCACAGTCTTGTTCATTAAAGAACCACCTGCACAAGCATCTAACATCATCTTGAGCTGAGGCAATAAACCATGGTAAACGATTCTTACCTTTTCGGCATCATCCAGGTTGTGGTTTGGACATTTTCTCAAGAGTGCCTTGAATCGTTCCCATGTCTCTCCTAATGATTCATCATTATTTTGAGAAAAAGAATGTATGGCTGTCATTGCTTCAAAATATTTCGAAGAAGAATAAAATCTTTCCAAAAATTTTCTTTCAACATCGGACCAATTTGTAAAACTACCCGGTGGGCAAGATTTAAACCATTCTTTTACTTTACCAATCAATGAAAAAGGGAAAAGTCTCATATAAACAGACTCTTCTTGATTGGGTTCAAAACCAATTGTGCTGCATAACTCATAAAAAATAGTTAAATGTTCATATGGTTCTTTATGATTTAAACCAGCAAATTGATTATTTTGAATAATATTTAAAGTAGCAGGTTTAATCTCCACTGGCACAACAGGTCCTTGAAACATTCCCGAAACTCGGGGTGGACCATTAATAGCAGCAAATTGTCCCAATGTTCTCCTTTCAGCAGCCATATTTGAATTTTCAAAAGTTTTAGAAGTAGAAGAAGATTTAGTTTGTGTTTTAGATTTCAAAGACTTGATTTTCTTTACAAACTTTTCTATCTCAGGATCAAAATAAATTTTACCCGTGGTAGATCTAGTTTGCATACACAAACTAGACAAAGAAAGTTAGTATAACAATAAGTAAAAAAAATAATAAAAATTTTAACTAAAAAAATATTTACCACGGTAATTAAAAATTTACTGTTTTACTGAAACAATTCAATCCCCGGCAACGGCGCCAAAAAACTTGTTAACCCGGCAACGGCGTCTCAACCGTTTGTTTCCACCACCGGGTTATTAATTGGCAAGCGCACCAATCGTTTATAGTTTTCAAAATTTAGATATCGTTCCACTGGGATTGAAAGTCCAATAATAACAGTAATTTTCTATTTACTATGGTAAGTGTGAAGAAAAGTTATAAATAAAAGAATGATTTATATACAATTTATACAATATTCACAGGATAGCATAATTGAGTGGTTCATAAGATTAAAAGAAAATGAAAATCTATCTAAAAAGTTGAGTTGCAATCTAGAATAGGTAAGATACTTGAGATAAACACAGATAAACAAATTATGTTGGAAATTAGATCCCTAATCTAGAATAACAATGAGGAACTCAAGACATGCATATTTAATTATCAAGTTTCATGTCATTACAGCTTAAAATCATTATAATCGATCCCTCGTGATATAAATTCTAAGAATTCACCGTAAAGTCCAATCCCTCGTGAGCTTTCTTAGTAAAAACTTGCATTAAGACCTGGCCTTATGGCAACAATGGTTAACAACCCCTATAGAATTGAGATACCAAGGGTATTCCAACTTTTACTTTCGTCAAAACAAGTTTCAATACGGCATGAACAATCATTCTCCCGTTTGACATTCATACTAATAAAACAAGTTTCAATACACATGAAAATCATTCTCCCGTTTGACGTTCATATTAATAAAATGTTGAAATACTAACATGGACTTGAATCATAAACATGCAGAGGTCGAATTCACAACATTATACTCAATAGATTAGTTCACCAATTCCAACATAAACAAATTAGTTACACATGGTGAAAGTAAAAGCAACACTTACAGAGTTTGACATTACGAAGACGATAGGAAACTTCACGATACAACGATCACAGTACAACAAAACACACTCAAGTATCTAGAAAACTATTCTAGAACTATAACTCACAAAAGAAGTACTCAAAGTCGAGCACAAGAGAGAAAAGAAGAGAATGGAATGCTGTGGGATGGGACGGGATGATTTGAATGGTGTTGGATGGCCCTATTTATAGGGCTGAGCAAGGGTGCTGACGCTACGCGTCACACCCCTGACTCAGCCTCCATTAAACACTTGATAATGGCCACTTCAAATTATTAAATTTGATCATGCCTGGCCACATGGACATGTTTCCACTGAGTTTTGACTTTTCATGCTGAGTGGGGTGGCCATTGGTGCTGAGTGGAGTGCCCATTATTGGGTCCAAGTGGAGTGGTTGGCCAAAGTGGAGGTGGAGACCACGCAGCAATGACGCTACGCGTGGCTGTGACGCGTAGCGTCAACATCAAAAATAGCTGTTGATGCTACGCGTGGGATGAGGCTACGCGTCAGCTCCTCCAGTGTAATTTTCTCTTGATTTCTTAACTTTTTTCACTGCAAAACTAGAGAAAACTGATCAAGGGCAGATTATTTCCAACAACATCCATTTATTGAATTTAAATCCTAATTTTCTAACAAATTAAACTAATTTTTATAATTTTTGTGAAATTTTTATTAAAAGATTTATTGTAAATTTGAGGACTAACAATATATATGCAAAGAACTTTCATGGCAAAGTAAGAATTAATTATTTTTGTGCCATGACCTTGTAGCAATTTTAAGAGAAAATGTTATTTTTGGAAATAATTAATAACATTTTTTTTAATATGTGTAATTTTGTAAGAAATACAAAAAAAATCAATTTTTATTCAAAATTATATTGAATTACATCAATACTAATTTTACATTATTTTTTATTTTTATTTTGTTGCACATGTTAGAAAAACCAATAAAAAGATTTGGAATGGAAAATGTTATGAGTTTATTAAATTGAAATAAGTTCATGTAGAGAAATGTCAATTGTAAGTAACAGGTAACGGCTATCTTATGTACTATAGGATTTCTAATTTTTAACTTTTTTTTACCTGAAAAACTATTGCTGAAATCATCTAAGAAAAATGTGTATAATTAATTTATACAAATAATTACAAGTAAAAAAGTTTAAAGAATGAAAATAATTAATTTAAGAGTATAAATACTTAACGAAAGAAGTTAATATGAAATATTAAAAGAAATTAATTACGAAAATTGTAAATTTTAAAATTTTAATAATTAATAAGTGAATGATTTCATAAAAAGATAACAAGTTAGTGTAAAATTATCATATAAAAATATTACAATAAAATTTGAATTCATGATAACATATAACACATGTAGAGACAATAGAATGGACTAGTCTAACTAGGTGAATTTAAATATGTTCATTAAAATGTATAATTGGGGTCTCTCAATTTTGAGTTCAAATTAAATTTAAATGTTTTTAGTCTAGTCTAATAAAGTTTACTATAGATTAGGCCAGCAATAAAAAAAAAATGAATTTTGGATAGGCTTGAATATTCTTACTCCTACATGAAACCCAACGCGTAATCAGTGGCCTATGACTAACTTAGTAAAAGAAAAACATATTTCATTTGATCTTAAGAAAGGATATGTGAAAATTCGGTTGACTTCCACGATTTAATTAGTCATAAAATTAGACGGATTTAGAACTAAACTATTGTTAAATTGGTTATTTTTAAAATAAATTGTTCTGTCCTTATTTTTTGGTAAGTTTATAAAAAAATATTTCCTTTTAAATAAAAAAGAATCATATAATATTTACATTTTTTATGTTTTTATATTTATTATAAATTTTCATCTTATTAGTAGTTGTTTAATACAATAAGGTCAAAATTATCTTCTACATTTAACTAATTGAAAACCAATACAAAAAATATCGATATTGAACTGGTTATTTTATTAATTTTTAAAAACATTTATTTTACGATGTTTTTAAATAAAAGGCTCTTATGTTATATTTACATGCAATTTTTTATTAATGTTATATTTATTATGAATTTTCATCTCACTTATAATTTTTTATGTAAGTTATTATATTATATTAAAAATATTTTATCATCATCAATTCGAACATAGTTGAATTAATGAGAACTAACATTTTCATTGATTCAATCATTCGTCTATTTCTTAAAAACATTATACCTCAATTTAACTTGTTACTTAACATAATTTTTAGTCCTTCCTTTTTTTACTTAATTCCTTAGTTAGTCCTTTGTATTTTTTTTGTCATTCACGTTTTTAACATGGTAAATTACATTGGCTCCCTTTGATATGACTTTATTACAAAATAACCCTAAATTATGGACAAAATAATAGTCTACCTCAAATGTTATAAAGCATTTTAATCAATACAAATGTTATGAAAATATTTTGGTTAGCCCCATCATAAAATAATGATAGGGGGAGCGATTTTGTGTTTGAGTCTAACCATTGCACAAGGTTAAATACACCCAATTAATTATTTAATTGTAGAAGTTAATCCAACGTGTAATAGTAAACTCTATCTAGCATATTTGTTTCTAAAGTATTCACACAAAACTAAGGGCACCCATTATGCTTCCTTTCACAAGCTTCTGGTCTTGGATGTACCTAATTAATCAACCAATCATAAACTCAATCCAGCATCTTTGTTTCCAAGGTATTCACACAAAACTAAGAGTGTCCATTATACTTTCTTTCTCATAGCTTCTAGTCTTAAATATACCTCATTAATCAACTAATTGTAAACTCAACCCAACATGTTTGTTTCAAGGTATTCACGTAAAACTAAAAGCATTTATTATGCTTCCTTCCATTGTATAGCTTGTAGTCATTTTATATTTGTAATATTTAGTTTTTTAAAACTGTATTTATATCTTATGTAACATAATTCAACAATTAACTTTTTTTATCAGCCAAAAGATAAAAGAACAATTAAACAGATGTAAAGGATGCCTAAAGCATAATTTTATAATTAGTGATTCACAAAGAGGAACAAAATGATGGAGAACATTAGTCAAGAGAAAGTTAAAGCCAAATTTAGAGCTTATATGGACAAAATCTTTTTGTTTTGTAGGACAAATACATTGTCTCATTCATAAAAAATAATATTATTATTTAATTTTAAACCCTCACTATTTTAATAAAATATTTTATCTAAAACACATATGATGTAATGAATAATTGCAATATAAATGTTCAAATTCATCTCAACACTCCTATATAATGTTGAGCATCTTTATTCTCCATTGATGGAATTCCTCCTTCCCAATGGAATAAAAATTCCTAGAGTTTAGAACCTAGATAGATGTAAAAGTAGTCCAACATGAAGAATCCTACAAGGTCTTGGAAGAATTCTTTGCAAGGATGACAGGAATGTTAAAGAATGGTATTAATTCCTTCATTTACCTTTAAAGTATGATGTTCTAATAAGAGCCATTACCTTTATAGATATAAGAGCTCAAATAACCTTTACAAATTTTGCTATCTTACCTTCTAAAGCATGGAAGAGCCACAAACCTTGAAGTCTTCATTTTACCTTTAAAGTTGTATCCTGGGGAACGGCTGGATGCTTGCAAGTTTCAATACTAGGGGATGGGGAGGACACTTCGTCTAGTATGTGGATTCTTGATAATCTTCGTCGTGTGTTAGAATCCTAAAGTACTCTAGCAAAGTGAAGATGTGGTGGGAAGACGGTAAGGGACAAGATTTAAGAGGTTAGGCCCTAGATGAATAACTATGTGATTCTTTTGAAGTTGACCCAATTTCTATCTCACCTCTTGTAATTTTGCATGAAGTTGTTGAATGATCTTATGACGCGGGTTAAGTTGAGACATCACTTAGTCCTTCTAGAATTCTAAGCCACTAAGCACAGGGTCTCCATGAAACCTAAGTCGTGGTCTAGTGGACTTGGCTCCATATGCGTTACGTCATACACATTGCCATTGGGAGTGCCTAGTGGATGGTGAGTTGTGCCCATGATATTGAATGTTAGTTAAGTAACTTCCATTAGGTATATGCCAATGTTTTATTCGGTATGAGGGGACAGACTTTTGATATGGATACCAATTCTTGTTCTTTATCTCTTACATTGGTTTAATGAAGATCTGATATTGTATCCTCAAGTCTAATGGGGATTTTGAGGCCTTGGTGTGATTTTGTCTAACAATAACCGATATCCCACGTTGTTGAACGAAATTACAAAGACACTCTGACCTTCAAGTTAGTACCAGATACTTAATATTATAGCTCAAACGATTAGTCGATGAACGACATCATAAGTTCTATTTATAAAGGGTGAGTGAGGTCTTGCCTAGTATAGCATGTGTTAGCACTTTTCTGTAAAGTGTAAAGGAAAGTTGACATAAGCACAAACATTTTCAACACTCCCACAGGTGTTTGGTTGGTGCGTTCCCAATATGTTATTTAGCCTCTTCATGATACCAAGTTGTATCAATCTTGCTACGAGGCTTTAAATAGGAACTGTCATGCTTTAAGGGTGTCGACACCAGATTGTGTTGTTTACTCCCTGTAGGTCTATACCAGATACCCTATATAAGGGCCAATATGGCCTTGGAGTATATGAGCTGATATCGGACCTAAATCAATTAATATTATTAAAATATATTTAATTGCTACCTTTGCAAACTTCATGGGTTGTCACCACCCTTTAGATACCAAAATGTTGATCATGAGAAAGTCTTTCAATGTAAACAACAAATAAATAAGAGGAAATAAACTCTCTTTTCTTTATCTTTTTTAGAGTGAACCAGAATGTAGAAGCAACAAGAAGCTAGAAGAAAGAACTAGAAGATTCTACAAGTCAATACCCCGTAGCCGCTCCTTTTTGCTAAAATCCCACATAACTCTAATTATTGAGATATTATGTTCATAATGTGATATTTCATTATTTTTAATTGAGAAAATAATACCTATAAATAGGTGAGATTGTAAACCATTTGAAAGCAAGCATTGAGTGTGTTTCTGATACAATTTGAGAATTTCCTCTCTAGAATGAGTTTTATCTCCTATTTCCTTTGCTTTCTAAGTCATTTGACAATCAGAGTAAGGTTCTTAGATCTCCTATGCCATAGGTTAAGCTACAAAGGTTAGAAAATAGTGAGAAAGTCGAGCCTCCCCATTGGAAAAGTTTCAGTTTCGACCAAGCCAAAACTTCCTTTACCTATCCAATTTTGACCTCACTACCCCCTACAAAAGTGTTTAGAAAGCCCTGAAACCTTAGGCATAAGAAACCATGTCGTTTGGGACCACCTCACGCGTATCCGACATGTTAGCATCAAAGTCACACACGTTGCATGCGCCTTTCTAGAGGTTGAAGATGATCAACTTTTTAAAACCAGATCTATAATTTTTGTTAAAAGTTGTTTACAACAAGTGCTAAATGTCTTGGACTTTTTAAATTGCTTATTTACACCCGTATTTAAAAGTTTTAAATTTCCACCAACAACATTACACCACATGTCACCCTATCTACTTATCTACCACATCAACTCTGGAGTGTCAATTTTGACACATCATCCACTTACGTCCTGCCACTTGTTATAATGACCATATCACACATACTTTTCAAAATTATATTCTGGCCCCTAATATATTCATATATTACTAGTTGACTCTTTGGCTTTTCTAAACCATATATTGGTCCTTTACATTTACAAATTTACTAATAGACCCCTAGACTTTTTGGAATCCTTATTTTACCCTACAAAATTTAAAATTACCTTTATGTCCTTAACCTTTCTAAAATCCTAATTTTACCTAAATTTTCAAATTACCTGTAGACCCTCCACATCTCAAAATACCATTTTACTCTCACTCCATAAAATTATCATTTTACCCATTCACCCCTAAACTCTTAATTTACTCCTAGTTATCCCTAAATGATCATAAGTTACCAAATTACTCTTACTACCCAACCATATCCCTAACCTTTAAACCATTAAAAAAATGCCACCAAGGCGCTAGAGAAATATTCAAGACATTGAGCTTGATAACTTGTGCGAACAAGTCCAAAGATTAGAAGAGATTGTGGAACAAGAACAAGCACAACTTAGTATTTTTGGTCACTAAGAATCATTTCAGGGTGTCTAAAGCTTGATGGAATATAACTATGGAACTATCCTTTCACTAGAAATTGTCCATAATGTAATATTCTATAAGTAAACAAATGTACCTATAAGTAAGTAAGGTTGTAAGCCATTTGAAAGCAAGCATTGCATGTTTTTAATACAATTTGAGAATTTCCTCTCTTAAGTGAGTTTTATCTCCTCTTTCCTTTGCTCCCTAAGCCACAAAGACTTAAAGCCAGGAAGGGCTTATCCATTCCAAACCATCAGCATATCCACAAAAGAAATACACCACCACCAAATCAGATTCATGATCTTAGATAGGATCCTAACATCTCTCAATGAGTCTTTCACTAAAGCCCAACTTAGCCTATCATATGTTTTCTCAAGGTCCAATGTAACTGCCATACAACTCTTCCTTCCTTTCATGTGCTTCATCGAATGGATGACTTCCCGAATAACCAAAATATTATCTAAAGCTTGTTTATGATGAACAAAATTAGCTTAATAGGCCTAATGAGTTTACCTACTGTTCTTAATCGAGAGACAATGATCTTTGTAATACTTTCATAGAAGACATCGTAGACAGTGACAAATTGAAGCAACACTTTTTCACATTTACATAACATTATAATAAAATAAAAAAATACGGAGGCAATCAGTATTTATTACATAAAATTTTAAGAAAATAATAAGTCGTAGTGGGGGGTATTAGCCCCAAGGTAAGTGGATCCATCACTTATCGTAAAGGCTGATAGGCTTTATGCTTAAAAGATCATAAAAATTGGTAGATATAATATAACATAAAACGTGGTATCAATAGAATCTCTCCAACATGCATAAGTAGTTCAAATGATTTGTGTTCCCATTCCTTCCTCCCTCAATTACCATTCCTATTACCAATACATTTTAATTTCGATAATCTGTGATAAAATTAAATAATTCAACTTTATTCCTCTCGCATAAAAAAAGTGTTTCTCACATATGTATGTGTGTATAATTCCTCATCGACTTTTAAAAAAAAGAAAATATCCCATGTGTACGGAAAAGTTGTTTTTTTTTTAAACCTGGAAAAGTTGTTAACACTCCCAAATCAGCCGCCATCCATGACTGACCACCGTCCAAAACGTTCGGCAATCACCAAAAACAACCCTACATTCACCATCAACTACCAACCATTGCCTCTATTTGTCCGTCACCGTCACACTTCGAAACACATCAAAAGTATCCAATCTTCGTTCCCTATCCTTCACATACCTCCACTTCAAACACCTTCTCTGACCAAAAAAAAAACACCTGCACCACAACACGACTACGTCCCTGTGTTTTTTTTTCCCCTCCACTCAGATGGATTACCTGTTATGTCCCTTCTCTATTGCCTACTTATTTCTTTTTAATCGCTATACAATCCTCAATTCACCGTCTCCTACGACAATACCGATTAATGATCACATAATACACAATACCTCATATTACATTCTATTATATTACGTTGTTTTTTTAAGCTCCATTATTACGTAGTTTATGTTTGTTTATTTTAACCCTTCTTACGGGTCACCGGGCTAAAAGTATTTTGGTAAGTCGTGCAAATGATCCCGATTATATGTAAGATTGTGGTTAATGATTTGATAACACAGCTGTAGAAAAAATCCCAGTCCTTTTTTTCTTTTCTGTTTTTAGAAGTCATGTGTAATGTAATTGCAGCTTTAGATGAATCTAACAAGGCGGAAACTCATACAAAAAAATTACCACAAAATTAGCATTCGATATAGTGATAAATATGATGGTCTAGATATATTTAGGATGAATCTTCTGAATGGTGATAAATGGACCCTCCCACTGACCAGATCCTAGATCACTCACCTCCGTGCAAATCTGTGCCCTGCTCCCAATAACAACGCTCTCCCTACCGCACCACCATGAATACCCAAAACCAGAGCAACAGTGCCACCTACAGCCACCCACTTCCAGTCGATGCCTTGACCCTTTTCTGCAGTACTGCTCATGGCTCGCATTCCCTCTTCCTTGCAACAATCGGGCTCTGAGGAGTCCATGTTTCTGTCAAAAGAAATCTTGGTTGTTTTACTTGCCATCAATGCACATCTTGATAAAGAAGTTTCTGTTTTCCTAGCATTCTGGTAAGCTCTCATTCCAGAGTGCAATTTCTTGACAGCTCCCCACATTCCATGCCGCACTCCCAACTTGGCAACATCTTTAGGAATCCCCATGTCTTCATAATGTAAAAGGGTAACCTCGCATGAAGACAGCTGACCATCTCCTTTACGAGATTCCACTGCGTCATATTCCCCAAATTCGGCAGTTGAAACATCACTGAATTGTTTTGACATTAGCAAAAAAATAATAATAATTGTTGAGACAATTCTTACCAGGTCTAATTACCCAACTAGAAAAATAGAGGTCTACACGTCTGGGTTTATCACGTTTTGGCAAACTTGCATAGGGCACTCCCTACAAGATTGAAGTTTGAGCAAAATAAACCAAGTGCACTGAAAAATCATTATGTACTTTGTGTCCTTCGTCATTTTAATTAACAGCACATACATAAGTACATAAAATCTAGATTAGTTACTAAGACATCAAAGACAAAATCATTTTAACAAATTTTTTGAATTAACAAGGAAGTACTTCACAATTAATGAGTACATGATTATAATATTTAATAAAGGTAATGAATAGCATTGGACTATTTCTGTCCTGTCATGTTAACCTATGATCCCAAGAGAATCCTTGCAATGCATAAGCTTAAGCTCTAGTCTTAATTCATGATAGTTTGAAGGATGCCATTAAATACAAGAAATGGATAAACATTCAATTCTTCAACTAAGTGTGACTTGTTATGTTGATGACCAAAGTTATTAATAGTGTGTGTTAGTTGTCCATTTAATTTTGGGGGATAATTTCCAATTTCTCTCCTTTCATTTGACAGAGTTTGAGACTCTTCAAAACACTCATTTGGTGCACTGAATCGTTCATGTACTGCTCTAATGGTCTCTCTTCTATTGCAAACCATCTGACCTGCAGCTCCATAGTGTGCCAGTGTTTAGGATCAACTTACAGCACCCCACCAGTTCTAGCCAATCCACCAACCTCTGTTTTGTGTAGGGATGGAAATAGGTCAAGTAACTCATCGGAAGCCTATGGCCCTGCCTTTAGGTACATGGTTAAATAAGTCGAGCTAAGGATTTTATGAAAGCTTATTTAGTCAATCAAAAGGCTATATTTTTTTAGCTCCAAAAAGCCTTTTAGGTCTAACATGCTAACCTAGTTAAGTAAATATGAAATAAAAAAAATAACATCAATAAACAAGCTTATATTATTGTTTTATTGTTGCATTCATTTTTTAATGTAATGTTCTGATATTATATTCTTGCTCGATTAAAGGCTTAAATCTGCTAATCTATATGTAAATTTAGGCCCGCTAGCCTATATAAGTAGATTTTTTGACGTATATAAAAAGCATTATTACTTAACCATAAAAGGATCACTATTATAAAAAATGACCTATATCAAGTACATAGGTCAGCTTGGACCTCAAAAAGCCTAGTCCAACCTAACTAGTTTCCATTCCTAGTTCTGTGGTCTACGACTCTCTGTTCTATTCATGTCAGGTAGGTTTCTGTTTTTTCTTTTTTTCAAATTACACAATATGCTCCTCCCTCCCACCCTCTCTTCGATGCTTTGTGTTGTGTTCGAATAGAGACTCAGGTTGTTCTTTATAGCTATAATTGTTTTTCTTTTATGATCTTACTTGCTAGACTTTTGTTGCCATTAACATGTGTGCTTATTTAGTTTAATTACCCTATTCAAACTCGGGCATATTAGGACTTGCTTTCCTAGTTTCCTTTATCTCATATGATTCATGCTTCCCTGCTCAATTGTTTCTAGTGACACATTGAAATATTCACATTTAGTTCCTCCGCAACAACAGGACTTTCTATCAATACAAGAGTTGAGGCTAGCCATTGGGAAAGGAAGAGAAGTAAGAGAAAATGCCATAGAATTGGAATGGAACATGTCACAACCATACCTTTGTCACACAATAGTATGTGTTTCCAGCCTGCCATATTCTTCGAGCAATAATATATTCCCGATCACTACAGAAAAAGGGGAACTGCAGACATATAGTTAGCAAAGAATCAGTGAACCACACCATTGCACACTTAACATACAACAGTCTTTAAGATCTTTTGTCCAAATACCTTTTTAATCCAGTGAGAAATCATTGTCCCATTATGCGGGCATTCCTCCAATACTTTGCAGTATGCAAGCATAGGATCCCATTTAGGACGAAAGTCATCATCCCAAAAGAAATCCCTCACCAACTCTGCAGTTGCATCTTCAAATACTGTTCTGCTACGATAAACTGTAGGACCTGTCTGTTAACATCAGATGGCGATGAAGTGATGATTATTTTGGGTGTGAAATATGGAATGGAAATAATCCAATGACATAAACCTACTTTGAACTAAGCAGTAAAAGTGCCTCTGATAGAAAGAATATCCAAATCCATACATTAAAAAAGATGTGTATGGTTTTTCGTCAGATTATAGACAGAATCCACATGAGATGAAAATTGAACCTCAGAATCTACCTCAGGATCATGACGCCAGGCCTGGTATTGCATGTTTGGTGTTGATCTTTCCATAAAACTCTGCCAGTCCATCACTCCCTCCTTCCCTTCAAGAAGATGCAGAAAATGTTCCAAATCAGCATGTGTAACAATATCCTGACCCGTCTCCTCAGCCTTATCACCAGACCTAATGCATATTCAACAACCAAGTTGCCAAATGAATAAAACACTTCATTCTTGCTCTAGCAATACAAAATATAACATAGGGACATCTGAGAACTAGAAGTAGGCAATTACCAAAGATAAGTGATAAACACCAATACAATAATATTTGTGAGCATTCATGATATTCATGGAAACAGTAAAGTGCTAAACAGAAAAAAACTGATCCATCAACAAATCACCACGGGAGCAAAGTGCTAAAGTGCCTAGTCACTAAAAACTGCAAGATTATCCATGCCACAACCATCCTTATCCTGAACAAACCAACTTAGATTGTGCAGATCAATTCATAAACGTTTAAAATTAGTTTCAAAAAACGCAAAAAAAAAAAACTAATTGCAAATACAACTATGACAAAAAAAAATGCCACACGCCTAATACATAATATAATTCAAAATTTTGATTCGTTCAATCCTCAACAATATGCGCTCCGGTTTCTTATCCTAAACTAAAATCAATAATCAAGCAGAGATAATTATTATGTTGTGACAAACCGTTGAAATTAAACGAAAAATAGAAACCTGTAGAAAAAAGAAAAAAATAAATAAGAGTAAAAGAGGTGGAAAATTGAGGAGGTACCGAGTAGCGTGTTTGATTGCGTTTCCTGAATTGGAGTCAGCGACATCGGATTGGGAAGGAGAGGGATCTTGAGCTTTGGCCTTGGCTCTGCCTTTGAAATTGGACCAATAGGTACGGCAGATGGAGAAGGCGGAGAGGGCGGTGAAGGCGAGCCAGAGGCGACGAGCGCCGAATCCGGGCGGCGCCGTCCAGAGGAAGCGGAACTTGCTGCGGAGTCCGAGGAACACGAGACCGGTCCATCGGGGGCGCCAGGACCAGCCGATGAGCAAGCCGATCATGACGGCCAACCAAATCGGGACCGCGCAGAGCAAGATGTCGACGAATGTCTCGGTTATCGAGGGTTTCTTGAGAAACTCCACAACGTCAAAGAAAGAATCCTCCATTTTCCAGAGAAAATGAAAGATTTCTCTCTCTCTTGATTTGTTTAGTAATCGGAAATCCAATTTTTAGATGTTGCGCAGGACACAACCAACGAGTTCCCCCTCTTCCATTCTCCACAACACAACAACACACCACGGATAGCCTTTTTCTTTTTTGTTTTTCGGGTTAGAGAATATCGACACGTGCCACAATCCTCTCCGTCGATTCCTTTCGTTTAATTATTACGAAGCATTTGTTAGGTTCGGGCAGTTCAAGTCCACGCCCTTATCCGATTATAAACTAAAAGCCGCGTCCATTTGGTGAACAGAAGAGACTCTATTTATTATTTATTACATTTTTATAAATTTATTTGTCCATAACTACTTAATTTTAAATATCTAAAAACTTTGTTATTATTTTTCAAATTCAATTATCTAATGGAATTTATAATATTCTTCCATTTGGTGGTTGCCATAAAAAGAGTATATTATTTAAGTAATGAGCGGTGGTTATATTATCAATTTGATTGTTAATGTCGCATGTTCCGGCGATCTTTTGTTTTTAATTATTTTCCATGTGATAATAGGTGTACCAGCAACCTATGAATTTGTGTGATTATGACCCCTTTTACTTTTATTCCCTCTACCAAAACTTTTATTTTCAATTTTTTATAGGAAAACTCAAAAACACCCCTCACCTTTCACTTCTCAGGCTTCGATCTGGTTCGTTCATTCTTTTTTGTTTGGAAACTGAAGTGTATTATTGTAATAATTCTCACCCAGGGGTGTTTGATTATGAGTTATAGTTAGTCAAATTCCAGTTTAATTAATTCTAAAAAATGTTTTATGATTAAACAGAATTATAACTATTTTAAATAACATAAATGATGTATTAACGTTAACTCTGTTTTCGAACTGCATATTAAATAGACCCTAAATAACCTTTTATACCTTTCATTTATTTACCTATTTTAAAAAAATCCTGTGAAGTTCAATTTTTACGTGAAGATATTTATAATTTTTACGTTTTTCCTCACTTTTCTTATATTTTTCTAACAATCCAAACGGAGTGTTAATCTATGACCAAACTTGAAGCTTAATAATGTGTAATGTTGAATCAGTAGAAACATTAAAATTTCTAAAAATGACATGAGTTCAAACCAATTCACCACAATATTACTGCAAACTATATAAACCTTTCTTGTTCTTCTTATAAAATACTACTCCTGTAAAAGCGTTACGATAATAACTAACTAACAAATATCAGGGAGCAAAGAGTGGACACGCGTCCTCTTCTGATTGGATAGTTGGTCCTATAAAAGCGTCGCCGTCACTTTCTTGTTAAGAAGCTTCCGAATATCGTGAGTAAACGAAGATAGTGAAGAAAGAATGGAGAACGTTGAGAGCAAGAACGCAAAGATTAATGGCGACGAAGCCAAAGGGAAGAAGAAGATAATCCGAATTCAGGTTTCCAAAACCAAGAAACCCCTCTTCTTCTACCTCAATCTCGCCAAGGTATCTATCACTTTCTCTAACTCTCTCTCTCTCTCTCTTCCATAATCTCTTTACCGATCTTGAGTTTCTTTCTGATGCAGAAGTACATAAAGCAGGACAACGATGTCGAGCTCTCTGCATTGGGCATGGGTATTCTAATTAATTTCTTTTAACATTCATTGCTTCTGCGATAATTTGTTCCAATAAAAAAATTGTGTTCTTTAATTAAGAGCGTTCTTGGTTGAATGTTCTCTACATTAAACACTTGATTGAATGAATTTGAATCGCAGCTATTCCGACTGTAGTAATCATCTCTGAGATCCTGAAAAGCTGCGGGTGGGCAATTGAGAAGAGTAAGATCGATCAGTGGTTTCCTTGCCGAAAGCTAAAAGTTTTACATATAATTTCTGAGTTTTATGTGTGGGTATGTATGTGATGCAGATGTGATGACATCCACTATTGGTGACAAGGTAGACAAGGATGGTCGTAGGATTCCAAAGGCTAAGGTTTTTCCACTTGCATTAATTTTTTGAATATATGGATGAATGAGCAACTGAGCATACTAATTAACAGTGTTTGTTTTGATCATAATGTTTTTGCACAGATTGGGATTTTGCTTGGAAAGGCTCAAAATACTGATGCTGCTGCTTCAAAAGTGGTATAAGTAGAGAGATAATGAAACATCCAAGCTTTGCTGCTACTGCTTGTAGTATGTGTAAATATAATGCCATTACTGTTTTACTTTTAGCCCTGTAAAACAAGTTTCATTGTATGCGTATTATCTCTCGTAGTACAAACGGAAATTTTACATTGTGTTGGTAGCTTTTATCAGTATGAATGCATGAATGGGCTTTTAGGTTGGTTCTCTTAACTCTCTTCTATGGTTAAGAAGAAAAGTGCAAAATGAAGGAATGCATGTGATGTGATGTGTTCTATTGTAACTTCTGCAAGTCAAACTTCCACTCAGGCCGTTCCAACAGCTTTTTAGCCCGGGATAGAACCAGTTTAAGGGATGCATAGAAAAATAAATATTTTTTCATATATTTATATTATTTCAACTCTAAAACATTTTAAAAAATACATCTATAAACTTAGACTCTATGAGAATAGTCACAGTATAAAATAATTAGAAATATTGGTAGTAAAAATCACTCGTCAACTCTTTTATTTTTTCATCTTTTCCATTTTCTATTTTTTTTTAAATTTGGTTGGGAAACTAAATGTTAATTGTGGAAATAAGTTTGAGTGTAACTAAGTTTTGGCATGATTCTTACTTGACAGAAGACTTTTAAGACTGATGTGCTATAATATTATCTTGAGACTTAATTTACATTAAAACTAATAAAAATCTTAATAAACAAATATTAAATATCAATAAACACATCTTAATTAAATAAAGTGAGTCTAAAGAATTAACAACTTATATAAAATTAATGTTAGCCCTTTTGATATATGGATAATTTATTAAAATAATTTTTAAAATGTGTGATAATAATATAAATAAATTAATTTATTATATTATGATGTAATTATACATAAAGTTTTATAAATTTATTATTTATTATGTTATAAATATATTATCAAGTAAATTTGTATAAAGAAATATAAAAGAATATAATTATTGCAGGGAAAACTACTAAAAAATTAATTTAAGAGATTAAAATATACGACAATATATTTACATAGTTGTATAATCATTGATACCGCATATTTTTAAAACTGTCAATGCATTATAACAGACATTTTGGGTTTGTCCGTTTAGCTCAACTAATTTTGACATCTTAATGTAGTTGAATTGTTAGATAATTTATTAAAGGTTATATATAATATATATTTGGTCTTTTATTTTATTTTAAGTTATGATTTGGTAAACCGTAACTTATGTCATGATTTAATTAGATGATTAAAATTTTAAAAAATTAATATCAACCCCGTAATAATATATCTCTTAGTCTCAAGTTTGAATCCTAGTTGGTCTCAATACCGGCCTATGGGCAAGATGATAATTTGATTTAAAGTCAATATGCATGACTTGTATCTTGCATAATATGGTAATTTAATAGCGGTATTCTCTCGATACCGGTAAATACCTATAAGTCAACGATGAAAATGTAGAACATATTCCTCTAACTTACGCTCGAGCTCTTACATTATCTCTTGAATATTCTAATGGCTTAAGCGTTGAAGTGTCCTTATATGTGACACTCTCTTTCACCCCACAACATATGGGGTTGATGAGATTTTTCAAATGATCACTCCAAGACTTCTATTTCCTTATTGAAATAGAATGTATAACACCCGATATCTATTAGACTGGCGTAATATAAACACAAATACTACAATCTGATGGCTGATCATTACACCAGTCTATACACTCTGACTTAAACTAGTTCACTAGAAAAAATAGTTTTTATTTAAATTTATGATCTGGGTAAAATAACAACCAATGTGGACCAGAAGCTGTCAACATCGGATTGGATTCTGCGGCAGCGTCAACGAAACCACACTTCCTTGATCGGAGTCAGAGTCCTCTGAATAGGCTTAATGACTGGAGTCACAAGAAGACACAAAAATAGCAACACTAAATAAACCTACAGCAATGTCAATCCCATGTGATGTAGAGACCTGCTCCGACACATAAAACGAGGCATGGCAGTGACACTCTCACAAGTGGTAAGCTCCAGTACCCATCTTATTAATCTAATATAACTCCGATGTTAGAATCCAAACTGATTTGAGCTTAGAGTGTTTTTGTAGATACTACCCCTTCGCTCCTCAACGTGTTGGAATGGAGTACAGAGCTTGTCAAAGTCCACTGACACCAGGCTAATCCATGAGACTGACCCAATACGTGAGACCAGATCTGGATAACCATTCTCCAAGTTCACTTACACATCAGATCATGAGTCTAGATACCCGTTTTGCATGGAGTACACAACTAGAAAAAACTGATTTAGCCACCAAAAATTTTAGTGGCAGAAACATGAAATTTCGTACCTAAAAATTTTAGCCACTGAATTAGCCACCGAAGCACGGACGTGACAAAAACTTCAGTGGCTAAATTTTTAGTCACAAATTTTCAAATTGTGTCTAATTAGCCACTAAAAACATTCGTCGCAAAAAGCTCAAGTAATTCATGGCTAAAATGGGTCATTTCAACTTCAAATACTATTCTTATGACCAAAGAATTCCGTAGCTAATTATGTGACTAAAATTCAATGGTGATTTCGTGGCTAATTATTTTTAAATTTCGTGGCTAATTTTGTGGCAAATTCTTTTTTAATCCGGGGCTAATTCTATGGCTAATTATTTGTAAATTCAATGGCTAATTCTGTGGCTAATTGTTTTTATTTAGTGGCTAATTCTGTGGCTAATATTATTTAACTCAGTGCCTAATTATGTGTTTAATTCAGTGGCTAATTTTGTGGCTAATTATTTTTTAATTCATTGGCTAATTATTTTCTATTCAGTGGCTAATTTCGTGACTAATTATTTTTTATTCCGTGGCAAATTATTTTTTAATTCAGTGGCTAATTTCATGGCTACTTATTTTAAAATCAGTGGCTAATTAAACTCCAACACATTTGTGGCTAAATTGGTGACTAATTTGCCAGTGTGTAATTTTCCATATAATTTCAAGGCCTTTTTTATATTTCACCTAATAAATATATAACAATATTTCAAATTATAGTATATGCAAATAAACCAACTAGCCCAATGTATATGTTGTTGGCAAAACAAAATAACAATAATATTGTAAAGCATACATAAGTAAAAGTATAGTCATATTTATATATACAAAACAAAATACCCTCCAAAAGACAACTATGACATATATAATTATGAATGTCCAAAACACTATAAAAGTCTCCAAAATATCAAGTAGATAACAGGTTGAGGGTGATTATTGAACTGCATTAACTTGATGTTATGGTGAGTCCTGTTGTTCATGTTGTGTTGATGCATGATGACCTTTAGGTGGGTGGGGGTAGGGATAGGAATGGTGGGTTGGAATCCCATGTAGCTCATTAACTGCTGGAGAATATCTTGAGTCGCCATCAATGAAGTCTGTGTCTAAGAGAGGTCAACTGCCTGTGTCTTCATAGTTTGTGCCATAGTTTATATCTGAGAGTCCTTTGTGCAATCTCCTTTTGAAGGCTAGAAATGATTTGGACGTAATCTGGGGTTGAAGTGGTGGCCCCATGATGAGATGAAATGTTGGCAAACTCTTTTCCCAATTTGCTTAAACCATAAACATTACCCTTCTTATTGATTCCTCTAACAACATTTATATATAGGGCATTGTCAGAGATGGAAGAATGGTCATCCTCTCCATCCTCACCATCTAAATCAGCATCAATGTCGGGGTCATCATGAGATGAAGTTTCTGCTCTTCGACCAAGATACTCATCCTACATGTTATTAGGTAAAGGTTAAATAATTAGTATTGAAAATAAAAAGGAAATTTAAACACATGTCATTTCATGTTACTTACAACAATTGCCTTCGCATTCTCATTTACCCAATCTCTAGCTTTAGTCTTTTTGGTCCGCTGCACAAGGTCAAAGGCTGTAGGGGGCCTATTAAGCTTAGTAGCATGCATTTGTGAGCCAAAAGTTATTATCAAATATGCTTTACATATGAATATAAAAGTCTTGTAGGGTCTAGCAAAGTTTACCATCCTATCTCGGTGTGCTACAATAAAAATTGAGCCTTTAGTGTAAATGGATACCCCATTGTCCTTGGCTCGATTTTGCTTTGCAATATTAGATTTTATTTTAAACTCCTTCTCCTCCCAATATGCATCTAATCCTGCTCTAACCACTGGACTCAACCAATCCTCATCATCAAGTCCATGATGTATCTTATTGAATGCATTCTTTAATAGAAACCATTTGGACATACACGTAAACCATATAATCAAAAACATAAAGTGTAAAGCAGAAACCATAAGCCAAAAACTCCAGAAACAAAAAAAAGTAAACCATAAGCCAGAAACTCTAGAGACAATAAAAAAAGTAAACCATAAAAGATAAGTTCACTAAAAACCTTATGTAATACAGCCTGAAATGGTGAGTGAAATAAGAGAATGGTTATATGATGGTCCTATGCAGGGGGAAAACATTGAAGCTTTAGAATAGTAGAGGTAAACCCATTGAAGCTTCAACGACACAATAAAATGGTGGTATGAAGGCACGGTGGCTCACAATCGAGACTCATCAACGGTGGCACGGTGGAACGGTCGTTCAGAGACACGATGGTCACTGTGAAGAGGTGAGACATGTAGTGGGTTCAAGGCAATGGTGGAAAATGAAGAAGGTTGAGGGAAGTGAAAGAGAGTCAAAATCACGAGTTGACGCGAAAGGGGGAAATAAAAAAATGCAGAGTTAGGGATTTTGGATGGGCGAAAAATGAAAATTAAAATAAAAGGCTTGGGAAACTTAAAATAACTAATATTTTGATTATTTTGCCACTGAATCAATTCCGCAGCTAAAAAGCAATTATAAAATTGATGTTTTTAGCCACCAATAAAAAATCTGTGGCTATATAAACAAAATATAATTTTTAAAGATTTAGTCACCGAATTCAAATTCCGTGACAGGCTAACTTAAATATATAATATTTTGATTATTTAGCCACTAAATCAATTTCGTGGCTAAAAACAATTAAAAATCGATGTTTTTAGCCACCGACAATAAATCAGTGCCTATATCAACAAAATATGTTTTTTAAAAATTTAGTCACCAATTATAATTCTGTGGCTAATTATAATAAATAATATACTTAGCCACTGAATATAATTTTGTGACTAAAGCATAATTAAAAACTAATGTTTTTAGCCATCGATAATAAATTTGTAGCTATATAAACAAATATAACTTTAAAATATTTAGTCACTGATTTCAAATTCTGTGGCTAATTATAATAAATAATATATTTTTACAAATTAGCTGCTGAAACTCATTCTATGGCTATTTTTTACCTGAATTTTCATGGCTAAATTCCGTAACTAATTTTGCAATAAATTTTTTGTGGCTAGTGTCCGTGGCTAACTTCAAAATTAAAGTTTTAGCCACGGATTCCTAATTCGGTGGCTAAATTCCGTCTCTAACCATGTGAAATACAAAATGTTGGTTGCTACACATGGGAAGTGGCTAAATTCAATGGCTAATAACGACTTGATTCGGTGGCTAAATTTGGTGGTCGCTTTTAGCTTTTCTGGTTGTGGTACTTTACCCTGTACACCCGACCAAATCAATTTACATAAGTTTCATAATATTTTTAAAGACCAAATTGTGATTTAAAATAAATGCAAGGTACCGATATATATAAAATTATTGTATTGCAGAAGTAATGGAACCTGTAGAGGAGGAAAATTCAGGTGAATACATTAATTTATTAATTTATGTGAAAATTTAAATTGATTTTTTTATCACTTAATAAACAATTTAATTTAATGATATCGGAGCAGAACATAAAATGCAAAGTGAATAATCCTACAATGCAAAAAACTTAACTGGAACCAGAAAGGATGTAACACAACTTTCAGAAGCTATTGGTAAAAAAAAAACCAAAAAGCTTAAAATACGTAACACGCTTGCATTAGAGGCTGTTTGGTTCGCTTCGATTTCCTCCATTCCCCTCTGTCGCGGCGCATTGAACTTGCGATTCCTCCGTCGGCTGCAACGGCCCATCGTTTGGCCATCCTTGTCTCCTCTGTTCCGTCAACGTGAACGGAGCTCCGTTGGCCAGAACCCCCGTTGGTCAGAAGGAGCTTGAAGGCGCCTCCACTCAACGCCGTTAGGGGAAAAGTCAGTCATACCCCTCCCAACGGCCATAAAGCTCTGAAATAGAGGAGCATCGGCATTCCCTTCCTCATCTTGATTTTTTTCCCTCTGGCCTCCGATCATCTTCCTCCGGCCTCCGATCTGAGGTGAAAAACCTCCATCTTGATTTTTTTCTCCCTCTCTATTTTTCCCTCTCTATTTATCTCTGGTTGTCTCTGCAATTTGCGTTTTGTGGGTGGGATGGGGCCTATCCAGGGTTGGTCGTGGGTTATTGGGGTGAGGTTGTAGGGAAGGGGGGATTGATAGGGGGCTGGGCTCGAGGAGTGTCGTCAGGGGGTGTTGGGTGATGGGTTTGGGGTGAGGATTCGGGAAGGGGGGCGGTTATGGGTGGTGGTGGTTGGGTGGTAGGCTTTGGGTGAGGTTTCAAGAAAGGGGGGTGTGGGTGATGGTGGTTGGGTGGTGGTTTCTCCATTGTTGGACAGTGGATGGTGGTGGTCGCAGGTGGTGATGGCAGTGGCGTTGGATGTAACACCCTCGGTTAGATAAGACAAATCCTTCTGTAGGTTCATCCTATTTAACTGAGAGTGTTAACAGTTTTTAGAAAAAGTGAATATTTTTTTTTTTATAAAGATATGACAGATCAGTGGAAGCAAATAATATATATTTCATAGTCATTCACAAACTCAAAAATAATTGTACTCTTAACAGAATGGGGCACGCAGGCACCCTTAAATATTATACAGTCATCCGGTGTCTAATTATTAATAATAAATATTCTATCTTTAATGATCGTTCTCAGTGGGTTCAGCATATTGCTGTTCTTCACACTCGGGTTCTTGATTTTCTAATTCCTCTGAAAATTATCAACAGTAAGGGTGAGTATAACCCAAGACCCTGATTGGTTAATCCGGTGCGGACATAATCCAGTTAACAAATAATATCACATAATTCATACAATTAGCATGTTTATAACAATCAAGCATGTCGTCATGAAAATGCATGAATTGAATTTATTATGATTTATCTTTGATTAAGTCTCATGATGCATGTGGGCCCAATAAACTCGTCATTATCATCCTTTTATTCTTTGGAATTCATCCTGCTCAAGTTGTTTCTTGGGCACAACGTTTCCATTCTAGAGCGATCGGAGCTCACCAAGCCCCCTTTCTTTTATCATATGGTACGAATGAACTCACAGGTTCTCATCATTATATATATCATTTCATTTTGGGACTTGGCTCTTCACGATCATAGATACATCCCGTCATTTAGTCGAAGTACACCAGAATTGCATCGTCTCACCCGGCTATCAGGCGCGACTCTGATGCCATTGGGTTGCCGTTCCAGTTGTACTCCCAAGATTCTTCTACTGAGATCGAACGTGAATGTCCTCCAGCGTACCAGGTGTATGCTCTAGTTTTTCTTCTTCAAAACATATTTTCATGATGCGAAATGCATTATTTTTTTATCATTAGATCCCTGGGTATCTTATGTGTTTCCAGTCTCATCATATCATTCCCAAGCTCTTTGAATTCCATCAATTATTTAAACGTTGTAAGATATTCGTTTATTATTTTTAGAAATATATCTATTATATCTTGGTTAAAATTATATTCTTCATAAAGAGTAAAATAATATATTCTTTATGTAATTACGCATAATTAAGACGTTAATAATATTAATAATAGTAAAACTAATAATAATAATAATAACAATATTAAGATTGATAATAATTAGAATAATAATAATAATAGAATAAGAATGATAATAATAATTATAACTCCCCAATAATTTAAAAAGTATTAAAGAATAGCTTCTAAATGAAAATCCAAGCGAAAAACATTAAAAACATAGTTTTCCGAGTGGAACAAGGGTAAATCCGAGTGAAATAAGTATGATTCCAAGTGGAATCATACTGAGAAGGGTTTTCCAAACGATCTGGCTAAAAATCCGAGTGAAATTACACTGGAAATCTATTTTCCGACTGAAACAAGTTTGAGTCCGAGTGAAAATGAGCGGGAATGCTGTTTTTCGACTGAAATAAGTTTGAGTCCGAGTGAAAATGAGTTTTCTGCATGAGATAGCTATGAATCCGAGTGAAATAAAGTTGAGCAGAGTTTTCTAAATGAAATTAATATGTTTTCCGAGTGAAACAGAAACTGAGAAGTATTTTCTTAATGAAATAACTTAAATTTTGAGCGAAATAAATTTCTGAGTGAATTAAAATATAATTTCCGAGTGGAATCAGTAAGAAAGAGTTTCATGAGTGAAAATGTCGGTGAAACCGAGTAAAAATGAATTTCTGAGTGTAATAAAATACGATTCCGAGTGACATCAGTCTCAAGGAGTTTTCTGAGTGAATTCAATATAAGTTCCGAGTGAAACATGAGTTTACCGAGTGAAATTAGTTGAAAAGGGTTCTGTCTGAATAAGACACATGCGAGTAAAATAAATCCGAGTAAGATAATCCTGATTCCGAGTGAAATCAGGTGGAGAAAGGTCTTCTGGGTGAATTGACTTTATATACCGAGTTACATCAAACTGAAAGGGGTTCTTTTAGTGAAAATAACTGTTTGCTGAGTAAAATAAATTGTTTCCGAGTGAAATCACTGAAAGGTGTTGTCTGGGTAAAACTAACTATTTTCTGAGTGAAATATGATGTTTTCCGAATGAAATCAACTGGGAAGATGCTGACCGTGTGAAAGTAAACTAGGAAAAGTTATCCGAGTGCAATAAGATTGTTTACCGAGTGAAAATTTATTCTATCAGAATGAAATACATTCAGTTAAGGTTGAATCCGATTGAAATTAAGCAAAACCGAGTTGTTATAGATGTAAAACCGGTCGGATTAACATAAAACAGAACCTGTTATCATTAAATCCATCTTCTACTCATAATTTTTCACTGGAAATCACACGGTACCCATGATTCTTAGTATTTTCAGTCCAATACATATCATTTCACAATTCATCACTGATTATATGCATTTAATAACAAATATATATATATATATATATATAAATACAAATAATAAGAATTAAGGCATTTAATTCACACAACACTGAATCTGTCCTGGAAAGGTGAGGAACAAGTTCCTTAACTCTTTCCTTCACTCGGTTTTCCCACAGAACACCCAAGAATATACCCCCTTACCTTTATGGAGCTACTGGAGGAGAAGAAGAAGTTCCCTTACTGTCCCACACGAATTCTGAGTGAAACAGAAGAGAAAAGAGAGAGGAAGAAGCTTGCTGGAAAGGAAAATGGTAACAGAGGTGTGTTTGTAGCTGTGTTTCGTGTGTGTGTTCTTAGAGTCATATCACTGGGTTTAATAATAAGAAGTAAGTGGGGAACATCGGTTGGAGAATTAGGTGGGATAATGGAGCCTTTTGACTCCTTTCACAGTCAGCTTTGCATTTGATTGGAATAAAATATATAAAGGTATTATAATGGATGCAACTTTCCCCAGTGATTGGTTCGTTGTGCCACTTATTTTTGGATTTATGTAATTAAGTGGGCTGACCACTATCTGAAGTGGAATTAAAAAGTGTTCAGTGTTGGAGGATTTGAGGAGGTCGGTATTGCATGTGAGGGCGGTGTGGGGTGTGAGGGCGGTGTGGAGTATGAGGGTGGTCTTGAGTGTGAGGGCGGTCTGGAGTATGAGGGGCGGTGTTGATTTGAGGGACAACGTCCATGAAAGAAGACGGTGTTGTGGTGAAGGAGTTAAGGACACCGTCTGTGGAAGAGGGCGGTGTTATGTGGGAGAAAGGGCGGTTTGTGAACACCGCCTCAGAGTTGTTTAGTGTGCACATATACTCACTCGGTGTGGTGTTAGTCCGGTCTACAATCCGTCAGTCTTCCCTTACTCCGCCCATCCAAGCTGTTATAAGAGACATCGGATCTTAGATCCTAGATCAGTACGGGTCGAGGCACTCGGAAATGTTCCATCCGATCTACGATTCCTTTTCATTCGGTTGTTCACTATGTCACGTCGTCCTAACTGGTTCAGAATTCCTCAGACTACCACTCGGTTAAGTCATCTTAAACCGTGTCTGTTCTAACCAATCTCACTCAGGATTTCATAATACCTTACTGACTCGGAAATGGTATCCATGTTCATTCGGAATCTTTCCCAAATATTTCCTTAACACGTTCCAGTCGGTGAGAAGCATCAAATCAACATAAACATAAGTATATATGTATTCTTTCACTCGGAATACTTAAATCAGAGGAGTTTCCTTCGGAAAAGAAGCATTTGGCAAGGTTTGACTCGGAAACAAGTCATTCCAGGGTGTTTTGACTCGGAATTTCATTCCTTCACTCGGAATTTCATTTCTTCACTCGGAATTCCTCTCTGTTACTCGGAACAGAGTCCTTTTCACTCGGTTTTTTGCATAATTTCACTAATGATTCATATAAATTCCATTATTATGCAGAAAAATGACATTTTTGAGATACTATAGACCATCAACAGGGTATATATTGTCTTATTCTTGCTTACAAACTCTCCATAATTCAAAATTTACAAGGGTAAAACTTTTTTTAAAAACAGGGATGTTACATTGGACAGTGGTGATGGTGTGGTGCACAGGTGAAGATGGTGATGAAGGTGTATTGTAGAAGTTCCTTTTTTATTTTTGATTTTTTAATTAATTTAATTTAATTATGTAATTTATTGTATATGTTGTTATTTATGAATTAGTTAATTTAATTTAGTTTAGTTTGTGTAATTATGTAATTTATTGTGTAATTTAATTTAATTTAGTTAATTTAATTTAATTATGTAATTTAGTTTGTAATTTAATTATTTTAGAATTAGTTAATTAATTTACTTTAGTTTGTTTTTAATTTAGTCTAATTGATTTGTTAAATTTGGTTTGTTTTTAGTATTACGCGTAACGGATAACGGATAATAAGTGACGAAACATGAAAAATTGTAAACTTTTGCGTAGTTGTGATAATTTATTCGAGGTATAAAAAATATTTACTAATTTTAATGTATATAAAAAATATTTTAAATTTATTGGTTTTAATATATTAATTCATTTATTAAATATGTATTAGTAAATTTAATATACGTATATATATAGTTTAATATTATACATTTAATATTAATATAAACAAATATACACACAAGTTATATATATTTAAATTCATACCCTTTTTAGTAATTTTACTCTCAACTACCATTTCCTAAACTCAATTCTACTACAAACCAAACAAAATCACTACAACTCAACTCACTTTAACTCAACTGTCAACCAAACAAAACTCCGTTTACAAAACCCTAGTTTTCTAAACTCCATTTATAAAACCCCAGTTTTCTAAACTCAGTTAACTCAACTTTGTACCAAACATCCCCTTATTCCCTTATCAGAACGCAGACCTTTCTCACTCTATTCCAACCCACAAAATTTTGTGTATCTTCCACTTTAGATTACTTTGTTTTTTTAAGAAGGTTTTTTTATATTTTCAAATAGTTTTAAATTTTTATATGGAAAAAATAAAAACAGAAAAATAATTACTTTTAATATCTTCTATGTAAAATTTTAAAAATAAATAATAGAATAACAATTTTGTAATTAAAACTAAAAATCAAGAAATAAAAACATGAAACGTTTTCGCAATCTAAACAACTTCTTAGAATTTTAAAATAATCAATTGTGAAACACAAAAGACTAAAATAAGTATCTAACTTATATTTTCATCAAAAATATAAGCGAGATTGTTGTATTCTAAAGAGTAAAAAAAGTTAATATAAAAATAATTTTAAAATAACACAAAAAATAAATTTAGTTTTAAAAGTCACACCAATTAAAAATTATTAAATAATTTTTTAAAAAACCAAACATATAATATTTATATAATCATTAAAAGACTTAAATACAAAATATACAAACTGTATACACATAAACCTCAACCCACCCACATAATGTAACTGATACAATTGAATTCATCGAATCACAACCCTACTACTCATCCCTTAGCACGATAGAATACGGATTATCAGATCCTCTAACAAACAATATATAAAATAACACAAAGAAGTTTTCCACATTTTTAACCACGACCAAACCCTAACTCGCACAATATCAAAAACCTTATCTAGATTTAGTTTATGTTCATTAAAAATAACTTTATTTCTCTCTAACTATAATAATCAAACCACAACAAACTAAATGATACACCACATCTCTTGTTGCGTCTTATTTTTAGAGAACAGCCCAATAAAACTCCTCAAGTAACTACCACCATCATCTAGTAAGGCGCGTCTTTATTTAGAGTTTAAGTTATAAGAAGTAAAATTATAAGAGAAATTAGCAAACGTGTAAGTTATTTTCAAATAAAATTTACAATCATGTTGCTAAAAAAAATCATCCACAATTAAGTAACGACGGGTTGGTCATGTCAGTCTGATGGTGCTGGTAAGTTAGAACAAGTCTGTGGTAGAGTGCTTATAGACTATAAAGGGTAATGACAATAGAATTAAAAAAATTTAATAATTAATATTAATTATTGTATATTAGGTAAAGTTAAAAGAATTAATAGATTTTTTAATAAATCTTTTATTTCCATTTATCTAATAACTAATAAAACCAACAGCCTATTTAATCGAAATCTAGGGAGTCTTAGTGTTCTACGACATTATAAATAAAGTAGATCTGAATACAAGTTGATTTTTCCCTGTCTCAGTGACATCAAATCTCAAAGAATTTGGATGGAATGAGGAACCCGAAGGCCTTAGTTAGTAGCATTAAGAATCTACAAAGAGGTTTTGAGCAATTTGTGATTTTGATTTTGGAGTTAGTTAACAGATTTTCAATTTCCTTCCAAGCTGTGTTGAAGAACAGCTGCAAAAGGATATTGATGAAAGACCTTGTAATAGAATCATAGTTATTTTGTCAATAATATGGGCAATAAAAAAATATTAAATAGTTTTAAATTAAATGTTGAAATTCTGCATGTTATTTTTGGCTGAATTTTGTTGTTAAAAAAGTTAATTAATAAATTTTAAAAAGGAAAAAATTGATTGAGAAATACAAATTGGGTGAGGATTGAGGAGAGGTTGGTGGGTGAGAATGGATCCGCTGACGGCACTGCGAGAGTTCACGATGAGAGGGGAAGTGGAGAAGATAGTACGCGTGAACGGCGAGTTCCGATTCGGAGAAGAGTACAGTTTCCCATGCTCCGTCGAAACCGCTTACCGTTCAACCAAAGGCAACCGTTACACACTGGAAACCCTCGTCCACTACATAAAAAACCACCACCTTAAACACACCGAATACTTCCAGAACACCTTCGCCCTCTCCATCCCCTCCGTCACCCTCCCCGACCGCAAACCCCTCCTTCACTACCTCCAAGGCACCCTCTCCTCCACCGACTCCATCGAATACCGCCCCCACGACCCTTCCTTCTCCTCCGCCGCCCCTTCTTCCCTCCCCCAACAACCTCCTCAACCCCCGCCTCCCCCTCAGTCCCTCGACCTCATCTCCATGATCAACGCCGCCGAGAGACCCCTCAAGGACCGCCAATCCCTCCTCGAGTGCAAGAATCGCGACTTCTACACCCTCCTCGTCTCCGCCACCAAACGCGAGGAGGAGCGCCAGCGGATCGACTCCCAGCAGCGCAAGGACGGCCTCGTCGCCAAGAGCCGTCTTTTGGGCTCCGACGAAAGAGGGTTAGGGTTTTCCGATGACCTGGGTTACGACCCTACCCCTAAGCCCAAGATCCACTTCAAGGGTTCCAAGATTGGAGAGGGTGTTCCTATTATTCTCGTGCCCAGTGCTTTTCAAACCCTGATTACTATCTACAATGTTAAGGAGTTTTTGGAGGATGGTGTTTACATTCCCACTGATGTTAAGGTGAAGCAGATGAAAGGTGGGAGACCCGATTGTGTTACTGTGCAGAAGAAGCTTAGTAGGGATAGGGTTGTCACTGCTTATGAAGTGAGGGACAAGCCTTCTTCGCTTAAATCTGAGGATTGGGATCGGGTTGTTGCTGTTTTTGTCTTGGGCAAGGAGTGGCAGTTTAAGGATTGGCCTTTCAAGGACCATATTGAGATTTTCAATAAAAGTTAGTCTCGTGTTTTTGAGAAGAACTAGGTTGGATTTGGGTTTCTTTTGGTCCTTGTAGTAACTAACCCTTTGGAATTTTCTTGTAGTTGTTGGATTTTACATGCGGTTTGAAGATGATAGCTTGGAATCTGCAAGGAATGTGAAGCAATGGAATGTAAAGATTATCTCTGTGGGTCTCTTGTTCTGTTGGTAACTTGCTTACTTTATGTTTTCTGCTGTTAAATTGAAGTCTAAATAGCTAGATGTTTCTTAATTGCAGATTAGTAAGAACAAGCGGCATCAGGACCGGGCTGCAGCATTGGAGGTGTGGGACAGACTTGAGGAATTCGTACGCTCACGATCACATTCTTGATTTGTACCATATTTAGAGACTAGTTTTTATTTTGAGCTACTTGCATTGAAATGTTGCATTTTTGGCTGAGTTAATGTTTATGAGATGAGTAGTTCCAATAGTGTGTTCTGTAAATTTAGTTTCATCATGTAACTGATATAGTACAGACAAGATTAATATGCTATTGGTTCATGTAATGGATGGAAATCCTCACAGTGGTAATGAACTTTTTAAGCTACGTACATCAAATTTATACCAAACTTCTGTAGTTCTAGTTTGTTCTTTGTTCCTGTTGTTAATCTTGACTTGTTTTCAAGTTGGACATTTAAGATTTTGGTTATCTCTGTCGGATATGGTTTGGGAGTGATTCAATTGTGGTGCTTCATACCTACTTGTTTTGTTTCTTCGTTAATGTGATTCTTAGTACACACACTACCTATTTATTTACCAGTTCAGCTTAGTCTGCCACTGCATCAAGTTCCTAAAATTGAAGTCTGTGTGTTATGGAAGGTCAAATTCACATGCCTTGTGTAGTAATCTCTTTGAAGATGGGACCTGTTATTTCTGAGTTTATTGTTGGTGGCTTTTGTGAGGATTAACACGTGGATGAGCTTTTATGTCTTTCTCTCTATGGCTCAGAAAATTAAAAAGAGAATGCTTTCATTTGCATGTGTAAGAAAAGAATAGAGACAAGTTCCTAAACCTGCTAAATGAAGGAATTCATGTGATCTAAATGTGTTATGGCTTTGAAGTTTGTGGATACTTAGTCAACTTCCACTTGTTGAAGCTGTATCATTTTTTGTGACAAATTCAAGGTGGAGATTACCTTTAGATGTTTGCTACTGTTAACTCTAGCTACTGCCATCTAAAGATATTCATTTTGATATTCATACAAAACAAAATTTGAATGAAAAAAACTCTGAATTAGAATGGAAACTGAACATATAATACCCTCAGAATAGTGGTTTATTGGCTTTCATGCCAGTCTTCCCATTGCTTCAGAAATGTTTATTTTGTTAGAAGAACATTAGATCTTATTCATATTAGTAAGATTAGGCAGTGATGGTTGTTGTCTTGCTCTGGTAGAGTTTCTGATATGGATAATTAATTCGGTCTCATTGATCAGTTAAAGTAATAGTTGATTGCCTTTCATTGTGAGGTATATTGCTTAAGCTACACCGGAGAGTTTTGTTTTCTTTCCAGTGTTGGAGTCCAGCATGTTAATAAGATCATATAGAAAACGCAAGTCACAATCCATCTTTATTGATAAAGGAGAGAGTAAATCTCTCTCATAATACAAAACCATGTAAACCCAGTAGGGGTCACAAATGAATTGATTGAATCCTTCATCCTGAGGGAACTCAATAATTTAACAAGGACAATCGACAAACAAGCATAAAATAACAAATGGGAAGCCTATTGAATATAGAAACAGTACATTCAAAAAGTTGAAGCATATGTTGCTGCCAAGACAAGTAACAGAGGAATTGATAACTTGATGGAATTTCCACCGGATGTGCCATTATCAGTTGGTAAGGTTTTGGATCCGGTACCTGCATGTCAAATTGAATGGTTAACACGTGGACAAGGAACAAGTTGGATAATCAAATGATCAAACCATGAAGCATCAACTAAAATGCCTCCTCAATACCTGATGATGGAACTGAATTTGGGGACTCTGCTACTGTTCCCGCTGGTGAGTCTGCTGGTGAAGCAGCTGTATTGACAATCACATAAGAAAGATATGTATTAGAATATCTTTATTTATATATTTTCATTTTCTATTCGTTGCCTCCACTCCATATAACATAGTGTTATGAGTCTTACCATAGATATATATGTAGCATCTCAATAATCAAATAGAAATTCTGTTGTGTTTACTTACCATTTTTACATTGACTAATGGGTGGAGTCTGCACCTTGCAAGCAGTAGGCAAGGCCAGAGCCTGAGTTTGGTTGATATTCAGCCCCAGTGATGATCCGCCCCCACTAAGAACCTGACACAGGCATTGTGGTTGTGAGCGTACCACACTGGCAAGTTGTGAGCAGCATCCTGAAGATGGGGTTGAAGAATTCCCTGTGATGTAGTTAAGGCAGGGTGACAGGCTCACCAACACATTTGTGCAACTCGATTGTGCTGCAGCTCCTGCACACAGCATGCCCATTACCACCAGAACCAAACTCATCTCCATTTTTCCGTGTGCCATTGGAACTGTTTGATGCAAACTACGTTGGAATCCCTTTGTTTTTTTGGGGTGAAGTTAGGGAGTGTGTTGCAATATTTTTTCGTAGTATGAAGAGAATGGTTTTGGAAGAACGAGGCATGGGGTTTTGTAGAGAAAGGAGGGAAGAAAATGACAATGGTAAGGTGATGTGGGTGAACTACTGCTCCTACTTTCTAAAGTGATCTATTTTGTATATGGTGGCGGCTACCTATTCATTGTATTGTTAGGTATTCAAACCTGCATTATGGGACCCTTGTTCTATAATTTAGACTTTGGTGGAAATTTCTAATGTTGAGTTAGTTGTTAAACAGATGACCGACCATTGCATCAGAGCATGAGAAAATCTGTTTATAAATTCTTTTATGGTGTAATATATGATATGAACCTAGCTTCTTGATATTACGAATGTCGGTCAATTTTATTCATGGAGTTATTTAAAATAAATCATTTAATCCTAATTGTTGTAATTTGTGGGGTTAAAATTACTATGTTTGGGAAAAGTGAGGCCCGCATAAACGAGTCATAATTCTATGTTACATTGGTACAAACCTAAAGAAAATAAGCAAAACAGAACAAAAGCAGGAAATGAAGTGGGAACTGCTACAAGGTTTCGGTTAACCACCTGAGCACCTAACCTAATAAAGAATGATTTGATTAGTAGACCAATAAAGCCAAAGAACGAATTTTTAAATGATTAGTTAAAATGAGTTCTACTTTTTGTAGAATACCCATGCTACTTACTTGAAACTCTCTTCACTTCCCATTGATTAGTTATGGCAGTTGAGCTTATAAACTAACTTTAACATCTTTAGTTTTCCCCCCTTCACTTCCCTTCCTAATTTAAATCTCCTCTTTATAAATTCCCTTATCCTGTTATTCCCCCAATTAATATGTTTCAAACTGTACTTTTGAACACAATTTACTTGATCGTACATTCAAATTCCTAGCCAAACAACAAGCCAAAACTCTAAAAAGCACACACATGAAGCAGTTTGTGTGCCTGACCGTGGTTTTAGCCATTGCTATGGTGATGGCCGCACCAGCCTATGCTCAAATCAGTACACCATGTAATGCATCAATGATAAACAGTGTGTTCAGCCCTTGTGTGAATTTCCTCAGTAATAGCAGTGGCAATGCAACCTCACCCACTGCTGAGTGCTGCAATTCCATCAAGTCCCTTACAAGTGGTGGAATGGACTGTTTGTGTCTCATTGTCACTGGCAATGTTCCCTTCACAATACCATTCAACAGAACCTTGGCCATCTCTCTTCCCCGTGCATGCAAGTTGCCTCGTCTACCTGTTCAATGCCAAAAAAGTATATAATATACTTCTTCAATCTCTTTTAAGTTCTTTCATCAAAACCATTTTATTATTATATAGTATATCAATGATACTAAGTCTTTTTACTTTATTTTTTCCAGACTCAGGATCACCACTTCCAGCTCCAGGTAATACTAACATGACTGAAAATGCACAAGTATAAAATACAAATCTTTCTTCATTTTTACTAATCTTTTGAATGATTGTTATTTATATTGGCAGGACCAGTGTCTTTTGGGCCATCTCTTTCTCCTGTTTCTACCCCTTTTCTTAGTCCTCAAGGTGCCTACTTTTGCCCCCCCACCCCCAAAAAAAAATATTTTACCTTGCATTTTGATTTTTGACAGTTAGGTTTTTTTCCGGGGTTGATACAATTTATTTTTTATTTTGAAATGTAATTTACTCTTCTTTTTAACACATTTACAAGTTTTGGTACTAATGTGTGAACTTACTTTTCTTTGAACAGGTTCCTCCTCTGTAATCCCATCACCTTCATTGGCACCAGAGTCTGACACAAGTCCTCCTCCATCTGCCACCAGGGGAAGTGCCCGCACTGATCTGACTCCATCATCTGCCACCATGTCATCTTCTTACCATCTCCTACCTTCTCTTGTATTCATTGCATTACAATTTTGCTCTTAAAACACTTCTAGGTTGTTCTTATATGTTTCATCAAAATGCATTTGTATTGCAATGGAAAATCAGTTGCTGTTATTTCATTCAGTGTACAAGTTTAATGAATTAGCCGAATTTAATTAGTCAAGTGACTAAAGATTTTTTTGAATCCTAAACAAAGTGGTTGGTATCTGATTCGTTATGACTCTAGTTTCAAGTTTAGATAAACATGCAGCAACACAACTACATCTATTAATCAGACAGGCAATTGAATTCTATTTATAATCCTATTTTTGTTGCAATAAGTTTATAATCTTAATTTACCCATAAGGGTCCACCTTGTGATGGACATTTGGTGATTTAGTCCGAAGGATGAAATTCAAACCCCAACTTTTACAATGAAAAAAATATAATCTCATTTCATTCTTTTTATAAAAAAATTATACAATTCTAGATGTATTAATTACTAAATTTTTTATTTATTGTAAGAGAGTTGCAAAGTTTGTTCGGTCATGTTGTCCTATTTTAATTGTTTAATAATAGTGTTTTGTTTGGATGAAAGGAGGAAATATTAAGAAAATAATTAGGTGAAATTAAATGAATGAAAAATTTTTTTGAATGAAATTATTTATGTTTGGAATGACGTAAATTGAAGAAAATTGAGAGGAAATATTTTTCATTAAATTATTTAGAAAGGTGTAACAAAGAAAGTAAAATTAGTAATTGACTATTATATCATTTTCAAGTTTCTTTTATATTTTTTATATCAGCTAAAGAGACATTCACCTTCATTTTTTTCATCCATCCAAACAAATGGTAGTAAGGGTACTTTGTTAAGAGAGTAAGATGGTGTAGAGACTATGGAATATATTAGTTTTTAATTTTTAGCTGATAGTTGAGTTCACTCAAAAAAATATAAAGGTAATTTTAGAAAAGATTTATCTAATTCATACAGTTTTACTCAAATTATATAAAAAATAAAAAGTTTTTATTTAAAAACAGTATTAATATCCACTCATTTATACTCACCATGATTTCTAAACAATTTATATATAATCTTCAATAAAAATTTTACTTTTAATCTTTTATCATATGTAAGATTATACAATTTAAACAAATCTTCATAGAAAAAGGAAAATACTAACAAATATCCCAAGTGGTTAAAGAAGTAAAAATGTAAAGTTTTCATTTAAAATATTATTAATGTCCACTTCTTTTAGTTTCTAAACAATCTACACATAATTTTCAACAACAAAAAGAAATTCTATTTTTAATTTTATAAATAATGAAAATATTAGTTTCAAATATTTTGAATGAGTAAGTCTAGAACACAACTTAATATGTCACCCTTAGTCTCTTTAGGCACATCCAATCAAAAAATTACAATAATTAAAAATAATACTCTTATACTCTAAAATACTACCTCCGGTTCCAAATATAAGCAAATTTTAGTGGAATTTTTTGGTCCCTTAATATAAGCAAAATTAGACTTTCCCAATGTCATTAAATGCTTGTTTACCAAATATGTCCTCATCATATATATTTCCAAGATCACTAATTCTTTATGTAATAAATAATACTAAAGGTATTTTAGAAAATTAAATCAAATATGTGGTAACATTAATGCAAATAACTACCTCCAACTACTGTTCTTAATATGTGTGAAGTTAGGTATATTTGCTTATATATGGAACCGGAGGTAGTAGTAAAATAATGAGTGATTCGTGGGTTTTGTAATTCCTTCCTTCTTTTAAGTGGTTCCCTAGTAAATTAAAACACTATCCTTAATACGATATATTTTTAAAATATAACATAACTACAAAATTATGTTTTCTTTCTCTCTCTCACACACACATACATACATATACATATATATATATATATATCACATATCGTTTTTCTTAATAAATAAATAACATAATATATCAATATAAAAATTTATGTATAGCGAAATTAGATTTTCTATATAAATATTATACCTTTTTAAAATATAACAAAAAAATAATATTGATCTGTCCTGAACCGGGGTCAAGAGATCCGGTGTTTGGTCAGTCACAAATAGTATATGATTACTTCTCTGAAGACCGGTTATACGAGTATCCGGTTTATGTATCCGATGTCTCTGTATGATGAGAGCAGATTGGGCGTCCTGGAGGTCCTTCACACCGTCCTTACGCGTTGATGTGGGCGAAAGGTGGTGTCACCTGCAAAGATTCTCCGACGCTCAAGTCAGTGATGATATTCCAAGTGAGGAATGTTTTCAGAGAGTAATTGTAAGTAGATAGAGTCAAAAAAGAAAAAAAATCCTTTTCTTCGTTGATGAAGAGAGTTCATATACCTGATTGGCTCGATATTCGAGGATCCGTTAGTGGGAACCACTAACCTCCAATAACGCCTTAAATTATTATTTTATTGCGCACTTACCAGTATGATTGGATCAAGTGGCTATTTTATATTGAGCGTAGGGAGTATAGGCTAGAATTAAGGGACAAATTGACCATTCCCGTGAGCAGATTTTGGCTCGTAGTGCAGGGAATTATTGATCGGTCCCTGTAGTAATGCCTTCTGTCTTCTGCGTAGTGACGTATACGTTATCCGGTGTCATGGTGTTATCCTGGACAACCGATATAGGGAGAGCGCCTGATACGGAATTAGAGTCCGGATGTATACCGATGACACCGGTTGCACGTTGACGTCTTGATAAAGACGTTGAAATATGTCTTACAGATCGGATACCGGTATCAAGACCGGATCAAATATTTTATAATTATGTTAACTTACATTATATATGACAGATAATTTTATAAGCAAATAAATATATTTATATTTTTCAGAATAGTCTTTTATATATAATAATAATATATAAAAAGTGTTTAGTTGGAGATGTTATATCAACTTCCATATTTGTTTATTTATTTATGTCAATTGGAAATTAGTGGGAAAAAATATAATTGGTAATAAATAGGGAGTGTAACATAATGGATGTATGAGATACTCTGATTAAAAAGAAAGAGAATGAAAGATGACGTTTACGTTTGGAAGGGTGGTGTTGGTTTGCATGGCATAATAGAGATGAACGAAACGTATATATAAACATTGATTTGACCACATTTTCTCTCAGACTAAAGAAAAAAAGATTGGCAAAAATAGCGAGCGAGCAATCGTGGAATAATGGCAATTAAGAGAATTCAATGGTTAGTCTCAGTGGTGGCGGTAATGTTGGTGACGACAACGATGACGAGGGTGGTGACGGCGGAGAAATGCAGGGAAGAGGTGACATCGTTCTCAGGGTGTCTGTCATACGTGTCGGATCCACCAAACAACCTGACAGAAGTAGCGTCTGAGAAGTGCTGCAACGCCTTCTCCTCGGCGGTTGAATCGCAATGCCTGTGTCGCTTCCTCCGTGACCCTCTCATCCTCGGGTTCCCTCTCAACACTACAAGAATCCTCTCCCTCTCTTCCCTTTGTCCCTCCCAAACCCCTTTCTCCATCACTTCTCTTTGCTCCACTCGTAATTATTATCTCTTTCTTTTTTATGTATATTCTTTTACTTCAAAGTCGTGTAATCTTACGCAAGATAAGAATTAAACGTGCATGTCTTCATTTGTTTTACAGAATCAGTTGCCCTGTCTCCTCTCATTGCTCCTAGTGAGTCTCACCTTGTCCCTGACTTTGCTGCAATAGGGGGTGGAAGATCAGGTTCAGGTTCAAGTGGAAGATCAGGTTCAGGTTCAAGTGGAAGATCAGGTTCAGGTTCAGGTTCAAGTGGAAAATCAGGTTCAGGTTCAGGTTCAAGATCAGGTTCAGGTTCAGACTCAGATTCAGGTTCAGATTTAGGTTCAGGTTCAAGATCAAGACCAGGATCAAATGTTTGGCTAAATGGTGGCGGGGGAGTAAGGAATTATACCAACCGCACTTCACGTAACACTTTTCCATCCTCCCCGTTTCTCTTTTTTATTGCACTCTCCTTTCTATATAGCTACTAATTTTTCATGTTTTCATCACAACATCATTCTCTTTCTTTCTTTCTTTCTTTCTTTCTTTCTCTCTTTCTTTCTTTCTTTCTTTCTTTCTTCTTACTTGTCTAAGCATCATGCATGCACTTATTAAAGCATTGCTATTTTGCTATTACTCGACGCCCCTGTAATTAGTCTTTTTTCTTTCTCTCAATAGTGAATGGACAATTTGCTGTCACTGAAACTATTAGACCATAGGAAATATTCTGTGCACGGTTTGAGTGTTTTTTTTTTTTTGGGGTATTGAGCTTGAATAACACGGTTGTTCTGTCCCATTGGAAATAGTTTTCTTATTGTGCAAGGACTTACAATGTAGTAGTTTCTTCTTTATGAACTGAATACTGAATTTGTTATGAAGTTGGCTTACAACAATTCAATTATCTTGTGCAAGGACTTATCATGTACTAGTTTCTGGGTTTAAGGATGTAGCTTTCTTCAATATACTACTGCTAATAGTAAAGGTGTTTTTCTCTTCTCGCTGAATATAGCTCCAAATTTTTTTAAAAAATAATAAATTTTTAAGCCTCAATTTCCGTTGGTCATTTTGATTTATAAAATTTTTGGTGATACTCTTGTTTGCATGTATAGACACCCATTGTGATGATGCCCATTTCTAAATATTCTTGTTACCTAGTCAGACATTAAAGTAAACTGTAAGCATTACATGGAAGGAGATGCTAGACTGATAACAAACAAAAAAGTGGTCACCACTGTCCAATCCTTAGTATTGGCTATTGCTATACAGAAAGAGCTCGGCTGTTAGCTAAGTGCCACCAACTGGGATTCAGCATTCAACACCTTGAACATATAGGCATCATGTTATAAGTCATGTGACCCATCTCTTCTCCCCTTCTTCCACACGTTTCAGGGTTCAGAAGAGAGTAGTGTTTCCTAATTTCTAGCTAAATGAAGTAAAATAATGATTTGATGACTGAGAGAAAGGTTCAAGAATTCAGGGACATGAATGCCAAGATAGATATCTTTTATACTCTTGTTAATATGATTGTTACCTTGAGACATAGTACAAAGCATTAACTCAAGTCCAGGCGACTCAAGGCCAACTGTTTATGCTTCAAAACTCAAATTATATACTTATTGCTGTGAAACTAAATATCTCCTACCTCAATATTCCCCTTCACATGAAGACCCTATTCTGATGCCAAGTTTCCTCTATCAAATCTAATGGACATGGACATGAACATGAAAACAAAAGCAAAAGAGACAGGCTCAATATTTATGAAACATACATACAAGGTGCAAAACTAACCATCATATCCATCCTTGGTCTGGTCCACCTAACTCCAGGGACCAAGTCGATGGTGTTTGCACAAAAGCTTGGAAGCTTTTTGGGACGAATGTGAGGGATAAAGTTTTGAGAAGATTTTGAAGATTTTTTATTTTTAGGGTTTGGGATCAAATTGATGTATTTTATGATAAACAGTTCCACCCAAACCCTTTATACATGATACATGAACATAGAGCTTAACATGTCAAGTGATACGTCCATTGACTTTCACCTTTATGGAAGCGACACAAGGACTAATTTGATGAATGTTTAAATATGATAGGAATTATAGGGAGTTTCTGATATCACATAGACAAACTTAATCAATCTTATATAGGATAAAGACCAATTTAAATGTTCTCTCTTCAATAAATTTATATTACATCAAACTTCATGTTATAAATATGAACATGCAATTTATTGGAATAAGCTAAAAGGGTTTATTTTAACACAAGAAATTTATTCATTCAGAAATTATTTTCATCAGTCATTAATAGGTTGTTCCAAAGCACTCTAAATCTTCAATAAATATTAATGTTTCCTAAACCCTAAATTTCGAAAGGGACTTGTCATTATATTTCTTCTAGTACTTTTTGAACTTGAACCATCATCAATAGAATGTGTTGGACCTAATTGCTATGTAGCACTGGGACGGAAACGGAAATGAAAATGGGGATCAAAACGGAGACAAGAAAACGCCAATCTCAGAAAATCTCAGAAAATGCCGCAAAAATTATCAAAATTTTACGCATAATAACAAACACCCATAATGCTACCCAACATTAGCAAGTCACAGATTTATCACAACTTAGCAAAATAACAAAATAGCAAAGTAGCAATTGAAGAGAATAAATTCATCACAAATTCAATGAACCCTAAATACCAAGTTACAAGAATTAGAATCAAAAGAGAAAAGGGGAATGAATAACTCATCCCCTGTTTCTTCTAAGAAGAAGCTAGAGAAAAAGGGAGTGGAGACTTGAGCCTACTACCAAGAGACGAAGAAAAGACGGAGCTGGCCACCATTGTCTGACGGTGACACCCACTCGTCGCGACGGTAGGGAATAGGTTACCGAAGAGGAGGGAGAAGGAGAAAGGTTTCAAGATTCCAAGTTTTGCAAAAGATTGTAGCTTCCTTATCGATGGTGAAAAATGATTGGGAAGTAGAACACATCAAGCAATGTTGTTGAACAATGGAAGATTTGAAGTGTTACACTTCCCAAATCACTTTCCACCATCGAACAACAGCCTCAGAAATATGATTTCTTTAGACACTACCAGTGGCAAAACAGAGGTAAGTATTCGACCAATCGCCATTTCAATGAGAATTTGGAGGAGAACGAGTCATTTGAATTATTTGTAGGGTTTGGCTTGCTTGTATGTAACTTGTTCGGGTTAAAAACATATACTTTTATTATGGGGTTAACTTTTTGGATAGTAAGGTCCCATTTAAGACCTTATTTAAAGTTATTTATAATAATTGAATATGTATATTTAAATCAATAAATTGTTTACAGGTTATTATTAGAATTGGTGGTTGACCTGAAAATTTAATTTATAGAAATAAGTTTGAAACTTGATCTTCAACTTTAATTTTTGTAAGGGTATTATATTAAACAATGCTTTGAAAATATTGTTTTAAAAAATAAAAGTAAATTTTTTTATTAAACAATACTTATAAATATTATTTTTTATTAAATATATTTAAACACTAAGACTTTTTGTTATTTTATATTAAGATATTTTTTAATATTGATTAGTGATAATAGTTTTAATATATTAAGTTGTAATTATATATAAGTATTAATTTATATTAAAAATATTATATTTAATACATTATATGTTATTTTTTCTTTATTATAATTTTTTAAAAATATCAATAGATATCTATACTACTCACGAGTAGAAATACCTATTAATTTTAACTATATTAGTATGGGGATTTCTACTTCCACGAGTTCTATCTTGTTTATATAATGAAAATTTTCTGTGTTTATTCTCTTAAGGAATGTTCTAAAAATAGTGTGTGATAAATCTGACTTGATTTGATAAGTGAAAACATGTTTTTTTAAAAAAGGCGTTGGCAAAGAAAGAATCCCTTAAAAATGTATTGGGTTGCATAATAAACTTATTTTTAAAAAATAATTTAAAGTTTTAAAATTGACTCCATTAATGTAACTTTTATTTTATAGGCTTTTTTAAACTTAGTTTTTAGGCTTTAATAATATATCTTTTTTATTTGACACAAAAACTCGACTATTAATATAGTAATGATAAATTTGCTATTTTTATAGTGACCTTTAACATATTATTTACAGTTTCTATACGAAAATTATTTGTTAACATAATGTGATAGTTAGAGTCAGACATAGAAGGAGGTTGAATAAGTCTTAGACTTTTATCGCGGAAAATAAAACTTTGTAAATGCAAACAATCAGACTTTCGTATCAGACTGTTGAGAGGAGAGAAAGAGATTTGAAAGATAAATTGTGTTTGATGTTTCTTAGAACTTAGTGTATAAAAAGATACACTAAGTAAGAAAGCCAAAGATCAAGGTCTGCTGGATGCAGGACTACAAAGAAGGTCTCTACTTAAAATGTTGAGAGAACAAATATGCTTTATGAACTGATTGCAAGAATTTCTTCAAAGGTCTCAAGTTCTTCTTCTAAAGATTTGAATCTCTTTATATATATATATATATATATATATATATATATATATATATATCACTCACAGAGACTGTTTGATAATCTGATGAAGAGACATAGCCATTATAAATCTGTTGAAGGTGTTTTAATCGTTGAGAGCGTTAGACCTTAAGAAATTAAGGGAGGCCAAAAGGTTTGGTATGAAGGAACAATAGAGCTTGCATTAAAATGAAGTTCCTTGAGATCTTCAGAACATAAAGACCTTTTGTTGGCTTACTTCTTTCAACTAAAGCACGCAGAGCATATACAGTTGGCCTTCTAAAAGTATTGACACATGAGTGATGCGAAATTATCGGAGGATGAAATTCTTTAGCAAGCGCATCAATTGTTAAAAATGTAGTATATTTGTATCGTCCCACGGGGATTGTGTTAAGTATCACAATCTCAGGCAGGAAATCTCTAGCTGAACCTTACACAAAAAGCCATTATGTTTTTAGGTTTTATGTATTTATATTGTTTTTGTGAATTTTTAACAGTAGTGTCACTAGTAGAACTATGTCAACAATTAACCTATACTAAACAAACAAATTGGAATTGAAATAAGTACACCAAAGATCATAAATTCGCATGAACTCGACATCAGATACAATTAAATCAGAATTCAATTTCACAAATGGATAGCTCTTAATCCCTTAAGTAATTACCATTAACCCAACCTAGACTAACCCTAATCCCTTAGGTGTTGGCTTCAATTGAATTTAATTGCGAAATTAAAGGGAACCCTAACACTCCTAATTCCTTAGGCATAAACAACTAGGTCAACAAATGCACATAAGAAACTCTCACCATGATTCTTCTTCACGGAGAATTTCAGAATGGCCTTGGATTTCCCAACCGAAGGGTAGAGGATTAGCAATTGTTGTGTTCAACACCTACTTTCAATTGCATCTTCAACTTCAAACACTTAAGATTCAGAGCTATGGTAGCCTCATTCAATCCTAATCTTAGGGAATTACTCATACATGGAAGGAAAATGAAAATGGATTACAAAGAATGAAGGTTGGAAATGAAAGCATCTAGTGAGAGAAGGTATTTTAGAGAGAGAAGGAAATCAGAGGGTGGAATTTGAAAATTTAGTTATTAGTTACTATTAGGATTCCCTTATATATAGCTTTCTAACCTAACTACTTCAACTAAGCAAAATATTTACATACAATGTCATTAATGAAAGTACAAATAAATAGTTAACTAAACTACAGAACATCCAAAGTCTGAAAATAATTAAGTTGTGCATGTGTGCCTTGAGTGTATAAACATTGGTGCCTAGCGTCCAAACGATGGTGATGATGGACATGGAACAAGTGAACATTTGGACGTTGGTGGCTAGCCGTGTGAACATCGGTAGCATTACCTCACCCTGATGGCGATGATCCTTGGCGTATAAGTGTGGCGTGCGTTGAGCGTAGGTAGGATACTGGAGTGCACCTGATAATGAGTGTAAGGCGTGGCCTTGGCGTGCATACGCCAAGTCTGTGGAGTGTAACTAATGATAAGAGCATTGCCTAGTGTGGACTCAAGCCAGTGAGCGTGAGCACACATGGTGTGTTGGGTGATGCTTGCTGCTGAGCGTGGCTCTAGACGTGGTTATGGGCATATAGACACTGACTTGCTGGAATGTGGCACTTGGTTGGGATATGACCTAGCGTGACTCACGCTAGTGAACATGGGCACGCTTGGTTCCTTGGCTCAGTTGATGTTGAATTGCTTGTAAGTGCTTTTTTGTGCCTTCCTTGCCCTGAAACATACACATAAAAACAACAACCTCTGACGTACCAACGTTGGTTGAAATACGGTAAGTTGGGGTCAAAAATCTAATAATTTAAATAATTAAAAAATTAGATTAAAAATCATATAATTAATATTAAAAATACAAATAATTTATAAATTAACTAATTTTCTCAACTTACTGTTTTGCTTCTAAATTAATAATTAAGTACTGTTAATTAATCAAATACGATAGAAAATGAACCAAATAAATAAGCCTTTTTAGGGCTTATCAATGAGCTGACCATTTTCAACTTTTCTAAATTGCGATGAGTAGCTTCATTGGTTTCTTCCCAAGATAGTTTTGGCTACTTCACTGTTTTGTCTCATTTCTTCTTTTGATGATAAGTGTAGTTTTCCTTAATACGCACATAGCTCAGAACATCATAAAAATGAATTTTTGATCGTTGATCGTTGTTAGATGTGAGCTTGAAGTAAAGTTGTTGTTGCTTCAAAATCTGAAGTCTGATTAACAATCCAAAGGTCTGAGTGTACATAAATCAGACTCTTTTTGAACAAAGTCTAGAATCAAACATTTCTTAAAATTTCTTGTATGACACAAGGTAGACTTTTGTCTTGATGGACTCCCCTTTTCATTTGTAACCTGCGTATTAAATATTTGTATCCTGAAACACATAATTGAATAGGTTAGATAACACATGGACAGACTTTATTTAATTTAAATACCTTGATGTGTGTTATTAATAAATTTTGAGATCGGATAATCAAATAATTTTCTTTTATAGACTAGACTTGGTTCTAACATAATGAATATAATGCTATTACGTCACAATGTTTATATTAATAAATTGATTTTAGATAAAAACTATATTAACAAAAATTAATTGAATATTAATTAAGTAAAACCACAAATTCATATCTAATATATCTGTGATCTATTAATTAGTCTCTAATCTATCCAAATACTTTTATAACTCTAATGTATACAATTGTCCATCAAGTCGATCATTGTCGTTAACGGCAGTTTGATGACATCAGGCAAAGGGCCATGCGACACACTAAGTTTTGTGTAAGTTGCCACATGGCCACTTTTATATTGGCATGAACATTTTCAAACCTTCAATGATGAAATACATTAATTTGGCCTTTAATGTATAGAATATTACATTAAATTGGTCATGCGCCTATTAAAAATCTATCATACTAGTCCTTAATGTATTATAATTTGTATCAAAAAAGTCCCTAATGTATTAGTAATCACATCATATTAATCTCTCATGTTAATTTAAATACATCAAACTAGTCAGACCTTGATATGTATGATGTTATTTAAAAAAAATTTAAAACTAACTCACATATACATCAGATTTTAGTGTGATATATTTAAATTAGCACGGGAATTGATATGATGTGATTACTAATACATTATGAACTTCTTTGATACAAATTACAATGTGATAGATTTTTTTAAAATGACGCAAGGACTAATTTGATGTAATATTTTACAAATACAATCCAATCAAATCCGTTTTAAGTAAACTAAAATCCACAAAAGTATTTATGTTTATTTATACACATTTAGAACATAAAAAGATCGGAATTTATAACTAGTAATGGAAACAAAAAAATGGTATGCAATGCATCAGATCAGAATACAAGACATCATAATTCATCAGATCAGAATTTATAACCAGTAATGGAAACAAAAAATCGAACAAAACACACCTTATTGTTGCTGCTGACAGTGAGTGTCTAGTCGTCGGAGACAAGAGACGAGAAACAAGATAAACTGCTAACGGATAACTAAAATTAAAAATGACAGATATTAGTTTCGACACATAGAGTATAGAAATATTTGAAACTGTATCTATTATCTCTATTCTTACAAAACCTGTCTCTTTATCAATCCATTTTTGTTAAATTTCCCTTTCATTGAGATAATACTTGTTCAATTATTGATTGATTATATCTCCTTTTCACAGTCACCACAAGCAAAACAAAATTATTTTCAGGTGAACAAAAAGACAGGGAAGGACAGTGATAATAGCAAGCACTACATAGTAAATCCTTTCCCATTAACAGTTATTAGGAGAATGGAGGCCTGGCCAAATAATCAATATATTAATTTTGCAACCAAAGAGACTGGACCATAAATCGTATGACATTACTACAACAAGGAATACCCAATTCATAGAATTATGCAGAAACTGCTTAAGATCTGAAAATTCCTTGGATATTTAACTCCAATTTAAAACAGGGTAAAAGATACTACAAGAATAATTCCTTCTAAATTACAATAGTAAAAAAACAAAAGGACCATTCAGCTAGTTTGTTAGGTAAGTAGAAAACCATTCAATACCAAAACAACAAAAAAATATAGATAAAAACAAGTTCTCAAAACACATAAATATTGAATAAACCATAAATTCAAATAGTACAAAATGAACAAACAAGTGATACTTCATTAGTAAATCCTAAATATACATTTTTATATATAATTAATTACCATTAGTTGCATCTTAGAATTTCAAATTCTCAAAGGAGTTTGGATGACAGATAGAAAGGTGACCACCATGTCTTAAATAGAAGGGCTTGGTCCTGGTGAAGATTTCCTCCACACAAGTGCTTTATTTACTACTACCATTTTCTAATCTTAAAGTAACCTCAAGATTGAGTATAATTAATCAAAGGGTGAGGCCCGGAATGTTAGAAACCTTGACTAGATTGCAACCCCAAATCAGTATTCTGTCAAACAATCTCCTATGCTAAACCAATTCAAATGAGAGTCACGCTGTTTGAAAAGATGAGGTTCATTTCAAACTTTAAGACAATGAAGGGTAATCTTGAACTTGGTGGTTGTGCTGCAATAGTTAGAGATAGTGGAGGTAAGTGGTAATGGAGTGCCATAGAAAAATTGGTTGTGCCAACAACGCCAACTTTCAAGACCATCATAGCAATTTAACCCCACCTAATCATTGTATATGCACTTCTTAAGATGCAAATGGTTAAGTTGACCCTTCAACTGATAATTTGAATTGCCCCAGAATTTTCTAACTTGAAGGGAAAAAAATATGCAAAACTGCTTCAACTACAAAAGCATTCCAACACTTAACATGCCTAATAATCTGTCAAACAAAAAAATTGCAATGGATCTCAAATCACATCAATAAGTGAAGCAAAAATAGAATGATGGATATTTATTCTTACTTTGAAATCCCCGTTTAATTAATAAAATATGTTTGTTGATAGAAATTAGAGGTCTCTTAGAAAGATTTAAGTAGATCCTACATATCATAAGCTGCCAATCCTCATAACATTCACCAACAAAAATCATAGTAGTTAAATAGCGGCGGAGCGGCCGCTATAGCGGTGCGACGGAGCGGAGCGGCCTCCCCCTGCGACGCTGTGCTGATCGCGGGGAAGAATCAAATAGCGGCGCGATGTCCGCTATCTCGGGCGCGCGGATCGCGGCCGATCGCGGCCAATAGCGGGCGCGATCTTCTCCAGCTTCAAAACGGCGGCGTTTTCTAATATTTTAAGGGTAATTTGGTAAGTTTCTTCCCCCTTTCTCCTTTTAATTTCAGAAAACCTATTTCCCTCTTCTTCTCCCTCCATTTCTGCCGTGTTCTCCCTTTTCTCTCTGCTGCGACTGCTTCAAGTCTTCTCTCCCTCCTGTGCGAGCTTCGTCTTCTCCGGTTACCTTCTCCGGCGAGCTCTGCAACTCCGGCCACCACTGCTGCAGCTCCAACAGCAGTGGGTCTTCTCCTTTCCAGCTTTCATTAGCCATAAACAGCCCCACCCACTGCTGTTTCAGGCTTTCATTCTTCTTCTACTCCTTCCCTTCACTGTTTTGCTTCTCCTTTTCTCCGACAACCTTCTCCGGCGACCTCTGCAACTCCGGCAACCACTGCAGCAGGTCCAAAGTTGTTCCTCCTCCTTCTTTTTCTGTTTTCCAGCAGCCCTCAACACCCTTATACACCTCAGGCAACCACTGCCAGAGAATGGCAGCCTCCGGGACCCCTCAAGCAGCTGCAGAACCTGAAATTTATAGGCCAACAGGGAAAAATACTGACCTTGCTTGGATGTGGAACTATTTGAAGGATAAAAAAAATACAAAGGCAGTTACTTGTGTATTTTGTGGGAAAACCACCAATGGTGGTATAACTAGAGCAAAGCAACATCAGTTGGGCACAGTTGGAAATGTTGGGAAGTGTTTGAAGACCCCGGAAGATGTGAAGGAAAAGCTGCGGGAAGCGGCTGCCAAAAAGGTTGCTGAAAGAATTGTTTACATGAATGAAGTTGAGGAGCAAGATGATGAAGATGAAGAAATTCAGCAAATAAGGGCGGCTAAAAGGGGGAAGCTTCTTGCAGATTCCAGTGAAGCTTCAAACACTTTTCCAAAGAAGTCAAACAATTTTAAAGGGCCAATGGATGTGTGGATGATGAAGGATGCAACAATAGCAGCAAAATTGGGAAAAAATACTAAACAATCGAATATTAAGGACCATTGTGCTAAGGAGGCAAGGGCGATAACTCTGCAATATATAGAACGATTCCTTGTTAGAAATGGAATTGCTTTCAACGTGGTGCGTACAAAGAGCTTCAAGCAAATGTTGGAAGCTGTGGGACAATATGGTCCTAATTTGAAGCCGCCAAGCTACCATGAGTGTAGGGTTCCTCTCCTTAAGAAGGAGTTGGAGTACACCAAAGATTTGATGAGGAACCATGAGGTTTGCAGAGATAGCCATGGATGTTCTATCATGTCCGATGGTTGGACAGATAGGAAAGGGAGAACGTTGATTAATTTTTTGGTGAATACGCCCACTGGAACCATGTTTGTGAAGAGTGTTGATGCCTCTTCTTATATGAAGACCGGGGAGAAGGTATATGAATTGCTAGACAAGTTTGTGGAGGAGATTGGAGAATCCAAAGTTGTCCAAGTAATCACGGACAACGGAAGCAATTATAAATTAGCTGGTAATTTGATTTGACTTGATTTGTTTTGATTTTTTGAAAATTTAATTTAGGCATAATTGATTAAATAATATATTTTTTTAGGTAAGTTGCTGATGGCCAAGAGGCCACATTTATTCTGGACTCCTTGTGCTGCGCATTGCCTAGATTTGATGTTGGAGGACATTGGCAAGCTTACAAGGATCAAGAGAGCCATAAACAGGGGAATTAAGCTTGTTGGCTATATCTACAACCATTCATTGGCGTTGAATCTGCTGAGAAACTTCACCAATGGTGCTGAATTGGTGAGACATGGTGTTACAAGGTTTGCTACAACCTTCTTGACATTGCAGAGGTTGTACAATTTAAAGACAAACCTTCGTAAGATGTTCACATCGGATGAATGGTTGCATAGCAAAGGTGCAAAAGAAGCCAAGGCCAAGAGAGCAATGGATACCGTCCTACTTCCTACCTTTTGGGCTGATGTAGTTTATAGCCTCAAGGCTATGGGGCCAATTGTGTTTGTATTGAGATTAGTTGATAATGAGAAGAAACCCGCAATGGGTTACATTTATGAAGCCATGGAGAGGGCCAAGGAAAGCATTCAAAATGCTTTCAAGGGAGATGAGAGCAAATATAAGGCTATCTTTGAGATAATTGATAGGAGATGGGATTGTCAGTTGCACCATCCTTTGCATGCTGCTGGATACTACCTCAATCCCCAATTCTACTTTTCAAATGCATCCATTGAGAGGGATGGGGAGGTGAAACGTGGCCTCATGACTGTTATTGAGAGGTTGTCTGAGACTACCCAGCATGAAGACATGGCTACATTGGAATTGGGAAGTTATAGAATGGCTGATGGATTGTTTGGTTCAGCTGGGGCTATAAGACAAAGGACTCTTTTGGCCCCTGGTAAGTGGTTTTCCTAATAATAATAGTTGTTTGTTTTTCATGAAAAGTAGCAACTAATATTCATTAATCCCATTGCAGCCGAATGGTGGAAGACCTATGGGACAAGTACTCCACATCTACAGAACATTGCCATCAAAGTGTTGTCATTGACGTGTAGTTCATCAGGATGTGAGAGGAACTGGAGCATATTTGAGCACGTAGGATTCATTTCATCTTGAATTTTTTACATTATTAGTATCTTTTAGTATTTGTTAAGTTTTTTAACATTTCTTACCACAATAAACAGATTCATTCTAAGAAAAGAAGTCGGCTTCAGCATCAAAAGTTGGAGGACTTGGTATTCATCAAGTACAACCAGACTTTAAAGGACCATTTTGATGCAAAGGACATCATTGATCCAATTGTCCTAAAAGAAGTTGATGATGACTATACTAATGAGTGGATGTTAGGACAATTGGGTGGTGATGAGGATGGTGAGGAGGAGGATGATCTAGTGTTTGGTGATGAAGAGAACGATGGCTTGACTTGGAAGCAAGTGGCACAAGCTGCTGGAGCCGGGGAGCCAAGGCATTACACTAGAAGGAAGAAGGTAGGAACCGGACAAGAAAAAGCCAACACATCTGCTGCTGAGTTGGCTAGAAAAAGAAAGGGGAAACAAGTTGTCCAACAAGAAGAGGAAGAAGAGAGTAATGATGATGAAGAAACAGAAGAAGAAGATGAAGGAGAAACATATAGGAGTGATTATGAGAGTTCATCTGGAGGGGAAGAACCAATGGAACTTGGAGATGAAGATGAAGAATATGATTTTTAGAGTTCTTTATTTATGATATGCATTGATACTTGATAATGTGATTTGACACTTGCATTGTAGTTTTTAATTATATCTTTTATATGATATAACACTTGAGTTGTAGTTTTTAATTATATTTATCACTTTTGATTGTCAATATATGCATTTAGAATGGTTTTCAATTAATATTTTGTGTTCTTTTAATGTTTTTCTACATATATATGTGTTTATTTGCTTTTGTGTTGTATCCCCGCGATAGTAGCAAATAGCGTCCGCGATCCGCTCCGCGACGCCGCGATCCCAGTTTTGGGGTTGGCCGCGATGCTCCGCTATTTGCGATTGACTACTATGACAAAAATAAGTATACACTACTATGAAAAACAATGACGTGTGTGTGTCACAGAAGCTGTGTTGCAGAACCAATATCCACCACTGTCTTCTTGTCTCTGCTTCAAATGCCATCCTTTCTCAAACCACAAATTTTGGGCAATAGATAAGACAATGGAACTTCCATTGAAAATTAAAAATAAATTCCAAAGCACACCCTAAAGCATTGAGGTTGAGATCATATCATATACAAAACCAACCGATAGTATTAATAATGATTAAGGAATAGACATCTCCATTGTAATCTTGCATCAACATCAAACTCATTACTAAAAATGGGTATGATGAACAAAGAAGTTAACATGAAGAGAACTAAAATTGCAAGTCAACTATAGCATTTCAATATTATCAAACCTTCAAGAATAGAATAGAAGAACTTAAACCATTCATATATGAATGTCCAGTACCAAGGTAAAAATATAAGGACCTAAAGCCAATCCTCAGTGCCACATGATATGATAAGCAATGAAAAACAAAACTCCGTATTTAAACAGAACTCCCTATTTTTCAGCTGCTACAAACAGGTCCTTTTGATCTAAAGCATAATTAATAAAGTGAAAAAAAAAAGGTTCAAGCAAAGATCTAAAAATGAAATCAAAACAAAATGGAACATCTTGTCATAAACTTTATCCATAACAAGATGAATTCGCTTAATTTGGTTTGGTGTGTATATGTAGGAACAGAACTGGTTTTTAAATGATTAAACTGTTTTAAATATGAATAAACTTATCCCTATGATTAAATCCTCTAATTTCCAACCAATAATTCTACCTGATATTTTCAAGGTTCATCCTAACATTCTGAAATATCTTAATCAACTTACTAAATTGATTAACAATAATAAACTTGAGAGTTTTATTATATTTTTAAGGAAATACTGATGAGGGTTTGGTGCCCATAGGCTAAGGTTTGATTGCCATGTCTACACTAGAATTCCATTGAACAGGGCATTGTTTCCATCAATCTTTCGTAAAGGTCAGCCCTAGAACACAGAAATAGTGAACTAAATATTTCACAGGTTTAAGCACTTAAGTGAAGAAGTCTGCATGATTGATTGATTGTAGATTTAAGATATTGCTGATGATTTCTGGACTCTATGGAAATGAACTATCTGTTTGCTCACTGGGACTTCTAGGATGATTTGTGCGATGCTTCTTAAGATGATGGCTAGTTTGTTTCTTTGCTTAAAGACCTGATTATGGAATTGGAAACTTCAACTTTGTCCATTTGAATGATGATATGTTTTAAGGCATTGTTCATGCCCAGTTTGTCGTCTAGTTTACTTTTTTTTTTTCTTCGTTAATGGTAAGAAAAATTACTTCATCCTGTAATTGGGTTTTTTATATTTGGTCAGCTGAATAAACAGTTTGATCAGGGTATTTGATTAGCTGTTGTTGTTTAGCCTCACAAAGAACAATGAAGGTATCATCTATCTAGTAAATTTGGGATATGGTGGTTCTCTTTGGTCTAGTTCATCTAGGACTTAAATTAGTTCCTTGTTGATGATACTGATATACTCTACAGACAACAAAGATAGAGGAACAAACTAACATTTCTCAGCTCATGATGGATCTTTTATCGTTTTCATAGTTCCTAAAGGAGATGATGACTTTATATAAAGTGCAGATTCTTCTTATATCATCCGGTCTACAACAGAATTAGATGATAGTTTGCTTTGTTTCAATTTTTATTTTCTCCTTTTACAAATAATTACCGAAATGTTAGTTTGTTTATTTTCTGTTTTTAAAGCTTTTTACAAGAAATGGTAAAATTCATTGTCCATTTTTTTTAGAATTTGGGATGCCTGATTATCATATTCTCAACAGACCCTGGAACCAATTAAAAAGAAAACATGGACCCTAGCTAAAACAAAAAAATGCTCACCACTGTACAATCCTTGGTACTATTGCTATACAGAAAGGCTTATTTTAACACAAGAAATTTATTAAAAATAAGGATTACTTATTAGATTCAAAAATTATTTTCATCAATCGTTAGTAAGTTGTTGCAAAGCTCTCTAAATCTTCAATAAATATTAATGTTTCCTAAACCCTACACAAACTGAAATTTCGAAAGGGAATTGTTATTAGGCTTCTTCTAGTACTTTTTCGAACTTGAACCATAATCAATAGAAATGGGGACGAAAACGGAGACAAGAAAACGCCGATATCAGAAAATCAAGATACGGATATAGCGTGAAAATGCCGAAAATTTTTCAAAATTTTACACATAATAACAAACATCCATGATGATGCCCAACATTACCAAGTCACAAATTCATCACAACTTAACAAATTAGCAAGTTAGCAATTGAAGAGAACAAATGCATCACAAATTCAATAAACCCTAAATTTACCAAGTAACAAGAATTAGAATCAAAAGAGAAAAGGGGAGTGGGGAAATCATCCCCTGTTTCTACTAAGAAGAAGCTAAAGAAAAAGGAAGTGGAGACTTACTATCGAGAGAAGAAGAAAAGACGGTGTTGGCCACCATTGTTTGACGGTGACACCCACACGTTATGCCGGCAAGGAACAGGTCACCGGAGAGGATGAAAGGTTTGGAGATTCCAAGTGATTGCAGGTTCCTTATCGATGGCGAAAAGTGATTGGGAAGTAGAACACATGAAGCAATGGAAGATTTGAAGTGTTATACTTCCCAAATCACCTTCCACCATCGAACAACAGCCTCCTCATCCAGTATCAATGGCACTACTGGTAGTAAACCAATGGCCATTTTCCAAAATAAATAGCAGGAACTTCAATGGGAATTTGGAGGAGAATGAATCATTTGAATTATTTAAAGGGTTTCGCTTGGTTGTAACTTGTTTGAGTTGAAAAACATTTACTCTGTTATGGGGTTAATTTTTTGGATAGTAAGGTCCCATTTAAGACCTTATTTAAAGTTATTTAAAATAATTGAATATATATATTTGAATCAATCAATTGTTCGATTATTATTAAAATTGGAGGTTGGTTGACTTGAAAATTTAATAAGTTTGAAATCTTCAACTTTAATTTTTTTGGGTATTGTTAAACAGTGTTTTAAAGATATTGTTTAAGAAAGTAAAAGTAAATTTTTATTGAAAATTATGTAAAAATTGTTTAGAAATTAAATTAAGTCTAATTTAATGATATTTTTAAATAAAAACTAGACTTTTAAAAAGATTCATGTCAAAAAGTATACCCTATATGTACTAAACAGGTAGTTACATATTATACTACACACCTGTTGATATCGACATGTTTATAAATATTATTTTTTATTAAATATGTTTAAACATTAAGACTTTTTATTATTTTGTATTAAGATATTTTTTTTAATATTGATTCATGATAATATTCTTAATGCATTAATTATATTATATAATATTAATTTATATTAAAATAATATTATATTTAATACATTGTTTATTATAATTGAATTTGTGTGAACCCGGGTCTAAGATCCGATGTGGGACCAGCCACAAATGTTCTCAGTGATTTGTATCCAGTAGGGATCTGGTATTGTGTCCCTTATTCCAGTGGGAAATAAGGGTCTTGAAGTCCTAGAGATCTTTTACACCAAGCTTTCATGTTGATAAGGGACGAAAGGTGGTGTCACCTGCGCAGATTGTGACATCCTAAGTCAGTTTACATTTATTTTTATTTGTTCACGTAATTTTTACAATAAATTTTTCGCGATCAACAATAATAATTAAGTCCCGATTTAAAATGGTTTTTATGTTTCACTGATCATGTTTAAAAAAATAGTAAACAGTCCTAATTAATTTAAATAATCAAGTGAGAAGGAAGAAATTAATTAAATGGAACAAAAAGGGAAAATGGAATCAGGGACCTCTCGCTTGAGCGAGGTCCCAACTCGCTTAGGCGAAACTATCAGCTTTCGCTTGAGCGAGGTCTCCAATCGCTTGAGCGACGTTTATATCTCATTCCCAGGCGAGAAAACCGACCCAACATTCATTCGGTTTCACTCGGCAAAATTCAACAAGATCCGAGTCATCTCACACTCGGCTTCCCTCTTGACATACCAATCTAGACCGATCCATTTTTCATTCAACCAACTCATTCAGGGCCGACTCATACTCGCATAGTCTATCACTCGGGAACAACCCATCGTATATACTTAGTCATTTATATTCTATCCTCAAGGGTCACACTTATACAATCCACTCGGTAAATGAAGGTTATCCCACTCGGAATCCATAAACCTTCCTCACTCGGAATAATTCCCAATTAAACACCACTCGGTGTATCACAACAATAATTCACTCAGAATGTATTCCACATTCACCACTCGGCATAATTACACTTCTCACACTCGGAGAATACTCAATCTCCTTCCCCTTGGGAAGGTTCCCAACAGTCAAGTTCCAATCTGCTTTACTCTAACCTCAAGTCACTCGGAATATTCACCAAGTAAGTCACTCGGACTTATGATAACTTACTCACTCAGGGAAAACCATTAAGTCAAGTCTCACTCGGACTCATTCCATACTTAGACACTCAAAATACACATTACCCTATTCACTCGGAATAGGTACCCATGTTCACTCAGAATACATGTATAACTCATACACTTAGAATATATTCAATCTAATCCATCATAACAACTCCTCACCACAAAGGTGACACATACACGGATTTCCACTCGGGAATATACAAACTCATCCCCACTCGGGGTTTACTCATATTTTCCACTCGGAGTTACACTCACAGAGAGGCTCCACTCGGAATGAGTTACCTTGAACTCGGATATTTTCACTCGGAACACAACTGCTCGGAATATCACATAGGGAGACCTCTCACTCAGAATTTTATCTACTCCCTCACTCGGAGGGTTCTGCCTTGGCATAGCCACTCAGAATTTCACTCGGAAATTCACTACATCAAGAAATTGTAAGGAATGTATAGTATCATCATATCTTGCCTATAAATAGATGCTTGAAGTTGTAAGGAAGATACACAAGAAATACATAAGACATACATGCTTTAGTTTTCATTACAATTCTATATCTTTGCTTTAGCTTCTTAAGTTTTAGTTCTTTCTTTTTCTTTATCTCCTTGTTCTATATTCCATCCTTCAAGTTATGGTTTTCATTTCCCTTCCTCAATATCAAGTAAGTTAATTTTATTATTTGTTATTTACTTTTATAATCAAAGTTTTAGTAAATTTAATATTAGCTTTCATTGTTAAAAATTATCATGGAAGCTTAATCTTTTAAAATCAACTCAAGGAATTTAATTTTTCTTTATGTTAACTTTGAGTTCTTGCTCTTAATATTTTGATTGAAGATAATTACTTTTCTTTGTTTCTCAAACTACTTATGATGGTAGATTATTTAAGTGTATAACCGATTGGTATATAATTAAACAATCTATAATCTAAACTGATGTTGGTTGGTTAATCAATAATCAATTTGAGAACAAAAATTAAGTTACTAAATAAGAGATTTCTATTTAGTTTCTTAACTCAATCAAATTATGGTTTTAAAGTTATTTTAGTAATTAATAAGAATATATCGATTGATTATTCTTATTAGTTCATTAATTCAATTCTAGAAGATTTTCTAGAATATAATCATTTAGGGATTCCAAATGATTCAAGATTGAGAAATTAATTATATTTAATCATATTTATGATCAATGATTAGTTAACTAAAGATTTATTAATTCCTTGGGTTGGTTGTTTCTAAATTTGATTATTCTTACTCATCAATTTACTTTTTGCACTATCATATAATCACTTAATTTTCCTTTCAAGCTCAACACAAACCCCCCCTTTATTATAACTAAATTGAGTGTAACTAATTGAACTAAGGTCCTCGAGAGACGACTAAGGTTGTTCACCTTATACTATATTAATTTAACTTTTTATTTGACCCGACAACTCAGTTCCTACAGCAATAGCTGGTGTAATACCAACATGATGTAGGATGATACTAGAGACGTTGCTTCCTTCAACTAGTGCGGATAGTGCCATGGAGCCTCTCAAACCCTGTACTCCTCCTCTATACAAGACCTTTATTTCTTTCGCGGCCAAGGCGCCAAATTTGACACGCTGTCGTTGTCGGGTCAAATAAAAAGTTGAATTAATATAGTATAAGGTGAACAACCTTAGTCGTCTCTCGAGAACCTTAGTTCAATTAGTTACACTCAATTTAGTTATAATAAAGGGGGGGTTTGTGTTGAGCTTGAAAGGAAAATTAAGTGATTATATGATAGTGCAAAAAGTAAATTTATGAGTAAGAATAATCAAATTTAGAAACAACCAACCCAAGGAATTAATAAGTCTTTAGTTAACTAATCATTGATCACAAATATGATTAAATATAATTAATTTCTCAACCTTGAATCATTTGGAATCCCTAAATGATTATATTCTAGAAAATCTTCTAGAATTGAATTAATGAACTAATAAGAATGATCAATCGATATATTCTTATTAATTACTAAAATAACTTTAAAACCATAATTTGATTGAGTTAAGAAACTAAATATAAATCTCTTATTTAGTAACTTAATCCTTGTTCTCAAATTGATTATTGATTAACCAACCAACATCAGTTTAGATTATAGACTGTTTAATTATATACCAATCGGTTATACACTTAAATAATCTACCATCATAAGTGCTTGAGAAACAAAGAAAAGTAATTATCTTCAATCAAAATATTAAGAGCAAGAACTCAAAGTTAACATAAAGAAAAATTAAATTCCTTGAGTTGATTTTAAAAGATTAAGCTTCCATGATAATTTTTAACAATGAAAACTAATATTAAATTAACTATAACTTTGATTGGAAAAGTAAATAACAAATAATAAAATTAACTTACTTGATTTTGAGGAAGGGAAATGAAAATCATAACTTGAGGGATTGAATATAGAACAAGGAAATAAAGCAAGAGAAAGAACTAAAACTTAAGAAACTAAAGCAAAGATTTAGAAATGTAATGAAAACTAAAGCATGTATTTCTTATGTATTTCTTGTGTATCTTCCTTACAACTTCAAGCATCTATTTATAGGCAAGATATGATGATACTATACATTCATTTTCTGATTATTAATGCATTTTTTCAACATTGGTGGGCTTGAAATTACAATAATTCAAAAGAAGATAATGGTAGGTGTTGAAATTCATTCTCCTCTTTATCTTCTCCACCTTGCAAGTCCACTATGACCTTCTAGAAGGCCGAATTTTGAAAAACCTTCAACATGAAAGTTGTATATCTCTGTCTTATTGAGAATTTGGCGCAAGAATCAGGTCATTTGGACATCCAGAGCTCTAGATATGTGTATTTTGGTGAACTATGTCAATGCTAGTGGGACACATGAGGGCTGATTGATTCAAGCTCCATTTCTTTATTTTTTTCAGATGAAAAATAATCAAATTTGATCATCATGATGTAGCCCTCTGTCTTATCTTTCCATGGGCTCCAAGATTAGCCCATTTGGATCACAAAAGCCCAAGTTATGGCCAAAATAAGGCAAGATACTCAAGATACATACAAAAAACGAAAATTGAAACATATATACATAATACTTCAATTTAACTAAACAACATAAAACTTAATTAAAATACTATTATTAAACATAGTAATTATATAATAAACCCCAAGTGTAAAACTATAAGAAGTGTATTAAAATTGATTTATCAAATTCCCCCACACTTAAGCTTTTGCACTCCAGGACAAAACCAAACCAAAAACTAAAATGAGAAACAACAGAAAAAGGTTTTTTTTTTTCAAATTGATTTTTTTTTGAAGTCTAAAATAATAAGTAATACACATCATCCCTTATATCAAGAGGTCATGATAAGTGTTAATAAGAAGCATTACATACTAGTTTCACAAATTGAGTGATCAAATCAAAGAGTGGATGAAAATGTGATAGATGTTCTCTTTATGCTCTCTATATCTCAATTGTTTGGGTTTGTGTATACTCTCAGAAATCACCCAAATAAATTAGCACTACCATAGGCTTGACAAATTTCTAATTTCCATATTTGAACACATATGCATGCAGAGATCAAAAAGACTTTATTAAAGTTGTAATGGGGCTAAGGTGATATAGGGTGGATAAAATGAAATAGTATGGCTAAACTTAGGGTTGAAAAAAAACAATGGAGTAAGTGATTCAGTGATTGTGGAAGTAAATTTTGAAACTCAATACTTAGCAAAATGAAACATGATGGAGGATAAAACATGAGAATAAATCCTCCTGATTATTTTCATACATATATTCACCACTTCTTCTTTTTCTTTCTCTTTTTTTTATTTTTTTACTTTCTTTTTGAACAATGAAACAACAACATATATATCTTGGGTACATTTCTACAATCATCAAGAATCTTTATTCATAGTAATTCAAAAACTCCTAATCAATTCCTAAGCTAAGGTGATCATGTTTTTGTTTTTGGGCTATTGGCTAATTATGTGGCTGAATCAAGAAATGGATATAGGCTCAACGTGGGTAACAATGAAAAGTATGTAAGGTAAGGAATATGGCTAGTGGCTAGTTAAAACAAAAATGGCCTTAATCACATCAAAGAATGCATATGGAACATAATACATCAAAAAGAAACAAGTCAAGTTCTAGAGTACTAATAAATAAGGGTTAATCAAGAAAAAGGAAAGATGACATAATATGATCCATCCAATTAAGCTCAAAATCTCATCGAGGGTGGTCAATTTATCACAATTCATATACAATTTGATCTTCACAAAAAACTTATTAAATTAATATGCAAGGAAATTATTCACAACATGTCATGAAATATTGGACAAGGGTGATGCAATTACTCATTACTTAGACAAATTTTAAAAAAAAACAAATTTAGTGAAAAACATGTAGAATTTAAAATAAAAAACTGGAAATGATGATTTTTTTTGTGAACAAGAAACAAAAAAGGAAAAATAAATCATAACCAAATATTGGTGTCAAGATCCGGTTCCTTATGCTTCTTACTCCATACTTTTTTTTTCAAGGGCGATTAGTAACGAAGATACCTACAACAAATTGGTTAGTTCAATTTCATGTGAAATGATTAGTATACCTGAACAATTTGATTGTGTCATACAACCCAGTTTCATAGGCCTTGTGTTAGAACCCATAAGAAAAATATCATCAACACAACCATGAGTAGCATCAAGAGCAATAACATACATATATTGTAACAAAATACTACAACTATGTAATAAAAGGAAAAAGTTATCATTTTAATTATGAAATGCTTAGAACATATATTTAAAAATATAAAGATTTTATATATATATATATATATATATATATTTTTTTTTTCAATGGTTGAAAATGCCATGCTAGACTTAGGTGCATCTATTAATGTTATGCCTATGACTGCATTTACTTCACTTTCCCTTGGACCTTTGCAAACTACAGGTGTGGTTATACAATTAGCAAATCGAAGCTCTGCACATCCTGCAGGAATTATTGAAGATGTCCTTGTTAAAGTTAATGATTTAATTTTTCCTGCAGATTTTTATGTTCTAGATATGAAAAGTGAGAATTTCACCAATAAAGCTCCAATAATTTTAGGTAGACCATTCTTAAAAACAACTAGAACAAAGATAGATGTGCATGCAGGAACACTTTCTATGGAATTTGGAGACAGTGTGGTTAGATTCAACATTTTAGATGCTATGAAGCATCCTACTGAGGATCATTCTGTTTTTCAAATTGACTTAATAACTGATTTAGTTGAGGATAATATTATTAAGTTGTCTGATGATGTTGATTTTCCTGTATTGTCTGATTTTTATGATTCATTTGTTTGTGATTCATGCATGGATTCTCATCAATGCAATGTGTGTGTTGAAATTGAGAAATATTTGCTTAATGATAATAATAATCCAAACTCCCTTAAAACAGAAAATATAGTTCTAGATGTTGTTTCAAAAGAATCAAAGTGTGATAATTTGATTAAAGTAGTTACAAATACATCTGATTATGTTGAAGTACAAGTTGCTGAGACAAATTCAACCAAATTGATTCCTTCAATAATGCAGCCTCCTATGTTAGAGTTAAAACCTCTTCCTAAACATTTAAAGTATGCATATTTAGAGGAAGATAAGAATCTTCCAGTGATTATTTCTAACAAATTAAATGTTGATCAAGAAACAAGGTTGTTGCAGATTATTAAGAAGCATAAGAAAGTAATTGGTTGGACTTTGGCAGATATCCCAGGTATTAGCCCTTCCATGTGTATGCATAGAATTCTATTAGAGGAAGAAGTTAAACCAGTAAGGCAACCACAAAGAAGACTTAATCCTCAAATCCTTGATGTAGTTAAAAAAGAGGTAACAAAATTATTACAAGCTGGCATCATTTACCCTATATCAGATAGCACTTGGGTCAGCCCTGTACAAGTGGTTCCCAAGAAGTCTGGAATCACAGTGGTTAAAAATGAAAATGATGAACTAATTCCTACCAGAATCCAAAATAGTTGGCGAGTATGCATTGATTACAGGAAACTTAACAAAGCAACTCGAAAGGATCACTTTCCTTTACCTTTCATTGATCAAATGTTGGAAAGACTGGTAGGTAAGTCACATTACTGCTTTCTAGATGGATTTTCAGGTTACTTCCAAATTTATATTGCACCAGAAGATCAAGAAAAAACAACATTTACATGTCCTTTTGGCACTTTTGCTTATAGGAGGATGCCTTTTGGCTTATGCAATGCCCCTGGTACCTTTCAACGATGCATGATTAGTATCTTTGCTGATTTTCTTAAAAATTGCATGGAAGTATTTATGGATGATTTCACAGTATATGGTTCATCATTTGATGCTTGCTTAAATAGTCTAGATAAAGTATTACATAGATGCATTGAAACTAACCTTGTTCTTAATTATGAGAAATGTCACTTCATGGTAGAAGAAGGAATAGTTTTAGGCCATGTGATATCTAAAAAAGGCATAGAAGTAGATCCTGCAAAAATTACTGTAATTTCTCAATTACCTTATCCCTCTTGTGTGCGAGATATTCGTTCTTTTCTTGATTATGCAGGTTTTTATAGAAGGTTTATAAAAAACTTCAGTAAGATAGCCCTTTCGTTGTCTAATTTACTACAAAAAAATATAACATTTGACTTTAATGACAAATGTAAAGAGGCTTTTGATTGCTTAAAGAAAGCTTTAACTACCACTCTTATCATTCAGGCACCAGATTGGTCACTTCCATTTGAACTTATGTGCGATGCATCAAATTATGCATTAGGAGCTGTTCTTGCTCAAAGAGTAGGTAAAGTACAACATGTTATTTACTATGCCTCATGAACTTTGGATACTGCACAAATAAACTATACTACCACAGAAAAAGAACTACTTGCTATTGTGTTTGCACTTGACAAATTTAGATCTTATTTGCTCGGTTCAAAAGTAGTTGTATTTTCAGATCATGCAGCATTAAAGTTCTTTTTAAAGAAACCAGATGCAAAACCAAGATTGATCAGGTGGATGTTGTTGCTCCAAGAATTTGACATTGAAATTAGGGATAAAATTAGAGCAGAAAATTTGGTGGCTGATCACTTAAGCAGAATTGAAAAAGAACTTGACCCAATTTCCATTAGAGATGATTTCCCTGATGAACAATTTATGGGAATACATGATTCCACTCCATGGTTTGCTGATTTGGTAAACTACTTAGTTGCTTCTGTTACTCCCATACATGCATCTAAACAACAAATAATAAAACTAAAAAGTGATTCTAAATACTATGTTTGGGATGATCCTTACTTATGGAAACTTTGTAGTGATCAAGTCATTAGAAGGTGTGTACCTAAAAATGAATTTCATTCCATTCTTACATTTTGTCATACATATGCATATGGTGGACATTTTGGACCTCAACGTACAGCAAGAAAAGTATTAGAATCTGGTTTATATTGGCCAACAGTTTTTCGTGACGCATATATGTTTTGTAAATCTTGCGAACGATGTCAAAGAATGGGAAACATATCTCGTAGAAATGAGATGCCTCAACAACCCATGTTATTTTGTGAAATTTTTGATGTTTGGGGCATAGATTTCATGGGACCTTTTCCTGTATCTTTTGGTTTTGTTTATATACTACTTGCGGTCGATTATGTGTCTAAATGGGTTGAAGCTAAAGCTACTCGAACTGATGATTCTAAAGTTGTTGCAGATTTTGTTAAATCACACATATTTTGCAGGTTTGGTGTTCCTAAAGCCATTATTAGTGATCAAGGATCACATTTTTGCAACCGTAAAATGGAGTCCCTTCTTAAAAAATATGGAGTTATGCATAAGGTTTCAACACCTTATCACCCCCAAACAAATGGGCAAGCTGAAGTGTCCAATCGGGAATTAAAAATGATCCTTCAAAAAACAATACAACCAAATAGGAAAGATTGGAGCAAAAGGTTAGAAGATGCTCTTTGGGCTTATAGAACAGCTTATAAAACACCTATTGGAATGTCACCCTATAGGATTGTTTATGGAAAATCATGCCACTTACCGGTAGAAATTGAGCACAAAGCTTATTGGGTAGTAAAACAATGTAACTTGGACTTAAATGAAGCCGGTAAAGAAAGGAAACTCCAACTACAGGAACTGGAAGAAATTCGTTTGGAAGCTTATGAAAGTCCTAAAACCTATAAAGAAAAAGCCAAATCCTTTCATGACAAACAGATCTTGAGAAAAAACTTTTTCATTGGACAAAAAGTTTTATTGTACAACTCACGTCTAAAGCTCATATCTGGTAAGCTTCGCTCTAAATGGGCAAGCCCATTTGAAATAACTAATATCTTTCCTTATGGTGTGATTGAAATTTCAGATAAAGCGACAAACAAGGTTTTCAAGGTAAATGGGCACCGACTTAAACCTTTCTTTCAAGGGTTCCAAAAGCACATAGATAGGAGGTGTATTTGTGTGATGCCAAATATTTTGACTAATTTTTCCTAATAACAATATTTATAAAAAAATAATAAAAAATACTAAAAAAAATAGATATCAGTTAATTACATCATCATTCTTTTCGGTGCTAACACTTGTCCTAATCATTATTACTATTATTGTTTTGGCATTATTATCATTTTCTTGCAGTAGTTAAAAGGTCATCGTCAGGCTCGTGACGTTAAACAAGCGCTTGATAGAAGGCAACCTATCACCTTTTCACCTTCTTCATCTATACTATTCTTTATAACCTTGTTTTCTATTATCTCTTTTCTAAACAGCCACAACTTCAAAGTAATCTGACAATGGAACAAACCCTTGCAAAACTTAAGGAAAGATTCCCTACACTTCCACGCGATGTGATTGTAAAAATTTACAAAGCTCGAGTTCAAAGGTTAAAACTACTCACATACTTTGGCATTCCAGAGGATGTTCGTTGGCTTATTGAAGCAAAGGTACGTCTCTCTGGTGAATTACATAAGTCCTATATAAAACATTTGTCAGGTATGGGACGTAGTTCTTATTCTAAAAAACGAAGAGCTAAAAGGATGGGAGTTTGCCATAAGTGTGCAAGATGGAATTGTGATACACGTTGTAGGAATCCTGTAATGGTATCTATAAATCGGGAGGACAAAATTAAATTTATAAAGGATGGACTGAGTAAAGAGAACTTGGATAACTTAATCCAAACTCTTGAGACGCATCCATGTGGAACGGTTCAAGGAGTCCTTCTGAAATTATATGATCTATTCATTCAACAAAAAGAAAACTATAGCCTTGGGAATCTGACGTTAAACGACCCTGTTTGCCAGTTTATAAGAAAACTGGATGGGTAGCAAAAACCTCGACTCATAGAAGGCGTTTAAGCCGTTACTGGACGTAAAACCAGAGGAAGATGTGAGCCATAATCACAACTACTGTACATATTTACTGTTGTTTTCAATGTTTTACTTTTCTGAATTCACTTTGACTTTTAAAATTACCTATTTTTATTTTCTTCAATCATGTCTTTTCAAATTTCTTCATTACCGTCATTTATTTTTACATAATAATAATTATGTAAACTTTTTATCTTTCATCAATTATTTCATCTCAGTTTTTATCTATATAAGGGCGCATAACTCTATATGGAAAACACAAAAAAAAAGATGAAAAAAATCAAATCCATTTGTGTGTTTGGTGGATCCAACAATGGTAATTGTAAGGAGTACCTAATAGCAGCTACTAAGTTGGGAAAACTATTGGCTGCGAAAGAAATAAAGGTCTTGTATAGAGGAGGAGTACAGGGTTTGAAAGGCTCCATGGCACTATCTGTACTAGTTGAAGGAAGCAACGTCTCTAGTATCATCCTACATCATGTTGGTATTACACCAGCTATTGCTGTAGGAACTGAGGTAAAAGTTACAAGCCTCTATCAACGAATGGCTCGTATGGTTATAGGTGCTGAAGCCTTTATCGCACTTCCTGGAGGTTTTGGTACTTTTGAGGAAATATTTTACATTTTATCATGGTGTATGTAACACCCTCTGTTACACCTTAATAAATTCTAGAAAAATTCGTAATAATTTTTTTTATACTAAAGATATGTTTGTTAAAAAGAAACTATCGGAATAAATTATATACATTATTTCTGAAATACCTCAATATTATTAAAACTTTATAAAGTATTTGTACATTCATCCGAAGAAAATAAACATTAAACATTATAAGAAAGAGAGGAAACTCCATGGCCCAAGAGCAGTTGCCTAGTGACATTATTTATTCAGTGGACCACGGTATTCATACCGAGCTCCCTTTCTAGAACGTGCTATATATACTGTCAATGTTCTTCGATCCTTCCCTCTGTACGAACCATTAATTTAAAACATATGAAACAAAAACATAGAGAAAGGAGTGAGAAACAGAATATAATATTCCCAAATGGGACATAAGCAATAAAGGGTTTTCACAAACTAGTATAATAATATCAATCACAATCACAAGCACAATCAATTTATGAATGTATGAATGATATGCCATATCTTCATCATAACTTATCTATATATGTGGGCCCTTTAAATTTTAATTTGCACTGGGCCAACCAGGAGTTTACACTGTTCCATAATTCCGGATAATAATAACATGAACAGCTCAACTGGCATGGAAACACTTAGAGACTAGTCAGATTGAAAAGGTTTTTATTGTGAAAGTACCCGACACTAGGGAGCTACCCCAGGTCCCCTGAAGCACCCTTTCACACCCTCTCATCCCAAGGCTCACAATTAAGCCTCCTCTAATGTATCCTCAGTTTCTATAATCCGTCCCCAGACAATATCATTTTGTTTCTCTTCAATGATTCATGATGCATGAACTACTCGCATATTTAGTTGGTTAAGGCTTTTAGAAACTCAATTATATTATCAGGGCCTACGAATCGCGACATAGCCACCCCAGTAAACTGTACTTTTTCAACTTCTCAAATACGCACATAGAATTTTAGTACAGTTCCTTTTCAAATCACAAATCAAATCTCCTTATAAATTTGAGTTTCAAAGCCTTAAATATATTTCACAACCTGTCAATTCAAAATTAATTTCTAAAAACTTAAATTTGGAATTATCAATCTTTAAAACTTTAGTACTTGAACATTTTGTATAATATTTTTATACATTTAAATAATACGTATATATATATTAAAAAAAATTATTTTTATAAAATAATTTCTCTTTCTTTTTCTTTCTGATAAACTAACTAAAAATCTAAATTTTAGTAAAGATATATACATATATATTAAAAGATAAAAAGAGATTTCTAAAAACTTATGTAGTTTTATTGAAATCTAAGAAATTTCTTAAAAGTAATTTGAATAAATATGAAAAAGTAAATAAAGAAGTAGGAGATAAGTAAATTCTTACTGAATTTTAGCTTTCCGTCATGCTTGCTATATGCTCAAACTCCACAGTACAAGATTATCAATCATAATCAAACTTTGTCAATCACAATCAAACATCATAAACATAAATAAATATTAACAATCATAATCAAATCAAATAATTCAGCATCAGTTATAAATATGATAATTTTAAAATTCAATGGTTATTTAAATTAATAAAGTTTGTTTTAAGTTCTATGGTCAATTCCTCGCACAGGTCTATGTAAATCCAAGATAGTCCAGTCCTTGCATAGGTCTAGTTCAGTCCATATAGGTCATAAATAGTCCAAGTCCTTGCATAGGTTCAGTCAAGTTCGTAATAGTTCAAGTCCTTGCATAGGTTCAATCCAGTCCGCATAGGTCATAATAGTTCAGGTTCTTAAATATTTTAGATATTATGTTACACAAGATGCTTAATTTATTAATAACAATTATTATAAATTTTAAGTTAAAAGTTATTATTTTAAAATAATAATATTGTTATGTTTAAAAGGAGTAGGAGACTCCTCCCAATATTCTTATGTATTTTTATATTATATCCTTATCTCACCCCCCCTTACCTTGATTTGCTACCAAAAGTGAATTCGCTCTGCGCCTCCAAGTTCTAACAAAATATTAATACTAACTTATTTGGTATAAGCTTAAGATGAAAATTAAGATTGCTATCAGAATGATAAATAGTAAATATGTATAGTAATAATAAATAGTAACGGTAAATGGGAAGTCATTGATAGTAACGGTAAATAGTAATTTTTGAATAGTAATAGTAAATAGTAAATTGTAAATAGTAACTTTTGAATAGTAGTGGTAAATGGTAAATCATGAACAATAACAGTGAATAGTAAATTTTGAATAGTAACGGTAAATAGTAAATTTTGAATAATAACGGTAAATAGTAAAAATAACACAGTGGTAAATTATTTTTACTATAGTAACTTATTCATAATAGTACTAGTATATCAATGGTTTAAGAGTGCTAAAAAAAATAAACTAAAATTATAAAAAGAATATAGAAGAAAGTTATTACCTTACACCTCCAGCAGAACTTCTTTTTACCAAAAGAATTTACTCCCCACTAATTTCTTACGCAATATCTCTCTAGATTCTCTCTCTAATTTTTGGTGTGGAAATGTTGTAAATGAGCCATCTATTTATAGGAAGAAAATTTTACTATTTAAGATTATTTAATTATTTATTTTACTATTCATGATATAAGCGATGATGATGTAAGCGATGATATCAGTAATGACATTTTGGTTATTAGATGAAAGGTTAAAAGTATTTTTGTCATTCTCAAAAAAAAATAAAAGAAAATAAAAAAAATAAAAAAAATAAAAAAAATAAGATAATTCAAAAAAATTATAAATTATATAACAATCAGAAAGTTCTAAAGAACTATAATCAAATTCCTTTGAAATTTTATTTTAAATAAGAAATAACAAAATTAGGGGTGTTATAGTGTAGCATGAACCTTCATAAAAAGCCATTAGGATTATTAAATATTAATGGTTTTTATGACAGTTTGTTAATGTTTTTAGATAAAGCTGTGGAACAGGGCCTTATAACTCAAGATGATCGATCATTCATTCATGCTTCATCAGATGCAGATGAATTGATTGATATTTTGCAGAGCTTTTTACCCCAACCTCAACCCCTCTTGAAGCAAGATAAGGATCACACACACAAGCGAAAGAATCCAGAACCAGACACCACCCTTCGGTTATAACTTCTTTCTCACCTTTATCTATATTTTTTTAAAAAAATTCATTAAAAAAAAAGAAAAAAAATAGACTGTGGAAATCATATAAGACACTGAGGACAATGTCTTGAATAAGTGTGGGGGGGTCTGAGTTATATATATATATATTTTATTATTTTTTTGTGAGGGATAGACAGAGTAAAGATTAATTTGGGAAAGTTGTATCTAAAGTCATAAAGATGCATCTTTGAGAACCAAAGTCTTGAGACGTATCCTTCACTATATAGTGTCAGTATTACTTTTGTTTAATTTTTTTAAAATAAAAAAAATAATTTATTTTTTTTCTTTTCTTTCATGAGTACTTTTGTTGGGATGGGCTGAGTAAAGAGTCCAAACTCTTGAGACGCATCCTCATAACAAATCTCACTCGGATAACCACAACCGTTTCACCTTCCTTATCAAAACCATTTTTCATAAAAAATAAAAAATAAAAACACACACACATAGCCACTATATTTACTTTAGTGCCGCACCTTTGCCTTTACCTTCACCTGAATCATTTCTATTCGACATCAACCATTCTGCAACCATAAACATCATCTTCATCATTCTCCAGCCGCCACACTTTGCCTTCATCCTTTTCTTTCAGATCGGAGCCACACATCACCACTATTCAATCATCAGGTTCTTTATTTTCTCTTAATGGATGATATAGCAGAGTCTTTCTATAGGCATACGAATGAATTAAGATGTATGTTATTGCTCTTGATGCTACTCATGGTTGTGTTGATGATATTTTTCTTATGGGTTCTAACACAAGGCCTATGAAACTGGGTTGTATGACACAATCAAATTATTCAGTTATACTAATCATTTCACATGCAATTGAACTGACCAATTTGTTGTAGGTATCTTCGTTACTAAGCGCCCTTGAAAAAAAAAGTACAGAGTAAGAAGCATAAGGAACCGGATCTTGACACCAGTAATAATCAGAAAATGAATGTATAGATATCAGTTAATTACATCATCATTCTTTTCGGTGCTAACACTTATCTTAATCATTATTACTATTATTGTTTTGGCATTATTATCATTTTCTTGCAGTAGTTAAAAGGTCATCGTGAGGCTCGTGACGTTAAACAAGCGCTTGATAGAAGGCAACCTATCACCTTTTCACCTTCTTCATCTCTACTATTCTCTATAACCTCGTTTTCTATTCTCTCTTTTCTAAATAGCCACAACTTCAAAGTAATCTGACAATGGAACATACCCTTGCAAAACTTAAGGAAAGATTCCCTATACTTCCACGCGATGTGATTGTAAAAATTTACAAAGCTCGAGTTTAAAGGTTAAAACTACTCACATACTTTGGCATTCCAGAGGATGTTCGTTGGCTTATTGAAGCAAAGGTACGTCTCTCTGGTGAATTACATAAGTCCTATATAAAACATTTGCCAGGTATGGGACGTAGTTCTTATTCTAAAAACCGAAGAGCTAAAAGGATGGGAGTTTGCCATAAGTGTGCAAGATGGAATTGTGATACACGTTGTAGGAACCCTGGAATGGTATCTATAAATCGGGAGGACAAAATTAAATTTATAAAGGATGGACTGAGTAAAGAGAACTTGGATAACTTAATCTAAACTCTTGAGACGCATCCATGTGGAACGGTTCAAGGAGTCCTTCTGAAATTATATGATCTATTCATTCAACAAAAAGAAAACTATAGCCTTGGGAATCTGGCGTTAAACGACCCTGTTTGCCAGTTTATAAGAAAACTGGATGGGTAGTAAAAACCTCGACTCATAGAAGGCGTTTAAGCCGTTACTGGACGTAAAACCAGAGGAAGATGTGAGCCATAATCACAACTACTGTACATATTTACTGTTGTTTTCAATGTTTTACTTTTCTGAATTCACTTTGACTTTTAAAATTACCTATTTTTATTTTCTTCAATCATGTCTTTTCAAATTTCTTCATTACCGTCATTTATTTTTATATAATAATAATTATGTAAACTTTTTATCTTTCATCAATTATTTCATCTCAGTTTTTATCTATATAAGGGCGCATAACTCTATATGGAAAACACAAAAAAAAGATGAAAAAAATCAAATCCATTTGTGTGTTTGGTGGATCCAACAATGGTAATTGTAAGGAGCACCTAATAGCAGCTACTAAGTTGGGAAAACTATTGGCTGTGAAAGAAATAAAGGTCTTGTATAGAGGAGGAGTACAGGGTTTGAGAGGCTCCATGGCACTATCTGCACTAGTTGAAGGAAGCAACGTCTCTAGTATCATCCTACATCATGTTGGTATTACACCAGCTATTGCTGTAGGAACTGAGGTAAAAGTTACAAGCCTCTACCAACGAATGGCTCGTATGGTTATAGGTGCTGAAGCCTTTATCGCACTTCCTGGAGGTTTTGGTACTTTTGAGGAAATATTTTACATTTTATCATGGTGTAGCATGAACTTTCATAAAAAGCCATTAGGATTATTAAATATTAATGGTTTTTATGACAGTTTGTTAATGTTTTTAGATAAAACTGTGGAACAGGGCCTTATAACTCAAGATGATCAATCATTCATTCATGCTTCATCAGATGCAAATGAATTGATTGATATTTTGCAGAGCTTTGTACCCCAACCTCAACCCCTCTTGAAGCAAGATAAGGATCACACACACAAGCAAAAGAATCCAGAACCAGACACCACCCTTCGGTTATAACTTCTTTCTCACCTTTATCTATACTTTTTAAAAAAAAATTCATTAAAAAAAAGAAAAAAAATAGACTGTGGAAATCATATAAGACACTGAGGACAATGTCTTGAATAAGTGTGGGGGGTCTGAGTTATATATATATATTTTATTATTTTTTTGTGAGGGATAGACAGAGTAAAGATTAATTTGGGAAAGTTGTATCTAAAGTCATAAAGATGCATCTTTGAGAACCAAAATCTTGAGACGTATCCTTCACTATATAGTGTCAGTATCACTTTTGTTTAATTTATTTTTTTCTTTTCTTTCATGAGTACTTTTATTGGGATGGGCTGAGTAAAGAGTCCAAACTCTTGAGACGCATCCTCATAACAAATCTCACTCGGATAACCACAATCGTTTCACCTTCCTTATCAAAACCATTTTTCATAAAAAATAAAAAAAATAAAAAATAAAAACAAAACACATAGCCACTATATTTACTTTAGTGCCGCGCCTTTGCCTTTACCTTCATCCGAATCATTTCTATTCGACATCAACCATTCTGCAACCATAAACATCATCTTCATCATTCTCCAGCCGACACACTTTGCCTTCATCCTTTTCTTTCAGATCGGAGCCACACCTCACCACTAGTCAATCATCAGGTTCTTTATTTTCTCTTAATGGATGATATAGCAGAGTCTTTCTATAGGCATACGAATGAATTAAGATGTATGTTATTGCTCTTGATGCTACTCATGGTTGTGTTGATGATATTTTTCTTATGGGTTCTAACACAAGGCCTATGAAACTGGGTTGTATGACACAATCAAATTGTTCAGTTATACTAATCATTTCACATGCAATTGAACTGACCAATTTGTTGTAGGTATCTTCGTTACTAAGCGCCCTTGAAAAAAAAAGTACAGAGTAAGAAGCATAAGGAACCGGATCTTGACACCAATATTTTAAATTCTACATGCTTTTCACTAAATTTGTTTTTTTTAAAATTTGTCTAAGTAATGAGTAATTGCATCACCCTTGTCCAATATTTCATGACATGTTGTGAATAATTTCCTTGCATATTAATTTAATAAGTTGTTTGTGAAGATCAAATTGTATATGAATTTTGATAAATTGATCACCCTCGGTGAGATTTTGAGCTTAATTGGATGGATCATATTATGCCATCTTTCCTTTTTCTTGATTAACCCTTATTTATTAGTACTCTAGAACTTGACTTGTTTCTTTTTGATGTATTATGTTCCATGTACATGCTTTGATGTGATTAAGGCCATTTTTGTTTTAACTAGCTACTAGCCATATGCCTTACCTTACATACTTTCCATTGTTACCCACGTTGAGCCTATATCCATTTCTTGATTCAGCCACATAATTTGCCAATAGCCCAAAAAAAAAATGATCACCTTTGCTTAGGAATTGATTAGGAGTTTTGGAATTACTATGAATAAAGATTCTTGATGATTGTGGAAATGTACCCAAGATATATATGTTGTTGTTTCATTGTTCAAAAAGAAAGTAAAAAAAAAAAGAGAAAGAAAAAGAAGAAGTGGTGAATATATGTATGAAAATAATCAGGAGGATTTATTCTCATGTTTTATCCTCCATCATGTTTCATTTTGCTAAGTATTGAGTTTCAAAATGTACTTCCACAATCACTGAATCACTTACTCCATTGCTCTTTTTCAACCCTAAGTTTAGCCATACTATTTCATTTTATCCACCCTATATCACCTTGGCCCCATTACAACCTTAATAAAGTCCTTTTGATCTCTGCATGCATATGTGTTCAAATATGGAAATTAGAAATTTGTCAAGCCTATGGTAGTGCTAATTTATTTGGGTGATTTCTGAGAGTATACACAAACCCAAACAATTGAGATATAGAGAGCATAAAGAGAACATCTATAACATTTTCATCCACTCTTTGATTTGATCACTCAATTTGTGAAACTAGTATATAATGCTTCTTATTCACACTTATCATGACCTCTTGATATAAGGGATGATGTGTATTACTTATTATTTTAGACTTAAAAAAAAATCAATTTGAAAAAAAAAACCTTTTTCTGTTGTTTCTCATTTTAGTTTTTGGTTTGGTTTTGCCCTGGAGTGCAAAAGCTTAAGTGTGGGGGAATTTGATAAATCAATTTTAATACACTTCTTATAGTTTTACACTTGGGGTTTATTATATAATTACTATGTTTAATAATAGTATTTTAATTAAGTTTTATGTTGTTTAGTTAAATTGAAGTATTATGTATATATGTTTCAATTTTCATTTTTTGTATGTATCTTGAGTATCTTGCCTTATTTTGGCCATAACTTGGGCTTTTGTGATCCAAATGAGCTAATCTTGGAGCCCATGGAAAGATAAGACAGAGGGCTACATCATGATGATCAAATTTGGTTATTTTTCATCTGAAAAAAATAAAGAAATGGAGCTTGAATCAATCAGCCTTTATGTGTCCCACCAGCATTGACATAGTTCACCAAAATACACATATCTGGAGCTCTCGATGTCCAAATGACCTGATTCTTGCGCCAAATTCTCAATAAGACAGAGATCTACAACTTTCATGTTGAAGGTTTTTCAAAATTCGGCCATCTAGAAGGTCATATTGGACTCGCAAGGTGGAGAAGATAAAGAGGAGAATGAATTTCAACACCTACCATTATCTTCTTTTGAATTATTGTAATTTCAAGCCCACCAATGTTGAAAAAATGCATTAATAATCAGAAAATGAATGTATAGTATCATCATATCTTGCCTATAAATAGATGCTTGATGTTGTAAGGAAGATACACAAGAAATACATAAGAAATATATGCTTTAGTTTTCATTACAATTCTATATCTTTGCTTTAGCTTCTTAAGTTTTAGTTCTTTCTTTTTCTTTATCTCCTTGTTCTATATTCCATCCTTCAAGTTATGGTTTTCATTTCCCTTCCTCAATATCAAGTAAGTTAATTTTATTATTTGTTATTTACTTTTATAATCAAAGTTTTAGTAAATTTAATATTAGCTTTCATTGTTAAAAATTATCATGGAAGCTTAATCTTTTAAAATCAACTCAAGGAATTTAATTTTTCTTTATGTTAACTTTGAGTTCTTGCTCTTAATATTTTGATTGAAGATAATTACTTTTCTTTGTTTCTCAAACTACTTATGATGGTAGATTATTTAAGTGTATAACCGATTGGTATATAATTAAACAATCTATAATCTAAACTGATGTTGGTTGGTTAATCAATAATCAATTTGAGAACAAAAATTAAGTTACTAAATAAGAGATTTCTATTTAGTTTCTTAACTCAATCAAATTATGGTTTTAAAGTTATTTTAGTAATTAATAAGAATATATCGATTGATTATTCTTATTAGTTCATTAATTCAATTCTAGAAGATTTTCTAGAATATAATCATTTAGGGATTCCAAATGATTCAAGATTGAGAAATTAATTATATTTAATCATATTTATGATCAATGATTAGTTAACTAAAGATTTATTAATTCCTTGGGTTGGTTGTTTCTAAATTTGATTATTCTTACTCATCAATTTACTTTTTGCACTATCATATAATCACTTAATTTTCCTTTCAAGCTCAACACAAACCCCCCCTTTATTATAACTAAATTGAGTGTAACTAATTGAACTAAGGTCCTCGAGAGACGACTAAGGTTGTTCACCTTATACTATATTAATTTAACTTTTTATTTGACCCGACAACGACAGCGCGTCACCCACTCGAATGAATTTCGTCAAGAATCCCTCTTACTCATCATACACTCGGTCAAAACACACCATACAAGTCACTCACCTGAATGAGCATCACCCAGCATTCACACTCCCCACTTTCGCTCAAGCCACTCACACTCGCTTGGGAGAAAAAAGGTCCAGTGACCATTTCCTCACTGGCTCGCTCAAGCACGGCCATTCTCGCTTGAGCGAGATTCGTCCAGAACCTCACCTAATCACAACACACTGTACTCGCTCGAGCTGATTCCTCACTCGCCTGAGCGAATGCCATTCCTCAGACCCTTCGCTCGGGCGAGACTCCATTCGCCTGAGCGTATTTCCTCCAGAGAGCAAACACTGATGCTGCGAATTCCTTCCAGAGAGCAACACTGATACTTGGGCAATTTCGCTTGAGCGAAATTCACCTTCGCCTGAGCGAAAATGGTCTAGAGACCATTATGCCAATATAGGGGATCTTCGCCTGGGCGAGATCCCTTCTTGCTCGGGCGAGACTATCAGCACAGAAACAGGAAACGCAAATTCCACACAGCTCAACTTATGAAATCTCGTTTTAAGCCAATTTAATCATATCCAAGCTATCATGTACATCACATAAGGCCATACCCGCTCGGGCGAGACTTGACCAGAGAGTGTTTCCCTGATACAAAGCCCTCTCGCTTAAGCGAGAATCCTTTCCGCTTGGGCGAATATGACACAGTGGCCATTTCTTCTATCTCTCGCTCAAGCGAGATTGGATCCGCTTGAGCAAAACTACTCCAGTGGCTACAGGACCCTGTCGCTTGAGCGATAAACTATTTCGCTCAGGCGAATTATGCAGCTTATGTGTAGAAGATTAGTACAATTACACCAGTAAACTTGCCTAACACTTATATGCACCATTCCGTCCACTCTACTCAATTACATACATTTCCACAATGCAATGCACATCAATCATCTACCTCATTCATGTTCCTACTCATAAACAAAACATGTCTATAGCAAATTATTATTCATACTTACTATTGGCTCCATGCCAATATGCAGTCAATCATGAAATTCGCATTACTCATATCAATACTTCTAACACACCATCATACTACTCCATCAATAAGAATTCTTATCTTCCTCATGAATTTATACCCTCATCAATTAATATCCAGATTCTACTCATTATCCATTGCATTCATAATCATGGTGACAATATACCAAATTAACTCAACACACATAAACAACATCTAGATTTAACATACATAAATCACAACACACATTATGTAACATCCTTAATATTTTAGAAAAGTTGTAATTGACGAAAAATATTAATAATTACCCAATTGAATTTATTGGGATTTTCGGGAAATTATTATTATTAAAAATGTGATTACAAATAATTAAATATCGTGGAAATAAATAAATTTATTTATCGATTAATTACAAAAGGTTAAAAGAAGGTAATTAGAAGAAAGTAAATTTAGAAGTTGCCAATGAAGGTAAAAACTTAATTAAAACTTTAAAGAAATTATAAAAGAAAGGGGGAAATGACTATTTTGCCCTTGTGCCTTAAAATCTTATTACATTTTCCTTCTTCTTTCTCATCTTCACGCGAGACACTCTTCTTCTTCTTCTTCCTCAAGCTGTCGTGACTTGCATGCACCAGTGGGAGGTCGATTTTGCGCCGAAACTTTGAGATAACTACGTTTTTGAGACCGTAGCTTCGAGGTGAGTCCAATGGGCCTTTTAAATTAAGCTTTCGTAGCTCTTTCATTTTCTCCGTTAAACCGAAGAGTCGTGCATGGAGGACTGAGCTTCCGTTTCTTGCTCCTCTAGTGCGAAGAGGCTTGAAAAGGGCTTTTTAAAGTAATGAGGATGGTTTAACGTTGATGGGTTTTGCGTTTCGACCTCCGTAGGTAGCGAAACAGTCGTCGGGGGATCGAACGGTGAAGTAGGTGTTGATTTCGGACGTAGGACGTTGAACATAGCGTCGAGAGAACGCCAAGCTCATTAAGAACGATTCGTCGGAGCTCGAAATCGAGGTAAGGGGGGTGTTCGGGTTATAATTAATTAGAATAGGTAAATGTAATTGAATTGAGTAAGTGAATTAAATACGAAACTAATAAGAATTACAATAAATGATAATTGTATGCGTATGAATGTAAATTATGCATGATTTGTGATGATTATGAGCACAATGTGAATTAAATGGTGATGAGTATAGTGGCATTGTGATGACAGGCTTGACAAGTAGGTCGCCCAATTGATGAGTATGCGTTTTGTTGCTGGCCACTTGCATTATGATATGTGAAATATGAATATACATGTGTGATTATGTGGTGTAGGACGGCCGACGGTATGTGCAGCCCTTCGTTTCTGGCTCCCGTGGTGTTTATGCCCAATTGAGCTACCCAGTGGTCAAGTAGGACCCAATGGTTGAGGTGGAGAGTCAAGTAGGACTCAGTGGACCAAGCAGGGTTCACGGGGTGTCAAGTAGGACCCCCAGCTGAAGGCTGATCCTTTTAGTATCCGGATACTAGGCGTCGAATTGATATGAGAGTCAGTTGTGTTATTTGATGCATTGTTAGTATTGTATGATGATATGAATGTGTTTTATGATAATTGTTGATTGTGATTGGCAAATTGGGGATAAAAGAATGAGAATTGAATTCTTGATTGGTAAATGGAAATTGATGACAAGAGGTAAGATAGATAGTACAAACTAAAACTAGTGAATATGCATCTTGTTATTGAATTGCCATTCTATATTAATTATGATACCAAACACTCACCCTTGCTGTTGTTTCTTTAATTTAGTAACCAATGACAGGGAAGAGGTTGAAGCCCCGGAGATGCGTCAAGCAGAGAATTGATGCCAAGGAGCTAAGGGAATTTATGAAATGAATTATGTGTGTAATGTGTGTGGTGATTTATGTATGTTAAATCTAGATGTTGTTTATGTGTGTTGAGTTAATTTGGTATATTGTCACCATGATTATGAATGTGATGGATAATGAGTAAAATCTTAATGTTATTTGATAAGAATATAAATTCATGATGATGAAATAATGAAGTGTTGATGGTTATGCTAATTTCCTTGAATTGGATGTATAATGGCATGGAGCCAATATCATTATTATGGCCAGGTCTTGTTTGTATATGTGAAGAGTGAAAGATGAAAATCATAAATGTGCGCTGTTAGTAATTAGATGATGTGCCAAATGAATGATGAATTTTTCAATGATGTAGTTGGTGAATTAGAAACATGATTGAGGGGCATGTTTAGTCAAAATTAATCTCATGTGCGTATTTGATTGTATGGAAATGGATGAACTAGGCTAAATGATGCATGTGAATGCTTAGGTTGCTGGTTGGTATGAAAATCTCAAGTGTTTATGTATAAACTGCATAATTCGCTTGAGCTAATCGAATTTTCGCTCAAGCGAACGTGTCCTGTACTTTCCATATAGTCACTGGAGTAATTTCGCTCAAGCGGATTCAATCTCGCTTGAGCGAGAGGTAGAGTAAATGGTTACTGAGTTCACCTCGCTCCAGCGGGTAAGGTTCCCGCTCAAGCGAGAGGTATTTGAGGTATCAGAGGTAGTTACTGGAGGATTTTCGCTCAAGCGGGTGGATCCTCGCTTGAGTGAAGGATAAAGGAATAGGTTCTGTCTCTTTTTCGCTTGGGCGAATATAAACCGCTCGAGCGAAACAGGGAAGTCTAGGTACTGGAGGAACCTCACCCAAGCGAGAACAGTTTGCTTAAGCGAGTCATGTTGGTAAGGTCACTGGAACTGATTCGTTCAAGCGAGACAACCTCGCTCAAGCGAAGTAAGGTCTGATAGGTATGAATGTTTTCGCTCAAGCGTGAGTGTGGCTCCCCCAAAGGATTAAATATGAACCTCGCTCAAGCGAGTGGATAATTCGCTCAAGCGAAAGCATCTAATCTCGCTTAAGCGAGTTGGGGCCTCGCTCAAGCGAGAGGCCCCTGATTCCATTTTTCTTCCTTTGGTCCCATTTAAATAAAATTTCTTTTCTTATTTTAATTAATTGATTTAGTTAAGGTTGTTTACTATTTTAAACATGATTAGTGAAACATAAATATTATTTTGAATCGGGACTTAATTAATTATTATTGATCGTAAAAAATTTATTGTAAAATTTACTTGAATGAATAAAAATAAATGTAAATTGACCTAGGATGTCACACATTACACACATAGTTCATTTCATAAATTCCCTTAGCTCCTTGGCATCAATTCTCCGCTTGACGCATCTCCGGGGCTTCAACCTCTTCCCTGTCACTGGTTACTAAATTAAAAAAACAACAGCAAGGGTGAGTGTTTGGTATCATAATTAATATAGAATGGCAATTCAATAACAAGATGCATACTCACTAGTTTTAGTTTGTATTATCTATCTTACCTCTTGTCATCAATTTCCATTTACCAATCAAGAATTCAATTCTCATTCTTTTATCCCCAATTTGCCAATCACAATCAACAATTATCATAAAACACATTCATATCATCATACAATACTAACAATGCATCAAATAACACAACTGACTCTCATATCAATTCGACGCCTAGTATCCGGATACTAAAAGGATCGGCCTTCAACTGGGGTCCTACTTGACACCCCGTGAACCCTGCTTGGTCCACTGAGTCCTACTTGACTCTCCACCTCAACCACTCGGTCCTACTTGACCACTGGGTAGCTCAACTGGGCATAAACACCACGGGAGCCAGAAACGAGGGGCTGCACATACCGCCGGTCGTCCTACACCACATAATCACACATGTATATTCATATTTCACATATCATAATGCAAGTGGCCAGCAACAAAACGCATACTCATCAATTGGGCGACCTACTTGTCAAGCCCGTCATCACAATGCCACTATACTCATCACCATTTAATTCACATTGTGCTCATAATCATCACAAATCATGCATAATTTACATTCATACACATACAATTATCATTTCTTGTAATTCTCATTAGTTCCGTATTTAATTCACTTACTCAATTCAATTACATTTACCTATTCTAATTAATTATAACCCGAACACCCCCCTTACCTTGATTCCGAGCTCCGACGACTCGTTCTTGATGAGATTGGCGTTCTCTCAACGCTATGTCCAACGTCCTACGTTCGAAGTCAACACCCACTTCACCGTTCGATCCTCCGACGACTGTTTCGTTACCTACGGAGGTCTAAACGCCAAACCCGTCAACGTTAAACCATCCTCATTACTTTAAAAGCCATTTTCAAGCCTCTACGCACTAGAGGAGTAAGAAACGGAAGCTCACTCCTCCATGCACGACTCTTCGGTTTAACGGAGAAAATGAAAGAGCTACGAAAGCTTAATTTAAAAGGCCCATTGGACTCACCTCGAAGCTACGGTCTCAAAAACGTAGTTATCTCGGAGTTTCGACGAGAAACGGTCTCCCTCTTGGAGCATGTAGCCACGGCAAGCTTGAGAAGAAGAAGAAGAAGGATGTCTCGTGTGAAGATGAGGAAGAAGAAGGAAAATGTAATAAAATTTTAAGGCACAAGGGCAAAATAGTCATTTCTCCTTTTCTTTTATAATTTTCTTTAAAGTTTTAATTAAGTTTTTACCTTTTACCTTCATTGGTAACTTCTAAATTTACTTCCTCCTAATTACCTTCTTTTAACCTTTTGTAATTAATCGATAAATAAATTTATTTATTTCCATGACATTTAATTATTTGTAATCACATTTTTAATAATAATAATTTCCTGAAAATCCCAATAAATTCAATTGGGTAATTATTAATATTTTTCGCCAATTACAACTTTTCTAAAATATTAAGGATGTTACACAGATTCTCTGACGCTTGACGCTCAAGTCGGTAACTAGAAAAAGAATTCAAGGTTGATGAGCGTAAGTTTGAGAATGAGTCTAACGTACTAGAGTTATGAATTGAAATTTCTGATGCATGAATTGATTCAGAAGCCTCTGATTGCTGTTCAAAATGCGTATGAATTGATTCAATTTAGTTATGAATCTATTCAGAGGTTCTTTCGACATGAATTTTGGTCTTGACAGGTGCATGAATCGATTCAGGCTTAATTTGAATCAATTCAAAGCTTTGAATTCACGTGTGAATCGATTCAAACCGTGGTTGAATCGATTCAGAGCCTTTGCTACTTCACCACTTGGTCAATACAATCCATAACACAGCATACATCATCATTAAAAGGTTTTTTTAAAACATTCTGCAAGTTAAAATCAACCTTTTGGTCTCCCACAGTCAGAGACAACCTCCCATTCTTGACATCTATAACCGCGCCCGCGGTTGCCAAAAATGGCCTGCCTAAGATAATGGGGATCATCGAATCCTCATCCATTTCAAGAACCACAAAATCGACAGGTATAAAAAATTTTCCTACTTTGATTGGAACATCTTCTAAAATGCCAACAGGGTACTTAACAGACCTATCAGCAAGTTGCAAAGACATCCTAGTAGGTTTTAGCTCTCCTAGTCCCAATTTCTCAGAAATAGATAATGGCATAAGACTAACACTAGCCCCTAGGTCACATAGTGCTCTATCAATAGCCACATTACCAATCACACAAGGAATAGAAAAACTACCTGGATCCTGAAGCTTGGGTGGTAGCTTCTTCTGGATCAGTGCACTGCACTCTTCAGTAAGTGCAATAGTACCATCGTCCTCCAGTTTCCGCTTATTTGACAAAATGTCCTTCAAGAACTTCGCATAGGTCGGCATTTGCTGCAAAGCATCTGTGAAGGGGACATTTATATACAGTTTTTTAAGGACCTCAAGGAACTTACCAAATTGTCTATCTAACTTGGCCTTGGCCAAGCGTTGAGGAAACGGCACTGGAGGTTGGTAAGGCTTCACCTCCTCCTTCTTTTCAGTTTGTTTCTCTCCCTCCACCATAGGATGAGAGTGAGGTTCATCCGCTTTCTTTTCTTGGTTAGCCTTCTCCTCTTCCTTGTTCACCGGACCTTCATATTTTGTACCACTCCTAAGAGTGATAGCCATTGTGTGGTTCGATGGTCCTGCTTCGGGCTTTCCAGGAAATGTTCCTGGCGCTCTTTGAGAGGATGATGCCTGTTGAGCGATCTGGGTCTCCAGCATCTTGTTGTGGGTGGCCAAGTTGTCCACCTTCGAGGCTAATTTTTTGATGGCGTCCGAGAAATCATCATTCTGCTTTAATTGGGTAGCTACAAATGTTTCCATCAAGGATTCCAATTTGGATTTCTGTGGAGTGTAAGGTCCTTGTGGTCTGTAGCTACCTTGCTGATTTTGAAACTGGGGTTGCCTGCTTTGGAAACCCGGTGGTCCAAGTGGTCTGAAATTGTTTCCATAGTTCCCACCATAGTTTCCAATTGCATCCACCTGATGCATTTCTGGCTCGGCATGCTGATTCACTCCAAGCTGGCATCCTGAAATATTATGCCCTGAAACACCACATAACTCACAAACAGCTTTAGTAGCACCTGCTCCTACTTTATCAAACTTATCAATCTTAACGGATAAAGCTTCTACCTTAGCAGTTAATAAAGAAAGAGCATCAACAGTGTACTTACCTGGAGTTTTCGTTGGCATATTCCGTTCTGATGACCACTGATAGGTATTTTGGGCAACCTCCTCAATGAGGTTATAACCTTCCTCCATGTTTTTACCCATAAAGGCACCGCCAGCTGCGGCGTCCAAGGTCACCTTCTGGTTCGGAGACAACCCATTGTAAAAAATGTGAACGGTCAACCAACGTTCAATGCCATGATGTGGGCATTCTCAGAGCATTTCCTTGTACCTTTCCCAGGCTTCGTACAAGGTCTCATCTTCCTTCTGGTTGAAGGTGATAATCAGCTTCCTCAACTGGTCAGTTTTGCTCCTGGGGTAATATTTGTTGAGGAAGGCGAGGGACAGCTCCTCCCAAGTGGTGATTGATGCTTCTGGAAGAGCGTACAACCAAGCTCTAGCCTTATCCCTTAATGAGAATGGGAAAAGCCTAAGCCTGATTGCGTCGCTTGAGACCCCATTCACCTTGAGCGTGTCACAATACTCAAGGAATATCTGCAAGTGTAAGTTGGGATCCTCAGATGGTAATCCACCAAATTGATTCTGTTGAACCATCGAGAGCAAGGATGGCTTCAACTCAAAATTATTTGCCTCAATGTTGGGTCTTGTGATGCTAGACCTCCTACCCATTGCATTGGGCGCTGCAAAATCATGAAGCGCTCTGTTGTCCTGGTTTGCCATGTGTGTGTCGGTAGCTGAACTTGAAGCTTGGTGCTTTTCCTGTTCAAGATGCTTCCGAAGTGCTCTGATCTTACGGAGGGTCCTTTCAATCTCTGGATCGAAAATATGCTCAAGGCTATGACTCCTTCGCATATATAATCTTGCAAAACCCTCTAACAACAAATACCAAAACGTAATTATGCAGAAAAAATAAGAACTAAAGAAAAACAGAAAAATTATGCAGAAAAATAAAAATCTAGTCTAATCAAATCACCGTTTAACCAATATTGGGGGACAATCCCCGGCAACAGCGCCAAAAACTTGATAGGCCCGCAAGTGCACGAGGTATCGTGTAATAAAAAGTTATCGTCCCACAGAGATTGTGCCCAAGTACAAGTTTTCACAGTGGTTCAATTATCTAGAAAATTATGAAATTAGGATTGTAATGTAGAAGATTAAGAAAAGCAAAAGTTAAGAAGAAATGCTATCTGAAAGAACTAAATGAATTCTGAAATTGAAATAGAACAAATGATGGTGAAGCTCTTGGGATTTGGTATATGATTATGCTATGTATTTAATTTTCCTAAAACCTTCCTATTTATTAATTCACGCTCTAAGGTTGGATTTCCGAATTTAATTAAGCCCTCTTCTCAGAGTAACATTAATATGCCCAAATAATAAAGAACCGCGTTCGATTTATTATGTGAACTTGTTAAGAACGGTGAAATCCTATTAAACCTCGAATTGTCATACCCACTTTCGTGACCTATGATTCTAAGTTCAATTTCATGCATTCAAACAACTAATTAACCTTTCGATTCTCTTAGAGTTTAATTTCAATTGATCCTATCTCTAGGTATTCAAAAGCATTACGCGTTCATGGAAATTGAATAGAAGCAATGAATTAACAAACAGAAAAATCCAAAAGAGGTTCAATACATAAGCATTGTCACACCCTAATCCCAAGATATGATTTAGCTACACATGCTCAATTCACTACAGCCCATTGATGGAATCAAATTCAGAAATTTCAAAGAAAGAGAAAACCTAAGAAGAAAGCAAAGAACACAAAGCAAAAGCTCTCACTGGTGCTTGTGAATCCTTCTGCAATCTGCCCAAGGAAGTTCTTCAACGCCTATGGTCTTGATTTCTTCAATAATCCCCAAGTAAAACTCTCTCTTTTTCTCTCCAAAAACGTCCCAAAAATGTCTGCCTCTTTTGCCTCTCAAAAAATTGTCCTCAAAACCCCAGAAACTGCTCCCTAAAATCAAGGAACTGCTGTGCGTGCAAAAACCCACTGGCAGTGGGAAAAACCCACGGCCAGTGGATCGTACTGGAGGTCCAACAATTACAATTTCGAACATTCAAACAGAGGAACCCACGGCCAGTGGGAAAAACCCACGGCCAGTGGGTTTTCCTGGACCCCAAGATATGCATTTTTGGTTACATGGCAGCAAGATCCACTGGCAGTGGGAAAAACCCACGGCCAGTGGGTTTCTCTGGACCCCAATTTGTGCAAGTTTTTGTCATAGGGCAGCAGGATCCACTGACAGTGGGAAAAACCCACTGCCAGTGGGTTTCTCTGGACTTCACTTTGCTATTTTTTCATAGCTTGAAACCCTTCCATTAATCCAATGCTTCCTCGAATGCTTCGCGTTTGGAATGTATGTACCTGTAAACAAGCTATTCCTGCAAAAACTTGAAACACCCGAGTAACAAATGCGGAAGGAATGAAAAATACTTGGAATTAGGGACAAGATAACACAAATGACCTAGAAAAACTAAATAAAAAGCCACTAAAATCATGCAAACAAAACACCTATCACTACACATGTGAATCGATTCAGAAGCCTGTTTCTTCATTTTCTATGCATTGTTGACATTTTCTGAACATGTGGCTTGGTGCTCTTGATCCTTTTTCATTTGATGGTCATTTCTCTTTTGTTTTTGACCCTTGGAATGTCTTTGTGATATATCCTTGATGTTCATCAATATATTTAATCCTTGTTTTTATTGATGGTTGATGTTGTGCTTAGTGCTTTAAATGTTTTCCATGCTTAAGCTCTTTATTTGTCATTATCAAAACTTATTTCAACATATAAACACATTCTCCCTCTTTTTGATGTTGACAATCAATGTGCATCTCTTGGGTGTTAGTTTCATAACAATTATAATTCAATGGTTTTGACAAACAAATCCCCCTCTTACTAATGCAATTCGATACTACTAGATAATATGCCACTTGTTAATATAGAATATCACTTGTTGATTACTAGTAGAAAGACAATTATTTAGATACCACATGTTGATATAAAATTAAACATTTAGATACCACTTGTTAAATCAATTGTTTGAAAAAGAGTAAACCATTAGAGCATAATGGCAACATAAAAGTAGTTTCTTTGACTTAATATATATTTAATCATCATAACCATGCGTTGTCTATTTTAATACTATTCTCTTCGAGTGCTATTCTCTCCCCCTTTGGCTAAATAATTTGTAATATTTTCTCCTCCTTTTGGCATCATCAAAAATAATATAGGAAATTTCCGTAGCTGAACATAGAATTTAAATGCATAATCATAAGAACGAGATTTAACAGGGGAAATTAAAAAGAGTGAGCTACAAAGCGAGATGGCGATTTAAGGTTGGAAGAAACGAAGGGCGGCAACTTGTTGAGCCAGATCTTCATATCGTGCATTCATGTCATTTTCCAATCGATGGAATCGTTGATCAAAAGTATCGAAGTGATGAGTAATAGCATTGAAACGATGATCAATATGTTGAGTGAGTCAAGCACACAACTCCTCAAAAGATGGTGTAGCAGGCTGAGCAGGTGCTTGTGCAGCTTGTTGGTCAGGTTCAGGCTCAACAAGAGCTTCATCATCATTGTGTTGGCTTTGTGGAGAATTATGTCACTCGTCAAACTGGTTATACCAACCCATCTTTGTAAGATGTTGTCCACCAATTAGTCCTTTCGGACCAACCAACTCCTTCACTTCGTTTGAGAGATCGACATGAAAGTGACGAAGAAGTTTAGTAATGAGGACGGCATAAGGAAGGCGAGTAAGATTTTGGACATCAAGCATATGTTGCTTCACTAATTCAATCCAATTATTCTCCTTTTGATGCAACATAGCCCAAAGCAGAAAGATTTGAGTTTCACTTACTCTTGCATTATTGCTTCCTTAGGGGAGTAAGATCTTGAACAAGCAATAGTGAATTAAGTGATGTTCCATATACAATTCACTAACAGTGCTTGTTGAAGAGGATGACAAGCTGAGAAATTCCCTTGCAGCTAATGAATTGTCGTTCCACTCGGGAGCGGGCTTCTTTCCAATGAAATCAATGTTGCTCGATAGGAGTTTACCAATTAAGTGTAGGATGTGATCATAAAGGTGAATGGTGACTCCCTTCACTTTGGTAATTTGTCGATCGTTAGACTTACGCGAGGTAGAGTAGAAGGCTCGGATGAGTTCGGGGTAGATATAGTTTTCTTCAAGGGCAACAAACTCAACCAATTGTTGTTGTTCAAGAATTTCAAAGAAGAAAAACCCATGTGATCGAAAGAGAGGGACATCTAGCCAATGTGGAGGAATAAGGGATTTTTCAGAAAAATTTTCCAAGTACCTTTCCAATTGCTTTTGATTATCAAAAAGCCTAGAGAGATCAGTGGTTGGTGGAGTTGAGGATCCTGCAGCATCACCTCTTCTTTTCTTCCTTGAGTGAGATAAGGAAGCCATGGATTGAATGAGGTTTGAAATGAAGTTTTTGAGAGGAAGAATGAGATTCTTAGAGAGAAGGGAGAGCAAAAGTTTAAAGAGAGATGAAGAATGGTGTGAAATGAGCGTGAGGCAGCATGATTTTATAAGGAAAGTCAAGCATGAATTGATTCAAAGGTGATTGTGAATCGATTCATTTGGTTCTGGCTTGGAAAATTGCACAATCAGTGGCATGAATCGATTCAAGCTCATAGGTGAATCGATTCATATGATTCTGTTTTGAAAAAAAAATTGGAATTTGCTACGTGTGAATCGATTCAAGGCTACATGTGAATCGATTCACATGATGCTGTTTGGCCAGTTACCTTGGTGGAAAAAATAATGACATAAATTATTCACATGATGCTAGCTTATGACAATTGTTCTTGATTAATCTTAATCATTGAGTAAGAAGTGTTGATAATGTATGATTTTGGTTGTGAAGAGAATTTGAAATCATGTCATATTGAGCTTGAAAGATTTAATGAACTATTAATGGTTTCTATAACTTTAAATATTCTTGATTTGATGAAATTTTTTTTTTTTGGTATCAAACATATTTTGCATATTCATATGAATCCAAAGGCTTGAAAGCTTTCAAAATTTAAAAATTTAAACATTTGAATTCGAAATTTGAACATTCAAATTGATTCCTTCACATGTGAATAATCCTTGTCATAAGCTAGCATCATTTGATTATTTCGAACGACGTGAATAATAATATCACCATTAAATTTTTTACTTTAACTCAACTTCCTTTCCCCTATAAACCAAACATACCCTAATCCTTTTTATACCAAGTGGGTACCATTATTTTGTTAGATTTTACCTAATTGTTCCAGCATAGCTTTACTCTTTTCCTTATAGTGTCTCATTCTTAACATTATCTTTTAGCCTATTAACCTTTCATTAGTTTATATTAATTAGTATGCTATGTGACATTGTTACTTCCTCCCTTCCTCAATATTTAACGCCAATATGTATATATATATACACACACTCTAATTCTTTTATTTCCTGGTTATTCTAACTAGCCCATTTTTAAAGCTTTCTCATATTCTTTCTTAAAAATGCTATTTTTCCTAATATCTTGTCAAAACATGTTATTTTCATTCTTCAAAATACTACTTCCCGAATTAAAACTTTTAATTCCTTTTCTTCTTAACTACTCTTTTTCTAATCTTTAATGTAAGATCACCATTCTTTACTAAGTAAAGATCCTTTTCTTTTCTGAAAACCCTTTTTCTTTTAATCCTAAAAATGTCATTTTTTGGTCCCATCAACTCTTCTTTAATAAATATGCTCCAAAATTGCTTCTCTTTCCCATGAAGAAAAATCATTCACTGAATCTTTTTAACTATATACTTCTTTCATCATCAACATTTTCTTCCAATTATTTTAGAAAAACTATCTTGGCATCTTTCTCAAAACATTAACAATACCGTACAGTCCCAAAATAAAATGTAAATTAACAATAATTATTTTAATATTTTATACGGTACTTAAAAGTCACATTTTTGACACTTAATTAACCAATCTTCATAAATTCTAAAATTTAGTAATTTATTTAGTATCTCTTTCATAATATTGCCCGTGTGTTAGCCGAAGCTTGACCTTAAACTCTCAAAAATTTATTAAAATACTTAATTATAACATAAAAAGGATTTTTCTTAATTTTATTAAAAGAGATGACTTTCTCTTATTCAAGGAACCAGGAAAGTCATAAAAATTTCTGTTTTTTTTTTTTGTCGGAAAACTTCATTCTTATCGTATTTCTTCTAGAAAATTCCGAATGGAGAAATTTCAAAGCCAAAAATATTTAGTTTTTGTTTTTTTAAAGTATTCGATTAACAAAATGAAATTAAGCTCCCGTTCTGTCCAGAAAACAAATTTGCACCAATTTGCTTAATTCGCCAAATTTTCACCATTTTATCTTTGGTAAATTCATGTTAGGGGCGTTTCCAATCAATTTTATCTATTTGGCAGTTCCAATACTCATAAAATTCACGTCATACAGCATAAAATTCCCATCTAAAACAGTTTCCCCAAATTTTGATTTTCGCCCACGGAAATACATTTTTATATGTTTTCGACTACACTCAAGACTCCTTTTTAATCTCTTTCAAACAGCACCTTATACACGACTATATCATCAAATTTATAGTCATTAACATGCTCAAACAACAACTGTACCATGTTGCTTAAACAGCCATATTTATCAATCATTTTAAGAAAACCCATTTTTATTAATTTATTCATGCAAAATAATTATCATAAGGACAAAAATTTTAATCACTCATAGAATTTCAGAATCAAATGACCATGCTTATAAGTTCATATCTTCACTAATGCAACTAGAAGATTTAAAAGCTAAGATCAAGAAAATCACAATTGAAGAAACATATAACAAATTGTAACAACTTATACTATCATTAAATCATCAAGCATGTCTCGGCCAGCAAGCAACTCCAGGTTCTAAAAGTTCATTTTTTTTTAAATGCTAATATCATACTCAAGAAGAAAATAAATCATGCACACCATCCATGGTTGCCTGGGTTACCAAAAATCAAGTTTCATGCAAATAAGTGTATTTAAGGCTATTACAATTAAGAGCTAAATTTTAACAGCACATGCACCCATTAAACATATCATTCTAACTCAGATTTTTATGCTTATTATTCTGCCCAAAATTAAGAAACACCAGAACACATCACACGGCTACAAGACAATGAAAAAAAACCAAATTTACATGCATGCAACCATCATGTGAGCACCAATCTGTCCAGTCCTAAAAGCCAATTTAACCCACTGAAAAATCTCATTCTTAGAGCTTTAACACTTGAATAAAACAAAGGGAAGTATAACACATTATTCAGCCACAAATAGAACAAAAGGAACCAAGTATCTCATGAGTAAATCAACATGCAAGCACATCAAAAAAATCACCACCGAACATGTAGCATCCAGACCAAGGATTAAAATGTTATAAACTAACATGCAAGACCATATATACTTAAGATCCATAACTAAAATCAGCATACCTAAGTGAAGCTAAGCTCACGACAAGAGGAGGAGCAAAGCTCCAAGCTTTTTGGCTCCTAAGGCTTCACGGTCCAGCCACCAAAAATGGAAGAGAATGGAGTTGAAATTGATGGAAATCAAGTAGCAAAGAGGGTGATGGTACCAAATGGGAAAGCCAAGCAAAATGGTGGGTTTCCTTTAGAGAAAAAAGCAAGAGGAATATTTGCAAGAAGAGGAAGCAAGTCCCGGTTGGAGAAGGAAATACAAAAACAGAGTGGAATCGGGATGAAGAAACCATGAACAATTGATAAATTTGTTGAGAATTTTGCAATTGCACCTAGAAAGAAAAAAGAGCAAACAGCCACGGCAATGTGGAAAAATGAGGAACAGCTCTTCAACTTGCTTAATAAGCTGTTTCTGGTGCTGAAGAGAGAGTAACTTTCGGTCCAATCAGGTCTGGACACATGGCAAAGGTGGTAAAATTATTTTTAATTAAGGATTGAAATTCTGATAGGTATTATGTAAAAAGAAACCTGCTACTTATACAAAAATTTAAATTGTGCTACGATAATAATTAGAGAAAACTCACAACAAAAAAGTTGCAGATCTTTGTTTCTTATTCGAAGTGATACATAGCGCGTAAAAATCTGATATTAGGAATGAGAGATATGTCCCGATTACAAAAACTACACCAAGCTGTTACGAATTTTAAATTAGTGTTTTAGAGAAATTACAAGGGAAAATGGACTAGGAATTATCTCTCGAGTGTTTCATCAAAGTTGTAGATATATGTGTCTAAAAATTTTCAAAAGAAGAATCGTTCAATTTCGGCGTTGTACGAGGGAGAAATGCCAAAACTACCATGAAAGGGTCAAGCTGAAACAATGCGATTATGAGGCAGCGTGGTATTTTTAAAATTGGGACCAATTGAGTAAGAATCGGATCATGTGATCAACATAAGAATTATAGATGTTTTCAATACGGAAAATTTGGGATAAGAAAGACTCAATTCTATTAACGTTTGAGGGAGATATATCCAATATATTGAGGAGTGCGCGGGAGGGCAACAAATTATTGGGTCCAATAAATTATTTTCCAAAAATCTCTAAACTTAGGATGTTACATATAAGTGTCAGGATGAGCTTTTGTTTATCAAGGTCGAAATAAGTTTTACTCGTCATACTCGGGACGAGACGGGTCAGTTCCACGGATTTGGGTACAATTGTCATGTCTGTACAAAGTTTCTTTTTTCATATGATTTCTTATTTATCCATTTTTATAGATGCTTAAAATGACCACGTATCCAACTTTAAATTTTAAATATTATACATATATTTTGTGGTTAATTTTATAAATTGAAAATAGTAGACTAAAATATTTTTTATTTAAGCTATATATTAATACTAAAATAATTAATCACAATTTTGACATGTGTAGACATTGTCAATGGGCATGTCAAGGCAACAGGAGCAACATTGAAGATACTTAGCTGAAATGCACTGATGTCAAGACATATTATTAGTGTATAAACACCTTTGAGGTTCCCTTACACCACGAGACAATCCAAAACATTCTAGAAGCTTCTGTCACACCATAAACAAAATCCTACAAAATACAGAAAAGATGTATAGCAAATGATTACATCTATACAATTATATCTATATAAATAATACATCATAAATACACAAGAATCATTTACTTATTTTTAAGCCTATACACTAGATTATTGTTCCACTTTACTAACTTAGATACCAGAAAAGCTTTAAAGGTGAAACCTTCATTGGATCCCTTATGACTCTTTTGCAGGTGATAGGATGATTAAGGAAGACGTATTAACACTTCAACACATCAAAGTTAAACAAAACAAAAAGGATATAAAAAAATTACTTAAAATTCAGTTTTAGTAATTACACATCTTTAATCAATTTTAAAGGTTTCCCCACACTAATCTATGCGTAAATAATTTTTTAAATATATAGTTGCTTTAAAACTAATCTTAAACAAAATCAACATTATGAAGTCACGCTAATCTAAACTAAATTTTTCACCACAACACCAAACACACTTAATAAATTAAGCTGAAAATATTATTGAAGTAAGCCAAACGTTACACCACTAGCTTCATAAGATTTTCCTCAAACGCACCCATTCAAAGTTACAATTTTTTCTCCCTTCAGAAATTTTTTTCCAAGGATGCGGCATCAATATTCATAAGATAGTTACTGTCACTGGTACACCTCAACCAGTCTTTATTTCCGTGTTTCATACATACAATCACAAACTTTTACTTGAGAAATCCTGATTTTAATCCGAGTTTTCATTTGCAAGGTAAAATGACATTATTTACTATATTTGTATATTAATCAATTCATCCAGATTGTTAGAACAACATTTCAGTTGTTAAGAAAAAAAACGAAGCCCCACTTTTTTCATCTGTATAGAGTATCATACAATGAACTTCATGGCATAAAAAAAAATTAACATGCCAAAAGAAGTCTTCACATAAGTTTAAACCCACAGAAACCTATCACCTCAAAAAAGAGCATAAAGAAGAATATTCATATCAAGTCAAAGTCCGAGGAGGTGCTGGATTAATTCCAGCCATCAGACCACTCAGCTTCATCAGTAACAGGTTTAGGGAGCTCTGACTGGGATGAATCATGACCCCATTCCACCTTGTTAGAGGGTAATGCATTATCTGCATTAAAGTTTGGCCAAGGGTTTTCTGTAGTGTTTATATTGTCATCAAATTTCACATTGTCAACAATTTCCACCCTTTCTGGAAGAGTACAACCCTGATAAGATGAATTGTCCACACAGTGCCACAACATCTGGCTCCAGTGGTTGTCCTGCCAAATTACAATTGAAGAATGAGTTCATAACCAACCAGCCATAATTATCAGAACAAGTTTCTACCTAACAATCAGGGTTTGAACCTGTTTTTACATTATCATCATCTTTTAATATTTTCTAACCGTAGTTATCCAGCTAGAGAGACAAATTCACCAGTTAATGCAGAAAGTAGTAATACTGTATAACCATTTTCATATCTCAGTACAGCCCTAAAAGTGACACACTAATGTATATGAGAATGATCAATTCATAGCACAAAGGTGAACTGAACAAATAGATAACTGACTAAACAACAGTAATCATGGTCATGACTTGTTAGAGAGAAGGCAATACCTTACAGATAATATGTGGGTTCCCAATTATAACCAGCAATGATATAGCACGGGTCATAGCCACGTTAAACCTTCTATAATTGCTCAAAAAGCCAAGGCAGTAGACTCTGTCAAAGTCATTGTGTTTGATGGTTGATCGAACAGTTGATATGATAATAACCTCCTTCTCTTGTCCTTGAAATTGCTCAACACTACCAACTTTGATATTGGGCATATCTAGATTTTCAAGAGTCTGTTTTATTTTGAGCACTTGTTGCCTATATGGCGTTATTATACCGATATCTTCCTCACCTACATTCCCACCGGCCATCAGTCTCCTGACAACTTCTACAACCTTGCTTGCTTCAATTCGGTTGAACCATGATGGGTTATTCCCTTCTCTTTCATCACATCCTTGGATGCCAAAAAAAAGAACAGGGAAATCCTTATTAGGGAGAAACCCTCCAATCACCACAAAAGTAGCAGGATCTCTACTGGCAACCAACTCCCCATCATAGAACAGCTTTGAAGGGAGATATAAAATCTCTGGGTGACATCGATAGTTCTTAATCAATTTTGTTATATAATTTGGATCTCCACTGGCATATATCTCACATTCAAACAATCGTTCCATGTATGAAACCCCTAGCCCATACTGATCTGCTATCTTGGAATATATTACCGGCCCCAACTGCAGTGGGTCTCCAGCCAGAACAACAACAGTATCCCTTCTGCAGAGATGGGACACAGGGATCATGGTCTCAGGTTCTGAAGCTTGGCCAGCCTCGTCCAAGAACATGTGAGAGAAGTGACCACGGGCAACATCTTCTGCATAAAGAAGAGAGGCACTCATGTATGTGGATATTATGATCCTATAATGAATGAGGGCACAGACTGGGGGACACTTAAATATCAACTCGTCAAAGAAGCAGAAGCGGATAAGTTCAGGTTTGACATCCTCATATGGCCTAGTAGATGCATTGAGCCTAAATACTTCATTTTCTCGAAATTCAACATCTTGTTGAGCAAGGAGTTTCTCCAGTATGTAGTCTGCTGCACTATTCGAGGGTGCACAGACAAGAATACGAGCATTCTTATTGTATTTATAGAGCTGGAGGATCGCTTCTACTATTGTCCTCGTCTTTCCTGTTCCTGGAGGCCCATGAATCACATAAGGAGGTGCGCCTTTGCAACCAAGGATCATTGCGATTGAATTCATTTGCTCCTCATTAAAAGTACCAGATATGGGAACCGGATGATTGGTTCTAATGGACCTACTTTTGGGTGATGGAAATAGGAACTCATTTCCTAATTTCTCAGCTGCCTCAACTGCTTGATATAACCTTCTCATATTGATCCTGTTATACGTGAAGTGAATGTCATAGAGATTTTCATCCCTATGGAAATGGTGAAATTCAGGATCAAACTTCAAATAGACCTGATCAGCTTCAACACGGTGGATAAATCCCTGCATAAATTCACATATAATTTTATAAAGGGAAGAAGCCTAGCCATAAATGAATAAACACATTCTACTTGTTAGTCTAATTGGAAGGAAATTCAATAAGCATGTATCCATGAACAGAATGCTCTTCAGACAGACATGCAGATTTGATCACTATAAAGTCTGAAGATCAAAACCCATGGTTATAGAAATCGTTCAATTCACATTTGAATCATGCACATCAGTACAACTCACTCACCCAGAAACACAAACCAAAGAGGAAATTGGAGTGTGGCACGAATCATCACTGAATTGCCATACTTATCCACATTGGATCAGAAACTGTTATTCACATTGGATCAGAAACTGTTATCCACATTGGATCAGAAACAGCAATTATCAGACCACTATGGATTATACTACTACAGCATTTTTGGGGTTAGCTGCTATGCACCGTTATCTGAGATTGATAAGCATATCCCAGGTTTGATTTTAAGGTTTAAAAGCCAAACTCAAAGTGGAGAGTGCACTACAAAGGAGATTGATCGATGATGGCTGCTCTTGGATCATGTCTATGAATGCAGGGATTAAATACATGATTCAGACATGAAACTGGTAGACACTAAAGGCATATTTATCTAATGTCATATACACAAATACATCTATGCCAATGAGATGGGATCCTATGGCCAATAGTCAAGATAATACCGAGTCTGTGACAAAGATACATGTTATTATCAACCAGATCAGACTCTGTTAGGCTGAAAAACCTAACAAAGGGACTACAACTACTGAGCTAGGAAAAGCATAATAAAACTAACAAAATAAAGAATAATATTTTTCTTCTCTATTTCATAACAAACTAAAAGGTATAATATATAGGTAAAAAATGTAGAACATTCTAACATAAAACAACCTAGTTTCTAATGGGTCTATCATTTACCTCCTATCAGACTCCATCCATCTCACTTCAATGGGAAATATAGAAAAATATGTAAATGATTGCAGTATGCATCTGAGGACAAGTTCTAATGATGAGATACTGGTGCAGCAGTTTTTAGCTGAAGATTTGATTTATCCAAGTGATTACAAAGTGACAATGTGACATGCAGCCAAATGAGGATCAAACCTGATAAACGGGTGGGGTGTTTCCATCACGTTTTGATGCTGGCTTAGCAAAGATAAAATCTCCATGAACCAGTGACGGTCTTCTCTCAGCAAGCCCAGGAACCTCCAAACTCAAGAAATGATTGGCTCGCTTTTTCATAGTTATGGATTCCATGTCATAAGTCCTCATGTCTTCCTGAAAATAGAGGTGAAGAGCAAGGAAATAATAGAAACAAAGATCAGTCTTGTGTTTGTAAGGACTCATAAGCTACTATACACAAATAATATTACCTCCAATTGTATCTCTTCCATTATTACTAATGCTTTGAAATAAGAAGCATAATTCTTCTTTGAAAGACCTTCTTGGACAACTTGAGGGACATGATTGCTCTCAAGCAATTGTCTCATGTCCCCTGGAATATCATACCTTGGAAGCCTATTTACGTACTTTCGATATGGCTTCTCTGCAGGACGTGAGCCTTGAACATAATTATTCACAACAAATTTTTCTTTTCTTCTAGCTCTCGAATAAGGCCTGTTAGAAGCCAAAGACTTGGAGATTTTGTCTTCAACTAAGAGGAAAACCACCCTTTCTATTTTCTCATCCCCAACGTCAAAATACACAACAGACGAATACATGCCCATTTCCTTTGTCTTGCAAGACAGCCATATCTTTAAGATCTCACCGGGCTGAAGCATCCTGTCCTCCAAAGAGAAAGATTCTAGACAACCCTCATCTTGATCATCTGCATTTGAATTTGCCGATGGAGGTTCCGAGAGAGAGAGAGTGAAAGAGTCCTGTGGATTCGAGGCAAAAATATGAACACTCCACAGCTCCACAGGCTCATCAGTAGTATTAGTAACAGTTATCAAATCCACAGCAGTATCTCCAACAATTACAGATTGTGGCTTCCCATTCACAAATGGAAAAGGGATAGACACAATAACTTGAGCCTGTTCATCACCAACGTAACTGCAAACAGATTTCTCTTCCTCAAAATCCAGAAACTTGATTTCTGCTTTTTCTCCTATGACAGAGCATTCCTCATCTGACCACCCGACAGTACTCATTCGAAACTATTCTATGCTGCTTCCGAGTTTCAGTTCTACAAAACAAAAAAAAAATAAACATCACCCCAGATACAAATAAATAAAAAGGTTAACACTTTCAGCAAAGGCAAAAGGATATACGAGTAAGAGAAGCAACAAAAGCATAAGGGTTTGTTCCTATAGAAACAGAGACAAAGTGGATTTGTACAAACCAACGTACAACTCACATTGTTTCTTCAACGTTTCGTTGACGAGATACTGATATAATCCAACATACGGGTGAGAAATTAAAAAGAAAAATGATGAAAACCAAAGACTTTGAGAAAAGAAACGATGGAATTGAAGAAAACCTAAGAGAAGATGTTGAATGATGAACGCAATAAGAATAATAAATAAAAATGGTGTTGAAATAGCATTGTGCAAAAAGAAAAAGGGGAACGGTTTGGGTTAGAAGTACCTTAATAAGAATGGAGAATGAAGAATGAAGAATGAGAAAAAGAGGTCTTTTAAAGTGGACTGATCAGTGACATTGCAGAGGGTGTGGCTGACGCATATTTGGCTGAAAACCGCACTGCAGTTGCATTCGTTACAAAGGGGGCATGGAGCTGTATATGCATCGGTTTTTCTACCATGAAATATTTTAAATAATATAAAATAGAAAGATTTAATTGAAATTTTATTGGGTTTAAACTGAAATGTAAAACTATATTGTTTTTATATTATTTAAAATGTACTTTAATCATACATTAGAAAAATCGTATATTTATATTGTACAATTAATAACTAATGCACGTTGTACATGAAGGTACTCTTTGGGATATATGATCTCAACTTCAATCCCGGATAGGGATTTTCCATAGGTTAAAAATAGAAATTTTTTATACTATATTTGATTTTAAATATAAGTTAAAGTAATTAATTTTACATATGTATTAGAATATTAGTTGGAAATAGTTATTTATATTAATATTATTAAATATTTAATGTGGTTTTTTAAAATATCCCTAATATTATTTATTACTCAAAAAATTAATTGTCTTAATTGTCTTGGTATGCAATCATTAAATAACATTAAAAAAATATAATTTTGTTTATGTTTTAAGATAAAAAAATTTATTAAAATTTACTTATATTTAGAATCGGGATAGTATATATAAAAGTTATTAACCTCCTATTTTTATGTGGCATGGTTTTTGATCTAGCCGTGTGCAGGGTAAAGAAGTCCTCGCGTAATCGGTGTCAAATCTCACTATCACTCTAATATTACGCCGGCTCAGTTGGAGTCTGGTATTTTCTAACATAGGTTCAGTAGGAATACTCTGTCCTTCTGTTCAATGCTTGGATAGCTCAGACCTGAGTAGACTGGGCAAACTGGGGTTATACATGCAAAAAAACACTCTAATGCTAAAGTTAGTGTTCTGTATAACAGAGTAATAAAGAGTGATCAAACTAGAATTAATGAGAATAATTGTCCTCCTCTTGATAATGAATGCTCCTTATTTATAGCTTTTCTTGTGGCACAACTTGTGATTTGACCCCTGTCAAATCTGGTGCGATGCAAGTTGGCCACTTGCTTTTGACTCTGACATGGTGGCAGTTTTTTAACCGATGTCTAGCTTCGAGCCATGCCAGTTGTCATGAAGGTCTGACTCTTGCTTTTTGCAGATTGTTACTCTTTCGATATCACTTGCTCATGGGGGCTGGTATGGACACCAGATCATTTGCCCCCTAGCTTAGTGACATGACGTCGTTATGACAATGAGCTAACTCTGTCTAGTCCTTGGATTTTTTTGGTAATAGCATTTTCGAATCGTGGTGTAAATTCTTAGCCTGTGTTTTCCCGCTCTAATTAAGGTTAGTTAATCATTGATTAAGGTTAATTAATCTTGAATTACATCTTTAATCATGAATGTCGTTTGATTTTATTTGAAAACCACACGAGGTGTATTGTTATTGGTGCGTCGCTTGACGCGCCATCTTGTTAGAACGGTTTGACCGCTTTGAAGTTGAAATGAAGCTTACTTCATGGGCTGTGTCGCTTCATCTTCTACTGCGTCCATGGGTCGCGGCGGTTATCTCAAGCGGAAGAACGTAGATGGGTTAGGACGGGGTTTTGGGGTAGTCCTTTCTTAGATTCTAGGTTAACTAATTATGAAAACGTAGCCTCTTCCCCAAAATTATCTTCTCTTTCTTTTAACCTAACTGTATCTTGGTTGCTTTTTCCAGCCTCGTCTCCAGCTTATGATGCTTGTTAAAGAGCCAAAAATGGTCGACGTCTATTCCACATCATTTTCCTCTTTGGAATAGCGACTGAAGATTTCAAGAATTTCTTTGTAGACCTAGAAATAAGGTTCTTGAGCTTTATGGGTCATTCAGTCTATCCTATCAGCTAGCTGTTGGTGTATGCACTACGAGCTATTAATGTATCAATTTTAACTTATCAATAAAATTAGTATTTTTAGTTTTAAGATTATTTTAAAACTATTTATCCTGGAATAATAGGTCATATGAGAATTATTCCAAATGTCCCTAATCAAGTATTTACATAGGGACATGTAAATACATTAAGATTTATGTGTGAATGTACTGATGATTTGATCTCACAAATCATGGATGTAACATTCCTAATATTTTAGAAAAGTTTTAATTGGTGAAAAATATTAATAATTGCCCAACCGAATTTATTGAAAATTTGGGAACTATTAGTATTAAAAATGCAATTAGAAATAATTAAATGTTGTGGGAATAAATAAATTTATTTGATTAATTAATTATAAAAGATTAAATGATATATAATTAGGAGAAGGTAAGATTTGAAATTACAATGGGGTAAAAGGGTGAAAGGTGAAAGTAAAAGTTTAATTAAAACTTTTAAAGGAAAATGTAACTGAAATAGGAAATGACCAAATTGCCCTTGGGTATTAAAATCTTAATTTCCTCTTCTTCTTCCTCACTACACGCGTGCATTCTTCTTCTTCTTCTCCTCAAAGTTGGCCGTGACTTGCATGCCTTGAAGGGAGGCCAATTTTGCGTCGAAACTTCGAGATAACTACGTTTTTGAGGTCGTGGCTTCGAGGTGAGTCCAATGGGCCTTTTAAATTAAGCTTTCGTAGCTCTTTCTTTTTCTCCGTTAAACCGAAGAGTCGTGCATGGAGGAGTGAGTTTCTGTTTCTTGCTCCTCTAGTGCGTAGAGGCTTGAAAATGGCTTTTTAAAGTAATGAGGATGGTTTAACGTTGACGGGTTTTGCGTTTCGACCTCCGTAGGTAGCGAAACAGTCGTCGGAGGATCGAACGGTGAAGTGGGTGTTGATTTCGGACGTAGGACGTTGAACATAGCGTCGAGAGAACGCCAAGCTCACTAAGAACCATTCGTCGGAGCTCGGAATCGAGGTAAGGGGGGTGTTCGGGTCGTAATTAATTAGAATAGGTAAATGTAATTAAATTGAGTAAGTGAATTAAATACGGAACTAATGAGAATATATAAATAATGATAAGTGTATGTGTATGAATGAAAGTTGTGTATGATTGTGATGATTATGAGTACAATGTAAATTGAATGGTAAAGAGTTGATGAGTATAGTGGCATTGTGATGACGGGCTTGACAAGTAGGTCGCCCAATTGATGAGTATGCGTTTTGTGATGGCCACTTGCATTATGATATATATAAAGTATGAATATACATGTGTGATTATGTGGTGTAGGACGGCCGACGGTATGTGCAGCCCCTCGTTTCTGGCTCCCGCGGTGTTTATGCCCAGTTGAGCTACCCAGTGGTCAAGTAGGACCCAGTGGTTGAGGTGGAGAGTCAAGTAGGACTCAGTGGACCAAGCAGGGTTCACGGGATGTCAAGTAGGACCCCCAGCTGAAGGCCGATCCTTTTAGTATCCGGATACTAGGCGTCGATTTGATATGAAAGTCAGTTGTGTTATTTGATGCATTGTTAGCATTGTATGATGATATGAATGTGTTTCATGATAATTATTGATTGTGATTGGCAAGTTGGGGATAAAGGAATTGGAATTGAACTTTGATTGGTAAATGGAGATTGAGGACAAGAGGTAAGATAAGTGGTTCAAACTAAAAATAGTGAATATGTATCTTGTTATTGAATTGCCATTCTATAGTAATTATGATACCAAACACTCACCCTTGCTGTTGTTTTTCTTAATTTTAGTAACCAGTGACAGGGAAGAGGTTGAAGCCCCAGAGATGCGTCAAGCGGAGAATTGATGCCAAGGAGCAGAGGAAATTATGAGTGAAAGGATGTGTGCAATGTGTATTGTGTTATATGTATGTTATGTTTATATATTCCCTATGTGTGCTGGACTAATTTAGATGTGATCAAGGTGGTTATGAATGTTTGTGATAAGTAATGGATAAAAATTGTAAGTTGGTTGATGAGAATATGCATTCATGATGAGTAGATAATGAGATGTTCATGGATATGATAAGTTTCATGAATTAGATATATATATATATATATATATTTATGGGCAGGTTTTGCTTATTTTGTGAAGAATGGATGTTGAGAATTATGAATTATAGCCCTTTAGAATGTGTGTTTGAGATTTTGTATAGTTGTCTTATACATGAGCTAGGAACTAGTATGGTCAAATGATGATTTATGAGGTTTTGGTGTAATGGAAGGAATGCACTAGCTTAAGTAAGTTAATTATGGTTTGTGGGAAATGGAACGGATCCATTTGGCCAAAATTGGACTCCTTGGTTACCCCAAAATGCCTTAAAATGAGATAAATGTGTTTATGCATATAAATTATTCGTTTTTAGGAATTTTTGAGTGCGGTCAGTTGTCACACGTCACAAATCATGTGTTTGAGCTTGTGTTAAAATTTGATGGCATTCTGATATCGTTTGCATGGGTTTTGGTAGTGAAGAAGTTCATTTTTTATACAAAATCTGCATAATTTCTGCAGAATGACAGGGTGTAATCGATTAGCCTCTAAGGTGTAATCGATTACAAGGCCTTTGTCTTTAAGCTAATCGATTAGGCATCAGGACGTAATCGATTATAGGTCATCCAGAACCAATGTAATCGATTATATTTTGAGTGGTAATCGATTAGGGGAAACACCTGATGCAATACATAATTTCCAGCAGCCTGCTAATCGATTATGAGTAGTATAGTAATCGATTATGTGTCCAACAGAAACCAGGTAATCGATTATCTAAGGTCCTGTAATCGATTAGGTAATGTATCTGATCCAATGTACCATTCCAGGAAGTCGGTAATCGATTACCATTTGCTTGGTAATCGAATAGGGCATTGTAATCAATTATTCCCAGTCCTTTAAAGCCTTGATTAAGCAGGGGATAGTCGATTATACTATTAGAGAACGAGATGGTGTTATTTGATCATGTGAGTGAAAAATGAATGTTATTTTGCTTTAGGGCTTAATTAATTATTGTTAAATGTGAAAAATTTATTATGAATATTAAACTAAACAAATATAAATAAATGTAAAATGACGAAGGACGCCACAGGTGGTATCAGAGCGGTTCTTTCTAGAGCCGGGTGAATGGGCAGTGTTAGAGAATTGTTTGAGTCTCATGTCGAACTATTTTTGCATTGTATGGAAATTGTTTGTGTGATAATTGAGTTGTAACAGGTCCACTTGGCATCATTTCCCTTGGCACTCTGGTGGCATTATGTTATATATATGTATGAGGTAAATGCCCTATCCCTGATAGACCATTGGTTATTAATGGTGATGTGTTTAGTTATTGTAGAACTACTTTATGGCTGAAGGAACTAGTTCAGGAGGAGGAGATGATTTCTTCTCAAAATTTTCCCAACTGTTGAGTAGGACTGAATCTAGTCCCACTCTTGATAAATTCCTGAAGAGGAATCCACCTGTTTATAGAGGAGGCCATGATTATGATGGGGCTCATGTCTAGATGCGAGAAATTGAGCAAACATTTGAATACTTTGAATGCTCTAAAAAACAGAAAGTCCAATTTACTACTTATCAATTGAAGGATGAGGCTCGTGTGTGGTGGTCAAGGACTAAGATTCAGATGAATGCTGCGAGTGAACCATTAATGTGGATGAATTTCAAGCAGAGATTTCTTGCTAAATACTTTCCAGATAATTATAAAATCCGCAAGGAGATGGAATTCCTAAAACTTGAGCAAGGCAAAATGTCAGTGGCAGAATACACATCACAGTTTGATGAACTATGTGATTTCTATCATCCTTTTTCTCTTGAAGGAACCGAAGGCAGTAAGTGTGCAAAGTATGAATCCGGGCTAAGAATTGAACTCCGAAGTGTCATTGTTCCTATGGAGATCCGTGACTATCCTACTCTGGTAAATAAGGCCAGACTTGCTGAGGAAGTGCAGTTACAGAAAGCTTCCCAATCAAGGGACAAAAGACCCTTGAAGGCTAAAGGATTCAGTTTTAAAAAGATGGGTCAGTTTTTCCATGGAGGCAAGTCTTCTACTACATCTTCTTCTTCGGGCCGTGGTTCTGCAGGCCGTTCTGGTGGTCATTCTGATAGCCGCGCCTGTTATAATTGTGGCCGGGAGGGCCATATTGCAAAACATTGTCCGGCCAGCCAAATTGTTTGCTTCCAATGTGGACAGCCGGGACATCTTAGGCCCGATTGCCCACAGAGGCAGCAACAAGATGAACATAGCAGTCGAGCTAATACTTCGGTGGCCCGTGGTGCTAATTTTCAAATAGGAGGTAGGAATAGCAGTGGACGCGGAGGCCAACGCCCGAGGAGGACTGATGCCCAATCTAGCGGTGCTCAAAATGTTATGACTGGACGAGTGTTTGCTTTTGATGCTTCGGAGGTTGCAAGAACTGATAATTTGGTGCAGGGTAAGTGCATTATTCATGACTATCTGGTAAATGTAATTTATGATTCGGGTGCAACACATTCTTTTATTTCTGAAAGTTGTGCGAGGCGGTTTGGGTTACCAGTGGTGTTAATGGAGAATGCCCTTAATGTCTCCACCCCTACTGGTTCTACATTCCGTGCCACCACTATGTGTGGAGGATTACCAATGCAAATTGAAGACCGTTCCTTTTGGGTAAATTTAATATGTATGTCGTTGAAAGATTTAGATGTTATCCTGGGTCTTGACTGGTTGTCTGCAAACCATGTTATGGTGGATTGTTACCGCAAGACTATAGTATTCTCTCAGGAATTGGACACTAAGAATGTGGTAAGTAATGTCTCCGCAACTTATGTTATTCTATTTACTTCAGAAGGACGGTATAATCTTAATCCCAATGACATTCCCGTAGTGTGTGATTTTTCTGATGTATTTCCGGGAGAAATTCCGGGGTTACCTCCCAATCGAGAGATTGCCTTTGCCATTGACTTGATTCCCGGGGATGAGCCTGTGTCCCGTGCACCTTATAGAATGTCTTCGGTGGAACTGACAAAAGTGAAGAAGCAAGTGAATGAGCTGTTAGAAAAGGGGTTTATCCGACCGAGTGCTTCACCTTGGGGCACTCCGGTATTGTTGGTGAAAAAGAAGGATGGCAGTATGCGAATGTGTATCGATTATCGGCAGCTGAATAAATTGACAATTAAAAACAAATACCCTTTACCACGAATCGATGATCTGTTGGATCAGTTGAGAGGCGCTGAGGTATTTTCCAAGATTGACTTGAGGTCCGGATATCATCAAATAAGAGTGAAATCGGAAGATATTCCCAGACGGCGTTCCGGACTCGATATGGACACTTTGAGTATGTTGTAATGCCCTTTGGAGTGATGAATGCTCCTGCTATCTTCATGGACTACATGAATAGGATCTTCCAACCTTACTTGGATCAATTTGTGGTAGTATTCATTGATGATATATTGGTGTATTCAAAGTCCATTGAGGAACATGCACAACATCTTCGAATTGTTTTGCAGATATTGCGGGAGAAAGGGTTGTATGCCAAGCTGTCTAAATGTGATTTCTGGGAAGGAAGTGTGCAATTCTTGGGCCATGTAATTTCTAGGGATGGAGTATCTGTTGATCCATCCAAAATTGAAGCAGTTATGGGCTGGGAGAGACCTAAATCAGTGACGGAGATTAGGAGTTTCTTGGGATTGGCTGGTTACTATCGCCGCTTTATTGAAGGATTTTCTCGTATTGCTCTTCCTTTAACTCGATTGACAAGAAAAGATAACCCATTTGTATGGTCAGATAAGTGTGAGTTGAGTTTTCAAACTCTGAAGCGATGTTTAACTACTGCACCTGTGCTTGCACTACCAGATGTGACAAAAGAATTTGTGGTATATTGTGACGCATCTAAGTTTGGTTTAGGATATGTATTGATGCAGGATGACAGAGTGATTGCTTATGCTTCAAGACAATTGAGACCCCACGAACAGAATTACCCTACCCACGATTTAGAGCTTGCAGCAGTGGTATTTGCATTAAAAATCTGGCGTCATTATTTATATGGTTCTCGTTTTGTGGTATTTAGTGACCACAAAAGCTTGAAATACTTGTTCGATCAGAAAGAGTTAAACATGAGACAAAGGAGATGGGTAGAATACCTAAAAGATTATGATTTTGATTTGAAGTACCATCCTGGAAAAGCAAATGTTGTGGCGGATGCTTTAAGTAGAAAAGTATTACATGCAGCCTTCTTGATGAGCAAAGAGCAAGAATTGTTAGAAGACTTTCGCGATATGAACATTGGGGTTGTTGTGCAAGCTCCGAATCAAATGATGATTAGGATGCTAAAGATCTCTAATGAATTCTTAGAATCTTTAGCTGTGGCCCAGGAGGAAGATGAAGAGTTACTAGAACTGCTCGATACCCAAGCAAGAGGAAAAGATATGGAGCTAATCAAAAGTACTGATGGGATTTGGAGATTCAGAAACCGGGTTGTAGTGCCTACAAAAGGTGACTTTAGGCAGGCCGTGTTAGCTGAAGCCCATAAAAGTTCTTTTAGCATTCATCCTGGTGTTACAAAAATGTACCATGATTTGAAGAGAGAGTTTTGGTGGCCAGGTATGAAACAAGCGATCATAGAGTATGTAAGATCTTGCGTGGTATGTCAGAAGTGTAAGGTCGAACACCAGAGACCCCCAGGTCTACTTCAACCTCCGGAGATTCCAATGTGGAAATGGGAAAACATTACTATGGATTTCGTATCCGGATTACCCCGTACCCGCTCTGGTTGTAATGCAATATGGATAATTGTGGATAGGCTAACAAAGAGTGCCCACTTCTTATCCATGAACATAAAATGGTCATTGGACCGGTTGGCTAGATTATACATTGCAGAAATTGTAAGATTACATGGTGTACCTGCGAGTATTATTTCAGATCGTGATCCTCGGTTTACTTCCAGATTCTGGGGAAGTTTACAACAGGAATTGGGTACTGAACTGAGGTTGAGTTCTGCTTATCATCCTCAGACTGATGGTCAGTGTGAACGCACAATCCAGACCTTGGAAGATATGCTCAGGGCTTGTGTGCTGGAACAAGGTGGCTCATGGGAGAAATACCTACCATTAGTGGAATTTGCTTATAATAACAGCTATCATAGTAGCATTGGAATGGCTCCTTATGAAGCTTTATACGGAAGACGGTGTCGTACGCCTTTATGTTGGAATAAAGATAGAGATGCAATCCATTTGGGACCTGAGTTAATTCAGGAAATGAATGATCAGGTGATAATGATTCGTGAAAAGATGAAAATTGCACAAGACCGTCAGAAGAGTTACTATGACAATCGTCATAGGCCACTTGAGTTTCAGGTGGGAGATTGGGTGTTCTTGAAGGTTTCACCTACCAAAGGTGTAGGTCAGATACTAAAGAGCCATAAGCTTAACCCGCGGTACATTGGACCATATCAGATTCTGGAGAGGATTGGTGATGTTGCTTACCGATTGGATCTTCCCCAATCGTTAACTAATATTCACAATGTATTTCATGTGTCACAACTTCGAGTGTACATTCCTTGCGACTCCATGATTGTACCAGAAGATTCTATTGAGCTGAAAGAAGATTTGACTGTAGAGGTGGCACCTATTTGTATCGAAGGATATCAAGCTAAACGATTGAGAAACAAAGAGGTACCATTGGTGAAAGTGAAGTGGCAGAATATAAATGGAGTGGCTTACACATGGGAGTTGGAATCAGACATGAGGCGAGTGTACCCCGATCTTTTTCAATGAGGTACGTTGATTTCGGGGACGAAATCCCTTTTAGGGGGGTGGATGTAACATCCCTAATATTTTAGAAAAGTTTTAATTGGCGAAAAATATTAATAATTGCCCAACCGAATTTATTGAAATTTTGGGAACTATTAGTATTAAAAATGCAATTAGAAATAATTAAATGTTGTGGGAATAAATAAATTTATTTGATTAATTAATTATAAAAGATTAAATGATGTATAATTAGGAGAAGGTAAGATTTCAAATTACAATGGGGTAAAAGGGTGAAAGGTCAAAGTAAAAGTTTAATTAAAACTTTTAAAGGAAAATGTAACTGAAATAGGAAATGACCAAATTGCCCTTGGGTATTAAAATCTTAATTTCCTCTTCTTCTTCCTCACTACACGCGTGCATTCTTCTTCTTCTTCTCTTCAAAGTTGGCCGTGACTTGCATGCCTTGAAGGGAGGCCGATTTTGCATCGAAACTTCGAGATAACTACGTTTTTGAGGTCGTGGCTTCGAGGTGAGTCCAATGGGCCTTTTAAATTAAGCTTTCATAGCTCTTTCGTTTTCTCCGTTAAACCGAAGAGTCGTGCATGGAGGAGTGAGTTTCTGTTTCTTGCTCCTCTAGTGCGTAGAGGCTTGAAAATGGCTTTTTAAAGTAATGAGGATGGTTTAACGTTGACGGGTTTTGTGTTTCGACCTCCGTAGGTAGCGAAACAGTCGTCGGAGGATCGAACGGTGAAGTGGGTGTTGATTTCGGACGTAGGACGTTGAACATAGCGTCGAGAGAACGCCAAGCTCACTAAGAACCATTCGTCGGAGCTCGGAATCGAGGTAAGGGGGGTGTTCGGGTCGTAATTAATTAGAATAGGTAAATGTAATTAAATTGAGTAAGTGAATTAAATACGGAACTAATGAGAATATATAAATAATGATAAGTGTATGTGTATGAATGAAAGTTGTGTATGATTGTGATGATTATGAGTACAATGTAAATTGAATGGTGAAGAGTTGATGAGTATAGTGGCATTGTGATGACGGGCTTGACAAGTAGGTCGCCCAATTGATGAGTATGCGTTTTGTGATGGCCACTTGCATTATGATATATATATATATATATAAAGTATGAATATACATGTGTGATTATGTGGTGTAGGACGGCCGACGGTATGTACAGCCCCTCGTTTCTGGCTCCCGCGGTGTTTATGCCCAGTTGAGCTATCCAGTGGTCAAGTAGGACCCAGTGGTTGAGGTGGAGAGTCAAGTAGGACTCAGTGGACCAAGCAGGGTTCACGGGGTGTCAAGTAAGACCCCCAGCTGAAGGCCGATCCTTTTAGTATCCGGATACTAGGCATCGATTTGATATGAAAGTCAGTTGTGTTATTTGATGCATTGTTAGCATTGTATGATGATATGAATGTGTTTCATGATAATTATTGATTGTGATTGGCAAGTTGGGGATAAAGGAATTGGAATTGAACTTTGATTGGTAAATGGAGATTGAGGACAAGAGGTAAGATAAGTGGTTCAAACTAAAAATAGTGAATATGTATCTTGTTATTGAATTGCCATTCTATAGTAATTATGATACCAAACACTCACCCTTGCTGTTGTTTTTCTTAATTTTAGTAACCAGTGACAGGGAAGAGGTTGAAGCCCCAGAGATGCGTCAAGCGGAGAATTGATGCCAAGGAGCAGAGGAAATTATGAGTGAAAGGATGTGTGCAATGTGTATTGTGTTATATGTATGTTATGTTTATATATTCCCTATGTGTGCTGGACTAATTTAGATGTGATCAAGGTGGTTATGAATATTTGTGATAAGTAATGGATAAAAATTGCAAGTTGGTTGATGAGAATATGCATTCATGATGAGTAGATAATGAGATGTTCATGGATATGATAAGTTTCATGAATTAGATATATATATATATATATATTTATGGGCAGGTTTTGCTTATTTTGTGAAGAATGGATGTTGAGAGTTATGAATTATAGCCCTTTAGAATGTGTGTTTGAGATTTTGTATAGTTGTCTTATACATGAGCTAGGAACTAGTATGGTCAAATGATGATTTATGAGGTTTTGGTGTAATGGAAGGAATGCACTAGCTTAAGTAAGTTAATTATGGTTTGTGGGAAATGGAACGGATCCATTTGGCCAAAATTGGACTCCTTGGTTACCCCAAAATGCCTTAAAATGAGATAAATGTGTTTATGCATATAAATTACTCGTTTTTAGGAATTTTTGAGTGCGGCCAGTTGTCACACGTCACAAATCATGTGTTTGAGCTTGTGTTAAAATTTGATGGCATTCTGATATCGTTTGCATGGGTTTTGGTAGTGAAGAAGTTCATTTTTTATGCAAAATCTGCATAATTTCTGCAGAATGACAGGGTGTAATCGATTAGCCTCTAAGGTGTAATCGATTACAAGGCCTCTGTCTTTAAGCTAATCGATTAGGCATCAGGACGTAATCGATTATAGGTCATCCAGAACCAATGTAATCGATTATATTTTGAGTGGTAATCGATTAGGGGAAACACCTGATGCAATACATAATTTCCAGCAGCCTGCTAATCGATTATGAGTAGTATAGTAATCGATTATGTGTCCAACAGAAACCAGGTAATCGATTATCTAAGGTCCTGTAATCGATTAGGTAATGCATCTGATCCAATGTACCATTCCAGGAAGTCGGTAATCGATTACCATTTGCTTGGTAATCGAATAGGGCATTGTAATCAATTATTCCCAGTCCTTTAAAGCCTTGATTAAGTAGGGGATAGTCGATTATACTATTAGAGAACGAGATGGTGTTATTTGATCATGTGAGTGAAAAATGAATGCTATTTTGATTTACGGCTTAATTAATTATTGTTAAATGTGAAAAATTTATTATGAATATTAAACTAAACAAATATAAATAAATGTAAAATGACGAAGGACGTCACAATGGATATATGATATCAAGTCTTTACACGGGTACACATTAAGAGTAATGTTGTACTGGACAGACCCACCATGAGAACGTTGCATGGATCGTTACATGAGTGTCATAAATGGTTCTCAATGTGATAATGGTATATAGTCCTTCAACCTGAAGTCATTACGATTCCTACATAAGGATTTTGTTACAATCAAACGTCATCTGTAATAAGATAACCATAAAGATTGTGATTAGGTAATGGACAAATTATACAGAGGAATATGAGTGATGTAGATGAGATTTGTCTCTCCTATGTGACAGGAGTGATATCTATGGGCCACTTGATGGAGTGAGACTAACGAAATGCATGACCATGATAGGACGAATAAATATTAGATATTTATTCTGTAAAGTCTACTTTAGTATCAAGTAAAATGAATTGGGCTATACAAGGATGACGACGATCATGCATTGGGCCCAATTAGATATCATGACGAAAGAAATAAATATATAAAATAATTATCACTTATAGGTCATGTCGATGATAAATAATATTCGTACATAATGATGTATTGCTAGATACCGCTCTTATTTTATATTAATAATAAAATAGTTTATTATTAATATAACCGAATATTTTACCTATAGGGTCACACACATAGAGTAAGCCTACCAGATGATAGTTTTATTTTAGTTGGACTAAAAATAAAACTATTGGGCCTAACTCATTTAGAATGAGTCAGGAGCCCAATGTTTAATGATAGCTCATCAGGTTAAGACCTAAGCCTATATATAGAGTATGAGATGCTCATAGGCTGCTGCTCAGAAATTAGATTACTCTCAAATTTTTGTACTAGCATTCAGAATTCCAGTTTCTGGTGAGAGTGCTCGTGTGGACTCCTAAGGGCGAAACTACAATTGCTTCGATCGATGAACTCGCTTTGCGTCTACAAGAGGTAAATCCTAAATCAAAATTTTAATTCTGCATAATGCCTTGAGACATTTGTTTTTACAATCCTTTTTAGGAATCCTTTGTGTTTCCGTTGTCTGACCCTGAGAGATTTCTTAACACTAGCATGTTGGTGTCTTTGGGGTCGGTCCTCACAACGGAAGTTCCAACAGCCATTGAAACTATGTTTTGTAAAAATGGAACAGTAGCGTAAAATTTAGAAGCCTCGGTGTTTCCAATTGTTCAACAACTGATTTTGTTTCGTCCATCTTGAAAGAGTATAATTGTTGCTTCAAACAAAGTCTATAAGCCCAACAGTCTTTTCCCTTGTGACCTCTCTTAAAGCTTTGTCTCTAAGACACAAAATTTTTGCACTTCTTGCCTTCTCACTTATATTAGCCTTCTCCTTTGGAGTCAAGGATGCTGGCATATTCTTTTCTCCCTTGATAGCTTCTGTTCATCTCTATTGAGTCAAGATAACTTCCATCTTGATCCTTCACAAGCCAAAGTTATTGTCTCCTGAGAATTTCTTTATGTCATACCTGGTAGTTCCTATTCTTGATCTGTTTTGGGCTTTCCCACAAACAATGCCAATTGTTAGTTCAATCTAGCATAAAATAATCACAATAATAAAGCAAAAACTAACCAAAAACAAGAGACTTAGGCAGAAAACAATTAACAGAGAATTATAAAAGAGGTGAGGAAGAAGAAAGAACACCAAGCCTTTACGTGGTTTAGCCAATATAGCCTACATCCATGAAAGAGAACAACAATTCACTATTAAGATCTCCAATAACAGATTACAAGAGAAATCGACATCAATCCAACATAACAGGATTCTGTAGACTTTCTTAAGTTGCACCAGATCCAGACCCAGACCTAGACCTAGGACTGCAACTCCAAGACTTATGAATTATGCATTTGCTATCTCTTCCTCACCTTTGTTTTCACTTTTGCTTTTGATCTTAACACTCAGTCAAGCAATCTCACATGCCACATAATTATTACACATTGATTACAAGAAAAGATAAGGGAACAAGCTTATATAATACATGAAAACAAACAATAACAAAAAAACTATTTTTTCTAACAGTATGACTGAATTTTGTTAAAACAGAATTTTTGGTTGTGCTTTGTTACAAGATGAGTTGGAAAGTTCCTTTATACAGTTGTTCAAAACATGGCTTAAAGTAATGAGTAGGAAAAAGCCTATATCTATCATAATTGATCAATAAAAGCTGCATTGGCTAAAGTATTTCCAAGAAACAGACATTGCCTTTGCTGATGGCACATCAAGAAGAAGTTTCCATAAAACTAGCTCATATACATCACAAAAATATGTTTTCAAGTGTGTGCTAAAATGGTGCATTAACCTAGCACCCAAAATTTTAGAGAAGAATGGAATGGAAAAGCTTAAAGAAGTGAGAGTATAAATTTCTTTTTGATTCTTTTGTAGATTCAACAACATTTTACAAGACTTTGTGTTTAAGTTTGAGAAAACAATTTATAGTCGAGGATGAAAAGAAGAAATATTATGAATCTAGCCATGGATCATGTATTTTGAGTAGTGGGTTAAAACTTGAGGAACATGTTGTATTTGTGTATACAAGAACTGTGTTTGTTAAAATTTAAGATGAAATTGGAAAGATAAACAATTTACTAAACAAAAGATTAAAAGAAATGTGCCTAATGATATATATATTAAAAGAAATTCGCTTATTTCACTCTCACATAAAAGAGCCTTTCTCATATAATACATCAGAAAGGAAGGAACATGAACTGAAAATGGCTCAAAAGTGTAGATTAAGAAGTGGGTTTAAAGTATCATTTAACAAAACTTTAGTCAAAATAGAGATCATGCCAAGAGTGTGGAGAACATGGTCACAATAGCTGAACTTGCAAGAAAAAAATCAACATGATTAACTTGTAATCATTCTCACATTTTAAAACATTTTCCAAGTGTTTTTATTGAAAATTATGATTAGCATAACTAATTAATGATGCATATGTCCAAATTGATACATCTATATATGTATCATATGAGAAAGACTCTCTTATATGAGAGTGAGAGGAGCGAATCTGGATCGTACAACCATATAATTGATGGTTGAGATTAATCATGTGAGTTTTTAAAATAATCATGTGATCTTTTAAGTGATCATGTGACTTTGAAAACTTTTAATCCCGACCATCCATTATATGATTATACGGTATAGATTCACTTTTTTCACTCTCACATAAGAAAACCTTTCTTATAAGATACATCTCATATATATATATATATATATATATATATATATATATATTGAACTGGTCTGGACCGGGGTCTAGGATCCGGTGTGGGACCAGCCACAAGAATACAGGTGTTTTTAGGGTTTGCACACCGGAACAGTGTATATCCGATGTATTAATCCGGTCTCTCAGTGGGAGAGGCCGGTCTTGTTGTCCTGGAGATCCTTCACACCAACGTTTCGCGTTGTAAATGAGGCGAAAGGTGGTGCCACCTGCGAAGATTCTCTGACGCTCAAGTTAGAAAAGTATAGGAACTCAATAAATGCTTAAGTGAAGTAACAGTAAAGTGTGAGATAGAACAACGATACCCTGCATTTGTATTGAAATATGCTACTTATAGTTGCACGTCAAAGAATGAGTCGTTGGATACAGGTGGGTCCCTTAACCCTGATTGCGTGTGTATTGTGTCAATCAAAGTGGCTCGACTTTCCGAATGTGTCAGGAAGGTAGGTCAATTATCAGAGTACAATCCTCTAGGGAAAGGAGAGGATAATCACCTTTTCCGTATAATTTGCTGATAGGCCCACTTACTTTTTGAGACCATTGATGTGACGTATTTTGCTACAAACAGTGTCTTCGTTGATAAGTTATCAGGGGCTCTTCTCTTGCTGTGAGGGAAAAGCCAACAATTATATAAATGTCCTGTAACAATGAACATAGAACCGTTATGGCGAAAATGAATGATGCTGTTCGTGGAGTGAGGGCGGACGACCAGACAACGGATATCCGGTGTGGCAACGTTGGACCAGGACACCGGTTCTCCTTATATGAGGTCAGTCTGACGTCACAAGAATGGGGGCCGGTATCTAGACCGGATCATTTGTCCCCTAGCTTGTATGAGGGACTGTTAAGTTGCTCATATGAGCTACACAACTCTCAAGAGCAGTCTGGATACCGGTAGTATATTCTTGTAAGTCTTTGGGAGCTCGGTGATGTCTGCTCTAGTAAACGAGTGACCGCCCTTCTCGCGTTGCGTACAACGGATTCAGACAGCATAATACAAGTAATGGAAATCCCAAGAGTCTTTGAAAATCGAAACCCTTGATATTCGAAAAGTGGTTGGGAAGCATTAAATGCGTACAGCATGATTGGACAGTAAATGCGTTTTTTATGCAAGAGCCATCATTGCCCAAGAGTGTAACCGTCGATTGGGCTTATTGGGCCTGGATTCAAACTGAGTGGGGGCCCATTTTGCCAAAACGTTTACTGAAACGTTATTGTTTTCGCGCCCGTCTGTGGTGAAACGATGGAGTCGTTTCAATTTGAAAGGGTCACGTTTTGAGGTAAGCCTTATGACCTTCGATAAAACACTGTGTTTCTTCGTTACCTATAAAAGGAACTCTTAGCAGATTTAGGAATCCATCCTTGCTCTCAAACTTAGTGAAACTCTGCTCAAATTTCCTTGGGATTTCCTTGTCGTCTTCAACTTCTCAAAGATCCTCTTCCTTTAGGTAACCTTCCTTCCCTTCAACTCCTTGTAATTTTAATCATTCTACTTCTATCATGCGCCCTAGAGCAGGCCACGCTGGTCCTTCAAATAGAGGGAGGTTTGGCTCTCGTGCCCCCCTTAGCCACCGTGGTGGGAGGATTCCAGCGAATCCTCCTGTGGCTGGGCGCCATCGCTCAGAGAGAGCCGAAGCTTCTTCCTCACGAGCGTCTTCTTCCTCTCGTCGCTCTGAGGTTCCCCTTGGTTCGAGGGCTACCAGCCGCTCTGATGAGGGGTCAAGTGCTGAGGGTTATCTCTCTGACGATGTTGCTTTTTATCACAGCACTTACGCATTCCACCGCGCCTGCACAACCATGGATCTTCCAGGACGTGGAAAAACACCGTTTCTCCGCTCTTCTGAAGGGTGTGTCAATGTTGTGGCACACCGGCTTGACTGGGAGAAACTCAACAGGGAGAAACCTTATTGCTGGGTGGAAGAGGAGTTCCTAGAGATCCCTTCGCACCATGCAAGTGAGGAGGAGCGCACGGTTTCTTTTCGCTGTAAGATATATTCGGATAAGAAGTACAAAGCGCGATACGCTGTGATGGCACCGCATCCCTCTGAAAGAATATGCCACAGCGTCCCTGATGCGAGGTCGGTCTACATGTATGACTACGTTTTCTTAAAGCTGGGAGTACGCTTTCCCCTGACGGATTTCCAGATGGCCGTCCTGCGTTTCCTAGACTGTGCCCCCTCACAACTATATCCCAACGGTTGGAGTCTTGTCCGGGCTTTGGAAGTTTTGGGGGAGCATTTTGGCTTCTCCGCCACTGTGGCCAAACTATTTTACTATTGTCAAGTGGTCCACCGAGCTAATAAGAAGGGCGGTCTTGGGTTCATTACTCTCCGTAGTGACTCAAGGGTTGTAAATTTCAAGTCTTATACGGAATCCGCAAAGGTAGATGGGCGCTCCTTCAAACACTACTACACGCGGGTCCGGATTCAACCAAATAAGCCAGTCTTCTGGCGGAATAAAGAGGGGTTCACCAAGTTTCCCCTTAGCTGGACGCACGAGCATTTTCTCCTCATGAGCCGTGCTTATTATACAGATGAGAGCGAACTTTCCCCTCATTCTGTTGAGGTCTTGAGCGCCCTGCAGACGGCCTCAAAGACCCTCAAAGGGTTTTCCAGCCGTCTTCTCTTGGCCGAGGAAGACATCAAAAACACCTACCTCCGTAATATCCGCTCTTATTCTCCTTGTGTTGTATGGTTATTCCGTTCTAGTTATTTTCCTTCTTGTATGCTTATTCAACTTTTCTTGTTTTGCAGAACAAATTGAAAAGGCCTGCCCAGAAATGTTGTCGCTAAGGTCCATGATGGCTGACGATGACTCCTCTTCTGAAGAAAATGAAATCCAGGCGAAGAGGAACGCCACTAAAACTCCCCTCATTCCTCTGACTTCTGCGGTAGGAGATGAGGTTCCTCTCTTCGATGAGGAGGAAACCGAAGAAGCAGCTGAGGTCGCTGGAGCGGGTGGCGAAGAGGCTGTCCCAGAGAAAAAGAGGAAGAAGAGGCATCTTGTAAAGAAAGCCAATCAAGAGAAGCCCTCCTCTGATGACCCTGTGAAGAAGCGTCAGAGGACGGCCGAAGACGCTGAATTGAAGAAGGACAAGGGAAAGAAACCCGTTCCTGAGTCCTCTGCCCCTTCTTCTCAAAATGCTTCAGAACCGGACTCTGGGAATGGTCCTCCTCCGGCGTTCGATCCTCCGCGTGACTCCTTCCTTTCTCCTTACTTATGGTTTCAAGGGTCTATGCCTCCTACTCTCCCAAAGGCACGGTATTGCCTCCGCCCTTCCCTCGACGCTGCTGGGGTCCGAGGTGCTTGCAAGGCTGGGCGTTGGCAACTTGATGAACTGTCCGGCCTGCTTGAGTCCCTGAGCGAGAAAGCTGATTATATGGATCAGGTTGAGAAACTTGAGACCGAACTCGCAGTGAAGGAGGAATGGGCGGCCAAGCAAGCTGAAGTTCGCAGGGGGGTGGAATCGGAATTGGAGAAAACTAAAGAAACACTCCAGAGGAAAACTGAAGAGGCAAGCAAAGTTCATTTTGCGAATAAGGCCCTAGAACGGGAAGTTGCCGACCTCCAGAATAAGAACAAATCCATACCCCTCCTTGAAGAAGAATTACAGCTGGAGAAGAAGAGATCGGCTAAGCTTGCTGACGATCTCAAAGTTATGGAGGATGGTCGCAACAAGGACCTTGGGGAGTGGGAGTCTATTCGGAAGGAGATGCAAGCCCAAATTGATGAACTCAAAAAGGGTGGTGCGAGTGCTGGGCCTTCAGAAGAGGATTATGCCAAGGTTCAAAGAAGGCTAGCTGCTGCAAAGGCCAAGGCTGCCAAAGCCTTGGATATATGCAAAAATGTGGCGTATGAATCTTTCGGCCTGGCTTTTCGTCAAGTCTACTATCGTAACCCTGGAGTAAAGCTGAATTTGTACGGATTAGATCCGTTCTTCGAGTTCCATGGGGGAAGACTTGTAGAAGTTCATAAGGACGGATCGCACCATGAACCCCATGCATCTCTGTACGAACTGCCTCCCCTCCCAGAAGGTCAAAGTATGGAGCCTACAACGTCCACTACTGCCTCTGGAGTTGAAGCACAAGAAGGTGCCCAAACTGGGGTGGAGGATAAGACGGAGAAGGCAGGAGTACCCACTGTGGAGGATCAAGCACCGGCCTCTTAATTTTATGCTTTCATTCATAGCCGTGTTCTGGGATCGGCTCCAGCTTTAAAACACTTTGTAACCTGCATATTTTCTTATTTTTGAAAATAAGATTCACTATTACTTTTCCTCAACTGTTTGCATCGAATGTGTGAGTGCTGAATAACTTTATACAAAATACTTTATTATTTTCAGTGCTTTGCGAATCCGTTCTGCATGGTTACTTAGCTACTTAAAGCGTACTTATCACACTGGATTAAGATAACAAATTGTAATGAATAAATGATAATTAAGTTAAAGCATGCCCTGTCCCCAAGTGTAAGCTCATTGGGAAGGGAGAGTTTATCTCAAAGATTACCTTTTAACTTCTTAAAAGATAGAAATCCTTATCCGTCCTCGAAGATGTAGGACGGGTACGTCAGCGTTCAACCGCTCCGGGGTGGATATTCCACCACTGAGGACGGACATTGCCTTTGAATTTTAGTATAGCTTTGACAAGGGTAAGCTTTTACGCCCTTCTTTTGAGGTTCGGTTTGGTCCTACATCTCAGGTCTTCACACGGTGTTCGGTTCGATCCTACTAACCGTACTTGGAGTTCGGTGCAATCCTACAGTCCAAGCCTTCAACACGGGGTTCGGATCAGGGCTAATCCTGAACCTACTGCGCCCGTTACTCGGGGTTCAGCGCGGTTTCCTGTGTGAACCGGCCTACTGCGCCCAAGCCTTCTCATGGGGTTCGGTTTGTGGCCTTGAGAAAGGACCAGCCCTACAACCCATGTAGTCTTCGAATGGGGTTCGGTTTGTGGCCTTGAAAAAGGACCAGCCCTACAACCCATGTTGTCTTCGAATGGGGTTCGGTTTGTGGCCTTGAAAAAGGACCAGCCCTACAACCCATGTTGTCTTCGAATGGGGTTCGGTTTGTGGCCTTGAAAAAGGACCAGCCCTACAACCCATTCCACCTCAAGGAATTACATCGTCTGTCTTGAGGAGTCTTCCTTCGTTCTTCGAGGAATTATCTCATCAACTACAGAATAGGTAGTTGCGTTCATCCGTCCTGAGGTGTATGCGTATTAAACTACGGCTTTAAATCATAACACATAAGAAAAGTGAGAATGATAGGGCGGTGAATGTGTATTCTTATTAAAATTGAAAATAGATTACACAAGGAGCATCGTTGGGGCCATGCCTCGTTAAAACCTTCTTGAGAAAACCCAATGGGAAAAAACTCAAGTAAGGGAAAAGAGTACACGCCGTCTTACCAACTAGCTGTAATACACTCGTAAGTTCTGAGTGTTCCATTTGTTGCGGATTGGGGTTCCATCAAGTTCTTCCAACCGGTATGATCCCTTTCCAGTCACCTCCGAAACTCTATAAGGTCCTTCCCACGTCGGTGCTAACTTTCCTTGGTGAGCGAACTTATTCCCCACACTGGCCTTTCTCAGAACGAGGTCTCCGGTGTTAAAAGCTCTGTACTGGACACGTTTATTATACCGGAGTGCAGCCTTTGCTTTTATCGCCTGATCTCTGACGAAAGCCTTTTCCCTTAACTCTTGGAGGACGTCCAGCTCTGATGCTAAGTTGGCGTTGTTATCTTCTGCTAAAAAATACTCTACACGAGCCGATCTTGTTTGTAACTCCACTGGGATCATCGCCTCAACCCCGTACACTAACCGATATGGGGATTCGTTAGTTGAAGAATGAGGCGTAGTGCGGTATGCCCATAGAACATGACATAGCTGGTCAGTCCATCCTCCCTTCGCTTCTCCCAGACGCTTCTTTAACCCCTTCAGCACTTCTCGGTTAGCTACCTCTGCTTGCCCATTGGTTTGGGGATGTTCAACGGATGAAAATATCTGGATTATCCCCAGTCCTTCAAGTAAATCCGTGAACTTTTTGTCTGTAAACTGGGTGCCGTTGTCAGTCACAATCCGCCCTGGCACCCCGAACCGAGCTATGATATTTTCGTACATGAAACGTCTTGTACGTGCAGAAGTGATATGCACTACTGGTTCTGCCTCGATCCATTTGGTGAAGTAGTCTACCCCCACGATCAAGTATTTGATTCCTCCTGGCGCAGTGGGAAACGGACCCAAAATATCAAGGCCCCATTGGTAGAACGGCCAAGGCACAGCAGATGAAGATAACTCTTGGGCTGGTGTATGGTGGAGATTAGAGAATTTTTGGCATGCGTCGCACTTCCTCACGAAATCTGCGGAGTCCTGCTTCACTGTGGGCCACCAGTATCCAGCCCTGAGGACTTTTCTCATTAGGCTTCGGCCTCCAGCGTGGTGCCCACATTGCCCCTCGTGCACCTCAGTCAAGACCGCTTGAACTTCGTCTTCTCTTAAACATGAAAGATATGGGACAGAGAATCCCCTTCTGTAGAGAACACCATCGACCATGGTAAAATATGGCAGCTCCCTCTTTACTTGTCTCCTTTCCTTCTCGTTAGTGGGAAGTTGACCATCAGCCAGATAACGAATATAGGGAATGACCCAAGAATCCTCATATGGATAGCTTACTGTGACAGCATTTAGAGAAGGATATAGAGGTATACTGGGTGATGTCAAAGTGCTTTGAACCACCGTTGTTGTGCTACCAGGCTGCTTTGTACTTGCCAATCTTGACAAGATGTCCGCTCTGGTATTTTCTTCCCTAGGCACATGCTTGAACTCTAAAACTTCAAATCTTCCTTTCAACTCATTAACACAATTCAAGTACAATTGAAGTTGTGGTTCCTTCGCCTGGTACTCCCCTTGGATCTGCGAAATCACCAGCTGGGAATCACTGCAGAGTGTAACTGCTGATGCTCCGATGTCAATCGCCGCACGGAGGCCGGCCAAACATGCTTCGTATTCAGCTTGATTGTTGGAAGTCTTGAAATTGAATCGGAGGGAAATTTCTAAGTGCACACCGTCATCACTTTCTACCACCACACCTGCTCCACAACCTTTGCTGTTCGACGAACCGTCGACGTAGATGGTCCAATGCGCTCGAGGGATGGCCGGGTCCGCCCCAGTCATTTCCACTACAAAATCGGCCAACACTTGCGCCTTGATGGCTCCTCGAGGCTCATATGAAATTTCAAATTCAGATAGCTCAATAGACCATTTAATCATCCTTCCAGCGAGGTCTGGCTTGCTGAGTACTGAACGGAGTGGCAAATCCGTTCTCACCAATACTGGGTGTGCATGGAAATAAGGCCTCAGCCGTCGTGACGCCCACACAACTGCCAGGGCGGCTTTCTCAATCTTCTGATACCTTCCTTCCGCCCCCTGAAATGTTTTGCTAGTAAAATACACCGGTCTCTGCCCTTCAGGGGTTTCTTTCACCAAGGCCACACCTAGAGCTTCATCGGATATTGCCAAGTATAAGATTAATGTTTCGCCCGGGTCAGGCTTAACCAGAATTGGTGGACTTGAGAGAACGACCTTGAGCTGCTGGAAGGCTTGCTCTTGCTCCTCTCCCCATTCAAAACTCTTGTGTTTCTTCAACGCCTTATATAAGGGGAGGGACCTGTGTGCCATCTTAGGCATGAAACGAGCTAAAGCGGCCACTTTCCCATTCAATGATTGGACCTCCCTCAAACATTTAGGACTCTGCATGTCCAGGACTGCTTGACATTTCCCAGGATTAGCCTCAATGCCTCGTTGGGTCAACATGAATCCCAAGAATTTTCCTGCTGGAACGGCGAAGGTGCACTTTAAAGGATTTAACCTCATGTTGTACTGCCGAAGCCTAGTGAAAACTTGGCGTAGATCTTCAATGTGGTCTCCTCCAGCGGGCGTTTTAGCTATGATATCATCAATATAAACTTCAACCAGCCTTGTATGCATCCCTTCGAAGACTTTGTTAACCATACGCTGATAAGTAGCGCCGGCGTTCTTCAATCCAAAAGGCATAACGGTATAGCAGAAAACACCGCGGTCATTGATAAAGGCAGTTTTCTCCTGGTCTCCCTCCCACATCGGAATCTGGTTGTACCCTGAATAGGCATCCATGAAACTGAGATATTGGTAACCAGATGAATCATCCACCATGCGATCGATGTTGGGCAGGGGATATGGATCTTTAGGGCAGCAACGGTTAAGATCCACATAATCTGTACACATCCTCCATTTGCCATTAGCCTTCTGCACCATGACCACATTAGAAAGCCAAGATGAATAGCGTATCTCCCTTATAAAACCTGCTTTCAATAACTCCTCTGTCTGCTCGCAGGCCGCCCTCTGCTTCTCCGGTCCCAATCTCCTTTTCTTCTGGGCCACCGGTCTTGTTTCAGGGTACACTGCAAGCTTATGGCAACAGAAATCTGGATCCATCCCAGGCATATCCGCTGCTGTCCATGCGAAAAGGTCTTTGAACTCCTGCAAAAGGGTTAATAAGCGTTGCTCCATAGCAAACTCCAGCTTATCGTTGATGTGCGTGACCTTCTCAGGGGAATCTCCCAATACGACGTCCCTGGAACCACCATCTGGTGTTGGCTTAGATGGATTGAGTAGATCAATCTTCAATTCCGCTCTGGGGTCTAAGTCAATAAGACTGACAGACCCAGCCGCTGTTCCTCCGTCGTTCAACTTCCTCTTCTTGTTGAATACTTCCAACTTAACCATGTTGAGACTCAGATTATAACAATATCGAGCCATCTCCTGATCTCCGCGGAGAGAGGACACACCGTTGTCCTTGTCGATAAATTTGATCAAGAGGTGAGGAGTGGATACAATTGCTTCCATAGCGTTCAGTGTTGGACGGCCTATGATACCGTTGTACGGGGATTCCACATCAATCACCAAAATTCTTGACTTGACCGTTCTTGCACCGGGCTCCCCTTCAAAAGAAATCAAAGTGTCGAGGTATCCCTTAGTGGGTTGCTTGGCTCCGTTAAACGCTGTGAGTTCTTGTGTGTATGGTTGTAAATCTGCATCACTGAAACCCATTCGTTTGAAACAATTATAAAAGATAACATCACAAGAACTTCCCTGATCGACGAGGATCCTCTTGACATCCTTATTGGCTATGACGGCCACAATCACTACTGTATCATCACCTCCTGGAATTGTTGGGCCGAAGTCATCATCAGTAAATGACACCGTCGGGGCTGTCACACCGTCCCTGAAAGGGCGGTTATCCCTCGGTTTACCCTGGACTGACAGAATCATCCTATGGTGATTCTTTCGTGCTGTGATTGATGCTCTTCCTCCCGCAAATCCTCCAGCTATCATCTCAATCACTTCTCGTCTGCCCTGCCTCTGCTGCTGGGGCATGTTACTTTGTTGGGCACCTTCAGCAATCACTACCCCCTTCTGCTTCTCAGCCGCAGTGAACCTCCTTGCTGGGTTGCGTGTATTATCATCTTCATCATCAGGGTCTCTATTCCTTTTCTCCATCCTGTGAGGTTCATCCATAGATTTCTCCTTAAACAAATACTGCTTCAGCTTTCCTTCCCGAATGAGAGTTTCCACCGTATTCTTTAACGCCTTGCACTCATCAGTGTTGTGCCCTGTCTGCTCATGGAAGGTGCAGTATTTACGTGGGTTACCACCCCTCTTGGCTGGGACTGGCTTCCTTATACCAAAAACGCTCAGAGTTGGCCAACCAACCTCCCTCATGATTTGTGAGTGCCTGGTGTTCAACGGAGCGTAGTGATCAAACGATGATACACGCCTATCTCGTGGATGCTGACGAGCGTTCACAAAGTCTTCTCTAAAGGCATGCTTTTCAGGCCTCACTCTCTCCTTTTCTCTCCGTGGCTGCTGAGCGGGTGCAGAAGGCTTTACTCTTGTTGCAGTTGCCTCTAGATGCATCTCTATGCCCACATATTTGGAAGCTTTCCTTCGAAACTCCTCGAAGGTTGTAGGTGGGCTTTTTGCCAAAGATAGGGCAAAGGCTGAACCTGGCTGAAGAGCTTCCACTACAATATGGAGTTGTATGGCTTCCGTGAGGTTAGGGACCAAAGCAGCCTCCTTGTAAAACCTTTTCAGGAACTCCTTAAGAGTCTCAGTTTCTCCCTGCCTTATCTGGGCCATGGTGTGAGAAGTTCTCGGGATATCCCTGGAGATGACGAAATGGCTTTCGAATGCAGCAGCCATTTCTTCCCAAGAGTCTATAGATCCTGAGGGCAAACTTTTAAACCAACTGAGAGCTTCCTCTGTCAACGTCCTTGGGAACATTCTGCACATGACATCTTCATCTGCTCCCAGATACATAGCTTCATAAACGTAAGCATCCAAATGCTTAGTGGGGTCAGTTTCTCCATTATACTTCCCAATTGACAATGGCTGAGTTGTCTGCAAATGTTTTGGAATGACAATATTCATCAACCTTCTTGAGAAAGGGACATTGAGCTTGTATGTCCCTGAAGTTACCACCGCCTGCTCCCTTCTCCTGGTACTGACTCTATCACCAGAGTCCTGCGTTTGCTCCCTCTCTTCATATGTGGGGATCTTTGAATACTGGAGGGTGGTAGATCTATCCCTCGCTGATGCATGGTGAGCATCCTCTGCATGAGACACTACCCTGTCCCCAGCTCCTCCTCTCTCTCGCCTCAACTCCATCAGCTCCTCCTTCAGTTGCCTGATAACCTCATCGCGAGGGTCAGGCGTCTGCACTTGCACCATCCTCCGGGTTTGAGTTACAGGGGATTCGAAGACGAGTCTCCTCCCAGCCTGTTGATGGGTCACATCCTCCACGTAACCTTCCACGAAATCTCTCCCATCTCCTTCCATTGTGACAACCTAACTCCTGCGAAAATGGGAATAACTCTATCGAGTCCCACCGGGCGTGCCAATGAACTGGTCTGGACCGGGGTCTAGGATCCGGTGTGGGACCAGCCACAAGAATACAGGTGTTTTTAGGGTTTGCACACCGGAACAGTGTATATCCGATGTATTAATCCGGTCTCTCAGTGGGAGAGGCCGGTCTTGTTGTCCTGGAGATCCTTCACACCAACGTTTCGCGTTGTAAAGGAGGCGAAAGGTGGTGCCACCTGCGAAGATTCTCCGACGCTCAAGTTAGAAAAGTATAGGAACTCAATAAATGCTTAAGTGAAGTAACAGTAAAGTGTGCGATAGAACAACGATACCCTGCATTTGTATTGAAATATGCTACTTATAGTTGCACGTCAAAGAATGAGTCGTTGGATACAGGTGGGTCCCTTAACCCTGATTGCGTGTGTATTGTGTCAATCAAAGTGGCTCGACTTTCCGAATGTGTCAGGAAGGTAGGTCAATTATCAGAGTACAATCCTCTAGGGAAAGGAGAGGATAATCACCTTTTCTGTATAATTTGCTGACAGGCCCACTTACTTTCTGAGACCATTGATGTGACGTATTTTGCTACAAACAGTGTCTTCGTTGATAAGTTATCAGGGGCTCTTCTCTTGCTGTGAGGGAAAAGCCAACAATTATATAAATGTCCTGTAACAATGAACATAGAACCGTTATGGCGAAAATGAATGATGCTGTTCATGGAGTGAGGGCGGACGACCAGACAACGGATATCCGGTGTGGCAACGTTGGACCAGGACACCGGTTCTCCTTATATGAGGTCAGTCTGACGTCACAAGAATGGGGGCCGGTATCTAGACCGGATTATATATATATATATATATATTTGTCTAGTTGTTATCAAAAGTGTAGATTCAATAGTTGAACTTGCAAGAAAAAAAGAATTAACATGATTAACTTGTAATATTCTCACATTTTAAAACATTTCCTAAGTGTTTTTATTGAAAATTATGATTAACATAACTAATTAATGATGCCAGGTATTTGACAATAGATTGACTAGTGATGTAGTCATTTAAGAATCATTAATGCAAGTATTTTACAGTGGATTGGCTAGTGTTGAAGTGATTTAAGAATCATTAACTTAGTTTTTTTTCCTATTTGGAGGCATATGATGTGTAAATGAAATACCACTTTGTTATCATTTGAAATTTTGTTACATTTATTTTGTTTAGCTCTCATAATGTTCATAATAGAAGTAAACACTTTTTTTTAAATCTTTCTTTATACAACCTATGGCAAAAGTATATTAAATATTTTATCAGTCAATAGAAGTATACCCTGTTCTTCATCCTACAGATTATGGTAATTATGGTACATTCATTATAATGAGATTTTATTGTCTAAAGGAGAGAAATTTTTTTTTTCCGATGAGTATTTCTTTTTAAGGGACAATCCTATTCACCTCACATCACATATCTAAATATAATAGATGAGATATTTATCTAAAATTTTTTATATCAGAATATCTTAAATCTAAGATTTTAGTTAAGAGATACTAAAGGATTAGTTATTAAAAACAGAATGCAATCGCGTTTCTAGATTCGGTGTTAATAGACGAATTCTTCAATACACCATGTATGTTATGGTGTATTCAAACACATTTTACGATTGCATGTGAATGCATATAGGATGTCATTCAACCGGTTTGTTAATTTTAAAATAAAGAATGAGGGATATTACCTCAATGCCATAACATTATATTATGAATTACAATAAGCGAAAAATTATTTGATTAGGTAATTACATAAACCAACAAATAAGTTACCCTATTCCATCCGATTCTTATTGTAAGTTAAAATTAATTAAATTATCAAGTCCAATAAAAATAATTAATTGATCATATTTTCTCCAACATTAATATACTCACATATATTAAAAAGAGAATGCAATCGTGTTTCTAAATTTTGTGTTGTGGCATAAGGTGTTAATAGACGAATTCTTCAATACACCATATATGTTATGGTGTATTCAAACACATTTTACAATTGCATGTGAATGCATATAGGATGCCATTCAACCAGTTGTTAATTTTAAAATAAAGAATGAGGGATATTACCTCAATGCCATAACATTATATTATGAATTACAATAAGCGAAAAATTATTTGATTAGGTAATTACATAAACCAACAAATAAGTTACCATATTCCATCTGATTCTTACTGTAAGTTAAAATTAATCAAATTATCAAGTCCAATAAAAATAATTTATTGATCATATTTTCTCCAACATTAATATACCCACATATATTTAGTCTGTTTGTTTAAGTTTATTTTTAAGTGTTTTTAAAAAAGTGTTTTTTTTTATAAACATTTTTCTAATAAGAGGATCAAAGTTGCTTCCTAAAATAAACTCAAATCAGCTTATTTTCAACTTCTGTTTATTTTTAAAACTTTAAATAAACACATCCAAATTTAAAATAAATATTTTTTAATTAAAAAAATACTTATCTTTTAAAATAAGTTTAAACAAACGAACCCATTAAAATTTTTTTTTGGAATACACTCCTTGGACTCATTATTTGTCAAACAACCCATCATGATTAAGGAGATTATATAAGCACCAGGCTTTTATATCCACGTCACTTATTATATACTTTATTTATAATTTGTATCTAAAATATCCTTACACTAAGATGTAAAAATGATGTTCTATGATCTAATAGGTTATAAGAATGTATTTTTCCATTCTTCTTTTCGTGCAACTAAACAGAAGAGAATAAAGAAAATAGTAACTGATAAGCTCCAATAATTTTTCATAAAAATCATGGTGTTTTAAGACGTTTTCATCAAAATAAATTCATATATAGAAATAGTAACTAATAATCTACGAGAATTTTCTTTTGTCTCTCACCCTCGCTAATTCAAATGATGGTATTTTAATTTCTACAACACAAAAACCAAATATATAGCAGAAAACTTGCACAAAAAGAAAAGGACTGTTAATGGTATAAGTGGGTTAAATCAAACGAAGTGAAGAAATAGATGGTTGTGTGCTCGAATGAATTAAATTGATGTTTTTATTTATTTATTTATTTATTTATTTATTATTAAGATTGTATTGCCTGATAGCCTGTTTGTTAATCAATTATGAAAATTAACTTGTGAAAACAAAATTATCCAATAATTAATGTTAGTTTTGTACAACATTTAAGATTAGTCCAATAGATTAAAAAAAGACCTCTAACTAATCCCAGTTAAAAAATACTAACTAAAAACCAAATAGGTCATTAACAAAAGAAGGGAAAAGATTAAATCTAGGGCAAAGCTTGGGTAAAGAATAAATGTAAAAAAAACGATTTGTGGATCTCATTTATGAAATGCATGGCTGATCGATCCTAGGCATTCATAACTTATTTTTTGTTTTAAATTCGTCATTCCATTTCACCAAAAGAAAAAAAATAAAAATTGGTCATTCCATTCAAAATATCTAACAGCCATTTACTTTGAAAATTTGTTGGCTACGTTACGAATCAAACAGACCAAGGTGTACTACGTGCCTAACCACTCAGCGACGTAAAAATTTTGAAGTTTTAATTATAGGGCATGCATTCCATGTTTTTACTTTAATATTACTTTAAATACAACATAAATAAAATAAGAATCATAAAATAGAAATTCATATTATTTATTGTTAAATAAATTTTAATAATAAATATCATTAAAAAACATATTTAATAAAATATATTCTCCAAAAATATATCATATATTAAACATATTTAAACTAATATTTAATCACAGTAAAGGTAAATGTAACCAGGCCATGACAACTGGGCAGAGCAGGACAGGGATGATCGGGCAGGTTTTGCTCTGCTTATCCCAATTTCCATAAAAATCTAGGCGGGTTAAAATAAAACGTTTTTTTTTATCAACAATAAAACAGGTTTGAATTTGTAAAACCTATCCCCACCCCATTAGATTCCCCACCCGATTCGAGGAAATTCATAGGAATTTTATCATTCTCTATATTTTTAAATAAATTATATATATCTAATATACTTTAATTGAAATAATACATAAAATAGACATTAAAATTCTTTATAAATAATAAACTTTAAAAATTATATAATTTTTTAAAAATATATAAATTTATCATTATCATTTATTTATTATTACAATTAAAATTATGAATTTATATCAAGACAGATTCAGATGCGAGGTTGGCGAGGCAAATTTTTATTATCTCCGGTCAATAAATTTTACCCATCAAACATTCAGTATTTAGATCACAATATCAACATTCAATTAGATTTCAACTACCCAGCCCATCATAATTTCCAAGATCCAGAAGGTTCTTTGACAATGAATAGTCAATCCTAGATTATAGTCACAGTAAAAAGGAATCGTAGTGTCTGAACTGGACCAGCAATGATAAAATGTTTTAATGAGCATTTTGAACTCAGCTACAACAGATGGAAGCCCGGTGATTAATCCATCTATGCAAAAACCAGATAAGGAGCCTTAGCAGTAAATCTTCACCAGGAATACATTCACAAGACTTAAACAGAAACAGGTGAGGGTTCTCGCAACTAGAGAAACAGGACTACTATTTGGGAGGAAGAATGGAACTTTGACTCCTCACAAAGCTTTTGGGCCAACACGTAAACAAAACAAGGAATATCTTTAGTGGTCTATATCAAAGGAAGTTCTCATCTTCTCCCCGTTTTATAATTCTAATAAAAAAAATCCTTTTTAAATATTTGAAGCCTATTCATAGACCCCTTCTCATAGGTAATCCACCAATTGATTGTTTGATGAGTTAACATAATAATACTCCAAACCCCCTATATCCTCAACTTCTCAAGCCCAATTTTTATCTTCTCTAAACAAGTCCCGTCAAGCTCAACCACAAGTCAACAAACAGCTGAGGTTTACCCAACCCCTGTCACGAATCAGCCACAACCCCACCATTCAAATGGGTCTTTTGGGTTCTAGTGATTTCCCTAGTTGCTTGCTTTCTAGGAAGGCTTTGCAATAGAGGCTACAACAATGAGAAGGCTTTGCAATAGGAAGCATAGGAAGAAAAGAAACATACAAGGAAAGGATAAAAGATCATGGATATCATGATAAAATAGTATGCAAATTATAATATTGAATGTTTGTGCTTGCAATTTGAGTAGAATAAGGCCCCTAGGAAAGGACCTTGTTAGAACCCATCAAGAGAATTAAAATGAAAATGGACCAGACATGCAGAATTGTTCACAAATTGGAACCCTCAACAACTTTTCTCTGTTTTATTTCAATAAATTGATTTGCATTTAATTCTATACTTGGACTCACAATTAGAAATCTAGGTAAATTGCAAGACAGAAAACAGGTTCAGCAGGATGCCTCTGAATTTTTAGAGATTGCACAAATATTCAAAATGGGAGTGAAGGTTTTCCTTTTCTAGGGAAATATGCCTTCTAAGAACATTAGATTAATGTCACCGTCATTTAGGCTTGAGCTACTTTTCTCTGATGAATGAAGGCAGAACATTCCAGCATAAATAAGACAATAAAGATTTAAAATGCATAATGTTAACATTTTGGTTGAAATAATTGCTACTCATTGGAGAATGAATTCAACATAAGCTCAAATTATGCTAATCTTCAATGCTCCAAACAAAGATATTTTACTGCTATAGTCACTGCAATTCATAGAGACATTCTGACAAAGAAGTGCAGGGGTCACAAAAGGGTACTAGATCTCATTGTGGACCTACCCATCTCTACTTGAAATACACCTATCACCCCATTAAATGGACAAGCACAAAGAGAACATACGACCAAAATTTACAAACCTCGGCACACCCGGTAGGCAACAACTTACTAAAGAAATACTTTTGTGATTAATAATTTAATTAAAAGAGATTGCTTGTGACAAGATACTTTCACAAACAGTTTCAACACACAATACGTGTATGAATGCTGACTGTTCAAGCTAGTGGTTATTGCATGGGATAATAAGTTCTTAAGGGGAAAAATCTTACAGAGAGGTGAGCAACAAGATATATTTTGAGACATACAATCCACATTGTCATATACCATTTTCTAAATAAAACTATAGCCATCACAATCCGTAAACATCAATCCAAATGATAAAATGTCTTACTTAAGAGCATTTATAAACCATGGCTTTCTGAGACATACAAGACCAGTTTAAAAAAAGATTGTAGGAAATTAAAAGCATAAGCAAAATGGAAAGAAGTCTAACCAAAACAAATAACAGAGTTATCTCAAGCTGAAGGAACAGGGGTATCCTTGACTGATTCACGCCAAGCATACTCTCTAGCACCATCCTTGTCAACAATTTTAATAACAAAGTTAGGCGGTGCGACGACGAGCCTTGATCGGATTTCCATAATGCACTTATCAACGAGATCAATTGCTTCTTCAACAGACATCCCACTGTGGTAGTGTCTGTCCATCATTGACAGTGAAAAATAGGAGCCATAACCAAAAGCTCCCTTTTCAAGCTTGTGAAGCGTTGCAACGTAATCAATGTAGTACAATGAAGGACCCGTCTCTTTGTCATAACCAGCAAGAAGAATGTTCACAGTGTACGGATTCTAAAGAAAACCAAATCCACATAAACATAAACCCACCAGAAAAAAAATAATCTTAACTACAAAAATGTGAGCATAGATCCTATGTTGTTAATAATAATTAAAAGGGGGGAGAAATTGGGGTTAGGGTTTTGAAAAGAAACCTTGCGGAGAGCGGTGGCGAGTTCGCCACGGGTGAAATTGGCGGCGGCGGCGGTGGTTAGAGGGATGCCGTTACGGAAGTGATACAAGGCGACGTTCTTCTGAATGTATTCAGTGAATTGAACCCTAAAGGAAAGGGATTGAAAAATGAGAATTGAAAGCATGGAGTACGAGAGTGTGAGGGAAAGAGAAAGGTAGGTACCTGTCTCCTGGTTCACCACTAGCGGCGATGAGTTTGTGGGAATCGAGGAGCATGATCTTGTCTTCGTTGGACTTGTGTACGAGGATGCTGTGCACAGCTGAAGTATCCGCCACAACAATGGCGAACCCATTACCCACAAGTCCGAAAACGCACTCCATATCTCTTACTCTTCTTTTTTGTTTGTGCCTGGTAATAATAACAAGGGTTTTCCCTTCTCTTCCGTTTCTCTATAGATCGATGGATGCAGAATTGGAATCAGGCTCGCGGGTTTTAACAAGGAAACCTTGTATGCAAATAATAAATAAATAAATAAGAGCTGCAAAAGTCTTTTGTCCCTTGAGCAAGTCACTTCCTGCACCAATTTACTCAGTTAATTCAGAAAATTAGGCATATACACGAGTTATTTACATTTTGGTTTATCTTTCCTATATAATTTTACACAAGATAATAGATTAAAAGATTTTTTTAATTTGAAATTAACATTATCATAGCATTATGTGATTTCCAAAGAAAAACGAACATAATTTTTTTGATATTTTTTAATTTTTTATATTGCGTAAAATTGAACATGGTTCAACAAACTCTTTTAGCTTTTTTGTTTATGTGGTTTCAATTAGTAAAGTCATGGTCCTTTGACGCTTTCAACACAAAAATTTATTATTTATATATAATATTATTTAAATTATTTCATTATTATTTATATAAAAGTGTTTTTATATAACTTATTTGCTATTTTTATTCACCTATTAATAAAAGTGTTTCACCCTTATTTGAGAAAGACAAGTTGAATGTTAGGACTATTTTTTTGTGTAAAGGAAGATCAGTCAATAGGAAAACATGGAGATAATGCAAACATGTTTGGGGAGGCCAAGAAGTAAGAAAAAGGTCAAAAAAAGGGGAAGCTAGTTCTTATATTAAGTCCTCCAATACGGTCTCTTATAAAGATGTCTATGAGCTTAACCTTACTCAATGGGAGAGTCAAATACATATACATAATTCGAGGGGATATTAATGAGGAAGAAGATATTCTCTCTAAAGGGTAATAGTGATGAGTGGAAAAAGAAGAAGTTGAGGCAAACTCAAAGGACGAATAAAAAGATATGACTAAGGGCTCCAAGGAGGAGGGGGAACCTCATTTGAACCAGGCTTTAGAGCCAAAGCAACCCAAAATAAGTTGGCTCAAAATAAGGTGGTGGAGCAGAAGCTGGGTGCGTATGTTTGTTCTCTCTTTTATTGATAGGGAGAAACGAAGGATAAGTAAGCCATGGAAGATAGCAGTCACTGTGAAACTTTTAGTCTGTAAAATGAGTTTCAAAGCTCTTAAGTCCAAGTTACAGTAGTTGTGGGTTCGTAAAGGGGTCAACTCCTAAATGGACTTGAGGTTTCACTAATTTTGAGGACTATCAAGCAACCATGATAAATGGCCTATAACTTATCTCTAACCATTATCTAGTTATGAGTTCAAGGAAACTTAACTTCAACCTAGCAAAAGAAGTTATTTCTAAAGCCGTGGTATGTGTTCACTTCTCATATTCCCTTATAGAATACTATGGTTTGCCACCCTAAATTTTATTAGCAATCATATACACAACCATTAAAGTGGACGATGATACTTTGTATCGAAAAGAGGCAAGTATGTACGGATATGCTTAGAAATGGACCTCTCACACCCACTCCATGTCATGTTTGAAAAGATCATTATTTTCACATTGAGTATGAAGGTCTCGACCTTCTACGCCTTAGGTGCGGTTGGTTTGGTCACTAGGTAGAAGGTTAGAACAACGAAGAAGTTCTCAAGGTAAGAGAGATGTGGACGAGGAAAAGAGCTTTTAATGCTTTAGAAGGTGGTGAGAGTTTTAATCTGAAGGGCCACCGGTTAACTGATGCTGGACCATAGGTGGTGGTTCAAAAGTAGAAAGGACAATGGTGTGTGAAGGAAATTTTTTTTGCTAATGCAAATAAGGTTAATGAGGATGGTACACTTCATGTTGGCAATGTATAAAGCAAGCAACGTTGTGCAAATTCAGGGGGAAAAAGAAAATGGAGGAATACAAATAATGTGTTGGAGCAAAAATAAAGTGTCTATTTTGCTCCTTTAATGAATACCCATGACACAAAATGTCAGGATAATTAGGGTGTCGATCTGTACTAAATGAGCTAATCATTAGATGAGGAAACTTGCACAATCACCATCATAAGGGAAATTTGATGGGTTCTTGGGAGTGAAAAACAAAAGAGAGAATTCACGAGGAGTTTAAGAGGGGATCGCCCATGACTAACAAATTGGATGATGCATTCATCCCTCAAGCCCAACAAAAACTCCCCTCACGCCAAATCCGAAAAAATAAAGGTAGCGGACCTGGTGACAACCCTACCCATTTTGTGGATAGTCCCATTCCTTGCGCTTAAGTCCAAGTTATCCCTCAAGATGAAGATTATAACTTTAATGCCCATCACATGAAGTCCAATCCCTCTTAAACCCACATCAGCCACCCAGACCCCTTAAAGGACTTGCCTTGATTGACTCACCCCCTCTTCTGAAGATATGCAACTTAAAGAGGGTCTAGGATCCGGTGTGGGACCAGCCACAAGATTATAGGTGTTTTTAGGGTTTGCACACCGGAACAGTGTGTATCTGATGTATTAATCCGGTCTCTCAGTGGGAGAGGCCGGCCTTGTTGTCCTGGAGATCCTTCACACCAACGTTTCGCGTTGCAGGGGGGCGAAAGGTGGTGCCACCTGCGAAGATTCTCCGACGCTCAAGTTAGAAGAGTGTAAGAACTCAGTGAATACTCAAGCGAAGTAACAGTAAAAATGTGAGATAGAACAACGATACCTTGCATGTGTATTGAAATGAGCTATTTATAGTTGTACGTGAGAAAATGAGTCGTTGGATACAGGTGGGTCCCCTAGCTCTGATAGCGTGTATATTATGTCAATCAGGGTGGCTCAGCACTCAGAATGTGTCAGGAGGGTAGGTCAATTATCAGAGTACGATCCTCTAGGAAGAGGAGAGGATAATCACCTTTTCCGCATAATCTGCTGACACATCCACTTGCTTCCTGAGGCCATTGACGTGACATATTTTGCTACATACAGTATCTTCGCTGATAAGTTATTAGGGGCTCTTATCTTGCTGTGACTGAAAAGCCAAGAGTTATGTAAATGTTCTGCGAAAATGAACAAAGATCCGTTATAGAGAAAATAAGTGGGGCAGTCGTGAGATGAGGACGGACGGCCAGACATCGGATATCCGGTGTGGTAAAGTTGAACCAGGACACCGGTTTTCCTTATATGAGGTCATTCTGACGTCCCAAGATTGGGGGCCGGTATCCAGACCGGATCAGGAAGATACTTGTGATAAAGGCTTAGCCCACTAATAAGTCGGGTATTTATAAAACACAATTGGCAAACAACCAATATATTACGGTGGTCTCTAAAAAGGAAGTAAGGGTGTCGTATCCATGAAATTTTGAGACTTTTTTATATGTGCGGTAAGCAAGAAAAATTAAAGCCAAAGGAGCACAATTAAGCTTAGAATAATAATTCTCGAGAGGGGAAGGAACTTAGCTAAATCATGGTGAAAGGCCATGAAAAGACACACATGGCTTAGGTGTGGAATTTCCCATAATTGTGGGATCAAACAGTACAAACTATGAGTGCCATAACCTGGGAGATTCCCACGACTATGGACTTGGTAAGCTAAAAAATTATCATGCCATGGTCTCGTAGCTTCCCCACGACTAATTCATGGGCATGTAGCCTAGACCATAGGGATCATTAGATATCTTTTTTCTTCCTTCTATTCCTCCCACTTATATCTTCCCCCTTATCTTCTTTAACCTTTGTCTTTTACAAAACATCATTTCTAAGCTCCATAACATTTTTGTCTATCTTTATGGCTTCTAGAATAAATTAAAGTGAGTTATTTCTCTTTTTCTCTTGCTCTAGTTCTATATTTTAACATTGGGGACAATGCAATATTTTGCTTTGAGCTTGCATCAGAATGTCCTCACATATTTCTTTGCATATTTTGTATGCTGTATTTGATTTAGAAGAATATAGAGTCACATGTTTACGTTTATATTTTCATTTGATTTAGAAGAATATAGATTTATTTTCTTTTTTTGAATATAAATATATTAATAAATTATAAAAATACAAAACAAATACTTTAGGACTTTTGTGCTTGGCTTATCCCTTGGCTTGATGATATCTTGTGAATGTTTTGTTTGATAGGCATTGATGATAATTGTATATATGTATTACATTGAGATTTCATTGGATTTATGGCTATTTATGTATTTTCTTGCCCCATCTCCACACACACAATTGACTTAAACTTTATGTTAGTCTAGGTAAGGAATGAGAAACAATATCTTAATGCTTCTAATCTTAAAGATCACTAGGAACATCCTTTGCTCTTGAGTTATTGGAGAAACACATGTCAGTCTTTTCTTAGCATATAAAAAATAGAAAAAGAGAAAAACTATTAATAGAAAAAAAGTATTTTAGCATTGTTCTCTCCTTTGTAAGACCATTAACATGCCTTTAAGACATGGTTACTAGGTTAATTAGCACATTTAGCACTGAAGTGTACCATTTGAGGGTGATATGTTACTATGGCAAAAGATGCTTCTTTGAGACCTAGGTAATAACATGCGCAAAACACCTGAGTGGAAGAGTCATGTTAGTTAGTAAGTGTCTTTTGACAATAATCTAAGAAAAGTTGCTCTATGATAGAGAATTAGGTCCCATAGTTTAGTTCCAGTGCCATTAGTGCACATGCTTTTGTGGCCATGATTTTTTGTAAAAATCTATTTGTTTGATGTTTTCCCCTCATGATGCTTATATCTTACATTTTGTTCTATTTTGCTTTTGGATAGTTCAAGTATAAATCCATTTTTTTATTTTTTATTTTATCTTAATTTTTAATTTTAGATTTTATTTTGCATAGTGCATTTTGTCCTAAACTATGCAGTTTGGGAAATTTTTACTTGTCCCTAAGCAGAGTTTTTGATGCATTCCCAAACTGCATAGTTTTAAGTTATGTTTTATTATGATTATTAATAATTATTTCTGGATTTATTTTAGTTTTATGTAGTTTTAGTTTATTTTTTTTGGTCAAAGTTTAGTTTATTTTTGTATCTACATTTTGCTTTCGTGTTTTACAGTAAAAAAGTGTTAAAAAGCCCAATTATAAGTCACGGAAGAGTGCAAACATGAGTCAAAAGTACCAAAGTCCAAAAGGGTCTAGGAGTTGGACCCACAAGGCCCAAGGAAGCAAAACAACTCCCCACACCCTCCCGATGGACTCTATAGCAAGGCTGTGGATACACCACCTTGGCTGTTTAGTTCCATCGTCTATGTTTGGACCAAACTTAGTTACATTTTAGAACTTATTAGGCTTTGACACTGGGGTGCTAGAGAGGAATCAAGTTTTGTAACTAGGCGTTTATGTTATGAGACTAAAAAATTTTTACTCAAATAAAACAACTCATGGTTTCTCCAAAAAAAAAAGTCATCGTATTTTAATTACAACTATAGTAAACAATATGAAAAATAACTAGAGAAAGAAAATATTGAAGTTTATTTTTATTTTACTTGTCATATTTTAAAACTTCATCTAGTAATTCTGAATGTATGATTTTTTTAGTTGTATTTTTTCAATATAAATGTTATTCCAATTTCCATCAATAGAATTATGTAATCACTTTTATAGATAATTTACATATAGAAAGTTGAAAAATCACTATACAATAATCCAAAAATTGCAATAAAAAAGAAAAAGAGAGGTTTGTAAAATCTTTTATCCTTATGCATGAAGATAATATATATATATATATATATATATATATATATATATATATATATTGTTTTAGTATAGCTAAAAAACTATATATTTATGTTCAATTTACATTTTCTTAATTTTGTTTTGATTTCTTAACGGAGTACCAATAACCCCACTCAAAAAATAACAAAGTCTTCAAACAAGTTTAAAAAATAATTTAGAAGAGTTAATCCACTTGTGTTACAACTAGAATAACATTGTTTAGTGTAAAAGATATTTGTAGTTAAAAATAAATAAATTACAAAAAAATTGATCAAAATTAATTTTTTGCTTATTTGAGTATTTAGTCATTAAATAGTTTTATGATTTTGTGATTATTAGCTATAATATTTTTAGAGAGTTTTGGTCATAAAAAAAATTCATGATATATTTATAATCAGTGTCCTATGCTAAGGGATGACATGACAAACAAAATCTCAAACCTCCATACATGTATCATACATTTAATATATATTCAATTAACATGTTTTTTAAATAGAAAAATATTCAAAAAATACATAAAAAATTAGAAAACATGTTTGTATACACAATTTTTCAAAAATATATAGAAAGTAAAAATTTGTTTTAAAATTTTTCAAAAAACAACGCATAATAAAAAAAACACTAAACACTTTCTTAGCCTGTCTAATTTGCCTTCTTTTTTTCTCACTTTTTGTCTTCTTTAAAAACTCTTTTTCTTTTCCCAATTAATCCAATCTTACACAAGAGGAAATCAAAAGTACAAATTTTACATTAAAAATTAAATATAAATTACTTTAAAATTAAAATGGATATGACTTAATAATATTTTTAAATGAAAAATAAACCATTTAACTAAACTCACTAACCATTACATTTTTCTAAGAAAAGGGCCTCCAAATAGAAAACAACCATCATGGTATAATAGGTGCTTTGATTTGTTCATCACATCTTTTCCACAAACTTGCATGCAAATCTAGCTTAGAACAACCTCGCAGGTCAAGATACTCAAGTTGAGAACAACCATCCAGAATAGCAACTAAGCCATCATTGGAGTCGATTTCCTAAAAGCTCTAACCTGCAAAAATTTGGCATTGTTTTTGCAATAGAAAATGCCTCCTCATCACCACTGAGTTCATCGTAAACACTCCTGTTAAATTTCAACACCTTTAAAAAAGGACAAGATAAACCAATAACTTCTAGAGAAACGTTACTTAGGAGACAAAACGAAAGGTCAAGTTCCTCCAAAAGCGAAAGCCTATTCACAACTCCACTCAAACCCTCATCAGTAACATTTATGCAACGAGGAATACTCATGCGATGTAATTGACTTGACCTGTAAATTATAAAAACAAATGTAAGATAAAACTTCAATACAATTAGAGTTTTGAATCATACTAGATACTTATATAGCAAATATTATAACCAAAACAAAGGAATCTTAAAATATATAACAGAAACAATTACACCAGAAGAAAAAAGCTTAAATAATAGATAACATTAATCAGTTTCGCAATCGCAATCGAAAGTAAAGAAACCAAATGAATATATATACCTCTCAGCAATGTATTCAATGACAGAATCGTCGACAAAATCTGCAATACTGATGTCAACGAGATGACCATAACTGATTAGCACACAGACATAACGAAAAACCTTATGAACGCGGAGATGGTTGGTTAAGTTGAGAATTCGCCATGTAAGAGGGTCATTGCAAATGTTCCACCACAAAGAACACACTAGACGTGCACCCACCAAAACGTCAATAAATTCAAGCTTGTTAAGAATCTTTAATGTTATGTCTCTCGGAAGTTCAAGCCAGTTTGGTCCGGTTGTGTTATTTTCCTCTTTTACAGCCATCGCTACTTTGGAAGACGATACCATAGCTTAAGCTATTTCTGATAGAATAAGATTACTGTGACCTAATTATATAATGAATGTTTCGAAGTTTAAAAGTCATAGCTCCCATATTAATTTGTTGCTGCATGCAACGGTTTTAAGTTCCAATGCTCCAAACTCGAAGCAACCTTCTTGAAAATATAAGCAAACGAAGTTTAAGGCTTTAACGTCAAAAAATAAATTAATTCAGTTTTATTGAGATTTAAATGAGAAATTTATCACTTTGGACCGGGAAGCGTGGGACGCCTAAGAGAAAAATCACACACCTAATGGTCATAGGCATGGCTTCCATTTAAAATTCTCATTGTGCCACAACTTCCATGCCATTGGACGGTGTAGGATTTAATGTCCCTTATGGTTGTACATTTACATCACTTATTTCAACAAATTTCAGAATTCATTCTCATATCTTTCTTTGTCTTTGAATCATTCAACTCATAATAAAATAACATTTTTTTCTTTCCATCCTTTTCTTTATTGCAAAATTGATTTCTTAGATAAATTGTTTGATTATCACAATGTCTTATAAAATATAAACTCAAAGGCTGCATCAATTAATTTTATGTGTGTTGAAAAGACTTACCGTGCAACGCACGGGTCAAAAAACTAGTTTCTAATGTAAAATAGGGTATGGGAGATGCTGTCTATGCCCCTAGAAGCTAATTGTTTTACAATATTTTTTTAAACATTTATTAAATGACTTTGTAAATTAAAAATTAAAAAATATTTTATCAAATATATATCAATCATTTAATTATCAGTTGAAATTAAGATAATGAAATTATCATCAATATGAACACAAAATTAATATTTAACTGATATACAATTTATAATTAATGTAAAATACAATAAATCGTTAATTATAAATACAAATTTAATAAAAATACAATGAATTGTTTGTTTGTTTAAATTTCAAGCTTTATGAATCAAATTTTTTGCTTTCAATCTAAAAGGTTAGATGATGTCTAATTAGTTTAATGGTTTTTTCTTTATCTTAATTGAATTGTGATGAAGAATATTTCTACAAACATACTAGGTGAGATTTCAATAATACTAGTTACTTTTTATTTATCTTTTGTGAATGTTTTCAGCACATTGTCAATTTGGTTGGTTCCTTCTATCTGTTTAAGTGGTTTTTGTTGTGAGTTTCTCTTCAGTCAGTTTCCTTATAGATCTCTAAATAAAAATCATAATTGAAACATTATATGAAGATTAATGATGAACAATTTATATTTTATTATTTTTTATCCTCATCAATAAGTTAGCATCTGGCTTATGCTTTTTTCACTCTTTACATCTTCCGGCCATGAAGGATCTTAAAAAGTTGAAAATACATTTATACTGTAGCTACTAGGTGTTGATAGCATCGACAATGAGAAACAATTGATTCTCTCTTTTATTACCTAAGATTAGTGATATACATTGTTTTTTTTTTACTTATTTATCCTCTATAACAATTTTGTTTTTTGTTAGATATAATTCCTGTTTAGTAAAATAGTTACATTTCTCATTATCTATTAGCCTCAATTTTTTGAACTCATAACATGAGAAAAATGTTGTATATATATTTATGGATCACAATTTAAGGGTCAAGTGTAATTAGTGGGTTGTTGCCTGTTCACCATTTAATGAGTTTGAATTAAGATCTGTCGGGGTGTTTTACTAACACTAGGATCTTCATTAACAATAAGATATCGATATCTTGAAGATATCTTACTTGAAAATGTCTTACTAACACTAAAAGAACTAATTTTATGTTATTAGTTCCTTTTTAAAGTCAGTAGAGTATCTTCAAGTTTAATAGTCAAGTGTAATTAGTGGGTTGTTGCCTGTTCACCATTTAAAATAAGTTTGAATTTGTTGGGGTGTTTTACTAACATTAGAATCTTTATTAACAATAAGATATCTTAAAGATATCTTCTAAAATGTTTTGAGATTCAACCCTATCCTCCTTACCATTAATATGATTAAGTTGAACTGACGGAAGTTCCTTCATTTAATGTTACTCAATAACTAAACTAATCTCTTGAAGATCATCTGCTCATCCCATCAATTTTTATAGCTTTTTCATGTATTTTGCCCTAAAATAAATGGATTCCAGGAATAATAACATCTAGTTTGATTTGTTTCGACTATGTTGTATTGTAAATTGATAATGGTCGCTGTAATTGATGGATGTCAATCATGCAATTGACTTACATTAGAGTATTCTTTTATTAGAATATAAATAATGTTCCTCTAGAATGAATATATTTTGTAAGTTTTATGACATAATGTCTTGTGTCAAGATAAGCTCCGATCTATTTTTTTTGGCATGGAATATTTGATGATTTATACATCGGCAATAGTGCCGTATTTTAAACTCTTTTGTGTACACTTCAGGTATTAATGTCATTTGTTATGAATGACATTTTATCTTTTTCATAAGCTATTCTTTACTTTTCACTTAGTCTAATCAGTTATTCATTTGTATATCACTAGCATTTTACTTTTACTAATTTGAATGATTTTACCAAATAACTTGCTTTGTTAATTGTTTCCATTAAAAGAACTCTTAACATTCGAATAAAATGATCTTTTGCTAATGGCTAATTTTAGAGTTGTAGTTAATTGTTATCTGACATAACTAGTTCATTTAATTGTTGTTTGTCATGGACCAAACTCAAATGTGAGATTAGTTTAATTTTCACAACATATTGACCAAATTCAAACTTAGATGAGCTCAATTGCGGTTGAATATCGACTAGATTATAGTTGGATGTTTTTTTAATATTGGCCAAACTTAGAGTCGGATAAGTCTAATTGTTATCAAATATCAGCTAAACTCATACTTTTTTTTCTCAATTTTTGTCTACTTGTTAAGCTCTTTCTTTCCGCAACTAATCCAATAACACAAGAAGAAATTAGAAATAAAAATTTTATATTAAAAATTAAATAAAAATTACTTAAATCAAACCAAAATATTCGTCATGAGGTAATAGGTAGGGGTGGCAAACCAGGCCATGCCAGACTAAAGCTCGAATAAGCTTGTCAAAATATGGATCAAGACAGACCAAAACAAGAAAACATGTCAGAAACTTTGGCCTGTCGCGTGTTGCTCATGGACCAAACTATGAATGTTTTAAACCTTCTTTTTTAAAAGGTTAAAAAAAGAAGGTTTTAAAAAACTAGATATAAAAACTAGATTTCATATTTTTTAAAACTAATTTTTTTATAATTAACCCAATTCATTTCATTAAAAGTTCAAATAACCAACCATTATCCAGTTTCAAATATAAGTAAATAAACCTACTTTCACACATATTAAGAATAATGGTTGGTTATTTACATTAATATTACTATATATTTCATTTAATTTTCTAAAATATCTTAGTGTCATAGGAAATATATATAATGGGGACATATTTAGCAAACAAACATTTAATGACATTAGAAAGGTTTAACTTTGCTTATATTAAGAGAGGAAAAAATCTCTATATTTTAGAAATGGAGGTAGTATAATATTATTATATTAAATTTATGATAACATAATAAATTAGGAAAGTAAAAAACATAGAATGTAAGTGAAAACAAAAACATCGCCTTATATATATAAATTATATATTAATATAAATTTATTTTTTTAAGGTTGAATCGATATACATAGGTCCTATTTTTAACCAGTTAAACGGGGCCCAGTAAGCCCTTAGTAAGAAAGGCTCCTTAAAGTCATTGGGAAGTCTTATATCTTTGATTTGCTCATCACATCTTTTCCGCAATCTTGCATGCAAATCAAGATTACAACAACCTCGCAGGTCAAGATACTCAAGTTGAGAACAGCAATCCAAAATAGCAACCAAGCCATCATTAGTGAGTCGGGTTCCCATAAGCTCTAACTTGCACAAATTTGGCATTGTTTTTGCAATAGCAAATGCCTCCTCATCACCATTGGGTTTGCAAACACTCCTGTTAAATTTCAAGACCTTCAAAAAAGGACAAGATGAACCAATAGCTTCTAGGGAAACTTTATTTAGGAAACAAAACGAAAGGTTAAGTTCCTCCAAAAGCGAAAGCCTATTCGCAACTCCACTCAAACCTTTATCTGTAACATTTATGCAATTAGCAATACCCAGACGGCGTAATTGGCTAGAGCTGTAAATTATAAAAACCAATAATAGAATATGTAAGATAAAACTGGAATACAATTAGTGTTTTGAATTATACCAGTAACATGCATATATAGCCAATATTTTGATCAAAACAAAGGAACAAAAAATCTTAAAAGAACAAATCTAATAAAAAAACGAACCGCGGCTTCCTGGTTCCTTCTTTCAATGGAAAAAGGAATCTTAAACTATACAACAGAAAGAAAAGAGAAGAAATGAATATATATACCTCTCAGCAATGTATTCAATGATAGAATCGTTGACCAAAATAGGAATATTAATGTCAAGGAGATGACCATGACTAATTAGGTCATAAGCATAATCTAAACATTTCTGAATATCTGAACGGTTGTGAGAGTCAAAGACGTTGGTTAAGTTAAGAATGCGGCAAGTAAGAGGGTCATTGGAAATGTTCAACCACAAAGAACACACTAGACGTGCACCCTTCGAAAGGTCATGAAATTCAAGTTTGTTGAAAATCTTTGCTGTTATCTCTCTGGGAAGCTCAAGCCAGTTTGGTCCGCTTGTGTTATTGTTTTCTTTCACGTTCATCGCAACTTGGGAAGACGATGCCATAACTTAAGCGATTTATGATAGAACAAGATTACAGGAACCTAATTATATAATGAATGTGAGTCCTCCGTTTCCAAGTTTAAAAGTCATTGCTCCCAAATTAATTTGTTGCAACTGCTCCGAACTCGAAGCAACCTTCTCGAAAATATAAGCAGAAGATTAGGGGTTTAGCGTTTTAAAAAATAAACTAATTCAGTTTTATTGAGATTTGAATGAGAAATTTATCACTAGGAAACCTAAAAGGAAAAATCACAAACCTAAGCTCATAGACGTTATTAGTAGAAACAATTTCACGGTTATGATACAATACAAAATATTAACCTTACAATGCTTGCTATAAAGAGTACTATAAAACAAATGAATGCAAACTTCTAATAACTGAAAACATCAAACTCTCAATATAATTATCGTGTACACAATAATGAGCATGAAGGAAAAAAATTGGAAAAATGGTACCTTACAATTACTTCACATATGATTCTTTTCTTTTAAGGTCCGTTTACTTGGTAGCATGAAAATAATTTGGTTACGTCGCCTAAAACCATAAATAAAGCACAACCCAATGCTCCAGCCCAGACGAAGTCAACATCACACATTACCCGTTTTCGAAGAGTTAATCACGTGTTACATCTAGAATAACATTGTCTAGTTCAAAGATATTTGTAGCTAAAAATAAATAAATTACAACAGTAGTAACTATTAAGTAATTGATTAATATCAATTTCATGCTTATTAAAATGGTTTTTTTATAGAGTTTTGGTCTCCAAAAGTTTTCATGATTCATTTGAAATCAGTCTTTAATGTCCTATGTTAAGGGATGACATAAACAAAATCTCAAATCTGCAAATCATGTGTCATACTTTATTATATATTCAGTTAGAATAAATGGTAATTAGAAAACATAATCATATACTTAATTTTTCAAAAAAATACTTAGGAAATTAAGAAAACAATGTTTCAAAAATTTTTAGAAAACCTAAATTAAACTACCCGGACTTATATCCCAGATCACCAGAATATAAATAATTAGAAAACAAAAACAAAAACAAAATTGGTTACCTTCTCACTAAACACTTTCTTACCCTTTTGCTGCCTTCTCTCTTTCTTTTTTCTCACTTTTCGTCTCCTTCCTAACCTCTTTCTTTTCCCAACAAATTCAATCTTACACAAGAAGAAATCAAAAGTAAAAAATGTTACATTAAAAATTAATTAAAAATTACTTAAGAGCTAAAATGGATGAGTTAATAATATTTTTAGACGATAATTCATTTCATTCATTATTCTATACAAAAGAAAGTAAAAAAAATAAACCATTTCTACAAACTAACTACAAGGATGATCAAATATCAATTTCAGCAATTCAAAATAAAAAGCTCACTTTCCCCATATACATGAAAAAACCATAAGGCACAAAATCTTCATCATTGGGTAACAGGTGCCCTGCATACCTCAAGTCTGTGGGAAGTCTTATATCTCTGATTTGCTCATCACATCTTTTAAACAAACTTGCATGCAAATTCAGATTAGAACAACCTCGCAGATCAAGATACACAAGTTGAGAACAACCATCAAGAATAGCAACTAAGTCATCATTGGTGAGTCGGTTTCTCATAAGCTCTAACCTGCGTAAATTTGGCATTGTTTTTGCAATAATAGCAAATGCCTCCTCATCAAAAATAGGTTCGTAAACCCTCTTGTTAAATTTCAACACCTTCAAAAACGGACAAGACAAACCAAAAGCGTTTAGAGAAACGTTACCCAGGAGACAAAAAGAGAGATCAAGTTCCTCCAAAAGAGAAAGTCTATTCGCGACTCCACTCAAACTCTTATCCGTAACATCTAAGCAACGAGAAATACTCAGATGACGCAATTGGCTTGAGCTGTAAATTATAAAAACAAAAAACAGAAGAAACATATAAAATATGTATGATATAAGTTCAATACAATTAGAGTTTCGAATCATACTAGTAACATACATAGCCAATATTATAAGCAAAACAAAGGAACAAAAAATCTTGAAAGAACAAAACTAATTAAAAAAACGAAGCGCGGCTTCCTGGTTCCTTCTCTGAATTGAAAAAAGATTAAATAAGACTATAAGACATAACATTTGCTTCGCCACCCCATCGAAAGCAAAGAAAAGAGAATATATATACCTCTCAGCTATGTATTCAATGATAGAGTCGTTGGCAAACCCCTCAATATTAATGTCAAGGAGATGACCATGACTAATTAAGTCAAAGACATAATCAAAAAAATTCTCAACATTTGCACGGGAAAGACGGTGACAGAGGTTGGTTAACTTAAGAATGCGCCAAGTAAGAGGGTCATTGCAAATGTTCCACCACAAAGGACACACTAGACGTGCACCCATCAAAACGTCAATAAATTCAACGTTGTTCAGAATCTTTATTGTTATCTCTATCGGAAGTTCAAGCCAGTTTGGTCCGTTTGTGTTATTGTCTTCTTTCACATCCATCGCTACTTTGGAAGACGATGCCATGACAATGATAGAATAAGGTTACTGGAACCTAATTATATAATGAATGTTTTGAAGTTTAAAAGTCATTGCTCTCATATTAATTTGTTGCTGTATGCAACGGTTTTAACTTCCAATGCTCCAAACTCGAAGCAACATCTCTTGAAAATATAAGCAGAAGTTTAAGTGTTTAATGTTAAAAGATAGTAAATTAATTCAGTTTTATTGAGATTTAAATGAAAAATTTATCACTTCAAGAATTGGACCGGGAAGCGTGGGACGCCTAAAAGGAAAATCACACACCTACGTGGCTTCCACGTAAAATTCTTTCTTTTTTTGTTCCAATGCAAAACAGGGTGTGGGACATACTGTATGCGTTCCTAATTGTTTTAAAATATTTTTCTTTTTTTATATTTATTAAATGTATTTTTGTAAATTGAAAATTTAACATGTTCTATCAAAATATATACCAGTCATCTAATTATCAATTACAATTAAGATGAATGTTATTAATGTAAACACATAATTAATATAAAATATAATAAATTACTAATTATAAATACATGATTAATGAATATTATTGATCAACAATCAACATATACAAATTAAATTCATCTGATCACAATAGGAACTATTAATTGTATGACACAAAAAAGAAAAATAAAATAAGTATTACATATATTATAAATAAATATACAAATTAAATTATAATTATACAAGTTTGAATAAATTAATTACCTTATTTATTATACTTCACATCCTTATGGGTATGACTATCATCATCATTATCACTTTTACCTTAGTTGTTTTCGAATTCAATCTCATTTTTTTATCAACAATAGGATTGAATTGAATTAACGGAAGCACCTTCATGTTTTGTAACTCAATAATTAGACTAATCCCCTAAAAATCATATATGTTCATCCCGTCAACTCTTCTCGCTCTTTTAATGATCTCACTAGTGATTTAGATACATGATAATAAAAATCTTCGTCATCATTTATATCAATTTTCACTTGGCCTCTAGACTTAATTGCTACAACCACATGCCAACCACGTTTACTTACACATAAGAGTGGCATGGTGTCGCGACCGGGATCGCGGCGGAACGGTCGACCCTCAAAACGATTTTAAAAATAAACACAAGGAGTCGCCACCAATATTTTTAAGGATAAAATATCGGGAAAACCTTTCGTTAAAGCACTGGTTATAAAAATGAAATTCTAAGTTCGGGAGTCGAATTACAGGTGAGGAAGGTATTAGCACCTCACAACTGTCCGTTATAAAACGGTTACCCCAAATTGATAGCACGCACTTCTAAATAGCCCATAAATTATTTTTAACTTCTTTTAAGAAAAAGAAATACACGAAACAACTAAGCGAACACAAACAGACAGAACAAACCAAACAGTGACAACAAAACAGCGACAGAAAGAAATTTGACTAAACAGCGACAGAAAGGAAAAAAAAGAGTAAGAGTGAAGATTAACAGGACGTCTCGTCCAAATTAACCTTAACTTATACATAAACAATTCGAAGATTAAAATAAAATTGGATAACATAGAGTATAATAAAGTTGATTAAAACTGAAGATTAACAGGACGTCTCATCTAAATTAACCTTATTTTTAAGGAAACGTTATTTAAAATAAAATATTAAAAATATGAGGTCAACAAGATGTCTCGTCTAAATTAACCTCATTTTTAAGGAAGTACTATTTAAATAAAATATTAAAAATATGTGATCAACAAGACGTCGCGTCTAAATTAACCTCATTCTTAAGGAAGATACTATTTACATAAAATATTAAAAAAACATGAGAACACGAGATTAACAAGACGTCGCGTCTAAATTAACCTCATTTTAAGAAAGTTATTATTTTAAATAAAATATTAAGAGTATGAGATTAACAAGACGTCTCGTCTAAATTAACCTCATTTTAAACAAATTATTATAAAATATTAAATAGGTAAAATAAATTGAGATAATAACAAAGGCATAAAAAATAAACGAAGGAAAGTGGGCCCGACAGGAATTGACTCCCGCTCCTACGTATTCTCAAGCTTTTGAGAAATCAGGGTTACGTAGTTCTTTGAGGGATATATTCAAGAAAAATATTTAAAATTTATTTTTAAAGTTTTATAAATTGATTCGATTTTTAATAATAAAAAGAAATTTATGAGGAAGGGAAAATACAAAGCGAAGTACTTCGCACGTGCATAAACCTTCGAAAGCTTACGATGCAGATGTAGGCAAAAGTAATTTTGCACGACATTGCCCATAAGATTCTAATATAATTTATTCTAAAAAAAACACATATATAATATTTAATTATTGAAAACAAAAATATGAAAAATATTCAATATTTATTCTAAGAAACATTTTTAGATTTTTGGTATTAAAATAAAAAAAACTAATTTTTATTTTAAGAAGAAATGTTTAAATCTTAATATTTTTATTTTTATTTTTAAAAATTATCATAAAAAGAACCATTTAGGAAAGATATTTATTTTTTATAAAAAAAATTTGGTTTTTAGCAAAAGGAATTATATTTTTTTTAAAAGGAAAGAGATATTTAATTTGATATTTTAAATTTTTGATTTAAAGTAACTAAAAACTATTTATTAGTTTTGTTATTCATAAAAGAAATTATTTTTATTACTTTATTATTCCTAAAATAGAAAAGGGAATATTTTATTTTATTTCAACATGAATAAATAAAAATATTCTTTTTGATTAAAAAATTTTTAGAAATAAATTAAAACACCTTTTTTATTTAAAAATTTTTGTTTGCAAAAAAAATTGGATCCTAAGCTATTTGGGCTTCAGATTTGCTAAAGCCCATTACCTACATAACACCATAATTTAAAGAAATAAAAGAAAAAAGAGAAAGGGTTTTAAGAAATTGGGCCTCACTACTTGAGGCCCAAAACTAATTAACCTAAAAACTAAAGAAGGGGAAAGAGAAGAAGACTAAGGTATAGAGAAGGGAGGGGGCGGCGGCTAAGAGGAAGAGTGAGTGGGTGAAGAGGGTAAGGTAGAGAGAGAGAAGAAGGTGGCCGGCGAGGGAGAGAGGGTGACGGAGAGGAGACCGGCGAGGGAGAGAGGGTGACGGAGAGAGAGAGACCGAAAGGGAGAGAGGAGTGACGGAGAGAGGGAGAGTGAGATACCGAGAGGGAGTGATCGAGAGGGTGACCGGCGACGGAGCAAGGGAGCTCGGGGCGACGGTTCCGGCAGCACCCCTCTCTTTTCTTCTCTTCTTCTCTTGATGTTGGTTTATAATTTTTTGGTCTCCTTTGCTATTTGGTTTCTATTTCTTTTGATTATTTTTGGTTATTGTGGATTGATGAAGAAGGTTATTATTTCGGGTTTTTTGGTTTTTGATGAGTGGTGATGAGGATGAAGGCCAAATATCGCTGTTGGTGGTGTTTGTGGTTTGATGAGTTGAAGTTGATTTTTGCAATGAATGTGTAGTCTCCTGGTTTTACAAAATAAGTGCTGAAGTCCCCCTTGTGTTGCAACTGTTTGGGTTTTTAAAGCCCCTTCCTGATGAAGATTTGGAATCATTGAGTGCTTCCACAGCACATTGATCCACTTCTCCCTGATTCCAGAATTGGTATCCAGCTCTGTTTGCATTGTTGAGGGGCAAAAGGAAGTGGTGTTGGGTTTTTTATTATTATTTTTTATTAAAAAATAGAGGGGGGGGACGGTGCTCACAGCTGTCCCTCTTTACTTTCTTTTCATGAAAATATGAATAATCCGTTCATATCACAAAAAGGAAGTAAAGACGTGAACACCGTCTCGACAACAATCTCAAAATGTGACAACTTTGATAAACAGAAGAGTCAAACAATGTTAACTTTGGCAATGAGAATAGACTTAAAAAGCTTCAGCAGTTGGGGAAGATAATCAAGGTACCAACTCTGTCAACTGAAGTTAGAGCTTTGCTCTGAGGCTTCCTTCGTAGAAATCAGGTGTCTAGGGAATGCCCCGGACTCAAAATGAGGTAACATAGGAGTGGGTTCCTGAAAACAGGCGACTTGGGGAATGTACCTAGAATCAATTGAGAAATAGGATAGCCTAGGGTGGTGTACCTGAAGCTATTTGACAGAAAATAAATGACTTGGGGGATGTACCTGGAATCAATTGAGAAATAGGATAGCCTAGGGTGGTGTACCTGAAGCTATTTGATAGAAAATAAATGACTTAGGGAATGTCCCTGGTTGACAGAAAAATGGAATAGCCTAGGGGGTGTACCTGAAGCTATTTGACAGAAAATAAATGACTTGGGGATGTACCCTGAATAGACTGAGAAATGGAATAGCCTAGGTTGGTGTACCTGAAGTTATTTAATGGATGGATGCACTTGGTTTGTCAGGAAGTAAAAGGATTAGGGGTGATGCCCTAGTTGACAGAAAATAAATGAGGGGGTTGACCCTTTGATTGACAGAAAGACAGAGAAGTAAAAGGTGGGGTTGACCCTTCGAATGACAAGAAAGTAAAAGGTGGGGTTGACCCTTTGATTGACAGAAAAGTAAAAGGTGGGGTTGACCCTTTGATTGACAGGAAAGCAAAAGGCGGGGTTGATCCCTCGATCGACAGGAAAGTAAAAGGTGGGGTTGACCCTTCGATTGGCAGGAAGTAAAAAGGTGGGGTTGACCCTTCGATTGTCAGGAAAGTAAAAGGCGGGGTTGACCCTTCGATCGACAGGAAAGTAAAAGGTGGGGTTGACCCTTCGATTGACAGGAAAGTAAAAGGTGGGGTTGACCCTTCGATTGACAGAAAAGTAAAAGGCGGGGTTGACCCTTCGATTGACAGGAAAGTAAAAGGTGGGGTTGACCCTTCGATTGACAGGAAAGTAAAAGGTGGGGTTGACCCTTCGATTGACAGAAAAGTAAAAAGGTGGGGTTGACCCTTCGATTGACAGGAAGTAAAAAGGTGGGGTTGACCCTTCGATTGATAGGAAAGTAAAAAGGTGGGGTTGACCCTTCGATTGACAGGAAAGTAAAAGGTGGGGTTGACCCTTCGATTGACAGGAAAGTAAAAGGTAGGGTTCTGCCCCATGATCTAAAGTGGAAGAGACCTGGGGTGATGCCCCAGTTTGAGTTGTTTGGAAAATCAGGGTATTGCCCCTTGACTCGACTAAAAGTGGAAGAGACCTGGGGTGATGCCCCAGTTTGAGTTGTTTGGAAAATCGGGGTATTGCCCCTTGACTTGACTAAAAATGGAAGAGACCTGGGGTGATGCCCCAGTTTGAGTGTATGGTGAGTGCTATTTTGGTGATGAGGAATTTATTGGGGAAGAAAAGCCACGTGGAGTCCGCTTTTGGATTGTGATTCCACCTGGGGGAGCTGGTAAGAGTCCTCTTCAGGATTATGGTTCCACTGGGGAAGAGGTCTTGATTAGTGCTAATTTCTGATAATCGTGGTTTCACTGGGGATGAGGAGCCTGGAGAAGCTTCCTTAGTTGTAGCCCAACCAAGAACAGAGGTTCAGTTGAAGTCTTTATCCCTAGATTACAGTTCTACTAGGGGAATAGACTCATCCTAAGTCTGACTGTGGCTCCACTGGGAGAGAGACCTAGAACTAGCTGAAACTTATTTCTGGATTACAGTATTACTGGGGGAAGGACCTAATCTGACTTGTAGGCCCACCGGGGAGAAAGTTGCGGGATGTTCTCAGTTCTTCTAAGCCTGTTTGTTACAACAACCTGCAGAAAAAGGGTGAGTAGTACAGAGATAAGTTTGAAAACTGGGTAGATCCTGTGAGACCATGACCCTTATGATAACTCATGGACAGAGGAGAATGAACGAGGCAATCATAGCTTTGGAGCACGCGCCGGGCTGGATCTTTGTGATGATTGCTCAAGTAAGGTCGAGTAGTAGGAGCATCTTGTCCCTCACGACTTTAAATGTTCATCATTCTTTTATTTATTTTGTTAAAAAACACAATGTTTTATCAGATCAATGTAATTCATAACACGTATCGAAAAAGGATGAATTTTATTCATGTATGTCAAACAGAATACAGAGAATGGATAAAGGGGAAAATAGATGGGATGGAATGAAGTTACATAGGGCAGGTCAAGGCTAGGAGAAATAGGGAAGGTTCAAGGATCCTCCAGTGAATTCCTGAGACTAATGAGAATCTCAATCCTACGCCACGACCTCAAGTTCACCCTTCGACCCTGCTTTGGAAAGGGTAAGTTTGACGATAATTCACGTGCCCCAGCTTTGACTTGTACCTTTTTTAGTCAGAGATCTTAAGTCATATTACTAGAAATTTGACCCTAATTTTTGCCTGAGTCGCCCTTTCGGGTTTTCAACTCATCGGGTCACTCTAACTTTTGCCTAGGCCGCCCTTTCAGGTTTTCAGCCTAGCGAGCATCATTTTTACCTTATCTCTTTTTTCCTTTTTTGTTTTCTAACATTCTTTCCTTAGGCATAGTACTTCTTCACTGCATCCGCGTTTATAGGCATTGGCAAGTCCTTGCCATCCATGGTAGTGAGTATCAGGGCTCCTCCAGAAAAAGCCCTCTTCACGACATATGGCCCCTCATAGTTAGGAGTCCATTTGCCCCGGTTGTCCTTCCTGATTGGCAAAATTTTCTTGAGGACCAAGTCTCCTTCTTGGAACTGTCGAGGTCGTACCTTTTTTTTGAATGCTTATTTCATACGCCTCTGATACAACTGACCATGACAGAGGGCAGTCAGTCTTTTACCATCGATCAGATTTAGTTGGTCATGTCGAGCTTGGACCCACTCAGCTTCTTCTAATTTTGCCTCCATTATCACTCGAAGAGAAGGGATTTCTACCTTAAAAGGAAGGACTGCCTCCATACCATAAACCAAGGAGAATGGGGTTGCCCCAGTTGAGGTTCGGACTGAGGTACGATATCCATGTAGAGCAAAAGGAAGCATCTCACTCCAATCTCTGTAAGTTACCGCCATCTTCTGTACTATCTTCTTGATGTTTTTATTGGCTGCCTCGACTGCCCCATTCATTTTGGGGTGATAAGTGGAAGAATTATGGTGGTGAATTTTGAAGCTCTTGCACAGTTCCTTCATCATTTTATTGTTCAAATTTGTCCCATTGTCAGTGATGATCTGACTTGGCAAGCCGTATCGGCATATCAGTTCTCGTTTGACAAATTTAATCACAACATTTCTTGTCACATTGGCATATGAAGCAGCCTCTACCCACTTTGTAAAATAATCAATGGCAACTAAAATGAAACGGTGACCGTTTGAGGCTTTTGGCTCGATGGGCCCAATAACATCCATGCCCCACATTGAGAAGGGCCACGGTGCCGACAAGATATTCAGAGATGACGGGGGAGCATGAATATGATCAGCGTATATTTGACATTTATGACACTTCCGAACATAAGTAAAGCAGTCCGCTTCCATGGTCATCCAGTAATAACCAGCCCTCAAGATTTTTCTTGACATGGCGTGCCCATTAGTGTGGGTTCCAAAGGATCCCTCGTGAACATCCCTCATGATTTTGTTTGCTTCAGCAGCGTCGACACAACGAAGAAGGACAGAGTCATAGTTTCTCTTATAAAGCACATCACCGTTTAAGAAGAAACCCATGGTGAACCGCCGTAAGGTTCTCTTATCATTCTCCGTAGCACCGTCTGGGTACTCTTGACTCTGGATATACCTCTTAATGTCGTAGTACCAAGGTTCCCCACCTGACTCCTCTTCGACCATTTGGTAGTATGCGGGTTCACGACGCTTCTCTATCTCGATAAGAGGCATATCATAGTCATTACTTACTCTGAACATTGAGGCGAGAGTGGCCAAAGCATCAGCCATCTGATTATCATCTCGAACAACATGATGAAAAGAAATCTCATCAAAATCCTTGATCATTTCCTTGATGTAGGTGTGATAGGGAACCAACTTGCTATCCCTAGTCTCCCATTCGCCTTTCAATTGGTGGATGACCAAGGCAGAATCCCCGTAGACTTCCAACGACCTTACTTTTGCATCCAAAGCTGCTTGGATCCCTAAAGAGCATGCCTCATACTCGGCGATGTTGTTGGTGCAATCGAAACACAGCCTGGCACAGACAGGGATGAACTCTTTATCTGGTGAAATCAAAACAGCTCCTATTCCATGCCCGAGTGCGTTAGAAGCCCCATCGAACCTTAAGATCCACTTGTCTTCACGACTGCCTTCTTCGTTAAATAATGCCAGGATATCCTCATCCGGGAAGTTGAATCGTATCGGTTGGTAGTCACTGACGGGCTGGTGTACTAAGTAGTCTGCCATGGCACTTCCTTTTATAGCCTTTTGAGTGACATATGTTATGTCGTACTCAGTTAATAGCATTTGCCAACGACCGATCCTTCCAGTCAAAGCAGGCTTTTCAAAGACGTACTTAACGGGGTCCATCTTAGAAACTAGCCAAGTGGTGTGGCTCAACATGTATTGCCTCAGGCGCTTAGCGGCCCATGCTAACGCACAATAAGTTCTCTCTAAAGCAGAATACCTCATCTCGCAATCAGTGAACTTCTTGCTCAAGTAGTAAATAGCAAGTTCCTTCTTCCCTGTTTCATCGTGCTGACCTAACACGCATCCCATGGACTCATTCAGTACTGTCAGATATAAGATTAGCGGCCTCCCAGGGGTCGGCGGTACCAAGATTGGTGGTTCTCATAAATACTGCTTAATCTTCTCAAAACTTGTTTGGCAATCCTCATTCCATTGCCCCTGTTGGTTCTTGCGAAGTAACTTGAAGATCGGTTCACAGGTCGATGTCAATTGTGAAATGAATCGGGCGATATAATTCAACCTTCCCAGGAATCCTCTGACTTCCTTTTCTGTACGAGGAGGAGGCATCTCGAGAATCGCTTTGACTTTATGAGGATCAACCTCTATTCCTCTTTCGCTTACTATGAACCCTAGCAGCTTGCCCAACCTTGCACCGAATATGCACTTGGCAGGGTTCAACCTGAGCCTGAACTTTCTCAAACGTTCAAAAAGCTTCCTTAGGTCGCCAGTGTGATCCTTCTCAGTTCTAGACTTGGCAATGATGTCATCCACGTATACTTCTATCTCCTTATGCATCATATCATGGAATAGAGTCACCATTGCTCTCTGATAGGTTACCCCAGCATTTTTCAAACCAAAGGACATCACTTTGTAACAAAATGTTCCCCACAGAGTGATAAATGTGGTTTTCTCCATATCTTCAGGTGCCATCTTAATTTGATTATATCCGGAGAAATCATCCATGAATGAGAAGATGGTATGTTGGGCTGTGTTATCAACCAAGACATCGATCTGGGGTAGAGGGAAATCATCTTTAGGGCTGGCTCTATTCAAGTCCCGATAATCTACACACATCCTCACCTTCCCATCCTTCTTCGGGACGGGGACGATATTCGCTACCCACTGAGGGTACTTTGCCACAGCTAGGAACCCAACATCAAACTGTTTCTTAAACTCGTCTTTGATCTTTAAGAGTATCTCTGGCTTCATTCGGCGTAACTTCTGCTTCACCGGAGGGAACTCAAGCTTTAGGGGTAGTTTATGCTCGACAATGCAAGTATCGAGTCCTGGCATATCTTGATAAGACCAAGCAAAGACGTCACAGAACTCTATTAGCAGTTCAATCAATTCTCGCCTCTGCTCCTTACTCAAAGAGGTACCAATCTTGACTTCTTTCTTATCCTCCTCATTCCCCAAATTCATAATTTCAACTATCTCCAAATAAGGCTGAATTTCCCTGTCCTCTTGTTCTAATAATCTTGTTAACTCGGGTGGTGGCCCATAGTCTTCTTCACCTTCTTCGTCGGCATAGTCAACCGGGTGATCGAAATCGTGAAGCGGGATTGCGATTTCATTAGTCTCAAGAGGGTCATTTTTGGATCTGCAATTTAGCGTATTATGGTAAAAAATAAAGAAGAGAAAGAAAAGGAGGGACAAGCAAGTAAAGAAAATGAATCAAAGCAAGGATAAAGGAATAAGAGGATTTTTTTTTTTGAATTGATACGCATTTATTGATTGAGTGATAAAACAAGTTCTTCGCCCTTATTATATGGAAAAGCCCCAAAGCCTTAGGCATAGCAAAGGGATAAACAAGACATTAAAGCAATAAAAAATTACTTCGGTGAATTATTTAAAGTCGTAGGGAGTTCGATGGCCTCCCAGTTGTGAAGCTCTAGGCCCGGCGGGCCAACAATCACAAAATCAGTGATACCATAAAGACCATCTTCAGCAACGGCTACTAGGTCTGGAGGCATCAATTCGGCACTCCGAAAGCTTTCATAGAGATCATAAATAGAGACCCTCGTGGTGTGAGGTTCCCTACCAGCAATACGGGCAGCCCTTCTTTCCCTCTTTTCTTCTTCCACCCTCCTCTTATCAGTGGCTGTGGGCCGGTAACCCAAGCCAAAACCATTTCTATTCTCCACAAGGTGCACAGGTTCTACTTTTCCGTCTAAAGTAGGCCCTAAACCCTTTTCAGGCCTATATCCTTCACGCAGCATCATTTTCGCCATCACTAGGGATGCAGTTGGCATACAGGCTTTAACCATTGTGGTCCCTTCTCCCACATATGTGGCGTTTACAATTTCTAACGCTTGGAATAAAGTTTCAAGGGCCTCTTCCACTACCTCGACATAAGGGGTCGTAACGGGTTTGCTGACCAAAAAGTCTTCCTCACCAGATACGATTATCAGCTTGTTGTCCATTACGAACTTCAGTTTTTGGTGCAGGGTGGATGGAACCACTCCAGCTGAATGGATCCATGGCCTACCCAACAAACAACTGTAGGCAGGCACGATATCCATAACCTGGAAAAGGACCTGGAAAGTGCAAGGTACAACTTGAATAGGCAGTTCAATTTCGCCCATGACTTCCCTCCGCGTGCCATCAAAGGCCCGCACAATTGTGGTACTCGGCCTCATATATGTTCTGTCGAACGACAACTTGGCTAATGTTGATTTGGGCATTACATTAAGGGATGACCTGTTGTCAACTAGCACTTTTTCTAGCATATGATCTTAGTATTTCACGGAGATGTGGAGGGCCTTGTTGTGCCCCACTCCTTCCGGTGGTATTTCATCGTCAGTAAATGTCAGATAGTTATCTGCAACGATATGCCCTACTATTCCCTGAAACTTATCAATGGGGAGATCATGACTGACATGGGCCTCATTTAGCACCTTCATTAGTATCTTCCGGTGTGGCTCCGAGTTTATCAACAATGACAACAAAGAGATTTTAGCTGGGGTTTGGTTCAACTGGTCTAGCACTTGATATTCGCTTTGGCGGATAAACTTTAAAAACTCTTGGGCCTCTTCATTAGTCACAGCCCCTTTTTCTTTGCCACTGGTGCCTTCTCTACTAACTTTAACCTTTTTGGCGGTTTGATCCTTCCTCAACTCCGGAGGAGCATATACTCTCCCGTTCCGGGTCACACCTCCTACCCCAGCGATGTTTGTAACCGATGATGACAAAGTGTTGCTCACTGTCGAGCCTGCAACGACTATATCCACATCGTATTTCCACGAGACAGCTCGTGAATCCTTGAATGGAAATGGGGTAGGTGTTTGAATAGTAACAGTTTCCCGCACAGAAACAGGAGCCACTGAGGGGCTCTTGTTGTAGAAAATTGTTAAAGGTTTAGGAACTGGTACCCCTGACTGTTCTTGAATCATGTTTACCTTGTCTTCGCGGTGTTTACAGATTTGCACAAAGTTACCATCCATGAGCCCTTGAAGAAGTTCACAGAAGTTTTGGTGTTCGGCAGTATGATTCTTGTCGTGCTCCTCAGTCCAAGGCTTCCTCATTAAACCTTGCTTGAACAAGTGGGAATGGATTATCTTTAATGGTGTCTTCACATCAGCAACATCCCTGATGCACTCTTCATCCTTTTCCACGGCGTTAACTCCTGAACTTCCATGATTGGGCAGGGGATTTGTGGCCATATTAGGACTTCCTTCTCGAAAATTAAGCCAGTCGACTTTGATCAGGTCTCTCACTTTTTGTATTTCAAAGCCACACAATTTTCTGTGGAATGCCCTGATGCCCCAGCGTGGTAATTACAACGAGCGTTAGGATCATACCCCCTTGGGTAAGGAGGTTGCATTGGCCTCGAGGGGCACGGAGCCACCAGACCTTTCTGAATGAGGAGTGGCAAAAGCTCAGTATATGTTATTGGGATGGGATCAAACTGCACAGGGGTGCGTTCATTGTTGGGTCTCCTTGCATTTTGATTGGGATTGGGTGGTTGAATCACTTGTTGTGGGTAGTGGTATGGCATGGGTTGTGGCCCGGACGCTCTTACCATGGGTGGATGGAGATGGGGAGTATAAGCTGTCGGGCTATGAGTGGCGGCAGCCACATAAGGATTGGGAGCCTGAATCGTGGTAGGGATGAATGGTCTTGGCAGAGCCATCTTTTGATCAGAAGAGATGGAATGAGTTTCCCCATCTCTTCTCCTACCATCACCAAGTGTTGGCTTCCTTGTCGTGCTTGCGCCAGATGGGCCCCGGGTGATCTTTCCTGTTCATATTCCGCTCTCTACCCTTTCCCCGATAGTCACAATATCGGAGAAGTTAGATGAAACACTACCAATCATCTTGCCATAGAAGGGTGATGGGAGCGTATCGATGAACATCGCGACTATCTCTTTTTCTGACAGTGGTGGGTCTACTTGCGCAGCTGTTTCTCGCCAACGTTGGGCATACTCCTTGAACGTTTCATTATCTTTCTTCACCATGTTCTGTAATTGAACTCTGTTGGGTGCCATATCCATATTATATTTGTATTGCCTAATGAAAGCATCTGCCAAGTCATTCCAACATCGAATATGGTTTCGATCAAGGTGTGCGTACCAGGTGAGGGCAGCCCCAGCCAGACTATCTTGGAAGCAATGGATCAACAATTGGTCATTAGAAGAATAGGATGCCATCTTTCGGCAGTACATCGTGAGATGATTCTTTGGACAAGTCATTCCCCGATATTTGTCAAAGTCTGGTATTTTATATTTGGGCGGGAGGACCACGTCTGTGACCAGACATAGCTCAGAAGCATTTATCCGCCCAAAACCGCCAGTGCCTTCCATCATTCTCAAGCGTTCCTCCAAGATTTCTATCTTTCCCTTTTGGGGAGCTGCGACCATGCTATGGCCGACAACCGGGTTCATCATACGGGCTGCATCTTGGGGATTGGCCACGTAGGGGGTCGTGTACCCATACGGATAGCCGTGTGGCTGATTGAACGGAGCTGATGCGTAGAGCTGGTTCATTGGGCCTGCATTTAGTGAGGGACCCTGGGGTTGGGCCATAGCTTATGCGGTGTAAGCCGGCTGGGTCATCGGGGCCTGCATGTTTTGGGTTTGTGCATTGTAGGTCAGTTGGGCCGTTTGGGCTTGTGTGTTTTGGGCTTGATAGGCCTGCGGGTCATGGAGTGGTGGCACACTTGGTTGGGCGGGGTGTGAAGCATGAGGATTTGTAGTTTGCTAGTTGTAAGTATCTTGTTGATTAGCAAGCAGAGGATAGTATCCCTGTGGTAGGCCATAGGGTGGAAAAGGTACTGGGTTGCCGTCAGGGCCAACAAACGTGTGTTGTTGTGCATGGTACTGGCCATAAGGCGGCTGAGATTCAATGGCAGGGTTAGGTTTTACGACATTAATGGTGAGTGGAGGTGTTGTTGAGTTATGGAATTGGGCCCTTGCTGGGCCAAAACCGGGAGGATGTGGCGGCATGGAGGGCTGCTGCTGGGCGTCCTCAGCACCTGCAGAGGAGTCTCCTTCTGTGTGTCTCTTCTCTAAAAGTCTAGTTAATTCTTCCACTCGTTCTTTCAGCTGATCGAACTCAGTTCTAAAGTCTCCGTTCCTAGCTTCTTCCTCAGCGATGAGTCTCTTTTGGAGTCGGGTCTGGTAAGGATGCCTACCCGTGACGTCTTTTGAAAAAGAAAACAAAAATTAATTAAAAGGAAGAACATGCTTAGTAAATAAAACAAGGCGATAAAGAGAGTGTAAACCAAAATTCTGAGAAGCAATTCAGAACTTATCGACTATCCTTCGACTGTTCCTCAGAACGTCACGTTCAAAAGTACTAAGTATGTGATAAATGGAAATTAACACGAGATAGTTGTGGAGACAAAAGATCCTTTCATTCTGAGATACCACAAAGTACATAACTGTTAAGCTTGTTACATTATCAGAAAATAAATCAGCCGTTCCTAGCTCGGGCAATCATGGCCCTCATCTCACAAAGCCATTTCCTACAATAGTCCAGGAAGGTTACAATGTCCTTTGGGGTAGTAAGGGGATTAACCATCTCCTCGGCCTGCTTGAGTAGCCATGGAAGGTCTTCTAGAGTCCCATTGGCCAAATACGCCAGGTGGACGAAGCGGTTCATCCATGAATGAATGACTTCGTCCTGCTGTGCTGTTTTGGCCTCCAAGGTGCGTATAGCCTCCTGACAGTCTTGCTCTATTTCCATGGCATGTTGACGCTCGCCATTTATTTCATGTTGGCAAGCTTCTATCACCTCGTTGAGTTGACGCTCCAACCAGTGAATTTGTGACTGTAATAATTCTTTTTGCACCAGGGCGCTTCGCTCATTCTCCTTGGCCTTTGCCAACATATCCCTCAGAAGCTGTTTATCAGCTAAAATGGTGTCCCTCTAACGACTCTTCATTTTCAGTTGTGAGTTGGCCGCTCGGAGGCATTGGTCTTGTTTTCTCATATGATCCCTTTCAGCTTTTCGCTTCTTCCCTACCTCTTCGATGGTTCGCTTGCTTTCTAAGTTCTCCCTTTTCTGAAGGGCACATTCTTATTGAGACTTCAGTAATTCTTCTTCTAGCTTTTTGTTTCTTGTAGTCAGTTCTTCTATCTTGACTCTCATGGCTTTTGTTACTTCATCTTCAAAGATGGGCCGGGGAATAGGTGCGCTTGTTGGGAGATAGGAGGGACCCCTGAATGGCAGCTTGACTATGGATACCCTATTTAGGACCCACTGATGATATTCCTCTTTTACAGCATGGCTTTGGACCCCTAACTCTTTTCCTTTCTTGTGTACTTTCTTCCAAGCCTCCGCTATGTTCCGAACGGCAGAGGTGTAGTCCCCTTTGCAATAGTAGAAAACAAAGGGAGTGAGCGACTCCTCGTCAGGTGGCCCGAGCAGTGGGTAGGCTAGCTGGCGCTTGGCGATGATAGGGTTATAATTGATGCATCCCTGAGCGCCCATGATGGGAACATTCGGGTGGTTTCCACAGTGGTGGATTATGCTGTCAACTTTCAACCAATGTGGATACCATCTTACCTTTTCATCCGTGAGTCCCACCAGATGATTGGCCCATTCATGCCCATTCTTTGTCGCTAATTGGCACGACTTCAGATCAGAAACAGGGCAGTCAATTTTACCGACTTGGTTAAAGACATGTGACGTAAGCCACATATATAAAGCTGGCAGGCAACAGATGATCCTTTTCCCGCTTTGTGTATGGCAGAAGTCCATAGTGCAGTAGACATTCACCAAAATAGCAGTGACGGGGTTTTCCAATTTGAATTTTCGAGCTAGGAAAACGCCAATAGCCTCGTAGTCCACATAATTGTCTATGTTTGGGAATAACATGACGCCATAAATAGTAAGAGCCAAAGTGTCCATGAAGGTATCCCAATCTTCTTTTTCAGCTAGAAAGTGCATGTGTTTCTCAAGGTACTCTCGAGTAAACCCCGGGGTCTGATTTCTGCTTAATTGTGCCCCTTTCAACACCTCTGGGCCAATTTTTAAGACACGAGCAATAGAAGCGATATTTGCTTGATGCTCCAGATGACGGTAAGGCGTTTGTCCTTCTAGAGGCATCCCTAAAATCCGCTCAAATTCCTCAATAGACGGAGCTAACTGGAAATCCCAAAATGTGAAACAGCGAAGAGGTGGGTCATAAAACTGAGACAATGCGGTGATCGCCTCAACTTGTACTTTGACTTCCAACAACTTCAAAATCTTTCCATATTTCCGGGTGAAAGCCATCTTTTGAGTCAAATTCAATTTCTCACCCAGTGCTTGTAAACTAGCCGTGTCTACCTTCTTTGCCTTAACATGCAGTAGCTTTCTCAACTCAGTTACACTTGTATCACAACTACCTGACCCCATGTTAATTTCCATTTTTCACTCGAAGATATTCGTCTAGCTCTGAATAGCTTCCTGCAAGAACACAAAGGAAGTGAAATCAGCCATTGGTAAAGGACGTGTTTCATAAATCGATACCCCCTTAGCAACTTTTGGAAAACAATTTTATAATCAGGAAGTAACGATTGACAAAATTCGTGACAAATCGAGAGCCCTGTGGGTTACGGACCTTCCGATCGTCATCAACTCTTTTTTTTTTGGACTTTTTTTTTGACGACACAGAAATCCCATAACTCGGGACCCAAAGACTTTAATGAAATGAAATGACTCTTTGCCCAATCAAAGGATCACTAGTTTTTTTAAAAAAGAAGCAATCCTTTGAACGGGTAAGTGGTCCAACAATTTGGATTAAAAGGGAAAGCGAGAAGGAGAAAAGGTATAGGAAAAGTCCACCCCTTGTGGCCTAAAATGGGTTTTTCTGAAGGCCTTCTATCGGTTCTAGGGCTTATCTAACAGTGACATCTCACGATAGGTGTCTTGCACTACTGTCTAAAGGTCACTAGAGCCAAGATCCTACTCATGATGTTGACCACAACAGTAGGAAGTCTACTAGGTGTGGGCATCATAAATAAGTCAAACTCTAGCTGAGGTTCTCACGATAGCCAGACAGGAAGTACATCCCAAATGACACCGCTACCAACCTCCCCTAATCTTAAATTTTATTTGGGCCCAGGTACAGGGTCCCGCTCAAAAGTGTGTGCAAATTGTGAGTGTAGTGTGTAAAAGGGGCGTCCAATACCTTTACCTTACCAATCCTTCACAAAGAATAAACACAGTACAATAAAATAGAGTCGTCTACCCTAGGGTTCAACAACATACAGACATAACAAAACATAGATGACAAAATATAAACAGAAACCATATACAAATATTGACAAAAAATAAAATAAAGGAAGAAGTTAAGTAATTAACAGGCTATTTAAAGTGTGTGCTATCAATTTGATTGGCTTGACTCTCTAAGTCCCCAGTGGAGTCGCCATCTGTCGCGATTGGATCGCGGCGGAACGGCCGACCCTCAAAACGATTTTAAAAATAAACACAAGGAGTCGCCACCAATATTTTTAAGGATAAAATATCGGGAAAACCTTTCGTTAAAGCACTGGTTATAAAAATGAAATTCTAAGTTCGGGAGTCAAATTACAGGTGAGGAAGGTATTAGCACCTCACAACTGTCCGTTATAAAACGGTTACCCCAAATTGATAGCACGCACTTCTAAATAGCCCATAAATTATTTTTAACTTCTTTTAAGAAAAAGAAATACATGAAACAACTAAGCGAACACAAACAGACAGAACAAACCAAACAGTGACAACAAAACAGCGATAGAAAGAAATTTGACTAAACAACGATAGAAAGGAAAAAAACAGAGTAAGAGTGAAGATTAACAGGACGTCTCGTCCAAATTAACCTTAACTTATACATAAACAATTCGAAGATTAAAATAAAATTGGATAACATGGAGTATAATAAAGTTGATTAAAACTGAAGATTAACAGGACGTCTCATCCAAATTAATCTTATTTTTAAGGAAACGTTATTTAAAATAAAATATTAAAAATATGAGGTCAACAAGACGTCTCGTCTAAATTAACCTCATTTTTAAGGAAGTACTATTTAAATAATATATTAAGAATATGTGATCAACAAGACGTCGCGTCTAAATTAACCTCATTCTTAAGGAAGATACTATTTACATAAAATATTAAAAAAACACGAGAACACGAGATTAACAAGACGTCGCGTCTAAATTAACCTCATTTTAAGAAAGTTATTATTTTAAATAAAATATTAAGAGTATGAGATTAACAAGACGTCTCGTCTAAATTAACCTCATTTTAAACAAATTATTATAAAATATTAAATAGGTAAAATAAATTGAGATAATAACAAATGCATAAAAAATAAACGAAGGAAAGTGGGCCCGACAGGAATTGACTCCCGCTCCTACGTATTCTCAAGCTTTTGAGAAATCAGGGTTACGTAGTTCTTTGAGGGATATATTCAAGAAAAATATTTAAAATTTATTTTTAAAGTTTTATAAATTGATTCGATTTTTAATAATAAAAAGAAATTTATGAGGAAGGGTGTGAACACCTATTTTTGTCCGGTGATATATATTAAAAAAAAAAAGAAAAAAAGAAAAAAAAGAAGAAAAAAAGAGTTTTTTTGTCCTAGAGTCCGGAGTCAATGTTGACTGCATTAACCGGGGTCCTAGCACGGTTTCATGACCGGTGTTACCTCATTAGTTCTAAGCTCGTACAACCTCAGTGGAGTACGGTATTTTACACCTCAGTTCGAAGGGAATCCGAGGTTCTTCAAGTTAAAACTGATGTGTTAATCCGTACTTAAACTTCAAGACACACCGGAGGTACACCTGCAGGAGATTCCCCAATGCTTAATATTTAACCGAGGTGAAGAGAAATGTCTATAGTTGACCAATGATTTCAGACCCCGGTTATGACTTATCAGTTCTCGTTGGTGACGCGGTACAGTGCTTAGAACCCCGCCCAGTCCAGATTGCCACCCCGGATCATATTAAAAAAAAAATATTATTAAAAATTGCATAGTGACCGTTAGAATAGTAACCCTTCCCCATCTCTATAAATACCCAATCCCTCTTCATTTCCTACCACACCTCTCATTTCATCAATTCTCTTCATTTCTCTCAAGCAATGGCTGATGGATGCCGAAGCCAAGAGGAAAGAATAAGGGAGGGAAGACGATGTTTTGTGACTACCTTTTTACTCCTTATAGTGTGGGTAGTAATTTATATTTATTGGATATTTTATATATTTCCATATATGTAATAAATAATTTATGTTTCCATTTGTATCTTTAAATAAAAGGCCCAAAAAAAAAATCAGAAAAATAAATGGGTAAAAAAAAAATCAAAAAAAAAAATAAAAAAAATAAAAAAATAAAAAAAATCAAAAAATAAAAAAAAATAAAAAAACGAAAATAAAAAATAAAAATAAATAAGAAGGGCCAAAAAAAAAAAGAAGAAAAAAGAAAAAAGGGCCCAAACAAAAAAAAACAAAAAAACAAAAAAAAACAAAAAAAAAGAAAGCCCAAAAAAAACAAAAAAAAACAAAAAAAAGGGAAATGGGCCCAAAAAAAAATCCAAAAAAAGGGTCCAAAAAAAAAACGAAAATTAAAAAAAAAAAAGGAAAATCAAAAAGTTGACGGTGGTTTATTAGTGGTGGGCCCCGGTTTGGTTGGATAATTGGAGAAAATTGGGGAAATTGACATCAAATTTGGACAAATTGAAAAAGTAGAAAAGTGATGTCATTTATGGAGAATCCAATGCCAATTTTCTTCTATAAATAGAAGGTGATATTGAGGCATTTTGGAGAAAGAAGAGGAAAAAGAGGGGAAAGAGTGTTAAATTTTTGTGAGAATTTTTAGAAGTTTTGGTTTTTAAAAATTACTTTGTGTAATTCTAGTTAGGAAAATGAGTGCACCACTCTTGTTTGTCTTAGTATGTGAGTTTTTGTGAGCTAAAATACTGTCCAAGTGTTGTAACCGGTATCCAAATACCTTCAAATCAAGTCCAAACAAAGCCAAAAACAAAGGAAATCTACACAAAATTGATTTCCGACTTCCGTTCTAGTTTCTCTGTAATTGATCTTGTACCAAGGTATTTTTTATTAATACAAAGTTGTTTATTTATATTTATTTATTCGTCTTATTTAATTGTTATTTATTTTTCTGCACTTTTAATTTTCTTTATTTATATTCAAGCACTTTATTTTCCTGTACTTTATTTTTCTGCAGTTATTTATCTGTTTATTTATTTTTATGCATATCCATCTTTATTTATTAATTTGTACCTTTATTTTTCCTTATTTATTTATTTATTTATTTATTTATTTTACACTTTTATTCCTCTTTATTTACTTTTCTGCACTTCTATTATTGTTAATTTATTTTTCTGCACTTTATTTATCCGCACTTTATATTTCTGCAATTATTAGTTCATTTTTTTTATTTTTTACATTTTTATCTTTATTTATTTATTTTTATGCCCTTTTATTTTATTTATTTACTTTCCCGTCCCTTTATTTTTGTTATTTACTTTTCTGCCCATTTATTTTCATGTATTTACTTTTCTGCCCTTTATTTTTGTTATTTACATTTCTGCCCCTTTATTTTTATGTATTTACTTTTCTGTCCCTTTATTTTTGTTATTTCTACCCCTTTATTTCCATGTATTTACTTTTTAGCCCCTTTATTTTGATTATTTACATTTCTGCCCCTTTATTTTTGTTATTTACATTTCTGCCCCTTTATTTTTATATATTTACTTTTCTGCTCCTTTATTTTTGTTATTTACATTTCTGCCCTTTATTTTCATGTATTTATTTTTTAGCCCCTTTATTTTGGTTATTTACATTTCTGCCTCTTTATTTTTGTTATTTACATCTCTGCCCCTTTATTTTCATGTATTTGCTTTCCTGTCCCTTTATTTTTGTTATTTACTTTTCTGCTGCTTTATTTTTGTTATTTACTTTTCTGTTCCTTTATTTTTTTTTTATTATTTATTTTTCTGCCCCTTTATTTTATGTATTTATTTTTTTCTGCTCTTTTATTTTTATGTATTTATTGTTATGTCTATTTATTTTTATTTTTATTTTTTTTGAACTTTTCATTTATTTTTTTTCTACCTTTATTTTTTTATTTTATTATTATTATTTATTCTCTATACTTTTTATTTTTAGTTATTTATCTTTTTGCTTTTATCTTTCTACACTTTCTATTTATTTATTTATGTTTGACCATTTTAATAATTTATAAATATGTATATATATATATATACATAATTATCCATTTTTATTATGGTCATGATTTCCTATTATTTTCTCTTAGTAACCTTTTAATAATTAAGAAGAAATTATTTTCATAAAAAAATAAAAAAAATCAAGACTAATAAATAGTGTGTTATTTATTCATTCATTTTTCTCTTAAAATTAAGATGAGATTAATTTAGATGAGACATCTTATTAATCTTATTTTTTAAAAAAAAGATAATTAAATAATATTCCTTGTCAATTTTAATTAATTAAATGTATTATATTTCTTTATCTTCATGTTGATGCTTTTAATTTTATTTTTTCTCTTATCTTTATTTATTTATTTGTTTTGAACTTTATATTTCTCAATAAAAATCAATTTTTTTTACTAGAAAATAAGTAAGACAAGACGTCTTATTTTTTTTTTTTATCTTTTTATTTTTATGGTCTTTTAATCATTTATTTATTTATTTTCTTAGAACTAAAAAACAACAAACTTAGAAGATGTATTTTTTTTACTATCTTTGTTTTATTCATATTTATATATTTTTTTATTGTGTATATTATTTATGATTATTTTATGAAGGATGAAATATTTGATAATCATTTTTTAAATTATGCATGATCAATTTGGGTAACCGTTTTTTACGGACAGTGTGGGGTGCTAATACCTTCCCCTCCTGTAATTCGACTCCCGGACTAAACAGAATCTCATATTTTTTTTAAAAAAAAACCAGTGCTATTTAAAGGTTTTCCTAATATTTTCTTTAATAAATATTGGTGGCGACTCCTTGAACCCTTTATTTTTTAGGCTTCTCAAGAGCCTCACTTCAATGCCGTTTCAATTTTCTTTTATTTGTCTTTAACCAGTCCGCGTCGTGCGTCGGGACCCCGGTCGCGACAGATGGCGACTCCACTGGGGATATTTTGAGAGTCAAGCCCGTTAAATTGATCTTGTGTATTTTTTTGATTGTTAATTATTTCATCCTTTGTATTTATTTGTTATGTTATTCTTGTTGTTTATCTAATCTTCCATTAATTTTAGATTTTATACTGTTTTTTTCCTTCTTTATTGCCTTAATTTAGAACCTTAAGGTAGAAGACATGTGATATTTATTTTGCTTTATGTTTGTTCATTGTGAAGAATGGGTAAAAATCCAGGTATGAATGCCCCACACACTTCACATTCACCATAATGCACACACTATTAGAAGGGACCCTATTCTCGGGCCCCGCAAAAGACATAGGCTAGGGGAGATTATTAGCGGTGTCATTTAGGACGAGACGTCCTACCATGATTCGCGTGAAAATCTCAGCCGGGGTGTTATCTTAGTTATGATGTCCGCACTAAGTAGGATTCCCTACTTTTTGCATAAGACTCATAGCTAAAGATCAGAGCTCCGGTGACCTTCTTAGAACCAATTAGAACAATTACCTTTTGAAGAAACACGATTAAATAGCCTTAGAGCCAATTAGGTGGTTACCTTGTCTAAGACACAATTAGGGCAAACATTCCTTTTATCTTTTATTTATTTGCACAAAGTTTTTTTAAAAAAAAATAAAAAATGTATATTTTCTATAGTCATGATAAGTATTATCACACTCTTATGTGAGGATATTTATCAAATTGTTTTCTTTGTTAATCTGATTCATTTATTTCTTTTGTTAAAGGTGAAATTTAAACATCGGTAAGTATCACTAAAAATGGAATTTAACATGAGATCAAGTGATCAAGAAGTGAAGGCAACTGGTTTAAAAAATTTGTTACACCTCAAAGTCATCAGATCAAATACTAGCAATCTGTTGTCCTTAAGCAAAAGGATGGATATTACCCAAAAAATGACCTTTACAAGGAAATATGGGAAGATCCTAAAATTCTTAGAGGTCGAAGTGCAAGAAGGGGCCCTTACTGCTCTAGCTCAGTTTTATGATCCTCCTCTCCGCTGTTTTACATTCAAAGATTTCCAGTTAGCTCCTACTTTGGAGGAGTTTGAACAGATATTTGGCTTGCCATTAGAAGATTTGAAACCTTATCGTCGAACTGAACATCACGCTTCAATCTTCAGTGTAGCTCGCATCCTCAAGATGGATCCTGAAATGCTTAAGAAGGCTCAATTAAACAGGAACCAAATTTCAGGATTCGCACTAAGCTTCTTTGAGCAGCAACTCCTCAGTCAGGCAGGGAAAGGAGAATGGGACGTGTTTGTTGACATTTTGGCGTTGGCCATCTATGGTGTGATCCTCTTCCCAAGCCTTGATAATTATATTGATTTCAAGGCAATTGATGTTTTCCTAGCTAGAAAGCTTAGAGGTGAAAGTTCCATGACTGCTGTCTTAGCTGATATCTATTGTACAATGGATTCCTGTCACAACCGGAATGGGAAAAAGATCGTCTGTTGTCTACCCGCCTTGTATCTATGGCTTACTTCTCATGTCTTCAATCAAGTTGGCAAGGTTGAATGTCCTATCTCTGATTTGAAGCTCCTTAGGTTAACCAAGAAGACTAATAGGGAGTGGGCAGGACATCTAGCAGGATTATCTGCTAGCATGATTCGGTGGTACCCTCAGTGGATGAACGTGGATTCCATTATTTACTGCTGTGGAAAATTTCCGAATGTGCCTCTCATGGGAACTCAAGGATGCATCAATTACAATCCTAGCATTGCAAAAAGACAACTTGCTTATCCTATGATACAGCCTCCAGAAGAAGAAACAGTAACGCCTTTCCTTCATTATTATATTGAGGGAAATAGTGCTCCTGTTATTCAAACTGTCATTGATGCTTGGGGCAAGGTTCATAGTAAAGGAAAAGAATTGGGTGTCCGAAGTCATGCCGCAAAAGAAAGTTACTACCAGTGGATTTCAAATAGGGTAGCCATTGTTAAATTACCCTTTAAAGATCACGGTGCTCATGTGAGAAATCCAGTTCCCGATGAAAGCAAAGAGATTGAAAATTTGAGGAGTGAGTTGGCTGAAATGATAAAGAAAAATCAAGTTTTGGAGGATGATTTAATCAAAATTCAACAAGACAATGCTTCCCTTAAGAGAAAAAGGTGTGAATTAGAAAATGCCTTTGAAGACATAGGTAAGAAGCAGCGAATTGAAAGAGAACATATGATGCAATTGGATCAATGCCTCCAAACCGCGAACAGCCAATTGAAGACCAAAGAGAAACAAAAGAATGATATATTGGCTGACAAAGGGCGGTTACGAGAAATTCTAGCCAAGACAAAAGAAGAAGCTCAAGTTGAAAAGAACCTTATGCAAGCGCGAATTGATGAACTGGAACGACAAGTCAGAGATGTCGTCAGTGCTTGCGAGCGTGAAATAAATGAAGAAAAATGGCAAGCCATGGAAGACAAGGATAGATATAAAGAGATTATACGTTTAATGACCCTAGAAAGGGTTGAGTTGGAAAGTCTTGTCTATTCTTGGAGAGACCGTTTTTCTAATCTAGCCGGTCTTGCTAATGGAACACTTGGAAATATTCCTCACCTGTTGAAGAAGGCTGAAGCGATGATGAATCCGCTTTCTACACCGGAGGAAATTACAAAATTCATCCAATACTGCAAGGGGCGATTGGATGAAATGAAGGTCTGGATTGCTAAAGCAAGAGAGAATTGATTTTGAGTTGTTGTAACAAACAATGTATCAGAACTCGTTGATCAATAAATAAATCTCATGTTGAATTTGCATTTTTCTTCTAACTTAGTACTTTAGAAAAAGACATTCTAAAGGAAAGGTTTATCTTTACTTACCGATATTTAAAATTCATCATGTATTTACATTACATCTCTTTATGTCATTTAACAATACTTGTTCTTGTACCAAGAAGGGGGTTTCTTTGTATTTATTCACATCACGGGGAGAAGGAGCTCAAAGCATCCTTATCAAACTAGACTGCAAACAAGACTCATGGCAGAGCCGGAAAGCGCAGTTGAAGAATTAAGGAATGAAGTTGGCCAGATCAAGGAGCAGATGGTAGAAATACTTAAGCTTCTTGAAAGAAGAGGTACAGAAAGGGGATCTTCTGCAGGAAATGGGGAACAAACATCCACTCCTCAAGTTCAAGCTCAAGAGGGGAACCCTATACCTTTAAATGATCCTGCTCCAGTCACTGAAACTCCATTCATCTCACACCAACCTTATGGTATGCCATTGCCACCTTTTGTTTCCCAAGACGGGAATGTTCAGCAAGCATATGCTTGGCCTCCATATGGCTTACCTCAAGGATATTACACCATGCATCCTAATCCCAATCAAGAGAATCCTCCTGCTGTTCAACAAGTTCCCAATCCCCCTGTATCTAACCCTCCAAATTTCAACCAATCAACAACTATTCCCCAAAACACTCAGGCTCCACCCAATGTCACTCTACCTAATACAATTCCACCACAAAATCACCAGACTCCAAATGATGCCACACAACCAAACCCACAAGCAGTGCCATATTATTTCCCTTATAGTTGCCCAATGCCACAGGCAGGTGTTTCCCAAAACTTGTCACACAAAGCTCAAGTCCCTCCACCAAATCCTGATCAGCCAGCAGCGCCTTTGTCAAAAGGGCAAATGGAAATATTGGAAGAAAGGTTACGTGCAGTAGAGGGAGGAAGTGGCTTAGGCGTAACAAATGTTTCTGAATTATGCCTAGTTCCAGATGTGGTAATTCCTCCCAAGTTCAAATTGCCGGAATTTGATAAATACAAAGGAACAACTTGTCCTCGTAACCATTTGACCATGTACTGCCGAAAGATGGCTGGGTATGCTTATGATGAAAAGTTGCTGATCCATTTTTTTCAAGATAGCCTTGCTGGGGCAGCGTTGAGTTGGTATACTCACCTTGAACGAACTCGTATTCGTTGTTGGAAGGATCTAGCCGATGCCTTTCTGAAGCAATATAAATACAATATGGACATGGCACCAGACCGGCTACAACTTCAGAATATGACCAAAAGAAATACTGAGTCCTTCAAAGAATATGCTCAACGATGGAGGGAAATGGCTGCACAAGTTGAACCACCTCTGATAGAGAAAGAGATAGTGGCAATGTTCATTGACACTCTTCAGCCACCGTTCTATGAAAGGATGCTTGGGAGTGTATCATCAAGCTTTTCTGATATGGTGGTAATAGGGGAAAGAATTGAAAGCGGTTTGAGAACAGGAAAAGTTGTCCAAAGTTCCCCATCAATAGGAAGACCTATGACAGGGGCAGGAAGAAGAAAGGGTGACGAAGCAAATGCTGTAATGGGAAATCAAGGTCAACATAATCAAAAAATGTTTCAACCTTCCCCTTTCCCTTTCCCACCTCATTATCCACCGTACGGACCTTACCCTTATGTAGCTGCTGCTTCTGGAAATTCATTTCCCCATCCTCAATCATATAGACCCCCACCCGTCCATAATTTTAAGAATACACCACCACCTCCTCCCCAACAATGGATGCAAAATCCCAACCCAAATCTTCCACAAAAAAAGCCAAACAATGACCGTCCTTCTGTCCAATTTGATCCAATTCCCATGACATATACTGAACTTTTGCCTCAACTTCTCAAAAGTTCTCTTGTTGTACGATGTCCTTTAAAACCCGTAGGGCCACCCTATCCTAAGGGGTATGATCCTAATGTGAAGTGTGATTATCATGCTGGGGCACCGGGGCATTCTACAGAAAATTGCATTGCCTTAAAGTTTAAGGTACGTGATTTGATAAATGCCAAGTGGTTGGATTTTGAAGAAGGCTCCCCAAATGTGATTAGAAATCCTTTGCCTAATCATGGAAATACTGGGGTAAATGCAATAACACATGACTTGGGAAGTGATCATTGTCCCCCTTGCAATGATGTCAACATGATCCATGGGCAGTATAGTACAGACTCAGTAAGCCCAGTCACCCCTGTTCCTTTGGTGGTCTATTACACCAAGAAACCTTTGACCGAACCAGTCATAAACCATCCGTCCTTGACAATTAGGACCCCATCTCCATTTTTATACAAGGATACCCATGCAGTACCTTGGAAGTATGAAGTGGATGTAATCCCTCAACTCCTAAAGGGATCGTCATCCTCAGTAACCAATATTTCCGAGACAAGTGGAATGACTAGGAGTGGACGAGTTTATGCTCCTGAAAACTTGAGAAAGGAGGATACACCTGTAAGTGAAAAAGAAAGTCGTGGTAAAGAACAAGATCCTCCCCAAAGAATAACAGAGGAAGATGCTTGTGAATTTTTGAAATTCATTAAGCAAAGCGAATACCAGGTCCTTGACCAGTTAAACCGCACTCCTGCAAAAATATCCTTGTTATCTCTCTTATTGGACTCAGAACCACATCGTGGAAAGTTATTGAAGGTCTTGAATAAAGCACATGTTGCGAAAGATATTTCGCCTGAAAAGTTTGAAGGGATAGTGGGGCATATTGCCTCAAATGACTACTTAACTTTCACCGATGAAGAGATACCTGCTGAAGGAAGAGGTCATAATAAGGCATTACACATCTCTGTCAAGTGTCGGGATCATATCGTAGCCAAGGTCCTAGTTGATAATGGCTCCTCTCTGAATATCATGCCAAAGTCCACTTTAAATCAACTACCTTTTGATGGGTCACATATGAAGCCAAGCTCAATGGTAGTAAGAGCTTTTGACGGTACTCGGAGAGAGGTCATTGGAGATATTGAGATCCCCATCCAAGTGGGCCCATGCACCTTCAATGTATTATTTCAAGTGATGGATATCAATCCTGCTTATAGCTGCCTATTGGGGAGGCCTTGGATACATTCTGCCGGTGTGGTTCCATCTACCCTTCATCAAAAGCTTAAATTTATGGTAAACAACAAGCTAATCATTGTTTCTGGTGAGGGAGATTTCCTTATCAGTAAGCCCATGTCAACTCCATATATAGAAGCGGCTGAAGAAAGTCTTGAGACTTCCTTCCAATCATTGGAAATTGCTCACACCACCTATGTGAGCGAAGGGTTACAACTAGCTCGTCCTTCTAAAGCTTCTATGATGGTAGCTAAAGTGATGATGAAATCTGGATTCCAGCCAGGGAAAGGGCTTGGGAAGATGCTTGATGGAGGAGTAGACCCATTATTGGTTAAGGAGAATAAGAACGGCTTTGGGCTTGGGTATCATCCATCTCCAATGGAAAGAGCGAAGGTTTTCGCAGATAAGAGAGAAAAGCGACTTGCACTGTTAGAAAACCGAGAACCCCTAACTGCGAAGATCCCTATCTGTGACCTTTACCAAAGCTTCAGGAGTGCAGGCTTGACATCTCCAGACCAAGTGGCAGTCATCGATGATGAGTCCAAGAAAGAAGAAGACTTGATTTACCCTTGTCCTTTAGATACTGAGTTGTGTAATTGGGAAGCCGTTGAGCTTCCAGAGATCATTTCAAAGTAATTATTCACTTTGTAGGTTTTGTTTAAATCCTTTGGCTATGCCTAAAGCCTTAGGATGAGTTTTAATAAGGGCAAAACATGTTTTCTTTATCATTTTCAGTAAATAAAAGTTAAGTTCGATTATCATTTTCCTTATTTTACCTTTTTATATTAAATAAATTGCAGATCTGAAATTGAATTCCAAAATAATAAGATTGCTTTCTCCCATCATGATTTTAATCCAACAAGCGAAGAGGATGAAGAGTCTGATGAACCTTCCCCTGAATTACTAAGGCTGCTAGATCAGGAAGATAAAGAAATTTCTCCCTATCTAGAAATTGTTGAAGTCATAAATTTGGGGAGTGAAGAAAACAAACAAGAAGTCAAGATCGGCACCTCTTTGAGTAGAGAACATAAGAGGGAATTAATAGAATTGTTGGTCGAATTCAGCGATGTGTTTGCTTGGTCGTATCAGGATATGCCGGGATTGGATAACTGCATCGTTGAACACAAGTTGCCATTGAAACCCGGTTGCATCCCCATAAAGCAGAAGTTGAGAAGGATGAAGCCAGAAATGCTCTTAAAGATTAAAGAAGAGATAACCAAACAGTTGGATGCCGGGTTCTTGGCTGTCTCCAAATACCCTGAATGGGTGGCCAACATTGTTCCGGTCCCGAAAAAAGATGGGAAGGTGCGAATGTGTGTTGATTACCGGGATTTGAATAGAGCTAGCCCAAAAGATGACTTTCCATTGCCACATATTGATGTTCTTGTTGATAACACGGCCCAACATTCCATTTTTTCATTCATGGATGGATTTTCTGGGTACAACCAAATCAAGATGGCACCCGAAGACATGGAAAAAACCACTTTTATTACTTTGTGGGGAACCTTCTGCTACAAGGTGATGTCTTTTGGATTGAAAAATGCCGGTGCCACTTACCAAAGAGCAATGGTAACTCTATTTCATGACATGATGCATAAAGAGATAGAGGTTTATGTGGATGATATTATTGCCAAATCCAAATCCGTTGAAGGTCACTTGATTGACTTACGAAAGCTCTTTGAACGCCTGAGAAAATTCAAACTCAGATTAAATCCGGCTAAATGCACTTTTGGGGCTAGCTCTGGAAGGTTGCTTGGTTTCATTGTCAGTGAGAAAGGTATTGAAGTGGATCCCGATAAAGTAAAGGCAATCATGGAAATGCCCGCTCCTAGCACTGACAAAGAAGTACGAGGATTCCTTGGAAGGTTGAATTACATAGCTCGTTTCATTTCTCAACTAACAGCTGTATGTAATCCAATCTTTAAGTTGCTTCGTAAAAATCAACCATCACAATGGAATGATGATTGTCAGGAGGCCTTTGACCAAATAAAGCGATACTTGCAATCCCCACCGATCTTGGTTCCCCCAACCCCAGGAAGACCACTCCTGTTGTATTTGACGGTGATAAATGAGTCTATGGGCTCTGTACTGGGGCAACATGATGAGTCTGGGAGAAAAGAGCATGCTATTTACTATTTAAGCAAGAAGTTCACTGAGTGCGAAGCACGATATTCCACTGTAGAACGAACTTGTTGTGCATTAGCATGGGCTGCTCGTCGCCTAAGACAATACATGTTATCTTATACTACTTGGTTGATATCTAAGATGGACCCAATTAAGTACATCTTTGAAAAACCGGCTCTGACGGGAAGAATAGCTCGTTGGCAGGTTCTTTTGACTGAGTATGATATCATTCATGTCACCCAAAAAGCTGTAAGAGGGAGTGCTTTAGCTGATCACTTGGCCCACCATCCCCTAAAAGAGTACCAACCAATGTCATTTGAATTTCCTGATGAAAATATTATGATGTTGTCAGAAGAGAAAGATTGTCCTAATAGAACTTGGATTTTGATGTTCGATGGGGCGTCGAATACACTGGGGCATGGGATTGGGGCCATCCTAATCTCACCAGATAACAAGCTTTTCCCATTCACTGCTAGACTTTGTTTTGATTGTACCAATAATATTGCAGAATATGAAGCTTGTGTTTTGGGGATTCAGGCGGCACTTGAAGCAAAGGTGAAATCTCTACAAATATACGGAGATTCTGCCTTGGTGATTCATCAACTGAAAGAAGAATGGGGTATTAGAGATGGCAAATTGATTCCTTATCAAGCTCACATCATGGAACTAATCAAAGGGTTTGATGAAGTCTCTTTCCATCATATTTCTCGGGATGATAACCAATTAGCCGATGCTTTGGCCACGTTGGCCTCCATGTTCAACGTAAGTAGGGATTGTGACATGCCCTTCATCGAGATTGAAAGGCGTCTCGAACCTGCATATTGTCATGAGATAGAAGAAGAGCCCGATGGGAAACCATGGTTTCATGACATCAAAAATTATATTCAAAATCAAGAATATCCTCCTGGTATCTCAGAAAATGATAAAAGAACCCTCAGGCGCCTAGCCATGAATTTCTTTATGACTGGGAATACACTCTATAAGAGAAATTATGATTCTGTTCTCCTTCGTTGCGTAGACGTGACGGAAGCTAACAAAATCATGAAGGATGTTCATGAAGGGCCTTTCAGAACACATGCAAATGGGCACTCGATGGCAAGAAAAATTCTCAGATCTGGATATTATTGGATGACAATGGAAAATGATTGTCATAACTATGCCAAGAAATGTCACAAGTGTCAAACCTATGCAGACAACATTCATGCACCACCATCTTCTTTGCACGTTCTAACAACGCCTTGGCCTTTTGCTATGTGGGGTATAGATGTTATTGGTCCCATTGAACCAAAAGCATCGAATGGGCATCGCTTTATTTTGGTGGCCATTGATTACTTCACTAAGTGGGTTGAAGCAGCTTCCTACACCAACGTGACTAAAAATGTTGTGGTTAAATTCATCAAGAGAGAATTGATTTGTAGATATGGTTTACCAAATCAGATCATCACTGATAATGGTACAAACCTGAATAATAAAATGATGGATGAACTTTGTGAGGAATTCAAAATCAAACACCTCAATTCATCTCCATACAGACCTAAGATGAATGGAGCAGTGGAAGCTGCTAACAAAAATATAAAGAAAATCATACAAAAGATGGTTGAAACCTACAAAGACTGGAGTGAGTTGCTTCCTTTTGCTTTACATGGGTATCGTACCTCTGTACGAACTTCGACAGGGGCAACACCCTTCTCATTGGTGTATGGTATGGAAGCTGTTTTACCAATAGAAGTGGAAATTCCGTCTTTAAAAGTAATCATGGATGCCAAATTAGAAGAAGCTGAATGGGTTCGGTCCCGGTATGATCAATTAAATTTAATTGATGGGAAAAGGTTAACCGCTCTCTGTCATGGGCAGTTATACCAAAAGCGTATGAAGAAGGCATACGAAAAGAAAGTGCGACCTCGTCAATTTCATGAAGGTGATTTGGTACTGAAGAAAATCTTGCCGAATCAAAATGATCACCGAGGCAAATGGAAGCCAAATTATGAAGGACCATTCGTCGTAAAGAGAGCCTTTTCTGGAGGAGCTTTGATTTTGATGAACATGGATGGTGAGGAGTTATCTTTCCCGGTCAATTCAGATACAATCAAGAAGTATTATGCTTGAGCATACTCTAAAGGGATAGGGTAGTCTTTATGTCCTCTAAACGTTTGGATTAAAAATTATGATGTAAACTTGTAATTTTCCCAAGTAAATATATGGAATTCTCAATTTCAGTTCCAATCCTTGTCTTGTCAGGTTTCATTTGCATGCATTTTGTGAAAAATATTAAAAAAATATGAAAGGCATATTTTTAATCTCAAACAAGCTTGATACTTCCCAATTACACAGACCTTGGTAATCAGGATATTCCGCTCTGCCATGAGTAATAACAAGTCCCATAAGGATTGTGGTAGTCACCTGGAGGAAACAAGATCTTTAACCTTTGGTTTTCCACTTGACTATTTCTTCCATGCAGGTTTGAGGGTACAACAAGGACAAAGCGCTCCCCATGAAGAGTCGAGATCAACAGTTTCAGCCTATCACCTAACTCCAGTCGGGATGGTTTACTAAGATGTGAAAATGCAATCCTTGTATTCACTCGGAACCCACACTAAACCAGAAAAGTCAATCTCAGACACATTCTTCTTGAGCATAAATCTCATATAATTCTCTACCATAAGTCATTATGGTAGAGGTATCTCCCATTAGTCTTACTTCATGTCCAAGCCTCAGGTATCCATCCCTAGGCTATCTCAATCAAAATCAAATCAGGGGCATTTCCCCAGTCATTTAGTTTCATGTCAAAGCCTCAGGTATCCATCCCTAGGCTATCTCAATCAAAATCAAATCAGGGGCATCCCCAGTCATTTAGTTTCATGTCAAAGCCTCAGGTATCCATCCCTAGGCTATCTCAATCAAAATCAAATCAGGGGCATCCCCCAGTCATTTAGTTTCATGTCAAAGCTTCAGGTATCTTTCCCTAGGCTATCCCAATCAAAATCAAATCAGGGGCATCTTCCCAGTCATTTAGTTTCATGTCAAAGCTTCAGGTATCCTTCCCTAGGCTATCTCAATCAAAATCATTCAGGGGCATCCCCCTGTCATCTATTTTATGTCGAAGCCTCAAATACCCATTCTTAGGCTCCTCAAAATGTCAAGACAACTTCATATTTTTTCCAAAGCTTCAGGTATTAACCCCTAGGTTATGCCATTTATCTTCCTGTCATGTTCCAAGTGCCTCTCCTTAAACTGTCTAGCATTGGGACAACACCATTCGGCTATTTACTTTTTGTCAAAAGTTGTCGGGTATTCTTAGTGGTGTTCACGTCTTTACTTTCTTTTCACATCAATAATATGAATATGTCTCATATTCTTTCATGAAAAGAAGTAAAGAGGGGCATCTGTGAACACCTATTTTTGTCCGGTGATATATATTAAAAAAAAAGAAAAAAAGAAAAAAAAGAAGAAAAAAAGAGTTTTTTTGTCCTAGAGTCCGGAGTCAATGTTGACTGCATTAACCGGGGTCCTAGCACGGTTTCATGACCGGTGTTACCTCATTAGTTCTAAGCTCGTACAGCCTCAGTGGAGTACGGTATTTTACACCTCAGTTCGAAGGGAATCCGAGGTTCTTCAAGTTAAAACTGATGTGTTAATCCGTACTTAAACTTCAAGACACACCGGAGGTACACCTGCAGGAGATTCCCCAATGCTTAATATTTAACCGAGGTGAAGAGAAATGTCTATAGTTGACCAATGATTTCAGACCCCGGTTATGACTTATCAGTTCTCGTTGGTGACGCGGTACAGTGCTTAGAACCCCGCCCAGTCCAGATTGCCACCCCGGATCATATTAAAAAAAAAATATTATTAAAAATTGCATAGTGACCGTTAGAATAGTAACCCTTCCCCATCTCTATAAATACCCAATCCCTCTTCATTTCCTACCACACCTCTCATTTCATCAATTCTCTTCATTTCTCTCAAGCAATGGCTGATGGATGCCGAAGCCAAGAGGAAAGAATAAGGGAGGGAAGACGATGTTTTGTGACTACCTTTTTACTCCTTATAGTGTGGGTAGTAATTTATATTTATTGGATATTTTATATATTTCCATATATGTAATAAATAATTTATGTTTCCATTTGTATCTTTAAATAAAAGGCCCAAAAAAAAATCAGAAAAATAAATGGGTAAAAAAAAAAATCAAAAAAAAAAATAAAAAAAAATCAAAAAATAAAAAAAAAAAATGAAAATAAAAAATAAAAATAAATAAGAAGGGCCAAAAAAAAAAAAAGAAAAAAGAAAAAAGGGCCCAAACAAAAAAAAAACAAAAAAACAAAAAAAAAACAAAAAAAAAGAAAGCCCAAAAAAAAAACAAAAAAAAACAAAAAAAAGGGAAATGGGCCCAAAAAAAAAATCCAAAAAAAGGGTCCAAAAAAAAAACGAAAATTAAAAAAAAAAAAAGGAAAATCAAAAAGTTGACGGTGGTTTATTAGTGGTGGGCCCCGGTTTGGTTGGATAATTGGAGAAAATTGGGGAAATTGACATCAAATTTAGACAAATTGAAAAAGTAAAAAAGTGATGTCATTTATGGAGAATCCAATGCCAATTTTCTTCTATAAATAGAAGGTGATATTGAGGCATTTTGGAGAAAGAAGAGGAAAAAGAGGGGAAAGAGTGTTAAATTTTTGTGAGAATTTTTAGAAGTTTTGGTTTTCAAAAATTACTTTGTGTAATTCTAGTTAGGAAAATGAGTGCACCACTCTTGTTTGTCTTAGTATGTGAGTTTTTGTGAGCTAAAATACTGTCCAAGTGTTGTAACCGGTATCCAAATACCTTCAAATCAAGTCCAAACAAAGCCAAAAACAAAGGAAATCTACACAAAATTGATTTCCCGACTTCCGTTCTAGTTTCTCTGTAATTGATCTTGTACCAAGGTATTTTTTATTAATACAAAGTTGTTTATTTATATTTATTTATTCGTCTTATTTAATTGTTATTTATTTTTCTGCACTTTTAATTTTCTTTATTTATATTCAAGCACTTTATTTTCCTGTACTTTATTTTTCTGCAGTTATTTATCTGTTTATTTATTTTTATGCATATCCATCTTTATTTATTAATTTGTACCTTTATTTTTCCTTATTTATTTATTTATTTATTTATTTTACACTTTTATTCCTCTTTATTTACTTTTCTGCACTTCTATTATTGTTAATTTATTTTTCTGCACTTTATTTATCTGCACTTTATATTTCTGCAATTATTAGTTCATTTTTTTTATTTTTTACATTTTTATCTTTATTTATTTATTTTTATGCCCTTTTATTTTATTTATTTACTTTCCCGTCCCTTTATTTTTGTTATTTACTTTTCTGCCTATTTATTTTCATGTATTTACTTTTCTGCCCTTTATTTTTGTTATTTACATTTCTGCCCCTTTATTTTTATGTATTTACTTTTCTGTCCCTTTATTTTTGTTATTTCTACCCCTTTATTTCCATGTATTTACTTTTTAGCCCCTTTATTTTGATTATTTACATTTCTGCCCCTTTATTTTTGTTATTTACATTTCTGCCCCTTTATTTTTATATATTTACTTTTCTGCTCCTTTATTTTTGTTATTTACATTTCTGCCCTTTATTTTCATGTATTTATTTTTTAGCCCCTTTATTTTGGTTATTTACATTTCTGCCTCTTTATTTTTGTTATTTACATCTCTGCCCCTTTATTTTCATGTATTTGCTTTCCTGTCCCTTTATTTTTGTTATTTACTTTTCTGCTGCTTTATTTTTGTTATTTACTTTTCTGTTCCTTTATTTTTTTTTTATTATTTATTTTTCTGCCCCTTTATTTTATGTATTTATTTTTTTCTGCTCTTTTATTTTTATGTATTTATTGTTATGTCTATTTATTTTTATTTTTATTTTTTTTGAACTTTTCATTTATTTTTTTTTCTACCTTTATTTTTTTATTTTATTATTATTATTTATTCTCTATACTTTTTATTTTTAGTTATTTATCTTTTTGCTTTTATCTTTCTACACTTTCTATTTATTTATTTATGTTTGACCATTTTAATAATTTATAAATATGTATATATATATATATACATAATTATCCATTTTTATTATGGTCATGATTTCCTATTATTTTCTCTTAGTAACCTTTTAATAATTAAGAAGAAATTATTTTCATAAAAAAATAAAAAAAATCAAGACTAATAAATAGTGTGTTATTTATTCATTCATTTTTCTCTTAAAATTAAGATGAGATTAATTTAGATGAGACATCTTATTAATCTTATTTTTTTAAAAAAAGATAATTAAATAATATTCCTTGTCAATTTTAATTAATTAAATGTATTATATTTCTTTATCTTCATGTTGATGCTTTTAATTTTATTTTTTCTCTTATCTTTATTTATTTATTTGTTTTGAACTTTATATTTCTCAATAAAAATCAATTTTTTTTACTAGAAAATAAGTAAGACAAGACGTCTTATTTTTTTTTATTTTTTTTTATCTTTTTATTTTTATGGTCTTTTAATCATTTATTTATTTATTTTCTTAGAACTAAAAAACAACAAACTTAGAAGATGTATTTTTTTTACTATCTTTGTTTTATTCATATTTATATATTTTTTTATTGTGTATATTATTTATGATTATTTTATGAAGGATGAAATATTTGATAATCATTTTTTAAATTATGCATGATCAATTTGGGTAACCGTTTTTTACGGACAGTGTGGGGTGCTAATACCTTCCCCTCCTGTAATTCGACTCCCGGACTAAACAGAATCTCATATTTTTTTTAAAAAAAAAACCAGTGCTATTTAAAGGTTTTCCTAATATTTTCCTTAATAAATATTGGTGGCGACTCCTTGAACCCTTTATTTTTTAGGCTTCTCAAGAGCCTCACTTCAATGCCGTTTCAATTTTCTTTTATTTGTCTTTAACCAGTCCGCGTCGTGCGCCGGGACCCCGGTCGCGACAAAGGGAAAATACAAAGCGAAGTACTTCGCACGTGCATAAACCTTCGAAAGCTTACGATGCAGATGTAGGCAAAAGTAATTTTGCACGACATTGCCCATAAGATTCTAATATAATTTATTCTAAAAAAAACACATATATAATATTTAATTATTGAATACAAAAATATGAAAAATATTCAATATTTATTCTAAGAAACATTTTTAGATTTTTGGTATTAAAATAGAAAAAACTAATTTTTATTTTAAGAAGAAATGTTTAAATCTTAATATTTTTATTTTTATTTTTAAAAATTATCATAAAAAGAACCATTTAGGAAAGATATTTATTTTTTATAAAAAAAATTTGGTTTTTAGCAAAAGGAATTATATTTTTTTTAAAAGGAAAGAGATATTTAATTTGATATTTTAAATTTTTGATTTAAAGTAACTAAAAACTATTTATTAGTTTTGTTATTCATAAAAGAAATTATTTTTATTACTTTATTATTCCTAAAATAGAAAAGGAATATTTTATTTTATTTCAACATGAATAAATAAAAATATTCTTTTTGATTAAAATTTTTTTAGAAATAAATTAAAACACCTTTTTTATTTAAAAATTTTTGTTTGCAAAAAAAATTGGATCCTAAGCTATTTGGGCTTCAGATTTGCTGAAGCCCATTACCTACATAACACCATAATTTAAAGAAATAAAAGAAAAAAGAGAAAGGGTTTTAAGAAATTGGGACTCACTACTTGAGGCCCAAAACTAATTAACCTATTGGATTGAACACCCAGATTGTAGCCGAATTATTGAGGAAGGGTGGAATAAAGCCACAGAAATGGTAAACCCATGGGACCAATTGTTGGAACACTATGATCAGTGTTGTAATCACTTGTGGAAATGGAATAAAGCAAGTTTTAAGAAGTCTGATATAGAGATTGTCAAGCTCCAACAGAGACTTAGTCAGATTATAAGCAGATATGGAGATACTAATGAGAATAACGAAATTCCACTTCTTCAGAAACAGATTGACCAAGTTAGGGAAAGGGAGGAGATCTACTGGGCTCAGAGATCTAGAATTCATTGGCTTCGGTGGGGTGATTCCAACTCTCGATTCTTCCATACTTCCACTATTCAGAGGCGAGCCAGAAATAAAATTCTCAGGCTTCAGGATAGAGATAATCACTGGATTGAAGGGCACAATGAGATCCTTAATATGATAAATAATTATTTCAAAGAGGCTTACACGGCTGAACCTACTCAAGATATCCAAAAAGTGTTGCAAGTCATCCCTAAATTAATTTCCCAAGAAATGAATGAAAGCTTAATGGCTCCTGTCACAGATTCCGAGATTGATAAAGTTGTTAAAGCCCTTTCTCCTCTTAAGGCCCCAGGACCGGATGGATTTAATGGTTTATTTTATCAAAGAAACTGGGAAACTATTAAGACACAAGTTTATCAGGTTGTTAAACATTTCTTTTCTACTGGGGATCTTCCTTCTAAAGCCAACCTTACCCTCATTATACTCGTTCCTAAGATTCCAAACCTGGAGAATGTGACCCAATTTAGACCAATCAGCTGTTGTAATTTTGTCCCCAAAGTCATTTCAAAAATCATACAGCTCAGACTTAAACCTCTCCTCCCAAATATCATTTCTCCTTATCAATCAGCTTTTGTTGAGGGTCGATTAATCCAGGACAACATCACCATTGGTCAGGAGGTATTTCATTCGTTAAAGACTAAAAGTGCCTTCTCTAAACATCATATGGCAATCAAATTAGATATGAGTAAAGCCTATGACCGTATGGATTGGGATTTTCTTCAAAAGGTCCTTATGTCCTTTGGTTTCAATTCTCATTGGGTGGGCTTGGTCATGTCTCTTGTAAAGTCTGTATCTTATTGTATTAGCCTTAATGGGGATAGAAGCCCTCCTTTCTCTCCTAAAAGGGGTATTAGGCAAGGTGATCCCCTTTCCCCATACTTGTTTCTTTTTGGAGCTGAGGCACTTTCCTATCTTCTTTCAAGATTAATGGAGGAAGGAAGTCTCTCAGGTATGCATCTAGCTCCTACTTGCCCCAAACTTACTCATTTATTGTTTACAGATGATGCCATTATCCTATCCAAAGCTACTGAAGCAGAGGCTTATTCTATTCTGAATATTCTTAACTGCTACACTAAGGCTTCAGGGCAGAAAGTCAATGTCTCCAAATCTGGAATCATATTTGGCAGCCAGGTACACCCTAATCTTTGCTCTAAAATATGCACTATTCTGAATATGAATCAACGTATTGAGGTTGGCAACTATCTTGGTATCCCTTGTGATTTGGGAAGATCAAAAAGTAAAACCCTTGCTTGGATCAAACAAAAAATTCAATCTAAGGTTGAGGGATGAAAGGAATCACTCTTAAATCAAGCTGGTAAGGAGATCTTGATCAAAGCGGTTATTCAGGCCATTCCATCGTTTGTCATGTCCCTAATCAGAATCCCTAAAAATCTTGCCAAGACCTTAAATGCTCTTATTTCTAAATTTTGGTGGGCAAAGCAAAGAAATCTCAGAGGTGTTCATTGGTCAAACTGGAATCTTTTATCTTCTAGTAAACATTCTGGTGGTTTAGGATTTAAAGAAATGTATGCTTTGAATTCTGCCTATTTGGTCAAACAAGCTTGGAGGCTTTCTACTAACCCAAATGGGCTCTGGGTACAAGTTCTTAAAGGAAAATATTTTCCTGAAACTTCTTTTTGGAACCAAAAATGTAGAAGAAACAGCTCTTGGGTTTGGCATAGTTTACTTCAGGGCAGGGACATCCTTTTGAAACTAGGTCACTGGTCGATTGGAGATGGAGACCAAATTGAGATATTCAAGCATAAATGGCTTTGGAATGGAGCTATGTGTTTTCCTAAATAGAGTTCTATGGATTCATTAGACTATAAATTAAAAACTATAATTGATTCATCCACCCGAACATGGGATATTTCAAAAGTGACTCAACTGCTACAACAACAGTTTTGGTTACCAACGTTGCAAACTCCTTTAAGAATATGTGAAGGGAAGGATTGTATTAGATGGTCATTCACATCTAACGGGGAATATACAATTAAGTCAGGGTACCGTGTTATAAAACAGTTACAGGATGCTTCTGACAGAAGGCCTTCATCTTCTAAATCCCCTAATATTAATTTCTGGAAATTGATTTGGGAATCAAAAGTTCCCAAGAAGATCAAGGTTTTCATTTGGAAACTATGTCACAACTTTCTTCCGGTAAGTGCTAACTTAAAAAAGAAAAGAATTATGCGGGAATCTAAATGCCCAATTTGTTTGAATGAAGAGGAAACTGTTGAACATAGTTTTCTTCTCTGTGATTGGACAATCCCTCTTTGGTTTGGTGTCAATCTGCATTGTTATCCTAGAGAGGAACAGATTTCTTCTATTGAGCATTGGATTGGGGATAAACTGGAGTTATTTTCTAGCAGCAAAGCAGATTCTCAATTTCTCTTATCTAAATTATTTTTTACCTTATGGAATATTTGGAAAATGAGGAATAATTATATTTTCAGAGGAATTCAGCCAGACCCACTACATGCTTTACATCAGGTACAACAAAATGTCAATGAATTCTTCTCAGAAAATAGTAATAATCAGAATACAAAGTCTTTGGTACCTACTCCTTCATTTAAGGTATCCTGGAGACCCCCACCATTAGGTTAACTGAAGTTCAATGTTGACGCCTCCTGGAAAGACCTAGCTCAGAAGGCAACCTCTGGAATCCTGGTTTGGGACCGTAATGGCGACATCCAGTACGGCCAATCCTCATCCTTTTGGGCTCCGAATGCTCTGTTAGCAGAAAGTATGACTCTCAGGGAAGCGGTTATCTTGGCTCTAAATTTTGATTGCAAAAATATAATTTTGGAGTCAGATAATCTTAACCTTGTGAGGGCATGTAGAGGGGAAACCCAAATTCAGGAAATTGATCCGCTTGTGAAAGACATCAATTACCTAACTCAAGCTTTTGAATCTTGTGGCTTTACTTGGGCTCGCAGGGAGACTAATATTGCAGCAGATATGATTGCCCAACTAGCAAGAACTAATTCCCTTGGAAAAAATTGGTGTTGCTCACCTCCACTTAATTTAAGAAGAGCTCTGATTGAGGATAAGCGTAATATCCCTCCTTGCTTTGATTTTGCTTCATGATCTTCCCTGTTTCGCTGGTTCGCTTCTTATTGTTCTGTTCAACTTTGGGAATTTGTATTGGAGGCTTCAGAGTGTGTATAATTTGTGTTTGGTTTTCCTAAGAATGCAAGCAGGCCTGTTGTGCTAAGTCTTCTTTGTTTGTAGCCTTGCAAATTGCAACATGCATGTAATGGGCCTTGGGCCTTTCTTTATCTCATATAATGTATCCTTATTTTTGGACCAAAAAAAAAAAAGAAGAAGACTAAGGTATAGAGAAGGGAGGGGGCGGCGGCTAAGAGGAAGAGTCAGTGGGTGAAGAGGGTGAGGCAGAGAGAGAGAAGAAGGTGGCCGGCGAGGGAGAGAGGGTGACGGAGAGGAGACCGGCGAGGGAGAGAGGGTGACGGAGAGAGAGAGACCGAAAGGGAGAGAGGAGTGACGGAGAGAGGGAGAGTGAGATACCGAGAGGGAGTGACCGAGAGGGTGACCGGCGGCGGAGCAGGGGAGCTCGGGGCGGCAGTTCCGGCAGCACCCCTCTCTTTTCTTCTCTTCTTCTCTTGATGTTGGTTTATAATTTTTTGGTCTCCTTTGCTATTTGGTTTCTATTTCTTTTGATTATTTTTGGTTGTTGTGGATTGATGAAGAAGGTTATTATTTCGGATTTTTTGGTTTTTGATGAGTGGTGATGAAGATGAAGGCCAAATATTGCTGTTGGTGGTGTTTGTGGTTTGATGAGTTGAAGTTGATTTTTGCAATGAATGTGTAGTCTCCTGGTTTTGCAAAATAAGTGCTGAAGTCCCCCCTTGTGTTGCAACTGTTTGGGTTTTTAAAGCCCCTTCCTGATGAAGATTTGGAATCATTGAGTGCTTCCACAGCACATTGATCCACTTCTCCCTGATTCCAGAATTGGTTTCCAGCTCTGTTTGCATTGTTGAGGGGCAGAAGGAAGTGGTGTTGGGTTTTTTATTATTATTTTTTATTAAAAAACAAAGGGGGGGGGGGGGGGGGGGGGGGGGGGGGTGGACGGTGCTCACACATGGTACGTAATAAAGCTACCATGTATTTTGCACTAAAATAAATGAATCATAAGGACGATAACATTCTGATTTATTTCGATTATTTCATATTGCTTCCTCTAATTAATGGGTCATACTATTCCCTGGGCGTAAATCATGCACTTGGCTCACATTAGAATAATGTTTTCCTGGAATAGAAATAGTGTCCCTCTAAAATGAAGTTTTATGACGTATTGTCTTGCATCAAGATAAGCTCTGATTTGCTTTTTGATGTAGAATGCTTGATAATTCATACATCGGCCATGGTGTCATATTTTAATCTCTTTCATGTACACTTCTTGTATGAATCTCATTTGTTATGAATGACATTTTATCTTTTTCATAAGTTATTATTCTTTGCTTTTCATTTAGTCTAATATTAGTTACCTGTTTTGTATATCAATAAGCATTTTGCTTTACAACTTTGAATGATTACCAGATAACTTGCTATGTTAATTGTTTCCATTATAGAAAATCTTAACATTGGAGTAAAATGTTTTTTTGCTAATGGCAATTTGTATTGATCGATCTTAGAGTTGTAGTTAATTGTTATCAGGTATAGGCTGAACTTAACTAGTTTATTTAATTGTTTATTATCGGTCAAACTGAAATGTGAGATCAATTTAATTCTGCCAAAATTCAAACTTATATTAGCTAAATTTCCGTGGAATATTAACCAAACTAGAATTTAGATGCTTTCGAATATTGGCCAAACTTAGAGTTGGATAATGATGAGCGTGAAAATAAAAAGAAAATTGGAAAAATGGTACGATATAATTACTTCACATCATTCTTTCCTTTGAAGGACCGGTTTACTTGGTAACATGAAAATAATTTTGTTACGTCGCTGAAATCATAAAGCTTTCTTAACCTCAAATAAATCACAACTCAATGCTCCAGATGATGTTGTCAAAAACAAAAGAACCATTAAAATTGAACTTCTGGTAGCAAGAAAAAAATCCACACCCACAGTAATGGGTTACCCGCAATGGATACCCACATATTTACTAATCGGATAGGTAGCGGTATCACACTATTCGTCCCGTGGGTATGCATTTAATTATTAATATTTATTTTTTATTAAATATATTTAAATATCTAATTTTTTATTTTTTTTATAATGAGATAATAAAATTAAATATTGAAGTTGTAATGTATGATACAATATTAATTTAAATTATATTATACTGAAATCATATTATATTTAGTACATTATACAATATGTTTTACTTTAGTATTATTTTATAAAAATAATAAATATTCATAAATACTCGTAAGTACCCGTTACCCAACCCATGAATACCCATTACCCACCTAAGACCCGTAGATATAGGTAGCGGTAACATACGCCCCATTAACATCCCTAATCACTCATTACCCGTTATCACGAAAAGGACCTTTCAGCTAGTAGAACATGTGTGACCCTAAACGATATGAACATTTTTGTACAATATCTAGTAAACACCATATTTTGTCCTTTATTTTTATTTTTATTTTATTTAATTATTAAATAAATAAATAAATAATAATAATTTCCCATCCATTCCGGAAAATATGTTCGGAATCCAGAACCTGTCCCCGGCACTCCTCCAATAGCTTCATCTTCTTCCTCTCCTGATTCTCCCTTCATCATCTTCATCACCTTTCCTAACTCAAAAAAAACAGGGAGAACCAAAAATACCATCTCCTTCATCATCACCATCATCAACAACATCTTCTCCATCAACCCAAACCAAAAAAATAGATTCAAAAAAAGCCTTATTTCTCATTTCTCTCAAACAACAACAACAGAACAACGAATTCAAAATCAAATAACCCATCACCAACACACACCCTCTTCATCTCCTACATTCCATCAACAATAGAAAAAAAAACATATAAACTCTTCTCCTCTCTTTTCCCTATACCAACAACAACCTAAAATAAAAAAAAATAATATCAACAAACAACCAAAGAAAGAAGAGAAAGGGAAGGAGAAGATCACGTCGGCACCCTCGCGAACGACCACCGAGCACCGCCCCGAGCACAACCGCGACGACGCCGCCGGACTGGTCCCTGCGCGACCTCCTTTTTCTAGTGTTGACGTCGACCTCTGCCTCTGCCTCCTCCTCTCGGTCTCTTCCTCCTCTATCGGTCTCTCTCTCTCCCTATCCTCTTTCTCTCTCTTCCATCACTCTCTCTCTCCCTCGGAAAATTCTAACATCCCCTCAAAGTTTGATGTTTGACGGAAGAGGGGACCGTAAGTACTGGTTATAGTCCATTGATCAAATGGACGGCTGAGATGATGAATGGGTAACTTGTTTGACCGGTTAACTTGTATATGAGGACATAGAAGTAATTGTCCAAGTGTAGGAAATTTCACACGGTAGATAGATTTGACATGCACAGGAAATGTTGTACAGTAGCATCAATTGCCATCACGCTTGAGCGTGAACAAAACAAGCTTGAACGTGAATAAGGGCGCTTCAGCGTGACCTGACTGAGCTTTAAGACCGAAAGAAATAAAATCAGCGTGCTTATTTTATTAATAGAATAAAATAATACAATAAACAAATACTAACTCATAATGCATACCTCATATCTCTAACCGTAAATAACCAATATATATAACTATATACAACTTTAACTAACGTATATCCAACAAAACAAACATATACTGAACACGTTTCTTGGTTCATGAAACATGCATTATGTACGCATAATACATTGTATAATTATATAATAAATTCAATTTCGTGTAAAACGATTTTCCTTAATTACCCGCTAGTTGTCAGTAGTTTACTGTCCTGCAGTTTAAACGAATTTCGTTGTAGATATAGTCCTTAAATAAAGCACATTGCGCAAATCCGATTAGAATTGAAATATTGGCACTCTCCATGTTGGCTCCCCTAGCTGTATCATCCATATATAGTATATATAGTTATTTATAATTGTTTTTTTTTGTTTTTACAAGTTGCAATTTAAACCAATTTGAACAATTGATAAATTAAAAATTTTGAATGGAAACCAAATGTAACGCGTACAGTGGTGTAGGAAATTGAGCCAGAAACGTGTAACAGTGATGTGAACAACAATTATACTAACTAAAAGAATTGGAACAATTCAATTGCACTGAACAAATTGACCAACAGCAATTATAAACCACGCTCAAGCTGAACAGCAATTATAAACCACGCTCAAGCTGAACTGCTCACGCTTAAGCTCAATTTAATCACGCTCAAGCGTGATTGCTTCAATTGGTCATGATCCAGCCCGACCACGCTTAGGCGAGAAAATTCTTCGCTTAAGCGTGGTTTATAATGTTACTCTCTTCAGCGCAAGCTTAAGCGTGGAATGACAAATATGAGAAATTGATAACTCTGAGTAAATATCTCAAATTGAGAACGTGGTACAGGGGAGAACCTCAAATACCGAAATAACCTTTAATCAATATTTATTCATAAAATTGTCAATGGTTGTTACGGGTTGCCAAACACCTACTAACCTGTTAATGCGTTTCGTGTTTTGTGCCTCAAAATCAACCATGTCCGTTGGATCACATCAACAACCCAAAAAGTGTGTAGGTTTAATAAAATATTTTGGTCAAAGATCTGGCTTGTGAGGATGTTAGCCAGACCCCTCTCCCTCCTCCATTTTCTCTCTCTGCCGTTTCACTCTGCAGCAGCTCCATCTCCTTTCATTCTTTTCTTTTCTCTCTTTAGGCTTTTAGGTTTTGGTTATTTGGGCCTCAACTAGTGAGGCCCATTCTTAGAAAAGACTCTTTTTTTTACTTCTCCCTTTTAGGAAATGGGCTTTAGAAGCCCAATGTTAAATAAATGTTTTATTTTTTTATTTTCAGAATATTTAATAAATGTTTTAACAATTTATAATAAAAATAAATTTTTAGTTTTAGTCATATTAAATAAAAATTATTCTTAAATTTAATAAATTTGATGCTAAGATAAAATAAAAATCACAAAATTCCAAAAATATATTTTTTTTCTAACTATATACGAATAACTTTTGTTTATAGTGAAACTTAAAAAAAATATCAAAACACCTTTTGAATAAAATAGATAGTTCTTATACAAAAAATGAAAATATTAAGATCCATATCTTTGTCAAGAGTAAAAAGTAAATGCTTTTATTTATAGTAAAAATCTAAAAACGCTTCTTAGAATAAATATTAAATGTTTTTCTATTTGTGTTAAAATTTAAAATCTAGATATATCTTTTAAAAAAACACATAATCTCTTATACTAAATCAAATCTTATAAGCAATATCGTGCAAAAATCACTTTTGCCTACATCGGCTCTATAGGATCTCAAAAGTTTATGCACCTGCGATCTTCTTCGCCTTGTATTTCTCCTTCCTCATGAATTTCCTTTCATTATTAAAAAACAAAATCAATTAAAAACAATTTAAATATTTTTCTTTCAAAATTAATTTCCACAAAGAACTACGTAACCCTGATTTCTCAATACATTTGAGAATACATAGAAGAGGAAACCAATTCTTGTCGAGCCCACTTTCTCGATATTAATTTCTATGTCTTTGCTATTATTTCGATTAATTTTATATAATCAATATTTTTAAAATTTTATTATCGCAAGAAGGTTAATTTAGACGCGATATCTTGTTAATCTCAGGTTTTATTATTTTTATTTAAAATAATATTTTCTTAAAAGTGAGGTTAATTTAGGCAAGACGTCTTGTTAATCTCATGTTTTTAATATTTTTATTAGAATATTACTTTCTTTAAAATAAGGTTAATTTAGACGCGACGTCTTGTTAATCTTATGTTTTTAACATTTTTTATTAAAAATAATATTTTCTTAATCAACTTTATCTTTTTTATATTATTAATTTTATTTTAATCTTTAAATTTATGTACAAATTAAGGTTAATTCGGATGAGACGTTCTGTTAACCTTTACCTTTACCCTGTTTTACTTTTTCTTAATGTTGTTATTTTGTGAAGTTTCTTATTGTCTCTATTTGTCGTTTCTTATTGTTATTGTTTTTTACTTTCTAACTGTCAATATTCTGTTAAGTTTCTTACCACTATTGTGTGTCGTTTCTTATTATCACTATTTTATTATGCTTCTTATTGTAACTGTTTTGTCGAGTTCATTACTGCCATTACTTTGTCATTTCTTACTGTTACTATTTTAATCTTTTACTGTCATATTTAGATTAATTTGGATGAGACGTCCGGTTAATCTTATTTCAAACTTTCATATCTATTTTGTCTGTTTTCGTATACTTTGTCATTGTATATGTTTCTTTTCATAAAAAAGTTAAAATAATTTCTAGACTATTTTGAAATAACCGCTATCAATTTGAGGTAACTGTTTTATAACAGACAATTGTGAGGTGCTAATACCTTCCTCACTTGTAAAAAAGAGGTTTTTCCCGATATTTTTATCCTAAAAAATATTGATGGCGATTCCCTGTTTTCTTTTCAAAAGGATTTCGAAACTCGTTTTATTTTTAAGCGTCGGCCATCTCGTTACGATCCCAGTCGCGACACTACTCATTCTATTTTTCATTTTAATCTTTTAACTTGTTTTTATATTTTTTAATCACAACTAAAGTTCATTTTAATTTTGTTCATCATATTTTAAAACTTTACCCAATAATTTTGAATGTAAGATTTTTTTTTAGTACTACTTTTCCAATATAAATGTTATTCAAATTTTTACCAATAGAGTTATATTATCACTTTTATAGATAATTTCAATATATATATATTTATATATATTTTTTATAAATATTTATTTCATATAACTTTAAATTGTATTCAAAATAGAACACGTCCTCATGCATATTGCTCAATTCATTAAGCTAATCCTTAATATAACTAAAAACTAAATATATTTATGATCAATTTACTTTTCTTAATTTTGTTTAGATTTCTTAATCGAGTACCAATAACCCCACCGAAAAAATAACACAAATCTCTAAACTAGTTAAAAAAAAACACATTATGTGTTACAATCTAGAATAACATTGTTAATTAGCGTAAAACATATTTCTAGTTAAAAATAAATAAATTACAACAATAGTAGTTACAAAATAATTGATCAACATCGATTGTACGTCCTTAAATAGTTTTATGATTTTATAATTACTACCTATAAAATTTTTAAAGAGTTTTGGTCCCCAAAAATTTTCATGATGCATATGTAATTAGTCTTTAGTGTCCTACGTTGAAGGATAACATCATAAACAAAATGTCAAATCTTCATACATTCCGTTAGCATTTTTTTTTTAAAAATAGATAGATATTCTAAGAATACATGAAAAATTAAAAAACATATTGTATATACTCAATGTTTCAAAAATTTTCAAAAAACGACCTATATTATAAAAACTACCAAGAATAATATTTCAGACTTCCAAAATAAAACTAATAAAGAACCCAATATTCCAGAAAAAAATTAAATATAAAAGAAAACAAAAAGACCAAATAAAAATAGATTGCAATTCAACAGTTTTACAATTGTCTGAAATGAAAAATCAGTATTTTTTAAAGAATTAAAAATATATTATCCCAACTAAACACTTTTATATCTAGTCACTTTTTTACATTTCTCTACTCTCTTCTTTTCTCACTTTTTGTCTCCTTCCTAACCTTTTTCTTTTCCCAATACTAATCCAAGCTTACACAAGAAGGAATAAAAAATAAAATGTTATATTAAAAATTAAAAAAATACATAAAAATTAAAATGGATGTGAATTGATAATATTTTTAAAGGAAAATTCATTTCATTTCAACAACCTAACTACAAGGGGGTATCAGATATGAAGTTGGAGTTACATATATCTCGCATAATAATTTTGAAGTATTGAAAGTTCTTCATTTTTCATAACTACGTATTCCCATTCCCATATGCCTATGAGACGGGAAAAACGTCTAAAATATTCATCATATAACAGGTGCTCCACACCCCCCAAGTCATTGGGAAGTCTTATATCTTTGATTTGCTCATCACATCTTTCCATCAAACTTGTATCCAAATCAAGATAAAAACAACCTCGCAGGTCAATATACTCAAGTTGAGAACAACCATCCAGAATAGCAACTAAGCCATAATTGGTGAGAATGTTTCCCAGAAGCTCTAACCTGCATAAATTTGGCATTGTTTTTGCAATAGCTAATGCCTCCGCATCATCATCGAGTCTGTAAGAATCACTCTGGTTAAATTTGAACACTTTCAAAAAAGGACAAGATAAACCAATAGTTTCTAGAGTAATGCTACTTGCGAAAGAAAATGAAAGGTCAAGTTCCTCCAAAAGTGAAAGCCTATTCGCAACTCCACTCAAACCCTCATCTGTAAGGCCTAAACAATGAGGAATACATAGACAGCGTAATTGGCTTGAGCTGTAAATTATAAAAACAAAAACAGAAGAAATATAAAAGGTATATGTAAGATAAAACTTCAAAACAAAGGTACCTTAAAAATATAATACACAACAGAAACAATTACACCACAAAAAAATAAGCTTAAATAATAGATAGCATTTATTTCACAATCGAAAGCAAAGAAAAGATAAGAATATATATACCTCTTAGCAATGGATTCAATGAGAGAATCGTTGACAAAACATGCAATATTAATGTCAACGAGATGACCGTGACTAATTAGGTCAAAGACATAACCAAAAAGTTTACGAAAGTTTGAAGGATGGGGACGGTGAGGGAGGTTGGTTAAGTTAAGAATGCGCCAAGTAAGAGGGTCTTTGCAAATGTTCCACCACCAAGAACACACTAGTCTTGCACCCACCAAAACGTCTAGAAATTCAAGGTTGTTAAGAATCTTTGCTGTTATCTCTCTCGGAAGTTCAACCCAGTTTGGTCCGGTTGTGTTATTCTCCTCTTTTACATCCATTGCAACTTTGGAACACGATGCCATAACTTAAACGATTGGAACTCAATTCAATTTACTGCGTATATATGATAGAATAAGAATACTGGAATAAGCTAATTATATAGTGAATGTGAGTCCTCCGTTTTGAAGTTTAAAAGTCATTGCTGCAACGGTTTTAAGTTCCAATGCTCCAAACTCGAAGCAACCTTCTTGAAAATATAAGCAGAAGTTTAAGGGTTTAACGTTAAAAAAATAAATTAATTCAGCTTTATTGAGATTTTAATGAAAAATTTATCAGAACAAGAATTGGACAGGGAAGCGTGGGACACCTAACCTAAGAGAATCACAGACCTAAGCCATAGGCATGGCCATTTAAGATTGTAACGTTTTGGTTTCCAGTTGGGGAAACAGAGTTGGGGAAATTGAGAAATTTAAGGGTTGATATTGATCATTCACGCCGTTCGAGATAGTCAAAACTCCGTTTGACTGTAGGATTTATTTTTGGGGTTGGTTTGACCAACCAAACTTCATAACCAAACAGGCTCTTAATGTTTTGTCAACACTTCCATGCCATTTAACGGTTTAGAATTTAATGTCCCGTATAATTTCTGAGCATGTTGTCTATGCCCCAAAAGCTAATTGTTTTAAAATATACTTACATTTATTAAATGATTTTGTAGATTAAAAATTATTCTATCAAATATATATCAATCGTTTAATTATTTGTTCCAATCAAGATAAATGAAATATCATCAATATAAACATAAAATTAATATTTAACTAATATATACGATTTATAATTAATATAAAATACAATAAAATTTTAATTATAAATATAAATTTAATAAATATTGCAACAACTAAATTAACAAAATTTGTCTGATCACAAAAACATCTATCAATTGTATAACATAAAGAAAGAAAAATAAAATAAATATTACATGTATAATATACTAATTAAATTAATTATATAAGTTTAATAAATTATTGACCTTATTCTTCATGCTCTTTATCCTCAGACATGATCATCATCCCCATCTTCCTTATCACCTTCATCTTTTAAACCGTTAACATCATCATCTTTATTAGTAATAGGATCAAGTTGAATTTTCGAAACCTTCTTCATTTTCTATAATTCAATAATTAAGCTAGTACTCTAAAGATCATTGGTTCATTTTTTATAACTCTTTTAATGATTTTATCAATGATTTAGATGTGTGATAATAAATGAATCATTATTTGTATCAATTTCAATAGCTTCTAAATTTTCTTACAACCACATGTCAACCTTATATTTATACTAGTATTTGATCATTTAATGATTTTCATATTTTTATGAGTTGAGTCTTTCTCTACATTTCTCTTTTGAAGTTTCTTTTTCATATCATAAACTCTTTAATTTTCCCAAAACAATTTAACTTATTGCTAGTGTCTAACATTCGTTCTTGAATTTGACTTATCATTCATTCTTAGAAAAAATTATAAGTAGTTTAAGTGAAACATGATTATGAGTCATTTGATGTTTATAATTAAAAATCTTTAAATAAATCTTATAATAAAAAATTCATCATAAAGACTTCAGAATTCCATTACTAAAATATCCTATCCATGCAAATTATTTAACACTAGATCAAATAGGCTGATATTATTCATTATTAACATGTGCCCAAATGTACCAAAATTAACGGGGGGGACATTTAAACGAATCCAAGTTTATCAAAGCCGAGTCATGCACTAGTACTATCAAATTACTAAATAACAAATCCAAAGTACTACACAGAAACAAAGTCTAGAACGCAATAAAGATGGAGTCAGAGAAGAAATGGCGGAGGGTCCTTGGCCTGGTGTACATCCTCCGTCTGCCTGTCATCATCATCATCCTCAGACCCATCACCATCAGCACCAGCTGCATCTGCAGTTCCTAGATGTGCTAGCTATATTGCTGGAGAATTAATGTAGTCCTTAGTGTACTAGATGCGCTTGTGGCTATGGCTGCTGGGATCATGTGGGTCTGCAGACCTCGATCCAACGCAAGGTAAGAGGCTCAACAAACTTCATGTGGAATCTATCGAACTCCATATAGAATTCTTAGTGTTGATGGTGAGGCAATGCAGAGATCATGTTTGTGGGAGTTAATGATCAATATGGAGCATGCATGTGCTAGAGGTGTGTTGCGTTTGTCCTAGGAGGAACATCACATTAATTGGCAACCTCATCATCATCAAAGCCTCCATGTCTGCAGCACAACAACAACAAAAGAACGGGTAAGTATAATGTATAGGGGACCGAATAAGACAAAAACAGGTAAGGGTGCATCAAGAAAATCGTTTAAATTAAAACCATATTTACCTGACCGAACTAATCCTTCATGCAGCTACTCACTTACTTAGGCCTTCAATTGAACTCCTAGCTACTCTCAATTAATAAACTAACATTAAAAAAATAGGATGTTCTAGTTTCAAAATATAGAAAACAGTATTGAATTACATTTTAATTTTAAAATAAATGAATAAAATCAAGATGATACATTCACCATCAAAGTCTGTTCCTTATTAATAGGTCAAGATTACGTTGTCTACACAAAGAGTAATTAGCTAGTACTTGTGCAAATTTGCAGGACACAAAAAATCGTAAACAAAATTTGTGTTTATATACAAGCACAAAATATATAAAATTTTGATTTTATATTGAAATTATTCGCTTAACAATATTAGGCGGTCATAAGTATATTTTCGAAGATAGTGTTTACAGATTGATAAAAAATAATAATAATAAAAGATAGTGTTTTACAGTATCTTTTTTGGAGGGTCATATGGTAAACCTGTAATGATGTTACATATGGTAGCCGTGGGTCACTGACTCACCTAATGCTTGAGTGAATTGACTTATAAACTGGAGCCTATCTATATATGATGTGTTATAAAATAACTAAAATCTTAAATTGGTGGAAGAAAGAAAAAAAGAGATACGCAACACAGAGACACAATACAGAGAAGGGAAGCATAGCATAGAGAAGAGAAGGGAATGTAGCAAAACATACCACTCAGTCCATTCATATCATAGTGAGGGACATAAGTCCCATTATATAGACCAATGGTGGACATCCACCTGTTAGAAACTATGTAGTTTAATTAATCCCACATTGAAAAATCTTAAGGGACTTATGCCTTCTATGTTACTATATAAGTAACACCTTGTAAAGCTTTTAAACACACCAAAAAATATAAACACTTCCTAGTGTAGCCGTGGATGTAGGTACATACACTGTGTGCTGAACCACGTAAAATTCTTGTGTCGTTTCTCTCCCTCTCTCTTTTTCTTTTAGTTGCTTTTGTTCCTAACAATTGGTATCAGAGCCTATATCTTAGTATGCTCTGTAGTTGCAGCCTTGTCTGAACTTCCACATTAGAAAAGATTTAGTTTTCCCAGGGAGTCTCAGTTTAGAGAAAATAGTGGGAGCTTTCTTAGTTTAGAGAAAGTAACAAGGGGCAATGGCGCTAGAAGATGGGAAGGTGAAGATTGAGAAGTTTGATGGCAGAGACTTCGGATACTGGAAAATGCAGATGGAGGACTATCTGTATCATAAGAAGTTGCATCAACCCTTAACAGGGAAGAAGCCAGACGATATGAAGCAGGCAGAATGGGAGTTGCTAGACCAGAAGACTCTTGGTGTGATCCGACTCACACTATCAAAGAATGTTGCGTTCAATATTGTAAATGAGAAGACAACTGCAAGTTTGATGAAGTCATTGTCAAACATGTACGAAAAGCCATCAACAGCCAACAAAGTATACTTGATACGTCGGCTAGTCAATCTCAGAATGGGTGAAGGTAATTCTGTAACTCATCATATTAATGAATTTAATACAATCCTTGCCCAGTTGGCATCAGTGCAGATCATCTTTGAAGATGAATTGAAAGCATTGATCCTACTATCATCTCTTCCGGATAGTTGGAGTGCAACAGTTACTACAGTTAGCAGCTCTTCCAGAAATACCAAGTTGAAGCTTGATGACATCCGTGACTTAATCCTAAGCGAAGATGTTCGCAGAAGAGACTCAGGAGAGTCTTCCAATTCTTCTTTCGGTTCAGCACTGAGTACTGAAAGCAGAGGAAGGAATAGCCAGAAGGGTCAGAATCAAAGTCGAGGCAGATCAAAGTCCAGAGGAAAAAGACAAACCAAAGTCTGGAATGAGATCATTTGTTGGAATTGTGACAAAAGAGGTCACTTTACCAATCAATGCAGAGCTCCAAAGAGGAAGAACAAAAACAAGAAGCAGGATGATGATGATGAATCCGTAAACGTAGCAACTGATAAAATTACAGATGCATTAATTTGTAGTTTAGATAGTCCTGTTCACTCATGGATTATGGACTCGGGTGCGTCATTCCACACTACACCTTCTTTAGAACTATTATCTAACTATGTTTCTGGAAAGTTTGGGAAGGTTTACCTTGCAGATGGAAAATCTCTTGACATTGTGGGAAGAGGTGATATTAACATCAGAACCTCTGGTGGGACCCTATGGACATTGCATAATGTTAGACATATCCTTGCCTTAAAGAGAAACTTAATATCTATAGGGCAGTTGGATGATGAGGGACACCATACTACTTTTGGAGATGGAACTTGGAAGGTAACAAAAGGCAATCAAAGGCTGCAGATGAGGGTCTCTCTACATGGTTGTTGCTCATGGAAAGAAGCGAGGGTCTCTCTACATGGTTGCAGATGAGGATATGGTAGCAGTCACTGAAGCTGCCAACAGTTCCTCTTTATGGCATCAAAGGCTGGGACACATGAGTGAAAAAGGAATGAAGCTCATGGTGTCAAAAGGTAAATTATCTAGCTTGAAACATGTTGATGTTGGTGTTTGTGAACATTGTATCTTTGGAAAGCAGAAAAAGGTTAGCTTCTCAAAGTCAGGAAAGACATCCAAAGTTGAAAGGCTAGAACTAGTGCATACAGATGTTTGGGGGCCAGCTCCAGTAAAATCCCTTAGAGGCTCACACTATTATGTCACTTTCATTGATGACTGTACAAGAAAGGTATGGGTCTATTTTCTAAAAAATAAATCTGATGTGTACTGTGTTTAAAAAATAGAAAACAGAAGTTGAAACTCAGACAGGTTTAAAGGTTAAGAGTCTGAAATCTGATAATGGTGGAGAGTATGATAGCCAGGAATTCAAAGATTTCTGTTCAGAAAATGGGATCAGAATGATCAAGACTATACCAGGAACACCAGAGCAAAATAGTGTGGCAGAAAGAATGAATAGAACCCTGAACGAGAGAGCTAGATGCATAAGGATCCAGTCTGGCCTGCCTAAGGTGTTTTAGGCAGATGCAATAAATACAACAACCTACCTCATAAATAGAGGACCATCAGTTTCTTTGGATTATCAATTTCCCGAAGAAGTATGGTCTGGAAAGGAGGTAAACCTTTCACATTTGAAAGTCTTTGGTTATGTCTCATATATTCTTGTAGACTCTAATAACAGAGATAAACTGGATCCTAAAGCAAGAATATGTTATTTCATTAGTTATGGATCTGACATGTATGGCTACAGGTTTTGGGATGACCAAAACAAGAAAATTATCAGAAGCAGAAATGTCATATTTAATGAAAACATGTTCTATAAGGACAGGTCTACAGAATCCATGTGTGCAGCTAAACAGTTAGAACTTTCTGAGAAAGTAGCATTAGAAGAAATTTCAGAAAATGATCTAGAAGTGGAGCCTGAGTCAGAATCAGAACCCATAACAACGTCAAAAACTCCTGATACTCAGTTGAGAAGATCTAGCAGAATGAGAGTGCCACGACAGAGGTATTCCCCTTCATTGCATTATTTGTTATTAACTGAAGCTGGTGAGCCAGAGTACTTTGCTGAGGCCTTGCAGGGCAGTGACTCAATTAAGTGGGAGCTAGCAATGGAGGATAAAATGAAATCCCTTTAGAGAAACGAAACTTGGTCTTTGACTAAGCTACCAGACGGAAAGAAGGCACTGCAAAATAAATGGGTTTATAGGATAAAGGAAGAATCTGACGGCAGTAGAAGATACAAGGTGAGACTCGTAGTGAAAGGATTTCAGCAGAAACAAGGAATTGACTTCACAGAGATCTTCTCTCATGTTGTCAAGATGACTACCATCAGAGTTATCTTGAGTATTGTAGCTACAGAGAATCTTTATTTGGAGCAGTTAGATGTCAAAACTGCATTCCTACATGGAGATTTGGAAGAAGACATCTTTATAACACAACCAGAAGGTTTTGAAGAGCAAGGCAAGGAGAATCTTGTATGCAAACTTCATAAGAGCTTGTATGGCTTAAAACAAGCACCAAGATAGTGGTACAAGAAGTTTAATGAGTTTATGACCAACTCAAGATTTCACAGATGTGAAGAAGATCATTGTTGTTATGTTAATAAATATGATGATAGTTATATTATCCTTGCTTTATATGTTGACAACATGCTAATTGCAAGGTCTAGTATGACAGAAATCAATAGGCTGAAACAACAGTTGGCAGACAGCTTTGAGATGAAGGATCTTGGTCCAGCTAAACAAATTCTTGGTATAAGAATCGTCAGAAACAAACCAGAAGGCATTTTGAAATTGTCACAGGAGAAATATATAGAAAAATTACTTGACAGGTTTAATGTTGGAGATGCCAAGACCAGGAACACCCCTCTGGGAACTCACTTAAAACTTTTAAAGCGGCAATCTTCTCAGATAGATGAAGAAGAAAGTTACATGTCTAAAGTACCATATGTGTCTGTAGTAGGGAGCTTGATGTACGCTATGGTTTGCACCAGACCTGACATAGCACATGCAGTGGGAGTTGTGAGTAGGTACCTATCCAATACTGGAAATGAGCATTGGGAAGCTGTGAAGTGGATATTAAGATATCTGAAGGGTACATCACGGATGTGTTTATGTTTTAGAAGAAGCAATCTTACTTTACAGGGGTTTTCTGATGCAGATTTAGGAGGAGATTTGGATAGTAGAAAAAGCACCTCAGGTTACATTTTTACCTTGGGTGGTACTACTGTTAGCTGGAAGTCTAAACTCCAAGGAAGAGTTGCTCTATCAACCACTGAAGCCGAGTATGTGGCTATCTCTGAAGCAGCCAAGGAGATGTTATGGCTGAAGAACTTTCTCAAAGATTTGGGGAAGGAACGAGATGATTCTCCACTGTTCAGTGACAGTCAGAGTGCTATATGTCTTGCTAAAAATCCAGTTCTTCATTCAAGATGCAAGCATATTAAATTGAAGTATCACTTTATCAGAGACTTGATAAGTGATGGAGATTTATCTTTGTTGAAGATCTCAGGATCAGAGAATCCAGCTGATATATTGACCAAGACTATCACAACTGACAAGTTGAGGCTTTGTATTGCCTCAACTGGCCTTCAAGGATAATTGATGATGAAGGCGCTATACTAGGTGAAAGAGCAGATAAGCTTATTGTTTTACAAGGACTGTAATTAAACTCCAAGTGGGAGAATTGTTAGAAACTATGTAGTTTAATTAGTCCCACATTGAAAAATCTTAAAGGACTTATGCCTTCTATGTTACTATATAAGTAACACCTTGTAAAGCTTTTAAACACACCAAAAAATATAAACACTTCCTAGTGTAGCCGTGGATGTAGGTACATACACTGTGTGCTGAACCACGTAAAATTCTTGTGTCGTTTCTCTCCCTCTCTCTTTTTCTTTTAGTTGCTTTTGTTCCTAACACCACCTTCATAAAATATTCACAATATGATGGTATTATTAGATTGCATTATCCTCGTAGACAATGATTTATAAGCTTCAATTGAATCCTTTCTTATATTTGTCCATGCTTCAATTTTTACTATGTCTTCAGGAAAAAAAAGGAAATTAATTATATGATAAAATAGAAGAAACAAAAGAGAGTTCAGAAGCACTAGCAACAGTCATATATCAAATGGACCCAATTAAATTTACCACGCCACATCTCTATCAACACTTATAACACATGCAACCTCCTCTCTTTATTTCTTTTGCTTCTCCAACAACATATTTGACTCAAAGTCAAACATTGTAATTAAAAAAAACAATGTTAAACCCATTTTCCTTTTTGGCTACAAAAATCTCATTAAATTTATTCTAGAGTTAATAAATTCCATTTTTAAAAATCTATTTGTAATATATAAATTCATAAATGTTTGTGTTATGTTTCCATGCATATACTTTGATTTATATTGGTTATCTTATGTGAATAATTCCATTTAGTTGTGAATCACTTTAAACTACATTCAGTTTTATTAATAAGCGATTTCATTTTCATATTTATGTACTTTAATTTTGATTAAAAAATTTAAAAGAAAACCTCACACACTTAACCATTTTATTGCTCCCTAAATTTTTATTCTCCTTTGCTACATTTTAGATTTTTTCAATTTCTCAATTTGAGACTAAAATCCTCAATTCAATTTGAATTTTAAATTGTTATTTTCATATTATGCATTCCAAAAGAATGATGTATGATGACATTTTTTTCTCAATGTCGTTTTGTATACAAATAATGATTTCATTTTCAGGAAAAAGTAATACTAGAATGTATTCTATCAAAGACTTATTTTGAATCCAAATTTGTTAAAAAAAATTGTTTGAACTTATGGGCACCTCCCGTGTTGCATACTTTTGAGTTCGGAAGGCAAGAAACTATATTGCACTTTTCAAAGATCTCCCAACTTTTCAATTTCGCAATCATCCTCAATTTTGATATATTACCTCATATATTTTTATCTTACCTACAAGAGAAGGAGAATGAGGTTAAGACTAAGGTGGAAGACTACATGTGAAACCATATTATTTAATTAGCAACTTGCTAATTATACTTGATGGAAATATAATCATTGAGCGAGAACTAATTCGCTCAAGCGAAAAATAGACAGAGACTTATTTCATTTAAGCGAAGGACTTTCCACTCAAGCAAAAATATAGTTGTATGATCAGGGTGTTTCTCACTTGAGCGAGATCACGTATACTTAAAGAAAAAACTCAGAAATTTTAGAGAGCTGTTAAGGCATTTGGAACGACATTTTCTTTATTTCTCTTGCGTCCATTTCTCTCTATACTTGGAGAATTCCCTTGGTTAAATCTTGTAGCTAAATCTCAATCCCTTCAATATGCTACCTTAATAATAATGAACTCACTAATCCTTAATCTCAAGAATGTCAATAAAGAGAAGTACTCAAATGACAAACTAGAGAGAAAAAGACAAGCAAGAAAGGCAAATTAGGAAGTTAAACCAAAGGGAAATAGAATGTGACAAACAAGAACTTGACAAGTAACAAAAGAGAAAAGGAATAAAGGCACACAAGAGTAGGAAATAATGTGACAAGCTTAGAATGCAAAAATGACAAACTAGAAAATAAATGCAAGAAGAAAGCAAAACACACAAAAGGAGCAAACTAGAAACTCTAGAATATTTACAACTTTCAAAACACTTTGTATAGTTTCCAAAACTTTTTTTCCTCAGCACAAAAGCATAAAGATGCATCACAAGAACATTTTAAAGTACTTTTGAAACAAATTACAGCTGCTATATTTTTTATAATGACTTTCCAAACCTTTTTTCATAATTTTTCACAAGACAATGGTCCAAACAAATTAAGGAACATGGACCTAGCAAACTTTTTGGATTTTGACACTTTTTATACTTATTTTTCAATGATTGTTACTCTGTTTTTAAGGAATTTACTGCAGCAAAACAAAATTTAAAATGCTCACAAATAGTGCACAAAAAAGGTATAAAGTGGAAACTAACAAAGGCAAAAAGGTAAGCAACCACTTCCACTACAAAGAGGCAATGGAAGGCAAGATAAAATGCAATAAATGACATCAAAATAAGCACACAAGCAGCGTGAATTGATTGAGGTACAGGTGCTGGAAAATTGCAAAATAAACTAAAACATACACCTAAAAAGGAAGTTAACAATCCTACAAAAGCAAGACACAAGGTCACCTTAAAATGAGGTGAACCACACAATTTTAGGAGCTTGTTAGGCACTTCAAATGATGACTTTAAAGTGCCTTAGATTCCAGCCACAAAACATATAAGCAAAACCAAACAAAAATCCTAGAAAACAAGAGAAGCAAGCTTCATTACCTAAGACAATATCTAAGGAAGCTATAAAACACACTAAAACAATTAGTCAAACACCTAATATGCATAAAAAATCCATACAGTTTTAGCAAAGTCTAGAACTAAATTTCAACTTTAAATCATGTAAATGACACAACCAAAACATAATATGCAAAGAAATGACAAGAAAACAATAGAAATACAATGTAACTTGAAGTAGAAGGCACCTAAGGTCAACAAGTTAACCTAAAAAAATTTTTACTCAATTTTTTATGAAACTTGAAGGTTATGTCAAGGATATGTGAAGTAGCAAATAATGTGAAAGCACTTTGTAAAATTCCAAGCTAAACAAAGTAGATCTAAAAATTCAAGTTGGCATAACGTTTTGCATTTTTGGAGTTTTTTAGCATATGATATATGGAAATTGATGTAGAGACAATGAGGAATCTAAATCTAGAACTTAAGTTTCAGAATTCAAACAAGAGAAAAACAGATCTAAGAAAATGAAAAGAAGAGGAGTTAGACTGATCTTGATACTAAATGTTGTAGGCTAAAATGCCTTAGGAAGCATGAAGAGATGGATCTTCTTCTTTAACATCCTTAGATCCAAGCCAAGTACTTCAATAGAAGTAGAAAGCGCATGGAAATAGAGATGTAGAGGTGCTGGCCAAAATGTATTTGAATGGAAAATAGAGGAATTTAAGTGAAGGAACCTATATTTAGCTTAGGAATTTGAGAGAAATGGAATAGGAGATGGAGAGGCAAGGGAGGAGGTGTGGATCCACCACTCTCTAGGCTTAGAGGGATAAGGTAAGGAGGTCACCACGTTTGGGAGAAGGCCAAAGGATAAGACTATAGAAAGGAGTCTAGTTGCTTCTACTTTCTAAAGATAAGGAGGGGCATCTCACTCTAAAATCTCACTAAGATTCAAATTATGAAGCATTATAAAGAAAATAAGGTGTTTATACATCTTAGGAAAGTAATTTTTAGAATTGGCTTGAGTGGGCTTGAAAAAGCTTCACCTAAGGCCCAAAAACTTAAAATACATAGCCCAAAAGGAGCCCAAAGCAACCTAACACCTATACAAGACCCAAAATAGAAAATATGGCCATATAAGGCCTAAAACTAAGTCTTAATTTCTAATCCTAAAATATTTCTAAAACTATTAACATGAAAATAAAATATATACAAATGAAAAGCAAGTCCAATAAAGAGGCCCAAGTGATGCCTATGTTAATGGTTAGGACTGTATTTCTCATCATAGTTATAACAAAGCCTCTTTTTCCCGTCGGGCTTGCATTTCACCAGCAGATAGACGTTTACATGGAATCTTCGTGTTGGGTGTAGGTAGTAGTAGAGCTCCACCGCTATGATCACTTGTCGAAGTTGTCGATTAGGAAGGAGCGTAATGTAACATCCCTGTTTTTAGTAGCAGTCTTATTTAGTAAATTTGAAGTTTGGAAGGTCTGTAAGTGGTAATAAGTGAATAAGTACCCTGTAGATGGTCTGTAAGATCACAAGAATTTCATTTTTGTGTGTAATTATGGAATTTATATAGACCATTAAAGAAATTATTCAAATTCCGAGTGAAAAAGGCTCTATTCCGAGTGACAGAGAGAAATCCCGAGTGAAGGGATGAAATTCCGAGTGTAAGTTTATGATGTCCGTGTAACATATGACCGAGAGGGTTACTACCGAGTGGAATCTTGGCCTCGGAGACATTTGGAGTGAAGTGTGTTCAAGAGAACCACTTCTGGGTGAAGATTCTGAGTCAAAACACCCTTGAATGACTTGTTTCTGAGTCCCCGTGTAACATATGACCGAGAGGGTTACTACCGAGTGGAATCTTGGCCTCGAAGACATTTGGAGTGAAGTGTGTTCAAGAGAACCACTTCTGGGTGAAGATTCCGAGTCAAAACACCCTTGAATGACTTGTTTCCGAGTCAAACCATGCCAAATGCTTCCTTTTCCGAATGAAACTTCCCTGATTTCAGTATTCCAAGTAAAGAGACTCAGTCAAGGATATATCCAAGTGCAATCCGAGTGAGTTGATCCAAGTCAGGACCACCCTAGTGAGGAAGGGGATAGAATTCCGAGTAAAATATATATATGGCTTAGAATCATTTTGAGTGAGGCTTATGTTTATGACTCTTTTCCGAGTGGTAAAGACCTTAAAGGATTCCGATTGAAACATATTTTGAGAAAGGATAGTCTGTGTCCTAAGAGATGAGTAGCCGAGTGAACCCCGAGTGGGGAAGGACTTAAATACTCCTGAGTGGTAAAATCCGAGTGAACCTCTTCTGAGGGAAGAGTTGTTATAATGGTTTTTGATTGGGAATATATTTTAAGTGTATGATGTACCTAAACCGAGTGAATGAGATTCTATATCCTGAGCGAATGAGACTTAGAACAAGTCCGAGTGGGACTTAACTCAATGGTTTTCCCCTAGTGAATAAAATGATGTATACCGAGTGATGAATGTGTGATACATTCCCGATTGTATTAAGGTTAAGATATACCGAGTAGTATTTGATTAGATGATAACCCGAGTGAAGAAGGTTTATGGATTCCTAGTAGGGATAACCCTCATTACCCGAGTGGATCTTACATGTGACTTTCCTGAGTGGAAGTATAGAACTGTGAGTAAACTTCCAAGGGAAGGGAAGTTAAGTGTCTGAGTTAGGAAAATTAGAATATGCCGAGAGAAGAATGAGTAATGCAACTCCGAGTGATTTGAGGCTGAAATATACCGAGTGAGAAAGGACTAGGTTTGGAATGATTTAACCGAGTGAGAACCATCAGAAATGACTCGGATTTAGGATATAATGCCTAGTGAAAGGCCAAGTAAGAGATGAGTCAGCTCTGAGTGAATTACTGAGTAGAAAACCAAGCAAGATGAGTCGGTGTGAGGGAGAATTACCGAGTAGATGATGGGTCGGTCAGGATTATCTTGTTGAGTGGAAAACCTAATTACCTTGAGAATGTTTCAGGGAAATTTTACTGAGTGAGATGTTTTCTAAGTGAATCCGAGTGGGCCAACTCTGATTGAAGCTTATTCAAAGGAAGATAGATCTGACCGAGTGAATGTCCAATTAGGTAGGAGTCGGCTCTGGAAGGTTTTACCGAGTGGAACCCGAGTCCTTGGGTCAGTTTCAGAGGAATTCCGAGCGATTATTGGATAACTCGCTCAAACGAGTCAGATTTTGCTTGAGCGAGAAGGCATTTTGCTCAGCTTCTATACTTCGTCCAAGCGAGGACACCATGACTCGCTCAAGCGAGTCGGATTTCGCTTGAGCGAGGTGGGATTTTGCCTTGCTGATACAGCGTGAAGGAACCACGCTCAAGCGAGCATACTGCGCTCAAGCGCAGTCGGTTCTGACCCTCTTTTCTTCCCACACCCAAACTTCTCCACTCACGTGAAACACCTTTTCGTCCAATTCGAGTGCCTTTTTACATATTTTATATATATATTCTCTTCAAATCACACTTGTCCACATAAATCCAAAAGGGGACGAGTCAACTGCAGGGAAAGTGCACCTTTTCACTCCACTCGAAGCACCTTTTATATATCTTAATATATCTTCTCTTCCATCATGCAAAGCTGACGGTGGAAAGGAGTCAAAAGACTCTATTATTCTCACCTACTCCTCCAATCACACAGAAAGCTGTCTCCCACTTGCCTCTTCCCTATTAAACTAACACAACCCTCTCTTCCTTGTTCTACAAACCTTCAGAACCAACGAAACACTCTCTCCTTCTCCTTCTGCAAACAAGTTTCTTCCTCTCTTATTTCCCATTTTCTCACTCAGATCTGAAGCAAGACAGTGAGGGGAAGCTTCCTCAACTCTATTAAGGTAAGGGGGTATATTCTTGGGTATTCTGGGAAAATCTGAGTGAAAGGAAAGGGTTAAGGTACCTTGGTCCTCACCTTTCGAGGACAGGTTCAGGAATTGCTGATTAACATGCTTTAATTTTTATATGTTTGTTTTATTTATCTTTATTGCTATGAATATGTTCAATTGGCTGTGTTGCTCATTATTAATCATGATTCAGTGAATATGTTCGATTAACTTTGATTAAGTGGATATGATTGGTGTTGAACTGTGAAAATACTAAGAATCATGGGTGTCTATGTGAATTCCTGTGAGAAATTATGAAACAGAGGTTGAAATCAATGAATAATAAGCTCGGTTTTGTATAAACCGACCGGATCATCTAAAAATACTTAGTTCCAATCGGATTTTACCTTACTAGAACAAGTTTCATTTTGAAAGAACAATTCCTCACTCGGAAAATATCTTATTTCACTCAGAAAACTTTTCCCAATCTGCTTTCACTCGGACAACATCTTCTCAGTTAGATTTTACTCGGAAAACTCTTCCTCAAACATATTTCACTCAGAATTATAGTAATTTCACTCAGAAAACTCTTCCACACTTATATTTCACTTGGAAAACATTTTTAACTTCACTGAGAAAACTCTTTTAGTCTGATTTCACTCGGATTCATGTTCATTTTACCCAGAAACTCATCTCAGCCTAATTTTACTTGGAATCCTACTCATTCCACTCGAAATTCTATTGATTACACTCAGTATCTAACTCATTTTACTCAAAAAATTCATTTTCACTCGGAAACAGACTTATTTTACTCGGATAATTCAATTTCTCTCAGGCATTTAACTAATTTCACTCGGCAAACTCATTTTTCACTCGGTATTTAACTCTTTCTCCTCGGAAAAGCTGTTTTAATGTTTTTCACTTGGATTTTTCATTTAGAAACTCTTCCTTTTTGAATTATTGGAGCGTTATAATTTTCATTATTGTTCTTATTTTCATTATTATCATTATTCTTATTAATATTATACTTATTATTATTGTTTCTATTAACTAGTATTATTGTTATTGTTTATTATTATTAATTCAATTATAAGTAATAAAATAAGGAATATATTATTTTACTCTATATAAAGTATAATTTTGAACCAAAATACAACCGATATATTTGTTCGAATAAGATGATAAAATGAATTGCAACGTCTGAACAAGTTGATGGGACTCAAGAGCTTGTGAATATTATAAAACTGGAAACACATAGATACCCAAGAATCAAAAGATAAAAAGAATGCATTTTTGCATCATGAAAATATTTTGAAAGGAGGAGAAAAAAATATATCTAGAGCATACACCTGGTACGCTGGAGGACACTCACGTCGATCTCCATGAAGAATCTTGGGAGTACAACCGGAACAGAAACCCAATGGCATCAGTGTTGCGCCTGATAGCCGGGTGAGAAGACGCAAGTCTGGTGTACTTTGACTAAATAACGGAGTGTAACTATGATCGTAGGGATCCAAGTCTTAAAATAATATATATTGATGAGAACCAATGAGTTCATTTGTACCTAATGAAAATGAGAGCTTGGGCGGACCCTGATCGCTCTAGAATGGAATGGAGACATTCCAAAGAATGAGATGAAGAAAAATCGATTTATTGGGCCTACATGCATCATGAGACTTAACCAAAGATAAATCATAATAAATTCAACTCATGTATTCCATGACAGCATATTTGTTTGTTATAGTTATGAATATATTAATTGTATGATTTATGTGATATTATCTGTTAACTAGATTATGTCCGCACCGGATTAACCATCAGGGTCTTGGGTTATACTCACCCTTACTATTGATATTTCTAGAGGAATTAAGAAACCAAGAACCGGAGTACGACGAATAGGAATACATTGAACCAACTGAGGGTGTTCATTAAAATTAGAATAGATGTAGTAAATATTTATTAATGAATAATAATACACTGGATGACTGTATAATATTTAAGGGTGCCTGCGTGCCCCATTCTGTTAAGAGTACAATTACTTACAGTTTGTGAATGACTATGTGATTATCTACTATTTGCTTCCACTGATCTGCCATCTCTTTATTTTAAAAAAAAAATATTCACTTTTTCTAAAAACTTGTGACCTCTCAGTTAAATAGGATGAACCTACAGAAGGGTTTGTCTTATCTAATCGAGGGTGTTACACGTAACGCTTACTAAAATTTCCTTGTACAACCGCGAATTTATCTTCTTGTAATTTTGCTAACTCTGCTGCTTCAACCATCATTGCCGGTTGGAATGCTAAGACCTCCTGTTGAATATCTGATCAGAGGCCAGAAAGGAAACAATCCAAGAGAAATGACGGTGGGACATCAACAACGCGATTCGCCAATGCTTCAAACTCACTAAGATAATTGATGACCGATCTTGTTTGAGTCAGTTTACAAAGTCTGCTTTGAGGATTATGGAATCTTGGTGAATTCCGCCCAAGATGATAGCTGACAACTGTTCTCCATCCATTGAAACCAACTTAGTGTCACCCATCAAGGTAAAAAGAGATGATTTGAAGGCGCTCCACATCTGGTGTTTTATGGTAGTCAAAGAATCGATTTAGGGCAAACATCCAATCCATGGCGTTCTTTTTGTCAAAACATGGACAATCCAAATGCATCTTTAGGGTATTCTTCGCCAAGAAAGGTTGATTCATGGTTTCGGGTCATTGATTCTTGAAATCATTGAATACTGTTGACAATTCATCCAATCGAGTTGTGAGCTGTGTGATATAGCCAAGAATCTGATCCAATTAAGATGAAGGGTTTGTGTTGGATGGTTTCATGATTCGGACTCAATGAAAGCACCAAGATGATAGGGGATGGGAAACTGGTTATTCGAGGAACCAGGGAACTCCTAAGAAAATTAGAGAATAGATTAGGAGGAATTAATCTTTCTTGCTTTTTATTCACTTGCAACTGCTTTTATATCATTTTGTTACACTATTGGTTTGTTATTATAAATGACGGCATCTAATTGGGTCACTAACTAATGCTCATATAAGTCTCGATCTTTAGGCCTTGAAGTCATGTGGGTGGGTTTGCTTATTGTCTTGGACTGATGTGTGTTAGGATTAGTTGAATCAAAAATATAAGCGGAAGTTTAAGTGTTTAATGTTAAAAGGTAATAATTAATTCAGTTTTATTGAGATTTAAATGAGAAATTTATCACATCAAGAATTGGACACGGAAGCGTGGGACGCCTGAAAGGAAAAATCACACACCTACGTGGCTTCCACTTAAAATTCTTTCACGTTGCGCCAAAACTTCCACGCCATAGGACAACTTAAAATTAATGTTCCACGTTATTTCTAATGCAAAAGCGGGTGTGGGACATACTGTGGGCTCGTTTGTTTAAGCTTATTTTAAGAGATAAGTACTTTTTTAATTAAAAAAAGCACTTATTTTAAATTTTAACGTGTTTGTTTAAAGTTTTAAAAATAAGCAGAAGCTGAAAATAAGCTGATTTTAGCTTATTTTAAGAAGCAACTCTGATCTGCTTATTAAAAAAGTGATTATAAAAGAATCACTTTTTTATAATTACTTTTTTAATAAGCTTAAACAAACGGGCCCTGTATACGTTCCTAATTGTTTTAAAATATAATTTTTATATTTATTAAATGTTTCTTTAAAATTTAAAATTTAAAATGTTTTATCAAATATATATCAGTCGTATAATTAACAATTATAATTTAAACGAATGTTATTATCAATGTAAATACAAAATTAATATAAAAATAAATTGATTATTATAAATACAAGATTAATTAATATTATTGATCAACAACCATCATATACAAATTAAATTCGTCTGATCACAATATCAACTATTAATTATATAACACAAATAAGAAAATAAAATAAGTATTACACATATTATAAATAAATATACAAATTAAATTAATAAGTTTGAATAAATTAATATCATACTTCACTTTTTTATAGGTATGATCATCATCATCTTTATCATCCTTATCACTTTTATCTTTTATGTTGTTTCCGTAGTCAACCTCATTTTCTTTATCAACAATAGAATCGAATTGAATTAGCGAAAGCACCTTCATTTTTTTAACTCAACAATTAGACTAATCCCTTAAAAATCATTTGTTCATCCCATCAACTCTTCTAGATTTTTTAATGGTCTCATTAGTGTTTTAGATACCTTATAAGAAAGATCTTTGTCATCAATGATATCAATTTTTACTTGGCTTCTAGACTTAATTAGTTGTTACAGCTACATGCCAACCACGTTTAGTTGCACACAAGAATGAACATGGTACCTAATAAAGCTAACATGTATTTTGCGCTAAAACAAATGGATCATAAGGATGATAGCGTCTAGTCTGATTCATTTCGATTATTTCATATTAGTTACTCTAATTAACGGTCAAACCATTTCTTGGACGTCAATCATGCACTTAGCTCAATAATATTTTACTATAACAGAAATAGTGTCCCTCTAAAATGAATCTATTATTAGTTTCTTGGATATCCAACCGCCTTAGTAATACGGTGAAAAGTGATTCTTTAATCATGTTTATTATTAGTTTTACAGTTTGAATTAATTGTAGGTCTTAGTGTGTTTTTGTTGTTAAGTTAAATATTGTTACTCTAACTAACTGTAGGTCTTTCGTCTGTTCTCAATTACTTGCTTATACACTCTTAACTCTTTGTTAAAGCATTGCAAAGTTGTTCATTTATTTTATTTTATTTTTATTTCAAAGGGTTTATCTAATCTTGTTATAAGATTACACCTGGTAAGAAATAAAACATAAAGTTTTTATTAAAAATTAATATTAATGCTGTAGATTATGGTTTTAAAGGTAAGTCCAACATATATAATTTTGTTTTATTCATTTTCTTCTTTTAATATATTTCTTTTATATTTTTAATATTACACAAATTAAATAAACCCTAATCTTAATTCTTTAAAAATAATTATGAATATCTTCTTAATTATACTATCAAAATTAAATTGCTTCCCTAATAATATGAAATATATAATCTTTATAGTTTTAAATATTTTATATCTTTAATAAGTTTTTAATTTATATTTTAAAATCTTCCTTGGATGCAATCCTACCACAACTCCCATTTTCTAGTTCATAATTTTTTAAAGTATCTCTATGCACAATCTCGAAAGCAAATTATTCAAGGAAAATGCAAATAAGTGTTAAAGAGTACTCATTGATTAAAGAAAGTAAATATGAAAAGTTTATATTTAAAAATATCATTAAAATTTATTCATTTTAATTTCTAAACGATTTCTATATAATTTATAATAATAAAAAATTTCTATTTTTACGTAATTAACCAATAATCTTATAATACTAATTAATAAAACCATGCCTCCAATTTCAGAACCACGAGACGTAGAAAACACGGTCAGTATAACGTTGAATACGCGCTTGCTTGGTTGTTTGTTGGTCAATAAACCGAAGTGAAGAGTTTTTGTTTTGTTAGATGCACTGAAAGTAAAGGCAAGTTATGTTCATAATAATTGGCAGTAACCAACTGAACGTTAACTCAATTTTAAAAAATATATATATTAAAAAATTATTAAATAATCTTAAAATATATAATTTTACCAGTTAATTTTGTAGTTTAAAGACCGCATAAAAGGGAGTTTAATTTAAATAAAATATATATATCGTAACCAAGATTAGGTGCTTTACATACACGACTATTTATGGGAAGCCTTAGAAAGTACTTGCTTTGCTTATTTCTAAAAATTAGGACAAATACATCATTTTCTCTATGAAGACACATATTTTCCAGCAACGACTTGACTCTCTTTTCATTATCATCTATCATATTTTATTTATTTATATATTTATTCATAGTTTTCTCCTAAAAACACAGTAAACATACTCTTTTCCTTTTGATAAGAGTTTAATTCCCTTTAAGCTAAAACTAGCCACCCCTTCCCAGCCCGTTCATTTCTTCACCATTGTTTAATCATGAACACACATCCCCCTCAATATGCAATCATTTTTGCATGGTTGCTAATGCTTAACATAGTAGGAACCTGCAGCTCCAATATTCACTGCAACCAAAAAGATAAACATGCTCTCTTAAACTTCAAGCAAGGTGTCATAGATCCATCTGGTATGCTCTCTTCATGGTCCAATGAACAAGATTGTTGTCAATGGAAAGGAGTGATGTGCAACAACATCACAAGCAGAGTCACTAAACTCAGTCTCCCATGTTATACCACTCTTCCGACCTATACTGACAAAGTGGATAAATCACACTGTCTCACAGGTTCCATCCACCTATCTTTAGTTGAGTTTGAATTTCTCAATTACTTGAATTTGAGCAATAACGACTTCTTAGCTATCCATTTTGATCCTGTAGATAGTCAAACTTGTCATAACATATCTGCAGATACTATTTCTCGTCAATGTGTAAACTCTTCGGTTCTTGCTTATTTTGATTTATCACTTAATACGAATCTGATCATTGATAGTCTTGAATGGCTTTCCCGCATTTCTTCCTTGGAATATCTCGATCTTTCTGCCATTGATCTTTACAGGGAAGTTAATTGGCTTCAATCAGTAACTATGCTTCCATCGCTTTCATATCTCAACATGCGTGGTTGTCAAGTTGAAGATTTGAGTCCATCTCTTCAGTATGCTAATTTTACTACACTTAGAGTTCTTGATCTTTCAGAAAATAAATTTGAGTCAGAGTTGCCCAAATGGTTATTCAATCTTAGTTCTGGGATCACTGATGTTCACCTAGGCTCAAATTCCTTAAGAGGTCAACTACCTAAGGCATTGCTCAATCTTCGACACCTGGAATCCTTGACCTTAGAACATAATAAACTGAATGGACCAATTCCGGATTGGTTAGGCCAATTTGAACTTCTTCAAGTTCTCAATCTTCAAGACAACATGTTTTCTGGTTCTATTCCTACAAATTTAGGAAATCTATCATCCTTAATTACCTTGGTTGTTGACCGAAATCAATTGACAGGGGTTGTGTCTGAGAGAAATTTTGCCAAACTATCAAAGTTAAAGGTTTTGATGATGGAGATATCACCACCATTAATCTTTGATTTTGACTCTCACTGGGTTCCACCTTTTCAACTTGGACAGTTATGTTTTGCATTTGCAGGTCCTAACCTTCCGACATGGTTTTATACACAAACATCTATTGAGTTTCTATGTATTACGTATTCATCATTTCAGGTTGAAGACAAGTTTCATAAATTTGTATCAAGAAGAATGACCCTGCTCATGTTGGAATGGAACTCAATAGATGGGGACATGTCAGAGGTGTTGTTGAACTCTACATTCATAATGATCTCATCAAATGATTTGAAAGGTGGCCTGCCTCGGCTATCCTCAAATGTGAATTTTGCCAAGTTATCAAACAACTCATTATCAGGGAGCATTTCTTCCCTCTTGTGTGATCATAAGATGCTGAGTGGGAAAAGCAATTTGAAGTTTTTGGACATCTCCCACAATAATCTATCCGGAGGACTTACAAATTGTTGGAAGAACTGGAGAACATTGATCCATATTAATTTGGGAAGCAATAATCTGACCGGTCAGATACCTCCATCAATGGGCTTGCTACATAATCTTACAACACTTCATCTGCATCAGAATAAGCTCTATGGAGAGATACCTCAGTCACTGCAAAATTGCTACTCTCTATTGATATTTAATGTCCGAGAGAATAACATTTCGGGAAATATACCAACCTGGATAGCGCCAAGTGCAGTGGCTATCCAATTAAGGTCCAACCAATTTAGCGGTAATATTCCAGAACAGATATGCCAAATGCCTTCCCTCATTATTTTTGATTTTGCAGACAACAACATTTCAGGACATATACCCAACTGCTTGCATCATATGACATCCTTTGTTATCAACAATGCTTCAATCAGTAAGCTTAGCTTTTACATTTATCTTGGTGATATGTATTACCGCTTTGAAGACAGTCTTGAGCTGGTTACGAAAGGTCAAGTATCACAAAATTCTCGAAATCTGCACTTTATGACCTTAATTGATCTTTCAAGCAACGAACTGTCAGGATCAATACCTCCACAAATGTTTAACCTCGTTGGATTACACTCCTTGAACTTGTCCTTCAATAAATTAGTGGGAAGAATACCAGGAGAGATTGGCAACATGAAAAACTTGGAGTCCCTTGATGTATCAAGAAACCAACTTTTTGGTGAAATTCCTGAGATCATGTCCAAATTGACTTTCCTGGAATACTTGAACGTGTCATTCAACAATTTCAGAGGCAGAATACCATCAGGTACACAGCTTGGGGGGTTTAATGCATCCAGTTACATGGGCAATCCTGGTCTTTGTGGACCTCCGCTCACCAAGTACTGCCCACAAGACACTAAATCTGAAGACGTGAAGCCATATAGCGAAGATAATGATGGATCTCATTTTCTGTCATGGTTCTATATTGGCCTAGCATCTGGATTTGTCACGGGTTTTTGGGGAGTTTGTGGTGCCGTTTTCTTCAATAGAAAATGGAGACATGCTTACTTCACATTTATTTATGACTTGAGGGACCGATTTTATGTCATGATAGTCACCAAGAGGAACCTTTTCCCTTCAAGCAACAAGTTTCTCCTTTGGCAATAAAAGCTTCTCACCCAGGTTTGAATTGATTGATATATATTTATATTTATAACTTCCTCTTTCCTTGTGATTCTTCTTGCTATCTGCAGTAAATAGGGTGAATTTCATCATATTTATAGAAGAATCAAGAATAACAAAAATTTAATATAACTAGAATATGGATTGGATTTATAGGAGTTATTGTTTGCTTATATTTGATACATCTATTTTTGTTTCTTCATAAAGATATTTTGGTTAAGGCTTAAAAGCATAATTTTATGTTACTTGTGGAGACTTTTAAACATATTTTTAAAATTAAGTTGTTCACAATAACTAATTATTTATGATTTTACGAATTTCTAGTATTATAAAAACTAATTCTAACTATAGTTAAGTTAGATGAGTAGTTTTGCATAAGTTATTTTCTGTGTTCAGTACTTAGATTTTACAATCTGATTATTCATACAAAATAAATCAATGAAATGTAAATAAAAATAAGTTTCGAGATTGGAAAGCCATTAACAAACTAGGCACTATTAAGGTGATAACAAAAGCATTATGATTAATTCAATTTGACAAAATAAAACAACATATACAAACAAATAGAAACATGAGTAATATAATAAGCTTAGAAAATCATCAGATCCCAAACCATTATGGAAGGCAATTAACTAATTTTACTGTCAAAATACAAACTCTATTGAATTAATAGCATGTACGAATTGAAGATCGAGGGGCAAGAGAAAGAGAACTTGAGGAGATGCCACCTTAGTGAAAGGCAATCAATGTTGCTGGATCCCTCTAGAAGGAGGACCATAAAACCATAACAATAATATTTAATTGTAAATCTTGTGGCAAGTAAATACAATCAGCGTGGACACATAGAAACCACTCAATTTTAAGTGGTTGGAATTCATTTCATAAGCCTATAAATAGGCTTTGCATTTCAACATAATGCATCAAGGAAATTGAAAGTAGCAATTGAGAGAAATTGAAAGAAACACTATGGAGTGTTTAGGCCAAAACAATTAATTGCTTTGATGATTTAGAGTGAGGGAAAAAATAATTAGTGAGTGACAAAATAGTGAGGTTAATTGGGGTGTTTGGGAAACACTTGAGTGCCACTATTTTGGGTTAATCTCGGGTTTGTGCCTCTAATATTTTATTAGAGAAGTCCCTCTTGTACGCCTACTAATTTTATTAGTGGAAGAAATTTCGGAGTTTGTCCCGTGGACATAGCCCAAATCAAAAGGGTGAACCACGTTAAATTGCTGGTGCCATTTTAAATATTTATTTACTTTGCTCGTATTTAATTTATTTTGCAACCACCTATTTTATCGGTCCGCCATTCCGCTGCGCCAGGAAAATTATCAGTCAATCTGTACCGATTTTTCCCAACAACTGGTATCAAAGCGGTACCAGAGGGAATTAATATCTACTTATTATATGCTTTGTGGTTGCCACTAAGGTGGACCCTCCACATCAGAAAATAAGTCAGATTATTATTTACCCTTTAAAAGTCTAGTTGGGGTCATGGAGGTGAAGACGAGCAAAATGATTAATTTAAATGGCATGAATTACCACATATGGAGAAACAAGATGAAGGATCTCCTATTTGTGACGAAGCTGCATTTTCCAGTGTTTAGTACAACTAAACCTGAGGACAAGATAGATGAAGAATGGGAATTTGAGCATGAACGAGTCTGTGGCTTTATCCGACAATTTGTCGAAGACAATGTGTACAATCAGATTTGTAGTGAGACTCATGCTCGAACATTGTAGAACAAGCTAGAGGAGCTGTACGCTTCCAAAACTGGCAACAATAAATTATTTTATCTGACAAGGCTACTCCAGATGAAGTACCGGGAGGGTACACTGATGGCAGATCATTTGAATAAGATGCAGGGGATCATGGAGCAGCTGTCAAGGATGGACATTAAATTTGATGATGAAGTACTTGCTTTTTTGGTGCTGACTTTCTTACCAGAGTCTTGGGAGACTTTGAATATTTCTTTAACAAATTCTGCACCAAATGGTGTAGTAAATATGGAAAATGTCAAAAGTGGTGTCCTAAATGAAGAAATGAGAAGAAAAGCACAAGGATCCACATCATCACAGCAAGATGTTCTTGTTCCAAAAACAAGGGGGAGGAATCACACCAAAGGTTCAAAGTCTAGAAGCAAAAGCAGAGGAAAGTCAAATAAATATGCAAATGTAGAGTGCCATCACTACAAACAGAAGGGCCACATAAAGAGGTTCTGCCAGATGCTTAAGAGATCTAAAAAGAGGAACAAAGGCAAGGAGAAGGTCCAAGATGACAACAGTGATGATGAACAAACCAATGCTGCCGAGGAGTTCCACATCATCTATGAAGAAGACATTGTCAACCTTGCAACCCATGAGACCAGTTGGGTAGTTGACAGTAGAGCTACCATTCATGTGACATCTCAGAAAGAATTATTCTCTTCTTACACACCAGGTGATTTTGGTGTTGTTAGAATGGGAAATGAAAATTACTCAAAAGTTACAGGAAAAGAAGATGTTTGTTTGGAGACACAGAATGGTATGCGGTTAGTCCTGAAGGACGTTAGGCATATTCCAGACATGCACCTGAACTTGATCTCAACCGGAACGTTGGATGATGAAGGTTACTGCAACACCTTCAACAACGGCCAGTGGAAGCTCACCAAAGGATCGTTGGTGGTGGCCAAAGGAGATAAGTGCTCAAGACTGTACATGAAGCAGGCCAAGGCTTTGCAGGAGACTGTGAATACAGTGGAGAATGATGGTACAGTTGAATTATGGCACAAGCGGCTTGGTCATATGAGTGAGAAAAGTATGACCGTTCTAATCAAGAAAAATATATTGCCTGGATCGGATCAGGTCCATCTGAAGAAGTGTGCTGATTGTCTAACGGGAAAGCAAAACAGAGTTACTTTCAAGAGTTCCCCTCCTTCCAGAATGAAGAATGTATTGGACCTAATACATTCAGATTTGTGTGGGCCAATGCCAAAGTCACTCGGTGGTGCTCAGTACTTTGTGACTTTCATTGATGATCATTCCCGAAAGACTTGGGTGTATCTTTTAAAGACTAAAGACCAGGTATTGGGTGTCTTTAAATAGTTCTTATCTATGGTGGAGAGGGAAACTGGCAAGAAGCTTAAGTGTATTCGTACAAACAATGGTGGAGAGTACACAGGACCATTTCATGCTTACTGTGAAGAGCATGGGATTCGACATCAAACGACACCGCCGAAGACACCACAATTGAATGGTTTAGCTGAGAGGATGAACAGGACTTTGATGGAGAGAGTCAGATGTATACTCTCACATGCAAAGTTGCCAAAGATGTTTCGGGGTGAGGCTATACAAGCAGTCGCTCACGTATTGAACCGTTCACCTTGTGTTCCTCTTCAGTATGACACTCTAGAGAAGGTATGGTCAGGAAAGGATGTTTCCTATGATCATTTACGGGTGTTTGGCTTTAAGGCCTTCATGCATGTACCGAAGGATGAAAGATCCAAACTTGATGTCAAGATACGACAATGTGTGTTTGTCGGCTATGGTCAAGATCAGCTTGGCTATAGATTTTACGATCCAATCCATAAGAAGCTTGTCAGAAGCCGTGATGCAGTGTTTGTTGAAGATGAGACCATTGAAGATATAGAAAAAGCTAAGGAAAATGCTTCTAAATCCAATGATGGTTCAACAAACATAGAGCTAGTCCCTTCAACGATGGTGCCAAGAGAAGTTGAAGATGAAGCTCTTAATGATCAACCTGAGACAAGTGATCTGATTGCTCCCTTTGAGATACCATCAGATAATTCTGATGATGAAAGTGTTCATGATCAACCACTAGCTCCAGTGGGTTCTCCAAATCTAAGGAGATCTAGTAGAGTCAGACAACGCTCTACAAGATATCCTGAAGAACAATATGTATTACTGACTGATGAGGGAGAACCAGAAAGCTTCCAAGAAGCTATGAATGATGAACACTATAAAAGGTGGGTTGGAGCCATGCAAGATGAGATGAATTCCTTGCATAAGAACAAGACATTTGAGCTAGTGAAGCTGCCAAAAGGCAAGAAGGCTCTAAAGAACAAGTGGGTGTTCAGGATCAAGCATGAAGAACACAGTCCCCAACCACGATTCAAAGCTAGATCGGTTGTCAAAGGATTCGGTTAAAGAAAGGGGATTGACTTTGATGAGATTTTCTCACCAGTGGTGAAGATGACATCCATCAAAAAATAGTGTCAGGGTTAGCAACAAGTCTCGACCTTGAAATTGAGCAGATGGATGTAAAGACAGCCTTCTTTCATGGTAACCTGGAGGAAGAGATATACATGGAGCAGCCAGAGGGTTTCAAAGTAAAAGGGAAAGAGGACTATGTCTGTAAGCTTAATAAAAGCTTGTATGGCTTGAAGCAGGCACCAAGACAATGGTACAAGAAGTTTGAGTCTGTGATGGGGGAGCAAGGCTACAAGAAGACCACTTCAGACCATTGTGTGTTTGTACAGAAATTCTCTGATGATGATTTTATTATTCTTCTTCTCTATGTAGATGACATGTTGATCGTTGGCCAGAATATTTCCAGAATCAACAAGTTGAAAAAGCAATTAAGCAAGTCTTTTGCTATGAAAGACTTGGGGCCAGCAACGGCAAGAAATAGTGGTTGTCACAGGAGAAGTACATAGAAAAGGTGCTTCACCGATTCAATATGGACAAGGCTAAGGCGGTTAGTTGTCCTCTTGATAATCACCTTAGACGAAGTACCAAGCAGTGCCCTTCCTCAAAGGATGAGAAAGATGAGATGGATAGAATTCCATATGCTTTAGTAGTTGGGAGTTTGATGTATGCCATGGTATGTACACGGCCAGATATTGCTCACTCCGTGGGAGTAGTGAGTCGTTTCCTTTCAAATCTTGGAAAGGAACATTGGGCTGCAGTAAAGTGGATTTTCAGGTATCTACGTGGTACCTCCAAAATATGTTTGTGTTTTGGAGATGGAAAACCTATGCTAGTAGGTTATACAGATGCTGACATGGCTGGAGATGTTGACTCAAGAAAGTCTACATCAGGATACCTAATCACTTGTGCAGGGGAAGCTGTGTCATGGCAATCAAGACTACAGAAGTGTGTTGCTCTCTCAACAACTGAAGCAGAATTTATTGCAGCCACTGAAGCTTGCAAAGAACTGATTTGGATAAGAAGTTCTTGGAAGAACTTGGCATGCACCAGGAAAAGTATGAGCTATTTTGTGACAGTCATAGTATAATTCACCTTGGGAAGAATTCCTCCTTTCATTCTAGATCAAAACACATTGATGTGAGATATCACTGGATTAGGGATGTATTGGAGAAGAAGTTGTTACAACTTGAAAAGATCCACACAGATGAAAATGGATCAGACATGATGACAAAGACTCTTCCAAAGGAGAAGCTAAAGTACTGTCGACAAACAACAGGACTGGTAGAGCTCTCCATCTAAGCGGGATGGGGAGATTGTTGTTGGATCCCTCTAGAAGGAGGGCCATAAAACCATAACAATAATATTTAATTACAAATCTTGTGGCAAGTAAATACAATCAGCGTGGAGACATAGAAACCACTCAATTTTAAGTGGTTGGAATTCATTTCATAAGCCTATAAATAGGCTTTGCATTTCAACATAATGCATCAAGGAAATTGAAAGTAGCAATTGAGAGAAATTGCAAGAAACACTACGGAGTGTTTAGGCCAAAGCAATTAATTGCTTTGATGATTTAGAGTGAGGGAAAAAATAATTAGTGAGTGACAAAATAGTGAGGTTAATTGGGGTGTTTGGGAAACACTTGAGTGCCACTATTTTGGGTTAATCTCGAGTTTGTGCCTCTAATATTTTATTAGAGAAGTCCCTCTTGTACGCCTACTAATTTTATTAATGGAAGAAATTTCAGAGTTTGTCCCGTGGACGTAGCCCAAATCAAAAGGGTGAACCACGTTAAATTGCTAGTGCCATTTTAAATATTTATTTACTTTGCTCGTATTTAATTTATTCTGCAACCACCTATTTTATCGGTCCTCCATTCCGCTGCGCCGGGAAAATTATCAGTCAATTTATGTAGTTTTTTCCCAAGAATCAAGAGAGATGGAGGAGTTCACCGAAGCTTGGTTGGTACAATCATTAGATGAAGGGTATGTTTGGTTTAGGGTTTAGGGTTTAGGGTTTAGGGTTTGACCGTTTCAAACGGCGTGAAGGATCAATATCAACCCTTAAATTTCTCCATTTTCCCAACTCCATTTCCCTAACTGGAAACCAAACGGACCCGAAGTAGCCAAGTCAATCTAATTTCCTTATAATAACATCCAAAAAAAGAAATCAAAACCATTGTTCCTAGTTCTGAGATTTGTAGGTAACAATTTTTTAAAATGAGAAATTTTAAAAAATGCAGGAAATGTAACAGGCTCAAGTTTGCTACAGTGATCTGGTCTTTTTTAGTTACCCTAAAATAATATGCAACAAGAAGGATTCTAACAACTATAGCTAAAGTTAAGACTGTTTTAAGTTGAACAAACTACAGAATGAGCTACCTGATTGAAACTCACACAGACATGCAAGCTAATTACAAGAAAGGACATAGTAATTCATTATAAAATAAAAGAACTATGAATACAGAAGATTAGCCAAAATATTTTTCTTCTTTCTTTTTAATATCTAACCTATCAAAATCGTGTTGAGTAACATAATAACACTATTCAAAGCACAATCTAATACAAATGCAGAATTATGTAGAACACACTAATTATGCAAAATTTCATAACACTGACAGAATTTCAAATTACTAAGACAAATGTCAAATATTTGAAAACATCATATAGAGTAAATTCACACACAGGCTTAGATTTCCACAAAACTAGATCCACAAAATAGATTTCCATAAAGTATACGCAGTGTGAAGCTGTTCTAATTGAATACTTCTTTACTTTATAAGGTATTTTGATTCCTAGTTTGAAGATATTTCAAACAAAGTATTATAGCAATATTAGCAGTTAAATAATTAAGTTGAACAAATCCAATTTCCATCACTTAACTAGCAATTGTCTTTATATTTTTAACAGAATAGAATTACGTTTCTCTCTAAGTTAATTATATTAATAATCCATATATTACTCTAAAGTCAAGTCAAGTTGATTATATTAATAATCCATAGTCATGGCGATGGCGAATCACACACCCAACAGCTTGATTTACAGCTTGGGTGGCTTGTTGGTTATACCATTCATCTCCAGTTAAAACCTGTTTGAGTTCCAGATAAATAAGTATGTGTATAGGGGAATAAAATTTATGCCAGCTCATTAGTGATTAAACCCAATGAGCGCATTGTCAAGTAAGCAGGTACAACCTTGAATAATTCTCCCTGTGGCCGAGGGTGTTGGTTCCAGTTTCGCAAAATGTTTGCGCTAGGCAGGATTATTTAAATCCACCCCCCTCACTTACACTTTGAAGAAAGACATAAAGTGCAGAATTAATTTAAATAGAAAACCATTTCAATTATATACATGATCACTTAGAGATAAGTTATTGTTAGGTAACAGAGTATCAAAATAATATCACACAGCTAAAATAGAGATGAGAAAAGAGGAATTAAACCCACAATAATTTTACGTGGAAAACCCTCAATTGATAAGGGAAAAACCACGGGTAAGACCAAAGATATAATTTTACTAAGTGGAAGAAAAATATTGCAAACTTCTCTCTATCTCACAAGGAAATAACAATAACACACTCTCTTTAAATATAAGAACACTCACTAGGAGAACCTCATAGGAGAACACTCTAATTTTTCTCTCTGAACTTTTCTCTCTAGATACTAGGAAATGCTTCTAGTTTGGGATGCTATAACCATTGCTTGAAGCTTTAATTTATAGGAGAAGTTCTGTGGGAAATTTATGGTCATAATGCTTCGTTGATTCTGATTGGCCAATGTGTAACACCCTGGAGCCAACTTGCAAATCCCAAGATACCGTCACCATATAAAATTTCTTTGATATCTTATTTATTCCTGGTAATTATCAAGTGATTCACAACCTGATTTCAGAGGTTACTAATAAAATATTAGAGTACGCAACCTTTTACATAATTAACTTCTTATTATTATACATAACATCAGAGTTACATATATATTATATTTTACAATAGATACCTAGATCTTATAAAATATAAAGACATAAATACTGAAACATAACATACGCACACATAATACAGCCAAACTAGCTATGCAAGTAAGTATCAGCATCCAAAGTCTTCATAGTTCATCCATATCAAGCATCATCTGCTTTCTCACATATCTTCCTGATTAACCACTAAAAGATTGCCACAAGTAACTGAAAGAGTGAGATAAAATATCAAATAAATAGAAATTAAATTAAAACATACACAAACACAAGTAGGATGTTATGCGATGCAGATGCCAAACAAATGTTTTGTATTATACTTATGTTAATATATTCCATTCTTTATAAGAATGAAAATACATGATGGATCCATTCTGGTGGGAACATAGGCAGTGATTTCCAACAATATCATTTTTACGGATATCCAACCGATACTGCGTCCCATAATGCAACACTAACATCGGATAACAATAACATAACATCAATAACAGGTGTTGCGGGACCCCCCTTAAGGAAACACTGCTCAGTCCTTAAGATGGTCGTGGTATATAACCACCGCAGAGGTTTGTTACTCAACAGAGCGCGTTCTCCCATCAGGAACCCCCTCAAAGAACCCCTCCTGCGGATTCTTTGAATGGCCAATGCATATGATGCATGAATGCAATATATCTAAATTAAATTATTAAATTCCCTTATATAATTAATCTTGACAATAAAATTATCATAATAGTTAAATAAGCATACTTTATATATAATTCAAAGAATATAGAAACACATTTTCCATAATATTTGATCCGGTCCTAACACCGGCCCCCAAGAGCATGGCTTTAATGCTTTGCCAGATCAGCATTTTGTACAAGAGAAGTACGCTTCAAATATATTATAATTGTTTCTATACGGAGTACATACGACCAAGGCAAGTAACTCCGCCAAGGCACGTTACTCCGCCTAAGGCATGTTACCCTGCCAAGGGTCATAACTCCGCCAAGGCACGTTACTCCGCCTAGGCATGTTACCCTGCCAAGGGTCATAACTCCGCCAAGGCACGTTACTCCGCCTAGGCATGTTACCCTGCCAAGGGTCATAACTCCGCCAAGGCATGTTACTCCGCCTAGGCATGTTACCCTGCCAAGGGTCATAACTCCGCCAAGGCATGTAACGCTGCCAGAATGCATATTACTCCGCCAAGCCATAGGCTCAACACAGGCGGAATATTGAACTTCCTATACTGCGTAGCGAGCCCATACTTGAAACCCCGGCACGAGATTGACTCTGTCTTGAGAGGTTGAAAATGGGAATCACGCTGTCACGCATAAAGGGAAATAACAATAAAATAATAAAGCATTCACGCTTCCCAAGTAAGTGGAAATACCTACTACAATAACGGTGCTCGTGAACAACACAGGGACCCACTGCCTTTCTTGCTTTATGCCAGAAAATAAGGAACGGGCCCTACCAATAATGGAGCACCAATGACAGGTATATAAACCTCAACAAAAAGGTATACAGGGGCAATCCCCCAATTCTGAACCTTACACTCTCTTACTTGTATAATTCTCTGAGATTTGCTTTCTAAGTCTTTAAGTATTCTGAAATACTGACTTGAGCGTCGGAGAACGATTGCAGGTACCACCCCCAATCGGGTCAAGACAAAGAAGACTCCTTCAGGCGGACTGTGACACCGCCCCAGAGTACACTACACTCCGCCATAACACATAAAGATACTCCGTATCTGTACATTTACGCACATTGCTTTGTATCAGATTGACATTTTATGTGACACCACCATTCGCCCACTTCAACGCGTTAGGTCGGTGTGAAGGACCTCCAGGATGCCCAGTCCGCTCTCTTCACTCAAGGACAACGGATACTCATACCGGATACACATATATCCAATCTTCTATACGGTATTTCCATACTGTTTGTGACTGACTTGAGTCCGGATCTCTAGACCCCGGTTCAGGACAGATCATTGGCACGCCCAGTGGGACTCGTTAAAGTTATTCCCACTACTCGTTTAAGAAGTCTGGTCTCTTATTATGGAAGGCAATAGGAGAAACCAACCAGATGGGCACGTGGAAGACATCACTGCCCAGGAACAACCAGTGAACAGGCACTTAGCTCTCGAGTCGCCTGTGGAAAGTTCAAGAAGAATGGTGCAGGTTTTAGCACCAAATCTAAAGGATGAGATGATAAGAAAGTTGATGGAGGAACTGACGGATTTGAAACGTGAAAGAAAGAGCGTGGAGGAGAGAGCCATGTCTCTGATCAAGGGGACACATCACACAACCGAGGGAGAAAAATCCTCTACCCCCCAGTATTCAAATATCCCCACATTTGAAGGGAAGGAACAGATCCACGATTCTGATAAGAGAGTTGTTAAAGGGAAGAGGAGGCTGATGACAGCCTCTCCAGTAACTTATAAGCTCACAGTCCCTTTTTCAAGGAGACTTATGAGTGTACGTATCCCTAAGCACCTACAGACTACTCAACCTCTCTCCATAGAAAAATACAGTGGTGAAATTGATCCTACTAAGCATCTTGATGCTTATATACTCGAAGCCATGTACCTGGGGGCAGATGAAGATGTCATGTGCAGGATGTTCCCTCGGACTCTTGTTGATGATGCCCTTAGCTGGTTCAGGAAGCTACCATCAGGTTCCATTGACTCATGGGAAGAAATGGCAACAATGTTTGTGGACCACTTTGTCATTTCCAGTGATATTCCCAGAACATCTCATACCTTGGCTCAGATTAGGCAGGGGGAGCATGAAACTCTCAAGGACTTCTTGAAGAGGTTTCACAAGGAAGCAGCTGCTGTTCCAAACTTGGCAGAAGCACTTCAATTGCACATAGCAATAGAAGCTTTGCAACCAAGCTCTGCTTTTGCCATGTCATTGGCAAAGAATCCTCCAGTGAATTTCAAAGAATTCAAGAGGAAAGCATCCAAGTATGTGAGCATTGAAATACACTTGGAAGCAACAGCGGCAAGAGAGAAATCCCTAACGTTACAACGGAGTGATAAGAGCAGATCCAGATCGGGTTTTACCAAGAAGGTCTAATGAGTCATAACCCTGACTCATCTCTCTTTCTCTCTTTCGTAATTCATAATTAATGAAATACTCTAAATGATTCACCCATTGTCTTTATGATTTTATTCGATGCACAACACTGTTGTGACAAGATACTTTCAGGACGGTTCAAACCGAACCCCATTCGAAGACTACATGGGTTGTAGGGCTGGTCCTTTTTCAAGGCCACAAACCGAACCCCATTCGAAGACTACATGGGTTGTAGGGCTGGTCCTTTTTCAAGGCCACAAACCGAACCCCATTCGAAGACTACATGGGTTGTAGGGCTGGTCCTTTTTCAAGGCCACAAACCGAACCCCATTCGAAGACTACATAGGTTGTAGGGCTGGTCCTTTTTCAAGGCCACAAACCGAACCCCATTCGAAGACTACATGGGTTGTAGGGCTGGTCCTTTTTCAAGGCCACAAACCGAACCCCATGCGAAGGCTTGGGCGCAGTAGGCCGGTTCATACAGAAAACCGTGCTGAACCCCGAGTAACGGGCGCAATAGGTTCAGGATGAGCCCTGATCTGAACCCCGTGTTGAAGGCTCAGATTGTAGGATTGAACCGAACTCCGAGTACGACTAGTAGGTTTGGCCGAACGTCGGTGAAGACCTGAGTTGTAGGATTAAACCGAACCTCAGGAAATGGGTTGTAGGATTGCACCGAACCCCATTCGAAGGCCCAGATTGTAGGATTAAACCAAACTCTGGGTACGGTTAGTAAGTTTGGCTGAACACCGGTGAAGGCTCGGATTGTAGGATTGAACCGAACTCCGAGTACGACTAATAGGTTTGGCCGAACGTAGGTGAAGACCTGAGTTATAGGATTAAACCGAACCTCAGGAAATGGGTAGTAGGATTGCACCGAACCCTATTTGAAGGCTGGTGAATGAGTGAAATCCAACACCGGTTGAAGAAGAACGATTGAGACTAATTTCCCCAGGACCGATGCTCTCAATCACATATTCTGTGAGTTGATGAGGTAACTCCTGGCACGGACAATTCCCATCATCATCCTTATGATGGAAGTCTTTGAAGACTCAATCCGTACTCTTACGACTGAGATACACTTCCCCAGGACGGATGCTCTCAATCACATATTCTATGAGTTGACGAGGTAACTCCTGGCGCGGACAATTCCCATCATCATCCTTATGATGGAAGTCTTTGAAGACTCAATCCGTACTCTTACAATTGAGATACACTTCCCCAGGACGGATGCTCTCAATCACATATTCTGTGAGTTGACGAGGTAACTCCTGGCGCGGACAATTCCCATCATCATCCTTATGATGGAAGTCTTTGAAGACTCAATCCGTACTCTTACGATTGAGATACACTTCCCCAATCCGACCTCAATATTGATCACGCTGAACGGATTATTAAATGCCTTCCTGCATTCAATCTTCACTCTAACTTTGAATTGATTATCCATGGCAGAACTTGTTCCCATACAGATAAGACAACGGCTCCAAACTGAAGCACAGATGCATAACTCTTTATTCCATAAAGATCAACCAACATGCAATAACGCTTCGCAAACGGAGTCAACAAAAACTCCTTGGGGGGAACGGATTGGTGTCTCAGCTATATGCTGCACCATACCGACCCTAAGGTCCAAAAAGCTCCTTGGGGGGAAAGGATTGGTGTCTCAGCTATATGCTGTACCATACCGACCCTAAGGTACAGAAAACTCCTTGGGGGGAAAGGATTGGTGTCACAGCTGTATGCTGCACCATACCGACTCTAAGGTCTTGCAGGCCGCCTATGGAAAGAACTGGTGTCACAGCTATATGCTGCACTAATTCGCCCCCAAGGTCCTGCAGGCTTCTTGTGGAAAGAGCTGGTGTCACAGCTATATGCTGCACCACGCTAATCCCAAAATCCAACAAATTTCTTGCAGGATGAATTGGTGTCACAGCTATATGCTGCACCATACCGCCTCAAAGGTTCAACCAATTTCTTGCAGGAACAATTGGTGTCACAGCTATATGCTGCACCATACCGCCTCAAAGGTTCAACCAATTTCTTGCAGGAACAATTGGTGTCACAGCTATATGCTGCACCATACCGCCTCAAAGGTTCAACCAATTTCTTGCATGAACAATTGGTGTCACAGCTATATGCTGCACCATACTATCTCAAGGGTAAGAACCAACAAAATTCTCACAGGAAGAATTGGTGTCACAAGCTATATACTGCACCATAGCCATCCTGGATTCAACAATTCTCATTTGATCAGGAGTTACACTCCGGTCCAAGTTTAAAAGGATGAACACTCCATCCAAAGCTTGACTCCGCCTAACTACCAATGTTTTACGGAGTACATGAGCAACAAACTCAAGCACTACCCAACAAGTTCAAGTAAGTTCAACACTTGTAAAATTGTGCTTCTTTGAAATTCCTAAGAGGCTACTCCGCCTTCTTACGGAATCCAACTCCTTGGAAATTCCTAAGAGGCTACTCCGCCTTCTTACGGAATCCAACTCCTTGGAACTTTCTAAGAGGCTACTCCGCCTTCTTACGGAATCCAACCGCATTAAAATTCCTAAGAGGCTACTCCGCCTTCTTACGGAATCCAATCTCATTGAAATTCCTAAGAGGCTACTCCGCCTTCTTACGGAATCCAATCTCCTTGGAAATTCCTAAGAGGCTACTCCACCTTCTTACGGAATCCAACTCCTTGGAAATTCCTAAGAGGCTACTCCGCCTTCTTACGAAATCCAACTCCTTGAAAATTCTTAAGAGGCTACTCCACCTTCTTACGGAATCCAACCGCATTGAAATTCCTAAGAGGCTACTCCGCCTTCTTATGGAATCCAATCTCATTGAAATTCCTAAGAGGCTACTCCGCCTTCTTACGGAATCCAATCTCCTTGGAAATTCCTAAGAGGCTACTCCACCTTCTTACGGAATCCAACTCCTTGAAAATTCCTAAGAGGCTACTCTGCCTTCTTACGGAATCCAACTCCTTGGAAATTCCTAAGAGGCTACTCCGCCTTCTTACGGAATCCAACCGCATTGAAATTCCTAAGAGGCGACTCCGCCTTCTTACGGAATCCAATCTCATTAAAATTCCTAAGAGGCTACTCCGCCTTCTTACGGAATCCAACTCCTTGGAAATTCCTAAGAGGCTACTCCGCCTTCTTACGGAATCCAACTCCTTGGAAATTCCTAAGAGGCTACTCCGCCTTCTTACGAAATCCAACCGCATTGAAATTCCTAAGAGGCGACTCCGCCTTCTTACAGAATCCAATCTCATGGAAATTCCTAAGAGGCTATTCCGCCTCCTTACGGAATTCAACTTCATTGAAATTCCTAAGAGGCTATTCCGTCTCCTTACGGAATTCAACTTCATTGAAATTCCTAAGAGGCTACTCCGCCTTCTTACGGAATCCAACTCCTTGGAACTTCCTAAGAGGCTACTCCGCCTTCTTACGGAATCCAACTCATTGAAATTCCTTAGAGGCTACTCCGCCTTCTTACGGAATCCAACTCCTTGGAACTTCCTAAGAGGCTACTCCGCCTTCTTACGGAATCCAACTCCTTTGAAATTCCTAAGAGGCTACTTCGCCTTCTTACGGAATCCAAGTTCTTTGAAATTCCTAAGAGGCTACTCCGCCTTCTTACGGAATCCAATCTCATTAAAATTCCTAAGAGGCTACTCCACCTCCTTACGGAATCTGTTTCATTAAAATTCCTAAGAGGCTACTCCGCCTTCTTACAGAATCCAGTTTCATTGAAATTCCTAAGAGGCTACTCCGCCTTCTTACGGAATCCAATTTCATTGAAATTCCTAAGAGGCTATTCCGCCTCCTTACGGAATCCATGGCATACGTGGCAATGAGAGATTGAAATGACAAAACGTGGTTTCGAGGCGCTTTAATGACAGACGTGACAAGTAATGACAAGCAATAAATGCATGAAAACACTTGTCCGTAAATCCTGAACTAGCAAACGCCGCCTAAACCCATGCCTATAAAAGCTAAACTTAAGTGTTATAGCTCATTACAGTGACTCTGCCAGTCACAATAACAAGCTAGGGGGCATATGATCCGGTCCTAACACCGGCCCCCAAGAGCATGGCTTTAATGCTTTGCCAGATCAGCATTTTGTACAAGAGAAGTACGCTTCAAATATATTATAATTATTTCTATACGGAGTACATACGACCAAGGGAAGTAACTCCGCCAAGGCACGTTACTCCGCCTAAGGCATGTTACCCTGCCAAGGGTCATAACTCCGCCAAGGCACGTTACTCCGCCTAGGCATGTTACCCTGCCAAGGGTCATAACTCCACCAAGGCACGTTACTCCGCCTAGGCATGTTACCCTGCCAAGGGTGATAACTCCGCCAAGGCATGTTACTCCGCCTAGGCATGTTACCCTGCCAAGGGTCATAACTCCGCCAAGGCATGTAACGCCGCCAGAATGCATATTACTCCGCCAAGCCATAGGCTCAACACAGGCGGAATATTGAACTTCCTATACTGCGTAGCGAGCCCATACTTGAAACCCCGGTACGAGATTGACTCTGTCTTGAGAGGTTGAAAATGGGAATCACGCTGTCACGCATAAAGGGGAATAACAATAAAATAATAAAGCATTCACGCTTCCCAAGTAAGTGGAAATACCTACTACAATAACGGTGCTCGTGAACGACACAGGGACCCACTGCCTTTCTTGCTTTATGCCAGAAAACAAGGAACGAGCCCTACCAATAATGGAGCACCAATGACAGGTATATAAACCTCAACAAAAAGGTATACAGGGGCGATCCCCCAATTCTGAACCTTACACTCTCTTACTTGCATAATTCTCTGAGATTTGCTTTCTAAGTCTTTAAGTATTCTGAAATACTGACTTGAGCGTCGGAGAACGATTACAGGTACCACCCCCAATCGGGTCAAGACAAAGAAGACTCCTTCAGGCGGACTGTGACACCGCCCCAGAGTACACTACACTCTGCCATAACATATAAAGATACTCCGTATCTGTACATTTACGCATATTGCTTTGTATCAGATTGACATTTTATGTGACACCACCATTCGCCCACTTCAACGCGTTAGGTCGGTGTGAAGGACCTCCAGGACGCCCAGTCCGCTCTCTTCACTCAAGGACAACGGATACTCATACCGGATACACATATATCCGATCTTCTATACGGTATTTCCATACTGTTTGTGACTGACTTGAGTTCGGATCTCTAGACCCCGGTTCAGGACAGATCAATATTTATATCATAATCCAAAAAATATGAAAACATATTTTCCATATTATAGGATTTATTTAATATCATACTTCCAAGAATAGGGAAAACACATTTTTCATAATATAAAATTATACTACTAAAATAATTTAAAAACAAAAGTTTTCTTCCTTTAAATATGTTTAAATAAACTTCTGAATTTAATTTAATTAATTATATTTATTTATTTCAAGATAAAGCCTCTAGGATAATAAAAATCCAATAATAATAATAATTCATATTTTAATAAATAAATCATTATTTTATGTTTTTAATCATATTTATGAAAATATCATTGGTCTTATTTACAAAAATGCCACCGTTCTAATTTATTTATAAAAATGCCACCGCTTGTTTTTATTTACAACCGCTTCTAGTTTTTAACACTGGTTGAAAATATCCGCTGTTAAAGGGTCTGATTCTGCAAAACAAAAACAACAGCTTTGTTTTTACTATTTTTGTTGTTTTATCACTTCTAATTACAAATTAAACATGCCAATTGATTCTAAATCATCATACAACATAAAAAATATATCATATATCAAATTTCAAACCAATTAACATCAATTTCACAACTTAATTTAAATTAAATTAAAATATAACTATATGAGTTTCTAAACAATTAACAATTAAACAAACAATTCTAACTTAATTCCTATGTATTTAATATCATATCTCCTCTTTCTTACCTCAATTGAAGATCCCTAAGCTTTCTTTAAGCTAAACTCCTTTGTATCTCCAAATGGGTATGAATCTTGAAGAAGAAAATTGGAAGAATTTAGAGTGAGAATGGAGAAAGAGAGTGCTTGATGAGGATGGCAATGGAGGAAGGAAAGGTATGGGAGAGTTAATTGAATTAAATTTAAGAGGTTATATTGGTATTTATAAGGATTTATGGCGGTGGAGAAATGACGGTGCGAAGGAAGAAGAAAGAAGAAGAGTTTTCAGGAGAGGGAGAAAATATTTTTATTTTATTTTATTTTAATTAATTAATTAATGGGTCCTTAGTAATTATACGTTTTATTGTCGTGTTCTATTTTCGTCTAATCTCATTTTAAATCCAATTTATGAAATAAAAATATCTTTATAACCGGAATAAAATTTCCTATTTTCTAAAATTTATTTCTTATTTTTTGAAAACTTTTAATTCTTCACTGTTTAATTACCGATTCAAATTTAATTAAAAATTGGGTTGTGATACTATGCAACTTTGAATTTCCACCATAAAAGTTCCAACCACTCCACCATAATTAATTACCCACCATTATTAAAAATAAGCCAAATAATTTTGCCACAAAGTGGCTTTAGCTTTCCTGACAATCTCCCACTTAATGTTACTTTTTTGATCTTATCAAATCTTTCTCTTCTTGCTAGTTTCCTGTTGCAATTACGTTTTTGATAGGCCATAGAAAGACCTGCACCATTTGAACTTGTCGGTGTTGATCGGTTTTGTCATAACATCTATTAGGTTCTCTTTTGTATGAATCTTCTGTAGATCCACACTCCCTTCCTCCACTACTTCTCGAACAAAGTGATATTTGCACCCCTATGTGTTTTATCCTAGAATGAAAGGCTTGATTCCTTGCAATGTACAAGGCACTCTGACTGTCACAATACACTGTAATCTTCGGTTGCTTATGCCCGAGTTCTTCCAATATACTTTGCATCCAGATTGCTTCCTTGCATGCCTGAGTAGCTTCCATATATTCTGCTTCTATAGTTGATAAAGCTATAACAGATTGTAATTTAGATAACCAGCTTACCACTTCTCATGCAAGTGAAAACACATAGCCTGTAGTAGATTTTCTTTTATCAAAATCGCCTGTAAAATCAAAATCAACATATCCTCTAACAGTGAACTCTGATTCTCCAAAACACAATACAATACTTGAGGTTCCTTTGATGTATCTCAGGATCCTTTTCATAGCATTCCAATGCTCTTTACCAGGATCTGCCATAAATTGACTGACCATACCAACCGCCTGAGCAATATCTGCTCTCGTATAAATTATTGCATACATAAGGCTTCCCACCGTTGATGCATATAGTACTCGAGACATTTTCATCCTCTCTGCTTCAATGCTAGGACTCATACTTGAGAATAATTTATAATTGACGGGAAGTGAGGTAAAAATTGGCCTACAATCTTGCATATTGAAGCGCCGTAAAACTTTCAGTAAGTAGTTCTTTTGAGAAAGCCAAACCTTCCTATCTTTTCTGTCTCAGTAAATTTACATCCCTAAAATCTTGTTTGCTGGTCCCAAACCCTTCATATCAAACTCCCTAGCAAACTACGCCTTTAATTTCTAGATTTGATCTTTGTTGGGGCCTACAACTAACATGTCATCCACATACAACAGTAAAATGATAAAATCATCAACCCCAAACCTCTTGTAGTATGTACAATAGTCCGAACACAGTTTGTTGTATTTGAGGCTCATAATGAAGGAATCAAATCTCTTGTACCAACCTCTTGGTGCCTGCTTTAGACCGTACAGAGATTTGGTTAACCTGTAAACTAAGTTTTCTTTTCCTTGTTCTTTAAAGCCTTCTGGTTGGAACATATATATTTCTTCTTCAAGTTCTCCATGAAGAAAAACAGTTTTTACATCCAATTGTTCAAGATGTAAATTAAATGAAGCACACATAGCTAACACAACTCTAATAGTAGTAAGTCTTACCACTAGAGAGAAAATCTTATTGAAATCAACTCCTTCTTTCTGAGCATATCCTTTGACCATCAGTCTAGCACGATACTGCTCGACTTGATCATTGTCATCTCGTTTGATTTTATAAACCCATTTGGATCCAATGGTTTTTCAACCTTTTGGAAGTGTTACAAGTTCCCATGTTTAATTTCTATGCAAGGCTTCCATTTCTTCCTACATTGCTGTAATCCACAGAGAAGCATCTGAACTTCTCACAGCCTCCTGAAAGGTTGACGGTTCTCTTTCTTCTGTTAGAAAATAGTATGCATTGTGGCTTGCCATCACATAGTCTGAGTGCCAAGATGGTTTCTTTATCTGACATGTTGATCGTCAAACTTTTTCATCATTGGTTTCATCTGGTTCTTATTCTTCGTGTTCTGGTTCAGCTTTAGAAGAATCATCTTCTCTAGACTTTTCATCTATCTGGATAGTTGTAGCTTCTTTAGAAGTGTTCTCATTTTTTTGCTCACCTTATAGTTTATTATCTATAAACAATACATCTCTGCTAACAATAACCTTGCGGGCAGTGGGATTCCACAGGCGATGCCCCTTAATATCGTCAGCATAGCCCAAGAATATACATTTCCTAGATTTTGGATCCAGCTTTGTTCTTTTTTAGGTGTTATACATTACATATATAGGACAACTAAATACATGTAGATAAGAATAATCTATTGGTTTTCTTTTTCATACCTCCATTGGCGTAAGACTAATAGCAGTTGATGGTGATCAATTTATCACTTAACAGGCAGTTTTGACTAAACCTGCAGTCTTCAACATAGCTCTCGTCCTCTCCAAGAGAGTTCTATTCATATGCTCTGCTACTGTAACGCCCTCTGTTACACTTTAATAAATTCTAGAAAAATTCATAAATTTTTTTACTAAATATATGATTGTTAAAAAGAAACTATCAGAATAAATTACATACATTATTTCTAAAATACCTCATAAATATTATTAAAACTTTATAAAGTAATTTTACATTCATCCAAAGAAAATAAATATTAAACATTATAAGAAAGAGAGGAAACTCCATGGCCCAGAAGTAGTTACTTAATAACATTATTTATTCATTGGACCACGGTATTCATACCGAGCTCCCTTTCTAGAATGTGCTATATTTACTGCCAAGATTCTTCGATCCTTCCCTCTGAACCATCAATTTAAAACATGTGAAATAAAAACACAGAGAAAGGAGTGAGAAATAGAATATAATATTCTCGAATAAGACATAAGCAACAAATGGTTTTCACAATCAATCATGAATGCATGAACGTTATGCAATATCTTCATCATAACTTACCTATATATGTAGGCCCTTAAATTTTAATTTGCACTGGGCCAACCAGGGGTTTACACTGTTCCATAAGTCTGGATAATAATAATATGAACAGCTCAACTGGTATGGAAACACTTAGAGACTAGTCAGATTGAGAAAGTTTTTATTGTGAAAGTATCCGACACTAGGGAGCTACCCCAGGTTCCCTAAAGTACCATTTCACACCCTCTCATCCCAAGGCTTGTAATTAAGCCTCCTCTAATGTATCCTCGGTTTCTATAATCCGTCCCTAGACAATATCATTTTGTTTCACTTTAATGATTTATTATGCATGAAATACCCACGTATTTAATTGTTAAGGCTTTTAGAAACTCAATTATTAAATACCTTAAAGTTTTACAACATCATTTCAATAAACTGTACATTTTCTCAATTCTCTAAATTTTTGTCTCACAGAAATAAATTTGGTACAGTTTTCAATTCTCACTAAAATTGAGTTTCCAAGCCTTAAATATCTCAAAACTTATCATAGAAAACTTTACATATATATATATATATATATATATATAAATATATATTAGATTGAATCTCAACAATATCGAATTTAAAAATCTCAATTATTTTTAAATAACTTTAGTTATTAGGTTAGAACAAAATAATTTACTTTTGAAAATTTTATTTTACTTAAAGAGAATAATTCTTAATTTATTAAAAAATACTTAAAATGACTTTTAATAAAATAATTTTCATAAAATGACTTTTTTTTAAAAATAAATATGAGATTTTTTAGGAGTAGAGTTAATAAAAATAATTTCTAAGAAGAATTAAAAGATTTAAGATAATAAAAATTTAAAGAGTAAGGTAAGAAAATTCTTACTGAGTTTTAGCTTTCCGTCATGCTTGCTATATACTCAAATTCCTCATCACAAGATCATCCATCACAATTAACAATCATAAATAATTAACAATCATAAAAATAATCAATCAAAATCAAGTCAATAAAGCATCATTTATAAATATTATAATTCAAAGTCTAATGGTTATTAATATAGTCAATTTGAGTCCTTTTGGTCAATTCCTCGTATAGGTCTATGTAAGTCCATATAATCCAGTCCTTGCATAGGTATAGTTCAGTCCATATGGGTCATAGTGGTCCAAGTCCTTGCATAGGTATAGTCCAGTTCATATAGGTTATAAAAGTACAGGTCCTTGCATAGGTATGTTAGAGTTAATTACATCAGATATTTAATTTAAAATTTATTAAAAATTTTAAGTTAAAATGTTAATATTTTAAAATAATAATATTATCAAATTTAAAAGGAGTAGGGAACTTCTCCCATTATTCTTATGTCTTTTCATATTATACTCTTATCTCACTCCCTCTTACCTCTTGTATACTAATTCGTTATTAAAACTCCGTACGCGCCTCGTCTCCGAGTTCTAAAACATACCAATTTCATTTTAATATAGTTACAAGATAAAAATTAAGATTACTACTTAAAAGCAAAAATGGTAAGTTTAGAATAGTAAATAGTAAATCATGAATAGTAATAGTAAATAGTAAAACATGAATAATAACGGTAAATAGTAAATTGTAAATAGTAATAGTAAATAATAAAACATGAATAGTAATGGTAAATAGTAAATCATAAATAGTAACGGTAAATAGTAAATTGTGAATAGTAATGGTAAATAGTAAAACATGAATAGTAAAGGTAAATAGTAACAGTAAATAGTAATTTACTATTTGAATAGTAATTTACTATTGAAATAGTATTTTAATATGCAGCCTAGTAACTTAAAATAATATTATTTCCAGTATAATAATAGATTTCTAAAAACGATATGAAAATAACCCTAAAAAATATAAAAGAGAAGTATTCTTACCTTAGGATTTTAGCAGAACCTTCTTCCAAAAAAATTTATTTCTCTCTCACTTCCACCACTATCTCATTAGCACTACTATATTAGAAAAACTTAATCTGAAATTGTGAATTCTAAAGAAGAATTCCTTCGGTAGTTATAAGAAAAAAATTACTATACATTCTATTATTTTAATATAAAAGTACTGTGTATTTTTTGAAATTTTATTCCTGGTTACTGTGCATCTTTTGAAAATTTCGTACATGTATAGTATTTTGCATAGTAACTGTCGGCAAAATTATTAAGCCAAATTGTAACCTTTCACTTGGTATATTTTAAATATTCAAAATCAATCCTTTTTAAAATTTAACGATATTATATCAGTCCTCACTAATTTTATAATAAGTAATATAAAGTTTAAATTTTAAAAATCTAAAATTTTCTGTTAATAAACATTTATTGATACGTTCCTAATTTTTTAAAGATTGGAAAAAATCAAATTTTTTCTCAAACCAATAATTTTTAGATAAGTCTACTTGAAATGGATTTTAGAAAATTTTCTTATAATTTAAATTCACTTTCTTATAAATATTTTTAATTTTAAGTCACTTATATGAATTTAAAATTATTTAAAAATATTATTTTATTAAAAAATTCAAAAATTCCAAAAAATTATAAATAATATGTAGATTAAAAAGTTCTAAAGAATTATAATCTAATTCCTTCAAAATTTTAATATAAAAATAAAAATAGGGGTGTCACAGCTACACCATTCTGTTGAGGGGTATGTGACACTGTGAATTGCCTCTGAATACCCTCTTGCTTGCAGAATGCTATAAATTCACCATCTATATATTCTCCTCCATTGTCTGTCCTCAAGCACTTAATTTTCTTTCCAATTTCAAGCTCCACTCATGCTTTAAGCTCCTTGAATATTGGAAACACATCAGACTTCTTCTTGATTGGGTACACCTATAATCTCCTAGAATGATCATCAATGAAAGATACAAAATATTTTTCTCCTCCCAGGGATATTTCTGGTGACTCCCATACATCAGAATGAATTAAGTCTAATATGCATTTGCTTCTAGCAGTAGACTTATCAAATTTTAATCTATGTTGCTTACTAGTCACACAATGCTCATAGAAAGGTAAATTTACCGATGTGAGCTCGTGAAGGAGATTACATTCTGCAAGAATCTTCAAGCCACGGTCTGACATATGGCCCAATTTATGATGCCACATCATCGTCATTTCTTCTTGACTGGTTGAAGCAACTAATGCATCTGTTTCCTGTAGAGTATCTCCCAGAAGCATATACAGATTAGCAGCGACCTTCTCTACTTTCATCATTACTAGAGCTCCTTTCACCACTTTCAAGATCCCACTTTAATATGAGTCTTGCAACTGAGGTTATCTAATTTCCTAATGGACAAAAGATTTTTCTTTAGTCCCTTCACATGACGTACTCCCTAAATTGTACGAATAGTACCATCATACATTTTTAATTTGACAGTACCAACCCCAGTAATTTCTAAAGCATGATCATTTTCCATGAACACGGATCCTTCTGAGATAGGTTCATAAGTGCAAAACCAATCTCGTTGTGAAGTCATATGCCATGTTGCTCCCGAATCCATTACCCATACGTCAGTGAGCTGTCTTTTGCTTTTGGAACCAATCACTGCTTCGTTGTACATAATTTCTCCATCATCAGAGGTACTAGCAACACACCTTTGAGATGTACTTGCTCCAGAAGATTTCTTCAGATTTTTCTTGTTGTACCAACAATCTTTCTTTAGGTGCCCCTTCATGCCATAATTGTAGCATTTAAAGTTCTTTCTTCTTCGAGACTTTGATTTGCCATGATTCTGGCTCCCACTGGGGCCACACTCCATTGATCTTCCTCTCGTCATCGTCAAGGCTTCCGCTTTCTTTAAACTTTTTTTACTATCTTCTTTATTTTTACACTTGGATTCTTCTCCAAGAATAGCTCTGGCGATATCATCAAAGTGTAAGCGACCAACAATATTATTATTTGTTATATTGATGATGAACTGACCATAGGAATATGGCAAGCTCTGAAGCAGAAGTTCAACACACCCATTTTCTGGTATTGAAAAGTCTGATGCTGTAAGCTGACCAAACAACGTATTCAGATTGTTGATGTGGTCTGTCACTGGTGTGGACTCACTCATCCGAAGAGTATACAACCTCCTTTTCAAAAATATTCTATTACGAAGTGATTTCACCTTATACAGTTTGATGAGGGTATCCCAAATCTCCTTTGCAGTATCATTCTCTGCAATACTTGACAAAACCGAATCCGACATTGTTAAATATAAGATGGAAACAATGTTATCATCTATCTTTTTCTACTTTTCGTCGGTTATACCAGCAATTCTACCTTCAATTGCCGCTGAATAATTTTCTTTCCTCAAAATTGCCTTTATCTTCAATTTCCACATGGAGAAATTTCTCCCACTAAATTTCTCAATCTCAAATTTCACCGCCATTTTTTTTACTGAATCGGTTTACACAATTTCACCATGAATAGTATAGTATACGTGAACAGTATTATATATTTTTACCGTACACCAGAATAATTCCAATATACGTTAACAATCACTGTAAAAGTATACAACCACATGTGTGAATAGTAATCGTGAGTAGTACCTAGGAATAGTACCCATGAATAGTATCATAGCGTCAACAACCAGCGGCTCTGATACCACTGTTAGGTACTAGAGTATCAGAATAATATCACACAGCTAAAATAGAGATAAAAAAAGAGGAATTGAACACACAATAATTTTACATGGAAAACCCTTAATTGATAAGGGAAAAACCATGGGCAAGACCAAATAAATAATTTTACTAAGTGGAAGAAAAATATTACAACTTCTCTCCATCTCACAAGGAGAGAACAATGACACTCTCTTTTTAAATAGGAGAATACTTACTAGGAGAACCTCACAGGAGAACACTCTAATTTTTCTCTTTGAACTTTTCTCTCTAAATACTAGGAAATACTTCTAGTTTGGGATGCTATAACCATTGCTTGAAGCTTCAATTTATAGGAGAAGTTCCATGGGAAACTTGTGGCTATAATGCTTCCTTGATTCTGATTGACCAATGCAACTTTGAATTTCTACCATAAAATTTCCATTCACTCCACCATAATTAATTACCCACAATTATTGAAGTTAAGCCAAATAATTTTGCCACAAAGTGGCTTTAGCTTTCCTGACAGTTATACTATAGAATTATTGTTGAGTTGAGAAGACGAGATTATTGAATTTAGTGGCTACGAGAGGAAGTAGGGGAGCATGATATTGTTCTTATTAAGTATCTATTATGAACATTTTGTCTTCTATTTTTTTCCTCATATATTCCTCATAAACCCTTTTCAAAAAATAAAGGAACTCCACAGAGCAAGGACTGATATTGGAAGGTATAGAGATAGCAAATGGACAACAGAATCTACAAAAGCTCAAGCAGAATCTGAGCTTACAACCATAAAGCGAATGAAAATTAACTACTATTAGATTTTTCCTATTCACGCAATTCATAAAAAGATGGGAAGGGAACATTTTCTATAAAATAAAAAATTCTATGGGGTATCCACTAACTCAAACAAGGGGAATATAAAATATAAAATCTATATTTCTGCTATAGTGAGTATCAATTTTATATACTTATTAAATATAAATTCTAGATTGTATGTGAATGTAAAAGCACTATCCTCGAAGCGACAATGCTAATAAAATCTCTGCTACTATTGAAGGCAACTCTACATAAAAATACTTCTATTAAAACATTATAATAAAAAATCCTTCCTAGAAAGAACATCAATAAAAAGCATATAAATTCAATTTCAAAGCTTACCTTAGCGCGGTGTGAGAACGATGGCAAACGAGGCACGAAATATCTTATGAAAGGCATGAACAGTAGCACGAACAATAGCATGCAAGCACGAAAGCACCAACTGTCGGGAGGGAAGGAAACATGAAACACACGAGGGGACAAAGAGAAATAGGGAAACAGAAAGGACAAAGAGGGAAAGTGAATGGGTTTAGGGATTTTGGTTTTGGAAAAATGGTTGAAGAGAAAAGAGAGAAACTCATATGCCAGGCATGTGCGTCTTTAATTGAATCATAATGGCGGTTTCACTAAAACACGGGCCTAACCGCCCTTATTATATGTTTATTACCGGCGGTTAAATAAAACCGCCATAAGAACCACTGAAGACTTATCAACGGCGGTGGTTGCTATAGAACAACCGCTATATGCCCGCAGCTAATTTCCTCTTTTCTTGTAGTGATTTCACTTAATTAGAATCATGTGTTTTATTATTTTAGTATGAGATTACAAGTGCAAGAGTTGACTCACGAGTCTGATAAGTAACACTTTTAACCAAAGTCATGGAAAGACATTTTTGCAAAATGTTTTTGCTTAATACTTCATGTCACCTGTTAGAGTAAAATCTTGTGAAAGAAACACCAAGTCCTATAACAGAGTAACTAACACTGAATTTCTTTTTTGGATAGAAGTTTACATATCATTTCTATTGTTTGATTCCAATTGATCTTGTAGCGGATTAGTCCAAAACATAAAAGAACTTGTATACTACATCAATCTATTAGCTGCACAGCCGTATAGGTATCTTGTCTCTCAATACAGCTATTTGTTAGGTCTTCAAATTCATTTAGGATTGTGTTTTTGATAAGTATAGTAATGTATTATTATTGATTCTTTTAAGCTTTCTATATATGACCAATTAACTATTGATGCTAAAATCCCGAGCCATTAACTTAGTGGTGAAAATCTTAGTAAAACAAAATATGACTCTTGGATTTACACTTATGGCAAGCGCACCAGTCGTTAAAATTGTAGAATATTTGATCGTCCCACAGGGATTGTGGTAAGTACCTCAATCTAGGACTAGTACAAGCTGAACCATCAGAAAATACATGAAGTTCATTTGGTTTTTACGGTTTTGGTGTTTTCTAGTTGTTTTTGGTATTTTCAGAAACAGAGTTAAGATGAATGTGAAAAGTGATTAAAAGAAAGCAGATCAGGATTGCTTCGGCTCACAATATCCTCAAGAAACATGTAATTAAGTATAATCGAACTTCACAATCTAGAGGACAACCCGCTTGTGGTTATTCCCTAATTCCTTAGGTGAAAAACACTAATCCTTAAGCAATGAACCTTAATTCCTTAAGTGCTCGATTAACCTAAGAATTTAATGTGAAATTGGAGGTTGAACTCTAACTATTCACCTAAATTGATTAGGCCTGAACTAGTTAGAAAGCTAGAAGTTACCTAAGCTTCAACCATGATTCCTCACTGGTGTAGTTCTTCATCAGTTCTGGATTTGTCAATCCAGTAGTTCTGCTCTACTCCGCAGCTTGTTCGCCTCAGGATCTAGAAGCCGATCACCTTGCTCACAGCTTCAAGACTCCATTGCTAACCTTTGCAATCCCAACCTTAGGGATTTAGAACTCCATTGACTTCGGTTCCATCGAAGGATTATGGAACGTCATGGAGGAGAGGATTAGAAGGAGAAAAATGTGTAGTGAGATGTTCGAAGTGTGTAATGAATGCTCTCTGGTCGTTAAAATTGTATCTGTGTATGCGTGTGTGTGTATTTACAGAATATGTATAACCTATATATATGTTTCTACCTAACTAACTAACTTAACTGATAACTTAGAAAACTTAAGTTAACGACTAAACTAACTAGTTACACAGTTTACAGAGTAACTAACTAATTACAGCTCAGCTCTTAACAGGATCCAGCTCAGCCTTAGCTAATTTACAACGCAGCACCAGCTAATTGACAGCTCACTACTTAAGTTACTAAGGTTGCAGCAGTAGAGAAGAAGGCAATGGAAGCTGAAACAGTACTGCACCAGGTGTGTGTTATTGGAGGGAAGAAACAGGGTTTAAGTTACTGCTTTTACACTTCAGCTGCTGGGTTTTCGCTTGAGCTGATTAACTCTCGCTTGGGCGAGCTCAGGAATTGCACTGCAGTGTTGCTTTGTCGCTTAAGCGTTATGGCGAAGCTTGGGCGAATTGAAAATGTGTAATGCAGAATGGCTTTCTCGCTCAAGCGTGATAGAGTAGCTTAGGCGAAAGGTGATGTTTTGAGGTCACGCTTGAGCGTAGGCTTGCTTTGCTTGAGCGAACTTTGACCCTTGCCCGAGTGAATTAAACTATCGCTTAAGCGAATTATCTTTTCAATCAGCAATTCTGAAGTGGACGCTCGGGTTCTTCCTTTTATTTTTAATCGGTTCCTTGTTCTCTTTTGGAGTCGGTATCTTGGAAGTCTTTGCAGTCAGCTTTTCGTTAATTCTTTTCGGTCAACCTTTTGAAGTCTCGCCCAGTCGGTCTTGTGAACTTCCTTCAGTCGGATTTACGAATTCTCACTCGGCTTTATAAATTCTTGCTCGGCTTTTTGTAATTTTCACTCGGATTTGTCTTCTTTTCTCGAGTACGCCCTGTTCCTGCACCATTAAATAGCTAATTGCCTAGCATTTATACGCTGGATGCTTAGTGAATTTATAGATACTTCAAAATTCCTTAACTAATTAATATTTTCAATCATTTTCTTACATAAATGAAGTACTTTTGAAATTCATAACTAAAATATGAATTGTTATCAAATTATTAAATAATACTAACAAACTAACCAATAATTACTGAATAATGTTAAATAAAAAGGTGAAATAATTAAGTCTTTTCAAGACTTATCAACTATGCCATCATAATTCAAAATAGACAAACAACATGTAGGTTATCATGAATTAAACTAGATCTGCATTTGCCTTGGCACATATCTAATTTGCTTCCTACTAGCAACCAAAGCATCATATACTTATAGATTTGGAACAAATGCCTAGTCATTTTAAGCTATATGGAATTGTTTGAGATCATAGAGTATAACATTAGTGTTGGAGTGTCTAAGGATAAAATGTAACATCCTAAATTTTGAAGAAAATAAATTTATTGGATAACAATAATTAATTATTTATGGCTCAATAAATATAGGAAAATTAATTAGACATTTAAGGTGAATTATCGGTAAATTAAGACTTACCTGAATTGGATGATTTAACAGATGGTGTAGGACCCACTTAGTCAAATTGAATATTTTATGGGTCTAAAATACTTGGAAAATTATTGTGATTATGGCGATATAGTGAAAAAAAAATTTGGTATTGAAGAGATAATTAATTGGACAGGACGTATGATATGAAACGGTAAAAATACGAACCAAATAGACCATAGCATATCTAATTGACCGTAGCATCCTTCTCCCTCTCCTTTTGGTCCTTTTACTCACTGGATAATAGGGAATTATTACCCATTGGTAAAAGTAAAATGGTGCACCCTTTAGACCATTGGTTAATAACCAATTTTTGGCACTTTCTCTCCTTCCTCTCTTGATTTTCATTGGCCCTCTTTCTTTTCTCCTTCTTCACCATTTTTCTTATTCTCTTCCATTCTTCTCCACTAAAAATCGTCCACCTCTATGCTCTTATTTTCTTGCCAAAAATTAAAATCAAGCTTGGATTCATGAAGCATGGATGGCACTTTGGGGCAATACTTGGTTCACTTCTCCTTCTTCATATCTCAATTTCATGTTCCTCTTTAGGTTAGGAGAAAGAGGTATGATTTTGATCACCCATGATTTTTGTTGATGGTTTTGAATTTATTTGAGTATTGTGAGAAGAGATTAGGTGTTATTTTGAAGGGAAATGATAGAACCCTAGACTTGAATGGCTTGAAATATAATTTTGAATATGGAAATGCGATTCTTAAATGTGGCTTGATGTTATGTAATGAGGAAAGGTTAGGATGCTCATGAAGATTTAAGAAAATTGATTAGGATTGTTGTTGGAAAAATTTAAAGAAAAACCCTAAGTGTGGTGATTTGAGGGTTTTGGCCCAAATGATGATTTTGATGGTTTGGATGCCTTAGAATGATTTTACATATGAAATGAATGTTTAGAAGCATTGGAAGTAATTATTAATGTTGATGAAATTGTGAACTAAGTTCATGTTGTTGTAAATAATAATATATGCATGTGAAACCCAAATCCTAGGATGGATGACCATTGGGATCATTGTGTGCTATTTACATTGATTGGCACTTTAATAATGACGATGTTATGCTTGTGATGATGTATGAGAAATGATGGAATTGATGATTGTCAATTTGTATGAAACCCTTGAAGAATTAATAATTTAGAGCTTTTGGCATAGGAAGTGAAATTGGTGATTTGATTGTCACGAGGATGATTTTTGGGTTTAGAAAAGATGATTGGAATACTTAGTAATGATTATAGTGGTTGTTGGATTTTGATGAAGTCCTAACCTTAAGATGTAAAGGATATATGCATATGAGTAGGTGTGATTGATTAGAGGAATTGGTCTTGAGAATGGACATGAGAAGTTCAAGATTGGATGTTATCATTTGTGATGATGGATAAAAGAAATAAGATTGGTGAGTTGATAAGTTATTAGGCCATGATATTGCTAATTGAAATTATTGATGGGTGATGGTCTTAAATGAAGCTAGAGGCTTATGTTGAATATGAATGGTAATGATGAGTTTGGATGATTCATATGATGATTGAATGCATATATGTATATTGTGTATATTGTATTTTGGGCAATGTGGCGAATGTTTGGAGCATTTGAGTTGTGATTTTTCTCTCGAGGTAGGAGAGGAGTTTACATTTTAATTACATGAGTTGAATAATTGATGATTGATGGCTATATGATTTATACTCGTGCTCACCTTGCCATGACTTATGTGAATGATGGAATAATGGATAATATTGTGAATGATATGCTTAGCAATTTGTTAATTTTGGGAGTCATGTGTATATGAGAAAATGATGATTGTTTTGTGGTTCTTTTAATGGGAACGATATAAGCAATTGATTGTTATTGTATGATTCATGATGGAATGAATTATATGTGTAAATGTCTTGTGAAAATTCCCTGAAAATGCATGATTTTAGCCTTGGTTGCGATCAAATTTATAAAACTGGTATAAAGGGAGTTTTTGAACTCTTGAATCGATTCATAAAACGTGAAATTTTGTTACAATAGTTAATATGGCTGATCAATATTTTGGAGTTTTAAAGGGTAGTCAAGAACAAGTTGTTAAATTTAGGTTACAGATTATTGACTTGGGAACAAGCGAATAGATTTCTATCAATGTAGGATGCACTTGTTTAGGGACTAGCAGTTAGCAGAGCTGGAGATGATTTTTGGGGCATAAAGGAAAACCTTAATACATAAGGCTATTCTTACCAACCTTGAATGACCATTTTGATTTATATTGGTTATGTCATGTGAACAATTCCATTTAGTTGTGAACCACTTTAACTCATATTTATTTTTGTTAATACGTTTTATTTTTATATTTATGTCACTTTAATTTTGATTAAAAAATTTAAAAGAAATATATTAATTAATCATTCTATTACTCCTTAAATTTTAATTCCCCTTTACGACATTTTAGAATTTTTCAATTTTTCAATTTGAGACTAAAATCCCCAATTTGATTTAAATTTTAAATTGTTATTTTCATATGATGTATGATGACATTTCTTTCTAAATAATATAAATTATAGCTATCATTACGGTTTTGTATATGAATAATGATTTCATTTTCAGGAAGAAGTAATACAAGGAAGTATTACATCAAAGACTTATTTGGAATCCAAATTTGTTAAAAAAATTGTTCGAACTCCGTGACGTAAGAAACTATATTGCTCTTTTCAAATTTTACCATCGTCCTCAATTTTGATTTATTACCTCATATTGCTATTTTAACCTACAAGAGAAAGACAATCATCAGCTACAATCATGTATATATTATTTAAATTTATTTTTCTATATTGTCCTAAATTCTAACTATATTTATATTTGATTATACAATTATATTTATTATTTTTATGATACATATGTCGATCAAAAAAGTTAAACCATTTTAAACCAATTTAAACTGGTATCAAAAACAAAACATGAATGTCAACAACTATACAACTACCAAAGATATTGTTACATATTTTAATCTCTTAAATTAATGATTTTTTAGTAGTTTTCCCTTCAAATAATTATACTCGTTTATATTTCTATATGCAAAGTATATTTTTTTATCAATAGTTCTCGCTTATTACAAGTGTGACAAGTTATAATTCTTATAGATAGATATACAAGTAGGTTTGTCCGACAACAGGCTAACTTGTATAAACTCATATTCTAAATGAACTTGTTTTTCTCACCAGTGGGTTGGACTACACACCAATCCACATATGTTTAGCTTCTTTTTTTTGCCTTTGACTCAAAAACTTATAGAAATGTAGATTTAATAATCTAAAATATCAAATTATTAAATATAGATATTTTATTTCTAAACTTTAATAATCTAAAATTTTAAAGATTCAAGTTCTATGTTTTAATGAATGAAACTAACAAGTCAGAATATTACCAATGTCCTTCAACTTCAAATTCAAATAATATATAAAACAATAACACACAAAATGCAAACCTTTAACTCCAATTTAATAACAATACAATATTCTATTAATAATATTATTCTATTTCAATAGACTGACCCATGAACTTGATAAGCCTACGGGTTGAATAAACTTACTTTGTGAACTCACAATATAAATGGGTTTGGTTTTTTTATTAAACCATGAATTGCATAAGAGTAAGTTAAACAAGCTAGCCTATAGGCTAACCCAATAAACTCAGCTCTACTTACAAATTACCATGACCAGATTACATATTTACCTCTATTGCATAAGAGTTGTGAAACCAATGTTTTAGTTTTTCCATTCAATTATTTTCACATTGGATACACACATACATAGGAAGAGAAAGCATTTGGATCAAAATCCTAAAGAGAGAACACTCATTTTGTTCCTTATAGTATTCATGATCCATCAGCTTGGTCCCTATACTAAAAGAAATTCATCATAACCCCATAATTTTGAAACGCTCATCAACTTAGTCTCTTCATTACCACTGTTATTGTGTAAATTAACGAACATGCCACATGGCATATTAAACTCCACATGGACGTACCACATGTTTTGTTTTTTCCTTATTGGATTTCTATTATTGTCCATGTAATAAATACATAACATTTAGTCCCTTTAAATACATCAGAATGATTATAATGAAAAAAAATAAGTTGGTCTTTAGTTCTTAAATAATGCTTACTACAATGCTATATAAAAATATGATAATAAGAAAAAAACAAACATATGCCCACATGGAAATCGAAAGAGTATTTACTATGCTACAAACATAAGTGATCTCAACCAGCTACATTGATACTCCGACTTTAAGCCTATAACATACCTCAAAACTAAAGGGATGAAGAACACAACAGCGAGATAGATGGACATAAAAAACACATAGCTAGTATTAAAACCCCCGACATACAATCCTCCATGTTGGGGCCCTTGACACATCAACCTAGTCACACTGCCATATCATGTTTGTCTCTAACAACCTTAGTGGCTATAAATACACCCAACGTTCATTATATAGAAACGTTCATTTAATTCCCCAACCAAAAATTCTCCATTTTTTCTTACCTACACCTCTCACATATATTGACTTTGACATCAGAAAAGCCTTATAGGACCTACCCTTATTAGGCCTTTGACCCATTTTTGTAGGTACCCTAGACGACGTCAGCAGCATACCTTGTCCACAACATATCTACATTGGCAATAATCATATGGTGACTCTATTTGGGATCAAATAATATGAGGTTGATTACGTCTTAGTCGAGGTCCATGAGGGCATATATGGCCATCACCTCGGAGGGTATAGCGTACCCAAAAAGATTTTAAGAGTAAGATATTTGTGGCCTTCCATGGTGTAAGATTCTTTGGCTTATTAAAGAAACATGATACTTGTCAGAGGTTTGTAAACTTTCATAGAGCCCCAATAAAGGAACTATTCATGGTGGATGTCCCATAGTCTTTTTAATAGTGGGGCATTGACATTTTGGGACCATTCCCAAAGGCACTTAGTTAGGTTAAGCACCTTTTCATTGGGGTATTACGCCATCGAATAGATTTAGGAAGAAACAACATCCACAATTATGACTAAAAGAACGCAACAATTAATCAACCATAACATCTTCATGTGCTTTAGTTTACCAACTCAAATCATCATGGATAATGACACTCAATTTACAGATAAGAGTTTCCAAGAATTCCTATCTAGCCTTAAGATTAAGTAAATGTTTTCTTCGGTAAAACATCCATAAACAAATGGGCAAGTTGAGGGGAGATGGGTGGAGGATCCCCCCAAGTCCTATGGGCATATAGAATAACCCCACATTCTTCAATGAGCAAGACAACATTTAGAATGAGATATAGAGTCGAAGGGATTATCCCAGTGGAGATAGGACAGGTCTCCTAGAGAGTTGTAAACATGGTAAACCCTGATAAGAATCAAGACGACCTCAAAGCAGAGCTTGACATTATTCATGAGCTATGGGAAATGACATTCCTGAGGGACTAAGCCACACCAAAGCAGCCCGCTGTTATAATAGACAAGTCATAAGTCATTAATTCAATATCCAAGTCTTACATAAGGCCAACATATACAACAAATACGCGCATTAAAGGAAGATTGCCCCTAATTGGGAAGGTCCATACTGGGTTACCGAGGTCATCAAGGGTAAAGCTTATAGACTTGAGACACTTTAACAGAAACCAATACCATAAGCGTGGAATGTCGTTAATCTCAAGGCTTATTACAACTGACCTTGTATTTTAGTAAGTTAATGTCGCGACCTAGATCACGACGACAGGCCGATCGTAAAAAGAAAATAAGGTTTCCCGAGTTCCTTTCGGAAACCGTAGAGTCGCCACTAATGTTTTTAGGTAAAACATCAGAAAAACCTTAACGTGAAGGTACCGGTCCTAAATCAAGATTTTTTAAGTATGAGGGTCTGATTACAGGTGGGGAAGGTATTAGCACCCCACACTCTCCATTCTAAACGGTCATCCTAAATTATTTAAGTTTGAATAATCCTACTAATTTATAATTTAAACCTCTTAGAGATGCCTTATGGATTTGTTTTTGATTTAATGATTTTAAAATTATAAATTTTACGATTAACAAGACGTCTCGTCCAAATTAATCAAGTTGTCATTAAAACGTGTTATAATTTTATTTTTCGAGTTAATGAGATATATTTATTTTTTTAATTTGGGCCCGATAGGAATAATTGTTCCCGGTCCTACGTATTCCCCAAGTGCTAGGGGAAATCAGGGTTATGTAGTTCTTTGGGTTATTTTAAAAAATGCAAAGTAGATTGAAAAATGTCGAGATTTAAAACGTTAACCAACAGGACATCTCGTCCAAATTGATTTTGAATGTTGTATAAAAAAAGGAACCTCGGGTTTTATTGATTTTATTATATTTTTAGAGAGAAACTTAATAGTCTAGATTATTTTAAGAATGAAAAGTTTATTTGAAGACCAAGATTAACAGGACGTCTCGTCCAAAGAATCTATAAAGATATTTTGATTTTTGTTATATTATCGATATTACTAAAGTGTTTTATCGTCTAAATTATTTTAAGAAATTTAACATAGATTGACAGGACGTCTCATCTAAAAAAAATTTGTTATCAAAATATTTTTTAAGGTCTATGTTAATTTTGAGACTACTAAAATTTATTTTATTTAAAAACTTAGACCAAAAGGATGTCTCATACAAATTAATCCTAATATGAATATATTAATTTTTGTTACCTATTGGCATCACTAGAATACTTTATGGTCTAGAAATTAAACATAGGTTAATGAGACGTCTTGCCTAAATTAACCCTAACATAGAGATTTTAATTTTAGGCACATACCAACATTAGTTTTATTCCCTATTTTACAAATATAACAACTCTAACTTAGTTAATAATGTGACATCAAAAAGTACCACATGCTATTGATTATTAAGATTTTTCTAGATGGAAAAGGACATCATATTCAATCTTGTCTATTATGATCACTACTAAAAAAAGCCTAAACAACTACCACAAGTTAGCGACCACCGAATTCCGTCGCTATTTAGCGACCGATTTAGCGACCCCTCAACGTTAGCGACTATATTAGCGACCCAAAACTTACCCGTCGCTAAAATGCCAGAAATGTCGTCGCTAATACGGTCGCTATGGTTTACCTCCTCCCTTTTTTTGGTTTCCCTCCATGATTTTTGTTAGCGCCAAATGTTAGCTACGGCATGCGCCGTCACTATATTCCCTCCAACCTTAGCGACGCCTCGGACGCGTCGCTATGTGTTGTAGTTGTGACGGAGGCGTTAGTCGTCACTAGTGTTTTGGCCTTCCCAAACGGGCAAATTAGCGACGGTGTAAGAGGCCGTCGCTAATATGAGTGGATTAGTGACGGATTGCTTGGGCGTCGCTATATTTTTGGAATTCCCTCCATAATTTGAGTAGGGGAATATAGCGACGGTGGACTCAAGCGGTCGCTAATGTTCAGGGTTTAGTGACGGATGAGGTTTACCGTCGCTATATTTTTCGTCTTCCCTCCATTCTTTCACTTTTAAGAAGGAATGGTAGCGACGGTGGTGTGCACCGTCACTAATATTGAGGATGGTAGCGATGAACTTTGCCTTCCGTCGCCTAATGTTTGTAATCCACGTGTTCAATTTAGTCACGTAGGTAGCGACGGTTTTAATGCCGTCGCTAAAACTTATATCTTACTCGTCTTCCACCTTCCCCTCTTTCAGTTTTTAGCGAACCCTTTCTCTCTGCCCTAACCTCTCCGATTCTCTCTGCCCTAACCCTTTCTCTCTGCCCTTGTGCCCTCCCCTTCCCTCCTTCTTCCTCACGCTGCCTTGCCTTGACCCACATTGCCCTTCTTCCTCACGCTGCCTTTCCTCTCTCTCTGACGAAGCAGGGTTTCCCCCTCTCTCCGGTGGCTCACCAACGACCGTCCCTCATCTCCGTCGTCTGTCAATCCCTCAGCAGGTAAGTAAGTGCTTTGTAACTGATACAAACTATGTATGTATAAGAGTTTTTTTTTGTCTATTATCTATGGTGAATGAACAATAGGGGAATAGTGGCTGTTATCTTTGCTTTATGGTTGAAACTTTCTGAGGACAGGTAAATTATGGATCTGTTGTTTTAATGCTTTGTTGGATGGTCACTTTGAACAATGCAGCATTAGTCAATGATAGTTAAGTTTTGAAGTATATAGCTTTTGGTCTCTTGTTCTAAGTAATGCTAATCTGTTGTTTTGATGCTCCAGAAGCTTATGGTTATGTATTTGTAAGATTGGAATTTTTTGAAATCATGACTCGAGAAATATGGTTGTCCTATAATTGATGAGAATGATCCCTTCATTATAATTCTGTGTTCTTACATTAGAACATGCTAAGGACTTAGGAAATTTGATATGCCTTTCTTACCTTTTCTGTCTTTGCAGTGAGACTTCATAGCTGTTAGTCCGTTACTTTCCAATAACTGTTTTCTTTGAAAAAAATGCCCACTTCCTTTTTTCTCTGATTACCTTTAACTACTACTGATTGTCTTTAAGCCAAACATTCCCATGTGCTTGTTGACTAAATTGACTTGACTTGTATGGTTTGTGTGAGCCATTTCCTGGTCCAATTGGTTTGATCAAATTGGTATACTGCATCTGATACGACTATTAGTCTTGATTGAAATATATATGGTGTATCTAAGCACCTTGTTCTTATTGTTATGTCAAATGATAGTGTAGTGAAATACAAATGATTTACTGCTACCTTGTTCTTGTGTGGAAAATTTTGGTTGGGGCAAATATAACAGTCTAGCCAGAATCGTTGAATTGGCTGCATGCATATGTAAATTCTAGGGATAAAACTACTAGTTTAAATAAATGACTTGACTTTTCTCAACTTCATCTTTAGGTGAATGTATGTTGAGATGGTTTAGTAACAAGCACTTATAGTTTATGACTTCTAGCTTGGTGTTGATTTTAAGCATCAAAATTTTCATTGTATAAAGAATGAGTATAATGAATGTTTTCTTTCTCAATCAAATCTTTTAATTGTTTAAAATCACTCCTAAAACTTTTCCTAACATTTTCTTTTTAATTCGGGCTAGTGTTTATGGTATCAAGAGCTATAAGCTGACTATAAATCAAAACATCAACATTTAGCTAGGCCAATTAATAATCACATGATATTTCATAGTAAGTCTGTATATTGTACAAGCTGACATCACAATTATACCTAACTGCATTGTTATCATAAGTGAATCACTAAGAGTCGGGGTCCATTCATCCACATGTAACTTCTGTGCGAGGTTTGGAGATTCATACAACTTGAAGAAAAACATGTAATTGGGTGGTTTTGCATGGGCAGCAATTAATGTCGCGATTCCTGGGTGATGTAGCTTGCTACACAATTAAACAGAGAATGGTGGACCTAAAACTGACCAGATTCCACTTCCACATAAGTTACCCGTCAATATATCAAAACACTGATGTATGTTGGGGGGTTAAGTTTTGGAGGGGAAGGAAAGTAAGGACAAATACTTTATTTTTGAATTAAAAGGGATGTATAAAAGAATAACATATTAACTTCTTATGTTTACATTAATCAGTCGTCTATCATTTAAAAACTTATCAAATTATAAAATATTTATTGATTCCTCCATTGCTATGTATTTGTCCACCAAGAGAAGAAAACACACATATTAAGTAATAGAAATGATGTTCTTGTTTCCATAAAAGGTTATTTAAAATTTACCTGTTAAACCTTTAATCTGTTTTACATCACATTGTGGAGTATTTATTACTATTTGATAACTAATATAAGAGCATAATTAAGAACTATGTAATTGATGTTATCTTGGACTTTTTAAAGGACAGATAAACATCAACAAATTTTTCTCTCTCGAAGTGAACAAATAAATAGGAATGGAAGGAGAAAAATATCTTAAAAAAATAGCAGATTTCACTAAAGTACTAAGAAACGTGTAAAGGAAGGGACTACACAAACAAATCTAGGCAGATAGAGGGAGAAAAAAACAAACCATAGCAATTGCAGTTCTTTATGAAACTTATTAATGTCTTCTGAAGTTGACAATATGGGTTTCTTCACAGCAACTTTCATGCCATCCAACGTCCCTTCAAAAACAACACTCTCGGCCCCTACAATTACCATTAATACCATAAAAAGGTTATTACACTATCGCAAATAATCCTCTTCAATTCTCTGCTCTTTTTTACATCACATCATCTATCACACATTTTATTTCCTCTCCTTAATCTCTTACATCTCAAACAGCAAATACACCTTTCTGGGGATGTCTAAGTATCATTTTTCAATGCCAAATAACAACAAAAATAAGTAGCATGAAGGCATGTATTTCCATGCTCACATAAGAAAAGAATAGGAGAAGGGTGTACCTCGGGCAATGGGTGAGAGGAGAGTATAAGAGGATGGAGGGAGATGGAGAGGAATAGAGGGGCTGCTACAGCAACCCCTGATGCACGTGTTAGGCTCCAAAATTTGGATACCCATTGTTGCTCTCGTGTGGTGGTTGTGGAAGAAGAGACAGCGGTCTTGTATTCTGTATAGAGATGGAAATTTCGTCTTCGTGGCCTCTTACTTGAGTTTTCGCCCTTTCATGTGTCAATGGTACAGATGCTTAGTTTCCATTGCATTGCATTTCATCGGATCAGTTTTAGATTAAAATATATATATTAATTATCAAATTATAATACATTTTATATTCAATTAGTTGAAATAATTTTTGAAGACTGTCAATATAACCCTGCTTCTAACTGAAACTGACCTCTTAAGGTCACCAAACCAACAGCTCAGTATGTCAATTTCTGAGCTTACCACTTACTAGTATATATAAAATTATATTATTAATATATATAATTAATAAAATCATATCTGGAAAGATTTAAATTGTAAGGCAAATTAATCAATAAAGATCCAAACGAGTAGGTGGAAACCTCAATAGTTTGGTACAATGATTAGAGATTTATTAAACATGACCTGGAATGTAGCAGGATAGTGTGATGATGAATTGCAATTTTGAAGCCATGAATCATGAATAATAATTAGTAATGATAGCTGGTCAAAAATAAAATAAAAAAATGTCATTGGTCCATAGGTGTGTCATTGCTAGATTAGGAATAATGATCACTGGATACTGCATCAGTCAAATTTACAATTCCACAATTTTCTAATCTACATACAGTGATGTCGGAAATTAACAATTCCGGACTAACATAGATATCATTTTCCTTGAGATATCCTAGGATTTTCCAATTGAGCGCTTTATCCAATGCCACCTTAGCTGCAATTTGCTTTGACTGTCTCTATTTGTTTAGTTTCCTTGCAATGTACTTAATCTATAATTTGCTTTACGTGTCTCTCTTTGTTTAGTTTCCTTGCTACTCTTAACTATCCAACCAGTTATTGGTTTGTCATGCAGACTAGCACACGTTACGCGTGGTCTGTGATCGTTTGTCGACAGCTTCATATTCTTCGCTCACTTTTTTCCTCGAGGTAATCCCCTAACACTGACTTGCTCATTATGTGTATGCATGTGGATTGTTGTTTGTTAGTGGAGAGCAGGGCTTATTAGGCATTGGTTTTGTGTGCTGATAAGACACCATTTTATATGCATGTGTAATGTTGTTTGTTAGTGGAGAGCAGAGCTCATTAGGCAGTGATTTTGTGTGCTGATAACATGATTTTTTATGCATGTGTAATGTTGTTTGTTAGTGGAGAGCAGAGCTCATTAGGCATTGGTTTTGTGTGCTGATAACATGATTTACGATGCATGTGTAATGTTGCTTGTTAGTGGAGAGCAGAGCTCAGTAGGCATTGATTTTATATATTGATAACATGATTTGGTGTTCATAACTCTGAATATCATATACAATGCGTATGATATGTTTATTTATCAATACTGGGTAGTTTTCTATATGTAACAGCTCGTTTGTAAATTTGGGAAATGTCTAGTTTACAGGGGAGACTCCGCCAAAATTTTGGTAGACTCCCTTTCTTAGGGAACTTAAAAAATGAAACTCAACTTTAATAATGTAGGGTTTAGTCGTGTGTGTACCCATTAGATTCCCGTTCAAGTTTCAAAACAACCGGTTGGTGTACCGTGTTGTGTTGGAGCTTGAATTGTCCCGGTTGGACAGTTTGGTATGAATTTGTAACTTGTAGGGCGTAACCCATCAATGTTGTATGTGGTCTATCTTGAGAAGTTGAATGAATGTTCATTTGAAATTTTGGTTATGGTGTTTCGTATTGTCCCCAGGGTGCATGTCTGCGTGTGGTATTTCATACCGTACGTATCTCTGTGTACTCGGGGACCAATGCGAAATGCTGCCGAAATTTCAAATGAACATTCATTCAACTCAAGATAGACCACATACAATTATGGGATGGGTTACGGATGGTTGCATATTCATCCCGAATGGGATAGGGCCCCACCAATTTGCAACATCAAAGAGATAGAGTGATTCACAACCGATAGTTAAATAAAAATTTAAATGTGTAAGGTAACAGAAATCGTGCTTGTTAGATATTGTAAATGGAGGTACCGGCAAATCGGCGATGGATGTACAACCGACTAGATCGCAATCGGCGAGTGACTGAGGAGTTTATGATGGGGCTGTTGGAGTTCATTCCGTTCGCTACGGCAAACACGCCTGGATTTGAAGTGACTCAGAAGATTCATTGTCCGTGCTCAAGGTGCAAATGCATGAGTTTTGAATACGCGGATGATGTCATGTGCCACCTAACTGAGAAAGGGTTCATGGAAACATACCACTGCTGGTACAACCATGGTGAGCAGTTACCGCGTAGACCGTCAGACGTAACCGTGCAACAGTATTACTACGAGGTTGGAGGAAACAGGGATACGTACAACAACATAGAACAAATGGTGATGGATCATGTTGGACCCTCCACCGGGCGTATGCTGGAACATAATGACCAAGCAGGTCATGGGGACTCTGACAATGTAGAGGAGGATCCTAATCCGGAGGTGAAGAGATTTTATGATTTGTTGGCGGCGGCTCAGACTCCATTGTGGGACAGGTGCAACAGTCACACTGAGTTATCCGCCTCCCTAGCTGCTTTAAGCATAAAGGCAGATTATAATCTTTCTGGAGGTTATTTTGATAGAATGGTCAGTCTGATGGGTTCCACCATGCCTAGTAATCACAGAATGCCAGCAAACCTGTACCGTGCTAAGAAACAAGTGGCAAACTTGGGGCTGGGTTGTGTGAAGATAGAGTGTTGTGTTGGTGGATGTATGCTGTTCAGAAATGAGTTTGCAGACGAGAGTGTCACAAAATGTCTGTATTGTAATGAGGAACGCTACAAGACCGTTAAAAGGAGAGGGAAGGTAACCCGGACGGCCAGGAAGAAAATGTGGTACTTCCCTATAACACCGCGTCTTCAACGCCTGTATGCCTCATTGTCCACGGTAAAACACATGCGTTGGCATGCTCTGAACCGATCACAAGAGGGGTTTCTTTGCCATCCTTCCGACGGGAAAGCATGGAAGTGTTTGGATGAGCTATATCCGGACTTTTCTGGCGAGCCGCGAAATGTAAGACTTGGACTATGTACTGATGGGTTTAACCCTTTCGGTCAATACGGAAGGGCTTACTCTTGTTGGCCAGTTATCCTGACCCCATACAATCTGCCGCCTGATATGTGTATGAAGAGGGAGGTCATGTTTCTATCTATACTGGTTCCAGGACCCAAAAATCCAAAGGCGAACATAGACGTGTTTTTGCAACCGTTGGTTGAAGAGTTATCACAGTTATGGGATGTCGGGGTAATGACATACGATGTGTCTTTGAAGAAAAACTTTATGATGCGTGTTGTTTTGATGTGGACTATTAACGACTTCCCGGCCTATGGTATGCTTTCTGGATGGTCCACGTCTGGGAAGCTTGCTTGCCCTGTATGTATGGAACATACCGGGGGGGAATCACTCCCTGTTAGTGGCAAGACAAGTTTCTTTGACTGTCATAGAAAGTTTCTACCGTTGGATCACCCGTTTAGGAGGAACAAAACCGCTTTTAAGAAGAACAAGGTTGTTAATGAACCTCCACCCCGTAGGTTATCTGGTGCACGAGTTTGGCAGAGGGTCGAAGAGTATCCTTACATCTGGGACAAGAGTGTTAAGGAGTTTGCGGGTTACGGTAAGGAACACCACTGGGTGAAGCAGAGTGTGTTGTGGGATTTGCCATATTGGAAAGACTTGTTGTTAAGACACAACATTGATGTGATGCACACTGAACGTAATGTTTTCATGAATATTTTTGACACTGTTATGGACATCAAAGGGAGAACAAAGGACAACGAGAAGAGTCGTCTAGACCTTCCGATTTGGTGTTCCAGGAAGGAGTTGGAGTTGAGGGATGCGGGACGTGGAAGAATGTTTAAACCCCATGCAAAATATGCTTTAACTAGACCACAACAGATTACTGTGTGTATTTGGATGAATGGGTTGACCCTGCCTGACGGATTCGCTTCTAACTTGAGTAGATGTGTCGACGTGAAGGAGGGCAGGGTGTTTGGCATGAAAAGTCATGATTGCCATGTGTTTATGCAACAACTACTCCCGTACGCATTTCATGCCTTACCGAAGCCTATTTGGAAACCGTTAGTGGAGTTGAGTCACTTCTTTAAGGAGTTGACGGCTACTTTGTTGAGTGTGGAGAAACTTGTGAAGATGGAAGAAACTATCCCGGTATTGATTTGTAAGTTGGATCAGATTTTCCCACCAAGTTTTTTTGACTCCATGGAGCATTTGCCTATCCATCTACCGTACGAGGCCTTGGTTAGTGGCCCAGTGCAGTATCGTTGGATGTATCCATTCGAAAGGTGAATGCTTGGTGAACTCTTTAATTTACTTGCAAATCGTGCTTATAATAGTATTTTCTAACTTAACACCACCTTGTTAATGATGTTGAAGATTCTTACGCTCTTTAAAAGATAAAGTGTCGAACAAAGCCTGCGTTGAAGCTTCAATTTGTGAGGCATACTTAGTCGAAGAAATGACAACCTTTGCTTCTTTCTATTTTCCAACGGAGATAGAAACTAGAATGAGTAGAATTCCCCGCAATCTTGGGGTAGCCAGCCGCACAGGGTTTGATGAACAAACGTCGATTTTCAACTATCCTGGTCACCCGGGGGGCAGGCTCACAAAATGTTACATTGATGAGAAAGATCGAAAGGCGGCTCACTTGTACATTCTTCTCAATTGCCCAGAAGTGGAACCCTTTATTGAGTAAGTCATAGAAGTTATATTATACATTCTTAACGTAGCTTTTATATTAAACTTATTTGTTTCTTTCAATAGCTTATACACAGATATGCTAAAACTTGAGCAAAATGATTTAACTGATGACCAAATTCATAGTGAGGTGTCATCCAAGTTTGTTGGTTGGTTCGCGCAACATGTAAGACCCGTATACCAAGTGTTTTTAAGCCTATTTGCTTCTAACTCCCGTCAATATGGTAACAATGACCTACTTCTTATGTTGTACATAGATACAAGACCCTAACAACCATATTGAAGATTCTTTACTCCAAGCCCTTTCTTGGGGGCCGGTGAAGACTGTTAAAAAATGGCCTATTTACTACGTAAATGGCTACAAGTTTAATATTCTTCAATGGAGTGAAGGGATGCGCACCCATAACTACGGGGTTTGTGTTAAAGGCACCGCCGGTCAGTTGGAAGAAGACTTTTATGGAGTGCTGACGGAGATTGTTGAAGTTTCATTCTCTGGACGACTAAGAAGAGATATTGTTCTATTCAAATGTGATTGGTTCGACAACACAATCGGTGTTGGAACAAAGGTTGACAACAACTACGGCTTAGTTGAGGTCAAGAAGAATGGTAGATATAAAGGGTTTGATCCCTTCATTTTTGCCCAACAAGCTGAGCAGGTTTATTACACCGACTTCCCAGGAGGACATCGGTACTGGTATGCAGTAATCAAGGCCAAGGCCCGAAGTCAGATCACTGACAATGTCTCCGAGGAGGTCGATGACGCTTATCAGCTTGCACCACACGAGCTCAACGATGCCAATTTGTTGTTCAACATTGATCCAGTCATAATGGATGAGACACTCGCCACTACGGGGGGTGAACACATTGACAAAGACCTTGTCTCTCGATCAAAACAGTCTAGGGCTGATTTGGATACTGATGAACTTGTTCAAACAGATAACCACAGTGACACTGAAACTGAGGGGGAATTTGAAACTGAAACAGACACAGAGTATGTAGTTGTTAAACATATATACATAGGTTTATATATATCCTGAGACTAACATTTCTTTTCATGATTTTATCCACAGATGACGGGACGTCGACTGCCCTTCAGTAGGGGTGGTGGGTCCAGGACCCCGGCTTCACGTCTGGGGATGCAAACCCCAGGGCAGTAGACCACTCCATCACCACCACAGCGGACCACTCCATCACCATTACAGCAGACCACTCCATCACCACCACCACAGCAGACCACTTCATCACCACTCCAGCAGACCACTCCATCACCACCACCACCGCAGACCACCCCATCACCCCCACAGCTGACCACCCCAGAGCAGACTCCTGGAGTTGGTGGCTTGGAGGACCATGGCCATCAGGCGACCCCACCTCCGGCATCCCCTCTGCCCATGTTGGTACCCGTGCCGGCCGGAGACGAGTAAGTGACTAAATTTCATATACTTTTATGTTATTTGTATGATACTTTATATTAGGGTTTAGTGGAAAGACTTGTTGGTTTATTGGATGTTACTTTAATTAGTACTTGTATAGATTGAATTGTACTGGGCACTCTTCTGTTTGTAACAGGGTAACTATTTAAACTTGGAAATGTTACATTTACAGGGGAGACTCTGCCGAAATTTTGGGTGTCTCCCTAGATTGTGTGTTGTTTTACTCCTAACATAATTGTTGTCATTACAGCTTTGTTGATAGTAGTCGCACTACCAAAGCGATTACTAAGGTTTTGAAGGCCCAGTGGGATGGTCCATATATATCTTGGACAGATGCTGGGAAGGTTGTGCAAGATAGGTGGTTTGACACCTTCTCGGTAAGTTCCTAGCTCATTTATTGTGACTTGATTTGTAAAATAGACCCGTTATTAATTTTGATTTCTCAATTCATTTTACAGCATGATTACCAGTGGGCGGAGGGTATGATTGATGAGATTAGGAAGGTCTTTGCCACAAAGACCTCCAAAATCATCAAGAGTACCCTTTGGAAGGTGGGGGACAAGGGTGAGCGCCCTCGTTGGATCCCGGAGGACCATTGGGACGGGATGGTCCAGAAGTGGGGCGGGGTCCCATTCCAGCAGGCGAGTGCTCGGAATAGGGCCAACAGAGCCGCCGATGCTGCAGCCTCGGTTTACACTGGGGGTAGCATTTCAACCCTCGAGCACAAGAAAAGATTTGTAAGTATATTTATGTTAAACATTTCTATTATGATTCGTCTTACATGTTTACAAATAATAATCTCAATGTTTTTTGTCCACCACAGGAGCAGAGGGAGCACCGGGAGCCTTCTTTGTTTGAGGTCATGCAAATGACCAAGAAGAACAAAGTCGGTGCATGGGTAAACCAGAAGACTACGGAGCTAGCGGTATTTACTTTTAACTGACACATGCTTATAATTTACAAATCAGCTTACTAATCCTATCGTTGTTTTTGAATTTACAGGAGGCGTATCAGGCCAGGAGGGCCGAGAAGGAGGCGGACCTGGTGGCTTCCACTCCTGAAGGGGAGGTTCCTCCCACCCTATCTTGTTCTGACGACAACGCCATCTATATGGAGGCTGTTGGCGGTGTGAACAAGAAAGGGAGGGTGTTTGGATTGGGTGGCGTCGGCACGCAGCTGGCGAAAAAGGGGAAGACCCCTTCCTCTTCGTCTTCCTCTGGTCTTCCGACTGAGGTCGTTCAGGTAATTCAAAACCTGAACGATGAGCTACAGGAGGAGCGACGTCAGAGGCAGTTGCTGTTGGAACGGCACGAGGCGGACCGACAGAAGGCCGAGGCGGACCGACAGCGGGCCGAGGAGCAGCACGCCGAGACTCGTCGGCAACTTGCTCAGCAGCAGGAGCTACTGATGCAGTTGATGGCGAGGCTACCTCCCCCCACTTCCCAGGCGCCCCCACCACCACCCCAGGATCCCCCACCACCTTGATTGTAGTTCTTTTATTTATACACATTGTATATTTGATTTTTAGTTATGTTATATTTTCATTCAGTATTTATTTTGTCATTCTTTATTTATTATGTCAATATTTATTGGTAATTACATTCAAATCACAAAGCCTTATTCTACCTATCATTAGTAATTCAACCTATTTGATAAATTAATTTAATCTATTATTTTGTTTTTAATAATAATTTATTACTTCAAAAAAATTATTTTAATTTAATTATAAAATTTTATCAGCCAATACAAAATACAAAATATTAAGATATTTTTAAAGTTAAATTAACAAAACCTACCTATCATTGAATCAATTTTAAAAAATTTAAAAATGACGGTTAGCGACGGCCTACTACCGTCGCTGAATTAAAAACCACTAGCGACGGACGCTCTGGTCGCTACATCACAACCACTAGCGACGGACGCTCTGGTCGCTACATCACAAACACTAGCGACGGATTTGTGGTCGCTACGTCACAACCACTGGCGACGGATATCGTGGTCGCTGTGGTGTGGTCGCTACATCACAACCACTAGCGACGGAACATTGTGGTCGCTGTATCATAACCACTAGCGACGGATTCTGTCGTCACTGTATCATAACCACTAGCGACGAATTATGTCGTCGTTGTACTTGTTACAAATAGCGACGGCCAAGGGTGGTCGCTACATGAGTACATGTAGCGACGGCATACGGTGGTCGCTGATGGCTGTTATTAGCGACGGGCTTTCGAGGTCGCTGTATGGCAACACTTAGCGACGGTTGGGTTATTGGGACAGAGACGATTTTAGCGACGGCCATACGCCGTCAATATGGTAGCAACGGCAGGTGTGGCGTCGCTGATGTCTTTTCGACGAGGGTTTTAGCGACGTCCTCCTTTCCGTCTGAGATGCCGTCGCTAATGTGTTTAGCGACGGCCATTCTGTGGATTAGCGACCAATTCCTTCCGTCGCTATCAGTTGTTTTTTTAGTGGTGGATTTTTAAGAAACAAGGAGTGCAACAAAAATTTAAAAGAGAGGAAAAAAATACCTATTTCGTTACTTTCTTCTTTCAACACTTTCAACGCGCATGAATTTCCTCGTCAACTAAATCACCTAAAAAAACCTCCTGATGTTTAACGTGAATGTGCTTTCCTCTTGTGTGGTATGGCAATCCTTATTTTTTATTCTCCTATACCTGGTTGCTTTTATCTTTCAATTGCCTAATCCATTCACTGTGCTTTTCGTGAAAATTTCCTTCCAATTGAGCGCCTACCCCCTGATGGCTTGTGTGAATAGTATATATATAATGTTCAATTTTTTTAATACCTAATCTATTGCCCCCTGATTCACGTTCCTTTCTTTAATCCCCTCTTTTCGTGGCTTATAATATATATATATATATATATATATCTGATCCCTTGCCTTTTCTGTTAGCATCCTTATATATATATATATATATATATATATAATATCGGCCTTATAGTTATCTTTCTAATATATATATATATATATATATATATATATTATATAAAAAGAAACATCATCTCTAATATATATGTTAAAAAGAATTGATTTTCTTTATCTCCTCCTAGTGAAACATGAAGTCCATTTCCTTTTATATATTATCTCATAACAAAGCTAGCTTAATTGATATAGTTAAAAAAATCTAAAGCTAATTTGTTTACAGATATAAAAAAAACTCTATCTCATCCTTAGAAACTCTATCTTTTCAAAAGAAACTTTATCTTATTCTTTCAAATCTCTATTTCATCCTTTTATCATTTTTCTCTAATCTCTTAAAAGTATGATCCCTAAAATTTCAAATTTTAAACATTTCTTTCAAGATTAGAAATTCAAAAATTCAAAATTTAAGGTTTTGATACGGACTTAAGAAGTTTGAGAATTAAAGCCTGGATTAACAGTTCAAAATTTAAACAAGCCCACAGGTTCACTTTTCTTAAAAATAACTCCTAAAGAAATTTATTTTTTATTTATTATTATTTTTAAAAATTTAAATGGCCCGGATAAAATTGGGTAGCAACAGCTTGCCCCTCTTTACTTTTCCCTTACTACGTTGCAGTAAGAGATAAGTAAAGACTGAGCGAAACAATTTTGTCCTGGGCGCCAGCTTTAAAGAATGTCGTGTTTGACGATGAAGAAATTAAAATGGTGCCTCGCTTGGCGACTGTAAATTTAAATGATGCCATGCTCCGCGACTGACAATTTAAATGATACCATGTTTGGTGAAATATAAGTAAAATAGTGCCCCGCTCAGCGACTGGAAAATGAAATGATGCCATGTTTGGCAAGCAAAATAGTGCCTCGCTTAGCGACTGGAAAGTAAAAGGGTGCCCCGCTCAGCGATTGAAAATTTAAATGATGGAAAGTAAAAGGGTGCCCCGCTCGATAACTGGAAATTTAAAAGATACCATGTTCGGCTCTAGGAAAATAAAATCGTGCCCCGCTTGGCGACTAGAAAGTAAAGGATGCCATGTCCAACGATAGGAAATTAAATGGTGCCCCGCTCGGCGACTTGAAAATAAAATGATGCCACATTCCGCGGTAGGAAAGTAAAAGAGTGCCCACTCGGCGACTGAAAAGTAAAATTGTACGCCGCTCGGCAACTGGAATTTTAATTGATGCCATGTCCGGCGACAGGAAATTAAAATGGTGCCCCGCTCGACGACTGGAATTTTAAAGGATGCCACGTTCGGCGACAAGAAAGTAAAAGGGTGCCCCACTCGGCGACTGAAAATTTTAAGGATGCCATATTCGGTGACAGGATAGTCAAATGGTACCCCGCTTGGCGACTGGAAAGTAAAAGAGTGCCCCGCCCGCGATTGAAAATTTAAAGGATACCATGTTCGGCGACAGGAAAGTAAAAGGGTGTCTCGCTCAGCAACTTGAAATTTAAAAGATGCCATATTCGGCGACAGGAAAGTAAAAAGATCCCCCGCTTAGTGACTGGTAAGAAAAAGATACCCCGCTCGGCGATTGAAAATTTAACAGATACCATGTTCGGCGACAGGAAAGTAAAAGGGTGCCCCGCTCGGTGATTGAAAATTTAAATGATGCCATGTTCGGTGATAGGAAAGTAAAAAGGTGCCTTGCTCGATGATTGAAAATTTAATGGATTTCATATTCAGGGGCAGGGAAGTAAAATGGTGCCTCGCTTGGCAACTGGAAAGTAAAAGGGTGCCCTGCCCAGCGATTGAAAGTAAAATAGTGCCCCGCTCGGCTACTGAAAAGTAAAATGGTGCCCCGCTTGGCTGTTGAAAAGTAAAATAGTGCTCCGCTCGACTACTGGAAAGTAAAATGGTGCCCCGCTCGGCTACTGGAAAGTAAAATTGTGCCCCGCTCGGCTGCTAGAAAGCAAAATGGTGCCTCGCTCGTCTACTGAAAAGTAAAATTATGCCTCACTCGGCTGCTAGAAAGTAAAATGGTCCCCCGCTCGGCTACTAGAAAGTAAAATTGTGCCTCTCTCGGCTACTAGAAAGTAAAATTGTGCCTTGCTTGGCTGCTAAAAAGTAAAATGGTGACTTGCTCGGCTGCTGGAAAGTAAAATTGTGCCCCGCTCGGCTGCTGGAAAGTAAAATTGTGCCCCGCTTGGCTGCTGGAAAGTAAAGTGGTGCCCCGCTCGGCTTCTATAAAGTAAAATATGCCCCGCTCGGTGACTGAGAATTTAAAGAATGCCATATTCGGCAACAGGAAATTAAAATCAAGTTTGACATCTGGGGAGAAACCTTTAAAACTGCAATCTTTATAGATTTTAGGTTTATACTTATAGGTGAAATAGATGAATGAGGTGATTTTCTCTTCTGAGCATGTATTCAGCGCGGTCCTTGTGATGCTTGTTTGAGGTGCTAACAAATAACAGAAGCCTCTGTCTCCCATGACTTTCTTTTTCTTTTTGTGAAAACAATTGTCATTGCCTTGTTTTATTTTATTAAAACACATATTTTGTCACATTAATAAAACTCGTGTATAAATACGTATTGAAAAGGTAGCAACTTTATTTATGTGGGTTGATATAAAGGGAAATTAGATGCAAAAAAGAAACAAATATGGTTAAAGAGTTTGGTAGTAGGGGATGTAATGGGGTTTGTAGATCCTCCAGTGAATCCCTGAGAACAGCGAGAATCTTGATCTTGTATCACGACGACGAGTTTATCCTTCGATCTTGCTTCCGAGAAAGTAATTCAACTATAGTCTTTGTGCCCATTCGGATCCTATTCTGCTTGTATAGAGAATTTTAGTTGCTTTGCTAAAATCTTGACCCTAATTTTTGCTTGAGCCGTCTTTTTAGGTTTTTGACTCATCGGGTTACTTTAATTTTTGCCTAGACAGCCTTTTTAGGTTTTCAGCCTAGTGAGCTTTTCTTTCTTTCTAATTTTTTTTTAAAAAAATCAAGGTTGTATCCTTCACAACAAAAGGTTTAAGCTGATTATACTGAAACCAAATCCGCTTGGTCTCCTTTGATTTACTTTCATCTTTTTAGGGGACAGATATCACTTTAAATAGGCAACTTTTCCCCAACGTCATGTACCGAAGGAAATAACATGAGCCTTTTTTCTTGCCTCAATGAAAATGGATCATTCCGAGTCTCTTTTTTTTGCTTTTGTTTTTGTTCTTTTTTCTTTTTCTTATTTTTTCATTTATTTTTTTCTTTTTTTTGACCTTCAAATGATCCCTTTGGTACTTTTGTTGCTAAGCATGGTAGACCATTTCCTTGGTTACATTAGCATGAGGAGTAGCTACATCCCCTTAAGGTTGATTGCAATAGAGATGAAATATTATTTATTGTTGTGTTCTTGGCTTGATGACATCCATTCCCCATATAGAAAGGTGACAACTTACTTGGTGATCTAGACATTCCCCGATATGGCAATGCGAGAGCATCATCTTGCCCCAGTTGGTATGTGTATAAGACGCTAACCTTATTTTTTTTTATTTTTTTTAGCAAAGCATCTCTTGATTACGTCTGTATTTATAGGCATCGGCAAGTCATCTCCATCCATGTTGGTCAATACCGAAGCTTCCTTAAATGATAGATATGCCTCTGTTTATTTTAGGACCTGAAAGTGTTATCGTCTACATCATGTCATGAAATAGGCTTGCCATCGTCCTCTGATAAATGCCCCACTGTTTTCAAACAAAGGACATCAATAACTTAATCAATTTCCCCTATTGTTCTTGACTCAGGGAAATGTCAATCTTGACCTTTTTATTTTGATGATCTTGATTACCTCTTGATAGGGCTGAATTTCTCTAGCCTTTTATTCCTTGGTTAATTTGGGCGAGGGACCATAGTCTTCCTTACCCTCTTCGTCAGTGCAATCAACTGAATACTCAAAGTCGTGAAATGGGATCGTGACCTTACTATCTTCAAGTGGATCATTTTTGGATATGTATTTGGGAGAATGGTTGAATGAGGGATAAAGGGAAAGGGAATCGATAAAGGGTGCAAAGAAAAAGATATTCAAATACACATTTATTAATAGAATTTTAAAAATATGACACAACATGCTTCGCCCTTATTGTAAAAAGAAAAAGGCTCCCAAGCCTTGGGCATAGCAATGGGAATACCGAGTCATTAAGGCAATTACAAATTACTTTGAATTAGAAATTAAAGTCGTGGAAAGCTCAACAACCTCCTGGTTATAAAGTTCTATGCCCGAGGAACACATAAAGCTTGCGGCATCACAGGAACCGTCTTTAATTACAGTCTCGTAATCTGTCTCAACCATGAGTCTTGCCTGAGTTCTATAAGGGTGTCTCCCTGTGATTTCTCCTTCTTTTTTTTATTTTTTTTATTTTTTTATTTTTTATTTTTTGTTTTTATTTTTTGTTTTTTGTTTTTTGTTTTTTGTTTTTTGTTTTTTGTTTTTTTAAAAAATATGCTAGTGAAAAAGCAAAGAAAAAGAAAGAGACAACAAAGAAAGAAAAAAAACAAACAGTGATTGAAGCAATCATGAGCCTTGGCGAGAATCCTTTCACCGTTCCTCAGAACATCTCATTCAAAAGTACTACGTTAAGCTAGTAGGATACTTGTCAAGTTCAGATTACTTTCTAAAGGAGGAAAAGAAAAAGTCAACTTATGGGCTTGTCACCATTATTTCTTAAAAATATTTTCTGTATCAAAGAATAAGTTATAGACCTCTCGGATCGTCTAATTTTTTAGAAAACTTTATAAAAATTTATGATTCAAGGAGCCTATAATTTAAAGAACGAAATTGAACGGGCTTAAGAACCATTTTCCCCATGTCGAATTATTGGGCTTTTCTTTAAACACATTTGTTGGAAAAAGAATCTTTTAATTTTAAAAAAAAGGAAGGTAAAAAGACCATTGCCCCTTGTATTCCCTAAACAAGGTTTTTCTGAAGGCCTCTTATTAGTTCTAAGGCTCTTCTAATAGTGTCTTCTCACATTGGGTGGTTATTTTAAATCACTAAAGGCCACTATAGCTCAAACTCTACCCATGATGTTGACCACAACGGTAGGAAGTCTACCAGATACGGGCACCATGAGAAAGTCGCACTCTAGCTGAGGCTCTCACGATGTCAGACGGAGACGAATGTCCCAAATGACACTGCTACATAACCTCCCCTAAACTTAATAGTTTATTCAGACCCTTGGGTGTAGGGTTCCACTCAAATTGTGTATGAAAAATTATAAGTGTATTGTGTGAGGGGCATACATACATGTAATTTACCCATCCTTCACAAGAAATAAACACCGAACAATACGAAAAAATCTCTACTCTAGGGTTCAATAACACAATAATATGATGTCCTCTACCCTAAGGTTCAATAATAACATATATCAACAAAACATATGGCATAAAACATAGGCAAGAAGTTATATAGGATTATTCTAATATACTCAAACAAATTAAATGGGCTTGACTCTCTAAAGTCCCAAGTGGAGTCACCATCTGTCACGACCTAGATCACGATGGCAGGCCGACCGTAAAAAGAAAATAAGGTTTCCCGAGTTCCCTCCGGAAACCGTGGAGTCACCATTAATATTTTTAAGGTAAAACATAAGAAAAACCTTAACGAGAAGGTACCGGTCCTGAATCAAGATTTTAAGTACGGGAGTCTGATTACAGGTGGGGAAGGTATTAGCACCCTACACTATCCGTTCTAAACGGTTACCCTAAATTATTTGAGTTTGAATAATCCTACTAATTTATAATTTAAACGAGATGCCTTATGGATTTGTTTTTTATTTAATAATTTTAAAATTATAAATTTTACGATTAAAAGGACTTCTCGTCCAAATTAATCAAGTTGTCATTAAAATGTGTTATAATTTTATTTTTTAAGTTAATGAGATATATTTATTTTTTTAATTTGGGCCCGACAGGAATAATTATTCCTGGTCCTACTTATTCCCCAAATGCTAGGGGAAATCAGGGTTACGTAATTCTTTGGGTTATTTTAAAAAATGCGAAGTAGATTGAAAAATGTCAAGATTTAAAACGTTAACCAATAGGACGTTCCGTCCAAATTGATTTCAAATGTTGTATAAAAAAAAGATCCTCGGGTTTTATGGATTTTATTATATTTTTAGAGAGAGACTTAATAGTCTAGATTGATTTAAGAATGAAAAGTTTATTTGAAGACCAAGATTAATAGGACGTTTCGTCTAAAGAATCTATAAAGGTATTTTGATTTTTGTTATATTATCGATATTACTAAAGTATTTTATCGTCTAAATTATTTTAAAAAATTTAACATAGATTGATAGGACGTCTCATCCAAAAAATCTATAAAGACCCTAAATTTGTTATCAAATTTTTTTTAAGGACTACGTTAATTTTGATACTATTACAATTTATTTTATTTAAAAACTTAGACCAAAAGGATGTCTCGTCTAAATTAATCCTAATGTGAAATATTAATTTTTGTTACCTATTGGCATCACTAGAATACTTTATGGTTTAGAAATTAAACATAGGTTAATGAGACGTCTTGCCTAAATTAACCCTAGCATAAAGATTTTAATTTTAGGCACATACCAACATTAGTTTTATATCCTATTTTACAAATATAACAACTCTAACTTAGTTAATAACGTGACATCAAAAAGTACCACATGTTATTGATTATTAAGATTTTTCTAGATGGAAAAGGACTTCACATTCAATCTTGTGTATTATGATTACAACAAAAATTTAAAAGAGAGGAAAAAAATATCTATTTCGTTACTTTCTTTTTTCAACACTTTCAATGCGCATGAATTTCCTCGTCGACTAAATCACCTAAAAAAACCTCCTGATGTTTAACGTGAATGTGCTTTCCTCTTGTGTGGTATGGCAATCCTTATTTTTTATTCTCCTTTACCTGGTTGCTTTTATCTTTCAATTGCCTAATCCATTCACTGTGCTTTTCATGAAAATTTCCTTCCAATTGAGCGCCTACCCCCTGATGGCTTGCATGAATAGTATATATATAATGTTCAATTTTTTTAATACCTAATCTATTGCCCCCTGATTCATGTTCCTTTCTTTAATCCCCTCTTTTCCTGGCTTATAAAATATATATATATATATATATATATATATATATATATATAAATCTGATCCCTTGCCTTTTATGTTAGCATCCTTATATATATATATATATATATATATATAATATTGGCCTTTTAGTTATCTTTCTAATATATATATATATATATATATATATATATATATATATTATGAAAAAGAAACATCATCTCTAATATATATGTTAAAAAGAATTGATTTTCTTTATCTCCTCCTAGTGAAACATGAAGTCCATTTCCTTTTATATATTATCTCGTAACAAAGCTAGCTTAATTGATATAATTATAAAAATCTAAAGCTGATTTGTTTACAGATATAAAAAAACTCTATCTCATCCTTAGAAACTCTATCTTTTTAAAAGAAACTTTATCTTATTCCTTTAAATCTCTATTTGATCCTTTTATCATTTTTCTCTAATCTCTTAAAAGTATGATCCCTAAAATTTCAAATTTTAAACATCTCTTTCAAGATTAGAAGTTCAAAAATTCAAAATTTAAGGTTCTGATAAGGACTTAAGAAGTTTGAGAATTAAAGCCTGAATTAACAGTTCAAAATTTAAACAAGCCCACGGGTTCACTTTTCTTAAAAATAACTCCTAAAGAAATTTATTTATTATTATTTTTAAAAATTTAAATGGCCCGGACAAAATTGGGTAGCAACAGTTAGTGTAGGGGTTTAATAGGGCACTGCCACATCAATACTATGCCTTTTAAGCACAAGCAATGTTCTCCGTTCAATTTGTTAAGCTCGGTCCTATTACGACAATGATTTGTAATTTTCACTTTCAATTTGTTAAGCTCGATCCTATTGTGACAATGATTAAATAGTTTCCGCTTTTACTATGTTAAGCTTGGTCCTATTGTGACAATGATTAACAACTTTTACTTTTACTATGTTAAGCTTAGTTCTATTATGACAACGATTACAATTTCCACTTTCAATTTATTAAGCTCAATCATATTGTGACAACGATTAACAACGCACCCTTGAGATGTACTTGCTCCAAAAGATTTCTTTAGATTTTTCTTGTTATACCAACAATCTTTCTTCAGGTGCCCCTTCATGCCATAATTGTAGAATTTAAAGTTCTTTTGTCTTCGAGACTTTGATCTGCCATGATTCTGGCTCCCACTGGGGCCACACTCTGTTGATCTTCCTCTTATCATCGTCAAGGCTTCCGCTTGCTTTGAACTTTCTTTACTATCTTCTTTATTTTTACGCCTAGATTCTTCTTCAAGAATAGCTCCGGCGACATCATCAAAGTGCAAGCGACCAACAATATTATTATTTGTTATATTGATGATGAGCTAGTCATAGGAATCTAGCAAACTCTGGAGCAGAAGTTTAGCACACTCATTTTTTCGTATTGAGAAGTCTGACGCTGTAAGCTGAGCAAACAACGTATTCAGATTGTTGATGTGGTATGTCACTGATAAGGACTCTCTCATCCGAAGTGTATACAACCTTCTCTTCAAAAACATTCTATTGTAAAGTGATTATTTCATCTCATACAATTTGATGAGGGTATCCCAGATCTCATTTGCAGTTTTCTTTTCTGCAATACTTGACAATTGAATCCGCCATTGCTTTGTGCAAGGTGGAAATAGCGTTGTCATCCATCTCTTTCCACTTTTTGTTGGTTATACCAGCGGATCTATCTTCAATTGCCGTTGAACAATTTTCTTTCCTCAAAATTGCCTTTATCTTTAATTTCCACAAGGAGAAGTTACTCCCACTGAATTTCTCAATCTCAAAATTCACCGATAGTATAATATACATGAACATCATTGTATATTTTTTCCGTACACCAGATAATTCCAATATATGTACAAAAGTATAAAAGCACACGTGTAAATAGTTACTGTGAATAGTACCCGGGATAGTACCATGTGACTAGTACTATGTGAGTAGTACTTATGAATACCACAACGTCAACAATAAGTGGCTTTGATACCACTATTAGCTAGGTGCTAGAGTAATAAAGTAATTTCACACAAATAAAATAGAGATGAAAAAAGAGAAACTGAACACAGTAATTTTACGTAGACTAGAGAAATATTTTCACTAAGTGGAAGAAAATTATTACAACTTCTCTCTACTCACAAGGAGAGAATAATGGCGAGAACACTCAATAGAAGAACCTTACAGAAAGAATATTATAATTTTTCTCTCTAAATTTTTCCTCTCTAGATACTAGAAAATGCTTCTAGTATTGATTTTGGGATGATAAAACAAGGTGTATGCCTTGGTATTTATAGCGAAATATAGGAACTATGCATCATTAGTTTTCAACAAAATTAGTTACCATGCATCACCAATTTTCAACAAAATTAGGTACCAATTTGAATCCTTTGCATTTGTCAATTTTGACTAGACAAAAGTGGCTTTAAAACCTTCCAATTTTGACAGTTAAGAATCTTTGCTGTTATCTCTCTCGGAAGTTCAACCCAGTTTGGTCCGGTGGTGTTATTATCCCCTTTTACTTCCATCGCTAGTTTAGAAGACGATGCCATAACTTAAGCGATTGGAACTCAATTCAATTTACTACGTATATATGATAGAATAAGAGGGTGTTTGGTATAAAGTTGAGTTGGTGGAGTTTAGAAAACTGAGGTTTTGTAAACGGAGTTTTGTTTGGTTGAGAGTTGAGTTAAAGTGAGTTAAGTTGTAGTGATTTTGTTTGGTTTGTAGTAGAATTGGGTTTGAAAAATAGTAGTTGAGGGTGAAATTACTAAAAAAGGTATAATTTAAATATATATATATATATATAATTTATGTGTATATTTGTTTATATTAATATTAAATATATAATATTAAACCAAAAAGGGTATTAAAGTTAATAATACATATTTAATAAATGAATTAATATATTAAACACTAATTAATATAACTTTTATATATAGTAAAACTAATAAACTAATTTGATTCTTTTATATATATTAAAAAGGAATTTATATATTGAAACTAATAAATTTACAATACAAATATATTCATTTCTAATTACTGAATTGTGCATGGCTAATTGTATCGCTAATTATGTAATGTATCGTCATTTATCACAGGTTCGCAAAACTTTATCGATTTCTCACGTGTCTTGTCGCTCGTTATTCATTATTCATTACGCGTTATAATTAAAATTAATGTAAACATATTTTAAACCATTAAACTATAGTTATACATAAACTAATAATTTTACAAATACAAACTACATTATATACAAATTCAGAATGATAAAAAATAAACTATATAAAAACAACATATATAAAAACTAAATTATATATAAATTTAGAATGATAAAACTAAATTATATAAAAAAAACTGAATTAGATAAACAAAATTCAGAATCAAAAAAATAGGGAATGCTAGCATACACTACACAATAACACCTCACCCATGCACCACACCTATCACAGCCATCCATCACAAAGAATGCATCATCACCGTCCATCCCAAGCACCATCACCACCAGCCAACCTCCAACAGCCACCACCACCTGCAACCTCCACCCCACCACTCGATCCCCACAACACGCCCCAAGCCCACCCCAAACAACCCTCCCCAAATACCCGACGGCAACCCCAACCCACGGCGACCCCCACAAACCCATGGTGACCCCAAACCCACCCCTACAAACTCACAGCCTCCACCAAACCCACGAACCCAATACCCAACGCCCAATACGAAAGGGTCACAGAACCAAAAACACCCAACAGAGAAAGAAGAAAATGGATCAGTGGCAGTCACCAACGTATCACAGACCTTAAAACCAAGCAATGGAAGAAGAAAAGAGAAGGGTGGTGTCATACCTCAGATCGGGTGTTGAAGCTTCCCCCTTCGTCAGATCGGAGACCTGCGTGATGGCTCTTGTCATGGCTTGCGTGTTTTTTACCGTTGGAGGGTTAGAGTGGTCAAGGGCGAATTGCGTTGAATGGAGGCTGGTGGGAGCTGCTTCTGGCCAACAGAGGTTGAGCCCAACGCAACGTGGTTGGGCTTGACGGAACGGAGGGGTGACAACGTGCCAAACAAAAGCAGTCGTGCAACAGAGAAACGGCGACGGAGAAAGGCCCGTTCAACGCAACGGAATGGAGGTTTTAGGTCCAACCAAACAGCCTCTAAGTTTATTATATAGTGAATGTGAGTTCTCCGTTTTGAAGTTTGAAAGTGATTGCTCCCATATTAATTTGTTGCTGTATGCAACGGTTTTAAGTTCCAATGCTCTAAACTCGAAGCAACATTTCTTGAAAATATAAGCAGAAGTTTAAGGGTTTAACTTCAAACATAAATTAATTCAGTTTTACTGAGATTTAGATTAATGTTAATTAATGTTGTGCCACAACTTCCATGCCATTGAACGGTTTAGAATTTAATGCCCCGCATAATTTCTAATGCATGTTCTATATGCCCCAAAAGCTAATTGTTTTAAAATATACTTACATTTATTAAATGATTTTGTAAATTTAAAATTAAAAATTGTTCTATCAAATATATACTAATCATTTTTTATGTGTTGCAATCAAGATAAATAAACATCAATATAAACACAAAGTTAATATTTAACTAATACATACAATTTATAATTAATATAAAATATAATAAATTGTTAATTATAAATACAAATTTAATAAATATTATTCAACAACCGACCTAAACAAAATGTCTAATCACAAAAGCACCTATCAATTATACAACATCATCCTCTTTAATAGCAATAGGAAGTTCTTTTATTTTCTATAACTCAATAACTAAACTAATCCCCTAAAGATCATATGCTCATCCCATCAACTTTTATAGCTCTTTTGATGGTTTCATCGGTGATTTATATGCCTAATAGGAAACACCAGAGTCATTATTTGTATCAATTTCCACACATAGCTTTTAAACTTAATTGTTACAGTTAGATGTCAACTACGCTTACTTGCACACATAAGTGGACATGGTACATGCACTAGTGGAAAAAATGGATATAATCACGGTTAAAAAAGGCCTTTATTCACGGTTAAAGAACCGTGGTTGCTGCAGCCGTGGTAGTGGATGATGGTCTTTAACCACGGTTAACAACCGTGGTAATAAATCACATCTAACCACGGTTAAGAACAACTGTGAATATAACTTACTATTTATATTCACGGTTATCGAGCACAACCGTGAATATAAGAACTGAAAGGTGTCAGTTACATCCACTTATATTGACGGTTATTATAGACAACCGTGGATATAGACTATATTTATCCACGGTTACTACCAAAACCGTGGATATAGACCCACTTATATAGACTATATTTATCCACGGTTACTACCATAACCGTGGACAAAATGTATCTATATCCACGGTTGTCCATCATAACCGTCAATATAAGTATTAAAAGGTTTCAGTTACAAACTACTTATATTCACGGTTATTATGGACAACCATGGATATAGATACATTTATATCCACGGTTATGGTAGTAACCGTGGATAAATATAGTCTATATTCACGGTTGTTGCCATAACCGTGAATAAATACTGAGGTTTTTTTTTTAATATGGATTCTGTTTTATCGTTTCCCAACCCTACATTCAGACAAACCAGTACAGTATACAGTATGCCACAACAACACTTTATCAAAAGAATGGTATGTATATATATAACAATTTATTTTCAATATGAATTCATAACAACCTAAAAAATAAAAGTATATACAATTAAGTTGAATGTAATGTAATAAAAGTAAACCCTAAATCCTACTAGATACATATATAAAAGAATAAAGATCCTATATCTAGCTTTGCCTAACTTCAATGAAGTGTGAGGCCCATTGCCTTCTAACATCATCTACAAGTTCCTTTAGGAAAAATGACCGGTCTTTAAAGTACTGCAAAGAATGCACAAAACAATTAGAACAAAAGCTTTATTTATTACATGAAATTGATGAAATTGGTAGAAAAGTAGTCCAAATGATGAGACTTACCTCTGTCCATCCATCTACTAAATGATGTTGGACAATGGTCAGCATAGTGTGCATGACGAAATAGCCACACTCAAAGGAACCCTTCTGCCTGTAAGACTACAATGGACATATAGTATACAATAAGTGAATTCGCAACTTAAAAAACATGTACTGAAGTTATTCATGAATACGATTGACTTACTTTTGGGTTTAGCCATACAACTGTTTTTCCTTTGGGCTTGTTTCCAATCAGTAGATTGTATCCAACCACCGCCCTACGTCAAACAAAACACAAGATAAGTTAGAATTGTATAGTTCTAAAAATGATGTAATCGAATTTATGGTTATTTTTTAGGGATGAACTTACCCGTCTACTGTATCTTTCAGGTCTTGTGGAGCTGTCCGATGCAAACTATCAAAGTACACAGCAAGATAGTCCTTCGGACAGATCACCAGAAGCGTCCAGTGAGCCCTGCAGTTACCAGTGATAAGTGAGACTTCAAAATGCAAAATATCATGACAATAATTATGGAATAGAATATTACCCTTTATGATAGGGGCCCATGTATATAGACTTCCCAGACTCAAACATCCAATTCTGGATGTATGTCTGGGTTTTCTGCGAGGTGTTTCCTTGCCTCTGTATGAGAGAGGGCTCTAAGAAACCGTAAGTTCCTTGGAAACCCAAGTCCATACAGAGTTTTGCCAGAAACCTAAACAAGTTAAGACATGGTTAGCGACAAATAACTTGTATAATGAAAAAATTGGACAAAACAAGGATATACTTACAGCTCCCACATCTAAAAGATGAAGCCGTTCAGCATCGACGTCCCCAAAATAATGTCACAAATGTCAGAATTTGTAACGTAAATTGGAAAAGCACTGGGACAGCCGAACACTAGTGGCTACCATGGGACCTGAACAGTGACGTCTGCTTGCTCATACCCGATGCGCCATAGCATCCGGATGGGATCCTTGGCCGGGTCTGGCTTCTTCAATGTCTATTCCTGTTGAACAATTGACAACCATCACGTTTTGTACCATAATTGACAAGGAAATAAAGCTAGCTAGTGTTTAGGGTTTTTACCTGTCTAGGGGCAATCACCAGAAGTCTGTTGGGCCACATCAGAAAGTGGCCCACCGCCTGACCGACGGTCTTCACCTCCTGAGTTGCCACTGGCACAACAGCATCCTCCTCGAGGACGAGCACAACCGAGACCCTGGACATACCATCAGGTAATGTCTGATGGTGAACCACAGGGCCTAAGTTGTGCACCATACCTATGGCAACTGGCTCCTCTGACCCGTCAATGAACAGGTCACATTGACGGGTGTCTGGTGGCTCGACCCCGTCATCCTCAGGGTCAGCTGCAGTGCACGACCCCTTAGTGCTAACCTTCCATACCTACATATTTACACATCAAGCAGAAGTTAATCAACAATGAAATAAAGTGATTACAAATAATAAAATTGAGGAAATTAAATAAAGAACCTAACCGGTGGGTCGCTAGCTGGTGCAGTAGTCTCCTGGCGGTGGCTGAGTGAGGCCTTCATCTCCTCCTTGAATCGGGCCATCTCCTGGTGGAGCCTAGATATCTCCTCCTGGTACTCAGCCTTCACAACAGCCACCTTTTGCTCCACCATTTGCTCAAGGGATGGGGCAGGGTCGGGAGCACCGTAATAGGCGTGGAGGCCTGTGAAATATGAATGATTAGCCCATAATTGTTTAACAGATAACAAAATGAAGGCATAGAGTTAGTTAGCACTTACCTACACCTCGACCAATAGCACGCACTCTTCCTGGGTGCTCTGGCCTGCCGATGGCGGTAGTCAAAATATTCTCCCGTCCATGGGCTACGAAAGACCCTTGGGTTGATTGCTCAACCAAGGAATCCTGAAACCAAACAAGTTAGTATTCAATTCCTTGACGTAAACTGATATAACAGACAGTGATATAAAGGGGAATACTTACTATCCGTGAGGCAACCTCCTGAGCCTGTGAGGAAGTGTATTCCCCACTCTTCTTGATCCTAGCCCGCTTCCATCTGTCGTGGCGTGCAGGTGGGGAAGGGGGATCCACAATGCCAGTGTCAGTCTGACACTGACTCAGTCTCTCCTGTGCCAGCCGCTCCTCCAACCTACGGTAACCCCCACGTGACAGTGTGTGTGGGCAGTCATTTAGCTTCCTAGTCTCCTTGGCTTTCTTTCTGGTCTCCTATAACAAGAAAAAAAATATTCACAGTTAGCCGTATAAATTATACATATTATTTAATCATCTAAAAACCAATGTACCTGAAACTCGGCAGAATGTCTAGATGTAACAAAAGCATCCCAGGTCTCCTGATCGATGAATGGATACTTGTCTCCAGGGAACTTTCCTTGGTCATCCCCGAATACATACCTACAATGAAAGGTACATTTAAACTAAGGATTGGTACAATTTGGTGAAGCGTTGATTAAGATTTTAAAGTTCAACATACCTCGTGGTGAGTATGGATTTGAACGACCTCCATCGCTCAGCCATGATACCGAGGACCTTCCTCCTCGCTATGTCGGAAGATGGTATCTCAAAAGAATCCTACATGAAAGGAGTTAGTCCATAAAGGAGTCCTTAATAAGAGTTACATGAAATAATACACTAAAATAAAACTTAAATAATATCTAAGTTACCAGAACATCACTCCATAGCTGGTTCTTCACCACCTCCTCGACACTATCCCAGTCGGGGATAATGATGGACACCTTCGACCGTACCACAACCCCCAGATAACTGCTAAGCTTCGTGGCATGCGGTCCACTGAATCTACCGGTGTTGACATCCATGTCAACAACTGGCCTCTCTCCCCGGTGACGCCTACGTGCGACGTCTGGCATCCGGGTAACACCTCTACTCTTCCGAGCAGAGGAACCACTGGCCTGTGAGTCAGACCTGGATCGTCCATCCTGGTCAGCCATGAGTATCTGTCCAAACAAGGAAAAAAACTATCAAATATTTAATATAACATTTAAAACAATGAATAACTAATATAAGATGTAATTCAATGAATCACCAACAAGATTAATACCCTATTAAGATGAAATATTTTCCCACAAGCCCTCATGGTGGTCATGACGACTGGCAACTACATCATCTATGTCATGTTCCACGATAGATGTTGGAATACATGTTGTAGTTGATGGAATGTCCACAATATCAAGATTGGGGTCTCCAATGTGTCTACCTTGGATAACAATTGACCACCGTTTGTCAGCTGGGTCAGCCACATAAAAAACTTGCTTCACCTATATTGCCATTATGAATGGTTCTTCCTTATGCCCGATCTTGTTGAGGTCCACCAACGTAACTCCTAAATCATCAGTTGTGACACCGTTCTTATTGTCAACCCATTTGCATTTAAACACAGGAACGGTGAAGGGACCGTAATCAACTTCCCATATATCTTCAATCACACCAAAGTAGCATGACTCCGCCATCACAGGGTTGTTGCCCTTTGCAGTTGAGAAATGCATTGACTGAGCCACAACCATCACTCCACTGTTTTGATTTGTACTCTTTTCATCCTGTGTCCTTGTATAAAACGAATAGTTGTTTATGTCATACCCACAAAAGGTGAGGACATCAAAGTTCGGGCCCTGTGCTAGTCGATGTAATGTCGAGGATGCAGATGCATCTTTCAGGACGGTCTTTTGGAACCACTGTATGAAACTCTTGTTGTGTTCATTCAACAACCACTTTTCAGTCGTTTTAGGGTTGGTTTTCTTGACTAGCTCCTTGTGTGTGGCTAGATACGGTTGCACGTCGTCCGTGTTGTTTAAAATATACAAGTGTGCCTGAAGGACATCAGCACGTGGCATGCTCTTCACTTTTTTTCCAATCGTTCCTTTCCCATCTAGTCTCCCTTCATGACGGGTCGTTGGAATACCAATGCTTGCAGCATGTGACATGTATTCAGTGCAAAACTCAATTGCTTCCTCTGCAATATATCTTTCCACAATTGAAGCTTCGGGACGACGTTGGTTCTTCATATACCCTTTCAATATCTTCATATATCGCTCAACGGGATACATCCAATGGAGGAACACTGGACCACAACAACAGACCTCTCTCACCAAATGGATGATTAAGTGGACCATTATGTCAAAAAAAGAGGGCGGGAAATACATTTCAAGCTGACATAATATAAGTGATGCTTCCTGTTCCAACACATCCAATTCGCCGGGCACGATTACCTTGCAACATATGGCATTGAAAAACATACACAACCTTGTTATGACATTTCTCACATTTTTAGGAAGAATGTCACGAATGGCGATAGGCAGAAACTGTTGCATCAACATGTGACAATCGTGAGACTTCAACCCAACTAACTTCAAATCTTTCATGGAAACACAAGACTTGATGTTGGAGCCATAACCAGACGGAACTTTCACACTTCGTAACGATTCACACAGACTTTGCTTTTCTTTTCTGGATAACGTATGACATGCTGGAGGCAAATATGTTCTTTTTCCCTTTGATTATGGATGCAAATCCTGACGTATACCCATCAACTCTAAGTCCATACGCGAGTTTAGGCCATCCTTAGTCTTCCCGGGTATGTTTAAGAGTGTACCAACTAAATTGTCGCACACATTCTTCTCCACATGCATTATATCAATGCAGTGTCTTACATCAAGCTCCCTCCAATATGGCAGGTCAAAAAACACTGACCTTTTCTTCCAGTTGTTTTGTGTCGGGTGCTGTTTTTCACACTTACCAAATTGCATGTTGACGTCCTTCACCTTTTCATATGCCTGGCGACCAGATAGTGGTGGAGGAGCCATTTCAAAATCTTAGGCACCGTTAAACGACTTCTTTAACCTTCGAAACGGATGATTCGCTTTAAGAAACCTTCGATGTCGAAGATAAACATTTTTCCTGCCATGATGCAACCGCACAGAACTAGTCCCCTCCTCAAATACTGGACAAGCTTTATGACCCTTCACACTGTACCCAGATAAGTTACCATACGCTGAAAAGTCATTGATTGTGCAAAATAACATGGCACGTAATTTGAATGATCGCCCGGTAAACCCATCAAACACTTCAACCCCGTCTTCCCACAACCTTTTGAGGTCTTCAACCAATGGAGTTAAATATACATCAATGTCGTTCCCCGGTTGTCGTGGACCAGAAATCATCATTGATAACATCACATATTTTCGCTTCATGCACAACCATGGCGGCAAGTTGTAAACAAACAACAAAACAGGCCACGAACTATGGTTTGTGCTCAGGTTCCCAAATGGGTTCATGCCGTCTGTGGCTAGTGCAAGCCTAACATTTCTTGGTTCATTGGCAAATTCTGGAAAAATCCTATCCATTTTCTTCCATTGCGACCCATCGGCCGGATGCCTAAGTAGTCCATCAACAACCCTCTCATCAGCATGCCATCTCATAAGTTTTGCATCATCTGCATTGGCAAACAGACGCTTTAGTCTTGGAACTATAGGTAGATACCACAACACCTTTGCAGGAGACCCTTTAGTGCATACCTCATCAGAATCCGCCTCTTTCTTCTTATACCGTGACACCCCACATCTAGGACATCGATGCAGCATTTCTAACTCACCCCGGAATAATACACAATCATTTGGGCATGCATGTATTTTCTCATACTCCAAACCCATAGGACACAACACCTTTTTGGCCTCATAGTTACTTTTCGGCAAGGTGTTTCCAGCTGGGAGTATTTCTTTCAACAACTTCAGTAAGTCAGTGAAACTTTTATCCGTCCACCCGTTTATGGCCTTCAAATTAAACAACCGCAAAACAGCAGATAACCTCGTGAAATTGACGCAGTTTGGATACAACGGCTGCTCAGAGTCCTGACACAGAGTTGTATATACATGAGCTTTCTTAAAACCTTCTACCCCTACATCACAGATCATATCCTCGAGTCGGTCATCCATGTCGACATCGTTGTCATGCATCGAGCTTCGATTTTTAGTCTGAGAGCTGTTACTTGGCACCACCACATCTTCACCATGCCATATCCAACGCGTATAACTACGTAGAAAACCGTCACACAGTAGATGTTCTCGCACCTCTTCCAAGTCTACCCGACGCAGGTTGAAGCATTTAACACAAGGGCAAAAATACTTTCCATTCATCCCCACTGCATTCCTCGCTACGAATTCTATAAATGATTCAACTCCCCCCTCGTACTCTAGACTTAGGCGTGACGCAGAAATCCAACTCCGATCCATACCAACTGTTTACAAGGTGCTATGATCAACCTCACTTTTTATACAAAGGTGGTGGTCCTATACCCATTCAGCATGACAATTATTTTTATACGTCATTCATATATACAGGTTAGGACTTATTTTAAAATTTGATGAAATTTCGGCAGCATTTCGCATTGGTCTCTAAGTACACAAAATGAGAGTGGTCAAATCAAATTCAACCACAGCCAAATATGCACCCAGAGAACAACACAAAATACAAGTTACCGAAATTTTATCAAATTTTAAAATAACTCCTAACTTGTACATACTAACAATGACGTATAAAAAATAATTGTTCATCCCAAACTGTCCAAATGGATAATTCAAGATTCAACACAAACGATGACATTAATTGATTTAATGACCATTTGTGTCGAATCTCAAACGGGGAACTACGGTTCACTCATATGCACAACAACTTTCATACTAGTTAACAACCACACACATACAACAGCAATAAACATAACATATAAGAGTAACCAACAATAACAGAAATAAAATGGATAATAATTTAGTTATCTTTTTTTCAAAATAGTATGATGTTTTTAATTTATGTTATTTTGAAGTAGATGTATGGTGTTGGAGTATGGATTATGGATCATGTCCGCATATACCATTATGTTGGGGAACTACGGTTCACTCATATGCTCAACATCCTGATAATTGATTTTTATAAAAATGGGTTAATTATGTTTAAGTTAATAATTTACATATCATATCGGAGGACTTTTCCTATTTACAAATTTTAAACTTGAGATAATAATTCATATATTATTTTAATTAATCACTGATTGATTTAAATTTAAATGATACGTCAAATAAATTAGTAATTTATATTTATATTCGATACTCACACTATATCAAAATAAATATATTTTTAGTCGTCGAAAGTAAAATAGAAGGTCTTTTGGGTTTCTTCTTCAGTAGTTTTTTTCTTTTAAATATAACTTATATTATTTTGTTTTAGTTCATGTTGTTATAAATACATTAAGTGTTGGTATAGTTAAGAAAATTATATAAGTTTATCTACATGATTCCAATGGGTCCAAGAGATGACATATGACTTTGAGAGCTAAATAATGGTTAAAATTGTTTTCAATTAACTTGTTGAAAGAATAAAATTGTTTAAGTTTTTAACTATCAAAAACTATCCCTTAATAGGATTTTTTATACTACTCAATCTTAAATATAAGTATTCTTTCTTATCAAGCTCTCTCATGTTAGTATTATTTCACAAAGCATTTTCAGGCTCAACACATCACTTTGCACCTGTAACTTGCAACCACTTGTTTGTTAATCCACCTGATTAACTTGTAAGCAAAAACCTTTGGTAGAAGATGATTTGTAGTGGTTTTTTTGAGCTAAATAATTACAACATGTAAAATACAGGGTGCTCAAAAATGATGCTCTAATTCACCCAGATAATGCTTTTAACTGTTTAAGAGACAATGAAATGTTGGCACAATGAAACAAGCTTAACCAAACTTAATCACTAGTGGAACATTTGCTTCGTTCACCTTGAACAATAAAATAATACACACATACACATTGACAATACATTCATTCATTTTGACTATACGCAAGCGAAAACACACATAAATAGGTTCCACAAACAAGGCAGAGCATAATAACAAAGTATACCAGCAGTGAACGAAGAAGAAGGGTAATGGAGCACTTACTTGAAAATGGTGCGAAGATGACACGAACGAAAAAAGGAACAAGCAAGTGAACACGAACAGCAAAGAACAAACTCAAGGAAGAAGACAACAACCAGCGCGAAGAAGAAGAGAAAGTGAAAAAAGAATGAAAGGCGCGGCTTTTGAAGTTTCAGAAAGGATGTATATTCACGGTTCCCCTTGAAACCGTGAATATATTACACATATATTCATGGTTTAACAAACAACCGTGGATAAATGTTAACTATATATCCACGGTTACGATACCAACCGTGGATAAATATTAAATCTATATTCACAGTTATAGAAACAACCGTGGACATAGAGTACCCAGTGATTAAACCCTAAAACCTGAACTATATATCCACGGTTGGAAATACAACCGTGAATATTGACATCTATATATATCCACGGTTAACATCATAACCGTGAACGTACCCATCAATATATATTCACGGTTGTGATTAAAACCGTCGATATATATTTCAGGTACTATATATCCACGGTTGACTCCTCAACCGTGAATATATATTGATGGTTACGTTCACGGTTATGATGTTAACCGTGGATATATAGTTTTCTCTGATTAAAACGTTCACCTTATAATTTCAAAAATGCCACCGCGCATGTTTTTATCACTGATCCTCTTCTACCCGTGAATATATCCCCGTTGTTATATCCATTTTTTCCACTAGTGATGATAAACATAACATGCATTTTGCACTAAAATAAATGGATTATAGGGATAATAACATCTAGTGTAATTGATTCACTAGACATCAATCATGCAATTAGCTCACACTATACTAGAACATAAATAATGTCCCTCAGAAATGTCTTGTGTTAAGAAAAGCTCCGCTTTATTTTGTTTTTTTGGCATGGAATGCTTGATGATTCATACATTCATCACAGTCCCATATTTTTAACTCTTTTGTGTACACTTTAGGTATTAATGGCAGTTGTTATGAATGACATTTTATCTTTTTCACAAGCTATATTTTATCTTTTTCATAAGCTATATTATTCTTTGCTTTGCATTTGGTCTAATCAGTTATTCGTTTGTATATCAGCTAGCATTTTACTTTTTCTACTTCAAATGATTTTACCAAATAATTTACTTCAAATGAGAATAAAATGATCTTTCGCTAATAGCTAATCTTAGAGTTCTATCCACCAAACTCAAATGTGAGATTAGTTTAATTTTCTCAACATATTCAAACTTAGATCAATTCAATTGAGGTTGAATATATATAGACTAAACTGACACTTGAATCCTTTTGAATATTGGCCAAATTTAGAGTTGGATAAGTCTAATTGTTATCAAATATTAGCCAAATTCATACTTTTGAAAATATAAATTCTAATTTTATAATTAGATTATATTGAGTTATACACTCAAATATGCTTTGTTATATCTCCTTAAAGAAAATCTATGGGGAAGAAGGGGAGGGCATAAAGGTTTCATTTCATATAGCTCCTCTTCTAATTAAAATAACAATCAAGTTGATGCTTATATTAATAGATTTCAAAATATAAAAAGTTCTTTGATTTCTCATTATTTTTTAAAAGTTGTTCCGTTAAATACTTTTTAAAATACCTTCATTTTAATAATCAAATTAGAAATTCATATATCAATTATCTTCTGATGTAGGAACAACCACACAGTTATGATACAATAGAAATTATTAATGTTACAATGCGATCATTTTTGTATAATATCTCCAAATTTTGTATTTCATTTGAATCTTTTAATTATATTTTTAAATTACAACTAAAGTAAAAAAAGGGAAAATAACAACTTAGTCGCAAAAGAAAATATTAAAATTTATTTTAATTATTTGTCATATTATAAACTTTATTAAATAATTTTGAATGCAAGACTTGTTTGATTATATAACTTCTATAAAGAGGTTACTACTCATGCACATTGCTCACTCCATTGAGTTTTTCCTTAGTATAACTAAAAAGTAAAATATTTGTATGTTAAATTTACTTTTTCTTAATTTTGTTTCGATTTCTAGAGTACCGATAACCCCACTCAAAAAATAACACAAGTCTCCAACCTAGTGTAAAAGATATTAGTAGTAATAAATAAATAAATTACAAAATACTTGATCAAAATCAATTTTGCGCTTATTTAAGTATTTAATCTTTAAATAATTATATGATTTGTAATTATTACCCATAAAATTTTTAAAGAGTTTTGGTCAAAAAATTTTCCTGAGAACATTTATAAAAAGTCTTTACTGTCCTATGGTCATAGATGACATGATAAATGTGTCACATTTAATATACATTCAGTTAGCATATTTTTTCAAAATAAAAAATATTCTAAGAATACATTAAAAAAATTAAAAAAATATGTTTGTATACAGTATTCTATTAAAAAATACTTACAAAATTTAAAAACAATGTTTCATAATTTTTCAAAAAACAACCTTTTTAAAAAACACTAGCCAAAATAATATTCGAGAATACCAAAATAAAAATAATAAGAGGCACAGTATTCCAAAAAATCTAAATACGAAAGAAAACAAAAAAAACAAAATAAAAAATTAGTTGCATTTCAACAGTTTACAATTTACTAAACTGAAAAATAAAAAAGTTATCCCACTTTCTTACAAAACATAGTTTTTCAAACCACATAGGTTAAGATAACAACGCACAGATAATTCTATTGGGCCGTCTACACCCTCCGAGTCATTGGGAAGTCTTATATCTTTGATTTGCTCATCACATCTTTTCCACAAACTTGCATGCAAATCTAGCATAGAACAACCTCGCAGGTCAAGATACTCAAGTTGAGAACAGCCATCCAGAATAGCAACTAAGCCATCATTGGTGAGTCGGTTTCCCAAAAGCTCTAACCTGCATAAATTTGGCATTGTTTTTGCAATAGCAAATGCCTCCTCATCACCATAAAGATAATCATAAACCCTCTGGTTAAATTTCAAAACCTTCAAAAAAGGACAAGATAAACCAATAGCTTCTAGAGAAACTTTACTAAGGCGACAAAACGAAAGGTCAAGTTCCTCCAGAAGCGAAAGCCTATTCGCAACTCCACTCAAACCGCCATCGGTAAGAAATAAGCAATGAGGAATAGCCAAGCGACGTAATTGCCTTGAGCTGTAAAAAACAAAAACCAAAGACAGAAGAAACATATAAAATATATATGTAAGATAAAACTTCAATACAATTATTGTTTTGAATCACACTAGTAACATACATAGCCAATATTATAACCAAAACAAAGGAACAAAAAATCTTAAAAGAACAGAATCGTTCTTTCAGCAATCGAAATAAATATATATACCTCTCAGCAATGCGTTCAATGACAGAATCGCTCACAAAACCCGCAATATTAATCTCAAGGACATGACCATGACTAATTACGTCTAAGACACAAGCAAAGAATTTATGATGAGTTGCAGGGTGGATAGGGAGAAAGATCTTGGTTAAGTTAAGAATGCGCCAAGTAAGAGGGTCATTGCAAATGTTCAACCACAAACGACACACCGGACGTGCACCGATCAAAACATCAAGAAATTCAAGCTTGTTAAGAATCTTTGCTGTTATGTCTCTCGGAAGTTCAAGCCAGTTTGGTCTGATTGTGTTATTCTCCTCTTTTGCATCCATCGCTACTTTGGAACACGATGCCATAAGTTAGGCGATTTATGATAACATTAGATTGCTGGAACCTAATTATATAGTGAATGTGAGTCCTCTTCGAAGTTTAAAAGTCATTGCTCCCATATTAATTTGTTGCTGCAATGCTCCAAACTCGAAGCAACCTTCTTGAAAATATATGCAGAAGTTTAAGGGTTTAACGTTAAAAAATAAATTAATTCAGTTTTATTGAGATTTTAATGAGAAAGTTATCAGTAAGAGAATTGGACAGGGAAGCGTGGGACGCCTAACCTAAGGCAATGGCACGGCTTCCATTTAAAATTGTAATGTTAATTAATGTTGTGCCACAACTTCCATGTCATTGACGGTTTAGAATTTAATGTCCCGCATATAATTTTTAATGCATGTTGTCTATCCCCAAAAGCTAAATATTTTTTTACATTTATTAAATGATTTTGTAGATTAAAAATTAAAAATTGTTCTATCAAATATATATACCAATCATTTAATTATTTGTTGCAATCAAGATAAATGAAATGTCATCGATATAAACACAAAATTAATATTAAACTATTATATACAATTTATAATTAATATAAAATACAATAAATTATTAATTATAAATAAAAATTTATAAATATTATTCGACAACCAACATAAACTAAATTTGTCTAATCACAAAAGCACCTATCAATTGTATAACATAAACAAGCAAAAATAAAATAAGTATTAAACATATTATAAATAAATATACTAATTAAAATAATTATACAAGTTTGAACACATTAATGACCATATTCAAGGTGCTCGACATCCTCAAAGGTATGATCATCATCATCCTCATCTCCTTTATCAACTTCATACGGTTTTGGGATTCAACCTCATCCTCTTTAATTGGCAGAAGCTCCTTGTTCTATAACTTAATAACTATACTAGTCCCTTAAAGATCATTCGATCATCCCGTCAACTTTTATAGCTCTTTTAATGGTTTCATCAGTGATTTAGATGCTTGGTAAGAAAGATCTAAGCCATTATTAGTTTTGACATAGCTTTTAAACTTAGTTAACCACACTTACTTGCACACAAATGTGAACATGGTACATAATAAACATAACATGTATTTTGTGCTAAAATAAATGGATTATCGGGATAATAACATCTAATTTAATTTATTTTAATAATGTCATATTATAAATTGACAATGGTCCCTCTAATTGATGGGTCATATCATTCACTTGGTTAACACTAAAATATTCTTTTACTAGAACATAAGCTCCGATTTATTTTTTTGGTGTGGAATGCTTGATGATTCATATATCAGCCATATTTGGCTTATCATTCATCCTTAGAAAAACTTATGAGTATTTTAAGTTAAACATGATTATGACTCATTTGATGTTTGTAGTTAAAAATCATTAAATAAAGCTTTAAAATAAATCCTAAAAGAAAAAATTACCTAAAAGAGACTCTAAGAATTCCATTACTTAAATATCCTATCCATACAAATTATTTAACATTAGATCAAATAGGCTGAAATTATTCATTATATCATGTGCCCAAATGTACCAAAACTAAGTCGTGCACTAATACTATATATCAAAAAACAAACTAAAAGTCTAAAACCAATAAATCTATACTACGAGCCCAACAAATCCAAACTAAAGTTCTAAATAACAAATCCAAAGTATACACAGAAACAAAGTCTAGAAAGAAATAAAGATAGAGTCATAAAAGAAATGGTAGAAGGTCCTATAAAATAGGGGTGTTTGGCGGTCGGGTTTGGGCAGGTACGACTGATAAATAGTTCAATCAATATTAACCAATGTAATTTATTTCCAACATAAACCGACTGAATAACCTCACGATTTCATTGGGTTTCGGGTGAACAGTTTCGGTTAAGTTAGAATGAGTAATTTCGATATAAACTTGTAATGAATTAAATTTTTTGGTGGTAAAAATCTATTTTTAAAACTTTTTTTTTACACATTTTCCCTATCAATTCTATAGAAAAAATGATTTAATGCGTATGTACGATATATTATTAAAACTTTTAATTTCTAATAATTAATATAGACTGATATATTGTTTATAGAATTTATATTAGCTATTTAATCAGACTCAATAAAGGTGACCTGATAATGGTGAGCCTGTTATACTATTAACAATAATGATATGGGCTTATATAAGTGGAAACCAGAATTTGACCCATTAGGGGACAATAAAAATCCTAACAGGTATAAAAGCAACTTGTAGTCATGATCCCTAATACGTCAAATTAAAAGAATTATTTTTCTCTCCCCATCAAAGGAGAAATATCAAGTCATATTGAAGAATCCGATGATTTCGTTGAGGAAGACCATAGCACAAAAAAAACACTCTGCTAGTCAACATCAATGGATCCAGGTTGTCACGACGTGGACGACCGGATAACGATTTCCACAAATTTGATTTTTGAAAATAAATTATAAAAAGGTGTGGAGTCACCACTAAGATTTTGTTTTTATTTTAAAAGGGTAAAATATTGGAAAAATCCTTTGGAGCTCTAGGTTCAAGAGTTGGTTACAAATAAAGAAAGTATTAGCACCCTTATTCGCCTGTTCTAAAGGAACAGTACCTTCATTAAATTACGTAATTATTTTTAATAATTTAAAAGTGACCCAATGATAAAAAAAATAAAAAACACATATTTATAAAAAATTAATTTTTAAAGAAAATGGGCTTGAAGGGAATTAATCTTGCTCCTACGTATTCTCAAGTGTAATAAGAAATCAAGGTTACATAATTCTTTGTTAGAAGGTACTCTTGATTTTTTTGTTAAACGGTATCATGTATATCCACGACATTGATATGATTTTTAGAGCAACTTTATTGGTGTGATGTATCTCACGACACCAATAAAATTGTCAAGAGCAATTTTATTAGTATAATGTATCCTATTACAACAATAAAATTGTTTATGTAACTTTTAGAATAATTTTATTGATATAATGCATCTCATTACACTAATGAAATTGTTTGTAGTTTTTACAACAATTTTATCAATTCAATGAACTCACGACATCAATAAAATTGTTTATATAGTTTTAGAGCATCTTTATTGATTCAATGTATCTCACAACATCAATAAAATTGTTTATATAACTTTTAGAGCAACTTTATTGATGTAATTTATCCCACTACATCAATAAAATTGTTCATGTAGTTTTTGTTGAAAATTATGTTATATTTCAAAAGTTTTAGATAATATTTTATATTTTAATTAAAAAGGAGTAACAAATTATTTTTATAAAATTATTTATAGTTTATAGATAAACTTTGACTAAGTCAAATCTTATCTCTAGACTTAGCCAAAGCTTATCTCTAAGTTGGTTAGATATTATCTGTAACTGGTTAGATATTATCTAAACTTGATCAAATATTATCTAATTAACTTATACTTCTATTTAAATAATAGTTTCTCTCTCCCTAGAGAAAAGGAAATAACAGATACACAAACACAGATACAGTTTCCTCTAGTCTTGGTTACATAAAAATTTTTATTTCCACTAATTCTGATCATAAGTCTATCCTAGAAAGAGCTGTTATACACTGGGGGATACGCCTTAAAACTTTTAGAAGTAAATAAACAAACCAAACTGACTTCAATTTAAAATGGAAACACAAATGCTTATACAAATGCAAATCAAAGGTGGATAAATTTATATGCACTACAAAGTGCGTCAACTTAAAATGGAAACACAAATGCTTGTGCAGACGCAAACCAAAGGTGGATAAATTTATATGCACTAAAATCGCAAAGTTACCCAAAAAACATAGGTTGATGATATAAATTCAAATGAATTTGCCTTATGAACAAATGATGACCAGGAAACTGCATTTTGAAGATGCGGTTTTGACACGCTAGTTCACAAAAACCGTCTCATGTAGAGACAATTTTAGGGCCTGGGGCAGCCTTTTCAAGGGGGCACAGATTGACCCTGAAACCGCCCTTCAAGGAGGTAGTTTATGCATGTAAAAATTGTCTGGCCATAAAAAGGTTTTATTGACACGCATCCATTGAAACCGTCCTTTCATCATGCGGTTTATGAAATCGTCTTTCCATTATGTGGATTTGAATAATTGATTTAATATTTTCCATGCAAGATCATTATTTTGTATCTCATCCACCCTATATCTAAATATATTTTCGAAAGGTACCTATTCTAATAAAAAGACCACAAAATCGAGCAAAAGAAATAAACCATAACCTAAACTAGCTAAGCTAAGCTATGTCCTTGATAGGCTGTCTATGCGCACTTGTACTAACTGCATGGGTCCATGCAATCACCACCCATATGATTCTATGGTCCAGTGAATCTCCACATTCACAACAACAAACATCAATATATGTACCTCTTCTCAAGATTGTAGTAATCATGCATTCTATTCGGTTTGGAAGCAGTAAAAGGACTGAAAAAATATAATATAAAAAGGCTAAAAAGAAAAATATTTTCAAATGTTAAAGGCTAATTTTAAAGTTTTTCAATTTAACCGGTGGATGACAAGCAAATGACCATTTACACCTTCTATTTTCAAAAATCAAAAATAAAAATACCATTTCAATATTGAAAAATCGAAAATCCAAGGGGACAGAGCACAGATACTGAAGTTTTTTTTGCTGTTAAATCACAACCGCTGACAAACACTGCAATGATCATGAAAGGACCCAAAAATCACATTTCTTCTTACACGCATGATTTTCCTTCCCAGTTCAACTCAATGGACAGCAAGATCTTCACGATCATCTTCTAATATCTGCTTCACAAGTTTAATTGGGGAAAATGATCGTCAAGGTCAAGGTGATTAAGAACAGAAATTTCATGCCTACGGTCAGGATCACGTCGCCACGGATCCTATAAAAACAACGCAAGACGTCATAAGTCATAAACAAATTTGAACACATTTCAGAATCCTATATAAATAGCACTAACATAACACAGTTTCAGTCTTACAAAACTAGTCACCAGATTTTCCGGAAGCTCCAGAACTCCAAACAGGTACCCCATAAACCCCAAGAGATCGATACGTCTTTTTATATATTTGATTTGCTCAACACATCTATTCCACAAACTTGCATGCAAATCAAGATTACGACAACCTCGCAGGTCAAGATACTCAAGTTGAGAACAACCATCCAGAATAGCAACTAAGCCATCATTGGTGAGTCGAATTCCCAAAAGCTCTAACCTGCATAAATTTGGCAGTGTTTTTGCAATAGCAAATGCCTCCTCATCACCATTATGTTCATTGCACATAGTCTTATTAAATTTTAACACCTTTAAAAAAGAACAAGATAAACCAATAGCTTCAAGAGAAACGTTACTTAGGGAACAAAACGAAAGGTCAAGTTCCTCCAAAAAAGAAAGCCTACTCACAACTCCACTCAAACCCTCATCTGTAACTTTTGAGCAGCGAGGAATACCAAGGCGGCATAATTGGATTATGCTGTAAATTATAAAAACGAAAAACAGAAGAAACATGTAAAAAAATTATATGTAAGATAAAACTTCAAGACAATTAGTGTTTTGAATCATACTAGTAACATACTTAGCCAATATTATAACCAAAACAAAGGAACAAAAAATCTTAAAAGAACAAATCTGATCAAAAAACGAACTGCGGCTTCCTGGTTTCTTTCTCAGTTGAAAAGGAATCTTAAATATACAACAGAAACAATTACACCACAAGCAAAAACATTACATAAGAGATAACATTTGTTTGGCAATCGCAATCGAAAGCAAGGAAAAGAAATGAATATATATACCTTAGCAATGTATTCAATGGCAGAGTCGTTGAGAAAACGCGCAATATTAATATCAAGGAGATGACCATGACTAATTAGGTCAAAGACATAACCAAAAAGTTTCTTAAAATTTGAAGGGTGGAGATGGTCAGGGAAGTAGGTTAAGTTAAGAATGCGCCAAGTAAGAGGGTCATTGCAAATGTTCCACCACAAAGAACACACTAGACGTGCACCCATCAAAACGTCGATAAATTCAAGCTTGTTAAGAATCTTTGCCGTTATCTCTATCGGAAGTTCAACCCAGTTTGGTCCTGTTGTGTTATTCTCTTCTTTCACATCCATTGCTATTTTGGAACACGATTCCATAACTTTAGCGATTTAACATAGAATAAGTTTAATTATATAATCAATTACTGGAACAAATTAATTTGTTGCTGCCGCTGTTAAGTTCCAATGCTCCGAACTCGAAGCAACCTTCTTGAAAATATAAGCAGGATTTTAAGGGTTTAATGTTAAAAAGTAAATTAATTCAGTTTTATTGAGATTTTAATGAGAAATTTCTCACTACAAGAATTGGACTGGGAAGCGTGGGACGCCTAAGAGAAAATCACACGCCTAAGGTCATAGCCATGGCTTCCATTTAAAATTCTCATGTTAATTAACGTTGTGTCACAACTTCATGCCATTGGACGGTGTAGGATTTAATGTCCTGCTTAATTTTTGTAATACTACTATAAAATAGGGTATGGGAAATGCTGTCTATACCCCAAAAGCTAATTGTTTTAAAATATTTTTTTGACAATTATTAAATTACTTTGTAAACTTAAAATTTAAAATTATTCTATCAAATATATACCCGGTTAAAATCAAGACAAATAAAATGTCATCACTTTAAATATAAATTTAATATTTAATTAATATATATATTTTATAATTAATATAAAATACAATGAATTTTTAATTATAAATACATTTAATAAATATTGTTCAACAACCAACATAAACAAAATCTATCTAATCACAGAGCACCTATCAATATTGTATAACATAAAAAAGGAAAAATAAAAATAAGTATTACACGTATAAATAAATATATAAATTAAATTAATTATACATATTTGAATAAATTAATAACTTTATTCGTCTTGCTCCACATCCTCCATCTTTATCAACAATATAATCGAGTTGAATTAATGAAAGCTCATTTATTTTTTTGTAGTAGTATCGTATCGAGTAAAGGAAAAAGGTAATTATAATTATGTTTTCTTACCTAAAATGAATTTAAGATTTTAATGTAATAATTTGAATTTGATATATTTTTCATAAAACTCATTAAATGGTAAATAAAAATTATATTTGATAAATATATTAAAAAAAAGCATGAGAAATATACTTTTTACATGTAAAGAATATATTACTTTCAGTTTTAAATATAAGAAAAGTAACTAATTCATTCATATTAAACATAATGATTAAAAATAAGTATTTCCATTAATGTTATCAAACATTAGTTGTTTTAAAAATATATTTAAAAATGACATATTTAATAAAAAAATATTTAATAACATTGAAAATATATTGTAACATCCCTGATGTTTTAATGAGAATTATAAGAAATGGGAAGTGATTAGTAAATGTTTTAGAAGTTTTATCTAATATTTGTTCTGTCTGAGCCAGAGACAAGAAAGCCGGTGTCGAGATCGGTCTCAGAAGCGCGAGCAGGCGGAGTTGAAGATCGGGAGTGTAGGAGAAGAGCGGGCAGGGCTAGGTGGTCTGGTCCAACCGATATGAGGAGAGCGCCTCACACGGGGTCATAGCCCGGATTAACCTCATAATGACTGAAACAACGGGTGTAGGTAACCAAGAGGTGAGCACGGATGAGATATCCGACCTCTCAGGTTGTAGCTCGGATTTCCGAGGTATGAACACTAAGCTAGGACACCGGGGGGCCGATATTCATATTGGGCCTATACTCTTGCGAAGTATTAGAGAATTGTGAATAATTAAACGTTGAGGGAATAAATAAGTGTAATTGATTTGATAACTATGCAATAGTTTAATATAGTGAAATTGATTAAATTTAGTAAGAATACAAATAAAATAAAGGAAAAGATGATCTTGCCCATGAGCTGTATATATATATAAGAAGATTCTCTTCCTTCCCTCTTCATTATTTACAAGTTACCTTTGCTGCTGGTCTGCCCCTTCCTTCCATGCTGAATAAACCGATTGTAACATGTTGACCTCGCTTAGGCGGTGTCATACCTCACCCAAGTGACTAGGATGGTTCGCCCAAGCACGTGGAACCATGCTGAAGCGAGCAGATATCAACGTGAGACTCCGCCTATGTACCTCCCTCTTCCGTTGTCGCATTATTATATCTCGCTGGGCGGTGTTGGACATCGCCTGAGTGAGTGAACGTTGTGATGTAGTCCGTCCAGGCGTTGTTGTGCCTTGCTGAACTGGACGGCGGTGTAATTACTTCCTCCTTCTGTGGTTGCACTATTATGCTTCGCTCAGGCGGCGTCGGACCTCGTCTGAGCGAGCCAGTTATCTTAGTCTTCGCCCAGGCGCTGTCGTGTTTCGCTGGGCAGTATGGGTCGGTCCAAGCCTTGCTTCCTCCTCCAACTGTTATACGTGTTAATCGTTCTTTTATTTACCTTGTCCCTTCCACCGAATGCCATACGTGTGGATGACCTCTCATTTCCCCTGCCTTCCTCCCCTATTTCTTGTGCCCGGTTCCTCTTGATTATTGAGCGAAGGGAGTACTGAGTAAACTGGATGAACTACTGTGCTCCGCTGAGTCCGACTGGGTGCTTGCCCTTCCTTGCCTACTATCCCATTTGCGATCCGGTTGCCTTATGGTCTATTTGGTTTATTTATATTTTAGAAAAATTTTCCCCGTATTGGTTCTTAGGTGTTACATTTTGGTATCAGAGCAGACCAAAAGGTCCATGGCCAAGGTTTGCCTACTGTTTGTGGGCGGTTGAATATATTATGCCAGTTTGTCCTAGATTGCTTATGATATTCTATTGTATGTTGATACCTGTCCAATTATGACTCGGGTGATGATATATGTTATGATTCTCTATTGAAATTGGTATATGCTGACTATGAATGGCGTGGTTGTATGCCTGTGCCTTGTTGAGAAATTTGAAGGTATGATAAATGAATGATACATGAAGTATGTGATTTGCAGTATAAGGGATGGGTTGTAGTTCCTAGGTTGAAAATCTGGGTGTGTAATAAGTGAGCAAAGGTGAGGTCGGACATATGATAAAATTGGGGTTGCGTCTCAGTGGCGATTGAGGAAACCAAGGGAGTGATGGCTAAATGCTAGACCAATAGGAATAATGACCCCTTAGGGATTCTAAATCTGATAGTTTATTAACCTTACGAGTTGTTGAGCCGAGTAGAACAATTACGTAGTAGCTCATTGAGGCTTGAATGATTATTATGTGATGTGTTGTGTGTGAGATGTGTTGGTAGCTGCACTATGATTGCGTAATGATGCATGCGACTCCTGGATTGTGGTACTATAAACTGTTTAGTGATTATGCGACTCCGTCCACGAATGCATGCTAATAATTCTATGAATACTGACTGAATACTTGTAAAATAGGAGTGTCACCATTACTGCCGAATGCTATTTATGACGGATATTTTGTAACCTAACACATGAACCCTGCGTAATATAGGATACAGGTGATTGAGTGTGAACCCTGATTAAATGATTAGATTATGATAGAGTTTTGGTTCCTGGTCTATGATAACTGAGTGAATGATTGATGGATATATTTATCTTGGACAGGTTCTGGTGAAGTGCTTTTAAGTATTGCTCTATATTCGAAATATGACAGTTGTTGATGATTGAAATATGAGATCTGTGTGTGATTGCTTAGTGATGCATGCAATGTTATAATTGAGAATGTATGTTATAGTGCAATTTTTGATTGAATGACTGTGCGTACACTTATGAGAATGAATGAGCTCAGTGTGAACTATGTGAATGTGTGAGTATGATATTGTGAATGAAACCCTTAATGTGGTTGGAAATTGATTTGGGTAAATCTGATTGGAAGGGCGTATGTATATGTTAAGTGCAATGTCTGTTATGATTATGATGTATGCTGTAGTAAACAATGATATAACCATGAATAATTAGTGTGACATCTGATTGAGTGTCTGTATGTACATTAGTGCTGTTACTGAAGCTCGTGGTGTGTTATAGCATATGTGATTGTGAATTGCTTAAACCTGAATGAATTGCATGAACCCGAGTGAGTGATGTCATCACATTGCTGGGGATTAAGAATTTAATCCAAGCCATGATTTTTTGTTGAATAGGATTAGAGGAAATAATTACTCGGTATTGGCTAGGAGCCGACTGTTGTATTGCCATCAACTGTTTTACAGAAGTGATGAATAATTTTCATGATTATTGATACGTGATGTACCCTATGTGATGCGTGATGTTAAAGTGGGTGTATTACTTATATGTGTGAACTGCCATTAACTACCGTGTGAATTTGTATTAGTTGGGTGAAGTCTGGTTCGTGTGAGGTATGCTGCTCTGAGATGACTCTTCCTGCCATAGGTAATGTGGCAGCATACACGTTGCAGTGACCATGTAACTGTTGTAACCCTATAGGGATGAGACGTCATCCTATAAGTTGGATGCAGCAATTCATGAGTCAGGCAGGTGAAGTTGTAACTGCTTATGGTGGTGGTGAGTCCTTCAGGCGGTCCTGAGTGATTATGAGAGTTATATTAAGTGAGTATTATATGGTTATGTATCAGAATGAAGATAGGGAGTTGTTTGACCTTAGTGTGTCTGCCTCCGAGTGGATTAGAGGATGTCGGGTACGGATTAGCTACTAAAAAGTTGGTTAATTACTGGGATGAGAAAGGCGGTCAATCTGTCACTGAAATTGTAAGTTTTATAAGATTAACCGAGTGGTATTGTAAGCCTAAAGAGGAAAACAGATTTTTTTTAAAAAAAAAAAAACCAAACTACATTACAAAGTGAGGATTTGCTTGGGAAGGGAATTAGTGTATTCCGAGAGTGTAAAAGTGGGGATAATTCCGAGTGAAGTCTTATGAGGAAGCATTGCTGAGTGAGGACTAGAGTGTTCTGAGTATAACCTCATAGAGAGTGCCATTACTAAGTTAAGAGGATAGTATCCGAGCGAAACATTCTGAGTAAGGGGAGATTCGAGTGGTGTGTCTCAGAATGTATCACTTCCGTGTAGAATGAAACCATGTGGGATGACTCTACGAAGAAAGATGCCGAGTGTAGAATTCTTAATGCCCTTGTGATGTCCAACCGAGTGATCTTCCCGGAGAAAAGTCCTTTTGGATGAAAATGAGACTCCGAGTGAGTGAGTTTAGCCAAAAGCATGGGTAGGAACCTAAGATTTCCACGCCGAGCGTGGTGCCTGTGCGAATTAAACCCTAGCAAATGGTACTGACTGGAGCACATGGAAGCCCTTTTGAGCGTTCATTCTGGTGTAAGGAAGAAATCTTGTGGTCAGAATTTAAAAACCTGAGTGTTTAAACCGAGAGGAATTGGTCAGGAGTGGGTATTTTTGGGGGTCGGTGATGTTGTTTACCTATTAGATTACTCCCAACTAGATGATTAACCCCCCACCACGTATACATGTGATATAATTTTGGGTTTGTACCCTGTGTGAGTTGTAGTTGTATCGAATGACTCATTTGAGTCTGGGAAACCGAGGGTGTAAATACACCAGTCGGTGTTGAGAGCACGGGGCCGAGCGGCCAAGTAATTAGGAAGTGCCTGCTAGTAATGAATTGGCTGAGTTAAAATGGAATAAATTGTACATTTTAACTTAAACTCCCAAATATATTAAATCCTCTAATGAAGTTGTAATCAGGTAGGGCCTGGTACGGTCAGTAAACCGCTTGGGTGATAAATCTTCTCCGAGTGAAATTGTGGTTCAGTCGGTGACTGCTTGTGGAAACACAGCCGCGTGGTAAGTAAACAACAATCTTCTGAGTTAGGTATTTGTGGTAAGTTACCGACTGAATTTCGGGGACGAAATTCTTTTTCAGTGGGGGAGAACTGTAACATCCCAGTTTTGAAACTAAATGTCGAATGAAGAATAAACCATTAAGACTTGATTTCAAATAGAAAATAACTGTTAATTATATATAACCAAGTAGATTTAAGCCATTAAAATATGAAAAATGGTGGTGGTCAGGGGATGGGGTGGAGTGCGCGTGGCTGCTGAGCTCACACTCTCCCATCCCACTCTTCTCTTACTCGTGCGCATATACATATATATATAAAAACGTAAGCCTATGGTTAAGGACACACTCACTATCCCTTCAGACTCCTTCCTCCGTCACTTCATCCTCTACCTTTCTCTCTTCGTCTCCATCCTCCTTCTTCCCCTATCTTACTCTTCACTCCTGGAGATCTTGATTTCAGTACTGGAGAACGGACCACACTCCATCCCAGAATCAGGCGCAGGATACGACGGAGTCAAGAAAGACCGAACGAACCAGGAGAAGGACATCGGACCCAACGACAAGAACGGAAAGGTTTCTGAGGTTCTTCTAAAGGTAGGGGGCGCTTGCATGTCGAATGCATGGTCTACCAACGGTACCGGATGAACGTACTGCTGAGTGTGGGTGTGTGTGTGTGTGTGCATGTATTCATAATCATTAAAACTGATGCATGATTTAAGATTCTGATAGTGATTTCATGGGGATGGTGTAGCCTGTTAGTGGATGATAATGATGAATGATATGCATGGATCTATTTTCTTGTCACTATGGAAAATATGTATATGCATGCTCTTAATTGGTTTGTTCAATGTTGTTAGTCTGATGACCGATTGTAACATGCGTTGGTGTGATTGACTGAATGATTACGAGTAGTGTGAGGAAATCCGCTTTTGCTTAATGACTACGGAGAAGGTGTTCGTGGCGTGATGATGTGTATTAATGAATGTGTTAGTTGCATGAGTGAGAGTGGGGCGACCCATAGAAGGTCAAGAACCCCAAGGGAACGGCTTCCAGTTACCAACCCTGGCTAGATCCCGATAGTGCTCGTGGTAGCCGTAGGAGCTAGAGAAGAGTCTCGAGACGCCGTGGGAGGCCGGTGCCACCTGGTAAGAGCTGAGGGACGAGGGGCTAGAAGAAAAGGGGACCGTAACTGAGAGTCTTTACCCGAGTCGGATCCGCAGGCATGCATATAGATATAAGGCCGATTGTGGTGATGTATAAATCTATGTATGTATATGTGTATGATTTGAATGCATGAATGTATATGTGCGTAGGAACTCCGAGTGCATGAATATATGTATGGATGTGGAAATAAACTCTGTGTATTATGTGTGTCATGAATGTTGTTTAAACTGCATGAACTTGGTTACTTGAGGAAGGTTGAATGATGGTAGGAGCGTGTACTGACGCTGATACCGAGTCTGTGAGTATCATTTTACATGTAAAAGCTCACCCCTGCAGTGGCCATTTTCAGTGAATGTCTCTCGAGATGAGGATCAGAAGCAGAGCTGGAACGCTGAGCGAAGTGTTGATGCATTTGGAAGGCTTAATTAATACGATGTTAGATTAAGCCCTGACTGGTTCATGCCGGATGTTAGTGTTTTAGGATAAATAGAACCTTATGGACAAGGAGGAATCCGATTTTGTGTTTGTAAATGTTGACATACGCTCTTATATATATATGGATGTATGGTTTCGTGTGTGACATGCTATGTGCTACCTTGTTTCATACTTGTGCTTTAATGGATACGCAGGGACAGCATGATTTAGCAGGCTATAGCCAAGTCCGAGTGAATTATGAATTGTCTCTAGGAAGACTTATGTCGGATACGTTTGGGCGGAGTCGTACCCCGCCCGAAGTATGGGGGCAATTCGCCCAAGCGAGAGGACTCGCGCTGGAGCAAGTAGTTGTTAGAATGGGACACCGTTCAATTACGTTTCCTCTCCGTCGTGATGCTAAAGCAATCCAGACACCGGTGTTGACCCCTGATTTGGGCGTTATGGTTGAGTCCGCCCAGGCGTTGTTTTAATTAGCTGAGTTGGGCGGAATAAGTTCAGGCCCCTCCTTCCTCCACAAACTACTCCTGCATATGTACATCTCCCTTCTTCTTCCCTTGCCTGTCCTCCGAAGCTGAACGCCCAGCGTTCTCTGAGAAAGGGTCAGTCCGTAGGAACGAATAGACGCTAATGTGAGGTTTACTTGAAGAGTTTCACGTCTGATGTTGCATTGTCACACATCGTTTAGGCGGTGTGAGACATCGGTTGAGCGGGTCACCTTCGCCCTGGAGTCCGCCCAGGACAAACATACCCCGCCTAGCCAGGTAGGATGATTCGAACTCCGCCCTTCTACCGAGTGATACGCGTGTGAATGTATTAACATCTTCCCCTTATCTATTTCCTCCTATTGAGTGACCAGTGTTACTCGTGGAAGAGTTCCTCTTTTAGAATTTCCCTCCATCCGCTGTTGCATTATCATACCCCGCCTAGGCGGTATCAGGCCTCGCCTGAGCGAGCCCATGATGTTGTGCAATCCGCCCAGGTGCTGGTGTGCTGCCTTAAATCCAACGAACCAACCCCAGTCTTAGTTTTTCTATAAAATACCCTATACGTATGAATACTCTTATTTTTCTTGCCTGCTTCCTTCCTTCCATGCTGAATAAACCGATTGTAACATGTTGACCTCGCTTAGGCGGTGTCATACCTCGCCCAAGTGACTAGGATGGTTCGCCCAAGCACATGGAACCATGCTGAAGCGAGCAGATATCAACGTGAGACTCCGCCTATGTACCTCCCTCTTCCGTTGTCGCATTATTATATCTCGCTGGGCGGTGTTGGACATCGCCTGAGTGAGTGAACGTTGTGATGTAGTCCGTCCAGGCGTTGTTGTGCCTTGCTGAACTGGACGGCGGTGTAATTACTTCCTCCTTCTGTGGTTGCACTATTATGCTTCGCTCAGGCGGCGTCGGACCTCGTCTGAGCGAGCCAGTTATCTTAGTCTTCGCCCAGGCGCTGTCGTGTTTCGCTGGGCAGTATGGGTCGGTCCAAGCCTTGCTTCCTCCTCCAACTGTTATACGTGTTAATCGTTCTTTTATTTACCTTGTCCCTTCCACCGAATGCCATGCGTATGGATGACCTCTCATTTCCCCTGCCTTCCTCCCCTATTTCTTGTGCCCGGTTCCTCTTGATTATTGAGCGAAGGGAGTACTGAGTAAACTGGATGAACTACTGTACTCCGCTGAGTCCGACTGGGTGCTTGCCCTTCCTTGCCTACTATCCCATTTGCGATCCGGTTGCCTTATGGTCTATTTGGTTTATTTACATTTTGGAAAAATTTTCCCCGTATTGGTTCTTAATTATTTATTTAGGGTGCTACATGTGACACCAATTCATCCTGTAAGAAATTGGTTGAACCTTTGAGGCGGTATGGTGCAGCATATAGCTGTGACACCAATTCATCCTGCAAGAAATTGGTTAAACCTTTGAGGCGTATGGTGCAGCATATAGCTGTGACACCAGTTGTTCCTGCAAGAAATTGGTTAAACCTTTGAGGCGGTATGGTGCAGCAAATAGCTGTGACACCAGTTGTTCCTGCAAGAAATTGGTTGTACCTTTGAGGCGGTATGGTGCAGCATATAGCTGTGACACCAGTTGTTCCTGCAAGAAATTGGTTGTACCTTTGAGGTGGTATGGTGCAGCATATAGCTGTGACACCAGTTCGTCCTGCAAGAAATTGGTTAAACCTTTGAGGAGGTATGCAGGACCTTAGGGTCGGTATGGTGCAGCATATAGCTGAGACACCAATCCTTCCATAGGCGGCCTGCAGGACCTTAGGGTCGGTATGGTGCAGCATATAGCTGAGACACCAATCCTTTCCCCCCAAGGAGTTTTTGTTGACTCCGTTTGTGAAGCGTTGTTTCATGTTGGTTGATCTTTATGGAATAAAGAGTTATGCGTCTGTGCTTCAGTTTGGAGCCGTTGTCTTATCTGCATGGGAACAAGTTCAGGAGTTTTATCGTCGAATCACTTCATAGGTGATTGAGATCATCCGTCTTGGGGATGTGCACGATACCAGGAACTACATCGTCAGGTCACATATTAGGTGATTGAGATCATCCGTCCTGGGGTGTGTATGGCGCCAGGAGTTACATCGTCAGATCACAGAATGGGTGATTGAGATCATCCGTCCTTGGCAGGTACACCACGTCAGGAGTTACATCGTCATATCATATAATGGGTGACTGAGGTTATCCGTTCTGGAAAAGTACACAACGCCAAGAGTTACATCGTCAGATCACAGATTAAGTGATTGAGATAATCCGTCCTGGAAACATTTTTCAATTGTAGGAGTACGGATTGTGTCTTCAAAGACTTCCATCATAAGGATGATGATGGGAATTGTCCGCGCCAGGAGTTACCTCGTCAACTCACAGAATATGTGATTGAGAGCATCCGTCCTGGGGAATTGAGTCTTCGACCTGCAGAATAAAAGGTCTTTATTACCTGGGGTTCAGTGTGGCTTTATGGAAGAACCAGCTTACTACGCCCAGGCTTTAACCGGTGTTAGATTTTACCCGTTCGCCAATCTTTTACATCTGGTGTTGGATTTTACCCATTCACCATTTTCTTCACCCGGTGTTGGATTTTACCCATTCACCGGTCTTCTACATCCGGTGTTGGATTTTACCCATTCACCATTTTTCTACATCTGGTGTTGGATTTTACCCATTCACCATTTTCTTCACCCGGTGTTGGATTTTACCCATTCACCGGTCTTCAAACAGGGTTCGGTGCAATCCTACTACCCATTTCCTGAGGTTCGGTTTAATCCTACAACTCAGGTCTTCACACGGTGTTCGGTTCGATCCTACTAACCGTACTTGGAGTTCGGTGCAATCCTACAATCCAAGCCTTCAACACGGGGTTTGGATCAGGGCTAATCCTGAACCTACTGCGCCCGTTACTCGGGGTTCAGCGCGGTTTTCAGTATGAGCCGGCCTACTGCGCCCAAGCCTTCGTATGGGGTTCGATTTGTGGCCTTGAAAAAGGACCAGCCCTACAACCCATGTTGTCTTCGAATGGGGTTCGGTTTGTGGCCTTGAAAAAGGACCAGCCTTACAACCCATGTTGTCTTCGAATGGAGTGATTCACCCAGTTGTACCTTCGAAGAGGTTCATCGCTAACAACAGATACATTGTTAGGATCATCCGTCCTGAAAGTATCTTGTCACAATAGTGTTGTGCATCGAGTAAAATCATAAAGACAATGGGTGAATCAGTTAGAGTATTTCATTAATTATGAATTACAAAAGAGAGAAAGAGAGATGAGTCGGGGTTATGACTCATGAGTTAATGGAACCTGATGGTAGCTTGCTGAACCAGCTAAGGGCATCATCAACAAGAATCCGAGGGAACATCCTGCACATGACATCTTCATCTGCCCCCAGGTACATGGCTTCCCTTCAAATGTGGGATATTTGAATGCTGGGGGGTAGAGGATTTTTCTCCCTCGGTTGTGTGATGTGTCCCCTTGATCAGAGACATGGCTCTCTCCTCCACGCTCTTTCTTTCGCGTTTTAATTCCATCAGTTCCTCCCTTAGCTTTCTTATCATCTCATCCTTTAGATTTGGTGTTGAAACCTACACCATTCTTCTTGAACTTTCCACAGGCGACTCGAGAGCTAAGTGCCTGTTCACTGGTTGTTTCTGGGCAGTGATGTCTTCCACGTGCCCATCTGGTTGGTTTCTCCCATTGCCTTTCACAATAAGAGACCAAACTTCTTAAAGAGAGGTGGGAATAACTTTAACGTGTCCCACTGGGCGTGCCAATGATCTATCCTGAATCGGGGTCTAGAGATCCGGACTCAAGTCAATCACAAACAGTATATAAATACTGTATAGGAGACCGGATGTATGAGTATCCGGTATGAGTATCTGTTGTCCTTGAGCAGAGAGAACGGACTGGGCGTCCTGGAGGTCCTTCACACCGACCTAACACGTTGAAGTGGGCGAATGGTGGTGTCACCTGCAAAGATTCTCCGACGCTCAAGTCAGTGATGATATTCCAAGTAAGGAATGTATTTCAGAGAGTAATTGTTCATGAGAATAGTTCAAGATCCCTCACTTCATTAATGAAATGAGTTCATATACCTGATTGGCTCATTTTCCGAGGACTCGTTAGTGGGGAACCACTAACTCCCATTAGCATTATTTTATTACGCACTTACCAGCATGATTGGGTCAAGTGACTATTTTATATTGAGCATGGAGAATATAGACTAGGATTAGGGAACAAGTTGACCATCCCCGTGAGCAGAATTTGGCTCGTAGTGCAGGGAATTATTGATCGATCCCTGTAGCAATAATCCTTGTCTTTAGTGCAGTGACGTATGTGTTGTCCGGTGTCATGGTGTTATCCTGAACAACCGGTATAGGGAGAACGCCTGATACGGAATTACAGTCCGGATGTATACCGATGACACCGGTTACACGTAGATGTCTTGACAAAGACGTTGAAATATGTCTTGCAGATCGGATACCGGTATTGAGACCGGATCAATTTTAAATCGTTTTATTAAAATAACAAGGAAAATTTTTTATTTTATTTTTTTCAAAAATTATTTAACTAATTTGCTGATTAATTTCAAAATATTCAATTTCCAGTAATTACTGTAAAATTATACCTATAAAGCATTTTTAAACTCAATACCATGCAAAAGGCAAAATTACAAGTTTAAATGGTTTTCTTGGTAATTTAAATGCCTGATACAAAAAATCCAAGTCATTATTTGTATCAATTTCCACATATAGCTTCTAAACTTAGTTGTTACAGTAAGATGTCAACCGCGCTTACTTGCACACATAGGTGAACATGGTACATAATAAACATAACATGCATTTTCCACTAAAATAAATGGATTATAGGAATAATAACATTTAGTTTTGATTTCCTTCGACTATGTTATATTGTAGATTGATAATAGTCTCTGCAATTGATGGGTCATACCATTCACCGAACATCAATCATGCAATTAGCTCACACTATTAATATTCTTTTACTAGAACATAAATAATGTCACTCTAGAATGAATATATTTTTTCTTAAGTTTTATGACGTAATGTCTTGTGTCAAGATAAGCTCCGCTCTTTGTTTTTTTGGCATGGAATGTTTGATGATTCATACATTTAAACTCTTTTGTGTACGCTTTACGTATTAATGGCAGTTGTTATGAATGACATTTTATCTTTTTCATAAGCTATTATTCTTTGCTGTTCATTTGGTCTAATTAGTTATTCGTTTGTATATCGGCTAGCATTTTACTTTTTCTACTTCAAATGATTTTACCAAAAAGCTTGCTTTGTTAATTGTTTCCATTAAAGGTTCTCTTCACATTGGAATAAAATGATCTTTTGCTAATAGCTAATCTTACAGTTGTAGTTAATTGTTACCTAACATAGATCAAACTTAACTAATTCATTTCATTGTTCTTTGTCATCAACCAAACTCAATTGTGAGATTAGTTTTTCGCAACATATTGACCAAATTCAAACTTAGATCAATTCAATTGCGGTTGAATATATAGACCAAACTGGCACTCGAATGCTTTTGAATATTAGTCAAATTTAGAGTTGGATAAGTCTAATTGTTGTCAAATATCAGCTAAGTTCATACTTTTTGAAAATATAAATTCTCATTTTATTACTAGATTATATTGAGTTATATACCAAAATATGTCTCGTTATATCTCCTTAAAGAAAATCTATCGGAAGAAGGCGAAGGCATAAAGGTTTCGTTTCATATAACTCCTCCTCTAGTTAAAATAACAATATCAAGTTGATGCTTATATTTATAGATTTCAAAATTTAAAAACTTCTTTGCTTTCTCTCATTATTTTTTAAAAGTTGTTCCATTAAATATTTTTTAAAATACGTTAATTTTATTAATCAAATTAAAATTTCTTATATCGATTATCTTCTGATGTAGGAACAACAACAAAGTTACGATACAATACAAATTATTAATCTTACAATGCTTGTTATAACAAGTACTATAAAACAAGTAAAATCGGTAGAAAAAGTGTGACCCTAAATGATATGAGTATTTTTTATAATATCTTCTCATTTGTACTTCATTTTAATCTTGTAATTGAACTTTTATTTATATTTTTAAAGTACAACTAAAGTAAAAAAAATGGCAAATAACAACTTAAGTCGCAAAAGAAAATATTGAAGTTTACTTTCATTGTTTGTCATATTATAAACTTTATTCAATAAAGAGGTTACTACTCATTCTAAAAAGTAAATATATTTATGTTAAATTTACTTTTTCTTTCAATTTCTAAATTGAGTACCGATAACCCCACTCAAAAAATAACACAAGTCAGCAACCTATTTAAAAAAATATTTTAGAAAAATAACAATGTCTAATGTAAAAGATATTATTTAAGTATTTAGTCTTTAAATAATTATATGATTTGTAATAATTACCTATAAAATTTTTAAAGAGTTTTGGTCCCAAAAAATTTCATAATACATTTAAAACTAGTCTTTACTGTCCTATGGTCATGGATGACATGACAATTGTGTCACACATTTAATATACATTCAGTTACGATATTTTTTAAAATAAAAAATATTCTAAGAATACATTAAAAAATCATGTTTGTATACTCAATTTTATTAAAAAAATATAATTTTTCAAAAAACAACCTTTTAAAAAGAACTAGCCAAAACAATATTGGCGATTACCGAAATAAAAATAATAAGAAACACAATATTCCAGAAAATTTTAAATATGAAGGAAAACAAAAAAACAAAATAAAACATTAGTTACATTTCAACGGTTTTACAATTTTCTAAACTTAAAAGTAAGTATAGTCTAAAAAGATATCCCAACTAAACACTTTCTTACGGAACATAGTTTTCCAAACCAGATAGGTAAAGAGAACAAAGCACAGAAAATTCTGTTGGGCGGAACAGGTGCTCTACACCCACCAAGTCTTATATCTTTGATTTGCTTATCACATCTTTTCCACAGACTTGCATGCATATTAAGATTTAAACATCCTCGCAGGTCAAGATACCCAAGTTGAGAACAGCTATCCACGTTAGCAACTAAGCCATCCTTGGTAAGTAAGGTTCCCATAAGCTCTAACCTGCAATAGCAAATGCCTCCTCATCACCACCATTCACTTCAGCGTTAACCCTCTGGTTAAATTTCAAAACCTTCAAAAAAGGACAAGATAAACCAATAGCTTCTAAAGAAACTTTAATTAGGGGACAAAACGAAAGGTCAAGTTCCTCCAGAAGCGATAGCCTATTCGCAACTCCACTCAAACCCCCATCTGTAAGAAATAAGCAATGAGGAATAGCCAAGCGACGTAATTGCCTTGAGCTGTAAAAAACAAAAACCAAAAGCAGAAGAAACATATGTAAGATAAAACTTCAATACAATTATTGTTTTGAATCATACTAGTAACATACATAGCCAACATTATAACCAAAACAAAGGAACAAAAAATCTTAAAAGAACAAATCTAATTAAAAAAAATGAACGGCGGCTTCCTGGTTCCTTCTCTCAGCAATCGAAATAAATATATATACCTCTCAGCAATGCGTTCAATGACAGAATCGTTCACAAAACCCGCAATATTAATCTCAAGGAGATGACCATGACTAATTACGTCTAAGACACAAGCAAAGAATTTATGAAGAGTTGAAGGGTGGATACGGAGAAAGAGGTTGGTTAAGTTAAGAATGCGCCAAGTAAGAGGGTCATTGCAAATGTTCAACCACAAACGACACACCAGACGTGCACCCACCAAAACATCAAGAAATTCAAGCTTGTTAAGAATCTTTGCTGTTATGTCTCTCGGAAGTTCAAGCCCGTTTGGTCCGATTGTGTTATTCTCCTCTTTTACATCCATCGCTACTTTGGAACACAATGCCATAAGTTAGGCGATTTATGATAAAATAAGATTGCTGGAACCTAATTATATAGTGAATGTGAGTCCTCCGTTGCGAAGTTTAAAAGTCATTGCTCCCATATTAATTTGTTGCTGCAATGCTCCAAACTCGAAGCAACCTTCTTGAAAATATAGGCAGAAGTTTAAGGGTTTAACGTTAAAAAATAAATTAATTCAGTTTTTATTGAGATTTTAATGAGAAAGTTATCAGTAAGAGAATTGGACAGGGAAGCGTGGGACGCCTAACCTAAGGCAAAGGAATGGCTTCCATTTAAAATTGTAATGTTAATTAATGTTGTGCCACAGCTTCCATGCCATTGAACAGTTTAGAATTTAATGTCCCGCATAATTTTTAATGCATGTTGTCTATCCCCAAAAGCTAAAATACTTTTTTTACATTTATTAAATGATTTTTTAGATTAAAAATTGTTCTATCAAATATATACCAATCATTTTATTATTTGTTGCAATCAAGATAAATGAAATGCCATCAATATAAACACAAAATTAATATTAAACTATTATATACAATTTGATCCGGTCTGGATACCGGTTCCCAAAGTTATGACGTCAGAGTGACCTCTTAAAGGAGCATCCGGTATCGTAGGAAGACAGTGCCATAACGGACATCCGTTGTCATTGTATCCGTCCTCACTTCATTAAACGATTCTTCCGTCCTCTCTACGACGGATACCTTATCCGTTCTCATTGCCACAACGTGTATAACTGTTTGCCTCAGGATCACTATGAGATAAGAGTTCCTTATAGCTTATCAGCGAAGATACCCTGCATAGCGGAATGTGTCTATGTCAATTATCTCAGAGAGTAAGTACAATTGTCAGCGAAATATGCGGAAAGGTGATTATCCTCCATCCCTATCACAGGATCGTACTCTGATAATTGACCTACCCACCTGACACACTCTGAGCACTGAGTCACCTTGATTGACACACTCTACACGCTATCAGAACCAAGGGGCCCACTTGCATCCAACGATTCATTTCCTACGTTCAACTATAAATAGCATGTTCTAACACACATGCAAGGTTACGTTGTTCTATCTCATATTCTTACTATAGCATTGCTTAAGTATTCATTGAGTTCATACACTCTTCTAACTTGAGTGTCAGAGAATCTTCACAGGTGGCACCACCTTTCGCCCTCTCTCAACGCGAAACGTTGGTGTGAAGGATCTCCAGGACAATAAGACCGGTTTCTCCCACTGAGAGACCGGATTACAATACCGGATACCCACTGTACCGGTGTACAAACCCTAAAACACCTGCATTCTTGTGGCTGGTCCCACACCGGATCCTAGACCCCGGTTCAGACCAGTTCATTGGCACGCCCAGTGGGACTCGTTAGAGTTATTCCCACATTTCGTAGAAGTTTGGTTGTCAGAATGGAAGGTAATAGATGTGACTTTGTTGATGGTCATGTGGAAGACGTGACCTACCAGCAGACTGGGAGGAGACTCGTCTTTGAATCTCCTGTCACCAACACTCGAAGGATGGTACCAGTGGCAACCCCTGACCCTCGTGATGAGGTTATTAGGCAGCTCAGGGAGGCGTTGATGGAGTTAAAGCGGGAGAAGAGGGGAGCTGGGGACAGGGTAATGTCCCATGCAGAAGAGGCTCACCATGCATTTGTGAGGGAAAGATCTACGACCCTCCAGTACTCGAAAATCCCTACGTACGAGGAGAGGGAACAGACCCAAGACTCTGGTGATAGAGTCAGTACCAGGAGAAGGGAGCTGGCAGTGGTGACCTCTAGAGCTTACAGACTCAGTGTTCCTTTCTCGAGGAGACTTATGAGTGTTGTCATCCCTAAGCATTTGCAGACGACTCAGCCACTGTCGATAGGGAAGTACAATGGAAAAATTGATCCCACTAAGCACCAAGATACTTATGTTTATGAAGCTATGTATCTGGGAGCTGATGAGGGCGTCATGTGTAGGATGTTCCCAAGAACACTGACGGAGGAGACTCTCAGCTGGTTCAAGAGCCTACCCTCAGGATCCATAGATTCCTGGGAAGAAATGGCAGCTGCATTTGAAAGTCATTTTGTCATTTCCAGGGACATCCCAAGAACCTCCCACACCTTAGCCCAGATAAGGCAAGGAGAGACTGAAACTCTTAAGGAGTTTTTAAAGAGATTCTACAAGGAGGCTGCGTTGGTCCCCAACCTCACGGAGGCCATACAGCTTCATATTGTAGTGGAAGCTTTACAACCTGGATCTGCTTTTGCCTTATCTTTGGCGAAGAGCCCCCCAACAACCTTCAAGGAGTTTTGAAGGAAAGCTTCCAAGTACGTGGGTATAGAAATACATCTGGAGGCTACAACAGCTAGAATGAAGCCCCCAGTACCCCCTCAGCAGCCACGGAGAGAGAAGGAGAGGGTGAGACCAGAAAAGTATGCCTTCAGAGAGGACTTTTAGGGACGGTGTGGCAGCCCCGGTGGTGTCGTTTACTGATGATGACTTCGGCCCTACGATCCCAGGAGGAGACGACGCAGTGGTGATCATTGTTATCATTGCTAACAAAGATGTGAAGAGGATCCTCGTCGATCAGGGAAGTTCTTGTGATGTAATTTTTTATAACTGTTTCAAAAGAATGGGTTTTAATGATGCAGATCTGCAGCCGTACACGCAGGAACTCACGGCTTTTAATGGGGCGAAGCAGCCTACCAAAGGGTACCTTGATACCCTCATTTCTTTTGAAGGAGAATCGGGCGCAAGAACGGTGAAATCGAGAATTCTAGTGATCGATGTGGAATCTCCCTACAAACGGGATCATAGGCCGCCTACCTTGAATGCAATGGAAGCAATTGTGTCCACTCCCACCTCTTAATCAAATTCATTGACAAGGATAATGGTGTATCCTCCCTCCGTGGAGATCAGGAGATGGCTCGATACTGTTATAACTTAAGCCTCAACATGGTCAAGTTGGAAACATTTAATAAGAAGATGAAGCTAAATGGCGGAGGAACAGCGGCTGGGTCTGTCAGTCTGATTGACTTGGACCCCAGGGCGGAATTGAAGATTGACCCTCTTAACCCCTCGAAGCCCACACCGGATGATTGTTCCAGGGACGTCATTTTAGGGGATTCCCTAGAGAAGGTCACGCACATTAATGATAATCTGGAGGCAGGCATGGAGCAACATTTGTTGGCTCTCTTGCAGGAGTTTAAAGACCTTTTTGCATGGACTACAGCAGACATGCCTGGGATAGACCCTGATTTCTGTTGCCACAAACTCACTGTTTACCCAGAAACGAGACCGGTGGCCCAGAAGAAGAGGAGGTTGGGACCGGAGAAGCAGAAGGAAGCGTGTGAGCAAACAGAGGAATTATTGAAAGCTGGTTTCATAAAGGAGATTCGCTATTCATCTTGGCTTTCCAACGTGGTAATGGTGCAGAAAGCCAATGGCAAGTGGAGGATGTGCACGGATTACGTAGATCTCAAGCGATGTTGCCCCAAAGATCCGTATCCCCTCCCAAACATTGATCGTATGGTAGACGACTCATCTGGTTATTGTTGTTCAAGTGGCCTCAATACTCAAGAGGGGGGTGAATTGAGTTATAAAACTTTTGCTTGGAATACCTTTGAAATTGATTTCTATAATCAAGTTTATGAGATGATGCAAATGAGAGCAAGTAACAATGATATGCAATGCACTACAAGAGGTAAGTATTGCTGAGGCAATTTAGCAAACACTTGGTGTGCAATGTCTAAGGTATAGCAAATTAAGCAAGTTCAAGTATGTTCTTCTCAACCAAACAATACCAATCAACAAATGTGCAGTGTATGGAAGTAAAAGAGTAAGGAAGAGAAGCTTGCAAACCGATGTAACGAGTTCCACCCAATCCGGTGTACGTCTCGCCTCTAAGCAACCCACTTAGAGGATTTTCCACTATTGTAGACTAGAGATACAACTTTGAGCAATTGCGGCTTCCTAGTGTCCCACACTCAAGAACCCAATCCTCACAAGTATAAGGGCAACCCACCCAATCTCTCAATCTCACAATATCCCAAAGGTTGAGTCCACAACCTTTGTAACCACTCAAGCTAGAGTGAACAACCACTCAACCTAGAGTGAATAACTTGTGTGTTTGGTGTTTGTTTACAATCAATACACTCTCTCAATAGAGCAAATATACAAATGAAAAGCTCTCCCAAATTCTAATCTCTCAAGATGAGAGGATATACAAGTGAAAGTACAATATGCAAGAAATAGGCTTACAAAGCACAAAATAGAGCTATGAATTGTTGCTACTTGGTTGTGTGTTTGTGCTTGTCTTCCTCTTCAATTTATAGAGCCAAGATAGCTGTTGAGGAGTGCCCTAGTCCATCTTAGCCGTTGCAGTTAGTGGAAATTTGAAGAATGGTGGAGACATGACCTGGTTTCCCACTTAAATCTGTTTTTCCACTAGCGTAATCGATTACACCCTCGCGTTGTAATCGATTAGCTTCAAGTCAGAGACTTCCTAATCGATTATTTTACTTCCTCTAATCGATTAGCATCTTGTACCTGATGCATTTAATTTGTTTTCGCAGCATCCTAATCGATTAGCATGTCTTGCAATCGATTACCCTAAATTCCAGTGGCTTCCTAATCGATTGTGTGGCTCCCATAATCGATTAGCCATCATACCTGATGCACTTAGTTCCATTTTTGATTGTTGTAATCGATTAGTCTCTGGTGTATAACCGATTACCTTAAATTCCAGTGGCTTCCTAATCGATTGTTCAGCTCCCTAATCGATTAGCTTTCATACCTGATGCAATTTCTTCCAAAACAGAAAGCTCCTAATCGATTAGCATCTATGGCCTAATCGATTAGCTTCGCTGTTACTTCAATTCTGATTTCATGTCTTTGTTTTTGCATCGGTTTCTTCAAGAGTACTTGTCATTATCAAAATCCTTGCACATCTTTTGAACCTGTTAACATATTCAAACACATTCTCCCCCTTTTTGATGATGACAACTATGTTCATCTCTTGAGGGTTGTTAGTTTAAATAATATAGACTTATCTTTTGCAAAAACAACTCTACTACATTATCTCTTTTTCAAATAGCAGATGACCAATTTCAAAAATCAATTCAGCAGCCAATGTCTTTTCTTATTTTATCTATTGTTTATTATCTCTTATCTATAATTCTTCCCCTATCAAAAAGAATTTAACAAACAGATAAGATTTTTCAAATTTTGTTAACAGAGCATCTATTTTCCATATTATCAGAGCATATTATCAGAGCATATTCAAAATTATCCATATTTTGTATCAGAGCATTATCCAACATATGAACATATATTCTTCTCCCCCTTTGTAATCATCAAAAATAATTAAAGCAGTGAAGAGAAATAATATATACTGAAATGAGATACTTTTATTGAATTAATAAAGATGGGGAATACAAGAAGTAAAATTATTCATAATTCAGAAAATAAAACAAGGAACATAACTAAACAGAAAATCTAATTATCCGGGTTGAAGAAGCGGATTTCTGCAATTTGGTGAGCCAGCTCTTCATATCGCTGCTGCATCATCTCAAAATGTTGCTGCTCGGTCATTGAAAACTCTTGGAGGGAATTTTCAAGTCGATCGAAGCGGCGATCAAGATGGGCGTAGAGAGATGCAAAAGGGTCAGCTTGTGGGGCAGATGAAGAGGCTGCAGCTTGTGGTTGAGGTGGAGGAGGAGGAGGAGCAGGTGCTTCTTCAGCAGGAGCTTGGAAGGGAATGTTGGCATAAACGCCCTCCATGCATGAGTACCATGCTCCATTTGAGAAAACAAGACCCATTTTGGTGAGGTGATGGGTGCCAATGCAAGCTCTAGGGGGCACTTTCTCAGAGAGTTCCCCTGCTAAATCTACTCCACAGAATTTGAAAATTTTGGTGAGGAGGATACCATAAGGGAGCTTTTGCTGGTCCTTGGCATGGCGCATGTGGAATTTGATCAACTGAACCCAGTTGATCTCTTTGTGGTTCAACATGGCCCACATTAAGAGGACATCATCCTCTTCAACTAGAGCATAGTTCCCACCACGGGGAACAATCATCTTGACCAAGAAGAAGTGGAGCAGGCGGTTGTTCATGGTCAAGTGGCGAACTAGTTTGTGGTTGCTCCTAGGGCGGTCAGCTTTCCATAAAGATTGGCGAGCAGTAAGAGCATTGAAGCCCCATTCATCCTCGGGTTCGCCTCCATCGAAGTCAGCATTGTTGAGGGGCAGTTTGGAAATCTCTGCAAATTGGGCATTTGAGAGTTTGATGGTGGTGTTTTTCACCTTGGATTCAACCATCCCATTGACAAGGCGGAGGTTGCAGTAGAATACTCTCATAAGCTCAGGATAGTATTCTTCTTCTTTGAGGGATAGGAAGGGGAAGAGGTTGTAGTGGTTGAGGCTTTGGGTGAAGGTAAGGCTTGGGTTGTCAAAAGTGTCAGCAACGGTATAGTGAGGAGTCATGATTTCCTTTTCAGAAAAATTCTTCATAAAGTGTTGAAGATCTCTGGGGGAGGAGAAGAACCTTGAAAAGTCAAGGGGGTTATGGGCTTGAGCAGTAGAGGACCTAGCTCTCTTGACATTCCTTGAGGTAGACATGGTGGAAAATGCAAAAAGAAGGAGATGAAGAGAGATGAGTGCTAGAGAGTTTTAGAGAGGTTTGGGAGAAAGGAGGTAGTGTGAGATGAGAAGGTGAATGAGGGGGTATTTATAGTTGAAAATTAGGTTTAGGAAGGAGGAAAGATAGTTTAGAAAGGAGTGAAGTGAGTTAAGAGAGGGAGAGTTTCGAGTGAGCCTAGGAAATTGGAGTTTTGACTCATCAGAACGCATACTAATTGATTACGTGTCAGGTGGTAATCGATTAGATCACTGTTTCTGGGGAATTTCAAACGTTTCAAACAGATGGTAATCGATTATAGGCTTAGGGTAATCGATTAGTTTAGAAACAGAATCGTCCTAATCGATTGGAGCAATGTGATAATCGATTATGAAGAAGAGGAAACGTTTTGAATTTGAAACAGAAGCTCCGTAATCGATTATGGATCATGGATAATCGATTATCTTGGAAACAGAATGATTGTAATCGATTATGGGTGAGCTCTAATCGATTAGCTTAGAAACAGAAGCTTAGTAATCGATTGGGATTAACAAAGTAATCGATTATGGAGTCAAAAACTTCAAACATATCAAACAGCAAGGTTCCAAACATGAAATGTGATATATACCATGCATTATGCCATTCAACAAGGTTCTTATCAAAAGATTCAAACACAACTGGACATGTCAAGAATGCCTAACTCTCTTCTTATGTGAATGAATTGCTCTCTAGCCAAGGGTTTTGTGAAAATATCAGCTAGTTGTTTAGAAGTTTCTACATGTTCAAGTACACAATCCCCTTTTAACACATGATCTCTAATAAAGTGATGCCTAATCTCATTGTGTTTGGTTCTAGAGTGCATTACTGGATTCTTGGAGATGTTAATGGCACTTGTATTATCACATTTAATGGGGACTTTATTCAAGGAAATACCAAAATCAAGAAGTTGTTGTCTCATCCAAAGAATTTGAGCACAACAACTACCAGCTGCTACATATTCTGCCTCAGCTGTTGACAAAGCAACACTTGCTTGTTTCTTGCTATGCCAAGAAACAAGGGAACTACCAAGCAAATGGCATGTACCACTAGTGCTTTTTCTATCAAGCTTACACCCCGTAAAGTCGGAATCAGAATATCCTAAAAGATTACATTCAACGCCTTTGGGATACCATAAACCAACATTTTGAGTACCCACAAGATATTTCAAAATTCTTTTTACGGCAGTCAAATGTGATTCTTTAGGACATGCTTGATATCTAGCACACATACATACCGCAAACATAATATCAGGTCTACTCGCAGTTAAATACAGTAAGGATCCAATCATACCTCGATATTTGGTGATTTCAATGTCCTTACCCTTTTCATCTTTGTCTAGATAGCAGGATGTGCTCATGGGTGTAGCTATCTCGTTTGCCTTGTCCATTCCAAACCTTTTAAGTAGTTCCTTACAGTATTTGGTTTGGCTAATGAACGTTCCATCAATGGCTTGTTTTATTTGTAGTCCAAGGAAGAAGGTGAGTTCTCCCATCAAGGACATTTCAAACTCATTCTGCATAATCTTGGCAAATTCTTGACAAAGATTTTCATTAGTAGCACCAAATATAATGTCATCTACATAAATCTGTACCAAGAGGATGTCATTTTGTTTGCGTTTTATAAACAATGTAGTATCAACCTTTCCTCTTTCAAAGTTGTGTTCTAAAAGGAATTTGCTTAATCTTTCATACCAAGCTCTTGGAGCTTGCTTCAAACCATATAAGGCTTTTCTCAATTTGAAGACATGGTTTGGAAATATATGATTTTCAAAACCGGGAGGTTGATCTACATAGACTTCTTCTTGAATGTAGCCGTTTAAGAACGCACTTTTGACATCCATTTGATACAGTTTGAAATCTATACAACATGCAAAAGCTAGCAATAATCTAATGGCTTCTAACCTAGCTACGGGAGCATATGTTTCTTCATAGTCTATTCCTTCTTCTTGGTTGTATCCCTTTGCAACTAGTCTAGCTTTGTTCCTAGTTATTATACCGTTTTCATCTAGCTTATTTCTAAAAACCCATTTGGTGCCTATTATTAGATGATTATTGGGTCTTGGCACAAGTTCCCAAACTTCATTTCTTTCAAATTGGTTTAACTCTTCTTGCATGGCCAACATCCAATGTTCATCAATAATGGCTTCGTCAATATTTTTGGGTTCTATTTGGGATACAAAAGCCAAGTGATTGCATGCATTTCTAATGGCGTTTCGAGTACTTACCCCTTTGGTTATTTCCCCAATGATTTTGTCCAAGGGATGATCCTTCAATGTTACCCAATCTTGTTGTCTCTCAATTTGTGTTGCACCTTCATCATTGTTGACTTCTTTTTCTTTGTCTTGTAAATTCATTTCTTGGAAAGTACCTACAAGATCATCAACATCTTCCTTTCTCGGAGGGTTATGGCTATTTTCGTCAAATTTGACATGAATAGATTCCTCAATAGTATTTGTTTGTTTGTTGAAGATTCTATAAGATTTACTTGATTGAGAATATCCTAGGAATATTGCCTCATCAGATTTTGCATCAAACTTTCCTAGATTATCCTTTCCATTGTTGAGCACAAAACATTTACATCTGAAAATATGAAAGTATGCAATGTTGGGTTTTCTACCCTTGTAAAGCTCATAGGGGGTTTTCTTTAAAATAGGCCTTATCAAACATCTATTCATAACATAACACGCGGTGTTTACCGCATCGGCCCAAAAATGTTTTGCAATATTGTTTTCATTTAGCATGGTTCTAGCAAGCTCCACTAAAGATCTATTCTTTCTTTCAACTACTCCATTTTGTTGTGGAGTTCTAGGAGCTGAAAAGTTGTGATTAATACCATGTTTTTCGTAAAACTTTTCAAAAGATTGATTTTCAAATTCTCCCCCATGATCGGTTCTAATGGATGCAATTTTTGAGTTTTGCTCATTTTGGATAATCTTTGCAAGTTTCTTGAATGCATGATATGCTTCATTTTTATGAGCAAGAAACAATGTCCATGTATATCTTGAATAGTCATCTACTATAACTAGACCATAGTAATTACCTCCAAAGCTTTTGATTTTGGATGGTCCAAATAAGTCCATGTGCAAAAGTTGTAAAGGCCTTTGAGTAGAAACAATGTTTTTGGATTGAAAAGATGCCTTTACTTGTTTTCCCTTTTGACATGCATCACAAAATCTATTTTCAAATTTAAGCTTTGGTAGACCAATTACTAAATCTTTAGAAACAAGTTTGTTCAAGTGGTCTACATGTATATGAGCTATTCTTCTATGCCATAGCCATGTTTCATCCTCTTTTGAAATGAAGCATTGTTCATCATTTGTAGACAAACTATCCATATCAATCATGTAAATATTATCAATTCTTTGGCCTACAAACTTAATTTCCTTATTGGTCTTATGCTCAATTATGCAACAATTTGATTCAAATAAAACTCTATATCCTTTGTCACATAATTGACTTATGCTTAGTAAATTATGTTTGAGGCCTTCAACATACAATACATCACTTATGGATGTGGAAGAGTTCTTACCAATATTTCCAATGCCTAGGATTCTTCCCTTAGTGTTGTCTCCATAGGTGACGCTTCCTTTTCGTTTGGGAGTGAATGATGTAAATTTGGTTATATCTCCCGTCATATGCTTCGAACACCCGCTATCCAAGTACCAATGGGTGTTGCTTGCCTTGAAGCATACCTACAAAACAAAATCATTTTAGAGAACTAGGTACCCATTTTATGTTGGGTCCTTTAAGGTTAGCTTGTGGGAACGTTCCTTTGGGAACCCACACCTTTCTTAAGACCTTTGGTCCTAGTTTCCTAACACTACACTTATAAGCACTATGTCCTTTGGTACCACAATGATTGCATTTCATAAAAGGTGAGGAGGATTTGCTTGGTGGTGCAAAGAAGTTTTTATAGTGCTTCTCCATTTTATGATTACTATGTTCTTGATCATATCCTAAGCCGGTTTTACTAAACATGCATTTTTGTTGCCCAAGAAGGATATTCAAATTATCTCTTCCATTAGTGAATTTCTCTAAGGTTTTGTTTAGATCTAGGACTTTATTTTCTAGATCAACACATTTCTTAGCAAAATTACAAGGTTTACTAATGGAACATACTTGAGCATTTTTCAATTCTTCTTTTAAACATTCATTCTCTTTGCAGACTTCCATAAGGTGCATCTCTAGAGTGTCACTAGTTTTCCTAGATGCTTTGAGTTTACTAGAGATTTTTGTGAATTTATCATATAATTCTTCAAATGCTTCTAACAGCTCATTTTTATCTAAGTCAAGAAGATTTACCTCATTATCTTCTTCTTGATGATTTGCCATTAAGCAAAGATTGGCTTGCTCATCTTCCGAGTCGTTAGAGCTGCTCACATCATTCTCATCCCAAGCAATATAGGCTCTTCTTTTTCTTTGTTTGTCCTTGCCCTTCTTTTTGAGGTTTGGACAATCGGCTTTGAAGTGCCCTTCCTTGCCACATTCAAAACAGTTGGGTGAGGGAGAGTTTTCTTTAGTGATAGGTTTCTTACCTGAGTTTTTGAAGCTTCTTTGAAAGCGTTTGCCTTTCATGAATTTCCCGAAGCGTTTCACAAATAGTCCAAATTCTTCTTCTTCATCAAGTTCACTTTCGGATTCTTCTTCTTCATTTGTGGAAGTAGCCTTGAGAGCAAGACCCTTTTTCTTGGAAGATTTTTCTTCCTCTTCCGCCATCTTTAATTCTTTCAGCTCTTGTTCTTGTTCCTGCAACTTACCAAATAAAGTGGCGAGAGACATTTCGTTTATGCTAGGAGATTGTTTGATGGCGGTAACTAGCGGTTGCCATTCTCTGTTAAGACTTTTCAACACTTTATGAATGAGTTCTTTCTAAGTGTAAGTCTTTCCAAGTGTAATGAGTTGATTAATGATGAGAGTAAATCTTTTTTGCATATCAACAATCGATTCATGAGAGTTTAATCTAAAGCATTCATATTGACTATTAAGAGTACTAATCTTTGAGTCTTTTACATCATTAGTGCCTTCATGGGTTACTTGAAGAGTATCCCACATTTCCTTAGCAGTTTGGCATGTCATTATCCTAAAAAATTCATCTTGACCTAAAGACATAGTAATAAGATTTTTGGCCTTGTAGCCATATTGGACTTTCTTTTCTTCCTCGCTTGTCCATTCATCTATAGGTTTTTCAACATTCTTGCTATCTATAATATGCATCGGTATATAAGGACCATTTTCAATGGTATTCCAAATTCTCAAGTCAATTGATTGAATGAAGATTTTCATTCTTTCTTTCCAAAACGCATACCCTTCCCCATTGAAAGCGGGAGGTCTATTTATCGCACCACCCTCGGGAAAAACATTTTGAGAACTTGAGGCCATTTAATCTCTTGAAGCTGTTAAGCTTGATCTACCAAGAGTCAAGCTCTGATACCACTTGTTGTTCAAGTGGCCTCAATACTCAAGAGGGGGGGTGAATTGAGTTATAAAACTTTTACTTGGAATACCTTTGAAATTGATTTCTATAATCAAGTTTATGAGATGATGCAAATGAGAGCAAGTAACAATGATATGCAATGCACTACAAGAGGTAAGTATTGCTGAGGCAATTTAGCAAACACTTGGTGTGCAATGTCTAAGGTATAGCAAATTAAGCAAGTTCAAGTATGTTCTTCTCAACCAAACAATACCAATCAACAAATGTGCAGTGTATGGAAGTAAAAGAGTAAGGAAGAGAATCTTGCAAACCGATGTAACGAGTTCCACCCAATCCGGTGTACGTCTCGCCTCTAAGCAACCCACTTAGAGGATTTTCCACTATTGTAGACTAGAGATACAACTTTGAGTAATTGCGGCTTCCTAGTGTCCCACACTCAAGAACCCAATCCTCACAAGTATAAGGGCAACCCACCCAATCTCTCAATCTCACAATATCCCAAAGGTTGAGTCCACAACCTTTGTAACCACTCAACCTAGAGTGAACAACCACTCAACCTAGAGTGAATAACTTGTGTGTTTGGTGTTTGTTTACAATCAATACACTCTCTCAATAGAGCAAATATACAAATGAAAAGCTCTCCCAAATTCTAATCTCTCAAGATGAGAGGATATACAAGTGAAAGTACAATATGCAAGAAATAGGCTTACAAAGCACAAAATAGAGCTATGAATTGTTGCTACTTGGTTGTGTGTTTGTGCTTGTCTTCCTCTTCAATTTATAGAGCCAAGATAGCTGTTGAGGAGTGCCCTAGTCCATCTTAGCCGTTGCAGTTAGTGGAAATTTGAAGAATGGTGGAGACATGACCTGGTTTCCCACTTAAATCTGTTTTTCCACTAGCGTAATCGATTACACCCTCGCGTTATAATCGATTAGCTTCAAGTCAGAGACTTCCTAATCGATTATTTTACTTCCTCTAATCGATTAGCATCTTGTACCTGATGCATTTAATTTGTTTTCGCAGCATCCTAATCGATTAGCATGTCTTGTAATCGATTACCCTAAATTCCAGTGGCTTCCTAATCGATTGTGTGGCTCCCATAATCGATTAGCCATCATACCTGATGCACTTAGTTCCATTTTTGATTGTTGTAATCGATTAGTCTCTGGTGTATAATCGATTACCTTAAATTCCAGTGGCTTCCTAATCGATTGTTCAGCTCCCTAATCGATTAGCTTTCATACCTGATGCAATTTCTTCCAAAACAGAAAGCTCCTAATCGATTAGCATCTATGGCCTAATCGATTAGCTTCGCTGTTACTTCAATTCTGATTTCATGTCTTTGTTTTTGCATCGGTTTCTTCAAGAGTACTTGTCATTATCAAAATCCTTGCACATCTTTTGAACCTGTTAACATATTCAAACACAGTTATCAGTACCTCAGTTTCATGGATGCTTATTCAGGGTACAATCAGATTCCGATGTGGGAAGGAGATCAAGAAAAGATGGCCTTTGTCAATGACCGCGGTGTCTTCTGCTACACCGTCATGCCATTTGGACTGAAGAACGCTGGTGCTACCTACCAGCGCATGATCAACAAAGTATTCGAAGGCATGCACACCAAGCTGGTAGAGGTGTATATCGATGAGATCATCGCAAAAACTCCCGCTGGAGGAGACCACATCGAAGATTTGCGCCAAGTGTTTACTCGGCTGTGACAGTACAACATGAGGTTAAACCCACTGAAGTGCACTTTCGCTGTCCTAGCAGGGAAGTTTTTGGGTTTCATGTTGACCCAGCGGGGTATTGAGGCCAACCCTGGAAAATGTCAGGCAATACTGGATATGCAGAGCCCTAAGAGTCTAAGGAAGGTATAATCGTTGAATGGAAAAGTGGCCGCTCTGGCTCGATTCATGCCCAAGATGGCACACAGATCTCTCCCCCTGTATAAGGCGTTGAAGAAGCATAAGAGTTTCGAATGGGGAGAAGAGCAAGAACAAGCTTTCCAGCAGCTTAAGGCCGTGCTTTCAAGTCCACCAATATTGGTAAAGCCTGACCCTGGTGAGACTCTGATTTTGTATTTGGCGATTTCTGATAAAGCCCTAGGCGTGGCTCTGGTTAAAGAAACTCCAGAGGGGCAGAGGCCGGTGTATTTCACTAGCAAGACATTCCAGGGGGATGAAGGTAGATATCAAAAAATAGAGAAGGCCGCTCTAGCAGTTGTGTGGGCTTCACGACGGTTGAGGCCGTATTTTCATGCGCATCCAGTGCTGGTGAGAACGGATCTGCCTCTCTGTTCAGTGCTTAGTAAACCAGATCTTGTCGGAAGAATGATCAAGTGGTCTATCGAGCTTTCTGAGTTCAAAATTTCTTATGAGCCTCGAGGAGCTATTAAAGCTCAAGTTCTGGCAGATTTTATGGTGGAAATGACAGGGTCGGATCTAGCCACACCTCGAGCGCATTGGACTATTTATGTTGATGGGTCGTCAAATAGTAAAGGATGTGGAGCCGGTGTCGTGGTGGAGAGTGATGACGACGTGCACTTGGAGATTTCCCTCTGATTCAATTTTAAAACCTCCAATAATCAAGCTGAGTATGAAGCATGCCTGGCCGGCCTCCGAGCGGCGATCGACATCGGAGCATCAGAGGTAACATTGTGCAGCGATTCACAGCTGGTGATTTCGCAAATCCAGGGGGAATATTAGGTCAGAGAGCCATAACTTCAACTATACTTGAATTGTGTGAATGAATTGAAGGGGAGATTCGAAGTGCTGGAATTTAAGCATGTGCCAAGAGAGGAGAACACCAGAGCGGATATCTTATCAAGGCTTGCAAGCACAAAACAGCCTGGCAGTACCACGACTGTGGTTCAGAGTACGCTGACATCACCTAGCATCCCTCTGTTCTCATCTCTAAATGCTATAATGGTCAAGTACCCTTATGAGAATTCTTGGGTCATCCCCTACATCCGTTATCTGGTGGACGGACAGCTCCCTACTGATGAGAAGGAGAGGAGACGAGTGAAAAGGGAGCTACCGTACTTCACCATGGTCGATGGTGTTCTTTACAAGAGGGGATTCTCAGTCCCATACCTCCTTTGTTTGAGAGAGGATGAGGTGCAAACAGTGTTGGAGGAAGTACACGAGGGGCAGTATGGACACCATGCCGGGGGCAGGAGCTTAATAAGAAAAGTCGTTAGGGCTGGATATTGGTGGCCCACAGTGAAGCAGGACTCAGCTGACTTTGTGAAGAAGTGTGATGCTTGTCAAAGATTTTCCAATCTCCATCATACACCGGCCCAAGAACTCTCTTCATCCGCTGTGCCTTGGTCGTTCTACCAGTGGGGCCTTGATATCCTGGGCCCGTTCCCCACCGCTCCAGGAGGTATTAAATATTTGATTGTAGGGGTAGACTACTTCACTAAGTGGATCGAGGCTGAGCCAGTAGTGCATATCACTTCTGCGTGGACAAGGCGTTTTGTATATAAAAACATCATAGCTCGATTCGGTGTCCCAGGACGGATTGTAACTGATAATGGCACCTAGTTCACGGATAAGAAGTTCACAGACTTGCTCGAAGGACTGGGGATAGTCCAAATATTTTCATCTGTTGAGCACCCCAGACAAATGGCCAAGCGGAAGTAGCCAATTGAGAGGTGCTAAAGGGGTTGAAGAAGCGTCTTGGAGAAGCGAAGGGAGGTTAGACTGATCAGCTATGCCATGTTCTGTGGGCATCCACTAATGAATCCCCATATTGGTTAACTTACGGAGTCGAGGCGATGATCCCAGTAGAGCTACAAACTAGATCAGCTTGAGTGGAATATTTTTCAGCGAAAGATAATAATGCTAATCTGGCATCAGAGTTGGACGTTCTCCATGAGCTGAGAGAGGGAGCCTTTATCAGAGACCAAGCAATAAAAGCGAATGCAGCTCTCCGGTACAACAAGCGTGTCCAATATAGAGCGTTTAACACTGGAGATCTTGTTTTGAGAAAGGCGAGTGTGGGTAATAAATTCGCTTATCAAGGGAAGCTAGCACCGACATGGGAAGGCCCTTACAGAGTTTCTGAAGTGACAGGAAAGGGGTCATACCAGCTCGAGGAGCTCGATGGAACCCCAATTCGTAACAAGTGGAACACTCAGAACTTATGTATTTATTACAACTAGTTGGTAAGATGGCATGTACTCTTTTTCCTTACTTAAGTTTTTTCCCATTGGGTTTTCTCAAGAAAGTTTTAACGAGGCATGACCCCAACTACGTTCCCTTTGTAATATATATTCAACTTAATAAGAATGCAATTTATGACTATATCAATCTCACTCTCTCATTTGTATGTTGCGATTTATAGCTATAAGCTGTCACGTTTAAAGACCCTCAGGATGGATGATCTCAACTACCCATTCTGTAGTTGACGATGTAACTCCTTGAGGGATGAAACGAAGACCCTCAGGACGGATGATCTCAACTACCCATTCTGTAGTTGACGATGTAACTCCTTGAGGAATGAAACGAAGACCCTCAGGACGGATGATCTCAATCATCTATTCTGTGTATTGAAGATGTAACTCCTCAAGGGGGAAATGGGTTGTAGGATTAAACCAAACCAGATTGTAGGAATTCAACCGAACTCTGGGCACGGTTAGTAAGCGTGGCTGAACACCGTTGAAGACTTGAGTTGTAGGATCAAACCGAACCTCAAGAGAAGGGTGTAGGACTTAACCTTTTTCAAGGTTATACCGAACCCCACATGAAGACTTGGATGGTAGGACTGAACCGAACTCCAAGTATAATTGTCGTTCTCATTTCTGAAGCAATTATCACAGGGCAGCTTAATGCAAATATTGCCGTTCTATATCGTTGAAGTCAAATGAACCTTTTCAATTCTCAAGGAGTTAAAGGAAAATTTTATATGTCTCAAGGCATCAAAGCTAGAGCTGATCCCAGTACACAACTATAAATTAAAGCACAAAATCAAAGAGCAGGTGGTTAGTTCTCCGATGCGGGCACTTCCGTTCTCCCCTCTTCAGCTCCCTCGGCTTGAGTCTTCTCTGTTCCGGTCTCTGGGCCAGCTTTAGCATCCCCTCGTGTCTCACCTTCGGGGCCAGAAGTGGTCAGTACTGGGTCCATGCGTTGACCCTCCGGAAGTGGAGGCAGTTCATAAAGAGCATCGGGAGGATCCTGGTGTGAGCCGTCACTCTTCACTTCGACAAGTTTCCCTCCGTGGAATTCATAGAACGGATCCAGTCTATACAAATTAAGCTTCACGTTGGGGTTGCGATAGAAGACTTGGCGAAGCGCCAGGCCGAAGGATTCGAAAGCCACTTTCTTGTATATTTCCAAGGCCTTGGTAGCCTTGGCCTTAGCAGCAGATAATTTCTTTTGAAGCTTAGCAAAATCCTCCTTCGACGGCCCAGTGCTCATACTCCCCTTCCTCAGCTCTTTGATTTGAGTTTGTATCTCCTTCTGAAGGGCCTCCCACTCTCCTAGACTTTTATTGTGGCCGGCCTATATTACTGCGAGATCGTCAGCAAGCTTGGCCGACTTCTTTTTCTCTAATTGCAGCTCTTATTCAAGGAGGAGGATGGATTTATTTTGTTGCTGAAGTTCAGAAACCTGCCGCTCTAACGATTTGTTGGTAAAGTAGAGCTGGCTTATTTCTTCAGTTTTCTTCTGCAGCGTCTCCTTGGCCTTATTTAATTCTGCCTCCACCCCTCTATGAGTCTCAGGTTACTTGGCCGCCCAGGCCTCCTTTATAACGATGTCGGCCTCAAGTTTTTCAACTTGTTCCATGTAATCTGCCTTGTCGCTTAAGGACTCCAAGAGGCCGGATAGTTCATCCAGCTGCCAGCGTCCAGCCTTGCATGCACCTCGAACTTCAGCAGCATCGAGAGAGGGGCGGAGACAGTACCTCGCCTTTGGAAGAGTGGGGGGCGTAAACCCTTGGAACCAGAGATAAGGTGAGAGAAAGGATTCGCCTGGAGGATCAAACACTGGAGAAGGACCGCTCTCAAAGTCCGGTCCAGATGTGGCCTGTGAGGGAGGGGCAGAGGAGTCAAGGACGGGATTCTTCTCCTTATCCTTTTTGAACCCAGATTCCTCGAGGGTCTTCTGGCATTTCTTTACAGGGTCACCAGAGGAAGGCTTCTCCATATCCGTCGCCTTAACCAGATGCCTCTTTTTCTTTTTCTTCTCTGGGGCGGCCTCTTCATTGCCTCACCCTGCAGCCTCCGTTTGTCCTGCAGGTTCCTCCTCGTCAAGGAAAGGAACCTCGTCTCCCACAGCGGAGGTAAGAGGAATTATTGGAGCTACCGCCTTAGTGGAGTTCATCTTAGCCTGAATCTCATTCTCTTTAGAGGAAGAGTCACCATCTGCCAGTATGGATTTTAGGGACAACATCTCGGGAGATACTTTTTCAATTTGTTCTGCAAAATAAGGAAAATTGAGTTAACACATGGGAGGAAAAACAATAAGAGCAGAATAAATATGTAACATAATCATAGTTCAACAGCGGCCATTACGGAGATAGGTGTCCCGGACATCGGCACTTCCCAAGAGAAGCCGGCAAGAGAACCCCTTGAGTGTTTTTGAGGCCGATTGCATGACACTCAACACTTCGACGGAATGAGAGGAAAGTTCACTCTCCTCAGTATAGTAAGCACGGCTCAGCAGCAGAAAGTGCTCGTGAGACCAGCTGATAGGGAACTTGGTGAACCCTTCTTTGTTGAGCTAGAAGACCGACTTATTGGATTGAACTCGGACCCGCGTGTAGTAGTGTTTGAAGGAGCGTCCATCCACCTTAGCGGATTCGGTGTAGGACTTGAAGTTCACTACCCTTGAGTCACAACAGAGTGTTATGAACCCAAGGCCGCCCTTCCTTTTGGCACGGCGGACCACCTGGTAGTAGTGAAACAGTTTGGCCACGGTGGCGGTGAAATTGAAGTGCTCTCCCAGAACTTTGAGAGTGCGCACCCAGCCCCAGCCATTGGGCTGCAGTTGAGTAGGGGCACAGTCGAGAAAGCGTAGGACGGCCATCTGAAACTCCGTCATGGGAAAGCGGACCCCCAAGTTTTGAAAGACGAAGTCGTACATATAGACCGACCTCTCATCTGGGACGCGGTGGCAGACCCTCTCAGTTGGACAGGGGGCAAGGACGAGAAAGCGTCCCTTGTACTTCTTGTCAGAGTAAATCTTGCAGTGGAGAGTGACTGGGTTTCCCTCTTCGTTTGCATGATGTGAGGGGATTTCCAAGAATTCCTCCTCAACCCAGCAGTATGGCTTCTCCCTGTTCAGCTTTTCCCAGTTCAGCCGGTGTGCCACGACGTTGACACACCCTTCAGTAGTTTGCAGAATTAAGGTTTTGCCAGACCCCGAAATCTCCATAGTACCTGATGCACGATGGAACGCGTGTGTGTTGTGGTAGAAGGCAACATCGTCAGAGAGATAGCCTTCATCACTTGACCCATCATTAGAGCTGCTGGTGGCCCTCGAGTCAAGGGGATCCTCAGGGCGGCGCCGGTTAACTGGCACTCACAAAGAGGAAGTTTCAACTCTCTCTGAGCGACGAGGCCCAGCCACAGGAAGATTCACTGGAATCCTTCCACCACTGTGGCTAGAGGGGGCACGAGAGCTCAGACTCCCCCTGGTTGAGGTACCAGTGTTGCCTGTTCTAGGGCGCATGGTTGAAGCAGAATGAATAAAAATGATATGGAGGTAAAGGATAGGGAGGTTACCTAAAAGAAGGAAGAACTTGGTGAAGAGGAAAGGCAGCAAGGAAATCTTTAGAAATTTGAGCAGAGGTTCACTAAGCTTGATGACAGAGATGAATTCCAAAATTCCTTAAATGCCCCTTTTATAGGTAACGAAGAAGCATAGTGTTCTGCCAAAAGTCACGACGTTTGTTTCAAAATGCATCCTTTCGAATTCAAATGACTTCGTCGTTTCGTAACTTAAAGCGCAAAAGTGGTAACGTTTCAGTAAAGATTTTTGCAAAACGGGCCTGTGGAAGTTGAAATTCAGGCCCAATAAGCCCAACCGACGGTTACACTCTTGGGTAATGATGGTTCACGTGTTAAAAAAGGGCATTTAATGTCCAATCATTTCAGACGCATTTAATGCACCCCAACCACTCTTCGAATACCAAGAGTTTTGATTTCCAAAAACTCTTGGGATTTCCCTCGCTGCGAATCTCTGTCTGAATCCGTTGTGAATGGCATCAGAAGAACGGTTACTCAATTTACAGAGCGGATGTGTTGGTAAGAAACCAAACACGCATATGTCAAAGAGTTTTTAGAAGGAATTTCTAGAGCTTTCCACCGGCATCCAGACTTCTTGAAGGCTGTATAGCTCATGTAAGCAACCTAACAGTCCCTCACATAAGCTAGGGGACAAATGATCCGGTCTGGATACCGGTCCCCAAAGTTATGACGTCAGAGTGACCTCTTAAAGGAGCATCCGGTATCGCAGGAAGACAGTGCCATAACAGACATCCGTTGTCATTGTATCCGTCCTCACTTCATTAAACGATTCTTCCGTCCTCTCTACGACGGATACCTTATCCGTTCTTATTGCCACGACGTGTATAACCGTTTACCTCAGGATCACTATGAGATAAGAGTTCCTTATAGCTTATCAGCGAAGATACCCTGCATAGCAGAATGTGTCTATGTCAATTATCTCAGAGAGTAAGTACAATTGTCAGCGAAATATACAGAAAGGTGATTATCCTCCATCCCTATCACAGGATCGTACTCTGATAATTGACCTACCTACCTGACACACTCTGAGCACTGAGTCACCTTGATTTACACACTCTACACACTATCAGAACTAAGGGGTCCACTTGCATCCAACGATTCATTTCCTACATTCAACTATAAATAGCATGTTCTAACACACATGCAAGGTTACGTTGTTCTATCTCATATTCTTACTATGGTATTGCTTAAGTATTCATTGAGTTCATACACTCTTCTAACTTGAGCGTCAGAGAATCTTCGCAGGTGGCACCACCTTTCGCCCTCTCTCAACGCGAAACGTTGGGGTGAAGGATCTCTAGGACAACAAGACCGGTTTCTCCCACTGAGAGACCGGATTACAATACCGGATACCCACTGTACCGGTGTATAAACCCTAAAACACCTGTATTCTTATGGCTGGTCCCATACTGGATCCTAGGCCCCGGTTCAGACCAGTTCACAATTTATAGTTAATATAAATACAATAAATTTTTAATTATAAATAAAAAATTTATAAATATTATTCGACAACCAACATAAACTAAATTTGTCTAATCACAAAAGCACCTATCAATTGTATAACATAAACAAACAAGAATAAAATAAGTATTAAACCTATTATAAATAAATATACTAATTAAATTAATTATACAAGTTTGAACACATTAATAACCTTATTCACCGTGCTCCACATCCTCATACGTATGATCATCATCATCCTCATCTTCCTTATCAACTTCATCTTCTCAATCATTTTGGGATTCAACCTCATTCTCTTTATCGGTAATAGGATCAAATTGAATTGACGAAAGCTCCTTTATTTTCTATAACTTAATAACTATACTAATCCCTTAAAGATCATTCAATCATCCCGTCAACTTTTATAATTCTTTTAATGGTTTCATTGATGATTTAGATGCCTAGTAAGAAATATCTAAGCCATTATTAGTTTCCACACAACTTCTAAACTTAGTTGCTATAGCCACATGCCAACCACACTTAGCTGCACACAAAGGTGGATGTTCACACAAAGAGAATGAGTACAGAAACCTAGAGAATTTCCCTTGGGATTCAGTCTGTTATTCCTCAATAATGTGTCATTTGAGTTACAATGTGAGCCTTTAGGCTGTATTTATACACTTGTAAAATAAAGAAAAGAGGGGAATCTAGGCCAAAGCCCAAAAAGGAAGATAACCGCTTCTGGTGGAATAATAGAGAATCATTATCTGCTAAATTAAAGGGATGAAGGGTACCGTGGGACCCCTTCTGACCAGGGAGAGAACAGTGGACATGGTACATAATAAACATAATTTGTATTCTGCACTAAAATAAATGGATTATAAGGATAATAACATCTGGTTTAATTTATTTTGACAATGTCATGTTGTAGATTGACAATGGTCCTTCTAATTGATGGGTCATATCATTCACTGGACGCCAATCATGCAATTGGTTAACACTAGAATATTAATTCTTTTACTAGAACATAAATAATGTCCCTCTAGAATGAATATGTTATTTCTTAAGTTTTATGACGTGTTGTCTTGTGTCAAGATAAGCTCCGATTTATTTTGTTAATGTGGAATGCTTGATGATTCATATACCAGCCATGTTTGGCTTATTATCATTCATCCTTATAAAAGCTTATAAGTATTTTAAGTCAAACATGATTATGACTCATTTGATGTTTGTAGTTAAAAATCATTATTAAATAAATCTTTTAAATAAATCCTGAAAGAAAAAATTACCTAACAGAGACTTTAAGAATTCCATTACTTAAATATCATATCCATACGAATTATTTAACATTAGATCAAATAGGCTGAAATTATTCATTATATCATGTGCCCAAATGTACCAAAACTAACACATTATAAAGGAATCCAAGTTTATCAAAGCTAAGTCGTGCACTAATACTATATATCAAAAAACAAACTAAAAGTCTAAAACCACTAAATCTATACTACGAGCCCAACAAATCCAAACTAAAGTACTAAATAACAAATCCAAAGTACTACACAGAAACAAAGTCTAGAATGCAATAAAGATAGAGTCAGAAAAGAAATGGCAGAGGGTCCTATAAAAGGCTCTAACCTAGTGTACATACTCCGTATGCCTGTCAGCAGCATCATCATCATCGTCAGACCCATTACCATCAGCACCAGCTGCATCTGCAGTTCATAGATGTGCTAGCTATATTGCTGGAGAATATAGTCCTTAGTGTACTAGATGCGGGCATATCAGATGGTGGGTTGTGGTTATGGCTGCTGGGATCATATGGGTCTGCAGGTCTCGATCCAACTCCATAGAATTCTTAGTCTTGATGCACAAAGCATGGTGAGGCAATGCAGAGATCATGTTTGTGGGAGTTAATGATCCATATGGAGCATGCATCTGCAAGAGGTATTTCGTGTTTGTCCAAGGAGGAACATCACATTAATTGGCAACCTCATCATCATCAAAGCCTCCATTGCAGCACAACAACAACAAAAGAATGAGTAAGTATAATGTATAGGGGACCGAATAAGACTAAAACAGGTAAGGGTGCATCAAGAAAATTGTTGAAATTAAAAACTGTCTCAGTTCCATATTTACCTGGCCGAACTAATCATTCATGCAGCTACTCACTTAACCTTAGGCCTTCAATTGAACTCCTAGCTACTCTCAATTAATAAACTAACATTAAAAAAATAGGATGTACTAGTTTTAAAATATAAAAAACAGTATTGAATTACATTTTAATTTTAAAATAAACGAATAAAATCAAGATGATACATTCAACATCAAAGTCTGTTCCTTATTAATAGGTCAAGAATAAGTTGTCTACACAAAGAGTAATTAGCTAGTACTTGTGCAAATTTGCAAGACACGAAAACTCGTAAACAAAATTTGTATTTATATACAAGCACAAAATATATAAAGTTTTTATTTTATTGAAATTATTCGCTTAACAATATTAGGCGATCATAAGTATATTTTCGAAGATAGTGTTTTACAGTTTGATGATGATGATGATGATGATGATGATGATGATGATGATGATGATGATGATGATGATGATGATGATGATGATGATGATGATGATGATGATGTTTTACAGTATCTTTTTTGGAGGGTCATGATCCGGTCTTGATATCGGCCCCAAGACAAGGGTGACGTGTCATCCGATCTAGCCATGCTATCGACCTCACAGGTAAGACATCGGACCACCTAAAAGTGTCTAGGCGTTCTCCTAAGACCGGCGAGTCCGTATTGACACCTCCCACATCAGATACAGCATGGTCCATACATCAGATCGCTAGTAGACACTAATAAGTGGCTTTGGGAACAACGTAGTGGTTCCAGTCTCCCATGACGAATCCACCCCATGAGGGGCACGCGCCTCGCCACTTAACCCGCGATTGTCTCCCACGATAGATTAAACAAATATATTTTCCATGCTCAGACAAAATAGAATATGCATCATTCTTTCCTCGAGCCACCAACACCGAGGACATGCCTTGCTCCCCAGGTCTAATCAGGTCCATAATTCATGAGCATCTATACATATTTAAACTATGCATGCTATGATTTCTTCTGATCACTTATTACTACTTACGGCCTCACATGCATCTATTTCTTACACACGTTCACTAACTTGATCGTCGGAGTCCTTTCACAGATGACACCACCTTTCGCCCACACCAACGCGTGAGGTCGGTGTGAAGGATCTCCAGGACATCAAGACCGCTCTCTACATACAGAGACATCGGATATACAGACCGAATACTCACAGAACTGGTCTTTAACATCACTCGGTGTTCAACTACAGAGACACCAGATATACAGACTGGATACTCACAGAACCGGTCTTCAACATCACTTGGTCTTCAACTTCTGTGACCGGCCCGACACCGGATCTCTTGACCCCGGTTCAGGACCGATCAGGTCATATGGTTAACCTGGAATGATGTTACATATGGAAGCTATTTTCGCATCTTAGAACACAGAAAACTCTGAATTGGATGCTAAGGGGTGGGAAAGGGGATGCTAAAATCTATGACAAATGACCCTATTTATAGTTTCGAAGTTTGGACCTGATGCTACGCATGGGTGTGGCGCTGCACTTCAGGCCTCTGACTCAGACTCCATTAATCTTCCTAATTTTCAGCCATAATTTCTCATTATTGTACCAATAATTTATAGACAAGCTTTAATCCTTGTTCCTCATTACGTTTATGCCTTTGGTCTATAGTTGATTGGCCATTATGTAGCATTATTTGGCCACTTTTCTAAGTGAAATTCCACCTATTAGTGGGGTATACGTAGCACCTTTGAGTGTTTGTGAAGTGAGTTGAATTTTTTACTTTCATTTTAGTTAAGGTTTCTTAAACCTTGGTAAGCTCTTATCTTAGGGTTTTATCCCCTAGGTGGCGAGATTGAGGCTTATTCTCTCTAGGTGGCGTCTCCCGTTTCATTTTTTACATAATCCTAATTTTACCTTTTACCTTTCGTAACATTTTCCCCTTTTTTCCCATTTCCCCTTATTTTTCCTAAAACCCTAATCCTTATTTTCATTTTCATTGTTTTCCACATTACTTCTGCTTGCCATCCTTGAAAAAGAAAGAGAAACCCATCGTAAGAGAAAGAAGAAGGAGAGCTATCCCCTTCCTACATCAACAAACCCTATCAAAAACTAACATTTCTTCTTACACACATGATTTTCTTTCTCAGTTCAACTAAATAGAGAGCAAGATCTTGACGATCATCACCCAATATCTATTTCACAAGTTTAATTAGGGAAAATGATCTTCAAGTTCAAAATGATCAAAATCAAGATCTTCTTACACCCCATAAGTCATTAGAATGTCTTATATCTTTGATTTGTTCAACACACCTTTCCTATAAACTCTCATGCAAATCAAGATTAGAATACTCTCGCAAGTCATGATACTCAAGTTCACTTAAGAGGTTGTTCTATCAAATATACACTAATCATTTAAAAATTATTCTATCAAATACCCAAAAGTAATATTTAACTAATTTTCATAATTTATAATTAATATAAAATACAATAAATTATTGATTATAAATACAAATTTACTAAATATTGTTCAACAACCGACATAAACAAAATTTGTCTAATCACAAAAGTACCCATCAATTATATAACATAAGAAAGAAAAATAAAATAAGTATTACACTTATTATAAATAAATATACAAGTTTGAATAAATTAATGACCTTATTCATCATGCTCCACATATATGATCATCATCATCCTCATCTTCTGAACTATTTTGGGATTCAACATCGTCCTCCTTATTAGTAATAGGATCAAGTTGAATTGTCAGAAGCTCCTTTTTCTGTAACTTAATAACTAAACTAATCCCTAATAAGTCATTAATTGTACCAATTTCCACATAGCTTCTAAACGTAGATGTCACAACCACATGCCAACCACACTTACTTGCACACAAAGGTGGACATGGTACATAATAAACATAACGTGTATTTTGCGCAATAACATCTAGTCTAATTTAATTCAGCTGTCATATTGTAGATTGACAATGATCCCTTTACTTGATGGGTCATACCATTTACTAGATGTCAACCATGTAATTGTCTTACACAAAATCCCTTTACTAGAACATAAATAATGTCCCTCTAATAAGCTTCGATTTATTTATTTTTTGGTGAATGTTTGATTATTCATAGATCGGCCACAGATGGGGTATTGATCTCATGTGTTATCAATGGCATTTTTTTATCTTTTTCCATACGTTATTATTCTTTGCTATTCATTTAGTTTAATTAGTTATTCGTTTTGTACGAATAATTTTACCAAATAACTTGCTTTGTTAATTGTTTCCATTTAAGGAAATCTTAACATTGGAATAAAATGATCTTTTGCTTTTTTTTTTTAAGAAATAAAATGATCGTTTGCTAATGGCTAATCTTAAAGTTGTAGTTAATTGCTACCAGTCATCGGTTAAACTCAAATGTGAAATTAGTTTAATTATCATATATAACATATTAACCAAATTCAAACTTAGATTAATTCAATTGCCGTCATCTTTTTTTTGCTCGAACACTACAATGCTCATGAATGGACCCAAAGATAATATTTCTTCTTACACGTGATTTTCTGTCTCAGTTCAACTAAATTAAGAATAAAATCTTCATGATCATCTTCTAATATCTGCTTCACAAGTTTAAATGGGGAAACCGATCTTCAATTTCAAGATGATCAGAAAACAAGATCTTCAAGCCCAAGGTCACCATCATGTTGGCAAAGAGCCTACCAAAACAACGCAAGACCTCATAAGTCATAAACACGTTTGAACGAATCTCAGCCTCCAACTTGAATAGCTCTAACAAAACAGGCGCTCCACATCCCTAAAATCATTGGGAAGTCTTATATCTTTGATTTGCTCATCACATCTTTTCAATAAACTTGCATGCAAATGAAGACAAAAACAACCTCGCAGGTCAAGATACTCAAGTTGAGAACAACCATCCAGAATAGCAACTAAGCCATCATTGGTGAGTAGGGTTCCCATAAGCTCTAACCTGCATAAATTTGGCATTGTTTTTGCAATAGCAAACGGCTCCTTATCACAATCAAGTTCAGTGTAAACCTTCCTGTTAAATTTCAACACCTTTAAAAGAGGACAAGACATATACCAATAGCTTCTAGAGAAACGTAACTTAGGAAACCAAACGAAATGTCTAGTTCCTCCAAAAGTGAAAGTCTATTCGCAACTCCACTCAAACCCTCATCTGTAACAAATAAGCAACCAGGAATATACAGGCGGCGTAGTTGGCTTGAGCTGTAAATTATAAAAACAAACAAACAGAAGAAACATATAAAATAAAAAATATATGTAAGATAAAACTTCAATACAATTAGTGTTTTGAATCATACTAGTAACATACATAGCCAATAATATAACCAAAACAAAGGAACAAAAAATCTTAAAAGAACAAATCTAATTAAAAAAACGAAGCGCGGCTGGTTCCTTCTTTGAATTGAAAAAAGATTAAATAAGACTATAAAAGATAACATTTGCTTCGCAATCGCAATCGAAACAACGGAAAGAAATGAATATACATATACCTCTTAGCAATGTATTCAATGATAAAATTGTCGACGTAATGACCCGCAATATTAATGTCAAGGAGATGACCATGACTAATTATGTCAAAGACATAAACATAAAGTCTCTGAACATTTGAACGGGAGAAACCGTGATTGAGGTTGGTTAAGTTAAGAATGCGCCAAGTAAGAGGGTCTTTGCAAATGTTCAACCACAAACGACACACTAGACGAACACGCTTCAAAACGTCAAGAAATTCAAGGTTGTTAAGAATCTTTGCTGTTATCTCTCTGGGAAGTTCAACCCAGTTTGGTCCGGTTGTGTTATTCTCCTCTTTCACATCCATCGTTACTTTGGAAGACGATGCCATAACTTAAGGAATTCTGATAGAATAAGATTACTGTGTGCTAATTATATGATGAATGTTTCGAAGTTTAAAAGTGATTGCTCCCATATTAATTTGTTGCTGTATGCAACGGTTTTAAGTTCCAATGCTCCAAACTCGAAGCAACCTTCTTGAAAATATAAGCAGAAGAAGTTTAAGGGTTTAACGTTAAAAAAATTAATTAATTCAGTTTTATTGAGATTTAAATTAATGTTGTGCCACAACTTCCATGCCATTGAACGGTTTAGAATTTAATGTCCCGCATAATTTCTAATGCACGTTCAATGCCCCAAAAGCTAATTGTTTCAAAATATATTTTTTTACATTTATCAAATGATTTTGTAAATTTAAAATTAAAAATTATTCTATCAAATATATACCAATCATTTAATTATTTGTTGCAATCAAGATAAAGGAAATGTCAACAATATATACAAAAAATTAATATTTAACTAATATATACAATTTATAATTAATATAAAATACAATAAATTGTTAATTATAAATACAACTTTAGTAAATATTTTTCAGTAACCAACATAAACTAAATTTGTCTAATCATAAAAGCATCTATCGATTGTACTACTATAACATATGAAAGAAAAATAAAATTAAGTATAATGTATAGGGGACCGAATAAGACAAAAACAGGTAAGGGTGCATCAACAATTTTCTCAAGAAAATTGTTGAAATTAAAACCATATTTACCTGCCCGAACTAATCCTTCAATTAATAAACTAACATTAAAAAAATAGGATTAAGTCGAATCAACAATTCAACGAATAAGGAGAAATAATAATTTGTTGATTTAAAAAAATAAAACTTATTTTTTAATTAAAAATACTATAAAATTAAAATATATTTAATTTCAAAATAAACTGGATAAAATCAACCTAATACATTCACAATCAAAGTCTATTCCTTATTAATCGATCAAAATTAAGTTGTCTACACAAAGAGTAATTAGCCAGTACACTTGTGCAAATTTGCAAGACACAAAAAATCGCAAACAAAATTTGTGTTTATATACAAGCACAAAATATATAAAATTTTGATTTTATATTGAAATTATTCGCTTAACAATATTAGGCGGTCATAAGGATATTTCCGAAGATAGTGTTTTACAGTTTGATAAAAATAATAATAATAAAAGATAGTGTTTTACAGTATCTTTTTTAAAGGGTCATATGGTGAACCTGAAATGATGTTACATATGGTAGCCGTGGATTTTAGTTTGTAGTTGGGGAAACGGAGTTAAGAAAATAGAAAAATTTAAAGGTTGATATTGATTTTTCATGTCGTTCGATACAGTTAAAAACGTTGTTGGGGAAATAAAAAAATTTAAAAGTTGATATTGATGTTTTATGTCATTCTAGAGAATCAAAACTTTATTTCACCGTAAAATTAATTTTTCACTTTTAAAAAACAACGGAGAAACAAATAACCTTTAACTCACCTAATGGTTGAGTGAATTGACTTATGAACTGGAGCCTATCTGATATGTATATATGATGGTATTAGATTGCATTATCCTCGTAGACAATGATTTATAGGCTTCAATTGAATCCTTTCTTACATTTGTCCATATGAATGAATCATAAAATAGAAGAAAGAAAAGAGAGTTCAGAAGCACTAGCAAAAGTCATATATCAAATGGACCCAATTAAATTTACCACGCCACGTCTCTATCAACACTCATAACACATGCAACCTCCTCTCATTATTTCCTTTGCTTCTTCAACAACATATTTGACACAAAGTCAAACATTGTAATTAAAAAAAAACATCATTAAACCCATTTTCCTTTTTGGCTACGAAAATCTCATTAAATTTATTCTAGAGTTAATAAATTCCATTTTTAAAAATCTATTTGTAATATATAAATTCATAAAGTTTGTGTTATGTTACCATGCATACTTTGATTTATATTGGTTATGTCATGTGAACAATTCCATTTGGTTGTGAACCACTTTAACTCACATTTATTTTTATTAATAATCAGTTTTATTTTTATATTTATGTCACTTTAATTTTGATTAAAAAATTTAAAAGAAATATACTAATTAACCATTCTATTACTCCTTAAATTTTGATTCCCCTTTACTACATTTTAGAATTTTTCAATTTCTCAATTTGAGACTAAAATCCTCAATTATGATGACATTTCTTTCTAAATAATATAAATTATAGCTATCATTATGGTTTTGTACATGAATAATGATTTCATTTTCAGGAAAAAGTAATACTAGGAAGTATTACATCAAAGACTTATTTTGAATCCAAATTTGTTAAAAAAATTGTTCAAACTTCGTGACATAAGAAACTATATTGCTCTTTTCAAATTTTACCATCGTCCTCAATTTTGATTTATTACCTCATATTGCTATTTTAACCTACAAGAGAAAGACAATCATCAGCTACAATCATGTATATATTATTTAAATTTATTTTTCTATATTGTCCTAAATTCTAACTATATTCATATTTGATTATACAATTATATTTATTATTTTTATGATACAGATGTCGATCAAAAAAGCTAAACCCTTTTAAACCAATTTAAACTATAGTAACAAAAACAAAACATGAATGTCAACAACTATACAACTACCAAAGATATTGTTACATATTTTAATCTCTTAAATTAATAATTTTTTAGTAGTTTTCCCTTCAAATAATTATATTTGTTTATATTTCTATATGCAAAGTATACTTTTTTTATCAATAGTTCTCGCTTATTACAAGTTTGACAAGTCATAATTCTTATAGATAGATATACAAGTAGGTATGTCCGACAACAGGCTAATTTGTATAAACTCATATTTTAAATGAACTTGTTTTTCTCACCTGCGGGTTGAACTACACACCAATCCATATATGTTTAGCTTCTTTTTTTTAGGTTTGACTAAAAACTTATAGAAATGTAGATTTAATAATCTAAAATATCAAATTATTAACTATTGATATTTTATTTCTAAACTTTAATAATCCAAAATTTTAAAGATTCAAGTTCTATGTTTCAATGAATGAAACTAACAAGTCAGAATATCACCAATGTCCTTCAACTTCAAATTCAACTAATATATAAAACAATAACACAAAAATGCAAACCTTTAACTCCAATTTAATAACAATACAATATTCTATTAATAATATTATTATATTTCAACAGGCTGACCCATGATCTTGATAAACCTGCGGGCTGAATAGACTTACTTTGTGAACTCACAATATAAATAGGCTTGTTTTTTTTATTAAACCATGAATTGCATAAGAGTAAGTTAAACAAGCTAGCCCATAGGCTAACCCAATAAAGTCAGCTCTACTTACAAACTACCATGACCAAATTACCTATTTACCTCTATTGCATAAGAGTTGTGAAACCAATGTTTTAGTTTTTCCATTCAATTATTTTCACATTGGATACATACATATATAGGAAGAGAAAGCATTTGGATCAAAATCCTAAAGAGAGAACACTTATTTTGTTCCTTAAAGTATTCATGATCCATCAGCTTGATCCCTATATACTAAAAGAAATTCATCATAACCCCCATAATTTTGAAACGCTCATCAACTTAGTCTCTTCATCACCACTGTTATTGTGTAAATTAACGAACATGTCACATGACACATTAAACTCCACATGGACGTACCACATGTTTGTTTTTTCCTAATTGGATTTCTATTATATTCCATGTAATAAATACATCAAATTAGTCCTTTTAAATACATCAGAATGATTCTAATGAAAAAAAAACAAGTTAGTCTTTGGTTCTTAAATAATGCTTACTACAATGCTACATAAAAATATGATAATAAGAAAAAACAAACATATGCCCACATGGAAATCGAAAGAGTATTCACTATGCTACAAACATAAGTGATTTGGACCAGCTACATCGATACTCCGATGCAAAGCCTATAACATACCTCAAAACTAAAGGGATGAAGAACACAACAACTGTAACGCCCTTTGTTACACTTTAATAAATTCTAAAAAAATTCGTAAATTTTTTTTTACTAAAGATATGATTGTTAAAAAGAAACTATCGGAATAAATTATATACATTATTTCTGAAATACCTCATAAATATTATTAAAACTTTATATAGTAATTTTACATTCATCCAAACAAAATAAATATTAAATATTATAAGAAAGAGAGGAAACTCCATGGCCCAGAAGCACTTACTTAATAACATTATTTATCCATTGGATCACGGTATTCATACAGAGCTCCTTTTCTAGAACGTGCTATATTTACTGCCGAGATTCTTCGATCCTTCCCTCTGAACCATCAATTTAAAACATGTGAAACAAAAACACGGAGAAAGGAGTGAGAAATAGAATATAATATTCCCGAATAAGACATAAGCAACAAAGGGTTTTCACAAACCAATACATAATAATATCAATCATAATCACATACACAATCAATTATGAATGCATGAATATTATGCAATATCTTCATCATAACTTACCTATATATGTGGGCCCTTAAATTTTAATTTACACTGGGCCAACCAGGAGTTTACACTGTTCCATAAGTCTGGATAATAATAATATGAACAGCTCAACTGGCATGGAAACACTTAGAGACTAGTCAGATTGAGAAAGTTTTTATTGTGAAAGTACCCGACACTAGGGAGGTACCCCAGGTCCCCTGAAGCACCCTTTCACACCCTCTCATCCCAAGATTCAAAATTAAGCCTCTTCTAATGTATCCTCGGTTTCTATAATCCGTCCCCAGACAGTATCATTCAATTTCACTTTAATGATTCATGATGCATGAACTACTCACGTACTTAGTTGGTTAAGGCTTTTAGAAACTCAATTATTAAATACCTTAAAGCTTTACAACATCATTTCAATAAACTGTACATTTTCTTAATTCGCTGAATTTCTGTCCCACAGAAATAAATTTGGTACAGTTTTCGAATCTCACTGAAATTGAGTTTCTAAGCCTTAAATATCTAAAAACTTACTCATATAAAATTTTACATAATCTTTCTCAAATTGAATCTTAACAAGATCAAATTTAGAAATCTCAATTATTTTCAAATATCTTTAGTTATTAAGTTAAAATAAAATAAAATAAAATAATTTTCTTTTAAAAATTTTAATTAAAAGCGAATAATCTTTAAATCATTAACCAAAATTATAAATTTTTTTCTTTAATTCAAGATTTAATTATCTCAACTTGTTATAAATTAATTTTCATAAAATGTCTACTTTCTAAAATAAATACTAATTATTTTATTCCAAATATAAAAATAATTTCTAAGAAGAAATAAAAGATTTTAAAATAATAAAAATTTAAAGAGTAAGGTAAGAAATTCTTACTGAGTTTTAGCTTTCCGTCATGCTCGTTATATGCTCAAACTCCACATTATAATATCATCAATCAAATATTATCAATCACAATTAAACATCATCAATCACAAATCAATCATAATCAAATCAATTAAATATCATTAATACATATCATAATACAAAATTTAATGATTATTAATATAGTTGATTTTTTTAGTTCTTTTTGTTCATTCCTCGCATAGGTTTATGTAAGTCCATATAATCCAGTCCTTGCATAGGTATAGTTCAGTCCATATGGGTTATAATGGTTCAGGTCCTTGTATAGGTTATAAAAGTACAGGTCCTTGCATAGGTGTGTTAGAGTTAGTTACATCAAATATTTAATTTAAAATTTATTATAAATTTTAAGTTAAAGAGTTAATATTTTAAAATAATAATATTATTAAATTTAAAAGGAGTAGGGGACTCCTCCTATTATTCTTATGTCTTTTCATATCATATTCTTATCTCACTCCCCCTTACCTCTTGTATCCTGATTTGTTATTGAAGATCCGTACGTGTCTCGTCTTCGAGTTCTAAAACATACCAATTTCATTTTAATATAGTTACAAGATGAAAATTAAGATTACTACTTAAAACAAAAATGGTAAATTTTAAATAGTGAATAGTAAATCATGAATAGTAACAGTAAATAGTAAAACATAAATAGTAACAGTAAATAGTAAATCATAAATAGTAATGGTAAATAGTAAATCATGAATAGTAACAATAAATAGTAAAACGTAAATAGTAAAGGTAAATAGTAACAGTAAATAGTAATTTACTATTTGAATAGTAATTTACTATTGAAATAGTAATTTACTATTGAAATAAGAATAGTAACTTAAAATAATATTATTTCCAGTATAATAATAGATTTCTAAAAACGATATGAAAACAACCCTAAAAAATATAAAAGAGACATATTCTTACCTTAGAATTTTAGCAAAACCTTCTTCCAAAATATTTATTTCTCTCTCTTACTTCCACGACTATCTCACTAGCACTACTATATTAAGAAAACTTAATCTGAAATTGTGAATTCTAAAGAAGAAATCCTTCGGTATTTATAGGAAAAAAATTATTATGTATTCTATTATTTTAATATAAAAGTACTGTGTATTTTTTGAATTTTTATTCCTGGTTACTGTGCATCTTTTGAAAATTTCATACATGCACAGTGTTTTGCATAGTAACTGTCAGCAGAATTATTAAGCCAAATAGTAACCTTTCACTCTGTATATTTTAAATATTCAAAATCAGTTCTTTTTGAAATTTAACGATATTATATCAGTCCTCACTAAGTTTATAATAAGTAATATAAAGTTTAAATTTTAAAAATCTAAAATTTTCTGTTAATAAAAATTTTCTGTTAATAAAAATCTATAGTCAAGAGTATCCTTAAACACTTAAGAAGGACTAAGGATTTAATCTTGATAAATGGAAGATGAGCTCGTTGTAAAGGTTACATCGATGCCAATCTTTTGATTAATTTGAAAGACTTAAGATTGCAATCAAAATATATGTGTTGCCAAGATGGTTGCGATGTATGCTTGAAAGGTTCAAAGCAAGAAACAATTGTTGGTTCTACTAACAAATCTAAGTATTTTGCTATGTTAAATTACAAAAGAAGTCAATTTACATTTAATCATTCTAAATATTTTGTACCCTATGAGTTTCCACTATGATGATAATGGAACCATAGAACAATATAAGGAAGTGGATTAATCCAAGCATATACTTAAATAGTTCCATCTTTAGAAGATGTGAAAATATGCAATGTGCATACCAACAAAATTGTTGGGAACCCACTAGTAAAACCACTTACGTAGTAAAAGCATAATGGCACTATAGATGTCATTGGGCATTAACCTTATCGGCTCTAACTGCAAGTGGGAGATTGTTGGAAATATACACTAAAAGCCTATATAGGACGCATCATTTTGAATAAGTCATTTTTGTTAAATAGTTTAACAACCTTTATTTATCCTTGGAGTAATAGGTCATATGAGAGTTATTCCTAAAATGTCCCTAGTCAAGTATTTACGTGGGGACATGTAAATACATTAAGACTAGTGTGTGAGTGTACTGATGATCTGATCTCACAGATCATGGATATAAATGATATCAAGTCTTCACACGGGTACATATTAAGAGTAATGATGTACTGGACAGACCCACCATGAGAACGTTGCATGGATCGTTACATGAATGTCATAAACGATTCTCAATGTGATAATGGTATATGTAGTCCTTTGACCTGAAGTCACTACGATTTCTATATAAGGAGTTTATTGTTTTAATACAATCAAATGTCTTCTATAATAAGAGGACTATAAAGGTTGTGATTAGGCAATGAACAAATTATGCAGAGGGATGTGAGTGATGTAGATGGGATTTGTCTCTCCTATATGTCAGGAGTGATATCTATAGGCCACTTGATAGAGTGAGACTAAGGAAATGCATGGCCATGCTAGAAAGAATAAATATTGGATATTTATTCGGATAAAGTCTACTCCGGTATCAAGTAAAATAAATTGGACCGTACAAGGATGACGCGACCATGCTTTGGGCCCAATTAGGATATCGTGACAAAAGGAACAAACATATAAAATAATTATCACTTATAGGTTATGTTGATAATAAATAATATTCAGACATAATGATGCATTGCTAGATGCCGCTCTTATTTTATATTAATAATAAAATAATTTATTATTAATATAACCGAGTATTTTACCTATAGGGTCACATACATAGAGTAAGCCCATCAGAAAATAGCTTTTTATTTTAGTTGGACTAAAATAAGACTATTGGGCCTAACTCATTTAGAATGAGTAAGGAGCCCACTCTTTAGGGAGCAAATTAGGTCAAACCTAAGCCTATAAATAGAGCATAAGATGCTCATAGGCGGCTACCTAAAATGAGACATAATATACGCAAAAGTTGCAAAAGCTACACACCGTCAAACTAGCATTTGGAAGGTGTAGCATTTCTGGTGGGAGTACTCGTGTGGACTCCTAAAGGACGAGGCTACGATTGCTTCGATATTCTTCAAGAGGTAATCCTAAAACGCAATTTTTTTTATGTGTTTGTCTTATGCTTTGAAACATGGCGCTTTGCAAATCCTATGGGAATCCTTGTATTTCTGCTGCTCATACACTAGGGATTCCCTAACATTAATAAGGCCAACATATGCAACAAATACGTGCATTAAAGGAATATTGCCCCTAATTGGGAAGGTCCATACCAGGTTATCGAGGTCATTAAGGGCAAAGATTATAGACTTGAGACAATTTAACAGAAAGCAATACCATGAGCGTGGAACGTTGTTAATCTTAAGGCTTATTGCAATTGACCTTGTATTTTATTAAGTCAATGTAGGGTTTTAATAGGGCACTGCCATATCGATACTATGCCTTTTAAGCACAAGCAATGTTCTTCCTTCAATTTGTTAAGCTCGGTCCTATTACGATAATGATTTGTAATTTTCACTTTCAATTTGTTAAGCTCGGTCCTGTTGTGACAATGATTAAATAGTTTCCATTTTTACTATGTAAAGCTTGGTCCTACTGTGACAATGATTAACAATTTTTACTTTTACTATATTAAGCTTAGTTCTATTATGACAACGATTAACAGTTTCCACTTTCAATTTATTAAGCTCAATCATATTGTGACAACAATTAACAATTCCCATTTTTACAATTTTAAGCTCGGTCTAATAATGAATGATTATCAGTTTCTCGTTTTTACTTTGTTAGACCAAGTTCTATCATAACAATTGACGAATAACTTGGCAAAAAATTTAAACAAAAATACTCATTCATTGATAAAAGCATGTGATTACATATGAAGCGAGGAAATAGGAAAATTACACATGACAATTAATGAAAAATAAAAACTGAGGAGGGAGAATGATCACTGCTATCAGGATGGGCATCGGGGTATCCACCATCTTCATTTTCAAGAAAAGGCGACAACTTGAATGGCTTATTAGGGTTAATAGGGCCCCAGAGATTGGTTTCATGATTATAGGCCATTAACTCATAAAAAAGTGATGATAGGCCCCTATACCTCTCAACTCTAATTCCAACCCAAGATTCCTATAATAGATCTGGTAGATGCAATTACTGAAGGTGGTGTCAATAATTTCATGATACTTCTCTAACCGATGTTCCCCAAGTGCCCACTCATCTGCCAATAAGCCCAATCAAGGTCTCAGTTTCTCAACCTTGACGGTCAATGCCTCTTTCTCATTTTGAAGACCAATGATCACCGAGTTAGCCAAATCAAGCTCACAATGGCTTTGGTCTGCCAATTTTTCTATAACCTCCTTCACTTCTTGAAGCTTTTCATTCGCCTTTAGGGTCGTTACCAGGTTTTACTCCAAGTCTTACATCTCTTTAGAGCAGTTATTCTCCTGCTGTAGCAACTTGACGTATTTCTTCTTGAGGCTAGCCCTTTCTTTTAAAGTGTCATGAATATTTATCGACACTTAGTATTGCCAATAAGCATTGCGTACACAACATCAGCAACAACTATTTCCTCGACTTTAGCCAAATTTTGATATAGATGAAGGACGGTGGAATAACATGAGTAGCACAGTGAACTATTCACTCCATAAACACACTAATGTGATGCATGTTACTACAGTTGGATAACCTTGCCACATTTTCACCACTGGAAGCTGCTGAGGCATAACCATTGTGCCTTCACCAGGTTGTTGTAGTGATGGGACATTGTTGTCATGTTGACTACAATTTGTGTTCCTATATATCATCCTCCATAACCTTCCTCTTTTGTCTATCCTTTGCCACCATAGGTTATTTCTCAGTAGCAACATTCCCTTGAGGGATATTGATAGAAGCAACCTTCTTCGATGAATTGAGAACCATGTGGTTCTCATTCCTGACATTGTAATCTTGAATGTTTATTTGTTGGCATGTTGCCATCATTTCCTTTAAGGTGGCCAACATCTTGCTTTTTGAAACTAAAAGAAGCATGATAAAAGGACAAAACTACAACAATAAGTACACTAGCAAATGATTTATATCAAGGTGAGCATTGAGGATGTCGATATCAGAGTCTATAACTTTTTGACATAAGAAAGGCTCCCTCTTTTTCCCTCTCCCTACCGAATCTAATAGCCCTGTCTTGGTCAACTTAGACTCATCTCCCAGAAAATGATCACTAAAATTATAGGCGTTGGCATCTTAAAGCCAATGCTCATGGCTCCTCAAGGTCCTGAATAAGGGATTTCCAGCCTTATTGATCCTAGGGCAGCTCTGCCTTAGTTCTTATATTTTTGGGAGAAAGGTTTTACAGACTTGGTGAAACCTTGAAGATCAGTCAATTGTGACGAGCTCTTAAAGCCACTAAGCCAAGGGCACCCTCTAGTTTAGGATTCCTGAATACCTTAAAGATGTTGAAAAATAAGGCCATTGTAGCCATGAAGCTGTAACACCTAATGACAATATCAAATGACTTGATTTAAGCCTAGGCGTTCAACATCAACTGCCTTAGGGCCACTTTTAGAAAATTCAAGACGTCAACTTTGAAAGGATTGAAGGGAACTCTAACCTTAAGGGGCTTCAAGTAGAACATATACATAAAGAATTGTGTAGACTAGTAGTGATCATAGATCAATTGCATTTCTTTAGGAACCCCTATTGAATAACAGTCATCGCGAGACTGAACTGTAAAATGGGTCTCTTCTAAATATTTTTTATGGGCCGACAAATCAAAGGTTAAAGAAGTACCGTGGTAATCAGAATGAACCTAGAATAAAGGATCCTCATCTAACCACCTATCCCAATCAATACTGGGAGAACCACAATACTCGTGCCTAACCCTAGCCCCACCATCCCTACCTAGAGAGTCTGAGGAAGCATTAACAGACATCCAGACATCGTCTTGTGGTCTAAATCACCTGATGAAATAATAATAATAATAATAATAATAATAATAATAATAATAATAATAATAATAATAATAATAATAATAATAATAATATATGAATCCGTTACAAGCTTGTCGACCTCTTTAGAGCCTTTCTCATAAAAGTTAGAACTCTAAGGACCCATTTCATCCACGAGCCTTTTGTACTCTCCACTAAGTCCATCACTGACCTTTTCCGAAAAGGAACAACGCCTGGTGTTATTCGAACAATGCCATCCTAGGGTATCATAGCTCGAAAGTTAGGATCCCTAGGTGGCGATGTAGACGGTGAACTTGGACTAGCCCCATGAGATTCACCCTCGTTGTCATCATCCAACTCTATGAAGACAATCATTTAAAAGCAAAAAGTGAAACATGAAAAGTGGAAGGGCTAGAGAGGTACCTCGAGTATAAGCGAAAGGAAAGAAAATGGTTAAAAGCAGGAAGAAAGCTCTTTTGAACAATGGAAAAGTTATATCGGGGCAATTTTGAAATTTAAAATTCAAATTTTTGACTTTAGTGAGGACTAGGCACACATAGAGCATGACACCTCAATAAGGTCAAGTCCACACCAAGCACATCGGACTTGGTACCAGTCTGGGGGGGCATATGATCCGAACTAGCTATACTAGTACCCTAGTGTTAAGCCTATCACGTACCTTAAAACCGAAGGGATAAAGAACACAATAGTGAGAAGAGCCGACGTGAAAAACACACCGCCAACATCAAAACCCCCAATGTACAATCCTCAACATCAGTGTCATTGACACGTCAATCTAGTCACCATGACACACACATGATTGTCTTTAACAACCTTAATGGCTATAAATATGCCTAACATTTATTGCACAGATACGTTCATTTAATTCCCCAACCAGAAATTGTCTGTTTGCTCTAACCTATACCTCCGACATATACTAACTTTGGCATTAGAGGGGCCTTACAGTACCTACCCCCATTAAGTCCTTAGCCCTTTTTGTAGGTACCCTAGACGACATCAATAGCATACCCCATCCGCAACAAATCTACGCCGGCAAAGATCAACATGAAATAACCATTTAAGATCTATGATTGTTTCAAAATGTTTTCACTAAATTAGATAACAATATATATGTACAAATGCAAGTTTTTAAGTATTGCAATTGATTAACATTATTTAACAATGGCCAACTTGATTTTTCCACAAGGACCAATCTAGTGTATTAGGTAAAAAAAAACGTATATGCAACACGTCCACATGAAATTTAACGTGTCATATATGTCTGTTAAATTTCTCAACAACGGAGGGATTAAGTTGATAGACATAACAAAATAATAGGGGTTATAATGAATTTCTTAAAGCTAATAAATCGTGAATCTTACCGGAAGCAAAATAGGTGTCTCTCAAATACTACATTTTGTAAGCCTTTATAGTTTGTTAATGAGTTCAACAATAAAAAGAAGAGCACGCAGCAAGAGGAACATTATTTGATATCAATTGCACCTTTATCAGTAAAAATCATTAATCGTGTGAACATACTCAGAAACTGAGCGGAGCAGAGGAGGCCCTGGAATTCTTTAATTAGCTAAAATTTTCTTCCATTTTCTTTTTGTACAATTTCTTTTTCATAAGTGTACCAATCAGTAACAGTATACATCAGAATTCTCATTTTCTCTTCATTAGAAACAAAAAAAAAAAAAAAAGTTACCCCGATTGATTATTTTGACCATCTTTCACCTTCATTCAGTCATCATGAATATTCTCCAAAAACAATTAAAGAATCATTAAATAATAAAAAAAATGAGCTCCTTCCGCATCCTGCACAAAAAAATAAAGAGCTTTGTTCATGAGTATGCGTGCAGCGTGCTTATCACTAGTAATTTATGGAGAATGAAACCAACATTAATAAGAAAAGAATACTAATATAGTACCTAATCATTGTGCAGGGCTGCCAATAAAAGCACGGAATTTTGGGACATGTAAAGTTGAGTGTTTGTTAATTGGCTATCAAATAATGCACACTTGCACAGTTCTGAAGATGGCGTGAGAAACTAACGAGATGATGATGAGGGACTCTGTGTTGTACTTATCATGTGTTGTTATGTTAGCCAAGGCATGACATATGGCAAAATTACACATTAGCACCTACAAAGTGAAAAAATAAAGAAAGTAAAGTTAAAAAAAATTAGACAAAGAGGGCTGAGAGCAAAAGCAGAACCAAGAAAGCATGAAAGAGAAAGCAAAAAATAAAATAAAAAATTAACCTTTTTCGGTATATGGGAAATGGGTTGTCTCTATCATCCTCTTTGGATAAAATTCTTCAAAGTGACTCCCGCTTGTTGTTGTTGACTAGGTGCTGCACAGCAAGAGGTGCATGTGAGATTTTCTAATTCAGGAGCAGAAAAATATTTGTAATGACAATAAGAGGGCGATAAAGGACTTTAAGGCAGAAAAGAATGAGACAAAGACCAATCAGATTATGCAGTGAACATATTCTGATTATCTTGGCTAACGGATTTGTATATCTAGAAAAGGAATATACAACTAGCGGTAAAGAACATATCAGTATCCACTCTATCATGCTCAGATATAATATAACTCAGTTACAGCTTCAGAACCTTGTACTTTTGGTCTTAGACTATAATAAAATAAGAAAAAAGCACCATAGCCCTTTGGGGAGGGGAGGGAGGATTCGGATTTCCTAAGAGCTTCACCTGTGTGTCTTTTTGTCGCGGAAATAGAGTTCCATTAGAGATACTATTTAATGGTTAATATTAATACAACACGTCATGGGAGTATTATCTGACTCCGTCTAGCTAATGGATTAAAAATTTATTTCTAACCACCCTTGTTTTAGTAAGTACAGCTAAGAACCAAACATTTCCACGTTTATCAGTTATAAAACTGGATCCATTTCAATGCAAATAAGATTAGCTTTCACATTTTAGATCTACTTTGGCCTGATTTGATTTATTTTCAACAATGCATTGTGGCTATGGGTGAACTTAAAGAACCAAAAAAAGGAGGAAAAACATTCAGGTAACCTAAGTTTGCCACACAAGCAAGAATCTTGTACTTTTGTAATTGTGAGCATATATGCATGACGGATAGAGAGAGTACCTGAAATCTTATATCTAGTCCTTCTTCCACTAGAAAAAGCTTAGTTCAGTATATCCGTGGTGGGAATATGGCAAGAGTTCTTCCACCTCGATTCTGGAACGTGAACAGCTCATACTTTTCTTTAATTTTCCATGACTTGACTGAACCTCAGCCCAAAATATGCCATAAACTGGCCTGTGGTCTGAAAACCTTGATTCCCCGCGGACATAAGATAACTGATGAAGTCCTTCTCCATACCACAAAATACGGTCACACCTATTACAAAGAAAAACATTTACATCAGCAAATTATATCATAATTGCTTCTGCTACATTTCTATGGCTTTGGTCAAGTGAGTGATGATGATCTTACCAAGCAGGTGTTCGCCTTTTCTCCTTAGGGTGCATGTCATCTCCTGCATACCTATCAGAATTAGTTGAATACTTGTATGTTGGAGGGAAATAAATCTTCCCTTCATTCCATCCCACGAATGCTCGACCTCTCTTTTGCTCTATTCTCAACTGCCAGGAATGCCAATGTACATATTAACATTGATTGTTTCAGTTTTACAGCAACGAACTTGAAGTAAAAGTAAAACAGAATACTAGAAAATGGAAGTGGTTATGCTATATAGGCATACACACCTGGTCATTCTCCAACAATGCTCTCCAGTTTTGCATTTCAACAAGTGCCTTAGCAGAACGGTAGGAAAGGGCAATCCGATAATTCAAATCTCCAAGCCATATAATTCGGCTAAATAAATGAATCCAAAATTAGAACATTCTATGTAAAACAGCTAAATGGAAAGAAACACAATCATAATTGTTATTGTATTCATTCATTCTGCATAAGAAATATAGACAAGGTGATGATAGGTTGGCAAGGGTCTCAAATAACATACACATGTTAAAACATCTATCATACAAAATTTTATGCAAGTAAATTCTTACTCATGCTCTAGGATTGTCTCTGGAGACTTCTCATTGTCAGCACCATGCACCCGTGGAAACCTTGTCTTTTTGAGAATCTCCATCACATCCAAATTTCTTCTTAGCTCATCTCCCTCTTTCTGTCCTGAGGTTAAGTGGCTACAGATGAAGCAAAAGCTTGTTTCATGAAGAGACATGCTAATTGAGATGGATCCCTGCAAATGCAAACAGAATAGCTCTCTCATATAAACAAAATTCAAGTAACCAGCATTTTTGCCATGAATATATCAAAGCAAAAACCAAAAAAAAAGGACAATCACGATTTAAAATTTACCTTATTTCCAAGATAACCCATCAATCCTCTGCCAACACACGACACTTTCATATTTCGAACATGATCCTTCAATTCACTTCTCACCCATATGGTAAGAAATATTCCTACCATTTGCTTACTTGCAACTAGGCAGTACCTTGAACGCCCTGGCATACCATGTCCATCTTCAGCTGGGGCAGGTCCACCATAAGACATAGGTGAAAACAAGACCGTGCTCGGCGAATCTCCTAGGCCATTGTCATCATCAGATGAACCCCATCTTGAATAGTCACTAGGTCTGGAGTAGTCACTTGCCCTGGAATAGTCACTTGGCCTATAACCCCATCTAAAACTTGGATCAAAGTCACTTTTCCTGTGACCAAAAATTACACGATCACACACGCTGAATCTTCGATCTAGTCTTGGTTGCATAGTTGAAGGATCATTGTCCATTCCCCAGCTGCTAGAAGTGGTCTGGAAAGAACGCCGATGGAAGAATGACGAATTCTTCTGCCTAGCTGATCCCTCAAAATCTGCATTGAGTTCCACCACTGGCTGAGGAATAGGGGATGGTGTATAATACCCTCCACCTCCACTAGTACCAGGAAGATTGTTCAAAGTCTTTCCAATGAGAGCCAGCCATTTTTTGGCAGGGCCATTATCTTCTGCACCCAAGATATTACCAGCATTCAAGGGAACTATCTCTTGAAATCTGTTACACAAGGGTAGAAATGAATCATTGGTAACAAAACTAGTATCACTAACTTTGCTGGAAAATATGCTAATCAGCACCAAATCTTACCCAAGAACGTAAATATCTGCGGGTGGTGAAGCATGAAGCCAGTCATCTATACTCAAATTACTTGGTGGAGATCTTCCAGCCACATTCCATGTTGCAACAAAAATACTGCTCATAAATAAAAGAGAAGCACTTGTTCATGAGAAATTAAACACATCAAAGCAATTTTATTTTTTCTAGTCAAAAAGTAAAATTGCAGAAGCTTCATACCTATGGTTCTGAACATCAATAATTCGAGGATGGTCAAGATTCATTCTACCTCGCCTACCCTGCTCCGAGCTTCTGCTAAACTTCTCTGCACATTGCAATGAGGGGTTGTATTGTAAACATTTTGTATAAATATTAGGATAAACAAAAAAAAAGAGAAGGAATTTCAAATGGGTAATGATTCAAAGAATGAATATGGGCAATTGTGTACCTGTTTTGCTCTTTTTGATTGTGCAAGGCTCTCTCTCAGAGAAGCTGTTCCTGCTTCTGTAATCTACGTCACTTCCTGAAGAAGCAAACAAGTTTCAATGCATCAAACTATGGTTCACAAGAAGTCAAAAAAACCTCAGAGGAAAAAAAATGTCTTATGTGCATTGTTGAATATATGATTGCACTTTGTTTGGCTACCAACAAGTTCCTTAAGAAATAGAGTGTGTGAATATAAAATTTTAGACAAAGACAATTTTCCCCAAATGGGAAAACTAATCCTGTGTTTTGCAAAACTTGGTAGATGATATATTAGATAAAAACAAAATCAGCCAGAGCTTAACGAAAAACACTAGGCTTGGATTCTGTTTCTAAATGGTGCTATTTATCTACTTCCCTTGGATTCTTCACTACCCAGATAGAACCAAAGAACTTCTGGCATTTTACTAGATTGAAAAGACTCTGAATGATGGTGTCCCATTTTTTTAAGAAAACAATCATTCTTTCTTAGAAAGTGATTTATTTTTTTTTTTGAAGAAAACAAAGAAACCCACCTCTACCACAAACAACACCATTTGATTGGTAGGAGTCCTGAGCTTTGCTTTTGATATTGAAGAACTTTCTGACCATTCTCTTGGACCATGAGAGCTTCACCAAGGACCAAACACACAACACGAAATTAGCAAAGTTGTCATTAAGAATTGAAAGATAGAAGCCACAGCACAATCAAAATGTAGAGAAAAGATTCATCTTTCAGCAGCAGAGAAGGATAGTGGTCAAGAGTGTGATTAAAAAAAACCTTGCTTTTCTTGGAATTCCCATCTCTCATTGTTAACCTTCTACCTCATACAGCTACTCAAGTACTCTCAGCAATTTAAGGAACAAAATTGTCTTCTTGTGATACCCTTTTCTCCAAATTCCACCCTCTCTCTTTCTTTGAGGCCAGAGGGACAAGAACAAACTCTCATCTGGTGTTGAAACCTCTCTGAAATTCAAAGGTCAAGTAGGGGAAAGTTAAATGAGGGAAATGGTTGTTGTTGTTGCTGTTATTGTGTTTCTTTCTCTCTTGTGATGGTCACACTCTTAAAAGTGCAAGAACAAGGAAGCAAAGTCCCCGTAAATATGCAACCAACTAGAAAGAGAGGTAACGCCTTTAAGTCTTTAATGCGTGGAAGTGAGATGAGATTCTGAAGCAGCACAAGACAATGTGACAGACAAAGAGAGAGAAAGAGAGATTCAACCAGTGTTACTTTCTCTCTCTTGGGAACATATGGCCTCGTTCTCTGCAACCAACAACAGCAAAGTATCGAATTTGAACAGAATAAAGCGCAGTGAATGTGTAGAGAAGACCTTTAATTTCTTTTTTAACCACCACCATCCTTAAACGGAATTAGTGTCTATTTCATAATAATTCCGTCATCCAAATGAAATTTATGTTAATAGTTATCCATTGACATTGCGAATCGTTTGAGGTAACAATAGAGTAACTGTTTATTTTTATTTATTGGTAAAACATAGTTAAAAAGTGTAAGATAACAATATTAACCCCATTAAATATAGTATTATTGGTCAAATACTAATTACGAATTACTAAAAGACATCCAATTATTCAAAGGAAATTTAACTAATAATATTGCCTAATAATTAGTTTGTATTGACTCTAGAAATTATATAAAACACCTTTTAAATTCATTTGGTTAAACTAAAATTTATTGTTTAACTCACTTGATTGAACAACTTAAAACGTGTTTGTTTCTCAGGTTTCATTTGGCTTTTTGTTGTCCCAACAAAAATCTTACAGTCAAATGGAATTTTTATTGTCTCGAATAGTGTGACATTAACCTTTAGATTTTTCTATTTTTATAACTCAGTTCTCAATTGCAAAATAGAGGTTAAGAAAAAGGAGATTTTAAATACGTTAATCAAGTGAAATTTTAATTATCTCAAACGATGTAAATGATCAATATTAACTATTAAATTTTTTTTCATTTTCATACCTCTCTTTTTCCAACTGTTAACCAAGCGGATACCTAAATTGAGTACTTTAACAGAGATTAAAATATTGATTATTTTCAATTGGGGTACCCGACTTATAACTTGAATTTCTACATGTGGTGATGGTTAAGAAATAAAGAAGAGCTTTATTAATGTTGAGTTAAATAATAATTACTTTCTTTAAAAATAAATAAATAAATAAATAAATGGTAACCTAAGTTGAAGACAAGGCAAACATAAGAGGGGGGCAACGGGCAGGGTGTGTTACTTTAACGTGTTTGTAAACATAAAACGTTACGGTCAGATGAACAAAGGCTGCCCCTGGTCAGCAAAGTGAGTGAGATCTAGCAGTATCTTATAGCTGTAATCTTTCTTCCCGTTTTGGTCTTCCAATCAAAGCAAAAGCAGTTGAACGATGAAAAAGATAAAAAAGAAGGGTCCTTGCAATTGCAAACATGTACAAGTATTTTTGGACTATACATATCTATGTATTTTGTTTCTTCTTTTGTTGGACAAGGAATGTTTGTAGCATAAGTTAGTGGTATACTTGTGTTGTATACAATGATCCCCCCCAAAACCTTATACAGCTCTAAAACAAAAGAGTAATAAAATGCTAATGTCCCGTTTTGGGTATGTGAATGAATGAACCCCTCCAAAAAACTGATTTTTGTCTTTCTTATATTCATGCCATCTTGTGGCTTTACATTTTATGGAGCAATGTGATGTTGGCTTCTTTCATAGATTGGTAATAGGTGTGGTGCATGCCACGGACTGTGGGGTGAGGACCTTTTTTGAGACTTAGTACCTATTTACCTAGTTTCACTGTCTTTGGAAACAAGGGCAACTGACCCAAATTTCTGCTGTTGGGACTTCACTGCTTTTAGCTCTTAGAAGCTACCACCAACTTTGTGGAGTTGCTAAATCCGTTGAGAATTTTTCATTTTTCCTAGGAAAAGATTATTTTTCACATTTACTATAGGGTAGTAGAATACAATGCATATCATACCATTACACACATATGGAAATAGAAGAGGTCAAATAATTGCTAGATACAATAAGTAATATGTGATATCTCTAATAGATGTATGAAAAGGTTTTTTTAAAAGAAATGTATGAGAAGATTGAGTTTGAATAAAAATTATTAATGTGAATTAAAATTAATTTTGAAAAGGAAAAACTTTCCTTTTCTAATAAATTGGGTTTAATATGATTTCAATTGAAATTAATTTTTAGTAAAATGAATTATATCTTAAATATAAATAACAAAAAATAAAACATAAATGTATATATCTTTAACAGTGTGTTTATTTTATGTGACAGAGTCAGCATATATATCAAAAGAGTGAAAGGGAGGTTGAGTGGAAGGAAGAGAAAGATATCTTAAAGAAATAGAGGTAAAACAAAGTTGAAAGCTTTGATCAAACAGACTTGATATTATCGAAAAAGAATTAACTAAAAATCATGTCGAAATATACACAATTAAATGAAATTTATTAAACTTATATATCCAAATTGAAACCTAGATCACACATAGAAGAGAAAAATAGTAAGTTATGTGTGAATTTTTTGAGTTATATTTGTTTAGAGTATGAGGCGCCGCCCATGGTGATGCTTTTGAAATCCTCGAGCGTTCAAGGGTTGATGCATTTCCTCCAAACTATGCCAAAACAAAATGAACTTTTAGGTTTGGCTCTCACCCCCTTGACTTGACCACATGAACAGACCAAACCCTTCAAATTGGGTTTTGTTTTGTCCAATTCTCATGATTACCAAACCATTTTTAGCTGACGGCGCAATACTCCTCCCAATATGTTATATTTAAAGAAAAGAAAGGGATTACATCTCATGATTCCACCCTCCAAAAGAAATAACTTCATTGCTAGGCACCTCACCCAGCAATTACAGAATAGTGGGGGCTTTTCTCACACCTTAAGCCATAAATGTACCAAATTCGAATTAATTCTTTAGATAATTTTATAATTTCCATTAAATTTTTTTAACAATTATGACTTGTGTTGAGGTTTTATTGAAACATCAAAAAATATGGCTTGTAAAATGGACGGACCTTCTTAAATAGATCAGATTTTTTTGGGTTGTAGGTTTTTTAAGCCAAAAAACCTATATTAATTTGGGTTTTATTTTGATGTCCAAACTAACTTGCTTTTACGATAAGCCAATTATGTGGATTTGAGCTTTTTTTTCAAGTGACTCACATAAATATATAAGAACAAGATCAAGGGTGTTTAGTCTGTATTTGAGTGGATTTTTTTGTGTCGGATAAAAACTACATATATTACTATAAGTTTCAATTTTAAATGTTTAAATTTGTTTATTTTGTAAGCAGGTCAAACAGACCCATTTTACCAACTCTACCAAAAAGTGACTTGGATTAGGTTACGTTGCATTAGGAATCAACTCGTGATAAGTTATCTTGAGTGAATTGAACAGACTCATTTTGACAACTTTAAAATGGATTGTGCTGCCCACATGTTGCTTAACTCGGTTACAAATTTTAGTGTAATTTGAGTTACCCACGTCTTGCTAAATTAAGTGTTTTAGGTAGTAGTTAGAAAAGAATAGTCCAATTAAATTCAGAATTCTTTTCATTCTCTCATATTAAGTATGAAGCAACTTTAAAACATTGAACAATTATCTACCTATCAAAATACTTATAAGACAGGAAAAGGATTAATCACCGTAATTAATGGGGATACCCTATGTTGTACATTAAAAAATTGAGGATTTTTTTTCTTTTTCTTCCATTTTTGTAGTGAAACTAATTCATCTTTTTTCGTGAGATGTGAGATAGGAATTTATTAATTTTTTATTATTTATAATTTTGCAACAATCAATTGATATTTTGTATTCTTCATTTATATGTTTAAGAATTTTATTAACACATGAGTACCTATTCAATATTTCATATCTAAATTACCGGTATTCATCAATTGTGCATGATGTGGTGGGAAAAGGACAAAGAAAATGAATCCAATCAAATATACAAGTGAAGAAATAGTGGAGAGTGAAATAATGCCAATGTATATAAAAGGTACATGTTAGAAGCAATTGGAACAATGGAACCCCTTTATCTACCTTGTGAATTTTCCAAAGACATGAGTAATGAGTGGACTTCCACAGCGATCAAATCAAGGACAAGGGTATCTTATCAGCACAACACACCCTCTTCTCTTTATGAAGAAAGTTGCATAAACTATTAAATTATCCAAATTTGTATAAAATAAACCATTGATTATCATCATTGAAAAAAATATTAATGGATATGCATGCATATCTTTATATGATTTATCTACTTACGAATGGTTTCTTTGACATGACTCTATGTTTACCTTCTCGGAATAGTATAGGAGATGATGTGCCCTTACACAGGAATTTAAGAGCGTGTTTACGTTTACATGTTGTCAAATGTGGCTCTTTGAAACAACGAGGGAAAAGAAATTAAAAAAGCATTTGAATAGTTCAAATAATTTGTGTAGCAAATACTGAAGAGATAGATTTGGGCCACATGTCATATGATAATTGCATATATCTAAAGCATAAAAAAAAAGAGGTGGTCCTCCATCTTTGGGTATTGAAAACCTTTATGATACAACATCTTCTACAATGGTATCTATAACCTCAATGAAGATTCAATAAGGATACCATGTGAAGGATGATATTTTGATTCCCAATTTCTTTGAATATTTAACTTATATGTATCTTCTTTAAAATGAAGTTGCATTTTAAACTAATGTAAAACATTATATAGTATATTTTTTTGAGTTCTATATATTTACTTATTAGTATTATCACTTGTAGTTGGTTTTTTTTATTACATTGGTTATTTCTATATCTATATAACAATTATCTTTTACATCAATTTTAAAAATAATACATGTAAAGGATATAATGTCAAAAAAAAACAATTGCATGTGAGTGCACTAATACTTGAATGCATCCATTCTTTTTCATTTGAATAATAGATATTTGGTGTATGTAATTTATAGAATTTGGCTTTAGATCGATTTATATTTTTTTTGGTCAATTTTAAATGAAATTTATGATTAAATTAAAATCTTAGTTGGTTAGGGTTAAAAATTTATTAAAAAAGAATTTGGTGTATTTTAAACAGAAAAGATTTGTAAGTGCTAATAGTCTCTTTCTTTTGGTATGTATATAATAGATAAAAAATTTAATACAACCTTTTTAAAAAAAAATTGTTCATAATAACAAAAATAAAAATGTATGTAACTTCTATTAAATATAATGTTGAATTTGATTTGGAAATTATGAGAGATTATATTAATCTTAATTTTTAAAAAAACATTTTAAAAATCCTCTATTAATGCGGGTGGAAAGGCAAAGACTATTATGTTTAATTATCCGTGTTTGTGTTTTTATAAGATTTTAGCTTTTATTTATATATTGATCTTTGTATCGCTCTTTAGATAAAAATACAAAAGAAAGTTGGGAAAAAACGCTACAAATCTTTATATTGATCCCCATACTACTTTTTAAAGTAATAAATGAAAAAAATAAATAAAATGGTTCACTGGAACCATAAAATTAAAGTATTTAATTTGTTTTTCTTTAACTAGTAAGTGGAAGAATTTGTAGGAACATGCTATAGAAGGATATAAAATTATTCTTATAAATATTAATATGGGTACAAAATATAATTAATCAGAAATATTTTATAAGAAAAAATGTAAAAATGAGCGATGTTGTATGAATTTATTCAAGAGATGGAATGCTTAAAGTGAATGTTAGAGAGAATTCAAACATAAGAGCATGGATATGTATATAGAAAAAGGAAATGATTATATGTAATAAAAAAGAGCAGCACTAAGCACATCTTAAAAGAAACTATGACATTGTTTTTTCTGAACAGAAAGCAATAGAATCATTCCTGAGTATATAGGAAAAATTGCCTTAGTTGTACTAATCTCCTGGAAATTGGATGCGTGAGCAAAGTTTCAGAAGCAAGAATTTTTGGATTATTATCACTCACATATCATATTAGAAAATGGAGAAGTTAATGTTGCGTTTAGTTCATAAGTTTTTTTAAAAAAATAAATAAAACTATTTATTTATAAATTATTTTAAATTTTTATAGAAAAATAGAAAACTGATTTTCTATTTTTTAAGAAAATCAGAACACTCTTTTAAAAGGTTTTATAAGAAAAGTAAAAAAATAAAAAAGACGGTAACTGAATTATAAAATAAGATAACTGAATTACAAGATAAAAATTGTTATAACGAAATGGAAATATGAAACAAACTGCTTCTAATTCAAAAAGTTCTACTATTATAAGTTTTTAAAAATTAGAAACTGAATTACAAGATAAAGACTGCTATAATCAGATGGGAATATGAAACAAACTGCTACTAATTCGAAAAGTTCTACTATTATAAGTTTTTAAAAATTAGAAACACGGTAACTTGCACTATTCATTTAAATTAGTATTATCCTTAAATATTGAATTGGTTTTCCTGCAATCCTGCTTAACAAGAAAAATGGTAAAAGGTTGTAGAGACATTATTTATATCATAAGTTTGTTATCAGCGGAAAGACAAATCCCACCATATCTATCTATTTACATTTTTATTTTTTTGTTAAAATTAATATTTAATATTTCGAATGATTTTTATGATGTATCATGATAATATTTTTATTATTCTTTGTAATTATTTTAAAATATATTTAAACACAAACTCATTTACTCTTATTTTACTATTACTTTAAATTTTTGTCATAATTTTATGTGATACATATACTACACAATATTGTCACAGATAATATATATATATACGACATATCTCAATTAATTTGAATTAAATAATATTTGAAAAAATTTAGAAAACTGAGTGCACTTAAACAACATTTCTAGTTTTCCAAATTGAAAAACTATTACATTATCTAAACGAGTTTTCAAATTTTTTCTAACTATTCTAAGAAATGAAAATTTTAAAAAACATGCGGAAAACTTTTCTCAAAAAATTAGAATAATTTTTTGTAATTAAACGCAACCTAAATTTATTAATTTTTAATATAGTATTAGAGATTGACTTATTTGATTGATTTGTTATTTGTATATATTTATGTTTAGTCTTGTAAATTTTATACATCACATACCTAATTCTCATTAGTATAAAAAAACATTTTATACAGACCTTTTTACATTTGAAAATAAAGTGTAACTTTACATCAGTTTTTATATAGATTCGATGTAAGAAATCTTATTTACATCAATCTAGGTTTTTAACTGGTGACATATATTGGGTTTATTTAAGGTTTCTACTGGTTTTAGGTAACAACCGTTACAAAATTGAAATAAAAATCAAATACCCAAACATCTAACTTGCTTTGTCACTTTCATCTCACTCTTTTCCCCTTTTGAAAACCTCTTCCATTTCACTCCACTCCCCATTGTGTTGTTTGGCCTTTTTGTTATTTCTACTTCTACTTTGTGTCATTGAGGGTGCTTGTTTAGCCTTGTCTCTTGCGGCCATCTTTGAGTTCCTTTCATCTTTTTTGAGTTTCAAATTTTGTTTTTGTTTTGTGTCATCATTTCTCATGCATTCAAACTAAAGGTTGCTTTGGTTAGACACAACAATGATAGCATAAAAAGGTCACATGAGTATGCTGCTTCTCACACTAATTCCCGCACTTACATTATTTTGAATGGCCATCGACTCTCATCCCTGGTATAACTCACTTAAGGGAAATTATTCCTAATTACTTATGGTAAGAACCCTAATCCCATTTTTATTTCCTTTCAGGTGAACTATTCTTGCATTGGGTGTTTTCTATTCAATGGATTAATGAATATCTTATCTAAGTTATAAGGTCAAATTACATGTTTTCTTGAATCTTATAAATGTTATTTTTATTTTCTCAATTGGAAAGATTGAAGATGTTGAAATTCCAGTTTTCTCGTTATATTCTTTGTTCAGTGGATTAATAAATAACTTGTCTAAACCCGTTATTGAGTTAGATCTCCTGATTTTTTGTTGTCATTTTGGCACAAAATACTCAATTACACTAGGTTTTAGTTTATACTCTCTTTGATTTCCAACAACATTTAAAGCATGTCCTTTTCTAAGGAGAACATTAATTAATGACAAACAAGAAGAAAATGAGGTTCTTAATTCTATTGAAATTCCTTGTTTTTCACTTACATCCTTGTTTAATCCTAATATCCTACAATGAATTCACCAAGTACCATAAGTTCAGTTTTAATTCAAAAACACATAGTTTAGACAAAAACATCGTACTTTATCTAAGGAACAGTGTTTGACATTAATTTGACACTGCCACTTTACCTTTAAATTCTAAAATAAGTAAGAGGTATAGATAAATACAACATATTTTATTTCATGAGCCACTTCTTAAAAAAAGAATAAAAAGAAAATATAATAAATATATTGATGTGACTGTTGTAGCCACCTTATAATTTGAGGATGAATTTGACTATTAATTTAAATAAATAAATGAAAATGATCATATAATTAAAGAACTAAACTAGACATGTGCATGTTAAAAGTATTAACATTTGTTTGTTCTTTTCTATATAGGATGATGGTTGATTTGTTTGCCAACCAATCCTCACAAAGTGAGTCTACACGAAGGAGAAGTAGACATGTTATGCAGTTAAAAGACCTGACAATTCATCAGAACGGTGAGCAAAAGTTTCCACTTAAGTTTGATTTGACAACCCTTCTACCAACAGGAAAAAATAAAGTTAATTAAATTTAATAGTTACCTTGGGATGCTTACACAATAAAAACCTAGTATCAAGTGCAAAGACTGAAGTAATATCCATGACTAGAAACAGATAAAATTTGGGAAACAATTATGGCACATCCTTATTACTCTCCCGTAGTAAATTTTGTACATCAGTTACAAGATCATATGTTAAATGATTTCTTTATTCTTTTTATTGTGACTTATAAATCACATTTGATGTTCCAAACAATCCATAATTGAAAAGGAAATGTCTTTCATATATGGCATAACGTTAGAAGCAATTCAAGACAAATTTTACAAGTGAAAGGGCATATGGAAAAAGAACAAAGATAAGTCTTCTTGTGAAAAGTGGTCATTTATTGATGAAAAGACATGATAAGATTTTGTTACGAGTCTCTAAGATCTTAAGTTTATTGTAAGCTCTTTCTAAACAACTAAGTATACATTTTTTTTTGTTTTCTCATGCTTTTCATACTTTTTTGTTCATAACTCTAATTTAATTTACCTAAACAGGATAAAAGAAAAAGGCATAAGAAATTACTACAATGAATCGCTACCCTCATAGATTATCTCATGGAGGATGTGAATTGTTTAAGGATAAGATAATGGCTCAGAAGGAGAAAAATCATGAGGAGACATCCCAAGCATACCCATCTATAGTACGTTCTCCATGAAAAATAGAAGAAAACATAACTAAAGAAAAATGAAAAATATACATCTAAAGAAACTTGTGAGATTACGAAAAGATTGTAAGTTTATTGATTGAAATATGTGTGTTTTGGTACCTTGTTATTAATAACTACCTTAGCATTTAATATTTTAATTTGTGTCTTAATTATACAATTAGGTTTATGGATAATCATTGTAGTACTTTAACTTGAAAATGTCGTCAATACTGCACATTTTTTTATGTCTTTATTACATCTAGGTTCATAGTGATATTATGTGTTATTCTTGATATTATTGAAAGTGTTTTCTTTCTTATATATAATACATTTAATAAGCTAACTAATATGTTTTATAGGACATTTTGACATCACTCAACTCGGAAGGATCCTTTGTACTTTCCAAGTGAGAAGATATTTTGGCTATAGATATTGGTCATCCAAAGCACTCAGGTTGTGTTCAAGGTGTTGGACAAAGTGTGCGAATATGATAATACTTTAGAAAACCTCAAAGCAGAAAACGACTTGGATCCTCTAACGTAACAAGGGATGGATCTTGTATATTAAAGAAGATATAAGACAAGAAGTCACTTAAGAAGTCACACAGCAAGTTAAGGAATGAGTCACATAGTGAATCATAAAGCAAGTCATAAGGAAGCTAAGACTAGAGTTTAAGGAGACATTGGAATTATTACATCTTTCTTCTCTATTCACGGATAAGTAAGTCATAGGGAACCCGCCTTCTAATAAATATATGGGTACAAGGGGTAGTAATGATGTTCTGGACGATCAAGATGTACCAAAAGAGGATAATAATGATATCCCAAAAGACTGTGAGTTATATGTAGAGCATCCTTTTCATTTAGTAACCTTTGAAAAGGTTTACATCTTGGGATAGACAATACACCACAAACAAATGAATGATCATAACATTAGGGTAGTGGTTAAACAAGTTAAGGATGCAAATACTCATGTCCTTGTAGCCATTAAAGAGGTATCAATAATAGTTGGATAAGCCCCTAATTATTTCATTATATGGCCAAAAAATCTTGTCAAGTTACTTGGAGATAACGTATCAATTAATACCCTTATATATTTTAATGAATACTTTATCTATAATGAATTTACTAATGATTTTTTTCTCTTTGAAATTTTGTTTAAGAAGAAGTTAACCTTGAGCATTTAAGGGCATTGATTGTGAAAATTGGCAAGTGCCCCTTGAAGTTAAAGCTGAGAGTTGATGTTATAAGGACTATTCTAATTCCATTAGATATTACCACGCATGAAGTTTTGGAGATCGCTTTAGGTGATACAATGTTGAACATATCAATCATACAATTTTGGATGATGTAAAATATTATTATAGTGTGACATGAAATTTATGATAAATGTATTTTTATTTAATAATCATTATTTTTCTAAAATTAGGTATTCGTATCACTTGTGAAAGAAAAAGGGAATCACATATACTTACAGATTCATTGATCCTGTCTATCTTCATGATGAAGGAAGCAAAAGAGATAAGATACAAATCTACATTCAAAGCAAATTAGCGAAACGAAAATCATGTTACCTTGCACCATATTTTATTCCACAAGTAATGGTTATTTACTAATTGTTTAAAAATATTTTTAAAATTATTACATGTTTGACATCAATTTATGTATGGATCATTAGGGTTTAGGGTTTAGGGTTTAGGGTTTAAATTATTCAATTTAATAATATTAATTAGCTTTAGTTATCTTTATTTCATTAAATTATAACTTACCTTCTTTATTGAAGTTAATTTTTAGGTGAAAAAAGACCACAATAAGGGATTCTTGGTGCCATTGAGGGCATCTAGTTGCATCATGCGTGCCTAATCGCCATAATGGGCCTAAAGGCTATCCAAGTCTCTAGATTGAGCGTGTTAAGAAGCGCATATGGGTACTTTATCGTGTAAAAGCCTTAATGATCAGGTCTGATGTATCGGAGATACATGTGGATTCGAGATATTCAATGTGGGTTTGTCCAACATACATTATTTCTTATAAAAATCATTGGACCCTGCACGTGTTGTCGCTTATTTAGGCGTCCAGTCATTAATCCTTTGTAACTAATTTGTACATATATGACTACTTGTTCATTTTGTCATGCCTTAAAGTGTTTGATCAATTAGTTTGGTGTATTTTCTTTGTTTAAATACTTATTCATTTGTAGATACCTCATTTTTCAAGATCCATATCTTAATTCTTAGAGTTTTTTTTTCTCTTTCTACTTAGTAGTAACTCTTTCTATCTCTTAATCCTAAACCAAATATGAACTCTCTAGATCACCTTTGGGGAATGGATTTCTACCCTTTCTTTCCTTTTTCCATCATGTTTACTTAGGTTTTTAGATTAAGTATGGATGAATTTTGAGATTATATTTGGGTGTTTCTTTCTGAGATCAAATTGTGTTTCAAATCTAGATTTGATCAAAGTTCTTAATTCATGTACGTGGTGTGAATCTTCAATTCTATCCAAGTATAAAAATTCAATTGGTAACGTGTGTGAGACTAAGATGATTGAATTGGAATCAAGGCAATTTGACATCAATGAGCCATAGCATTGAGAGATTAAGGATGGACGTTAACGAGGCCTATTGAATTATGGTTCTTCATGTTGGCATGTTAGTCCTGCATGATTAAGATAACCAGTGCCTTGACCTACTACTCAGGGATTTCTCACTGAGAGATCAGACTAAGTCTAATTATGAGGAATCAATTTTCATATTGTGTTTTGAGCACATTTTGATCTAAAATTGTAAGTATCCTAAAGTTATTTGATGATGATTCCATAACCTATTTGCTTTTATCACTTGTTATTCTTCGTGTGTTATATTTCCATTGTTGCAATTGATTTTCATTATACAAAAATATGTTTGTTTTTTCATTGCATCTGTGTTTGAATAGATGAAAACTCTTTCTTGCATCCATACTTAATTAATCGATTAGTGTACTCACCAACTCTTATTAAGATCTATTTTTATGCATGAGTGTGATACAAAAGCATTGTGCTATGAATTTCCCATAGTGGTCAGCAGCCACAACGTTCACCCACAACTTCATAATGACAACATATATGTTACTATTAGCTACTCTAGAAGTATTGTGAAGTATGTTTCAGTTTCTATTTTATCTATTTGTTTAATACCAAATTTAGGTGGAGTGTTGTTGTGGAAGGGGAAAAATAATAGGAAGGAAAATCTCTGTTGATCTAAAATATTGTTGTGAATCTAGGAGAATTAGAAATCGTTATAAACTAAAATTGAAAATTAACATTTATTTTATTTCCTAAAATAATATTTACATGGTATGCTTACACACGTGTCAAACTTTTTACTTAATCAATTATTAAATATAATCTACGTAAGATTCATTTATACCTAAGTTAAAATATTTGACGAAAGAACTGAATGAATAAACTTATAAAATCTGAACAATTATATATATATATATATATATATATATATATATATATATATTATATGAGAAAAACTTTCTTATATAGGAGTGAGAGAAGCGAATCTGGGTCGTACAACCATATAATGGATGGTTGAGATTAATCATGTGAATTTTAATAAAATCATGTGACTTTCTTAATCATTCATTGGATGGTTATACAGCCTAAATTCACTACTCTCACTCTCACTTAAGAGAGATACATCCCCATATATATATATATATATATATATAGACACACACACACAACTCAAATCTTAGCTAAATGAGTGTTTGAAATAAAGAATACTGTATTGCGCAAAAGCTTTTATTCCTATGGTGGTGGTTGAATTTGAAACACAACGATAGTCATTATTGAACAGGAGGAAATGAAGGATTATAAATATGTTGATGATGAAGAGCATTGAGTTTTTGTGCTGAGAAAGCATTAAATGGCCACAATCAAACAAATAATTGGAGAACACTAAATGATTGGAACTTGGGACCATACCTGTTCAATATTCTACATTTCTACTCTTACGTGCCTATTCACACTCACACAAAGTTGCTCTTTTATAATTGAAACCACAATATCATGTTCCCGTCATTCACCAATTTTCATTCACTCAAATAAATAAATCAATCAAAGGTTACATCAACAGATAAAACTCGTATCAGTTTAGAAATGATAAAGAATCTTATGGTTAATACACAAAAATTAAAATTGAAGTGTCTTAATTATTTTTCAATAATTAAAATTAGAGTATGAATTTAATAACTTAAACTATCCTTTAATACACAGTAATATGCTAATTAAAGACTTGAGTATTTACCCATTTTCTTGACTTAACGTAAAAATGTAATTAAATTAAAATTACCATGAGCTACCAAATATTTATACACTTCACCCCTATATTAGAGTGGAAATGTTGCATTTTGTTATAGTAACTCATTTATATGATTAACATTAGTTATTATATTATTCTGTTTATACAATGGTATATCAAATCCATAGGAAGTTATTAGTCACACAAATGTTCTGAGTGAGTAATTGATAACATAAAAAAAAAAACCAAAAAGAAGTGAAAGAAAATGTGGTTGATGCTTTTGCTTTTTGTCACGACCCTGTAAAATCCAGGGTAAAATTATCGAGGCAGTCAAAGGGAGCAGCTATTCATATATTGTTTTCCCTTCTCTTTTCCCTGTCTTCTAGTTTGATTCTTTCTTGCTTTTCCTGCTTTGTGAGAGAGACCCCAATGGCTTCCTTTTTCTTCTTTCTTAGCCTTATACCATGGAATGGATTTTGGGTTTGGGGCACTTTAATATTCAAAATGTGACAACCCCATCTTCATCCGTCACTATCTTTTGTATTAAAGACCAACACACATACACAACCAAATTGTACAATACTATACATTGATATAGACCTCTCACTTGTATAACATAAACCAGGTTCAAGGAAAATTATCTCTCATCTTTGTTTATCTTTTTAACATGTGAGCAATAAAAAAAACGTAGATGGGTCACTATAAAAATGTCCAAATTATTTAAATTAGAAATGTAGAAGTGCTAGAGTGATGTAAATCTATGTGAGTAGTTCCTAGGCTTCCATGGAATTTTGATTATTACATGTATACAAAGGTGAAAAAGGTTGTCATAATTAGGAAAACATGGCTGGGCCATGTGCTGTAGTTTTTGGTAACCAATTTATTGGAGGGGTTGAACCGGATTTGCCATATTGTGCCACATTGCCAATGAAGGTAAACCATTTATCATAATTATGTAATGATTTTGCTTGTCCAATTTTGTGATGCCTTTAAGTTTCTTGTTCCCAGCTCAAATATATGCAATCTTCTATATCCATATCTTTCTTTAATATTTTTGCCAACAAACGGAAATGAGATATATGTTGTTGAACAAAGAGCTAATCTGCTATCTAGTTCGAGAAATAAAGTTATATATAAAAAAATTAATAGTTAACATTGATTTTTCATATTGTTTTAAATAATCAAAATTTTGTTAAACCTAATTGGTTTTTTTATTTTTCGTTGATCAAATCTCGATTTAGTTAAACCGAAGTGATTCTCTTCCCAAAATGAGATTAACTTTTTTATTATTATTAATTGCTGGTTGGTAAAATCTTGAATGCATCATTGGACCACAGAACTACCATAGGTAGTACAATTAATTCAACATATAATCATTAAACTGGACTAGCCATCAGCTCAATGATATATAGTTACCAGACATTTAGATCCTTATAGGTATATAAGTACAAAATGTTGGTGATTCGATAGTCTTAGATTCAAAATATTAATTGGTGAAAAAAACCTAGTAAATAAAATTAAGAAGTACCATATGATAAGGATCTTTTAGTCTGTCTTAGAATCTTTACAAGTAGCAAGTAAAAATGTTAATATAGTAGCTGATGCAAACTAAATCTTTAAATACAAGAATTACTGTTTAAATTCTAGAAAGGATACCAATTGTGATAGGGTTAGAATGATATTCCGAAAAAGAAAGGAATCCTTAGAAATAAAAAACCTCCATATGATGGAGATGGTTAAATAAACATCATCGTTTTCCACCCTAAAACTTACAATTATGGTAAATATACAACTTCAGCTTCCAATTAATCTGAAAAAAGAATCTATGAAAATTCCCAAATCCTTATTTGCTACTCAAACATTTGGGGTTTAGGTTAATAAAAAACAAACAAAAAAGGCATTTTATTTACGAAAAATATAGGCCTTGCCTTAAGAAAAGAGTAAAGGATAGGCCTATTTGGGCTAAAACTGGACAAAGCCCATAATGAACTCCCTAAATGAAAAAAAGTCCAGTGGATCACTTTGTTGGCAGTTTTGCACCTTAATTCCATTTACCTTTTTATTAAGAACGTCAGTTTATAGTAGATACGGTTAAGATCACTAGTTTTATCCCCTTAAATATATTTATTAGATAAGATGAAAAGTCTTAATTAAGAATAAATCATCAAAGGGATTATATTTAAATGAGGATACGTGTGATTAACATAAAAAATAGGTATAATAGTATATTAGGAGCGAAGTTTGCTCTTCACGTCCTGTCTCCTTAAAAGTTGGGGCGGGTTCGAGAACAGGTTAAGATAATATGAGTTTGAGGGTTCATGTTGGGTTTAGGAAAATTCATCAGAATTTAATCCTACTCTACAATTTTTTTTTGTTTTTCTTTCACTTTAATAACTCAAATAAATCATATATATCTAATACATTTCAATTAAAATAGTATATAAAATAAACATTGAGAAAATTTATAAATGATAAACTTTGTTGTTATATTATATTTTAATAAAACTATATAGAGTTATAATTAAAATTATTAGTATATTGGGGTGGGTGCGGGGTTGGGCAGGTAGTTGCATGCTCAAACTCACCCACATCCCATTAAGGTTGAGGCATGTTTGATTTTGTTTATCTCTGGTGAAAATGAACTTTACCCGTCAAATTCAAGCTGGACATGTGAGTCAATCACATTTCAAGTTGGAATTGTAGAAATGATTTATCTAGCCATTTTGTGCATAATAAGGAATTAAGCAAAGAAAAATTTTATTAAACTTGCATTGAAAATCACAAAAGAAACTATATCAATATTAATTTTAAATGAAAAATTTCCTCTTTTTTATTTGGTGTAATTTTAAAAACACGCATATTTAAATAATATTAGAATACATAATTTTATCATATTCTTCTCATGTATTCTACATCTTAATTATAGTCATTTATTAAAAAAGTAAAATATAATAGGAAATGGAATAATAAATATTTTCTTAAACTCTAAAAGAGAGACACAAATAGTTTTTTTTCCCAAAACTACATTAGATAAAACGAAATAAAAGATGTGTTATTTTGCCTATCATGATTTGTTGGGGTATAATTGGAGTTTCAACTTAAACTATAATTTGAATTCACAAGTCAATTATTGTCCATGCTGTTCTATAATTGGAATTTCAAACTTAAACAATAATTGTTGTTATTCATGAGGTTCTAATAAGTTAGGATATTTGTTAACATGTGGTTTTAATGGTTAAAATATAGTTTCTAATAATTAAACATTCCAACAATTTTATTTTGATAGTTTAAGAGAGTACTTAACAATTAGGAAATTTTTCATCTAAACAAGTTAAAATAATCATCTAAACAAGTTAATATATAATTTTATTAGTCATATGAACCACTAACGAATATAACTTAACATAAAGACTTAAAACACAAAATTTAAATACATATAACTCACTTAATTAATCAAATTGCATGAGTTATATAAATCTCTTAATATTACCTTCTATTACTGGTCTAAACTAGGGTAAACAATTCAGTGTGAGAACCAACCTCAAACGTTCTTTTATGTATGATATATACGTCGATCCAATGAGGATCCGTATTGTAGCCCCTAATCAAGTGGGAAGTTAGGGGACTTAGAGTCCTAGAGAATCAACACATCAAACTCTCGCATTGTGGGGCGGAAGGTGGTGCCACTTGCAAAGGCACTCCGATGCTCAAGTCAGCAAATAGATAGAGAATGCAATATGATCGAACATAAGTTGGAGAATGGAAAAAACGTACCATTGTTGTAGATTCCTTGGTATTTATATGCATGTGAGGGACATAAGGGTCCCTTAGGGTTGGAGGACATTCTGTACCATGTGTCAGTACGACTTTACAAAAAGCTGACACAAGACGCGGACATCTCCGCGTCTCCAACGAATGTATCTCCCAACAATTGTACCTTGTATTGTTTGTCGAGTTGGCAGGTTACTTTTCGGTGTGCAATGGTGATGACCTGGACTACCTTGTGTATAGAGAGGATGACTCATACCGGTTATGAATCCGAGGTTTCACTTGTGACACCGGTATATGATTGAAAGAGATGAAATTACACTCTTGTCCATAGGTCAGTATCTAGACTAGATCACACACACATATATATACATATATATAGATATATAATGATTTTTTCAACTTGTAGAACCTTACATTAAATGATAAATTAAAAGAATTTCATATTTAAAATTAATATGAACATTGTCTTTACTATTTATAGAATTTAACGCAATTTCTAATAATTTCTTTTATCCTGGTTGTACAAGAGTACAAGTTAGATAAATTGGAAGAAGAAAAAAAGTATGTTGACGTTGCTTAATTTGTGCACACCTTCGCCAAATACTCAACAGTTTCATGTTGCGCCATGCAAATTCATTTTGGTAAAGATTATAATTATAGATTATATAAGTTGATTTTATTTGGATATGTGGGCAACTTTTATTAATATCAGTTTAAAATTTTTTAAAATTCTAATTTATAATTTAATTTTTAAACATTATAATTATAATCTAATATATTATTATTTATTTAAATTTTGTTTTTATAATTTATCATCTCAATTAATTAATTTATTTGTATATTCAACAACTATAAATAATTTTATATTTTTCTGGTAATTTTAATACAAAATAATTGATTGTCTTAAACAATCTAGACAAAATATATCATTTTAAAATCACTTTTTACTCAATACATCTAAACAAAAAATTGGTTATATTTATAATTGATTATTAGATTAACTTATTATTAAAATAATCTATAAAAACAATTTATATATTACTTTTCCTTTGTTAGAATGTTACGTGGCATTAATCTATTACATCTATTATTACATTACATATTACATATATTATTACTAATGGAAAGTTTCACGTGTCTTTTCACCTCTCTATTTTCAATGTGTGGTTTTCACTGTATCTTCTAGAAAGGTTGAAGAACATCCTGATGGGATTATTTTATACAAAATCATGTTTTTGAATTGAAAAATAGGTCAGCTTAACATTGTCATAAGTATATTATTTAGATAAGTAAAAATAGATAAAATATATTATTAAAAAATACATAAAGATTATTTAAAAAATTCAGGATAAATAAATTATAATAATAGTTAAAATAAAAATTCTATGTTTTATGTTTTTCCCTCACTGGTTAGCATTTTCTAATGCTAAGTATTCTTTTTATGTTTCCACATGTATCTTCTTCAAAAACAATTTTATTTATCCTTTACATTTAGATACAACAGATAAAATTCTTAAAAAGTTTTATATACACAAAATCTTAAAAGTCTTACGTAAGTAATAGTAAACCACCCACATAAATAACATAGTGAGTATAGGTACCTTTTCTCTTGATAAAAGGCTCGTTTGTTTAAACTTATTAAAAAAGTGATTCTTTTATAATCATTTTTTTAATAAACAGATCAAAGTTACTTCTTAAAATAAGCTGAAATTAACTTATTTTCAGTTTCTGTTTATTTTTAAAACTTTAAACAAACACGTTGAAATTTAAAATATGTGCTTTTTTTAATTAAAAAATACTTATCTCTTAAAATAAGTTTAAACAAAGTATCATTTAATAGTTTCTAATAAACTCTTAGGCACCACTGCCACCGTGGCATGGTAAAACGAGTCGCAAATGATTGCATACATCGTCTTGACTCGTATTGCTTTCCCTTTCCCTTAGCGGCTGATTTGGAATATATTGTTAGTTTATTGTTCTTTACTTCTATTGGTATTCAGATTCGGCCCATATTTAATATTTTCTTATAAATTGGCTTGGCAAGGAAATATAAGGTCCTAATAAAACTAGTTCCGTTCAACCAGAAACGGATGCTGTTTCTGTTTCAATCATTTTTAATCATTTAAACTGTAACATTAGCACAAAGATAATACAGCATTACAAAATCAGATACATAGATACATACTTTTTCCCAACACTTGAAGATGGCATGATCCAGTGACATTATTACAACAATAATAGCTTTTACACACTACATGAACTCACCATCTAGAAGATGTGTCAACTAGATTCCAAGCATTGGCATTAGAAAGAATATGTCTAAGCACCATTCTTCACTACACTAACCAACAAAGTTTCAAATAGGAATGTGCCAAGGGAAGAAAAGCTTATCAAAAGGGAGGCTCTTCCCATAAATGTTACACGGTACACCATTGATTTCTTCATTCAAGAAAGGGGTAGTCAGTATAACCAACAACCGGGTCATCAATGTAGAATGTCTCCCGGATATACTTGTTGAGAGGAGCATCGAGTGCAAATCTCTTCGGCAAATCTGGATTAGCTAAGAACAAACGACCATAAGCAACAAGGTCTGCTCTGTTCTCAGCTATGGCTTTGTTCCCATCTTTGCGGTCATAACCTCCAGCAACTATGAAAGTGCCATTGAAGGCCTTTCCCATGGGCACCAGGCTGTGAGGGGTCTCAGTTTTTTCTCCAACAGTTTTCATTCTTGGCTCCACCATGTGACAGTATACAAGATTATATTTGTTGAGGGTCTTAACCATGTAGAGCCCCAACTCTTGGGGATTTGAATCTCCACATTCTGCATATTCTGCAAACGGTGACAATCTAATTCCAACTCTATCAGCCCCTATCTCATTGACAACAGCTTCAACAACTTCTAAAGGAAATCGGCAACGGTTCTCAAGGGATCCACCATATTCATCAGTTCGGTCATTCACTTTGTCTTTCATAAATTGCTCAAGCAGATAGCCATGAGCCCCATGGATCTCAACCCCATCAAAACCTATAATGTGCACCACCACAGGTAAGTTACTTGATTTTATACAGTAACAATTTAAACAAGCTATTTTTTTCCAAAGACAGCTTTAAGGGTGGTTGTTAGTAAAGTGTTTTTGATATTGACCGACGGTCAGAATTAGCATTAGTGTTTTATCTTCTTTATTTATTATTACATGAATTACTAAGATGAAACTCACCTAAAGGGTATCATTTGTGAAACAGTAACCTCTCTACTAGTGTTCAAGATTTCATAGACTATAGTGTATGATGAATACACTCTAGAAATAAGCAAAGTGAAAATATTGAATATATACCAGCTTCAATAGCATTCCTAGCAGCAAGTCTGAAGTCATTGACAATATGAGGAATTTCATCAGTCCTAAGCCTCCTGGGTGGAGTGAATTTGACTTCATCAATGCCATTGCTTCGAATTTGTGGAGTGAGTGGCTTGTCTGTAGAAGATATAGGTGCTTGTCCATTGGGCTGATAAACTGTACAAAATAACACGAAATTAGATCATCTGAATTAAAATTAACATAAGTGTGATATAAGGTTGATTGAGTGATTAGAATTTAGAAAACAGTGACGGGTGCTAAGTTCAAATCCCCATTTTTTATTTTTAGTAAGAATTAACGCTCATTTGATAATCAGTTAACCACAGTTATGAAAACGGAAGAATCCAATGACTTTTGAAATCGTACCTGAGAACCAATCAAGTTCTTACTCAATCAATTTAGACGCACTTGACGTTACTTACCAGAGTTTTAGTGGTGTTAATGATGAGTTCAAATCTACGTTAACACTTCTGACCGATAAAAAAACGGAACTGTGAATTGTAATTGGGGAAATAGAAAGACCTGAATCGGAAACCCTTCCGGCGTGCCAAATCTGGCAGAAGAAAATGCCACCTTTGGCATGAACGGCATCGACAATGGGTTTCCAAGCTTGGACCTGTTGTTTGGTCCAAATGCCGGGCGTTTGGGGGTAACCTTGAGCGGTGTCAGAGACGCAGGTAGCTTCGGCGATGAGAAGGCCACCGTTGGAAGTTCTCTGAGAGTAATAGAGGATTGCGTGGGGTTGTGAAACGTTGTTGTAAGATCTCTGTCGAGTCAACGGTGCCAATACAAGTCTGAAATGAAGGCATTAATTAATTGCAGATATCAATATGAATTAAGGGAGAAATGAAATAGTAATAGTGATTAAGGAAGTACCTATGGGATAGATTGAAGTTTCCCATCTTGTAAGGAGTAAGAAGATGAACTGAATCCAGAGAAGTAGCAGGAAAACCCATTTTTAACAATTTGAAGAACGATTGAATTGGACCTATCATACATAATTATCTATTTATACAACAACAAGAAGAACGAAGGAAGGAAGCAATTCGGAATGTGACGTATGCTTGCATGACTGATGAATTGACAATGTGTGTGTATGGCAATGAGCTATTTGCTTGATGTATATAGAATAGGAAGGTATTGTTGTTAGGAACAAAAGCAACTAAAAGAAAAAGGGAGAGAGAGAGAAACGACACAAGAATTTTACGTGGTTCAGTACACATGAACCACAGTGTATGTACTTACATCCACGACTACATAGGAAGTGTTACTTATATAGTAACATAGAAGGCATAAGTCCCTTAAGAGTTTTCAATGTGGGACTAATTAAACTACATAGTTTCTAACAATTGTATTGTGTATGTGAATGTAAATGAATATGTGGGATGATGAATGAAAATGATATCATGTATATAAGGGGAAATAGGTAAAGTTATGTGGAACTTAGAAACTGGATGGGTGATTTTGTGATCCGGTGGATTTTGGAACCCTCGGAAGGGATCGTTAGGTTCCCGACCTCATTCATAACTTGTGCATATAGACTTGGCCTAGTGTAATGTCCATTAGATAGATTTCATGCATTGGTTATGTTGCTTTTGGGTCTAAATGTATCTTTGCACATATCCTGTGCATACGCTGGAATTTGGGTGAACGGACTTCCCCATCAGCTCCGAAATGGTGAAAATATGTTGGATATAAGATTTGGCATCATTTGGAGCCCAAACATAGGAGTTAGGTACCTTGGAAATCCAAATTTGGGCAAAACCTGCATTTCTCACTTGAGCAAGGGTATTTTCGCTAAAGCGAATCACTCCCTTAATCAAGTTGTTGTTTCTGTGACATTTTCGCTTGAGCGAGATAAGAGTCGCTTAAGCGAGATGACATATGCATGGTTTTGTTCCCCATTCGCTTAAGCAGGTGTTGCCTCGCTTAAGCAAGTCTTGCGTAGCATTGTCATTGCGGGTATTTCACTTAAGCAAACGGGGGCTCCACTTGAGTGAATGGAGCATTCTAGTTCTGTGGGTATCTCGCCCAAGCGGGCGGAGCCTCGCTTGAGCGACGTTGCGTGGATGCCCCTGTCCTTTTCTCACCTGAGCGAGTGGCTTCTCGCTTGGGCAAGTTGCCATGTTTGATCCTTTATTGATTCTCGCTCGAGCGAATAATGACCCGCTTGAGCGAGAAGGGTTGGTGTGATTTTGTGTTTTCTTCGCTTAAGCGAGGGTGGTTTCGCTTGAGCGAGATTGTCCTGTTTTGTTTTCCTCTCTTGTTTTCTCAACATAAAGTGTGGGGATTCGCGAGGCTTTCGTGCATTCTCGTTTGTCCTCAGCATTATGTATAATTTTGTACTTCCTGTGCATGTATTTAGTGTTATTGTAATTAGCACCGCTTGTGGTCTTCATGATTCGTTATCGGGGTCCAAACACGAAAATTTTTATCTTGTTTCTTTTAACCTGAGTTAAGTCATGAATCGCCGCCGAACTGTTTCAAATTAATTATTTTCACAGCTTCATTTAAATGTAACATTAAGTCAAACCGAACATAATTTCTTTACTTAAATTCTAATTATTAGAAGGAACGTTTCACATATGGTTTTAATGGTTAAAATATACTACCTCTGTCTTTTATTATAAGAACCTCTTAACTAAATTTTAATTTTTAAGAAAAGTTAGTTAATGTAGTTAAAGTTATTTAATTTGTCTATAAATTATACTAGTTTTTCAAAAGTACCCTCTTACTTTTATTGGTATTCACAAGTCTTATTTTCTTTCTACTTAATTAATATTTATTTCATTAATGACTAATAAGGGTATTTTGGTAAAAAAATAATTAATGATATTGACTTTTTGATGTGGTTCTTATGTTAAGGACCAGAAAAATATCTCAAAAGGTTCTTATAATAAGGGACAGGGTAATAGTTTCTAATAATTAAACATCTCAACAATTTTATTTTATTTTTTGATAAGAAAAATTTTATTTTGATAGTCTAAAAGAATACTTCACAATTACAAAATGTATTATAATCAAAGTTATATGTCAGAAGTTAGTTTGGTATGTTAAAATAATCATCTAAACAAGTTAATATATAATTCTATTAGTAATGTTAACTGCTAACATATACAAATTAACACGAGGACTTAAAACATAAAATTTAAATACATACAACTCTCTTAATTGATCAAAGTGCGTGAGTTATATAAACCCCTTAACGTCATCTTCCATTCCTATGTATATAAAAAATGATTTTTTCAACTTGTGCAGCCTTACATTAAATGATAAATTAAAAGAAAAAAATTATTATTTAAAATTAATATGAACATGGTCGTTACTATTTATAGAAGTCTAACGCAATTTCTAATCATTTCTTTATCCCGGTTGTACAAGAGTATGTTGACGTTGCTTGTAATTTGTGTACAGGGAATTGTGTTGGATTTTGGGGTACCTTCGTGAAGTACTCAACAGTTTCATGTTGCACCATGCAAATTCATTTTGGTAAAGATTATAATTATAGATTATAATTTTATTTGGATATGTGGGTAGCTTTTATTAATTATCAGTTTATAATTTATTTTTAAATTATAACTTATAATTTAATTTTTAAACATTATAATTATAATCTAATATATTATTTTTTATTTAACTTTTGTTTTTATAATTTATCATCTTCAATTAATTACTTAATTTGTATATTCAACAACTATAAATAATTTTATATTTTTTTAGGTAATTTTAATACAAAATAATTGATTATCTTTAACAATCTAGAGAAAATATATCATTTTAGAATCACTTTTTATCTAACACATCCAAACAAATAATAATTAATTAAATGTATAATCGATTATTAGGTATAACTTATTATTAAATTAATCTAAAAACAATTTATATATTATTTTGCCTCATAGATTGAACAATTGTGTTAGAATGTTGTGTGGCATTAATCTATTACATCTATTATTACATAAATCATTACTAAAGGAAAGTTTCACGTGTTAGTTCTTAATGAATGTTTATTTCCACTCGAACTTGTTTTTTTAAGCCTTTTCACCTCTATTTTCAATGTGAGTGTGGTTTTTTCCTGTGTCTTCTAGAAAGATTAAAGAACATCCTAATGGGATTATTTTATACAAGATCATGTTTTTGAATTGAAAAATAGGTCAGTTTAAGAGTGTCATAAGTATATTATTTAGGTAAGTAAAAATAAATAAAATACATTATTAAAAATTACATAGGAATTATTAAAAAAATTAAGATAAATGAATTTTGATAATATTTTAAATAAAAAATCTATTTTTTTATGTTTTTCCCTCACTAGTTAGCATTTTCTAATGCTAACTATTTTTTTTATGTCTCTACAACATCTCCTTCAAAAAAAATTATTTATCCTTTATATTTTGATACACAAGATAAAATTCTTAAAAAAAATTTATATACACAATTTTAAGAGAATTTTTTGGTTCCTTAATATAAACAAAATTAGACTTTTTCAATATCATTAAATACTTATTTATCAAATATGTTTTAATTATATATATTATTAATACTATTAATTTTTTATGTAATAAATAATATTAAGTATTTTAAAAATTATTTATTATTATTCTTAATATATATAAAATTAGGTATATTTTTTTATATTTAAAACTATACGTAATTTTTCTCTTGATAAAGTACTGTATACTTATTTTAATAGTTTCTAATAAACTCTTAGGCCCCACTGCCACTGTGGCATGGTAAAACGAGTCGCAAATGATTGCATACATTGTCTTGACTCGTATTGCTTTCCCTTTCCCTTTGCGGTTGATTTGGAATATATTGTTAGTTTATTGTTCTTTACTTCTATTGGTATTTAGATTCGGCCCATGTTTAATATTTTGCTTAAATCTTAATTTGACTATTAAAAAGAATTTTGTACTCAGAAAGAATTTTAACTGTTTCAAATAACGTAAAGAATCTATAATAAAATTAGTTCTGTTAAACCAGAAACGGATGTTATTTCTGTTACAATCATTTTTAATCATTTAAATTGTAACATTAGCACAAATTACAAAATCAGATACATAGATACATACTTTTTCCCAACACTTGAAGATGGCATGATCCAGTGACATTATTACAACAATAATAGCTTTTACAAACTACAAGAACTCACCATCTAGAAGATGTGTCAACTAGATCCCAAGCATTGGCATTAGAAAGAATATGTCTAAGCACCATTCTTCACTACACCGACCAACAAAGTTTCAAATAGGAATGTGCCAAGGGAAGAAAAGCTTATCAAAAGGGAGGCTCTTCCCATAAATGTTACACGGAACAGCATTGATTTCTTCATTCAAGAAAGGGGTAGTCAGTATAACCAACAACCGGGTCATTAAAGTAGAATGTCTCCCGGATATACTTGTTGAGAGGAGTATCAAGTGCAAATCTCTTTGGCAAATCTGGATTAGCTAAGAACAAACGACCATAAGCAACTAGGTCTGCTCTGTTCTCAGCTATGGCTTTGTTCCCATCTTTGCGGTCATAACCTCCAGCAACTATGAAAGTGCCATTGAAGGCCTTTCTCATAGGCACCAGGCTGTGAGGGGTCTCAGCTTTTTCTCCAACAGTTTTCATTCTTGGTTCCACCATGTGACAGTATACAAGATTATATTTATTGAGGGCATTAACCATGTAGAGCCCCAACTCTTGGGGATTTGAATCTCCACATTCTGCATATTCTGCAAACGGTGACAATCTAATTCCAACTCTATCAGCCCCTATCTCATTGACAACAGCTTCAACAACTTCTAAAGGAAATCGGCAACGGTTCTCAAGGGATCCACCATATTCATCAGTTCGGTCATTCACTTTGTCTTTCATAAATTGCTCAAGCAGATAGCCATGAGCCCCATGGATCTCAACCCCATCAAAACCTATAATGTGCACCACCACAGGTAAGTTACTTGATTTTATACAGTAACAATCTAAACAAGCTATTTTTTTCCAAAGACAGCTTTAAGGGTTGTTAGTAAAGTGTTTTTGATATTGACCGAGGGTCGGAATTAGAATTAGTGTTTTATCTTCTTTATTTATTACAAGAATTACTAACACGAAACTCACCAAGAGGGTATCATTTGTGAAACAGTAACCTCTCTACTAGTGATCAAGATTGTATGAATTGTACACCAAGTTCTTGAGATTTTACAAGTCAGACACTAAGTTCAGATTTTTAAAATTTCATAGACTAAAGTGCATGATGAATACACTCTAGAAAACTAAATTAAGGGGTTACTCTTTGTAAAATTATACTATATTGAATTGTGAAGGAAGCAAAGTGAAAATATTGAATATATACCAGCTTCAATAGCATTCCTAGCAGCAAGTCTGAAGTCATTGACAATATGAGGAATTTCATCAGTCCTAAGCCTCCTGGGTGGAGTGAATTTGACTTCATCAATGCCATTGCTTCGAATTTGTGGAGTGAGTGGCTTGTCTGTAGAAGATATAGGTGCTTGTCCATTGGGCTGATAAACTGTACAAAATAACACGAAATTAGATCATCTGAATTAAAATTAACATAAGTGTGATATAAGGTTGATTGAGTGATTAGAATTTAGAAAACAGTGACGGGTGCTAAGTTCAAATCCCCATTTTTTATTTTTAGTAAGAACTAACGCTCATTTGATAATCTGTTAACCAGTTATGAGAATGGAAGAATCCAATGACTTTTGAAACCCTAACTGAGAACCAATCAAGTTCTTACACTTGACGTTACTTACCAGAGTTTTAGGGGTGTTAATGATGAGTTCAAATCTACGTTAATACTTCTGACAAATTAATATTGACCGATAAAAAAACAGAATTGTGAATTGTAATTGGGGAAATAGAAAGACCTGAATCGGAAACCCTTCCGACGTGCCAAATCTGGCAGAAGAAAATGCCACCTTTGGCATGAACGGCATCGACAATGGGTTTCCAAGCTTGGACCTGCTGTTTGGTCCAAATGCCGGGCGTTTGGGGGTAACCTTGAGCGGTATCAGAGACGCCGGTGGCTTCGGCGATGAGAAGGCCACCGTTGGAGGTTCTCTGAGAGTAATAGAGGATTGCGTGGGGTTGTGGAACGTTGTTGTAAGATCTCTGTCGAGTCAACGGTGCCAATACAAGTCTGAAATGAAAGCATGAATTAATTGCACATAACAATTAAGGGAGAAATGAAATAGTAATCGTGATTAAGGAAGTACCTATGGGATAGATTGAAGTTTCCCATCTTGTAAGGAGTAAGAAGAGGAACTGAATCCAGAGAAATAGCAGGAGAACCCATTGAAGAACGATTGAATTGGACCTATCATACATGATCATCTATTTATACAACAAGCAGAAGAACGAAGGAAGGAAACGATTCGGAATGTGACGTATGCCTTTACGTCGCCGTATCTTTCAACCTTTGACTTTCCGACACTCTCCCTCACCGTGTGTCCAAGGTTTGTGTTCATATGGTTAACCAACTAAAAAAAAGTTTGATGTTTGACACGAAATTTTAATTGTTTTGATTTTTTTAATTGTGTTGAAAGAGGTGAATAATTAATATTAATTTTTAAATTTTTTTTATTTTTATAATTTTGTTTTTTCAATTTCAAACCAAACAGTATTTAATCTTATAATTTATCGTTAAGTATCCTAATTAATTTTATAATATAATATTACTATGTTCCTTTAGGTTTGATGTTATTTTCTTTTATTTTTATTAAGATATCTTTTTTATTTTGTATTAATAATTAATTAATACTCTTATATTTTAATAAAACTAATAAAATAACTAAAGATTATAAGAGTATAATTAAATTTAAATTTCGAAAAATGGAAATGCTTTAGATTTATATCTTAATAAAATAAAATAAAATAACCTTTGAAATAACGGTGATTATTATATTATATAATTTTTTATATAAATTATTTTCAAGTTATATACAATTACCAACAAAAATATTAGCATCATAATAAACATATATTATAATTATAGTAAAAGAGTCCCATAAAAAACACTAGTTAAATTATTAAAAAATACACTAATTAATTAAAAAAGTATTTACAGTTCCGGAATATTGGATTATTTGAACCTAGCTGGGTTGGCGTCCATATTCACTATAATGTATTGATATCAAAGTCTTCTTTTTCTTTTTGAAGTTTTCCGACCAAAATAATTGTAACCCCGTATCCTAAACCGCCGTCTCATGTTCGTTCCCTAGCCTCCTTAATAGATGCAATGAATCAAGGAATAAGTAGCCTATTTTTATTATTTAAAGGATTTGTTCCTTTATTATGTTATGTTAGAACTAAACTTTTTCTGAATTGATATATGATATTCAGGTTTCATCTAAATAAGATTATTATGAGCGATAAAATTTTTACTATCAAAATTTAATAGAATTGTATTTCTTGAAATTTGAGCTATAAATCACATATTAAATGATAACAATTATTTACCTGTTGATTTAACAGTTTTGTGATTGTTAGACTTAATCTTTCATGTGTTTGGTAAGAAAGTATTACTTTTGGTTTTAAATACAAGACATTTTTTAGGAAAAAAATTTGTCCTTTAATATAATATTTTCTTTCAAAATTCTATATCATTAATTATTTTTTACCAAAATACCCTTATTAATATATAATTTTTATTTAAATCAATATTAATGTCATTAATCTCTAATGGTAATTGGGTAGTAAGTGTTTTTTTATCACTTGATGTTTGAAATGGAAACAAATAAAAATTGGTTTCACATACAGTTCTTAGCCAATAAAAAAACTATATATTTTCTTTATATTTTATGTATGAGAAGGAAGAAAGAAATTGAATACAAATACTTTTAAGTTTTTTTATACTTTATATTTATAAAAAAGCAAAATAAAACTAACTAAATAAAACCTATAAACAAGCCTTTGTCTTGTCTTCATTGACCCAACTTAACATAAAAAATAAAAAAAAATGAAAACAAGCCTTGGCCTAGACATAGGTTTTATTGGCCCTCTCAGTCCTAGGTTGTTTGTTGTTGAAAGGTTGTTGTGGTTAGAGGGGTGTCTTTATGGTTTCTAATGGTGATGGGAGGATGGTGGTAATGATTAGGTGGGGTTGCGAATTTGTGGTGATGATGGTAGGTCGAGATTTGAGTGAAGTTGTTTGGTGGGTGATGGTGGTTTGGTGGAAAATAATAGTTTAATGGAAGATAGTGGTTGTGGCATTGGTGAACATGGATATGGGTGGTGATTGTTTGGTAGTTTAGGTAGTGGGTGATGATGGATTTAAGTTTTGGGGGGAGGAGGTTTGGATGGTGATGTAGTGGTTGGGTTTAAGGTGGTGATGAGGGTGGTAGTAATTAGTGTTAATGGATGGAGAAAAGGAAAAAACAAAAAGAAAAGAGAAATAAAATAAAAAGAGAGCTTTTACTTATCCGCCTTTCTCTTCTCTCAATTATTATAGTATTTATAGGGGAAACCTATCAAAATTTGATGTCTGCCTTTGACCTATTCTCCCATAAAAATAGCAATATTGACCCATTTCTTCCATAAAAATGTAACTAACTCATTATTCCTTTAAAATAGCCATTTTAACTCATTTAAAGGATAATAAAATAATAATTAAAAATGAAAAACAAGAAAAGAAGATGGAAGAAATGAAATAAAATAAAGCAATCAATCCAAAGTTAAAAGGAAATAAATAAATAAATGGTGACCGCACAAAAATCAATGTCAACGATCATCATTCTCATTTCGATAAGTCATAACCTTTAATCATTAAAAAGAGAAACATAACTTATTCCTGTTATGATTGGAAATCAATGGCCGATTCTTTGATACCAAATGATGCGAATGAAAGGGGGATCACCTTAGTTCACTTTGAAAGGAGAATATATTTTTAGGTAAATAGTTTAAAAGAGGATACTGACGTCTTACTAAAAAAAATAGATAAGAATGGATTGATAAAAAAAAGGAGCTACAATAAAAAAATTGACAAGTCTAAAATCACCACAACAATAAAAGTTATTGATAAGATTTGATAAACTAAAGAAAAACTCTCACAAAAAAAAACTTGGATTTTCTTCAAGTTGATTTATTTGCTTTACATGAGATCTTATTTATAAGCTTAATAAACTATGCAAATCTTAAAGGAAATTAATTCCCACTAATATTTTTATTATATTCCATTAAAACCTAGGATAAATCCCTATTAACGATTATGATGACCTAAAAACTCATTAAAACATTAAAAAATTCCATATAAAATATAAAAGACATCCAAAAATATATGTAAAAATATGTATGAAAATAAAACAAATATAAAAAATTTATTTTGTGATCCGGTCTCAATACCGGTATCCGATCTGCTATACATATTTCAACGTCTTTGATAAGACATCTACGTGTAACCGGTGTCATCGGTATACATCCGAACTGTAATTCCGTATCAGGCGTTCTCCCTATACCGGTTGTTCAGGATAACACCATGACATCGGATAATACACACGTCACTGTTCAAAAGACAAGGATTGTTGCTACAGGGATCGATCAATAATTCCCTGCACTACGAGCCAAATTCTGCTCACGGGAATGGTCAACTTGTTCCCTAATCCTAGTCTATATTCTCTATGCTCAATATAAAATAGCCACTTGACCCAATCATACAGGTAAGTGCGCAATATAATAATGCTAATGGGAGTTGGTGGTTCTCCACCAACGTGTCCTCGTTAATCGAGCCAATCAGGTATATGAACTAACTTCATGATTGAAGTTAGGGATCTTCTTCTTCAGCTCTTTTACGACTGATTCCTCTCTGAATACATTCCTTACTTGGAATATAATCACTGACTTGAGCGTCGGAGAATCTTTGCAGGTGACACCACCATTCGCCCACCTCAACGCGTTAGGTCGGTGTGAAGGATCTCCGGTACGCCCAATCCGCTCTCCTCACTCAAGGACAACGGATACATACATCGGATACACATACATCCGGTCTATTATACGGTATTGACATACTATTCGTGACTGGCTTGAGATCGGATCTCTTGACCCCGGTCCAGGACAGATCATTGGCACGCCTGGTGGGACTCGATAAAGTTATTCCCATATCCTTTGACAAAGCAGGTAATCCACAATGGAAGGCGAAGCACAAGACTTCATGGAGAATCAAGCTGAAGGCAGAACCAATCCTAATGCCTTCAGAAAACTCAACTTTGATTCTCATGGGGGCAGCTCAAAGAAGATAGTAACCGTGTCTGATCCTGATCCTCGCGATGAGCTGATCAAACAACTTCAGAGGGAGCTCGCTGAATTGCGAAGAGAAAAAAGGCAAAGCGAAGATAAAGAATCATCTCGCACGCGAAACACTCCCCATACAACTGATGGTGAAAAGTCCACCACTCTTCAGTACTCAAATATCCCTACGTTTGAGGGGGGAGAACAGACTCGCGATTCTGAGAATGCAGCTTCCCGAAGGAAGAGAGATTCAACAACAGCACCCCCCTTGTCTTACAATCTGAAAGTTCCTTTTTCAAGGAGACTTATGGGCATCAGCATCCCCAAGCACCTTCAAACTACTCAACCACTTTCCATCGGAAAGTATAATGGTGAAACTGATCCAACTAAGCACCTTGATGCTTATGTGTTTGAAGCCATGTACTTGGGGGCTGATGAAGACGTGATGTGCCGAATGTTCCCTCGAACATTGTCTGAGGAGGCCCTCGGGTGGTTTAAAGGCTTACCTTCTGGATCCATAGATTCTTGGACGGAAATGGCAGCTGCCTTTGAAACCCACTTTGTCATCTCCAGAGACGTACCCAAGACGTCTCATACCTTGGCTCAGATTAAGCAAGGTGAAACAGAGGGCTTAAAAGATTTTTTGAAGAGGTTTTATAAGGAAGCAGCCCTGGTTCCTAACCTCACAGAATCTATCAAGCTGCATATCGTAATTGAGGCATTGCAGCCAGGATCAGCTTTTGCTCTTTCATTAGCAAAGAGCCCCCCAGCAACTTTTGAGGAGTTCAGGAAAAAAGCCTCAAAGTATGTGAGCATAGAGATGCACTTGGAGGCAATGGCTGCAAAGAGAAAGCCACCAACACCATCTCCCCAAACCCAGAAGGGTAAGGAGAAGACGAGGTCAGAACGCATGGAGAGGCCATTCACCAATCCTAAGGTGGATAACCACCCTCCTCGACCTCGAGAAAGGCATGTCAATTCCTTCAGCCATTATGCATAGTTATCTGCCAGACCATCTCAGATTTTGAGAGAGGTCGGATGGCCAGTTTTCAGCGCATATGGCATCAGGAGACCAGCCCCTATGAAAAGACCAGGAAATTCACGTAAGAACTGTGATTTTCATGAACAAAATGGTCATTCAACTGATGAATGCCAAGCTCTAAAGAACGCAGTTGAGACGCTAATTAGAGAAGGCAAGTTGAAGCAATACCTGTTCAAAGAAAAATCCTTTGACAGGGCAGAACGGAATGAGAAAAGAGAAAGAGATCCAGACGACGGGGATGACAACAATCCCAGTCCGGTTCGAAAGTTCTCTGCTGCAGAGAAGCAAAAAGGTGTGATGACCGATAATGCAGCACAGAAAGACAGCATGCCCCAGCAACAACGTCAGGGCCGACGTGAAGTTATTGACATGATTGCTGGAGGGTTCGCTGGAGGAGGAGCTTCAATTACAGCCCGTAAGAATCATCATAGAATGATTCTATCTATGCAAGGGAAAGTCAAGGACAATCGCCCTTACAGAGGAGGGAATGAGGCTCCCATAATCTCTTTCTCTGACGAGGATTTTGGCCCAACCATTCCTGGTGGTGACGATGCTGTAGTCATCACTGCTGTGATCGCCAACAAGGACGTCCGAAGAATCCTTGTTGACCAGGGAAGTTCCTGCGATGTTATTTTTTATAATTGCTTTGAAAGAATGGGTTTTAAAGACTCAGACTTACAGCCTTACACGCAGGAACTAACAGCTTTCAATGGCGCAAAGCAACTAACTAGAGGGTATCTTGATACCCTTATCTCGTTTGAAGGCGAGCCAGGAGCCAGGACGGTTAGGTCTCGGGTGCTAGTGATTGATGTCAAATCACCATTTAATGGCATCATAGGCCGTCCTACTCTGAATGCAATGGAGGCAGTTGTATCAACCCCACATCTCCTTATCAAGTTCATTGACAAGGATAATGCTGTGTAATCTATCCGGGGTGATCAAGAGATAGCTAGGTACTGCTACAACCTTAGTCTCAACATGACAAAGCTGGACGCCTCCAATAAAAAGAGGAAACTTAATGATGCTGGAACATCGGCTGGATCTGTAAGCCTTGTCGACCTGGACCCTAGAGCGGATTTGAACATTGATCCGTTCAACCCATCAAAGCCCACACCAGATGGAAGTTCCAGGGACATCGTCTTGGGAGATTCTCCAGAAAAGATCACCCATATCAATGACAAGCTAGATACTGAAATGGAGCAACGACTGTTGGCTCTCTTGCAAGAGTTTAAAGACCTCTTTGCATGGACTGCAGCCGATATGCCAGGCATAGACCCTGAATTCTGCTGTCATAAACTTTCCGTCTATCCAGAGACAAAACCTGTAGCCTAAAAGAAAAGACGATTGGGCCCAGAGAAACAGAAGGCAGCTTGCCAGCAAACTGAGGAGTTGCTGAAGGCCGGATTTATCAGGGAAATCCGATATTCCTCTTGGCTTTCGAATGTGGTGATGGTCCCTAAATCCAATGGTAAATGGAGAATGTGCATTGACTACGTGGACCTCAACCGCTGTTGTCCAAAAGATCCTTATCCTCTTCCTAATATAGATCGGATGGTGGACGATTCCTCTGGTTACCAATACCTGAGCTTCATGGATGCTTATTCTGGTTACAACCAGATTCCGATGTGCGAAGAGGATCAAGAGAAGACAGCTTTCATAAATGATCGTGGTGTCTTTTGCTATACAGTCATGCCCTTTGGCCTGAAAAACGCTGGGGCGACATATCAGCGCATGATCAACAAGGTTTTCGAAGGTATGCACACCAAACTTGTTGAAGTATACATTGACGACATAATAGCGAAGACACCGGTTGGTGGCGATCATATTGAAGACCTGCGCCAAGTATTCACCCGTTTGAGACAATTTAACATGAGGCTGAACCCAATGAAGTGCACATTTGCTGTCCCTGCTGGGAAATTTTTGGGTTTCATGTTAACTCAACGTGGCATCGAAGCCAATCCAGGGAAGTGCCAAACGATTCTAGACATACAGAGTCCTAAGAATCTCAAAGAAGTCCAATCCCTGAATGGCAAGGTAGCAGCTTTGGCACGATTCATGCCGAAGATGGCTCACAGGTCGCTCCCCCTGTACAAAATACTGAAAAAGTCCAAGAAATTCGAGTGGGGACAGGAACAAGAAAAAGCTTTCCAAGAGCTTAAGGAGGTGTTGTCCAAACCTCCCATTCTCACAAAGCCTGACCCCGAAGACACACTCATTCTGTACTTGGCTATTTCAGATGAAGCTTTGGGTGTTGCCTTGATAAAAGAAACTCCTGAGGGACAAAGACCGGTATATTTCACTAGCAAGACCTTGCAAGGTGCTGAGATCCGGTATCAGAAAATTGAAAAGGCCGCCCTCGCTGTTGTTTGGGCCTTACGACGGTTGTGTCCGTACTTTCACGCCCATCCAATCATAGTGAGAACGGATTTGCCACTCCGTTCTGTCTTAATCAAGCCCGATCTCGCTGGGAGGATGATCAAATGGTCTATTGAACTCTCTGAGTTTGATATATCCTATGAACCCCGCAACGCTATTAAAGCTCAAGTCCTGGCTGACTTTATTGTGGAAATGACAGGGACTGATCCAGATTACCCTCGAGTCCATTGGACCATTTACGTTGATGGTTCATCAAACCAAAGAGGCTCTGGAGCAGGTGTAGTTCTAGAAAGTGACGACGGAGTACACCTGGAGATCTCCCTTCGTTTCAATTTCAAAACATCCAACAACCAAGCTGAGTACGAAGCTTGCTTGGCCGGGCTAAGAGCTGCAATTGACATCGGAGCTTCTGAGGCGACACTCTGTAGCGATTCACAGCTGGTGATTTCGCAGATCTTAGGAGATTATCAAGCTCGCGAACCTCAACTCCAATTATACTTGAACTGTGTCAAGGAGTTGACTGAGAAATTCTCAAAGGTGGAGTTCAAGCATGTTCCACGTGAAGAGAATACTAGAGCGGATATACTCTCCAGGTTAGCAAGCACTAAACGACCAGGTAGCACCACTACGCTGGTTCAAAGCACGCTAACGTCGCCCAGCATTCCTCTTTTCCCTTCTCTAAACGCCATAATGACTGATTCCCTTTACGGAGATACATGGATGGCTCCTTACATCCGTTACTTGGCCGATGGACAACTACCTACGGATGAGAAGGAAAAAACGAGGTTAAGGAGAGAATTACCATATTTCACTATGATTGATGGTAATCTCTACAGAAGGGCACTCTCTGTGCCCTATTTAATTTGTCTCAAAGAGGATGAGGTGCAAGGTGTAATGGAGAAAGTGCATGGAGGACAAAGTGGACACCACGCCGGAGGAAGAAGCTTAATGCGAAAAATCCTCAGAGCTGGATACTGGTGGCCCACAATGAAGCAAGACTCCATTGACTTCGTCAAAAAATGCGACGCTTGCCAAAAATTCTCTAACCTACACCACACACCGGCGGAAGAACTCTTCACATCCGCTGTTCCATGGCCCTCCTATCAATGGGGATTGGATATTCTGGGCCCCTTTCCAACTGCTCCTGGGGGCATCAAATATCTCATTGTAGGGGTCGATTATTTCACTAAGTGGATAGAAGCAGAGCCGGTGGTGCATATTACTTCAGCCCGAACTCGTCGTTTCATGTATGAAAACATCATAACACGGTTCGGGGTCCCAGCACGGATTGTCACAGACAACGGCACCCAGTTCACGGATAGAAAATTCACAGATTTGCTTGAAGGGTTAGGAATAACCCAAATATTCTCATCCGTCGAACATCCCCAAACTAACGGTCAAGCTGAAGTGGCCAACAGGGAGGTGCTGAAGGGACTAAAGAAACGCCTTGGGGAAGCCAAGGGCGGATGGACAGACCAGCTGTGTCATGTCCTATGGGCATATCGGACAACGCCTCATTCATCCACCAATGAATCCCCATATCGCCTAACATACGGGGTCGAGGCAATGATACCTGTGGAACTGCAAATTGCTTCCACAAGGGTTAAGTACTTCTCTGAAGAAACCAACGATGCTAACTTGGCCTCCGAAATGGATGTCATACAAGAACTCAGAGAAGACGCTTTCATCAGAGATCAAGCCATCAAAGCCAAAGTTGCTCTCCGGTACAACAAACGAGTCCAATCAAGGACTTTCAACGTTGGAGATTTGGTGTTGAGGAAAGCAAGTATAGGGAATAAATTCGCTCATCAAGGCAAACTAGCCCCAAACTGGGAAGGCCCATACAGGGTATCCGAAGTTACTGGCAAAGGCTCTTACCGCCTTGAAAACCTTGATGGCACTCCTATCCAAAATAAATGGAACACCCAAAACTTGCGCATCTACTATAGCTAGCTGTTGGAACCATCTACACTCTCCTATCCTTATCTTGGATTGAATACTGGAGAATTTATTTTCACAGCTACGCTCTCATTGTAATTCTTATTTTTGATTTAATAAGAATCTCTCACAACAATTTAACTCTTTCGAGTTTTTCTTATGCTGTGATTTTCAGTTTATCCGGTGTACAGAAGCATATTCAGGACGGATGATCTCAGCTACTTATTCTGTAGTTGACGATGTAACTCCTCGAATATGCACAACGCACAAGAACATACTCAGGACGGATGATCTCAATTACCCATTCTGTAATTGACGATGTAACTCCTCGAGTGTGTCTAAGTATTGAAGGCCCAGATTGTAGGATTAAACCGAACTCTGGGTACGGTTAGTAAGTTTGGCTGAACACCGGTGAAGGCTCGGATTGTAGGATTAAACCGAACTCTGAGTACGACTAGTAGGATTAACCGAACGTCGGGGAAGACCTGAGTTGTAGGATTAAACCGAACCTCAGGGCATGGGTTGTAGGGCTGGTCCTTTTTCAAGGCCACAAACCGAACCCCATTCGAAGACTACATGGGTTGTAGGGCTGGTCCTTTTTCAAGGCCACAAACCGAACCCCATTCGAAGACTACATGGGTTGTAGGGCTGGTCCTTTTTCAAGGCCACAAACCGAACCCCATGCGAAGACTACATGGGTTGTAGGGCTGGTCCTTTTTCAAGGCCACAAACCGAACCCCATGCGAAGACTACATGGGTTGTAGGGCTGGTCCTTTTTTCAAGGCCACAAACCGAACCCCATGCGAAGGCTTGGGCGCAGTAAGCTGGTTCTTCTTCAAGACCATGCTGAACCCCAAGTGACGGGCGCAGTAGGTTCAGGATTAGCCCTGATCTGAACCCCGTATCGAAGGCTCGGATTGTAGGATTAAACCGAACTCTGAGTACGACTAGTAGGATTAACCGAACGTCAGTGAAGAATTGTTATTAGATAAAACCAAAGATCAATTGGAGAACGGCTAGTAGGATTAAACCGAACGCCAAATATGACATGGGACAGTAGGATCAAACCGAACTCCAAACACAACAAGTAAGTTATACTGAACTCCAGATTAATACTCTCTTATGAAGTTCTTTATTTGGAAGTTTTATAGCTTATAGTTCTGAGTCACCAATTCTTCAATTGAGACCTGACTCATAAACTCCGACATAAACAATCCACTCGGGTATGCCACAATCTAAGGCATATTCACCCGAAATCCCTCAGTCGGAAATATTTGAAGAGGAATTTCTATTTTAAATCCTCATTCTTAAGATCTCTCACGTGAAAATCTCACTCAGAGTTTATTCAAAGTGATAATCACCAAATGATACTGGGGGACAACATCAACGGTTTAACGAATAATTTGAGGAATGAACTCTCGTCTAAACGATCTCACAATCATTCCCCTTAAGCCGTTCTTGAGGCAATGATGTGTTCCCTCACAAGCGGTGGTTTTATTATGAAATTCATTTCGCATGTATATGTCCGGTATGGAGATTCTGTTTTACAATCCGATCTTCATTACTTAAATCCGGAATAATACAATATACATGCAATCCCTCTATTAAAGTTGTTTTTCACTAAACAAGAATGGAGGTAAAAAACTCTTTTATTGATTAAACGAGAATTACAATTCGTGCAATAATCCAGAGCTGATCCCGGAACAAAGCGAATTTGAATCAATAAAATGAAAAAGGAAACAGGGAAGGGCGCTACTTTCTCTGGCTTGAATCTCCTTCTTTCCCTTTGCCTTTGCCTCCGGCCTTGCCTTCTTCAGTGCGAGAGCTTGTTCCTGTGCTTATGGGCTTCAGGAATGAAGGTCCCATTGATTGGCCCGCAGGCAAAGGAGCGAACTTATAAGGAGTGTTAGGCGGACTTTCATGACGCTTATCAACTATGGCCACCAGTTTCCCTTGATGAAACTCATAGAACGGGTCAATACCATTCAGATTAAGTTTCACCTTGGAATTCCGGTATTGAATTTGACGAACAGCCAACCCAAAGGATTCCTTGACTGCCTGATCGCACATATCCACAGCCTCGTCAAATTCCGCTTTTGTGTCCGCCAACTTTGAGAGCAGCTCCTTCTCCTTACGCGACCAATCTTCGGTTCCTCGAGCATAAACAACTTTGACTTCCTTAAGCTCCTCTTCCAGCTTTGAAGAGCGTTCCTTCTCCGCACAAAGACCGGAGTGGAGGTCGGAATTGATTTTCTTTTGGTCAGCTACTTGGGCCTCCAACTCCTTGGCAAGATGTTTTAGCCTGACAATTTCTTCATCCTTCTTATATCCTTCCTCTTTGGAAGCTTCTAATTTACTTTCTAGACGAAGGATGGTTGCCTTGTCCTTAGCAGCAGCAACGCTAAGGTCATTAACCTTGCCAACCAACAAGCTCAGCCTCTCATTCTCTTCTGGAAGCTTGCGAACCGATCTTAAGAGCCCGGATAATTCTGCCAGGTGCTTCTGTCCGGCATCGCAAGCTTTGGCTACTTCATCGCTCATCAATGAGGGCTTCAGCTTGTACGGAGTCTCAGGAACGCCCTCAGGAACAGAACCCTCGCATACCAGATATTGTGCAAGACCGGAGCTACTTTGAAGGGGGCGAGTAACTTTTGGTGCAAAGTAGGTCGTTATTGGCTTTGCACCATAAGTGATCCCGTCGCCGGGAGCATCCGGAGTGGATCCTGCATCCAGAGCGGATCTTTCCACTTTCTTTCCCTTTGAAGGCTCCGGATCGGCACTCTCACTTGAAATTTTTTGTTTTTTCGGAAAGGGTTGACGATCCGAGGTCCTTGAGGAACCGCGTTTTATAGTTTTCTTCCTCTCTCCGACCTTCTCAACCGCAACCCTCTCAGATTCGCCCTCCAGTAAGGGAATATCGTCACCAGCAGATGAAGTTAAAATGATGGTCTCCGCTGTAGCTTTTTTCGAATTCCGTTTTGCCTGAATGTCATTCTCAGCTGCCACGGAATTCGCTCCAGCTTTGAGCCCCTTCAGTTTTTCCATCTCTGGAGACGCAGCTTCAATTTCAACTGCAAAACCAAGCAACACGGTTAGAAATCAAATACTTCAAGGCATGATACGATAAAATATGAACATTAGCAGGAAAATTACGCAGATATTCCTCGCGGGTAGACCACGATCCTAACAAACGCCTGCAAGAGAAAAATTGATGCGAGGCGGTGTAAGATTGAAGGGCGGAAAGAACGGAAACTGAAGACGGGCTTAGTTCATCCTCCTCAGTATAGTACGCCTGGGAGGTCAGCAAAAAGTGTTCGTGCGTCCAAGCCACTGGGAACTTCGGAAGCCCATCTTCAGTTAACCAAAAAACTGACTCGTCAGGGTGAACGCTAATCTTTGTGAAATAGGACTTGAATGAATGTCCATCAACTTTGGCGGAGTCAGTGTACGCCTCAAAGTTGATAACCTTTGAGAGAGTCCGGAGGGATATCAAGCTTACTCCCCCTTTCTCTTTATTTGCACGACGGACCACTTGGGCAAAATAAAAGAGCATGACCACCGTCGGCTTGAAGTTGAAGTGCTCCCCAAGCACTTCAAGAGAACGGACTAATCCCCATCCGTTGGGGTGAAGCTGTGAAGGAGCGCAGTCCAGGAATCTCAGAACCCCCATCTGAAACTTCGAAAGGGGAAACCGCACACCAAGGTTCAAAAATAAAAAGTCATACATATACAAGGACCTTTCGTCCGGAGTATGACAAATTCGATCGGTTGGCAACGGAGCTATCACCACGAAGCAATTCTTGTATTTGTCCTTCTTGAAGACCGTGAAACGCGTCTCCAACTCCGCTCCTCCCTCTCGAGCATGAACTGATGCTATTTCACGAAACTCCTCAGCCACCCAGCTGAATGGGCGTTTCTGTTGGAATTTCACCCAGTCTATCCGGTGTGCAACCACATTGCATAGGCCGGATTGGGTCTTCAAGATATACTTCTCAGAAGGAGATTCCCCTTCAGACGATTTCCTCCCAGTAGCTTTCTTTGTCACCATTGTGAAAGCTTTGATGCTGCGATAAAATTTCACATCATCAGAGAGATACAAATCCCCACTCTCAACACTCTCACTGGAGGAGGAAGACTCTGAAGAGGGTATAATCACCCTTCGCCTCTGATATTGCGACTCCTCCCTCTCTGTGTATTGCGGCCTCGACTGGAAGATCACTGGGATCCTCCCACCACGAACACTAGGGTTTTGAGCCAAAGCCCTTCCTCCTCTTCCTCTACGGCTAACGCCACTGAAGCTAACACCCTTCCTAGGCATTCTCAAATATTGAAAAGAGATACAGAAAATGAAGGGAAAGTGGTTACCTAAGGACTGTGAATTGAAATTCACGGAGGTGGACACGAAGAACTTCTTGGAACTTTTGCAGAGGTTCGTCAAAGAAGCAAGAAGAAATGGTAACTGAGATTGCCAGATATGCCTCTTGTGGGGTACGAAAATTTTTCAAATACCCACTAAACACAATCTGTCGTTTACCCCCAAACGACTCCCCGTTTAGTGGACCAAAATTATCGTTTAGTACCTCATGGCGCGAAAATCCCATCGTTTTGTCACAGAGCCATCGAAATGGGCCTATTAAAACTAAATCCTAGGCCCAACAAGACTATGCGTGACAGTTACTAAGACATGCGCACTTAACACAATAATGGCTCGCCCACGTGGATTAAGGCATTAAATGTCCAATCATTAGAAACGTGGCCACCATTACCCGAATACCAAGGGTTGCGAAATTCGATAAACTTCTCATATTCTCATTGTCGAATCCGCCCTTAGGAGATTCATTACTACGGAACCTTATTCCCAGAGCGGACATATACACTTCGATATAGTCCCGAAATCCAGACATACTATGATCAATATAGCTCATATAAGCAAGACAACTGCTTCCTCACATCAGCTAGGGGGCTAGTAGAGGTAATACTCGGATTTCGTCTCGGATTTCGGATGGATGCGAAAAAATTCACCAGGACGGATGATCTCAATCACCTATTCTGTGATTCAACGATGTAACTCCTGGTACGAAGAGCTCCACTAATCATTCCAGGACGGATGATCTCAATCACATATTTTGTGATTCGATGATGTAACTCCTGGTGTGAATCATTCCAGGACGGATGATCCCAATCACCTATAAAGTGATTCGACGATGTAACTCCTGGTATGAACAATTCTCATCATCATTCTTACGATGAAAGTATTCACTCAATCCGTACTCCTACGATTGAAAAATGTCTCCAGGATGGATTATCTAAATCACTTAATCTGTGATCTGACGATGTAACTCTTGACGATGTGTACTTTTCCAGAACGGATAACCTCAGTCACCCATTATGTGATATGACGATGTAACTCCTAACGTGGTGTACCTGCCCAGGACGGATGATCTCAATCACCCATGCTGTGATCTGACGATGTAACTCCTGGCGCCATACACACCCAAAGGACGGATGATCTCAATCACCTAATATGTGACCTGATGATGTAGTTCCTGGTATCGTACACATCCCCAAGAGGATGATCTCAATCGCTTATGAAGTGATTTAATGATAAAACACCTGGTATGATCAATACTCATAATCATCTTTATGATGGAAAATTCCGAAAGTCAGTCCGCACTTTCGCTTTCTAGTGGTATTCTCCCAGGACGGATACTCTTTATCACCTATTCTGTGATACAACGGCGTAACTTCTGGCGTAGAAAAAACTCCCATCATCATCCTTATGATAAAGGACTCAAACACCACCTCTTTGCAGTTCCCTAAACTTGGAACAATATTATCATCTCCTGTAAGAGTATTACGGATTAGAAGCAGTCATCCGTCCTGTTACACTACTTTGCTAAACAGCGGATCGACCCATCTTTCCCCAAAAGAATTAAGGATCATGCCCCAGAGACAGGCACCTTCTTCTTAATACGCACTTGGGGACATGTATATATTTATCCGTTCTAAATTTTATTTGTTAGTTAATCTTCCGAGGCTATTATTTCAATCCGGCCTTAGATTAATTATACAGAACGGATTAGAAATGATTTATATATACATGAAACGACGAAGACAAATTTCTTCAATCAAAACTCATTCATTGAAATGAAATTACATACAATAGTTTAAAATCCGGAGTTGATCCCGGTACACAACTATACATGTAAATAAAAACAAAACTATGGAGGAGGAATCTGTTCTTCAGTTTTTTGAGCCTCCTCAGCACCAGGCTCTTGTCCCCCTTCCTTGGGAATCTCCTCAGGAATCTCCCCTCCAGGAGCTTCAACCCTTTCTTCAGAAGAGGGAACCTCGGACATAGGAAAGACATAATCAGGTCCCATGGTTTGACCCTCAGGAAGAGGAGCCAAACCATACAAGGACGACGGTGGATCTTCGTGACGACCATCCACCACTGTGACTAACTTTCCCCCATGGAATTCATAGTACGGATCCATTCCATAAAGGTTAAGTTTCGCAGTGGGGTTGCGGTAGAAGACTTGGCGTATGGCTAGGCCGAAGGACTCTTCAACAGCTCGGCTGCATATGTCAACAGCTTCTTCTCTCTCAGCTTTCGCTGTAGCTAATTCTCCCCGCAACTTGGACAGCTCCTCACTGGATATCTCGGGCTCCGCTTTCCTAGCCTTCAGTCCCTCTATCTCAAGAAGGAGCTTCTTCTCCCTTTGAGACCACTCCTCAGCGTCAGCCTTATTTTTATCCTGGCTGCTACGGAGTTCTTCCTCCTTCTCTGCCACTTTGCCTTCCAAGTTTTGAAGATCGCCTTTGAGCTTGAGATTCTCTTTAGTTATGAGATCCCCAAACTCCTTAGATTTGTTAAGACGATCTTCCATTAACTTCATGGCGGCTTTGTCTTTTTCTGAGGAAAGGTTGAGCTCTTCTAATTTGTCACTCAGCTCATCAACCTTGTCGACGTTCTTAGCCAACTCGCTGACGGAAGATAGCATTCCAGCAAGTTCGGCTAGCTGCCACCTTCCGGCCTCACACGCTTCTTCAATTTCTTTAACACTAAGCGTAGGCCGGAGTTTATACATCGGTGGTGGAAGAGTGGCAGGAGTAGAACCTTCGTAGGAGAGGAAGGGGGTGAGAAACGAGGTCGTTGGGAAGGAGGTCGGCCCTGATCCAGAAACCCCAGTAGCAGTGCCTTTATTGAGATCGGAGGAAGCACCAATCCCTCCCGAGGCTTCAACAGCTTTATCCTCCGAAGTCCTTTGTTTCTTAGACTGACGCCTTGCAGGATCATTATGGATCTTTCTTCTCCTCTCACTAACTTGAGGATGACCCGTGGCCGCGCCAGCCTCAGAGGAACCACCCTCAACCAACGGAATGTCCCCTTCAGCATCCGAGGTTAATATTATTAACTCAGGACGATCCTTGGTTGAGGGCCTGGGCTTCACTTCATTCTCACGGGTAACGGATTTACCAGCCGCCTTGAATTTCTTCAATTTGTCCATCTCTGGAGTTTGCTGTTCTATTTCACCTACATGAACAAACACAAGATGTCAGCAACTGCAAATATTCTATATATATTTGATAAAGGAGAAAAGATGAAATAAAACGAGAAGTACGCAAATATTCCTCCCGGACTCCGCTTGAGCTACTTAGCAAACGCCTACACGAGAAGACGTGACGACCTGTAGTGTGCGATTCAAGTGCGAACAACACTCTCGACGTCTCACGAGACAGATCGGATTGATCAGTGTAGTACGCGTGTGAGCTCAAGAGGAAATGTTTGTGTGTCCAGCTCAGGGGAAATTTGTCAACGTCCTCTTCATCCTTCCAAAATTTTGGTTTGCCCTTCTTAATGGAGATGCGAGTGAAGTAAGTCTTGAAGGACTTCCCGTCAACCTTGGCAGAATCTGTATAAGACTCAAAGTTCACAAAGGAACAGAGAGTCCGGAGAGTCACCAGACCAACTCCACCCTGCTTGTTTGCTCTTCGAACTACCTGAGTGTAGTAGAACAGCATCGTTACAGTTGGCGTGAAATTGAAGTGCTCTCCAAGCACTTCGAGAGCCCGGATGAGGCCCCAACCGTTGGGATGAAGTTGGGAGGGTGCACAGTTCAGAAACTTTAAGACACCCATCTGGAGTTCGGTTAGGGGAAAACGAACTCCCAGATTATGAAAAATAAAGTCATACATGTATACAGAGCGGTCATTAGGAACGACGTGGCATATCCGCTCTGTCGAAAGTGGAGCGTAAACCCTATACCACTTTTTTGCCTCTTCATCCGTACTCAAAGTAAACCTCGGCTGGATCCGGGATCCTTCCTCATCCGTATGACGGGAGGCCAAGTCCTTAAACTCACTGGACACCCAGCAGAAAGGCCATTTAGCCTGAACCTCCTCCCAATTTAGCCTCGAAGCAACTACGCTGTAGAGACCTTCTGCTGTTTTCGAAATGGCGCTATCTCCAGAAGATCCTTCTCCAGTTGCCATTGGAAATATCTAGACTGAACTCCTTAATCTACGATAAGAAATAAAATGTCGTCAGAAAGTTGCAATCATTACTCACTGCATTTTAAAAGCAATTACAATCAGAGGGCGACTCTGAGAAGGGAAAGGTCACTTCCCGCAGTGAGTAAGATCCCCTTTCTGAGCGACGCGGTTCAGTCTTAGGAAGAATCACAAGGATTCTTCCCCACGACTATTAGGGTTGAGGGAAACTGATTCCCCCCCCCCCCCTTAGATGAAGCCTACTTTCTATAACTACGAGTAGCAAGTCAAAGCGAAACTAAAGCGACAAGGAAAAGATAGTTACCTCAGATGACAGTGATGAATTTGAGGAACGAAGAAACCCTCGCAATGTAGGCGATAAACTCCCTTGTAAAATTTCTGCAGAGTTTCGTTGAGAAAGCAAAAGCAAGTGGAACTCAGAATCCACTAAGTATTCCTTTTATAGGAAACGAAGAGGATCGGTTACCTCCTCTTGAAGTTGTGTCGTTCTCGATAAAACGCACCCGTTCACAAGCGAAACGACACAACCGTTCCAAATTCTTGGGCGCCAAAACGATAGCGACTCAGCAAAGGGCTATCCACTAGGCCCAAAAGTTTCGAAAACTTCAGGCCCATTAAGCCCAAAACGACGGTTAATGAGATTTTCATCTCAGACGCAATAATTGCTTGCCCACGTGATTAAAAACATTAATGTCTAATCATGCAACGCAATTCACGCTTTACAGCCGTTACACGAACTTCAAGAGCTTTCAATTCCAATAAACTCTTGAAGTTCTCATACACAACGAATCTTTGTCTGAATTCGTTGTGACCGCACCGAAAGGTCGGATCTATTAATTTTAGAACGGTTCTTTACGAATGACAACAGATGCAAAGGAACTGTTACACACGTAAGCTTATCGATATTAAGACCTCTCGCAGGTTGAGTAGCTTATGTGAACAACCATTCGGTCCCTCACACAAGCTAGGGGACATATGATCCGGTCTCAATACCGGTATCCGATCTGCTATACATATTTCAACGTCTTTGATAAGACATCTACGTGTAACCGGTGTCATCGGTATACATCCGAACTGTAATTCCGTATCAGGCGTTCTCCCTATACCGGTTGTTCAGGATAACACCATGACATCGGATAATACACACGTCACTGTTCAAAAGACAAGGATTGTTGCTACAGGGATCGATCAATAATTCCCTGCACTACGAGCCAAATTCTGCTCACGGGAATGGTCAACTTGTTCCCTAATCCTAGTCTATATTCTCTATGCTCAATATAAAATAGCCACTTGACCCAATCATGCAGGTAAGTGCGCAATATAATAATGCTAATGGGAGTTGGTGGTTCCCCACCAACGTGTCCTCGTTAATCGAGCCAATCAGGTATATGAACTAACTTCATGATTGAAGTTAGGGATCTTCTTCTTCAGCTCTTTTACGACTGATTCCTCTCTGAATACATTCCTTACTTGGAATATAATCACTGACTTGAGCGTCGGAGAATCTTTGCAGGTGACACCACCATTCGCCCACCTCAACGCGTTAGGTCGGTGTGAAGGATCTCCGGTACGCCCAATCCGCTCTCCTCACTCAAGGACAACGGATACATACATCGGATACACACACATCCGGTCTATTATACGGTATTGACATACTATTCGTGACTGGCTTGAGATCGGATCTCTTGAACCCGGTCCAGGACAGATCATTTTGTTTAATAACTAAGTTGCTTTTTTTATCTATATTATATATGTCTAGTCATTTATATTCTTTTTATCTCAATTTAATTTTATATACTTTTATATCAATTTAACCCTTCATATTTTTAAAATGATGACCCTTTTAAGTTATTGAAAATACCAATTTAAAATATACATATTACTGTGAACAATGTTTAGTTAAATCAACAAACTCCCATTAACAGGAAAAGATCATTTTAGAAACATTTTACTTGAAGGAATAAAATAAGACACCAAATTAAAATATGAAAAACATAAAAAATCAACCATATATGTTAAGGAGGGAGGGTAATTTTTGTGCTGATAGGTTGGCTAGATTGGGTAGTATTTTATCTAAACAACTTGTCTTATTTAGAGATGGTAATATGGGTTGGGCCCGCAGACTGCCCGTTTGGCCCGTTAAAACGGGTCGGTCCGGGCCAACATCTGAGGCCCGTTTTTCTGGATAGGCCTGACCTGTTTTGGTCCGCCAAAAAACACGCCCGTCGCGGGCCAGCCCGGCCTGTTGTTCAAGTGGCCTCAATACTCAAGAGGGGGGGTGAATTGAGTAATAAAACTTTTGCATGGAATACCTTTGAAATTGATTTCTATAACCAAGTTTATGAGATTATGCAAGTGAAAGTAAGTAAAAATGATATGCAATGCACTACAAGAGGTAAGTATTGTTGAGGCAATTTAGCAAACACTTGGTGTGCAATATCTAAGATATACCAAATTAAGCAAGTTCAAGTATGCTCTTCTCAACCAAACAATACCAATCAACAAATATGCAGTATATGAAAGTAAAGGAGTAAGGAAGAGAAGCTTGCAAACCGATGTAACGAGTTCCACCTAATCCGGTGTACGTCTCGCCTCTAAGCAACCCACTTAGAGGATTTTCCACTATTGTAGACTAGAGATACAACTTTGAGCAATTGCGGCTTCCTAGTGTCCCACACTCAAGAACCCAATCCTCACAAGTACAAGGGCAACCCACCCAATCTCTCAATCTCACAATATCCCAAAGGTTGAGTCCACAACCTTTGTAACCACTCAACCTAGAGTGAACAACCACTCAACCTAGAGTGAATAACTTGTGTGTTTGGTGTTTGTTTACAATCAATACACTCTCTCAATAGAGCAGATATACAAGTGAAAAGCTCTCCCAAATTCTAATCTCTCAAGATGAGAGGATATACAAGTGAAAGTACAATATGCAAGAAATAGGCTTACAAAGCACAAAATAGAGCTATGAATTGTTGCTTCTTAGTTATTGTCTTTGTGCTTGTCTTCCTCTTCAATTTATAGAGCCAAGATAGCTGTTGAGGAGTGCCCTAGTCCATCATAGCCGTTGCAGTTAGTGGAAATTTAAAGAATGGTGGAGACATGACCTGGTTTCCCACTTAAGTCTGTTTTTCCACTAGCGTAATCGATTACACCCTCGCGTTGTAATCGATTAGCTTCAAGTCAGAGAGTCACTAATCGATTATTTCATTTCCTCTAATCGATTAGCATCTGTACCTGATGCATTTAATTTGTTTTCGCAGCATCCTAATCGATTAGCATGTCTTGCAATCGATTACCTTAAATCCAGTGACTCACTAATCGATTATATGGTTCCCTTAATCGATTAGCTTTCATACCTGATGCATTTTGTTCCATTTCTGATTGTTGTAATCGATTGGTCTCTGGTGTATAATCGATTACCTTAATTCCAGTGAGTACCTAATCGATTGTTCAGCTCCCTAATCGATTAGCTTTCATACCTGATGCAATTTCTTCCAAAACAGAAAGCTCCTAATCGATTAGCATCTATGGCCTAATCGATTAGCTTCGCTGTTACTTCAATTCTGATTTCATGTCTTTGTTTTTGCATCGTTTTCTTCAAGAGTGTTTGTCATTATCAAAATCTTTGCACATCTTTGGACCTGTTAACATATTCAAACACATTCTCCCCCTTTTTGATGATGACAACTATGTTCATCTCTTGAGGGTTGTTAGTTTAAATAATATAGACTTATCTTTTTGCAAAAATAACTCTGCTACATTATCTCTTTTTCAAATAGCAGATGACCAATTTCAAAAATCAGAGTAATCACATTCAGCAGCCAATGTCTTATCTCATTTTATCTATTGTCTAGTATCTCTTATCTATAACTCTCCCCCTATCAAAAGGAATTTAACAAACAGATAATATTTTTCAAATTGTTAACAAAGCATCTATTATCCATATTCTTAGTATCAGAGCATATTCAAAATTGTAGTGTCAGAGCATCTATCAATATTATCCATATTTAATTATCCATATTTTTTTTTGTATCAGAGCATTATCCAACATATGAACATATATTCTTCTCCCCCTTTGTAATCATCAAAAATAATTAGAGTAGTGAAGAAAAATAATATAAACTGAAATAAGATACTTTTATTGAATTTAGAAAATGGGAGATACAAGAAGTAAAATGATTCAAAATTCAGAAAACAAAAAAGAAACCAACAGCTAAACAAAACATAACTAAAAATCTAATTATCCGGGTTGAAGAAGCGGATTTCTGCAATTTGGTGAGCCAGCTCTTCATAACGCTGCTGCATCATCTCAAAATGTTGCTGCTCGGTCATTGAAAACTCTTGGAGGGAGTTTTCAAGTCGATCGAAGCGGCGATCAAGATGGGCGTAGAGAGATGCAAATGGGTCTGCTTGGGGTGCAGATGAAGAGGCTGATGGTGCAGCTTGTGGTTGAGGTGGAGGAGGAGGAGGAGCAGCAGGTTCAGCAAAGGGGTTGGCACCATGTTCCCGGTCACTCCTTAGAATCCACATTCCAGCAATGTTGACCATGCCCATTTTATTGAGGTGGGAAGTGCCAATGCAAGTTCTTGGGGGCACTTTTTCAGAGAGTTCCCCTGCCAAATCAACACCACAGAATTTAAAGATTTTGGTGAGGAGGATACCATAAGGGAGCTTTTGCTGGTCCTTGGCATGGCGCATGTAGAATTTGATCAACTGAACCCAGTTGATCTCTTTGTGGTTCAGCATGGCCCATATTAAGAGGACATCATCCTCTTCAACCAGAGCATAGTTCCCACCACGGGGAACGATCATCTTGACCAAGAAAAAGTAGAGCAGGCGATTGTTCATGGTCAAGTGGCCAACTAGTTTGTGGTTGCTCATGGGAGGAGCCGGCTTCCACAAAGAACGGCGGGCAGTGATGGGATTAAAACCCCATTCATCCTCGGGTTCGCCTCCATCAAAGTCAGCATTGTTGAGGGGCAGTTTGGAAATTTCTGCAAATTGGGCATTGGAAAGCTTGATGGTTGTGTTTTTGACCTTGGATTCAACCATCCCATTTACAAGGCGGAGGTTACAATAGAATACCCTCATGAGTTCAGGGTAGTATTCTTCTTCTTTGAGGGATAGGAAGGGGAAGAGGTTGTAGTGGTTGAGGCTTTGGGTGAAGGTAAGGCTTGGGTTGTCAAAAGTGTCGGCAATGGTGTAGTGAGGAGTCATGATTTCCTTTTCAGAAAAGTTCTTCATGAAGTGTTGAAGATCTCTAGGGGAGGAGAAGAACCTTGAAAAATCAAGGGGGTTATGGGCTTGAGCAGTAGAGGACCTAGCTCTCTTGACATTTCTTGAGGTAGACATGGTTGGAAAAGGCAAAGAGGAAGATGAAGAGAGATGAGTGGTAGATAGTTTTTGAGAGGTTTGAGAGGAAGGAGGTAGTGTGAGATGAGAAGGTGAATGAAGGGGTATTTATAGTTGAAAATTAGGTTTAGGAAGGAGGAAAGAGAGTTTAGAAAGGAGTGAAGTGAGTTAAGAGAGGGAGTTGTTCGAGTGAGCCTAGGAAATTGGAGTTTTGACACATCAGAACGCGTGATAATCGATTACGAGACAGCTGGTAATCGATTAGATCAATGTTTCTGGGGAATTTCAAACGTTTCAAACAGTGGGTAATCGATTAGAGGCTTAGGGTAATCGATTAGTTTAGAAACAGAATCGTCCTAATCAATTGGAGCAATGTGGTAATCGATTATGAAGAAGAGGAAACGTTTTGAACTTGAAACAGAAGCTTCGTAATCGATTATGGATCATGGATAATCGATTATCTTAGAAACAGAATGATTGTAATCGATTATGGGTGAGTTCTAATCGATTATCTTAGAAACAGAAGCTTAGTAATCGATTGGGATTAACAATGTAATCGATTATGGAGTCAAAAACTTCAAACATATCAAACAGCAAGGTTCCAAACATGAAATGTGATATATACCATGCATTATGCCATTCAACAAGGTTCTTATCAAAAGATTCAAACACAACTGGACATGTCAAGAATGCCTAACTCTCTTCTTATGTGAATGAATTGCTCTCTAGCCAAGGGTTTTGTGAAAATATCAGCTAGTTGCCTAGAAGTTTCTACATGTTCAAGTACACAATCCCCTTTTAACACATGATCTCTAATGAAGTGATGCCTAATCTCAATGTGCTTGGTTCTAGAGTGCATTACTGGATTTTTAGAGATATTAATGGCACTAGTGTTATCACATTTAATGGGGACTTTATTCAAGGTAATACCAAAATCAAGAAGTTGTTGTCTCATCCAAAGAATTTGAGCACAACAACTACCAGCTGCTATATATTCTGCCTCAGCCGTTGACAATGCAACACTTGCTTGTTTATTGCTATGCCAAGAAACAAGGGAACTACCAAGCAAATGGCATGTACCACTAGTACTTTTTCTATCAAGCTTACACCCCGCAAAGTCGGAATCAGAATATCCTAAAAGATTACATTCAACGCCTTTGGGATACCATAAACCAACATTTTGAGTACCCACAAGATATTTCAAAATTCTTTTTATGGCAGTCAAATGTGATTCTTTAGGACATGCTTGATATCTAGCACACATGCATACCGCAAACATAATATCAGGTCTACTCGCAGTTAAATACAGTAAGGATCCAATCATACCTCGATATTTGGTGATTTCAATATCCTTACCCTTTTCGTCTTTGTCTAGATAGCAGGATGTGCTCATGGGTGTAGCTATCTCGTTTGCCTTGTCCATTCCAAACCCCTTTGGTTATTTCTCCAATGATTTTGTCCAAGGGATGATCCTTCAAGGTTACCCAATCTTGTTGTCTCTCAATTTGTGTTGCACCTTCATCATTTTTGACTTCTTCTTCTTTGTCTTGCAAGTTCATTTCTTGGAAGGTACCTACAAGATCATCAACATCTTCCTTTCTCGGAGGGTTATGGCTATTTTCATCAAATTTGACATGAATAGATTCCTCAATGGTATGTGTTTGTTTGTTGAAAATTCTATAAGATTTACTTGATTGAGAATATCCTAGGAATATTGCCTCATCAGATTTTGCATCAAACTTTCCTAGATTATCCTTTCCATTGTTGAGCACAAAACATTTACATCCAAAAATATGAAAGTATGCAATGTTGGGTTTTCTACCCTTGTAAAGCTCATAGGGGGTTTTCTTTAAAATAGGCCTTATCAAACATCTATTCATAACATAACACGCGGTGTTTACCGCATCGGCCCAAAAATGTTTTGCAATATTGTTTTCATTTAGCATGGTTCTAGCAAGCTCCACTAAAGATCTATTCTTTCTTTCAACTACTCCATTTTGTTGTGGAGTTCTAGGAGCTGGAAAGTTGTGATTAATACCATGTTTTTCGCAAAACTTTTCAAAAGATTGATTTTCAAATTCTCCCCCATGATCGGTTCTAATGGATACAATTTTTGAGTTTTGCTCATTTTGGATAATCTTTGCAAGTTTCTTGAATGCATGATATGCTTCATTTTTATGAGCAAGAAACAATGTCCATGTATATCTTGAATAGTCATCTACTATAACTAGACCATAGTAATTACCTCCAAAGCTTTTGATTTTGGATGGTCCAAATAAGTCCATGTGCAAAAGTTGTAAAGGCCTTTGAGTAGAAACAATGTTTTTGGATTGAAAAGATGCCTTTACTTGTTTTCCTTTTTGACATGCATCACAAAATCTTTTTTTCAAATTTAAGCTTTGGTAGACCAATTACTAAATCTTTAGAGACAAGTTTGTTCAAGTGGTCTACATGTATATGAGCTATTCTTCTATGCCATAGCCATGTTTCATCCTCTTTTGAAATGAAGCATTGTTCATCATTTGTAGACAAACTATCCATATCAATCATGTAAATATTATCAATTCTTTGGCCTACAAACTTAATTTCCTTATTGGTCTTATGCTCAATTATGCAACAATTTGATTCAAATAAAACTCTATATCCTTTGTCACATAATTGACTTATGCTAAGTAAATTATGTTTGAGGCCTTCAACATACAATACATCACTTATGGATGTGGAAGAATTCTTACCAATATTTCCAATGCCTAGGATTCTTCCTTTAGTGTTGTCTCCATAGGTGACGCTTCCTTTTCGTTTGGGAGTGAATGATGTAAATTTGGTTATATCTCCCGTCATATGCTTTGAACACCCACTATCTAAGTACCAATGGGTGTTGCTTGCCTTGAAGCATACCTACAAAACAAAATCATTTTAGAGAACTAGGTACCCATTTTATGTTGGGTCCTTTAAGGTTAGCTTGTGGAGATGTTCCTTTGGGAACCCACACCTTTCTTAAGACTTTTGGTCCTAGTTTCCTAACACTACACTTATAAGCACTATATCCTTTGGTACCACAATGATTGCATTTCATAAAAGGTGAGGAGGATTTGCTTGGTGGTGCAAAGAAGTTTTTATAGTGCTTCTCCATTTTATGATTACTATGTTCTTGGTCATATCCTAAACCGGTTTTACTAAACATGCATTTTTGTTGCCCAAGTAGGATATTCAAATTATCTCTTCCATTTGTGAATTTCTCTAGTGTCCTATTTAGGTCTTCAACCTTGGTTTCTAATATAATGCACCTTTTTGCAAAATCACATGGTTTATCCTTAGAGCATGTTTGAACTTTCTCTAGTTCTTCTTTTAAGCTCTCATTTTCTTTACATACTTCCATGAGGTGCATCTCTAGAGTGTCACTAGTTTTTCTAGACACCTTAAGTCTATTGGAAACTTTTGTAAATTTATCATATAATTCTTCAAATGCATCTAACAGCTCATTTTTATCTAAGTCAAGAAGATTTACCTCATTATCTTCTTCTTGATGATTTGCCATTAAGCAAAGATTGGCTTGCTCATCTTCCGAGTCGTCGGAGCTGCTCACATCGTTCTCATCCCAAGCAATATAGGCTCTTCTTCTTCTTTGTTTGTCCTTGCCTTTCTTTTTGAGGTTTGGACAATCGGCTTTGAAGTGCCCTTCCTTGCCACATTCAAAACAACTTGGTGAAGAGGAAGTTTCATTAGAGGTAGGTTTCTTACCTTGGGGCTTAAAGTTCTTTTGGAACTTTTTGTTCTTCATGAATCTTCCAAATCTTTTTACGAATAGCCCAAACTCTTCTTCTTCATCTAAGTCACTGCATGATTCTTCCTCATGCATGGAGGTGGCTTTGAGGGCTAGCCCTTTCTTCTTGGTGGATTTCTCCTCTTCCTCGGCTAGCTTCAATGCTTTAAGTTCTTGCTCTTGTTCTTGCAATTTTCCAAAGAGTGTTGCAAGAGACATTTCATTGATGCTAGGAGATTGTTTTATTGCTGTGACAAGAGGTTTCCATTCCCTGCTAAGACTTTTCAAAATTTTGTGCACAAGCTCTTTGTTAGTATATACTTTGCCAAGAGTAATAAGATGGTTGATAATAAGTGTAAACCTTTTCTGCATATCTACAATAGATTCTCCTGAATTTATCCTAAAGCATTCATATTGGCTAGTCAAGGTACTAATTTTGGAGTCCTTTACATCATTAGTACCTTCATGGGTTACTTGAAGAGTATCCCACATTTCTTTAGCAGTTTGGCATGTCATTATTCTGAAAAATTCATCTTGTCCTAAAGACATAGTAATGAGATTTTTGGCCTTGTAGCCATATTGGACTTTCTTTTCTTCCTCGCTTGTCCATTCATCTATAGGTTTTTCAACATTCTTGCTATCTATAGTATGCATCGGTATATAAGGACCATTTTCAATGGTATTCCATATTCTCAAGTCAATAGATTGAATGAAGATTTTCATTCTTTCTTTTCAAAACGCATACCCTTCCCCATTGAAAGCGGGAGGTCTATTTATCGCACCACCCTCGGGAAAAACATTTTGAGAACTTGAGGCCATTTAATCTCTTGAAGCTGTTAAGCTTGATCTACCAAGAGTCAAGCTCTGATACCACTTGTTGTTCAAGTGGCCTCAATACTCAAGAGGGGGGGTGAATTGAGTAATAAAACTTTTGCTTGGAATACCTTTGAAATTGATTTCTATAACCAAGTTTATGAGATTATGCAAGTGAAAGTAAGTAAAAATGATATGCAATGCACTACAAGAGGTAAGTATTGTTGAGGCAATTTAGCAAACACTTGGTGTGCAATATCTAAGATATACCAAATTAAGCAAGTTCAAGTATGCTCTTCTCAACCAAACAATACCAATCAACAAATATGCAGTATATGAAAGTAAAGGAGTAAGGAAGAGAAGCTTGCAAACCGATGTAACGAGTTCCACCCAATCCGGTGTACGTCTCGCCTCTAAGCAACCCACTTAGAGGATTTTCCACTATTGTAGACTAGAGATACAACTTTGAGCAATTGCGGCTTCCTAGTGTCCCACACTCAAGAACCCAATCCTCACAAGTACAAGGGCAACCCACCCAATCTCTCAATCTCACAATATCCCAAAGGTTGAGTCCACAACCTTTGTAACCACTCAACCTAGAGTGAACAACCACTCAACCTAGAGTGAATAACTTGTGTGTTTGGTGTTTGTTTACAATCAATACACTCTCTCAATAGAGCAGATATACAAGTGAAAAGCTCTCCCAAATTCTAATCTCTCAAGATGAGAGGATATACAAGTGAAAGTACAATATGCAAGAAATAGGCTTACAAAGCACAAAATAGAGCTATGAATTGTTGCTTCTTAGTTATTGTCTTTGTGCTTGTCTTCCTCTTCAATTTATAGAGCCAAGATAGCTGTTGAGGAGTGCCCTAGTCCATCATAGCCGTTGCAGTTAGTGGAAATTTGAAGAATGGTGGAGACATGACCTGGTTTCCCACTTAAGTCTGTTTTTCCACTAGCGTAATCGATTACACCATCGCGTTGTAATCGATTAGCTTCAAGTCAGAGAGTCACTAATCGATTATTTCATTTCCTCTAATCGATTAGCATCTGTACCTGATGCATTTAATTTGTTTTCGCAGCATCCTAATCGATTAGCATGTCTTGCAATCGATTACCTTAAATCCAGTGACTCACTAATCGATTATATGGTTCCCTTAATCGATTAGCTTTCATACCTGATGCATTTTGTTCCATTTCTGATTGTTGTAATCGATTGGTCTCTGGTGTATAATCGATTACCTTAATTCCAGTGAGTACCTAATCGATTGTTCAGCTCCCTAATCGATTAGCTTTCATACCTGATGCAATTTCTTCCAAAACAGAAAGCTCCTAATCGATTAGCATCTATGGCCTAATCGATTAGCTTCGCTGTTACTTCAATTCTGATTTCATGTCTTTGTTTTTGCATTGTTTTCTTTAAGAGTGTTTGTCATTATCAAAATCTTTGCACATCTTTGGACCTGTTAACATATTCAAACACACGGCCCAGTGGGCCTTTATTAAAATATATTTTAATATGTTATATATATAATATTAATATTTGGTTGGTTATAATTTTGATTATTTGATAAGGAATTAATTTTGATGACTATTTATTGTTTCCATTTAATGAAATAAATTGAATTAATTATAAAAACTTTGCTTTGAAAATGTGAAATCTAATTTTTATTTCTAATTTTTCTTAAATGATATTTAAAAATAGTTTAAATTTAAAATAAAAAATAGTTTGTATAATTTTAATTAAAAAACGGGTTGACCCGTTTAGGCTCGTGGGCCACATAGAAAATGGGTCGGGCCAATGTTTTTGGCCTGTTTTCCTATTCTGGCCCGACCCGGCCCGTTGGCCCATTTTATCACCCCTAGTCTTATTAGACTTTACGCCCTCTGAATTGTTTCCTTTAATTTTTCTAATGCCTCGACATGCCACACCTTAAGGTGTTTTTTCTCCTTGTTCAATATATTGTGAGATGTATATTATGAGAAAAGTTTTCTTGTGTAAAGATGAGAGAAATAAATCTAAATCGTATAATCATATAATAGATGATTGAAATGTATAATTATATATAAATGGTTGAAATTAAAAAGTTTTTCAAAATTAAAAATTCATACGATTAATTTCAACGATTATAATCATGAAAAAAAGGTGAAAAATTGTTATTAGCAAAAATATTGTATTAAAAATTAAAACATAGAAACTCTCCTAGTTCTTTTTAGGAAAATGAAAGAAGGGTTGTGTTAAGCGGATGAAGGGGCGGAGAGTGAGAGTCGGAGGTGTGTGTGGTCAAACACAGCAACGTTTTCGTTCCATCCACTGCTTACCGCAATCGCACGTTACTCTTCTCCTGTTCTTCTTCTTCTATCCCATTTAACCACTTTCTCTCTAACTTCTCTTCCCAATCATGGCTTCCTTCTTTCTTCGCCGCAACCGCAATCTTCTCGGTTAGCTCCTACTATTTCTCCTTTTGCTGTAAATTTCACTTTCTCAATTTTAATTAACCATTGACTGTTCTATAACATCTGCATTTGGTTCATATGTCAATAGGTTTTATTTAGATACGTTTCTTATCATTCTGTCTTCGTTCCTTGAGAAGAAGCATTAACTGCATCGCTCGATATTTTTTATATTAAGATGCTAAATTCGACATGCTCATATTCGGCTCAAGTTGGTCATCATAAATGTTATATTGCTAATTCATGCTCTTAGGTGCTTTTGAATCCAACCTGATAACTCTTTTGGTTTCGTTTTCATCTGAATTCCAATAACCTTTTTTTGTTGTTTGTATGGTTTTGATGATATCTCATGCAGGTAATAAGGAGCCTTTTCGGCTATATTCTTGGTTCAAGTTTCAACATTTAGGTGGTGCTGCAAACAAGGTACATCCATATAGCAGCAGTAATGGTCCCATCAGAAATGATTTTACTGACTTGACGTAAGTATACATGCCCTGTTATTGTATTTCATCACTTTGGGACTCTCAATATTTGTTAAGTGAACTTTGTTATATGGTTATAAATGTTTGTGACAATGGTCGTGTATTTGAGTTTACATTTAATGTTCCCGAATGCTGATGCTTAATTGTTGGTTGTGTTAGTTGTCCTCATACATGGTATCCACAGGCCCGAAGGAAACATCGCAGGGTTATCCTGCATGTTGGTCCAACAAATAGTGGTAAAACATATCATGCTCTGAAGCAACTTGAATCAAGTGCTTCTGGTAAATCACTTATCCATCTTTTGTAATGGAAAACAAACTATTGTGAGAGGATGAGAACTTAGTAAGCAGAGTAAGTGTTTTCATACTGGCAGGCTTATACTGTGGTCCTTTAAGACTGTTGGCATGGGAAATAGCAAAACGGTTGAACAAGGCAAAAGTTCCCTGTGATCTCATTACTGGTCAGGAGAGAGATGAAGTTGATGGTGCAAATCACAAGTCTGTTACAGTTGAAATGGCAGACGTATCTGCTGATTATCACTGTGCTGTTATTGATGAAATTCAGGCAAGTAAAAGTTTCATTTGGGGATTCCTTTTTCATATATGTCTAAAATAACTCCTAGAATTAAATGGTATTGTGTGAGCCAGCATAACAAATTTCACATTGAAAAAAGGGTAGAACTGTAGAACTGTAGAACTTTAGGTTCCACTCTAAAGGCCTTCGTTCTTATCATAATCTTGTCATGTCAGCTGGCCAATTTTATTTCTATTACTAAATTACTAATTTAGAATTAAAATAACTTTTTGATGAATGAATTTTCTATTTGTTATTCTGTATCTTGTGATTATATGAAAAATATAAGCTATTAGGCTTTTCACGGTAGTATGGTATGCTTGTTAGTGTGACTTCTTTTCCCTTCTAACCTTTATGTTTCTCTCTGCATCCAGATGATAGGGTGTACTACAAGGGGATATTCATTTACACGTGCTTTATTAGGAATTGCTGCTGATGAACTTCACCTTTGTGGTGATCCAGCTTCTGTTCCCCTTATCAAAGATATATTGAAAATTACTGGTGATGAACTCGAGGTACTGAAACTTGTGTTTTTTATTGAGTCTCTGAACAACATGAAGAACAATATATTTTGTGGGGGATGTGAAGGGAGCAGATAGATTAGACCAATAATTTCTTGTACTAATTTCATTCTCATGAATTTGCCTTTGTGGTACTGGTAACTAACTATTTTCAAGGCCCTCTGCTTGTCCATGGTGTTTTTGTTAAAATGTTTGAATTTCTCTAGCAAAATGTTCTTCTTTGTGTGATGCAGGTTCAATTTTATGAGAGACTGTCACCTTTAGTCCCATTGAATGTTCCTCTTGGATCTTTCTCTGATGTAAGAAATGGTGATTGCATTGTAACCTTCTCACGCCAACAGATTTACCGATTGAAGGTGAACTTTTACTTTTCTTAACTGTTCTTGAAATTAACTTGATACTTTCATATTTTGTTATGTGCCCCCAAACTTCTGCGTTTTAATTTCACTGTTATTATTATTGTTTTCTTTTGTTTGTCATCTTAAAATTAAATAGTTCTGGAATATGAGGTCTCCTGATTTTTATATAGGAACTTATTTTGAATATTAATGAAAAGTTATATCAAACGTCAACAATTCAGCAAAGGTTGTAGCTGGTTTCAGTAATATTCTTCATTAGTATTCTGTAAAGTTTTCTCTATTTTACAAAGATATCATTGACCATTAGTCTTTTTTGCTGAATCAAGCAAAAAACTGATCTGTAGTCCTAGTCTAAAGAAGTGGATGTGTTTAAAAAGGTAACTCTCTTTATAGTGGATTTTAGGTTTTAATCATAAAATGCAACAAAAAATAAAGTAAAAGAAATGCAGAGATAGATTATTTGACTTTGGTTTTGGTATGTGATACTGAGAGATAAGTAGGTAATTCATTGATGCTGATACATCTGAATTTATAAGAGTATTGAGTTTTTGTCTTCGTTTTAAAAAAATTCATTTTCCTTTTCTTTCTTGTCATTCAGCTATGATATAATTCACAAGTTATGACTAGAATCAGATCTTAATTGATACCAATCCTTTGTCTTTCTAATTGAACATAAGAGCTTAAAATGGTTTTAATCATGTCTCTGGTGCTATTTTCATTAAGATTATATATGGAAGGGTACAATAGATACTGTGCCACAGTTTACTTGAACTAGGTTAGGTTTAATCAATTAAACACCGTTTTACTCATTCCATTTTTTCTTTCTCTACTATGGTTAGCATAAGAGAATGACTCTTATAATGATACTTTATCTAGCAAAAAGAACAAGCTGCTAATCTGTTGTGAATTATGCAAATTCAATTGGATCTTTTGTATGTTATTTTCTGCACTGCAAACTAACTTGTAAAAGTTGATATTCATATTGCTCAGAAGAGAATCGAGAGACAAGGAAAGCATCTTTGTTCAGTAGTTTATGGTTCACTACCACCAGAGACTCGAACAAGGCAGGTGTGAGTTCCTACCGTTCTAGGTTTTCCTTTGGAATTCCATTTGTTTTGTAGTTCTATAATCTTTAATTTTTAACATTTACAGCCTGTATGATAATTATGCCATTTGTTTTGTTCTTTTGTGATTTCTGTGTTGCTCATCCATTGAAAAAAAGGTTCATGCTGACCATAACCAGTTTATGTGGTTCAATGTTATTTTTTGGCTTTGCTTATAGATTTCTTCTTTTCTTTGATTTATAGTTTTTAGGTTACCTTGGCTTACTGCTATATTTGTTAGCATATGTTGATAGTTATTTTCCTTTCCTTTTGTATTGTCCCTCCTCTATGCGAAGGTTTTACTCAGTTTAAAGTTTCATTAGGACTGCAGGCAAGCATGTTCAATGATGCAAATAGTGAGTTTGATGTTCTTGTGGCCAGTGATGCCATTGGAATGGGCCTTAATCTAAATATCTCTAGGATCATATTTTCAACCATGAAGAAGTTTGATGGTTTTGAGTTGCGGGAGTTGACTGTACCTGAGATCAAACAGATTGCAGGTAGAATGAAATTCATATAAGTGGATTAGTCTTGTTCATGAATTTGATTAAAGGATTGAAGCTGATATATAATAATAATAATAATAATAATAATAATAATAATAATATTATTATTATTATTATTATTAATATATTATTATTATTATTACTACTATTATTATGTTTTGAATTTTTTTCCATTAAGAGATTCTAGGAATACCACATCAACTTTCAAGCAGGGTAACATTGAGTATCAGCTTTGCATTGTTTTTCTATTCTCATTTTTTACCATGTGGTATGCAGCTGTACCTATGTATACATCAACACATGCTTTTTATTAATATCTTATCTTATCCTTGTTGGATGCTGAGTGTTGCTGGATAGTTGAGGTTAGAAGGTACTTAGGGGTGTTTAACATTGTGTATATTATAAAATAATATTTTGATTCAGTTGCTTCTTCAATGGTACATATAAATTTTTGTAGGATACAATTCAGATATGTCCAGATTTTTTACCAAAATATGTTTTGTGGAAAAATATGTGCTACATTATAAATAAATAAATAACTGCTGCTTTAAGTTTGTTTTTGTTCCCAATTTTGTGGCTTTAACATGCCCCCCTTATTCTCCTCCCTTTCTCTCTCTAAACCCTTTACACCTTCAGACAGTAAGACTCTCTCTATAGATTGTTGATTTTTTTTATTATTGTTTTCTTGATTTGCATTGACTCATTTGAAATTTAGATAATGAGAAAACCTTGTACTTGGTCCTCCAAAGATTAAGTGACCACCAACTTAGTCCTTAAAAGATTTTGATTTCCACATAAGTCCTCCATTGATTTTGTTGGCCTACTAGTCCACTGCTTATCTCCGTTAGTGATTGGGCTAACAGAATCTGACATAAGACGGTAAGTGCTGAAGTGACATGGTAAGAGCTGATGTGACACATTAATTGTTGATATGACCGACAGTTGGTCCCACACATGATGATTTAGCACATTAGCTGGCTAAATAACTAAAAAAGAAATAAAACCCAAATTAACCCCAACCCAAAGTTAAATTAACCTAAATCTACTCTATAACAGGTAGGGGTTTGGACGTGCACACAATGTAGGGTGATTGGTCGAAGATCGCGGAGACGGCAAGACTTGATCGGAGATCATGGGTCTGAGTGGAGGTGTTATGGAGGACTTGCTTCAGAGTTGCAACGATTATAGAGGTGCTCATAGAGATCATGGTGGCGATTGATCATAGGTGTGGCGATTGTGGATCGAAGCTCAATAGAGCTGGTTGTGCAGGCGGTAGTCATTGGCGGTGCATGGCAATGACCATTGTGTCAGGGGCTGTGATGGAAAGGGGAGGTGCTTGCAGCGGTGGCAGCAAGTGCCAATGGAGGTGGTTGACAGGTTTACGGTTAGTGGTGAAGGTCACTATGGCAAAGTCGGTGACTGACGGTGGCCGTTTCAGGCTTTGGGTGGTCATTGATGGTATAAGCTCAATGGTTTCTGGGTCCTGGTTCAAGGAGAGGGTGAGATTTGTTGTTTGGTTTCAGTTTTATTTTCCTTTGAGGTGTTGATTTTGCAGTGTTTGGGGCTTGTGATGGTGTTGGTTTTGTGGAAGAGATAGTCACGGTTGCTTGCGTTTGAGCATGTGGATTGTGGATCAATTAGGCTCCATGGTGATCCAAAGATGGAAGGGAGAAAGAGGTTGGGAGGGTGATGGGGAGGGGTTTGCCATTAGGGGACTTAGTTTCAGTGGTGCAGAGGGTGAGGAGGGCTCCAAAGCCGGCGAAGGAGAGGAAGGAGTGGATGCGGAAGAGGTAGAGGCAAGAGGAGAGAAAGGTTTTGCAGAGCTAGTTGCAGATGGGGTTGGCGTGGGAGGCAGAGGGGGTGGCGGGGGAGAAGAGGATGGGGTGATCGGAGTCGGCGATGGAGGAGATGGAGTGGGTGTTGAAGGAGGAGGGGAGGATGGCGGCGAGGGCGTTAGAGGGGAGAATAAGGTCCTTTTCTTTTTTCTTTTTTCTTTTTATTTTTTTGCAATCTAAATAAATCCACATCAGCATTTAACGTGTCTCATCAGTACTTAACGTATCACGTCAGATTCTATTAGCCTAGTCACTAGTGGAAATAAGCGAAGGACTAACATGTGGCCAATCAAATCATTGGAGGGCTGTGATCAAAATCTTTCGAGAACTAAGTTAGTGCTACTTAATCTTTGGAGAACATATAAAGTTTTCTCTTTAGGTAATTGATTTGGAATCCGCTCTGGGTTTGAAAAATCCACTTCTAAAATCAAATCTCCTTGATTCACTGTTCTAACAGATTTATCTTTTATATTTTATCTAAATATAGATGCTTGGATTAATATGTCCTGTCTATTTGATCATACGTTATTCATGATAGCAATGCATACACTTGCAGGAAGAGCGGGTAGGTATGGGTCAAATTTTCCTTTAGGTGAGGTAACATGCATGGATGAAGATGATCTACCCTTGCTTCATTCATCATTGAATTCTCCATCACCCACCTTAGAGGTAACCAGACATCTAAACAGAAATATAGCTTATAAATATGCATATTTATCTGAACTTTACTTTATTTCAAATATTGTATTGATGATTTGTATATAATACTTATTCTGTTTCAGCGTGCTGGATTACTTCCTACCTATGATCTGATGTATATGTATTCACGCTTACACCCAAAAATTGGTTTCTATCAAATACTGGTAAGTTATGCTTATATCTGCTTGTCGCTGCCTGATGTATCTTCCATTCTTTCTTCCGTATAATGTTTTTTTTTAATTATTGTAAACTACAAGTGCAATGAAAATTATGTGATTGATAGTTACTGGCAAGCATCTAGTTCCTCTCAACTTCATCCGTCAAATCATCAAAGTTGTAGATGTTTATGCCTCTTAAAATTGAAATGCATTATTGATAGAGAATGACTAACATGCACATTGTTAGTTTTGTGTATTGATCCCCAGGCTTTTGTAAACCGTTGATTTAGATGGTGTGAATTCAATGCTCATGATTTTTCATGGTTACCTAGTCCAAGATTGTTAAAACGTAGACTCTACGTTGGGATGGCTGGGATTCTCGAAACGTATATTCATAGTGTCATAAGATGACATACGGAAGAGTCTACCAGAAATACTAAATTATACATAAATATAAAAATTATCAAACTAAACTCATAAAATTCATAATATTAAACCAAATACAGCCATAAACATAAAACTCAGTCTAAAACAACCATGCTATCATAAAACTCAAAGTCTAACACTAACAAATCAAACATTAGACATTAAGTAGAAACTCAAGTCTAAGCATCCAGCATATCGATTCAAGTTAGAATCACCATCTTCATCCTCACCGGGAGCATTCCTTGGCATTTTCGTTGCATAGGAAGCTGTGATTAAGGGAGTAGCAGCAGCACCACTACCACCATTACCACCCGATGAAGCTCTTCCACCACCACCACTGGATGACATTCTCAAACAAAAAAGAAACAGAACACAGATGGTGAACACGGACAGAAACAGAACGCAGATGGGTGGTACTGAAGAAGACAACAGAAAATTGAAGATGGGTAGGGAACAACAGCTTGAAGCTCGCGCAAATGGGTGTTGAAGAAAAACAGAGATCGGCGATCGCGCAAAGAGAGAAGGTCGAACAGAACAAGGATGACTCGAACAAAACAGGGCCTTGAATTCGAAGAGATGTCTCGCACTCTCTCTCGCCGGTGATGGAGGTCGCCATTGATGATGAAGGTGATGCAGTGGCTGTGTCTCAAAGGGTGATATGGGACTTGCGACCTTCAAATCTGTGTTTTAGGTTTTTTCCAAGACCGAGTTGTTTTTGGGAACTGGGTCAACAAGACCCAACCTGGATTGTAACATTTCTACGCAGGCAGAAACGTGTTCGAGTATATGCCTCTCTGTCTCGCCTAGCATCTCCACTGGAGGAGGTCGTTTCTGCTAGGAACGTGAGACACCCACCCTTGTGTGACACGTATGTTTTTATGTGTTGAGACTAGTTTCTACCAACCTTAACCTAGTCAACCGGTTGTCAAAAATTGTCAACACTTTTTTTCAAGTTTTGCCAAACAGTATATGATTACCTATTCTCTTACCCTTAATTATTTCCACTCTTTCACTCTGATCCCTTCCTCCAATGGAACATGCCATCCTTGCCACCATTGGCAGCTTCTTCGTCATCACTCCTTCTTGTTGTCATCATCTTCTTCTGCCAGCACCGGTCCTCCACCAAAGCTCCAACCTAAACCTGCCCCCTTCTGAACCGCCACGCCTCCCTCCCCATGGTTGACGTCAGCTGGTCCTTTGACCTAAACCTGGAGATCTCATGGGAGGAGCTCGAGCACGCCACTGACAACTTCAATCCCAGCACCTCATCATGGGTGATGGCAGCTTCAGCCTTGTGCCTGTCTCTCCAACAGCAGATCTTGAACATTATCTATGATTTCCAAATAAATTCCAATTAAATAAAGAGTGATGACAAACAAACATGAACAAGGATAATGGAATAAATGCTTTTATGTCTATTTACTTTAACAGAATGTTAATTGCAATCATGAAGTATGCTTTTAATTTGTTGAAGAAGTTTTCATGTTTTTATTTAATTACAAGGTCATTCAGAGTATCCTTGAAAACTCTGGGTGAGGTATTCAAATCCATAGGTAATGACAAGTTGAAAAATAACTTTTTATGGAATAATAAAAAAATAAGGGGTCAAAGTATTATGAAATATAACTTATATGGAATAATAAAAAATTAAGGGGTCAAAGTATAACTATAATGATACTCTCATGACCGGTTAAATATGCGAAACCAGGTATACTAGGTTGGCTAACAATGTGTATTAATACACAATAACTCATGATGTGTACGGAAGTATCCGTCTTATTGATAGCCCATGACTTGATTTTCGCAGTTATAAATCTGTATTAGGAGCTTAATAGGAGTTATTTTATATTAATTTTGGATGAGGCAATTATAGGGTATGTTGCGACAGTTATAGTGATATATATAGGTTGCATGACAGGCTTCTAGAAGGAAATTAAGGTGGGTAGTAGGTAGCTTATTCCTTATGTTTGTGAAGGCGGAAAACTCTTGTTAGGGAGAAACCTTGTGTTTGTTTCCAAATCTGGCCTAAAAACCAGATTACTAGTATCATTTATTCAGAATTTCTTGAGTCTGACAATTATCTTAATATTTCCTAAAACTGCATGATTATTTATGTTTTTTTATATTTTGCAGGAGCATTTTCTTGACAATGCGAAATTATCTGAGAATTATTTCATTGTTAATTGTGAACAATTATTGGTATGTCTTTGAATAGCTTCCATATTGTTAAGTCATGGATATTTATTCATTGGTGCAATAATAAAAAACCTCCAATTTGTTATTTGAGTATTGTTTACCGGGTTTCCTTTTGTTTGATGGGTGCTGTTTGCATATGCTGGAGCTAGAAAGTGGCTGCTGTTATTGATGAGCTTCCCCTTGGATTGCGTGAGAAATACCTTTTTTGTGTCAGGTACATTCATATCTTTTCAGAAAACAACATTTCAGAATGCAATACCCAAGTGTATGGAAATTCTTGAATTGAAAACCCCAATTCTTAACTGATACTCAAAATATTCAGTCCAGCTGACATGGATGATGAGATTTCATCTCAAGGCCTGACGCAGGTAATTATTATATTGTTAGTATGAAATACTTTGATGTTAGTTTGAATGCAATGATGCAACTTCTATGATGAACCAGTTTGCAGAGAATTATGCCAAGAAGGGCCTTGTACGGCTTCGAGAAATATTCACACCAGGGTCACTTAAAGTGCCAAAGACACCGGCTGCTCTTAAGGAGCTAGAATCCATCCACAAGGTTTCTCTTGTTACTTTTACTGTATTTTGTGTCACTTGAATGTTCCAGTAAGAGGGTGAGCCTTGGCACAACCCTAAGGTTGTTGTTGCCTTATGAGTTATGATCAGGTTGTTGTTTCCTTATGACCTAATTGTCAGGGTCAATCAGTCATCATAGTCATGTGCAATGTCATCAATTCAATCACCTTTTTAACAACAATAAGCACACTTGAAAGTAGTGAATAATTGTATTATATTGATTCACAAGAGTTTACAACATCATATAGATGAGATACAAAACAAATCTCCTAAGATTAGAGATTAGACTTCGAAAGATCAGAGATAAGATTACAAAAAGAAACTAATATACTAAAGGTTAGAGATAAAATAGATTAAAATCATTGTCTATAATCTATAATATCTATCATTATGTAACACTCCCCTTCAAGCTGGAACATATATGTCATGCATCCAGCTTGCTAAAAATATACTTTATTTTGGGCTCCCATAAGGATTAGTGAATATATCGTTTAGGGTTTTGGGTCCATAGGAGTAGAAACTGGTTTACAATCCACTAAACCCGGTTTCTTCCAAAATGTTGAGTGCATATTTTTGCTGTAAAAATAGTGATGCAAGACTTTGATTGTGTCACCTTAATTCCTAGAAAGTAGTGTAGATGCCCCAAGTCCTTAATCTGAAAATTATGAAAGAGATGTTGTTTAAGAGCCTTGAACCCTATTGGTCATCACTTGTTATCACAATATCATCAACATACACATTAAGATAAATGTATTTATTCAACTAGGAGCATCGAAAGAAAACTGAATGGTTAGTTTCTTTATGGGTCAGCCTAAACTGTTGATCAACAATGCTAAACCGTTCAAACTATGTGCGAGGTGATTGCTCGAGACCATAAAGAGACTTTTGCAATACACAAGATCAGATCCCTCATTAAAACTAAATTCAAGAGGTTGTTGTATATAAATCTCCTCCTCCAAGTCACCATGAAGAAAAGCATTCTTTATATCCAACTGGTGCAAAGGTCAATACTTCAATGCAGCCATAGGTAGAAAGATCTTGACTAAGGCCATCTGTGCTTCGGGAGAAAAGGTGTCATTGTAGTCCAACCCATATACTTTTGTGTAACCTTTTGCTACAAGCCGAGCTTTCAAACGATCAATCTATCCCTTGGGGGCCTACTTTAACATTATAGACTCACCTGCAACCTACAATAGATTTTGCAACATAGGCAACAGTGACTGATGATGAGGTTTGGGCTTGATGGGTTGCCATCATATAAAGATACTCCTTGTACTCCCAAGTAGAGAAAAGAGACCCATGGTCACTTTTTGTTTTGGTTCTTGTCTCAAATGTAGATTGGGTTTGCTTCTAAGTGAGCCCAGAAACAGAAGCAGAATGAGGAAGACGATTAGAGTGAGTCTTCGAACCAAAATCTTTAGTTGTGAATGACAACTACGAACAACACAAAATACAAATTGTGGCTCGATTTAAGACCTACTCACGTGAACATCGCTATACATAACTATGAGAGATTGACAAGCAAAATATGGCAGATGGCGTCAAAACGGTGGCCAGAGATGGCACATGAGCCACTTGCAACAAGGGTAGGCCGGTCGGTGACTTTTGAGATAAACCCTAGAGGTTTCGACCGACAACAACAATGTTGGCAGAGTCCGTCAACCCACAACAGAATGTCTATGTTGACAACAAGCATCAACCAAATGATCAACTACTAGGAACGACTTGTGAGATGAACCGTAAGGGTTTCAACCAACAATGACAATGTTGACAGAGTTCGTCAACCCACCACAAAACAACCACCATGGTGACGACAAGTGTCAATCAAATGACCAACGACTAAGAACGAGTTTTTAGATGAACCTTAGGGGTTCTGACTAATAACGACAATGTTGGCAGAGTATGTTAACCCACGACACGACAATAATGACTGTGTTGGCAATGAGCGTCAACCAAACAACATTATGCAGATGAGATACTAAACTAATCTCCTAAGAGTAGAGATTAGGCTCCTAAAGATTAGAGATGAAGTTACAACAAATTATAAAACTAATATCTTAAAAATTAGAGATAAATCAGATTAAAATCATTATCTGTAATCTATAATATCTATCATCATCTCAACAAGCACCATAGAGTTGCAAATATTTTTCTCCTTTGTTCAGTTTGATAGAAAATGCTAATAAATTCATTCTTGAACTGGTTTTGAACCAATTAACATCTCCATTTATATGATTTATTGATTTTTAATTGGTGGCAAAACTACAGGTCTTGGATCTCTATGTTTGGTTGAGCTTTCGATTGGAAGACTCTTTCCCAGACCGAGAGTTGGCTTCATCTCAAAAGGCCATGTGCAGCATGTGCGTGTTACTTAAGTTTTCTGTGTTTTACTGCTTTTCTTCCTGTGCTATATTATTTATCAATTTGAATTTTATAGGTTGATTGAGGATTTCCTAGAAAGATACGGGTGGCAGAAGCCAATTGATAGAAGGTTATCTCCGCGTAAAATGTCAAGTTTTCTATTATCTCAACACATGAAACAATAAGTTATTTCCTTCCCTTGCCAACACCATCTCCTTCCCACAACACTTGTATGCTCAGCAATGTACAAACAAGATCATGTTGTACATTTCTAGGTTCTTTTCCACCTATTGGGATTGTCTTGTTTTTATAGGGACATTTTCATATTAAATGTCCTTGTTAACCAGTGTCCTAGGGCATTGTTTAAAAAAGTAAAAACGTAATTTGTTTATTAAATATTGGGTGAGAATTATTTAGAAATCAAGATAAATGAAGGATAAGTGAATTTTAATACTGTTTTTAAGTGAAACTTTTTCACTTTAACTCCCTTAACTAATGCCTAATGCCTTTAGGACACTGGTTAGTATTTTTCTTGTTCTGTTTCATGAACTATTGAATGTAAATAATAATTTTACTTTAGTTTCCTTAACCAATGTCTTTAGAACACTTGTTAGAATTTTCTTTATTATGTTCCATCAAACTATTGAATGTAAATAATAATTGATTAGACTTTTTCTATTTACTATATAAAAGGTCTCAACTTGAATGTCATTAACTAATATGGTTGGTGTGGTGGTTTAGCACCTCATTTTTTAAGCTTGTGATCTTAAGTATGATCTTTGACTTATGTGAATAAAGCAAACAATTTGTCGAGTTCCCTACTGTTGATTGTTGGGATTGTAGACTAGTCTTTGAACTTCCCGTTTAGTGAACACCCAAGGGAAAATTTTACCAAAAAAAACTTAAATGTCATTTTCGTCTAACTTCTCCATTAAAAAATGTTCCATTAGGTTCTCTATTTCTTTTTTTTTTATTTCCGTTTTATATTTCTTAGTGCTTCTCTTTCAATAGCTTCTGACACTAACAAAAAAAAAACTTTTGATGCCAAACTTTTCCCTTCTATCTTTTTTGGCAAGGAATCTAAAGAAAAAACGCCTGTTCTATTTAGTGCATATTAATCCAATAACATATTCGCCTATTTTCACTTTTTTAATTGAATTGTAACATTAATTCTACATCTCTCACCTAAAAAATTGATTTTAATTTAATTTACTTTTTGAAGTATGATGATCAATTGATTAGACATTTTTTTTAAAATTGATTTAATTTTAATTTTTATTGTTTAAGTATATGACTAACAATATGTATATTCCTTAGTTTAATTTTTATTCTAAGTCCCTTGTGTTCAATTAAGTATTCTTTTTTATTATTTTAAAAAATTAATTGAATACGGGATACTTACAATAAAAATTATCTTTAAATTTTATAAATATTTTGATTATTTATCATATTTTTTTAATGAAAATTGAACTTAAAACTCTTTTTATGATCTCAATCTATATTTTCTACTTAATCCCAACTCATGATTGGTTACTTATTTCATTGAAAATTATCTTTTTCATTCCCATTGTATTTTGAATAATAAAACGTATCAATATAACCTTCCTAGGTATGTATGTATCATGTATCAAGTAAAATATACAATAATAAGGTTTAAATTTCAATTTTAAATAATTTATATAATGGAATCTAAGATTTTATACTTATGTATTATTTTAGCGGGTATTTAATAATTTTTCAAAAATAATAATTGAACATAATGAATTAAGCATAAAAATTTTATACTAATTAAAGTTATTTATTAAATTATAATGTTTAAATTATTAGATTTTTCTTAAGTCGATTTAACTTTTTTGATTTTTATTGTATAGGATTTTGACTAACAATATATACTCATTACATACTACGAGAAACACGTCATCCTTAGTTTAATTATTTAATCTTAAATAACAATTTCAATTGTAAAATCTATTAATTATTTTTTCTATCACCTAAGTTTAGACATTTTATATTCTCTATTAAACACGAGAGATTAAGTATGATAAATAACTTTTAACTCATTTTTAAAAAATTATAAAACTTCTCATTACCTATTATATTTTGAATTGTCTTTTTCATTTCTATTATATTTTGGATAGTGAAATATATTAATTTTTTATTAAAAAAGTATGTATTTTATGTCAAATTTTTAGAAAATAATTATTATATCAAATTATAACTTATTTAAATTAATATGATGTAATAATCAATTCAAAATACAATTTTATTATTTAGGTGAATGTAACATGCTTTCAAATTTATTAATGATAAATATTTCAATATAAACATAATGATATTAATATACATACATACATATATATATATATATATATATATATATATATATATATATATATATTCTTATGTATCAAAAGAAACATTCAAAGTCCAAGGTTGAATTCTCTAAACTTAAATAATAGACATTTTGGAATATTTTTTGATCCTCCGTAATATAGGTAAAGTGGAAGGGATGTTAGGAAGTGAAAGAACTAGGATTTAAATTCAATTTCCGACACTTTATATTATATTGGGGATGTTCAAAATCGATCCAATCTAATTCAAACTACAAAACTAATAAAAAATCAAAATTAAAAAAAACTGGAAACCGCAAAAACTAAAAATTTTTATTAGATCGGATCGGATTTTAAATCTATGTTTGGAACCAGTCCAATTCAATCCAAACTGAATATTTATTTTGATACATAATTTTATTTATAAACTAAACTTGTCAGTCATATTTATGTAATTATATATTCTTAAAATTATACTACTCAATTATTTATCAAATTTATTTTTAAAGTTGTATTTTTTATTATTTTTTGAGACATATATCTTAATATTTTAATGTATTTACAAGTTTATTATTTCTAACTTCAATTTAAATTTAACTTTATGTTTTATTCTTTTTTCTATTATTTAAGTTTTACATTTTGTATTAACACTAATGATTACTAATGAATTAAAATTTATGTTTTACCATCTAATTAAATAACAAATAAAACTATAAAAACTGAAATCTAACCTAATTTGTATTTTATTAGATTGGATTTGAAAATTTATTTCAATTGATCCAATCGGATCACAAAATCCAAATCACATTTTAATTTTGTGATCGGATTGGATGACTTTTTGTTTTAAAATCGATCCAATCTAATCCGTCAACAATCCTATCTTTTATTGTCTAAGCCTATGACTAACAAAATATATTCCTTATGTACTGCATGAAACATGTCAACCTTAGCTTAATTATTTGAAATTAAATAATATTTTCTATTGAGATGTAATAATTTAACCTATAACATCCCTGATGCCAAATTGAAATTCATTTACGTTGCATAAAGTTAATTAAATATTATTGGAGATTAAGTTGAAATAATGTGGATTAATTAGGAAAATTTTCTAAATCATTATGAATTAATTGAGAGTTGTTAATGAGGTAAAATTAATTAGAATAATTAATTTTGAGTGATTAATTTAAAGAATTTAAAGTTGACTTAAAGGGTAATGGTAAAATATGGGTTACCATAAGGTTAAAGTGAATTTAGTTTAAAGGAAATAAAAGAAAATATAAAAGAAAGTGTGAAATGACGAAAGTGCTCTTACCTCTACAAAACAATTTCATTTCCTTTCTTTCTCATCATCTTCATGCATGTGCCACTAGAGAAAGGAAAACAGAAACTAAAGCTCCTCCATGGCCGTGGGTTTTCTAAGCTTGGTTGGACCTCAATTTCTTTGTGAAACTTAAAATTGATAGCATAATTGGATTCATGGGAACAAGGTAAGCACATTGATGGCTTCAATTTCTAGTTTTAATCATCTTCTCCCCAAAACCGAATTTCACCATTGAAATGGCCAGTATGCGCGGGGCACTTTGGTACTCTCGCAACTGGTATGAAACCTCACTATCGCTCTACTTTTACACCGGTTCAATAGGAATCCGATATTATAAAACACAAGCCTAGTGGGAGCACCGTGCTCTTCAACTTCCACGCTCAAGCACTTCAGACCGTTGCACATAGGAACAAGTGGTGGTTGTACCTGCAAAGACTCTCTTATGCTTAAGTCAGATTTTGTATATAACGAAGCTATAAGAGTTAATGAGTAAGAGATAATGAGAACTAATGCACATGACTTTAATGAATGATGGTATTTATAGCCTTTTAGAGATCCAACTTGTGATGTGACACTTGACAGACTCTGGTCACTTTCTTAGGCAAGTTGCCCACTTGGTTCTGAAGTTCTGACCAGGTAGCAGGCATACCAATCACTTTGTCGGAGTCTGCCATCTCTGGACCCGTCTCCGTCTTTGCCCTTTCCCTACCATTATAGTTTAAGGGCCGATATTAATACTAGATCAACCATATTGACAGGGGTTTCCATTTCATAAGATTTTGCCATTTAAGCTTGTAAATGGAAGCCTTGGATGTTAGGTGTTGCCATTTTGTTAACGAGTTTTCGTTTCGATGCCCGTAGGTTACGAACCAAGGATCGACAAGGCGTTAGTTGAAGAGAGGGCTCGAAAACAAGAATGGAATTAGTCGAGTTATGTTTCGGGAGCCTTAAAAATGTATCAGGAGTTATTTAGATAAGGTGGGTTTTTTGATCCGGAGGCTGAAATGCTAACCCACTTCATGAATTTCTTAAATTTTAGATATTAGGCGTACCTGGCATCGAGAACAAGTGCCAGAATCTTGGAATCGAAGTAAAGGGATGTTCAGAGTATTAATTGATTAGAAATGTTATTCGACACCCATTAACATTAAAAAAAGTATAATTAGCATTAAATGCTTAGTTTAACTATGGTGTGATCGATATAATTTTCTAAGTAGGAATTGTGACTAGATAAGTTTAGTGATAATGAGAATGGAAAACTAGAAGTTGTGTTGCATAATTATGTATAGGGGTGAAATGATGAAATCAATAATTAGTGTTTATTGAAATTAAGTAGATAATGTATGTATATACGAGTATACATATATATTGGAATTAGTTTACAAATGTAGAGTGAAGAAAATCATGTGATGTATATTTAATATATAGAGATATGTGTGTATTGGAATGAGTTTTAGAAGTGTTTGATGATGAAAGTAATTTGTGTGAGATATTATGGTTGAAATTGCATTTATGCTTTATATGTATGGACTGGTACCTGAGTGGTTGATATGATATTAATTGTATGAAATATTGGGCCTAACTCAAGCCTGAATAAAAGCTAGCTTATAGAATGAAAATTACCCTCCACCTTACATACTTTTGATTGGTCATATCAATGGACAAAGAGTAACTTTTGACCCATAACGAAAGGACAACTCTTAGCCCATAAAAACTGGAAATAATGCTCTAGCTTTGATACCATGTTAAAGGTTATGAGACAGGCAATGTAGGACTACCAACAAAATATATGCATGTATGATTTTAAAAAACAAACCCTTTTGTATATTATATATATAATAACCCATCTAGAAAATTGACTTTATGTGATTCAATTTCCAAACCAGAATTTTCTCTCGTCAACCATTTGTTTTATTGACTATATTCACTTGGGAAAATAATACCAGGATAAAAAAAAGTATGGCTATCAGATCAAACTTTGAACTGAATAGCTTGTATAAAACATAAAATTTGGATGATATAGATAATAGAAATTCTGAGTTTTGCAGTCAAGAATGAAGAATTTCAAAAGTCATAATTCCTTTGTTATGTACAAACTCAGATGCACCAATAAAAAATTCGTTCAGACCAGCTTCGTCAGTATAATGTGACTGCCAACTATGTTTAGATGAAGTATGCAGATTTCCTGATATAAAAAATCCATTGGTTTCTCTTAATGAATTTATATATTAACTTGTGGATAATAAAAATTATCAGCACAGCTTTTTGAAGAAAGGAAAATGTATTGTGAAGAGATTTACAAAGATATAATTGATATTCAATGAGCCTAATATAATCAGATCAATCAATAACTGCTTATATACACTTTTTGGGATGACCGTGTAGAGGTAGAGTTTTCAAAATTTACCTCACTAAAAGGTTTTTTACGTCATCTCGCTCGACACAGCTCTCCTAGTTGAAACAAAGACAGCAACATTAGTTAACTAACTATTTCAAACAAAAATCCAGTTTCATGAAATATATACATGAATAGTATGCAATACAGAATAATTTACAGATTCCACTCACATAGTTAGGAAATATGACCATATCATCATGTCCTAGAACATCAAGGAGCAACTGCATTAAAGAATACTCTTGAGCATCAGCTGGGTGTATTAATTAATCCGTATCAAGATGAAGAATCCAATCCATACCAGCATCCTGAAGTTTCAACAATGAGAACATCGTGTTAATCAACTGAATTATACAACAAATCATGATTAAAAAATAAATAAAATAAGGATTTGTGCAACTAATAAAACAGATTGCATACCCTTGCCATAACAATAGCCATCTCCATATTGAGGGATTGTTTCACAAAAAGTTCATAATTGCATGGATTACTAAAAAACATGCCCACCATGTCTCATTCCAAATCCAAATACGGCTGATGCAGGCACAAAATAAATAATAAGAATACCAAAACCATCTCTTAGTAACTTGAACATTTAGAATAAAACAGAACTTAAAAACATTCTACAACATAAACATTATAACACGGGCAAGGAAAACTAATAAGACTTTATAAAAATCATGAGCATAGGTAAAATCTATGAGAAGATTTAACTTGAATAATTACAAAAGTCATGGACATGCTGAAATGTAATGCCAAACTATTATGGTGAAAAGCATTCTGTGTATGTATGTGCAAATTGAAAATTTTCAGAAAACACTACACACTACTCTATTACCACACTACCACCATAAAGGCATAAACTGAAAAATCAATTGAATGCGTTTTGTCTTTCATTATTGAATGTGTTTTAAAAATTACTTTTCATTATATTTTGGCTGTACATTCAAGATGATATCTTAATAATTATTAAAGGGTAAGATAAATTACAGAATAAACAACATCCAATGAGACCATGTTAAAGGGGTTACTCTAACCCCAAAATTAAAGACTACCTGAGAAATGAAAGATCTATAATACTGAAATTAGAAAGAAACGGACTGAGGCAAATAAAGACTTCTAGATCATTTCTATTTTCTTTTTTTCATGTCATGGGAAGAAAAGAAGGACCAATCACAAACAAATTTTGCTGTCTTAAAAGTAGTAAATTCGATGTCAAAACCACTTAATATTTCATTTTTGAAAGACGCGTTCCATCAACTTCTCAACACGTTCTTTATCTTCCACCATGCCCTTGGACTCAAGCCCTTTAACCAATTGCTTGAAAATTTGGTACTTAGGAGTTAACCCCCGCAATATCATTTCCTCAAAGAATAAGCAAGCATGCTCTAGTTTTCCACTTTTACACAGACCACGAACCAAGAGAGTATAAGTCCCCACATCTGGGCTTAGGTCGTTTTTCAACATGTGATCCAACAAAAACTTGAGCACCTTCATTCTCTTCTTTTTGCAGCACATCTTGAGCAGTGCATGGTATGTGTCCACATCCGGCTTGCAGGCTCCTTCTTCTATTTCCTTAAGCAACCTAAGAGCAGTCTCTTCCTGTGAGTGAGCACAAGCAATAGAAATCATAGTATTGTATGTCACCACATCTCGCACAACCCCTTGCTTAGGCATATCCTCAAACACATCACAAACATCCTTTAGTCTTCCAGCTTTACCAAGAATGAATATCAATGAGCTATAAAATGGAGGGTCAGGGACACACCCATCACTCTTCATTCTTTCATAAACCTTCAAAGCTTCACTCAGCTGCCTTGCCTTCCCTAGAGCAAGCATCACAATAGTGTAAGTCACAGTATTAGGGGGGCACCCATTTTCCCTCATTTGCTCCAAAATTTGATCCACTTTGCGGAAATCTTTCTCATAGCCATATGCTTCAATGAAGGTAGTATACGAGAAAACATCAGGCTCAAACCCATGTTCCTTCATTTCCTCCATCATTTTCCATGCCTTTTCAAAGTTCCTAGCTTTGCACCACCCATGGATCAAAACATTGAAAGAATAACAATTCAACGGAATCAGACTCTTGAACTCCGAAAGAGCATTGCAGGCATGCTCAACACTATCTCCTTTCACCAAGGCATCCAGGAGCACATTCAAAGCAACAGTGTCCTTCTCTACACCAAACTCACCCATTCTTCTAAATGCATCAATAGCATCTTGATGCTTGCTAGCCTTTGCAAGCCTTCTAATTACTTTAGACATTGTATCCAAAGTCACATACCCTTCAAGCTGTTTCATTTCCTCTACCAACCCCCACATACGATCAAAGCTTCCTGACTTCCCCAATATGTCAACCATCAAATTGTACAATTGAGGGGAATGCTCATAACCCGTTTGAGACTTTGCCCATGTGAAAAATCCCAAAGCAGGGACGAAATCGTTACTGAATCTGTTGAGAACTTGCTCAACCAAATCGTTTGATACACGAAAACCATGCCCATCAAGTGCTGGGGGAATCAAGTCGGGAGAAGAGAAACGTCCATTTAGAAGTGCGGTTATTGCGTCGACATCGAGGAGCTTGAAAGATGATTGAGTGGGACGTTTGGGTTTGGGTTTGGTAGAGAGCATGTGGGTGTCGACCCAATGGGAAAGAGAAGGGATAACGAAGTCGTCGTTGGATTCGGCATTTAGAGGGGTGGGATTGTCGGAGAACTTGACCCAAGATGGGAGTTGGGGTGATTCTTGGGACTGCACCACGCTGCAGAGAGGTTTGGTGGCCATTGTTGGAGGAAGACGGCGACTGAAGAGGTTGAGGATTCGGAGCTTCGACAGCATTTTTGAATCGGAGGTTTCCTTCAGACTCTGAAATGGAAGCTTGTTAGTAAATAACCTTAGAGGTTTTTTGGACAAACAACCGTGATATTGATTGTCTCAAACGACGTAAAAAATTAATATTAATTTTTAAAATTTTTATTTTAACGTAACTTTGTTTTTCCATCTACAAACTAAATACCTCATTAAACGTCGCAGGTAGATAACATTGACAACCATGCCATAGGAAACATTGATAAATATGTAGTCAAGTGAGAGAAAAAACGACAAAACAAATGAGAAATGGAGTAGTGATCAAAATGTAGAAGAGAAAAGTACACCAAAATTAAGATTTACACACAAAATTTTAGATTTAGACACAAAATACAAAATATTTTTTAGAGTTTTAAATGATTATTCATAGATTTGTTAGTCCACATAAGTTTAGACAAGTTAATCACAAGTTATCAAATTTGTTATATAAACTCATAAATTCACACAAGTTTAAGAGTTAACTTCCAATAAAAGAATAGTCTCAACTACACATTCTCATAATTATTAATTTAAACAGAAAATATTATTATTAATGCTTCCGAAACAATGTATGTTTTATTTTATTTTTAATTACTTGCTCTAAAACCATTGAGAGCCTCTTACACCAAGAAACCCTTCTTTTTCTCGGCAAAAAATAATAAACCTTTATTTTAAAAAAAATCAAAGATAATTTTATTAAAAATAGGATAAGCATGGGCAGTGCTTAACAAAAAGGCAAGAACATACCTTATGCCCCAAAACCAAACAGCACAAAGGCATGATACCATTGATTATTGAACCACTACACATTAAACATAAAAACCTTTATTAACATATACAATTTTTACTTTGCTGTATAGTTCATTACTATATGTCATCTCATTTTAATAACTTAAATATTTGATTTTAAATAACTCATATTTCATTTGAAAAATTATATACATGTGGTACATTTAAATTAAAATAAGAATAATAAATCGTATTTAGATATTTAGGGTGCATTTAAATAAATTTTTTAAGAAAATAAAACATATTACAAGAGTACATAAAAAAACATTTTCATACACTTATTTTTTCAAAGAAAATATTTGAAAAACAAAAAATATGATATTTTAAAATTTTTCAAAAAACAATCATTATTTAAAAAACTATCCAAAATGGTTTTTAGAAATTTTTCGTAGTGAAGAGGGACTAACATTTTAAGTTTTTTCAAAATAAAAATAATGAAAAATGGTATTCCAAAATGTGAAGAAAAAACATGACATAAAATGGAAAATTGGTCACATTTGAACATTTTTTTGAATTTCAAACTGAAAAATTAGTACAGTATTTAAAAGTATTTTTACAATTTTTTATATTTTTCTAGAAAAAAATTTAAAAAACTTTTAAAGAAAATAAAAACTAAAAAAATATTGTTTGAACTAAATAATACATCATTATAGATATATAAAATAAACAATGTTGAGAGTCAGTTAGAGCGATCTAAGTTATGAAAAAAATTATTGAAGCCAATCCACCATTCTAACTCCACTTTTTAAAAAAATAAAAAAATTACAACACTTGACACGTGGAAGAAAGTACATATTGGTAAAATCCATATGTTTCTGCAAAACTAGTGTAGGTTTTGGTGAATACAGCTTTTAGTTTCTCACATTTATCAATGCGAAATCATTACCATCCACTATTTAAATATTATATCAATCGAATACTGTTTCTCCTTAAAACCTGGGTTTGGAAGGAGCACTCAGCAAAGTCACTGTTCATATAAATAAAAAACTAATGAGAAATATAATACATTAAGAAAATGTTAAAGCTCCAAAAAGCCGACATGTGTTTGAGGCGGTTTTTTTTTTATTTTTAGTTTTAAATTATTATTTTTTATAAACTACTTGTTTTTACTTTTTACTTTTAAATTTTAATTTGATTTGTATTACATATGAAAAACAATGATAATTAATATAGTGATTGTGGTGGTTCCAATGATGATGATTATAATGGTAATGATAAGGATAACAGTGACAGGAATTATGGTGATTTCATATAGTTTTGATGATAAAATATGTACTTTTCATTATATTGTAACATGAATTGTGCTCAAAGGATTTTATAAACAACTTCCACTTTGTTTTCTTTAAAAATATGTATCCTTATGTGATGGATATAGCCATTAGTCTACAATGCGTGAAAAAAATTAAGAAAAGAACAAAGAATTATGAAGAATCAACCTTTAGTACAATTAAAACATTAATATATCTACTTAGTCATACATTGAAAAAAAGATTAAGCATGTAATTTACTAATTTGGATGTATTAGATATATATATATTTAAGGTTGTTGACTTTAAACAAATCTAAGTCTTACTCAATTAATTAGGTTAATATAAGATGTTTGTGTGTACTCTTGTAGTGATTTCAAACATTTTTTATTTAAATTTGATCCGGTCCTAACACCGGCCCCCAGGGGCATGGCTTGAATGCTTTGCCAGGTCAGCATTTCGAACGAGGTAAGTACGCTTCAAATACGGAGTATATACGACCAAGGCAAGTAACTCCGCCTAGGCATGTTACTCCGCCTAGGCATGTTACTCCGCCAAGGCATGTTACTCCGCCTAGGCATGTCACCCCGCCAAGGCGCATAACTCCGCCAAGGCATGTAACGCCGCCAGAATGCATATTACTCCGCCAAGCCATATGCTCAATACTGGCGGAATATTGAACTTCCCATACTGCGTAGCGAACCCATACTCACAACCCCGGCACGAGGTTGACTCTGTCTTTAGAGGTTAATAATGGGAATCACACTGTCACGCATAAAGGGGAATAACAATAAAATAATAAAGCATTCACGCTTCCCAAGTAAGTGGAAATACCTACTACAATAACGGTGCTCGTGAATGACACAGGGACCCACTGTCTTTCTTGCTTTATGCTAGAAAACAAGGAACGGGCCCTACCAATAATGGAGCACCAGTAACAGGTATATAAACCTCAGCAAAAAGGTATACAGGGGCTCTCCCCCAATTCTGAACCTTACACTCTCTTACTTGCATAATTCTCTCAGATTTGCTTTCTAAGTCTTAAAGTATTCTGAAATACTGACTTGAGCGTCGGAGAATAACTGCAGGTACCACCCCAAATTGGGTCAAGGCTGAGAAGACTCCTCCAGGCGGACTTGGACACCGCCCCAGCGTATACTGCACTCCGTGTCAAGGTATAGGAGGCAATTCCAGGCGGACTACTACATCACCGTAGAGTGAGTTACACTCCGCCCCAGTGTGGTCCAGACTCCGCCTCAACATACGAAAACACTCCATATCTGAACATTTACGCACATCGCTTTGTATCAGATTGAGCTGTTTCAGGATCATAACTTTACACCCCCCGTAAAGGACGGATCATTGGCACGCCCGGTGGGACACGTTAAAGTTATTCCCACCTCTCGTTTAAGAAGTTTGGTCTCTTATTATGGAAGGTAATGGGAGAAACCAACCAGATGGGCACGTGAAAGACATCACTGCCCAAGAACAACCAATGAACAGGCACTTAGTTCTTGAGTCGCCTGTGGAAAGTTCAAGAAGAGTGGTGCAGGTTTCAGCACCAAATCTAAAGGATGAGATGATAAGAAAGCTGAGGGAGGAACTGATGGAATTGAAACGCGAAAGAAAGAGCGTGGAGGAGAGAGCCATGTCTCTGATCAAGGGGACACATCACACAACCGAGGGAGAAAAATCCTCTACCCCCCAGTATTCAAATATCCCACATTTGAAGGGAGGCCATGTACTTGGGGGCAGATGAAGATGTCATGTGCAGGATGTTCCCTCGGACTCTTGTTGATGATGCCCTTAACTGATTCAGGAAGCTACCATCAGGTTCCATTAACTCATGGGAAGGAATGGCAACAGCGTCTGTGGACCACTTTGTCATCTCCAGTGATACTCCCAGAACATCTCATACCTTGGCTCAGATTAGGCAGGGGGAGCATGAAACTCTCAAGGACTTCTTGAAGAGGTTTCACATGGAAGCAGCTGCTGTTCCAAACTTGGCAGAAGCACTTCAATTGCGCGTAGCAATAGAAGCTTTGCAACCAAGCTCTGCTTTTGCCATGTCATTGGCAAAGAATCCTCCAGTGAATTTCGAAGAATTCAAGAGGAAAGCATCCAAGTATGTGAGCATTGAAATACGCTTGGAAGCAACAGCGGCAAGAGAGAAATCCCCAATGTTACAACGGAGTGATAAGAGCAGATCCAGATCGGGTTTTACCAAGAAGGTCTAATGAGTCATAACCCCGACTCATCTCTCTTTCTCTCTTTTGTAATTCATAATCAATGATTCACCCATTGTCTTCATGATTTTATTCGATGCACAACACTGTTGTGACAAGATACTTTCAGGACGGATGATCCTAACAATGTATCCGTTGTTAGCGATGAACCTCTTCGAAGGTACAACTGGGTGAATCACCCCATTCGAAGACTACATGGGTTGTAGGGCTGGTCCTTTTTCAAGGCCACAAACCGAACCCCATTCGAAGACAACGTGGGTTGTAGGGCTGATCCTTTTTCAAGGCCACAAACCGAACCCTATGCGAAGGCTTGGGCGCAGTAGGCCGGCTCATACTGAAAACCGCGCTGAACCCCGAGTAACGGGCGCAGTAGGTTCAGGATTAGCCCTGATCTGAACCCCGTGTTGAAGGCTTGGATTGTAGGATTGCACCGAACTCCAAGTACGGTTAGTAGGATCGAACCGAACACCGTGTGAAGACCTGAGTTGTAGGATTAAACCGAACCTCAGGAAATGGGTTGTAGGATTGCACCGAACCCCATTCGAAGGCCCAGATTGTAGGATTAAACCGAACTTTGGGTACGGTTAGTAAGTTTGGCTGAACACCGGTGAAGGCTCGGATTGTAGGATTGAACCGAACTCCGAGTATGACTAGTAGGTTTGGCCGAACGTCGGTGAAGACCTGAGTTGTAGGATTAAACCGAACCTCAGGAAATGGGTAGTAGGATTGCACCGAACCCTATTTGAAGGCTGGTGAATGAGTGAAATCCAACACCGGTTGAAGAAGAACGATTGAGACTAATTTCCCCAGGACGGATGCTCTCAATCACATATTCTGTGAGTTGACGAGGTAACTCCTGGCGCGGACAATTCCCATCATCATCCTTATGATGGAAGTCTTTGAAGACACAATCCGTACTCCTACGATTGAAAAATGTCTCCAGGACGGATTATCTAAATCACTTAATCTGTGATCTGACGATGTAACTCTTGGCGTTGTGTACTTTTCCAGAACGGATAACCTCAGTCACCCATTATGTGATATGACGATGTAACTCCTGACGTTGTGTACTTGCCTAGGACGGATGATCTCAATCACCCATTCTGTGATCTGACGATGTAACTCCTGGCGCCATACACACCCCAAGGACGGATGATCTCAATCACCTAATATGTGACCTGACGATGTAGTTCCTGGTATCGTACACATCCCCAAGACGGATGATCTCAATCACTTATGAAGTGATTCGACGATAAAATTCCTGGTACGAACAATTCCCATCATCATCCTTATGATGGAAGTCTTTGAAGACTCAATCCGTACTCTTACGATTGAGATACACTTCCCCAGGACGGATGCTCTCAATCACATATTCTGTGAGTTGATGAGGTAACTCCTGGCGCGGACAATTCCCATCATCATCCTTGTGATGGAAGTCTTTGAAGACTCAATCCCTAAGGTCCAGAAAACTCCTTGGGGGAAATGAATTGGTGTCACAGCTTTATGCTGCACCATACCGCCTCAAAGGATGAATTGGTGTCACAGCTATATGCTGCACCATACCGCCTCAAAGGATGAATTGGTGTCACAGCTATATGCTGCACCATACCGCCTCAAAGGATGAATTGGTGTCACAGCTATATGCTGCACCATACCGCCTTAAAGGATGAATTGGTGTCACAGCTATATGCTGCACCATACCGCCTCAAAGGATGAATTGGTGTCACAGCTATATGCTGCACCATACCGCCTCAAAGGTTCAACCAATTTCTTGCATGAACAATTGGTGTCACAACTATATGTTGCACCCTACTATCTCAAGGGTAAGAACCAACAAAATTCTCACAGGAAGAATTGGTGTCACAAGCTATATGCTGCACCATAGCCATCCTGGATTCAACAATTCTCATTTGATCAGGAGTTACACTCTGGTCCAAGTTCAAAAGGATGAACATTCCATCCAAAACTTGACTCCGCCAAACTACTAGTGTTTTACGGAGTATATGAGTAACAAACTCAAGCACTACTCAACAAGTTCAAGTAAGTCCAACACTTGTAAAATTGTGCTTCTTTGAAATTCCTAAGAGGCTATTCTGCCTTCTTACGGAATCCAACTCCTTGGAGATTCCTAAGAGGCTACTCCGCCTTCTTACGGAATCCAACTCCTTGGAGATTCCTAAGAGGCTACTCCGCCTTCTTACGGAATCCTGCTTCTTGGAAATTCCTAAGAGGCTACTCCGCCTTCTTACGGAATACAACTCCTTGGAAATTCCTAAGAGGCTATTCCGCCTTCTTACGGGATCCAACCTCATTGGAATTCCTAAGAGGCCACTCCGCCTTCTTACGGAATCCAACTCCTTGGAGATTCCTAAGAGGCTACTCCGCCTTCTTACGGAATCCAACTCCTTGGAGATTCCTAAGAGGCTACTCCGCCTTCTTACGGAATCCTGCTTCTTGGAAATTCCTAAGAAGCTACTCCGCCTTCTTACGGAATCAACCTCCTTGGAAATTCCTAAGAAGCTACTCCGCCTTCTTACGGAATCCTGCTTCTTGGAAATTCCTAAGAGGCTACTCTGCCTTCTTACGGAATACAACTCCTTGGAAATTCCTAAGAGGCTACTCCGCCTTCTTACGGGATCCAACCTCATTGGAATTCCTAAGAGGCCACTCCGCCTTCTTACGGAATCCAACTCCTTGGAGATTCCTAAGAGGCTACTCCGCCTTCTTACGGAATCCAACTCCTTGGAGATTCCTAAGAGGCTACTCCGCCTTCTTACGGAATCCTGCTTCTTGGAAATTCCTAAGAGGCTACTCCGCCTTCTTACGGAATCCTGCTTCTTGGAAATTCCTAAGAGGCTACTCCGCCTTCTTACGGAATCAACCTCCTTGGAAATTCCTAAGAGGCTACTCCGCCTTCTTATGGAATCCAACCTCATTGAAATTCCTAAGAGGCTATTCCGCCTTCTTACGGAATTAATCTCATTGAAATTCCTAAGAGGCTACTCCACCTTCTTACGGAATCCAATCTCATGGAAATTCCTAAGAGGCTACTCCGCCTTCTTACAGAATCCAACCTCATTGAAATTCCTAAGAGGCTACTCCGCCTTCTTACGGAATCCTGCTTCTTGGAAATTCCTAAGAGGCTACTCCGCCTTCTTACGGAATACAACTCCTTAGAAATTCCTAAGAGGCTACTCCGCCTTCTTACGGGATCCAACCTCATTGGAATTCCTAAGAGGCCACTCCGCCTTCTTACGGAATCCAACTCCTTGGAGATTCCTAAGAGGCTACTCCGCCTTCTTACGGAATCCTGCTTCTTGGAAATTCCTAAGAGGCTACTCCGCCTTCTTACGGAATCAACCTCCTTGAAAATTCCTAAGAGGCTACTCCGCCTTCTTACGGAATCCAACCTCATTGAAATTCCTAAGAGGCTATTCCGCCTTCTTACGGAATTAATCTCATTGAAATTCCTAAGAGGCTACTCCGCCTTCTTACAGAATCCAATCTCATGGAAATTCCTAAGAGGCTACTCCGCCTTCTTACGGAATCCAACCTCATTGAAATTCCTAAGAGGCTATTCCGCCTTCTTACGGAATTCAACTCCTGGAAATTCCTAAGAGGCTACTCCGCCTTCTTACGGAATCCAGTTTCATTGAAATTCCTAAGAGGCTACTCCGCCTTCTTACGGAATCCAATTTCATTGAAATTCCTAAGAGGCTATTCCGCCTCCTTACGGAATCCAGGGCTTACGTGGCAATGAGAGATTGAAACGACAAAACGTGGTTTCGAGGGCTTTAATGACAGGCGTGACAAGTAATGACAAGCAATAAATGCATGAAAACACTTGTCCGTAAATCCTGAACTAGCAAACGCCGCCTAAACCCATGCCTATAAAAGCTAAACTTAAGTGTTATAGCTCATTACAGTGACTCCGCCAGTCACTATAACAAGCTAGGGGGCATATGATCCGGTCCTAACACCGGCCCCCAGGGGCATGGCTTGAATGCTTTGCCAGGTCAGCATTTCGAACGAGGTAAGTACGCTTCAAATACGGAGTATATACGACCAAGGCAAGTAACTCCGCCTAGGCATGTTACTCCGCCTAGGCATGTTACTCCGCCAAGGCATGTTACTCCACCAAGGCATGTTACTCCGCCTAGGCATGTCACCCCGCCAAGGCGCATAACTCCGCCAAGGCATGTAACGCCGCCAGAATGCATATTACTCCGCCAAGCCATAGGCTCAATACTGGCGGAATATTGAACTTCCCATACTGCGTAGCGAACCCATACTCACAACCCGGGCATGAGGTTGACTCTGTCTTGAGAGGTTAATAATGGGAATCACGCTGTCACGCATAAAGGGGAATAACAATAAAATAATAAAGCATTCACGCTTCCCAAGTAAGTGGAAATACCTACTACAATAACGGTGCTCGTGAACGACACAGGGACCCACTGTCTTTCTTGCTTTATGCTAGAAAACAAGGAACGGGCCCTACCAATAATGGAGCACCAGTAACAGGTATATAAACCTCAACAAAAAGGTATACAGGGGCTCTCCCCCAATTCTGAACCTTACACTCTCTTACTTGCATAATTCTCTCAGATTTGCTTTCTAAGTCTTAAAGTATTCTGAAATACTGACTTGAGCGTCGGAGAATAACTGCAGGTACCACCCCAAATTGGGTCAAGGCTGAGAAGACTCCTCCAGGCGGACTTGGACACCGCCCCAGCGTATACTGCACTCCGTGTCAAGGCATAGGAGGCAATTCCAGGCGGACTACTACATCACCGTAGAGTGAGTTACACTCCGCCCCAGTGTGGTCCAGACTCCGCCTCAACATACGAAAACACTCCATATCTGAACATTTACGCACATCGCTTTGTATCAGATTGAGCTGTTTCAGGATCATAACTTTACACCCCCCGTAAAGGACGGATCAAAATTTTTTTATATAACTTTTAGCACTCGATGAAATAGTCAATATCAATCATTAAGTGATATCATATACATTGTATTTTCTCCCTTTAATCATAATTTTTTTTCCTATTAGTTAGTAAGCTTTTTCGAGTTTTTTAGGATCAGACTTTTTTGTCAACTCTACCTACAACCAAACCAAACCACATCTTCACATATGTTATTACCATTATACTTTTTAGAATCAATTTTGTTTAAAATCAATTAAGTGAAATTACAAAACCAACATTTTTAATATTATAGTCTTGCATATTTGTTATTTTTATTCATTTGTAACTAAAAATTATTATAAAGTCATGCTGGTTCAATATAGTTTAACAATACTTGACAATTTTTGAAACAAAATTAATGGAGTTGTGATCTTTGTTTTTAGAGAAAATAAAAATAAAAATTACATCAATTGAACCAAACCAAAACCGCAATGATGTGGTTTGGTTTTCATAATTTTTTCAACCAAACCAAATCAAACTACAAGTATTTTTGACATGTAGTTTAACTCATTTTTCCTTCAAAATCACATCAAACCGCACCATGAACCCTCTACTTTCAATATATTATTCTCTTCCATCTCTCTTTCTCTTTACATACACCTAAAACCCTGTAATTTCAACATAGTATCAAAGTGGTACCGTCCTACATAACTTGTCTCATTACTCTTCCACTATTAGGTTCCTCAACCACGAGACTAATATATTGTCATGATTCATCATCTTATATACGAATGTCTAAATGAGGGGGAAGTAAATACTTTATGCACCATTTTTTCCTTACGCCATGTTTTTTCCCATTAGGTTTTCCTAACAATGTTTTTAATAACAAGGAAGTGTCTATGAAAAAAATGCACTTTTTTCCTTAACTAATTTTTTTATCCCACGAGCAGTGGTAGGGCTTTGGTAAAAAAATTGAAGAGACCAAAATAACTAACTAACAAATAGTATACTTAAATTTTAATGTGATATACGTACCTTTTAGAAATAAAATACACACACATTAAATGAGAGACGATTAATAGGTTCGTTCAGGGGTTTGACTCTTTTTCTAACAAAAAAAACTAACAAATATTAGTTATACTTTATTAAAAAAATAAGATATGAAAATAAACTAATTTTAATCTAACAATCTATGTATAAATTATTAATATTATTTTAGTTTTATTTGTTTGATAATTCTATTTGTTTTGAGGCAAAAATTAATAATATTGTATAAAATTGTCCTTATTGAACTTTAAACAACTATAGTTCTAGCACTAAATAATACAAATTTAATTGTAAGGTGTCTAGATTTATTCAATTATAATATTTTCATATCTTCTTTATTTATATGTTATTATTTTTTAAAAAGCTATGTCTCGTTAAAATAAATTTGGGTGTAAAGGGGTCCTGCCTCTGCTTGAACCCTAAACCCTGAATTTATTTGATTAATTAAAGTATGACATATTTAACTAAATAGACATTTTAAAAATTCAAAGTTTGACTCATTTAATAAATTAATCTTCTCAGATTCTAATGTAGGTTAGGTGACTCATAACAAACAACTTGGCCTATTCAACTCATATTCACAATCACACATTCCACACTTTAATTAACCAAATAAATTTAACTCAACCAAAGAAATGTTCAAGTGAGTCAATTACAACAATAAAATGAAATAAAATCAATTTACGTTTGAGACCTATAAAGTGGGAAGCCTAATTTAGTAAGATTGATTGAGTTTTTCTAATTCATCTTGTTGACTCTACAATTAAGCCTTCACGCACAAGATCTGATGAAATATTACATTTTGATTTTGTAACTCATAAAACAAACTTGGTTCGTAATGAAAACTAAATTTTTTTCTCAAAACTTTAAGTTAAACTACTCAAATTTCTCACCATTAAACCTTTATGCTAATGGATTGAATTTATAAATAATTGTTTGTCTTTAGTGGACAAGAGACAAAGATTGATACCTCTACTAGATGATCAGTTACCAAAAATAAGATAAGTTCTAACGTATTCAAAGGTTGTTCCAATTGTTGTTCCAATTAACTCAACTTCAAAGAAGAGGTTATAAATTTTTCCCAATTAATCATTCATTGTTGTTGTATATACATATAAACATGGAAGATGTTCATGTACATGAGATACCTAATATCACCATTGTTGCCCGTTGAAGCCATGACCATCAACTTTATGTGGATGATAGGTAAAAAGGAGTGGAAGAAGACGATGATAGAGGGGTTTAGGGGAAAAAGTTTAATTATTCAAACATTTGGGGATGTTTCAACAGTAACAATAACATTGTCTTGTTTAAACATTAAAAAACTTTTTCCTTTAACCAATGTTAATCTCAAGAATTAACAACATTATAACATTTGGGGTGGAATGTAAGAAAATCAATACTTTGGGAACGGATTGTAATTACATCAAACTTAGAGGAAATGTAAATACTAGAAAGTAGAGAGTGAAATAACGTGATTTTGGTTAAATTAAAAACTAAAAGTAAATTTTTTTTAAAACAAACTAATTAATGAAACGATTTTTTTTTAATTTGTAGAATTTCACATACTTCATAAATAGGGATTTTTTTTAGCCCAAGCAGGGGCAAAACCAAAACATATGAAAGGGGACTAGATGTGAAACTATTTTGACTGCGAAGACTTTAAGAGTTATTATAAAAAAATAAATGAAATTGTTATAAAACATGCTAGCAAGCAAGATAAGTTATAAGTGAAATTAGAAAAAAATTCAAAGAAATATAATCATAAGATAAATATTTTATTTTAAATACATTTTAGTACAGTTAATGAATCCATCTACAACAAAAAAAAATAGTCATTTTAGTATATACTAGTGATGTTCTAAATAATTCATTTTATTTTGTATCAAAGTTGAAATTTGATGAGGTTTAACAAAAAAAAAAATGAATGGTCAGTTAGATAAGTTAATAGCTACAGGTTTTATCAACTCGTAGAAAAGTTGGTAAGTGTCTAATTTTCCTATTTTTACAAACCATGACCACAACTAATTTACTATGAAGTGATAGTTACATTCTTAGATTTTTTCCAACTTATGGAAGTAATATAGTCATATGCTATTTACATAAATTATATAATTGTTCATTTATTGTTATTTTTTCATATATTATTTTATTAAAATAAGTTAAGGTCCATGGCCACCTATAGCCCCCTTAGCTTCATGAAAAAGTCAGTTGTTAAAGTTCGGTTCTTTATTTTTTTATCATAAATAAAGTTCAACATGTTAAAAAAAATGGTTTTACAAATATTAGATTAAGGTGAGTAAAATATTTTTTTATTTTTCTTAAATTAAAATAAAAAATTTTCCTAAAGTAAAATGATATAGAACATGAAAACACAGACACTCTCTCAAGTTTTAGAAGACATTTTTGTTGGCGTGTGTTTCATTATAAAGGATGAAAAATAAACCTCGTGAGAAAAAATTGACATTTGAATTTTTTTAGTATTAAACAACTTTTGGATTATATGATAAAAAAAACTTCTTATATAGATCCCATGAGTTAAAATTTTGTGTGAGAAAATCAACTGACTTTTCATCTCTCTTTTTCATGACACATTTACCCTTTTGTTTTGTTTTTGTTGTTTCCATTGTATAATGGGTATTATGATGTTTTTGATATAACATGAGATTATTTTCTCATTAAATAAACAACATTTATTTTCTCATTATTTTCCTTTCTTGCACTTCTCTCAATAACTAACTGGACTATTAGGGATTTGCTTATTCTTTTAACAAGATATTTTCTCATTTCATAAATTTATTATTTTTTTACAATATATATTCTTATTAATTAAACTTTAGTTGTCTCCGTACAATAAAATAAAATATAAAAACTTGTGTCAAGAATTGGATTATTGTCTTAATATAAAATAGCTTCAAAAGTTGGTGTTAAATGTTATAGCATTGACCTAAAATAAAGTATGAGAAGTTTAATTTTTAATCTTTATTAATATTAAGGATTAGAAAAAACTATATTTGTGGATAGATAAATTAAGAAATAATTGATAATTTAAAGAATTGAATTTAATTAGAATATTATATATATTAATTAAATTATTGAGTTTATAAAATGTACACGTGGGAGTTCTTATTGGCGCAGTGGTCGAAACAACTGTACGTTTGAGAAGAAAAGTAGCTAGACAGGGGAGAGTGAGTTAGGGGAGAGTGCGTTGAGTTTCACATTTTGATTTGCACTTTGATTTGATTTCAGCATTGTCTCCTGTAAATGCTGCATTTCGTATTTCAGGTGAGTGGAAAATCTCTTTAAAATTAGATCGATCATTAATTTAATCACTGAAGATATTGATTTAGATGACTTTTGATTAATCCGAGAATAATAAAAAATTAATTTGGTTCGGTTCATGTGCGTATATGATAGGGTTTTTCGATTTTGTTCTTTGATTGATTCATTCGTTCATCAATGAATTCGCATGTGATGTGTTTGTGATTTTTGTTGAGTGAGTAGGAACAGGAACAGCAATGAAGAGGTCAGTTCCAATTGAATTCGATTCTGACGCCCCTCGCTCCAACCACTTTCCCCTCCCAAACCTAAATCCAACCATTCATTTCAACTCTCAAGGTATTGCTTCTCTTTTCATGACACAAATGGATCTATAAAACCCCAAGAAAACCACACCACTGTGTTGTTAAAGAGCTAAATGCATGCTCGGATTTTTTTTACCTTGTTTAATCTCGAGCGGGTAGCACCAGTATGAGCTGAAGTTTTAACTGCGATCTTTTGTTCTGTTTTAAAGCATGTTGTTACTTTCTTTTGTGATGTTTATTATTAGTGAAAGGTTGATTTTTGCTTTATAACGTTTTTACCTTTTATGCTGCTTCAATGTCAATAAGGTGTACTTAACCTTCAATGAGATTTCTATTTCAAAATATCTGTGTTGACAATTACTTTGAAGTGAATTAGGCATAGATATCACAGTGGCACTTTAGCAGTAATAACCGTGGGAAGTGGCCTTGAGCTGCTACAAGGTGCTATAGCAATGAGTGCTAGAGTAAATATTTTCATAAATATCTATTTTTGCCCTCATTTGTTTAGGGATAACACCAGTGTTTCTTTCCAATTTCCTTTATATGTATATAAATCCCCAATTGGATGTAATTTCCCATGCTTCTACCCCAGTTTTGCACCCATATTGTGCGACCAAGAGCATATTTTGGGTTGTTTCCTTGACTTTTATCATCGCACAACTTTATATTTTGCTTCAGACCAATGACTTTTTATAATTGATTATGACTATGTCATGCATTTTGAATAATTTTTATTTCTGAACATCATGTGTATGTTGTTTAAGTTATTTAATCTGTATATAAATTCTGAATAGCTTAGAGTGGCCATCCTACAATGCGCTATCTTGTCATTATAGTGTATTTGGGGTCTGTCACTGCGTAGCTTTCCAGGACTGATGACTATGTATGTGTTTGTCTGGTAACCAGAAATGAAAATAGAATTGTGTAAGTAGAGTCATCGATTAATATTGATTTTACATAGTATTAGAGGTGGGTCAAACGGTTTGACCAACGGATTAGAAACATGCCTTTTGGCTAACCCTAGTACCTCAATTGGGAACCAAGACAACCTATATCAGATAAGAGAACACAGATAGAAAATTTTTTCATTTCTATTCACATGGAAATGGAAGACCTTTGTGATATTCTGTTTCAAGATTCTTAGCTTGAACTCATTGCTGTTATCATTTTGAAGAACTTCTTATTAATGTTGCTGCCTTCACCCGAAACTGCTTTGTCTTTTGGTAGCCTGTACATGTTTTTCATAAACTTAGGTTGCTTGCCATTCTTACATATGCACTTGCTATAAAGGTCATTCATTCTTGTACACAGATGTACTCATCAGACGGGCAGAAATGTATCAGGATTACATGAAACAGATCCCAATACCAAGTCATCGAGGCTCTATCATCCCATATACCTCATGGATAGGATTAGGCAGATCCATTAAGCAACTATACGGACAACCTCTTCATTACCTCACAAATATTCTCCTTAAGCAATGGGACCAGTTGAGAATTGGCAGTGAAGATGAACATAAGCCTTTAGACAACATAATCCATCCATGCAAAGCTGAAGCCACTATCTGGCTCATTGAGGAAATCCATCGGCAAACCTCATCGCATTATCATATTGCAAATCTATGGAAGGGGGATCCAATGTATAGTGGTTTTGTTGATTCAATTTTCCCAATGTTAGAGCACACATCATGAAGCATTTAGTTCAGAGACTTTGTACTGTATCCTGCAAATCGTTTTACAGTTGAAATTTCCTTTTCGGTAAAGCAAAATTGAACATCTTCCATGACCCTTTCCTACTTGCTTTTCTGGTTTTGACTATTTTACAACCCATACCTGGCTGCATCTCACTATTTGAACAAAGGAAATCCACACTTCTTGCACAATTTAAAACATCAGGTATTATGTGTGTGATTAGATTATTCATTTACTTAGAATTTGATTAAAAGTGGGTTTGAGTGAATTCGTTTGTGTTTGGACACTTCTATTGGAAAGATGATTTTATCACGATGAATGTTATTCTGGATGGTTTCAAAATTACTTTTACTTAATAATTCTTAGATCAAAATTATTAGAAAAGATATATTTTTTCTTATTTGATATTATTAAAATGATAATATAAAATAAAGGGATGTTGAAACATAATTTGATAGCTTATTTTTGCTTCGAAATTACCAAGTCGTACACGCATGACTGTAAAGGCAAATACATCTTAAAAATTGGTTTGGCTTCCTTTAACGGTAAGCCAAACACCCCCAGGTGCCTTTGCTTTCCACCAACACTTCCCGTGATGAGATATCTGTTGTGTTGTTCAGTTTTCCCTTGTGTAATTTAATATTCATTTTTTTAATAGCTTTGAACAAAATCCGTACTTGCACAATTTAAGCCAAACAGGGATTTCGGGCTATATTTGGAATATCAGTTTCTCGTGAGACGGTGTTTGGTTTCCCTCCCAAGTCCCATTCTTTCAGAAACCAAAGGCTCATTAGTAAATGTTTGACTTAAACTGCTAAGAGTGTAGTTGATTTGTAAAGCAAAGGCAACAAGCTCCTCGTAGTAAATGTATTACCAAAAATCTCTACAAGAACAGAATCCTTCCTTGAAAAAATGATACCTGTTAACATCTCTAACTGTGATTTCCCTATTATATAGCTTTGACACTAATTTAGCAAATGAATGACAATCAGAACACATTCGAAGGTTTTTTACTACCCTTATGGGTATACCTTTACCAGTAGTGATGAGTCCGTAAGCCATGGCTAGTTTCTCACTATGTCTGCTGAGAAACTGCTCTTTCTCCTGCTCATCAACATCAAGTAAGACATTGGTTGTATCAGGAACATACCCTGCCTCAATTAGCCTCCAGTTAATTTCTTGTAGCATTAATCCAATCTGGGTGTTCTCTGGGTGTGATTCATCCCCTGAGGTGAACTCGTGGACGAATCCGTGAACCTCTATTGAGCTTGATCCAGGCACTTTCTGAAGCCCTTTCTCCTTCATTTGCAACCTCACTCTTGCTACATCACTCCATTTTCCAGCTGATGCATATATATTGGATAACAGCACATGAAACCCAGGTTTTTGGGGGGCCAATTTTGTTATCTTTTCAGCTGCATAATTTGCCAATTCCACATTATTGTGTTTCCGACAAGATGCCAGCAGAGATCCCCACATAACATCATCAGGTTCCATTGGCATGCTTTGAATGAGATCAAGAGCTTCTTCCAGCATTCCTACCCGACCAAGCAAATCAGCCATACATCCATAGTGTTCAATCTGAGGACTTATTCCGTGTGTGTTTTCCATTGACCAAAATAGTTGTCTCCCTTGGTCCACAGAGCCACCATGGCTACATGCTGTCAATAGTGCCACAAAAACAACAGCATCTGGCTTCACCTTTTGTTTGAGCATCTCATTGAAAAGCTCAACAGCGCCTTTTGTATTTCCCTCCAATGCCATAACTCTGATGGCAGCAGTCCACGCAGAGACATCCCGTTTGTCCATTTTTCTGAAAACATGCATGGCACTTTGGGGATCACCACACCTAGAAAACATATCAACCAAAACTGTGCCAAGCTGCATGTCAATGTGAATGCCATTTTTCGCAATGTAAGTATAGACCCATTTAGCAAGATCAAGAGCCCCTAAATATCCACAGGCAGAAGCAATACATGCCACTGTCACACTATCTCCTTCAATCCCCTGGTTTTTCATCTCTCTGAATAGCTCAATTGCTTCCTCAAAATTGCTCACTTGAACCAATGCATCAATCATTGTGTTCCAAGACACAAGATCCCTCTCCAGCATCCCATCGAAGACTTTCCAAGCTAATTCCACATCACCATCCCTAACCAAACCTGCAATTAATGAGTTCCAACTCACCACTGTCTTGTTTGGCATACGCTCAAAAACCTTGCACGCCGTCTCCCTATCACCGCATTTCATGTACATGTCAATGATGGCATTGCAAATGTTATCCCAAACTTCAAGTCCATTCCGTAAGACATAAGCATGGGATGACGTTCCAACATAAAGATCACCTAACTGTGCACAGGATGCAATTATTGATAACATGGTCACCTTGTCAGGTTGCAGTCCTTTTTGCAGCATTTCATCCAAAATTAACAGCACTTCACTGGCCCGTCCATGGTCCACATAATTAGACATGATAGTATTGTACATAACCAAACCCTTATCATTGCATTCATCAAAAATTCGCCTTGCAGCACATATATCCCCACATTTCATGTACATATCAACCAGTGCATTCATCATGAGTGTGGTAACTTTCATACCCAACTCACTGATATAGTCACACACTTTCTTACCCAACTCAGAATCCCTCAACTTGGCACAAGCAGATATAACACAAACCATGGTTACAGAATTGGGTTCCACACCAGCCTCAACCATCTCAAAGAACAGAGAAACAGCCTCTTTTGCCAAGTCACTCCCAACATACCCATCGATCAAACTAGTCCAAGACACAACATTTCTATCAAGCATTTTGTCAAACACCTTCCGCCCCAAGTCAACCTTCCCACACTCCGCATAGAAATGTATCAAAGTGTTGCTGACAAAGATATCTCTGTCAAAACCCATCTTGGCAAGCACCCCATGAAGTTGAACACCCTCAGATTTTGCCATGATCTTAGAGCAATTACTAAGCAAACAGCGGAAGGTGTGGTTGTCAGGGACAATGCCCATCACCACCATGTGAAGGTAAAGCAAGATTGCTTGGTCGCCTAAACCTGCTGAAGCATAACCCTTAATGAGATAGTTAAACATGAACAAGTTGGCCATGTCTGTGTCATCCTCAATGAGTAAACTTCGAGCATAGTCCAAGGTTTCGTGGGTTCCTAAGTGGACACAAGCAGTAACGAGGTGAGCACCAACCTCGTGACAGAGGCCCTTCTTAATGATGTCACAGTGCAACTGCTTAAGCTCTTTGAGGGTTTTGCAGTTTGGAAATGACTTTGTGGTTATGTGTTTAGGTTCCTTTGGGGTTATGGGAAGGGAAAGGGTGGTAGAAGATGAAGGAAAGGTCGTGGCCATGGCTTGGCAACTCAAACCTGTGATTAGCGCATCAATACCACTATATATATCCACTTCCAACGAATATAATCTCTATACGTAATTACGGCTTTGATTAAGTTTATTAAAAAGTAATTATAAAATTATAATTATAATTACTTTTTTAATAAGTATTACTTGAAATCAGTTTATTTTTAGTTTTTATTTATTTTTAAAACATTAAATAAACATGTTAAAATTTAAAATAAGTATTTTTTTTAATTTAAAAACACTTATCTTTTAAAATAAATTTAAATAAACGAGCCCTCTATATGTAATGAAACAGTTTCTTTGAGATTAAAATTAAGAGATTTTTTTAAAAGTGGTTTATTTATAAGTGATTTAAAATAAAATGGTTATTAAAGAAGCTGGTGTTTTGGTTATGACTGCAATGGATGAAAACATTAATACTAATTATTTTTAATTTTTTATATCAATATTTTCATAATAATTTTTCAGAGTTTTTTTTTACTCCCGTCCTTAAAATTTAGAATTAATTAGTTTAAACAACTGAAAAAATATACTTTTATTCGAAAATATATTTATTTTACTTCTGCCTTCGTAATACAATGGTAACATTTTCAGTAACAAATTACTATTTTTAGTAATTTAAATTCAAATTTGAAAGCTGAGGTTAACACACCTTTTTTTTTAACATTATACTGGTTTGATTTATGTTTTTATCGTTATAATATTATTTTAGCATATATTCTTTTACTATTACAATTTTAGTGTTTATAATTTAATTATCGAATGGAGTCTTTTTTGAAAGGTGATGATAAGTTACAACTATGAAAAAGGCATAATATTTTAAAATTAAAAAATTGGTAACTGTTACAAATTTGTAATTATAAAATTTTGGAATAATAATAGAACAAGTTTTTTCAAAAATCTAAAGAATAAAGCAATTAAATACTTATTTATATAAAATACCGATAGAAACATTTGAATAAAAATTAAACACAAGTTTTTCTAATATGTAAAAGACTTCATTATATTTGTAATTGCCTATAAATATAATATTTTAAATTGAAAGAATAAAATAATAAATAAACTATAAAATAAAGGAGTTGTAATAAAATGTAAGAAATACTATAATAATTCAAATAGATATTCAATGTCATTTGGATTATTATAAAAAGTTAAATATTTTATAAATAGTATTTATATTTATTAATTGACAATTTATTATATATTTAGGCATGTCATATCAAATATCACATAATGTGACATATTTAAATGTATGAAATGTCATTAAACAATGAGGTGAAAATTGTTTTCAAAATATTAAAATTTTATGTAGAATAAAATTTAAAAAAATTATAGGAACTAACACTAAAATTAATTATTTTATGAAGACTATAATTATATTTAGTTTTATTAATATTAGGATAAATTAATGATTAATTAATAAAAATGATCTGGATTTGATATCGGTGTGATTTCCTAATGTCATATCGGTAACAAGGTATATTTGGTATGAAGGAACCACATACCTGAACCATGAGAACACTCGCTGAAACTGGTATTAATTATATCTGGTATCGGGTAGAGGTCGAGGAATACGCTAAGGGCATATTGGCCAACACCTGCAAGACGTCAAGAATGTCTACACTTGTGTCAGAGTTTTCCCTTAAACTCTACAAAAAAATGTTGACACAGACCACGTAGGATATAATCACCACTCAACTCTATAAATACTACTTATTGACTATAGTTATGAGGTACGTTCACCAACCCATCGCTTAAGCTACAATATTAAGTATCGTACTGACTTGAATGTTAAAGTGTCTTTACAGGTGACACCTTACTTCACCTCAAAGCACAAGATATACATGGTTGGACTGAATCTCATCAAGACTTTGAGATCCCTACAGGACTTAAGAATATAATACTGGAACCTCATTAAACCAGTGCAAGAGATAAAACATACAAGACCCAGTATCTATATCAGAAGTCTATCCCCATATTAGACTAATAATTGGCATATGCCTAGTGAGATATGCTAAAATTATTCCCATTTTCATAATCATCTATATGGATTGAACACATCAAAAACCTTACACTCTGGATTGTGTGGTGCAAGATGTGACACCTGAAACTAAACCCATTGGGTTATGCCCCGAGATTCATGGAAACTTCTAGGTTAGTTACTTAGAGTTCGAGAAGGCCTGGAGTCGTGACATAGCCTGACTCACACAATGAGATCATTCGAGAGTTTCGAGCAAAGGTGCAATATTTAAGGTAGGAACGAACTCAACTTGTAAAGAACCATATGGTTGTGCAACCAAGAACCTCACCTGTTAAGCCACACCCTCTCACCCTTTCGTCACGATGTTTTAACATCATCAAAATATTCTAGAATTTTGACATATGATAGTGATTATCAAGAGTGTACATATCAGACAAAGAGTCACTCGCACACCCGTAAACCCTAAACCCTTTTATATACCACCTTTCTATGGAGAGAGTGATGTTAAGGTTTACATAGAATGAAGAATGGAGGAAAAGAGAAAATGAAAAGTAAAGAAGTGGAAAAAGAAATATGAGAGAATAAAAAGTGAGATAGAGAAAATTTTTAAGGAGGTGTTGAAAAATGATAGGAAATGAGATTGAGAGATTGAGAAAAATAAAAATGAAGAAGAAAATAAGAGAGAAAAGAAAGAAAAAGATATGGAGTAAGATTCATTCAGTGTTATTATTAAAGAAAATGAATAGGAAATTGAAGAAAAAAAAAGAATGGGAGAAATGAAAAAATAGATAAAAATCATAATGAGGGAGAATTAACAATTTTGAGTGAAGATGAAAAAGGAAAAATAAGAAAAGATGAAATTAAAAGTGTTATCTTTTCCCTTGGTTTAAAGGTTACAGGTCCTCTTAACAATTTTTGTTCTATGAAATATCTTTTAAGCAAGAACTTTACCAAAATTCTAAAAAATTGCTGAGGAAATTATCACTTGTCTTGAGATTGAAGATTGTAAGAGAATGTAATAATGATTATGATCTCTTCTCTAGATATAAAGTAGTTCATATTTTGGCTGACTGTGGTAGAGGAATTCAAGAAAAGAATGATTTTAAGAGGTTGACTTTTGACCAGTAAAACATATGTTGCAACGAAAGAAAATAATGATTTGATGGCAAATCATTTCAAAGAGGAAGACAATGAAATGGATCCAAAAAGGGAATTTATTATTTTAAAAAATATATAGTTTTCTATATTTTTTATAATTTTTGTTTTTATATTATTCATATGCCATTTAGATTTTTCTAAGTGGGTTTTTAATGCTTTTATGTGTTCCTAAAGATGTGTTTAGTTAGCATGTGGGGAAATGGAACACATGTTTATACACCAAATTTTCAAAGAAAATGCTTGAAACATGGAAAACGTGATATTCTGATTTTTTTCAAAAACAACCAATATTTAGAAAACTATCCAAAATAGTTTTCCATTGTAAAAATGAGTGAGTATTCTAAGTTTTTTAAAAATGAGAATAATGGAAAAAATGGTATTCCAAAATTTTCAAAATGTAAAAGAAAAACAAGAAAATAAAATGAAAAACTAGTTACATTTAAACATGTCTTTTAGATTTTCAAACCAGAAAATCGGTAGTGTAAACATATTTTCACAACTTTTCATACTTTTATAAAAAATTAAAAAATTAAAAAACTTCTCGTAAAATGAAAAATGAAAACTGGAAAATGATGTCGCGACTAAACCTTAAATCATTACAATAATTAATGAGTTTATTTCCAATTTTAATGTTAGGGACGTTAAATAATTAATATAATATAATAAAAGCATTAATAAAAGAATTAATTTCCTTTAGTATTGGAATAGATTATTAAAACTTATAAATATGTGTAAAGCAAAAAAATCAAGAATTTTTAAGTAAATTCTAAGTTTTCTCTTTTATGAGAGTTTCTCTTGAGTTCTAATCTAATTTTTATTCCCGTGACGATGTTAGACTTATCAATATTTAATTGTAGTACCACCTTTTAATGACTTATTGCTCGTCTTCCGTCTATTTTTTTGAGTGTGACGTGAATATGTTTCTCTAAACCTATTACCCAAAAAATACATTCTCATTTCAAACTGAATTTCTAAACAATCTCTCTTTTCACATGAGTTACTCAAAAGAAACATAGGCATGCAAGTTCAGTTAACTAAGTATGCAGAATAATATGACTCTAGGTTAGGCACAAGTAGTGTAGTAAATAGTAGAATATATTATAAGCCACTTTCATACACATATGAAACCAGTTTTCAGTGCTACATACAATAGGTAAGAAGAAGCAATGAACTCGCTCCTTTAGCCAAAAATTCAAAAAATAAAATACAATGCCATTCCCCTTTTATGTCACATCATTCTTGCCCCCATCAGAAAAGGATTTTGAGCTCTAAACTGGCAAAACCATAAAAATACCAATTGCCAGTTGCAATGCTTCAGCTCATCATCTCTTGAACACAACATAAAAAAGATCAAAAGTTTCAAGGTTAAGGACCACGGGTTGGTGCGAAACAAAAACAACCTGGAGCCTGATCTTCTGGTATCATTCCACCACCTTTACTTGTATCAATTGCTTCCAGCATTCTCACCACCTCATCCATTGCTGGCCGCTTGTCGGGGTTCGCATCCCAGCATTTCCGCATGATATTTGCCAGGGCACTTGGACAACACCTCGGAATATCTGGCCTTAAATTCTGCACAACAATACAAGCAATCTGTAATCCATGTATGTATAATCGGCAACATTAAATTACACAAACATTGCTACGGTGGAACGTTTCCGTAAATAACTCATAACACAAACTGACATGGCGAACAACTGCAGACGACACATCAGCAAAGCTTAGATCTGCATAAGGCATATCACAGCAATAGATTTCCCACAAGCAAATGCCAAAGCTATAGACATCACATCTCCTGTTGTAAGGCTTCCCATCCAGAACCTACACAATGTATAATCCCAAGATCAAAGCTAACAACTGGAAGTGTTTGTCTAATATTATACAATCAGGCCTAAATGTATTCAAACAAATAGTGATAGAAATAATAACACCATGCAAGTTGTAACTAGCATTTGAAATAGTTGAATAAACTATTGTAGTAATCCCATGGAAACACCTACCTCAGGGGCCATATACCCAAGAGTTCCAGTTTCACCTGTCATGTCACTTGGATTCATAGCTTCAATTCGAGCAACTCCAAAATCAGCTATTTTTAGGACTCTACCGGAATCTAGTAACATGTTCTCGGTTTTAACATCTCTATGAACAATCCTCTTTGAATGTAGATAATTAAGACTGCACATCGAGGAAAAGAAATAATTTATTCAGGTAAAAGAGATATAGATGGTAATTGTAGAACTAATGAAAATGCAACGTACCCCCTAGAGAGGTCCAAAGCCAGATGAATCACAACCTTATAAGCAAGTTTCTTCCGCCTATTTTTTATCAAGTATTGTTTTAGTGTCCCGCCATTGAGATACTCAACAATAACACAACATGCCCTAGAAGGAAGGGGCGCTTCATCTGCGCTCGAAGGGTTTTTTGAGGGAATCTTAAGATTTGAAGTGCCCATTGAAGCTCCAATAAACTGTTGCAGAGATGAATACAAAACCATTACTAGTCTCCAAAGTTATTCATCAAAACAAAATTCCTGTGCAGAACTATGAATTGAATTCATACCCACAATTAAAGAGGAAACAAGAAACAGAAATATAAGCATGCAGACGATAACACACGGGTTCCCTAAATGTCATTGCTAACAACAGTGTGTTATTTATGATCTATCTGTAACAGCCACTTCTTTCATCAACTTTGTTATGTATCAAGTACCAGTGATTGATTCAAATAAATGGAATTGAAGGCTATGAGTTTTTACTTTTGTCACATTTGGATGGTCAAGTTTCTGCCAGACAGCAACCTCCTGCCTAAAAGATGCCCGTAATGCAGCAGTTTCAGCAGCAGTGGCTACACCATCCTCACCCCAGTCCAACACTTTGACTATAAAATTCAAGATGACAATACAGGAAGTTAGAGAAATTATCTCTCATTCTACCCTACTCCTGCAGACCCAATAGCATAATTATTATACTGCTATATTCTCCATACCATAAATTTCATTATTAGCATAGTTTGATATAAATTGAACTTAAGGAGAAAATATTTCCATTTGATAAAATAGATAAATGCACTTGTTTTAAAAATTCGTTTAGCATTAGTTTTATTGACTTGCAGAACGTTTGCAGCCAGTCAGCCAGCATAGTGGCATTGAATTGAATCACACCATCTGAAAATCTAACTTGATTACCAGATAACTGCATCTGTCCTTAGACTAACATATAGTAAGATAAAGAAAATTTTGGCCATATTGTGTCTGATAAAATTTCTTTTTCAAATGTATAAAAAAGAAAAGATAAAGAACAGTTGTAACTCAAATCATAAGAGAAGGACATCACAAATCATTGGTTATTCTTATCCACAGACCACAGCATCATCAAAACCAGGCAAAGATAAGCCAATATGATTGATTCAAGAAAAAATTTACACTCCAGACTCACAGACTCTTAGGAAACCAGCCAAATTCAGATAGAAAAAATTAAAAAGATTGTAAATACCTGCAACATCTAGGTTATCATATGTGCCCCTATAAACAGTACCATAGGCACCATGAGCTACAACATATCGTAAATCCAATTTGGCCAAATCAATCTCCCACTCCTCTTTAGGCCTTTTTGTCTCAATGCTTCTCGACCAAACCCTGCTTAAATGCTTTTCAAGCTGGGCATCCAAACTCTTGAGATCAATTCTATCAGCTCTGAAAATCATATCTTTACTGCTTTGGTTTCCAGCACCCCTCATCTTCGAATTCGGAGCCCCTTCACCTTCCACCTCCACCTTTGGAGTCTTAGCATCTTCACCTTCGAAATCCATCTTCAAGGCTCACAACTTCAAATTCAAAAACAAACTTCAACAACCCCAACAATGATGAAATTATTTTTAAAAAAAAACAAAATATTAATTTTAATTCAATAGAAACAAAATGGTTGAAACATATGCATGTATGATAAAAAAAAAAAGCCCCTCGTATATATTATATATAACTATAAAAAAAACGTCTAGAAAATTGACTTTGTGTGATTCAAATTCCAAACCCAGAATTTTCTCTTGCCAACCATTTGTTTTATTCACTATATTCACTTGAGAAAATAGTACCGGAATAAAGAAAAAGTGTAGCTATCAGAAAATGACCCAATTCGCACTATTCCACGACCGAGACCAGTGAACCAGAAAAATCAATTTTTTTTAAAAGAGAAAATTAAAAAAAAATAGAAAAATTAAAAGAACTATCTGCCAAAGCACAAACCTTGCAAGTAGCAATCACGAAACGGAGCAGCGCAGCAGAACAAAGAAAACAAAAGCAAAAAAAAAAAAAAAAAAAGATTGAGAATCACGCTAAATAAGAGAAGCCACAGACGAAAATATTGACTTTTTTGAAGAAGAGAAGAAAATTAAGGTCCCATATAAAAGAGAAAAAAGAAGAAACAATGGTCGTTGCGTAAGATACCTTTTGATTAGTTTTTTTTTTATGTTGTTGTTTTAAGAATGAAAGGGTTTGGGTTTTGAAATGAGCATTGTTGCGGAGGTTGTCAATGTTGTCATCACGAGAAGCTGATCCCAACAATGCAACGCTCAAATGAAACTGGTAAATTTGGTAGTTTAAGAAGCGATTTTGATGGCAAATGCTCAAAAAAAACAAAGCAGGTACCCAAGATTGAGAAACAAACCAGCGATGAGGGTGACAGAGGGAAGCGCGGGGGTTCCCTGGATGAGAGATAAACACTCAAAATCCCAACAACCTTAACCCTTTGTTCACTTTTCCTCGTATGCCTCCGTATAATGATCTTGTCCTATCTTTAGATGTTTTCTTTTTATGAAAAAAAATCTATTTTTAAACACTTAATTTAATTGGGGGATTTTTCAAATGTGCTCTTAAGAGTTGACACGGTCAAATAAATTCTATCTAACAGTGTAAAAGATGAATGTTAATTTTTAATTTTTTGATATTTATAATTTTATTTCTTTAATTACATATCAAACGAATACTTAAATCCGTATAAGATATGATGTATAGATTAGTTTTGTTTAATTTTTTATATTATTATTAATTATTAAAAATAACATTTATCTATTATAAAATATTTAAAAGTTTTATTACATACATGTCTTTAGTAAAATTTATGAGTTTGAATAATTATAACAATAATAATACTTTTAGAAAAAAAATAGTGTTACAGTGAAAAAATACGAGCAAGTCAAGAATCATTGTGAATATTATTTTAACAATAAACATATCAACTTTAATTTTATTATTTTGTGAATAATTGCAAGATCAAAATTTATTATTTATCCTTTCACGTTGAGAGTAGTATTTTATAGAATCCATGCATATATATATATATATATATATATATATATATATATATATATATATATGTTTTACAAGATTTATTATTTATAATTAATGATATTTTTTATAATAAGGATATTATTTTTTAATATGATAAAAATGTATAATTATAATAGTTCAAGTTCCCGACAATGATAAAATTGCTATTTATAATTCTATTATATATATATATATATATATATATATATATATATATATATATATATATATATATATATTACAGGTTTACTGTAAATAATTATATGGTAATTTTATATATAAAAAAAAGTAATAGTTGAGCTCTAAATGTGAAATTAAATTTGAATGAAAAGTATATTTTTTGTATTTACAGTGTAAATGTATTAACAGCAATAGCAATAGTACAATTTTATAAACAAAATAATATAGCATTATTATATTATTATTTAACAATATTTTTCGAGTAAGAATAATACAGAAAGATATTTTATGTTTTAAATGAAATTATTTACTTTTTCAGGATATAATTTAACTTGTGATTTTTTATTTTTCCCGTGAGTTTTATTATTTTTTAAAATATTTATTTATTTCAAGACTTTAATTCTATTTTTAAAATAAATTATACGTTATTATATAAATTTATTATCAGTTATAAATTGAGTATTGATCGTATTATTTTATTGAAAATAGTCAAGATATATCTTGTTCCTCATGAGTCCTTAATCTAAACTTTTATATTAAAAAAGGATATTCTTTTATATTATAAGCTTTATCTAATTTTTAAAAATTATATATTGTAATTTTAATTCATTTATGTATTTAATTTTCTTGTAAACGATTAACAATATATTTTAATTATTTTATCAAATATTGAAGATCATATATTGCTATGCTACATAATTCTTAAATTATATCATAGTCTTGTACTTATTTGTATATCCTGATTTTGGAGAGTGTGCTATGGTGATCGTAGCATGTTATATTATATTAGATTTCTTTTTTCGTTTTCCTACAAAAATTATATTTTGGAAGTACTTAATGATTGTTGATTAGAAAATATTATGTGTTTAATTTTCTTGTAAACGATTAACAATATATTTTAATTATTTTATCAAATATTGAAGATCATATATTGCTATGCTACATAATTCTTAAATTATATCATAGTCTTGTACTTATTTGTATATCCTGATTTTGGAGAGTGTGCTACGGTGATCGAACCTACGTAGCATGTTATATTATATTAGATTTCTTTTTACGTTTTCCTATAAAAATCATGTTAAAAAAATTATTCTAATTTTCTCGAAAAGTTTTCCGCTTGTTTTTTAAAATTTTCATTTCCTAGAATATCTAGAAAAATTTTGAAAACTCGTTTAGATAATGTGACAGTTTTTTAATTTGGAAAACTAAAAAACTAAAAAAGTTGATCAAATGCACTCAGTTTTTTAAATTTTTTCAAATAATCTTTAATTCAAATTGAGATGTGTCTTTTTTATATATATATATTATTTATGACAATGTTGTATAGTATATGCATCACATAAAAATTGTGACAAAAATTTAAAGTTATATTAAAATGAGAACAAATTAGTTTGTGTGTAAATATATTTTAAAATAGTGACAGTAGAACTTTTTGAATTAGTAACTGTTTGTTTCATATCTCATTTGGTTACAACAATCTTTATCTTGTAATTCAATTACCTTATCTTGTAATTTAGTTACCGTCTTTTCAATTTTTTTACTTTTCTTAGAAAACCTTTTAAAAGAGTTTTCTAATTTTCTTAAAAAATAGAAAATCAGTTTTCTATTTTTTATAAAAAAATTAAAATAATGAAATTTTTGTAAGAATAATTTTTTATTTTTTTAAAAAACTTATAAATTAAACGCAACGTTAATGATTGTTGATTAGAAAATATTATAATAAATTGTATAGATAAAATTTGCCAATTGAAATATTGTAAGATTCTATAGATAAAGGTAGTATATTGGTTAATTAAGATATATGAGTAGTTATTATCAAGTTTGATTTTTAGTGAAAAAAAGATAAAGGTAATATAATAATGTTATTTTAATCTTAATAATGTATAATGTAAAAACAAATACAAGTGGACCTTTCTTAAATTCTAATATCCGTGATGATTTTTTCAGTTTGATTTTCTAATGATTTCTCTCATTTAAACAAAACTTTTATGGTTTCTCTTAAAAAATATTTCAAAATTTATCATTTAAACAACAATTACATTATTTTGACATCAATTATAAACAAAAGCAAACGTGGATTTAATGAAGAGCAACATAAAAGTTTAATTTATTTAATTCATGTGTTTTGCACTGTTCATACAATTGATCCTCAGTCCAAGAACTTTGCTTTGGTCCCCCAACAGTCCTGAGAGCCATCTAAACAACATTGTTACATTTAAAGGCAGCAACGAAAGCTATTTGGCAAATCCATTGTAACTATTATACAATTTATATAGAATTAACATCATTCAATATCATTGTATCTCATGCCTAATTTATTTTAAATTTGAATCATTCAATCATTTTTAAGGCATATGAATTTGATTATATAATACTTATTAATATAAAATATAATAAGACACTAAGAAACAAAGTGTGAGGCATGAGACTATGCCTTAAAGTGAAAGAAAAAAAAAAAACTCCTGTTAAATCTTTAAGGCATGAGACACACCATTTTGTAAACTTTGTGTGGGATTTTGACTCCTATGTCTTGATCTAGCATTGAATTAAATGTCTCATGTCATTCCTTAACGTAGATAGTAGTGTGGGATATATTCTAACTTTAACTGTCATTTGATTTATCAAAATCGTACTGGTTTTATGCGGTATAATTAAAGATGTATTACTATAATACGACATTTTTCTATCAACTTTTCTCAACACTGCACACGATCTTCCTCCTCTACATATGTATTTGCTTTCATTAATTTTCTTGTTTAACTTTAAAATATTTTAATTTATTAATCACTAAAAAATACTAAAAAAATTGTTTTATTAATAAAACAAATACATAAAGAAGAAGACCCTATGGATTATGAAATACTCTACATGAAAAATAAATAAGAGTTGAAAAAAGTTAATAAAATAAATCTTTTATTAAAGTGATACAACTTTGATAGTATCGTCTCAAATCAATACGATTTTAATAAGTTATAAAAAAAACTATCTAACTATAAAATTATACATGAGGACATACTAAAGAACCCTAAATATATAAATTTTATTAAACAATCTTGAAAATCTATAATTTTTTTTGAAAAATGCATTATTCATTAAAAAACATAGATATATATATTTAAAAATCGAAATGTAAAGTGGAGTTGTTATGATGGTGTTCACCGACATTTTTGTCTTTTTGTTAATTAAAATCATGAGAAGTGGACATGTGTCATACATGCGTATCTTCTGAATTTTGGGTTTTTTAAAGTTCTTACTTCTAAAATTTGTATTTTAAAAAAGTATAAACGTAGGTCAACTTTAAATGTTATTCAGAATAACGTATACGGAGAAGAAAACAAAAAAGGGTTAAATTTAAAACCATCTTTATTATTCATCCCCTTTTAAGCAATTTCTATATAAATTTTAATATAATAACTTTACTTTTAATTTTTCATCTTGTTTAAATATACGTTAAACAAACTTTTATTATAAAGGTTTCTCTATTTAACACGTACGCATATAGGATAAAAAATATTAATTATTTTATTAAAAATTATATAGAATTATTTAACAATCACTCTCAATATTGATGATAATTTTAAATAATATTTAATTTTTTATCTTTTACAAAATTACGTAAATTAGATAAACTGTGATTGCTTTGAACATATGTTTCATATTTTAAAGTTGCAATACTAACGTTAAATGTCTCTATTTTACATCTCGGATAAATTTTATTGGTTAAAATATGTTTCACCATTGTTTTCTTTTTTTTAATTGGGTTCCATACTTGTTTATATATATATATATATATATATATATATATATATATATATATATATATATATTTTAAAATGATGTTTTTCATCAACTCAACGTAATAATTAATTTTTATTTGAATAATTTTTTTATACCAGTTAATAACAAAATCAGTTTAAAAATGTATTTTAAATCAATTTTTTTAATAAAAGTGACTTAAAAAGATAAACTTTTGCTAGTGTTTTTTTAATATAATTGATCAAATTGAAACAAAAATAATGTATAAAACCTAAAAAACCTTAAAAAATCAGACACATAATTTACTCAAATTTATTTTAAAGTCCCTATTTTTTGTGGGGTGTAACATCCATATTTTCCTTATTTTTACTTAAAACAGAATTTCAAAGGAATTTGATTATGGTTTTTTAGATTTTTTTATTGTTATACAATTTATAATTTTTTATATTTTTTAAAATAATAATAATAATAATAAATATTTGAAAAAATGACCAAAATACCTTTGACATTTTATCTAATAACTAAAATACCATTTACATACATCATGGCTTACATCATGAATAGTAAAATTTTATCCTATAAATAGGTGATTTATTTGCTAAGTTTTTCACATAAATTAGAGAGAAATTAGAGAGATAGTGTTTAAGAAACTAGTGAGGAGTCATTTTTTTGGTAAAGAGAGATTCTGGTGGAGGTGTAAGGTAATAATATCTTTTTCCAATATTCTTTTCATGATTATTTAGTTTATTTTGTAACACTCTTAAACCATTAATATTCTATATTACTATTATGAATAAGTTATCATGGTGAAAGTAAATTATCACTATTTGTTATTTTTATTATTTACTATTACTATTCACTATTTACTGTTACTATTTATGATTTACTATTACTATTCATGATTTATTATTTACTATTACTATTCATAATTTACTATTTACCGTTACTATTCATAATTTACTATTTTTTGTTACTATTCATAATTTATTATTTACCATTACTATTCACGATTTACTATTTATCGTTACTATTCATGATTTACTGTTTACCGTTACTATTCATGGTTTACTATTTATTATTACTATTCATAATTTACTATTTACTATTAGTATTGATCTGTCCTGAACCGGGGTCTAGAGATCCGGACTCAAGTCAATCACAAACAGTATGTAAATACCGTATAGGAGACCGGATGTATGAGTATCCGGTATGAGTATCTGTTGTCCTTGAGCAGAGAGAACGGACTGGGCGTCTTGGAGGTCCTTCACACCGACCTAACGCGTTGAAGTGGGCGAATGGTGGTGTCACCTGCAAAGATTCTCCAACGCTCAAGTCAGTGATGATATTCCAAGTAAGGAATGTATTTCAGAGAGTAATTGTTCATGAGAAAAGTTGAAGATCCTTCACTTCATTAATGAAATGAGTTCATATACCTGATTGGCTCGTTTTACGAGGACTCGTTAGTGGGGAACCACTAACTCCCATTAGCATTATTTTATTGCGCACTTACCAGCATGATTGGGTCAAGTGGCTATTTTATATTGAGCATGGAGAATATAGACTAGGATTAGGGAACAAGTTGACCATCCCCGTGAGCAGAATTTGGCTCATAGTGCAGGGAATTATTGATCGATCCCTGTAGCAATAATCCTTGTCTTTAGCGCAGTGACGTGTGTGTTGTCCGGTGTCATGGTGTTATCCTGAACAACCGGTATAGGGAGAACGCCTGATACGGAATTACAGTCCGGATGTATACCGATGACACCGGTTACACGTTGATGTCTTGACAAAGACGTTGAAATATATCTTGCAGATCGGATACCGGTATTGAGACCGGATCAAGTATTCACGATTTACTATTTACCGTTACTATTTATGATTTACTATTTACCGTTATTATTCATGATTTATTATTTATCGTTACTATTCACGATTTACTATTTATTATTACTATTCATGATTTACTATTTACCATTATTATCCATGCTTTACTATTTATTGTTACTATTCATGATTCACTATTTACTATTTAAAATTTACTATTTATTATTATTATGCATAATTATTATTTACCATTTCTGATAGTAATCTTAATTTTCATCTTATGCCTATACTGAAATAAATTAGTATTAATATTTTTATAGAACTCGAAGGCGAACTCGCTTTTGGTAGCAATTCAAGGTAAGGGGGAGTGAGATAAGAATATAACATGAAAAGACATAAGAATACTAGGAGGAGTCCCTTACTCCTTTTAAACTTAACAATATTAATATTTTAAAACAATAATATTTTAACGTAAAATAATAATAATTTTTAAGTATCTTATGAGACTTATCATGACATAACTATTTAAGGACTTGGACTATTATAACATATACGAATTGGACTAAACCTATACAAGAATTGGACTATCATGGACTTATATAGACCTATGCGAGGAATGGACTATAAGGACTCAAAATCAACTTTATCAATTTAAGTAACCATTAAAATTTGAATTATGATATTTATGAGTGATATTTAATTTATTTGATTTGATGATAATTGATAATATTTGATTATGATTGATGATATTTAATTATGATTGAGAATATTTGATTGTGATTGATGACTTTGTGATATGGAGTTTGAGCATATAACAAGCACGAGGAAAGCTAAATTATTCTAAGAGAAAGTATTTTATAATCATTTTATTATTTTACTTCTTCTTAGAAATTATTTTCATCAACTTTACTTTTAATCTTTAGAATAAAATCTAGTATTTATTTTAAAAAGAAGTCATTTTATGAAAATTAATTTATCAAAAGGTTGAGATAATTAATTCTTGAATTAAAGAACAATTTTATAGTTTTAAGTATTTTTGGTTAATGATTTTAAGAATTATTTTCTTTTAGTAAATTAAAATTTTAAAGTAAATTATTTTGACTTCCCACAACATAATAACAAAAGGATATTTGATATAATCGAGATTTCTAAATTTAATCTTGTTAAGATTCAATTTGAGAAAGATTATGTAAATATGTGAAGTTTTCTATGAAGAGATTTTGAGATATTTAAGACTTGGAAACTTAATTTTGGTGAGATTTGAATTCGAAAACTGTACTAAATTTACTTTCGGGGAACAGAAATTTCAAAGAAAAATTATAGAAATGTACAGTTTATCGAGATGATTTTGTAAGCCTTTATGGTATTTATAAATTGAGTTTCTAAAAGTCTTAACCAACTAAATACATGAGCAGTTCATGCATCACGAATCATTAAAGAGAAAGAAAATGATATTGACTGGGGACGGATTATAGAAACCTATGATACATTAGAGGAGGCTTAATTGAGAGCTTTGGGATGAGAGGGTGTGAAAGGGTGCTTCAGGGGACCTGTGGTCGCTCCTTAGTGTCAGGTACTTTAACAATAAAAACCTTCTCAGTTTGACTAGTCCCTAAGTGTTTCCATGTCAGTTGAGCTGTTCATGTTATTATTATTCGTAATTATAAAATAGTGTAAATTCTTGGTTGGCTCAGTGCAAATTAAAATTTAAGAGTCCACATATATTTGTAAGATATGATGAGGATATTGTATAACATTCATGCATTCATAATTAATTACGTATGTGATTATGACTGATAGTATTATATTAGTTTGTGAAAACCTATTATTGTTTATGCCTTATTTAGGAATATTATATTCTGTTTCTCACTCATTTCCTCATGTTTTTGTTTCATATGATTTCGATCTTGGTGGTTCATACAGAGTGGAGGATGGAAGATTCTGAAAATTGAGTACTAAGTGAAATGGGAACTCGGTATAAATACCATGGTCCGAAGAGTTAATAGTTTAATAGTGTTTATATTGTCAAATAACTGCTCTTGGACCATGAAGTTTCCATTCTTCTTTAAATTATGACTATTTTCTTATTATGGATGAATGTAACAAATCATTACTCTAAAACTCTGTTTAATAAGTTATTAAATAAATTCGAGGTATTTCAAGTTTCTAATACAAGTTTTCATTTATTTATATTTTTTGAAATATAAATACACACATATAAAATTTATGAATAATTAGTATAAAAACAAGGGTGTTATAATATGGTATCAGAGTAGTTAATCCCGTAGGCCTGGGGAAAAGGTCTATCTTGCTTTGTCTGTAAACTTTGTGTAGGTGATAGAAAATAGAATATCTGACTTGGTAGTAACTATGATTGATGTGACAAGTCTCAGTTATTATGAAACAGGAAACTAATGGTTGGAAACGATCTTGCTGGAGTTATAGAACGCTTAATCACTGCAATGGGAGCACGAGAAGGTCAAGGTAATGATGCCTTGAGAAGGCCGGTGTAACATCCCAATTTTTATGATTTTTAGAAAAATAATTTAAAAAGGATTAAAAAAGAATTTCTGAATGAAATTTTCGAGTGAAAAATATCAAAGACAAGATTTTTCGAGTGAGAATTATTCGATTCCGAGTGAAATAAGATAGAAAAGATTAATTCTAAGTGAATTTAAGATGTTTCCGAGTGAAACATCATTAAGAGAATCATTTCTGAATGAAATAACACTGTGTTCGATTAAGACACGTTCGAGTGAAGCAAATCCGAGTGAAACGTCTCCGAGAGGAACGTTTCTGAATGAGTTACCGAGATAAGTGCTTATTTTGTGACATCCCAAAAATAGGGGTAAATTTTTCGCGATTTTATTATTATTAATCTATGAAACATATGAGTGGCGAAGCCATTTAACAAACTACCCTGGATCTATCAGAGACCTATCTCATATATGAAGATATGAGAAGGTAAGTTAAAGAATTTAACTCTTAATAAATCCATAATTAATAATAGCGGAAGTATCTTTAGTAAAATAATATTATGGAATTAAATTCTTAAAAGATCACTCATTTGAATTAAGAAGCCAAGGTTATCCCAAAGTGTTCATAAAGCAGGATAGAATCATGGATTAATATGAAGAAAAAAGAAAATAATATATTTAAAGCTTTTTGGGAGAATCAGGTCCCCCTCGCTCAAGCGAAAACCCAATTCGCTTGAGTGAGCTTCGCATAGCACGCTTAAGCGAATCATGAAATGCTGAGCGAAAGAAGAAAATGAAGGTTCAGGGGTCACTTCGCTCAAGCAAACCCTAACTCGCTTGAGCGAGTAGTACATCTCTCGCTTGGGCGAAGCTAGCGAGCATAAGGAGAAAAACGCCCAGAATCCATCCACGCTTACTCGCTTGAGCGAACCCATCCTCGCCTAAGCGAGATTACACCCGAGAGCAATTTCCTGATAAACCCGAGAGCAAAACCTGAGACCAAAACCCTCTCGCTTGGGCGAATCCTCAGCTCGCCTGAGCGAACACCAACCAAGGTCCAAACTCTGATTCTAATGTAATTTCGCTTGAGCGACTTGCACAACCGCTTGAGCGAAAATGGAATAATGGCTCAACACTGATGCTGGGACGATCTCGCTTGAGCAAGTCCCATTCTCGCTTAAGCGAGAATCATCCAGAATCCAGAAATTGATACAGGGGCATTCTCGCTTGAGCGAGAAGCCCTCTCGCCTGAGCGAGTTTGACAGAAAAACAGGGGAAATGCAGAAATCACCCAACTCTCTACACCAAAACTCATTCTAATCAAGTTTACCTAATTTCAACACTTCATATATATCATATTACACATTTAGAACTTATTCTAATAAATCATTCTTGTAAATTTCCATTACAACTCATCTATTGTATAAATCAACTCACTAACTCTTCCATTTCATAAATCTAACATTCCACATATAAACTTCATTCATTCATCAAGATATGGAGAGTTTCATCATTCATTCATTAACAGGGTCATGATTGAAAATGAGTCATAGACAAAAGATCTCATTTTCCTCCATGACCTCCCAAACTCATCATTCATACAATTATCCATTCTAAATCCACACTATACCAACATACATTGTACTATATACATTACATCTATTCCACATATCTATGTAAACCAAAATATTGCCGGCCAAGGCACTCTTTACCAAAAAGGGGCCTTCTTCACACTCCTCCTCCACAATAGCTCCAAAGCAATACCTACAACACAAGAGCTAAAAAAGATATACCACAGGGAGAGTGAGTATATTTTCTCAATGACGAAAATCCAATAAATAGAACAATATATGCATGAATGTAATACAACTATCTCCTTCCCAAGAGGAGTTTATTTAATATCAATCAATCAATCAATAATTTTTCATTTTGATACAATTATTCCCTAATTCTCTCAGAATTATATCAATTAATTCACCATCACAATTTAGTAATTAAAAAGAGAGTTTCCATTCATATCTCATCATCAAGGTATCACACTATACCATGCTTTCAAACTGATGCACATGCTAATGTCATGAAAATGCACATGCACGGATCCGATTTCATTTCCTCGGGTGATCGCAACCACCATATCATATACTCATTCTCAATGGTTTCCCACCTCGCAAGGGGTACTCCCTCTAGCAACCTCACAAGGTGCTTCTCGTGATCGTAACCACGTTCAATATTTCACATAGGTTTCCCTCCTCGCAAGGGGTACTCCCGCCTCATAAACATTTCATATAGGTTTCCCTCCTCGCAAGGGGTACTCCCGCCTCATGATCGCAACCATGGGCATCATAGGTGCTCGCAAGCCCTTTTTCATTTCCATCATCAAGTGATCACAACCACTTATCAACATCATCATGATATGTATGTCATGCCATGTATACAAAATACTCATGCATGCCTCAAGCTCATTTAGATTATCCTACCCTTTCATCTAGGGTATATTCATTTTCAACCACACAATTTTCCATCAAACTCATACACAAGAATCAACCTTCATATGAACTCAATCGTGTATCACACATAATAAGCCATCCATAGCCTCACTTAGGCTTCATCATATAAACACTAAATTCACATCATCATACACAATTCACTTCACATACACATAATATCACCTTTATCCACACAAACATGTCATACTACATTAATACATACATTATCATCACAATTTCATGCATTTAGAAAATACACCCCTCTCCTACCTCAAGAGAAGTAGACCTCTGGGGTTGATGTTCCTGCTTCACCAATATTGCCAAGCCCTACACCAATCATTTATAGGGCCACATCAATTATTTATTCAAACACCAATTCAATATATATATATATATATATATATATATATATATACATAGGTGTACACATAATTCTTATCATGTGAAAACTATTTACCAAATTCATTCATTTGCCTACTTAGGCTTCGGGAATTCCTTTCCTTGAATTACAATCCCTTAGTATCAAAGGCTACAACCTAATTATTAGGTTATTCCATCTAGTAAGATCTCCACCAACACCTTGGTGAGTTTCCCACCTATTATGACTTCAAATCAACTTTATCATCATTTAATGTATCCACCATATTACTTATAATATTCTTCCCATCAACAAATATTAACTTTTCAATATTTTACTTTTCCTCCTAAAATTCAAGTTTAAGGTTTTCACCAATCCACCAACCTTCAAAAATGCTCATATACTTCTTTCTTTTACCACCATAGTTATAACTACCTCATAATCACTCATAAGCTTGTATTTATGTCAACTTATCTTTAGATTTCCACTTTTAAACTTTCTCCAACATTACTCATACATTTATTGTGTTCTAACACCAAAACTTCAACTAAACTTCAACTATATACTTATGTACATGGAAAATGATCATAATCTTACCTCAATGAAAGAAAAGAGTGAGTTTGCAAAAGATGAGGGAGTTCACACGAATTTGAGGAGTAAGGAGGAGAAAATAGTTTAGTTTCCAAGCTTCCTTGAAGTCTCTTGAAGGTTAAGAATGGAGGAGGAAGATGTATTTCTTTTTAATTTGAAGTTCAAGAGAAGGATGAAGAGGAATAATGAAGAAGAAGAAGAGAAGAAGAAGAAGGAGATAAGAAGAAAAGCATCTTCACGTGGAGAAGAAAATGCAACCGCCTTTTGAATGGGAAAAATAGGAATTTAGCATTTAAATTATTAATTCTTTATTAACTCTTCCGTTTTTTATAACAAACAGGTTCGCCGTTCGGGCCCAAAACATATTCTAAAAATTATTCTGAATATAAATTCGGAATCCCAATAACATTGTCTACGGCCCTGACCAACGGCATCTCAATCGGAGATACTTGGTCCGACACCTATATTTTATCCGGGTCAATTTTCAGCTCATCTGACCACCATAATTCACCAACAGTTTCGAAAAACCTTGTTTAAGTCATTTCAAGAATTTTGAGATATTTCTTAGCCCAAAGTTAATTATCCAACATTTATTTTCCTAATTTATCTTCCTATTTTAAAAAATTCGGGGTGTTACATATTCGAATAAGATAAGCTTTGATTTCAAATGGGTACTTCTCGGACCAAGATGTTTCTGAGTGGTGAACTCCCGAGTGGAGTATATCCGAATGAAGCGACTTTCTGAGTGAAGTGTCTCTGTAACACTTCTGAGTGAGATGGCACCGAGCGAGTCTTTTAGGAGGAGTGCTTCTAAACAAAGAGAGACTTGAAATCCGATTGAGTATGTCTATGAGTAAATAATTCCGAGGAGAATAAATATCCGAGTAATCCTTTCAAGAGGAATGATTTCCGAGGAAGGAATTGGACTTCAAGGCTCCGAGTAATCCTTCAGTGAAGAAACTTCCGAATGACGAAAGAGTAAGACTCTGACTCAGAAAGAGGTATAACCGAGTGAGATGTCTGATTGATATATTTCCGAATAAGACAGCTATAAGTGGGTCATTTTTGAGGAAGGAAAGCTGAGTGTTTCATGGGATGGAACCTTTCCGAGTGAAGTTCCTCCGAATGAAGGAATTCTGAGCGGAAAGAAGCTCTGATAAGTCCTCTCGGAAAGAGATGCCCAGAATGAGGAAACTGAGTCAGAATAAGCTGAAACCGAGTCGGAATACACAGAAACCGTTTTGGAATTAATAAATATTTTACTATGGATGCTTTCCACGTCACCCTGTTCTTCTACGTTCTAGCAAAATCCTTTCTTAGATATTTTCTAAGAATGGGACCCTTCTTGATGTGCTGTCCCTTTTCATTAAATATCTTAATCCTTCCTTATCACTAAATAGACGTGTGTCAGAATACTTCCATTCATTCACGTCTCTTCTGCATGAATTATATATATAAATCCTTCCATTGTTGGATTAAAGGAAGAACTCTTGAAAGTGAAATCATCAGCCTTACTTTCCAATTCTCTGGAAACTATTGAAGGAAGATAATTAAATCTTCATTTCCTCTCTTTACGAAGAAAGCTTAGGACTGGTGCAGGATTTGCAGTTCCAGTCGGAATTCTTGAGCAGCCACTAAGATAACATTTGACGAGCTACTGGAACTCCTTAATTCCAGGTAGGGGGAGCGTACATCTCAAATAGATGGTTTATGAATGGATTTGGGGTATTATTGATATGATATATGTGATATATGTATGAATAGTTATTGAGACCCCAATTGAATAACATACTTTATGTTTAATTACTTTCCATTCATATTGAGTTTATATGTGATGTTGTCGTTCATGATATTGAGGATGTTGGTATGATGATGATGAGAATGGTTTCCATGAACTTTTCATGGGATACTTATGTGATGATTATGTTGATGATTTGATCGGTTGATGGCATGAGATGATGTTGATATATGATTGATGATTGATATTTATTTGATATATCAATTGTATTCAGACGCACACAGGACTGCAGGGGACCTGTGATACCGGTCTAGATGAGTGGACGGCCTGATGAAAGGCATAGACCCTGTGGTGGTTCCTTTATACCACGGACGCCTTTGAGTGGGACTCAAGGCCGGCTCGTAGCACTGAGTAGAGTTACCGCTATCACTGGGAGTGATACTCGGTGTTACATTATGGGCGCAGAGCGGTTTGGTACCTGTAAAACGGCCAGATCAGCTGAGAGCTGAGTTATGGTTCGGGGAGCCAGTGTTGCAACACAAAATTTAAAAGACTTAATAATGATCCATTTGGTTGATCATGTGTACTGATGTTTATATATATGATTATTGAGAATGAATGATTTGTGATGATATTATGTGATCGGTTTTGTTTATGAATATAGTTATTAATTGGACTTTTAATCCAATTCAATAACTGTTATTTGATATGTTTATGCTCACCCCCTACTGTTGTCATTTTTATAGTGGATGTAGGACCCAACCATGATATGAGAAGTCACTCAGCTGCTTGGAGTGTATTTTGGTAGAAGCCTTGGACGGCTCCTGAGAATACCGAGTGTTTTATTTTTTTATTGTAAACTTAAAAGAGCCGGTCGGCTTTTGTAAAATTGATTTTGTAATTGTTTAATTCAAATTCTGTTTTGGAAATTTGAATTATTTGCAAAATTTTATTTGATTTATTGAAATTTATTTTAAAATTAAGGATGTTATAGCCGGACCTGTTCGAAAAGCGCAATCCACCTCGTTTCAAGGGAGGATATAACTCTGATGGAGCACAAATTTGGATTCAAGAATAGAGAAAATCTTTTGAGCATTGCAATGTATTGAAACTGATAAAGTAGTCTTCGCTACTTATGCCTTATCTGAGGATGCTAAACATTGGTGGGATAACATGCATAGACAATCTGAAGTTAACCATGTAGAGATCACCTGGACTTGTTTCAAGGATATGTTCCTGGAAAAATACTTTCCAATTGATGTTAAAGAGAAAAGACAATTTGAATTCCTGTCACTAACCCAAGGAAATATGACCGTGGGACAGTACGCATCCAGGTTTGAAGAGCTATCTCATTTTCATTCTCATTATAACGATGCTATTAGTGAAGGTGATTGGTGCGCAAAGTTTGTAAATGGATTGCGGTCAAAAATCAAAGAAGCTATATGAATGCAGGAAATATGTGAATTTTCTGTATTGGTAAATCGCTGTAGGATCTTTGAAGAGGATCATAAGGACAGAATGATCAAAATATGTGAACCCATTCACAAAGCGAGAGAAATTAAAAGTGGAGGACCCTACCATCACCAAAGAAAAGACTTCAAGAGAAAAAAAAGCCTTACCAAGCGCTATTTCGTTGGTTTGGAGCAGCATCTGTTCCTAACAAACCTCAAGCTTCATCTGGAAGTTATTATCTGACACCTGCACTAGATTTTAAATGCTGTATCTATGGAGGACCCCATTTGAAAAAGGATTTTCCCAAAAACACTTATATTTGCTTTAAGTGTAACAAACTGGGTCATCACATCAAGGATTGCCCAGAGATAAAGAGAGAGAACCCTAAAGGTGCAAGTACAACCATAAATACTCAAGGAGGCGTACATAGTGCAGTCAGAAGGCCAAAGGCGAAAGGAAAGGTTTTTGCAATCACTGGAGAAGAAGTATCCCATTCTGACTCTATTAATGATACACTTACCTTCCACCATGGAGTCAGAATGGGATGCTTCTTCTCCAGTGATTGCAAAAACCTTTCCTTTCGCCTTTGGCCTTCTGACTGCACTATGTACGCCTCCTTGAGTATTTATGGTTGTACTTGCACCTTTAGGGTTCTCTCTCTTTATCTCTGGGCAATCCTTGATGTGATGACCCAGTTTGTTACACTTAAAGCAAATATAAGTGTTTTTGGGAAAATCCTTTTTCAAATGGGGTCCTCCATAGATACAACATTTAAAATCTAGTGCAGGTGTCAGATAATAACTTCCAGATGAAGCTTGAGGTTTGTTAGGAACAGATGCTGCTCCAAACCAACGAAATAGCGCTTGGTAAGGCTTTTTTTTTCTCTTGAAGTCTTTTCTTTGGTGATGGTAGGGTCCTCCACTTTTAATTTCTCTCGCTTTGTGAATGGGTTCACATATTTTGATCATTCTGTCCTTATGATCCTCTTCAAAGATCCTACAGCGATTTACCAATACAGAAAATTCACACATTTCCTGCATTCATATAGCTTCTTTGATTTTTGACTCTATTAATGATACACTTACCTTCCACCATGGAGTCAGAATGGGATGCTTCTTCTCCAGTGATTGCAAACACCTTTCCTTTCGCCTTTGGCCTTCTGACTGCATTGTGTACACCTCCCTGAGTATTTATGGTTGTACTTGCACCTTCAGGGTTCTCCCTTTTTATCTCTGGGCAATCCTTGATGTGATAACCCGGTTTGTTACACTTAAAGCAAATATAAGTGTTTTTGGGATAATTCTTTTTCAAATAGGGTCCTCCACAGATAAAGCATTTAAAATCTAGTGCAGGTGTCGGATAATAACTTCCAAATGAAGCTTGGGGCTTGTTAGGAATAGATGCTGCTCCAAACTGATGAAATAGCGCTTGGTAAGGCTTTTTTCTCTTGAAGTCTCTTCTTTGGTGATGGTGGGGTCCTCTACTTCTCATTTCTACCGCCTTGTGAATGGATTCACGTCTTTTGATCATTCTGACCTTATGATCCTCTTCAAAGATCCTACAGCGATTTACCAATACAAAAAATTCACGAATTTTCTGTATTCATATAGCTTCTTTGATTTCTGACCGTAATCCATTTACAAACTTTGCGCACCAATCACCTTCATTAATAGCATCGTTATAATGAGAATGAAAATGAGATAGCTCTTCAAACCTGGAGGCATACTACCCCACGGTCATATTTCCTTGGGTCAGTGACAGAAATTCGAATTGTCTTTTCTCTTTAACATTAACTAGAAAGTATTTTTCCAGAAACATATCCTTGAAACAAGTCCAGGTGATCTCTATGTGGTTAACTTCGAATTATCTACGCATGCTATCCCACCAATGTTCGGCATCCTCAGATAAGGCATAAGTAGCGAAGACTACTTTATCATTTTCAGTACATTGCAATGCTCGAAAGATCTTCTCTATTCTTAAATCCAAATTTGTGCTCCATCAGGGTTATATCCTCCCTTGAAACGAGGTGGATTGCGCTTTTTGAACAGGTCTGACCTTCTCAGGGCATCATTACCTTGACCTTCTCGTTCTCTCATTGCATTAATTAAGCGTTCTATAACTCCATCAAGATCGTTTCCGACCATTAGTTTCCTGTTTCACAATAACTGAGACTTGTCATATTAATTATAGTTACTACCAAGTCAGATATTCTATTTTCTATCACCTACACAAAGTTTACAGACAAAGCAAGATAGACCTTTTCTCCTAGGCCTATGGGATTAACTACTCTGATACCATATTATGACACCCTTGTTTTTATGCTAATTATTCATAAATTTTATACGTGTGTATTTATATTTCAAAAAATATAAATAAATGAAAACTTGTATTAGAAACTTGAAATACCTCAAATTTATTTAATAACTTATTAAACAAAGTTTTAGAGTAATGATTTGTTACATTCATCCATAATAAGAAAATAGTCATAATTTAAACAAGAGGGGAAACTTCATGGTCCAAGAGCAGTTATTTGACAATATAAACACTATTAAACTATTCACTCTTCGGACCACGGTATTTATACCGAGTTCCCATTCCACTTGGTACTCAATTTTCAGAATCTTCCATCCTCCACTTTGTATGAACCACCAAGATCGAAATTATATGAAACAAAAACATGAGAAAAGGAGTGAGAAACAGAATATAATATTCCCAAATAGGGCATAAGCAATAATCACAAACTAATATAATACTATTAGTCACAATCACATACGTAATCAATTATGAATGCATGAATGTTATACAATTTCCTCATCATAACTTACCAATATATGTGGGCTCTTAAATTTTAATTTGCACTGAGCCAACCAGGAGTTTACACTATTTTATAATTCCGGATAATAGTAACATGAACAACTCAACTGACATGGAAACACTTAGAGACTAGTCAGACTGAGAAGATTTTTACTGTGAAAGTACCCGATACTAAGGAGCGACCCCAGGTCCCCTGAAGCACCTTTTCATACCCTCTCATCCCAAGGCTCGCAATTAAGCCTCCTCTAATGTATCATAGGTTTCTATAATCCGTCCCCAGTCAATATCATTTTCTTTCTCTTTAATGATTCATGATGCATGAACTACTCATGTATTTAGTTGGTTAAGACTTTTAGAAACTCAATTTATAAATATCGTAAAGATTTACAAAATCATCTCGATAAACTGTACATTTCCATAATTTTTTCTTTGAAATTTCTTTTCCATGAAAATAAATTTAGTACAGTTTTCAAATTTAAATCTCACCAAAATTGAGTTTTCAAGTCTTAAATATCTCAAAATCTCTTCATAGAAAACTTCACATATTTACATAATCTTTCTCAAATTGAATCTTAACAAGATCAAATTTAGAAATCTCAATTATATCAAATATCCTTTAGTTATTATGCTGTGGGAAGTCAAAATAATTTACTTTAAAATTGTAATTTACTAAAAGAAAATAATTCTTAAAATCATTACCCAAAAATACTTAAAACTAAAAAACTGTTGTTTAATTTAAGAATTAATTATCTCAACATTTTGATAAATTAATTTTCATAAAATGGCTTCTTTCTAGAATAAATACTAGATTTTATTATAAAAATTAAAATTAAAGTTGATAAAAATAATTTCTAAGAAGAAGTAAAAGAAGAAAATGATTAAAAATACTTTCTCTTAGAATAAAAATTTAAAGAGTAAGGTAAGAAAATTCTTACTGAGTTTTAGCTTTACGTCATGCTTACTATATGCTCAAACTCCAGATCACAAGACCATCAATCACAATCAAATATTCTCAATCACAATTAAATATCATCAATCATAATCAAATATTATCAATTATAATCAAATCAAATAAATTAAATATCACTCATAAATATCATAATTCAAATTTTAATGTTTACTTTTTTAATTAATAAAGTTGATTTTGAATCCTTATAGTCTATCCATCGCATAGGTCTATGTAAGTCCATGATAGTCCAATCATTGTATAGGTTTAGTCCAATTCGTATAGGTTATAATAGTCTAAGTTCTTGAATAGGTATCTCATGATAAGTCACATAAGATACTTAAAAATTTATTTATTTTAAGTTAAAATGTTATTATTTTGAAATATTAATATTGTTAAGTTTAAAAAGAGTAGTGGACTCCTCCTATTATTCTTATGTCTTTTCATATTATATTCTTATCTCACTTCCTCTTACCTTGAATTGCTACCAAAAGTGAGTTCGCCTTTGAGTTCTAAAAAAATATTAACATTAATTTATTTCAGTATAGACATAAGATGAAAATTAAGATTACTATCAGAAATGGTAAATAGTAATTATGCATAGTAATAATAAATAGTAAATTTTAAATAGTAAATTGTAAATAGTAACAGTAAATAGTAAATAGTAAATCATGAATAATAATAATAAATAGTAAATCATGAATAATAACGATAAATAGTAAATCATAAATAGTAACAGTAAATAGTAAATCATAAATAGTAACGGTAAAAAATAAATCATGAATAATAACGGTAAATATTAAATCATGAATAGTAACAGTAAATAGTAAATCGTGAATACGAATGATAAATAGTAAATCGTGAATACTAATGATAAATAGTAAATTGTGAATAGTAACAATAAATAGTAAATTGTGAATAGTAATAGTAAATAGTAAATCATGAATAGTAACAATAAATAATAAATCATGAATAGTAACGGTAAATAGTAAATTATGAATAGTAACAATAAATAATAAATCATAAATAGTAATGGTAAATAGTAAATCATGAATAATAACAGTAGATAGTAAATCGTGAATAGTAACAGTAAATAATAAATAGTAATAGTAAATAATAAAAAAACAAATAGTGGTAATTTACTTTCACCATAGTAACTTACTCATAATAGTAATATAGAATATCAATGGTTTAAGAATGCTAAAAAAAAAATTTAAATAATCATTAAAAGAATATAGAAGAAAGATGTTATTACCTTACACCTCCGTCAGAATCTCTCTTGACCAAAAAAAATTACTCCTCACTAGTTTCTTGAACACTATCTCTCTAACTTCTCTCTAATTTGGTGTGAAAAACTTAGCAAATGAATCACCTATTTATAGGAAAATTTTTTACTATTCAAGTATTTATTTTATTATTTATTTTACTATTCATGATGTAAGTGATGATGTAAGCGATTGATGATGTAAGCCATGATCTATGCAAATGGTATTTTGGTTATTAGATAAAAGGTTAAGGGTATTTTGGTCATTTTCTTAAATATTTATTTATTTATTTATTATTATTTTATTTAAAAATATAAAAATTTCTAGAAAATTATAAATTGTATAACAATACAAAAATTTTAAAGAACCATAATCAAATTTCTTTAAAATTCTGTTTTAAATAAAAATAAAGAAAATAGAAATTTTAGAGGGGGGTTGGTTGTAATTTCTTGATACAAAGCTAGCCCATTTTAAAATTTTGTATCATTTAAAAGTAAACATTCTTTCCAAAAAAAAAGTAAACATACTTTGAAAATTACTCGAACACCCTTTTTTTTGTCAACAACTTCTTAGACATGATAGTTTTGAATCAAATTTGACGTAGCATTTATGTAACCTTTTTTTTAGGTGGCGAGTTGTATGAAAATCCATGAGACAACGTCTCTTCCGAAAGCCATGTGAATTTTTTTATTTAATTTTGGATGAGGTGGAGAATAGTATATGAGAATAACAATGTTCGTAAAATTTGGAATGATGATATTCACATCAGCAAGTGGTTTTCAGAATCTACAAAATTAGAAAATGTGACAACCCATTGTATTATGCAGATAAAATTCCACAATCATAAAAGGACTATACTAAAGAATATTATTATATACCCAAAGGAAAAAAAGTTTAAACTATTTCCATTCAGAAGTTTCACCGCCTTAACTAAATCATACCATTACATCAATATGTAGAAAATACAATTTTTTATATAGTATATTTGTTTTCTCTTATTTCTATATATATATATATATATATTAACATTTGTATGCCTATTTTATATTTTAAATTATAGTTTTTTTTACTAAAATAAAGTTAAATATATTGAGATTATTAATAGAAAAAATCAATCAAGGGGTTTTAAAAATAAAGTAGAAAATTTATTATGATTATGAAATTAATTAGTGTTATTTGACAAAATACATTTCTAATTTTATTTGCAAGTGCATTACGAGAAACCAATACTATAGACTAGGCCAATAATCCATGTAACGATCAGAAAATTGACACAATGACCTATGTTCTAGTTGACGCTCACCGTTAGCCTTCTCTTCATCTAACTCAGTTCTTCATGATTTTGATCAGCCACTTCCTTCACCTCATGATCATGAAGCTTTTCACTAGCTTTAAGAGCAGCCGCCAAGTTCGGCTCCAAATCATGTACCGCCACGTTATGAATATCGACTACTACGCAATAGGCATTATTCTACATTGGAGAGATTTCACTTTAAATGGAATGACGGATGAAGCTCTAATAGGCAGAAGGGGTTGGAGGAATAGCGTCAAAAGAGTGGGGCACATGGATGCTTTCTTCCCTCTGACGGCGGCTGAACTAAGCTCTGGTCTATATACTTTATCAGCCGTATCACTCATGATGTGAGAGTTTGTTGACTAATCAGCAAACATCATCTTGAAGATTGAATCACCTAATGAAACAACATAATGTGAATTCCCCATATGCCTGTCAACCTCATCATAAACGTTCTAAAAGGAAGTAAAGCTCTAAATACTCATCTTATTCATCAAGCCCATCATCAACCTTCTCCAAAGAGGGATGACATGCGATGTTATTCGTCCAAAGCCATCCTAGGGGACTAGGGCCCTAGAGCCTAGAACCAGTGACACAGACAGTGATCCCAAAGTAGTTCTACATGAGGAAGACTATTGTTTAAATAAAAAGTAAGGAGAAAAGTTAAAAGCTAAGGACTAGAGGGCCTCAGCTGAAGATGCTGAGAAAACCCGAGGCAAAGGAAGATAAAAGCAACAAGCGAATAAAATGGGGAAGAACCATCCCTTATTTATAGTGCTTAATCCTAAGGACATTTATGTATTTTTACCTAGCCAAAATGACGAGAAACGAACAGGTGTAAAATACTTTGAATTCCGTGAACTACAAAGTATCAAGAGATTTTTTATAGTTGGAAGTCAAAAACAAAAATACATGCATTAGCCACAAAGCGCATTAGGTTGATCCTGGTCTCCAGTATAGGTAAGAGGGTTAATGCTGGCTATCATGTCATATCATCTCTATAAATACACTCACATTCACTGTTAAGGTCCATTTATTTAATTCATGAACAAAAAACTAAACATTTGCTTCGACCCCCTTAGATTTTGGATTTGCTTAAAAGTCAAGTTTTGAACTTTAGTATCAAATCAAATTTAATTTTTAAAAAATTAGATTTAGATTAATCTAATTTTAAAATAATAAAATGGATTTAATTTGAAATTTGATATATCGTATTCCCACCCCACTCAATCTATATTTTCACATTTGTTTAGTTTTTTTTACCGGAGAATACAAAATTACTCTCTTATTAAACCACTTTTATTTCCTTTTTCTTCCCTATGCAATGGTTTTTTCTTCAACTTCCATTCATTTGTTGACATGGTGTGGGTTTTCTCGTCAACTTTTGTTCTTTAGTTTGTTATTTCCATATTTCCTCTAATACTATGGTTGTAGAAGTTATTGGATGATATAATTCAGAATTTATTGGATGATATAATTCAAAATTCATTGGATAAACAAATCCCAAGATTATTAGATAACATAATCCAAAACTTATCGAATAGATAAATATAATACTTTATAATTTTTATATGAACAACTCTTGATATATAACAAACCACAAGAATGAGGAACAATGAAGAAGAGAAAAGGATAAATTGATAATAACGATGATACAACAACTATTAAAAAACTTATAAAAGTTGTTTCTAGATTTTAATTATTAAAAATAATTTTCTATTTTAGTTTTTAAAAACAATTGATGAAAAATGAAAAAAAAATGTTGTTTCTAGTTTTTAGTTTTAAATGATTTTCTATTTTTTAGTTTTTAAAACACCTATTTTTGTTTTTAAAAATTAAAACCATTTTAAAAAATGGTTGTCAAACATTACGTAATTTTCAGAAGTCTATTTTGTTTGACTTTTAAAAATTCTCATATTTTAAAATTTAGGAGTACATAACTCCATATGGTATAAATTTCATAATTCAAACAAAATATAAAAATTATTCCGAAAACTCATTTCTATAAGTTTTATTTTTTTAAAAAAAGTTATATAAAATGGTCTTAAATATATATTTTAAAAAAATAGTGGTAGAAGACTAGAATTAGTAATTGCAAAGGGTTCGTAAACCCACGTCTCTCTAATCTACGCCTTGAGTGGCCCATTTGATAAATATGACCCAATGCATCAAATGCGAAATATTGTATTTTTGTCATCAAACATTTTAACAAAATAATAATACATGAATATTTATTTAAATTTTGAGTAAACCTTTGTGTTTCAATGAAGAATGTTAGAATTATAGGCATTATTATAAAAAACAATAATTGTAAATGATAATTTAAGATGAATTGATTTTTTTAAAAAATTCTCTTTTAACATGTTTTATGTCAAATTTCTCTCTTTTTTCTAATACTAAAATTTATCAAATTAGAATTTTTTAAACATTTTTAAAATTCCTTGTTGTCGTATAAGTAAAGTTCCTAGTTTCCGAACTTTTTCTCTCTTTTTTTATTCCAAACAATTAAAAGAAGTTCCTATTTCCACTCAAACATATTGTTATTTCAAAATTTTCTATAAGGGAAATTAGTCTATAAGTTTTAAAATTGATATAAAGATAATGAATTTAGATCCTTAAGTATATTTTTTTCTATCTTTCTCTAACATAATATAGACAATTGGATCAATAAGATTACACAACAAAATTTATTGATTATCTTTATATCTATTATTTTAATAATCAATATAACAAACATGTCAAAAGATGTCAAAAATAAAGAAAATTCAAATCCTAATCATCAATCTATTTTTAAGGATTCAAAGTCATATCCACTCCTTAAAACTAGCTTAAATATGTATTTATATTTATATATATACATTAGTTAACGGTTTTCCCATCTTGATTTGGATTGAATCGAGGAAAATTGAGTAACACTCGGAATAGTAGCCATGTGGTTGGTTCCAATTCTTTTCCTTAATTCTATATAAATGGATTCCCTCCAAGAAAAGTATACATTACCTAGCTACCTACAAACAATCTCATCAGTTTGTATCTTATTAACAAGAAAATGGCATTCAGGGCAGTGGTAATTCAATCCCTTTTACTTTTGACTTCATTATGATTTTCTTTACCATGTAAAAAATCATATCATTTTTAAAAACCATTGTAACTAGAATTTTGTTTTATTTGGATGAACACGACAGATGCAAAAGAATTGGCGATCCCCTCTGATTCAATTGGGAGGAGGAAGGAGATCATTTGCTACCCCCACCATAGATGCATCCCACCGTGCTCATAAATCCACCTCTAGGTATGCTAGCCAAGAAAGAAAAAGTTAATACATATAAAAAATATAATTTTTCTAATCTGTAATGTTTTTATTGGAAGTTGTGTTGGACTTACATTGAAATTTATGGAGAGCTATATCATGCATAACTTTTAATAAAATATTTTCATGTATTGTTTAAAATATGCCCCAAGATACACATTAGAAAAATAGAAAAAATATTGTGTAAACTATGTATATTATATGGTTTTGATATGTTATGTATTGGTGATTTGTGATGGTATAGGATGACTCTGAAGGCAGAACTAACACCGGTGTACATTGTGGGTGGAATGGTTGTTCTTGCTTGCAGCATGGCAGCACACTCTTGTTATCAACAACTAGTACACTCTCCAACCGTTCATGTGAACAAGAATAGAAGAGAAACAATGCCAGAGGTGTTTGACCCTGATCGCACCGTTGGCTGTGCCACCAAATTCATTGATGGTTCTTTCTTAAGAAAAGTCGCTCATATTCAAGAAAGCAACCCCGCTATCTCTGATCCTGCCCACCCTAACCCTTTCACCCGGTGGGTAATTCACACTTTTTTTAAAAGGACAATATTTAATGTGATTGATGCATTTATGTCATATTTTTAAGTAAGTTTTTGTCTATTTATTATAAGAACAAAAGATGAACACACTAATGCCAACAAGTTTAGATGGTAAATCAGGTTGGTTGGCATGCCCAGAGGGAATGGTTAGAAACTCTAACCCGTCCTACCTCGCCATGGATTGGTGGGCACAATTATATCAAAGGCAAATGCTTTATAAAAAAAAAACAATAGTAGGTTATTCATGGACAGCCCGCGAGATGACATGCTTAACCATTGAAAAACAAGAAAATATCAATCTCTTGCCAGCATGGGTTTACGGGTTAAGCAACTTGGAGTGTAATAGATGATGATTTGGAATTGCTTTATTCACCCCATTATTTTTTCAGGTTAGATAGACCAAGTTTGTTCCCTACAACATGACTCACAGTGGAGTGTGTTTATCATGCAAGTTTATACATATTCTAGAAGGTTTGAATATATACATATATAGTTCTTTGATTTATCATGACATGAAGGTGCTTTAATTTGTTACAGTCCTCGAAATGTTGAGACATTAAAGACGGTGGGAATTGAGACTACGAGGCGTTGAATCTGTTGGATCGATGTGTGATTGAAAGTGGTGGCCGATTATTGATTCTCTTCCATTTTTAATTTTTAATATTCGAAGATTAATGTAAGATGAGAAGGTGTGTTAATTGAATTTCTAGATATAATTAATTGTAATTTTATTATTTTGCATTTTATGTTAAGCTTGTAAATAAGGTAATGTTTGATGTTAGCTCGTGTTCACTCTCAGATATATAGTTGAGAATGAGAGTGAAATAATGATGTGGCTTTCGTTCTCTTTAAGATTTACACAACCTTGTGTATTGTGAGTGCTTGTGTATAACTTTTAAAATAAATTATGCCACCATGGTATTTGTATTCCATTTATGCAACCATTTTTCATTGTTTGGATATCATAAATAAAGGTGAAAAATTACACATGGTAACATATATATATATATAATAAATCACAGTTGATACTTAGTGAAATCTAACATGTGTCACTCTGTGGTGCACCTGATTTCCCTATAAAACACTTCTCTCCTCTTGACACCTTTTTAAATATTTTCATTTTTAAATTTTTTATTCTACACTTAATAGCCACCGGTCTATCTTTTACTATACCCAACCCTTTCTTTCCCATGTCTCTTAATACTATCTGCTTCTCTCCCTTTCCTCCGTCTCTTCTATTCTCTCTCCGTCTCCCTCTCTCTCATCGGTCTCTTAATACCATTCTATGTCTTTCTCTTTCCTCCATCTCTTGGTTTCTTTGTTTCTCTTTTTCCATTGTCTCCCTTTTTCCTCGTAGCATTTGTTTCTTTGTATCTCTATATTTCCTTGTCTCTTTGTTTATCTGTTTGGGTGTTGATATAAATGGTCCATTGCTGTTATGAATGTCTATTTTTTATTCCCTTTCCTATTCCTCCTCTGATTCTTCTCTGGTCTTTTTGGTTCTAAATCCTTCTCTCTTTCACCTTCCTTTGATCATCTAAAGCATACTCCTTTATTATTATCTTCTTAATGTCTCTTCCCTACACATACTCCCCCTTCATAATGATCTGCGTTGTATATTACCTTTCCCCTCTTTCGGCTGCCTCTGTGGTTGTTGTCCTTGTTTACAGGCATGACTATCATGCTGATTGTTTAGAGAATATGACGCCTGATATCAATAAGTATGATCTAGCTTGCCTAATTTGCACTTTTGGTGAGAAACAAACTAGGAAGTTGTTTGAAAAAACGCTGAAAGCTTAAATGGATTTGAAGATTAAAAGCAAGACATTAAAGAACTGGGTTGTGGACAATGATATTGATGATGATCTTGTAATGTTTGACCATTTTAAAGGGAGAGATGACTTAAAGGTAAAGGTCCTAGGATGGAGCGGGAGAAGATCTTTGGGAAAACTTTTGGAAGATAACACTTTTCCTTAGGATCAAAGGGTTCTAGGCCTATCTTGGAAAACCACCCGACAAGAAAGAGATGTTTCTTTTGGGCAAAATCTACCAAGGAATAAGCTGCTTCTTGGTTGTTGGGAAGGTTAGTTGCATTATCTTTTTTTTTTGCATGTGCCTATTGATCAATAACATCCTTGAAATTAGCTTATACGATTACCATTAAAAAAGGAAAAGAAAAAGGTCATGATGCTTTCCCACTCTATTATTGGCAAATTATTCTGTCTCGGTAGTCTTTCAGGTTTGGTCGTGTACAATATTTGATACACCTAAGTTGTAGGCCATAACATGTTGGAAATCTCCACCAATTTTTCTGTACTTGACGCATGTTTTTCCACCTTAAAAGCAGGTTCCACTGTTGATCTTCTCTGCATCCACAGGTGGTTTGTGAAAAGGACAAGATGCTATTCATGATTTTGGAGCATTTGTATACACTATTCTATGGTTTAAACTAAAGCTTAGAGACCAAAGTAACCTTGTAAAAGAGACATACAGGTGGTCAGATAGGATCCCTAGCCAGCAGTCGATCCATTTTAGTATCTGGATATTAGCGAGTCATATTATACTTTGAGTGGGAGTTAGTTGTGTCATTATGTGTTGATGAATATACATACATACACGAACACACATGTATAATCCGGTCTCAATACCGACCTATAAGCACAAAGATCATTAGACTTACTGCCATTATGCAAGACCGACATCACACATAATATTAAAATCTAATATCGACTTCTAACACTGCGCACGAGACTCATGACCTAATACCAATATGAGTTATTCTCTCAATATCAGAAGGTTAGAGTTGACTTATGAAATTGTGTGTTGAGAATACAACCTGCAAAATGACTAATAGGAATGTACAGTTGTTTGGTAGTGCCCTTGTTGCGTGTCAATCTTTTTGTAATGATCAGAATTAAGCCGACACTTTATACGGAAAGCTTACCTACTCGAAACGACTCTTCCACTCCTAAAAACTTACAGATCCATAATGAAAAGGTAAAATATTCTTGCTACAACTCACGGTTGAACTTTTTTATTCTCTCTGAATATCCCATTGACTTGAGCGTCGGAGTGTCCTTGCAGGTGACATCCCCATTCGCCCCATAACACGTGAGGTTGGTGAGATTAACTCGAAGAAACATTCCAAGACTTCTATCTCCCCACTAGAATAAAAAATATAATACCGGATCCCCATTGGACCAATATAAAATATATATAAAAGAGCATCATTTGAGAGCTGGTTGCCATACCAGATCTTGTTCCCTAGACCAGTTCAATATATATATATATATATATATAATTATATGCATATTGTTTCTATATGCAGTAGTGGCTTGTAATAATTAAAAATGTATATTTATACAAGTAATGTTTGATTATATATGTGATGGTTGATTATTTCAAGCTAAAAATGTTGTGATGGTTGAATATGTTTACCTTTGGATGATTCAAGGATGAAGAATTAGAAAATGACAATGAAACTGTATGTGAGAAAGAATTGAAACATGTGTCTTATTAAAGTGTAATAAATTGGAGAATGAAATGATTGAGAGAAGGATGTAGTGTAAGGCTAATGTTATGCCCTTTTCAACATATTTAATTGTTGGTGTATGTGCTACGAGCTATTAATGTATCAATTTTAACTTATCAATAAAATAAGTATTTTCAATTTTAAGATTGTTTTAAAATTATTTATCCCAGGAATAATAGGTCATATAAGAATTATTCATAAAATGTCCCTAATCAAGTATTTACATGGAGACATGTAAATACATTAAGACTATTGTGTGAATGTACTAATGATTTGATCTCAAATATCATGGATATAGATTAATTAATTCAGCGCCCACCCTTTTGTTATGGTTGTTTTCTTTTTTGTAACAAATGACAGGAATATCATGTGCACCGCAGAGCGGGCACCAAATAAGCTGAGATTGCCAAGGAATGAAAGATGAATTTGTATGGCTTGTAATAATGTAAATTATGAGTATTTAATTTGCTTAAGTATTTATGTTACGAGATGTTATTTGTATATATTGTTTTGGATGACACAGAGCCACTATATTTTGATTAAATCATGTGATTTATGGGCAGGTGTTTGCAGTAGAGTGGTACATGTGTGTGTTTTATTAATAGATAACACTGAGCCAATTAGATGATGATGTTGAATTATATATATGCTATGCCTAGGTATTATGAATGTAGAGTAGAGAATGACATTGAGCCAAAATATTTACGAAATTGTATTTTATGGGAAGAATATGTTTGATATGGTTGATGATAATATTCTTATTATGTTACGTGATGAATGATGATGATTAGAGAAATTAATGCATATATATATAGAGGTTATGTTTAAGAAGAGAAAAGACTAATAAGCCAATTGAATAAGTGATTTTGAGCTCCAGTGGGATGCAGAGTCCTCGGAAGGTGTCAATAGGTCCTTAGGCATGATTATAACTTGTGTGTAAAGTGAGATTGCAATTTAAATGGGAATTGATAGGGTTTTGACAATGGAATTGAGTGAAATTGACTATAATGTATTTTTCTACATAACTCCGTGATACAGAGAAAGTTTTGAGCACAGATTGTGTCCAGAAAGTTTCGTAGCATTCAGAGATCAAACGGGGAAGTTAGGGCGTGAAAGTTGTCTCGGAGGCCAAAATCTACATAATTTTACGGGTCTGTCTAATAATCGGTTACATAATCGATTACCAGAGAGAAAAACTAAAATCTTACACAGGTTACTCGCGGGTGTAATCAATGACGTAATTGATTATAGACTTTCTATAATCGATTACCAGAGTGAAAAATGAAGTTTTCAAGTTTTTTTTAAGTCACAAACCACTTAGGTTCTTAGGGTTTATTAGCTAAACATAATTCTAATTGCGAAAAATTTCCTCTAAATTTTATTAGACCCTGGGATAAATTCTAGAAATTTAAATGAAAACAAAAGTATTTGGTTAAAAAACAAGAAATGAAAACAACAAACATTTTCGTAATTTAAATGGTCCCTTAAGAGGTGTTAAATACCATTGTAGTCTTTCTTTTTATCTCAATAATGTTTGTTTTATTTTTCAACATTTTGTATTAGAGTAGGCGATTAAGGAGTAGCTTGTTTGAGATAGTGGTAAGTTCAAGGTCACAATGGGATCACACGTAGAGATTCTGCAAATAAACTGTTTGGGACCATGATAGTGTTAGTCAGAGATCAAGTTAAATTAGTTAAGTGTCAGACGCTAACCAATCATCATAGCAGATCTCTCATTTTCAAATAACTCAATTGAGAGGCTCAACAAACAACATCAATTTCGACACATGGACCACTTACATGAAATACTATCTAGTTGAGAAAAACTTATGGGGTATTGTTAGTGGTTCAAAAATGACCACTCCAAGTGATGAAGAAGAGAAGAAAAAATGGAATATCTGAGTTAGAAAAGCCATGTCCGTGTTGTCCATCGGTATGGGTAATGAACCTTGCAACAAATAAAGAACTTAGCAAACCCGAAGGAGACCTGAGACAACTTGTCGACATTACTCGCAAGGAAGAATGATGTCAAGTTTCAGCTGTTAGAAAATGAGTTAATGTCACTTAGATAATGAGATATATTGGTAAGTCAATATTTTACAAAAGTTAAATCTATTTAAAATGAAATTACAAAATTAGATATTATGAATGTAATTAGTGAAACAAGAATGCAGAGAATCATCATATTTGGATTAAATCCAAAGTATAGTAAAGTTATTACTGCTATTCAAGGTTGGGGCAAAGAACCCACGTTAATGGAGTTGGAGAGTATCTTGACCAATAAAAAACCTTTAAATAATCAAATGTCTAAAGTTTTTGTAAATGAGGAAAACATGACTCTCTTTATTAAAAATCAAGCATTCAAGAAAGATAGGACAACCGTGAATTCCAACAATAAAGATAAAGATCCAAGAAGAAAAACAAGGTTGAAAAAGAGATCGGTGTGGAAGAGGTCCATAACAATTAAGAGTTACAAAACCTTGATATAGAAATAAGGAAGAAGGAAAGAGATGTCGTTGCCAAAATAAAAAAGTGTTATCGAAGAGGCAAGAAAGACCTTTCATTGAAACTGACCAAACTAGTATAAATTTATTTTACAAGTTCTTCTCTCTTATTCTCTTTACATTATGCACTTTACTTTTTGTATTGTGTATATTGAATTGGTTTTATTTTGATATTCATAATTGTATGTATATTTTCTAACAATATTTTAAATATCTATTTTTACACCTTGGTTTCATCAAATTAACTATAAAACTAATTTCTTTTAAAAACATTTTTTAAAAATTTTAAAACTCAATTCAACACTTGAAGTCACTTCGTAATACTTAAAACTATTTATCAATTACCTATTTTTTCTCTCGTTACAGTTACAGTTAATCTGAATGTGAATACCCACAGATGCTGATATTTTAATTTTGTTATCCCAGATTAAAAGTGATATTTTTAATTAAAGTAGTGATAAAGACAGAGATAATTTAAATCCGTATATGTTAAATATAATCATCACTTCGCAGTCATGAAACCGTGACAATCTGATAATCATATGCATAGTTGTCCTATTTTGATTGTTTAGCTAAATTAAGAAATGTTTATATCCAATCCGGATCATAAACGACATATAGAAGGCAATGAGAAAAATATATATTAAAGCAAATAATGACACCTGAATAATCCTTGGCTCCAACGTTATCACCTTTAAGAACGAGGATGCACATATAAGTGTTTTGAGGTCATCACAATACAAAAATTTAGGCGTTATTTAGGACTGTACTTTGTGTCTTTATTTGATTCATGTCATTTTCTTCCTTTTTCTCCCCCACCTGTATTCGCGTGGCCTTTCTTTTTCACAATCATATTGATGTATTAATTACATTAAACACAATTGTAGATGAAGTATTTTAAACGTCTATGCTATGTGATTTGGTGCTGTTATAGCGTTTGATACCCAGTAAAACTGTAAAAAGACAAATAGATATTTCTTTCACCAATAATATTAACACTAATTAATCAAGCTAGCTCAGAGGGCACATAGAGGAGAGGATCCCAAGATCCATTAGAACTAAACCAACTATTGTTCTCACATTGCACAAATAGTTGTTGACCCAACGTACTCCAAAGGCTTTCAGTTGCTCCACCAACAAGAGGTAACTGCATGCCCACCATATTCATTTGGCCACTTTTATTGCTACTTGATGGCCCGTGATCTGTACATGTCAAATCAACAGCACTAGACTCAATTACCCCAGAAAGTGGCCATGTCAAGGTTGCTGCAGTGGCAGATGTAAACAAGCTATTATTATTATCAGGAGCCTGGCTCATCATCTGTGTAGTAGTAGTAGTAGTAGGCCAAGGCAATTCATATGCCATTTCATTGGACCATGTCAAGCTTGTCATAGGTGAAGTTTGACAAAGTTGATGAGAGTTTACTCCACAGCTTGCAACAGCACTTTCTTGATCATGATTTGGGATCATCACACTCTTAACGCAAGCGTTTGTTGAAGCTAAAGCACCTACTAAACCAGGTGCTGTGTTGTTGGCAGTACTAACTCCATTCATCATAGATAAAACAGTACTACTACTATAATTATTATTATTGCTATTACTATTAGATGGTTCTGCTAATAACTCCTTCTTCTCAGAACAATTCTGAGTTGATCTTGAAACCATTCCAGATTGAACTACCGGGGCACAAACAGAATTAGCAAAAGATGGAAAATGAAACTCCCCTTGTTTTCCATCAAAAAGTTTAGCCTTAAGGGCACCAAGAAGACCTTGAGAATCCGCACCTGGATCATAAACATCTTCAAAAGAAAAGGGTTCAGTGATATCAGGGATGAAGCTAGAATTACCAGCACCAGTACCACGCTTAGTAGCAGCACCAGCAGAGGTAGGATCTGGCATATCAAAGTTGGTTCTGGCATTGGCACCTCTTAAGGCTCGAGCAGCATTGTCATAAGCACGAGCTGCATCTTCAGCAGTGTCAAATGTTCCAAGCCAGAGCCTAACTTTTTGAAGAGAGTCTTTGATCTCTGCTACCCATCTCCCAGATGGCCTCTGGCGAACACCTACAAACCTGTGGTGTCCTCTGGATGACGACTTCTTCTTCCTGCTGCGGATTCCATGATCACTCACTGCTGCTCCCATTTTTTGAAATCACACACACTGCATCATCGGTTACCAAACCTTTTGAGGTTCAAAGGAAGATGGTTAGTTTATAAGGTTGAGTTTGAAGGCAAGCATCTTCTGCTCTCGGAAATGGACAAATGGGAACATGTCAAAGGTGCATAGATATATGTTTTGTGTGTATACTAAATGTCACCATTGCAGGCCGTGTTGTTGATATCGACACAAAGTTTGTAATATATTAAAACTCATGCTTAGCCTAGCATAACATGGATTAATAATTAATGCAAACTGTATCCGCTGGCTTCTCTGGTGATTGATCATGGAACTAATTACACACATATAAAATCTCCTTTTTACATTAACAACTCCAATCCTGTAACTAACTCACTATACACAACAGTTCTTTATCCAACTCTGACTAAAGTTGTTGTTATGTTTGTTAACTAATAGCTATGTTATCTAAAAAGACCAAGACAGCATAATTGTTTGTGAGAATGTGTAGAAATAAAGTTTGTAACCAAGATGTCCATAGCAACAATAAGGCACGTGACAGACAAAGTACGCATGTTACTCAAATAGTCAACACTATGATTTCACATTGCCATTCGCATGGACTTCACCTCCCTACCAATTGGAAAAGAACCAATTAAAACTCAAAAGGCATGTACACTCTTTGAACACTTTTTGGTATTTTTTAACATATCATTTCAAACATATTTAAACTTTCATTAATTAATGTAATTGATAACTAAACGGGTAGAGTGTGTTTGGAATGCAGTTAAAGTTAGTTAACCCTTGATTTGACCAACTCTAAAAAAAAGATTTTATAGTCAAAAATAATTTTTATTTTTATAACTTCGTTTTGTGACTTACATATCAAACGAACTTAACCGCTTTTCCCCTCGATTGCAGGATTTGCGTATTGACGAGGGCGGGTTAAATCACGTGACCAACACTTATATCTATCAACATTATTATAGAAATGGGACCACCTTGGCACTCAATCTTCAGAAAAGAGAAAACGGTGGAGATTGGGAAAGGGATAAGGTACAGGCAAGGCACATATAAATCATGAACATCTTAATATTGCACCTCTACCTCACATAAATGAAGATTTATGATCACGATCATGAGACCATGATCTCACCCTGCACTTGTACCCACCTACGTAACTTTGATAACTCAATCAACTAACTCCATTATTAGGGGAAAAAAAAACCCCCTTCAGCATGGGTACTGTTGTCGTGGGAGCTTCAGTTCAAACTCTTGATTTTTTTATAGTTATTTTCATTCTCTTTATAATAAAAAACGATTACTTTTTTAAAAATCTTACAGTTTGCCTTATAATATATCTCATACTTTAAATACTTGTTAAATTACTCTAACCATTACCAATTGGTTTTGACATGAAACTTTTAACATGCTATTAAAGTTAAAATATTCTTTTTAATTGTTATAAGTCATGTATCATTCCACCTTAATCTGTATGCATATTCTATTATGCACCAACATTTTCCTAGTGAGTGAGTTGTTTCTTATCAGTTTTTTTGACAAAAATTCCTAATGAAACTAAAAGAATATTATATTAAGGAGCAACATTTTCCTAAAACAAATCAAAATTGCATAAAAGAAAGTTAGATGGAAACAACCCAACCAACGCTCGAAAACGTCTAATGTTAGTTGTCCCCTTAATAAAAGGTAATAGCGAGTATTAAATTCCGTGTGGGGAAGTACATGTTATGGGGTTGCGCTCTACGTTAGAGAATGTAGCCTCCTGTCTTGGAATTTGTCCCACATTCAGGTCTTCATAATCAGCGTACATGGTACGCGAGTCTTCACGACATTCCATGTGCCTCCATACACTAGATTATACCCTTTCAAATTCTCCTCGCGCTCAAATTTCATAACCGGGTCCTGGTCGCTAATTTTAACACTTTTTCCTTTGTTTTTTTTATATACAATGATTAATTTCTCATCGAAACTAAACTCATCCAAAATACTTATCAAGTTATAAGTTATCCTAAAATATTTCTTCATTCCTATTAGCAGAGATTAAACCTTTAATATAAATTAAAAGATGAAATGAGTCACCAACCATTATTATCAAAACTAAACCGGTTTGGCCGGTCCGACCGGTTGAACCGTGAACCGCTTAGGTGACCGATCCGGGTCAATTCTTTAATATTGCCGGTTCAATCACCATTAAACCTCCAATTTTAACACGATTTTCATGAACCGGTTCAATCACCGGTCTGATTATGAAAACATTTACAGTAACATAATAAAATTATGGAAAGCATATTATAATTTACAGTATAATTTAATTCCTCAATGTTCGTAATTGGCAAGGACAAAATGGGAACATTGATTATTGGGTAAATTTTTTACAATGACTCACCTTGTTTTGTACTGTATGTCACCACCATTTAAAAGACTAATTATTTATAATCAACTGGAATCAAAGTGTGAATCATGGTTTTTGATGAGGGTGAAGCGTTTTCTATATTATTCTTAAATCTCAGTCTTTCAAATACGTTGTAGTTGTGGACATAAATATATTATTCATTGCGGTTGGAATGTGATCATGATTGTAGTACCTACCTTTATCTGTTCACAGTCACACAATATTAAACAAATAAGATTTATTCTGTTGGGTTAAGCTTCAGCAATTGTTTGGTAAACAAAATTATGGATACTGAGTTTTATTTTTTTTCAACAAGTTACACATTCTCTTCAATCAACTGAACTAGTTTTTTAACTATTGATATTGTGTTTGTTGTCAATAACATGTGAGATTGTGATAAATAAAAGAAAATTTACTGCAAACCATTTAAGTTATAATTTTAACGGTTGATTTTGTAATCAATTATTATTAGTACACTTTAGAAGAGTGGTGATTATATTTTAGGATTTTAATATCTTTCAAGGAAAAATTAAAACCGGTATAATCCACATTAAGTAAATTAATCACTTTCTTTAAGTTGTTTTTTTTTATCAGAAGTTATAAACATGTTTTCAAGCATAAAGAAACGGGTCTAAAGAAAAGGAAGTTGGTAACTGATATAACGAAAGTAGAAGAAAACGCTGACAATGTGATTGGAAGTGTGTGAGAAACACAAACTCATGTCTTTAAAAAAAATAAAGAAAAAGAAAACGGCGACCGATTAAAAAAAAGTGGTAATAAATAATATAATTGTGGAATCCGACTTAACTTATGGTACACTTCACACAAAAAATTCAACATTCACTTAAGAATTAAACTTGTGTATACATAAGGCTATTGATTCATTGGGATGATGTTGATAAACTCCTAAACCTAATTCATCTTTATAATACAAAAATATTATACATTAAATATTTAAATTGATTAAATATTAATTAATAATTATGTTTTATGATCCACAGATATAACTGCTCAAATGATAATGGTAAGAAACATTTCTTTAATTAAAGATTTTGTTAATCTTAAATATAAAGTTGAATTCAAGCTAGGAAAAATAGTAACTCTTTATTGAAAATGATTATACTTATTAGAATTTATTTGTTGATACAACAATTATATTTATTTTAATAAATCAAAATTTAAAATTAGCATAATATTTTAATTAATCATTAATTAATGTATTTATGATAAAAAAAATAATGAGTGATCAATTAAAGTGGTACATACTTTGATTCATCTTAAACAATGTCTCAATTTACTTAAAAAAATTGTCAAAAAAGTTAATAATATAAATGTTATTAACTCAAACAAAATTACCTCTAAATCAGAATATACGTAGTTAAAATGTTTTTAGAACCATGGTCGTTAAGTCGGTAAAGACACCTGTTTAAATAAATTATGATCAAATTAAAATTTAACCGTGGTTGAACCGGTAATATTAAAAAATTTATCTAAACCAGTTATCTAACTAGTTCATAGTTCAAAGAGTCGGACCAACCGAATAAGTTGGACTTTGATAATAATGCGTGGAGGAGAGGGAAGGAGAAGTGTATATAATTCATTGGAATGGAGAATGTGGATTAGTTTGGTTTGATGCGAAAAAGGAAGATAGAGATAGAGAGAAGAAAGGTAAAGAGGACAGCTGTGGAAGGCGTTATCGTTGTCCCCACCAGAAACTCTTTCTTCTCTTCTCCCGCCTTCCCACTTCTTCAAAAATCCCATTCTCAGACAAAACCCATTATTTACTCTCTTTTCTTAATTCTTACACACACAAAGTAATGCAGACATGGACACACCAGAGAAGAACCAGATCAACACTCCCCTCTCTAAGTTTGAGGTTTCTTTTCTTCTTACTTGCTACTCTTATTCTTTCTCACTTACTACTTCCACTGCTCTACATCTCTCCTCAAATTCACTTTCTAAGTTTCTGTTTTTTTTGTTACCCTTCTTGTTTCTTTCTTTGCTCTTTGCTGTTTATAGGATTTTCTTTCTTCTTTTTCATCTGGGCTGTTCTTTGTTAATCCAAAGTCTATACTTTGCAGGTTGCCATTCATGTTTTAAATACAATATCTTCACTTCTTCTTCTTCTTCTTCTTCTTCTTCTTCTTCTTCTTTTGTATTTTCTTTGAAATTGAACATACTCCATGAGTTTCTTTTCGTCTCTTTTTCTTAATTTCTGTGCATGTACTATAACAGAGAGCCTGTTAATTTTCTAGGGCTGGATTGGACTGGCTCCAAAGATTTTAAGATTGATTTAGTATTTGTTTGGAACCACACATTCTGAGCAGTGAAACCAAGGTTTGATGTGTATCAATTTTGACTTTAGGATGTTTGGTAAATTTTGGGTAATTTAAGTTGCTTTTAGTTTTAACAAAAAAAATTATACATTATGCAATATCTTATGTACCTCAAAAGTAATTTTATAAAGTGCATCAAAACATCGTTTTCTACTAAAATCATTTTTCCCAATATCTACTATCCTGACAAAAATCACTTAATTTTATATAAAATAAATTTTTCAGAACTCTGTAAATCAATACTTAGTTCCAACAACACACCCTTGTACTAGCAAAGGTTCTATGGTGCCAGCCCATGAAATCAATTTTCACTCGCTAAAAACACATTCAACAGCACAGCAATTTTACACGATTGGAGGGTTTGCCAAAATTGATTTCAAGTCATGGAATCACGTTCGGGTTGAAGATACTCCTTGTAGCTTCTGCTTCACCAAAATCAATTTTACTAAATAACGTTGATCTAAAATCAATTCTACTGCGGCAAAACCAAACACACACACCCACACAGAGGCAGAGTCACATGCTGGTCTCAGTTTTTGGCTCAATGGCCATTCTCTTTTATCCCTGAATGGTTGATCAATATGCTTTCCTTTCTACATTCTTGTATTGTATCTTTAATCTTTAACTTGAATATGTACAATGATCAATGAGAATACCTTGTCTGATTTGGTTCTTTAACAAGTTATTTATATTTGTTGTGGTTGGTGCCTGTTAAAAGATTATCTCCATTTTTTACTAACGCTTACTCTTCCTTTATCTGTGTATATAACATTAACATTATCCTTCGATTCATCCATTTTTAATTATACTTTTAACCTTTGCTATATGCAGGATTCACCCGTATTCAACTATATCAATAATTTGTCTCCTATAAAGCCTGTTAAGTCTGTTCACATCAGTCAAACTTTCAGTTCACTTAGCTTTTCGTCCCCTCCATCGGTTTTCACATCACCCCATGTCAGCTGTCTCAAGGAATCTAGATTCCTTCGGAGGTAATTCTGAAATCTTTCATTTTTTATCCTGTTTCTTGCTATTTTATAATTTTGAGTTGTGCTTATAGTTATCATATATAGAAGCTATAATGACCTACGTGTGATGATATTCTATTGTTAATCTTCAGACATAACCCATTGGGCGCATCAAAGCCTAAGGTTTCATCTGAGGATGCAAATAAAGTTCACTCAAGTGAAGAGAATCAAGAGACACTTGCAGATTCTACACGTGCACATCATAACTCAAGTGAATTACAGGACAACACTGATAAAGAGATTCCAGCAGGAGATGGTTCAATTGAGCCTTCCAGTGAGCACACAGATTTCCCAGTTGAGCTACCACAAGCTTTAAAATATACCTGTGGTAGCCCTGTGGCCTACAATCCTCCACTTTGTGGTCATGAGGCTAACTCTATTTTGGAATTGCCTGGTGAGGCAGCTTCAGATGTTGCCTATGTTCAGGAAGGTAGTAAAACAGATTCAGTAGAGGGTGGAGTGCATCTTCAAGAAATATGTGAGATGGAGCAAAAGAGTGAAGGCCCTGGCTGTTATTGGGATGGTTTAATTCCTGATGCCAGTGATATGCTAATTTTTAATTCCCCTGGTGAACCAGAAGCTTTTAAGGGTTTAATGCACAAACCCTTGAACCCTTCTATACAATTGAGCGATTTTGTGCCTCTGCTTCCTCAGTCTACCATCAGTAGTGGTAGGAAAATACACGCCGTTGGTTCAGTTGCTTCTGGTTCTGAACATGAAATTGAAGATCATTGTTCTAAGCTGATGACAGGCACCGCCGGCACTAACCAAACGCAGGATAATCTTGCCAATGTTGCTTTGATGACTAGCAATCCAGATGAGAAAGCAAATGATGAGGTACAAAAGTGAAATATATCAGTATTGAGTTGATTATGGGATTTATAATTTTTCTTGCATGTGATTGGAGTTTCTGTGAATTAATCTCAAAGGCATGATATTCTAGGCTCGGTTGCAGAAAACCTGTTACAGAATTTTTTCCTCAATAAATATTCAACTGTAAAATGGGGCATTATACTGGAACATTTACTAGTGCCTGTAAAATCATATAAACATCCTTTCCCTCCTCATTTTTTTGTGTGATATTATTGTTGGTGTCCTCCTTTTGTTATGCTTTGTATTAATGTAACTTTTCTAATTCTAGCACAGTGCTGTATCACTGTGGCTTGAAACTAATGAGTGCTTTCACTGCTTTGTAAGTACATCACAGCAAGATTGAATCTATTTTATTTTGTGCTGCAGTTTTCATTCCCTAGCATTGCTGTAGTAAAGAAGCATGCCATTTGAAAATTTGTTTTTATTTTTGTCGTTTGAAAAACTTGATTTTGTTTTGCTCTCTACTTGTTTTATAAATATTATAGAGAATGAATGCTAATTGCATATTTTTCTACTGCTTTGGATGTGAATATATATATATATATATATATATACAAGATACAACAGATTACAATATAAAAGCTGGGCATAACAACCCAATATTCTATCTATATATATTTAACAAATCAATCACTCCAGAAGCATTTTCCTTTGTGTTTTAAGCTTGTTTCTGTCACACACCGAGCTATAAGAAGGCGCTGTCTAGACTTTGAGATGGCCAGTGTGCGAAGGAAGAACTCAGTTGATCATTCAAATACCGGTTCTAGTACATCACAATCTGATGAGAGGAATGTCTCTGACGAAAAGCAACTTCTTCCCACGAAACGCAATGGGAATTCACAACGGGGCAGTTTGCCAGGAATTGGTCTACACTTGAATGCACTTGCCGCCTTAAAAGACTACAAGGGCATACAACAAAATGATAAAGTGTCTGCCGGAAGACAACTCAGCCTAACCAGCTGTATTTCTTCCTTGCAAATCACTTCAAGCATTGAAATACAGCATCTATCACTGGTACCTGTATCATCTGAAATGGAATTGGATCCACCGGACAATGGGGTTCAGCCTTCTGAAGATGGTTCTCAAGCATTAGCTTACATGGCTGGTGAAGACTTCAATCAGAATAGCCCCAAAAAGAAAAGGTGAGGGAAGTTAATGATTAGGTTAATAAATGCAATCTCTTTGTTTCGAGGTTTTCATTTTCTTCATAAGCCTTACACCAAGTTGAATTTACAGGCGTAAGTTGGAGGCAGCTGGAGAAAATGAGGGCTGTAAACGTTGTAATTGCAAGAAATCAAAGTGTTTGAAGCTGTAAGTTGAAATTACTCTTTTATCTTTACTTATGGGTTGCAGCAATGAGATTAGATTACTGTATGCATATGTTGTTGTGACTACCGTTATCTATTTTTATTGATTAACAGTAAATTCAAGCGTCCAGCTTTATTAAATTGCTGTGCACTAATGCAATTTTAGTCTTGAAATTTTATGTAGTATCTTTAGATAAACATCCTTTAACCAGTCTCTTTGATTAAAACCATGTAACTTATTTTATTTTATATAGAATAAAATAACTTCCAACAACTAAATCGGTGTCTATTCTCTATGTAAATTGGTTTTGTTATGGGAAACAGGCCATTTGTCTGCAATTTTCTTCAGCTTTGGTGCCCGTTGTGTTTTCTTGCAGTATCATTACATGAAAGCTTGAGAACCAAAAAAAGGGAAAAAAAGAAAATGACCTTACTGTACTTGAATTTAACCTTATATGGTACATTTGATTGTTTCTATTTTTCAGTTATTGTGAGTGCTTTGCTGCCGGAGTCTACTGCGTAGAACCCTGCTCCTGTCAGGATTGCTTCAACAAACCTATTCATGAAGACACTGTTCTTCAAACTCGGAAGCAAATTGAATCTCGCAACCCTCTTGCATTTGCTCCGAAAGTCATCAGAAATTCTGAATCCGTACCGGAAATCGGGGTTAGATATAAATTTAACTTATCTTTTCACCTATACAATTTTGACCACATTTTATAGTGTATTAACTAATTATTATCTTCTTGCAGGATGACCCAAATAAAACTCCAGCTTCAGCACGACACAAAAGGGGATGCAACTGCAAGAAATCAAGCTGCCTAAAGAAATATTGTGAATGTTATCAGGTTTTCACCCTTGTCATGTCATGTCATCATGTATACCTCCTATTTCAGTTATAATATTATGAATTACAAATGGTAATTTTCTTTTGAAGGGTGGTGTTGGTTGCTCCATTAGCTGCAGATGTGAAGGGTGCAAGAATGCTTACGGTAGAAAGGATGGTAAGTGTTCCTTACACTGCACATGATTGCAGCTAGACATAGCCAATCAGGAACAAATTGGCAAATATTTGACCATGTCTTTAGCAATTTGCTTGTTTTCAATTCCTTCTGTATTTTTGGTTCAGGTTCTGCTCCTTTAGGCATAGAAGCTGAGGCAGAAGAAGCAGAAGCATCTGACAAAGGTGTGGCGGAAAAAGCTGTACAGAAAACTGAAATTCAGGAATCTGAAGATCACCATCCAGATTCTGCTATTATTTCAACACCATCATGGGACAGGCCATTGCTTCCGCTGCACTTTTCATCAAAGGGAAAGCCACCAAGATCTTTTGTTACAACCATCTCAGGTTCTGGACTGTTTGCTAGCCAAAAGCTTGGGAAACCAAACTCTCTTTGGTCTCAAGCTAAGAATTTTCATAGTGTTGAAGATGATGAAATGCCAGATATTCTCCGAAATGATAGCTCTCCTATCACTTGCATAAAAACTTCTTCTCCAAATGGCAAGAGGATCTCCTCCCCTAACTGTGACTTAGGATCAGGGTCATCTCCAAGCCGCAGAGGTGGCAGAAAGCTGATATTACAATCCATTCCTTCATTTCCTTCTCTCACCCATCACCCTTAGAATGTGGTGATAGTTTTCCTTGTAAGTTAGTCACTTCATTCTCACCCCTTCCCCTTCTCTTTTTTAATCATGTTTTTGGTTAGTTTAGTTGCAATAGAAGCTGTGCTTAGGTTGATGTATATTCAGTATCGTTTTACTTTGGTAATAATATGTTATGTTGCAATCCTAAAGTAATTGTTTATTTTTACGTTTTTCTTGTTATGATTGGGGACATTTCCTTGTGATTAAGTTCCTATCCTAATTTTTCATTTTAAGTTGTTTTGTCCCAAAAAAGTAACTCATATTGCAACTTCATCAACCAAACTTGATGTATGGTTTAACCAATGCTGGGATAAATGAAGGAAGTTTCTCCTTCCCCTCCTAACTTTATCTTATTGGACGAGAACGAGTTTTATAATTTTAAACTTGTTTTATTATAACCCGATCCTGAATCCTCTCCGACCTTTATAGAAACAAGGATGAGGAGATAAAAATTGCACGGTTTCATTTAGATACCATATACATTCCTCAAACTAATTTTTTCTCTTTCTTACTCTCTTGAGGACTTTGTGTGACTTTCATCCTGATCCGCTTATGCATTTCCTATCTTAAATGATTGATTTGCTTGCATTTAAAAATAAATAGTTTTGTGTGCAAGTACAACGAAGGAAAGCCCACAAACAATAAGCAAACAAGATATATGAAATTGAAGTATGTAACAAGTTGTAGACGAACAAAAGATAGGGTTTGCATAAATGTATTTTAAACTTTTTGATTAAAAATAAATAAATGAATGGTGAAAATATAAGTTATAGCATATGAAAATAAAAATTCCCCATCATGTGACAAAGGAAATGCCGCTATTTTTCAACGTCAGGAAATGCTTTGGATGATGTTTCTGTATATTGGGCCTTAGCCCAGTTTCCTTTAATGAAACTTCTGATTTTAAAAAAATAAAACCTGGGAATGCTTATTTGTACTTTAGATGTTGAGTGTGGAATTTATTCATTTATTTATTGATTGATAAAAAAGTATGGAATTTATTTTTATCATGAAACTATATTGCAGATCGCTGTTGATAGTTCTGAATAAAAATTAATGTTTTATTTAGTTTGATTAAACAAAATTTTTATTGGATTGGATTATTTAGTTTTTATATTTTATTTTAAATTAATTAGAAGGTAAATAATGTTTTATTCTATTCATATTTGAATAAAAAGGTGCAGGGGTCTAATTTGGTTGATTGGATAGTGTGTGAATTGTTAACTAATATTATTATAACTTATACAATGTGGTTGATTGAGTCTGATGTTGGTTTCAGTTGACCACGCGCTCCAACGTAAGAGATATAAGGTAGGAAGCTATATATGGGGTTTCACATCACCTTTATGACACCTGCAAGAATACGAGAAGGGATCTTTTGGTGATCCAGTATGTGAGATTCGTGGTCTAGTACCTAGTTAAGGTTTATTTGATGCCTAAGTTAGTGTATGTTAAGGATATATATGTTGGAGCAATGAGTGTTAAAAGTTTGTGAGACAAAAATGAATGTACATTAGGTTTGTATAAGGGGTCTATTTATAATTAAGGATGTGTACGAAGACGATGATTTCTTTGTTGGTAATTTGTCCAGATTTATGGGGATCCCATTAGGTGATATGTAAAGTAATTCAAGGTACACTAAGTTGGTCGGGGTACCAAATCCAGGGTCAAGTCAAGTATGAGAATACACTAAGTTTGACGAGATCACCAATCTGAGATCAAGGTCCAGTATGAGGATACATTGAGTTGGATAGGGCCACCAATTTGAGGTAAAAGTCAAATATAGGATACATCAAGTTAGATGAAGGGCGTTATCTAGCTTTACACGTATATGATCGGATCAGTTGTAATTAAAACTTGTTTTTATAACATAAAAATATGTTTCATATATGAAAGAGAACAAACATGAGAGACAAACTTCTAAAATTAATTAAAAAACCAACAATAAGAGAATTTATAAATCTATTAAAAAATAATCAGATGTATCCCACTAATAAAATAATAATTAAAACAAGAAAAATAATCAAGTTTTTCAATTTCATAATATATTATATAATTAACTTCTTAAATAAATATGAGTAAGAAATTTATATAATTTTTTCAGTTTTGACGTGTTCCATAAATACACATTTGGAATGGATTATAGGGAATTGATTTTACTATCATTTAAAATAAAAAATAAAAAATTGGGGGTTAGGAGGCAGGAATCAAAATAGGCCACAAACTTATGTCATTTGTTGAAAATTCTGTTTATTGAAAAAAATACGTTATTAAAAAATATTTAAAGTTCTTTTCTTTATCAGCAAATATTTTAAGTTGTTTATTTAAATAAATAAAACTACTAAAATGAAAATAACTAGAAAAGTATTTAGGATTAAATATTTTTTATTTCATGTGTTTTGATCAATTTTTGATTTTGGTCCCTCAATTTTTTTATTAGTTTCAGTTTTTATGTTATTTATTATGTTGAAACTGGTTCTTAAATGTATTGGTGGGAAGAAAACATGGTTTATTTTAAGAAGTTAAATAGTGAAATAATTTAGAAAAACTGAAGAGACAAATCAAAAAAATATTTCTATTAACAATTGTGTTAACAGTGTTACATTTTATGATTAATTTTAACATATTAGACACCAATTTCAACATATTAAATAACATAAAGATTAAAATCAATAAAAAAACTAAGGGATTAAAATCAAAATTTGATCAAAATATAATTACCAAAACATATTTAACTCTAGTATTAATTCACTTAAAGGATTGAGTTAAAAGTGTAGGCATATTAACTTATTTAAATCAAATTTATGTAAATTTATTTATCAGGCCTTATAATTAAGTAGCTTGAATATAAATTTCTGGGTTATGCTGGAGTTTTAAGAAAAGTTCAAATGAATATATCAAACATGAAGTTTTGACATGAGAGGTAAGCCAAATTTGACCTCATAAAATGAATTCCAAATATTTTCTAGTGGGGGATGGGTGGGGTTCAGTAATCTTGTTAGTTGAAATGAGGTACTCAGAGAGGTGAGATTTCAATTTTTTTTTCCAGTGTTAATGAAGTATTTTATCAGTGCTAAAAATTGTTAAAAAGAGAGAAAAAAAAATGATGCTAATGATTTCACATTATTATTGTGATATATTTGATCCAACCACTGAAGTACCTTCAGTAGACCAATCATCAGTTTTATGATTTTGGACCAAACGGGATAGACTTGACCTTTGAATCTGGAATGTCTCATGATGGTTAACCTGCATATTCTACCAAATTCTACTCCATTCAATCATTAAATTAACAGTACAGTGATTCAGTATTTGGTTTTTTTAAGTATGTGATTAGAAATTTAATGTTTATTTTTGTGAATGAAAAATTCTTATAGCTATTTTTTCACTATTTAGTTTAGTATCCGATGATATAAAAGATTAGTCTTATCACTATCAAACATGAAAATTGATAATATAAAAAATTAGTCTTATCATTATCGACTATAAGTATATAATCGAAATTCGTTTTAAAAAATTCAAGTACTTTCCCCTCTTTATTTTCTATGCTGTTCTTTAACTAAAGTTAGAGTTTTATGTTAGTAATTAATATTAATTTCAAATGTCAAGTGAATATCACATCAAATTGCAATTTCACCTGAAGAATAATAAATATACTTCATATGCATATATATTAAACAACAATAACTTTACAATATAGAGGATATAATATAATCTTAACATATATAATATGATCTAATATTACATGATTCTTAAAGTATAATTCTATTGATAATAAAAAAAAGATGATACAATAAAATATTTATCACAGTATAATTTATAAGAAAATTCAATATAATATTTATGTTGTAAAATGATAGCAAAAAATAACAAAAAAGATGTGAAAAATAAAATTCAATTATAATACCGATTTTATCACTATCATCTGCGATTCTATATAGTATTTATTATACTCAAATTCAACATCATATTTTAAATTTAGAAATTATCTTCTTAAGTATTTTTTTTATAATGATTAAATGTGATACTAGCATATTATTTAAACCATTATAATATTACATTATGGTAGCAAATATAATAAAATATTTATGTTGTAAAACGATTAAAACATTCAAAATATTATTTAATAAAATAATTATCACCATAATAGAAAAATATTTAACATAAGAAATACAATCCATCTTAATTATATAAGTTATACTGAACAAAATAATCTTTTTTCACAATATGAATTTCATCAAAAAGTTATATTGCAATTATAAACTCATGTAACTATTTAAGTGAAATATTAATAGATACAGCTATATATATATATATATATATATATATATATATATATATATTACTAAAAAAATTTATTACATGTTTCAAAAGTGAAATGTTTAAGATAAAGTTTAATTCTTAAATCAAAAGGGACTAAAAAGAAAAACAAAAGTATAAGAAACAAAAAGAAAAAAACTAAGATTCAAGATGAAGTAAGTTATTAAAACCGAAATTTGAGTAAACAATCATGAATTACCAACATTACAATTTTATTAGTTAGGGAAGAACAAATTCAAATATAACCTGTGAAATGCAGGTATATACTATAATATCCAAGTAACTGTTGTCTCTGTAGGAAGCACTAATTAGCCTGATCAAGTTGTTCTTTAAACTTGGTAGATACATCTACGATTTCTCCAATTTTAATTTCGCATTTATGATCTCTCAACAATTTATGACCATATAAACGGTGGAGAAAAGCAATAACACATTTGAAAATCAAAATGAATACATCATCAATTAAAGAGTTCAACCATATAACTATACAATGGATAGTTAAAATTAAATATTTTTAAAATCACATACTTTCTCATAAAATTATTTTATTAATTTTTCCATAGGATAAGACGAAGTTTCTATAATTATGGTGGTTTCAGATAAAAAAAAATAAAAGGTCAAAACAAGAAGATGTAATTTAATTTTGGCACGTGTTATTTTTATTATGTATGATTTAATTTTTTAGGATGGAAAATAAATATGATATCAATTTAGATAAAATAAAAAATAGTAGATGATATTATTTTAATTTAAATTGATTTTATTCTTTAATTTAATCAAATAATCATTATTAATTGTTGTTATTTATGATTTATGATTGTTATGAAACGTTGTATATTATTGGTGGGTGGTGATGAAAATAAATGTCTCCTTTTTTCCTTTAAACTCCTCTCTTTATGCTTCTCAACTCCACCCACCCTCTCTTTCATTGAACTTTTAATTGGCACCACAATTGAGATGAAATATATAATACCTAGTTTCACCATTCATGCTACCTTTTCAGAATTTTATTGGTAAGATAGCTGCTAAAAACACGTAAACAAAATGTCATTCATTAACCTTTTGTGAAATGGGGATGGACCATTATATATATATATAGAGAGAGAGAGAGAGAGAGAGAGAGAGAGTCTTTTCAACAACGGCTTTCTAGTTTCTAGATTGGAGGTGGTTGGTCAGGGTTCTGCCGGTCTTAGTTGCAGCACCAATTAAGAAGTCATGCAAATAAATTTCTAACAATAAGAATTAGAGAACCAATTATTGAATAAGTTGAACCAAGAGGATCTAAATATCTCTATTAATATGATTAGAAAGTAAATAATAACTAATATTTTTTATAATTTAAAAAAATATATTAGTCATATAATTGATTTACGATTCAACCGATCGATGTCTATACATTTTGCGTAGAATCAATAATAATGTATAGAGAAAGGGGGGGCCAATGGATGGAGTAAGATCACATCATGTGGAAGTACTTTGTCTTAAAAGCATTTGAGTTTGGTTAGGTTGTAACATCAAACAGAGCAGCTGCCAAAGAAAGAAAGAAGGATTACAGTGGGCTCAAAATTGTTCTTGCTTTGCCTCTTCTGGATCAAGCGATGTGATCATTCTTCCACACTTTAATCAACAAAGGAGTAATTTCCCCTTTAACAATACCTATGCTTGGAAAGTTTGAGTATTGATTTAGAATTTAGTTTCTAGGATATTTCAACTACCTTATTTAATTAATTGAAATCTTGTTTAAAGTGAAATGAATGTGTCAGTACGTAACATTTTCAGTTACCTGGTAGTATTTTTTAAAACGTTGTTCTAAATAGTGTTTTTAATTTTTTAATTACCCGTTGGAAGTTAGTTTTACATCACTATCCCTTGGTAGTTTTAATAATTCCTATTTCCATAGCCTCCGTTTTATTATCAAAATTCTAAAATTTTATAAAATACTTTAAATTTTGTTCGAGAATTTATATCCATCACTTCTTCTCTTTGTCCTCTTTATTACGTCATTTCTTGAAACCTTGCAAATATATGAACTCACATAAAGAGTGAATAAAAAGAGAAATAACACAAATTTAATCTATGAACTCACATAAAAATTTTAATACTCTAATTGCATTTTACAAAGAGAAAATTACAAACCATCTCGTATAATTTTCTTGAAACCTTGCAAACCCTTGTTGACAGGTTTTGTTTTGGGAAAAAAACCTGTAAACCCTCTCATGACATATAACTAGGGATGGATCTAGGAATTTTTAGTTGTAAAGATAACATATACATAATTTAAATATTTTAAATTAAAATTTTAAAAGATACTATCATTAAAATAAGGTTTTGTTAATTTCAGTTTGTTGTCGTTTTGTAATGCGAAAAAGGATTAGTTTTCAAAAAAGGGTTTTTAATCGCGATAAGCTTCCATACTTATTGGCAAGGAAACCCATCAGTATAGTGCAATGAGTATTTTAGACCTAAGGTGTCAAACTCACAAAGAGTATAATCGCTAGCACTTGCTACTAATGCTTTTTGAATATTAGGCAAATCAAAGGAGAAGATTTTAAACGTAAACAATTAGAAAATAATAATAAAAAGAAGGTTAAATACATATTTTAGTCCCCTATGTTTCATGTCTGTTTCACTATAGATCCCTAATTTTTTTTGTCAGTTAGGTCTCATATGTTTCAATATAGTTTCACTTAGGTCCGCTTCTATCCAATATAGGGGTCTAAAGTGAAACAAACATGAAAAATAGGAGACTAAAATAAGTATTTAGCCTAAAAAGAAATAAAAAGAATGCAACAAGAGTAATGATGACATGAGTTGTAAGCTGAGGTTCAGATCCTACAATGATCACTGTAAATCCATTAATCATAAGCACCTCAGTTATGTTGTTAACCACCTATGCTAATACTATATAACGACAATCAATGATTCATCTCCAACAATCTACCATAGGAATCAAAGCTAAGTTATGTTCTAGGGTGCATAAAGTTTCAACTGAACTTGTAAATGCAATCACTAGTTGAAAGTGCAAGACACAGTACCAAGTACCTATGGTTCCCCCTCAAACGCTCTATTTCATTCCTAGATCTACCAACTATAAAGGGTATGGTCGCCGCAATCCTAATCAATTAAATTAAATGAAAGATTAGCTACTTTCCTAATTTAATGAAACATAAATAATGAAAACACCATACATAAAAGAGGGGAATGATTAGCCCAAGAATCCTACTTAATCATAAAAATCACAAAGAAAAAGGTCTACATCAAAGCAATCACTTCAGCCCATGGCTAGAGGAATCGATTAAACATGCTACAAACAAACACAAATTAATCCAACAAAATATAAATCTTAATCTCATGACAGAAAAGGGACAACTCATCGTGAATCACTTCATGGTGTCACCACATTCTATGTCACAATAAGGGAGGATGAAGAAGAGAGGGATGAAGGTGACTCTCCAAAGAGGATGGGTGAAATGTTATAGTATCTAATATTTCATATGATCCTTCTCGATAGCATGAGATGACCTTCTTTTATAATGTTTCATACTTGCTTCAATGACCCTTTCTAAGGGCCCAAATCACACATGCATATGAACACGAACCGTATTATATTAAACATGGGCCGTGTTAAATTTTGAATTCTAGCACATCTTCTGTATGTACACGATCGTCTTCATTCAAACATGAGTAATGCTCAACTTGGCCTCTTTGCTCCGTGGCCTATCTTTCTTCATTTTTTAGCCTAAATCACTTATATTTTGCTCCAATTCTTATAAGGTTTTCACTAAACTATCTTTTACCATTTTTTTGCAATATAAACAAATAATAAGTTATTTTAAATAATAAAAATACACTCCCACACCACAATAACATAAAGATATAGTACTAAAATGATAGTTTATCACAATCCTAAGGGGTTGAGTTTAAGTCATCCAAAATAAAAAATTTTATTAGAAAACAACACATTTATTGCACTTATATTTTTGTGATACCATGATTATACTCATTCTAATAAATTTTTAGTGGTTGAGATTACGAAACCCTTAAAAATATCTGAGATTTTATACTTTGTCACACTTTGATATAATTATTCATTGAATTGAGAAGTATTTCCTGGGCTCAAGTATTATGTTGGCTATATATTACACTTCTTTTGGGTTTTGAATATCTTCTTTATAAAATAAAGGTTAAAATACCTTTTTAACTCTCTAAAAGTCTAGGGTTTAGGAAAAAACCCCTAAAAATTTACTTTAGACTTTTGGTCCTTAAAAAATTTTAGGGTTTATGAAATTAAGGAAATGTTAGGCTTGACTATTAACTGATGAGGTGGCTAACGTTTGTGTCACCTCATCAGTGTCACATAGTTGACACATGACAATTTTTAAAAAAATAAAAAATCCACTTCATTATTTATAATAATTTTCTTAAAAAATATTTTCCCTCTTCCTTCTTCCTCTCGTCATTTCCCTCACTTCAGCCTCAACAAGCTTTTCTATGTTTTTGGCATATCCAGAACTAACAATTTTTTCCTCCCACTGTTGCAACCAGTTAATGACATTAAGATAGAGATTAAAAACTTTTTATTAGCTGAATTCCCTTCCTCTAGATTTAGCAATTACAGAAGAATGGCTATATTATGGTCATCTTGCACAAATCTCTTTCTATTTCCAGGTACCATAACCATGCCAACGAGTGCCTCAACTGCTATTTCACGAACTTCAAACAATTTTGTATTCAAAAACTTCACAAACTCCGACATAAATCCTACATATCCCATTGCTTTCTCAGCCTCCTCTGATGTCCCACACAATCTAAATGCAACTTTCAATGACAACTGATGAATTGAAACCTTCCCGTTTCGCACATAATACAACAATTGATCCATAAAACCATAACTCATCAAAACACCCACAGAACTAGGTGAAGAGAAATACAAATTCTCAACAGCTCTTATTGTTATCTCCCTTGTTTTTGAAGAATACTACGATCACCCAAAAACCCAACAACTCTCACTTTCATCTTGGATTTCAACCTCGGAGGACCCCAAAAACCCAACCAACAAATAAACAACATCATCCACATCCACAATCACCTTCACATACTTGTCATCCTCCAACACAACTTCTAGAAGGTTCCTTAATGCCTGTCTCTTGATACCCAAATCCCCAATCTTTATCCTCGTCAATAAGTCCCACATGTCCTTTCTGAAAGCACCAAGACTCGGTTTTGACACAACCAATGCATACCCATTTGTCAAAATACCTTTTTTATAAATCTCTGAGAACCTCTTCGCAAGCCTATCGAGCTTTTCGCGAACGCCATGTCCAAATCCTTCTGCATCAAAAGCTTCCCACTATGAGAAACATCCACACAGCACCGACCCAGATCATGGTACTCCTTTAAACGTCTAAATCGCTTTGTAGTGAAACTGGTTTTGATTGATGATTGTAAGGTTAGGAATTCAGAGAGACAAAGTGAGGGAAATGATGAGAGGAATAAGGAAGAGGGAAAAAATTATTTTTTAAATGATATGGAATTTTTATTTTTCTAAAAATTACCACGTGTCAACTATGTGGCACTGATAAGGGGGATAGACGTTAACCACCTCATCAGTTAACAACCAAGTCTAAAGTTTCCTTAATTTCGTAAACCTTAAAATTTTTTAAGGGCCAAAAGTCTAGGGTAAATTTTTTAGGGCTTTTTCCTAAATCCTAAACTTTAAGAGGGCTGAAAAGGTATTTTAACCTAAAATAAAATATATTGTACTTCTTGCTTTTGTAGTACTTTCATAAGGACGGGGTGAAGACAATTTAAAAGTTAGTTAGTTTTAAGTAGGGATGACAAAAAAACATATGCCCGCGAGTTACCCGTAATGAATATCCACGTATTTACTAAACGAGTGGGTTGCAGTATCACACTACCCACCTCACGGGTACCTGTTTAATTATTAATATTTATTTTTATTAAAATATTTAAATATCTAAGTTTTTTATTATTTTATAATGAGATAAACAAAATTTAATATTTTTCAATGATAATACTTTAAATATATGAAGTTGTAATGTATGATACAATATTAATTTGAATTATATTATACTAAAATAATATTATGTTTAGTACATTATACCATATTTTCTTCTTTAGTATTATTTTATAAAAATAATAAATATTCATAAATACTCATGGGTATCTGCTACGCGACCCATGAATACTCGTTACCTATCTAAAATCTGTGAATACAGGTAGTGGTAACATACTACCCGCACCCGCCCTGCCCCGTTACCATCCCTAATTTTAAGGAGTAATTTTGTAATAAAACATATATACTATTAAAGAGATTATTTACCCCCACCTCCTTATATGGGTCCGTCCTTTCTAATAGTTACTTAAAAGACTATACAGTGTTGTTCTAGTAAAAAATTTCAAATTAGCTCTTTATATCTGTGATAGTTTTCTATCTCTTTTTTCTTCTCTGTGCCTAATATGAGATTTGGATAAAACCCATTTTTACTTTCATAACAATTTCTTCTTATTCAAAATCCCTTTTCATCATGGACTATCTATGATATAGTAAAATATATGAATTTTCCTTTTCATTATGTTTATCTCAGTTTTCCTTAAAAATAAATTTATTCCAAATATGCATGATAAAACGAAACAATCTATGTTATAAAAAAATACAATGTTATCGGATTTGTAACATCCCTAAAAATTAACTTTTAGGTAATTTACATTGGCCAAATAATTAAATTAAATGAGTTAAATTATGTTAATTTTTAGAATTTACTGGGGTAAGTTTTGGACAACTGTTAATTACCCGGTTGATTTAAAAATTAACTAAATACATTAAATTACCTAAATGCCCTTAACTTTGCAATTGTAAATTTAGCTTACCTTTCATTTTCATTTACGCATGCTATAAGGAAATTAGAAATCAGAATTCACTTCCCTCTCTCTTGTAAAGTCACGCATGCAGTAGCAATTGGGTGCATCTCTTCCTTTTCTTTCCATCCGTGGGTGTTACTCCCATTTCTTCTTCTTCATCTAGTCTCCCTAATTAAGCAAGATTCAAGCCATTCTACCCCCTCCTCTCGTTGGCTGCCATAAAAGCTTGAAGGGAAAACTTTGACTTCGTAAAATTAAGGCAAAATCCCAGCATCCATTCTCGATTTTAGACCATCCATGGAGCCCATCATCTAATTCTTCTATTTTCATGAATTAAGGGCGTTCTTGAAGCTTAGGTTCGTGTGGGCAGCCTTGGGATACATTGGGGTTTTTGATTTTCTACGTTTCAAGTGAGTAATTCGGTACCCAGACTTCCAAGATTTTATTCTGTGAGTTTTAGAGCTTGATAATGATTATTTTCATGAAAACTAGGTGGTTTTAGAGTTAGCGGATAGCTTGAGGATTATTCGTAACCGAGCGTTGAAGCTAGTCGGTAAGTTGTAACTTATTGAAATAATTATGGATTAATGATTCTAGCTCAGGATATAAGTTTAGTAGTAATTGTGGTATTAAAATATATTATTGTTAGTTTTAGGAGGTTGTTGATTGTGAAAAATTGTGATTGGAGAATGATCGGATAGCATTTGGATAGCTTGTGAGCTTTTGGAATTATTTATTCCAGGTAGGGGAGCTATTACATTTTAAATGCATAGTTTATGGACGGGTTAGGGGTATATTGATATTTTGTGATTTATGTGTTTGTAAAATTTGATGATTTGATTGTTAAGGTGTGAAACATAAGTAATATACCCTATTTGTTTGATAATTGAGAATTATCAATAATTATGATGGTGTTGTCCATAATGTATTTATTAATTTGCATGAGATGCTATTAGTGAATAAATTGATGATTATATGTACATGAGATGTATGAATTGGTTGAGTTACTTTTCTATGCATGAAGGTGAGAGCAGAATTAAATTAGTGTTATTGCGAATGTATAAGATGCAGTGGATATTGATTGTAATGAGATATTGTATGGGATGCAAATGAATGAATGATTTAATATCATTTTATAGCATGAGATGCTTTGTATTGATGATTAATGGATAATGATGTAAAGCATGAGATGTTTATTGTTGATATATGCATGTGAAATGTGATTTCTATGTTGATTATGGTTTTGAGGACTCCAAAAAAGACTTTGAGTGAGACTCAGGGCTAGCCCGCAACACTGCCGTTGTTGTTGAGAGTGATTGTGTTGCACGAGAGGGCAAACGATTTAGTACCAGTAAAACAACTGGATCAGCTGAGAACTGAATATATGGCTGAGAGCCTATGTGTTGCAACACAATATTTTATGATGTGCGTCGGATCCATGCAATTGAATATATGTATATATGAATATACATTGATGTATGTTATTGAGAATAACATAATTGTAATAGCCATGTGATGTGATATTGAGAATATCTAGTGAATTGTGAATTGTGTTGAATGACAGTGAATGAAATAATTGATTATGATATTGTAGTGTATGTTAGAGAATTAGATAGGTTGATCTAATTCAATAACTGTCATTTAACATGTATTGTGCTCACCCTTATTATGTGGCTATATTTTTAGTGGATTTGGGCTGCAATGGTGATTGGTGAGATGTGTAACATCCTGCTTTTAATAATAGCTCTATTTTGTAATTTATGAAGCATGGAAGGCTTATAAGTGTTTATTAATGAATAAAAACACTTTATGAATGGTTTATAATACTCTAAAAAATTTCATTTTGGGTATAATTATAGAAATTACATAGATCTATTTTGATAAGATCCAATTTCTGAGTGAAAGATTGAAGGTAGAGGAGTAAATTGAGTGAAATTGGAAGAAACATTCTGATCCGTTCTGACCTCCAAGGCTAGGACGACCTCAAGGTTCCAAAGGGGAAGAACGGATGACAGTAAATGCCACATCACACCGGACAACCGGTGTGGATAGGATTGTCTTTTATGTTGCACACCGGATCAACACTTTACCAAATGAGCTGTAGGACGGATAACTTTGAACCGATATTCAAGACCGGAATTGAGTCCGTCCAAGAAAAGAAGATAACAATAAAAGGGTACGGTTTTCCTAAGTGGAAAGCTTACTAATTGTCTACAAGACTGAGTGACGTCTTGCTGGTTGCTGGACGGTATAGTTTTCCGAGCTGTTGGCTATTGGACGTTGTTAGTTGCTTACTGAATAGTTGGATGGTGTTTGAACTGTTCTTTATTGGCGGAGTAAAGCTTAGGCGGAGTCACGTACCTTGTGTAACACCCCTATTTTTATTTTTATATTAAAATTTTGAAGGAATTAAATTATGGTTCTTTAGAACTTTTTAATCTACGTATTATTTATGATTTTTTGGAATTTTTTGGAATTTTGGAATTTTTTTTAATAAAAATAATATTTTTTAAATAATTTTAAATTCATATAAGTGACTTAAATTAAAAATATTTATAAGAAAGTGAATTTAAATTATAAGAAAATTTTCTAAAATCCGTTTCAAGTAGACTTATCTAAAAATTATCGGTTTGAGAAAAATCTTGATTTTTTCCAATCGTTAAAAAATTAGAAACGTATCAATAAATTTTTATTAACAGAAAATTTTAGATTTTTAAAATTTCAACTTTATATTACTTATTATAAAATTAGTGAGGACTGATATAATATCGCTAAATTTCAAAAAGGACTCATTTTGAATATTTAAAATATACCGAGTGAAAGGTTACTATTTGGCTTAATAATTCTGCCGACAGTTACTATGCAAAACACTGTGCATGTACGAAATTTTCAAAGAATGCATAGTAACCTGGAATAAAAAATTCAAAAATGCATAGTACTTTTATATTAAAATAATGGAATGCATAGTAAATTTTTTTCCTATAAATACCGAAGGATTTCTTCTTTAGAATTCACAATTTCAGATTAAGTTTTCTTAATACAGTAGTGCTAGTGAGATAGTGGTGGAAGTGAGAGAGAGAAGAAAAGTTTTTGGAGAGAAGGTTCTGCCAAAATCCTAAGGTAAGAATACTTCTCTTTTATATTTTTTAGGGTTATTTTTATATCGTTTTTAGAAATCTGTTATTATACTAGAAATAATATTATTTTAAGTTACTATTCTGCATAGTAAAATACTATTTCAACAGTAAATTACTATTTCAACAGTAAATTACTATTCAAATAGTAAATTACTATTTACTGTTACTATTTACTGTTACTATTCACGATTTACTATTTACCGTTACTATTCACGATTTACTATTTACCGTTACTATTCACGATTTACTATTTACCGTTACTATTCACGTTTTACTATTTACTGTTACTATTCACTATTTACTATTCACTATTCACTATTCACTATTCACTATTCACTATTCACTATTTACTATTCAGAATTTACCATTTCTGTTTTAAGTAGTAATCTTAATCTTCGTCTTATGCTTATACTGAAATAAAATTGATATTAATATTTCTAGAAATCGGAGGCGCAAAGCAAATCTCTTTTTGGTAACGACTCAAGGTAAGGGGGAGTGAGATAAGAAGTATAATATGAAAAGACATAAGAATAATGGGAGGAGTCCCCTACTCCTTTTAAATTTAATAATATTATTATTTTAAAATATTAACTTTTTAACTTAAAATTTTTAATAAATTTTAAATTAAATATCTAGTTTAACTAACTCTAACATACCTATGCAAAACTTGGATCATTATGACCTATATGGACTGGACTATACCTATGCAAGGACTTGGACCATTATGACCCATATGGACTGAACTATACCTATGCAAGGACTGGATTATATGGACTTATTTATACCTATGCGAGGAATTGACCCAAAGGACTAAAAATTGACTATATTAATAATTATTAAATTTTGTATTATGATATGTATTAATGATATTTAATTGATTTGATTATGATTTGATTATGATTGATTGATTGATGATATTTAGTTATGATTGATACTGTTTGATTTTGATTGATGATATTGTAATGTGGAGTTTGAGCATATAGCGAGCATGACGGAAAGCTAAAATTCAGTAAGAATTTCTTACCTTACTCTTTAAATTTTATTATCTTTTATCTCTTCTTAGAAATTATTTTTAACTTTATTTTCAATATTTAGAATAAAAAAAAATTAGTATTTATTTTAGAAAGAAAATATTTTATGAGAATTTATTTAATTAAATCTTGAGTTAAAGAAAAAATATTGTAATTTTAAGTATTTTTGGTTAATAATTAATAAAACAAATTTTTTTTGAAAGAAAATTATTTTATTTTTTCCAACTTAATAACTAAATATATTTGAAAATAATTGAGATTCCTAAATTTGATTTTGTTAAGATTTAATTTGAGAAAGATTATGTAAAGTTTTATATGAGAAAGTTTTAGATATTTAAGGCTTAGAAACTCAAATTTCAGTGAGATTCAAAAACTGTACCAAATTTATTTCTGTGGGACAGAAATTCAGAGAATCGAGAAAATGTACAGTTTATTGAAATAATGTTGTAAACCTTTAAGGGATTTAATAATTGAGTTTCTAAAAGCCTTAACTAACTCAATACGCGAGTAGTTCATGCATCATGAATCATTAAAGTGAAATGAAATAATATTGTCTGGGGACGGATTATAGAAACCGAGGATACATTAGAGGAGGCTTAATTACGAGCCTTGGGATGAGAGGGTGTGAAAGGGTGCTTCAGGGGACCTGGGGTAGCTCCCTAGTGTCGGGTACTTTCACAATAAAAACTTTCTCAATCTGACTAGTCTCTAAGTGTTTCCATGCCAGTTGAGCTGTTCATATTATTATTATCCGGACTTATGGAACAGTGTAAACTCCTGGTTGGCCCAGTGCAAATTAAAATTTAAGGGCCCACATATATAGGTAAGTTGTGATGAAGATATTGCATAACATTCATGCATTCATAATTGATTGTGTGTGTGATTGTGATTGATATTATTAAGTATTGGTTTGTGAAAACCCTTTGTTGCTTATGTCTTATTCGGAAATATTATATTCTGTTTCTCACTCCTTTCTCCGTGTTTTTGTTTCACATGTTTTAAATTGATGGTTCAGAGGGAAGGATCGAAGAATATCGGCAGTAAATATAGCACGTTCTAGAAAGGGAGCTCGGTATGAATACCGTGGTCCAATGACTAAATAATGTTAATAAGTAACTGCTTCTGGGCCATGGAGTTTCCTCTCTTTCTTATAATGTTTAATATTTATTTCCGTTGGATGAATGTAAAATTACTTTATAAAGTTTTAATAATATTTATGAGGTATTTCAGCAATAATGTATATAATTTATTCCGATAGTTTCTTTTTAACAATCATATCTTTAGTAAAAAAAAAAAAAATTACGAATTTTTCTAGAATTTATTAAGGTGTAACAGAGGGTGTTACAAAGTGGTATCAGAGCAGTTAATCCAATAGGCCTGGGGAAAAGGTCTATCTTGCTTTGTCTGTAAACTCTGTATAGGTAGAATATCTGACTTGGTAGTAACTGTGATTGATGTGACAAATCTCAGTTACTGTGAAACAGGAAACTAATGGCTGGAAACGATCTTGCTGGAGTTGTAGAACGCTTAATCAATGCAATGGGAGCACGTGAAGGTCAAGGTAATGATGCCTTGAGAAGACTGGACCTATTCGAAAAGCGCAATCCACCTCGTTTCAAGGGAGGATATAACCCTGATGGAGCACAAATCTGGATTCGAGAGATAGAGAAGATCTTTCGAGCATTGCAATGTAATGAAGCTGATAAGGTAGTCTTCGCTACTTATGCCTTATCTGAGGATGCCGAACATTGGTGGGATAGCATGCGTAAACAATTCGAAGTCAACGACGTGGAGATCACTTGGGACTATTTCAAGGATATGTTTCTGGAAAAATACTTTCCAGCTGATGTTAAAGAGAAAAGACAATTCGAATTCCTGTCGCTGACCCAAGGAAATATGACCGTTGGAGAGTACGCATCCAGGTTTGAAGAGCTATCTCGTTTTCATTCTCATTATAATGATGCTACTAATGAAAGAGATCGGTGTGCAAAGTTTGTAAATGGACTGCGGCCAGAAATTAAGGAAGCTATACGAATGCAGGAAATCCGTGAATTTTCTGTATTGGTAAATCGCTGCAGGATCTTTGAAGAAGACCATAAGGATAGAATGACCAAAAGTCGTGAGCCCATTCACAAGGCGGGAGAAATAAGAAGTGGAGGACCTCACCATCACCAAAGAAGAGATTTCAGAAGGAATAAGCCTTACCAAGCACCATTTCGCCGGTTTAGAACAGCATCTGTTCCTAACAGACCCCAAGCTTCAACTGGAAGCTATTACCCAACATCTGCACCAAATTTTAAATGTTTTATCTGTGGAGGACCCCATTTGAAAAGGGATTGTCCTAAAAACACTTATGTTTGCTTTAAGTGTAACAAACCAGGTCATCACATCAAGGATTGCCCAGAGATGAAGAGAGAAAACCCTGAAGGTGCAAGTACAAGCATAAATACTCAAGGAGGCGCGCACAGTGCAGTCGGAAGGCCGAAAGCAAAAGGAAAGGTTTTTGCAATCACTGGAGAAGAAGCATCTCATGCTGATTCCATGGTAGAAGGTAAGTGTATCATTAATAAGATTTCTTTAACTGTTATGTATGACTCGGGTGCATCACATTCCTTTATTGCCAATGACTGTGTAGAAAAACTAAAATTACCTGTGATAGAACTTCCATTTGACTTATCTGTACATACTCCTGGAAACAATCCCATTGTCACTTCTAAAGCTTGTTGGAAATGCCCTATTGTCATAGATGGTAGGGACTTTAAGGCTAATCTTTTCTGTTTACCCCTTTCTGGCTTAGAAGTCATTATTGGGCTAGATTGGTTGTCTGACAATCATGTTCTAATAGATTGTCATAATAAAACCATAATGTTTAAAGAACCAGTGAATTTGAATCCTGAGGATTCGAGATTTCTAACCGCCAACCAAGTGAGTGCCTCTTTAAAAGGAGGGGCTCAAGGATTCATGCTATTGCTTTCAACGAAAGGAGAGCAAGAATCAAAAATCAAAAATCTGCCGGTTGTGTGTGAATTTCCTGACGTTTTTCCTGAAGATATCCCTGGTTTACCCCCAGAAAGAGATGTGGAATTTTCCATTGATCTAGTACCTGGAGTTGGACCCATTTCAATTGCACCATACCGAATGTTGTAACATCCCTGTTTTTAGAAACAGTTTTACCCTTGTAATTTTTGAAGTATGGAAGTTTTGTAAGTGATAATAAGTAAATAAGGGACTCTACATATAGTCAAGAATTGATGATCTAATCCTATATCTAACACTAATTTAGTAAACTAATTAGACTTGTACCATCATTCATCAAGTCAATTCCTAGACATTCGATTTATACCGAAAAGAGATCCACAATTGTCTATTTCTACACTTTGGGGATTTCCGATTTCAGTATAGACAGTCCCTAATGAACTGTTTTGACAAATCAAAGACTTTTCCTGAAGAGCCAAAACTTTAATTCAGACCTCATCAACCTCGTTTCTTGGAAAAACTTATCTAGTTAAATAGGAACCTCTGAATTCAACTAAAATATCTTTCCTGTTTTGGGCATAACTTTTTCATATGAGGTCGAAATTAAGAAATTTTAATCTCGGTTTCATTGTTATGAAAAACCTGACAAACTCTATTTCTAGCCTCAAACTCTATTTCGTGATCTATCATTACCAAACTTGAAAAAAACGTTATTTAATCTTGTTAAATTCTTAGAAAAATCATACGAGCTCAGAATCAGTTCGTTGTAATTTTTCTGTTCTCGTATTAAATCCCTCTACAATTCTCGTGAAGAACCTGAAAGCTAGTTCTTGCTCGATCATCCCCGAAAAGCGAAAATTTTTAGAGAAATAGTGATTTTCGCAGGAATAGTAACTCCTATAGAAAAACGCAAATATCTCTCTCATACGATGTCGAAATGACTTCGTTCCTTTTTTCATGGTTTCGTATCGAAAAATCCTACAACTTTCGTGAAGAAATGAAAGGCTAATTCCCAACAGATTTTGCGCGGCAGAATTATCTTTCAAAAAAAAGAACTATTACACCAACTCCCATTTTTCTCTGTTTTTGGCGTAACTTTTGCTCCGGGTGTCAGATTTTTGCATACCATATATCGTTTCGAAGAGAAAGAGCCGATCTACAACTTTCATGTTGGAAATTTTTTCAGATTCTAACCGCAACTATAAGTAACTTTTTGTTTTCTTTTAAAATTAACTATTCAAAACCGGTACCAATTAAATTTAGACCCGGTGGCCAGATTTTTCTATAAATATGGCATCACCCCTCTTCAAAAGCTGCACCACTCTTTCTCTCCCACTTCATGCAGCCCTTCTCTCTCTCTCTCTCCCTCTCTCTCCTCTATTGACACTAAACCACCTCTGTTCTTCACCAAAATCACGTAAAGTCTAACTACGGAGATAGATCATCGATTGGAGCTACGGTTTGAAAGTTGGATTCTCTCCCTCTCATCTAGTATCAAAAAAAATACGACATCTGAGGTAAGGGGGGTATATTCTCGGGTATTCTGGGGAAATCTGAGTGAAAGGAAAGGGTTAAGGTACCTTGGGTCCTCACCTTTCCAGGACAGATTCGGTTTTGTTGTAAATTAAATGCCTTAATTGTTATATATTTGTTATATATATTTTATGTATATGATTAATTGTCTGTGTTAATTATTATTAATCATGATGATTGAATAATATGATCGGTGTTAAATTGTGAAATGATATGATCTGTATTGGATTGTGAAAATATTAAGAACCATGGGTGCCTATGTGGATTCCAGTAAGGAAGTTTTGAAAGATAAGATAAACAAGGAAATAAGGATGGATGATCACCATTTATATCATTGTTACTATTATTATGATTAAGATTATAATTATGATTATGAATATGATTATTATTATTATTATTATTATTATTATTATTATTATATTTATTGTTATTATTATTATTATTATTATTATTATTTACTATTAAGCTTAATGGACGGCTCTGCCGCCTTATTCTCTGCATTTATCTTTCTTTTTATTTCCGCTTATCTATATTATAATGGACGGCTCTGCCGCCTTATTATTAACATTTTATTTTTATTTAATTTATGTCATTTATTTTATTGAATATATTGGCTGGCTTTGCCGCCTTATTCTTTGCATTTATCTTTCCTTTTATTTCCGCATATCTATATTATAATGGACGGCTCTGCCGCCTTATTCTTAACATTTTATTTTTATTTAATTTATGTCATTTATTTTATTGAATATATTGGCTGGCTCTGCCGCCTTATTCTCTGCATTTATCTTTCCTTTTATTTCCGCCTATCTATATTATAATGGACGGCTCTGCCGCTTTATTCTTAACATTTTATTTTTATTTAATTTATGTCATTTATTTTATTGAATATATTGGCTGGCTCTGCCACCTTATTCTTTGCATTTATCTTTCTTTTTATTTCCGCTTATCTATATTATAATAGACGGCCCTGCCGCCTTATTCTCTCTATTTATTTTTCCTTTTATTTCATTTTTTTTATAACAGACGATGCCTTATTATTATTATTATTATTATTATTATTATTATTATTATTATTATTATTATTATTATTATTATAACTAATATTATTGTTTAAGTTATGAATAATGAAATAAGGAACAAACTACTTATTCTTTAAACGAAACATTATTTTAGCCAAGATATAACTGATATATTTTCTTGAATAATAATAAATAAAATAATAAAAATAATTTACAACGTCTTAAAAAATGGTGGACCTAACAACATGAATATTACGAGGCTGGAATCACATAGATACCTAGGGATCAAAGTAATGATAAAACTTAAATAATGCACTTTGCATCATGAAAATATTTTTTGAAGGAGAAAAATTATCTAGAGCATACACCTGGTACGCTGGAGGACATTCACGTTCGATCTCCATGAAGATCTTGGGAGTACAACTGGAACGGCAACCCAATGGCATCAGAGTCGCGCCTGATAGCCGGGTGAGACGATGCAATTCTAGTGTACTTTGACTAAATGACGGAGTGTAACTATGATCGTAGGGATCCAAGCTCCAAAAATATATAAATCAATAATGAGAACCAATGAGTTCATTCGTACCCTATGGGAGCTTGGGCGGACCCTGATCGCTCTAGAAAATGGAATGGAGATATTCCAAAGAATGAGAAGAAGAAATGATTTATTGGGCCCACATGCATCATGAGACTTAACCAAAGATAAATCATAATAAATTCAACTCATGCATTCCATGACAACATATTTGATTGTTATAATTTTGAACATGTTAATTGTATGATTATGTGATATTATCTGTTAACTGGATTATGTCCGCACCGGGTAACCTTCAGGGTCTTGGGTTATACTCACCCTTACTGTTGACAATTTTTCAGAGGAATTAGAAACTCAAGAACCCGAGTGTGAAGATCAGCAATACGCTGAACCCATTGAGAACAATCATTAAGGATAGAATATTTATAATTAGACACCGGATGACTGTATAATATTTAAGGGTGCCTGCGTGCCCCATTCTGTTAAGAGTACAATTATTTACAGTTTATGAATGACTATGTGATATATACAATATTACTTCCGCTGATCTGCCACGTATTTATTAAAAAAAAAATCACTTTTTCTAAGAACTGTTAACACTCTCAGTTAAATGGGATGAACCTACAGAAGGATTTGTCTTATCTAACCGAGGGTGTTACATTGGTGGTATCAGAGCATAGTCGATTCATTAAGCTTGTGGAGTGGACCATTAGGTTTCCACGTACTCTGATAGAAATATCGAACAGTCTATAACACTCCTAAGACTAAATATCCTATGTGGAATGCTCCACATAACGCATACCCTGAATCTATTTGTTGATATTCTTTCAGCAAATTCCTCATGGCACGCCAAAATAACAATCATGTGATGGAGAATCTTTTTACCAGAATTGTGGAGGTAATAGAACGACAAGAGTTACCTCATGCTTCTGCCAGACAGGGATTAGCTGATTTTCAAAGGAATAATCCTACGCAGTTCAAAGGAGGCTTCAATCCAGAAGGAGCACAACTATGGATTGAACACCTTGAAAAGATTTTTGCCGCTATGCGATGTTCTGATGAGGATTGTGTAACCTTTGCTGTCTTCATGCTGGTTGGAGAAGCAGAACACTGGTGGACTCATGCTAGAATCAGACTAGCTACTGATGGGCATATCATTACTTGGGGACAATTCAGGACAGAGTTCCTTGCCAAATATTTCCCTGAAGACATAAGGAGACAGAAAGAGCAGGAATTCTTCAATCTGAAACAAGGTAATATGACTGTTGGGGAGTACGCTGCTAAATTTGATGAATTGGCAAAATGTTGTCCCTACTACACCCACATGGGAGAAGCGTCAAGGTGCGCGAAGTTTGAAGCTGGATTACGGCAAGAGATTCGTCAAACCATATGTTGCCAACAAATTACACAATTCACTACTTTGGTTGACAGATGCCGCATATTTGAGAATACCTCTAATCTTCGACGACCTGGAACGTCTAATCATGGGCCAGAACGACGTATGCCAGATCGACAGCAAAGGAGGGATTTCCGAATAGATCGTCCATATTTCCGACCTTTCAACTCAGCCAACCGAATTCCTCCTAGAGGTCAGGAGACCCAAAGCAGTAGAAACTGCACGATTTGTGGACGGATTGGACATCGTGATGCTGACTGTTGGTACAGAAATAATAACAACCAACAACAAGTGACTCAAAAGCAGGCAGCACGACCTACGGGTCAAGGAAGTGGAGGATTTGCTACAAACACCTCTACAAACAATGCCCCAAGGATGCAGAATGTTCACCGCGGTAATAATTCCAATCAGAACAATAATCCTAGAAGGCCTGGGAATGGCTCGACAGGAAGACAAGGAGGAAATGCCAGAGTTTTTACTATGAATGGTGCGGAAATATCACAAGGGAACGACCTTGTGCAAGGTACATGTTTTATAGGAAGCACTCTATTGAATGTATTATATGATTCAGGAGCCACTCACTCTTTCATATCTGAGAATTGTGTAAAACATTTAAAGCTTCCTACAACCTCTCTGCCCTATCAAATGATTGTCACAACCGCCGCCAATAAGCCCATTTGCCCTTCTTATATATGTTCGAAATGCCCACTCAACATCGAAGGGAAAGCTTATCAAGAAGATCTGATATGTTTGCCTTTGATTGATCTAGATATTGTTCTAGGAATGAATTGGCTTGCTGCCAACCATATTCTAATTGACTGTCATAATAGATCCATTTCTCTCAGGTCTACTACATCACACTGTGATCAAGACATTGATTCTTGTCCTGTTGACTCAGAAAAGGTAATTCCAGCAAAGGAAGTCCAACTATACATGATCCTTACTGAAACTGAAAGTAAGGCCGCTCCTCAAATTGATCAAATTCCTGTTGTTCAAGAATTCCCAGAAGTTTTTCCTGATGATATACGTGAGCTACCTCCAGAACGAGAAATTGAGTTCAGTATTGATATTATACCGGGCGTGGGACCGATCTCTATTGCTCCTTACCGAATGTCACCCAAGGAACTCAGTGAGCTCAAAGAGCAGTTAGAAGAACTTCTAGAAAAAGGAATGATTAGACCCAGTGTCTCACCTTGGGGAGCACCAGTTCTTCTAGTCACAAAGAAGGATGGCAATATGCGGTTATGTGTTGACTATCGTCAGTTGAATAAAGCTACGATCAAGAACCGATACCCTCTTCCACGGATTGATGATTTAATGGACCAATTACGAGGAGCCACTATCTTCTCAAAGATTGATCTGCGATCAGGCTATCATCAAATCAGGGTAAAGAAAGACGATGTACCCAAAACGGCATTCAGAACACGATATGGGCACTATGAGTATCTTGTTATGCCCTTTGGAGTTACAAATGCACCTGCAGTATTTATGGGATACATGAATCGAATCTTCCATGAGTACTTGGACAAATTCGTGGTTGTATTCATTGACGATATTCTCGTCTACTCCAAGAGTCATGAGGAACACAAGGAGCATCTTCGAATTGTTCTAAACACTTTGCGTGCAAGGCAATTGTACGCTAAGTTTTCAAAATGTGAATTCTGGTTGACAGAAGTGAAATTCTTAGGACATGTCATCTCTAAGGAAGGAATTGCTGTGGATCCTACAAAGGTAGAAGCTGTACTAAATTGGGAACAACCCAAGAATGTGACGGAAATCCGCAGTTTCCTTGGACTGGCTGGATATTATCGTCGATTCATCGAGAATTTCTCTCGAATTGCAGCACCTTTAACTAAGCTGACTCGTAAAGATCAACCATTCGAATGGACTGACAGATGCGAAAGCAGTTTTACGGAGTTACGCCAACGACTCACTAGTGCACCTGTCTTAATTTTGCCAGATCCTGCCAAGCCATATGAAGTGTATTGTGATGCGTCAAGACAAGGACTAGGATGTGTCCTAATGCAAGAAAGAAAGGTTGTTGCTTATGCTTCAAGACAGCTAAGAACGCATGAAGTTAATTATCCCACACATGACTTGGAATTAGCTGCAGTTATGTTTGCCTTGAAAATCTGGAGACACTACTTGTATGGTACATACTTTGAAGTCTTCAGTGATCACAAAAGCTTGAAGTATCTATTCGACCAGAAGGAGTTAAATATGCGACAACGTAGATGGATGGAATTTATCAAAGATTATGATTTTGAGCTCCGATATCATCCTGGGAAGGCAAATGTTGTGGCTGATGCACTCAGCAGAAAGGCTTTACGTCTATCATATATGATGACAAAGGAGTTAGAACTGATTGAACAGTTTCGCGATTTGAACCTAGTAGTAACACCAAAAAGAGGAAGCCTTATGGTTGGAATGCTAAGGATTTCCAATGATTTCTTGGAACAAATCAAAGAAGCTCAAACCAATGATCAGGAATTACAAGATCTAGCAGAAAAGACAAAAGAAGGAGTCTCAGAGTTTAGCAAAGATGAACATGGGGTGATCAGGTATCAACAGAGACTCTGTATTCCAGTCAACACAGATCTTAAAAGATCCATCCTGGATGAAGCACACAAAAGTAAATACAGCATCCACCCAGGATCAACCAAGATGTACCAGGACTTGAAGAAATTATTCTGGTGGCAAGGAATGAAAAAGGATATCGCTGAGCATGTGACAGCTTGTCTGATGTGTCAGAAGGTAAAGGCAGAACAACAACGACCAAGTGGAACCCTTCGTCCTTTGGATATTCCAGAATGGAAATGGGATGAGATTGCTATGGACTTCGTAACTGGATTTCCCAGAACATCAGCTGGATATGATGCCATTTGGGTAATCGTGGATCGATTAACAAAGACCGCTCACTTCATTCCTGTCAATATGAAGTATTCCCTAGAGAAACTCACTCAGATCTATATCAAGGAAATCGTACGATTACATGGAACACCCACTGCAATTGTGTCTGACCGAGATCCTCGTTTTACATCACAATTTTGGAAGAGCCTGCAACAAGCTCTGGGAACTCGTCTGAAGTTAAGTTCCGCATATCACCCACAGACAGACGGACAATCAGAAAGGACGATCAAAACTCTTGAAGATTTGTTACGTCTTTGTGTCTTAGAACATGGGGGAAGTTGGCAAGAATATCTCCCACTTATTGAGTTCACTTACAACAACAGCTATCATGCTAGCATCGGAATGGCCCCTTATGAGGCTTTGTATGGAAGAGAATGCCGTACACCTTTATGTTGGTATGAAACTGGTGAGAAAACAATAATTGGACCAGAGATTGTTCAAAAGACAACAGAACAAGTTCAGAGGATTCAAATGGCAATGAAGGCTTCGCAAGATAGACAAAAGAGTTACTACGACAAACGTCGGAAGCCATTGGAGTTTGAGGAGGGAGATCATGTTTTTCTCAAAGTTACCCCTACCACTGGAGTAGGAAGAGCTTTGAAGGCCAAGAAGTTAAGCCCCAGATACGTAGGACCCTATCAGATTCTGCAAAAGATAGGAACTCATGCCTACCGTATTGCTCTGCCACCCGAGCTAACAAACCTTCACAATGTCTTTCATGTCTCCCAGCTCCGTAAATATGTGCCAAGCCCTGATCATGTCCTGAGACCAGATCAGTTTATTCTGAAGGAAAATCTCACCTATGAAGTATCGCCAGTGAAGATTGTTGACCGACGTCTCAAACAGTTAAGAGGCAAGGAAATCCCTTTGGTCAAGGTAGTTTGGAGTCAGACAGATGATGGGGATGCTACTTGGGAAATTGAGGAGAAAATGAGAGAATTGTACCCTCAATTGTTTTAACTTTGAATTTCGGGACGAAATTCCTAAAAGGGGAGGAGAATGTAACATCCCTGTTTTTAGAAACAGTTTTACCCTTGTAATTTTTGAAGTATGAAAGTTTTGTAAGTGATAATAAGTAAATAAGGGACTCTACATATAGTCAAGAATTGATGATCTAATCCTATATCTAACACTAATTTAGTAAACTAATTAGACTTGTACCATCATTCATCAAGTCAATTCCTAGACATTCGATTTATACCGAAAAGAGATCCACAATTGTCTATTTCTACACTTTGGGGATTTCCGATTTCAGTATAGACAGTCCCTAATGAACTGTTTTGACAAATCAAAGACTTTTCCTGAAGAGCCAAAACTTTAATTCAGACCTCATCAACCTCGTTTCTTGGAAAAACTTATCTAGTTAAATAGGAACCTCTGAATTCAACTAAAATATCTTTCCTGTTTTGGGCATAACTTTTTCATATGAGGTCGAAATTAAGAAATTTTAATCTCGGTTTCATTGTTATGAAAAACCTGACAAACTCTATTTCTAGCCTCAAACTCTATTTCGTGATCTATCATTACCAAACTTGAAAAAAACGTTATTTAATCTTGTTAAATTCTTAGAAAAATCATACGAGCTCAGAATCAGTTCGTTGTAATTTTTCTGTTCTCGTATTAAATCCCTCTACAATTCTCGTGAAGAACCTGAAAGCTAGTTCTTGCTCGATCATCCCCGAAAAGCGAAAATTTTTAGAGAAATAGTGATTTTCGCAGGAATAGTAACTCCTATAGAAAAACGCAAATATCTCTCTCATACGATGTCGAAATGACTTCGTTCCTTTTTTCATGGTTTCGTATCGAAAAATCCTACAACTTTCGTGAAGAAATGAAAGGCTAATTCCCAACAGATTTTGCGCGGCAGAATTATCTTTCAAAAAAAAGAACTATTACACCAACTCCCATTTTTCTCTGTTTTTGGCGTAACTTTTGCTCCGGGTGTCAGATTTTTGCATACCATATATCGTTTCGAAGAGAAAGAGCCGATCTACAACTTTCATGTTGGAAATTTTTTCAGATTCTAACCGCAACTATAAGTAACTTTTTGTTTTCTTTTAAAATTAACTATTCAAAACCGGTACCAATTAAATTTAGACCCGGTGGCCAGATTTTTCTATAAATATGGCATCACCCCTCTTCAAAAGCTGCACCACTCTTTCTCTCCCACTTCATGCAGCCCTTCTCTCTCTCTCTCTCCCTCTCTCTCCTCTATTGACACTAAACCACCTCTGTTCTTCACCAAAATCACGTAAAGTCTAACTACGGAGATAGATCATCGATTGGAGCTACGGTTTGAAAGTTGGATTCTCTCCCTCTCATCTAGTATCAAAAAAAATACGACATCTGAGGTAAGGGGGGTATATTCTCGGGTATTCTGGGGAAATCTGAGTGAAAGGAAAGGGTTAAGGTACCTTGGGTCCTCACCTTTCCAGGACAGATTCGGTTTTGTTGTAAATTAAATGCCTTAATTGTTATATATTTGTTATATATATTTTATGTATATGATTAATTGTCTGTGTTAATTATTATTAATCATGATGATTGAATAATATGATCGGTGTTAAATTGTGAAATGATATGATCTGTATTGGATTGTGAAAATATTAAGAACCATGGGTGCCTATGTGGATTCCAGTAAGGAAGTTTTGAAAGATAAGATAAACAAGGAAATAAGGATGGATGATCACCATTTATATCATTGTTACTATTATTATGATTAAGATTATAATTATGATTATGAATATGATTATTATTATTATTATTATTATTATTATTATATTTATTGTTATTATTATTATTATTATTATTATTATTTACTATTAAGCTTAATGGACGGCTCTGCCGCCTTATTCTCTGCATTTATCTTTCTTTTTATTTCCGCTTATCTATATTATAATGGACGGCTCTGCCGCCTTATTATTAACATTTTATTTTTATTTAATTTATGTCATTTATTTTATTGAATATATTGGCTGGCTTTGCCGCCTTATTCTTTGCATTTATCTTTCCTTTTATTTCCGCATATCTATATTATAATGGACGGCTCTGCCGCCTTATTCTTAACATTTTATTTTTATTTAATTTATGTCATTTATTTTATTGAATATATTGGCTGGCTCTGCCGCCTTATTCTCTGCATTTATCTTTCCTTTTATTTCCGCCTATCTATATTATAATGGACGGCTCTGCCGCTTTATTCTTAACATTTTATTTTTATTTAATTTATGTCATTTATTTTATTGAATATATTGGCTGGCTCTGCCACCTTATTCTTTGCATTTATCTTTCTTTTTATTTCCGCTTATCTATATTATAATAGACGGCCCTGCCGCCTTATTCTCTCTATTTATTTTTCCTTTTATTTCATTTTTTTTATAACAGACGATGCCTTATTATTATTATTATTATTATTATTATTATTATTATTATTATTATTATTATTATTATTATTATTATTATAACTAATATTATTGTTTAAGTTATGAATAATGAAATAAGGAACAAACTACTTATTCTTTAAACGAAACATTATTTTAGCCAAGATATAACTGATATATTTTCTTGAATAATAATAAATAAAATAATAAAAATAATTTACAACGTCTTAAAAAATGGTGGACCTAACAACATGAATATTACGAGGCTGGAATCACATAGATACCTAGGGATCAAAGTAATGATAAAACTTAAATAATGCACTTTGCATCATGAAAATATTTTTTGAAGGAGAAAAATTATCTAGAGCATACACCTGGTACGCTGGAGGACATTCACGTTCGATCTCCATGAAGATCTTGGGAGTACAACTGGAACGGCAACCCAATGGCATCAGAGTCGCGCCTGATAGCCGGGTGAGACGATGCAATTCTAGTGTACTTTGACTAAATGACGGAGTGTAACTATGATCGTAGGGATCCAAGCTCCAAAAATATATAAATCAATAATGAGAACCAATGAGTTCATTCGTACCCTATGGGAGCTTGGGCGGACCCTGATCGCTCTAGAAAATGGAATGGAGATATTCCAAAGAATGAGAAGAAGAAATGATTTATTGGGCCCACATGCATCATGAGACTTAACCAAAGATAAATCATAATAAATTCAACTCATGCATTCCATGACAACATATTTGATTGTTATAATTTTGAACATGTTAATTGTATGATTATGTGATATTATCTGTTAACTGGATTATGTCCGCACCGGGTAACCTTCAGGGTCTTGGGTTATACTCACCCTTACTGTTGACAATTTTTCAGAGGAATTAGAAACTCAAGAACCCGAGTGTGAAGATCAGCAATACGCTGAACCCATTGAGAACAATCATTAAGGATAGAATATTTATAATTAGACACCGGATGACTGTATAATATTTAAGGGTGCCTGCGTGCCCCATTCTGTTAAGAGTACAATTATTTACAGTTTATGAATGACTATGTGATATATACAATATTACTTCCGCTGATCTGCCACGTATTTATTAAAAAAAAAATCACTTTTTCTAAGAACTGTTAACACTCTCAGTTAAATGGGATGAACCTACAGAAGGATTTGTCTTATCTAACCGAGGGTGTTACAAATGTCACCTCTAGAATTAGCAGAGTTGAAGAAACAACTTGAAGAGATGATAGAGAAGCAGTTTATACGACCCAGTGTATCCCCCTGGGGTGCACCAGTGTTGTTGGTTAAGAAGAAGGATGGTAGCATGAGGTTGTGTGTAGATTATCGACAACTGAACAAGGTGACGATCAAGAACAGATACCCTCTGCCAAGGATTGACGACTTGATGGATCAGCTGCGTGGTGCCACGGTGTTCTCCAAAATTGATTTGAGGTCTGGATACCATCAAATAAGGGTGAAGAAAGAAAATGTATCGAAAACTGCTTTTAGAACACGCTATGGCCATTACGAATATCTAGTAATGCCTTTTGGTGTAACTAATGCACCAGCCGTATTCATGGATTACATGAATAGGATTTTTCATCCATATCTAGATAAATTTGTAGTGGTGTTCATTGATGATATATTAGTGTACTCTAAAAGCAGAGAAGAACATGTTGAACATTTGAAGGTCATGTTGGAAATCCTGAAAAAGAAACAACTGTATGCAAAGCTGTCGAAGTGTGAATTCTGGTTGGAAGAGGTGAACTTTTTAGGACATGTAATTAGTCAAGGAGGAATAGCTGTAGACCCTTCCAAGGTGGAGGCGGTTTTAAAATGGGAGAGACCAACCACGATCACTGAGATTAGAAGTTTCTTGGGCTTGGCTGGATACTATAGGAGATTCATTGAAGGATTTTCAAAGCTAGGATACCCATTGACCAAGTTAACACGGAAAGGACAACCTTTTGTGTGGACGACACAATGCGAGAATAGTTTCCAAGAGCTGAAAGATCGACTTACGTCTGCGCCGGTGTTAGTACTCCCTGATCCACATCAAAGTTTTGAAGTTTACTGTGATGCGTCTAAACAAGGACTAGGAAGTGTACTCATGCAAGACAAGAAGGTTGTAGCCTATGCGTCGCGTCAATTAAGGCAACATGAGATTAACTACCCTACCCATGACTTAGAGTTAGCCGCTGTAGTTTTTGCCTTAAAGATTTGGAGGCATTATCTATACGGTGCAACATTCGATGTGTTTAGCGATCATAAGAGTCTCAAGTATTTATTCGATCAAAAGGAGTTAAACATGAGGCAACGGAGATGGATAGAGTTCTTAAAGGACTACGACTTTGAGTTACAATACCATCCTGGAAAAGCGAACGTAGTAGCTGATGCTTTAAGTCGAAAGTCTCTACATGCGTCCATGATGATGATTAAAGAGCTGGAATTGATAGAGAACTTCAGAGATCTTAACCTAGCAGTAAAGGTTAATGCTAACAGCTACAGATTAGGAGCGTTGCAAGTGACAAGTGAATTCCTGAGACAAGTTTTAGAGGCTCAAAGAGAGGATGAATTTCTGCAAGAGAAGAAAGAACTCTTAAAACAAGGAAAAGAAGTCGAGTTCAATGTAAGAAGTGACCAATTGCTAAGGTATAAGGATCGAGTGTGTATCCCTAATCAAGAGGAGTTGAGGAAAGCAATTCTGGAAGAAGGCCATAAAAGTTATATGAGCATTCATCCCGGAGCTACTAAAATGTATCAAGATTTGAAGAAGTTATTTTGGTGGCCTGGAATGAAGAAAGAAGTGGCAGAGTACGTGGCTGCATGTCTAATTTGCCAGAAGGTTAAAGTAGAACACCAAAAACCCCCTGGAATGCTACAATCAATGGAAATACCAGAATGGAAATGGGATAGCATTACCATGGATTTTGTGACTTCTTTACCCAAAACTCCATTAGGACATGATTCAATATGGGTAATAGTTGATAGACTAACAAAATCTGCCCACTTTATTCCCATCAACATTCGTTACTCTATGGAGAAGCTGGCAAAATTATACATCGAGGAGATTGTGAGATTGCATGGAATTCCTTCAAGTATCATTTCTGATCGGGACCCTCGTTTTACATCACAATTCTGGAAGAGCTTGCACAAGGCTTTGGGAACAAGACTGCGTCTGAGTTCAGCATATCATCCTCAGACAGATGGACAATCAGAAAGAACAATCCAATCTCTAGAGGACTTGTTACGAGCTTGTGTGTTAGAGCATAAAGGAAGTTGGAATCAATTCTTACCATATGTGGAGTTTACCTACAACAACAGTTTCCATGCTAGCATTGGCATGGCACCTTTTGAAGCATTATATGGAAGAAAATGTAGGACCCCGCTATGTTGGTTTGAGACTGGTGAAAACTTGATGCTAGGACCAGAGTTGGTACAACAAACCACGGATAAAATCAAAATAGTTCAGGAAAAGATGAAGGCAACACAGAGCAGGCAGAAAAGTTACTATGACAAAAGAAGAAAGCCGCTCGAATTTCAAGAAGGCGATCATGTATTCTTGAAAGTCACACCTATGACTGGGGTCGGTCGGGCAATGAAATCTCGAAAACTAACTCCTAGATTTATCGGTCCATACCAAATAATTCATAAAGTTAGTCCCCTTGCCTACCAAATAGCATTACCACCTTTTCTTTCTAATATCCATAATGTTTTTCATGTGTCAAACTTGCGAAAGTATATATCTGATCCTACACATGTTATTGAACCTGATGTCATACAAGTTAAAGATAATCTTACATATGATGCACCACCTGTTAGAATAAGTGACAGAAGAATAAAACAATTAAGAGACAAGACAATTCCGCTTGTAAAGGTTATTTGGAGTGAAACGAGAGGAGAAGATGCTACATGGGAACTAGAAACTGAGATGAAAGAGTCTCATCCTCATTTGTTTTACTGATTAATGTAAATTTCGAGGACGAAATTTTCTAAGGGGAGTAGAGTTGTAACACCCCTATTTTTATTTTTATATTAAAATTTTGAAGGAATTAAATTATGGTTCTTTAGAACTTTTTAATCTACGTATTATTTATGATTTTTTGGAATTTTTTGGAATTTTGGAATTTTTTTTAATAAAAATAATATTTTTTAAATAATTTTAAATTCATATAAGTGACTTAAATTAAAAATATTTATAAGAAAGTGAATTTAAATTATAAGAAAATTTTCTAAAATCCGTTTCAAGTAGACTTATCTAAAAATTATCGGTTTGAGAAAAATCTTGATTTTTTCCAATCGTTAAAAAATTAGAAACGTATCAATAAATTTTTATTAACAGAAAATTTTAGATTTTTAAAATTTCAACTTTATATTACTTATTATAAAATTAGTGAGGACTGATATAATATCGCTAAATTTCAAAAAGGACTCATTTTGAATATTTAAAATATACCGAGTGAAAGGTTACTATTTGGCTTAATAATTCTGCCGACAGTTACTATGCAAAACACTGTGCATGTACGAAATTTTCAAAGAATGCATAGTAACCTGGAATAAAAAATTCAAAAATGCATAGTACTTTTATATTAAAATAATGGAATGCATAGTAAATTTTTTTCCTATAAATACCGAAGGATTTCTTCTTTAGAATTCACAATTTCAGATTAAGTTTTCTTAATACAGTAGTGCTAGTGAGATAGTGGTGGAAGTGAGAGAGAGAAGAAAAGTTTTTGGAGAGAAGGTTCTGCCAAAATCCTAAGGTAAGAATACTTCTCTTTTATATTTTTTAGGGTTATTTTTATATCGTTTTTAGAAATCTGTTATTATACTAGAAATAATATTATTTTAAGTTACTATTCTGCATAGTAAAATACTATTTCAACAGTAAATTACTATTTCAACAGTAAATTACTATTCAAATAGTAAATTACTATTTACTGTTACTATTTACTGTTACTATTCACGATTTACTATTTACCGTTACTATTCACGATTTACTATTTACCGTTACTATTCACGATTTACTATTTACCGTTACTATTCACGTTTTACTATTTACTGTTACTATTCACTATTTACTATTCACTATTCACTATTCACTATTCACTATTCACTATTCACTATTTACTATTCAGAATTTACCATTTCTGTTTTAAGTAGTAATCTTAATCTTCGTCTTATGCTTATACTGAAATAAAATTGATATTAATATTTCTAGAAATCGGAGGCGCAAAGCAAATCTCTTTTTGGTAACGACTCAAGGTAAGGGGGAGTGAGATAAGAAGTATAATATGAAAAGACATAAGAATAATGGGAGGAGTCCCCTACTCCTTTTAAATTTAATAATATTATTATTTTAAAATATTAACTTTTTAACTTAAAATTTTTAATAAATTTTAAATTAAATATCTAGTTTAACTAACTCTAACATACCTATGCAAAACTTGGATCATTATGACCTATATGGACTGGACTATACCTATGCAAGGACTTGGACCATTATGACCCATATGGACTGAACTATACCTATGCAAGGACTGGATTATATGGACTTATTTATACCTATGCGAGGAATTGACCCAAAGGACTAAAAATTGACTATATTAATAATTATTAAATTTTGTATTATGATATGTATTAATGATATTTAATTGATTTGATTATGATTTGATTATGATTGATTGATTGATGATATTTAGTTATGATTGATACTGTTTGATTTTGATTGATGATATTGTAATGTGGAGTTTGAGCATATAGCGAGCATGACGGAAAGCTAAAATTCAGTAAGAATTTCTTACCTTACTCTTTAAATTTTATTATCTTTTATCTCTTCTTAGAAATTATTTTTAACTTTATTTTCAATATTTAGAATAAAAAAAAATTAGTATTTATTTTAGAAAGAAAATATTTTATGAGAATTTATTTAATTAAATCTTGAGTTAAAGAAAAAATATTGTAATTTTAAGTATTTTTGGTTAATAATTAATAAAACAAATTTTTTTTGAAAGAAAATTATTTTATTTTTTCCAACTTAATAACTAAATATATTTGAAAATAATTGAGATTCCTAAATTTGATTTTGTTAAGATTTAATTTGAGAAAGATTATGTAAAGTTTTATATGAGAAAGTTTTAGATATTTAAGGCTTAGAAACTCAAATTTCAGTGAGATTCAAAAACTGTACCAAATTTATTTCTGTGGGACAGAAATTCAGAGAATCGAGAAAATGTACAGTTTATTGAAATAATGTTGTAAACCTTTAAGGGATTTAATAATTGAGTTTCTAAAAGCCTTAACTAACTCAATACGCGAGTAGTTCATGCATCATGAATCATTAAAGTGAAATGAAATAATATTGTCTGGGGACGGATTATAGAAACCGAGGATACATTAGAGGAGGCTTAATTACGAGCCTTGGGATGAGAGGGTGTGAAAGGGTGCTTCAGGGGACCTGGGGTAGCTCCCTAGTGTCGGGTACTTTCACAATAAAAACTTTCTCAATCTGACTAGTCTCTAAGTGTTTCCATGCCAGTTGAGCTGTTCATATTATTATTATCCGGACTTATGGAACAGTGTAAACTCCTGGTTGGCCCAGTGCAAATTAAAATTTAAGGGCCCACATATATAGGTAAGTTGTGATGAAGATATTGCATAACATTCATGCATTCATAATTGATTGTGTGTGTGATTGTGATTGATATTATTAAGTATTGGTTTGTGAAAACCCTTTGTTGCTTATGTCTTATTCGGAAATATTATATTCTGTTTCTCACTCCTTTCTCCGTGTTTTTGTTTCACATGTTTTAAATTGATGGTTCAGAGGGAAGGATCGAAGAATATCGGCAGTAAATATAGCACGTTCTAGAAAGGGAGCTCGGTATGAATACCGTGGTCCAATGACTAAATAATGTTAATAAGTAACTGCTTCTGGGCCATGGAGTTTCCTCTCTTTCTTATAATGTTTAATATTTATTTCCGTTGGATGAATGTAAAATTACTTTATAAAGTTTTAATAATATTTATGAGGTATTTCAGCAATAATGTATATAATTTATTCCGATAGTTTCTTTTTAACAATCATATCTTTAGTAAAAAAAAAAAAAATTACGAATTTTTCTAGAATTTATTAAGGTGTAACAGAGGGTGTTACACCTTGGCGGAGTAAAGCTTAGGCGGAGTCACGTACCTTGGCGGAGTAAAGCTTTGGCGGAGTCTCATGCCATGACGGAGTCATAAGCATTGACGAGGTCTAATGCCTTGGCGGAGTAGTAAATTTAGGCGGGGTCACACGTCTGGCGGAGTCATAAGCATTGACGGGGTCAAATGCCTTGGCGGAGTAACGCGAATATCTTTTAGAACATGGACATCTCTTAAGATACACTCAATACCGCCCTCACACTCAAGACCGCCCTCACACTCAAGACCGCCTTCACACCCTCCACACTGCTCTCACACAGCTGACTTCAGTTCAGGTGACACCGGATGAATTTAGTTCGGATTATCATTAATGAACACCGGACGGCTTCAAGGAAGGTTAACTCAGCTTTCCTTAGAACGGATGTACACACCGGATGATTTTGAGCCGATGTACAAGACCGGATGCTCAACCGGACTTGGAAATGGAATTCTGGTCGGTTTTGAAGTGCAGAAGTAACTTTTTGACCCTTTTCTTGTCTTTTAGGCATTATTTTTAATATCTTTTAATTCCACTAATCGCACTAGTACGTAGGATGGCTAGAGATGAGCACTAAGATAGCCACCTTCTATTATTAATCCTCCATTATCTCCACTAACAGCACTAACAAACCCACTCACAAAGGGCTTGTTCCCCACTGCCTTGCTTTTTAAAACAGAACCATATCTCTTCAAAAACTGTGAAGAGAAAACAGCATTACAGTATACCATTTTTCTTCTTTCTCAAGACCTTCGAATAGAACCAGGACAGCCAGGAGACCTCTTTTCCAATCAGCTAAAAGTCTTCAAACCAAGTAAGAGGGGACAGGGTTGTGAATATTTATGAAATGGGTAGAGTTGTATGCTGTTCTAGGATTCCAGTCTTAATTTCGCATCTTGTGGCTCAATTTTGAAACTGAAAACATATGAATTTGCCTTTGACTTCTTCATGAAAGTTGTAGATCTTTTTGTTATGTGAATTTTGATACCTGATTCAACTGATTTGGATATGTATAACAAAAGTTATAGCCAAAATACTACAGCATGTTCGTATGGAAGATTTATCCTTTGTTTTTGTGTATATATTGATTTACTGGGAACTTTATGTGCATAATCAGCCTTGGATGTCTTCATGTAAGTTGTAGATAATTAAGTTGTGGATTTTTAGAAAGTGGTTTCACATCAAAATAATTTTTGTAGCTCAAGTTATGCTCAAAATACTGATGTATGTGCAAGCTGAAATTCTGAAATTCTGGAATTTTGGAAATCCGAATCTTGTTTTCAATACTGGGAATTTTGTGGTGTAAATTAGTTGTTGGTGTCTTCATGAAAGTTGTAGATAACTATGTTAAGAGTATTTTAGAACTAGTTTCATGTTAAAATCATTTGTGTAACTCTAAAAACGTTGAAAATACTAATATATGTACGTTTTGAAAACTCACCTGGAGGCAGTGTTGTATTTTGTGAATAGATGGTATTTCTACTTAGAATTTGAATTTATGATCTTCATGAAAATTGTAGATATTTATGTTAAGATTAATTTAGAACTGGTTTCATGCAAAAATTATTTTTGTAACTCCAGAAACACTGAAATTACTAACATATGTACGTTTTGGAAAACTCACCTAGAGGCAGTGTGGTATTTCGTGGATAAATAATATTTCTGTTCGGAATTTGAAATTGTGTTCTTCATGAAAGTTATAGACAATTATGTTATTGAACTACAGAAAGTTGAATCACCTAAAAAGGAGTTGATTTGCTCATATGATGACTGTTTTACCAATGCATGTCGCTGTTTGGAAATACTGAAATTTACTTATGATGGTTATTATGGATAACAATGATGTTTTCTCTATGAATAATAAATTATTATTGAATTCTTGAGTGATTATGAATTATTATAAATGTTGTTGAGTATCACACAGTTAGTATATTATGATGGTGAATAATTATGAATGACATAATTAATATATATGTACACGAATGCCTTGTGGTTATTGACATATGTGGTTGAAACAGTAAATCCATGATTTTGTAAATTATTATGTGTATTGTGGCTTTGAGGACTTGTAGTATCCAAGAGGTTTTGGAAACGTGGATATCATGGTATGTTAAAAGAATTAAAGGCATTCATGCATCATAAGCATTCGGACGCACCATGGAATTTAGGGGTTCCATGATTGCCTACCCTGGTGGGGGGTTACTCTATGATGAGTTAAGCCCTATTATGTTGTGTGCTATGGAGTGTAGGGATTCATGGTTTATGCAAAAGTCCTACTTATGATATTGTGTACTTCGGTACTTAAGCGCCATGAAGTATAGGGATTCATGGTATATGCTAAAGCCCTATTTGTGTCTCTATGAGACTTTTACTGCAGTATTCCCACCAAGACCAAATGGATCCAGCATGACATCATTTGACTAATTAAAGATCTATTAATGGACTTGTTTGGCATATTCATCATATCATTATGAATTGTTGATTGTGTTTGTGCAATTTTATCTATTTTATATTTATTCTATATTCTGTCTCACTCTTACATTAATTTTTACAGTGAATGACACGCAGAACGCAGAATGATGCCATGATGGATGTTTATTTGTTTAATTACCTGAACTTTGAACTTATGGGTTGTAATAAATATAATATGTCATGTACTATTATCTTTACAATCGTTTCCGCTACTCAAATATTTTCTTGAATTTAGTTATTCACGACTAGTATGTATGATAATTTTTTCCGCTGTTATTAATTGTTATATAAACTCTGAATTAAATTTATAATTTTTAAAAAGAATCTTTCGAAAAAGCGAAAAATTTTACTCGAAATTTTTAATCGACGTTTCGGGGCGTTACATGTTGGTATCAGAGCATTTTCAAAAATTCAGGACCAATTGTTATGACATGAGCGATTTCTCGACATAATATGTGAAATGTTTGATTTCTTACTTGATAACATGCTAAATGTGTACTATATGATTTGTGCCTGACTGATTTATTTGTGAAAAGATTTGTTTGATTTCCTCTTGATAATATGATAAATGTGTTATATGATTGATTGCTTAACTGATAGACCATAGAATAAGGATAGTTGTGTAGTATTTATATATATATATTATTCCTTAGAATTGGTATAAACCAAACTACGAATTTAGGATGGCAAGAAACAACCACAACAACAATGATATGGCAGCAGCTTTCAACCACTTAGCTGAAGCCATAGAACGACAAAACCAACCAAGGAGCACTGGAGAACTCCATGGGTTAGACCGCTTCTTGAAGAGAAAGCCTTCGCAATTCAAGGGAGGTTATAATCCAGAAGGAGCATATCTCTGGGCCAAGGAAATAGAACGCATCTTTCGAGCATTGCCCTGCACAGAATACGAGAAGGTGGAGTATGCCACCTATATGTTGGTGGAAGAGGCAGAGAACTGGTGGATTCATGCTAGAATCCGTATGATCGAGACTGACAGACCCCTGATCTGGACCAACTTCAAAGACTGTTTCCTGGAGAAGTATTTTCCAGCAAGTGTGAAAAGTCGCAAGGAGCTGGAATTTATGGAGTTGAAACAAGGCTCGATGTCCGTTGGAGAATATGCTGCAAAGTTTAAAGAACTATCTCTCTTTTACCTTCCTTTTCAACAGGCTGGTGCCGAAGAATCGAAATGTGTTAAATTTGAGAACGGACTGAATCTGGAAATCAAAGAGGCGATTGGGTACCAAGAAATTCGGAGTTTTCCTATTCTGATCAACAAATGCAGAATTTTTGAAGAAAATCACCAGGCCAGACTGGCACATGAAAAAGCCAATAGACAACTGAAACCTCAGTCAGTTGATTTCAAAAGAAGAGGATCGTTCTATCCAAATCGCTCCAGAGGTGGATCATCATCATCGTCATCTTTTGATAGACGCAATAACATGAGGTGTCTTAAGTGTGGAGGTAATCATCATGTACGTGATTGTAACAGACGTCTTGAAGAGGTCACTTGCTTCCGGTGTAACCAAAAAGGACACATCAGTCCAAATTGTCCGCAGAATAATCAAAACAACAACAGGCACACTATGAGTGAACCAAGAGGCTCTAATCATCAGAGGGGCCGAGGAGAAGACACACGTACTGCCCAACCTCCAAGACAGAACAGGGAGTCCACATATCAGAGGTTGCAACAAACAGCTGGGAGAGTCTATACCATCAGCGGTTCAGAGGCAGATCAAGCTGATGACCTCGTACAAAGTAAGTGTGACATTAATGGTACGATCCTATCCGTGTTATTTGATTCTGGTGCTACGCATTCTTTCATTTCTGATGAGTGTGTTAGACGCCTTCGATTACCTGTGAAGCCTATGACATATGATCTGATTGTTTCTACTCCCACCGGTACACAACTTAGAACTGCTAAGGTGTGTAACGAATGTTCTATACTCATAGAAGGTAGACGCTTTCTTGTCGATCTTGTTTGTTTACCTTTGAAGGATCTAGAGGTGATTCTGGGGATGGACTGGTTATCGACAAATCGAGTTTTGGTGGACTGTTACAACAAGACCGTGATATTTCCATCAGAAAATCTAAATTCTGACAACCTCAAGACCTATGTATTACAAGGTGAAAGTCAATTGTTTGCTTTATTCACTCTTTACAAAGAAGATGGTGAACCTAAAGCAATCGAAATGCCGGTTGTTTCTGAATTTCCTGAAGTATTTCCTGAGGATGTCTCAAGTTTACCTCCAGAACGTGAGGTAGAATTCTCCATTGATTTAATTCCAGGAGCAGGACCAGTGTCTAAAGCTCCATACCGTATGGCACCAATTGAACTGGCGGAACTGAAGAAACAAATTGAAGAGTTGCTGGAGAAGCATTTCATCAGACCTAGTGTGTCACCATAGGGAGCGCCAGTGTTACTCGTCAAGAAGAAAGATGGAAGCATGAGGTTATGTGTAGATTATCGTCAACTGAACAAATTGACGGTGAAGAATAGATATCCTCTGCCCAGAATTGATGATCTGATAGATCAATTGAGAGGTGCTGCAGTGTTTTCCAAGATTGATCTACGATCGGGGTATCATCAGATTCGTGTCAAGTCTGAGGATATTCCAAAGACAGCCTTTAGAACACGATATGGTCATTACGAGTACCTTGTGATGCCCTTCGGAGTGACCAATGCCCCAACCGTATTCATGGATTACATGAATCAAGTATTTCATCCCTACTTGGATCAATTTGTCATCATTTTCATTGATGATATTCTGATCTATTCAAAAACTGCAGAGGAACATGAAAAGCATCTTCGAGTGGTATTGCAGATTTTGAAGGAGAAGCAGTTGTATGCAAAGTTATCAAAATGTGAATTCTGGTTGAAAGAGGTAAAATTCCTAGGCCATGTAATCTCAAATGAAGGAGTATCTGTGGATCCTTCTAAAATAGAAGCTGTGGTAAACTGGGAGAGACCTACTTCAGTCACTGAGATACGGAGTTTCATGGGATTAGCTGGTTATTATCGGAGATTCATTGAAGGGTTTTCTCAAATTGCCCTACCAATGACTCGGCTAACCCGGAAGAATCAATCTTTTTCTTGGACGCCAGAATGTGAGAAAAGTTTCCAAGAACTGAAGTTGAAGCTTACATCTGCTCCAGTCTTAACCTTACCTAATCCACAAGAAGATTTCGTGGTATATTGTGATGCTTCCAAAATGGGCTTAGGATGTGTTATGATGCAGCAAAGAAAGGTGGTAGCTTATGCATCTAGACAGTTGAGACCACATGAGATGAACTATCCAACGCATGATCTAGAATTGGCAGCAGTGGTATTTGCCCTGAAAATCTGGAGACACCATTTGTATGGAGTCAGGTTTGAAGTGTTCAGTGATCACAAGAGCTTGAAGTATTTGTTCGATCAAAAGGAATTGAACATGAGGCAGCGAAGGTGGATAGAGTTCCTTAAAGATTATGATTTTGATTTGAAGTATCATCCAGGAAAAGCAAATGTGGTGGCAGATGCACTAAGCCGAAAGTCCATTCATATGGCATTTTTGATGATAAAAGAAATGGAGATGATAGAACAGTTCAGAGATATGAACTTGGGTGTAGAGATGAAATCTTCAAGGAGTATGACTTTGGGGACTTTGAAGATAACCAATGATTTCCTGAAACTGTTAGGTGAAAGACAGAAAGAAGATTTGCCATTACAAGAGTTGAGAGAATTACAGGCGAATGGAAAAGATATGGGACTACACGAAGGATCAGATGGAATTTGGAGAATCAGGAATAGAATTTGTGTACCAGAGGATATTGATCTGAGAAGGACGATTCTAGAAGAAGTGCATAAAAGTATGTTGAGCATTCATCCTGGATCAACTAAGATGTATCAAGATCTGAGGAAAAGCTTTTGGTGGCCAAGAATGAAGAAAAAGATAGTTGAATATGTGGCTTCATGTCTGGTGTGTCAAAAAGCCAAGGTAGAACACCAGAAACCATCTGGTGAACTGCAACCATTAGAGATTCCTGTCTGGAAATGGGATGACATCTCAATGGACTTTGTGTCGGGGTTACCAAGAACACGTTCAGGGAATGATGCAATCTGGGTCATTGTAGACAGATTGACAAAGTCTGCTCACTTCCTCCCAATGAATATGAAGAACTCTTTACAAAAGTTGGCACAGTTATATGTGAAGGAGATTGTAAGACTACATGGTGTACCATCTAGTATTGTGTCAGATAGAGATCCAAGATTCACTTCCCGATTCTGGGGAAGCTTGCATCAGGAATTGGGTTCAAAGCTTCGATTAAGCTCAGCTTATCATCCCCAAACAGATGGACAGTCAGAGCGTACCATACAAAGTTTGGAGGACTTACTGCGATCTTGTGTGATTGAATATGGTGGTAGTTGGGAGCAGTTTCTTCCATTGATTGAATTCACGTATAATAATAGCTACCACAGCAGTATTGGTATGGCTCCATTCGAAGCATTGTATGGTAGGAAGTGTCGAACGCCACTTTGTTGGTTAGAAACTGGTGAAAGTTTGGCGCTAGGACCTGAAATTGTGCAGCAGACTACTGAACAGATAGAAATGATCAGAGAAAAGATGAAGGCATCTCAAGACAGACAAAAGCAGTATTATGATAAAAGGAGGAAACCACTTGAATTCCAAGTCGGTGAGCATGTATTTTTGAAGGTTTCACCTCACAAAGGGATTGGTCGAGCCTTGAAGAGTAAGAAATTGAGTCCGAGGTTTATTGGACCATATGAGATCCTAAAGAGGGTTGGTACAGTGGCATATCAGATTGCACTTCCCCCTCACCTGGCAAATCTGCACAATGTATTTCATGTATCACAGCTGAGGAAATACGTACAAGATCCCAACCACGTGATTGCTACTGATGATATTGAAGTTAGAGAGAATCTGACCATCTCCACAGAACCTACACAGATCCTAGAAAGATCGAGCAAACGTTTGAGGAACAAGAATGTACCACTGGTAAAAGTTGCATGGAAACAAGGAACTGATGTAACTCTGACTTGGGAGCGTGAAGATGATATGAGGACACAATATCCAGGATTGTTTTACTGAGGAGCGCGTTAAATTTCGAGGACGAAATTTTTATTAGGGTGGGAGAATTGTAACATCCTGCTTTTAATAATAGCTCTATTTTGTAATTTATGAAGCATGGAAGGCTTATAAGTGTTTATTAATGAATAAAAACACTTTATGAATGGTTTATAATACTCCAAAAAATTTCATTTTGGGTATAATTATAGAAATTACATAGATCTATTTTGATAAGATCCAATTTCCGAGTGAAAGATTGAAGGTAGAGGAGTAAATTGAGTGAAATTGGAAGAAACATTCTGATCCGTTCTGACCTCCAAGGCTAGGACGACCTCAAGGTTCCAAAGGGGAAGAACGGATGACAGTAAATGCCACATCACACCGGACAACCGGTGTGGATAGGATTGTCTTTTATGTTGCACACCGGATCAACACTTTACCAAATGAGCTGTAGGACGGATAACTTTGAACCGATATTCAAGACCGGAATTGAGTCCGTCCAAGAAAAGAAGATAACAATAAAAGGGTACGGTTTTCCTAAGTGGAAAGCTTACTAATTGTCTACAAGACTGAGTGACGTCTTGCTGGTTGCTAGACGGTATAGTTTTCCAAGCTGTTGGCTATTGGACCTTGTTAGTTGCTTACTGAATAGTTGGATGGTGTTTGAACTGTTCTTTATTGGCGGAGTAAAGCTTAGGCGGAGTCACGTACCTTGGTGGAGTAAAGCTTAGGCGGAGTCACGTACCTTGGCAGAGTAAAGCTTTGGCGGAGTCTCATGCCATGACGGAGTCATAAGCATTGACGAGGTCTAATGCCTTGGCGGAGTAGTAAATTTAGGCGGGGTCACACGTCTGGCGGAGTCATAAGCATTGACGGGGTCAAATGCCTTGGCGGAGTAACGCGAATATCTTTTAGAACATGGACATCTCTTAAGATACACTCAATACCGCCCTTACACTCAAGACCGCCCTCACACTCAAGACCGCCCTCACACCCTCCACACTGCTCTCACACAGCTGACTTCAGTTCAGGTGACACCGGATGAATTTAGTTCGGATTATCATTAATGAACACCGGACGGCTTCAAGGAAGGTTAACTCAGCTTTCCTTAGAACGGATGTACACACCGGATGATTTTGAGCCGATGTACAAGACCGGATGCTCAACCGGACTTGGAAATGGAATTCTGGTCGGTTTTGAAGTGCAGAAGTAACTTTTTGACCCTTTTCTTGTCTTTTAGGCATTATTTTTAATATCTTTTAATTCCACTAATCGCACTAGTACGTAGGATGGCTAGAGATGAGCACTAAGATAGCCACCTTCTATTATTAATCCTCCATTATCTCCACTAACAGCACTAACAAACCCACTCACAAAGGGCTTGTTCCCCACTGCCTTGCTTTTTAAAACAGAACCATATCTCTTCAAAAACTGTGAAGAGAAAACAGCATTACAGTATACCATTTTTCTTCTTTCTCAAGACCTTCGAATAGAACCAGGACAGCCAGGAGACCTCTTTTCCAATCAGCTAAAAGTCTTCAAACCAAGTAAGAGGGGACAGGGTTGTGAATATTTATGAAATGGGTAGAGTTGTATGCTATTCTAGGATTCCAGTCTTAATTTCGCATCTTGTGGCTCAATTTTGAAACTGAAAACATATGAATTTGCCTTTGACTTCTTCATGAAAGTTGTAGATCTTTTTGTTATGTGAATTTTGATACCTGATTCAACTGATTTGGATATGTATAACAAAAGTTATAGCCAAAATACTACAGCATGTTCGTATGGAAGATTTATCCTTTGTTTTTGTGTATATATTGATTTACTGGGAACTGTATGTGCATAATCAGCCTTGGATGTCTTCATATAAGTTGTAGATAATTAAGTTGTGGATTTTTAGAAAGTGGTTTCACATCAAAATAATTTTTGTAGCTCAAGTTATGCTCAAAATACTGATGTATATGCAAGCTGAAATTCTGGAATTTTGGAAATCCGAATCTTGTTTTCAATACTGGGAATTTTGTGGTGTAAATTAGTTGTTGGTGTCTTCATGAAAGTTGTAGATAACTATGTTAAGAGTATTTTAGAACTGGTTTCATGTTAAAATCATTTGTGTAGCTCTAAAAACGTTGAAAATACTAATATATGTACGTTTTGAAAACTCACCTGGAGGCAGTGTTGTATTTTGTGAATATATGGTATTTCTACTTAGAATTTGAATTTATGATCTTCATGAAAATTGTAGATATTTATGTTAAGATTAATTTAGAACTGGTTTCATGCAAAAATCATTTTTGTAACTCCAGAAACACTGAAATTACTAACATATGTACATTTTGGAAAACTCACCTGGAGGCAGTGTGGTATTTCATGGATAAATAATATTTCTGTTCGGAATTTGAAATTGTGTTCTTCATGAAAGTTATAGACAATTATGTTATTGAACTATAGAAAGTGGAATCACCTAAAAAGGAGTTGATTTGCTCATATGATGACTGTTTTACCAATGCATGTCGCTGTTTGGAAATGCTGAAATTTACTTATGATGGTTATTATGGATAACAATGATGTTTTCTCTATGAATAATAAATTATTATTGAATTCTTGAGTGATTATGAATTATTATAAATGCTGTTGAGTATCACACAGTTAGTATATTATGATGGTGAATAATTATGAATGACATAATTAATATATATGTACACGAATGCCTTGTGGTTATTGACATATGTGGTTGAAACAGTAAATCCATGATTTTGTGAATTATTATGTGTATTGTGGCTTTGAGGACTTGTAGTATCCAAGAGGTTTTGGAAACGTGGATATCATGGTATGTTAAAAGAATTAAAGGCATTCATGCATCATAAGCATTCGGACGCACCATGGAATTTAGGGGTTCCATGATTGCCTACCCTGGTGGGGGGTTACTCTATGATGAGTTAAGCCTTATTATGTTGTGTGCCATGGAGTGTAGGGATTCATGGTTTATGCAAAAGTCCTACTTATGATATTGTGTACTTCGGTACTTAAGCGCCATGAAGTATAGGGATTCATGGTATATGCTAAAGCCCTATTTATGTCTCTATGAGACTTTTACTGCAGTATTCCCACCAAGACCAAATGGATCCAGCATGACATCATTTGACTAATTAAAGATCTATTAATGGACTTGTTTGGCATATTCATCATATCATTATGAATTGTTGATTGTGTTTGTGCAATTTTATCTATTTTATATTTATTCTATATTCTGTCTCACTCTTACATTAATTTTTACAGTGAATGACACGCAGAACGCAGAATGATGCCATGATGGATGTTTATTTGTTTAATTACCTGAACTTTGAACTTATGGGTTGTAATAAATATAATATGTCATGTACTATTATCTTTACAATCGTTTCCGCTACTCAAATATTTTCTTGAATTTAGTTATTCACGACTAGTATGTATGATAATTTTTTCCGCTGTTATTAATTGTTATATAAACTCTGAATTAAATTTATAATTTTTAAAAAGGATCTTTCGAAAAAGCGAAAAATTTTACTCGAAATTTTTAATCGACATTTCGGGGCGTTACAAGATGTCACCATAGCTGTGAGGAAGACAATTATGTATATTTGTTTACATATTGTATAGTATTTTGGTGGTAGCCTTGACCGGCTCTTGTGGATAATCATTTGATGAATGTATATATATATATACACACACACACACCTGCTTAGTGGATCCTAGGTAGTTGACGGCTTCAACTGGAAGCCTAGATTACATTTTGATGTATACATGAGGATATGTATGATGATGATGAGATTTGATTGTGGTGACCATGGATGGTCCTACACTATGCATGAGATGCTTGATATGATTAGGGATGTAATTGTATAATTGATGCATTGTGTGAATGGATGTCCAGGAATTGCTCATGTATGGTAATTGAATTAGAATATGCATTAGAATGTGATTTGATGATGAACACATGAAAAATGAAGGTTTTACATGAGTTTTGTGCATAATTGAGGAAGTGATAAGGTCATATTGAGTTTCATGAGGCCTAGATGCCATGGGATAGTTCCATTAGTATACATGTGTGCATGATGATGAAAGGGTGATGAATGATGTGACTATAGTGATGTTGAATTAGATTGTGGCATAACAATGTAATGTTGAATAATGTGGAATTTTTAACCGGAGAGGTAAATTTATGATTCGATGGGTTTTTGGACCCTCATAAGGGTCCGATAGGTACCCTACACCATTTGTGAGTCGTGCATCTAGGCATCACCTAGTTTGAAGGTCATTTGGTAGGTTTAATGCATGTAATTGCCATATTTTGACTAAAATGTATTTTTCTGCATAAGTTAAGCATACATTGAAATTTTGGCAAACTGATAGCGCCAACAATTTCATAATGGGGAAAACATGTGGCTCGCGAAGTTTCGTGGCAATCGGACCTAAAACGGGTCATTTGGGTAGGTTAGAAGTTGGTCAAAAGGCCTAAAATCCATGATAGCGGCATTACTGCTGTAACACCCTCTGTTACACCTTAATAAAATATATAAAAATTCATAAAAATTTTTTTAAAAGATATGATTGTTAAAAAGAAACTATCAGAATAAATTACATATATTATTTTTTGAAATACCTCATAATTATTATTAAAACTTTATAAAGTATTTGTACATTCATCCGAAGAAAATAAACATTAAACATTATAAGAAAGAGAGGAAACTCCATGGCCTAGAAGCAGTTACTTATTAAAATTATTTATTCATTGGACCACGGTATTCATACCGAGCTCCTTTTCTAGAACGTGCTATATCTACTGCCGAAATTCTTCGATCCTTCCCTCTGAACCATCAATTTAGAATATATGAAACAAAAACACAGAGAAAGGAGTGAGAAACAGAATATAATATTCTCGAATAAGACATAAGCAACAAAGGGTTTTCACAAACCAATACATTAATAATATCAGTCACAATCACATACACAATCAATTATGAATGCATGAATGTTATGCAATATCTTCATCATAGCTTACCTATATATGTGGGCCCTTAAATTTTAATTTGCACTGGGCCAACCAGGAGTTTACATTGTTCCATAAGTCCGAATAATAATAATAATATGAATAGCTCAACTGGCATGGAAACACTTAGAGACTAGTCAGATTAAGAAAGTTTTTATTGTGAAAGTACCCGACACTAGGGAGCTACCCCAGGTCCCCTGAAGCACCCTTTCACACCCTCTCATCCCAAGGCTCGTAATTAAGCCTCCTCTAATGTATCCTCGGTTTCTATAATCCGTCCCCAGACAATATCATTTCATTTCACTTTAATGATTCATGATGCATGAACTACTCGCGTATTGAGTTAGTTAAGGCTTTTAGAAACTCAATTATTAAATACCTTAAAGGTTTACAATATCATTTTAATAAACTGTATATTTTCTCAATTCTCCGAATTTTTATCCCAAAGAAATAAATTTGGTACAGTTTTTGAATCTCACTGAAATTGAGTTTCTAAGCCTTAAATATCTAAAAACTTTATCATATAAAACTTTACATAATCTTTCTCAAATTGAATCTTAACAAGATCAAATTTAAAAATCTCAATTATTTCCAAATATTCTTTAGTTATTAAGTTGGAAAAATAAAATAATTTTCTTTTGAAAAATTTTAATTAAAAGCGAATAATCTTTAAATCAATTTTTTTTAATTTAAGATTTAATTATCTCAACTTGTTATAAATTAATTTTCATAAAGTGTCTACTGTCTAAAATAAATACTAATTTTTTTATTCTAAATATAAAAATAATTTCTAAAAAGAAATAAAAGATTTTAAAATAATAAACATTTAAAAAGTAAGGTATGAAATTCTTACTGAGTTTTAGCTTTCCGTCATGCTCGCTATATGCTCAAACTTCACATTACAATATCAACAATCGAATATTATCAATCACAGTTAAACATCATCAATCACAAATATAATCAATTATAATCAAGTCAATTAAATTAAATATCATTAATACATATCATAATACAAAATTTAATGATTATTAATATAGTCAATTTGAGTCCTTTTGGTCAATTCCTCGCATAGGTCTATGTAAGTCCATATAATCCAGTCCTTGCATAGGTATAGTTTAGTCCATATGGGTCATAGTAGTCCAAGTCCTTGCATAGGTATAGTCTAGTTTATATAGGTTATAAAAGTACAAGTCATTGCATAGGTATGTTAGAGTTAGTTACATCAGATATTTAATTTAAAATTTATTATAAATTTTAAGTTAAAAGGTTAATATTTTTTTAAGATACTAATATTATTAAATTTAAAAGGAGTAGGGGACTCCTCCCATTATCCTTATGTCTTTTCATATTATATTCTTATCTCACTCCCCCTTACCTTGAATTGTTACCAAAAGAGACTTGCTTTGCGCCTCCGATTTCTAGAAATATTAATACCAATCTTATTTTAGTATAAGCATAAGATGAAGATTAAGATTACTACTTAAAACAGAAATGGTAAATTTTAAATAGTGAATAGTGAATAGTAAAAACGTGAATAGTAACAATAAATAGTAAATCGTGAATAGTAACGGTAAATAGTAAATCATGAATAGTAACGGTAAATAGTAAATCGTGAATAGTATCGGTAAATAGTAAAACAGAATAGTAAAGGTAAATAGTAATAGTAAATAGTAATTTACTATTTGAATAGTAATTTACTATTGAAATAGTAATTTACTATTGAAATAGTGTTTTACTATGCAGAATAGTAACTTAAAATAATATTATTTCCAGTATAATAATAGATTTCTAAAAACGATATGAAAATAACCCTAAAAAATATAAAAGTGAGGTATTCGTACCTTAGAATTTTAGCAGAACCTTCTTCCAAAAAAAATTACTTCTCTCTCTCACTTCCACCACTATCTCACTAGCACTACTATATTAAGAAAACTTAATCTGAAATTATAAATTCTAAAGAAGAATTCCTTCGGTATTTATAGGAAAAAAATTTACTATGTATTCCATTATTTTAATATAAAAGTACTGTACATTTTTAAATTTTTTATTCCTGGTTACTGTGCATCTTTTATACATGCACAGTGTTTTGCATAGTAACTGTCGGCAGAATTATTAAGCCAAATAGTAACCTTTCACTCGGTATATTTTAAATATTCAAAATAAGTCCTTTTTGAAATTTAGCGATATTATATCACTCCTTACTAATTTTATAACAAGTAATATAAAGTTTAAATTTTAAAAATCTAAAATTTTCTGTCAATAAAAATTTATTGATACGTTCCTAATTTTTTAACGATTGGAAAAAATAAAGATTTTCCTCAAACCGATAATTTTTAGATAAGTGTACTTGAAACGGATTTTAGAAAATTTTCATATAATTTAAATTCACTTTCTTATAAATATTTTTAATTTTAGGTCACTTTATATGAATTTAAAATTATTTAAAATATATTATTTTATTAAAAAAATTCAAAAAATCCTAAAAAAATTTCTAAAAAATCATAAATAATACGTAGATTAAAAAGTTCTAAAGAACTATAATCTAATTCCTTCAAAATTTTAATATAAAAACAAAAATAGGGATGTTACAACTGCTACTGTCATGCCACGCGTAGCGTGGGGCTGACGCCTAATGTAACACCCTCGGTTAAATAAGATAGACCCTTTTATAGGATCATCCTATTTAACTAAGAGTGTTCACAGTTTTCAAAAAAAGTGAATATATATATATATATATATTAAAATAAAATAATGGCAGATCAGTGGGAGCAAATAGTAGATAAATCACATAGTCATTCACAAACTATAAGTAATTGTACTCTTAACAGAATGGGGCACGCAGGCACCCTTAAATAATTATACAGTCATCCATTGTCTTATTATTCATAAATATTCAACTACATATATCCTTCATTTAATGAGGGCTCCCAGTTGGTTCAACGTATTGCTGTTCTTCGTATTCTGGTTCCTGGTTTCCTAGCTCCTCTGTTATTAATCAATAGAAAGGGTGAGTATAAACCCCAGACCCTGAAGGTTCCCGGTGCAGACATATCCAGTCAACAGATAATATCACATAAATCATACAATTAACATATTTACAAATATAACAATCAAGGATGTTATCATGGAATGCATGAGTTTGGTTTATTATAATTTATCTTTACTTAAGTCTCATGATGCATGTGGGCCCAATAAATCAATCCACCATCACCATTATCTCATTCTTTGGCAGTCGTTCTGCTCAAGTTGCCTCTTGGGCACAACGTTTCCATTCTAGAGCGATCGGAGCTCACCAAGTCCCCCATTCATTATCATAAGGTACGAATGAACTCACAGGTTCTCATCAATATATTATTTCATCTTGGGACTTGGCTCTACACGATCATAGATACATTCCGTCATTTAGTCAAAGTACACCAGAATTGCATCGTCTCACCCGGCTTCAGGCGCGACTCTGATGCCATTGGGTTTCCGTCCCGGTTGTACTCCCAAGATTCTCCTCAGAGATCGAACGTGAATGTCCTCCAGCGTACCAGGTGTATGCTCTAGTTTTACTCCCTCAAAAATATTTTCATGATGGAAAAATGCTTTATTTTTATCATTTGATCCTTAGGTATCTATGTGTTTCCAGTCTCATAATATTTATTCATAAGTTCTTGGGTCCCATCAATTTTTCAGACGTTGTAAGTCATTTTTTTTATTATTCTAGAAAATATATCGGTTATGTTTTAGCCAAAATAATGCTTCGTTTAAAGAGTAAGTAATATATCTCTTCTTTCATTAATCATAATTAAACAATAATAATATCAGTAACAATAATAATAGTTAATAATAATAGTAATAAGAATAACAATAATATTAATAATAATAATAGTAATAATGATAATAATAATAATAATAACAGCAATTATAATAATAATAATAATAATAATAACAACAACAACAACAACAACAATAATAATAATAATAATAATAATAATAATAATAATAATAATAATAATAATAATAATAATAACTAGAATAATGATAATGATAATAATAAATCATATTCATAATTATAAGTTCCTTATTTCATTGTTCATAATAATCAATAATAATATTAGTAACAATAATAATAATAATAATAATAATAATAGAAATAAGAATAATAATGATAATGATAATGATAATAATAATTCTGATAATAATAATAATAATAATAATGATAATAATAATAATAATGATAATGATAATAATATTAATAATCATATTCATATTTATAATTATAATTGTAATCATAGCAACAGTGATATAAAGGAGACCCTTCATCCTTATTCCTTCGTTCATCTCATTTTTCCAAAACTTTCTCACTGAAATTCACATAGACACCCATGGTTCTTAATATTTTCACAGTTCAATACTGATCATATCATTCAATCATCATGGTTAATAATAATCAACACAGCCAGTCGAACATATACATAGCAATCAAGATATATAAAAACATACATGTAAAAATTAAAGCATATTGATATAACAACAATTCCCGAACCTGCCCTGGAAAGGTGAGGACCAAAGGTACCTTAACCCTTTCCTAACACTCGGTTTTCCCCCAGAATACCCGAGAATATACCCCTTTACCTTAATGGAGTTGAGGACGTTCTGTTATTTCCCTTGCTTCAGCTCACAGTGACGAGAAGAGGAAAAATGAGAGAGAGAGAGACTTGTACGAAGAGAAGAAAATAAGAAAGAGAGTGTTTTACTAATTTTCGTTGGTTCTAAGAGTTCAGTCTTGGGAATGAGTTGTGGTATCAATTTAATAATGCAAAAGACAAGTGGGAGACAAGCTTTTTCGTGATTGAAGGTTAGGTGCGTTAATTATGGGAATAATGAAGATTTTTGGATAAAAAGAGAGCTGTAATTGACCATTTCTGCCGCCTACGTACAAGAGTTAGTATGATTGAAGTGAATATATATTAAAATATATAGAAGGTGCTATGATTGGAGTAAAAAGGTGCAAGTCTGATAATGGAATGGCGTCTTGGTTCCAGTATTAATCCAGTCGGTTTCTATTGATCAAGTCCCCTTTCCATTCTGACGTTGGTCGGCTAATTGTTTCCGAGAGTTACTAGAGTCCAAAAAATGAAAACAGACCCCTTTGAATCGATTCAAGCTCGTATGAATCGATTTAAACGTTCCTGGACCTCATAAACAATGACTCCAGTGAGCTTTGAATCACGCTTAAGCGTGACCCCTCGCGCTTGAGCGTGAGCGTGCTACCACGCTTGGACACGCCGCCTTCACGCTTGAGCGTGAGAAAGAATCAGGCCCTCTCCACATGTCCACGCTTGAGCGCGCCAAAAATATACATGAGTCACGCTTGAGTGTGAGAAAGAATCAGGCCCTCTCCACATGTCCACGCTTGAGCGCGCCAAAAATATACATGAGTCACGCTTGAGCGTGAGAAAGGAGGAAGAATCAGGACCCGAGCGCGCTTGAGCGCAGAACGCTCGCTTGAGCGTCGTTCAGCATAGCTTCGCTCGGAAGGGATTTCACTCGGAAGTGTTTCTGCTTGAAATACTCGGTCGGCTTTTCCTTCCCTGGAGGAGACTCAGTTAGAATTGCCTCACTCAGACTCCCTCAGAAAATATCTCACTCGGATATATATATATATATATATATATATCCGTCTGAAAATGTTCTCAGTCAGCCACTTTTATTTGGAATTGGTCCACTCGAAAACTATCCAGTCGAATATACTTCTGCCCGAAAGTACTTAAGGATCTTTTCTTCACTCGAAATACTTCTCTCGGAGGTGCATAACTCAGAATTCATATGACTGAAAGGATCATTCAGAATTTTATCACTTGGGAATCTTATAACAGAGTTCATTCGGAGTTGATCAGTCCTCTCGAAAATTGTTTCACTTGGAAGTATCACTAGGAGTTGAAGGCTAGCTTGAAGACGGACTGAGCATAAGCTCTCGGTAACTTAAAGACATCCGAGTACGAATGAATGGGTTCTTCTCTCGGATACTTATTTCCCCCAAAAACTTTTTATTCGTAAAAGTATTCATTCAGAGTCAGCCTTTCTCTGTTCCAGAAGTACCTCATCTGAAATGACTCACTCGGTATATATTTCAGTTGGCGTCAGGAAAGTTACACTCCACTCGGATATTTATTACTCAGAAATAAGTTTTCCTTCGGTTGGACGTACTTCTCTCAGAAACGTTTCACTCGGAGATGTTTCATTCGGGAATGAGGCACTTGAAAACGTTTGACTCGGAAACGAGTCACTCGAAGGCGTTTGACTCGGAAATGAGTCATTCGAAGGCGTTTGTATTGGAAATGAGTCATTCGAAGTCATTTGACTCGGAAACGAGTCATTCAAAGACGGGTCACTCGGACCTTTCACCCAGAAGTGGGTCTCTCGAACACACTTCACTCCAAATGTCTCCGAGGCCAGGACTCCACTCGGTAGTGGCTCTCTCGGTCATGTATTACTCGAAAAACATAACCTTCACTCGGAATTTCAACCTTCACTCAGAATTTCTCTTGGTCACTCGGAAACATAGCCTTCACTCGGAATTTCTCTCGGCTACTCGAAACAGATCCCTTTCTTCATTCGGACAGTCTTATTTAAGACATGTTTTACTCGGAAAATGGGTAATATCATTAATGGTCTATATAAATTCCATGATTTTACACAAAAATGAAATCTTTGGGATATTACAGACCATCCTCATGGTATTTTATTCACTTATTAACTCTTACAGAACTTCCAAACTTCATAATTTACAAGATTAAGACTGCTACTAAAAACAGGGATGTTACACCTAGCGCCAGGTGCAAATTTTTGTGTTCGCGTGTAGTGTCAGGTCTCTATTTCAGTCTTGCATAATTCTATACTGATGACTGATGTGGGGCATTAGGGATGATTTTGGATGCTGTTTAATTAATTAATTATTAATAAATTATTGGCGAAAAATTTCTCTCAGATTTTTATCATTGTTTTAAGGTTAGGTTGTTTTAAGATTGTTTTTTCATTTAAATAAGAATTAAAGACAATATTAAAAAATTTACAATAACTTACCTATCCTACTTACCTAATTAAGCTAAACCCTTTGACCAACATATTCTAAAATATAATGCATTTCAGGATAATTTAAGCCTATTTGTTATTTTTAGTTAATATTCACTATCACATTTGAGACTTTTTCAAAAATAAATATTTTGGCACTAATTGTAAATATAAATAAACTAATAGTAAAAAAATTGAGTTAAATAATTATTGAGTAAGTAATTAAACAACTCATTTTATTCTCTTTTTAAATAAAATTTGTTTTTGAATAAAAGGGTCCATCCTCTCGTTGAGGGTTCAATCCTTGCATTAAATATGAAACAACTTTAAAAATTTGACAATGAATACACTACAACAAATCCCTAATTTAGCATGTTAAGACCCCAAAATCTCATGCTAAAGCCCATTGGTGTGAAATAGTCACTTACGCTAAACTTGATGTGGGACATTAAGTCTCACACTGCATACGAGTGTAAAAAGTGACGTGAGACATAATATTGAACATGTTAAAATTAAATTTCAATCTACCAAACATATTAGTCAACTAATCAATTATAATCAAGATAAATCAATTGTTATAAATATAAATATATAATTAGTATATAAAATTTAATTAATATATCAAATTACAATTAATATAAATACAATAAATTGCTAATTATAAATATAAATTTAATAAATGTTACAACTAACATGTAGTATGTAGCACCTATTAATAATATAGCCCAAGGAAAAAAATAAAAATAATATTACATATATAGATAAATGCACAAAACTAACAAATTAATGATACAAGTTTGATTAAATTACCTTATTCATCTTGATCATCACCTTTATCTTTATGAACCATTTTGAAATTTAACATCATCCTCTTTATCAGCAATATGTTCATGTTGAATTGGTGGGAGCTGTAACATCCTGCTTTTAATAATAGCTCTATTTTGTAATTTATGAAGCATGGAAGGCTTATAAGTGTTTATTAATGAATAAAAACACTTTATGAATGGTTTATAATACTCCAAAAAATTTCATTTTGGGTATAATTATAGAAATTACATAGATCTATTTTGATAAGATCCAATTTCCGAGTGAAAGATTGAAGGTAGAGGAGTAAATTGAGTGAAATTGGAAGAAACATTCTGATCCGTTCTGACCTCCAAGGCTAGGACGACCTCAAGGTTCCAAAGGGGAAGAACGGATGACAGTAAATGCCACATCACACCGGACAACCGGTGTGGATAGGATTATCTTTTATGTTGCACACCGGATCAACACTTTACCAAATGAGCTGTAGGACGGATAACTTTGAACCGATATTCAAGACCGGAATTGAGTCCGTCCAAGAAAAGAAGATAACAATAAAAGGGTACGGTTTTCCTAAGTGGAAAGCTTACTAATTGTCTACAAGACTGAGTGACATCTTGCTGGTTGCTGGACGGTATAGTTTTCCGAGCTGTTGGCTATTGGACGTTGTTAGTTGCTTACTGAATAGTTGGATGGTGTTTGAACTGTTCTTTATTGGCGGAGTAAAGCTTAGGCGGAGTCACGTACCTTGGCGGAGTAAAGCTTAGGCGGAGTCACGTAACTTGGCGGAGTAAAGCTTAGGCGGAGTCACGTACCTCGGCGGAGTAAAGCTTTGGCGGAGTCTCATGCCATGACGGAGTCATAAGCATTGACGAGGTCTAATGCCTTGGAGGAGTAGTAAATTTAGGCGGGGTCACACGTCTGGCGGAGTCATAAGCATTGACGGGGTCAAATGCCTTGGCGGAGTAACGTGAATATCTTTTAGAACATGGACATCTCTTAAGATACACTCAATACCGCCCTCACACTCAAGACCGCCCTCACACTCAAGACCGCCCTCACACCCTCTACACTGCTCTCACACAGCTGACTTCAGTTCAGGTGACACCGGATGAATTTAGTTCGGATTATCATTAATGAACACCGGACGGCTTCAAGGAAGGTTAACTCAGCTTTCCTTAGAACGGATGTACACACCGGATGATTTTGAGCCGATGTACAAGACCGGATGCTCAACCGGACTTGGAAATGGAATTCTGGTCGGTTTTGAAGTGCAGAAGTAACTTTTTGACCATTTTCTTGTCTTTTAGGCATTATTTTTAATATCTTTTAATCCCACTAATTGCACTAGTACGTAGGACGGCTAGAGATGAGCACTAAGATAGCCACCTTCTATTATTAATCCTCCATTATCTCCACTAACAACACTAACAAACCCACTCACAAAGGGCTTGTTCCCCACTGCCTTGCTTTTTAAAACAGAACCATATCTCTTCAAAAACTGTGAAGAGAAAACAGCATTACAGTATACCATTTTTCTTCTTTCTCAAGACCTTCGAATAGAACCAGGACAGCCAGGAGACCTCTTTTCCAATCAGCTAAAAGTCTTCAAACCAAGTAAGAGGGGACAGGGTTGTGAATATTTATGAAATGGGTAGAGTTGTATGTTGTTCTAGGATTCCAGTCTTAATTTTGCATCTTGTGGCTCAATTTTGAAACTGAAAACGTATGAATTTGCCTTTGACTTCTTCATGAAAGTTGTAGATCTTTTTGTTATGTGAATTTTGATACCAGATTCAACTGATTTGGATATGTATAACAAAAGTTATAGCCAAAATACTACAGCATGTTTGTATGGAAGATTTATCCTTTGTTTTTGTGTATATATTGATTTAATGGGAACTGTATGTGCATAATCAGCCTTGGATGTCTTCATGTAAGTTGTAGATAATTAAGTTGTGGATTTTTAGAAAGTGGTTTCACATCAAAATAATTTTTGTAGCTCAAGTTATGCTCAAAATACTGATGTATGTGCAAGCTGAAATTCTGAAATTCTGGAATTTTGGAAATCCGAATCTTGTTTTCAATACTGGGAATTTTGTGGTGTAAATTAGTTGTTGGTGTCTTCATGAAAATTGTAGATATTTATGTTAAGATTAATTTAGAACTGGTTTCATGCAAAAATCATTTTTGTAACTCCAGAAACACTGAAATTACTAACATATGTACGTTTTGGAAAACTCACCTGGAGGCAGTGTGGTATTTCGTGGATAAATAATATTTCTGTTCGGAATTTGAAATTGTGTTCTTCATGAAAGTTATAGACAATTATGTTATTGAACTACAGAAAGTGGAATCACCTAAAAAGGAGTTGATTTGCTCATATGATGATTGTTTTACCAATGCATGTCGCTGTTTGGAAATGCTGAAATTTACTTATGATGGTTATTATGGATAACAATGATGTTTTCTCTATGAATAATAAATTATTATTGAATTCTTGAGTGATTATGAATTATTATAAATGTTGTTGAGTATCACACAGTTAGTATATTATGATGGTGAATAATTATGAATGACATAATTAATATATATGTACACGAATGCCTTGTGGTTATTGACATATGTGGTTGAAACAGTAAATCCATGATTTTATGAATTATTATGTGTATTGTGGCTTTGAGGACTTGTAGTATCCAAGAGGTTTTGGAAACGTGGATATCATGGTATGTTAAAAGAATTAAAGGCATTCATGCATCATAAGCATTCGGACGCACCATGGAATTTAGGGGTTCCATGATTGCCTACCCTGGTGGGGGGTTACTCTATGATGAGTTAAGCCCTATTATGTTGTGTGCCATGGAGTGTAGGGATTCATGGTTTATGCAAAAGTCCTACTTATGATATTGTGTACTTCGGTACTTAAGCGCCATGAAGTATAGGGATTCATGGTATATGTTAAAGCCCTATTTGTGTCTCTATGAGACTTTTACTGCAGTATTCCCACCAAGACCAAATGGATCCAGCATGACATCATTTGACTAATTAAAGATCTATTAATGGACTTGTTTGGCATATTCATCATATCATTATGAATTGTTGATTGTGTTTGTGCAATTTTATCTATTTTATATTTATTCTATATTCTGTCTCACTCTTACATTAATTTTTACAGTGAATGACACGCAGAACGCAGAATGATGCCATGATGGATGTTTATTTGTTTAATTACCTGAACTTTGAACTTATGGGTTGTAATAAATATAATATGTCATGTACTATTATCTTTATAATCGTTTCCGCTACTCAAATATTTTCTTGAATTTAGTTATTCACGACTAGTATGTATGATAATTTTTTCCACTGTTATTAATTGTTATATAAACTCTGAATTAAATTTATAATTTTTAAGAAGGATCTTTCGAAAAAGCGAAAAATTTTACTCGAAATTTTTAATCGACGTTTCGGGGCGTTACATGTTGGTATCAGAGCATTTTCAAAAATTCAGGACCAATTGTTATGACATGAGCGATTTCTCGACATAATATGTGAAATGTTTGATTTCTTACTTGATAACATGCTAAATGTGTACTATATGATTTGTGCCTGACTGATTTATTTGTGAAAAGATTTGTGTGATTTCCTCTTGATAATATGATAAATGTGTTATATGATTGATTGCTTAACTGATAGACCATAGAATAAGGACAGTTATGTAGTATTTATATATATATTATTCCTTAGAATTGGTATAAACCAAACTACGAATTTAGGATGGCAAGAAACAACCACAACAACAATGATATGGCAGCAGCTTTCAACCGCTTAGCTGAAGCCATAGAACGACAAAACCAACCAAGGAGCACTGGAGAACTCCATGGGTTAGACCGCTTCTTGAAGAGAAAGCCTTCGCAATTCAAGGGAGGTTATAATCCAGAAGGAGCATATCTCTGGGCCAAGGAAATAGAACGCATCTTTCGAGCATTGCCCTGCACAGAATACGAGAAGGTGGAGTATGCCACCTATATGTTGGTGGAAGAGGCAGAGAACTGGTGGATTCATGCTAGAATCCGTATGATCGAGACTGACAGACCCCTGATCTGGACCAACTTCAAAGACTGTTTCCTGGAGAAGTATTTTCCAGCAAGTGTGAAAAGTCGCAAGGAGCTGGAATTTATGGAGTTGAAACAAGGCTCGATGTCCGTTGGAGAATATGCTGCAAAGTTTAAAGAACTATCTCTCTTTTACCTTCCTTTTCAACAGGCTGGTGCCGAAGAATCGAAATATGTTAAATTTGAGAACGGACTGAATCTGGAAATCAAAGAGGCGATTGGGTACCAAGAAATTCGGAGTTTTCCTATTCTGATCAACAAATGCAGAATTTTTGAAGAAAATCACCAGGCCAGACTGGCACATGAAAAAGCCAATAGACAACTGAAACCTCAGTCAGTTGATTTCAAAAGAAGAGGATCGTTCTATCCAAATCGCTCCAGAGGCGGATCATCATCATCGTCATCTTTTGATAGACGCAATAACATGAGGTGTCTTAAGTGTGGAGGTAATCATCATGTACGTGATTGTAACAGACGTCTTGAAGAGGTCACTTGCTTCCGGTGTAACCAAAAAGGACACATCAGTCCAAATTGTCCGCAGAATAATCAAAACAACAACAGGCACACTATGAGTGAACCAAGAGGCTCTAATCATCAGAGGGGCCGAGGAGAAGACACACGTACTGCCCAACCTCCAAGACAGAACAGGGAGTCCACATATCAGAGGTTGCAACAAACAGCTGGGAGAGTCTATACCATCAGCGGTTCAGAGGCAGATCAAGCTGATGACCTCGTACAAAGTAAGTGTGACATTAATGGTACGATCCTATCCGTGTTATTTGATTCTGGTGCTACGCATTCTTTCATTTCTGATGAGTGTGTTAGACGCCTTCGATTACCTGTGAAGCCTATGACATATGATCTGATTGTTTCTACTCCCACCGGTACACAACTTAGAACTGCTAAGGTGTGTAACGAATGTTCTATACTCATAAAAGGTAGACGCTTTCTTGTCGATCTTGTTTGTTTACCTTTGAAGGATCTAGAGGTGATTCTGGGGATGGACTGGTTATCGACAAATCGAGTTTTGGTGGACTGTTACAACAAGACCGTGATATTTCCATCAGAAAATCTAAATTCTGACAACCTCAAGACCTATGTATTACAAGGTGAAAGTCAATTGTTTGCTTTATTTACTCTTTACAAAGAAGATGGTGAACCTAAAGCAATCGAAATGCCGGTTGTTTCTGAATTTCCTGAAGTATTTCCTGAGGATGTCTCAAGTTTACCTCCAGAACGTGAGGTAGAATTCTCCATTGATTTAATTCCAGGAGCAGGACCAGTGTCTAAAGCTCCATACCGTATGGCACCAATTGTAACACCCCTATTTTTATTTTTATATTAAAATTTTGAAGGAATTAAATTATGGTTCTTTAGAACTTTTTAATCTACGTATTATTTATGATTTTTTGGAATTTTTTGGAATTTTGGAATTTTTTAATAAAAATAATATTTTTTAAATAATTTTAAATTCATATAAGTGACTTAAATTAAAAATATTTACAAGAAAGTGAATTGAAATTATAAGAAAATTTTCTAAAATCCATTTCAAGTAGACTTATCTAAAAATTATCGGTTTGAGAAAAATCTTGATTTTTTCTAATCGTTAAAAAATTAGAAACGTATCAATAAATTTTTATTAACAGAAAATTTTAGATTTTTAAAATTTCAACTTTATAATACTCAGTATAAAATTAGTGAGGACTGATATAATATCGCTAAATTTCAAAAAGGACTCATTTTGAATATTTAAAATATACCGAGTGAAAGGTTACTATTTGGCTTAATAATTCTGCCGACAGTTACTATACAAAACACTGTGCATGTACGAAATTTTCAAAGAATGCATAGTAACCTGGAATAAAAAATTCAAAAATGCATAGTACTTTTATATTAAAATAATGGAATGCATAGTAAATTTTTTTCCTATAAATACCGAAGGATTTCTTCTTTAGAATTCACAAATTCAGATTAAGTTTTCTTAATATAGTAGTGCTAGTGAGATAGTGGTGGAAGTGAGAGAGAGAAGAAAAGTTTTTGGAGAGAAGGTTCTGCCAAAATCCTAAGGTAAGAATACTTCTCTTTTATATTTTTTGGGTTATTTTCTTATCGTTTTTAGAAATCTGTTATTATACTGAAAATAATATTATTTTAAGTTACTATTCTGCATAGTAAACACTATTTCAATAGTAAATTACTATTTCAATAGTAAATTACTATTCAAATAGTAAATTACTATTTACTGTTACTATTTACTGTTACTATTCACGATTTACTATTTACCGTTACTATTCACGATTTACTATTTACCGTTACTATTCACGTTTTACTATTTACTGTTACTATTCACGTTTTACTATTTACCGTTACTATTCACGATTTACTATTCACTATTCACTATTCACTATTCACTATTCAAAATTTACCATTTCTGTTTTAAGTAGTAATCTTAATCTTCGTCTTATGCTTATACTGAAATAAGATTGATATTAATATTTCTAGAAATCGGAGGCGCAAAGCAAATCTCTTTTTGGTAACGACTCAAGGTAAGGGGGAGTGAGATAAGAATTATAATATGAAAAGACATAAGAATAATGGGAGGAGTCCCCTACTCCTTTTAAATTTAATAATATTATTATTTTAAAATATTAACTTTTTAACTTAACATTTTTAATAAATTTTAAATTAAATATCCGGTTAACTAACTCTAACATACCTATGCAAAGACTTGGACCATTATGACCTATATGGACTGGACTATATCTATGCAAGGACTTGGACCATTATGACCCATATGGACTGAACTATACCTATGCAAAGACTGGATTATATGGACTTACATATACCTATGCGAGGAATTGACCAAAAGGACTAAAATTGACTATATTAATAATCATTAAATTTTGTATTATGATATGTATTAATGATATTTAATTGATTTGATTATGATTTGATTATGATTGATTGATTGATGATATTTAGTTATGATTGATATTGTTTGATTTTGATTGATGATATTGTAATGTGGAGTTTGAGCATATAGCGAGCATGACGGAAAGCTAAAATTCAGTAAGAATTTCTTACCTTACTCTTTAAATTTTATTATCTTTTATTTCTTCTTAGAAATTATTTTTATTAACTTTATTTTCAATATTTAGAAAAATAAAAATAAAAATTAGTATTTATTTTAGAAAGAAAATATTTTATGAGAATTTATTTAATTAAATCTTGAGTTAAAGAAAAATTTTATAATTTTAAGTATTTTTGGTTAATAATTATTCTCTTTTAATAAAACAAAATTTTTTTTTTGAAAGAAAATTGTTTTATTTTTTCCAACTTAATAACTAAATATATTTGGAAATAATTGAGATTCCTAAATTTGATTTTGTTAAGATTTAATTTGAGAAAGATTATGTAAAGTTTTATATGATAAAGTTTTTAGATATTTAAGGCTTAGAAACTCAATTTCAGTGAGATTCAAAAACTGTACCAAATTTATTTCTGTGGGATAGAAATTCAGAGAACTGAGAAAATGTACAGTTTATTGAAATGATATTGTAAACCTTTAAGAGATTTAATAATTGAGTTTCTAAAAGCCTTAACCAACTCAATACGTGAGTAGTTCATGCATCATGGATAATGAAAGTGAAATGAAATAATATTGTCTGGGGACGGATTATAGAAACCGAGGATACATTAGAGGAGGCTTATTTACGAGCCTTGGAATGAGAGAGTGTGAAAGGGTGCTTCAGGGGACCTGGGGTAGCTCCCTAGTGTCGGGTACTTTCACAATAAAAACTTTCTCAATCTGACTAGTCTCTAAGTGTTTCCATGCCAGTTGAGCTGTTCATATTATTATTATCCGGACTTATGGAACAGTGTAAACTCCTGGTTGGCCCAGTGCAAATTAAAATTTAAGGGCCCACATATATAGATAAGTTATGATGAAGATAATGCATAACATTCATGCATTCATAATTGATTGTGTATGTGATTGTGATTGATATTATTATGTATTGGTTGTGAAAACCCTTTGTTGCTTATGTCTTATTCGGAAATATTATATTCTGTTTCTCACTCCTTTCTCCGTGTTTTTGTTGCATATATTCTAAATTGATGATTCAGAGGGAAGGATCGAAGAATTTCAGCAGTAAATATAGCACGTTCTAGAAAGGGAGCTCGGTATGAATACCGTGGTCCAATGAATAAATAATGTTAATAAGTAACTGCTTCTGGGCCATGGAGTTTCCTCTCTTTCTTATAATGTTTAATGTTTATTTTCTTCGGATGAATGTACAAATACTTTATAAAGTTTTTAATAATATTTGTGAGGTATTTCAGAAATAATGTATATAATTTATTCCGATAGTTTCTTTTTAACAATCATATCTTTAGTAAAAAAAAAATTATGAGTTTTTCTAGAATTTATTAAGGTGTAACTGAGGGTGTTACAAAGTGGTATCAGAGCAGTTAATCCAATAGGCCTGGGGAAAAGGTCTATCTTGCTTTGTCTGTAAACTCTGTATAGGTAGAATATCTGACTTGGTAGTAACTGTGATTGATGTGACAAATCTCAGTTACTGTGAAACAGGAAACTAATGGCTGGAAACGATCTTGCTGGAGTTGTAGAACGCTTAATCAATGCAATGGGAGCACGTGAAGGTCAAGGTAACGATGCCTTGAGAAGGCTGGACCTATTCGAAAAACGCAATCCACCTCGTTTCAAGGGAGGATATAACCCCGATGGAGCACAAATCTGGATTCGAGAGATAGAGAAGATCTTTCGAGCATTGCAATGTAATGAAGCTGATAAGGTAGTCTTCGCTACTTATGCCTTATCTGAGGATGCCGAACATTGGTGGGATAGCATGCGTAAACAATTCGAAGTCAACGACGTGGAGATCACTTGGGACTATTTCAAGGATATGTTTCTAGAGAAATACTTTCCAGCTGATGTTAAAGAGAAAAGACAATTCGAATTCCTGTCGCTGACCCAAGGAAATATGACCGTTGGAGAGTACGCATCCAGGTTTGAAGAGCTATCTCGTTTTCATTCTCATTATAATGATGCTACTAATGAAAGAGATCGGTGTGCAAAGTTTGTAAATGGACTGCGGCCAGAAATTAAGGAAGCTATACGAATGCAGGAAATCCGTGAATTTTCTGTATTGGTAAATCGCTGCAGGATCTTTGAAGAAGACCATAAGGATAGAATGACCAAAAGTCGTGAGCCCATTCACAAGGCAGGAGAGATAAGAAGTGGAGGACCTCACCATCACCAAAGAAGAGATTTCAGAAGGAATAAGCCTTACCAAGCACCATTTCGCCGGTTTGGAGCAGCATCTGTTCCTAACAGACCCCAAGCTTCAACTGGAAGCTATTATCCAACATCTGCACCAAATTTTAAATGTTTTATCTGTGGAGGACCCCATTTGAAAAGGGATTGTCCTAAAAACACTTATGTTTGCTTTAAGTGTAACAAACCAGGTCATCACATCAAGGATTGCCCAGAGATGAAGAGAGAAAACCCTGAAGGTGCAAGTACAAGCATAAATACTCAAGGAGGCGCGCACAGTGCAGTCGGAAGGCCGAAAGCAAAAGGAAAGGTTTTTGCAATCACTGGAGAAGAAGCATCTCATGCTGATTCCATGGTAGAAGGTAAGTGTATCATTAATAAGATTTCTTTAACTGTTATGTATGACTCAGGTGCATCACATTCCTTTATTGCCAATGACTGTGTAGAAAAACTAAAATTACCTGTGATAGAACTTCCATTTGACTTATCTGTACATACTCCTGGAAACAATCCCATTGTCACTTCTAAAGCTTGTTGGAAATGCCCTATTGTCATAGATGGTAGGGACTTTAAGGCTAATCTTTTCTGTTTACCCCTTTCTGGCTTAGAAGTTATTATTGGGCTAGATTGGTTGTCTGACAATCATGTTCTAATAGATTGTCATAATAAAACCATAATGTTTAAAGAACCAGTGAATTTGAATCCTGAGGATTCGAGATTTCTAACCGCCAACCAAGTGAGTGCCTCTTTAAAAGGAGGGGCTCAAGGATTCATGCTATTGCTTTCAACGAAAGGAGAGCAAGAATCAAAAATCAAAAATCTGCCGGTTGTGTGTGAATTTCCTGACGTTTTTCCTGAAGATATCCCTGGTTTACCCCCAGAAAGAGATGTAGAATTTTCCATTGATCTAGTACCTGGAGTTGGACCCATTTCAATTGCACCATACCGAATGTCACCTCTAGAATTAGCAGAGTTGAAAAAACAACTTGAAGAGATGATAGAGAAGCAGTTTATACGACCCAGTGTATCCCCCTGGGGTGCACCAGTGTTGTTGGTTAAGAAGAAGGATGGTAGCATGAGGTTGTGTGTAGATTATCGACAACTGAACAAGGTGACAATCAAGAACAGATATCCTCTACCAAGGATTGACGACTTGATGGATCAGCTGCGTGGTGCCACGGTGTTCTCCAAAATTGATTTGAGGTCTGGATACCATCAAATAAGGGTGAAGAAAGAAGATGTATCGAAAACTGCTTTTAGAACACGCTATGGCCATTACGAATATCTAGTAATGCCTTTTGGTGTAACTAATGCACCAGCCGTATTCATGGATTACATGAATAGGATTTTTCATCCATATCTAGATAAATTTGTAGTGGTGTTCATTGATGATATATTAGTGTACTCTAAAAGCAGAGAAGAACATGTTGAACATTTGAAGGTCGTGTTGGAAATCCTGAAAAAGAAACAACTATATGCAAAGTTGTCGAAGTGTGAATTCTGGTTGGAAGAAGTGAACTTTTTAGGACATGTAATTAGTCAAGGAGGAATAGCTGTAGACCCTTCCAAGGTGGAGGCGGTTTTAAAATGGGAGAGACCAACCACGATCACTGAGATTAGAAGTTTCTTGGGCTTGGCTGGATACTATAGGAGATTCATTGAAGGATTTTCAAAGCTAGGATACCCATTGACCAAGCTAACACGGAAAGGACAACCTTTTGTGTGGACGACACAATGCGAGAATAGTTTCCAAGAGCTGAAAGATCGACTTACTTCTGCGCCAGTGTTAGTACTCCCTGATCCACATCGAAGTTTTGAAGTTTACTGTGATGCGTCTAAACAAGGACTAGGAAGTGTACTCATGCAAGACAAGAAGGTTGTAGCCTATGCGTCACGTCAATTAAGGCAACATGAGATTAACTACCCTACCCATGACTTAGAGTTAGCCGCTGTAGTTTTTGCCTTAAAGATTTGGAGGCATTATCTATATGGTGCAACATTCGATGTGTTTAGCGATCATAAGAGTCTCAAGTATTTATTCGATCAAAAGGAGTTAAACATGAGGCAACGGAGATGGATGGAGTTCTTAAAGGACTACGACTTTGAGTTACAATACCATCCTGGAAAAGCGAAAGTAGTAGCTGATGCTTTAAGTCGAAAGTCTCTACATGCATCCACAATGATGATTAAAGAGTTGGAATTAATAGAGAACTTCAGAGATCTTAACCTAGCAGTAAAGGTTAATGCTAACAGCTACAGATTAGGAGCGTTGCAAGTTACAAGTGAATTCCTGAGACAAGTTTTAGAGGCTCAACAAGAGGATGAATTCCTGCAAGAGAAGAAAGAACTCTTGAAACAAGGAAAAGAAGTCGAGTTCAATGTGGGAAACGACCAATTATTGAGATATAAGGATCGAGTGTGTATCCCTGACAAAGAGGAGTTGAGGAAAGCAATTCTAGAAGAAGGCCATAAAAGTTATATGAGCATTCATCCCGGAGCTACTAAAATGTATCAAGATTTGAAGAAGTTATTTTGGTGGCCTGGAATGAAGAAAGCGGTGGCAGAGTATGTGGCTGCATGTCTAATTTGCCAGAAGGTTAAAGTGGAACATCAAAAACCCCCTGGAATGCTACAATCAATGGAAATACCAGAATGGAAATGGGATAGCATTACCATGGATTTTGTGACTTCTTTACCCAAAACTCCATTAGGACATAATTCGATATGGGTAATAGTTGATAGACTAACAAAGTCTGCCCACTTTATTCCCATCAATATTCGTTACTCTATGGAGAAGCTGGCAAAATTATACATCGAGGAGATTGTGAGATTGCATGGAATTCCTTCAAGTATCATTTCTGATCGGGACCCTCGCTTTACATCACAATTCTGGAAGAGCTTGCACAAGGCTTTGGGAACAAGACTGCGTCTGAGTTCAGCATATCATCCTCAGACGGATGGACAATCAGAAAGAACAATCCAATCTCTAGAGGACTTGTTACGAGCTTGTGTGTTAGAGCATAAAGGAAGTTGGAATCAATTCTTACCATATGTGGAGTTTACCTACAACAACAGTTTCCATGCTAGCATTGGCATGGCACCTTTTGAAGCATTATATGGAAGAAAATGTAGGACCCCGCTATGTTGGTTTGAGACTGGTGAAAACTTGATGCTAGGACCAGAGTTGGTACAACAAACCACGGATAAAATCAAAATAGTTCAGGAAAAGATGAAGGCAACACAGAGCAGGCAGAAAAGTTACTATGACAAAAGAAGAAAGCCGCTCGAATTTCAAGAAGGCGATCATGTATTCTTGAAAGTCACACCTATGACTGGGGTCGGTCGGGCAATGAAATCTCGAAAACTAACTCCTAGATTTATCGGTCCATACCAAATAATTCATAAAGTTAGTCCCCTTGCCTACCAAATAGCATTACCACCTTTTCTTTCTAATATCCATAATGTTTTTCATGTGTCAAACTTGCGAAAGTATATATCTAATCCTACACATGTTATTGAACCTGATGTCATACAAGTTAAAGATAATCTTACATATGATGCACCACCTGTTAGAATAAGTGACAGAAGAATAAAACAATTAAGAGACAAGACAATTCCGCTTGTAAAGGTTATTTGGAGTGAAACGAGAGGAGAAGATGCTACATGGGAACTAGAAACTGAGATGAAAGAGTCTCATCCTCATTTGTTTTACTGATTATGTAAATTTCGAGGACGAAATTTTCTAAGGGGAGTAGAGTTGTAACACCCCTATTTTTATTTTTATATTAAAATTTTGAAGGAATTAAATTATGGTTCTTTAGAACTTTTTAATCTACGTATTATTTATGATTTTTTGGAATTTTTTGGAATTTTGGAATTTTTTAATAAAAATAATATTTTTTAAATAATTTTAAATTCATATAAGTGACTTAAATTAAAAATATTTACAAGAAAGTGAATTGAAATTATAAGAAAATTTTCTAAAATCCATTTCAAGTAGACTTATCTAAAAATTATCGGTTTGAGAAAAATCTTGATTTTTTCTAATCGTTAAAAAATTAGAAACGTATCAATAAATTTTTATTAACAGAAAATTTTAGATTTTTAAAATTTCAACTTTATATTACTCAGTATAAAATTAGTGAGGACTGATATAATATCGCTAAATTTCAAAAAGGACTCATTTTGAATATTTAAAATATACCGAGTGAAAGGTTACTATTTGGCTTAATAATTCTGCCGACAGTTACTATGCAAAACACTGTGCATGTACGAAATTTTCAAAGAATGCATAGTAATCTGGAATAAAAAATTCAAAAATGCATAGTACTTTTATATTAAAATAATGGAATGCATAGTAAATTTTTTTCCTATAAATACCGAAGGATTTCTTCTTTAGAATTCACAAATTCAGATTAAGTTTTCTTAATATAGTAGTGCTAGTGAGATAGTGGTGGAAGTGAGAGAGAGAAGAAAAGTTTTTGGAGAGAAGGTTCTGCCAAAATCCTAAGGTAAGAATACTTCTCTTTTATATTTTTTGGGTTATTTTCTTATCGTTTTTAGAAATCTGTTATTATACTGAAAATAATATTATTTTAAGTTACTATTCTGCATAGTAAACACTATTTCAATAGTAAATTACTATTTCAATAGTAAATTACTATTCAAATAGTAAATTACTATTTACTGTTACTATTTACTATTACTATTCATGATTTACTATTTACCGTTACTATTCATGATTTACTATTTATCGTTACTATTCACGTTTTACTATTTACTGTTACTATTCACGTTTTACTATTTACCGTTACTATTCACGATTTACTATTCACTATTCACTATTCACTATTCAAAATTTACCATTTCTGTTTTAAGTAGTAATCTTAATCTTCGTCTTATGCTTATACTGAAATAAGATTGATATTAATATTTCTAGAAATCGGAGGCGCAAAGCAAATCTCTTTTTGGTAACGACTCAAGGTAAGGGGGAGTGAGATAAGAATTATAATATGAAAAGACATAAGAATAATGGGAGGAGTCCCCTACTCCTTTTAAATTTAATAATATTATTATTTTAAAATATTAACTTTTTAACTTAACATTTTTAATAAATTTTAAATTAAATATCCGGTTAACTAACTCTAACATACCTATGCAAAGACTTGGACCATTATGACCTATTTGGACTGGACTATACCTATGCAAGGACTTGGACCATTATGACCCATATGGACTGAACTATACCTATGCAAGGACTGGATTATATGGACTTACATATACCTATGCGAGGAATTGACCAAAAGGACTAAAATTGACTATATTAATAATCATTAAATTTTGTATTATGATATGTATTAATGATATTTAATTGATTTGATTATGATTTGATTATGATTGATTGATTGATGATATTTAGTTATGATTGATATTGTTTGATTTTGATTGATGATATTGTAATGTGGAGTTTGAGCATATAGCGAGCATGACGGAAAGCTAAAATTCAGTAAGAATTTCTTACCTTACTCTTTAAATTTTATTATCTTTTATTTCTTCTTAGAAATTATTTTTATTAACTTTATTTTCAATATTTAGAAAAATAAAAATAAAAATTAGTATTTATTTTAGAAAGAAAATATTTTATGAGAATTTATTTAATTAAATCTTGAGTTAAAGAAAAATTTTATAATTTTAAGTATTTTTGGTTAATAATTATTCTCTTTTAATAAAACAAAATTTTTTTTTGAAAGAAAATTGTTTTATTTTTTCCAACTTAATAACTAAATATATTTGGAAATAATTGAGATTCCTAAATTTGATTTTGTTAAGATTTAATTTGAGAAAGATTATGTAAAGTTTTATATGATAAAGTTTTTAGATATTTAAGGCTTAGAAACTCAATTTCAGTGAGATTCAAAAACTGTACCAAATTTATTTCTGTGGGATAGAAATTCAGAGAACTGAGAAAATGTACAGTTTATTGAAATGATATTGTAAACCTTTAAGGGATTTAATAATTGAGTTTCTAAAAGCCTTAACCAACTCAATACGTGAGTAGTTCATGCATCATGGATAATGAAAGTGAAATGAAATAATATTGTCTGGGGACGGATTATAGAAACCGAGGATACATTAGAGGAGGCTTATTTACGAGCCTTGGGATGAGAGAGTGTGAAAGGGTGCTTCAGGGGACCTGGGGTAGCTCCCTAGTGTCGGGTACTTTCACAATAAAAACTTTCTCAATCTGACTAGTCTCTAAGTGTTTCCATGCCAGTTGAGCTGTTCATATTATTATTATCCGGACTTATGGAACAGTGTAAACTCCTGGTTGGCCCAGTGCAAATTAAAATTTAAGGGCCCACATATATAGATAAGTTATGATGAAGATATTGCATAACATTCATGCATTCATAATTGATTGTGTATGTGATTGTGATTGATATTATTATGTATTGGTTGTGAAAACCCTTTGTTGCTTATGTCTTATTCGGAAATATTATATTCTGTTTCTCACTCCTTTCTCCGTGTTTTTGTTTCATATATTCTAAATTGATGATTCAGAGGGAAGGATCGAAGAATTTCAGCAGTAAATATAGCACGTTCTAGAAAGGGAGCTCGGTATGAATACCGTGGTCCAATGAATAAATAATGTTAATAAGTAACTGCTTCTGGGCCATGGAGTTTCCTCTCTTTCTTATAATGTTTAATGTTTATTTTCTTCGGATGAATGTACAAATACTTTATAAAGTTTTTAATAATATTTGTGAGGTATTTCAGAAATAATGTATATAATTTATTCCGATAGTTTCTTTTTAACAATCATATCTTTAGTAAAAAAAAAAATTATGAGTTTTTCTAGAATTTATTAAGGTGTAACTGAGGGTGTTACACCAATTGAACTGGCGGAACTGAAGAAACAAATTGAAGAGTTGCTGGAGAAGCATTTCATCAGACCTAGTGTGTCACCATGGGGAGCGCCAGTGTTACTCGTCAAGAAGAAAGATGGAAGCATGAGGTTATGTGTAGATTATCGTCAACTGAACAAATTGACGGTGAAGAATAGATATCCTCTGCCCAGAATTGATGATCTGATAGATCAATTGAGAGGTGCTGCAGTGTTTTCCAAGATTGATCTACGATCGGGGTATCATCAGATTCGTGTCAAGTCTGAGGATATTCCAAAGACAGCCTTTAGAACACGATATGGTCATTACGAGTACCTTGTGATGCCCTTCGGAGTGACCAATGCCCCAACCGTATTCATGGATTACATGAATCGAGTATTTCATCCCTACTTGGATCAATTTGTCATCATTTTCATTGATGATATTCTGATCTATTCAAAAACTGCAGAGGAACATGAAAAGCATCTTCGAGTGGTATTGCAGATTTTGAAGGAGAAGCAGTTGTATGCAAAGTTATCAAAATGTGAATTCTGGTTGAAAGAGGTAAAATTCCTAGGCCATGTAATCTCAAATGAAGGAGTATCTGTGGATCCTTCTAAAATAGAAGCTGTGGTAAACTGGGAGAGACCTACTTCAGTCACTGAGATACGAAGTTTCATGGGATTAGCTGGTTATTATCGGAGATTCATTGAAGGGTTTTCTCAAATTGCCCTACCAATGACTCGGCTAACCCGGAAGAATCAATCTTTTTCTTGGACGCCAGAATATGAGAAAAGTTTCCAAGAACTGAAGTTGAAGCTTACATCTGCTCCAGTCTTAACCTTACCTAATCCACAAGAAGATTTCGTGGTATATTGTGATGCTTCCAAAATGGGCTTAGGATGTGTTTTGATGCAGCAAAGAAAGGTGGTAGCTTATGCATCTAGACAGTTGAGACCACATGAGATGAACTATCCAACGCATGATCTAGAATTGGCAGCAGTGGTATTTGCCCTGAAAATCTGGAGACACCATTTGTATGGAGTCAGGTTTGAAGTGTTCAGTGATCACAAGAGCTTGAAGTATTTGTTCGATCAAAAGAAATTGAACATGAGGCAGCGAAGGTGGATAGAGTTCCTTAAAGATTATGATTTTGATTTGAAGTATCATCCAGGAAAAGCAAATGTGGTGGCAGATGCACTAAGCCGAAAGTCCATTCATATGGCATTTTTGATGATAAAAGAAATGGAGATGATAGAACAGTTCAGAGATATGAACTTGGGTGTAGAGATGAAATCTTCAAGGAGTATGACTTTGGGGACTTTGAAGATAACCAATGATTTCCTGAAACTGTTAGGTGAAAGACAGAAAGAAGATTTGCCATTACAAGAGTTGAGAGAATTACAGGCGAATGGAAAAGATATGGGACTACACGAAGGATCAGATGGAATTTGGAGAATCAGGAATAGAATTTGTGTACCAGAGGATATTGATCTGAGAAGGACGATTCTAGAAGAAGCGCATAAAAGTATGTTGAGCATTCATCCTGGATCAACTAAGATGTATCAAGATCTGAGGAAAAGCTTTTGGTGGCCAAGAATGAAGAAAGAGATAGTTGAATATGTGGCTTCATGTCTGGTGTGTCAAAAAGCCAAGGTAGAACACCAGAAACCATCTGGTGAACTGCAACCATTAGAGATTCCTGTCTGGAAATGGGATGACATCTCAATGGACTTTGTGTCGGGGTTACCAAGAACACGTTCAGGGAATGATGCAATCTGGGTCATTGTAGACAGATTGACAAAGTCTGCTCACTTCCTCCCAATGAATATGAAGAACTCTTTACAAAAGTTGGCACAGTTATATGTGAAGGAGATTGTAAGACTACATGGTGTACCATCTAGTATTGTGTCAGATAGAGATCCAAGATTCACTTCCCGATTCTGGGGAAGCTTGCATCAGGAATTGGGTTCAAAGCTTCGATTAAGCTCAGCTTATCATCCCCAAACAGATGGACAGTCAGAGCGTACCATACAAAGTTTGGAGGACTTACTGCGATCTTGTGTGATTGAATATGGTGGTAGTTGGGAGCAGTTTCTTCCATTGATTGAATTCACGTATAATAATAGCTACCACAGCAGTATTGGTATGGCTCCATTCAAAGCATTGTATGGTAGGAAGTGTCGAACGCCACTTTGTTGGTTAGAAACTGGTGAAAGTTTGGCGCTAGGACCTGAAATTGTGCAGCAGACTACTGAACAGATAGAAATGATCAGAGAAAAGATGAAGGCATCTCAAGACAGACAAAAGCAGTATTATGATAAAAGGAGGAAACCACTTGAATTCCAAGTCGGTGAGCATGTATTTTTGAAGGTTTCACCTCACAAAGGGATTGGTCGAGCCTTGAAGAGTAAGAAATTGAGTCCGAGGTTTATTGGACCATATGAGATCCTAAAGAGGGTTGGTACAGTGGCATATCAGATTGCACTTCCCCCTCACCTGGCAAATCTGCACAATGTATTTCATGTATCACAGCTGAGGAAATACGTACAAGATCCCAACCACGTGATTGCTACTGATGATATTGAAGTTAGAGAGAATCTGACCATCTCTACAGAACCTACACAGATCCTAGAAAGATCGAGCAAACGTTTGAGGAACAAGAATGTACCACTGGTAAAAGTTGCATGGAAACAAGGAACTGATGTAACTCTGACTTGGGAGCGTGAAGATGATATGAGGACACAATATCCAGGATTGTTTCACTGAGGAGCGCGTTAAATTTCGAGGATGAAATTTTTATTAGGGTGGGAGAATTGTAACATCCTGCTTTTAATAATAGCTCTATTTTGTAATTTATGAAGCATGGAAGGCTTATAAGTGTTTATTAATGAATAAAAACACTTTATGAATGGTTTATAATACTCCAAAAAATTTCATTTTGGGTATAATTATAGAAATTACATAGATCTATTTTGATAAGATCCAATTTCCGAGTGAAAGATTGAAGGTAGAGGAGTAAATTAAGTGAAATTGGAAGAAACATTCTGATCCGTTCTGACCTCCAAGGCTAGGACGACCTCAAGGTTCCAAAGGGGAAGAAAGGATGACAGTAAATGCCACATCACACCGGACAACCGGTGTGGATAGGATTGTCTTTTATGTTGCACACCGGATCAACACTTTACCAAATGAGCTGTAGGACGGATAACTTTGAACCGATATTCAAGACCGGAATTGAGTCCGTCCAAGAAAAGAAGATAACAATAAAAGGGTACGGTTTTCCTAAGTGGAAAGCTTACTAATTGTCTACAAGACTGAGTGACGTCTTGCTGGTTGCTGGACGGTATAGTTTTCCGAGCTGTTGGCTATTGGACGTTGTTAGTTGCTTACTGAATAGTTGGATGGTGTTTGAACTGTTCTTTATTGGCGGAGTAAAGCTTAGGCGGAGTCATGTACCTTGGCGGAGTAAAGCTTAGGCGGAGTCACGTACCTCGGCGGAGTAAAGCTTTGGCGGAGTCTCATGCCATGACGGAGTCATAAGCATTGACGAGGTCTAATGCCTTGGCGGAGTAGTAAATTTAGGCGGGGTCACACGTCTGGCGGAGTCATAAGCATTGACGGGGTCAAATGCCTTGGCGGAGTAACGCGAATATCTTTTAGAACATGGACATCTCTTAAGATACACTCAATACCGCCCTCACACTCAAGACCGCCCTCACACTCAAGACCGCCCTCACACCCTCCACACTGCTCTCACACAGCTGACTTCAGTTCAGGTGACACCGGATGAATTTAGTTCGGATTATCATTAATGAACACCGGACGGCTTCAAGGAAGGTTAACTCAGCTTTCCTTAGAACGGATGTACACACCGGATGATTTTGAGCCGATGTACAAGACCGGATGCTCAACCGGACTTGGAAATGGAATTCTGGTCGGTTTTGAAGTGCAGAAGTAACTTTTTGACCCTTTTCTTGTCTTTTAGGCATTATTTTTAATATCTTTTAATCCCACTAATCGCACTAGTACGTAGGACGGCTAGAGATAGCACTAAGATAGCCACCTTCTATTATTAATCCTCCATTATCTCCACTAACAACACTAACAAACCCACTCACAAAGGGCTTGTTCCCCACTGCCTTGCTTTTTAAAACAGAACCATATCTCTTCAAAAACTGTGAAGAGAAAACAGCATTACAGTATACCATTTTTCTTCTTTCTCAAGACCTTCGAATAGAACCAGGACAGCCAGGAGACCTCTTTTCCAATCAGCTAAAAGTCTTCAAACCAAGTAAGAGGGGACAGGGTTGTGAATATTTATGAAATGGGTAGAGTTGTATGTTGTTCTAGGATTCCAGTCTTAATTTTGCATCTTGTGGCTCAATTTTGAAACTGAAAACGTATGAATTTGCCTTTGACTTCTTCATGAAAGTTGTAGATCTTTTTGTTATGTGAATTTTGATACCAGATTCAACTGATTTGGATATGTATAACAAAAGTTATAGCCAAAATACTACAGCATGTTTGTATGGAAGATTTATCCTTTGTTTTTGTGTATATATTGATTTAATGGGAACTGTATGTGCATAATCAGCCTTGGATGTCTTCATGTAAGTTGTAGATAATTAAGTTGTGGATTTTTAGAAAGTGGTTTCACATCAAAATAATTTTTGTAGCTCAAGTTATGCTCAAAATACTGATGTATGTGCAAGCTGAAATTCTGAAATTCTGGAATTTTAGAAATCCAAATCTTGTTTTCAATACTGGGAATTTTGTGGTGTAAATTAGTTGTTGGTGTCTTCATGAAAATTGTAGATATTTATGTTAAGATTAATTTAGAACTGGTTTCATGCAAAAATCATTTTTGTAACTCCAGAAACACTGAAATTACTAACATATGTACGTTTTGGAAAACTCACCTGGAGGCAGTGTGGTATTTCGTGGATAAATAATATTTCTGTTCGGAATTTGAAATTGTGTTCTTCATGAAAGTTATAGACAATTATGTTATTGAACTACAGAAAGTGGAATCACCTAAAAAGGAGTTGATTTGCTCATATGATGACTGTTTTACCAATGCATGTCGCTGTTTGGAAATGCTGAAATTTACTTATGATGGTTATTATGGATAACAATGATGTTTTCTCTATGAATAATAAATTATTATTGAATTCTTGAGTGATTATGAATTATTATAAATGCTGTTGAGTATCACACAGTTAGTATATTATGATGGTGAATAATTATGAATGACATAATTAATATATATGTACACGAATGCCTTGTGGTTATTGACATATGTGGTTGAAACAGTAAATCCATGATTTTGTGAATTATTATGTGTATTGTGGCTTTGAGGACTTGTAGTATCCAAGAGGTTTTGGAAACGTGGATATCATGGTATGTTAAAAGAATTAAAGGCATTCATGCATCATAAGCATTCGGACGCACCATGGAATTTAGGGGTTCCATGATTGCCTACCCTGGTGGGGGGTTACTCTATGATGAGTTAAGCCCTATTATGTTGTGTGCCATGGAGTGTAGGGATTCATGGTTTATGTAAAAGTCCTACTTATGATATTGTGTACTTCGGTACTTAAGCGCCATGAAGTATAGGGATTCATGGTATATGCTAAAGCCCTATTTGTGTCTCTATGAGACTTTTACTGCAGTATTCCCACCAAGACCAAATGGATCCAGCATGACATCATTTGACTAATTAAAGATCTATTAATGGACTTGTTTGGTATATTCATCATATCATTATGAATTGTTGATTGTGTTTGTGCAATTTTATCTATTTTATATTTATTCTATATTCTGTCTCACTCTTACATTAATTTTTACAGTGAATGACACGCAGAACGCAGAATGATGCCATGATGGATGTTTATTTGTTTAATTACCTGAACTTTGAACTTATGGGTTGTAATAAATATAATATGTCATGTACTATTATCTTTACAATCGTTTCCGCTACTCAAATATTTTCTTGAATTTAGTTATTCACGACTAGTATGTATGATAATTTTTTCCGCTGTTATTAATTGTTATATAAACTCTGAATTAAATTTATAATTTTTAAAAAGGATCTTTCGAAAAAGTGAAAAATTTTACTCGAAATTTTTAATCGACGTTTCGGGGCGTTACAGGAGCTAACTGAATAACTAAATTAATCTCTTGATAATCATTTGTCAATCCTTTCAATATAGTTTTGACTCTTGCTAATAGTCTCACGAGTGATGTTCTACATGCCTGATAAGAAAGATTTTCATTAGTTTTATTTCAATGTTCACATGACTTTTAGATTACTTGTCATGGTCACTTGCCAACTACACTTACTTGCACATATAGTCATTATAATACATAATAGACTTGACAGACATTTTGTGTTAAAATGAATGAGTCATACTCACCATAACGTCTAGTTTGATATAAGGATGATGTAAAATATGATCTGTGTTTTTGTTTTCGTAATGTCATGTCATATATCGGGTAAACTACTTAGACATATATAACCTCTACAACTTTTAAGTGATAGGAAATTAGAACAATTTTTTTACATTAAATTTTCTTGTACTTGACACAGCCAACTTGTTTAGGTAAATACTCTTCACAAAACTTACATTGAGTTAATTCACAATCTTCCTTCAAAAAAAAGCATAGGCATGTTCATGCAACAAGTAATAGTTTCCATTTTTAACCTTAATTTCCCTATACCACATATGTTAATTAGTAAACATCAACTTTTAAAAGAATTTTCGACATCGATGGTCTAGTTCTTCTAACTAATTCTCTATATAATCATCATATATATTATCAACAACATATTCATCATCATCACCACTACAAATGTATCATGTATCATATCACTCATGTTGTTAAAATTATTAGTATTTATCATTGAACTAGAAGCACTAGTGTTATAGTGTAATGAGACAATATATGTTAGAATATTCAAACACCTCCCTATATTAAATCCAAACCAAATAATTTAGTTGAAAACTCCATTTATACAAATGAAACATAACATAATCTTATCTAATATTTTTAAACAATGAGACTATACACAGGAGCATAAAAAGCTAATACAGTACTTATTAATTAACATTCTTAAATATATAATCCAATTGGATAAACACATTTTTAAGAGGTTTACAGCATATAATGGTCGCTAATAAGTCAACGTGGCTGAGTATTTTATTTTTGTGATGGATACCATTACCAAATCACAGTATTCACTAATGGCAAGTTTGGCATCATCAATGACTATTTCTTTTTGGGTTTGCTGTCGAGAATCATTCATTTATTTGGTGGGTCACCTTCTTTTTCTAACCAAACACCATAATCATATGCTTCAGCTCCATAATCTTATGCTAAAAATACGAAAGCATAAATGTATTATATCAAATAGTCTACACTAATTTATATGTATTATAGGATCTACAATTTGTTTAATAGATATTGTACTTTACTAAAGACAAACTCTTCCAACTACCACGGCTTTTGACTTTAGCATCCCACTTTATTTCAATTATTCTAATTCTATTTGCAAGAATAGATATATAAACACAACGATATATCTTATAAAAAATGTTCTTTAGATAAAAATAAGAGTTATAAATTTAGGTCTTATAACTACACATTAATTAAAAGTTTTTTAAGGTTATATGATCATTTAAAAAATTATATAATTTTTTTATTCAAGTTACATTATCAATATATTTTAATCTTGACCATCCATAGTAAAATTCAACAATTCATATCTCACCTAAAAAATGTTTCTCATGATAGATTATCTATAAATAAAGCACAAAGCCTCCTAATTAAATTACACACTTATAATTATTAATTAAACACTTACTTTTCTCCCATGCCTCTCTCTCTATACATACATATATATACTGTCGGCCGTGTAAAAGAGCTCGTGAAAAAAAACAAAACAAATGAAGGTGGAAGCAACCAATTATTATTAGTAGGTTCTAACATTGCACACGCGTAAAACAAAGATGATTGTTATGGATTTAACAATATCTTGAAGATGCAATTAAACACTAGTGTAATGATTATCATTTTTACCCTATCTTTTACTTTTCTTTTCTAGACCACCTAGTTTAATAAAAAATTAATAAATCAATCAAGTAATTTAAACCAATTATACGTGTGTTTGGTTTTCCAACCCAAAAAATAGATCTTACGGTCAAAAGAAGTTTTGACTGTTTCAAACTGTATGAAGAATTAATATCAATCTTTAAATTTTTTCATTTCTACAACTTCCTTTCCCCAACTCTGAACCAAATATACAATATATACATTAATTCAATTCAACCAAAAAATCAAAACCACTTTTAATTGATATAAGTTGTTATGAAAAAGGTAAAAATCAACTAGTTATCTTATGAAAATCGATGACCCAATTCAAAATTAATGTTGAAAAATGTGAAAGTGGTATTCCTTAGACGGAAATGAAAACTCAAACTCCTAAACACTTGTTACAACCATGGGATTAGAAAATTCTATTAATAATTATATGTCAAATTTATTATATATATAGAATTATTTACCATTTCTTAATAGTAGTAATAATAATAGTTTATTCTATCAATTACTTTAAATAAAAAGATGCATAAACTATATATGTATAAATCAAAATACATACTTAAACATTTTATATAATTAAATTTTAAAAAATACTATTAAAAATATATTTTTAATATTATTTTCATTATAAATTTATATTATATAAAATCAAGTATCTATATTTAATTATAAATTAACTATTATATCTAGCTATTAAATTTAATATAAAAACATAAATATGGTTATATATCAATTCAACCCGTGACTTACCTATTCGATAAATAACCCAATAGACCTAATACCGTGACCGAATTTATTGCATTGTCAAAGAATATTCAATGTTTGAAAATGTATATTTTACCAAATTATATATGTATATTTATAATTCGTGTTCAATGATATATATTAACAAATATAAAGATGGAAAGTTAATGATTAAAATTAACACCTCTCAAATATATTACAAACACAAAGAATTAAGATTCCCTCCATGAGAGTTCATCTTTTTTATTATTAAAATAATTTTTTATATTGGTTTTCAAATTAACCAACGTTTTTTTTATTACATCAATTATTTTAAGATTTGGTTACACCAATTTAAAATAATTGATGTAATATTACATTATTGACTTCTGCAAGGAAACAAAAGTGTAATATAATCTCTGACAAAAACCACTTTTATTACCAACCTTGACCTTAGAGCAGAGACTAAGCTTAGTCAGAGTGGTAGTTTTCTATATAAAAATATATATTAACTGTTATTTTTATTGATTAAATTCATCCAAATAAAAAATTAGGATAGGTTAACCTTAATTACCTTAAGGTTAACAAAACAAAAAAGAAAGCACATGTTCTCAAAGTGTTATTTTATCTAAAAAAAGAAATCCCGTGATGTTCGGGGATGATGATGATGAGCGAGCAACACGAGTGAGGAAACATAAAACATGTGCAGTCGTGCACTATTTGCCTTCTCATTTTGTTCAAAGTAAAATCATAGTACTGATAAATGAAAGACCACAAAAACCCTGAAGAATACGACCGTTTAATTCTAATTCTCGTGTTTGACATGAAAATAGCCTGAAATTAATTACGGTGATTAAAAAGCATAATCATGATTTTGCATCCCTTAATGTTTGTTTGTTGAAAATGGATGACACCGCTTACTATGCATTCACACGCATCCTTTCCTTAAAGGACACTGTAACATTTATGATTATAATAATAGTAATCTCTCTCTTTCTCTCTAAAACAAGAGAATTACACAACACATACTTTTCCGTGCTCCGTCTGTGTCCCTTGTCCTTTTTACAGTTGATGAGTCATCGTACAGTGTCAGAGCCGACACGCTTCAATATTGCCATTTTCCCCACTTCAAAGACATGAGGATTGCCACTTTCTGTCCTTGAGATTCAGATAAAAATGGGGTAATATGTTAGTTTTGCAGCTGCTGGTTCCTCTGTTTTCAGCATCACAGCTGCACATGATGATCCCATTGTCAGATTTCATCTTTCTGGACTTTGTTTGATCCAAAGTTTTATACTTTTTCTGATTTTGTGGACACCCTTTTGCTTGTTTTGATAATATTTTGCTCCTTCCTATGAGGGGTAGTTGATCATTGATCAGGTTCATTCACTTGGTTTGGTAAGTACTCATCATCGTTTTATTCATGATCACTGCCTTTTGTTCCTTTTCATGTACCTTTTTTTTTCTCTGCCAATGAACCTTTTTGTCTGTTTCCCTCTTCTTCTTTCACCCTTCATGATGATTTGCAATCATTTTGCATTGGATCCTTCCAAATACCAATATTCATTGTTATATTTTCTCTGCTTTTTAACATTTTTATGTTTGTATTTTCTTTTTTACTTTCCGGTTCTTCCTCTAGAAATTGCTCTTGCTTGAAGGCAAATTTTCCTATCAATTCCATCTGAACAATGTTTAAGCAAGATAGAAAATGTACTTTTTTTTTTTGCTTGTGTTGCATTTGCAATTGCAAGAATTTTATTTTATCTGATATAATTAATTCATCACGATGAAGGATTGATGCTTCTACTATGCATTTTTTTTCATGCTATGTGTGCTCTTGCCTTGTAGTTTAAAGTCATTCCTTTTTAACTCTTTCTTGTTCCTTTCTTTGTGTGCCAGTCACCCCAATATCAAATTGCCAGAACAGCTGAAACAAAAAGTTCCCTTCACTGATTAACTGGGCCGTCTCCTATTTGGCAGGTACTACGACATCAATGTGTGAAGTTTGTAACTTTGTTATATCTTAGGCCATGGGAGTAAATATTGAATTTTCAGGAATCTGGAGCAATTCTTATCAAATGTATTTATTGTGTATACATTTATTTGATGATAGGTAGACAGAAATGGCGAAACAGACCTGAAAGTCTCAAATTATTAAAACACTGCTGGTGGCAATCTGTGATCTTGTAATCTTGCCTAGATATAATATCAGGCTTTTGCCAAATCAAAACCAGCAGTGTTGTTGTTATTCCTGGGAATCATGGCAAACTCGTCACATTCTGAGTCAGGGCGCTCATATTCTTGGTGGTGGGATAGTCACATTCCAAAGAATTCGAAATGGCTTCAGGAGAATCTTACAGGTGTGTCTTTTTCCTCTACATGTATATATCTCTACCAGAGGAATATGAGTATATTGTTTTTGAAGTTGTTCCATTATCTGGTTTGCATCTTTCTGTTGAATTTGCTGTCATAGCAACGAGACTAAAATAACAGAACCGCTGCTAAATTTAAGTTGAAAGTAACTTTGCACATTAAGATGAATTTATCAAAAGAATAACTTTCTGCAATCCTCAATGAGAGACTGCAGATAGAAAAGGCCTGTAAAATAGCACAGCATACTTTCTCTGGAATGAAGAATCTTGGGACCATAACTTGCTACTTGTTTATGTTCCAAATTTCATCAGAATACAATAGTTCACAATAACCAAATTCATAAAGGAAATTGTAATGGAAGTAATGAGACAATAGCCTGTATCATTTTCTGTATCAGAATGCGATGATAATATCTGCTTTGTCATCTGGGAGAACGGGACTAGTTGGAATAGACTTAAGCTGATAAATTAATATCATATGAATGACTAATTTGCAGAACATCATCTGGCTTAAAATGAGTTATTTTCATGGCATTCATAAATGCTCCAGGCTTCTGATGCTTAGTCTTTTAACCATCACCTGATCATTTATTTGTAGCTGTCACTTATCTGGCAGATTTTAAAAGACTGTGTCTGCACAGCCCCATAAAGCCTGATCAAATAACTTTGCAGATGGCCTATGCTCTTTCTGCCTCACATGCTGAGGCTTACCATAACCAAATTGCTTTACAGTATCCTTTGGTTGATGTTGATCCTTTCCAACCCATCCTTTTGTTTGTTAATATCCCTTTAAGTCCCAAAAATCAATTTTCATCTGCCACTTTGTCATAAAATCATTATGTCTATTTATATTCAGTCTTCAAAAAGTGTGAACCATCAACCACCCGGCAGGAGTAATGTATACACTTTGCATGTTGTTGCTTTGATACCTACATAATTATGAAATTGGAATTCATTATGTTAAATTAATGATGGAGAATAGGACTTAGACTTATAACTGAATATATATATATATATATATATATATATATATATATATATACACACACATATATATATATACATATATATATGCATACATATATATATATATATATATATATATATATATATGTATATATGGAGGGACTAGCCCACTTAAAGACTAACTCTCACAAAGTTACTCCATTCAATAATGTCTGATAGAATAAGAATTTGAAAAATCAAACCATTGAATAATATGATTTTAGTGTAATCATCATGCACTCGAAAGTTTTGAAATTTTGGACATTGATAGGCATGTTATCTTATGGTCAAAATTTACATATATTTTGAAATATGTTTTATATGTTGAATTAAAGTTACTTGATGAAGTACCAAATAATTTTCAAAATTTATGAAACTTTGCAAACTTCATCCATATAATAAGAACTTTGATTATTACGGTTGGATCAATGAAATTCGATGTATATTAGAAGTTATTAAGTGATGTAAACTTGTGTAGGAGTTATTCTTAGAGAAAAAAAAATTGATCCTTAAGTCTTTTGGAAGTTATTTTGAAAAAATAACAAGGAAGTGGAACACGAAACCAGATTGCATTGGCTTGTAAACCTCCCTTTTATAACATTGAAACGATAATACATACTGAATCGAATCATACAAATACGAAGGCATACTTATTATAGAGGATTAATAAAAACTGTGAGCAATTTCTGTGTTTTGAGTGTTTACATGTTCACCATACTGAAGACAAATAATTGAAATGGCATTTGAAGGTTGAGGTTGTAGTTGCATACAAGACCTTTTGATGGGGTTCCCAGGGTCCCAATATTAAATACAACCACTCAGAAAAGGTTGAACCGCATTTATTTTTTATTTTTTTAGACCCGCTGCACGACTGTCTAGTATTCATTTGGCATTAGAAGCGACATGACATGATTTCTCTGCAACAGGCATCTAAGAAATTTCATGGAAATGAAATAAAAATAAACTAATAAACTAAAGTTTTGAGATCATTGACAATACACCTGAGTGAAAGAGGTTGCACTTGCAAGCATTTTATGAATAATAAATCCAGTTTTTATAATTTGTTGAAAGTGCTGTCATGTATAAGTGATTTGTGATTTGAATCCATGCTTTTTTCCCCCTTTAATCCAATATATTAAGTGAGTTATGTTTATACAGACATGGATGCCAAAGTCAAGGCAATGATTAAGCTCATTGAAGAGGAAGCAGATTCATTTGCAAGGAGGGCAGAAATGTACTACAAGAAGCGCCCAGAACTGATGAAACTAGTGGAGGAGTTCTACAGAGCATACCGTGCATTAGCAGAAAGATATGATCATGCAATGGGAGAGCTACGCCATGCTCATAAGACCATGGCCGAAGTATTTCCCAACCAAGCACAATACAACATGCTGACCGATGATCCACCATGTGCATCTGATGCTGAATCACACACTCCAGGAGCCCCCCGTCCGATTTATTCTGATTCTGAGCATTCAGAGGGAGCAGATAGTCAAGTTCAAGCCTTGAAGAAATCCCTGGCCAAAATAGAGTCTGAAAAGGATGCTATGTTCCTTCGCTATCAGAAGAGTTTGGAGAGGTTATCAGAAATGGAGAGAGATCTTAACAACGCCCAGAAACATGCTGAAGGCCTTGATGAAAGAGCAAGTAAAGCTGAAATTGAAACTAAAGTACTGAAAGAAGCTCTTGCACAGCTAAAAGCTGAAAAGGATGCTGGTCAAGTTCAGTACAATCAGTGCCTAGAAAGTATAGCTAAACTGGAGACTATGTTATCTTTGTCCCAGAAGGATGTTAAGGGACTTGATGAGAGAGCTGCCAAGGCAGAAAAGGAATCCAACAATCTGAAACAAGAACTTTGCAGTTTGGAAGTTCAGAAGGATGCTCGTCTTCTTCAATATAAACAGTGTCTTGAAAGGATTTCAGTTTTGGAGGCCAAGGTAACCTTTGCTGAGGAGAATTCCAGGATGTTAAATGAGCAACTTGGAAGAGCAGAACTGGAAGTTAAAGCACTGAGAAAAAAATTTTCCGAACTGAACGAAGAGAAAGAATCCATAGCCATCCGTTTCCATCAATCCTTGGAGAAAATATCTGAAATGGAAAATGAAATTTTGCGTTCCCAAGAAAATGCTGAACAACTAAATAGAGAACTTGAGAAAGGGGCTGAAAAACTTAAGACTGCTGAAAGCAATTGTGATACGTTGCAGAAATCAAATCAATCTCTTCGGTTAGAGGCTGAAAACCTGTTGCAGAAGATAGCTATGAAGGATCAGGCACTTTTGGAGAAGCATACTGAGATTGAGAAGCTTCAGAGTCTAATGCATGAAGAGCATTCTAATTTTCTTCAAATTCAATCCACTCTACAGACACTGCAGAGGTTGTATTCTAAATCACAACAGGAGCAAGGAAGTCTTGTTTCAGAGCTTAAACATGGGCTTCAGCTGTTGAAGGACTTGGAGTTTTCAAAACAAGGTTTTACAGAAGAAATGCAGGAGAATGTGGAAGAAAACAGGATTCTGCATGAACTTAGTTTTTCTTCTGCTAGGTCATTATTAAGAAAACAGCAAATGGAAATCTCTAAACTGAAGGAGATCAAAGAGAAACTTGAACGAGAGTTTGCTGTAAACAATGAAGAAAGCAATGCCCTCCAGCAAGAAGCTCATCAAATAAAGGATGATATCCAGCACTTGAATGATAGATATCAGGCTATGCTGGAACAACTACAGACTCTAGGCTTGGATCCTAAGTGTTTTGCAGCATCTGTGAAAGATTTACAAATTGAGAACTCAAAGCTAAAAGAGGTCTGCAAAATGGAACGCAATGAGAAAGAAGTTCTTCGCGAAAAGTCAAAGGATATGGATGAGCTTTTGATAGAAAATGCCTTTATGGAATTCTCCTTGTCAAGATTAAATGACGAGTTGGATGGATTAAGAGCAACAGTGATGAAATTTCAAGAGTCTTGCCAAGTTCTCCAGGAAGAAAAAACTACTGTTGTTGATGAGAAATCATCTTTACTTTCACAGTTGCAAATTGTCACTGAAAGTATGCAGAAGCTATTGGAGAAAAATTCCTTGCTGGAGAAGTCTCTCTCTGATGCAAAGATTGAGCTTGAAGGTTTGAAGGCTAAATCAACTGACTTGGAAGAATTCTGCAGGTTGCTAAATGATGAGAAGTATAATCTTCTAAATGAAAGAAGCGATCTAGTATCTCAGTTGGAGAGTGTTGAGGCAAAACTAAGTAACCTGGAAAAGATGTTCACAAAATTGGAAGAAAAATATGCTGATGCAGAGAAGGACAAAGAAACCACAGACAATCAAGTGGAAGAACTCCGTGCTTCAATTTTGGTGCAAAAAGAGAAGCATGCCAATCATAAACACTCTAGTGAAGCCCGACTCACAAATCTGGAGAATCTTGTTCATGTACTACGGGAAGAACTGTGGTTGAGGAAGATAGAATTTGAAAAAGAAGTTGAAAAGGCTGTAAATGCTCAGCTTGATATGTTCATTTTGCAAAATTGTATAGAAGATCTGGAACAGAAGAATTTGGCCTTGTTAACTGAATGTGAAAAGTACGTTGAGGCATCCAAGTTTTCTGACAAAGTTATCTCTGAGCTGGAAACTGAAAATCTCATGCAACTGATGGAAGAGGAGTTTTTGCTACATGAAATTAGAAAGCTTAAAAGGTGTATTCATCAAGTATGTGGGGCTCTTCGGATTGATCCAGATGGCAGGCATGACAAAGGAATCAAGCATGAGGAAATACCAATATCACATATTTTGGACAACATTGAAGGCTTGAAAAGTTCTCTTGTGAAAAGCCAAGAGGAGAAGCAGCAGCTGTCTGTAGAGAATTCTGTCCTAGTAACTTCACTTCAGCAGTATCAATCCGAGAGAGAAAAATTGGAGTCAGAGAAAAAGTCCATGGATCAAGAGTTTGAGACCATGAGAGAGCACAATGTAATGTTGCACAAAGAGACGGTTGAACTTCTAGAGATGAACAGGCAACTAAAGACTGAAGTGGCCAATGGAGAAGAAAAAGAGAATACATTGAAGTCCAAGTTGGCAGTTCTGCATGTGGAGTTGATAGATTCAGAGAGAAAAAATCAAGTGTTTCAGGAAGAAAGTAGTGACATGCTTGAGGAGAAAAATTCATTGCTTAGGTGTGTTTCAGAACTCAAAGATGCAATATGCGCAGCCAAAGATGAAAACAATGTAATCCTCCAAGAAGTATTAGCATCAAGCAACCTCAATTTGGTTTATGAGAGTCTTCTCACTGAGAAAGCAATTGAACAAAAAGCACTTTCTGAACATCTTAGCAGCAACATTTGCCGTTTGAACCATGACCTTAATCAGGAACTTGGGGTGTTAAGGAAGAAGTTTGAGATGAAAGAAGCAGAGAATGTTTATCTGAATGAGTCTACTAAGAGGATGGACAAAGAGCTGCAGGAAGTAAAAAATGCAAATTGCTGCTTAAGTCATCAAGTTGAAAATTCAGAGAATCTTCTTAAGAAAAAAGAAGTAGACCTCCTAGAAATGGAGAAAAGGCTGAAGGCTGCTGAGAAATTGAATTCAGAGTTTAGCAGATGTGTTGAGGAGCTGAAGACAGATCAAGAAGAATCAGGATTGGTCAGAGAAAATCTAGAGAGACAGATTCTTGAACTATCAGAAAATTGCATGAATCAGAAAAAAGAAATTGAGCAACTTAATGAAGAAAATGGAAGTTTTCTGTCTGTGGTGAGAGCACTACTTCAAGAAGTTGAACAACGCAGGGTTAGGGAGAAAACACTGAATTCAGAGTTGCAGGATAAAACAAAAGAATTCCAACAGTGGGAAGCTGAGGCTGCAGCATTCTATTTGGATCTTCAGATGTCATCCATCACTGAAGAACTGCTGAAAAGTAAGGTAACTGAACTTACTGGAGTTTGCAAGAGACTTGATGGTGAAAGTGCTGCAAAAAGCTTGGTGATTGAAGAGATGATAGAAAGAATCAGATTACTGGAGAATGAAGTTGGAGGATTGAAGGGGAAGTTATCTGCATACACTCCTGTCATTACTTCTTTGAAGGAGGACTTTGCATCCCTAGAGTACATTTACTTTCTTTGGACCAATAAAACTTTTGCTGTCAGCAGCAGAGAACACAAGGTATATAGTGTACTTTTTGTTTGTTTTTTCCTTACTTTTCTCTCTTTTCAAACAGCTTTTGCAGTTCACATATATTTCTACTTATCCTTGTCCACCATGCATTTCTGTGTAGGATGTAGTGATTGAGACTTATCACCAAGAAAATAGCTATCTAAGCTCAAAAGAAAATGAAAGTACATTAATACCAGAGGGGGTTGCTGATTTGCTGAGCATGCACACGAGGATTAGAGCAGTTGAAAAGGTAATGATGGAAGAACTCGAAAGACGTGTCAAGGAGGAAACTCTGGCTGCTCATGTTGAAGGAGCTCTGACAGAAATGGCCAAGGATTCAAATTTGAAAGTTGCCACACATCCAGACATTGACAACAGAAAAGTGGTGACGAAAATCAAGAAAGACAGCCCACGTGCCCATAATGCATGGAGAACAAAATCTCAGAAGAGATCATTGATGAAAGATATTCCACTTGATCACAAGTCAAATGATCCAGACTATAACAAGTATTTCAAGAGAGATCATAGTGTGAATGTTGAGCACAAGCTTGATTCATGTGAAACTGATCAGCATGATGCTACTGAAGAAAACAGACAAGGTTATGCTACAATAGAGGATATCATCACATGCCACCGGTCCAACAACTCAGGAAGATATCCAAATCCAAATTACTCTTCAGAATTGGAGGCAGAGAAGGAACTGGGCATTGACAAGCTGGAATTGTCAAAGACAAGAAAAGAGACAAATGAAGATGGCAAGAGAAAGATCCTAGAGAGGCTTGCCTCAGATGCTCAAAGATTGGCCATTCTTCAAATGACCCTGCAAGATTTGAAGAAGAAACCGGAGACAAAGAAGCAAAGCAAGAAGATAAGTGAGATTGAATATGAAACAGTGAAAAGGCACATAGAAGATGTTGAGGAAGCTGTCATGAAACAAATAGGGGTGTGTGATCAACTGGCAAAGGATGTTGAAGAGAGAACCTCGTCTTCAATGCAGTTGGAGAAGCATGGAGGAGACATGCAAAGGAAGAGGGTAACAGAACAAGCAAGAAGAGGTTCTGAACAAATAGGAAGGTTGCAGTTTGAGGTGCAAAACATCCAACACATATTGCTGAAATTGGCTGATGTGAAGAACCACAGAGGGAAAAACAGAATGTCTAGACCAACAGGTGTGTTGCTGAGGGATTTCATTCATATTGGGAAGAAAAACAACAGAAGGCGCAGGAAAGTGTGTGGTTGTGGATGTTCAAGGCCTTCAACTAATGAGGACTAAGTCAGAATATTTAGAAATTGTACGTTGTGACTTGTGAGTACTATATTCAGTTGGGATGTTTCTATAACTAGAGTGTAAACTCTTAACTTAGCTAGTAAAATTCAAGCTTATCTTAATAAGAAATAAGAGATTATAAGTTTAGGCTTGTCTGATCATAACAACTTCTTTCACATCTAAATCACTAAATGTTTGTTTTAGTTTCCAAAAGAATTTTACTGAGTGACTTTGTATGAAGAATTGCATTGTAACAGCGAATAAGACTCTTTTTTTCATTTAGTTTGCACCTCTATGTTCTCCTTCTTCTTGGTTGAGATTCTGTTTCTACGTTTTGTCTTTTCCTTCTTTATTATCTTTTCATAAATATTAATTACTATTTACCGAGTAACTTCATTCTCTTCATTATTTTCACACTACCATCTAATCTGTCCCCACATGATACTATTTCTCCTCCTTCTTTTGTCTTTCCTTTAATAATTTGTTAAAAAACATTGACCTTATTATTTTGCATTAAAGAATTCTTAATCTATCTAAATAACTAAGGTTGCCTAATTACCTTCACCACTGGAGTAATAATATAGTAATCTCTTACATGTACATGTTTTATAATGAAAAATTATAATAATCTACGGATATAGGACTAAATTTTAAGAACTTTTGCACCATCCTAAAGTATTCCAATAATATTCATAACTTATTTTATGATTTAACTATATTTCTGCACCTATAAAATATAGGTCTTTTTATTTTTTTTTACTTTGGTATGAATATTTTTTCTTTTATATCCGATGTATATCAAATGTATTATTTATAATATTTGTTATTGCTGTAAATTTGTTAGGTGGTGATGTAACTAATAAATTATATATCAATTTATCCAAGTGATTTTACTACCTATTGATATGTGATTTAATTAACAATTAAAAAACTTTTAACAATTTTATTTTGACAATTTTAAAAACAAAGCAACTAGAATTTATATTACCATTGCTACAGGTGAGTAGCTGATGAGACTTATGAAAACTAGAAGATCAAAACTAAAAGATTTTTATTTCATGGAAACAAAAATAAATTCAAATCGAAATATCATAGTTATTAGATGACGGTAAAAGATGTTTGTTTAAATGTTAGAGTTGTTTAATAAAAGATTTTACAATTAAATAAAGTTTTTTATTATTTTTTAACGTTAACTTTTAGATTTTTCTGGTTTTGATGTGACTTACACTAACAGTCAACCATGGCAGACCGCAGCCTTTGTATCCCATAACCCCCCTTCGTGTTTGATCCCTACTAAGTCCCTTCTTCCATGCAAATTCCTTTCCTTTTCCTATAAATAACCGAAAGCTGAAGAAGTTAAAAGTGAATGATATCAACAAACCAAATGGAGATAGCAGATGAAACCATTGATTTGACCCAAATCTCTCTTCGACCTCTTAATCTTTCCGACCTCGATGATCTGATGGTATGGACCACCGATGAAAAGGTGGCCAAGTTTTGCTCTTGGGAACCTTACACAAGCAAAGAAGAAGGCATCAATTTCATCCAAAACATAGCAACAAAGTTTGCGTGGTGCAGAGCAATATACCTCAATGATCGTGCCATTGGGTGCATCTCTCTGACCTCAAATTCAGAACATGATAAAACCAGGGAAAAATCTGCAGAACTTGGGTATGTTGTTGGGTCAAAGTACTGGGGTAAAGGGATTGCGACACAGGTTGTGAAACAAGCTGTTAAAGATGGATTCAGTGAGTTGACACAGTTGATGAGAGTGGAAGCACTTGTTGATGTGGAAAACGTTGGGTCTCAGAGAGTGTTGGAGAAGGCTGGTTTCCAAAGGGAGGGGATTCTGAGGAAGTATATCTTCCTTAAAGGAAAAGGAAGAGATATGGTCATCTTCAGTTTTCTTTCATCTGATCCTCATCTTTGATTTATTTGTTTAATTCTTGCAAACTGAGTCATAATAGCTTTAGAAATTCATGCTTTTTTATTTGCTTGTTTCTTTGAAAATCAAATCAACCTACTCCTTTGGACATGCTCTCACTTTTGGTTACTGGGTTTGCTTCAACAAACCTGGAAATTATATTCTAGATTCGTACAAGTTCTTCATGCATCTCTCTCTCTCTTTTTTTAATAACCTTTATACCTCTCATATTATAAAATCTTAGAGCTGTAAAATAGGTCGACCCGTATGGACCGATCAGAGCCCATTATAAAAAACGTAATGTATGGGTTTTAAAAGTAAATTCAAAATTAATAATTAAAAAAAATTAATAACAAAAAAGTACAAAAAAATAGGTTAAGTGCGGGCCACCCTACACGGGTTCGGGTGGCCTGAGTCTGTGTTTGCTTATCTTATGGCATTTGTGTGTTAATATTATTACTAGCTTAGTAGCTAATATTTTATTCATTTAATTTTCAATTAGTTAATTAATTTTAATAGTATAAAATTTTTTACAAATATAGTTTTAGAAAATTCTACTAAGTTGGTTTAGTTTTTTGTAATTTAATTTTTTTTATAATTCAATTTCTTAATAATTTTTTAAAAAAATAAGTTGTCCGATCAAGCTCGCAACCTGTTAAGGGCTAGGCTAAGGCCTCTAATTTCAAGACCTGGATTTATATAGGCCTTTTTTGGCCCGGCCATAAGTAGCCCATAATCTGATAAAGCCCGGCTTGTTTAGGACTGCCTGCCTAAATTGCAAGTTACGTAAAATCTAGATAAAGTGCAAACATGATACTGACAGACGTTATGATATTTTTCGGTAAACTTTTTTATCAATTATATCTTTTACTATTTTTATGTTTGGTATAAAGAAAATTTGTTCATTGATATAAATTAAGGCATAGGCTAAGGGTAATTTTATCCTAAATTTAATGATTATTGGGTAAATTTTCTTTCCTCACATAAATGTTAAAGGAATTCTTAATGGTCACAAGAGAAAAAACAAAAATAAAATGAAGAGATATAATTAGAAAAAATAGAAGTATGAGTCTCAAATATTTGAGAGTAATTTTGAAAATCTACTTGAAATTTTAAAAAAGTTAATTATTTTAATTAAATTAACCAATTTTTAATACATGTAAATTAGGTACAAATTTCTTATATTGAGATGGATGTAATATTATTTTGTATTAAAGATTCTTAATTTATCTAAATAACCAAACTTGCTATTTTCTTGGCTTAATTACCTTTATCACTAGAGAAAAAATAATGTAATCTCTTGTATGTAGAGCCGAGCAACGGTCTGACTAGGTCGGATTCGGGCTAAAAATGGTCAATCTAACTAAAACCGAAACTCTAGTAAAATGGCCCATTTTCGACCGTTCCCAAGCTCGGATTTGGCGGATCTTGGTTCTGTCGATTTTGGATATACAGTTGGATTATTCGGTTATATTTTATAATTTTTAAAATATTTTTTCAAGCACAGATTTAAAGCTAGAACAAATATGGAACAGGCAAGAAAGAGATGCACATCGGTATTGGATAGATCTAGAAAGTAAAAAAGGAAAAACAGATACAAAAAGTATAAGAAAAATCAGAACTTGCATCTAAAAATATATTCAAACATATACAAGCCAAAGTTGCAAAAGGAAAGAAACGAAAAAAAAAAAACAGAACTTCAAACCAAGATTAATGACAGTGGACACAACAATTGGTCGTGTGGGAATGATCATTGAGGCGGTCGTGGTTGGTGGACGACGCTAACGAAAATGGACGGTGACATGGTCATCACCCAGGAGGAAGCCATAGACCCTTCACAGTCTTTGGAGGTTGCCTTGGATAGTTTTAGGGGCCCTATGACTAGGTCAAGGGCCAAGAGAGCTAGAGAAGCATTCCAAAACCATTTGGCTTCTTCCATGGATACCATGATTGGGCCTAAGCCCAAGGAGGAGCTCTTGAAGACCTTTAACCTTTTCTCTTGCTCCATAGAAGGGTAATAGGCTTGCTTTTATGATTTGGGCCTCTTTATTGGGCCACATCTCTTTTGTACATATTTTCCATTTTAATATTCTTAGGACTATAATAGGATAATATTTTAGGATTTAGTTTGGGCTTTGCATAGCCTTTGGGTTTGGGCCACTTTTGGGTCTTGTAGTTAGTAGTTTTTGCATTTGGACTTGTATTGGGCTAATTTTGTGTAGACTTTAAGATTGGGCCTTAGGAATTAATCCAAGGCCCATGTTTAGCATTAGTTGGCTGAAATTTTAGAGGGAGTATATAAGCTTCTCTCCTTTGTATTCCTTTCATAATTTGAATGCTTAAGAAGTTTAGTGTGAGAAACTCTCCATTCTCTCTAGAAAGTAGAATCCCTAGACTCCTTTTTGTAGTCTTATCCTTTGGACTCTCTCCCAAAGGTGGTGACAAGCATTTCCTTATCTCTCTAACTCCTAGAAAGTGGCGGCACCATTAGTCCACACTTGCCTCTCCAATTTCTCCTCCATTTCTTTTAAACTCCAAGCTAGATCTAGGTTTTTCCAACTATAATCCTCCATCCTTCAACCATTAGCATTTCAGTTTCTTTAGCCTCTTCATCAATTCCATGAGCAACTTCTCCAATGATCAAAGTGTCTTGGATCTAAGCAAGCTTGAGAAGAAGATTCACCTCTCCTTAGCCTTGGAAATGAAGAATTTCCTATATTAGACGACAAGTGATCAGGAACACGAAGCTTATGTCGTAGAAGTCAAGGCGGCGGGAGAAGTGGAGGTCGGAGGGGACGATGCGGCGGCTTGGAGTGAGGAGAAGGGAAAGGGTAGGGAGTCTGAGAGAGGGAGTCATCAAAAGGGAATGAGTGGGAAGAAGGAAGAGTGTGGAAGAGAGAAGGTGAAGGATTGAAAAAGCTGGTGGGAGCCATCGAGTCTGAGAAGGAAGAGAAAATGATTGAATAAAAGTAAAGAGGGAAAGGATATTTTATTTTTGGGTTTCTTTATTATGGGCCTAGAATATTTATGGGCTTTTATGAGAGATGCAGTTTTCGGTTGGATACGGATAGCGTTGTGTTTAATTTTGTCCATGCGTTTTCGACCGAACTTAATCATTTTAGACCAAAATTTTTATTTTTTAAATCCAAAATTTGAACCACCCGTGACACACATTCGGTTATCATTTTCAGACTTCAAGGGCCGGACTCGGTTACGCCCAGTCCTACTTGTATGTCCAAGTTTTACAGTGAAAAATTATAATAATTACGGGTATAAGACTAACATTTAAAACTTTCACTCCCATCTAAATGTATTCCAATAAAATTCATAATTTATTTTATGATTTAAATATTTTGGTATTATAAATATGCATCTTTTAATTCAAAGAAGTGGTTAAGAGGCTCATCTTATTTTAACCAATTGTTGGGGTTCTATCTTCGTATTAGGTATAGAACAACTTTAAAATTAGCTAACCATCTTATATATCAATATGTCTGAGATTAGTTTTTGATGATAAAACCTTAAGTTACATCTACCTGAAATAAAAATTATATATGTATCTTTTGTTTCTTTCTGACTTTGACCTTGATAATTTTTTCTTTTAGATATTTAAGTATTTATTGTTAAATTGAATTCTTTAAATATCAATCTAAGTTTTTCTTTAACAATTAACTATTTATATGTAGTTGTACTAATAATTAAAAATATCAACAATTTCATTTTGATAATTTTAACGACTATAAAAATTCCATTTTAATGTCAATATTAAATGGACATCCCAAATACAACCTAATGTATAATTCTACCGGCACTTAATAGATTTAACTTTTTAAATATAACATAATGTATCTACTGTCAATTATGATGATTAATTTTATAATGATTTATAACTTTTTACATATGAGATAGTTGATCTATAATTTTAAAATTATTCTATAATAAAAAAGATGATCCAACATTTAACACTTAATAAAGAAAGAAATTTTTTTTCCCATTCACCACCTCCACAGAAAAACATAAAAACTTATTTTATTTACTAAAAAAGATGAAGACATTGGGCAACAGTAATAGTCAAGCATGGCAGGCCGCAGCCTTGGCATATCCGTAATTTCCTTTCGTGTTTGGTTCCTACTCACTCACTCACTGCTTTTCCCATAAATAACCAAAAGCTGAACAAGTTACATGTGAATCATATCAGCAAACCAAATGGAGATAGCAGAAGAAACCATTGACTTGACCCAAATCTCTCTTCGACCCTTCAAGCTTTCCGACCTCGATGATCTCATGGTGTGGACCACCGATGAAAAGGTGGCAAAGTTTTGCACTTGGGAGCCTTATACAAGCAAAGAAGATGGCATCAATTTCATCCAAAACATGGCAACCAAGTTTATGTGGTGCAGAGCAATATGCCTCAATGATCGGGCCATTGGCTGCATCTCTCTGGCCTCAAATTCAGAACATGATAGATCCAGGGAAAATTCTGCAAAACTTGGTTATCTTGTTGGCTCAAAGTACTGGGGTAAAGGGATTGTGACCCGGGTTGTGAAACAAGCTGTTAAGGATGCATTCAGTGAGTTGGCACACTTGATTAGAATTGAAGCTCGTGTTGATGTGGAAAACGTTGGGTCTCAGAGAGTCTTGGAGAAGGCTGGTTTCCAAAGGGAGGGGATTCTCAGGAAGTATCTCTACCTTAAAGGAAAGACCAGAGATATGGTCATTTTCAGTTTTCTTTCGACTGATCCTCATCTTTGATTTCTTTGTTTAGGACTTTGGAACATGCTTTTTTTTGTGTTAAATTCAATTCTTGCAAATAGTTTTGATCTGCTTAGTAAGTAGAGGGGTGCAGTTATTCTGTTTTCTATGTTTGATAAACCTGAACCAAAAAAAAAATATTTGAAATTGAAAGGTTGTGAATGAAAGGGCACCAGCTCCATACCAATCTCATTCCTCTTAGTAATTACTCCATCTGATCCATTTTATAGGTAAATACAGTGAGATTTTTGTCTCATAAATAAAAAAATTAATATCATTAAATATTTATATGCCAAATATATTTTTTTCAATACATTTTCAAAGCAATTAATTTTTTATTCAATAAATAAGATTAAATGTTTCCTGATTGTTCTAACGTGCTCCCCTTTTTCCACAATCATTGAGCTAAATTGAAATCACAACATTTCGATTTCAACAGAATTAATTAATGCACTGAATAATAGTGAATATCATTACTGAAAGTGATACTTAGTGAGGTTTAAAAGTGAATATCAGCATTGAGACATTTGTCAAACATTTACTATCTAAATTATAGTCAATTCCTGCTGTTTTGTTTAAAACGTGAAGAGGAAATAACAAACGCCAACTAAGACAAAAAAAACAGAGTATTGTAGCAGCCAGCAGATCTAAGGGGCAATAAATAACCAAAGGTACTTTACGAAATCTTCCCAAGGTTTGCGAACTTTCAATTCAACTTCCAAAAACCACTATTGCAATAAAGCTAGAATGAAAGAAATATCGGAAGAAATTATGCCTCGAGCCAACAAGACATGAATATTTCACACGTCTTCAGGACGTGCTGCTTAGTTATTAGATTGAACCAATATTTAAAATCTTCAAAGCCAAAACCCAGATTTAGATTGCAAACATATGTTCCTCGATGTCATAACAAAAGAGAAAAATAAATATTTGTGAAAGCAACAGTAATCCTAAACAAACAAAAATGCATTATGGATGGATCAAGCTCCAACCACTTCAGTGGCTCCCTCCACCATTGTTTCATCAGCAGGTCTGTCCACCTTTGTACCAACATCTTCCGAGTAATCACCATGAACCTAAAAGGATAAATACACAAAGCAACATATCAGCACAAGCATGCAGCTACAAAAATGCTTTTGGGAATTCATAAACTCTGAATTCACAAATAAAAGACACGATGCAGCTGATTTCCGTCAAGGTTCTCTTTTGAAAATTTAAGTTCTCTACAGTCCAAATACTGAAAATGGAATTTGGATAGTGTTGCACAAAAAGTGTTGTGTAAAATAGCAATGCTGTAAATAAAAACATGTTTGGGCAAATAATAAAACCTTGGCAAACAAAAAAAATCATCTCACCAATATACACAAAATAATATAAAGATGGCTATACAATGATTGGCTAATAGATTCCTCAAGGTAAAAGAACCATGAGGAACTCAACAAAACATCTTCCATTAGATGCAAGAACAACAATGGCAAGCAAAACTTTGAATTTAAAGCCATACCTCCATCAATTTCCCAAGATCAAACTTAGGAGCTTTCAGGATCTTAACTTTACGAATGTAGACATTCTGCAGAGGATAGATGCTTGATGTTGACTTCTCAATTTCCTTTCCAATCATCTCAGGGATGAACTTGCGGACCAATTCCTTCAGATCACAAGATGTTGCCTGGTTGACCATTATCTCCCTCATCTTCCTGCGGATCTGAAAAGATAAAGGCATGTCAAACCATTAGATACACAAAGTCCCCTTCCCCTGTAAAAACATGGAAACAATACAAGAACAGAGAACATAACTTAACGAGAGGCATTGCCCATTTTCCAATTATAACATTCAAAATAGGAGATTAATACTAAGAGTAAACAAATAACAAGCAATGATCTAACTGAGCTCACATCCTGTTATTATTGCAGATACTTCAACAGAGTAAAGTTTAAAACACGCAAGTTAAAAATACATGTCACAGGAGAAGGAGTGGCAGTGAATATACCTGTCTAATTTGGCTTGATTGGGCATAGCAAGTCCTCTTGACCTGGTTGCTACGTCTCTTAGTAAAGCCAATGCAGAACATCCTCAGAGTATAATTATCAGTGGTCTTGACATCCACATGAGCTTCAATTAAAGTTTGCCATTTTCGCACCAAAGACCTCAATTTGTCAGTTGTGAAATCCAATCCCTGTAAAAAAACAACATTAATGCCAATTATATTACAATTACCGTTATAATTCTGATTATTAAGAGAACCCATAACAATGATCAAAATGAAATTCAAACATCACTATCATCATACCCAGAAGTTAGTGAGAACATTCTTTCCTTGAACATCCTCAGCTCTCAACCTAATCTTCTTGAATGCGTGGTCCTCATCCCCTTGAAGATCAGCCAATGAGACCTCAAACACACGATGTTTGAGTCCTTCAGAGGCAATCTGTTATCATTTAAAATACCCATCACATCATCATCATCATCTATATAAGCATGTACACATCACTGCATCACCTATTTCGTAATAATTATAGTTATGAAATACAAGAAATCCATCCAGCTAATATAAGTCAATATGAATATCAACAAAAAGAACAAAATAAAACAATGGGCATCAATGTTTCTAATCTGAGTGTTATGGATCGAACGGAAAAAAAATACCTTGGTACCCTGGGTACGAGTGACGAGGGTCTTGCCAACATTCTTGACCTGGAAAACGGAAGGGGCTTTGATATCGTACCAATCCTTCTTCGAAAAGGGATCAGCGCTGAAAATTGATTCATTCGTAGAAGAATAAGAAAACAGAGAGATTCATTCACAAAAGTAACAAAATTGAAAGGTGAAGGGAATTTGGGACTAACGCTTTCTTCTTGCCACCCTTCTTGCCCTTCGAAATCCTCTTGTTCTTGCCGACGGCCATGTCGATTCTTCCCCTCCTCCTTCTTCTTCCTCAGTTCAGCCGTAAGCAAAGGTTGAAACCCTAATTTTCACTATCAGTGGCTTCTCTTATATTCCTTGTTAAAACCCTATTTGGGCCTGGGCTTTGTCTTTCAACCCTTTCATTTCTTCTCAATTGACACACATGTATATGCTAACTCTATTTTCTTAAAGAAAATTTACATTTTCTCCAAAAAAAAAAAAAGAAAATTTACATGTATCCATTTTTTTAGACAACAAAAACATATATCAGATTAAAATAATTATAAATAAATGAAGGCAGCACAATTTTCCTGTAGACAATTTTTATAAAAAAATATGTGTTTATTTTATGAAAAAACTTTTTCACTAACTTGTGTATTTTTCTTTAAACAAATTAATATTTATCCAACACCTGCAGTTATAAATGTAATTATAGATATGAATAAATTTTTTATATAAACATGTTGTTTTTTTTCTTTTTTAAATTGATATTAAATGGTAGAGCATGTTTGAATATCTAACTTAATTAAAAACTTATATAATAAATTATTTTAAAATGAGAATTTGTTGTTACACTTAATTAAGAACTTTATATGCTCCATAAAAAGAGACAACAGATCCATTTACTATAGGGGCAAGTCTTTAAGACTTACTCAACCCTATAATTTACAATAAAGCATGAATTATATATTGAGTTTTGTTATTCTAGCTGTGGAATAAACAATTCTCATTGAGTAGATCATGTGTATATTCTCATTGAGTAGATCATGTGTATATTCTCATTTGAGATTCCATCTATTAGTTTAATTTTAGTGGAGTTAATATAATTTACAATGCAAACAAATGTTGGCTAAAAGGATGTATACTTATGAATGTTTGATTTTTTTTCAAAAATTTATATGTGTAATCATCGTGATATTACAATATAATTTAATGGATGGATTGATTTAATTCATGTTTTGTTGTAAGTAATAAAATAGAATAAATCTTGAAGACTTATTTTTGGAGTAAATGGACCTCTTCTACATACACATATAGATGTAGATACATATTAGCTATCTAGAGATATGAAAAATCTTACTCATATTTAACTACTCATATGAGAAAGAAAATATGTTAAATATAGAGACAATATAGTTAAATAAATGAATGATAGATTAAAAAATTAATATGTTAAATTAAGACAAAATGAATATATTCCTTAATTTAAGTTTTTTTTTTCTTTAAACAATTACATATGAATGAAGGAAAGTATAAATAAAGGCACAAAAATTGTCCAGTAGACAATTTAAAAAAAACACGTCATATCTCGTGGGAGAATAAATAATTTGTTTAAAAAAATTGTATCAAATTTATTTCACTATAAAGAAATATTTATTAATTAAAAATGTTATTTATTTATTTGCAAACTTTATTTTGGCTAAAAGAGTGAAAATGGACCAAAAATAAACAAAAGATAGAAAACTACTTATCCATCATGGTCATAAACACTTATGCACTTGTAAAAGCAATCATCTTGGTGAGAGATAAAAAACAAATTTTGAAAGGAAAAGAAAAGAACTAAATTTGAATTATGCGTAGAGTAAAAGTGTCAAAGAGAGTTGTTGCAATTCATCTAAATTATCTAATTACTTACGTTATACTCATTACTATTAATATTAAAACTATGTTTGGTTATCAATTAAAATGTTTAACTATTTTAAATAATGTGAAAGATCAATATTAAACTTTAAATTTTTTTATTTTTATAATTTTTTTTCTTCAACTACAAACCAAAAGGACACTAAGTATCTGTTTCTTATGTGTTATTCGAAATTGATCAAATAAAATTTGATTAGCAAATTAAAAATTTCAATTCCAAATTAAACTGACTCTAAAAGTACGTTTGGTTTCAACTTGGGGAAATGAAGTTGGAGAAATAGAAAAATTTAAGAGTTGATATTATATTTAAAACAATCAAAACTCTGTTTAATTGTAGGATCTATTTTTTGTTGATTAAACCGGGGTTTGATCAACAATTAGGGTCTGTTTGGATATAGACCTAAAAATACATCATACGGTCGAACGGAGTTTTGACTGTTTCGAACGGTGTGAAGAATCAACATCAACCTTTAAATTTCTCCATTTCCCCAACTGGAAAACAAAGGAGACAAATGGCTGTCAATCCTCACGGGGCCGCCTTTGTTGACTTTGAATCCAATGGGACTGAACAGAATGAATGAGGGGAAAATAACAGCTAACATTGAACCGTGAACTTTTTCCAACATATATATCAATGAATCTTATATATATTGTTCATCACATTAAGTATCATATTGCTATGTTCTGTTGGTGTTTGGATAAAGCATTTGGTTGTTGGAATTGGTATGGATGAGTCAGGAATGTCTCTGCGACCATTCAAGGCATGTGATGCAGAAGACTTTCTTAAATGGGCGAGTGACGACAGAGTGACACGCTACCTAAGATGGAACTCCATCACTTCCAAAGAAGAAGCTTTGGCCTATATTCAGAATGTTGCCATGCCCCACCCATGGCGCCAATCTATATGCATAGATGATTCCTCTATTGGGTACGTTTCCGTGAAGCCAGAAGCCGGTGATTACCGATGCAAGGCACATATCAGCTACGCTGTGGCTGCGGAATATTGGGGACAAGGGATAGCCACTGAGGCTTTGAAGAGGGCAATACCTATTGTCTTCAAACAATTTCCACAGCTCCTCAGGCTTGAGGCTTTGGTTGAGCTCGACAATATTGCCTCTCAAAGGGTGTTGCATAAAGTTGGTTTTCTCAGGGAAGGCTTGCTTAGGAGTTATGCCTTTTCTAAAGGCCAAATCAAGGATTTCCTTATCTTTAGCTTCTTGGCCACAGATAACCTCAACTCATAATTTTGGATGTAGGTATCATCACAATATTTAATTAATAAAGGATGAAAATTAAAATGAATTGATATTGATTTATGTTATTATGGTTACTTTACTTCCTTTACTATACAATAAAAAAACATAGTTTTGAAAATAAAAAATATATAAAAAAAATAATATTTAATTATTCACGTTGTTCAAAACAATTAAAATTTTATTTCACTGTAAGATTTTTTTTAGTTTAAGAAATCAAACACTCTCTTATATTTATACTCTTTTTTTTATTCACATAATTCCTTTAATGTATATAAAAACATATCATTTGATATTATTTAAATTGACTTCTCCCATTTTCATACACTTAAATAAGAGATAATGTTAATAACAGTGAAGCACGTAGTGAATTTCATTAAACTTGCTGTGCTAGTGAAATTTATCCTATTATCATTTGTAATTTTTAATATAAATAATTGTTATCCGATACAAATAGTTGAATTATGAATAGGATAAATAATTGATTTGAGTTAATTCTCTATTAGAATCTGATTAATTATAATTTCACCCCGGACTTAACTATAATTCACTTAAATTAGTAATTTTATCAAAATTTTAAAACATTGGTACTAAATATGGTTAAGCCTACCAAGTCCATCATGTCATAGAGGGTAGGATTTTGGTGAAAAAGATTATAGCTTGGCAAGTGGTGATATGATTCATTGTTGTGCCAAAAAAAAATGTAATAAGCAATGTAGATTTTACTCGTTCATATAATTTTTGAAAATAAGTGTGCCAGCTAAAGTAGGAGTAAATAGTAATAATTGATGATATTTGAAATGAATGGTGTTGGTGTGAGCATATGATGAGATGGGTGATGGAAGATTCCACTAACATAATAACATAGGGCCATTGCTGTTAATTTTATGGGACACTGAGAGAGACACACGAGGCCGAAAGATAGTTAATGCAAAATCGCAAAGTGCCATTGCTGTTTTTATCAAAACCACTGATTCTCATGCACACGCGTCTCTGTAATAACCATTTTGTGTTCTTCATCATGGTGGACTGAAACTCACCTAGTGGGCAAATAAAGAGAGCATGGAAGATGACAGGGTAAAGATAACCCCACTACACACACACACACACACAAAAGTGCCTACATGATTTATCACCGTTACTTCCTTTCTCTTTCTTGTTAGTATTATTATTTACTATTTATTACTATTTGGCCTTTTCTGTTTTGGGATTTTTAGGGACCATCTTTGGTTCTACTCTCGTTGGTGTTGGGAAATAATAGCACCTCGAGGCACAAATGCTACAAATCGAAAATAAGGAACAAAAATACAAACAACCCTCATTTGTTTCTCATGTCTGATGCATGCACGTCTGGTCCTGTGATCATGACTTCTGAGCCTCTCTTTGCATGTCGTTTTTCAGCACTCACTTGATTCTATCCTCTCTTAGAGGGCGATAAAGCCGGGGAAAAAGTCACCATTTTTTCTATTTGTTTTCTTTTAACTTCAGTTTTCTCTGTGCTTTTGGAATAGAGGTTACATAGGTAAAATGAACAGCTAGAAAGAGTAAGAGAGGTTTCATGGAAACTTGTTTCCATTCACACATAAAAGTGGATTCTTTTTTGGTTAACCATTAGAATGCCCCTTCCATGATAATTCTGTTCGTATTTGGTTGTAGTTAAAACTTCTCCTTAGTCTTATCATAATATCAGCTGGTGCTGCCATATGGCTCACAACTCATTCGTAAATAAAAGTGAATTTGACTACTGCACATTTTCTTATTCATTCCTTATGTTGTAACTGAGTACAAGCCTCCAATACTGCAGTGAAGCTCGGAATGAAAATCACGGTGGTGTTCTTTCAGGTGATTTCTATATCTCTGTCTCACACTTCCACAATTGTATGTTGTAATTTTTTTGGGATGGTATTTTTCATGTAGGATGAAAATGAACCATGGTGATTGATAAGTTCTGATTCTTCTGATGGCGGTCTCTAGTTCCTCACCATCTATAGTTGAAAAGTACAAGAAGCCCATATCATCTTTCTTCAGTTCTCCAAGGTTGTTCTTTAATTTCACATCCAAAGTGTTGTGTGAAGCTGAGACAATGATGATGAGTCCAACCTCCATACTAGACAGCAAGCCTTTTTCTGGCCTAAAGAGCCCTTTTTGGTCAGAAACAAACAGCCCCAGGACACCAGTTGGTGAACACAAGCGTTATTGGAATAGATTGGATTCAAAGGGCCTTGTTGATGCTCTTGTTGATGGGGAACTAACATCAAAGTCACAAAGCAGAATGATTCTGTTTGGGTCCCAGCTTAAGATACATCATGCAACACTTTCTCCATCATCTCCTAAATCAGTAGCTGATTTTGGAATCAAGGTGAGAAATTCTCAACTGGGGAAAAAATCTGCATTTGGGTCTGCCAATTTTGAAGCCTCCAAATCACCTAGAGTTTTCTCTGCAAGTGAAATGGAGCTATCTGAGGACTACACTCGAGTGATTTCCCATGGGCCTAACCCAAGAACTACTCACATATTTGATAACTGCATAGTTGAGAGTGGCTGTTTTGATGTTGGATGCTCTTCTTCTGCCAGGGATAATGTGTTTCTGCCTGATCACATCAGCTATCCTTCTGAGAGTTTCATGAGTTTCTGTTTTTACTGCAAGAAAAAACTTGGGCAGGGTGTAGACATCTACATGTACAGGTAATTGCATATTCTGTATCCACATATAAATGATTAGTATTTGGTAGTCATTATGGTAGTACTCTTACACAAATACATATCAAGTACCGAAATTTGAACCTGATTAGCATGTAGGCTTTGGTTGATATGACATGTTTGTGTAGTACAATTTTGATCTCTGCATGAAATTTAACATGGTGCCATAATTTTATCATATTGTTGATAGCTTGATCCACTTAGAATTTTCAGTTGATGATTCTGTTTTATGAATAAAAAAGGTGATTATGATTTATGAATAAAACTAAGTGAAAAATAAGTTGGCAAATGAATCCAAACCAAAAAGCTCATGAGTGTAGTTGTGTGAATGTAATTCAGGGGTGAGAGGGCATTTTGCAGCCGTGAATGCCGTTACCAGGGGATGCTGATAGAGGAGGGGATGAGCACATTGGAGGCAGAAGATGTGTGACATAGTTGATTTCCTTTCCCTATGGCTATCTTAATCTCCTTTTTGTTTTATCGGCTATCTTAATCTACGTACCTTGTTTTGCTTCAAAGACTCTAGAATAACCCTTTCATGCCAATAAAATTGGGTTGAGTTAGTTAAGGAGTAAAGTTACTTTTTTAAGGAGGTTAGTTCAAATTTCACGGATGTAAAAATCTTGTTAGTAAATAATTTGTAAACGTTTATCAAAAGATATATAAATTGATTCTAGTAAACTTCCAGATGTAGCTGACTCAAATTTTTAATAATACATATACCCCTCCATTTTTTATTAGTTTTCTAGTTTAATTTTGGGGACATGAAGTGGGCCTTAAAGATCTCGGATCACTGAATTTGATTGTGCTCTTTCTGGTGGTAGTTCTGTAGAAGGTGGAAAAGATTGAAAATGAAAGGCTGCATTACAGTAAAGATATTATTTTTATTGAAACCATGGACTAGTACTAGGAGCGTGCGTGCTTTTAGGTTTCTGTTTTGCTTTATAAAGCAGTCCACAGTTATAATCCTGTAGTTACCAGTCACCTCATTCAACTAGATCCCTTTGAAAATCTGCAGATAATGTTGGAACAGTTTTCTGACTGTTTATGAGGAATGATTCTGCGCCAATATCGCATGGGAGAATTAGAACAGGACCAATTTGTGTTTATATTGACAAAAGAAGAAGACACTAACAAGTAGCAACTAACATCGTACCCTTATCTTGTTTCATTGATTTTTTTTTTTAAGCAAGCACATCTTTTGTCCTTATGGCTGTTACTGATAAACTTTACAACCATGATTTCTTTAACTTCTTCTATACCCATTCCATACCAAAAGTTGGTTGTTTTAGTACTCATATTTTACCTTATGCATACATTCAATTTCAAAGTTAAAATATAATAATATTAATTCTATTCCTAGCAATGTTGTCAATTGCAGGTGGTGGTTTATCGCGGATGTCATGACATGATAAAGTTATGTATGTATGCATAGAAATACACTAAAACACTAACAAATTTAGTAACTAGACAAATCTAACAAAATAAATCAATTAAAACATATTATAACTTATAAAGTTCAAAATACACTATCAAACATGACTCATCATAAGTCAAATAACATATGTCATAACTTATTAGGATCAAACAGCTAAACACTATTAGGTCTCCTAAGTCTAAAAAGAGTGAGTATCAGACGTACAGGTCAGATTCGAGTCTATATTAGTCCAATCTAATTAGAATTTAAAACTAAAAAAATAGACTCATTTTCGACCAGGTAGATTTTGAATTTGTCGGGTTACGAATAATTCGAATTATGGTTTCAACAGGTGAATTATCAGTTTGGGCCTTTTTTGACTCATTCAAGTATTCAACCCAATATTTTTTTAACCTTTTTAAATTATACTTAAAGATATTTCTAATAATCAAACTTAAAAATCCATGTTAAAAAAATGGATCAAACTAGTCTATTACTTTTTGAACTGGTCAGGACCGGGGTCTAGGATCCGGTGTGGGACCAGCCACAAGATTGCAGGTGTTTTTAGGGTTTGCACACCGGAACTGTGAGTAACCGATGTATTAATCCGGTCTCTCAGTGGGAGAGGCCGGTCTTGTTGTCCTGGAGATCCTTCACACCAACGTTTCGCGTTGTAGAGGGGCGAAAGGTGGTGCCACCTGCGAAGATTCTCCGACGCTCAAGTTAGAAAAGTGTATGAACTCAATGAATACTCAAGCGTAGTAAAAGTGTGAGATAGAACAACGATACCATGCATGTGTGTTGATATGGCTTCTTATAGTTGAACGTAAGAGAAATGAGTCGTTGGATGCAGGTGGGTCCCTTATCTCTGATTGCGTGTATATTGTGTCAATCAAAGTGGCTCGACTTTCAGAATGTGTCAGGAGGGTAGGTCAATTATCAGAGTACAATCCTCTAGGGAGAGGAGAGGATAATCACTTTTTCCGCATAATCTGCTGACACGCCCACTTACTTTCTGAAGCCATTGATGTGACGTATTTTGCTACAAACAGTGTCTTCGTTGATAAGTTATCAGGGACTCTTCTCTTACTGTGACTGAAAAGCCAACAATTATATAAACACCCTGTAAAGATGAACATAGAACCGCTATGGAGAAAATGAATGATGTTGTCGTGGAGTGAGGGCGGACGGCCAGACAACGGATATCCGGTGTGGCAACATTGAATCAGGACACTGGTTATCCTTATATGAGGTCAGTCTGACGTCACAAGTATGGGGGCCGGTATCTAGACCGGATCATCTGTCCCCTAGCTTGTATGAGGGACTGTTAAGTTGCTCATATGAGCTACACAACTCTTAAGAAAAGTCTGGATGTCGGTAGTACATTCTTGTAAGTCTCTGGGAGCTCGGTGGCGTCCGCTCTAGTAAACGAGTGACCACTCTTCTCTCGTTGCGTACAACAGATTCGGACAGCATAAACTAAGTAATGGAAATCCCAAGAGTCTTTGAAAATCGAAACCCTTGGTATTCGAAAAGTGGTTGAGAGGCATTAAATGCGCACAGCATGATTAGACAATAAATGCGTTTTTTATGCGAGAGCCATCATTGCCCAAGAGTGTAACCGTCGATTGGGTTTATTGGGCCTGGATTCAAACTGAGTGGGGGCCCATTTTGCCAAAACGTTTACTGAAACGTTACTGTTTTCGCGCTCGTTTATGGTGAAACGACAGAGTCGTTTCAATTTGAAAGGGTTGCGTTTTGAGGCAAGCCTTGTGACCTTCGATGAAACACTGTGTTTCTTCGTTACCTATAAAAGGAACTCTTAGCAGATTTAGGAATCCATCCTTGCTCTCAAACTTAGTGAAACTCTGCTCAAATTTCCTTGGAATTTTCTTGTCGTCTTCAACTTCTCAAAGATACTCTTCCTTTAGGTAACCTCCCTTTCCTTCAACTCCTTGCAATTTTAGTCATTCTATTTCCATCATACGCCCTAGAGCAGGCCACGCTGGTCCTTCAAACAGGGGGAGGTTTGACTCTCGTGCCCCCCTTAGCCACCGTGGTGGGAGGATTCCAGGGAATCCTCCTGTGGCTGGGCGTCATCGCTCAGAGAGAGCCGATGCTTCTTCCTCACGAGCGTCTTCTTCCTCTCGTCGCTCTGAGGTTCCCCTTAGTTCGAGGGCTACCAGCCGCTCTGATGAGGGGTCAAGTGCTGAAGGTTATCTCTCTGACGATGTTGCTTTTTATCACAGCACCTACGCATTCCACCGCGCCTGCACAACCATGGATCTTCCAGGACGTGGAAAAACACCGTTTCTCCGCTCTGCTGAAGGGTGTGTCAATGTTGTGGCACACTGGCTTGATTGGGAGAAACTCAACAGGGAAAAACCTTATTGCTGGGTAGAAGAGGAATTCCTAGAGATCCCTTCGCACCATGCAAGTGAGGAGGAGCGCACGATTTCTTTCCGCTGTAAGATATATTCGGATAAGAAGTACAAAGCGCGATACGCTGTGATGGCTCCGCATCCTTCTGAAAGAATATGCCACAGCGTCCCTGACGCGAGGTCGGTCTACATGTACGACTTCGTCTTCTTAAAGCTGGGAGTACGCTTTCCCCTGACGGATTTCCAGATGGCCGTCCTGCGTTTCTTAGACTGTGCCCCCTCACAACTACATCCCAACGGTTGGAGTCTTGTCCGGGCTCTGGAAGTCTTGGGGGAGCATTTTGGCTTCTCCGCCACTGTGGCCAAGCTATTTTACTATTGCCAAGTGGTCCGCCGAGCTAATAAGAAGGGCGGCCTTGGGTTTATTACTCTTCGTAGTGACTCAAGGGTTGTAAATTTCAAGTCTTATACGGAATCCGCAAAGGTAGATGGGCGCTCCTTCAAACACTATTACACGCGGGTCCAGATCCAACCAAATAAGCCAGTTTTCTGGCGGAATAAAGAGGGGTTTACCAAGTTTCCCCTTAGCTGGACGCACGAGCATTTTCTTCTTATGAGCCGTGCTTATTATACAGATGAGAGCGAACTTTCCCCTCATTCTGTTGAGGTCTTGAGCGCCCTGCAGACGGCCTCAAAGACCCTCAAAGGGTTTTCCAGCCGTCTTCTCTTGGCCGAGGATGGCATCAAAAACACCTACCTCCGTAACATCCGCTCTTATTCTCCTTGTATTGTATGGTTATTCCGCTCTAGTTATTTTTCTCCTTGTATGCTTATTCAACTTTTCTTGTTTTGCAGAACAAATTGAAAAAGCCTGCCCAGAGATGTTGTCGTTAAGGACCATGATGGCTGACGATGACTCTTCTTCTGAAGAAAATGACATCCAAGCGAAGAGGAACGCCACTAAAACTCCCCTCATTCCTCTGACTTCTGCGGTAGGAGATGAGGTTCCTCTCTTCGACGAGGAGGAAACCGAGGAAGCAACTGAGGCCGCTGGAGCGGGTGGCGAGGAGGCCGTCCCAGAGAAATAGAAGAAGAAGAGGCATCTTGTAAAGAAGGCTGATCAAGAGAAACCCTCCTCTGATGACCCTGTGAAGAAGCGTCAGAGGACGGCCGAAGAAACTGAATTAAAGAAGGACAAGGGAAAGGAACCCGTTCCTGAGTTCTCTGCACCTTCTTCTCAAAATGCTTCGGAACCGGATTCTGGGAACGGTCCTCCTCCGGCGTTCGATCCTCCGCGTGACTCCTTCCTTTCTCCTTATTTGTGGTTTCAAGGATCTATGCCTCCTACTCTCCCAAAGGCACGGTATTGCCTCCGCCCTTCCCTCGACGCTGCTGGGGTCCGAGGTGCTTGCAAGGCTGGGCGTTGGCAACTTGATGAACTGTTTGGCCTGCTTGAGTCCCTGAGCGAGAAAGCTGACTATATGGATCAGGTTGAAAAACTTGAGACCGAACTCGCGGTGAAGGAAAAATTTGCGGCCAAGCAAGCTGAAGTTCACAGGGGGGTGGAATCAGAATTGAAGAAAACTAAAGAAACGCTCCAGAGGAAGACTGAAGAGGCAAGCCGAGTTCATTTTGCGAACAAGGCCCTAGAGCGGGAAGTTGCCGACCTCCAGAATAAGAACAAATCCATACCCCTCCTTGAAGAAGAACTACAACTGGAGAAGAAGAGATCGGCTAAGCTTGCTGACGATCTCAAAGTTATGGAGGAGGGTCGCAACAAGGACCTTGGGGAGTGGGAGTCTATTCGGAAGGAGATGCAAGCCCAAATTGATGAACTCAAAAAGGGTGGTGCGAGTGCTGGGCCTTCAGAAGAGGATTATGCCAAGGTTCAAAGAAGACTAGCTGCTGCAAAGGCCAAGGCTGCCAAAGCCTTGGATATATGCAAAAATGTGGCGTATGAATCTTTCGGCCTGGCCCTTCGTCAAGTCTATTATCGTAACCCTGGAGTAAAGCTGAATTTGTACGGATTAGATCCGTTCTTCGAGTTCCATGGGGGAAGACTTGTAGAAGTTCACAAGGACGGATCGCACCATGAACCCCACGCATCTCTGTACGAACTGCCTCCCCTCCCAGAAGGCCAAAGTATGGAGCCTACAACGTCCACTGCTGCCTCTGGAGCTGAAGCACCAGAAGATGCCCAAACTGGGGTGGAGGACAAGACGGAGAAGGGAGGAGTGCCCACTGTGGAGGATCAAGCACCGGCCTCTTAATTTTATGCTTTCATTCATAGCCGTGTTCTGGGATCGGCTCCAGCTTTAAAACGCTTTGTAACCTGCATATTTCCTTATTTTTAAAAATAAGATTCATTATTACTTTTCCTCAACTGTTTGCATCGAATGTGTGAGTGCTGAATAACTTGGTGTTATACAAAACACTTTATTATTTCCAATGCTTTGCGAATCCGTTCTGCGTGGTTGCCAAGTTACTTAAAGCGTACTTATCACACTGGATTAAGATAACAAATTGTAACAAAGAAGTGACAATTAAGTTAAAGCATGCCCTGTCCCCAAGTGTAAGTACATTGGGAAGGGAAATTTTATCTCAAGGATTACCTTTTAACTTCTTAAAAAGATAGAAATGCTTATCTGTCCTTGAAGATGTAGAGCGGGTACATTAGCGTTCAACCGCACTGGGATGGATATTCCACAATTGAGGACGGATATTGCCTTTGAATTTTGTATAGCTTTGGCAAGGGTAAGCTTTATGCCTTTCTCTTGAGTTTCGGTTTGGTCCTACACCTCAAGTCTTCATACGGTGTTCGGTTCGATCCTACTAACCGTACTTGGAGTTCGGTGCAATCCTACAATCCAAGCCTTCAACACGGGGTTCGGATCAGGGCTAATCCTGAGCCTACTGCGCCCGTTACTCGGGGTTCAGCGCGGTTTCCTGTGTGAACCGGCCTACTGCGCCCAAGCCTTCGCATGGGGTTCGGTTTGTGGCCTTGAAGAAGGACCAGCCCTACAACCCATGTAGTCTTCGAATGGGGTTCGGTTTGTGGCCTTGAAAAAGGACCAGCCCTACAACCCATGTAGTCTTCGAATGGGGTTCGGTTTGTGGCCTTGAGAAAGGACCAGCCCTACAACCCATGTAGTCTTCGAATGGGGTTCGGTTTGTGGCCTTGAAAAAGGACCAGCCCTACAACCCATGTAGTCTTCGAATGGGGTTCGGTTTATGGCCTTGAAAAAGGACCAGCCCTACAACCCATGTAGTCTTCGAATGGGGTTCGGTTTGTGGCCTTGAAAAAGGACCAGCCCTACAACCCATGTAGTCTTCGAATGGGGTTCGGTTTGTGGCCTTGAAAAAGGACCAGCCCTACAACCCATGTAGTCTTCGAATGGGGTTCGGTTTGTGGCCTTGAAAAAGGACCAGCCCTACAACCCATTCCACCTCAAGGAATTACATCGTCCGTCTTGAGGGGTCTTCCTCCGTTCTTCGAGGAATTATCTCATCAACTACAGAATAGATAGTTGCGTTCATCCGTCCTGAGGTGTATGCGTATTAAACTACGGCTTTAAATCATAACACATAAGAAAAGTGAGAATGATAGGGCGGTGAAAGTGTATTCTTATTAAAATTGAAAATAGATTACACAAAGAGCATCGTTGGGGCCATGCCTCGTTAAAACCTTCTTGAGAAAACCCAATGGGAAAAAACTCAAGTAAGGAAAAAGAGTACACGCCGTCTTACCAACTAGCTGTAATACACTCGTAAATTCTGAGTGTTCCATTTGTTGCGGATTGGGGTTCCATCAAGTTCTTCCAACCGGTATGATCCTTTTCCAGTCACCTCCGAAACTCTATAAGGTCCTTCCCACGTTGGTGCTAGCTTTCCTTGGTGAGCGAATTTATTCCCCACACTGGCCTTTCTCAGAACGAGGTCTCCGGTGTTAAAAGCTCTGTACTGGACACGTTTATTATATCGGAGTGCAGCCTTTGCTTTTATTGCCTGATCTCTGACGAAAGCCTTTTCCCTTAACTCTTGGAGGACGTCCAGCTCTGATGCTAAGTTGGCGTTGTTATCTTCTGCTGAAAAATACTCCACACGAGCCGATCTTGTTTGTAACTCAACTGGGATCATCGCCTTAACCCCGTACACCAACCGGTATGGGGATTCGTTAGTTGAAGAATGAGGCGTAGTGCGGTATGCCCATAGAACATGACATAACTGGTCAGTCCATCCTCCCTTCGCTTCTCCCAGACGCTTCTTTAACCCCTTTAGCACCTCTCGGTTAGCTACCTCTGCTTGCCCATTGGTTTGGGGATGTTCAACAGATGAAAATATCTGGACTATCCCCAGTCCTTCAAGTAAATCCGTGAACTTTTTGTCTGTAAACTGGGTGCCGTTGTCAGTCACAATCCGCCCTGGAACCCCGAACCGAGCAATGATATTCTCATACACAAAACGTCTTGTACGTGCAGAGGTGATATGCACTACAGGTTCTGCCTCGATCCATTTGGTGAAATAGTCTACTCCCACGATCAAGTATTTGATTCCTCCTGGCGCAGTGGGAAACAGACCCAAAATATCAAGGCCCCATTGGTAGAACGGCCAAGGCACGGCAGATGAAGATAACTCTTGGGCCGGTGTATGGTGGAGATTGGAGAATTTTTGGCAAGCGTCACACTTCCTCACGAAATCTGCTGAATCCTGCTTCACAGTGGGCCACCAGTATCCAGCCCTGAGGACTTTTCTCATTAGGCTTCGGCCTCCAGCGTGGTGCCCACATTGCCCCTCGTGTACCTTAGTCAAGACCGCTTAAACTTCATCTTCTCTTAAACATGAAAGATATGGGACAGAGAATCCCCTTCTGTAGAGAATACCATCGACCATAGTAAAATATGGCAGCTCCCTCTTTACTCGTCTCCTTTCCTTCTCGTCAGTGGGAAGTTGACCATCAGCCAGATAACGAATATAGGGGATGACCCAAGAATCCTCATATGGATAGCTCACCATGACAACATTCAGAGAAGGATACAGAGGTATACTGGGTGATGTCAAAGTGCTTTGAACCACCGTTGTTGTGCTGCCAGGCTGCTTTGTACTTGCCAATCTTGATAAGATGTCCGCTCTGGTATTTTCTTCTCTGGGCACATGCTTGAACTCTAAAACTTCAAATCTTCCCTTCAGCTCATTAACACAATTCAAGTACAATTGAAGTTGTGGTTCCTTCGCCTGGTACTCCCCCTGGATTTGTGAAATCACTAGCTGGGAATCACTGCAGAGTGTAACTGTTGATGCTCCGATGTCAATCGCCGCTCGGAGGCCGGCCAAGCATGCTTCGTATTCAGCTTGATTGTTGGAGGTCTTGAAATTGAATCGGAGGGAAATTTCTAAGTGTACACCGTCATCACTTTCTACCACCACACCTGCTCCACAACCTTTGCTGTTCGACGAACCGTCAACGTAGATGGTCCAATGCGCTCGAGGGGTGGCCGGGTCTGCCCCAGTCATTTCCACTACAAAATCGGCCAACACTTGCGCCTTGATGGCTGCTCGAGGCTCATATGAAATCTCAAATTCGGATAACTCAATAGACCATTTTATCATCCTTCCAGCGAGGTCTGGCTTGCTGAGTACTGAACGAAGTGGCAAATCCGTTCTCACCAATACTGGATGCGCATGAAAATAAGGCCTCAACCGTCGTGACGCCCACACGACTGCCAGGGCGGCTTTCTCAATCTTCTGATACCTTCCTTCCGCCCCCTGAAACGTTTTACTAGTAAAGTACACCGGTCTCTGCCCATCAGGGGTTTCTTTCACCAAGGCCACACCTAGAGCTTCATCGGATATTGCCAAGTATAAGATTAACGTTTCGCCTGGATCAGGCTTAACAAGAATTGGTGGACTTGAGAGAACGGCCTTGAGCTGCTGGAAGGCTTGCTCTTGTTCCTCTCCCCATTCAAAACTCTTGTGTTTCTTCAACGCCTTATACAAGGGGAGGGACCTGTGCGCCATCTTAGGCATGAAACGAGCTAAAGCGGCCACTTTCCCATTCAATGACTGGACCTCCCTCAAACATTTAGGACTCTGCATGTCCAGGATTGCTTGACATTTCCCGGGGTTAGCCTCAATGCCTCGTTGAGTCAACATGAATCCCAAGAATTTTCCTGCTGGAACGGCGAAGGTGCACTTTAAAGGATTTAACCTCATGTTGTATTGCCGAAGCCTAGTGAAAACTTGGCGTAGATCTTCAATGTGGTCTCCTCCAGCGGGCGTTTTGGCTATGATATCATCAATATAAACTTCGACCAGCTTTGTATGCATCCCTTCAAAGACTTTGTTAATCATGCGCTGATAGGTAGCGCCGGCGTTCTTCAGTCCAAAAGGCATGACGGTGTAGCAGAAAACACCGCGGTCATTGATAAAGGCAGTTTTCTCCTGATCTCCCTCCCACATCGGAATCTGATTATACCCCGAATAGGCATCCATGAAACTGAGGTATTGGTAACCAGATGAATCATCCACCATGCGATCGATGTTGGGCAGGGGATATGGATCTTTAGGGCAGCAACGGTTAAGATCCACATAATCTGTACACATTCTCCATTTGCCGTTAGCCTTCTGCACCATGACCACATTAGAAAGCCAAGATGAATAGCGTATCTCCCTTATAAATCCTGCCTTCAATAACTCCTCTGTCTGCTCGCAGGCCGCCCTCTGCTTCTCCGGTCCCAACCTCCTCTTCTTCTGAGCCACCGGTCTGGTTTCAGGATATACTGCAAGTTTGTGACAACAGAAATCAGGATCCATCCCCGGCATGTCTGCTGCTGTCCATGCGAAAAGGTCTTTGAATTCCTGCAAAAGGGCTAACAAGCGTTGCTCCATAGCAGACTCCAGCTTATCGTTGATGTGCGTGACCTTCTCTGGGGAATCTCCCAATACGACATCCCTGGAGCCACCATCTGGTGTGGGCTTAGATGGATTGAGTGGATCAATCTTCAATTCCGCTCTGGGGTCTAGGTCAATAAGACTGACAGACCCTGCCGCTGTTCCTCCGTCGATCAACTTCCTCTTCTTGTTGAATACATCCAACTTAACCATGTTGAGGCTCAGATTATAACAATATCGAGCCATCTCCTGATCTCCGCGGAGTGAGGACACACCGTTGTCCTTATCGATAAATTTAATCAAGAGATGAGGGGTGGATACAATTGCTTCCATAGCGTTCAGTGTTGGACGGCCTATGATACCGTTGTACGGGGATTCCACATCAATCACCAGAATTCTTGACTTGACCGTTCTTGCACCGGGCTCCCCTTCAAAAGAAATCAAAGTGTCGAGGTATCCCTTAGTGGGTTGCTTAGCTCCGTTAAACGCTGTGAGTTCTTGTGTGTATGGTTGTAAATCTGCATCACTGAAACACATTCGTTTGAAACAATTATAAAAGATAACATCACAAGAACTTCCCTGATCGACGAGGATCCTCTTGACGTCCTTATTGGCTATGACGGCCACAATCACTACTGCATCATCACCTCCTGGAATTGTTGGGCCGAAGTCATCATCTGTAAATGACACCGTCGGGGCTGTCACTCCGTCCCTGAAAGGGCGGTTGTCCCTCGGTTTACCCTGGACTGACAGAATCATCCTATGGTGGTTTTTTCGAGCTGTGATTGATGTTCCTCCTCCCGCAAATCCTCCAGCTATCATCTCAATCACTTCTCGTCTGCCCTGCCTCTGCTGCTGAGGCATGTTACTTTGTTGGGCACCTTCAGCAATCACTACTCCTTTCTGCTTCTCAGCCGCAGTGAACTTCCTTGCTGGGTTACGTGTATTATCATCTTCATCATCAGGATCTCTATTCCTTTTCTCCATCCTGTGAGGCTCATCCATAGATTTCTCCTTAAACAAATACTGCTTCAGCTTTCCTTCCCGAATGAGAGTTTCCACCGTATTCTTTAACGCCTTACACTCATCAGTGTTGTGCCCTGTCTGCTCATGGAAAGTGCAGTATTTACGTGGGTTACCACCCCTCTTGGCTGGGGCTGGCTTCCTTATACCAAAAACGTTCAGTGTTGGCCAACCAACCTCCCTCATGATTTGTGAGTGCCTGGTGTTCAACGGAGCATAGTGATCGAACGATGATACGCGCCTATCTCGTGGATGCTGACGAGCGTTCACAAAGTCTTCTCTGAAGGCATGCTTCTCAGGCCTCACTCTCTCCTTTTCTCTCCGTGGCTGCTGAGCGGGTGCAGAAGGCTTTACTCTTGTTGCAGTTGCCTCTAGATGCATCTCTATGCCTACATATTTGGAAGCTTTCCTTCGAAACTCTTCGAAGGTTGTAGGTGGGCTTTTTGCCAAAGATAGGGCAAAAGCTGAACCTGGCTGAAGAGCTTCCACTACAATATGGAGTTGTATAGCCTCCGTGAGGTTAGGGACCAACGCAGCCTCCTTGTAAAACCTTTTCAGGAACTCCTTAAGAGTCTCAGTTTCTCCCTGCCTTATCTGGGCCAGGGTGTGAGAAGTTCTTGGGATATCCCTGGAGATGACGAAATGGCTTTCGAATGCAGCAGCCATTTCTTCCCAAGAGTCTATAGATCCTGAGGGCAAACTTTTAAACCAGCCGAGAGCTTCCTCCGTCAGCGTCCTTGGGAACATTCTGCACATGACATCTTCATCTGCTCCCAGATACATAGCTTCATAAACGTAAGCATCCAAATGCTTAGTGGGGTCAGTCTCTCCATTATACTTCCCAATCGACAATGGCTGAGTTGTTTGCAAATGTTTTGGAATGACAATACTCATCAACCTTCTTGAGAAAGGGACATTGAGCTTGTATGTCCCTGAATTTATCACCGCCTGCTCCCTTCTCCTAGCACTGACTCTATCACCAGAGTCCTGTGTTTGCTCCCTCTCTTCATATGTGGGGATCTTCGAGTACTGGAGGGTGGTAGATCTATCCCTCGCCGATGCATAGTGAGCGTCCTCTGCATGAGACACTACTCTGTCCCCAGCTCCTCCTCTCTCTCGCCTCAACTCCATCAGCTCCTCCCTCAGTTGCCTGATAACCTCATCGCGAGGGTCAGGCGTCTGCACTTGCACCATCCTCCGGGTTTGAGTTACAGGGGACTCGAAGACGAGTCTCCTCCCAGCCTGTTGATGGGTCACATCCTCCACGTGACCTTCCACGAAATCTCTCCCATCACCTTCCATTGTAACAACCTAACTTCTACGAAAATGGGAATAACTCTATCGTGTCCCACCGGGCGTGCCAATGAACTGGTCAGGACCGGGGTCTAGGATCCGGTGTGGGACCAGCCACAAGATTGCAGGTGTTTTTAGGGTTTGCACACCGGAACTGTGAGTAACCGATGTATTAATCCGGTCTCTCAGTGGGAGAGGCCGGTCTTGTTGTCTTGGAGATCCTTCACACCAACGTTTCGCGTTGTAGAGGGGTGAAAGGTGGTGCCACCTGCGAAGATTCTCCGACGCTCAAGTTAGAAAAGTGTATGAACTCAATGAATACTCAAGCGTAGTAAAAGTGTGAGATAGAACAACGATACCATGCATGTGTGTTGATATGGCTTCCTATAGTTGAACGTAAGAGAAATGAGTCGTTGGATGCAGGTGGGTCCCTTATCTCTGATTGCGTATATATTGTGTCAATCAAAGTGGCTCGACTTTCAGAATGTGTCAGGAGGGTAGGTCAATTATCAGAGTACAATCCTCTAGGGAGAGGAGAGGATAATCACCTTTTCCGCATAATCTGCTGACACGCCCACTTACTTTCTGAAGCCATTGATGTGACGTATTTTGCTACAAACAGTGTCTTCGTTGATAAGTTATCAGGGACTCTTCTCTTACTGTGACTGAAAAGCCAACAATTATATAAACACCCTGTAAAGATGAACATAGAACCGCTATGGAGAAAATGAATGATGTTGTCGTGGAGTGAGGGCGGACGGCCAGACAACGGATATCCGGTGTGGCAACATTGAACCAGGACACCGGTTATCCTTATATGAGGTCAGTCTGACGTCACAAGTATGGGGGCCGGTATCTAGACCGGATCACTTTTTTTGTTTTTTAGCGAAATATCCAACATGGATCGACATAAACCGCCATGGAAATCCACCACACCATGAGTGGTGCATGGCGGTCTAATAAATTTTCACCATACTATACCGTGATGGCCAATATTTGATAACACTAATTCCTAATTTTTTTTAAAACAAAATTTTAGGAAAAGAGTTGACTTTACCCACAATCTAAGGATGGAGCTCCTAATTCGTCATCTACATGGGCCTTTGTCTAAAGTTGAACCATTTTCCTTTTGGTGAGAGTGAATAACTCTTTGATGCCTCAACCCATATGCAAAAGGTATTGTAGTCTTATTCTAATATTTGCTACATAATTTTAATATTTTTATTTTTTCTTTTAAAAAGTTTAGTTCCTACATGTGTAAAAATAATTTGAGTTCTTTCGATGGCCGAGTTCATAGTTTTTTATTTTTAAAAGTAAGTTTAAAAACAGAGTTTGTTCAACAAAAGAAAATGTTAAGTTGATTTGTGACTCATTTTCAAAAATAGTTTTTAAGACCTATTTGATTCCCAATTAAAGTTTCTAAACTTGAGTTGATCATAAACAAATTTTTAATTCATTGATTAAACAAAGTTTGATAGTATCTCAAATGACATGTTAGATTAATATTGACCATTAGATAATTTCATTGGTGAAACTCATTGTTCATACAAAAAGTAGCAGACACAAAACCCTAAGAAAATCCTCCTAGAAATTAGGTCTATTATTATCTTTGATGTGTCACTTGATTACAATAAGTGAATAATATGTGTTATTATACAAAAGTTATCTAATGGGTTTCGGCCCATTAGATTTAAGATATAATCTAATCTATTATTTGATACGGGAGAGAAATATGAGGGATTGGTGGGGACCACCCCTCCTATTAAGGGGGAACACTCATTGTTTATAACTAGATACTAAACATAGTCTCTATTTTTTTTTGTCATTTGAAAATAAAGAGAAAACAAAAGGTAAATAAGTATAGTAGGAAACGAAATAAAAGAGGGAGGTGAGTGGCAGAACATGAATCTTGCAAGACTTGAGAAATGGAATGTTGCAAATCAGTTGGCAGCACCCAACAGAACCCAAACAGCCACTCACCATACCAACAGGGGGAGGGATCCAATTCGCTAACATGAAGCACTCGTAATCATCGGGTTGTTCAGGCACTAACGCTTTGGAAAAAATAAGGGAAAGAGTACCAACTTTCTCTATCACTTAGCCATATTTGAAAAGAAGAAATAATGATTTTTTTAAAATTTTGCTTTCAACTTTATAAACGTTTAACCATTTTGTTATAAAAAAACAAATCGGACTAAACGGTCTGACTAGTTTAGTTGTGAATCAGTTTAAGTCAACTTTTTAATACTACCATGGTTTGATTATAATTTGTTCATAGTTTGTTTAAATTGTTACCTTCATCAATTTAATGTCTGCTTCGATTATGAAATCATTGTTCTTGACCATAAACCTTTAGCTCAAAACCATTACCAATGCCAACATCACCATTATCTCTACCGTCCTATCACCATAACCTCTGTCACTACTGTCACCATTATCATCACCATCGCTACCATTGTCACTATCACCATTGACGCCACAACCACTTTAGCCCTAAACCACCATTGTCATCTCATTTATCATCACTATTGCTATCATCATTGTCATGGTCAACATTATAATCTCCATCACTTGTATCATCACTTCCATTATTGTCATTGACGTTGTCACTACTATTATATTATTGTTATTATTTATGTGAAATGTAGTTTAGATTAAAATTGTGAAAGTTTTGTAAAAACTTTCCAAAATTAAAAGTTGTAAAAACTTAAACATGGGAATAAAACCAAAAGTAAATTTTAGGCCTAGTTCGAGGTAGTTTTTAGTTTTAAAATTTTAGACAACCAAAACTTGTTTTTGGTTTTTACATTTTGAATTTTAAAACATTGTTGAAAAACTTTCATTTAATTTCAACAACATTACATATAAACAATAACAAAAATAAAATTACGATGGTAATGGCGACGATGACAACAATGGTAGTGGTAGCAACAACAATAGCAATTGTGATAGAGGTTTAGGGTTTAAGTTGATGGTAGTGATGATGATGACAATTATTATGGTAGTTGTAGTAATGATGATAGCGGTAGCAACAATTTAAAATTTAGGGTTATGATAATAATAATGGTTTAGAATTTAGATTTATAAGAATGATTTGTCATAAAAAAAAATATAGTCAATAAACAATGATTTACTTCTTTACATGAAAGTTACTTTTGCACTTTTTTTATATACTTCTTGCCACCTAACTTATTCTCAAATTACTATAATATGCAAAAACCACCACCATTGCTTCAACATAAGACAAAAGCTGAAAATACTAACCGTGTATGAAAGAAAATATCGAATGGCTAGCTTGTGTATAGTAATTTACAATAAAGAATAAAGAAAACACATTAATTCAGCCACCAGTATCTAATAACAACCATATATAAGCTGACACAAAAATGAGACCAATAAAGAAATCTTTCAATCTCTCCTAGTAGATGGTGGCGGTTCTCGATTTGAGTTTAAGAATGAAACACATTTAAATAATTGTGAGGAAGTGTATTGTCTCCAGCTCCATTTAAATACAAGTCCGGAATGGTTCAACCTCTTTAGGGGTGGGTTCACAGGTACACCTACTTTCTTTTTCTTATCTTTTTTTTTAAAATGTTTTTATTAAAGAAAAACTTTTTCAGTGATATTTTTGTAGTGGTTCATTTTTCTCTATGGTTCATCAAAAGAATAGTAATTTTTAAAAAAAAGACTACACAAAAATTATTAAAATAAATAATAAATTATTTATTCATCTATTTTTATTAATATGATAGACTGAATTTGTCTAGTTTGACTGATTTTTATCAATCCTAAACAGAACGGAGCTTAAGTAGATTGACAAGTAAAAAAATTTATCCCAACCCAATTCCTAAATCAATAAGGCCCATTTTACCACTCCTATTTATAGCCTATTTGTTCAAAAGTTGCTCACTTGCAAATAGGGTTTGCAAGTGGGAGAAAATAAAGAGCACGTTTGGGGTACATCTCCAATGAAGTTTTTCTCTGTTAAGTGGAGAGAGGTTTTTGATTTTACGGGTCAACAGAATTTTGATTGTCTCAAACGGTGTGAAGGATTAATATTAACCTTTAAATTTTTCACTTCAACTCAACTCCGTTTCCTCAATTGCAAATCAAACATTCATTAAATCCTATGATCAAACGGAGTTTTGACTATTATGTAAAAAATTAGATTTCTCCTTTTTCTAAACTTCGTTTTCTCAACTAAACGGACCCTTAGTGTCGAGTGGTAAACCACTTATCCATAATTTCTAATCACACAAAGAAAATTAAAATTGTATGTATTAGTTATGAGAAATGTTACATACTTGATCCTGCCATAAGGTACATGTAACTTGTAGTAGCATAATTATGAGTCCCCAACATTAGTAGGAGACACCATTTTATGGTCACTGGAATTTGCCGGACGCCTACCAGCACTAGTGGAAAAAAAGGTTTTAAGCACGGTTCTGGGGGACTTTTAAGCACGGTTCCAGAACCGTCTTTGTTCCCGCCGTCCTTGTAGATGGGGACTTTTAAAGACGGTTATTGAACCGTGCTTGTAAGTACCTTTTAAGCACGGTTTTTTTTAACCGTCTTCGTAGGGGGAACTTTTAAGCACGGTTCCGAACACAACCGTCTTGGTAGGGGGGACTTTTAAGCACGGTTCGAAGAAAACCGTCTTCGTAGATGGACTTTTAAGGACGGTTATTAGAACAACCGTCTTCGTATGTGTGTTTTAAGGACGGTTATGTGATAACCGTCTTCGTAGATTGCTTTTAAGGACGGTTCTACGAATAACCGTCTTCGTAGGTGGATTTTAAGGACGGTTATTCGTGGAACCGTCTTCGTAGGTGGTTTTTAAGGACGTTTCTCTCACAACCGTCTTTGTAGGGTGTTACTTTTAAGGACGGTTGTCACCGTAACCGTGCTTAAAAACGTGACTTTTAAAGACGGTTTTCACTATAACCGTGCTTAAAACACACTTTTTTTTTAAAATTTTTTTTTTGTTTTTTATTCTTTCTCAGAACCTGCAAGCAGTAACCAGACAGCCCAATGATGATCAATAATAGAAATGAATAGATTTCAATCAAACTATCTAAACATCAAATATGGTGCATAAAATGCATAATAATTAATTAAGCTACACTAATGGTATATAAACTACACAATAATGATATAATAAATGACAGAATTCTATTGGAGTTGTTCCTTGAGTTGAAGAAGGCTGGTGGCCCATTGGTTTCTGATTTCGTCCACGAATCCTTCAGGGAACATTGAGGAGGAGTCTCGAAAGTGCTGCAAAGACATAATCATTAATAGGTGAGCAAAAATTGTAATAGTAATATGTAAAAACCAATTAAATAAAAGTAGGCAGCAAAAAACTTACAGTTGTCCATCCATCTACTCTACCAGATTGGACAATGGTGAGCATCATCTTCATCACAAAATACCCACACTCAAAGGTGCCATCCTGCCGAAAAGACTACAAGGTACATTGATTTCACAATTGGTTATTGTTTTTGTTACTAATTGAGGTAACTTTAAAAGTAATGCTTATTAATTGAAGTACTTACTTTTGGGAAGACCCACTCTAGTCTTTTCTTGGTCACTTTGCCGCGTAGTAGATGGTACCCAATTAAAGCCCTGTAAGAGAATAAAACACCAGTTTAGTTAATAGAATGACCTAGTCAAATATGTAAACTTGTTTTATTTATAAAAATCAACTTACCCGTCGAGTATTTTCATGTAGTCCGCACCAGGACTCCCATGCAACGAACAGAAGCATGCACCAATGCCGTCCTTCGGGCAAATGACCAACAGTTGCCAATGAAGGCTGCAATGTACCGTTGAATAGTAACAACACAATCCATTATTAAATTAACAACAATAGTAACTAAATATTTATTAGACTTTTACTCTCTATGAAGTGGCGCAAGGTACACAGTCTTGTTCGAGGCATGCATCCAATTCTGGATGTATGCCTGAATCTCCTCCTTGCTGTTCCCACGAAGTTGTATTAGAGAGGGCTCCAGGAAACCATAAGTGTCATCGACACCTCTCTCTATGCAAAGTCTATGTAAAAACCTAATCAAATTAAAAACATTTAGTGTTGTAAAAATTAACAATTTAATTGATACTACAATTGAACGAAAAACATTATACTTACAGCTCCCAACACTGAATCACAGAAATGTTCAACATCGTGTTCCCCATTAGGACCTCACACAAGTCAGGTCGTGCAATGTACACTGGCAACTCACTCGGGACACCAAAAACGGATTCCTCCCATGGGACCGGGATAGTACAATTGCGTAGCCCAGCCGATATGTCCCATAGTCGTTCAATCGGATCAAGGGGGGGCTCTGGCTTCTTTGATGGCTAAATTACATAAAAAAATTAGAAGCAATTTTTGATTATTGAAACCATAACTTAATATATAATTGATGCTTGGGTATACAGCATACCTGGGGTCCAGATTCTAACACAAGCCTGGTCGGCCACATAAGGAAATGTCCTACAGCCTGGCCGACGAGTCGTACCTCGGAAGTTGGAATGGGAACAACTGAATCTGCCGAGAGGACCTGTACAACCGAAATCCTTGACACACCATCAGGTAATTTCTGATGGTGAACCAAAGGGCCTAGGTTATACACTGAACCAATGGCAACTGGCTCTTCCACTCCATCCACAAATAGGTCACACTGACGGTAGTCTCCAAGATTTACGTCGTCATCATCACCGTCAGGTGCAGCACATGACCCTTTTGTGCTGACCCGCCTAGTCTGCATAGTTACACAACATTTTGAAGTAATTCAACAACTAATGATAACGAATTATAGGTAATTGTTGGATTAAATAATGTACAATGTAACCTGTGGGTCCACCACCGATGGCGGCGTAGGTTGACATTGTTGACTGAATGATGCCATCATCTCACTCCGAAACCGTGCCATCTCCTCCTGAAGCAGCCTCTGCATTTCCTCCTTTGCCTCTGCTTTCACTGCGGCAACCTTATCCTCAAAGGTCTTCTCCAAATCAGATATGGATTGCGAAGGGGTGGCGGGACGACTTTTCAGCCATTCTAGGGTAGTTTCTTTTGACTATGTCTTTATGTGCAGCTAAATAAGGGAGCACAGCATCTGTGTTGTTCAAAATATAAAAGTGTGCTTGGAGTACTTCATCACGTGACATGCTTTTAATTTTTTTCCCAATGGTACCTTTTCCATCCAATCGCCCTTCGTGACGAGTCTTCGGAATACCAATGCTTTCAGCCTGTGACATATAATCTGTGCAGAACTCAATTGCTTCCTCTGCAATGTACCTTTCTACTATCGATGCTTCAGGACGGCGTGGGTTCTTCATATAGCCTTTCAAAATTTTCATGTATCGCTCAACAGGATACATCCACCTCAAGAACACTGGCCCACACATACGGACCTCCCTCACCAAATGGATGATTAAATGTACCATTATATCAAAGAATGAAGGAGGGAAATACATTTCTAATTGGGATAGTATAAGAAACCCTTCCTGTTCTAACGCTTCTAACTCATCATGGGCGATTACTTTAGCACATATGGCATTGAAAAACAAACACACCCTTGTTATCACATGTCTGACATTTTGAGGGAGAATGCCACGAATGGCAATGGGTAGAAATTGTTGGATCAGCATATGACAATCATGTGACTTCAAACCGACTAACTTTAGATCCTTCAAGGAAACACAAGTGTTAATGTTGGAACCGTACCCAGATGGAACTTTGACACCACACAACGATTCACAGAAACTTTGTTTCTCTTTTCTAGACAAGGTATGACATGCTGGCGGCAAGTATGTTCGTTTGCCCTTTACTTGTGGGTGCAACTCCTTACGTATACCCAACAACTCCAAGTCTAGACGCGAATTTAGGCCATCCTTTGTTTTTCCAGGTATGTTTAACAGGGTTCCAACCAAACTATCGCACACGTTTTTCTCCACATGCATCACATCAATACAGTGCCTCACATCAAGCTCTTTCCAATATGGCAGATCGAAAAATATTGACCTCTTCTTCCACGTGTTTTTTGAGATAGACTGCTTCTCAGACTTACCAAGAACCACATTAACTTGTTTCACCTTTTCATATACTTGACGACCAGACAACGGCGGGGGAGGCATTTCAAACTCTTGTGCACCATTGAACGACTTCTTCAACCTACGAAGTGGATGATTAGGTGTGAGAAACCTACGGTGTCGAAGATAAACATTTTTCCTTCCATGATGTAGTCGATCAGAACTAGTTCCCTCCTCACATACAGGACACGCTTTATGTCCTTTGACGCTATAGCCCGAGAGGTTACCATACGCTGGAAAATCATTGATCGTACAGAATAACATGGCCCTCAAATTGAATGATTGTCCTGTTAGCCCGTCAAACACATCAACCCCCTCTACCCACAACATTTTCAGGTCTTCAACTAACGGAGATAGGTATACATCAATGTCGTTCCCTGGTTGTCGTGGACCAGAAATCATCATTGATAACATAACGTACTTTCGCTTCATGCACAACCACGGCGGCAAGTTGTAAACAAACAACAAAACAGGCCAAGAACTGTGGTTTGTGCTTTGGTTCCCATATGGGTTCATACCGTCTGTGGCTAGTGCAAGCCTAACATTTCTTGGGTCACGGGCAAAATCTGGAAACATCGTATCCATTTTCTTCCACTGTAATCCATCTGCCGGATGCCTAACTAATCCGTCAACAACCCTTCCATCAACGTGCCATCTCATAAGCTTCGCATCATCTGCATTGGCAAATAGACGCTTTAGTCGTGGAACTATAGGGAGATACCACAACACCTTCGCAGGAGACCCTTTTTTGCAGAAATCATCAGAATCAACCTCTTTCTTCTTATACCGTGACACCCCACACCTAGGACATCGATGCAGCATTTCATACTCACCACGGTATAATACACAATCATTTGGGCATGCATGTATCTTCGTATACTCCAAGCCCATAGGACACAACACCTTTTTAGCCTCATAGTTACGATTTGGCAAAGTGTTACCAACTGGGAGCATTTCTTTCAACAACTCAAGCAAGTCAGTGAAGCTTTTATCTGTCCACCCATTTATCGCTTTCAAATTAAATAATCGTAAAACTGCTGACAACCTCGTGAAATTAGAGCAATTCGGATACAGTGGCTTTTCAGAATCCTCACATAGACTCGCATATACGTGAGCTCTTTTAAAACTTTCTACCCCTACATCACGGATCATATCCTCAAGTCGGTCATCCATGTCATCATCAACCTCATGAGCAAAGCTTTGGTCTTTTGTTTGAAAACTAGTACTTGGCACCTCAACATGTTCACCATGCCATATCCATCGCGTATAACTCTGAAGAAATCCATCACACAACAGATGTTCTCGAACAACTGTCAATTCTAGCCGGCGCATGTTTAAGCATTTAACACAAGGGCAAAAATACGTTCCATTCACCTCTTCAGCATTTCGTATCACGTACTCTATGAATGTTTCGACTCCACCCTCATATTCTGGACTTATACGTGAAGCAGTTATCCAACTTCGATCCATACTCACTGTTTACAATACCAGTAAATTTAACGGTGCTATGAATCTTACTTTCTTCACAAAGGTGGTGGTCCTACCCATTCAGGATGAACAATTTTCTATACTCATAGCTGCATACAACTTAGAAGTTATTTTAAATTTTGATAAAATTTCGGCAGCATTTCGCATTGGTCTCTAAGTACACAAAATGAAAGTGGTCACATAATCTTCAACCACAATCAAATATGCACCCAGAGAACAATACAAAACTTAACTAACCAAAACTTTATCAAATTTTAAAATAAGTCCTAACTTGTACATAGCAATGATGCATAAAAAAATTGTTCATCCCAAACTGTCTAAACAGACAATTCAAGATTCAACACAAATAATGAAATCAATTAATTTAATTACCATTTGTGTCGAATCTCAAACGGGAAACTATGGTTCACTCATTTACAATTTAAAAAATCACAAACTCATTTAAATGGACTAAATAAACTTATCACATCATAAACAAATAACAAATCAAAATTACCAAACAAAACTAACAATACAATAATCTATAGCTAACGACATTAATCTATATCTACCAATATTAATTGTTTAATTTTGTTACAATGTTCATGTTTAATACAATGTATATTATTTTATCTTGACAAGTAACTTTTTATTTACTTGGAAATATCATTTTTTTTGTATTTCATTTTTTTAACTAATGTAAGGAATAATAGTAATCTTTATATATTTATTTAGTGGAAATATCAACATTTTTACTTCAATATCAATTTAAATTACTAAAATTAAAACAGAAAATTTCAAATAATTAAAGACTAAGCCTAACATGCCAAACATCCATACCAACATTGCATAACTAGAAGGGAAAAAATGAGCTTAGGAAAGAACCTGTGCACGCCGTACGAGAGAAGATGGAGACCGCCTTTTGCCAATGTAGAAAGAAGAAGAAGAAGACTTGGAATGAGAAATGGAGAGACGTTCGTCGTTTGCTAATGTGGGAGACGTTCGTCGTTCGTGGGTGCAGAGAAATGGAGGGAGGATGACTTATGTGAATGAGAAAGAGAGGTAAGGAGGGGAAGATGACTTTCGTAAGAGAAATGGAGGGGAAGAGAAAAATGTGGCCACGGGTGCAGAGGAAGGGGGGGGAAGATTACTTTTGTCAAGGAGAAATGGAGGGAAGACAAAGAGGTGGGAGGGAAGACAAAGAGCTGGGCACGGGTGCAGAGGAAAAGGGGAGCCTAAAAATATTTTAAAACAGGACCTATAAGGACGGTTCAATGGTAACCGTCTTCGTAAATCAACCTTTTAAGGACGGTTGTTAAACAACCGTCTTCGTATATCAAATTAAAAATTTTAAAAAAATTATAATAAGCTTTAAGGACGGCTAAAAAGAACCGTCTTCGTATGTGCTAAATTTAAAATTTTAAAAAAATAATTACGAAAACCTTTAAGGACGGTTGTTGAAGAACCGTCTTCGTATGTATCAAATTAAAAATTTTAAATAAAATATTAATAAGCTTTAAGGACGGTTAAATATAACCGTCTTCGTATGTGCTAAATTTAAAATTTTAAAAAATAATTATGAAAACCTTTAAGGACGGTTGTTAAATACCCGTCTTCGTATGTATCAAATTAAAAATTTTAAATAAAATATTAATAAGCTTTAAGGACGGTTAAATATAACCGTCTTCGTATGTGCTAAATTTAAAATTTTAAAAATAATTACGAAAAACCTTTAAGGACGGTTGTTAAAGACCCGTCTTCGTATGTATCAAATTAAAAATTTTAAAAAAATTATAATAAGCTTTAAGCACGGTTAGAAACAACCGTCTACGTATGTGCTAATTTAAAAAATTTTAAAAAATAATTATGAAATCCTTTAAGGACGGTTCTCTCTGAACCGTGTTTATAAAGGGGTTTTAAACACGGTTGAATTTATAACCGTGTTCGTAGGTACGTTTAAAATTTACAAAACTGCCACCGCGTGGTTTTTAAAGACGGTTTTAGGATAACCGTGTTCATATCCCGTCCTTATATCCCTTTTTTGCACTAGTGCAGACAAGCTTTACGAAAGAAAATGATTTTTTAGTATGGAAGGACAATATTAGTGTTGCTATGCTTCTTCAAATTTATGTTCCATCTTCACAATATGCAAAGACATTTCTTCTTATTCGATGCTCCCTATACCGTGTCTCTATTTTCAGCTTATAACCCAACCCAACATATGAACAGTAGATAAGAAGGATTCTTTGTTTTTGTTAACTTGGAATTAGAATTCATAATGAATTTAGGCGTCATATATGTTATATATTTTTTTGGCTGTAATCTAAAGTATCAATCTTTTTGCTGATTTGATATATGCTATATAATATATTTAGATCAATGGATCTAAAATAATTTCTAATCAAAACATCAAAGCTCCATAAAGTAGTTTTTTTTAACAGCTATAGCCATCAATTTAAAAATAATCATATCAGAGATATACTAAATATTGTTACTCAAAATAGTAGTGATGTTTAGCTAATTTGGTTAAGTAAATCATTTGAATTGTCGTAAATCTTTATGTGAGTGAAACCATAAATTGTAGTAGTATTGATTAAAGATTTGAGACATAAGAAACACAATCATGTTTAATATGTTCTATTATGGTTCATATATGTAAGAATAGAAAGGAGAATATATGCAATTTATTTGTACTAAAATATGTGGTATGTAAATAGTTAATACACTAGTTATTTAAATAAATTGATGTAAAAAATATTTTTTATATCCTTTCAAATCTCAAATTCTATTTCTTTGATCTATTTTTTATTTGAATATTATATAATTTTTCCTTTACAAAGCTATAGGATCTTTGTTGTTTTTATTGTTTAGTTTTTTTTTTTTAGTTGATGGTTTAGTTGTTTTTTTTTTGGAAGAAGATGGTTTAGTTGTTTGAATTAAGTTTAACCGATGCAGCATCTGAATGGTAACACTTCACAACTTTTACGGTATAAGTAGGGGGTATAGAGCATTTGTTTTTTCTGACATTATTGCATCAAAGACTTTTACCTTTGGATTGATTTCGATGAAATACATGTTATTGTGTCATCTTTTTTTAATTAACACCATGATATTTTTATTAATATTTTTAGAACTAGACCATTTATTGAACTGGTGAATAAATTGATTTACACAAGTTATGATTAAACTAGGGTTTAATCGTGATTGAATAGGTAATATTAAAAAATTGACTCAGACTAATTATTTTACTGGTTCACGGTTCAACTAGTCGAGCCAGCTGAACCGGTGTAATTTTGATAACAATGATTTTTTATAGTGTATATAAAAAGAAAACGCATAAATTAGGGTTTTAATATACAACAGGATCATTTAGTTACTTATAAACTCATAACCAAATATCTTGATCTTCTGATTGGAAAACAGCACGTAATGAATAATGTATTTATGACCGTCAAAGCCAAGTGGTTTCAAACTCTGAATAGAAGATGCATGTGCCATGTTTCCTATCTCAATAATTAATATGCACCAACTCTGACTTTGGATTCAAATTAAGTTTGAGTTCGTGAACAATTATGATGTTACACACCTCCGAATTGGAGATTTGCTTCGGAAATTGAATCAACAAATATTAATTACATACAGCATTGCTTATGAAAGCAACGTCTAAGGATATATATATCGAGTTGCCCTACACCACACACAATATTTATACATTAAAAATTCCCAGAAATTCAATAACTATATAATCTTCTAATAATTGATTACTTCCAATTAAATGATGTTAGGATATGATCAGTGTCGCATCACATAAAAGCAGACCATGAAAATGAAGTTAATAAGGATTGAATTGGTTGTTTACCACGATATATTCTTTTAGAGATAATTATGTTTGGGACGTCGTCGTCCCTTTTAACAATTAAATTTAAGACTCTTCCAATATTCAATCTATGCTATCAACTAGATCACAACTAATTTTAAAATATGAATTAGACTTAAAAACAATACATAGGTCACTAACAAGCTAGCATTTGCTAAAACTTGATATGCCATGACAAAACACTTGCCATGTGCAAACTAAGCAGCATAACATATACGTTTTTTACTACAATCACATAAAGATATTTTATTCGTTGTACACTGAAAAAGAAAAGAGGAAAAGACATGATTGTTTTTGAGGAAAAAAAAAAGGAAAGCAATCCAGAAATTTTGTTGTTTTATTGCAACTTGCAGCAACGTAGAAATTTCGAGTTGTGTAGTCAAGTCATCAATTTATTGTTAGGTCACATTCATCTGTCAATTAAATTTTGTGGTGATTCTCTGAGTAATAATTTTTGTATGAAATGAATACAGTTGAAAAAATAAAGAAATTTCTTGCTCACCTATTGAAAATGATAGTATTAAAAACATGTCTAAATTTCTTTAGATATTATTTTCAAGCTGGTGGCCAATATATTCAACCGTATATGATAATGATTTAGTGGGAATTTAGTATGTTTTTATCCTTTAGTTAGGTGAAAAACAAAAGATTTTACGTCAAAATCTTACTATGATTTAATGTTTTCGTTGAGGGGTGAGAGTCGGTATAAACCTACAAAACACTCAAATGATTGAGTTGCATTTATAAAGTTTTGCGGTAAACTTATAAGCTATAATGATGAAATTGTCTCTGCTTTTTTCATCATTTACTTGGTAGGTTTCTAATGCAAAGATGTGTCATCCAATGTACCTCTAGCAAATTAATAATCTTTTCGTATTTTAGACTAACTTTTGGTTTCCATTATAAGATCTAGGCTAAAACCCTTTTTTTAACCCTCTTAAAGTTTAGGGATTAGGAAAAAGCCTTTTAAAAGAAACCCTTAGGTTTTGACCCTTATAAAATTTTAGGGTTTACGAATTTAAGGAAAATGTTAGGTTTGACTGTTAACTGATGATGTGGTTAGCGTTTGTGTCACCTCATCAGTGCCACGTGTCAATTTTTAAAAAAATAAAAAATAAAAAAATCCATATCATCAGCTAAAACCCCTTTTTAACCCTCTTAAAGTTTAACGATTAGGAAAAAGTCTCTTAAAAAAAACCCTTAGGTTTTGGTCCTTATAAAATTTTAGGATTTAAGTTGTGGCCCTTATAAAATTTTAAGGTTTACGAATTTAAGGAAGAAATCCTGAACTGATGAGGTGACATGAGTTTGGGTCACCTCATCAGTGACACCTGTCAAAAATATTATTAATTAATTGTATTGGGGTCTAGTTGGCTGCTTACATATGAAATTGTAAATTAAACCCTAAATTAAGAAACCCTAATTAAAAGTCCATTCATCTTCTTCATTCTCTGTATCAAATTAAGAAACCCTAATTAAACCCTATACATACATAATCATAATTTGTGTATATTAAAAATGCATTGTGCATATTAGGGTTTATTAGGGTTTAGGGTAAGAGATGGAAGGGAAAGAGAGATGGAACTATTGTTTATGCATTTTGATATAGAGGACGAAGAAGATGAAGGGACTTTTAATTAGGGTTTATTAGTGTTTCTTAATTTGGGGTTTCTAATTTTCAATTTCACAGTAAGTAGCCAACTAGACCCCAATGCAATTAATTAATAATATTTTTGACAGATGTCACTGATGAGGTGACCTAAACTCATGTCATTCAGGGCTTCTTCCTTAAATTTGCAAACCCTAAATTTTTATAAGGGCCAAAACCTAAATCCTAAAATTTTATAAGGGCCAAAACCTAAGTTTTTTTAAGAGGCTTTTTCCTAATTGTTAAACTTTAAGAAGGTTAAAAAGGGGTTTTAACTGATGATGTGGATTTTTTATTTTTTATTTTTAAAAAAATTGTCATGTGGCACTGATGAGGTGACACAACGTTAGCTATATCATCAGTTAAACTTAACGTTTTCCTTGAATTCGTAAACCCTAAAATTTTATAAGGGGCAAAACCTAAGGGTTTTTTTTAAAGGACTTTTTCTTAATTCCTAAACTTTAAGAGGTTTAAAAAAGGGTTTTAGCCTAAGATCTAACATGGTGTAGTGCTCTTTTATACTTATCATCCTAATGTTTGTATTGAAAACCTATGGTTAGAGATTTTAAAGATTATCACCGAAGAATCTTCAAGAAGATGTTTCCAGAGTCATTAGTTTTAAGTTATCTTCTTCATGGCACTCCTCAATTTTGATCCCTCACATACAAATCCGTATATCAGCTAAATCAGTCAAATAGCACATTCCTTATTTATAACCAAATGAAAATATACACAAAATATTTTCTAACATAAAGCAACATTGGCCATGAATAAGCAGGAGATGAGTTTAATCAAATTAAGATAAGGACATTGCAAAAACATTATTAAAATTGATGTTCATTTGATCAAACTGTAGTTGATACAACTAGGGGACCTTAATTGCCATCTCGTCAATAAAGGGTGAAAGATTTTTCTTAGTTGTGATTGTGACTGTGATATATACACCCCCTAAGCAAAGGCTAATGCGCATGAATCATCACATGGCCTTTGCAAGGAAAATAGTTAGTCAGCATTCAACATTCATAAAATTAAGCTAACCAGGCAAACAAGACTTGCTAGGCCATGTGACAGTCACAGCAAAGGTAAGGTATAGGGAAGCTAAATACAAAATTTTACAACATTTTAACCAAGAGTAAAGGTCAACAGAAAAAGAATAACAAGAATCATACATTGTGCACCATTAGAAAGGTGCTTCTGTCTCAGTTCAATAAAGTAGAATTGTCAATAGTGAAAAATAAAAAGGAATCACACAGGCCAATAATCATAAAGTTTGGAAAATGAGATTTGTGTAACATCAGGACAAAGAACCAAAAGCAATGACAAAACAACATAAATAAACATGCTATAAAAGAATCCATTCAGCGGCCCCCACTCTTCTGGCCTTTGCTTTTGAGGTTTGGAGATTGTTCCTTTTGTTAGTGATTATTATTAATTAGGGAGAGGATTGGGTAATAGTTGTAGGAATAGGAATAGCCTAATAGGCTAGATATTAGTTTAGTTATTATTGATACATGTTTAATTAGATGGTGATGTGTGTGACATTATTAATTTGTGTGTATTAAATGCTAAGGTAAAGGCCCCTGAGACCACTCTTGTCATATTTTCCACATCCCCTACCTATGACCCTTAGAACATGGAGGAAATTATGCAAGTCTTCCCTACTTAAACATGCATTTTGTTTCTCTCTCTCTCTCTCTCTCATCTCAAACACCATAAAAGCTCTAGTTGAACAAGAAGCACTTACTAGTCCTTGAAGCAACAACACCATCAATCCCAAGTAAGAACATGGCAACATAAAGCTAACAAACTAACAACACTAGCTTTGTCATCATTGAGCCCGAATCCAACCAAAAGAAAACACTTTTGGCTTTTCATCTCTACAATATTCAAAAGATTCTCTCATCACCCTTATCCTTATATATAAAGCTACAAAGAGTGAGATAAGATAAGAAAAGAAAGACTCAAACAGAAATGGAAATAGAGTCAGCCAAGTGTGAGTGTTGTGGCCTAAAAGAGGATTGCACCCTAGAGTATATCCGTGATGTGAAGGCCAAATTTGATGGTAAATGGTTATGTGGGTTGTGCTCAGAAGCTGTGAGAGATGAAGTTAGCAGAGGGAAAAAGCCATTTGAAATGGAAGAAGCTGTAAAGGCTCACATGTCATTCTGTGGTAAGATCAAGTCCAATCCTGCAGTTAGGGTAGCTGATGGCATGAGGCAGATGCTGAGGAGAAGGTCAATGGACTTGCCTTCATCATCAAACAAGTATAGTAGTAGCAGGTCAACCACCACTTCTCATTCCTCCACTTTCCCATGGCACTGATCCAAACAGGGCACTCTACCTTTGCTTCAAATAAATTTTTTTATTTAGTTTGCTTCTTAGTGGCTAAGCTTTTCATTTTCTCTTGTACAGGGAGTGTGCTATTTCTCATGAACCCTCATTTTCTTTTCCTTTCTTTTTTGGTTTATAATGGAAACGGTAAAACCTGAGGTTTGAAGCTAGGACCTCAATGTAACTACCCAAACTCCTACAATTAGACCAACTTAGGTGGTTTCCTTCATGAGATCTAATTTTCCTTTGTTGCCACCAGAGATCTAATTTTCAACCAATTATTCTGCATGACACATCATTAGCACAACCAAATCATTCTCTCCTAAACCTTCCACTATTTCACATAACACAACACAATGTTACTTTTCTACTTTTTTAATTATTATTATCTTAGCAGGAATAAAAAATAATATCAAGACTTACAATAATTTATCTATTGTGTTCAACCAATTAAACTAAACCTATTTGACACCTGTCTGCTTAGTATTTAACAAATGAAATAAGTTTAATGCTTCAGAGTAAAGGACCAGTCCCTATGTTAAAAAGGTGTTACTTCTCGGGTTATCTTCTACTTTCCATCTTTTGTATTACTTCAAAGAAAGGGCACCATCTGGAATAGTGACCTCGAAATGATTCACATCTAAAAAAATTTTTGCGCCCACTTTTCTTTCCAAAAGATATCAAAGAAGCTAACTTATTTTGCAAGTCAAGTGATAATTAATGCATTTTAATTGTTAGGTTTAAGATGGAGTTTTCTTTTAGAGAATGTGATTCCACACATTATTAGTGGAAGTAATGTGAGATTTCACTCAACAATAAATATAATTACTAAAGAAATTTTAAATTCTATTTAGTTTTTAGTTAGAGTTTCTTAACTAAAATTGGTAAGAAACAAACTTTTAATTTGTTTATCAAAAAGAGTTTGAAGATGTCTCGAATGATATGTCATATTAATATTGATTATTAAATAATTTAGTTGACCAAATTCAATTCAGTAACCAAATATCAAACAAGGTTTAATAAAGTTTAATGCTATCATTTCTGATTCACAAAAGTATTTGATTAACTTGTTAATACAGAAACTCTTATGGTCAACTTCCCACTCCTAATGCCGAGATAATTTATGCCATAACGCCCCCTTTTTTTTTATAATAATAACCCCCAATTTTCAAACACTAAAAATCTGAATTTGTGAATTTTATCATTGCCTTATATATATATTGGAGAATGTCATCATCACAACTTGCCTTAGATAATGATTGTAAGCAAGTTTTTCTTTCTAATCTTACTACGCTATGTGGCTGAAGATGGTTTTCTTGAGGTTGAGGTATACAATCTCAAAAATCCACTAAACCAACAAAATTCTAATAGCCAAGACGCTAAAGATGAGTTATGAATTTTGTTCATTAAGGTACTTAATTAGCTTTAACATTTGTTTGAATTATATGAAGTCGTGATTTTGGTGCCATTCTGAATCATAAACGCCACTAGCATCATCGCTTGATGATGTATATTTTTTGTTTCGGTAGAAATCGAAGATTATATCAAACTCATTGACAATAAAAGTTTAAAACTACTACTGTTGTTAATGATATTTCAACACGAGTGATACAGATAGTACTAGAAACTCTTCACCATGCACATCTCTGTCTAGTTATGCAATCATTAATCAGGATTGACAATTTTTTCTCCTCTTTTCACACAATTAGTATTCATTTCTTTTTATCTTGAAGAAAAGAAAATCCATAGGTAATAGAATTTTTAATTAGAAAAACAAACCTTGAAGGTTTGGAAAATTGACGACTTCTAAGTAATAATAGGAACATTGTTTTGTATGGATGTTGATTCAGTTTATTTCGTTTGAGCGGTTACTTGGTTACCAAGTATGGCCTCAAATGTCATAGAGAAGAAAAGAAGCTCCTTCTGGATATCCTATATGTAATTCATTATAAATAGTTTTAATTTTAAAGTAAACTCTTCCCACCTAAGCCTATAGTTCGGTAAGGTTGTGTGTAAAATCATAGAGAAGTTTTTATTTTTTAGTTTAACATATTCTAGAGGCGAGCATTCTTGTTTGGTGGTAATCAAGGAGAAATTTTAAATGTCATGTTGTGCCTCTTTTATCACATATTAAGATATTGTTAATTCAAATTCATTCAGGGTGATTTTTTGTTTGTAGTTTTAAAACTTTTAAAAATCAAAACTTTTCTGGGGTTTTTAGTTTCATGTTTTAGTTTACAAGGTTTTGTATTTTAAAAAATAAAACTTTTATAATTATAATCAAAACTATATTACACAACAACAACAATACAATAATATTAATAGTAATAATAAATCTTTTACATTGATAGTGGTGACGATGACGTGGTGACAACAATGGTGGCGGTGGTGGTCATGAAGGTGGCAGCGATAATGATGGTGACAAAAAAGATCGTGAAGGTGGCAATGGCAATGACAATGGAGGCAGTGGTGGTGATGATGATGATGACGGTAGTGGTGGAGGAATGAGTGTTGATGATGACAACAATGTTGGTGGTGGTGGTCATTCTCGTCATGATGATGGTGATGAAATTTGTGATGGTTGTTAGAAATTTTAATTTCTAATAATTAATATGGGTTGATATATTATTTATAAAATTTATATTAGCTACTTAATTGGGCTCAATAAAGGTAATATGATAATGGCAAGACGGTTAAGGTGACGTCCTACGTCAATTTACCTTTATTTATATCCATTTAATTAATTTTCACAATAAATTTTTTCGCATTTAATAAAATTTAATTATTTCCCATTTCAAAATAATATTTATTTTCACTAAACATACTCAAAGTAATAATTATATAGTGTGACAAAACCTTAGAGTTCCCTTAATTTAGAAAAGAATCAAAAATATGAAACAGGGGCCTGACGCTGCGCGCCATTACCACGCGTAGCGTCAGCCATCTGCTGCGCACCTCACGCTACGCGCCAGCCTAACGCTTAGCGTGGGCATGACAGTGACAGCACCTGATGCTGTTACACATTTAAACCATTTTACTAACTTCTAACCTATCCAATTGGCCCGTTTTAGATCCGATTGCCACGAAACTTCACGGGCCACCTGTTTTCCCCATTTCGGAACTGTTGGCGCTATCCGTTCGCCAAAATTCCAACACATGCGCAAGTTATGCGCGAAATGCATTTTAACTCAATTAGGTGCAAAACCCTTACACCAAACATCCTAAATGGATTCCAATGGACCAAAAGCCAATGCATCTAAATCCTAAATGTCATGGAAGACCTATTGATGCATTCTGGGGTTTCTTACACCCACCGAATCTTAATTTCACCTATCCGGTTCCTTAAACTCAATATCCAACAATGGTGGCGGTGGTGGTCATGAAGGTGGCAGCGATAATGATGGTGACAAAAAAGATCGTGAAGGTGGCAATGGCAATGACAATGGAGGCAGTGGTGGTGATGATGATGATGACGGTAGTGGTGGAGGAATGAGTGTTGATGATGACAACAATGTTGGTGGTGGTGGTCATTCTCGTCATGATGATGGTGATGAAATTTGTGATGGTTGTTAGAAATTTTAATTTCTAATAATTAATATGGGTTGATATATTATTTATAAAATTTATATTAGCTACTTAATTGGGCTCAATAAAGGTAATATGATAATGGCAAGACGGTTAAGGTGACGTCCTACGTCAATTTACCTTTATTTATATCCATTTAATTAATTTTCACAATAAATTTTTTCGCATTTAATAAAATTTAATTATTTCCCATTTCAAAATAATATTTATTTTCACTAAACATACTCAAAGTAATAATTATATAGTGTGACAAAACCTTAGAGTTCCCTTAATTTAGAAAAGAATCAAAAATATGAAACAGGGGCCTGACGCTGCGCGCCATTACCACGCGTAGCGTCAGCCATCTGCTGCGCACCTCACGCTACGCGCCAGCCTAACGCTTAGCGTGGGCATGACAGTGACAGCACCTGATGCTGTTACACATTTAAACCATTTTACTAACTTCTAACCTATCCAATTGGCCCGTTTTAGATCCGATTGCCACGAAACTTCACGGGCCACCTGTTTTCCCCATTTCGGAACTGTTGGCGCTATCCGTTCGCCAAAATTCCAACACATGCGCAAGTTATGCGCGAAATGCATTTTAACTCAATTAGGTGCAAAACCCTTACACCAAACATCCTAAATGGATTCCAATGGACCAAAAGCCAATGCATCTAAATCCTAAATGTCATGGAAGACCTATTGATGCATTCTGGGGTTTCTTACACCCACCGAATCTTAATTTCACCTATCCGGTTCCTTAAACTCAATATCCAACTATATGCATAACTTATCTAAATCAATCTAATCATCATCCTAACATCAATCACATAGCATACATATCAATCATGCATCAATGCAACACCTGCCCATCACATTCAACATTCACACATGTCAATGGCTCCGTGCCATATTTCATCCTCATCAATAAGTCATCAAACCACAACATGCATAATCATGGCAAGTTCATCACACATACTTTATCATCTATCACCACCATATTAATACATTACTTATTACACACTTAAACACATACACTCAAAATATTACATTCATTATATACATCTCCATTCTTTGGCATCAAACTTCCTCTTGGCGCATCTCCGCAGCATTAGCATCCTCCCTGTCACTGGTCACTAAAATTAAACAACAGCAAGGGTGAGTGTTTGGAATATCATAATTAATATAGAACGAAATATTAAGCTTAACAATACCTACTACTCTTTGTTTTTACATAATCTCTTTCGATTTCCTGCACTTATCCACATCAATTCAATTACATCCATACACATCATTCATTCATATTACACTTTCAATTCATAATTCATTTTCCATCATCAATCAATATAAGATTCACATATGTCACAACTGACTCTCATGTAATTTGACGCCTAGTATCCAGATACTAAAGGACTGGCCTTCAGCTGGGAGTCCGACTTGACATCCCGTGAACCCGACTTGGTTCACCGAGCCCGACTTGGCTCTCCACCTCAACCACTGGGTCCGACTTGACTAGGGATGGCAATATGGGCTAGGCCCGTGGGCTGGCCCGTTTGGCCCGTTAAAACGGGCTGGGCCGGGCCAAGCTTTGAGGCCCGTTATCCCGAATAGGCCCGGCCCGTTTTGGCCAGTATAAAAATGGGCCCGTCACGGGCTGGCCCGGCCCGGCCCGGCGGGCCTTTATTAAAATATATATTAATATATTATATGTATAATATTAATATTTAGTTAGTTAAAATTTTAATTATTTGTATTTATTGTTTTCATTTAATGAAATAAATTAGATTAATTATAAAAATTTTACTTTAGAAAGGTGAAATCTAATTTTTATTTCTAATTTTTCTTAAAAAATATTTGGAAATAGTTTAAATTTAAAATAAAAAATAGTTTGTATAATATTTTTAAAGAAAATAGTTGGCCCGTTTTGGCCCGTTTTGGCCCGCGAGCCATAAAGAAAATGGGTCGGGCCAATGTTTTTGGCCCGTTTTCCTATTATGGCCCGGCCCGGCCCGGCCCGTATTTGGACGGGCCTATGCGGGCTTTGGCCCGGCCCGTTGGCCCGTTTTGCCATCCCTAGACTTGACCACTGGGTAGCTCAACTGGGCACAAAGACCACGGGAGCCAGAAAACGAGGGGTATACATACCGTTGGTCATCCCATACCACATATTCACATATCATATCTCATAATCATAGCATATCATCAACAAACCACATGTGTAACTACCAGAAACTGGCATGTGCTCACAATACAGGGTGATCGACTTGTCAAACCCATCCATACAATGCTATGGCATATATCATCAATAATTCAAAATTCCACATTTTTATTCATAATCAAATATACATACACCACTCAAAGTGGAAATATTACACATATATTTCAATTCCATCATTCCAATCTTTATTTCATCATATAATCAATTCAAACAACATATTTCTTTCATATTCAACCATTTAATCTCATTCCACATACTCATATATTCACAACTACTATATTCAGTTACTTTATAGTATTTATGATAACTCTTATTAAATTCTTAAACTTCCCATAGTCTGTTTTCATATCAATTCTAATTAATTATGACCCGAACACCCCCCTTACCTCTATCCCGAGCTCCGATAGTTTACTCAAGGGGTGGATAGCGTCCTACAGCCGCTGGATTCACCGTTCCTCTTTCGCTTCTGACGTCCTCTTTGTCAATCGCTTGCCTAACACTCGTTCCGGCACCTACGGTCACCGAAACATCAAATTAGTTAGTACGTTACCTTCCTTATACTTCCAAACTCATTACCCAAGCTTTACAAGCCACTGAAACTCAGAATCAAAACCCCAATCATCACATGCAAACTCGGATTTCATGAAGGGAAGGAGAAGAAACTAAAGATTAGAGGCCCTAGATGCCTTACCTTGGTTCCCAATTGCTTAAAACCACCAAGAATCCAAGTTTCCCTCAAAACCCTAGCCAAATCGCCTCAGAGAAGAGAGAAAATAAAAGAGAGGGTTTACAGGTTCTGTTCTGTGTGACCCTGTTATAAAACAGATCGCGACGCTGGCGCTACGCGTCAGACTGGCGCTACGCGTCAGCTCACTAAATCACACCTGACGCTACGCGTCCCATCCACGCTACGCGTCAGGGTCCTGATACCATTTTCCTTAAAATTTTATTTAAAACTGCTTTTCCCCACTTAACATTTCATATACCATTTTCATTATAAGCCAAATAATAATTTACTCATTTTCAATTTATTTTCTATTATCAAAACATCTGGGATGTTACATCCACTCTCCCTAAAAAGAGATTTCGTCCCCGAAATCAACGTACCTTATTGGAAAAGATTTGGATACAACCGCCTCATATCAGATTCCAGTTCCCATGTATACGTCACTCCATTTATATTTTGCCACTTCACTTTTACCAAGGGTACTTCTTTGTTTCTCAATCGTTTAGTTTGATAACTTTCAATACAAATAGGTGCTATCTCCACAGTCAAATCTTTTTTCAGCTCAATGGAATCTTCAGGTACCATCATCGAATCACAGGGAACATATTTTCTTAATTGTGAAACATGAAATACATCGTGAATATTTGTCAATGCATGGGGAAGATTCAATCTGTATGCTACTTCACCAATTCGTTCCAATATTTGGTAGGGTCCAATATACTTTGGATTAAGTTTCTGGCTCTTCATCACACGGCCTACACCTTTAGTAGGTGACACCTTCAGGAATACCCAATCTCCCACCTGAAATTCAAGTGGCCTATGACGATTGTCATAGTAACTCTTCTGACGGTCTTGTGCAATTTTCATCTTTTCACGAATCATTATCACCTGATCATTCATTTCTTGAATTAATTCGGGTCCCAAATGGATTGCATCTCTATCTTCATTCCAACATAAAGGCGTACGACACCGTCTTCCATATAAAGCTTCATAAGGAGCCATCCCAATGCTACTATGATAGCTATTATTATAAGCAAATTCCACCAATGGCAGGTATCTCTCCCATGAGCCACCTTGCTCCAGTACACAAGCCCTAAGCATATCTTCCAAGGTCTGGATTGTATGCTCAGACTGGCCATCTGTCTGAGGATGATAAGCCGAACTCAACCTCAGTTCAGTACCCAATTCCTGCTGTAAACTCTCCCAGAATCTGGAAGTAAACCGAGGATCACGATCTGAAATAATACTCGCAGGTACACCATGCAACCTTACAATCTCTGTAATGTACAGTCTAGCCAACCGGTCCAATGACCATTTCATATTCATAGCCGAGAAGTGAGCACTCTTGGTCAACCTGTCCACAATTACCCATATTGCATCATAACCAGAACGAGTACGAGGTAACCCGGATACAAAATCCATAGTAATGCTTTCCCATTTCCATATTGGAATCTTCGGGGGTTGAAGTAAACCTGGAGGTGTCTGATGTTCGACCTTACACTTCTGACATATCACACAAGATCTTACATATTCAATTATTGCTTTCTTCATTCCCGGCCACCAGAATTCTTTCTTTAAATCATGGTACATCTTAGTGATACCAGGATGGATACTTAAAGAACTTTTATGCGCTTCAGCTAATATAGCTTGTCTGAAATCACCCTCTGTGGGTACCACTACACGGTTCTTAAACCGCCAAATTCCATCCTTACCTTTGGTTAATCCCATGTCTTTGCCTCTTGCTTGAGTGTCAAGCAATTCCAGCAACTCTTCATCATCCTCCTGAGCCACAGCTAAGGATTCTAAGAATTCATTGGAAATTTTTAGCATTCCAATTACCATTTGATCTGGGGCTTGAATGGCAACCCCAATATTCATATCACGAAAGTCTTCTAACAATTCTTGTTCCTTGCCCATCAAGAAAGCTGCATGTAATACTTTTCTACTTAAGGCATCAGCCACAACATTCGCCTTACCAGGATGGTATTTCAAATCAAAATCATAATCCTTAAGGTATTCCACCCATCTCCTTTGCCTCATGTTTAATTCCTTCTGATCAAACAGATACTTCAAACTCTTGTGGTCACTGAATACCACAAAACGAGATCCATACAAGTAATGTCACCAAATCTTCAATGCGAATACCACAGCAGCGAGTTCCAAATCATGAGTGGGATAATTCTGTTCATGCTGCCTTAATTGCCTAGAAGCATAAGCAATTACCCTATCATCTTGCATCTGTACACAGCCTAAACCAAACTTAGATGCATCACAGTATACCACAAATTCTTTCATCACATCTGGTAATGCAAGCACAGGTGCAGTAGTCAAACACCGCTTCAGTGTTTGAAAACTCAATTCATACTTTTCTGTCCACACAAAGGGATTCTCCTTTCTTGTCAATCGAGTCAAAGGTAGTGCAATGCGAGAAAATCCTTCAATAAAACGGCGATAATAGCCAGCTAATCCAAGAAAACTCCTAATTTTAGTCACTGATTTAGGCCTTTCCCAAGCCATAACTGCTTCAATCTTGGATGGATCAACAGACACACCATCACAAGAGATTACATGCCCCAAAAATTTCACACTTGCTTCCCAGAAATCACACTTCGACAATTTAGCATACAACTTCTTTTCACGTAGCACTTGTAAAACAATTTGAAGATGTTGTGCATGCTCTTCTACAGAATTTGAATATACTAGAATATCATCAATAAACACCACGACAAATTGATCCAAGTAAGGTTGGAAAATCCGATTCATATAATCCATAAAGATAGCTGGAGCATTGGTTACTCCGAAAGGCATTACAACATATTCAAAATGTCCATATCGAGTCCGGAATGCCGTTTTCAGAATATCTTCCGACTTCACTCTAATCTGATGATATCCAGATCTCAAATCGATCTTAGAAAACACCACAGCACCTCGCAACTGATCCAACAAATCATCAATTCGTGGTAAAGGATATTTATTCTTAACCGTCAATTTATTCAATTGTCGGTAGTCAATACACATTCTCATACTGCCGTCCTTCTTTTTCACCAACAACACCGGAGCGCCCCAAGGTGAAGCACTCGGTCGGATAAACCCCTTGCTTAACAACTCATTTACTTGTTTCTTTACTTCAGCTAACTCCACTGAAGACATTCTATAAGGTGTACGGGACACAGGTTCTGCCCCAGGAATCAAATCAATAACAAAATCAATCTCCCTGTTTGGAGGCAATTCCGGAATATCTTCCGGGAATACATCAGGAAAATCACACACCACTGGAATATCTGCAGGTTTAAGATTATACCGCCCCTCTGAAGCTAACAGAATAACATAAATTACAGAAACATCACTCACCACATTTTTAGTGTCCAATTCCTGAGAGAAAATTATAGTCTTGCGGTAACAGTCCACCATAACATGGTTAACAGACAACCAGTCAAGACCCAGAATAACATCTAAATTCTTCAATGGCATACATATTAAATTCACCAGGAAAGATCGGTCCTCTACTTGCATAGGTAATTCCTCACACATAGTAGTTGCTCGAAATGTAGAACCAGTAGGAGTGGAGACATTAAGAGCATTCTTCATTAATACCACCGGCAAACCAAGCCGCCGAACACAACTCTCAGAAATAAAAGAGTGGGTTACACCAGAGTCATAAATAACATTTACAAGATAGTCATGGATAAGACACTTACCCTGTACCAAATTATCATTTCTTGAGACTTCAGAAGCATCAAAAGCAAACACACGTCCAGCCATAACATTCTGAGTACCACTGGACTGAGCATCAGATCGCCTAGGGTGTTGGCCTCCACGGCTACCGCCGCCTCGGCCTCCACGCTGAAAATTCCCACCACGAACCATAGAAGCACTTGCCCGATTACCACGTCCTCCCTGTTGCTGCCTCTGTGGACAGTCGGGCCTTAGGTGTCCAGGTTGTCCACACTGGAAACAAACAGTTTGATTTGTAGGACAATGTCTAGAAAAATGACCTTCCTGACCATAATTATAACAAACACGACCACCAGAACGACCAGTAGATCCACGTCCAGAAGAAGAAGAACATGTAGCAGAAGACTTGCCACCATGGAAAAACTGACCCATCTTTTTAAAATTGAATCCTTTAGCCTTCAATGGTCTCTTGTCCCTTGACTGGGACGCTCTCTGTAACTGCACTTCCTCAGCAAGTCTGGCCTTATTTACCAGAGTAGGATAGTCACGGATTTCCATAGGAACAATGACACTTCGGAGTTCAATTCTTAACCCGGATTCATACTTTGCACATTTACTACCTTCAGTTCCTTCAAGAGAAAAAGGATGATAGAAATCACATAGTTCATCAAACTGTGACGTGTATTCTGCCACTGACATCCTGCCTTGCTCAAGTTTTAGGAATTCCATCTCCTTACGGATTTTATAATTATCTGGAAAGTATTTAGCAAGAAATCTCCTCTTGAAATTCATCCACATTAATGGTTCATTCGCCGCATTCATCTGAATTCTAGTCCTTGACCACCATACACGAGCCTCATCCTTCAATTGATAGGTAGCAAATTGCACTCTCTGTTCTTCAGAGCATTCAAAGTATTCAAATGTTTGCTCAATGTCACGCAGCCATATATGCGCCCCATCATAATCATGTCCTCCTTTGTAAATAGGTGGATTCCTCTTCAAAAATTTATCAAGGGTGGGACCAGAATCAGTCCTCCCCATCATTTGAGAAAACCTCTCAAAGAAATCACCACCACCAATAGAACTACTTCCTTCTGTCATATTTTAGTTCTACAATATCCCAAAACACATCACCATTAATAACCAATAATTGACCAGGGAGTACAAAAATTACCTCATGTATAAACACATAACAAGATGCTGCCCGGAGTGCCAAGAGAATGATGCCAAGTCAACCTGTTAATATGTAAACAATCACAAACATAATGCAATAAATGCAAAACAGCCTGATATAGGACTTAAACAATCCCCTAACTCTGCCCATTTTCCCGGCTCTAGAAAGAACCGCTCTGATACCACCTGTGACGTCCTACGTCAATTTACCTTTATTTATATCCATTTAATTAATTTTCACAATAAATTTTTTCGCATTTAATAAAATTTAATTATTTCCCATTTCAAAATAATATTTATTTTCACTAAACATACTCAAAGTAATAATTATATAGTGTGACAAAACCTTAGAGTTCCCTTAATTTAGAAAAGAATCAAAAATATGAAACAGGGGCCTGACGCTGCGCGTCATTACCACGCGTAGCGTCAGCCATCTGCTGCGCACCTCACGCTACGCGCCAGCCTAACGCTTAGCGTGGGCATGACAATGACAGCACCTGATGCTGTTACACATTTAAACCATTTTACTAACTTCTAACCTATCCAATTGGCCCGTTTTAGATCCGATTACCACGAAACTTCACGGGCCACCTGTTTTCCCCATTTCGGAACTGTTGGCGCTATCCGTTCGCCAAAATTCCAACACATGCGCAAGTTATGCGCGAAATGCATTTTAACTCAATTAGGTGCAAAACCCTTACACCAAACATCCTAAATGGATTCCAATGGACCAAAAGCCAATGCATCTAAATCCTAAATGTCATGGAAGACCTATTGATGCATTCTGGGGTTTCTTACACCCACCGAATCTTAATTTCACCTATCCGGTTCCTTAAACTCAATATCCAACTATATGCATAACTTATCTAAATCAATCTAATCATCATCCTAACATCAATCACATAGCATACATATCATTCATGCATCAATGCAACACCTGCCCATCACATTCAACATTCACACATGTCAATGGCTCCGTGCCATATTTCATCCTCATCAATAAGTCATCAAACCACAACATGCATAATCATGGCAAGTTCATCACACATACTTTATCATCTATCACCACCATATTAATACATTACTTATTACACACTTAAACACATACACTCAAAATATTACATTCATTATATACATCTCCATTCTTTGGCATCAAACTTCCTCTTGGCGCATCTCCGCAGCATTAGCATCCTCCCTGTCACTGGTCACTAAAATTAAACAACAGCAAGGGTGAGTGTTTGGAATATCATAATTAATATAGAACGAAATATTAAGCTTAACAATACCTACTACTATTTGTTTTTACATAATCTCTTTCGATTTCCTGCACTTATCCACATCAATTCAATTACATCCATACACATCATTCATTCATATTACACTTTCAATTCATAATTCATTTTCCATCATCAATCAATATAAGATTCACATATGTCACAACTGACTCTCATGTAATTTGACGCCTAGTATCCGGATACTAAAGGACTGGCCTTCAGCTGGGAGTCCGACTTGACATCCCGTGAACCCGACTTGGTTCACCGAGCCCGACTTGGCTCTCCACCTCAACCACTGGGTCCGACTTGACCACTGGGTAGCTCAACTGGGCACAAAGACCACGGGAGCCAGAAAATGAGGGGTATACATACCGTTGGCCATCCCATACCACATATTCACATATCATATCTCATAATCATAGCATATCATCAACAAACCACATGTGCAACTACCAGAAACTGGCATGTGCTCACAATACAGGGCGACCGACTTGTCAAACCTGTAACGACCCGAAACGTTAATTAAAATTTCTGAGTAATTTTTTTTTTCGCTTTTTCGAAAGGTCATTTTAAAATTCATCAATTTATTTCAGAGTTCATGTAACAGTTGATAACAGCGGAAAAATTATCATACATGCTAGACGTGAATAATTAAATTCAAGAAAATACTTAAGTAGCGGAAACGATTTAGAAAATAATGGTACATGACATATTATACTTATTACAACCCATAAAATCAAAGTTCAGGTAATAATCCAAATAGACATTCATCATGGCATCACTCTGCATTCTGCGTGTCATTCGCTGTAAAAATTAATGTAAGAGTGAGACAGAATATAGAATAAATATAAAATAAATAAAATTGCACAAACACAATCAACAAACCATAATGATATGATGAATATGCCAAACAAGTTCATTTATATTTAATAAGTCTTTAATTAGACAAATGATGTCATGCTGGATCCATTTGGTTTGGTGGGAATACTGCAGTAAAAGGTCTCATAGAGACATCAGTAGGAATTAATACAGTCATGGATCCCTACAGCCCCATGACCAACACATCAGTAGGAATTTATACAGTCATGGATCCCTACAGCCCCATGACCAACACATCGGTAGGAATTTATACAGTCATGGATCCCTACAGCCCCATGACCAACACATCGGTAGGAATTTATACAATCATGGATCCCTACAGCCCCATGACCAACACATCGGTAAAAATAGGGCTTTAACTCATCATAGAGTAACCCCCCACCAGGGTAGGCAATCATGGAACCCCTAAAATTCCATGATGCGTCCAAATGCTTATGATGCATGAATGCCTTTAATTCTCTTTATTATTTAACATACCATGATATTAATATTTCTAAAACCACTTGGAAAACCACAAGTCCTTAAAGGACACATCACATATAATAATTCACAAAATCATGGATTTACTGTTTCAACCACATATGTCATTAACCACAAGGCATTCATGTACATCTATATTAATTATGTCATTCATAATTATTCACCATCATAATATACTAACTGTGTGATACTCAACAGCATTTATAATAATTCATAATCACTCAAGAATTCAATAATAAATCATTACTCATAGAGAAAACATCATTTTTATCCATAATAACTATCATAAGTAAATTTCAGCATTTCCGAACAGCGACATGCATTAGTAAAACAGTCATAATACGAGCAAATCAACTCCTTTTTAGGTGATTCCACTTTCTATAGTTCAATAACATAATAGTATACAACTTTCATGAAGAACACAATTTCAAATTCCGAACAGAAATATTATTTATTCACGAAATACCACACTGCCTCAAGGTGAGTTTTCAAAACGTACATATATTAGTATTTTCAACGTTTTTAGAGCTACACAAATGATTTTAACATGAAACCAGTTCTAAAATACTTTTAACATAATTATCTACAACTTTCATGAAGACACCAACAACTAATTCATACCACAAAATTCCCAGTATTGAAAACAAGATTCGGATTTCATAGTTAACAGATTTGCATCATGAACACACTTCTGTATTTTAAGCATAACTAGAGCTACAAGCATCTTTTTAACTTGAAACCACTTTCTATAAATCCCTAACACGTATATCTACAACTTTCGTGCAGACATCAAAGGCTGATTATGCATGTACAATTCCCAGAATATCAAAATATGCATAGAACATAGCTTAAACATTTCACTCGGTCATGCTGTAGTATTTTGGCTATAACTTTTGCTATACATATCCAAATCAGTTGAATCAGGTATCAAAATTCACATAACAAAAAGATCTACAACTTTCATGAAGAAGTCAGAATCAAAATCACACGTTTTCAATCTCAAAACTGAACAACAAGATACGAAAATAAAACTGGATTCCTAGGACAGCATACAATTCTACCCATTTCATAATTATTCACAACCCTATCCCCTCTTACTTGTCTGAAGATATTAGGCTGATTGAAAAAGGCCTCCTTGCTGTCTTAGTTTCAACTCCGAAGTTGCTTTGATAGAAAAGAGGAATTGAGAGATAAAAGGTTCAATAATTTCCTTGTTCTAAGGGTATTCAGAAGAGGTGTGTTAGTTTAATAATGCAAAGGCAAGTGGGGAGACAAGCTTTCCCGTGATTGCAATTTAGTAGGCTGTTAGGTGTGTTTGATTGTGGAAATAATGGAAGTTCAGATAAGAAATGAGCTGTAACATTGTCCATTTCTGGCCATCCTACGTACTAGAGCTATTAGTGGGTTCAAATGCATTAAAAAAATGCCTAAAAGACAAGAAAAAGGTCAAAAGTTACTTCTGCACTTCAAAACCGACTGGACTACCACTTCCAAGTCCGGTTGAGGAGAACTTAGCAGTCCCTCAATTTCTTCTTTGGGCGGATTTCACCAGGTCTTGTACATCGGTTCAAAGTCATCCGATGTGGACATCCGTTCTAAGGAAAGCTGAGTTAACCTTCCTTGAAGCCAACCGGTGTTCATTAATGATAATCCGATCTGAACTAAATTCATCCGGTCCTACCTGAGCCGAAGTCAGCTGTCCCATAGCTCATTCAGTAAAACATTGATCCAGTCTGCTTCACATAAGCTGTCCTCCCTACATCGGTCATCCGATGTGATGTGTCATTAGTTGGCATCCGATCTTCTTCTTTAAAGTCTTGACGTCGTCCTAACTTTGGTGATCAGAACGGATCAGAAGTGGTCTGAGTGGAGTTAAAAGGTGTTCGTTGTTGGAGATTTTGAAGAGGGCGGCATTGAGTATATGGGGCGGTGTAGGGTGTGAGGGCGGTGTTGATTATGAAGGGCGGTGTTGATACATCTTAGTGTATAAGTAATTCCTAAGAAATGCCCATGCTCAAAAAGACGTTCACGTTACTCCGCCAAGGCATTTGACCTCGTCAATGCTTATTACTCCGCCAAGGCACGAGACCCCGCCTAGGCTTATTACTCCGTCAAAACTTGTGACTCCGCCTAAGCTTATTACTCCGCCAAGGCTTGTGACTCCGCCTAAGCTTATTACTCCGCCAAAACGTGTGACTCCGCCTAATCTTATTACTCCGTCAAAACGTGTGACTCCGCCTAATCTTATTACTCCGCCAAGGCATGAGACCCCGTCTATGCTTATTACTCCGCCAAGGTACGTGACTCCGCCTAAGTTTTACTCTGCCAAGGTACGTGACTCCGCCTAAGTTTTACTCCGCCAAGGTACGTGACTCCGCCTAAGTTTTACTCCGCCAAGGTACGTGACTCCAGAGTGAATCCTTTGAAGAACTTGACTCGGAATTTGAGTCTTATCTATGAGAATCTATGAAATTTCTAAATTTCATCCAAAAAATAATTTTTTTTGAAAGTATAATAGACCATTTATAAAGCGTTCTATTCATTGTTTAACACATATAGACCTTCCATGCTTTATAAATTACATAATAGAGCTATTATTAAAAGCAGGATGTTATAATTCTCCCACCCTAATAAAAATTTCGTCCTCGAAATTTCAAAGCTGAAATCTTTCCGTATCATCATCCGGAATACAATCCTATTACAATATACATATTTATGCCATTAATATACCATCGTAAATATCCTCCTCCAATACTCTTTATCAAATCCTAGCTCGTCTAACTTCAATTTACATGCTCGTGTTAGGCTTCGGGAATTCCCTTCCCAAGTCCAAGATTCCTTAAATCTTACAAGAGCTAATCACACCCGTCAATAATAATACTATGGTCCTTAGTTTTTAAGATCATCACATGAATCATTCAACTATTACTATTTCAACTACTTCAAAGTGACTCTAGTATTTATTACCTTAATTCACTATCAATTGCTTGCAACCATTATTAACATCATCATAAACATCAACAATCTAAATTTAAGTCCTCTAATCACTCACATACTCATATACATTCTTCTCCTAATCCCCAATAATCAATACCAATGTTTCAATAATTTGATTCCTCATATATATCATCATCCTAGAGTATTAAAAGTCATCAGAATCATTAACTTAACCAAAATCCTCAACTTATTATACTCTTCATCAAAACTTAATAATCATTTCTAATAACTACTAATCTCTGTTATTAATAACACCTACACACACATTATCATGGGCTTCCACAAAATCACTCTTCATAACATTATCATTCATTTTTCCCAAATCCTAGAGTTAGGGTTTCACTAAAATTAAACAGTCACCCTTATCAACCATTATCTTCCATCTCAAATCTTAAAATCTTCGTATACCATTTCACACTTATCCAAAGATTCTTAAGACATATTCTTCCTTTGGGTTTCACATGAAAAATGATTTCTATTCTTAAACTCATTCATAAAGTATTCTTCTATCACCATAGAAACCAAAACCTAAAACCAAAAACAACAAAAGAGTATAAGAATTTCACCTTAAGCTCCAAGCTATCTTTAGCCTTAGTATGTCCAAGAAAATGAAGAGAGAATAAGGAGTTTCCAACATTTGGACTATCTTGGTCTCGTTATGACAGTCTATTAAAACTTGATTCACCGATAACCAATTCATTCCTAGAATTACTTCCATATTCTTTAAAGATAAACAGGATTGACAAGAAAGTTCCTACCTTCTGTGAGTTCAGAATAATCGTTACACATCTTAGTAATCCTAAGTTATGTACCGTTGGGAATGGAATTAATCAAGTCATATATTATAGGCTTTACGGGTAATTGAAAACATCTAACTTACTTCTGTGTAGCACCCGAATCAGACAACACAGATAAAATAGTATCATTGATCTCACACTTACTTTGTATGAGGTCGCCTGCTTGGTCTGCCTCTGAGCTGCTAATGTCAAAGACTCTTCCTGTATGTGATCTTTCGTCTGTCGACTCCCTATACTGTCTTATATGTTGAACAGTACGAGCGTTTCCTTTACAAATTTCTTGATAACCCGAATCTCTTTGCTTATTCATAGTGTTGTTGATTTGCTGTTTCATCGGACAATTTGGGCTGATGTGCCCCTTCTGATCGCATTGATAGCATGTGATATTTTCTAAGCGTCTATTGCAATCACGTACATGGTGATTACCTTTGCACTTATGACACTTTATATTCTCATGATTGTTACGTTTTTCAGAAGAAGATGATGATCCTCCCTTGAAACAATTTGGATAAAATGATCCTCTCCTTTTGAAGGTAGTTGACTGAGGTTTCAGTTGTCCATTAATCTCTTCTCGTGCCAATCTGTCTTGGTGATTTTCTTCGAAAATTCTTAGTTGATTCTGCCTTTCTATAGCTTCAGCCAAACGGTTGATAGCAGCTGCCATAGCATCGTTCTCGTTCCTTGTCATCTTGTATTCATGGCTTGTTTTATACTAATCCTATGGGAAAATATATCGTATGTATATATATATATATAATATTATAACGTAACTACAATTTATCAGATAAGCAATAAGTCATATAACGCACATTTATCATATCATCAAGTTAGTAATCAAACAAATCACTTTGCAGTTTATCAATCAGGCACAAGTCATATAGCACACATAGGACATATTCTCAAACAAATAATCAAACAATTCACATAGTATATCAAGAATCAAGGCATATCATAGTAATTGGTCCTGAATTTTTGAAAATGCTCTGATACCAACATGTAACGACCCGAAACGTTAATTAAAATTTTCGAGTAATTTTTTTTTTCGCTTTTTCAAAAGGTCATTTTAAAATTCATCAATTTATTTCAGAGTTCATGTAACAGTTGATAACAGCGGAAAATTTATCATACATGCTAGACGTGAATAATTAAATTCAAGAAAATACTTAAGTAGCGGAAACGATTTAGAAAATAATGGTACATGACATATTATACTTATTACAACCCATAAAATCAAAGTTCAGGTAATAATCCAAATAGACATTCATCATGGCATCACTCTGCATTCTGTGTGTCATTCGCTGTAAAAATTAATGTAAGAGTGAGACAGAATATAGAATAAATATAAAATAAATAAAATTGCACAAACACAATCAACAAACCATAATGATATGATGAATATGTCAAACAAGTTCATTTATATTTAATAAGTCTTTAATTAGACAAATGATGTCATGCTGGATCCATTTGGTTTGGTGGGAATACTGCAGTAAAAGGTCTCATAGAGACATCAGTAGGAATTAATACAGTCATGGATCCCTACAGCCCCATGACCAACACATCAGTAGGAATTTATACAGTCATGGATCCCTACAGCCCCATGACCAACACATCGGTAGGAATTTATACAGTCATGGATCCCTACAGCCCCATGACCAACACATCGGTAGGAATTTATACAATCATGGATCCCTACAGCCCCATGACCAACACATCGGTAAAAATAGGGCTTTAACTCATCATAGAGTAACCCCCCACCAGGGTAGGCAATCATGGAACCCCTAAAATTCCATGATGCGTCCAAATGCTTATGATGCATGAATGCCTTTAATTCTCTTTATTATTTAACATACCATGATATTAATATTTCTAAAACCACTTGGAAAACCACAAGTCCTTAAAGGACACATCACATATAATAATTCACAAAATCATGGATTTACTGTTTCAACCACATATGTCATTAACCACAAGGCATTCATGTACATCTATATTAATTATGTCATTCATAATTATTCACCATCATAATATACTAACTGTGTGATACTCAACAGCATTTATAATAATTCATAATCACTCAAGAATTCAATAATAAATCATTACTCATAGAGAAAACATCATTTTTATCCATAATAACCATCATAAGTAAATTTCAGCATTTCCGAACAGCGACATGCATTAGTAAAACAGTCATAATACGAGCAAATCAACTCCTTTTTAGGTGATTCCACTTTCTATAGTTCAATAACATAATAGTCTACAACTTTCATGAAGAACACAATTTCAAATTCCGAACAGAAATATTATTTATTCACGAAATACCACACTGCCTCAAGGTGAGTTTTCAAAACGTACATATATTAGTATTTTCAACGTTTTTAGAGCTACACAAATGATTTTAACATGAAACCAGTTCTAAAATACTTTTAACATAATTATCTACAACTTTCATGAAGACACCAACAACTAATTCATACCACAAAATTCCCAGTATTGAAAACAAGATTCGGATTTCATAGTTAACAGATTTGCATCATGAACACACTTCTGTATTTTAAGCATAACTAGAGCTACAAGCATCTTTTTAACTTGAAACCACTTTCTATAAATCCCTAACACGTATATCTACAACTTTTGTGCAGACATCAAAGGCTGATTATGCATGTACAATTCCCAGAATATCAAAATATGCATAGAACATAGCTTAAACATTTCACTCGGTCATGCTGTAGTATTTTGGCTATAACTTTTGCTATACATATCCAAATCAGTTGAATCAGGTATCAAAATTCACATAACAAAAAGATCTACAACTTTCATGAAGAAGTCAGAATCAAAATCACACGTTTTCAATCTCAAAACTGAACAACAAGATACGAAAATAAAACTGGATTCCTAGGACAGCATACAATTCTACCCATTTCATAATTATTCACAACCCTATCCCCTCTTACTTGTCTGAAGATATTAGGCTGATTGAAAAAGGCCTCCTTGCTGTCTTAGTTTCAACTCTGAAGTTGCTTTGATAGAGAAGAGGAATTGAGAGATAAAAGGTTCAATAATTTCCTTGTTCTAAGGGTATTCAGAAGAGGTGTGTTAGTTTAATAATGCAAAGGCAAGTGGGGAGACAAGCTTTCCCGTGATTGCAATTTAGTAGGCTGTTAGGTGTGTTTGATTGTGGAAATAATGGAAGTTCAAATAAGAAATGAGCTGTAACATTGTCCATTTCTGGCCGTCCTACGTACTAGAGCTATTAGTGGGTTCAAATGCATTAAAAAAAATGCCTAAAAGACAAGAAAAAGGTCAAAAGTTACTTCTGCACTTCAAAACCGACTGGACTACCACTTCCAAGTCCGGTTGAGGAGAACTTAGCAGTCCCTCAATTTCTTCTTTGGGCGGATTTCACCAGGTCTTGTACATCGGTCCAAAGTCATCCGATGTGGACATCCGTTCTAAGGAAAGCTGAGTTAACCTTCCTTGAAGCCAACCGGTGTTCATTAAGGATAATCCGATCTGAACTAAATTCATCCGGTCCTACCTGAGCCGAAGTCAGCTGTCCCATAGCTCATTCAGTAAAACGTTGATCCAGTCTGCTTCACATAAGCTGTCCTCCCTACATCGGTCATCCGATGTGATGTGTCATTAGTTGGCATCCGATCTTCTTCTTTGAAGTCTTGACGTCGTCCTAACTTTGGTGATCAGAACGGATCAGAAGTGGTCTTAGTGGAGTTAAAAGGTGTTCGTTGTTGGAGATTTTGAAGAGGGCGGCATTGAGTATATGGGGCGGTGTAGGGTGTGAGGGCGGTGTTGATTATGAAGGGCGGTGTTGATACATCTTAGTGTATAAGTAATTCCTAAGAAATGCCCATGCTCAAAAAGACGTTCACGTTACTCCGCCAAGGCATTTGACCTCGTCAATGCCTATTACTCCGCCAAGGCACGAGACCCCGCCTAGGCTTATTACTCCGTCAAAACTTGTGACTCCGCCTAAGCTTATTACTCCGCCAAGGCTTGTGACTCCGCCTAAGCTTATTACTCCGCCAAAACGTGTGACTCCGCCTAATCTTATTACTCCGTCAAAACGTGTGACTCCGCCTAATCTTATTACTCCGCCAAGGCATGAGACCCCGTCTATGCTTATTACTCCGCCAAGGTACGTGACTCCGCCTAAGTTTTACTCCGCCAAGGTACGTGACTCCGCCTAAGTTTTACTCCGCCAAGGTACGTGACTCCGCCTAAGTTTTACTCCGCCAAGGTACGTGACTCCGCCTAAGTTTTACTCCGCCAAGGTACGTGACTCCGGAGTGAATCCTTTGAAGAACTTGACTCAGAATTTGAGTCTTATCTATGAGAATCTATGAAATTTCTAAATTTCATCCAAAAAATAAAATTTTTTTGAAGTATAATAGACCATTTATAAAGCGTTCTATTCATTGTTTAACACATATAGACCTTCCATGCTTTATAAATTACATAATAGAGCTATTATTAAAAGCAGGATGTTACAAAACCCATCCATACAATGCTATGGCATATATCATCAATAATTCAAAATTCCACATTTTTATTCATAATAAAATATACATACACCACTCAAAGTGGAAATATTACACATATATTTCAATTCCATCATTCCAATCTTTATTTCATCATATAATCAATTCAAACAACATATTTCTTTCATATTCAACCATTTAATCTCATTCCACATACTCATATATTCACAACTACTATATTCAGTTACTTTATAGTATTTATGACAACTCTTATTAAATTCTTAAACTTCCCATAATCTGTTTTCATGTCAATTCTAATTAATTATGACCCGAACACCCCCTTACCTCTATCCCGAGCTCCGATAGTTTGCTCAAGGGGTGGATAGCGTCCTACAGCCGCTGGATTCACCGTTCCTCTTTCGCTTCCGATGTCCTCTTTGTCAATCGCTTGCCTAACACTCGTTCCGGCACCTACGGTCACCGAAACATCAAATTAGTTAGTACGTTACCTTCCTTATACTTCCAAACTCATTACCCAAGCTTCACAAGCCACTGAAACTCAGAATCAAAACCCCAATCATCACATGCAAACTCGGATTTCATGAAGGGAAGGAGAAGAAACTAAAGATTAGAGACCCTAGATGCCTTACCTTGGTTCCCAATTGCTTAAAACCACCAAGAATCCAAGTTTCCCTCAAAACCCTAGCCAAATCACCTCAGAGAAGAGAGAAAATGAAAGAGAGAGTTTACAGGTTCTGTTCTATGTGACCCTGTTATAAAACAGATCGCGACGCTGGCGCTACGCGTCAGACTGGCGCTACGTGTCAGCTCACTAAATCACACCTGACGCTACGCGTCCCATCCACGCTACGCGTCAGGGTCCTGATACCATTTTCCTTAAAATTTCATTTAAAACTGCTTTTTCCCACTTAACATTTCATATACCATTTTCATTATAAGCCAAATAATAATTTACTCATTTTTAATTTATTTTCTATTATCAAAACATCTGGGATGTTACAGTTAAACTATCAACAATAATGATATGGGCTTATATGAGCGGAAACCAGGATTTGGCCCGTTAGGGGGTAATGGGAATCATAACAGGTATATAATCAACCAGTGGTCATGGTCCCTAAGACGTCAAATCAAAATAATTATTTTTCTCTGTCCCATCAATGGAGAAATATCAAGTCTTATTGAGGAATCCAGTGATTTGGCTGAGGAAGACCATAGCACCAACAAACCATTCCGCTGCAACCTTCATTCAACCAACAATTCTATAATACTCCTTTTATTCAATAATTTGATGTAATGATTCCTGAGTTTTATTTGGAAATCCATAAAGTTCAATTGAGAATTTTCCAACAATGGAAACGATGGTGATCCGGGGTGGAAACCAAGACTGGACGGGCTCTGGAAAATACCACACCACGTCATTAAGAACTGGCAGGTCATAACCGGAGTCCGAAACCATTGATTGACTACGGATCCTGTAACACCCCCTTATATACACGAGACATATATCTATTCTTCTTGTTTTTTTTTAGAAAGATATACATATTTATCACTTCCTATCTCGTGTATACAAGGACGTATATACATATGATTTTCTTTGAATTTTGAAAGTAAAAAGTTTCAAATTATTTATAATGATAAAATAAACTTTCAGAAAATCATAAGTGATCAAAGGTTACAGTATCATATCCAAAGAATAAGGTTTATTAAAGTTTAACCTTTACATTGATTTACAATCATCCAACTTAAGATTGTATTAAGGTAAACTAAAACTAAAGATTTAATACATCTACTTCGACTATAACCAATTATTTCCTTATCTTCAAACCATGTGATTTTGAATCCTATTCTTATCACATCTCTTCTCCTATCCGATTGAGGATGAAACCAATTTACCCCCTTGTAATTTCATCCTTTCATCTTGAACTGCTAGTTATATATCATATAACATATATTTTGGACACAAAATTCAAACAAGAAGGAGTGAGAAACAGAATATAATACTTTACAGATAAGACATAAGTGTAAGAGTTTTCACAATCTAATATAATAATTTCAATCACAATCATATAAATAATCAATTATGAATGTAGAGTTTTCATAATATAACAATTATATTTTCATTCATAACCACCCACATAGAATGTCACAATCACATAAATGTCATGCAATATTTTTAATACTATCATCTCATTCATTCTATGCATGTGGGCCCTTAAAGTTTTAGTTTGCACTAGGCCAACCAGGAGTTTATATTGTTCCATAATTCCGGATAATAATAACATAAATGCCTTCATGACATATGAACAACTCAACTGGCGTGGAAACACTTAGAGACTAGTCAGACTGAGAAAGTTTTTATTGTGAAAGTACCCGACACTAGGGAGTGACCACAGGTCACCTGAAGCACCCTTTCACACCCTCTCATCCCAAGGCTCGCAATTAAGCTTCCTCTAATGTATCCTCGGTTTCTATAATTCGTTCCCAGGCAATATCACATCTCATTTCTCTTTAATGATTCATGATGCATGAACTACTCGCATATTTAGTTGGTTAAGACTTTTAGAAACTCAATTATTAAATACCATAAAGGTTCACAAAATCATCTCAATAAACTGTATATTCCCATAAGTTCTTCTTTGAACTTCTGTTATACAGAAACAAATTTAGTACAGTCTTCAAATTCAGATCTCACCAAAATTGAGTTTCCAAGCCTTAAATATCTCAAAACTTTCTCTTAAAAAAACTTCACATATTTACATAATCTTTCCAAATTTGAATCTTAACTAGATTGAGTTTAGAAATCTCGACTATAACAAAATATCCTTTAGTTATTTCATTAAGGAAAACCAATTTTGAATTTCTGATTTCTAAAAGAAAATATATTTTTTTAAATCATTAACTAAGAATACTTAAAACTATAAAAATTTTCTTTAATTCAAGAATTAATTATCTCAATCTCTGATTTTCATAAGATAGCTTCTTTCTAATACTAGATTTTATTCTAGAGATTAAAAATAAAGTTAATGAAAATTATTTCTAAGAATAAATAAAAAACTAAATAATTATAAAATACTTTCTCTTAGAATAAAAATTTAAAAAGTAAGGTTAGAAAATTCTTACTGAGTTTTAACTTTCCGTCATGCTTGTTATATAGTCAAACTCCATATCACAAGGTCATCAATCATTCATCAATCACAATCAAGTATTGTAATATCATCAATCACAATCAAATATCATCAAATCACAAATATTATTAATCACAGTCTAGTATTATAAATCACAATATCATTAATCAAAATCAAATATTATTAATTATAATCAAATCAAATCGACTAAATATCAGTCATAAATATAATTTAAATTTTATTAGTTATTTAGATTAATAAGATTAATTTTAAGTTTTTATAGTCCATTCCTCGCACAGGTCTATGTAGGTCCATATAGTCCAATCCTCGCATAGGTATACTTCAGTCCATACAGGTCATAATAGTCCAAGTCTTTGCATAGGTTTAGTCCAGTTCGCATAGGTTATCCAGGTATTTGCATAGGTATTCAGATCAAGTTACACAAGATACTCAATTTAAAATTTATTATAAGTTTTTAAGTTAAATAGTTATTATTTTAAAATAATATTATTAAATTTTAAAGGAGTAGGGGACTCCTCCCATTATTCTTATGTCTTTTCATATTATATTCCTATCTCACTCCCCCTTACCTCTTCTATCTTGGTTCGTTATGGAAAGTTTGTGCGCGCCTTGTCTCTGAGTTCTAAAATATATCAATTTCACTTTAATATAGTTATAAGATAAAAATTAAGATTACTACTTAAAGCAGAAATGGTAAATTTTGAATAGTGAATAGTAAATAGTAAATCGTAAATAGTAACAGTAAATAGTAAAACGTGAATAGTAACGATAAATAGTAAATCATGAATAGTAACAGTAAATAGTGAATCATGAATAGTAACGGTAAATAGTAAAACGTAAATAGTAAAGGTAAATAGTAACAGTAAATAGTAATTTACTATTTGAATAGTAATTTACTATTTCAATAGTATTTTACTATTCAGAATAGTAACTTAAAATAATATTATTTCTAGTATAATAATAGATTTCTAAAAACGATATAAAAATAACCCTAAAAAATATAAAAGAAAGGTATTCTTACCTTAGGATTTTAGCAGAATCTTCTTCCAAAAAAATTATTTCTCTCTCTTACTTCCACCACTATCTCACTAGCACTACTATATTAAGAAAACTTAATATGAAATTGTGAATTCTAAAAAAGAATTTCTTCGGTATTTACAGGAAGGAAAATTACTATGCATTCTATTATTTTAATATAAAAGTACTGTGCATTTTTTGAAAATTCAATCTTGGTTACTGTGCACCTTTTGAAAATTTCGTAATGCACAGTGCATAGTAAATGTCGGCTGAATTATTAAGTCAAATAGTAACCTTTCACTCGGTATATTTTAAATATTCAAAATTAGTCCTTTTTGAAATTTAGCGATATTATATCAGTCCTCACTAATTTTATAATAAGTAATATAAAGTTTAAATTTTAAAAATCTAAAATTTTCTATTAATAAAAATTTATTGATATGTTTTCAATTTTTTTACGATTAGTAAAAATCAAGATTTTACTCAAACCGATAATTTTTAGATAAGTCTACTAGAAATGGATTTTAAAAAATTTTCTTATAATTTAAATTCACTTTCTTGTAAATATTTTTAATTTTAAGTAACTTTATATGAATTTAAAATTATTTAAAATATTATTTTATTAAAATATTTCAAAAAAATTCCAGAATATGTAGATCAAAAAGTTCTAAAGAATCATAGTCTAATTGCTTCAAAATTTTATTTTAAAATTCTAATAAGAGTTAAATCTTAAATATGTAAAAACATGAACATAAAATAAAAGTTGTGAATAATAAAGATATTCAAAATTTGTAATATAATTTCATTAATCAATGAATACTAATTAAGTCATTTTAAAATTCTCATTCATAAATATTTTTATTTTATTATTATTATTATTTTATTTTATTTTAAAAAACAAATAATTAAATATAAATACTAAAATTTCATAAAAAATGATAATAATAAACTAACTTATAGTAAGTATTTCTCATGAAAGATATATTAATATCTATTTTTTATTTGTGTTGAAAATGGGATGTTACAGATCCTCCCCATCAACCCAGGTCAATTACTGACAATCCGACAACCAATCAAAAGAGGTATGGGCAACCTGACCCTGTAGACACTGTATCTACAGTAAGTTAGAAAGGTAGTCAAATCACTTTCGAAACCAAGGTAAACCCTATAAATACAACTCATTTATTACTGAAGAGGATCTGATCTAATTTTCTCCGTAAGTTACCTCTGTAATCCTTAAATTACTTTGGTTACCGTACTGACTTAAGCATCAGAGAATATTATGCAAGAACCCCTCCGGCGTGGTCTTGGAGCTTCAGTACGGTTGAGACATTAATTACTTCCATTACTTGAAGAGCCTTAGATTCCCACTGAATTGAGGTCTATAATACCGTACTCTACTGAGACGGTGTAAGATTGAGAGCACGTGAGGTAACCCCGATTAAGAGACCGACTTGGATTTCGGTCAGGACCGTTGACACCGACCCTGGATTCCAGGACAAATCATATGGTGATGGTGGCGGTGGCGATGGCAATGGCAGTGGAAAGGATTGTGACTGTGGCAATAATGGTGGAGGTGGTGGTGGTGGTGGTGGTGATGGTGGTGGTCGTGGTGATAGAGGGCGTAATGATGGTAGGAACGATGACATTGGTGGTGGTGGTGGTGGTGGTGGTGATGGTGGCGGCTACGACAATAACCTTGGTGACGACAAAGGTGGTGATGATTGTGGTGAAGGTGGTGACAATGACAACATTGGTGGTGGTCATGGTGGAGAGGGTGTTGGTGATGGCAATAATAGTAGTAGTGGTGGTGGTCATTGTCGTCAAAACGTTGGTGATGAAGTTTGTGATGGCAACGACGGTGGCTGTGGAAAAGGTGGTGACAATGGCAACAACGGTGGAAATCGTGGTGGTAACAATGATAGTGATGGTGATAGCGACAACAATGACAATGGTTGCTGTGGTGATAAATTGGAGATGGTGGTGATTGCAACAATGGTGGTATGGTGGTGGCAGCAATGGCAATGATTGTTATGATGGTAGGGTGGAGGTGGTGGCTATGATGGTGATTGTGACAGTGGTGGTGGTAGTGGTAGCGACAATGGCGATGGTGGTGGTCATCATGACGGTGGGAGCAATGCTTATGGTCATGGTGTGGTGGTGCGGAGAGGGGGTGATGGTGGGAACGACGATGATGGTGATGGCAATGATGGTTGTGGGGTAAGGTGATAATGATGGGGTGGCCGCGACGGTGGAGGTGGCACCGGTAGTAGCGATTGTGGTGGTCGTGGTGGTGGTTAACAGTGGCAATGGTGGCGGTGAAAAGTGTGGTATTTTGGGAATGAGGTGGTGGTGGTAGCAGCAATGGTAATGGTGATTGTGGTGGTAGGATGGTGATGAATATGACGGTGGTGGTGGTGGAGGAGGGTGTGGTGATGGTGGGAACGACAGTGACAGTGACAGTGACAGTGACAACAATGATGATGACAATAAGGGTGGGGTTGGTGATAACATCAACAATGACAATGGTAATGACTATGACAGTAACAATGGTGGCAACGAATAACGAGGGTTAGAAATTTATAAAACTAAAAAAACTATTTTTCTTTGTTTTTTAAAATGATTAGAAATCGTTTTAAAAGTGAGTAAGAGCTTATTTTAACACCATTTTACTAAATATGTTTTGTTTTCAAGTTGATTTTTAAAAATCAAAAATAAAAAATTCACCTCTACCCCAATCAGGTCCTTAACAAACCTCATTTGGCTATTGCATTAAAATAATCCATGATTCCTTTCGGGTCACCCCAAAAACAGGCATTGAAATATCTTAAGTCCAACACTCAAATTTTAGAAAGAAATCTTTCTCAAATCAAATAATATACTTAAATGCAATTATTGGCAGAGTGTAGAAAGAATTACATTTTGGCATTTGGCAGACCTAATTGTAACTTGTATTAACTACCGTAGGATCAAAATCCTAACTTGAAGTATACTTCTCATTTCTTGTCAAAAGCTTCCTTTCCTAACGTTATTTTGATATTTGTAAAAAAAGTTCAGTTTTTTTTTTTACAAAATTGTAGATGATTTAATCACTGCAGTTATTCTCTTAATGTTGGGAATATAGTATCTAGCTTATAAATTGCAATACCTGTGCTCCTAAATATAGATCATGCGTTAATTTAGTTAAAAACTTAAAATTTATTTGACATTTGTAGTGATTTTTTTAAAAATTACAAGTATTAAAAAAGTTAATTTAATTAAAATTTTAAAAAAAATTGACATTTGTAGTGATTTTTAAAATTTTCCCTTGAGGTTATTAGGATATACCCAACATTTTTGTTAGCTTGATTAGTTACTTATCTTGCTGACTTAGCAGTGTTTGCTAAAGTCGGTTAGGTTGTTAGAATTTCGTTTGCATTTCATCAGTTTGTTCTGAGTTGTAGTGGGGGAACGATGCAATACCACAGTTGTATCATGGTTACTATGATCCATGAACGAACACTACCATAGCCAATCGGTGGATAGAAAAGGTTTTAGACATTTGGCAAGACCTGAAGGAAAGATTCTCAAAATCTGACCAATTCGTACAGCAAATTTGAAAGAAGAGTTATGAAACTGCGAGCAGGGAGAATTAACGTAGCAAATTGAAGATGATTTGGGAAGAATTAGAGATGTTGAACTTGATAACCAAACTATTTTCCCCAGAGAATTTTGGGAACAACAATCAAGGCATAGCTCTCATGCATAGTCAGAGAGGTTATTCCAGCTGTTGTGTCCTCTGCATAAAAAATATCAATTTTCGCTAGAAGGAGGGCTTGAACCTCCGACCTTGTGGTTAACAGCCACACGCTCTAACCAACTGAGCTATTCCAGCTTGTTGTGTCTTTTGTGCTTTTGGTCTATGAAAGATATTAATTTTCGCTGGGAGTGCTTTAACCTTCAACCATTTATCCTTTGATGAAAATATTTTCACCACATGCTTTCACCACATGCTCTAACCAAGCTATTCCAGCTTATTGACATAAGCTTACTTAACTAGAATTATCTGATTTAATGATAATAATTAATCCTCTCACTCTCATGACCGGCTCTTAAACCATATTAAAAAAGCTAGTTATTTTTTAATTTCTATCCATGATGTTATTCACTTGACACAGAATAGGACCTTGTGGTTAACCGTCACACGCTCTAACCAACTGAGCTATGGACCGCCTCCACGTACCCCTCATAACTCTGGACAATTGGACATTAACTAATTGCAATTCACAAATCCCTGGACCAACACATTACACTCCTCACTAAATAGTAAATAAGGCCATACTAAAAGCTTAACACCACACCACACCACAAAAGAAGTTACTTTTAGTGATAGACCAAGGATAAATAGTAAATAAGGCCATACTAACAGCACACCACAAAAGAAGTTACTTTTAGTGATAGACCAAGGATTTACTTTGACCCGCAGACGTGTTGTTTGTCCATTATGTAAGGTATGTAGCTACAGTTATTTGACTATCACTATGACTTTTAGCTATGGTTTACCCATTTTTTCCTATAGTTCACTTATCCATGGGTAAAAGACAGTCAATATAGTTAATATACTTTTACTAACAGTTATAACCATAGGTAAAACTTGATTAATAAAAATCAGATGGCAGTTCTAAATGGCTACAATCAACTTTAATAACCAATCTCACAAAAAGGAATTTTCTCATCACTCATGTATGTGTTCATAGAATTTCAGTTCATACCCCATTCAAAAAGACGTTACAGCAACAAGTCTCCGAAGAGTTAAGCTATATATTCTCTTTCAAAATCCAGATTTACTTGCTCCACTGTTTTCTGAAATGCGGCTATTATAACATCCCAAGAAACTCAATGTACTAATTAGAAAATAATAATTCTCTACCTAAGTTACAGGTATTTTATGCTAATGTTTTTATTCATAAGAAACTGATACATATGAGATTTATAACTCACAAGGAATTATAAGAATTAGAGATTTATTGTATTAACTAGAAATTTAGTTCACAAAAAGATTTATTCTTTAGTACTATCTCTAGGAATTATAAGATGAAGTATCAGTTTTTAAGTAGTTTAAGACTTCAAGTTAACTTGACTTCCAATTCATTTACGAGTTTCCTTCCTTCAAATCATGCAAGTAGTTTAAGTTATTACATGGCTGAATTCTCATGCTCTCATGGCTTTTAACCTTCCTAGTTTAATAGGTTTTACCAGATGATATACATAACAGCAAGAACTTATCCCAAAACAAGAACATTATCTCTGCAAAGTTGTATAGAATGCGATATATAGCAGACTACTAAAGTATTTATGTATATCCTATTCCTATAGCTAGGTGGCATTGTATAGATGTATATTCTATTATCCTGTAAACCTAGAAATCACTATAAAATGTAAACACATCAAAGAGACATACCTTAACAGAACAGTGGGTTCCAAATAGCTTGAGGACAGAGAACAAAGGCTCTAAATTGAGAACAGAGAAAACAAGAGATTTACAAATAACAAAGAAAACCAAAGCAATGGGAACAAACTGTACAATACCTGGGTAAATGGAGAATGAATAATGAGAATGAGAATGCCCAGGCAAAGCAAAATATGTCTGCCTAAAATAGAATGAAAAAACAAAACAAAAATAATTAAACTGGTGAAAAAAACAGCACTGCAGAGTTCTGAAAGTTTAATAGCAGTTGCCAAATTAGAATGTCAAAATCACAGTTCCATGGCCGAGGAGTTTTACATGTAAGAGAACAAAACAACTTGGTAATACCGAAATTTTACATCGTGAAACAAAAATAGAACCAGTTATTGAGTAAAGGATGGTCTCTTAAACACAAAAACGAATATTCATTTTACATCATTTGATATTTATGGAAATTCAAATCAAATGAAATTTTATGGTAATTTTCATCAAAACCATAAACAATGATCAATTTATAGTAGTGAACCTTCACCAATTTCAGGTACATGCAGCAACATCTATATGGCAGGCTCAAGAATGAGTATGTGTGTAATACAATTTACTAATTGAGGTAATTTACCAATAGTCTCTACAAGAACAAATACCACCATCAAAATGGTGAAACCTGGTCCTATCTCTCATAACAATCTGTACAGCATACACCTTGGAGACCAGTTTCATAAAGGAATGACAGTCCTCACATATTCTAAGATTTTTAACTATGCGAATGTGCGATTCTTTACTTCCACTAATTAGCCCATAGCACAGTGCTAATTTTTCACTATGCCAGAGAACAACTTCCTTTTTGTCTTCCTCTTCTAAATCAACCAAAATGCCTGAAGTACTTGGGGTGTAGCCAACCAGCTTCAATTGACTCACTACAGCATCTAACTTATCGTATATTTCATCCGATTGTTTATGGTATCTATCTGCCATCAAGAAAACGTGCACCTCATTATTCACTTCAATCCTACTACATGCCTTCTCCTTTGAAATACCCTTATGTCTCATTGACTTCCTGACCAGTCCAACATCATTCCACCTTCTTTCTTTGGCATAAATGTTTGACAAGACCACAAGGGCTCCATCATGATTAGGCTCTAACTCAAGAAGTCGTTTGGCAGCAAATTCTCCCAACTCAAGCTCACCATGAATTTGACAAGCAGACATAAGGGATCCCCAAATGATCACATTTGGCGGGAAAGGCATCATCTCAATAAGCTCCATGGCTTTTCTCAGGAGATTGGCTCTGCAAAACAGGTCAACCATGCAACCATAGTGCTCACGTTGGGGAGAAATGCCATGCTCATTGATCATGGAGGAAAAGAATTTCTGACCCTCCTCAACCAAACCCGCATGACTGCAAGCATAAAGGACACCTATAAACGTAACCCCATTAGGCTCAATATTTTGTTCTTTCATCCTATGGAAAAAGTCTATGGCACTACCAGCATCACCGTGCATTGCAAATGCATTTATCATACTGGACCAAGATATCACATTCTTTCTTGCCATATTCTCAAATACCTCTCTTGCTCTGACCAAGTTCCCACATTTGGCATACATATCGATCAGGGCATTGTTAATGGATAGAAGTCTTCCAAATCCATTTTTATCTGCATATGTATGAATCCATTTTGCTTGAACAAGGGCGCCAACATTAGCACATGCAGAAATGACACTCAGCATTGTGATCTGATCAGGCTCTATTCTCTGCCGTAGCATTTCATTGAATAATTTAAGAGCTTCATGAGGCTGATCACTTTCAGCATAACCAGATATCATTGCACTCCAACACACCAAATCCTTTTTAACAATTTGGTCAAATATCACATGAGCATCCTGAACCATTCCAAGTTTTGCATACCCAGAAAGCATCGCGGTTGAAACGACCAAATGTTTCGAAGAAAATTCATCGTAGAGCTCCCTAGCCAAATCCATGGCACGACAATTCACATACATGTTAACAAGAGCAGTCTGTAAATGAGAGTCAACCTGAAGATCATTATCCTTAATAAAGCCATGTATTACTTTGCCATAGCTCAAGTTTCCAGCATGACCACAAGCGGAAAGCACGGTACAAAGGATAATAGCATCCGGCTCCACACCACAGCTCTTCATTTCCTCATAGAGCTTCAAAACATGGTCATAATGACCACTCTTGCAATACCTATATGAAAAATGAAAACAGATAAAGTGAAAACTTACTCGGTAAGGTAGTACGTGATCATAATGCCGCGCTCCTGAGAAGTGAATTTAAGCCACTAAAATAGTAACTTTTATTGTGTTGAATGTAATTATTTCATCACAGAAATTAAAGTAAAATAAATGCATTTATTTCCAATAAAAAGTTTTCAATTTTTTATGTCTAAAACTTAACCCATTAACAAAATATATATAATAAAGATCTATCTAACACCTGCAATTTTGTACTAGCACAGCACAGGATAAGGAATAAAAAAAAAAGTTTTCATTCTAAAAAATCATTAATGCTTATGATTATAATTTTCAATGAAAAAATTTATATTTTTAATTAATTTATTATCATGCAGAAGATTGCCCCCCTTGCACATGTACGAACCTATAAAAAAGGTATTGACATGACATACCCATCGATCATAATATTCCAAGTAACGACATCTCGAAGAGACATTTTATCAAACAGCAAGCGTGCATCAAGAATGCGACCACATGCGGCATACATAGCAACCAACCCAGTTTGAATAAAGGGGTCAGAATGAAAACCCAACTTGGATACAACGCCATGAATGTCCAAGCCTTCATTCAGGGCGGAAACTTTGGTGACAGCCTTCAACAATGGAGGGAAGCTAAACCTGTCGAGGGGGGACCCATTTCGCCTGAGTTTGTGATAGAGCAAGAGGGTGTTGCGGGGTGTAGGGTGGCGAGAGAAGTGACGGAGGAGTTGGTTGGAGAAATGGGTGTGTGCGTTAGAAATAAGGGAGAAAAGGGAGAGGGAGTAATCGAGGGCTGAAGAGGAAGGGAGGGTGGAATAGGAAAGGATGAGTTTGAAAAGGAGGGAGTTTGAGTTGGAGCGGAGGATTTGGGCGTGGACTTGTTTAACCTGGGTGAGCGTTTTGCATGATGTCAATGCTGCTGCTAACATAGGGTTCACCTTTGGGTGAGAACCACCAGCTAAGGTGATGTTCATGGCCATCGCCAACCTTCACCCACTTTCTATGTGTGCTGAATTCTGCACCAGCTTTAGATATTTATTTTTCTTTGCCTGCTAAAAAAATTGTCACGATAATGATAATTAAAACTCAATTTTTTCAAACAACAAATGACGACATTTTTTAAGTTTATAATTTTCTTTTTTTCATATTTCTTAAGAAATATAGTTAATAGGTGTTTTTATTTTTTATTTTTTAATATGTAACTTTTTATATTTAATATCATTTTTTTAATTAAGGATTTTTTATTTAAATAGAATACAATGGTGTAATTGATAAAAAGACTCTTAAAAGACAGATATAAAAAAACTAAAGGAGTATAAATTAGGTACGGACGTTTATTAGATAATGACATATCTTAAAAATAGATAAACACTTATCAACATACTCATATATTTATATACTTATAAATCACCACAAGATCTCCACATTAACGAGATTTGAAATGTAGTAGAATATGAAAATACTTCTTCCTTTTTTTTTTATTATAGTCATGGCAAAAGCCCAAAAAAAAAATTACATAGAAGAAACTAAATGTGGAAGAAAGTGACATAAATTAGCAAAGAAGTTTGCACAGCGGTTCACTTCACATAACGTATGCACAATGGAGATGAAGAAGAAGACTAAAAGTTTACGAATCTCCTTTACAATAGTAAAACAATGGTGAAAATAAGAACACTCATTACAAGCAAATAAAATCACAAACTTTGAGTCAGTTTCAACGCACAAATTAAAAAGGCCTCACACTCTAGCTAAACACTGGCCTTTCAAAATCCCTCATAATTTGACTTTGAAGGAAAAGCAGAATCATAAATTACTAGCAAATCAATGGGGTTATCTACCTAATGAGTCTCGAATTAGGTCTCCCCAAACGGCTTGCATAAGAGTTTAATTTTACCTAGCCATCAACGTTTAATTTTAAATGACCTCCCATGGCACAAAAGAAGAACTTCTAGTAACCTCATTCAAAAAGAAACGAGAAGTTTGCATCAACTCCTTATGGATTTTGACTTTTGATTGAAAATTAAATCATTTCCATCTAACCAAAATTTCTACATCAAAATGAGGGGAAACTAGGTGTATCCACATCCTCTTTCAGTTTCACCTCACCCTCTAAACTCATGAGCAACCACTGATTCAAATCACTGCTAGAAACAAAGACCATGGATTATTCCTACTTTTTAAAAAAATATATTTATCCACTTTGTTTTAATATATAAGTAATATATTTAATAAATCTTTTTCTCTTATTTCTTTTAAAGAGTAAATACAAAATTTTTCCCTTACTTTATTCGGGTCGTAGGAATGGGTCCCTTAGCAATAAAAAAATTCATGATTGGTCCTTGAAGTTAGGAATTCAATGGGTTAATAGGTCTAAAGTTAGATATCTGTCACAACATTGTTAAAAATTATTTTCTTGTCATGTTAAATGACACATGGCTTGACATGTGGATTCCACTCTGGTCATTAAACTATGTTGTGTTGCTTGATGGATGAATGATGGAATTTTTTAAACACTTAACCCTAAATTTCATCTATCTTCTCCATTTGTGACCCTTTTTCTGGTTTAGACCCTAGTAGCCATTAACATATTTGTAAACCTTCCTTGATCATCACTTTTGCTTTTCGTGACGTAATAGAAAGCATAAACAATAGTAATGGTGCATCACAAGCTTCAGCTGGTGTTCTTGTTAGGTGAAGGTTGAGTAAATTTTGTCAATGTGGACTTTCTATTGTGTTAAGGGTTTCACACACCATATCAATTCCTGGCTAATAGTTCTAGAGTTGTTTAGGCAATATGGTAAGCAAAATAAGGTCCTTTTATGGTTTTGTAACCTTTCAAAATATGGTTAAATATCTTAACCCTTGACATCATAATTCTCGTTTGTAGAATGAAGGTGATTACGATTTTTTTATTAGTTTGATCTACGACAAGATATTGTTAACAATGTGAATGAGGAATAAAAATTAAGGGAAAGGATTAAGGTGTTGTTGGGTGAAGCTGAAATGCGGATCAAAACTTTGAAGAATATGATTAAGTATGAGACAAAAAAGTTTAACCTTTTATCAAGATGAATTACAAATGGTTGAATTGACTGTGGAGTAAGAGATAAAGAGGACAACATACACCTTAGCATCTGAAATTAAGATTGTTAAACTTACGTTTAAGAGGGAAATGAAAAACATAGGGAGGGCGTTATTGTTGCAATTATTTTTATTTGTAACTCTTATCATTGTAATGGTTAAGGTTGTCATTGGTAGGAATTAAAATGTTGTTAGCAAACAAGTGCCTTGTATATAAGGTTGAATTTATATGTAGTTTTTCTTTGTTGTCTTTAATTGTAAGTTGTTATAGTTAGATATTATAGTGTTTTATGGTCCCTGCAGTTTTTGTATGTTCTCTTTAATTAAATGTGAAAGCAAGTTGGTTTGTAGTTTAAATTGTTTTGTATTATAATACAAATTAGTAATTGAAAATGATATCTACAAATAACACCAACATTAAATCACAAAAGTTGGACCTTAAACATTCATAACCATATTTCCTAAGATATATACTAGTAATATACCATCACACAAAAAAAAAGTCTAAGATGATGGAGCCCGAAGTTTGGACATTGTTTGGCAAACTACAATACAAAACAAGCAAAGTTTGGAACATGTTTAGATCTTCTTCTTAACTCTAATGGGTTTATACGAAGGTCATGTCCTTCTTTTTTCGGATAGCTAATTTCTTCCTTGGCCTTCCTCATTTAGTATGGCTAATGGAGATATTGGTTGTTTAGAAGTATTCCTAAGGCTCCTTTTGATTTGAGTTGGTGGAAGCTTTCCTTTTCTTAGTTAGTGTGACTAAAGAGGTTATTGGTTGTGAAGTCATTTCTTGTTGTGTACTTGGTTCAACGTGTGCTGCTTGCTCTTTATATTTTGTTGTTGGTTGCTCACTAATTGCTTTCTTCTTATCATTAATGGTTCTAGTTGTTGTTTGGTCTTTGCCTATTGTAGTTGTCTTATCAACAAGCTGATTAAACTCTTAAAGTCTTTGTTTCTCATGGGCAAGTTTTCTCATTGTGCCCCTGTTATCCACATAACCTATATTTGAATGCCCTTAACTTCCTATTGGTTTGAGTTGACTTAATTTGGGTTACATCTTTCTGACCCCTTTGAGAATTGCACTTAGCTATTTCCCTTTTATGCTTATTAGGCCTACTAGTTGTTCTTTTTATAAGTGAGGTGTATGTGGAATCCATCATATCTTCTCCCAAAACGCTTGGCTTGGTATTCCATAAATTGAACTATCTTCATAGGTTATATTATAAGATGTTGATTTGTTCAGAAGTCCAGGGTCAAGAGTTAACCATCTTGACCGAGGTCTGAACTTTAGTATCCTGACCGTTGTTACTTCTCAATCAGTCAGTTTTACACCACCTTAGTGGAGTACGGTATTTTACATCCCAGTTCAGTGGGAATCTGAGGTTCTTCAAGTTCAGGTAGCAATTGATGTCTAAACCGAACTGGGAGTTCTGAACCACACCGGAGGGGTACTTGCAGAATATTCTCCGATGCCTAAGTCAGTAAGGTAATTAAGACAATGTGTGATTACAGAAGTAACTTACTAAAAAATTAGATCTGATCCCTCTAATAATAAATGAGTCGTATTTATAGTGTTTACCTTAGTTTTGGAAGTGATTTGACTATCTTCCTAACTTACTGTTGATACAGTGACTTCAGGGTCAGGTTGCCCATACCTCCTCTGACTGATTTGTCAGATTGTCAGTTATGAACCGAGGTTAAGGAAAGATCCGTAGTCCGCCGATGGCTCCAGACTCCGGTCATGACTCTGGTTGACATGGCATGATGATTCTAGACTTCGTCCATTTCTGGTTACCACCCCGGATCAGATGTCATTGTTAAGTTCACATGACAATGGTCCTCTAGCCTTTCCCCTTTTTAGTTATGGCAACACAAGCTTATGAACATGACATCTATAATCAATAATGTAGTTCCTCATATATTTTTAAAAAATAGGTAATTCCCAGTCAATATAAATCACTTATTGATTGCCATTTTCCACGAGTACACTATTGCTTCCTTAGGCGGACATTAACCTATGATGGTCATATGTATACTTCATATCTTTGCTCACCATCATCACATGCATGGTAGCAACAACAGAGACATAGGTTTTTAATATGCTTTGACATATAATATAGACAATCAATGAAACAAACTCACCTGACTACACCACAACCCATTTGAAACCTTTATTCTTTTCCCATATAAATATGCTATGTTGAATAAAAATGAGGTGATCCGGTCTGGATACCGGCCCTAAGACTAAGAGATAATTATCTTAGTCAGCCCATAGTTCAATCGGTATTACTGGATAATGATCCAGTCGGTATACCACTGGATAACGATCCAGCCGGTATAAATGATTAGCCGGTCCAGAGTTCAGTCGGTATTACTGGATACCGACTCAGCCTGCAACTATACTAGTTATCTGATATCGGATATCTGAAGTAGTGACCAAGATATCGGATACCTCATCCGTTTCCCCTTTCACTCGGTGTTGAGAAGCTGATCCAGACCGAACAACCGGTTTCTATCATAGCACATGCAGTCGGTATCATCGGTATACATCCGAACTGTAATCTCGAGTCAGGCGTTCTTCCTGCACCGGTTAGTCCGAATAACACCATGCACATCAGATAACAGACTCGTCACCCAACAGAAGACGACGGGCATTGCTACAGGGACCGATCAATAATTCCCCACACTACGAGCCAAACTTTAATGATCAACTTGCCCCCTAAGTCTAGCCCATACTCCCTACGCTCAATATAAAATAGCCACTTGCCTCAATCATGCTGGTGAGTGCGCATTAAACAATAATATACTTGCATAATGAAGATTGGTGGTTCCCCACTAACAGATCCTCGAAAATCGAGCCAATCAGGTATAACAATTCACTTCAGTTTACTGGAGAGGGGTTCCCAGTTCTGGTTCTGGTTCATCATCCTTCCTCTCTTATGCATTCATCTGATCCCTGTGATCATTTACATTCCATACTTGGAATATATCACTGACTTGAGCGTTGGAGAATCTTCGCAGGTGACACCACCTTTCGCCCACATCAACGCGTGAGGACGGTGTGAAGGTCCTCCAGGACGCCAAGACCGGTCTCTTCATTCAGTGACACCGGATTCACATGCCGGATACTCACAGAACCAGCCTTCAGACATGCACTTCTCATACTATTTGTGACTGGCCCGACACCAGATCTCTTGACCCCGGATCAGGACAGAACATTGGCACGCCCAGTGGGACGCGTTAAAGTTATTCCCACTTCTCGCTTGGGAAGTCTTGTCTCTTATCATGGAAGGCAATGGGAGAAACCAACCAGATGGGCACGTGGAAGACATCACTGCCCAGGAACAACTAGCGAGTAAACGCTTGGCCTTCGAGTCGCCTGTGGAAGGTTCAAGAAGGATGGTGCAGGTGTCTGCACTAGATCCCAAAGATGAGATGATACGAAGGTTGATGGAAGAACTGATGGAGTTGAAACGTGAAAGGAGGAACGTGGAGGAAAGAGCCATGTCTCAGACCAAGGGGGCATATCACACCACCGAGGGAGAAAAATCCTCAACCCCCGGTACTCAAACATCCCTACGTTTGCAGGGAAGGAACATATCCATGATTCTGTTGATAGAGTTGCTAAAGGGAAGAGAAAGCTGATGACAACATCTTCAGTAACGTATAAGCTCACAGTCCCTTTTTCAAGGAGACTTATGAGTGTACACATCCCTAAACACTTGCAGACTACTCAGCCCCTCTTTATCGAAAAATACAGTGGTGAAATTGATCCCACTAAGCACCTCGATGCTTATGCATTTGAAGCCATGTACCTGGGGGCAGATGAAGATGTCATGTGCAGGATATTCCCTCGGACTCTTGTTGATGATGCCCTTAGTTGGTTCAAGGGGCTACCATCAGGTTCCATCGACTCATGGGAAGAAATGGCAACAGCGTTTGTGGACCACTTTGTCATTTCTAGTGATATTCCCAGAACATCTCATACTTTGGCCCAGATTAGGCAAGGGGAACATGAAACTCTCAAGGACTTCTTGAAGAGGTTTTACAAGGAAGCAGCTGCTGTTCCAAACTTGGCAGAGGCACTACAGTTACACATAGCAATAGAAGCTTTGCAACCGAGCTCTGCTTTTGCTCTGTCGTTGGCAAAGAATCCTCCAGTGAATTTCGAAGAATTCAGGAGGAAATCATCCAAGTATGTGAGCATTGAAATGCACTTGGAAGCAACAGCCGCGAGAAGGAAATCTCCAACGCCACAACAACTGAGAGATAAGGACAGGTCCCGATCGGAACGCATGGAGAGACCGTTCCAGGACAACGTCTTCGATAATCCTGTACCTCCAAGTGAGGAAGAACGGGTAAATGCATTTAGCAATTATGCTCCGTTAAATTCTAAACGGTCATAGATTCTGAGTGAGATCGGATGGCCAACTCTTACTGCATACGGGGTCAGGAAGCCGCCCCAGCTTCGTAAACATGGTGACCCTCGGAAATACTGCGAATTCCATGAGCAAAAGGGCCACTCGGCAAATGAGTGTCAAGCCTTGAAAAATACTATTGAGACCCTGATCCGAGAGGGTAAACTCAAACAGTATCTTTTCAAAGAGGGTACTTCTGATGAACCAGAACGGATTGAGAAAAGGGGAAAGGATTACGAGGAAGGTGATGACGATCATCCCACTCCGATCAGAGGATTTACTGCTTCTGAAAAACAAAAAGGAGTTATAGTTGATGAGCCTGCACAGCAAAATGTTATGCCCCGACATCAACATCAAGGCCGTCGAGAGGTCATTGATTAGGGATCAGGCCATCAAAGTCAAAAAATGCCTTTCGCTTTTATGGCTAGTCGGTAAGACAATATGCACTCTGCTTCTTGACTTGGGTTTTCCCGATCGGGTTTTACCAAGAAGGCTTAACAAGTTGTGACAAGATACTTTCAGGACGGATGATCCTAACAATGTATCTATTGTTAGCGATGAACCTCTTCGAAGGAATAAAGGGGTGAACACCGATTGAAGGCTCAGATTGTAGGATTAAACCGAACTCTGGGTACGATTAGTAAGTTTGGCTGAACACCGGAGAAGGCTCGGATTGTAGGATTAAATCGAACTCCGAGTACCACTAGTAGGTTTGGTCGAACGTCAGTGAAGACCGGTGAATGGGTAAAATCCAACACCGGATGAAGAAGAACGGTGAATGGGTAAAATCCAACACCGATTGAAGGCTCGGATTGTAGGATTAAACCGAACTCCGAGTACGACTAGTAGGTTTGGCCGAACGTCAGTGAAGACCTGGGTTGTAGGATTGAACCGAACCTCAGGAAATGAGTTGTAGGATTGCACCGAACCCCATTTGAAGGCCGGTGAATGGGTAAAATCCAACACCGAATGTGAAGGCCGGTGAATGGGTAAAATCCAACACCGAGCATGAAGAACGGTGAATGGGTAAAATCCAACACCGATTGAGAAGGCCGGTGAATGGGTAAAATCCAACACCGAGTGAAGAAAATGGTGAATGGGTAAAATCCAACACCGATTGAAGGCTTGGACGCAGTAAGCTGGTTCTTCTTCAAGACCACGCTAAACCCCGAGTAACGGGCGCAGTAGGTTCAGGATTAGCCCTGATCTGAACCCCGTGTCGAAGGCTCGGATTGCAGGGTTAAACCGAACTCCGAGTATGACGAGTAGGTTTTGGCCGAACGTCGGTAAAGGCTTGGGTGCAGTAAGTTGGGTGAAGCTTTTTCTTCAGGACCACGCTGAACCCCGAGTAAATCAAAAACAACCGGTGAATGGGTAAAATCCAACACCGAAGCAAAGAATGGTTAGTAGGATTAAACCGATCGCCATTGAAGAACTGGGTTGTAGGATTAAATCGAACTCCAGGATACGGGTTGTAGGATCAAACCGAACCCCAGTCGAAGGCTTGCATTGTAGGGTCAAACCTAACTCTAAGCATGACTTTGAACTCACTCAGAAGTACTTCCCCTAGGAATTCCTCACTCGGAAATACTTTCCCTTGGAATTCCTTACTCGGAAACACTTCAAATTCGAAGTCAGACTCGAATTATTTACTCAGGAATATATCTACCCGAAGCGTACTTATTGAAAGTCAGAGCCTTCCTCTGACCAAAAGTATTTCCCCTGGAAATGGCCCATTCAGAAATCCTTCACTCGGCGTCACGCTATGTGGAGGTTGGAATTCCTTCACTCGGTGCCATACCACGAGGCAGTCAGAAATTATTCACTCGGTGCCTTGCCCAGTGGAAGTCGAAAACGTCTCACTCGGTGTAATCCCAATTAGAAGTGTCGCACTCGGAGACACTTCACTCGGGGAAGTTGCACTCGAATCGGGGACACACCTACTCGGGAAAGTTGCACTCAGAAACTTCCTACCCGAGTGAAAGCTCGGATTTTAGAGCAAAATTAAACTCCGAGTACGGTTAAGAACATTATTAAACCGAACGCCATCAATTCACTCGGAAGTAACCCCCGAGGGATTACTCGGAAAATCCTGCCCCCGGAAGAATCAATCGGAGATCTTCCACTCGGAATTTTCAAGACAAAACACGAGCCCTCGACATAAAAATAAAAGACTCGGATAAAATGTACAAACTTTTACCGAGCAGTACGAGGAGATTATAAGTAATAGAATTTCCCGAGTGACACGGCCAGAACCAACTTCACTCGGAATCATTTACTAATAATCGACTATTCGTTCGGAATCACTCACTCAGAGTCAAATGTTCATTCGAAACCGATCACTCAATAACGCTCGGGGACAATATTCAATGGCTAACGGGTACTACAAAGATATTTTTACAGGTTACACCGACATCCAGACCTCTCGCAGGTTGTATAGCTCATATGAACAACTTCATAAGTCCCTCATATAAGCTAGGGGACATATGATCCGGTCTGGATACCGGTCCTAAGACTAAGAGATAATTACCTTAGCCGGCCCATAGTTCAGTCGGTATTATTGGATAATGATCCAGTCGGTATACCACTGGATAACGATCCAGCCGGTATAAATGATTAGCCGGTCCAGAGTTCAGTCGGTATTACTGGATACCGACTCAGCCTGCAACTATACTAGTTATCCGATATCGGATATCCGAAGTAGTGACCAAGATATCGAATACCTCATCCGTTTCCCCTTTCACCCGGTGTTGAGAAGCTGATCCGGACCGAACAACCGGTTTCTATCATAACACATGCAGTCAGTATCATCGGTATACATCCGGACTGTAATCCCGAGTCAGGCGTTCTCCCTGCACCAGTTAGTCCGGATAACACCATGCACACCAGATAACAGACGTCACCCAACAGAAGACGACGGACATTGCTACAGGGACCGATCAATAATTCTCCACACTACGAGCCAAACTTTGCTCCAGGGAATGATCAACTTGCCCCCTAAGTCTAGCCCATACTCCCTACGCTCAATATAAAATAGCCACTTGCCTCAATCATGCTGGTGAGTGCGCATTAAACAATAATATACTTGCATAATGAAGGTTGGTGGTTCCCCACTAACAGATCCTCAAAAACTGAGCCAATCAGGTATAACAATTCACTTCAGTTTACTGGAGAGGGGTTCCCAGTTCTGGTTCTGGTTCATCATCCTTCCTCTCTTATGCATTCATCTGATCCCTGTGATCATTTACATTTCATACTTGGAATATATCACTGACTTGAGCGTCGGAGAATCTTCGCAGGTGACACCACCTTTCGCCCACATCAACGCGTGAGGACGGTGTGAAGGACCTCCAGGACGCCAAGACCGGTCTCTTCATTCAGTGACACCGGATTCACATGTCGGATACTCACAGAACCGGCCTTCAGACATGCACTTCTCATACTATTTGTGACTGGCCCGACACCGGATCTCTTGACCCCGGATCAGGACAGAACATGAGGGAACCAACATGGTTGCTCAGCTTAAGTTTATTATTCCTTATGTTCATCATGATGTATGTCTTGACCTCCTCTAACATTGTTAATATCAGTTTACTCTTACCATTAACCAATTTAGCATTTAAGACTTCACAAGCATTGCCAATGATGTTGTCAATTTATGGTCATTCACGTAAATGGGACTTTGACCATAAAGATGGTTAAAACTTCTTCAAATATTCAAAAGCCTTCTATTTTATATTCTTAATGTTGCCCATGTGTTCCTAAAATTGAGTGTTAGTTGTTGCCTTTGCAGCCTTGCAGAGTAGTATGCTTAGGTCTTTTTGTCTATTATTGTTTGAGAAATTCTGCCATAGGTACCACACACAGAACCTGTGGTGGGCACCTAACATCACTTCTTGTATTGCATGTATCATCCCCTGTCAAATGTGTAAACATTAAACATTACAAGTAATTAATTTATAAGTCTCTTAAATATTTAAAGAGGTTCTTACGAATTGATATAAGTAAAGTGATGAGATGTAGCAGTTATCTTATGCATATTAAGGTTGAAATTCCAACCATTTTCCTTATAATCTCCAATATCCTAATGTGGAAGTTCCAAGAAACACTTCTATTTATTTTTATTTTCCACATAAACCAGTCTATATTATAGGCCAAATGTGGTTGTATACATTTTAGGCAACAATGGTAAAGAGCTACCCCTTGTAATAATCCTTTCAAAAATTAACCATCAAGACCAAATAATGGTTTACACTCAGCCTTAAACCCAACCTTGCAACCATGTATACAGATATATAACCTTTCAAACATAGTTGTTTCATCAATATTAGGTGAGCATTCCATCTTCACAGTTGATCCTAGATTCTCCTTCAACGATACTATAGAATAATCACACAAAGTATTAAACAATTTTTGTTTTCATTTCCTCCAATTATCTCCCTAGCATTTTTCATTGACTTCTATATCATAGAAGCTTCCAGCTTAACCTCATACTTCTCTTTGAAAATTTCAAATACCTTAAAATATTTCACTAATGGATGTCTATTAAGGTACTTTACTAGCTTCCCAGTGACCCAAGAGCCATCATAAGCCTTGTTTAAACACTTGTACATATGTGCTTATCATGGAACATTTTTATGATAAACGAACCTTTATCATCAAATTTGCTATAAAGAATCTCTCACCCATAATTCTTCACTCTGAATGTTTCCCCGACCCTCACTTTATCATTCTTCACCCATTTAATTTTTCTACCTAGCTAGATGGCGGTCCTTCACTAATTGGTTAAACACATCCAAACTAGGAAATTCCATGTCCTCCAATATTACATGCTCAAAGGTTCCCACTTTATTTAGTTGAGGGAATAACATCCCTTGAGTCCCTTTCATCCTTAGAATAGACAGGAATTTTCAATTCCTTAAAAACTCATGTATCAAAACCTTTGTCACTTACAAACTAATTAACTTATTTCTCAACTTCAACATCAGTGCCTAGTATAGTTGTCAATACGGGCTACTCAGCTTGGCCCGAATCAACCTGGATTTCCTTTTCAGGTTATTAACTTAAGCGTCGGAGAATCTTTACAGGTGACACAACCTTTTGCCCCTTGTTAACGTGAAAGCTTGGTGTGAAGGATCTCCAGGACTCCAAGACCCTTATTTCCCACTGGAATAGGGGACACAATACTAGATCCCCACTGGACTGATGTACAAAGCACTCAAATCTAAGAACATTTGTGGTTGGCCCCACACCGGACCCTTGACCCCGGTTCAGACCAGTTCAAATAGAATAATTCAAACTCATTAACCTATGTCAGGTCTCTCATGCTTGTTGTCGAACATAACTCATGTTGACGATCGTAATTGTCGCACTCGTCTTCCTCGCCATGCTTTGTCAATCAATTTCCTCTTTGTCGCACTTGGAAAGTAAGAAGGTCAAAAAACTAATTACAGTTCTTTTAGGGCTTCCTCCAATTTATATTCATAATTTGTTTTGTCCTCCAATTTCATAAGTTTCCCCATTAAACAACACGACATTGTTTCATGACCATAATAGAATCCATGTGTCAAGTCATGTGTCATTTAACGTGACACGTAGGTAAATTTTAATATTGTTATGATAGAATATTAATGTTGGATCTATTAACTTGGCGAAACCCAAACGTCAAAAACTAATCACTATTTTTATTTTATTAGTGAGAGACGTAACCCTAACCCGAAGAAAGTGAGGAACGAAGTATTGTATTTACTCTTTTAAAATATTCTTTTTCAATTTATCATGTCTATTTTTTAAAACTTTTTCTACATATATATTTATTAACTAAATTCCTTTTACAATATCAATTGAATATGAATAAAAATCATTTCTTATTCTTCATTTATATTAAAAAATATATTAGAATTTATTTTTATTGAACAAGTTATCAATTACATATAAATTATGAAATTTTGTTTATTGGATAATTATTTATAGAAAATTAATATAAAATATATTTCTGGCAATATAAAGTTTAGGTTATTTAGTTTAAATTCATTTTTTCATTATAAATAAATATGGTAAAAGAATACACTACTGCAGTTTTTACGAAAGGTAATATACCACTATAGTTTAAATAATAAAGTGCAATGGTATTCACCCAAAAAAAATAAATAAAGTGCAATGGCATTCACACACACACCCCCCCCCTCCTTGTGCAATGGTATTTTCATCTTTTAATTATAAGGTTGAATTTTGAGTTAATATTTGGTCACACAAAACAAACAAAATTTATTCAATTTAGTTTTTATTATGAATATTTGTGGATGTCCCCCCCAAAGTTTTGATATTTATAAATGTCCCCCTCTCACCTCCTATAAATACCCCCCTCACTCATTAATACATACACACTTCTTCTCTTCAATTTTACTACTCTTTCTTTACTCTCATTACTCTCCTTCCTTCATCTTCAAGTCCATTTTCTTCTCTAATTTCCTCTCTAATTTCATAACACGTTATCAGCACGAGGTTCTGACCAACTGAATTTAAGGTAACATAGAATTTCAGTTTCTTTTCATAATTTCATTTCAATTTATATTATATGTATATATATATATATATTATAATAAGTTCCCGAAGAACTTATATTCCACACATCCCAGCAGGATGTATAAAATATTAATAAGTTCCTGAAGAACTTATATTTCAAACATCCCTATGGGATTTAAAAGAATTCCCGAAGAATTCTTGAAAATATTTACTGATAGTTCTTGAAGAACTAAAAATCAAATAATTTAGAATTCTTGAAAATATTTATGGTTCCTGAAGAACTATAACCACCTAAGAAATTTAAGAATAAAATAAAATAACTTTGTCCTACTTTGTCTTATATAAGTCACATAAATAATTCACGTTGCTTTAATTTATGTATCTTGTAAAATTCCTGCATCTTGTACCACCAATTTGCTTCATGTTGCTATTATTTTATAATGTTCCTTTCACTTTTGCTTTACGCCTCACATATTGCTTCATGTGACTTCACAGGATTGCTTTTATATTATTTGTCATTCATGATTGCATGTTAGCATAAATTATGTAGCTTCACGGCATGGCACTAAGTTGACTACACCTGCAATAATTTTTTTTTTTTTGTACTATACGTGAACTTGACACTAATTAACAGAACCTGCACTAATTTTTTTTTATTCACGTAAACCACTAATTATATAAATAATATGTTTTATATAAATAAAGGAGTTAATAAATAATAAACTAACATTAACAAGGATTTAAACTCAAGATTTATAACTTGATAAGTTATCACTCTTCCATTAGACCACTAATATTTGAATGATATTTTATGAAAATTTTAAATTTTCATTACCGGATAATTTATGTGAAATTTTATTTAAGTTGATTTATAAATTACTTTATCTATCTTTTAAAAAAAAAAAATATTACTCTTATAAGAAAATAAGATATAATATAAATATTTATAATCATTATTGAATTGTTATTACCATCATTATAATGATAATTATAGCTAATATATTGACGTATTATCTAACTTATTATTTGTAATTTCTTGCATAGAAATACATATGGCAAATATTACCAACCTTGAGTTTGTGGCCCTTGATATTACTGGCAAGAACTATTTATCATGGACATTGGATGCTGAAATCCATTTAGATGCAAAAGATCTTGGGGAAACAATTAAAGATGGAAATAATGCATCTAGTCAGAACAAAGCTAAAGCCATGATCTTTTTACGCCACCATATCCATGAAGGGTTAAAAAATGAATATTTAACAGTTAAAGACCCCCTTATTTTGTGGAATAATTTAAAAGAGAGATACGACCATCAAAAAGATATAATTCTTCCAAAAGCCCGTTATGAATGGATGCATTTGCGTTTACAAGATTTTAAATCTGTAAATGAATATAATTCTGCAATGTTTAAAATTACTTCAAGATTGAAGTTGTGTGGAGAAAAGGTCACTGAAAGTGATATGTTAGAAAAGACATTCTCCACTTTTCATGCATCTAATATGCTCCTGCAGCAACAATATCGTCAAAAGGGCTTTACTAAATACTCAGAATTGATTACTTGTCTCCTTGTGGCTGAGCAAAATAATGAATTACTTATGCAAAATCATGAATCTCGTCCAACTGGTACTGCTCCATTCCCAGAAGTGAATGTAGCAACACACGATCATCATACGCATGGTCGTGGTCGTGGCCGTAGTCGCGGTCATGGACGAGGTAATGCTCAGGGACATGGTATTGGTCGTAGTCGTGGATATGTTTGTGGTCGTGGTCATGGTAGAAATGATAAGAAATCATCATTCACATGGAAAAATAAAGAACATATGAAAAAGGGGACAGATGCTCAAAATAGCGAACAAACTAAAAATATCTGCTATCGTTGTGGTAGCAAAGGACACTGGTCTCGAGTTTGTCGCACACCAAAGCATCTCGTAGATCTATACCAAAAATCCCTTAAAAATAAAGGGAAAATAATAGAGACAAATTTTACTGGTATAGATGATGATTTCTCTGATTTTAGTATTGATGATTTTCTTACTCTTCCTGAAGAAGACATTGACCACTCGGTTGGAGAAGGGAGTGCCCCTAAATAAATTATTTTAATGTTTCATGTAATTTGTTTTGTTGTAAATTTTGTCTTTATCAATAAAATCTTGTTAAACATTATTGTTAATTATATTTTCACTCATGATTTATTTTTATTTATTTAATGAAGAATGAATGCTCATGTGAATGGCGAAGATATATGTCTCGCAGACAGTGCAACAACTCATACCATTCTCAAGAATGAGAAATATTTCTACCATATAGTACAACAAGAAGCAAATGTTAATACAATATCTGGTAGTATAAATATAATTGAAGGCTCCGGCAGAGCTAGTATTTTGTTACCTGGAGGAACAAAATTGCACATTGAAAGTGCATTATATTCTAAGAAGTCTCAAAGAAATTTGTTGAGTTTTAAGGATATCCGCAGAAATGGATACCATATTGAGACCACAAATGAAGGAAATGATGAATATCTATACATTACAAAGTTAATTTCTGATAAGAAATGTATACTGGAAAAATTGCCTTCATTTTCCTCCGGTTTGTACTACACATATATTAGTACAGTTGAAACAAATGTTATTGTAAACCAGAAGTTTACAAATAAGAATAACTTTGTTATTTGGCATGAACGGTTAGGCCATCCTGGAACAATAATGATGCGAAAAATAGTTGAGAATTCAAATGGTCATTGCTTGTCCAGCAGACAAATTCTCCAAACTAATAATTTCTCATGTGCTGCTTGCTCTCAAGGGAAATTAATTACTCGACCATCACCAATGAAAATTGGAAGTGAATCACTCACATTTTTAGAGCGTATACAAGGTGATATTTGTGGGCCAATACACCCTTCATGTGGACCATTTAGATATTTTATGGTTTTAATTGATGCATCAACTAGATGGTCACATGTTTGCTTATTATCAACTCGTAACCAGGCGTTTGCGAGATTACTAGCTCAATTAATTCGTTTAAGAGCTCATTTTCCTGATTATCCAATTAAGAAAATACGCCTTGATAACGCTGGTGAATTCACATCTCAATCATTTAATGATTATTGTATGTCCATTGGAATTGATGTTGAACATCCTGTAGCACATGTTCATACACAAAATGGACTTGCTGAATCATTGATTAAACGTTTGAAATTGATAGCAAGACCATTGTTAATGAGATCAAAACTCCCAATTTCAACTTGGGGACATGCAATCTTGCATGCGGCAGCACTTATTCGCATAAGGCCTACAAGTAATCATGAATATTCCCCTTTACAATTGGTTCATGGTAAAGAACCAAATATTTCTCATCTAAGAATCTTTGGAAGTGCGGTATATGTTCCTATTTCTCCTCCACAACGCACTAAGATGGGACCTCAAAGAAGGTTGGGAATATATGTTGGATATGAAAGTCCATCAATAATAAAATATCTTGAACCTTTAACAGGTGATTTATTTACAGCTCGTTTTGCTGATTGTCATTTTGATGAATCTGTTTTCCCACCATTAGGGGGAGAAAATAAACAGTTGGATAAAAGGATCAGTTGGAATGAGATATCTCTCTCACATCTTGATCCTCGAACAAAGCAATCTGAACTAGAAGTTCAGAAAATAATTAATTTGCAAAATTTGGCAAACCAATTACCTAATGTATTTACTGATCCAAAAAGAGTGACTAAGTCACACATACCAGCTGTTAATACTCCAATAAAGATTGATATCCCTGAAGGACAATCTAAATTTGCAAATGAGTCTGAAGCCAAAATAAAACGTGGCAGACCTGTTGGTTCTAAAGATAAAAATCCTCGGAAAAGAAAAGTAAATAAAGAGGATGGTCGAATCGAGGATATAAAGACTCCAGTAGAGTCTCCTGACATAATCAAGGTTTCAAATCTAGAAGAAACCAAGGTACTTGAAATTGATACAAATAAAGAGATCTCAATAAATTATGTCATGGATAGAATACAATGGAATCGACCCGAAGTCGATATTGATGAAATTTTTGCATTCAAGGTAGCTCTTGATATCATAAATGATGATAAAGATCATGAGCCAAAATCAGTTAAAGAATGTGCACAGAGAAATGATTGGCCAAAGTGGAAAGATTCAATGCAAGAAGAATTAAACTCACTTACAAAACGTAAAGTTTTTGGGCCTGTAGTCCAAACACCCAAAGGTGTAAAACCAGTTGGATACAAATGGGTCTTTACGAGAAAAAGAAATGAAAATGGTGAAATTGTGCGATACAAAGCAAGACTTGTTGCACAAGGATTCTCACAAAGACCTGGTATTGATTTCGAAGAAACATATTCACCAGTGATGGATGCCACTACTTTTCGATACTTGATAAGTTTGGCAATCCGTGAAAGGCTTGACTTACGCCTTATGGATGTTGTTGCAGCATATTTATATGGATCACTTGAAAATGACATATATATGAAACTCCCTGAAGGATTTAATTTGCCTGAAGCATACAAGACAAATCCTCGAGAAAATTATTCAATTAAATTGAATAAATCTCTTTACGGACTAAAACAATCTGGACGTATGTGGTATAATTGCCTCAGTGAATATCTGTTGAAAGAAGGGTATAAAAATGACCCGATTTGTCCATGTGTTTTTATGAAAAGATTAGGAAAAGAGTTTGTTATAATTGCAATTTATGTAGATGATTTAAACATCATCGGAACTCCTGAAGAGCTCTCAAAGGCTGTAAATTGTTTGAAAAGGGAATTCGAGATGAAAGACTTGGGAAAAACAAAGTTTTGTCTCGGATTACAATTAGAATATTTAAAGGAAGGAATTTTGATGAACCAAAAGACTTATACAGAAAAGGTGCTAAAGAGGTTCTATATGGACAAATCACACCCATTGAGCAGTCCAATGGTTGTAAGGTCACTTGAAGTGAGCAAAGATCCTTTTCGACCTCAAGAGAAAAATGAAGAACTACTTGGTCCTGAAGTACCATATCTCAGTGCAATTGGTGCACTAATGTATCTTGCTAGTCATACACGACCTGATATATCATTCGCTGTCAATTTGTTAGCAAGACATAGTTCTTTACCCACAAAAAGACATTGGAACGGGATTAAGCACATATTCCGCTACCTTAGGGGTACAATGGACATGGGTTTATTTTTCCCATATGTATCTAAGGCAAACCTAATTGGTTATGCTGATGCGGGATATTTGTCTAATCCTCATAATGGTCGATCACAAACAGGATATTTGTTCACATGTGGTGGTACAGCAATTTCATGGAGATCCATAAAACAAACAATCACAGCAACATCATCTAATCATGCTGAAATTCTAGCATTACATGAAGCGAGTCGAGAATGTGTATGGTTGAGGTCTATGATTCAACATATTCAAGGAACTTGTGGCTTGCATGATGGAAAATTACCACCAACAATCTTATGTGAAGATAATGCAGCTTGTATCTCTCAGTTAAAGGAGGGTTATATTAAAGGAGATAGGACAAAACATATTTCACCAAAATTTTTCTTTACTCATGATCTTATAAAGAATGGTGAAATAAATGTCCAGCAAGTCCGATCATGCGAGAATCTAGCAGATATCTTTACAAAATCATTACCAACCAAAGTCTTCGAGCAACTAGTACAGAAGATTGGTCTTCGACGTTTACATAAGTGTTCTGATGAGGGGGAGAATTAAATATTTGTAATTTAATTATTTTTCATGAATATACTTTGTAAAGAATGTTGTACTCTTTTTCCTTCACTAGGTTTTTATCCCACTGGGTTTTTCCTAGTAAGGTTTTAACGAGGCACATTCTAAATATGGACATCCAAGGGGGAGTATTATGAATATTTGTGGATGTCCCCCCCAAAGTTTTGATATTTATAAATGTCCCCCTCTCACCTCCTATAAATACCCCCCTCACTCATTAATACATACACACTTCTTCTCTTCAATTTTACTACTCTTTCTTTACTCTCATTACTCTCCTTCCTTCATCTTCAAGTCCATTTTCTTCTCTAATTTCCTCTCTAATTTCATAACAGTTTTCTATTATTTTTGCGTTTGAGTTTTTTTAAATAATTTTTAACTTCTTATTTAGAAGATTAAATTAAGGATAAGAAAGATGTTGAAGAAGGAGGGTGAACATCTGAATTGAATTTGGGGGAACGTAATGGGCGAACCCTTGATGGATCTTGAACAACTTCTCAATGCCAGAAAGGTAACCCTTTTTGTCTTTTCTCTCAATATTTGCTTCCAATTTGACTCAATTTCAAGTGCGGTTTGCAAGTCAGAGATAAATGCTTTCCACTTTTTGGCAAATTCTCAGTTAGAATTAGGAGCATCTTCTCTTATTTGATGATAACCGTTGAAGCACGTGATTTGTACATTCAAATTGCCATAATGTGTGTATTCTTTTTCCTAGGAAAAATTGACACCGCAGGAGGCAAATCTTCTTCGATCATGGAAATCTAAATCTCGTATGATTTTCGTTGCTAGTGCACTTGCTGGAGGTACTACTGCTTGGGCAGGTTTGTGATTTCTGCATCCAATGATTATTATTAGTTTATGAAACAAAAGGGTTTCTTTTTTCCTTTCTTTCTTTCGACTTTTGGTTTAACATCCTTGCAGGGCATTGTGTTACTTAATTCTGATTGTAGAACTATATAACTTACTCTAGGGTTAGCTTGATGATAATCATTGTTCCTTTATTGCAGCATCCTGGAAACTTAGGACAATATTTCGAATCAACCTTTCAGCAGGCAAGAGGAACCATCTGTTTTCCTTTTGCCTTAAAATCACTTTTAGTATCTTTATTTCTACTGTTCTGTGCTAAGGCCTTCCTCGTGTTTGTCGTCTTATCCTTTTGCAGCAGCTGGCTCTTTCTCTGGACTGTGGATGTTAAGTGGATCCTTGTATTCTCTTGCAGATCAGATTCTTACATTGGATGGTACTATATTACAGAAGGAGTTAGCGAATATGTAGGTTTTCTCTTCTTAGTTGCTCGCACTTGATGAACATTTTTGGTTTGCTCAGCAAGTTTCAAGTTCCATGATATTCTCTGGTATTCTTGTTTAGCCTTTAAAACAATTGCTGCTCTGTCTTATTCAGTTCAAGTCAGCTAAGCTTTGGTTCACTGTGCTGTGTACAATAGGTGGCTTGAGAATTAAAACAACATATGTTTTTCGTGTGACAAGATCAATAAGTATCACTTTTTCTTTCAAAGTGGAAGTAGAAAGTAACCCTGAATCTCTGTCAGTTAATTTTAAAAGATGGGACTTTAAGTAAAACTGTTGTTGTAACCAGTTAGCACTTCATACTTCTCACCAAGTGGTTACTGCTTTTTGGTTTCAACTGTGATTATCATCTTTTGCTCCATATTGTTTTACCATGGACTACATTCCTAATATGGAAAGAATTAGAAAAGTGAGGGCAATGAGGGAAGAGGAAAAAACTTCATCTCCTGTGGACTTCTATGTTATGCTTACTTTTATGCATTTCATTTCATTACATAATCTTATGAATTTGGATTGGTGTTAAATGACAGAATGGTGACAAAGTACCAGAATGATCCTTTGGTAATGCAGCTTATATCTAAGCATTTCTACTCAGAGAGAATTTTTGATGATTCAACCTCTAATAGTCCTAAATTGAAATGGCGATACCGGAATTTCTTTAGTGATAAAGCAGCTCATGATCATACAACACATGATTATGGGTCTTATGATAAATCCCAAGATGGCTCTCATAATGATTCCAGTAATAGACCCCAAGGCGAGTCTGTAAAAGTCACTGACAATGAAAGACCACATATTGAGACCAAGCATATTTTTGTAAGTATTCTTTGACTTCCTTCTTCTAATTCTTTAATTAAATGAAGTGGATGCTGCTGATGAAACTAATTACTAATTTAAGAATAGATGGGTATGGACTGTGTTAGGGGGAATATGGGACGGGACTTAAAGAGAGAGATAATGTTATGAGTCTCATGTTGGGTTGAACATGAAACTCTATCTGATACTTAATCATTGAGACTCTCCCAGGACTAGTTTTTTGTGTTAGGTTCTCCTGTTGTGCTTGAATTAATGGGTTGACAGTTGTCCTCTTGCCCTTATTATATCCTTACAATATCCAATGAAAAATAAACTTGATTTAGCCAAATTTTATTGTGTTCATTTGCCAATTATTTTCTGAAAAAATTAGTAACCTCACTAGTGGCTGCAACCACTGCAATAAAATGATACTAGCCCCATTAGCGGTCACACTCTTTACATCTGCAGCACAGCCATCAAGTTTGGTGAGAAATACACTGGAAGAACTTATTTCTGATATCACTTCAAATAGTTTTGGGTAGAACCTGTAAAGCTTGTGCCCTGCCTCGACAAAAATACAGGATAGGATCTGGAGGGTTTATTATTATTAAACATAAGCAGTGGTTAGGAAATTTGTAAGCGGGGAGGTTAAATGGAGGTGAAGTGTACAGAACTGGGCAGATCAGAATGAAGTGGTTAGCTGAGGTTTTTCAGTTGAGGGACTTTCTCTTGTACGACATTCTTTACATTCTTTATGTTCTCTTTTAATATCATAATATAACATAATCTTGTTCTTCTTTCTCTCTCTTTGAGCTCTCTCTTTGAGCTCTCTCTTTCTATACCCTTTCCTCTATAACTTAAGCTATTTGCATAGGTTTCTTTGGGAAACAATGCAAATAAAAATAAAGTATAAATTGAGAAACTGAAAAGAAAATTTATTGAGGATCAAAGTAAAAGTTACTGATGTGTTATATGTGTGCAGTAGCTTAAAATGGCCATGGTGAATGTCTTTTCTTGCTATCTTTTCTCCTATGATTGCTTAAGTAGTATTATGAAGTTACTTAATTATGACTTTGTTTGATTTCTTATTGAATTATTACATAAATAAGATATTAGGAGTAATTTGGTTTCAAAAAACATTTTTTGTTTTCATTTCCTATTTTCACTTTTAATTACAAAAGTGTAACCACTGTTTTTTGCTGCAAAAAACAGCTGCAGAAAATCTCTTTTCTTGCAATCTCTTCTCCTATGATTATTAAGTTTCTCAATTATGAATTCATTTGATTTCCTGCCCATTGAGTTACACAAAATTTGCAAATAAAATATTAGAATCTTAATATTGGGCGAACTGAACTAGGGTGGTCACTTTAGAAATTCTAGCCTTATCTATACAATAAAGTCTCCTTTGTGAGAGTTTATCATATTATGTTAGAAATGTTTGACTCAAATAATATTGTTTATCATAGAGAATGTCTTTGATCGATAGGTATGTCTTTGATAAGTTTTTCAGTGAATGGTGATTTCTGTAACTTAATTTGGTTATAACAAAGTAGTGGCCTAATATGAAAAAAAAAAGTTGCTGTATCCACTTGTCTTCTGCAAATATTATCATTAAAAATGATCGATCCCAATGGAACCTTTTCTTTGGCATGTAAATAATTATTTTACACATTCATTTGATTGCAGGTAAAACCTGATATTATTTCGGAGGCAGACCCTCTTGACTGTCTTTTTGGTCATGCTTCTTCGGTGGAGGAGATTCATCATTCCAATACCCCAAATAAACCATCAGGAACACACAGTCGGAGCCATAGAAGATTTCATCGTAGGCGTCGAATGCGGAACCATGAGGATCTGTCAAATTCCGAGCATGCAGCAGCTGTTTGACTGTCGCCTAACATTTGCAGCAGTTAATTTCTCCTAATTTAGTGCTTTCTTATATGCTTAATGCTTCTCTTCTATCAGTCATTTGAATTTTTTTTCTCACATCAAATTCATATATTATGTCTGTGTCCCATTTTTAGATATAAAACAATTGGTTGTAGAAACAACTCTTCCTTTTTATTGCAACTCTCTCACCTTCATTAATTTCACAATTCATTATGTAGGAGCCTATTTTTAAGCAGCTCCCACCTTTAATGCAATATTCTTTCTTATACGTCAATACCTTCATTTCTATAACTCACTGTGCAACAAGCTTGTTTTTAAACAATGACTACTGAAGTTGGTCTATCCTCTAGAGTTTCCTGTCATGGGGCGAGGCTCTTATGCTTGGGTTGTTTGTCCAACATGGCATTTCCCCATGTGAAACTTTGGGTTGTCCAGCTGGGAGGTTTTGAAAGGAGTGAGAGTAAGATAATATTGATCCTAATTTAAACGTCAATTGAGTGTTGATTTATTATGTAGATGACGAAATAAAGTTATGAAAATAGAAAAATCTAAAGATTAATATTAATTTTTATGTCGTACAAGACAATCAAAATTTCATTTGACCGTGAACACTATCCATTCTATCTTACATGTGATATTATGTTACATGTGTCAAGACATGTATTGACATATAGGAACATGAATGATGTCATCTTGTCTTAAAATAAGTTAATTTAAATTTTTGAAAACATTAAGATATTTTAACCACTTTTTGTCTCTCTCTGGACATCAACAACACCATCACCTTTCTCCAATCTCAAGAACCTCTTCTAATTTCAGTTTTGTAGTACCCATCCCACTACGAAACTCTGTTGACCGATGAAATACTATGCTCTAACCACTTCTGTATCCATCTCTGATGAACCCCAATGTTGTCGTGTCAAATCGTCACCACCACACTGTGCACGCACCATCAAGTGGTGGGCAAGTCCCAACCCATAGTGGAGAAGAGCTCACAATTGTTGCACTCTCTTACTCATTGATTCTTGCATTTCTAAACCCTTTTCACTGCAAACTAATTCGACTTTACTTCCTATTATTTTCTAGCAATCATAAGAAATACGATTTGTTAGTCATGCTAACAATGTGAATCTTTGATTTCTGAGGTAGAAATATGATTTCTTTGAGATTATTTTCTTGCCAGGGTTGTCAAATTGATGGGCCATCATGCTAATGCTTCTAATCTTGATTTCTTTTAGGTAGAAATATATTAGCAAATGGTTTTTCCTTGAAGCAAATGATATTAAATTTCAATATTTTTCTTTTGTTCTAAAATGATATTAATTTTGAACAATATTTTTTTTTGGTTCTAAACTGATCTTAAATTTCAAAACTGTTGGATCAGAAGATTTGATTGGGCTATGAGAATGAAATAACTTTATTTTATGCTCATAAATTTGATCCTTTTGCTTCAAGTTTCAATTTGCTTTTGAAGAACTTTTAAAGGCAGATTCATGTTCTTATTTTGTGCCTTGTAATTTATGAATTATACTTTCATATCTTTGTTTTAACAAAATGTGGCTTCAAAAGTCAAGCTTATAATTTTGCTTTCAAGGACTCCTTCTTTGTCAAGGTTGTAGCATAGGTCACAAGGCAGTGAATATGATTTTTTTTTTTCATTTTCACAATTTTATTTATCTCATTGATTACTAAATGTGTGTCTGGCTATATGCGAAATTCAAAACTATGTGGGTGGTAGGTAAAAAGAAGAGGTATAAGTGGTAAAAGGAAGAGGTATAAATTTCAAAAAATAAAAAATCATGGTTCGAATCTAGACCCGACACTTTATGTCCATATCATACACCAATAATGTTGATTATAACGAATATTTTCTCTTACGATGTTAATCAAATATGACAAATTTATTTATCTTTTTCACTAATATTAAAGATACTTTCCAAAGTAAAATTAAAAAATTAAAAATTTTAATATATTTAATTAGAACAACTAAATATTTTAATACATATGAAAAAAACTGCCGTATTTTCCTCATAATTTGTCGTTAATCATTAATAATACGTGTAATAACCTCTTTTAACTAAATATAAAAAATTGACGTACGGAAAATCTATATTAAAAACTTAAACTTAAGGTAAAAATCTATTTTCTGCGTAAATCTTAACTATTACAATATAATTTTTAATAAAAATTTGTTTTCTATTATTTAGTCGACCCGACATTTTAATAGTTAAAAATTTTAATTTTATTGAAATATATTAAATATACTTTTATTAAGAAATTTATTAATTAAATATAAATTATGACTTTTTTACTTTATAATTACTTATAAAAATTAATATGAATACTTTTGTCCAATGATAAAAGGCTCGGATAGTTTAATTTGTGGTCGTAAATTCAACCTACATTTTTCATTGTAAATAAAAACTTAATATGAGTGTTTTTATCAAATCATTAACTAAAGATAATTTATTTTAACAAATAAAAAATATATAATTAGAATGCATTAATATAAAGGCTTTTCAAAATGTCATTCAGTCATAAATTGATATATAAATATTATCAACTACCACTAATCAGCTGCTAAATGATTGCTCTAACTTGTGATCTCAAGTTTGAATATCAAATAGAGCAATTTCGTTTAATTTTGTGAGGGAGAACTTTATCCCTCATTAGGTGTGGCATCCCCTTAGTAGCTTCCATGATTCACCTTGGGGGCTGACAAAATAAGAGTAAATTTTTTGCATTCCAGACTCCGATAGCAAACCATGGAAACCCCAAGGCGGTGCCAAACATAATAACACAAAACTCGCACATAAGAGATACAAAAAATATGTTCAATGAGTGAACAAATAAGAAAAGTACAAGGGCCCCAAAAACTAACATACACTAAGTTAGGAAATCAAGAAACAGCCAAAACAGGACCCCTTGCTCAAGTGAGATCAACTCGCTTGAGCGAGTAAACAACCACATCAGGTATCGAGCTCTCGCTCAAGCGAGAAACAAACAAAGGTCATATACGACTTCTCGCTCAAGCGAGGCTTTGCTCGCCCAAGTAAGAATTTCACAGAGAATAAGGGTGGCCTCACCGCTTAAGCGAAGCCATACGCGCTCAAGTGAAAAAAGGACAGAGAGCAACCAGGACAATCTCACTCAAGCGAGGTCACACTCGCTTGAGCGAGAAACTCATAGTATCCAAAATGCCTCCCTCGTTCGAGCGAGAATCACACAATGGCAATTTAAGTTAAACTCGCTTAAGCGATGAGAGACTCGCTCAAGCAAAAATGACACAAAATCACATAGGTCATGTATTGTAACATCCTGCTTTTAATAATAGCTCTATTTTGTAATTTATGAAGCATGGAAGGCTTATAAGTGTTTATTAATGAATAAAAACACTTTATGAATGGTTTATAACACTCCAAAAATTTCATTTTGGGTATAATTATAGAAATTACATAGATCTATTTTGATAAGATCCAATTTCCGAGTGAAAGATTGAAGGTAGAGGAGTAAATTGAGTGAAATTGGAAGAAACATTCTGATCCGTTCTGACCTCCAAGGCTAGGACGACCTCAAGGTTCCAAAGGGGAAGAACGGATGACAGTAAATGCCACATCACACCGGACAACCGGTGTGGATAGGATTGTCTTTTATGTTGCACACCGGATCAACATTTTACCAAATGAGCTGTAGGACGGATGACTTTGAACCGATATTCAAGACCGGAATTGTGTCCGTCCAAGAAAAGAAGATAACAATAAAAGGGTACGGTTTTCCTAAGTGGAAAGCTTACTAATTGTCCACAAGACTGAGTGACGTCTTGCTAGTTGCTGGACGGTATAGTTTTCTGAACTGTTGGCTATTAGACGTTGTTACTTGCTTACTGATTAGTTGGATGATGTTCGAACTGTTCTTTATTGGCGGAGTAAATCTTAGGCGGAGTCACGTACCTTGACAGAGTAAAACTTAGGCGGAGTCACGTATCTTGGCGGAGTAAAACTTAGGCGGAGTCACGTATCTTGACGGAGTAAAGCTTAGGCGGAGTCACGTACCCTGGCAGAGTAATGAGCTTAAACGGGGTCACACATTTTAACAAAGTAATAAGCATAGACGGAATCTCATGCCTTGGCGGAGTAATAAGATTAGGCGGAGTCACACGTTTTGACGGAGTAATAAGCCTGGACGGGGTCAAATGCTTTGACGGAGTAGTAAATTTAGGCGGGATCATACGTTTTGGCGGAGTCATAAGCATTGACGAATTCAAATGCCTTGGCGGAGTAGAAAATTTAGACGGGGTCACACGTCTGGCGGAGTCATAAGCATTGACGGGGTCAAATGCCTTGGCGGAGTAACGTGAACATCTTTTAGAACATGGACCTCTTAAGATACACTCAACACCGCCCTTCACATTCAATACCGCCCTCACTCCATACCGCCCTTCACACTCAAGACCGCCCTCACACTCAGGACCGCCCTCACACCCTCCACACTGCTCTCACACAGCTGACTTCAGTTCAGGTGAGACCGGATGAATTTAGTTCGGATTATCGTTAATGAACACCGGACGGCTTCAAGGATGGTTAACTCAGCTTTCCTTAGAACGGATGTACACACCGGATGATTTTGAGCTGATGTACAAGACCGGATGCTCAACCGGACCTGGAAATGGAATTCTGGTCGGTTTTGAAGTGCAGAAGTAACTTTTTGACCCTTTTCTTGTTTTTTTAGGCATTAATTATAATATCTTTTAATCCCACTAATCGCACTAGTACGTAGGACGGCTAGAGATGAGCACTAAGATAGCCACCTTCTATTATTAATTCTCCATTATCTCCACTAACAGCACTAACAAAACCCACTCACAAAGGGCTTGTTCCCCACTGCCTTGCTTTTTAAAACAGAACCATATCTCTTCAAAAACTCTTAAGAGAAAACAGCATTACAGTATACCATTTTTCTTCTTCCTCAAGACCTTCGAATAGAACCAGGACAGCCAGGAGACCTCTTTTCCAATCAGCTAAAAGTCTTCAAACCAAGTAAGAGGGGACAGGGTTGTGAATATTTGTGAAATGGGTAGAGTTATATGCTGTTCTAGGATTATATTCTTAATTTCGCATCTTGTAGTTCAATTTTGGAGTTGAAAACATATGAATTTGTCTTTGACTTCTTCATGAAATTTGTAGATCTTTTTGTTATCTAAATTATGAGACTTGATTCTATTAATTTGAGTAAGTATAGTAAAAGTTATAACCAGATTACTACTGTATGTCCGAGTGAAAGATTTGTTCCATGTTTTGTGTATATTTTGCTATGCTGGGAATTGTACGTGCATAATCAGCCCTTTATGTCTTCATGAAAGTTGTAGATAATTAAGTTGTGGATCTTTAGAAAGTGGTTTCATATTAAAATAATTTTTGTAGCTCAAGTTATGCTCATAATACTGAAGTATGTACAAGCTGTAAATCTGTGAACTTGAAATCCGTATCTTATTGTTAAAACTGGGCATTTTGTGGTAAGAATTAGTGATCAGTGTCTTTATGAAAGTTGTAAATCTTTTTGTTATGTGAATTTTGAGACCTGAACCGATTGATTTGAGTATGTGTAGCAAAAGTTATAGCCAAAATACTACTGTATGTCCGAGTGAAAGATTTGTTTCATGTTTAGTGCATATTTTGATATGCTGGGAATTATACATGCATAATCAGCCTTGGATGTCTTCATGAAAGTTGTAGATAATTAAGTTGTGGATTTTTAGAAAGTGGTTTCACATCAAAATAATTTTTGTAGCTCAAGTTATGCTCAAATTACTGAGGTATGTGCAAGTTGAAATTCTGAAATTCTGGAATTTTGGAAATTTGAATCTTGTTTTCAATACTGGGAATTTTGTAGTATGAATTAGTTGTTTGTGTCTTCATGAAACTTGTAGATAATTATATTAAGAGTATTTTAGAACTGGTTTCATGCAAAAACCATTTTTGTAACTCCAGAAACACTGAAATTACTAACATATGTACGTTTTGAAAAACTCACCTTAAGGCAGTGTGGTATTTCATGAATAAGTAATATTTCTGATCTGAATTTGAAACTGTGTTCTTCATGAAAGTTGTAGATAATTGTATTATTGAGCTATAGAAAGTGGAATCACCTAAAAAGGAGTTGATTTGCCCATGTTATGACTGTTTTGCTAATGTATGTTGCTGATGGGGATGCTGAAAGTCACTTAAAAAGGCTATTTTGAAAGAAAATGATATTTTCTCTATGGATAAAGATTTTTTATTTTTTTTATTAAATTCTTGAGTGATTATGAATTATTATAAATGATGTTGAGTATCACACAGTTTGTATATTGTGATGGTGAATAATTATGAATGACATGATTAATATATATATGTACATGAATGCCTTGTGGTTATTGATATATGTGGTTGAAACAGTAAATCCATGATTTTGTGAATTATTATGTGTATTGTGGCTTTGAGGACTTGTAGTATCCAAGAGGTTTTGGAAACGTGGATATCATGGTATGTTAAAAGAATTAAAGGCATTCATGCATCATAAGCATTCGGACGCACCATGGAATTTAGGGGTTCCATGATTGCCCACCCTGGTGGGGGGTTACTCTATGATGAGTTAAGCCCTATTATGTTGTGTGCCATGGAGTGTAGGGATTCATGGTTTATGCAGAAGTCCTACTTATGATATTGTGTACTTCGGTACTTAAGCGCCATGAAGTATAGGGATTCATGGTATATGCTAAAGCCCTATTTGTGTCTCTATGAGACTTTTACTGCAGTATTCCCACCAAGACCAAATGGATCCAGCATGACATCATTTGACTAATTAAAGATCTATTAATGGACTTGTTTGGCATATTCATCATATCATTATGAATTGTTGATTGTGTTTGTGCAATTTTATCTATTTTATATTTATTCTATATTCTGTCTCACTTTTACATTAATTTTTACAGTGAATGACACGCAGAACGCAGAATGATGCCATGATGGATGTTTATTTGTTTTATTACCTGAACTTTGAATTTATGGGTTGTAATAGATATAATATGACATGTACTATTATCTTCACAATCGTTCCGCTACTTAAATATTTTCTTGAATTTAATTATTCACGACTAGTATGTATGATAATTTTTCCGCTGTTATTAATTGTATATAAACTCTGAATTAAATTTATAATTTTTAAAATGATCTTTTGAAAAAGTGAAAAATTTACTCGAAATTTTTAATCAACGTTTCGGGGCGTTACATGTTGGTATCAGAGCATTTTTTAAAAAAAATTCAGGACCAATTGTTATAACATGAGCTATTTCTCGACATAATATGTGAAATGTTTGATTTCTTACTTGATAACATGCTAAATGTGTACTATATGATTTGTGCCAGATTGATTAATTGTGAAAAGATTTGTTTGATTTCCTCTTGATAATATGATAAAGGAGTCATATGATTGATTGCTTAACTGATAGACCGTAGAATAAGGATAGTTATGTAGTATTTATATGTTATTCCTTAGAATTGGTATAAACCAAACTACGAATATAGGATGGCAAGAAACAACAATGATATGGCAGCAGCTTTCAACCGCTTAGCTGAAGCCATAGAACGACAAAACCAACCAAGGAGCACTGGAGAACTCCATGGGTTAGACCGCTTTTTGAAGAGAAAGCCGTCGCAATTCAAGGGAGGTTATAATCCAGAAGGAGCATATCTCTAGGCCAAGGAAATAGAACGCATCTTTCGAGTATTACCCTGCATAGAGTACGAAAAGGTGGAGTATGCCACCTATATGTTAGTGGAAGAGGCAGAGAACTGGTGGATTCATGCTAGAATCCGTATGATCGAGACTGACAGACCCTTGATCTGGACCAACTTCAAAGACTGTTTCCTAGAGAAATATTTTCCAGCAAGTGTGAAAAGTCGCAAGGATCTGGAATTTATGGAGTTGAAACAAGGCTCGATGTCCGTTGGAGAATATGCTGCAAAGTTTGAAGAACTATCTCTCTTTTACCCTCCTTTTCAACAGGCTGGTGCCGAAGAATCGAAATGTGTTAAATTTGAGAACGAACTGAATCTGGAAATCAAAGAGGCGATTGGGTACCAAGAAATTCGGAGTTTTCCCATTCTGATCAACAAATGCAGAATTTTTGAAGAAAATCACCAGGCCAGACTGGCACATGAAAAAGCCAATAGACAACTGAAACCTCAGTCAGTTGATTTCAAAAGAAGAGGATCGTTCTATCCAAATCGCTCCAGAGGCGGATCATCATCATCGTCATCTTTTGATAGACGCAATAACATGAGGTGTCTTAAGTGTGGAGGTAATCATCATGTACGTGATTGTAACAGACGTCTTGAAGAGGTCACTTGCTTCCGATGTAACCAAAAAGGACACATCAGTCCAAATTGTCCGCAGAATAATCAAAACAACAATAGGAACACTATGAGTGAACCAAGAGGCTCTAGTTATCAGAGAGGCCGAGGAGAAGACACACGTACTGCCCAACCTCCAAGACAGAACAGGGAGTCCACAGATCAGAGGTTGCAACAAACAGCTGGGAGAGTCTTTGCCATCAGCGGTTCAGAGGCAGACCAAGCTGATGACCTCGTACAAAGTAAGTGTGACATTAATGGTACGATCCTATCTGTGTTATTTGATTCTGGTGCTATGCATTCTTTCATTTCTGATGAGTGTGTTAGACGCCTTCGATTACCTGTGAAGCCTATGACTTATGATCTGATTGTTTCTACTCCCACCGGTACACAACTTAGAACTACTAAGGTGTGTAACGAATGTTCTATACTCATAGAAGGTAGACGCTTTCTTGTCGATCTTGTTTGTTTACCTTTGAAGGATCTGAACGTGATTCTGGGGATGGACTGGTTATCGACAAATCGAGTCTTGGTGGACTGTCACAACAAGACCGTGATATTTCCATCAGAAAATCTAAATTCTGACAACCTCAAAACCTATGTATTGCAAGGTGAAAGTCAATTATTCGCTTTATTCACTCTTTACAAAGAAGATGGTGAACCTAAAGCAATCGAGATGCCGGTTGTTTCTGAATTTCCTGAAGTATTTCCTGAAGATGTCTCAAGTTTACCTCCAGAACGTGAGGTAGAATTCTCCATTGAATTAATTCCAGGAGCAGAACCAGTGTCTAAAGCTCCATACCGTATGGCACCAATTGAACTGGCTGAACTGAAGAAACAAATTGAAGAGTTGCTGGAGAAGCATTTCATCAGACCGAGTGTGTCACCATGGGGAGCGCCAGTATTGCTTGTCAAGAAGAAAGATGGAAGCATGAGGTTATGCGTAGATTATCGTCAACTGAATAAATTGACAGTGAAGAATAGATATCCTTTGCCCAGAATTGATGATCTGATAGATCAATTGAGAGGTGCTGCAGTGTTTTCTAAGATTGATCTACGATCGGGGTATCATCAGATTCGTGTCAAGTCTGAGGATATTCCAAAGACAGCCTTTAGAACACGATATGGTCATTACGAGTACCTTGTGATGCCCTTCGGAGTGACCAATGCCCCAGCCGTATTCATGGATTACATGAATCGAGTATTCCATCCCTACTTAGATCAATTTGTCATCATTTTCATTGATGATATTCTGATCTATTCAAAAACTACAGAGGAACATGAAAAGCATCTCCGAGTGGTATTGTAGATTTTGAAGGAGAAGCAGTTGTATGCAAAGTTATCAAAATGTGAATTCTGGTTGAAAGAGGTAAAATTCCTAGGCCATGTAATCTCAAACGAAGGAGTATCTGTGGATCCTTCTAAAATAGAAGCTGTGGTAAACTGGGAGAGACCTACTTCAGTCACTGAGATACGAAGTTTCATGGGATTAGCTAGTTATTATCGGAGATTCATTGAAGGGTTTTCTCAAATTGCCCTACCAATGACTCGGCTAACCCGGAAGAATCAACCTTTTTCTTGGACGCCAGAATGTGAGAAAAGTTTCCAAGAACTGAAGTTGAAGCTTACATCTGCTCCAGTCTTAACCTTACCTAATCCACAAGAAGATTTCGTGGTTTATTGTGATGCTTCCAAAATGGGCTTAGGATGTGTTTTGATGCAGCAAAGAAAGGTGATAGCTTATGCATCTAGACAGTTGAGACCACATGAGATGAACTATCCAACGCATGATTTAGAATTGGCAGCAGTGGTATTTGCCCTAAAGATCTGGAGACACCATTTGTATGGAGTCAGGTTTGAAGTGTTCAGTGATCACAAGAGCTTGAAGTATTTGTTCGATCAAAAAGAATTGAACATGAGGCAGCGAAGGTGGATGGAGTTTCTTGAAGATTATGATTTTGATTTGAAGTACCATCCAGGAAAAGCAAATGTGGTGGCAGATGCACTAAGCCGAAAGTCCATTCATATGGTATTTTTTATGATAAAAGAAATGGAGATGATAGAACAGTTCAGAGATATGAACTTGGGTGTAGAGATGAAATCTTCAACGAGTATGACTTTGGGGACTTTGAAAATAACCAATGATTTCCTGAAACTGTTAGGTGAAAGACAGAAAGAAGATTTGCCATTACAAGAGTTGAGAGAATTACAGGCGAATGGAAAAGATATGGGACTACAAGAAGGATCAGATGGAATTTGGAGAATCAGGAATAGAATTTGTGTACCAGAGGATGTTGATCTAAGAAGGACGATTCTAGAAGAAGCGCATAAAAGTATGTTGAGCATTCATCCTGGATCAACTAAGATGTATCAAGATCTGAGGAAAAGCTTTTGGTGGCCAAGGATGAAGAAAGAGATAGTTGAATATGTGGCTTCATGCCTGGTGTGTCAAAAAGCCAAGGTAGAACACCAGAAGCCATCTGGTGAACTACAACCATTAGAGATTCCTGTCTGGAAATGGGATGATATCTCAATGGACTTTGTGTCAGGGTTACCAAGAACACGTTCAGGGAATGATGCAATCTGGGTCATTGTAGACAGATTGACAAAATCTGCTCACTTCCTCCCAATGAATATGAAGAACTCTTTACAAAAATTGGCACAGTTATATGTGAAGGAGATCGTAAGACTACATGGTGTACCATCTAGTATTGTGTCAGATAGAGATCCAAGATTCACTTCCCGATTCTGGGGAAGCTTGCATCAGGAATTGGGTTCAAAGCTTCGATTAAGCTCAGCTTATCATCCCCAAACAGATGGACAGTCAGAGCGTACCATACAAAGTTTGGAAGACTTACTGCGATCTTGTGTGATTGAATATGGTGGTAGTTGGGAGCAGTTTCTTCCATTGATTGAATTCACGTATAATAATAGCTACCACAGCAGTATTGGTATGGCTCCATTCGAAGCATTGTATGGTAGGAAGTGTCGAACGCCACTTTGTTGGTTAGAAACTGGTGAAAGTTTGGCGTTAGGACCTGAAATTGTGCAGCAGACTACTGAACAGATAGAAATGATCAGAGAAAAGATGAAGGCATCTCAAGACAGACAGAAGCAGTATTATGATAAGAGAAGGAAACCACTTGAATTCCAAGTCGGTGAGCATGTATTTTTGAAGGTTTCACCTCACAAAGGGATTGGTCGAGCCTTGAAGAGTAAGAAATTGAGTCCGAGGTTTATTGGACCATATGAGATCCTAAAGAGGGTTGGTACAGTGGCATATCAGATTGCACTTCCCCCTCACCTGGCAAATCTGCACAATGTATTTCATGTATCACAGCTGAGGAAATACGTACAAGATCCCAACCACGTGATTGCTACTGATGATATTGAAGTTAGAGAGAATCTGACCATCTCCACAGAACCTACACAGATCCTAGAAAGATCGAGCAAACGTTTGAGGAACAAGAATGTACCACTGGTAAAAGTTGCATGGAAACAAGGAACTGATGTAACTCTGACTTGGGAGCGTGAAGATGATATGAGGACACAATATCCAGGATTGTTTCACTGAGGAGCGCGTTAAATTTCGAGGACGAAATTTTTATTAGGGTGGGAGAATTGTAACATCTTGCTTTTAATAATAGCTCTATTTTGTAATTTATGAAGCATGGAAGGCTTATAAGTGTTTATTAATGAATAAAAACACTTTATGAATGGTTTATAACACTCCAAAAATTTCATTTTGGGTATAATTATAGAAATTACATAGATCTATTTTGATAAGATCCAATTTCCGAGTGAAAGATTGAAGGTAGAGGAGTAAATTGAGTGAAATTGGAAGAAACATTCTGATCCGTTCTGACCTCCAAGGCTAGGACGACCTCAAGGTTCCAAAGGGGAAGAACGGATGACAGTAAATGCCACATCACACCGGACAACCGGTGTGGATAGGATTGTCTTTTATGTTGCACACCGGATCAACATTTTACCAAATGAGCTGTAGGACGGATGACTTTGAACCGATATTCAAGACCGGAATTGAGTCCGTCCAAGAAAAGAAGATAACAATAAAAGGGTACGGTTTTCCTAAGTGGAAAGCTTACTAATTGTCCACAAGACTGAGTGACGTCTTGCTAGTTGCTGGACGGTATAGTTTTCCGAACTGTTGGCTATTAGACGTTGTTACTTGCTTACTGATTAGTTGGATGATGTTCGAACTGTTCTTTATTGGCGGAGTAAATCTTAGGCGGAGTCACGTACCTTGACAGAGTAAAACTTAGGCGGAGTCACGTATCTTGGCGGAGTAAAACTTAGGCGGAGTCACGTATCTTGACGGAGTAAAGCTTAGGCGGAGTCACGTACCCTGGCAGAGTAATGAGCTTAAACGGGGTCACACGTTTTAACAGAGTAATAAGCATAGACGGAATCTCATGCCTTGGCGGAGTAATAAGATTAGGCGGAGTCACACGTTTTGACGGAGTAATAAGCCTGGACGGGGTCAAATGCTTTGACGGAGTAGTAAATTTAGGCAGGATCATACGTTTTGGCGGAGTCATAAGCATTGACGAATTCAAATGCCTTGGCGGAGTAGAAAATTTAGACGGGGTCACACGTCTGGCGGAGTCATAAGCATTGACGGGGTCAAATGCCTTGGCGGAGTAACGTGAACATCTTTTAGAACATGGACCTCTTAAGATACACTCAACACCGCCCTTTACATTCAATACCGCCCTCACTCCATACCGCCCTTCACACTCAAGACCGCCCTCACACTCAGGACCGCCCTCACACCCTCCACACTGCTCTCACACAGCTGACTTCAGTTCAGGTGAGACCGGATGAATTTAGTTCGGATTATCGTTAATGAACACCGGACGGCTTCAAGGATGGTTAACTCAGCTTTCCTTAGAACGGATGTACACACCGGATGATTTTGAGCTGATGTACAAGACCGGATGCTCAACCGGACCTGGAAATGGAATTCTGGTCGGTTTTGAAGTGCAGAAGTAACTTTTTGACCCTTTTCTTGTTTTTTTAGGCATTAATTATAATATCTTTTAATCCCACTAATCGCACTAGTACGTAGGACGGCTAGAGATGAGCACTAAGATAGCCACCTTCTATTATTAATTCTCCATTATCTCCACTAACAGCACTAACAAAACCCACTCACAAAGGGCTTGTTCCCCACTGCCTTGCTTTTTAAAACAGAACCATATCTCTTCAAAAACTCTTAAGAGAAAACAGCATTACAGTATACCATTTTTCTTCTTCCTCAAGACCTTCGAATAGAACCAGGACAGCTAGGAGACCTCTTTTCCAATCAGCTAAAAGTCTTCAAACCAAGTAAGAGGGGACAGGGTTGTGAATATTTGTGAAATGGGTAGAGTTATATGCTGTTCTAGGATTATATTCTTAATTTCGCATCTTGTAGTTCAATTTTGGAGTTGAAAACGTATGAATTTGTCTTTGACTTCTTCATGAAATTTGTAGATCTTTTTGTTATCTAAATTATGAGACTTTATTCTATTAATTTGAGTAAGTATAGTAAAAGTTATAACCAGATTACTACTGTATGTCCGAGTGAAAGATTTGTTCCATGTTTTGTGTATATTTTACTATGCTGGGAATTGTACGTGCATAATCAGCCCTTTATGTCTTCATGAAAGTTGTAGATAATTAAGTTGTGGATCTTTAGAAAGTGGTTTCACATTAAAATAATTTTTGTAGCTCAAGTTATGCTCATAATACTGAAGTATGTACAAGCTGTAAATCTGTGAACTTGAAATCCGTATCTTATTGTTAAAACTGGGCATTTTGTGGTAAGAATTAGTGATCAGTGTCTTTATGAAAGTTGTAAATCTTTTTGTTATGTGAATTTTGAGACCTGAACCGATTGATTTGAGTATGTGTAGCAAAAGTTATAGCCAAAATACTACTGTATGTCCGAGTGAAAGATTTGTTTCATGTTTAGTGCATATTTTGATATGCTGGGAATTATACATGCATAATCAGCCTTGGATGTCTTCATGAAAGTTGTATATAATTAAGTTGTGGATTTTTAGAAAGTGGTTTCACATCAAAATAATTTTTGTAGCTCAAGTTATGCTCAAATTACTGAGGTATGTGCAAGTTGAAATTCTGAAATTCTAGAATTTTGGAAATTCGAATCTTGTTTTCAATACTGGGAATTTTGTAGTATGAATTAGTTGTTTGTGTCTTCATGAAACTTGTAGATAATTATATTAAGAGTATTTTAGAACTGGTTTCATGCAAAAACCATTTTTGTAACTCCAGAAACACTGAAATTACTAACATATGTACGTTTTGAAAACTCACCTTAAGGCAGTGTGGTATTTCATGAATAAGTAATATTTCTGATCTGAATTTGAAACTGTGTTCTTCATGAAAGTTGTAGATAATTGTATTATTGAGCTATAGAAAGTGGAATCACCTAAAAAGGAGTTGATTTGCCCATGTTATGACTGTTTTGCTAATGTATGTTGCTGATGGGGATGCTGAAAGTCACTTAAAAAGGCTATTTTGAAAGAAAATGATATTTTCTCTATGGATAAAGATTTTTTATTTTTTTTATTAAATTCTTGAGTGATTATGAATTATTATAAATGATGTTGAGTATCACACAGTTTGTATATTGTGATGGTGAATAATTATGAATGACATGATTAATATATATATGTACATGAATGCCTTGTGGTTATTGATATATGTGGTTGAAACAGTAAATCCATGATTTTGTGAATTATTATGTGTATTGTGGCTTTGAGGACTTGTAGTATCCAAGAGGTTTTGGAAACGTGGATATCATGGTATGTTAAAAGAATTAAAGGCATTCATGCATCATAAGCATTCGGACGCACCATGGAATTTAGGGGTTCCATGATTGCCCACCCTGGTGGGGGGTTACTCTATGATGAGTTAAGCCCTATTATGTTGTGTGCCATGGAGTGTAGGGATTCATGGTTTATGCAGAAGTCCTACTTATGATATTGTGTACTTCGGTACTTAAGCGCCATGAAGTATAGGGATTCATGGTATATGCTAAAGCCCTATTTGTGTCTCTATGAGACTTTTACTGCAGTATTCCCACCAAGACCAAATGGATCCAGCATGACATCATTTGACTAATTAAAGATCTATTAATGGACTTGTTTGGCATATTCATCATATCATTATGAATTGTTGATTGTGTTTGTGCAATTTTATCTATTTTATATTTATTCTATATTCTGTCTCACTTTTACATTAATTTTTACAGTGAATGACACGCAGAACGCAGAATGATGCCATGATGGATGTTTATTTGTTTTATTACCTGAACTTTGAATTTATGGGTTGTAATAGATATAATATGATGTAACACCCTCTGTTACACCTTAATAAATTTTAGAAAAACTCGTAAATTTTTTTTTTTACTAAAGATATGATTGTTAAAAAAAAACTATCGGAATAAATTATATACATTATTTCTGAAATACCTCACAAATATTATTAAAAACTTTATAAAGTATTTGTACATTCATCCGAAGAAAATAAACATTAAACATTATAAGAAAGAGAGGAAACTCCATGGCCCAGAAGCAGTTACTAATTAACATTATTTATTCATTGGACCACGGTATTCATACCGAGCTCCCTTTCTAGAACGTGCTATATTTACTGCTGAAATTCTTCGATCCTTCCCTCTGAACCATCAATTTAGAATATATGAAACAAAAACACGGAGAAAGGAGTGAGAAACAGAATATAATATTTCCGAATAAGACATAAGCAACAAAGGGTTTTCACAACCAATACATAATAATATTAATCACAATCATATACACAATCAATTATGAATGCATGAATGTTATGCAATATCTTCATCATAACTTATCTATATATGTGGGCCCTTAAATTTTAATTTGCACTGGGCCAACCAGGAGTTTACACTGTTCCATAAGTCCGGATAATAATAATATGAACAGCTCAACTGGCATGGAAACACTTAGAGACTAGTCAGATTGAGAAAGTTTTTATTGTGAAAGTACCCGACACTAGGGAGCTACCCCAGGTCCCCTGAAGCACCCTTTCACACTCTCTCATCCCAAGGCTCGTAATTAAGCCTCCTCTAATGTATCCTCGGTTTCTATAATCCGTCCCCAGACAATATTATTTCATTTCACTTTCATTATCCATGATGCATGAACTACTCGCGTATTGAGTTGGTTAAGGCTTTTAGAAACTCAATTATTAAATCCCTTAAAGGTTTACAATATCATTTCAATAAACTGTACATTTTCTCAGTTCTCTGAATTTCTGTCTCACAGAAATAAATTTGGTACAGTTTTCAAATCTCACGGAAATTGAGTTTCTAAGCCTTAAATATCTAAAAACTTTATCATATAAAACTTTACCTAATCTTTCTCAAATTAAATCTTAACAAAATCAAATTTAGGAATCTCAATTATTTCCAAATGTATTTAGTTATTAAGTTGGAAAAAAAATAAAATAATTTTCTTTTAAAATTTTTTTTTTATTGAAAGAGAATAATTATTAACCAAAAATACTTAAAATTACAAAATTTTTCTTTAACTCAAGATTTAATTAAATAAATTCTAATAAAATATTTTCTTTCTAAAATAAATACTAATTTTTTTATTCTAAATATTGAAAATAAAGTTAATAAAAATAATTTCTAAGAAGAATTAAAAGATAATAAAATTTAAAGAGTAAGGTAAGAAATTCTTACTGAATTTTAGCTTTCCGTCATGCTCGCTATATGCTCAAACTCCACATTACAATATCATCAATCAAAATTAAACAATATCAATCATAACTAAATATCATCAATCAATCAATCATAATCAAATCATAATCAAATCAATTAAATATCATTAATACATATCATAATACAAAATTTAATGATTATTAATATAGTCAATTTTAGTCCTTTTGGTCATTTCCTCGCATAGGTATATGTAAGTCCATATAATCCAGTCCTTGCATAGGTATAGTTCAGTCCATATGGGTCATAATGGTCCAAGTCCTTGCATAGGTATAGTCCAGTCCATATAGGTCATAATGGTCCAAGTCTTTGCATAGGTATGTTAGAGTTAGTTAAACCGGATATTTAATTTAAAATTTATTATAAATTTTAAGTTAAAAAGTTAATATTTTAAAATAATAATATTATCAGATTTAAAAGGAGTAGGGGACTCCTCCCATTATTCTTATGTCTTTTCATATTATACTCTTATCTCACTCCCCCTTACCTTGAGTCGTTACCAAAAAGAGATTTGCTTTGCGCCTCCGATTTCTAGAAATATTAATATCAATTTTATTTCAGTATAAGCATAAGACGAAGATTAAGATTACTACTTAAAACAGAAATGGTAAATTTTGAATAGTGAATAGTGAATAGTGAATAGTAAATCGTGAATAGTAACAGTAAATAGTAAAACGTGAATAGTAACAGTAAATAGTAAAACGTGAATAGTAACGGTAAATAGTAAATTGTGAATAGTAATGGTAAATAGTAACAGTAAATAGTAATTTACTATTTGAATAGTAATTTACTATTGAAATAGTAATTTACTATTGAAATAGTGTTTACTATGCAGAATAGTAACTTAAAATAATATTATTTTCAGTATAATAACAGATTTCTAAAAACGATATGAAAATAACCCAAAAAATATAAAAGAGAAGTATTCTTACCTTAGGATTTTGGCAGAACCTTCTCTCCAAAAACTTTTCTTCTCTCTCTCACTTCCACCACTATCTCACTAGCACTACTATATTAAGAAAACATAATCTGAAATTGTGAATTCTAAAGAAGAAATCCTTCGGTATTTATAGGAAAAAAATTTACTATGCATTCCATTATTTTAATATAAAAGTACTATGCATTTTTGAATTTTTTATTCCAGGTTACTGTGCATCTTTTGAAAATTTCATACATGCACAGTGATTTGTATAGTAATTGTCGGCAAAATTATTAAGTCAAATAGTAACCCTTCACTCGGTATATTTTAAATATTCAAAATGAGTCCTTTTTGAAATTTAGCGATATTATATCAGTCCCTACTAATTTTATAATAAGTAATATAAAGCTGAAATTTTAAAAATCTAAAATTTTCTGTTAATAAAAATTTATTGATACGTTTCAAATTTTTTAACGATTGGAAAAAATCAAGATTTTTCTCAAACCGATAATTTTTAGATAAGTCTACTTGAAATGGATTTTAGAAAATTTTCTTATAATTTCAATTCACTTTCTTGTAAATATTTTTAATTTAAGTCACTTATATGAATTTAAAATTATTTAAAAAATATTATTTTTATTAAAAAATTCCAAAATTCCAAAAAATTCCAAAAAATCATAAATAATACGTAGATTAAAAAGTTCTAAAGAACCATAATTTAATTCCTTCAAAATTTTAATATAAAAATAAAAATAGGGGTGTTACAACTCTACTCCCCTTAGAAAATTTCGTCCTCGAAATTTACATTAATCAGTAAAATAAATGAGGATGAGACTCTTTCATCTCAGTTTCTAATTCCCATGTAGCATCTTCTCCTCTCGTTTCACTCCAAATAATCTTTACAAGCGGAATTGTCTTGTCTCTTAATTGTTTTATTCTTCTGTCACTTATTCTAACAGGTGGTGCATCATATGTAAGATTATCTTTAACTTGTATGACATCAGGTTCAATAACATGTGTAGGATCAGATATATACTTTCGTAAGTTTGACACATGAAAAACATTATGGATATTAGAAAGAAAAGGTGGTAATGCTATTTGGTAGGCAAGGGGACTAACTTTATGAATTATTTGGTATGGACCGATAAATCTAGGAGTTAGTTTTCGAGATTTCATTGCCCGACCGACCCCAGTCATAGGTGTGACTTTCAAGAATACATGATCGCCTTCTTGAAATTCGAGCGGCTTTCTTCTTTTGTCATAGTAACTTTTCTGCCTGCTCTGTGTTGCCTTCATCTTTTCCTGAACTATTTTGATTTTATCCGTGGTTTGTTGTACCAACTCTGGTCCTAGCATCAAGTTTTCACCAGTCTCAAACCAACATAGCGGGGTCCTACATTTTCTTCCATATAATGCTTCAAAAGGTGCCATGCCAATGCTAGCATGGAAACTGTTGTTGTAGGTAAACTCCACATATGGTAAGAATTGATTCCAACTTCCTTTATGCTCTAACACACAAGCTCGTAACAAGTCCTCTAGAGATTGGATTGTTCTTTCTGATTGTCCATCCGTCTGAGGATGATATGCTGAACTCAGACGCAGTCTTGTTCCCAAAGCCTTGTGCAAGCTCTTCCAGAATTGTGATGTAAAACGAGGGTCCCGATCAGAAATGATACTTGAAGGAATTCCATGCAATCTCACAATCTCCTCGATGTATAATTTTGCCAGCTTCTCCATAGAGTAACGAATGTTGATGGGAATAAAGTGGGCAGATTTGGTTAATCTATCAACTATTACCCATATTGAATCATGTCCTAATGGAGTTTTAGGTAGAGAAGTCACAAAATCCATGGTAATGCTATCCCATTTCCATTCTGGTATTTCCATTGATTGTAGCATTCCAGGGGGTTTTTGATGTTCCACTTTAACCTTCTGGCAAATTAGACATGCAGCCACATACTCTGCCACCGCTTTCTTCATTCCAGGCCACCAAAATAACTTCTTCAAATCTTGATACATTTTAGTAGCTCCGGGATGAATGCTCATATAACTTTTATGGCCTTCTTCTAGAATTGCTTTCCTCAACTCCTCTTTGTCAGGGATACACACTCGATCCTTATACCTCAATAATTGGTCACTTCTTACATTGAACTCGACTTCTTTTCCTTGTTTCAAGAGTTCTTTCTTCTCTTGCAGGAATTCATCCTCTCTTTGAGCCTCTAAAACTTGTCTCAGGAATTCACTTGTCACTTGCAACGCTCCTAATCTGTAGCTGTTAGCATTAACCTTTACTGCTAGGTTAAGATCTCTGAAATTCTCTATTAATTCCAACTCTTTAATCATCATTGTGGATGCATGTAGAGACTTTCGACTTAAAGCATCAGCTACTACGTTCACTTTTCCAGGATGGTATTGCAACTCAAAGTCGTAGTCCTTTAAGAACTCCATCCATCTCCGTTGCCTCATGTTTAACTCCTTTTGGTCGAATAAATACTTAAGACTCTTATGATCGCTAAACACATCGAATGTTGCACCGTATAGATAATGCCTCCAAATCTTTAAGGCAAAAACTACAGCGGCTAACTCTAAGTCATGGGTAGGGTAGTTAATCTCGTGTTGCCTTAATTGACGCGACGCATAGGCTACAACCTTCTTGTCTTGCATGAGTACACTTCCTAGTCCTTGTTTAGACGCATCACAGTAAACTTCAAAACTTCGATGTGGATCGGGGAGTACTAACACCGGCGCAGAAGTAAGTCGATCTTTCAGCTCTTGAAAACTATTCTCGCATTGTGTCGTCCACACAAAAGGTTGTCCTTTCCGTGTTAGCTTGGTCAATGGGTATCCTAGCTTTGAAAATCCTTCAATGAATCTCCTATAGTATCCAGCCAAGCCCAAGAAACTTCTAATCTTAGTGATCGTGGTTGGTCTCTCCCATTTTAAAACTGCTTCCACCTTGGAAGGGTCTACAGCTATTCCTCCTTGACTAATTACATGTCCTAAAAAGTTTACTTCTTCCAACCAGAATTCACACTTCGACAACTTTGCATACAGTTGTTTCTTTTTCAGGATTTCCAACACAACCTTCAAGTGTTCAACATGTTCTTCTCTGCTTTTAGAGTACACTAATATATCATCAATGAACACCACTACAAATTTATCTAGATATGGATGAAAAATCCTATTCATGTAATCCATGAATACGGCTGGTGCATTAGTTACACCAAAAGGCATTACTAGATATTCGTAATGGCCATAGCGTGTTCTAAAAGCAGTTTTTGATACATCTTCTTTCTTCACCCTTATTTGATGGTATCCAGACCTTAAATCAATTTTGGAGAACACTGTGGCACCACGCAGCTGATCCATCAAGTCGTCAATCCTTGGTAGAGGATATCTGTTCTTGATTGTCACCTTGTTCAGTTGTCGATAATCTACACACAACCTCATGCTACCATCCTTCTTCTTAACCAACAACACTGGTGCACCCCAGGGGGATACACTGGGTCGTATAAACTGCTTCTCTATCATCTCTTCAAGTTGTTTCTTCAACTCTGCTAATTCTAGAGGTGACATTCGGTATGGTGCAATTGAAATGGGTCCAACTCCAGGTACTAGATCAATGGAAAATTCCACATCTCTTTCTGGGGGTAAACCAGGGATATCTTCAGGAAAAACGTCAGGAAATTCACACACAACCGGCAGATTTTTGATTTTTGATTCTTGCTCTCCTTTCGTTGAAAGCAATAGCATGAATCCTTGAGCCCCTCCTTTTAAAGAGGCACTCACTTGGTTGGCGGTTAGAAATCTCGAATCCTCAGGATTCAAATTCACTGGTTCTTTAAACATTATGGTTTTATTATGACAATCTATTAGAACATGATTGTCAGACAACCAATCTAGCCCAATAATAACTTCTAAGCCAGAAAGGGGTAAACAGAAAAGATTAGCCTTAAAGTCCCTACCATCTATGACAATAGGGCATTTCCAACAAGCTTTAGAAGTGACAATGGGATTGTTTCCAGGAGTATGTACAGATAAGTCAAATGGAAGTTCTATCACAGGTAATTTTAGTTTTTCTACACAGTCATTGGCAATAAAGGAATGTGATGCACCTGAGTCATACATAACAGTTAAAGAAATCTTATTAATGATACACTTACCTTCTACCATGGAATCAGCATGAGATGCTTCTTCTCCAGTGATTGCAAAAACCTTTCCTTTTGCTTTTGGCCTTCCGACTGCACTGTGCGCGCCTCCTTGAGTATTTATGCTTGTACTTGCACCTTCAGGGTTTTCTCTCTTCATCTCTGGGCAATCCTTGATGTGATGACCTGGTTTGTTACACTTAAAGCAAACATAAGTGTTTTTAGGACAATCCCTTTTCAAATGGGGTCCTCCACAGATAAAACATTTAAAATTTGGTGCAGATGTTGGGTAATAGCTTCCAGTTGAAGCTTGGGGTCTGTTAGGAACAGATGCTGTTCCAAACCGGCGAAATGGTGCTTGGTAAGGCTTATTCCTTCTGAAATCTCTTCTTTGGTGATGGTGAGGTCCTCCACTTCTTATTTCTCCTGCCTTGTGAATGGGCTCACGACTTTTGGTCATTCTATCCTTATGGTCTTCTTCAAAGATCCTGCAGCGATTTACCAATACAGAAAATTCACGGATTTCCTGCATTCGTATAGCTTCCTTAATTTCTGGTCGCAGTCCATTTACAAACTTTGCACACCGATCTCTTTCATTAGTAGCATCATTATAATGAGAATGAAAACGAGATAGCTCTTCAAACCTGGATGCGTACTCTCCAACGGTCATATTTCCTTGGGTCAGCGACAGGAATTCGAATTGTCTTTTCTCTTTAACATCAGCTGGAAAGTATTTTTCCAGAAACATATCCTTGAAATAATCCCAAGTGATCTCCACGTCGTTGACTTCGAATTGTTTACGCATGCTATCCCACCAATGTTCGGCATCCTCAGATAAGGCATAAGTAGCGAAGACTACCTTATCAGCTTCATTACATTGCAATGCTCGAAAGATCTTCTCTATCTCTCGAATCCAGATTTGTGCTCCATCAGGGTTATATCCTCCCTTGAAACGAGGTGGATTGCGCTTTTCGAATAGGTCCAGTCTTCTCAAGGCATCATTACCTTGACCTTCACGTGCTCCCATTGCATTGATTAATCGTTCTACAACTCCAGCAAGATCGTTTCCAGCCATTAGTTTCCTGTTTCACAGTAACTGAGATTTGTCACATCAATCACAGTTACTACCAAGTCAGATATTCTACCTATACAGAGTTTACAGACAAAGCAAGATAGACCTTTTCCCCAGGCCTATTGGATTAACTGCTCTGATACCACTTTGTAACACCCTCTGTTACACCTTAATAAATTTTAGAAAAACTCGTAAATTTTTTTTTTTACTAAAGATATGATTGTTAAAAACAACTATCGGAATAAATTATATACATTATTTCTGAAATACCTCACAAATATTATTAAAAACTTTATAAAGTATTTGTACATTCATCCGAAGAAAATAAACATTAAACATTATAAGAAAGAGAGGAAACTCCATGGCCCAGAAGCAGTTACTAATTAACATTATTTATTCATTGGACCACGGTATTCATACCGAGCTCCCTTTCTAGAACGTGCTATATTTACTGCTGAAATTCTTCGATCCTTCCCTCTGAACCATCAATTTAGAATATATGAAACAAAAACACGGAGAAAGGAGTGAGAAACAGAATATAATATTTCCGAATAAGACATAAGCAACAAAGGGTTTTCACAACCAATACATAATAATATTAATCACAATCATATACACAATCAATTATGAATGCATGAATGTTATGCAATATCTTCATCATAACTTATCTATATATGTGGGCCCTTAAATTTTAATTTGCACTGGGCCAACCAGGAGTTTACACTGTTCCATAAGTCCGGATAATAATAATATGAACAGCTCAACTGGCATGGAAACACTTAGAGACTAGTCAGATTGAGAAAGTTTTTATTGTGAAAGTACCCGACACTAGGGAGCTACCCCAGGTCCCCTGAAGCACCCTTTCACACTCTCTCATCCCAAGGCTCGTAATTAAGCCTCCTCTAATGTATCCTCGGTTTCTATAATCCGTCCCCAGACAATATTATTTCATTTCACTTTCATTATCCATGATGCATGAACTACTCGCGTATTGAGTTGGTTAAGGCTTTTAGAAACTCAATTATTAAATCCCTTAAAGGTTTACAATATCATTTCAATAAACTGTACATTTTCTCAGTTCTCTGAATTTCTGTCTCACAGAAATAAATTTGGTACAGTTTTCAAATCTCACGGAAATTGAGTTTCTAAGCCTTAAATATCTAAAAACTTTATCATATAAAACTTTACCTAATCTTTCTCAAATTAAATCTTAACAAAATCAAATTTAGGAATCTCAATTATTTCCAAATGTATTTAGTTATTAAGTTGGAAAAAAAATAAAATAATTTTCTTTTAAAATTTTTTTTTTATTGAAAGAGAATAATTATTAACCAAAAATACTTAAAATTACAAAATTTTTCTTTAACTCAAGATTTAATTAAATAAATTCTAATAAAATATTTTCTTTCTAAAATAAATACTAATTTTTTTATTCTAAATATTGAAAATAAAGTTAATAAAAATAATTTCTAAGAAGAATTAAAAGATAATAAAATTTAAAGAGTAAGGTAAGAAATTCTTACTGAATTTTAGCTTTCCGTCATGCTCGCTATATGCTCAAACTCCACATTACAATATCATCAATCAAAATTAAACAATATCAATCATAACTAAATATCATCAATCAATCAATCATAATCAAATCATAATCAAATCAATTAAATATCATTAATACATATCATAATACAAAATTTAATGATTATTAATATAGTCAATTTTAGTCCTTTTGGTCATTTCCTCGCATAGGTATATGTAAGTCCATATAATCCAGTCCTTGCATAGGTATAGTTCAGTCCATATGGGTCATAATGGTCCAAGTCCTTGCATAGGTATAGTCCAGTCCATATAGGTCATAATGGTCCAAGTCTTTGCATAGGTATGTTAGAGTTAGTTAAACCGGATATTTAATTTAAAATTTATTATAAATTTTAAGTTAAAAAGTTAATATTTTAAAATAATAATATTATCAGATTTAAAAGGAGTAGGGGACTCCTCCCATTATTCTTATGTCTTTTCATATTATACTCTTATCTCACTCCCCCTTACCTTGAGTCGTTACCAAAAAGAGATTTGCTTTGCGCCTCCGATTTCTAGAAATATTAATATCAATTTTATTTCAGTATAAGCATAAGACGAAGATTAAGATTACTACTTAAAACAGAAATGGTAAATTTTGAATAGTGAATAGTGAATAGTGAATAGTAAATCGTGAATAGTAACAGTAAATAGTAAAACGTGAATAGTAACAGTAAATAGTAAAACGTGAATAGTAACGGTAAATAGTAAATTGTGAATAGTAATGGTAAATAGTAACAGTAAATAGTAATTTACTATTTGAATAGTAATTTACTATTGAAATAGTAATTTACTATTGAAATAGTGTTTACTATGCAGAATAGTAACTTAAAATAATATTATTTTCAGTATAATAACAGATTTCTAAAAACGATATGAAAATAACCCAAAAAATATAAAAGAGAAGTATTCTTACCTTAGGATTTTGGCAGAACCTTCTCTCCAAAAACTTTTCTTCTCTCTCTCACTTCCACCACTATCTCACTAGCACTACTATATTAAGAAAACATAATCTGAAATTGTGAATTCTAAAGAAGAAATCCTTCGGTATTTATAGGAAAAAAATTTACTATGCATTCCATTATTTTAATATAAAAGTACTATGCATTTTTGAATTTTTTATTCCAGGTTACTGTGCATCTTTTGAAAATTTCATACATGCACAGTGATTTGTATAGTAATTGTCGGCAAAATTATTAAGTCAAATAGTAACCCTTCACTCGGTATATTTTAAATATTCAAAATGAGTCCTTTTTGAAATTTAGCGATATTATATCAGTCCCTACTAATTTTATAATAAGTAATATAAAGCTGAAATTTTAAAAATCTAAAATTTTCTGTTAATAAAAATTTATTGATACGTTTCAAATTTTTTAACGATTGGAAAAAATCAAGATTTTTCTCAAACCGATAATTTTTAGATAAGTCTACTTGAAATGGATTTTAGAAAATTTTCTTATAATTTCAATTCACTTTCATGTAAATATTTTTAATTTAAGTCACTTATATGAATTTAAAATTATTTAAAAAATATTATTTTTATTAAAAAATTCCAAAATTCCAAAAAATTCCAAAAAATCATAAATAATACGTAGATTAAAAAGTTCTAAAGAACCATAATTTAATTCCTTCAAAATTTTAATATAAAAATAAAAATAGGGGTGTTACATATGACATGTACTATTATCTTCACAATCGTTCCGCTACTTAAATATTTTCTTGAATTTAATTATTCACGACTAGTATGTATGATAATTTTTCCGCTGTTATTAATTGTATATAAACTCTGAATTAAATTTATAATTTTTAAAATGATCTTTCGAAAAAGCGAAAAATTTACTCGAAATTTTTAATCAACGTTTCGGGGCGTTACATGTATCGCTTAAGTTAGACTTATCTCGCTCAAGCAAGAAACAGACAGAATCAAAATTTCAATTATGGGAGCGACTCGCTTAAGCGGAGATGCTCTCTCTCAAGCGAGAAATGCAAATATGCCAACTTTTAAAATCTATAAGGTACCTAACCTTTTTGTTTGGGCTCCGATCGTCGCCAAATTTCATAGGCAACATTATAGATTAGTCCCCATTAACAAACCATAGAACGCATCAAGGTCATCCAAAACATCAAAGACACTCTATATACATCAAACACATATATAAACAACTATAACCACATCCACTATGGCCTACAATGCAACTTTCACGTCGAATCAACTAGTGTACTCGTCTCCTCATGTGCTTACTAAAAATCCACAAGTTAGGAGGGTAAGTACCATTTGAATAATAATCAAGAAATCACAATCCACAATCCACGCATACCATAATTAATTATATCATCATTCAAATATACAAAACCACATGTATATCCAACCACTAATCATACACACATTCATAGATGCAACATGGTATACCATGATCTTTTTAAAATTTATATTTCACTTATGCACGAAATCATGCAATGTGGATCTGACTTATTAATACAGAGCAAGTGCCAAGATAATTCACTTAGTGAACCAAAGCACTATAATCGAGGGGCATCTAGGTAACCACACATTGAACCAAAGCATTATAAGCGGTGGTACCCGAGGACTACCAGTGAACCATAACACTATAATCGGTAGCCTCAAAAGCAACATGCTACAGACTGCACAATGAACCATATCATTATAATGTGTTAGTCTCCTTGGCAAACCAAAGTGCTGAAAATGCATATGATGTCATGAACTGTATCTATGCTAGGATGCGAACCAAAGCGAACAAGAGTACAATCTCAATATAGCTCGTAACCATAATCTCATCGTAAACGATCCAACATTAAGAACCTTTCACATCCACCAATAACATCATATAGCAGGTTCACTATAAGCGATAACCAAATCATATATGATCAAAATATGTCAACAATTGGCAACACAATGTATATATACATATAATTCCAAATACAGTAGGCGTCTCAATCTCACAATACAAAACATAGTCTAAATCATTTTCCTCACACAAGTAATATTTCCAAAACTACATAGGACATAGGCGGGGACCTAATTCCTTCCTATCATTCAAATGATAAACCCCTCGTACGTTTAGAACGTACCTCATAATGATTCCACATACACACATCTTATGCACCTAATTCCTTCCTATCATTCAATCTAAGCAAAATAAGTATTTCAATCTTTAGGCGAATCAATTTGTCCTAAAAATTTAAATTGGGATGTTACATTAGGGTGTGAATAAGTTGGGTTAGGCTAGACTTTAGAATATCTATGTCCAGCTTGCTAGTCCGTTGTAAGGTTGAGTCTGACTTGTTATATGACATTAATTATATTTTAAGGTAAAGCTTAGTCTATTTAAAAGTCTTGTTTAGCCCGATAATTTGTAGAAAGGTCAGATTTACATTAAAAGTAATAAAAAAATTGGAATCATATATTAAATATATCAAAAAGTCTATCTTAAACAAACTAATCGGCATCTAAAGTCAACAACCTTCTTAAAATATATATTTAATTCCTAAAAATATAATTTATATCTATAAAATTATAATTTAAAATTTATTAATATAAAATTATATATGAGCTTAAAACGACTACCTTCACAAGTTAAAAAGACTTTTTCAAAAGCTCTAACTCGATCTTTTTAATTAAATAGGTTGTTTTGAAAAGATTTAATAACCTAATCTTTTTATTAAATAGGTTAAGCAAACTAGGTATTAAATATGCTAGGTTATAACTGACGACTTAGCCTATTCCTAGTGGTCTTGCTTGACTTGCGTTCAAATGGGGTAATGTAAACAATAACAATGGTGGTTTCTGAGTTTAAGGTTTTGGTGTTGACGATGACGGTGGTGGTAAAAGCGTTAGAGGTGGTTGTTTTAAGTTTAGGTTAAAGGTTTATAAAACTGAAAATAAAATTAAAGAAATAATTTTTTCTTATTTTTAAATATGACGTAAACTATTTTGAAAATGAGTTAAAACTCAACTAAGGACCTCCTTTGTTGAAAAACTTTTGTTTTTAAATTTACTTTTTAAAACCAAAAATAAAAACTCAATTGCCCCTAAGCCAGCCGTTAGTTAATCTAATTAAAATTATTTAATTTGTGAACAATTTGTATTACTTATCCAATAATAAATTTAAAATTATTGACTTACCTTTTATTTTCTTGCCACTTAATTAATGTTTATTATCACCTCCATCTTTGAATATAAGAAACAAAAAAATTATTTTGTCCTAAAATATAAGTAAGTTTAAAACTCATTAAATGCAGAAGTATCTCTACAATATTCTTAACAAGTTTCAATGAAATGTATTATCGTAAAACACCTATATTTTTCTATATGAATTCAATAACATTAAATGATACTGATAACTTTTCTTAAAAATTATGAGGTAGTTGTTTTTTTCTTATATTTAAGGACAAAAATAATATTTTTTAATTACATTAAAGGATGAAAGAGGTAACCTTTCTAATTATCACCAAAGAGAAACCATCTTCCATAAATGCATTGCATTTATTATTATTTTGACTAAAGTATTTCAGTAAAAATTTAAGGGTGCCAGTGCCTTAATAGTACTCTTTCCACTTTAAGTCTAAAAAAAATGGATGTTTTATTTTATAAACCCCTAAAAGAATTCAAAGAGTATTTATTACATTTTTCTTAGTTTACCTTTAAGCATTAACAGTTTTTTACATTTTTATAATTAATAGATAATACTAGAATTTGACTTTATATGTGAAAAAATTAGAAAGATAAAATTGTTTTTTACATGATCAAGACAATAATTATAATAGCATGAAACATGAGGAGTATTGTTGGAGAAAGTATAAGAACTTTTTCATTAAAAATTGTGTGGAAATTACTTAGAGATCAGTGTAAGTATGTTCCAATGACATTTTTAAATGAATTTTTTTGCCGTCACTTCCTTAACCAACATCATTAAGGCATTGATTAATATTTTTTAAAAATTTAATTAATGCTGTAAAAATTTTAATTGTGATCTTATATCGTAGATAAAAAAAAATCTAAGATAGGAATACATGCTCTACCACACGATTTGATAAAAACATGCCCAAACCACAAACGTGTTACATTTTTCTATTTATATATCTTTTTCTCAAAGATTTCCTTTTTGATGCCTTTTTCATTTTGTTTTAGTTTAGGGAAGGATCATAGCACCTTCCTTCTGTCTTTACGTATGAATAACGAAACCTTTATACAATTTCAGTTTTCCTAAGTTTTCAGGAAAATATGAAAGGAAAAAAAAACCAAATTTAGTGTTTTGTTAACAGACTAAGAATCATTTTATAAACTTAATTATTTTATTTTTTAAATTTAAATATACTTTTTTAGTTCTTATGAAATACGACCTCAACCCTTAATATAAGAACTTGAACCTTCATCCCTTACTCTTTATTTCATCAATCATTAATAATGGTATTTTGGTAAAAAATTAATTAATATTATTGATTTTTTAATGAAATTCTTATATTAAAGACTAAAGAAATATCTTAAAAGGTTTTTATAATAAAAGAAAGAGGTAGTAGTTTTTTTGACTTTGGATTCTTTTAAGTCCAATTTATATTATTAAATGTTTTATTTTTACTCATTATTATTAAAATAAATTAGTTAAATAATAAATAACTATTAAAAGTCTCATATTGTTTATCTCATGATTTATATGATATAATTTAAATATCTTTTTCTCTTATTCCTAACTAATCTTATGATAGAACTTTAGTCGTAACTAACAAAATCATAAATAACTTATAGAACTTAAGGTTGTTCTCCAACCTTAACTTCCATGCCCTCAAACTCACCACACCACCCGTTTTTGTACATTGCATATTATACATGCATCTATTATGCAAAACATTGTTTACTCGAGAGTGAAATTAAAATGAAAACTAAGAAGAATAAATGAGGAATATATATATTAGAGTGTTAGGTCCCGTTTGGGGTTTCACCAACCTCAAAAATAGATCCTACGGTCAAATAGAGTTTTGACTGTTTTAAACGGCGTGAAGGATCAATATCAGCTTTTAAATTTTTTTATTTTTCTAACTGAAAACCAAACAGACCCTTAATGATTTTACCGAAGTAAAAACAATATGGAAAATTGAATAAAAGCTTAAAATATAAGAAGAATGATGTAACGGGGTATTATAAAAGAAAGACCAGAAACTATCTTTGACTTCTATTTTTTTAATGCATGTAGTATTAATTACATTAAAAAATAAAAAAGCAATTATTATTTAACGAAAATAAAATGTAATAATTGAGAGTGGTGATTTGGAAGAAGCAGAAGGGCAAAATGGGAAAGACGTTATGTTTATCTGCGCAGTGACTCAGACATTGATTTCATGAGAAAAGAAAGAGAACAGAACAGAACAGAACAGTGTGGATTGAATTGAACGTTGGTTGAGATGGCGAGAAAACGCAGCATAAGCATCGAATACAACACAAACCCTTTCTCGGAGGCACAAACAGTGTTGGGTCTCAACAAGAACCTCCGAAGGCTTCCACACGTCTTCAGCAGAGTCCTCCAACTTCCCCTCCGCGCCGACGCTCTCGTCTCCGTCCACGAAGCCCCCCACTGCTTCCGATTCGTCGCCGACACCCACGCCGTTTCCGATGTCGAGGCCCACACCGTCCAAATCCATCCCGGGATCACTAAGGTTGTCGTCAGGATAACTGGGTCTCTCGACTTTTCCTTCGACGACCTCGACCTCGATGTCTGGAGGTTCCGCCTGCCGGAATCCACGCGCCCCGAGCTGGCCACCGCCGCCGTCGTTGGTGGGGAACTCGTCGTCACGGTGCCCAAAGGTGGCGATGTGTGGGGTGGCGAGAACAGAGCCATGGGTGGGGGTGGTGCTACACTTGTGCTTGTACAATGATTTCAAATTTTTAAGTTTTTAACCTTGTGGTCCTTTTTAAATTTCCCAGTTGAAAGTTTTAAGGTTGTTCTTGTCGGAACTAGTTAGTGTGTCTCTTGCTCTGCCCCTTCGTTGATATTCAATCAAATGCATCATCTTTCGTGTCTGTTTGCTAATTCAGTTTCAAAAACAAAGTTTCATTCAAGTGATTGGTGTTCATTCAAATCTCTTTTTCGAAAGATCAAAAATTTACTTTTAGTCCGACTCAATCTAACTTAGAATGATCAACAAATGTATATAACGACGTGTTTGCATTAGAATTGGATGATTTTATATTTGATGGAACTTGACAAACCTATGAGAAAAAGGGAGAAACAAAATTGTATTATTAAATTGAATGGAAAATGAATGCACCCTAAAGAGGTATAAAAAGACTTCTTTATATATATAAAAAAAGATTAAACTAATAACCTATAGATATAACAAAAAATAACTGTCATAGGCTGCCAACTAACAAACTCATATTTCATTAAAATTAACTAAAATTCTTTGGTTATCTCTTATTAAACCAAAAGTTCAAAATGAAAGAGATCTAAACATCACATTCTCTGCGTACATTTTGTTGTAATATTTATCGCTTCTATAGATTGTTTATAGGCAATTTGATCTTTTCAGCACTGAGAGGCTGAGGAGCTATTGTTCCAAGAATGAATCACAATGCGATTATTCCTACCTTACCTTTGACACGACATAGTTGCTTCATTTTGTGTAAAAGCTTTTAGCATATTCTTTGCAATACATTTGAAGTATCTTTGTGAGTGTGGCAATCATCAAGCATCCTGCAATGCAAAAGCTTGTCTTGGTAAATAGTACTTCGTTCTAGGTTAAAATTTGTTTTTGATTCTTTTATGTTATACTTATTTTATTTATAAGCTATGTCATACTTATTTCATTTGTCTCTATAAAAGAGAATATATACAGTTGAGTTCAATTTGATTCTCACCGGATGTTGATGTTATAATATAATCTTAGAGTTATGATACAATGGAGTGTTAGAATTACAAAACATACTGGCTAATTTTTATAAAGTATTTCTATTTTTATTTTCTGAAAATAATACCCTTAGAACTGTTCTAAGTATTAAAATATATATGATTGTCATGCAAGATTACTATATAAATATTATACATTTCGTTGTTGAATATGATAACTATTGCTTCTGTCTTTTGAACATAAACTACAACAAAAAAAAAACATATTTAACTAACTCTAATTCATTTAATGTAAAACTATTATTAAAAGATCCTTATTTAATGTATATTTAAGTTTTAATAAAGAGACTCAACTCCCCAAACAAGTTTGGATGAATGGCAGTAAAAAATATATTTTTAAGATGAAATCAATAACATTAAGTAAATGTTAAAATCTTAATGAAGGACACTAGTAAAAAAAACATATATTTTTAAGATGAAATCAAAATAACATTAAATAAGGTTAATTATTTTTCTTAATTTGTGTAGGTTAGTTATATTTAAAGAAGGATAGAAGATAATATATATATAATCTTGGATAAAAAGTCAAAGAAAATAAAATATTTATTTAAAAATCTCATTAATATCCACAGATTTTTATGTAATTCTTACATCATTTAACAAAAACTTTAATTTATTCTAACAGCGTGCGACATTGGTGTTACGATGGTAACTCAAAAACTGAAGTGAAGCTTGCAGGGTGACTAAATTAAAACTTTTTTTTTAATGTGGAGAGCAAAAATATAAATAATCTTTCAGGTTTATTTGAGTATTAGCGAAAGAGATTGAGTTAAATAGGAGCAAATGTGTAGGAGTAAGGAGGCAAGTGGATTGAGTATGAGGGATTTTAAAAAAAATTAACTTTGCTTTGTTAGGAAAGTGGGTATGGAGGTTGCTCGGAGATCATGAGTATTTGTGGTATAGAGTATTAAAATTAAAATATGAGAGTCGTGTTTGGTAAGGGATTGAGAGGTTTTTAGGAAATGTTCAAGATGATGAAAAGGATTTAGGGAGTGTTCTGAAATTATCTAATGAGTTTGGGTGGTTTCGGTCTAGTGTGAAGTCAGCTTATAATATTTTGCTTTAACGATCTAAGTTGTGGGATTCATTTTTTGTGTACTTCTTCTGGAACAATGTTGTGTCTCTTAAAGTGGGAGGCCTTGGATAGAGGTTATTACTTGATTGAATTCAAACTAAAAATAATTTAGCTACACGTGAGGTTATGTTTGATAATGTGTCTTCTATGGAGAATACGAAGAGAATTGTTCTCATCTTTTCTTTTCATGTAAAGTATCTTATTATTTATGACAGTTGTGTTTTGATTGATTGAGTTTTTGCTAAGTTTTGCATCATGAGATATGAGTTTGATAACGAGACTAAACTTAGATTGACTGTGATGTGGTTTGCTACTGTTTGTTATTTGGGTAATAAGGAATAAGGTAATTTTTAAAAGAGAAAATATGTCTGTTGAAAACATGTTTGAGTTGGTTCAGTAAAGGTCATAGTTTTGGTTAAAGTTTTGACTAAATAGGTTCTTTAGAAACTATGTTGAATGCTATAGAGAACCTTTTTATGCTTATGAAAATTATAATTAATAACTTTTTGTATATAGGTTAGGGTATCCATTATATTTTTCTAATATATATTTTTGTCTTTTGCTAATGAAAAAAGAAAAGGGATTGTTTTCTTGTCAACAGGTATCTTTCTTGCATTCATTATTTTTTTTTAGTTACTGTAAGAATTAAAAACTATTAGGAGGCTATGAACACCTTTTTTTAAATTAATTCAAGACACTTCTTAATTTAAAATAAAAGTAGTATAGCAATTATAAATCTTTTCTGCATGCACTTAGAATATTAAAGGTATATATAAAAAATTTCTCCGAATTATTTCAAGTGTGAGCATCCATTTTTTCCCGCATAAACCCTAATACCTTTTCTTTCAATATTTTACTATTAGGGTTTTTATTCGCACAAATAGTCTATCAATGATTGAATGCATCCAAGGGGTTATTCTTGTGAGGGGATTAAGCGTTAATGTATTCAGAGTTACTTCGTCCGGTTTTAAAAATAGAGTTCATATAAAAATTGAACATTTTAAAAATGAAATTATATTTTTTATCCAATATTTATTATTATTTTTACTTCTATTAGTTTTGGTTTATATTTTTTTACATAGCATTAAATATACTCCTAACTATTAATATTATCAATTAAGTTTGTAAAATTAAACTTGTAATATATTATTCTAAAAAAATAATATACTTAACTACAACTTAACTATTTTAACTATTTTATTAATATTAATAATTCTGTTAACTTGGTCTTATATATATGAATTGAGGGGAAGTACGTTATTTTTTTCCGGTTATGAACCTTTTTTATCAAACTTGTGTCAGAGGGTTTACAACAACTCACACAGTTTATTCAAAGTTAGTCATCTTCGACTTGTTTGATAAACTTACATTCTCATGTTGATGAAAAATATTTTTAATTAAATAATATTAAGTAGATTGTTTTGTAAAGTAATAATTAATGAATAGTTAATTCAAATGATACATGTTTAATTTTCCTTAAACTAAATTTGTGTTTGAACTTTATGGATAAAAAAAATCATTAGAATCATACTATAATATGGATAATTGCTAGAACAAGATTATCTGCAATTGTACCAAAAAAAAGATTATCTCCAACGAACAATATATGTTATACCAAATAAAAAGTATTTAACTATAGGTAAGATGTTTATGGATATTAGGTATATTAAAACAAATTGCCTGCTCGGGATTGTTTTTGTATGGTGCAAAAGAGTTGTGTTTTTATGTTGTACAAAAGTCAAGGCGCCACATATGGTATGGTCTGCACCAATAAACATGCTTAGGCACGTCAAACCCTTACGCAATAGCCTTTGGCCCATGTAAAAGATAGGGCCACAGGGAGGGTGGTGCCTCCACTGTTTTTACATTGTAGACAGTAGAAAATAAAACACTTGGTTGCTGAGATTTTTCTGTTATGGCCAATGGTTTTCAGTTAGTTCTATTAGTACTAGTTTACTCTCTCCTTGTATTAGTTAATCAATGAAAGTTTCTATTTTGTGAATCTGTTCTCTCAATCAGAAAATGGGGTTTTGCACACACAATGGTCGAGTGGCGCAATAGTTTTATGCGCTTGTCACTGTGTGGCGCAACTTTTCTAGACACCTTTCTAGTGGGGGTGCTCATAACCCGCTCAACCGACCGATATCCGTAAAATCTAAACCGAATAATGAGGTATTGGGTGGATAAAAACAGGTCACGGTTGACAACATATAAAAATATGGTTAAGTAAGGTTAACCAAACCCGACCGGTTATTTAATAATAAATCCTACTATCAAATTTTGAATGAATGGTTGTGATGCATGGAACTTGTGTTTTCTCTATTTGAATGGATGGTTAAGATGGAAAACACATGGATCAAACAATTCCACTTAATGCACCAATTAATAATTTTTAATTTCATTTCTCACAGTTTCTCACCCACCTTCTCATGTTTCTGTCCTTCTCTCGCTCCACTCTCCAGTCCATCTGCACTGCTCTGCCTCCATAGATTCTGTAGCTCCTTCTCCAAAGAACACACATTGCATCTCTCTTTCTTCCCTCTCTAAAGAAGTCATAGTGCCTCAACTTGCACGACAGCAGCAATATAGGATCTACTTTTTTTTTCCAGATCTATGATCATTTCTGTTTTTTTGTTTTTTAAGATGAATATAACCGTTCGAACCGACCCGTTTCAACCACCACCCGTCAACCCAAGGGACCAAATAGTCGGTTTTGGTCTTAATTTTTAGATAGTTGGTTATGATCAGTTCCAATTTTTCTGACCCGAAAACAACCAAACCCGCCCAATGAGTTTTAAAAAAATAGGGTGCTTTTTAAAAAAATATTTAGAAAATGGGGTGATTAGAAAAATAATTGTATGTCTAGGGTAAAAAATATCATATTAATGTTTCTATTTCGCACACCGAGAAGACAAAATACCAGTCTGACCTGTAACATCCTAGGTCGATTTACCTTTTTATTTACACCCGGTCGATTATTTCCCCAATCAATTTTTCACGTTTAATAAAAATTTAGATCTTAATATAAAATATTTACTTTCCATAATAAACAATCCACTCGGCCTTGATGTAAAATAGTATTTACTTCTTTTAGTTACCTTCTAAGTAGTAAAATCATACTCAGTATAAGCAAAACCGGTCGAAAATAAGTCCTTTAATAAAAGTATGTTAAAGTAATGACCGATCGAAAACACATCTTTTGATAAAGTGGAATTAAAACAGCGGGAGAAGAGGAAGAAGAAGAAGAAGAAGACAGGGTCATTCGCCTGAGCGAGACCCCAAGGTATCTGGGCGAAATCCGAGAGTCGCTTAAGCGAGTGCCGACTCGCTTGAACGAATGTCACACATTAAGTCTGAACAAACAAGACGTACACGGGAACTCACATTGGGGTTTCACTCGGAAAACACTCAACTTCCATTCACTCGGGCATACCACACTTGACTCATTACTACCCTTCACTCAGAAAGGTTCGCTCGGTCACAGCTCCCTCGGGGATAATCTAACTCCCTATGCTCGGTAAGAGTTTCTCCGGATATCCTCACTCGGAAAATACCCCAACCTTACTTCTCTCGGAAGAAGCTCTCTCGGCCTCATTTTACTCAGGAACATTCTCACCTTCCTTCGGAGCACTCAAATTTTCACTCGGAAACATTCTATTTTTCTTCACTCGGAATCATGATACACCTTCTTCACTCGAAAAAAGGGCGGAGATTTCCCATAGTGGTGAAACAGACTCCAAACCGACGGGCTCTCGCTCAAACAGGAATGAATCACTCTGTCAAGACTCGCTCGGTAATAGACTGTTACAGCAAACACATGAAAGTAAATACCGAGCATAATATAATATAAATTCACATCCGACTCAATTTAGGTCAGCACACAGATAATATCACACACTCGGAAAAACTCCTTATACACATATATATTACACAATCACTCAAAATCACTCGGGCCTTGGCATCGATCTCCCCCTTGGCACGACTCCATGGCTCCGGCCTCCTCCCTGTCACTGGTTACTAAATTGAAAACAACAGCAAGGGTGAGTGTTTGGCATCATAATTAATATAGAACGGAATTTGATCTGTCCTGGACCGGGGTCAAGAGATCCGATCTCAAGCCAGTCACGAATAGTATATCAATACCGTCTAGTAGACCGGATGTATGTGTATCCGATGTAGGTATCCGTTGTCCTTGAATGAGGAGAGCGGATTGGGCGTTCTGGAGATCCTTCACACCGACCTAACGCGTTGAAGTGGGCGAATGGTGGTGTCACCTGCAAAGATTCTCCGACGCTCAAGTCAGTGATTATATTCCAAGTAAGGAATGTATTCAGAGAGGAATCAGTCATAAAGAGCTGAGGAAGAAGATCCCTAACTTCAATCATGAAGTTAGTTCATATACCTGATTGGCTCGATTAACGAGGACTCGTTGGTGGGGAACCACCAACTCCCATTAGCATTATTATATTGCGCACTTACCTGCATGATTGGGTCAAGTGGCTATTTTATATTGAGCGTAGAGAATGTAGACTAGGATTAGGGAACAAGTTGACCATTCCCGTGAGCAAAGTTTGGCTCGTAGTGCAGGGAATTATTGATCGATCCCTGTAGCAATAATCCTTGTCTTTTGCACAGTAACGTGTGTATTGTCCGATGTCATGGTGTTATCCTGAACAACCGGTATAGGGAGAACGCCTGATACGGAATTACAGTCCGGATGTATACCGATGACACCGGTTACACGTAGATGTCTTATCAAAGACGTTGAAATATGTATAGCAGATCGGATACCGGTATTGAGACCGGAACATATGTCCCCTAGCTTGTGTGAGGGACTGAATAGTTGTTCACATAAGCTACTCAACCTGCGAGAGGTCTTAATATCGGTAAGCCTACGTGTGTAACAGTTCCTTAACATCTGTTGTCATTCGTAAAGAACCGCTCTGAATTTAATAGAATAGACCTTTCGGTACTGTCACAACGGATTCAGACAAAGATTCATTGTGTGAGAATTTCAAGAGTTTATTGGAATTGAAAGCTCTTGAAGTTTGTGTAACGGCTGTAAAGCGTAAATTGCGTTGCATGATTAGACATTAATGCTTTTAATCACGTGGGCAAGCAATTATTGCGCCTGAGATGAAAATCTCATTAACCGTCGTTTTGGGCTTAATGGGCCTGAAATTTTCGAAACTTTTGGGCCTAGTGGATAGCCCTTTGCTGAGTCGCTATCGTTTTGGCGCCCAAGAATTTGGAACGGTTGTGTCATTTCGCTTGTGAACGGGTGCGTTTTATCGAGAACGACACAACTTCAAGAGGAGGTAACCGATCCTCTTTGTTTCCTATAAAAGGAATACTTAGTGGATTCTGGGTTCCACTTGCTTTTGCTTTCTCAACGAAACTCTGCAGAAATTTTGCAAGGAAGTTTATCGCCTACATTGCGAGGGTCTCATCGTTCCTCAAATTCATCACTGTCATCCGAGGTAACTATCTTTTCCTTGTCGCTTTAGTTTCGCTTTGACTTGCTACTCGTAGTTATAGAAAGTAGGCTTCATAAAAAAGGGGGGGAATCAGTTTCCCTCAACCCTAATAGTTGTGGGGAAGAATCCTTGTGATTCTTCCTAAGACTGAACCGCGTCGCTCAGAAGGGGGATCTTACTCACTGCGGGAAGTGACCTTTCCCTTCTCAGAGTCGCCCTCTGATTGTAATTGCTTTTAAAATGCAGTGAGTAATGATTGCAACTTTCTGACGACATTTTATTTCTTATCATAGATTAAGGAGTTCGGTCTAGATACTTCCAATGGCAACTGGAGAAGGATCTTCTGGAGATAGTGCCATTTCGAAGACAGCTGAGGGTCTCTTCAGCGTAGTTGCTTCGAGGCTGAATTGGGAGGAGGTTCAGGCTAAATGGCCTTTCTGTTGGGTGTCCAGCGAATTTAAGGACTTGGCCTCTCGTCATGCGGATGAAGAGGGATCTCGGATTCAACTGAGGTTCACACTGAGTACGGATGAGGAGACAAAAAAGTGGTATAGGGTTTACGCACCACTTCTGACAGAGCGGATATGTCATGTCGTCCCCAACAATCGTTCAGTGTACATGTATGACTTTATCTTCTATAACCTGGGAGTTCGTTTTCCTTTAACCGAACTCCAGATGGGTGTTTTGAGGTTTCTGAACTGTGCACCCTCTCAACTTCATCCCAACGGTTGGGGCCTCATCCGAGCTCTCGAAGTGCTTGGGGAGCACTTCAATTTCACGCCAACAGTAGCGATGCTGTTCTACTACACTCAGGTGGTTAGAAGGGCGAATAAGCAGGGCGGAGTTGGTCTGGTGACACTCCGGACTCTTTGTTCCTTTGTGAACTTTGAGTCTTACACAGATTCTGCCAAGGTTGACGGGAAATCCTTCAAGACTTACTTCACTCGCATCTCCATCAAGAAGGGCAAACCAAAATTTTGGAAGGATGAAGAGGACGTTGACAAATTTCCCCTGAGCTGGACACACAAGCATTTCCTCTTGAGCTCTCACGCGTACTACACTGATCAATCCGATCTGTCTCGTGAGACATCGAGAGTGTTGTTCGCGCTTGAATCGCACACTACAGGTCGTCACGTCTTTTCGTGTAGGCGTCTGCTAAGTAGCTCAAGCGGAGTCCGGGAGGAATATTTGCGTACTTCTCGTTTTATTTCATCTTTCCTCCTTTATCAAATATATATAGAATATTTGCAGTTGCTGACATCTTGTGTTTGTTCATGTAGGTGAAATAGAACAGCAAACTCCGGAAATGGATAAACTGAAAAAATTCAAGGCGGCTGGTAAATCCGTTGCTCGTGAGAATGAAGTAAAGCCCAGGCCCTCAACTAAGGATCGTCCTGAGGTAATCATCTTGACCTCGGATGTTGAAGGGGACATCCCATTGGTTGAGGGCGGTACGTCCGATGTTGGTGCAATCTCGGGTCAGCCTCCCGTTACTGAGAGGAGAAGAAAGATCCAGAATGATCCTGCAAGGCGTCAGTCCAAGAAGCAAAGAGTTTCGGAGGATCCTGCTGCCGGGGTTTCTGGATCAGAGCCGACCTCCTTCCCAACTACCTCGTTTCTCACCCCCTTCCTCTCTTATGAAGGTTCTACTCCAGCCACTCTTCCTCCTCCGATGTACAAACTCCGGCCTACACTCAGTCCTAAAGAAATTACGGAAGCGTGTGAGGCCGGAAGGTGGCAGTTAGCCGAACTTGCTGGAATGCTTTCTTCAATCAGCGAGTTGGCTAGCAACGCCGATAAAGTTGAGGAATTGAGCGACGAATTGAAAGAACTCAAGCTTTCCTCGGAAAAGGACAAAGCCGCCGTGAAGTTAATGGAAGATCGTCTTCACAAGTCTAAGGAGTTTGGGGATCTCATCACCAAAGAGAATCTCAAACTCAAAGTCGATCTTAAAAACTTGGAAGGCAAGGTGGCAGAGAAGGAGGAAGAACTCCGTAGCAGCCAGGATAAACATAAAGCTGATGCTGAGGAGTGGTCTCAAAGGGAGAAGAAGCTCCTTCTTGAGATAGAGGGACTGAAGGCTAGGAATGCGGAGTTCGAGGTGTCTAGTGAGGAGCTGTCCAAGTTGCGGGGAGAATTGGCTACAGCGAAAGCTGAGAGAGAAGAAGCTGTTGACATATGCAGCCGGGCTGTCGAAGAATCCTTCGGCCTAGCTATACGCCAAGTTTTCTACCGCAACCCCACTGTGAAACTTAACCTTTATGGAATGGATCCGTTCTATGAATTCCATGGGGGAAAGTTAGTCGCAGTGGTGGATGGTCGTCACGAAGATCCACCGACGTCCCTGTATGGTTTGCCTCCTCTTCCTGAGGGTCAAACCATGGGACCGGATTATGTCTTTCCTGTGTCCGAGGTTCCCTCTTCTGAAGAAAGGGCTGAGGCTCCTGGAGGTGAGACTCCTGCGGAGGTTCCAAAGGAAGGGGGACAAGAGCCTGGTGCTGAGGAGGCGCAAAAAACTGAAGAACAGATTCCTCTTCCGTAATTTTGTTTTCATTTACATGTATAGTTGTGTACCGGGATCAACTCCGGATTTTGAACTATTGTATGTACTTTCATTTCAATGAATGAATTTTGGTTGAAGAAATTTGTCTTCATTGTTTCATGTATATATAAATCGTTATTAATCCGTTCAGTGTAATTAATCTTAAGGCCGGATTGAAATAATAGCCTAGGAAGATTAAATAACAAATAAAATTTAGAACAGATAAATATATACATGTCCCCAAGTGCGTATTAAGAAGAAGGTGCCTGTCTCTGGGGCATGATCCTTAATTCTTTTGGGGAAAGATGGGTCGATCCGCTGTTTAGCAAAGTAGTGTAACAGGACGGATGACTGCTTCTAATCCGTAATATTCTTACAGGAGATGATAATATTGTTCCAAGTTTAGGGAACTGCAAGGAAGTGGTGTTTGAGCCCTTTATCATAAGGATGATGATGGGAGTTTTTTCTGCACCAGGAGTTACGTCGTTGTATCACAGAATAGGTGATAAAGAGTATCCGTCTTGGGAGAATACCACTAGAAAGCGAAAGTGCGGATTGACTTTCGGAATTTTCCATCATAAAAATCCTGCCAGGTGTTTTATCATTAAATCACTTCATAAGTGATTGAGATCATCCGTCTTGGGGATGTGTACGATACCAGGAACTACATCATCAGGTCGCATATTAGGTGATTGAGATCATCCGTCCTTTGGGTGTGTATGGCGCCAGGAGTTACATCGTCAGATCACAGCATGGGTGATTGAGATCATCCGTCCTGGGCAGGTACACCGCGTTAGGAGTTACATCGTCATATCACATAATGGGTGACTGAGGTTATCCGTTCTGGAAAAGTACACATCGTCAAGAGTTACATCGTCAGATCACAGATTAAGTGATTTAGATAATCCATCCTGGAGACATTTTTCAATCGTAGGAGTACGGATTGAGTGAATACTTTCATCGTAAGAATGATGATGAGAATTGTTCATACCAGGAGTTACATCGTCGAATCACTTTATAGGTGATTGGGATCATCCGTCCTGGAATGATTCACACCAGGAGTTACACCATCGAATCACAAAATATGTGATTGAGATCATCCGTCCTGGAATGATTAGTGGAGCTCTTCGTACCAGGAGTTACATCATCGAATCACTGAATAAGTGATTGAGATCGTCCGTCCTGATGAATTTTTCCAATCAAGGGAGTGCGGATTCAATTGGCAATTTTCGCTCCCTCCGAAATCCGAGTAATACCTCTACTAGCCCCCTAGCTGATGTGAGGAAGTAGTTGACTTGCTCATATGAGCTATATTGATCATAGTATGTTTGGATTTCGGATTTGCACCGAAGTGTAAATATCCGCTCTGGGGACCATGTTCCGAAGCGATGAAATTTTAAGGGCGGATTCGACAATGGGAATATTAGAAGTTTATCGAATTTCGCAACCCTTGGTATTCGAGTAATGGTGGCCACGTTTCTAATGATTGGACATTTAATGCCTTAATTCACGTGGGCGCGCCATTATTGCGTTAAATGCGCATGTCTTAATAACCGTCACGTAGGGGCTTGTTGGGCCTAAAATTTGGATTTCGTAGGCCCATTTAGAAAGCTCTGTGACGAAACGATGGCATTTTCGCGCCTTGATGTACTAAACGACAATTTTGGTCCACTAAACGGGGAGTCGTTTGGGGGTAAACGACAGGTTATGTTTAGTGGGTATTTGAAAAATTTTGGTGCCCTGATATAGGCATATTTGGCAATCTCAGTTACCATTTCTCCTAATTCTCTTGACGAACTTCTGCAAAAGTTTCGAGAAGATTATCGTGTCTGCCTCTGTGAATCTTAATTCACTATCCTCATCCATCCTTAGGTAACCACTTTCTTTCCATACTTTGTGTCTTGTTTCAATTTCTGAAAATGTCTAGGAAAGGTGTTAGTTTTAGTGGTATCAGCCCTAGAGGAAGAGGAGGAAGGGCCTTCAATCAAAACCCCGCAGTTCGTGGTGGGAGGATTCCAGTGGTCTTTCAATCGAAGCCACTAAGCTCAGAGAGGGAGGCGTCGCCGTATCAGAGGCGAAGGGCGATTATACCCTCTTCAGAATCCTCCTCTAGTGAGAGTGCTGAGAGCGGTGACCTGTATGTATCTGACGATGTGGATTTTTACCGCAGTGTAAAAGCTTTCACAATGGTGGTGAAGAAAGCGACTGGGAGGAAATCATCTGAAGGGGGATCTTCTTCCGAGAAGTATATCTTGAAGACCCAATCCGGCCTCTGCAATGTGGTTGCACACCGGATAGACTGGGTGAAATTCCAACAGAAACGCCCATTCAGCTGGGTGGCTGAGGAATTTCGTGAGACACCGTCCGTCCACGCTCGGGAGGATGAAGGGGAGCTGGAGCCGCGGTTTACCGTATGGAAGAAGGACAAATACAAATGGTGCTTTCATGTATATGCTCCCCTTCCATCGGTTCGAATATGCCACACACCGGACGAGAGGTCCTTGTTTATGTATGATTTTATATTTCTGAACTTGGGTGTGCGTTTCCCCTTGACGAAGTTTGAGATGGGAGTCCTGAGATTCTTGGACTGCGCCCCCTCGCAACTTCACCCTAATGGATGGGGATTGGTCCGCTCTCTTGAAGTGCTTGGGGAGCACTTCAACTTTAAACCGACGGTGGCCATGCTTTTTTACTTCACTCAAGTGGTCCGCCGTGCGAATAAGGAGAAAGGAGGAGTGAGCTTGATATCCCTCCGGACTATCTCCAAGATCATCAACTTCGAGGCGTACACTGACTCCGCCAAAGTTGATGGGCGTTCATTCAAGTCCTATTTCACGAAGATTAGCGTCCATCCGAATGAATCAATTTTTTGGTTGACTGAAGAAGGGATTCCAAAATTCCCAGTGACTTGGACGCACGAACATTTTTTGTTGACCTCCCAAGCGTACTACACCGAGGAGGACGAACTGAGCCCAACTTCAATCTCAGTTCTTTCAGCTCTGCAGTCCTACACAGCCTCACACCAATTTTTCTCCTGCAGGCGTTTGTTAGGACCAAAGTCTACTCGCGAGGAGTATTTACGTAATTTCCCTGCCATTCTTCATGCGTTATTATGTCATGTCTTGAAACTTTTTCGTCTCTGATTGTGTCTTTTAATTGTGCAGGTGAAATTCAGAGCGAGTCACCAGAGATGAACAGACTAAAAGGTCTCAAGGCCGGAGAGACTTCCGTTGCGGCTGAAAATGACATTCAGGCAAAGCGGAACTCGAAGAAGGCTACTGCTGAGACAATAATATTAACTTCGTCTGCTGGTGACGGTATTCCTCTGATCGAGGGCGGATCTGAGAAGGTGGTTGAGAAAAAGAAGAGGACTAAGCGTGATCCTCCGAAGACCTCAGACCGTCAATCCTCACCCAAAAAGCCAAAAACTTCAAGAGGGTCTGCTGAGCTTGTGCCCTCTAAAGAGAAGAGAGCGGAAGAACCCACTCCGGATGCCCCCGGCAGTGTAATCACTTGTGGGGCGAAGCCAATAACGACTTATTTCGCGCCCAAAGCCCCCTGCTCTCTTGAAGGTAATTCCGGTCTTGTTCAACATCCGGTGTACGAGGGCTCCGTTCCTGAGGGCGTTCCTGAATCCTCACCCAAGGTGAAGCCCTCGTTAAAGAGTGAAGAAATGATGAGAGCTTGCGACGACGGACAGAAGCACTTGGCTGATTTATCCAAGCTCCTCAAGTCAGTTCGCGAGCTCACAGAAGAAAACGAGAGGCTCACCTCGATGGTTGGCAAGGACAAGGCAATCATCCTCCAATTAGAAGGGAAATTAAAAACTTCCGAAGAGGAAACTCAGAAGAAGGATGAAGAAATTGCCAAGTTGAAGAAGCTTGCCAAGGAGCTGGAGGGTCAGGTTCTTGATCAGAAGAAAATCAACACTGACCTCCATGCCAATTTTTGTGTGGAGAAGGAACGCTCTTCGAAGCTAGAAGAGGCGTTGAAGGAGGCTGAGGTCGTCCATTCTCTAGGAGTGAGTGATTGGACACGTAAGGAAAAGGAGCTGCTATTAAAGCTGGAGGATTCGAATGGCGAAGTGAAGACCCTGAAAGCAGACTTGGACGATGCTGTAAACATGTGTGATCAAGCAGTCAAGGAGGCTTTCGGGTTGGCAATTCGTCAGGTGTTATACCGGAATCCCAAGGTGTCACTTAATTTGAACGGTATTGATCCGTTCTATGAGTTTCACCAAGGGAAACTGGTGGCCATCGTTGACAATCGTCAAGAGAGTCCGCCTAGAACTCCTTATAAGTTTGCTCCTTTACCTAAAGGTCAATCAATGAGACCTTCCCTCCTGAAACCCATAAGTACAGGACCGAGCTCTCGCACTGAAGGAGGCAAGACCGGAGACAAAGGCAAAGGGAAGGAGGGAGACTCAAGCCAGAAAGAGTAGCGCCTTTCTTGTTTTCTTTTTCGTTTTATTGATTTGAATTCGCTGTGTTCCGGGATCAGCTCCGGATTATTACACAAATTGTAATTCTTATTGAATCAATAAAAGAGTTTTTTACCTCCATTCTTGTTTAGTGAACAAACAACTTTAACAGAGGGACTGCATGTGTATTGTATTATTCCGGATTTAAGTAATGAAGATCGGATTGTAAAACAAAATCTCCATACCGGACATATACATGCGAAATGAATTTCATAATAAGGTCATTGCTGATGAGGGAACACATCAGTGCCTCAAGAACGGCTTAAGGGGAATGATTGTGAGATCGTTTAGACGAGAGTTCATTCCTCAAATTATTCGTTAAACCGTTGATGTTGTCCCCCAGTATCATTTGGTGATTATCACTTTGAATAAACTCTGAGTGAGATTTTCACGTGAGAGATCTTGAGAATGAGGATTTAAAATAGAAATTCCTCTTCAAATATTTCCGACTGAGGAATTTCGGGTGAAAATGCCTTAGATTGTGGCGTACCCGAGTGAATTGTTCGTGTCGGAGTTTACGAGTCAGATCTCAATTGAAGAATTGATGACTCAGAATTATAAGCTATAAAACTCCCAAATAAAGAACTTCACGAGAGTATTAATTTGGAGTTCAGTATAACTTACTTGTTATGTTTGGAGTTCGGTTTGATCCTACTGTCCATGTCATATTTGGTGTTCGGTTGAATCCTACTAGCCGTTCTTCAATTGGTCTTTGGTTTTACCCAATGACAATTCTTCACCGACGTTCGGTTAATCCTACTAGTCGTACTCAGAGTTCGGTTTAATCCTACAATCCGAGCCTTCGATACGGGGTTCAGATCAGGTTAATCCTGAACCTACTGCGCCCGTCACTTGGGGTTCAGCGTGGTCTTGAAGAAGAACCAGCTTACTGCGCCCAAGCCTTCGCATGGGGTTCGGTTTGTGGCCTCGAAAGAGGACCAGCCCTACAACCCATGTAGTCTTCGAATGGGGTTCGGTTTGTGGCCTTGAAGAAGGACCAGCCCTACAACCCATGTAATCTCTGAATGGGGTTCGGTTTGTGGTCTTAAAAAAGTGCCAGCCCTACAACCCGTATCCTGAGGTTCGGTTTAATCCTACAACTCAGGTCTTCACCGACGTTCGGTTAATCCTACTAGTCGTACTCAGAGTTCGGTTTAATCCTACAATCTGAGCCTTCACCGGTGTTCAGCCAAACTTACTAACCGTACCCAGAGTTCGGTTTAATCCTACAATCTGGGCCTTCAACATATACACACTCGAGGAGTTACATCGTCAATTACAAAATGGGTAATTGAGATCATCCGTCCTGAGTATGTTCTTGTGCGTTGCGCATATTCGAAGAGTTACATCGTCAACTACAGAATAAGTAGCTGAGATCATCCGTCCTGAATATGCTTTTGTACACCGGATAAACTGAAAATCACAGCATAAGAAAAACTCGAAAGAGTTAAATTGTTATGAGAGATTCTTATTAAATCAAAAATAAGAATTACAAGGAGAGCGTAGCTGTGAAAATAAATTCTCCAGTATTCAATCCAAGATAAGGATAGGAGTGTAGAAACAGCTAGCTATAGTAGATGCGCAAGTTTTGGGTGTTCCATTTGTTTCGGATTGGAGTGCCATCAAGGTTTTCAAGGCGATAAGAGCCTTTGCCAGTGACCTCGGATACCCTGTATGGGCCTTCCCAGTTTGGGGCTAGTTTGCCTTGATGGGCGAATTTGTTCCTTATACTTGCTTTCCTCAAAACCAAATCTCCAACGTTGAAAGTCCTTGATTGGACTCGTTTGTTGTACCGGAGAGCAACTTTGGCTTTGATGGCTTGATCTCTGATGAAAGCGTCTTCTCTGAGTTCTTGTATGACATCCATTTCAGATGCCAAGTTAGCATTGTTGGTTTCTTCAGAGAAGTACTTAACTCTTGTGGAAGCAATTTGCAGTTCCACAGGTATCATTGCCTCGACCCCGTATGTTAGGCGATATGGGGATTCATTGGTGGATGAATGAGGCGTTGTCCGATATGCCCATAGGACATGACACAGCTGGTCTGCCCATCCGCCCTTGGCTTCACCAAGGCGCTTCTTTAGTCCCTTAAGCACCTCCCTGTTGGCCACTTCAGCTTGACCATTAGTTTGGGGATGTTCGACGGATGAGAATATTTGGGTTATTCCTAACCCTTCAAGTAAATCTGTGAATTTTCTATCCGTGAACTGGGTGCCATTATCCGTGACAATCCGTGCTGGGACCCCGAACCGTGTTATGATGTTTTCATACATGAAACGACGAGTTCGGGCTGAAGTGATATGCACCACCGGCTCTGCTTCTATCCACTTAGTGAAATAATCGACCCCTACAATGAGATATTTGATGCCCCCAGGAGCAGTTGGAAAGGGGCCCAGAATATCTAATCCCCATTGGTAGAAAGGCCATGGAACAGCGGATGTGAAGAGTTCTTCCGCCGGTGTATGGTGTAGGTTAGAGAATTTTTGGCAAGCGTCGCATTTTTTGACGAAGTCAATGGAGTCTTGCTTCATTGTGGGCCACCAGTATCCAGCTCTGAGGATTCTTCGCATTAAGCTTCTTCCTCCGGCGTGGTGTCCACTTTGTCCTCCATGCACTTCCTCCATTACACCTTGCACCTCATCCTCTTTGAGACAAACTAAATAGGGCACAGAGAGTGCCCTTCTGTAGAGATTACCATCAATCATAGTGAAATACGGTAATTCTCTCCTTAACCTCGTCTTTTCCTTCTCATCTGTGGGTAGCTGTCCATCAGCCAAATAACGGATGTAAGGAGCCATCCATGTATCTCCGTAAAGGGAGTCAGTCATTATGGCGTTTAGAGAAGGGAAAAGAGGGATGCTGGGCGACGTTAGCGTGCTTTGAACCAGAGTAGTGGTGCTACCCGGTCGTTTAGTGCTTGCTAACCTGGAGAGTATATCCGCTCTCGTATTCTCTTCACGTGGAACATGCTTGAACTCCACCTTTGAGAATTTCTCAGTCAACTCCTTGACACAGTTCAAGTATAATTGGAGTTGAGGTTCGCGAGCTTGATATTCTCCTAGGATCTGCGAAATCACCAGTTGTGAATCGCTACAAAGTGTCGCCTCAGAAGCTCCGATGTCAATTGCAGCTCTTAGCCCGGCCAAGCAAGCTTCGTACTCAGCCTGGTTGTTGGATGTTTTGAAATTGAAACGAAGGGAGATCTCCAGGTGTACTCCGTCATCACTTTCGAGAACTACACCTGCTCCAGAGCCTCTTTGGTTTGATGAACCATCAACGTAAATGGTCCAGTGGACTCGAGGGTAATCCGGATCAGTCCCTGTCATTTCCACAATAAAGTCAGCCAGGACTTGAGCTTTAATAGCGCTGCGGGGTTCGTAGGATATATCAAACTCAGAGAGTTCAATAGACCATTTGATCATCCTCCCAGCAAGATCGGGCTTGATTAAGACAGAACGGAGTGGCAAATCCGTTCTCACTATGATTGGATGGGCGTGAAAGTACGGACGCAACCGTCGTGAGGCCCAAACAACAGCGAGGGCGGCCTTTTCAATTTTTTGATACCGGATTTCAGCACCTTGCAAGGTCTTGCTAGTGAAATAGACCGGTCTTTGTCCATCAGGAGTTTCTTTTATCAAGGCAACGCCCAAAGCTTCATCTGAAATAGCCAAGTACAGAATGAGTGTGTCTTCGGGGTCAGGCTTTGTGAGAATGGGAGGTTTAGACAACACCTCCTTAAGCTCTTGGAAAGCTTTTTCTTGTTCCTGTCCCCACTCGAATTTCTTGGACTTTTTCAGTATTTTGTACAGGGGGAGCGACCTGTGAGCCATCTTCGGCATGAATCGTGCCAAAGCTGCTACCTTGCCATTCAGGGATTGGACTTCTTTAAGATTCTTAGGACTTTGCATGTCTAGAATCGTTTGGCACTTCCCTGGATTGGCTTCTATACCACGTTGAGTTAACATGAAACCCAAAAATTTCCCAGCAGGGACAGCAAATGTGCACTTCATTGGGTTCAGCCTCATGTTAAATTGCCTCAAACGGGTGAATACTTGGCGCAGGTCTTCAATATGATCGCCACCAGCCGGTGTCTTTGCTATTATGTCGTCAATGTATACTTCAACAAGTTTGGTGTGCATACCTTCGAAAACCTTGTTGATCATGCGCTGGTATGTCGCCCCAGCGTTTTTCAGGCCAAAGGGCATGACTGTATAGCAAAAGACACCACGATCATTTATGAAAGCTGTCTTCTCTTGATCCTCTTCGCACATCGGAATTTGGTTGTAACCAGAATAAGCGTCCATGAAGCTCAGGTATTGGTAACCAGAGGAATCATCTACCATCCGATCTATAATAGGAAGAGGATAAGGATCTTTTGGACAGCAGCGGTTGAGGTCCACGTAGTCAATGCACATTCTCCATTTACCATTGGATTTAGGGACCATCACCACATTCGAAAGCCAAGAGGAATATCGGATTTCCCTGATAAATCCGGCCTTCAGCAATTCCTCAGTTTGCTGACAAGCTGCCTTCTGTTTCTCTGGGCCTAATCGTCTTTTCTTTTGGGCCACAGGTTTCGTCTCTGGATAGACAGAAAGTTTATGACAGCAGAATTCAGGGTCTATGCCTGGCATATCGGCTGCAGTCCATGCAAAGAGGTCTTTAAACTCTTGTAAGAGAGCCAGAAGTCGCTGCTCTATTTCAGCATCTAGCTTGTCATTGATATGGGTGATCTTTTCTGGAGAATCTCCCAAGACAATGTCCCTGGAACTTCCATCCGGTGTGGGCTTTGATGGGTTGAACGGATCAATGTTCAAATCCGCTCTAGGATCCAGGTCGACAAGACTTACAGATCCAGCCGATGTTCCAGCATCATTAAGTTTCCTCTTTTTATTGGAGGCATCCAGCTTTGTCATGTTGAGGCTAAGGTTGTAGCAGTACCTAGCCATCTCTTGATCACCCCGGATAGATGACACAGCATTATCCTTGTCAATGAACTTGATAAGGAGATGTGGGGTTGATACAACTGCCTCCATTGCATTCAGAGTAGGACGGCCTATGATGCCATTAAATGGTGATTTGACATCAATCACTAGCACCCGAGACCTAACCGTCCTGGCTCCTGGCTCGCCTTCAAACGAGATAAGGGTATCAAGATACCCTCTAGTTAGTTGCTTTGCGCCATTGAAAGCTGTTAGTTCCTGCGTGTAAGGCTGTAAGTCTGAGTCTTTAAAACCCATTCTTTCAAAGCAATTATAAAAAATAACATCGCAGGAACTTCCCTGGTCAACAAGGATTCTTCGGACGTCCTTGTTGGCGATCACAGCAGTGATGACTACAGCATCGTCACCACCAGGAACGGTTGGGCCAAAATCCTCGTCAGAGAAAGAGATTATGGGAGCCTCATTCCCTCCTCTGTAAGGGCGGTTGTCTTTGACTTTCCCTTGCACAGATAGAATCATTCTGTGATGATTCTTACGGGCTGTAATTGAGGCTCCTCCTCCAGCGAACCCTCCAGCAATCATGTCAATGACTTCACGTCGGCCCTGACGTTGTTGCTGGGGCATGCTGTCTTTCTGTGCTGCATTATCGGTCATTACACCTTTTTGCTTCTCTGCAGCAGAGAACTTTCGAACCGGACTGGGGTTGTTGTCATCCCCATCGTCGGGATCTCTTTCTCTTTTCTCATTCCGTTCTGCCCTGTCAAAGGATTTTTCTTTGAACAGGTATTGTTTTAATTTGCCTTCTCTAATTAGCGTCTCAACCGCGTTCTTTAGAGCTTGGCATTCATCAGTGGAATGACCATTTTGTTCATGAAAATCACAGTACTTTCGTGAATTTCCTGGTCTTTTCATAGGAGCTGGTCTCCTGATGCCATATGTGCTGAAAACTGGCCATCCGACCTCTCTCAAAATCTGAGATGGTCTGGCAGATAACTGTGCATAATGGCTGAAGGAATTGACATGCCTTTCTCGAGGTCGAGGGGGGTGGTTATCCACCTTAGGATTGGTGAATGGCCTCTCCATGCGTTCTGACCTCGTCTTTTCCTTACCCTTCTGGGTTTGGGGAGATGGTGTTGGTGGCTTTTTCTTTGCAGCCATTGCCTCCAAGTGCATCTCTATGCTCACATACTTTGAGGCTTTTTTCCTGAACTCCTCAAAAGTTGATGGGGGGCTCTTCGCTAATGAAAGAGCGAAAGCTGATCCTGGCTGCAATGCCTCAATTACGATATGCAGCTTGATAGATTCTGTGAGGTTAGGAACCAGAGCTGCTTCCTTATAAAACCTCTTCAAAAAATCTTTTAGGCCCTCTGTTTCACCTTGCTTAATCTGAGCCAAGGTATGAGACGTCTTGGGTACGTCTCTGGAGATGACAAAATGGGTTTCAAAGGCAGCTGCCATTTCTGCCCAAGAATCTATGGATCCAGAAGGCAAGCCTTTAAACCACCCGAGGGCCTCCTCAGACAATGTTCGAGGGAACATTCGGCACATCACGTCTTCATCAGCCCCTAAGTACATGGCTTCAAACACATAAGCATCAAGGTGCTTAGTTGGATCAGTTTCACCATTATACTTTCCGATGGAAAGTGGTTGAGTGGTTTGAAGGTGCTTGGGGATGCTGATGCCCATAAGTCTCCTTGAAAAAGGAACCTTCAGATTGTAAGACAATGGGGGTGCTGTTGTTGAATCTCTCTTCCTTCGGGAAGCTGCATCCTCAGAATCGCGAGTTTGTTCTCCCTCCTCAAACGTTGGGATCTTTGAGTATTGAAGAGTGGTGGACTTTTCACCATCAGTTGTGTGGGGAGTGTTTCGCGTGCGAGATGACTCTTTATCCTCGCTTTGCCTTTTTTCTCTTCGCAACTCAGCGAGTTCCCTCTGAAGTTGTTTGATCAACTCATCACGAGGATCAGGATCAGACACTGTTACTATCTTCTTTGAGTTGCCCCCATGAGAATCCAAGTTGAGTTTTCTGAAGGCGTTAGGATTGGTTCTGCCTTCAGCTTGATTCTCCACGAAATCTTGGGCTTCGCCTTCCATGGAGGATTACCTGCTCTGTCAAAGGATATGGGAATAACTTTATCGGGTCCCACTGGGCGTGCCAATGATCTGTCCTGGACCGGGGTCAAGAGATCCGATCTCAAGCTAGTCACGAATAGTATATCAATACCGTCTAGTAGACCGGATGTATGTGTATCCGATGTAGGTATCCGTTGTCCTTGAATGAGGAGAGCGGATTGGGCGTTCTGGAGATCCTTCACACCGACCTAACGCGTTGAAGTGGGCGAATGGTGGTGTCACCTGCAAAGATTCTCCGACGCTCAAGTCAGTGATTATATTCCAAGTAAGGAATGTATTCAGAGAGGAATCAGTCATAAAGAGCTGAGGAAGAAGATCCCTAACTTCAATCATGAAGTTAGTTCATATACCTGATTGGCTCGATTAACGAGGACTCGTTGGTGGGGAACCACCAACTCCCATTAGCATTATTATATTGCGCACTTACCTGCATGATTGGGTCAAGTGGCTATTTTATATTGAGCGTAGAGAATGTAGACTAGGATTAGGGAACAAGTTGACCATTCCCGTGAGCAAAGTTTGGCTCGTAGTGCAGGGAATTATTGATCGATCCCTGTAGCAACAATCCTTGTCTTTTGCACAGTAACGTGTGTATTGTCCGATGTCATGGTGTTATCCTGAACAACCGATATAGGGAGAACGCCTGATACGGAATTACAGTCCGGATGTATACCGATGACACCGGTTACACGTAGATGTCTTATCAAAGACGTTGAAATATGTATAGCAGATCGGATACCGGTATTGAGACCGGATCAGAATTTAACAAGTTATATATATATATGTTTTGTCTGATTGCATCTTCATCCCTTTTTCGAATTATACTTGGCAATATAATGAATCACGCTCAGCATATACATATATATATATATATATATATATATATATATATATATATATCTAACAAGTCACACTCAGAAAATATAGCACATTACGCACAATAAACATGTCAACTCAAACTTAACAATTGTATTAAATTCATCCATAATCACCACTGACTCTCATACAATCTGACACCTAGTATCCGGATACTAAAGGATCGGCCTTCAACTGGGGGTCCTACTTGACACCCTGTGAACCCTGCTTGGTTCACCGAGTCTTGCTTGACTCTCCTCCTCGACCACTGGGTCCTACTTGACCACTGAGTAGCTCAACTGGGCACAAAAACCACGGGAGCCGGAAATGAGGGGCTATAACATACCGTCGGCCGTCCCACACCACATAGTTATACATACAGTTCACATTTCACATGTTATAAGTGGCCATTAACATCAATTTCTCATCACTCAGGTGACCTGCTTGTCAAACCCGGCTTCACATTATAACACCGATCATCACAACATTTAAATATTTCAAATTCATAACATGATTAACTCAGCCACACACCCGATCTTTAACTGATCGGTGTCCACAGTCACACATGTATAAGCATACGTACACAACAACATTCAATAACACTTTCTTACTCTGTTCATACCGCTCAACGACTCGGATAGGAAGTAAGTCCTATTCTAATTAATCATAACCCGAACACCCCCTTACCTCGGTTCCAAGCTTCGATGATCTGCTCCTGGTGTCGATCTCGTCCTCTGAGCACTGGGTTCACAGTCTCAGCTCCATCACTCAGCCTTTCGTTGTTTGATCTACTACCTACGGGTCAGAATGCAAAACCCGTTAACTTAACACCCTCGGCTCTAAGGGCCACATTTGAGCTCACACTCACCAAAGGAGTGGAGAACAAACTTGTATTCAGCCATGCATGGTCACTCGGCTACCGGAGAAACGAAAGGGATAAGGAACCACAAATAAAAACGGATCAGTGAACTCACCTTGAGGCCACGGTCACAGAAATGGGGTTCGATTAAAGTTTTGACACTAACGGAGTCCTCCTCCGGAGCATGCAACTCAGCAACGAGAGAGGAGAAAACGAAGAAGAAGGAGAAACAGACTAAGGAAGAGAAAGAAGGAGTAGTTCTCGTGAATAATGAAGAGGGAGAGAGAGAGAACCTTCTTTTATATGAGGCTCAGGGGCAAGACAGCCTTTTCCCCTATTTCATTTGCATTCTCATTAAAAGTTTTAATTAAAGTAATTCCACCTCATTGGACCTTTTTTCAATTAACTAACCAACTAAGTTTATTTACTTTCACAACGTTTAATTATTCATAATTGTCTAGTACTTCATAAGAGTATTGACCCGGTTGGATACCGGCCAACCGGTATCCTGGCGTAGTGTCCACACCTCGGTAATCCGAGCTGACGCTTGAGAGATCAGATACTTCATCCGTTCTCACATCCTTGTTACGTATATCCGTTTGCCTTAGCCATTACAAGAGGTTGATCCCGACTATATTTCTGAGTTAGGCATTCTCCCTACACCGATTAGTCCAAGACCACACCAGGCACACCGGATGAGCATCAGTTACAAGACAGTACGTCTTTGACCGTCCTCCAATGTACAACCGATCTTCAACATCGTTCGGTCTCCACATCTGAGACCGGCCCGACACCGGATTTCTTTACCCCGGTTTAGGTGGATCAAATATTAAATAAATCTCTAAAGCATTTGTTAATATTTTCCACTCATCATAATTTTTAATAAAATATCAGGAATGTTACATCCACCCCTCCTAAAAGGGGATTTCATCCCCGAAATCAATGTTCCGATTGAAAAAGATGGGGGTACATCCGCCTCATATCCGATTCTAATTCCCAAGTGTAGGTTATCCAATCCAAATTCTGTCATTTCACCTTCACCAACGGCACCTCCTTGCTCTTTAACCATTTGGTTTGATACTCCCCAATACTGATCGGTACAGCTTCCACCGTCAGATCTTCCTTCAATTCGATGGAGTCATTTGGTACAATCATTGTGTCACACGGAATATAGGCTCGGAGTTGTGATACGTGAAACACGTTGTGGATGTTAGTCAACGACTGGGGAAGATCCAGTCGGTAAGCAACTTCACCGATCCGTTCCAATATTTGGTATGGTCCGACGTATCTCGGGTTAAGCTTTTGGCTTTTCAAAATCTGACATACACCTTTGGTTGGTGAAATCTTCAGAAACACCCAGTCGCCCACTTGAAACTCAAGCGGTCTATGCCGATTGTCATAATAGCTCTTCTGTCGGTCTTGGGCAGTCTTTATTTTCTCTCAGATTAAAGTAACTTGTTCGTTCATCTCTTGAATCAGCTCGGGCCCCAGATGAATGGCATCGCCATTCTCATTCCAACATAATGGGGTACGACACCTCCGACCATAAAGAGCTTCATACGGAGCCATCCCAATACTGCTATTGTAACATCCTAGGTTGATTTATCCTTTTTTTATTTATATACGGCAAATTATTTTCAAAATAAATTTTCACGTTGAATAAAAATTTGTATCTTAATATGAATTAGTATCTATTTCCCTTAATAAATAATCCACTCGGCCTTGATGTAAAATGATATTTACCTCTTTTAGTTACATAAAATCATACTCAGAATGAACAAACCGTTTCTAAAATAAATCCTTAAATAAAAAGTATGTTAAAATAATAACCGATCGGAAATGGTTCCACTCGGTCTTGATAATCATTAGTATTCACTTAAATATAATCAAAGTAATAATAAGAGTGCACGCGAAATAATATCCGGTCGGAATACATCCTTCGGTAAAGTGGAGTTACAACAGCGGGAGAAGAAGAAGAAAAAGAAAAAGAAGAGGACAGGGGTCATTCGCCTGAGCGAGACCCCAAGGTACCTGAGCGAAATCCGAGAGTCGCTTAAGCGAATGCCACACCTGAAGTCTGAGCGAACAAGACGTACATGTGGACCCACTTGGGGTTTCACTCGGTAAAATGGTTTACTCGGCACAAGGGTTTCACTCGGAAGACGCTTAACTTCCATTCACTCAGACATTCCTTACTTGAATCTTTACTACCTTTCACTCCGAAAGCTTCGCTCGGTCCCAACTCCCTCGGAGATAATCCAGCCTCCTTCACTCGGTTATAGTTTCTCCGGATATCCTCACTCGGTGAATACCATATCCTTACTTCCCTCGGAAGGAACTCAGATTTCCACTCGGACACATCCAACTTCTCTTCACTCGGAATCATGATACACTTTCTTCACTCGGAACTCTCTCCCAACCAATCCTGCTCGGACATTCTAACCTTCCACCCGGAAGGGGATCTCTCAGTTATCCTTCACTCGGACAAGGGCGGGAATTTCACATAGTGGTGAAACAGACATCAAACCGACTGGCCCTCGCTCAACCAGGGATGAATCGACTCGGGCCAGCCTCGCTCGGTAAAAGACTGTCACAGCAAACACGTGAAAATATAAACTAAGCATAACACAATGTCAGTTCACATCAGATTCAGTTTAAGTCAGCACACAGGTAACATTACACGCTCGGAAAACTCCTTATACACAATTATATTATACAGTTACTCAAAATCACTCGGGCCTTGGCATCGATCTCCCCCTTGGCGTGACTCTATGGCTCCGGCTTCCTCCCTGTCACTGGTTACTAAATTAAAATAACAGCAAGGGTGAGTGTTTGGCATCATAATTAATATAGAGTGAAATTTAACAAGTTAAATACATAAATATATGCTTTATCCGAATACATCTTCGTCCCTCTTTCAAATCGTACTTGACCATCATAATAGCGAATTTCACTCGGCAAACTTAATGATAAATCATACTAGGTTTATATATATGTATAAGTCTCATTCGGAAATCGTAGCGGTTCACATAGCAAAACCCAACAACAGCATTCAGTAAAGATAACAATTCATACTCCTCAATTATATTCAATTTTCGCTAGGAGATTTATCAAGTCACACACGAAAATTATAGCACATTGCACACAATGAACATATCAACTCAGCAATTATATCAAATTCATCAATAATCACCACTGACTCTCATGCAATCTGACTCCTAGTATCCGGATACTAAAGGACCGGCCTTCAGCTGGGGGTCCTACTTGACACCCCGTGAACCCTGCTTGGTTCACCGAGTCCTGCTTGACTCTCCACCTCGACCACTGGGTCCTACTTGACTACTGGGTAGCTCAACTGGGCACAAAAACCACGGGAGCCGGAAATGAAGGGCTATAACATACCGTCGGCCGTCCCACACCATATAGTCATACATACAGTTCACATTTCACATGTCAAACGTGGCTATTAACATCAATTTCTCATCACTCGGGTGACCTGCTTGTCAAACCCGGATTCACATTATAACACCGATCGTCTAAACATTAAATATTCAAGCTCATGACATGATTAACTCAGCCACACACACCCGATCATCTACTGATCGGTGTACACAGTCACACATGCACAAACATAGGCACACAACAACATTCAATAACGTTTTCTTACCCTGTTCATACCATTCAACGGCTCAGATAGGAAGTAAGTCCTATTCTAACTAATCATAACCCGAACACCCCCTTACCTCGATTCCACGCTTCGATGATCTGCTCCCGGTGTCGGTCCCTTCCTCTGAGCACTGGATTCGCAGTCTCAGCTCCGTCACTCAGCCTTTCGTTGTTTAATCTACTACCTACGGGTCAGAATGTAAAAACCCGTTAACTCAACGCCCTCAGCTCTTTGGCCACATTTGAGCTCACACTCACCAAAAGAGTGGAGAACAGACCCGAATACAGCCATGCATGGCCCTCGGCTACCAGAGAAGGGATAAGGAGCCACAAATAAAACGGATCAGTGGACTCACCTTGAGGCCACGATCACAGGGATGGGGTTCGATTGGCGTTTTGACACGAACGGAGTCCTCCTCCAGAGCATGCAATTCAGCAACGAGAGAGAAGAAAACGAAGAAGAAGGAGAACAGACCAAGAGGAAGAAGAAGAAGAAGAAGTGGTTCGTGAATAATGAAGAGGGGAGAGAGAGAATTTCCTTTTATGTAAAGCTCAGGGGCAAGATAGCCTTTTCCCCTATTTTATTTGCATTCTCATTAAAAGTTTTAATTAATTTCACCACATTGGACTCTTTTATAGTTACCCAACCAACCACGCTTATTTATTTTCACAACGTTTAATTATTCGTGATTGCCTAATACTTCTTAAGAGTGTTGACCCAATCTGGATACCGGTTAACCGGTATCTAGGCGTAGTGCCCACACCTCGGTAATCTGAGCTAACGCTTGAGAGGTCGGACACTTCATCCGTCCTTACATCCTTGTTATGCATATCTGTTTGCCTCAGCCATTAAAGAGGTTGACCCGGACTATAATTCTGAGTTAGGCGTTCTCCTCACACCGGTTAGTCCAAGACCGCTCTAGGAACACCGGATAAGCGTCAGTCGCACGGCAGCACGTCTTTGACCATTCTCCCCTGTACAACCGATCTTCAACACTATTTGGTCCTCACCTCTGAGACCGGCCCGACACCGGATCCCTTGACCCCGGTTCAGGCAGATCAAATATCAAATAAATCTCTAAAACATTTGCTAATATTTTCCACTCTTCATAATTTTTATTAAAATACCAGGAATGTTACATTCACCCCCCTAAAAGGGGATTTCGTCCCCGAAATCAGTGTTCCGATTGAAAAATATGGGGGTACATCCGCCTCATATCCGATTCTAATTCCCAAGTGTAGGTTATCCAATTCAAATTCTGCCATTTCACCTTGACCAACGGCACCTCCTTGCTCCTTAACCGTTTCGTTTGATACTCCTCAATACTGATCGGTATAGCTTCCACCGTCAGATCTTCCTTCAATTCGATGGAGTCACTCGGTACAATCATTGTGTCACACGGAATGTAGGCTCAAAGTTGTGATACATGAAACACGTTGTGGATGTTAGTCAACGACTGGGGAAGATCCAGTTGGTAAGCAACCTCACCGATCCGTTCCAGTATTTGGTATGGTCCGATGTACCTCGGATTAAGCTTTTGGCTCTTCAAAATCCGACCTACACCTTTGGTCGGTGAAATCCTCAGGAACACCCAGTCGCCCACTTGAAATTCGAGTGGCCTATGTCGATTGTCATAATAGCTCTTTTGTCGGTCTTGGGCAACTTTTATCTTCTCCCGGATTAGAGTAACTTGTTCGTTCATCTCTTGGATCAGCTCGGGCCCTAGATGAATGGCATCGCCATTCTTGTTCCAACATAATGGGGTACGACATTTCCGACCATAAAGGGCTTCATATGGAGCCATCCCAATGCTGCTATGATAGCTGTTATTGTATGCAAACTCCACCAAGGGCAAGTATCTCTCCCATGATCCGCCCTGTTCCAACACACATGCCCTCAACATATCCTCAAGAGTCTGTATTGTCCGCTCCGATTGGCCATCGGTCTGAGGATGATAAGCCGAGCTCAGTCTGAGCTCAGTACCCAGTTCTTGTTGCAAGCTCCCCCAAAATCTTAAAGTGAATCGAGGATCCCGATCGGAAATAATGCTTGAGGGTACACCGTGCAGTCGTATAATCTCAGCAACATACAGCCTAGCCAATCTGTCCAGTGACCATTTCATATTCATCGCCAGGAAGTGGGCGCTCTTGGTTAGTCGGTCAACAATCACCCAAATCGCGTTGCACCCGGTTCGGGTGCGAGGTAGCCCGGATACGAAGTCCATGGTGATACTTTCCCACTTCCAGATTGGAATTTCTGGAGGTTGAAGCAAACCTGGGAGTCGTTGATGTTCGACTTTGCACTTCTGGCATATCACACAGGACCTCACGTACTCGGTTATTGCCTTCTTCATGCCCGGCCACCAGAATTCCTTCTTCAAGTCATGATACATTTTCGTCACACCGGGATGAATACTCAAAGAGCTCTTGTGTGCCTCAGCTAGCACAGCTTGCCTGAAATCTCCATGTGCAGGCACCACCACTCGGTCCCGGAATCTCCATATTCCATCATTACCCCGAGTTAACTCCATATCCTTGCCTCGAGCCTGAGTGTCAATCAATTTCAGCAACTCCTCATCGTCTTTCTGAGCAGTAACAATAGACTCCAGAAATTCATTGGAGATCTTCAACATTTCGACCGTCATTCGGTTTGGAGCGTCCATAACGACTCCAATGTTCATATCCCTAAAGTTCTCTAGCAATTCCTGCTCTCTGCCCATCAAGTAAGCCGCGTGCAACACCTTCCTGCTCAGTGCATCGGCAACAATATTCGCTTTGCTCGGGTGGTACTTCAAGTCGAAGTCATAATCTTTCAAGTACTCCACCCACCTCCTCTGCCTCATATTTAGCTCCTTTTGGTCGAATAAATACTTCAAGCTTTTGTGGTCACTGAACACCACAAAACGGGACCCATAAAGGTAATGACGCCAAATCTTTAATGCATACACTACTGCCGCTAGCTCCAGATCATGGGTCGGATAATTCAATTCATGGGGTCTCAATTGCCTGGAAGCATAGGCAATCACCCGGTCAGATTGCATCAGCACGCATCCCAAACCGAACTTGGATGCATCACAATACACTACAAATTCTCGTGTTATATCGGGCAATGCAAGCACCGGGGCAGTCTTCAAACATCGTTTAAGAGTTTGGAAACTCAGCTCACACTTTTCTGACCACACAAATGGACTCTCTTTTCTTGTTAACCGCGTCAGAGGAAGTGCCGAGAGAACCCTTCAATGAAACGTCGATAGTATCCAGCCAATCCAAGAAAACTTCTGATTTCAGTTACCGACCTCGGCCTCTCCCAAGCCATAACCGCCTCAATCTTAGTCGGATCAACCGAGACGCCCTCTCGGGAAATTACATGTCCCAAGAATTGTACACTACTTTCCCAGAAATTACCGTCCTTCTTCTTTACCAGTAACACCGGAGCGCCCCATGGTGAGGCACTCGGTCGAATGAAGCCTTTTTCGAGCATCTCATTCACTTGCTTCTTTACCTCGGCTAATTCCACCGAAGACATCCTATATGGTGCATTGGACACAGGCTCGGCCTCGGGAATCAAGTCAATAGAGAAATCAATCTCCCGACTGGGAGGCAACTCCGGAATTTCTTCCGGAAAAACATCAGGAAATTCGCAAACAATTGGAATATCACTCGGCAGAAGGTTATACTGACCTCCGAAGCAAACAAAATAACATATGTAGCTGAGACATCACTCACCACATCCTTCGTGTCGAGTTCCTGGGAGAAAACAATACTCTTCCGATAGCAGTCAACCATCACATGATTAGCAGCTAGCCAATCGAGTCCTAGAATAACATCTAAGTTCCTCAACGGCATACAGATAAAATTCACTTGAAAAGTACGGTCTTCGATTTGCATCTGCATTTCTCTACACACAGTGGTTGCGCGAAAAGTGGAACCGGTTGGAGTGGAAACAATAAGAGCGTTCTCCATTAAACCGATCGGCAAACCAAGCCGTCGCACACAACTCCCGGAAATAAATGAATGGGTTGCGCCTGAATCGTAAATTACATCAACAAGATAGCCACAGATGAGGCACTTACCCTGCACCAAGTTATCATTCCTCGTGGCTTCCGAGGCATCAAAAGCGAATACCCGCCCGGTCATTGCATTCTGGGCACCACTAGACTGGGCATCAGATCTTCCCGATTGTTGGCCTCCCCGACAAGCACCATGCCTGCCTCCTCTCTGAAAATTGGCACCCCGAGTTCCGGAAGGGTTGGCTCGGTTGCCCTGCCTACCCTGATGCTGCCTCTGTGGGCAATCGGGCCTGAGGTGCCCCAGCTGTCCACACTGGAAGCATACAATCTGATTGGCTTGACAGTGCTTGGCAATGTGACCCTCCTGGCCACAATTGTAGCACGCACGGCTACCAGACTGATTACCCGATCGGCCAGTAAAACCCCGACCGGAAGAGGATGAAGAGGCGGCGGAAGATTTGCCGCCCCGAAAGAATTGGCCCATCCTCTTGAAGCTAAACCCTTTTGCTTTCAGTGGCTTTTTATCTCTTGGCTGAGATGCCCTCTGTATCTGCACCTCTTCTGTCAGCCTAGCTTTGTTCACAAGAGTCGGGTAGTCCCGAATCTCCATCGGTACAATTACACTACGAAGTTCAATCCGTAGTCCAGCCTCGTATTTAGCACACTTGCTGCCCTCAGTCCCTTCCAACGAGAAAGGATGGTAGAAATCACACAGTTCGTCGAACTTGCTGGTGTACTCGGCCACAGACAGCCGGCCTTGCTCCAACTTCAGGAATTCCATTTCCTTCCGGATTTTGTAGTTATCCGGGAAGTACTTAACAAGGAATCTCTTTCGGAAATTTGCCCATACTAGCGGCTCATTTGCCGCGTTCATTTGTACCTTCACCCGAGACCACCATACTCTAGCCTCGTCCTTTAATTGATAAGTAGGAAACAAAACCTTTTGCTCTTTCGAGCACTCGAAATATTCAAAGACCTGCTCTATGTCCCTGATCCAAATGTATGCCCCGTCATAATCGTGTCCTCCCTTGTAGGCTGGGGGATTCCTTTTCAGGAATTTATCTAGAGTGGGACCAGACTCGGTCCTACTCATCAACTGGGTAAATTTGGAGAAGAAATTGTCTCCTCCACCGGAACTGGTTCCTTCGGCCATATTGTAATTGTACAATGAGCAAACACATCACCATTAATAACCAATGCCAACCAGGGAGTCAGAAATTTACCTCACACACATAAAATACAGCGCCACTGGAGTGCCAAGGGAATGATGCCAAGCTCCACAAACAAAACACAATACAATTGAATGCAACCAGCCCTTATAGGACTCATACAATAACTGGATTGACCCATACACCCGGCTCTGGAAAGAACCGCTCTGATACCAACTGTAACATCCTAGGTTGATTTATCCTTTTTTTATTTACATACGGCAAATTATTTTCAAAATAAATTTTCGCGTTGAATAAAAATTTGTATCTTAATATGAATTAGTATCTATTTCCCTTAATAAATAATCCACTCGGCCTTGATGTAAAATGATATTTACCTTTTTTAGTTACATAAAATCATACTCAGAATGAACAAACCGTTTCTAAAATAAATCCTTAAATAAAAGTATGTTAAAATAATAACCAATCGAAAATGGTTCCACTCGGTCTTGATAATCATTAGTATTCACTTAAATATAATCAAAGTAATAATAAGAGTGCACGCGAAATAATATCCGGTCGGAATACATCCTTCGGTAAAGTGGAGTTACAACAACGGGAGAAGGAGAAGAAGAAGAAGAAGAAGAAGAAGAGGACAGGGGTCATTCGCCTAAGCGAGACCCCAAGGTACCTGAGCGAAATCTGAGAGTCGCTTAAGCGAGTGCCGACTCGCTTGAGCGAATGCCACACCTGAAGCCTGAGCGAACAAGACGCACATGTGGACCCACTTGGGGTTTCACTCGGTAAAATGGTTTACTCGGCACAAGGGTTTCACTCGGAAGACGCTCAACTTCCATTCACTCGGACATTCCTCACTTGACACTTTACTACCTTTCACTCCAAAAGCTTCGCTCGGTCACAACTCCCTCGGAGATAATTCAGCCTCCTTCACTCGGTTATAGTTTCTCCGGATATCCTCACTCGGTGAATACCATATCCTTACTTCCCTCGGAAGGAACTCAGATTTCCACTCGGACACATCCAAATTCTCTTCACTCGGAATCATGATACACTTTCTTCACTCGGAACTGTCTCCCAACCAATCCTGCTCGGATATTCTAACCTTCCACCCGGAAAGGGATCTCTCAGTTATCCTTCACTCGGACAAGGGCGGGAATTTCACATAGTGGTGAAACAGACATCAAACCGACTGGCCCTCGCTCAACCAGGGATGAATCGACTCGGGCCAACCTCGCTCGGTAAAAGACTGTCACAGCAAACACGTGAAAATATAAACTAAGCATAACACAATGTCAGTTCACATCAGATTCAGTTTAAGTCAGCACACAGGTAACATTACACGCTCGGAAAACTCCTTATACACAATTATATTATACAGTTACTCAAAATCACTCGGGCCTTGGCATCGATCTCCCCCTTGGCACGACTCCATGGCTCCGGCTTCCTCCCTGTCACTGGTTACTAAATTAAAATAACAGCAAGGGTGAGTGTTTGGCATCATAATTAATATAGAGTGAAATTTAACAAGTTAAATACATATATATATGCTTTATCCGAATACATCTTTGTCCCTCTTTCAAATCGTACTTGACCATCATAATAGCGAATTTCACTCGGCAAACTTAATGACAAATCATACTAGGTTTATATATATGTATAAGTCTCATTCGGAAATCGTAGCGGTTCACATAGCAAAACCCAACAACAGCATTCAGTAAAGATAACAATTCATACTCCTCAAATATATTCAATTTTTGCTCGGAGATTTATCGAGTCACACTCGAAAATTATAGCACATTGCACACAATGAACATATCAACTCAGCAATTATATCAAATTCATCAATAATCACCACTGACTCTCATGCAATCTGACTCCTAGTATCCGGATACTAAAGGACCGGCCTTCAGCTGGGGGTCCTACTTGACACCCCATGAACCCTGCTTGGTTCACTGAGTCCTGCTTGACTCTCCACCTCGACCACTGGGTAGCTCAACTGGGCATAAAAACTGTGGGAGCCGGAAATGAGGGGCTATAACATACCGTCGACCGTCCCACACCACATAGTCATACATACAGTTCACATTTCACATGTCAAACGTGGCCATTAACATCAATTTCTCTTCACTCGGGTGACCTGCTTGTCAAACCCGGATTCACATTATAACACCGATCGTCTAAACATTAAATATTCAAGCATATGACATGATTAACCCAGCCACACACACCTGATCCTCTACTGATCGGTGTACACAGTCACACATGCACAAACATAGGCACACAACAACATTCAATAACGTTTTCTTACCCTTTTCATACCATTCAACGGCTCAGATAGGAAGTAAGTCCTATTCTAATTAATCATAACCCGAACACCCCCTTACCTCGATTCCACGCTTTGATGATCTGCTCCCGGTGTCGGTCCCTTCCTCTGAGCACTGGATTCGCAGTCTCAGCTCTGTCACTCAGCCTTTCGCTGTTTAATCTATTACCTACGGGTCAGAATGTAAAAACCCGTTAACTCAACGCCCTCAGCTCTTTGGCCATATTTGAGCTCACACTCACCAAAGGAGTGGAGAACAGACCCGAATACAGCCATGCATGGCCCTCGGCTACCAGAGAAACGAAAGGGATAAGGAGCCACAAATAAAATGGATCAGTGGACTCACCTTGAGGCCACGATCACATGGATGGGGTTCGATTGAAGTTTTGACACGAACGGAGTCCTCCTCCGGAGCATGCAATTCAGCAACGAGAGAGGAGAAAACGAAGAAGAAGGAGAACAGACCAAGAGGAAGAAGAAGAAGAAGAAGAAGAAGTGGTTCGTGAATAATGAAGAGGGGAGAGAGAATTTCCTTTTATGTAAAGCTCAGGGGCAAGACAGCCTTTTCCCCTATTTTATTTGCATTCTCATTAAAAGTTTTAATTAATTTCACCACATTGGACTCTTTTATAGTTACCCAACCAACCACGCTTATTTATTTTCACAACGTTTAATTATTCGTGATTGCCTAATACTTCTTAAGAGTGTTGACCCGATCTGGATACCGGTCAACCGGTATCCAGGCGTAGTGCCCACACCTCGGTAATCCGAGCTAACGCTTGAGAGGTCGGACACTTCATCCGTCCTTACATCCTTGTTATGCATATCCGTTTGCCTCAGCCATTACAAGAGGTTGACACGGACTATAATTCCGAGTTAGGCGTTCTCTTCACACCGGTTAGTCCAAGACTGCTCCAGGCACACCGGATAAGCGTCAGTCGCACGGCAGCACGTCTTTGACCGTTCTCCCCTATACAACCGATCTTCAACACTATTTGGTCCTCACCTCTGAGACCGGCCCGACACCGGATCCCTTGACCCCGGTTCAGGCAGATCAAATATCAAATAAATCTCTAAAACATTTGCTAATATTTTCCACTCTTCATAATTTTTATTAAAATACCAGGAATGTTACAGCTATGATAGCTGTTATTGTATACAAACTCCACCAAGGGCAAATATCTCTCCCATGATCCGCCCTGCTCCAACACACATGCCCTCAGCATATCCTCAAGAGTCTGTATTGTCCGTTCCGACTGGCATCAGTCTGAGGATGATAAGCCGAGCTCAGTCTGAGCTCAGTACCCAGTTCTTGTTGCAAGCTCCCCCAAAATCTTGAAGTGAATCGAGGATTCCGATCGGAAATAATGCTTGAGGGTACACCGTGCAGTCGTACAATCTCAGCAACATACAGCCTAGCCAGTCGGTCCAGCGACCATTTCATATTCATCGCCAGGAAGTGGGCACTCTTGGTCAGTCGGTCAACAATCACCCAAATCGCGTTGCACCCGGATTGGGTGCGATGTAGCCCGGATACGAAGTCCATGGTGATACTTTTCCACTTCCAGATCGGAATTTCTGAAGGTTGAAGCAAACCTGGGGGTCTTTGATGTTCAACTTTGCACTTCTAGCATATCACACAGGATTTTACGTACTCGGTTATTGCCTTCTTCATGTCCGGCCACCAGAATTCCTTCTTCAAGTCGTGATACATCTTTGTCACACCGGGATGAATACTCAGAGAGCTCCTGTGTGCCTCAGCTAGCATGGCTTGCCTGAAATCACCGTGTGCAGGCACCACCACTCGGTCTCGGAATCTCCATATTCCATCGTTACCCCGAGTTAACTCCATATCCTTGCCTCGTGCCTGAGTGTCAATCAGTTTCAGCAATTCCTCGTCGTTTTCCTGGGCAACTGCAATAGATTCCAGAAATTCGTTGGAAATTTTTAACATTCCGACTGTCATCCGGTTTGGAGCGTCCATAACGACTCCAATGTTCATATCCCTAAAGCTCTCCAGCAATTCCTGCTCTCTGCCCATCAAGTAAGCCGCGTGCAATACCTTCCTGCTCAGTGCATCGGCAACAACATTCGCTTTGCCCGGGTGGTACCTCAAGTCGAAGTTATAGTCCTTCAAGTACTCCACCCATCTCCTCTACCTCATATTTAACTCCTTCTGATCGAACAGATACTTCAAGCTTTTGTGGTCACTAAACACCACAAAGCGGGACCCATATAGATAATGGCGCCAAATCTTCAAGGCATACACCACAGCTGCCAGTTCCAGATCATGAGTCGGATAGTTCAATTCATGTGGCCTCAATTGCCTGGAAGCATAGGCAATTACCCGGTCGGATTGCATCAGCACACATCCTAAACCGAACTTGGATGCATCACAATACACTACAAATTCCTTTGTCACATCAGGCAACGCAAGCATAGGGGCAGACGTCAAACACCGTTTGAGAGTCTGAAAACTCAATTCGCATTTTTCCGACCACACAAAGGGATTCTCTTTTCTTGTTAACCGAGTCAGAGGAAGCGCTATCCGAGAGAACCCTTCAATAAAACGCCGATAGTATCCAGCTAATCCGAGGAAACTCCTGATTTCAGTTACCGACCTCGGCCTCTCCCAAGCCATAACCGCCTCAATTTTAGTCGGATCAACCGAGACGCCCTCTCGGAAAATCACATGCCCCAAGAATTGTACACTACTTTCCCAGAAATCACACTTGGATAGCTTAGCATACAACTTCTTCTCTCGGAGTATCTGCAAAACAATCTGGAGGTGTCGAGCATGCTCCTCAATCGACTTTGAATACACCAGAATGTCATCAATAAATACCACCACAAACTGGTCCAAGTACGGTTGAAAAATCTGATTCATGTAGTCCATGAAGATGGCAGGAGCATTCGTCACTCCAAAGGGCATTACAATGTACTCGAAGTGCCCATACCGAGTCTGAAACGCTGTCTTCAGAATGTCTTCCGACTTCACTCGGATCTGGGGATATCCCGACCTCAAGTCGATCTTAGAAAACACAACAGCGCCTCTCAACTGGTCCAGTAAATCGTCAATCTGAGGCAATGAATATTTATTTTTAACCGTCAATTTGTTCAGCTATCGGTAATCGATGCACATTCGCATGCTACCGTCCTTCTTCTTTACCAGTAACACCGGAGCGCCCCATGGTGAGGCACTCGGTCGAATGAAGCCTTTTTCAAGCATCTCATTCACTTGCTTCTTTACCTCGGCTAATTCCACCGAAGATATCCTATATGGCGCATGGGACACAGGCTCGGCCCCGGGAATCAAGTCAATAGAGAAATCAATCTCCCGACTGGGAGGCAACGCCGGAATTTCTTCAGGAAAAACATCAGGAAATTCGCATACAATTGGAATATCACTCGGCAAAAGGTTATACTGACCCTCCGAAGCAAATAAAATAACATATGTGGCCGAGACATCACTCACCACATTCCTCGTGTCAAGTTCTTGGGAGAAAACAATACTCTTCCGATAGCAATCAACCATCACATGATTAGCAGCTAGCCAGTCGAGACCTAGAATAACATCTAAGTTCCTCAACGGCATACAGATAAAACTCACTCGGAAAGTACGGTCTTCGATTTGCATCGGCAATTCTCTACACACGGTGGTTGCGTGGAAAGTGGAACCAGTTGGAGTGGAAACAATAAGAGCGTTCTCCATTAAACCGATCGGCAAACCAAGCCGTCGCACATAACTCTCGGAAATAAATGAATGGGTCGCGCCCGAATCATAAATTACATCAACAAGATAGCCACAGATGAGGCACTTACCCTGTACCAAGTTATCATTCCTCGTGGCTTCCGAGGCATCAAAAGCGAATACCCGCCCGGTCATGGCATTCTGGGCGCCACTGGACTGGGCATCAAATCTTCCCGATTGTTGGCCTCCCCGACCAGTACCATGCCTGCCTCCTCTCAGAAAATTGGCACCCCGAGTCCCAGAAGGGTTGGCTCGGTTACCCTGCCTGCTCTGCTGCTGTCTCTGTGGGCAATCGGGCCTGAGGTGCCCCGACTGTCCACATTGGAAGCATACAATCTGATTGGCTTGACAGTATTTGGCAATATGACCCTCCTGGCCACAATTGTAGCACACACGGCTACCAGACAGATTACCCGATCGGCCAGTAGAACCCCGACCGGAAGAGGATGAAGAGGTGGCGGAAGACTTACCGCCCCGAAAGAATTGGCCCATCCTCTTGAAGCTAAACCCCTTTGCTTTCAGTGGCTTTTTGTCTCTTGGCTGAGATGTCCTTTCTAACTGCACCTCTTCTATCAGCCTAGCTTTGTTCACCAGAGTCGGGTAATCCTGAATCTCCATCAGTACAATTACACTACGGAGTTTAATCCGTAGTCCAGCCTCGTATTTAGCACACTTGCTGCCCTCAGTCCCTTCCAACGAGAAATGATGGTAAAAATCACACAGCTCATCGAACTTGCTGGTGTACTCGGCCACAGACAGCCGATCTTGCTCCAACTTCAGGAATTCCATTTCCTTCCGGATTGTTATCCGGGAAGTACTTGACAAGGAATCTCCTTCGGAAATTTGCCCATACTAGCGGCTTATTCGCCGCGTTCATCTGCACCTTCACCTGAGACCACCATACTCTAGCCTCGTCCTTTAATTAATAGGTGGCAAACAAAACCTTTTGCTCTCCCGAGCACACAAAATACTCAAAGACCTGTTCAATGTCCCTGATCCAAATGTATGCCCCGTCATAATCGTGTCCTCCCTTGTAGGCCGGGGATTCTTTTTCAGGAATTTATCCAGAGTGGGACCAGACTCGGTCCTACTCATCAGCTGGGTAAACTTGGAGAAGAAATCGTCTCCTCCACCGGAACTGGTTCCTTCGGCCATAATGTAATTCTACAATGAGCAAACACATCACCATTAATAACCAATGCTAACCAGGGAGTCGGAGATTTACCTCATACACATAAAATACAATGCCACTGGAGTGCCAAGGGAACGATGCCAAGCTGCACAAACAAAACACAACACAATTGAATGCAAACAGCCCTTATAGGACTCACACAATCACTGGATTGACCCATACACCCGGCTCTAGAAAGAACCACTCTGATACCAACTGTAACATCCTAGGTCGATTTACCTTTTTATTTATACCCGGTCGATTATTTCCCCAATCAATTTTTTGCGCTTAATAAAAATTTAGATCTTAATATAAAATATTTACTTTCCATAATAAACAATCCACTCGGCCTTGATGTAAAATAGTATTTACTTCTTTTAGTTACCTTCTAAGTAGTAAAATTATACTCAGTATAAGCAAAACCGGTCAAAAATAAGTCCTTTAATAAAAGTATGTTAAAGTAATGACCGATCGGAAACACATCTTTTGATAAAGTGGAATTAAAACAGCGGGAAAAGGGGAAGAAGAAGAAGAAGACAGGGTCATTCGCCTGAGCGAGACCCCAAGGTATCTGGGCGAAATCCGAGAGTCGCTTAAGCGAGTGCCGACTCGCTTGAGCGAATGCCACACATTAAGTATGAACAAACAAGACGTACACGGGAACTCACATCGGGGTTTCACTCGGTAAAAGGGTTTCACTCGGAAAACAATCAACTTCCATTCACTCGGGCATACCACACTTGACTCATTACTACCCTTCACTCAGAAAGGTTCGCTCGGTCACAGCTCCCTCGGGGATAATCTAACTCCCTACGCTCGGTAAGAGTTTCTCCGGATATCCTCACTCGGAAAATACCCTAACCTTACTTCTCTCGGAAGAAGCTCTCTCAGCCTCGTTTTACTCAGGAACATTCTCACCTTCCTTCGGAGCACTCAAATTTTCACTCGGAAACATTCTACTTTTCTTCACTCGGAATCATGATACACCTTCTTCACTCGGAAAAGGGGCGGAGATTTCCCATAGTGGTGAAACAGACTCCAAACCGACGGGCTCTCGCTCAAACAGGAAAGAATCACTCGGTCAAGACTCGCTCGGTAATAGACTGTTACAGCAAACACATGAAAGTAAATACCGAGCATAATATAATATAAATTCACATCCGACTCAATTTAGGTCAGCACACAGATAATATCACACACTCGGAAAAACTCCTTATACACATATATATTACACAATCACTCAAAATCACTCGGGCCTTGGCATCGATCTCCCCCTTGGCACGACTCCATGGCTCCGGCCTCCTCCCTGTCACTGGTTACTAAATTGAAAATAACAGCAAGGGTGAGTGTTTGGCATCATAATTAATATAGAACGGAATTTAACAAGTTATATATATATGTTCTGTCCGATTACATCTTCATCCCTTTTTCGAATTATATTTGGCAATATAATGAATCACGCTCAACATATACATATATATATATATAACAAGTCTCATTCAGAAATCATAGCAGTTTACTCAGCAACCACATCAACTGCATTCAGCAAAGGTATCAATTCATACTTATCAAATATGTCAAATTTTCACTCGGAGATCTAACAAGTCACACTCGGAAAATATAGCACATTGCGCACAATAAGCATGTCAACTCAAACTTAACAATTGTATTAAATTCATCCATAATCACCACTGACTCTCATACAATCTGACACCTAGTATCCGGATACTAAAGGATCGGCCTTCAGCTGGGGGTCCTACTTGACACCCCGTGAACCCTGCTTGGTTCACCGAGTCCTGCTTGACTCTCCTCCTCGACCACTGGGTCCTACTTGACCACTGGGTAGCTCAACTGGGCACAAAAACCATGGGAGCCGGAAATAAGGGGCTATAACATACCGTCGGCCGTCCCACACCACATAGTTATACATACAGTTCACATTTCACATGTTATAAGTGGCCATTAACATCAATTTCTCATCACTCGGGTGACCTGCTTGTCAAACCCGGCTTCACATTATAACACCGATCATCACAACATTTAAATATTTCAAATTCATAACATGATTAACTCAGCCACACACCCGATCTTCAACTGATCGGTGTCCACAGTCACACATGTATAAGCATACGTACACAACAACATTCAATAACACTTTCTTACTCTGTTCATACCGCTCAACGACTCGGATAGGAAGTAAGTCCTATTCTAATTAATCATAACCCGAACACCCCCCCTTCCTCGGTTCCAAGCTTCGATGATCTGCTCCTGGTGTCAATCTTGTCCTCTGAGCACTGGGTTCACAGTCTCAGCTCCGTCACTCAGCCTTTCGTTGTTTAATCTACTACCTACGGGTCAGAATGCAAAACCCGTTAACTTAACACCCTCAGCTCTAAGGGCCACATTTGAGCTCACACTCACCAAAGGAGTGGAGAACAGACTTGTATTCAGCCATGCATGGTCACTCGGCTACCGGAGAAACGAAAGGGATAAGGAACCACAAATAAAAACGGATCAGTGGACTCACCTTGAGGCCACGGTCATAGAAATGGGGTTCGATTGAAGTTTTGACACTAACGGAGTCCTCCTCCGGAGCATGCAACTCAGCAACGAGAGAGGAGAAAACGAAGAAGAAGGAGAAACAGACCAAGGAAGAGAAAGAAGGAGTAGTTCTCGTGAATAATGAAGAGGGAGAGAGAGAGAGAACCTTCTTTTATATGAGGCTCAGGGGCAAGACAGCCTTTTCCCCTATTTCATTTGCATTCTCATTAAAAGTTTTAATTAAATTAATTCCACCTCATTGGACCTTTTTTCAATTAACCAACCAACTAAGTTTATTTACTTTCACAACGTTTAATTATTCATAATTGTCTAGTACTTCATAAGAGTATTGACCCGGTCTGGATACCGGCCAACCGGTATCCTGGCGTAGTGTCCACACCTCGGTAATCCGAGCTGACGCTTGAGAGATCGGATACTTCATCCGTTCTCACATCCTTGTTACGTATATCTGTTTGCCTTAGCCATTACAAGAGGTTGATCCGGACTATATTTCCGAGTTAGGCATTCTCCCTACACCGATTAGTCCAAGACCACACCAGGCACACCGGATGAGCATCAGTTACAAGACAGTACATCTTTGACCGTCCTCCAATGTACAACCGATCTTCAACATCGTTCGGTCCCCACATCTGAGACCGGCCCGACACCGGATTTACCCCGGTTCAGGTGGATCAAATATTAAATAAATCTCTAAAACATTTGTTAATATTTTCCACTCATCATAATTTTTATTAAAATATCAGGAATGTTACATGACCCGTATTTCGCATTCCCACAATGCAAAATGCATGCAACATGTAGCAGGAGAAAACTATTAATAAAATTGCCAGCACCAAAAGTCAAACTTATTACCCATGAAACACTACATAATACAACAACTATGGGGCAACTAGTTCCTTGATACAAATAAGGAATACTACTATATATTTATATATATATATATATATAATTAAAATGTATAATATATAATTTATAAATTAAATATATATTTATAATATTAAATGATTAAAATATTCTATTAAAAATTGTTTATATTTAAAACCAGAGGTAATATAATATAATCATAGCCTAATACAAACGTTATCATGAATCAATAATAAAATAATTTTATTCCATTATAAAATACTAAAAAAATCTTAATATTTAAATATATTTAATAAAAAATAAATGTCTATTAACTATACAAGTATTCACAAACAGACAGTACAATACTTATACACATTCATTTAACGGATTTACAAATACCCATTATGATTATACCTAGAATATGGAAGTTTTTCAACAAAGGTGGAAGGGTTTGCTTTTGAGTAGGTAAATAGAGAGAGTCGGAGTTCAACGTTGTTACAAAATTCTACTTCCGGAAATTCTCACACGAGTAAGCTGTAATATAAGTGGGTCCAATATGGGTGCGGCCAATGCTGTTGCGAGTTGTGTTTCTTGCCATGTACATTAAGGTGGTCAAGTAATATAAATATTAGTTTACAAAATAAAGAACTTTTGCGTCTTCTTTCATGTAAATTGAGACTAAATCAGTTCAAGGATCCAAAATCGTGATAACCTTAGAAAATTTTCATCTTTAGTATGGTTAAAAACTGATTCTAAAGAATGCCATTAAAATTTGTGAGTTGAAAATCATTCAGGCATTAGGAAAGAAGAAAACTAGGACGAAATCAAGGAAACAGAAAACCAGATCGATTTTTAGAATAAAAACAAGTTACTGAATTTCAGGTCCAACAGCAACAGGTACCGCGGGTATAAAAAGCTAGTAAATATGCTTTAGATGTAGAAGACTGGTTACGGCTGAAAAAAGAAGGCGAGACATTACTAGCAGACGGAGTTCAGGATATGACGAGCTTGTTTTTGACAATTTTATTACCTATGCAACGGAAAATTTACAACTGAGAACGATGCCACTGTAATTTATCAAAATCCCTTCCTAGTTTTTGAGAAGAAAAATGCTTAGAGTGATCTATCTATCAGCCAGTATAATACAGCAGCAAAGATGAACATTTTCAACAAACTTGCTACATCTTATGTAACAGATCTCGTCTCTTATAGTCCCTCAGACAAATGCCACTTTATTTTGCTTGGGATAAACCCAGGTTGGTGGCTAAATGCAATGTATTGTGTCTAAGAGAAGAAAAACCGTTGGAAAAGTTCAAATTGTCAGTCACAATCTCACGAGATTTTTTAGCTTAATCTGTCGTATCCAAGTCAAAGAGTTCCTCTAAAATATCTTTGGGCGTGCTGCCAAAACCAATGGCTACCTTCTTCATAGCTTCAAATTTCCTCATCTCTCGTCTTATCTGGGCCTTTCTTTTTCTTACAGCATTAAACAATACATCTGAACCAGATGAGTTTCGACATGCTAATTCAGACTTCTCATAGTCCAGTTGGTCATACAATTTTTGTAGGTAAGTCTTGTGTTCTTGGAGTTTTTCTTCTGCCAACTTATACTCAAACTCCTGTGACTTTTTAAGAGCCTCAAGGACCTGATCAACCTCAGCCTCAAGTTTTAATGAGCGAGGTAGATGATCATAAGATTCCACTGCCATCCTAACATCTAAAGGGCTTTCGTCAATCCCATTGCCATGAGCTGATAAGCCTGATTATAGACACAAAATATCCAATGCTAAGTGGAAGGCATCGAGATAACTAAATGTTGCTAGTTTAGTATTGTCAGAAGTCAAAGATGATAAATGGTCACTCTGTTTCTAAGGTGAACAGACACATGCAGTTCTGCACATCTGTAAGCAACCAGTGCTATGGTATTCGTAAAGATGGAAAGTAGAAAAAAAATACAACTACATAACAGGATAGGCTATTTACCTGCAGAATTAGCTACAAGTTTGTCATCGACCTTCCAGATATCATCAAGACTAATCTCCATTTTAAGCTGATGTAAACTATCAAATTGGTCATAATAAGCTTTACAATATGTAAGTGAGCACTAGCAAGACCTTTTTTATTTTTGATACTTAAAAATCATTTAAAAATACCTTGGAAATGGCTAATTCAATATGCCTCAACAGCTTCTTTGCAACAGGTTTATGTGAACCACGCAAGAGACAGGCACCCAGATTCAAAATCTTCTTTCGAATCTCATCGTCCATATCAGCAGCTTTACATGTTTGTAGAAGATTATTAACATGAGCAATCAGATCAGTCCTCCCATCACAGCGTCGGCAATGGTACTCAGCATCTAACCCAATACTTCCTCCAACTGTGCCAGCCATGCAAGCTCGAAGAGCACATTCCATATGAGCAAGGTGGCTGCAAATTCCTGCACCATTGTTTACCGGGCACTTGATGTAACTATAACCACCATAAGCTGAAGTAACTGTTTTGCAACAGAGAATGCAACAACAATCACGGCAAAAACCAGGTTCAGAACAGCAGACATCACAAGGCATCATGGCAGGCAAATGTTTTTCTACTTCTTCCAACACCAGGCTATCGCACTTCTTATTCCTTGCTTTACACCATACAACATCGGCACCACAATCGGAGTCTGATTCTTCCGGTTGCACAAACTGTTGAAGAGGTACAGCAGCTATGGGCAGCACATTGCCTATGAACAAGGGTTGTAATTTAGCAACTTGATCATCTTAATACACAAAATCAACATTAACAACACGGTGATCAATAGTGAGGGTCAATGCAAACTTAAAAGATAGAATGTAGTAGTCAATTGCGTGTAATTAGTAAGAACGCTAATCAGCTTATTAGCCAAACAAAAAAAACTATTATTATGTTAATAAAATAAAATCAATACACATTCATCATCTCATGAAAACCTCGTTCTTTAATTCTTCAGTATTTCATCATCAGACTTGACCTCATTAAATATGTACTATCTATGTGCTCCTCATGAACACAGTTCATTAAAATGAATTGAGCAGAGAACTGAAATCCACACAAGCACGAGGATGGAAGAAACAAGAGTACATGCAGTAAACCTCAAGAAATTGCAGAAATGGAAACTACTGAAACGTGGAGTGAGAAGAATTAATTGAAGGGAAATACAAGGTTGGTACAGTGATTAAGGAAAATTAACAGATGAAAAGGTCGTCAATTCAAATCTCTCCACTAACAATTCTAACAAAAACTAGTTCAAATTCCTCTGCTAAGGGTTCTAAGAAAAACTAGTTGATATACACATTTGTCTGTTAAAAAAGAGGTTAGGGTAAACTGAATATGGTAAAAATGGAACGGAATGAAGAAGAGACCGTTGGTTGAAGCGGAGGGTAGAGCGGGAATCTTCCAGGAGAAGGAAGAGAAGAAGGAATTGACATCAGCGTCAGGAAAATTAGCCTTGATGTAGCGTTCAACGGCGAGCTTGCTAGCGAAGATGTGTGACTTGCGTCCTGAGCCAGGGTTCCCCTTCTCCGCGCGGCTCAGTCTACTTGGCAGATACAGATACCGATCTTGAAAGTTTCCGTTCGCCGTAACTCTCCGCCCCGTTCTCCATCCCCAAGTGTCCCCGGGTTCCGGCCAATTTTCCGGCGCATACGGCAATCCTTCGCCGGCTTCCTCAACAGTCGCCGGCGTTAGATTCAACATCTGATCACTCTCCTCCATCTCCTTAGGGTTTACTGTTCGAACTAACTCAAGGGGAGCAAGATTTAACGGAATATGCCGTTTTGTTTAGATAAGAGCAGGAAACGACCGAACCGTTGAATCAATGACCTTATTAAATAAACAAAGTTAAACAGCTGTTTTGTCTTTATTGGTTCAAACTAACGTTAAGAAATAACTGAGGCCGTTTATTTAATAAACAAAGCTATCTCGTGTTTGTTTTTTGTTTTCTGTTTTTTTGTTTTTGAAAGCGTGCCACAAAACAAAACCCATTAGTAAAAGCATAGAACGGAGAAAATAGAAAAGGGTTACTTCTAAGCTGCTAAACGCATAGGGCTTCGACGAAATTTTAACATAACTAAAGGGATTGTCACAAAGTCTAAGAGAAGTCACATTATATATTACATATAAGCAGAAGACTCGTAACTAGAGTTATATATATATATATATATATATGATCTGATCTGGAAGAGTTTAATTAAAGTGTTAGTCCTCTTAAAGTGATAAACTTGTCATGTATCTCGGCTACACGCTGTGCACAGTTGGCTTTCTTCAGCTCCCAGTTTGGTTTTTCAGTTAATCCAAGCTGAATCTCATGAACAATGGTTGGAATTGAGTTCACAACCACTGTTTGCCTAGAGATCAGCTCAGATTTACTCTTCAGCATGGTATCAACGGTGCGCCAGAGTTCGTTTCGTTTAGATTGAAGTTGCAGAATTTGATCATCAATTTCTTGGATGGCTAAATAGCTTTTGTCCATTTCTGACTCTACCTGGGCTACTTTGTTTTTCAATTCATTGTACTCGTTTTTGAGACTAGGATATTCAAGTCTCTTTGCCTCAAGGTTGGCAAAGAATTCATCTGCCTCTTCGATGTTACCCTTGGCCTCCAGGAAAGCCTCACTTACTAGTGGAATTTGTTCCACCAACTTTAACTTTGCTATTTCATCAACACTAAGGCTAAGGCTAGGATCTCTAAGAATTTGCGATGCGAGTGTTGCAACTTCTGCAACATTGTTAGAGGAGACCAAAGAAGGAAAGTCCATAGCAAGAAAGGAAGAAAGCTTTTTCTTGGAGTACTCCATTGTTTCATTTTGCAGAGTGGTAGCACTAACAGGAACCATGGGATTAGACCCTGAAGCCTCAGTACGAGGCATAACAAGTATGTCTTCCAGAGTAGCAAGATAGTCATCAAAATTCTCTAAAACATTTACATTGGGAGATTTTTCTCCTGCTGTCAGCAGACCAGATCCTTCTTTAAAATTAACAGTACTGTCACAAGAAGGTTGATCTAATTCAGAACCTGAGGACTCTTCATTCAAATAGCACAAGTCAATGAAGTCATTTTCATCTTGTCCTACAGGTGGTATTCGTGGACGACAACTGAATAGTCTGAAAGATTTCCGAGTAGGTTGATTGCAACTTTGTGCTTTCCGTTTTAGCTTTCCCAGAGTGCCAATATCTGCTGGGGCATGTTTTCTGGTCTCCAGTAACTTCGCTGGAGGGGTCATGGACAAGGGCTGTACAGCTAAAAAGGCCATATACATCAAATAATAAGAAACGTATAAAATGAAGATGAGGCCAGAGAAATTACAAGGACACAAGTTAGAAGTCATCTCCCTCCTCAGTAGATAAGAAGATCACAATTTACTCTAGAAGGTTCAGTCCAAAAATATTCTAGATTTACTCCTTTCTAGGACTAACATATTCATCTGATCAACTTCATTTTCCAGGCAATTCAGAAAGGCAACTGCCCCAACAAACACACACACTACAGGAAAATACAAACAAAATTTAAGAGATCACAAGTATCCCTTGATTCACCCCTAAACGAGGAAAAATACACAGGAAGATAGCCCATAAACATAGAATAAACATCTCAAACCGTTGGAGTCAATATTAAACAATTTATCCATCACAATCATTAGAAAAATGCTTCAAGTAAACTAATTGAACCAAGGCAACTGTAAGGATTCTAGTAGCATAAAAATAAATTAAAAAGTTAGTAACTACTGGAAACCAAGACACTACCAAAATGTAAGCAATTAAAAAAAGTAGGCCAAAATGAATGAGAAAATCATGATACTGAACTTAAAACACAATTGTGAAACTGTTTAGTCTAACCTTTCGCATGGGACTGCTCAGCTGAGAGAACCTGCCAGCTAAATAAAGCAAAGAACGCTTCAATTTTCATGTTGGGAAAATTAGATTGAATATATCGAATAACTTCAAGCTTGCTTTGGAAGCTCCATGATTTACGAGGACGCTGAAGAGATTTTGGAAGATAAAGGTATCTATCATGAAAATAGCCAGCCTTATTCACCCTTCTCCCCACTTTCCAGCCCCATACATCATCAGGACTAGGCCACCCTTCAGGAGCATATGGCAAACCTTCACCAGAAGAAAAAGCTAAAACTGGTGGAAGATCAACAATATTCTCCTTTATCACATCCTTACAATCATTGTCATCTTCAGTTACAGCATCACCATCCAGGGGATCCTTCTCATGCTGACAACTGCAATAACAGAAGACTGTCAGCTGCTTAAAACTACATACAAGCCCGTAACTGTTTTCATGTTCCTGTATATTAGCACATACATAAACATTTCAGGAGCTTATGCACTTGTAGAATTAATTTGATGATATAAACAGAATTTCCTAAAGCTATTGTTACAACTTAAATAACTGCCATTGTGCAAATGTCAGCCAAATATTAAATTGAAGACAAAAAAGAGACTCTGTTTTACACTTAGGAATGTAGGTAAATATGTTGAATTTCAAGAACATGGTTCAAAAGATAAGTGCTCAACAGTCCTCCACAAAGCTTGTAGTATTTATGTCATGTGAGTAGAAAACCAGAAATAGAAGAATTCTTTTTCTTTCTCACTTCAACCAAGCAAAATAAATTGTCAACGGCTCACCATGTGAAATAAGTACAATGAAAGAAGTATAAACATCTCAAGTTTTCAGTAATTACAAGCTCATGGATCACCACATCTTGATTGTGTTTCTTGCTTATGTTATCCAACATAATGCACCGAGAATCAAAGCGTAGAGCCAGTAAGTACGCAAGGGTTGCGTGCCAGGCCAATATGATCAGTAATTTACTTAAGAACATATTTTGAAAATCGATTACATATTTACAAATAATCACTTTATAAATGAAATATAAATCTTAAAAAAACATGTTTAAGAGATTATTCTTTAAACATGTTTGCATAACCTTCAAAATTTCCTACTTAAAAACACAAATTTTCAAACAAGACGGTAACCCTACTTGTAAACTGGGTAAGATCATCATTTAAAGCATGTTAGGATCCCTGTTCGTCAAAAGCAAACATGCATCCATTTTAATGCTACACAAAGTGGCAGTGTTTTAAATTGCGGTTGTGGTAATGTCAAAAACCTTAACATTGCAGGCAATTACGGGCGAATGCGACTGATGTGGTTGTGAAAGGCTAAAAAAAACCTTGATATTGTGGCCACAATTGCTGTTGCAAGCCGTAGTTTAAAACACTTCAAAGGGGGCTTATACTTAAAAACAAAATTTTGAGAGAACATGACATGAATTCCAAAGTCCAAACACATACTTAATTTTCATGCAACCCGAGGAAATGGGTATGAACAACCAAAATCTGAAAAAGCATGTTTAAAAGATTATTCTTCAAAATACTTGTTTGCATAACCTTCAAATTATCCTACTTAAAATCACTAAAATTTTCAAACAAAATTGTAACCTCACTTGTAAACCGGAATGCGGTGTAAGATCATTGTCTAAAGCATGTTTGGATCCATGGTTTTTAAGAGAAAACATGTATCCATTTTAATGCTACACAAGGTGGCTTATACTTAGGCACGCAATTTTGAGAGATCAAAACATGAATTTCAAAAATATACTTAATCTTCATGCAACCCAAAGAAATAGATATGAGCAAGCAAAATAGGTTCAACAAATAAGAACAGAGTCAAAATTGCGTTTATCTTCAAAGCAAGGAATGCAAAATTTATTTATCAAATTTGAGACTTTAACAAATATAAAGAGGTATGGCTAATATGTATTCTTAGTCTCCAATTCAAAGAATTCTTTTATTGTATAATCAAACACATATTGTAACCTAAGTAGAATGTAGATACCACATAGTTATCACTCCATGCAAAACAAATTTGTTGAAGAATTGGAGCATGCAAAAAGGGGGGAAAACCTTACTCTTGCATTCGCGGAGTTTAATTGAAAGTCGCATTGCATTGCGGAAACATGAAGAAACAAAAATTAAAGATTACGAATGAAAAGGGCGAAAAGGTGAAAGCTTTACCTAGAAGGAGTAGGAGAATTGTTGAGAGGCATTGTTGGGAAAGAGAATGAAATCTCAGAGTAAAAGATAGTATATTACACCGAGACACAAATGATACTCATCTATCTCATTTATAGACCTGGTTTAACAGCAAAATTATTACCTGCTATGGAATCATTAGGATCATTTAATCTAATACTGTACCGGTTTAATTAACATCATGTAGGAAAAAAATATGTTTGATTCGATTTTATTAAAAATATTTTTTAAGGATGGAAAGTTTTAATTGTGATAAAATCGATAATAGTTGATAATTATCTTTAAAAGAGGATAATAGATGAATTTTGGATTTAATTTTTACATAAGATTATATATTATAAGTATAATAATAAAATTTATTAAAATAAGTTAAAAATAATTTATTATTTTAATAAAGTACAGTAAAAATTTTATTAAAATAAATGAAAAATGACTCATGAAAATCATAAGTTATTTTCACAAAGGGGTGTTTGTTATTCAGGATGTTCTTACATATCCGGGAGTTATGTCTTTAGATCATAATTACCAGAAATATTAAAATATGTTTAGTGTGCTTAAAAGTTTTTGGTAATGTTTTTTTAGGTATAACTAAAATTTTCCTCTTAATTAGATTTATAAAGAATATTTTGTGCGAGCCTTTGTAACATGTAACTTAAAAAGAAATTTTAGATTTTTTTTAAAAAAGGCATATCAAATATAAGAATGAGTAATAAGTTAATCACATCATCTTAACATTTTTTAGGTCACATTCTAATCATAAAAACTAGGTCTTTCTACCTCTAATATTTAACACTAAAGGTACAATTTTAATATTGAAAAATAAAAATATATGTAAATTTGCTAGCTTTTTAAAATTTAGAGGCCTCGGTATTTGGAGACAATATGTATAAAATCTGCTTTTAATGGGTTGTTCTAGCATGGGAAACTTAAAAAAAAATCTTTATATAATATAACATTATTTTCAATTATTATTAATTATCATTAACTTGTAAATGATTGAGATAGTAAGTTATCTTGAACCGACACATAGTTTTTGTATGAATGTAGGACAATGAGGGCATGCACTTCAACCCGATTGTCATGAATTATTATCCCTCCTCCCCAGATTCTCAATCACACCTTTCACCTTTCTTGAGAAGTTCAAACACATTTTCTATTTTTTTCCTCAACAATTTATTGTTTTCATCACATATTGGTTAATAATTTCATGTAGGATTTGTTTAATATATAAGTTTATACCTAGTAAGAAATTAAAAAGGATAAATTTATATTGAAATTCGTGTTAGACTAATCAAGAAAATTACAAGGCATTGTGTTGATATTAAGTTTAATAATTATTTAATTTGCTCAATCTTTGGATAAAAAATTAAAATAAAAAATTTATTCTAAAAATTGTGTTGGATTTAGCTAGAAAATCATATGGTACTATATGATTGTTAATTTTAAATGAAAACCTCTATTTTTTTTTAATTTCTCATCGTATATTAAATTATACAAGTTAGATAAACTCTAATTTTAAATAAAAATTCTTCCTTTTAATTTTTTATCTTGTATAAAATTATAGATAAATCTTTTATAAATAGAGTCTATATAAATATGACAGTATTTAAAAAATTGAAAGTGAATTTTTTTATTATTAGAAATTAAGTTAAGATGGCGTAAAACAAAGGTGATAAATTTTTATTGTGCTAATGTAATTTTTACTTTTATGATGAAATAATCACATTCATAACAAAAAAAATACTACTACTCAACCTTTGGAGTTGAAGATAATAAAACTCAGAAAAGATAAAGGGATAGTTTTGTATTCAAAATAAAAATATAAAGAGAATTAAATTATTTTATTAAACTAAATCATGGTCGATTAAAAAAACACAAAACAAAACCATTGTCAAGTTAATTAGCTCATGATTGAGCATCATGCTAAGTTGGTGTAAATCCTTTATTATGACATTGTTTGAATTCCTACTTAAATTAAAAAATAAACTAAAAAAAATAAAAAAATTATTCATTTTCCCAACATCATTAGCTTTTAATTGATGACTAACTACGTTGATTTTTACGTTTATGTATGAATATTATGTTTTTTTAAATTTGTTAAATATTTTTAAATGAATTTTATTTATATTTACTATAAGTGCAAGTTTTATTTTTTTATACTAACATTGGTTGTAAATTGTCATATAAACAATTATCCTTTGTTCGTATAAAAGATACTTTAAAACAATATATTTATATCTATGATGAATTCTAATTGAATGATAGTGTAAAAAATTTTACACCCATAATGTATACTAATTAAATTTTTAAAATATTTATATCATAAAATAGGGGTGGAAACAGGTCAAACTACTTGACAGGATCTAGGTCTAATCTACATTAGGCTCAGATTAGGCGAGACGATATCCTCAAATGAATCAAACTTTGGTTTTTTATAAAGCCTATTTAGTTAGATAAGTTGGGTTTCATACTCTTTAAAAAGTTATTTAAGTTAATAAGCTAGCCTATTAATGTAGATAATAACATTAATAATAACATATTATCATTATAATTATTTTTATATAAAATTATATAGTATTTTGATATTATATATTTGTTATTCTATTTAAATGCTTAAACTTTTAGAGATTATATATGATGTGATATGATTATGTATATTAATATATCAGATATATATTTTATAGATTTATTCAATATATATTATTACAAATAGTTTTTTATAGACTTTTAGATCAAAAAAATCTTTTAAAAAGGTCGGGTCAAACAGGCCACACAATTAGGTTTGTATTAGTAAACAGCTAGGTTATGGGGATCAATTGAAATGGGGATAAAGACAAAAAGGAGGATATGGGAAAAAACACTAAAAAAATTTCAAGAAATGGTTAGAACACAAAAACAATATAAAAATTAACAAAGGTTAGTACATGCCTCCATAAAATTACATGTTTGCATAAAAAAAATAAAATAAAAACCATAGATTCCACTCTTTCTTCCTTCTTGTATCGATTATGCTTAGTTACAACTTTGCTTTTTCTGAAAAATAAGCAGACTCAAAACTATCACCACTGTGGTAGGAAAAAAGCACTTCTCCATCATAAAAGGAGCCCAATTTGATGATGTTGGTTTCTATGTGCTCCTTTGTTTTACCATTTTTCAATATGGAAAACAGACGTTAAGGCTTAGATATCATGAAATCTAATATAACATGTTTTATACGGTAATAAAATATATAGTTTATATTGTTTTGCCTATAAGAGAGTATAAGTTTAATTATTGTATCTTATTTTATTTTAATCATCACAAAGTACTGGATTGTTGTAAAATTTTATTATTATTATTATTATTATTTAAAACTTTAGACATTTTTTTGTCAAAAGAGTTAATGAATTGTATCGACTTTTTCTCTCTAAACTCACATCTCATCATTCCCAATATGTCTCATGACCTTGTATCATATATCTCATACACCTCATGTATATATAGCAATAATATTCATACGTTAAAAAAACAATAATATTCTTACACCATTTACATCAAATATTATTTTCTATTTCTCTTTCTTTTTTATCCACCATGCATATATCCCATTTTTATTTCTTTTTGCTCTTCTTCCCTCCCCCCTAAAACACCAAAAATACCTTTTTATTATTGATTCATAATTATCATATATATATATATATATATATATATCCTTTCTTCTCCCCCATTTTGTGTTTGATCCCTTTTTTTCCAAAACACATAGAGGTGCTTCTGATGGATTCCATTGGTGGGAACCATCACGGGAGAGCAGAAACAAACCCTATGATTCTCTTGCAGAAGAATATCATTTTGCTTCTTTCACGTTGGCATGCCCTTCAAATGGCTATTCAAAACGAATGGGGTGGTTCTGATTCTCTCCAAAAATCTCACCAACTTGTTGCTGATTTGTTCTATTGGTTCTCCAAATCCAATGGTTTCTATTCACTTTTTTCCTTTTTTTTCATTATTCAATCTTAATGATTCACTCGGGCATGTTTTATACAATTTCCTTTCTTCTTTTATCAATTCACCAATCTATCTTTTATAATCTAATTATAGCACCAATTCCTATCGAAGATTTAGAAAGTTTACTCCATGAATCCATGTTGCTTACGTTCAATACAGAGATAGAAGATGGCAGCATTGAGCAGGTATACATATACATATACAATCATGAATGTTTGTTTTCCATTTAATTTTGTGAATTTCAACATTATATGCATCTCTTTTTGCCTCTTTATTTTTAATAAAGATTGCTAGAATCATGCATATCATAATAATCATTAAGCCTCCTATTATGAACCATAAACTAATAAGAATCACACATCATTTCATCTCCATTAGCAAATTTTGTTTCAGATACGATATATCTATTTGAACATATTTTATTCAGCAAGTTAAAGGATTTATTGAAAAATGAATATGTTTTCTTCCCTTGTTAGATATACTAACTCTGTCCTTTTTAACATTAGCCAGATATCTTTTCTTTAACTAATTATAGATTTTAAGAAAGTTTGTTAATATAATTAAAATTTATTTAATTTATATTATAAATTGTGCTAATTTTTTATTTTTTATTGAAACTCATCCTTTTTACTTAATTATTGCTATTAATAACTGATAAAGATATTTTTGTAAAAAAAAATATTAAGCCACTGAAATTTCATTCTTGAAAGCCTTATACTTTTTTACAGGGTACCCAATTTCATATAACAAAATTGTGTTCATTTATTTATTGTCATAGAATTTTGCTAATTTCTCAATCTGATTCTAGGTAGCAGAACAATTGGTGAATTTCCATGAAGAATACTTGTCACATCAATCATCATAACCCTCTAAAGAAGTACACTCTACTGATACAATTAGGTTTTGCCCTTCTACAAGAGACCTAGTTCTAGCTAACCTTGTTAATTAATCTATTATTCTCTCTATTATTATTCTCTCATCAATTAACAAGGATACATATTGACTTTTATAATATATTTTATTGTGTGTTCTTTGATCTATCATCTTAAATATTTTGGTTTACCAAATATGTAAATTGAGTTTTAGGGTGGCATATGATATACATTACTTCCAACTAATTATTGATATTGTATTCAATCATGTTAAGAAATAAGATTGATTAAAATGAGGATATTAAAAAAATTTGTAAGTAATGGAAACTGGATATATAGGTGACAACCTTGTAATGATCAATTGCATAAGTAAAACAAACGTTGCACATAGTCAATACCATTTCAAAGTGAATTATATATAACTATAAACCTTGCCACATGGAAGACACAAGTCAATGACAAAAAATTGTTTGTCACTATAATTTTCAAACCTTAATGTTTGTCAAATTAAATAGTATATTTACATATTGTTGTGCCATTGATTGATAGTGTCGCAACAGAAGAGACACAATAAACATGGATCTTCATATTAAGGTGAATTCAATACAAAAGGACTGAGTTATTTTGTATTTATAGTTGCCCCTCATGAATTACATTTTTATTTACCCGAACACCATATCAGACTTTGAACTCATTCACATAATCGTACCATTGGTGTTCTAAACCATTCAAAAGAATAAGATATGTAATATGGTTTGCAAAATTCAACTTTTTATAACAAGTAACAACACACTTTTATCCATTATTATTTTTTATTTACAAAGAAAAGTTGTGAAAATCTAAGATTTGAACCTAAAACATATCTAGTTAACTTGTAATTACCATCCACAGCCATCATACAAATGATTATTGTTTTGATGTAGTAATGTATGGGAAAAAATATTTATTGCATATAAAACAATATCATATAGTATATAAAAGTTTTAAAAGGTATGTGATATACTACTATTTTATCTTAATAAATAAAATTTAACTTACTACAATTAAGTATATAAAATAAAGGTACCATAAAGAATGAATATTTAGATTACTTAACCTATCAACATAAAATTAATATTTAATATTGTAATAGTATAAATTTAAATTTTGTAAGTGTAAAATATTTTATATTAAAATATAATATCTCAAAATATAATATTGAATTAGCAAACGAATTTCAGTAGTAAGAATAAATATAAATACAATGTGTGTGTAACATCCCAATTTTTATGATTTTTAGAAAAATAATTTAAAAATGATTAAAGAAGAATTTCTGAATGTAATTCCGAGTGAAAAATGTCAAAGACAAGAATTTTTTGAGTCTGGTTCCGAGTGAAATGAATATAACTCTGAGTGAAATAAGACAGAAGACAAATTCCAAGTGAAGTTAAGATGTTTCCGAGTGAAACATTATTAAGGAAATCATTCGGAGTTAAGAAAAATATTATCCGATTGAAACACGTTTGAGCGAGGCAAATCCGAGTGAAACAGAAACATCTCCGAGTGGAATGATTCCGAATGGGTTGTTTCTGAGAGAAGTGGAAGTACTTCTCGGACTGATATTTCTGATTAGCAAACTCCCGAGTGGAGTATATCTGGGTGGATGGTTTGCCGAGTGAAGTATCTCTGAGTATGAAACTTCCGAGTGAGATGGCACCGAGCGAGTCTTTTCAGGAGTAATGCTTCTGGACAAAGACTTCAACCCCGATTGAGTATGTTTGTGAGTAAATAATTCCGAGGAGAATAAATATCTGAGTGATAAATTCATTTAATTCGTGCTCGGAACAATCTTAAGAGTTTCCGAGAGCTTGTACTCGGATTCGTCTTCAAGATAGTCTTCGACCCCGAGTAATCCTTTCAAGTGGAGTGATTTCCGAGAAAGGATGTGGACTTCAAAACTCCGAGTAATCCTTCAGTTGAGAAACTTCCGAATGACGAAAGAGTAAGACTCTGACTCGGAAAGAGGTATAACCGAGTGAGATGTCTGATTGATATATTTCTGAATAAGACATTTCTGAGTGGGTTATTTCTGAGAAAGAAAAATTGTGTTTCATGGGATGAAACCTTTCCGAGTGAAGTTCCTTCGAATGAAGGAATTCTGAGCAGAAAGAGGCTCTGATGAGTCCTCTCGGAAAGAAAGAGATGCCCAGAATACGAAAACTGAGTCGGAATAAGCTGAAATCAAATCAGAATACACAGAAACTGATTCGGAATTAATAATTATTTTAATTATGGATGCTTTCCACGTAAATCTGTTCTTCTACATTCTAGCAGCTTCACTTTTCAGATATTTTCTAAGTATGGGACCCTCTTTGATGTTCTGTCCCCTTTTCATTAAATATCTTATTCCTTTCATTATCATTAAAGAAACGTGTGTCAGAATACTTTAATTTATTCACGTCTCTTCTACGTGAAATATATATAAGTACTTCTATTGTTGGATTAGTTTAAGACTTCTTAAAAGTGAAAACACCATAATCTTTTTCTCTCTAATTCTCTACTGGAAACCATTGAACAACGAAAGATAATTAAATCTTCATTTCCTCTCTTCACGAAGAAAGCTTGGGACTGGTGCAGAATTTCAATTCCAGTCGGAATTAGCGGGCAGTGACTTGGTTATAGCTTTTAAAGCTGCTGGAACTCCTTATTCCAGGTAGGGGGAGCGTACATCTCAAATGAATGGTTTATGAATGGATTTGGGGTAATATTATGATGCCTATATACTATGAGCAAATTAGTGAGACCCCAATTATATGATGTTTTATGTTTTCATTCATATTGATATGCTGATTATATATATATATATATATATATATATATATATATATATATATATGACTGATGATTTGATCAGTTGATGACATGAGATGATGTTGGAATGTGATTGATGATTATGATTTGAATTATATTCATGAAATTATCATGATATATAAATGCATGCTATGTTTGTTGTTATACCGAGTGGTAGCCTGATAGTTGAAATCAGGTAGTTTGTCGATGCATGATTATTATATGGCATAGCATGTGCATTCAGACGCACACAGGACTACAGGGGGCCTGTGATGCCGGTCCAGATGGGAGGACGGCCTAATGATAGGCACATACCCTGTGGTGGTTTATTTGAATACCACGGACGCCTTTGAGTGGGACTCAAGACCGGCCCGTAACACTGAGTTGTGTTACCGCTATCACTGAGAGTGATCGGTGTTATATTATGGGCGCAGAGCGGTTTGGTACCTGTAAAACGGCCGAATCAGTTGAGAGCTAAGTTATGGCTCGGGGAGCCAGTGTTGCAACACAAATTTAAAAGACTTAATAATGATATATTTGATTGATCATGTGTATGTATTGATGTTTATATATATATGATTATTGAGAATGAATGATTTGTGATGATATTTGTGATCGGTTATGTTTTATATAGTTATGAATTGGACTTTTAATCCGATTCAATAACTGTTATTTGATATGTTTATGCTCACCCCCTACTGTTGTTATTTTTCAGTGGATGTAGGACACAGAGATGATATGTGAAGTCACTCAGCTACTCGGATTGTACATAGTTATTTTTGGTAGAAGCCTTGGCCGGCTCCTGAGTATACTGAGTCATTGTATTTATTTTTATTTTAAATGAGCCAGTCGAATTTATGTAAAACAGATATTGTAATTGTTTAATTCAAAATCTATTTTGAAATTTAAATTATTTACAAAATTTTATTCGAATTATTAAAATTTATTTTAAAAATTAAGAATGTTATAGTGTGTATGTGTATATATAGGGGATGTATCGTATGAGAAAGCTTATTTTATATGAGGGTGAGATGATTGAATCTGGGTCGTATAATCATACAATAGATAGTTAAAATTAAAAGTTTTTCAAAGTTAAATGATCACTTAAAAGGTCACATAACTTTTAAAAAACTCATATAATTAATTTTAATCATTCATTGTATGGTTATACAAGAGGATGCAAATCTGACATACATACATGATTTGATTATACTACTACATTGAGACTCGTACTCTAGTGCCTATATCTGTTCTTGTGTGATAGCATGTCTAATTTAGAAATTAGAAGCTCCATAAGAATTAGAATATTACAAGTGTATACAAGAACAATAGAATTAAAAATAACCTCTTATATTAATTGATTTTGAAAAATATTACTAATTTTTAGTCAACATATTACTTTTAATAATCTCGGATGATAATAATTCTAAAGGATCAATGTCATTGAGTTATTTTTTAAAATCAGTATATTATTTTTTATCTTGGCTAAAAGTATTTAAAAAAATATCTTATATTAATTTAATAAAAAAATAATATCATTACTATAATTATAAATCATTGATATCAAGATATAAATCATTTTATAATCATTAATCTAAATTAATCGTTGAATATTTTATGTAAACATTATAATGTTTAATTATTAAATTTATTATATTCCATAGTAACTATTCCTATATTTTTCTTATCAACAAAATAAATAATATTAAAAAAGTAAAGGGTACTCTAATTTATATACAAATATTAGTTAATCACAATCTGGATACACATAGAAGAGACGCTCTATACCATTCAATACTGCTTCTAGAAAACCATATTTGTTCTAAACTTTAACCAAACTCAATACTTATATTGAACCAGTTCAAGCATGTTCTCGACAGACACATTACCTCCCTTAAAAATTACATCATTTCTTGCACCCTAAATAGTCCAAATAGTGACAAACCACAACACAACCAGTTCATGTTTCTCATGTTATCAAAACCATTACCCAAAGTACATTCAAAGTGTCCTTACCACTATCATGCAAAACCGAGTAAAAATCCAACTAAAATGGGAACTACTTTCTATGTATTCACCACAAAAGACACATAATACAAATGAATTATCAAACTCAACCCTACGTTTAAACAATTATTTTTAGTTTAAATTCGACCAAGTAATAACCTCCATCCAAAGCATCTCACTCTAAGGGGAACAACATTAGTCTAGAAAAAATAGACAAAAGATCAATCCCATGAGTCTAAATGATGAATCAAAAGGTTACAAGCAGACTTCATAGAGAAATGACCTAAAGAAGATCTCAACTATAACTAAGAATCTTGAGCAGTCACACGCATACCAAAAGAACTTTCAAGATCTTTAAAAAGGGATGACAACAACTCCCGCTCCCAAACAAAAAACTCTCTACGCCATTTAAGGTCCCAGACTCATACATTTCCCACCCACACACATGTTAGCTACATATGCATGTTGTTGTGACGAAATTAAGAACAATATGTAATACCTGAATTTTAAATCCCCCTACCAACAATTAAACCAAAACTTTGTTTTTGGCCCATTACCAATCACCTTCCTCAAATTATACCTAAACCACCTAAACTCATTAGAAATTTTTAATACACTCCTTGGGTCCCTCCACCATCTTGATCATTCCCCAAAAACCTCCTAATCCCCTGACTAAACATCATTCACATACTTTGATTATAACACTCTACCCTACAAACTATCATGATCTGCCAACAATCTTTACACTCATTTCCTTAACAAGGCAGAGTTAAACTTTTTCAAATCCCTAACGTCCAATCCATTTACTTCTTTACTTTGACATATTTGTTCCCATTTAACCCAACATATTTTTTCCTTTCCACCCTATAAAAAAGATCTTTGCATAAAAAGTTGATAATTTTATAATAGAAATGAGTGCTTTAAGGAAAGAAAAGAAAAAATAGGGAGAAATGAAAGTACCAATTTAAGAAGATACCAAGAGACAACTTTTTGAAATTTCAAGACAACGGGATCCCAAGTACACCTTCTCCCTGGGTTCGCCCCTAAGGGATATTGAGATACAAAAAAGACAACTTCATAATTTTAAAATTCAACAAAGAGGCGTTACTAAGCCACTTCCTCCTTATTACCCAAAACAACTCCTAATTTACTCTTAAAAAAGTTAACCTTTAACTCAGAAGTCAATTTAAAACATCTCAACACATTTTTCAATGTTAATAGATTTCTCGGTGATATTTCACCAAAAAAATAAAGTATTATCAGCAAATTGTAGATGAAAGATACACAGTTGTAATTGATTACGTCTTGTAATATACACACTATATATTATCATTGTTATAAATTACAATATCTGTAAAAAAGTAAAAATATGAAACAATTTTATTATTTTTTATAATCTTAATATATTTGTATAAAATAATAATTTTAACTATAATTAAACTTTGAACAAGATTACCTTCAAATAAAGATATAAACAAAGATATATGTGTATCACAAACAAATATAAAATTGTGAATATAATATCCTTAATTAGTGATGTGATACAACATATCATTATTATTTTTTAGATATTTTGTATAATATTATTTTTAATTTATGATGAATTTTTTTCTTAATACACACTCTTATTAAATAAAAGAGAAATGCTATTTGTCATTGACAAAAATTCGTAAAAATTTTGCTAACAATATAAAACACCTATACAAATAGTGTAATTTTGAATTTTGTTCATGTGATGGATAAAGATGGTGGAGGTGCAACACCAAATAGTAAATAGAATAGGCATGGATAATAATGGTGGTGCAACATCGATTAGAAAATAGAATAGGGAAAACATTTATCGACACAACATGAGAGTAGTTGAGTGTTAAATTTTAAAGAAGTTGAAAATTTAAAAGTGGATATCACGTCTTTAGGAAAAAAAATTGTACTCTTAATTTATGTATCTAGATTTGATTCGAGAAAAAAGGATCAAAATTAAACTACTTTATTTATGAGATTATGTTGTTCATAGAATTTTCATGATTTACTGTTCGTAACCAATAACATTTCTCATATAAATTCTTTATTAATTTTAATGAAATATAAGAAGATTGTATCATTAATATTAAAGGTAATTTTTAAAATTTAAAAAAATTGACAATTTAAATATTTTTTAATAATTTTAATATAATTTACTAAAATAACTAGATCTTCAAAGATTGTCATGATAACTTCCATCCACACTTAATACTATAAAATCAATGTCATGATGTTTTTTTATGATTTTAAAGGGCTAAAAACGGTGGAAGTTACAATAAACTTATTATTTTTATGTGTAGCATAGTCTTATAAAGTATTAGTCATTGAATGAGTATATAAATAATTAGAATTACACGTGGTTAACTAGAATAACAAGTAATAACAAATTTTTATTTTTCCACATTAGCCTTGATCTTCTTCCTCATTCTTTCCTCACCCTTTCCCCTTTCCCCACCCTTACCACCACCTAACCTTACCTCATAACTAACCTTTCATCCCCAGCCTATCCCTATCCTTGCCTCTACCCCCATTACAAAATCCCTAACTCCTCCATATAAAGCCTAATTAACCTGCCAAAACTTCTATCATTCAAACATAGAACCTAACCCAGAGAAATCAAAGAACACACCATGACCTACGCGTGTCTACTATATCCTAGCCGTGAACTAGATTTGTCACCCTAAACTACACCATAGTTCTCATCTCAATGGTAGGAGCTAACCATCCACATTAACATAAGCTCAAGGGTTATGGAATGCCTCAAAATGCCTTTGAAAGTTAAAGTTTAATATGTTGCAAACTATTTGGCATAAGTTTAAGATCATTTGGGCACAATTCCAATTTTTAGTGAGTATTTTAAGTTTGGTGTAGAAAGTGGTAGAACTCTATAGTAGTTTATGAAAAAAATATTTTGAAGGCTTCTTAATTGTTTTGTAAAAGGGAAATGTTAACCAATGTGATAAGGGTATTGGTTAATGAAATTAAAGTGGAAAAATTTTAAACTAATTATATACAAAATGTATACTGTTATTAATAAATGTACCTATGCGATTGCATATGTCATGTTTCTACTACACTTAAAAACTTGACACCAAAAGAGTGAAAGGAGAAAAAAAGATCCTTATGCATTTGATCTAGCTCATGTGATTACACACGTTATAATTTTAATACACAGGAGATTATTAAATGTACCCAAACAAAATTGGTATCATCTTTATCTCGAGAAAAAATAACTTACCTAAAAATAAAAAATTACTTATACCAAATATATTGTTATATTAATACCGTGGACTTAAATAAAAATATTTAAAGCATATAATAAATTTTAAGATTGTGCAATTATTTATGGTAAATAATTTTGTATATGAAATAACAATAAGGAATTATATGAAAACTAGTTTGAAAATAATATAATGACTTATAATTATAAATTCTAGAAATTTATTTACAATAAAAATTATTGCTCGAACATATTTGATAGCATTCCTTTTAATTATATTACAAAAGAGGTATATTTTTTTATTAAAAATAAACATTTTTCTTAAAAAGATCTCTTCTCACCCTTGAAACAATATCCAAAGAAGCTACTAGTATTTTCCTTCATTTTCGGTTGAGTATGACAAATATTTTTAAAACCATTATTTAACAAGTGAATTTATTGACTTAAATAAACTGTGATAAAATTAAAGATGGAATTATGACCCATTATTATAAAAATTAACTTAAATCAGTCATTAAATTGACCGATTTAGTTGAGATATAATATTAATATTAAATATTTAATTAAACCTATATAATAAATAATTGTGTCAAAATTATATTTTCTTTGGGTTAAGGGTGTGAAAAGAGAAGGAGAAGAAAAATGGCAGCAGAAGGAGTGAGCTTGAACCACATATCTCGAGAATCGGTTGACATACAACGTTTGGCCAAATTCTACAGAGAGGTGATTCTCTCCTTCATTCATGATTCTTTCTTCTTCTTTATTGCAAATCAATTAATCAGCATAATAACATCTGAATCATGACACAACACAACACAGTTGTTTGGGTTCGAGGAAGTGGAGACTCCCAACTTCGGAGATTTCAAGGTTGTGTGGCTGAAACTTCCTTCTTCTTCTCTCTGTCTTCATCTCATCGAACGCAACCCATCTAACAACCTCCCTGAAGGTCCATGGAGTGCCACGTCGCCCGTCGCCGACCCTTCCCATCTCCCTAGAGGCCACCATCTCTGCTTCTCCGTCTCAAATTTCCAATCTTTTCTTCAAACTCTCAAGGTATCAACAATTTTCCAATTATATTAGAACACAATTTGTATTTAAAAAACAATAATCTTCCAAATAAATTATCTTTAAAGAATAAAGATTGAAAGAAGTTATTTGTATTAATAATATTAAATATTTAAAGTAGTTTTTTTGTATCACGTCGTATTAGTACTATATATAAGCTGAATATATTTGGTAAATATAATTTTATTTATATTATGAAAAGGAATTTATTAACATTAGTTTATATTTGAAAACCAGAGATAATATTATTAGTGGGAAGCAATTTTGGGAAAACAATATTATGAATAAGTTTTTGTATTTTTGAAAAAATCAAGGAACAAGAAAATATATAATTCATCACCGAAAAAGTTCCCTCGTAAATAAACATGGAAATGTGGGAGAATTTGTTCTTTCATGATATGGATGTTTTTAGTTCGATGAGAATTAATGATAGAAGTTTCACATTGAATAATTAAGCTATGAGACTCTATCCCCTAATGGACTAGTCTTTTGGGTTTAGTTGTCTTTATATACTAAAGTCCTATCAATTGGTGCTCTTGGTGAGAATGTGCCCATGGAAAGGATTATTTATAGGCCGCATTAAATTACGGATAGGTGGGATGTTGGTCAAGTAAAAGCCGCGGGATAGCCCTTAAAGGGGCGGCAATGATAGGAGTACTACATTGACTAAACAAGGAAGTTTAGTACGGTAATTAAGCCATGAGACTCCCACCTAATGGATTATTCTTTTGGGTCAAACAAACCCTCTTTATGTGCTTGATGCCTATCAATTAATTCATGTGAAGATACTTGTGGTTCAAACAACAAAACATGGGAATCACTTACCTAAGAAACACGTTCTAGGGATTAAACTGGCGAACTCTGACAAATTTGTGCATTTAAGTCTTCAATTTTTTTTAATTTGACACCTAGGTCTTTAGGTCTTTCTCTCAAGTTTTTGTTATGTACTTAAGTCTTTATCTGAGGCTTCTGTACCTACGAGAACTTAAGCACATGATGAAGGTTTTAGATAGTGACTTAAATGTCTATTTTGAAAACTTGGACCTTAAGTATATGATCTTGTCAGAGTTGGCACCAAAATGCTAGTTTATTCCTTTATTGGAGACCAACTAAAAAACTGTCAGGTATACATGCTTTAGAGCACTAGCACCTATGACCCCGATTAGATGATGGGTATCTATGAAAATCTCTTTTTCTTCGTTGTCTTGTTTTGAAGTATTGAAAGTAATTTCATATTTGACTTATGGAATGGGAGATGCAAATTGCAAACTTTCTTCTTTTTTCTTTTTCTGGAAAGAGAGTGGTTGATGATGTAGTGTAAAATGAAATCATACTAGGGTAGGGTCTTATATCAGTATTTGCAAATCGAATTTAGCATGCACATGGCTTTTCTTTTTCTCTGTACTTGAAAAGATTGTAAATCGAGCGAATGCTTGAGTTTGTTTTATGCAGGACAAGGGTATTGATACTTTTCAGAAGTCCCTTCCTAATGGAAAGATCAAACAAGTTTTCTTTTTCGACCCTGATGGTAATCTCTTTACCATTATAATATCTGGTTTGATTTACAACTGAACTGAAACTTGACACAATAACTGTCCATGAACTGGTTACTTACATGAGGAGTATATTGTATTTGCAGGTAATGGTTTGGAGGTAGCAAGTAGGGAAGACTCGTAGTTTGCAGTGGATGTGTTATGTATTACTGTAACAGTGATCAATCATTTAGTAATGATGTATCACTCTATCTATAATTTAGTAAGGGATAGATTAGTCTTGTTTTCCTTACTCTATAATAAATAATAATAATCTTCAAATGTGCTACTAATAGTTTAAGTCCATCCTCTTCTTTCCTTGTTTGCATTTCATTTTGAAAGTCAAGTCTATGTCTGTTATGTGTGCTTCTGCAGTAATGTGGCCACAGTAGAATTTCCCCGTCTTTCAATCCAACCCCAAAACAAAAATTACAAAAGGAATGCTAAATCTGGTGAATGTCTAATGCATTTGCTTTCTATTTGCACTTGATCCGTGTGCATTAGAGCCTAACTTCGAATTCAAACAGCTTAATTAATTCTCCTTCTGCATGCAATGTCTAATGCTTTATTCATCTCATCTCACATTCAATCTTCATAATTAATAGAACCTTCTGGTGCACTGTACAGGTATAGAATATGTATCATGCCATTGGAAGACTCTTATCATCACGATGCCGTCTTCTACTTTATGTATTGTCATCCATGTCCATATCTTCTAGTTTTATACTACCTACAAGTTTCCAGTTGAAGTGGTTGATCAATGAACCCCAACACTAACAAAAGCACGCAAGGGCATATTTTGCCGCTAGTTCAAATTTGTGGTCTCTCACATCAATTTCTTATCCAAACCCATACATTAACTTTTGGAAATTGATGAAAAGTTTTGTAAATTTTATATATGAAAAATCCACTTCTAATCTTAAGGCCGCAGCACCCTGAATGAAGGTCAAATGAGCTTGATGATCAATAATGAGCACAAAAAATTCTTGTTAGGACTGACTATACTAAAGAAAAATTAAACAGAGACTCCAAATGTACAGCGTAAGCAATACAAGAATTTGGGCCATCCAAATTCTACATATATATCCTTGAGTGAAAGAAATTATGGAAAGGAGGATTGACCCCGAGGGACTACTAATTACAAGTAATCAGCTATAAAAGCTTATATACCTCTGTAATATGTAATTTCTATTTTCTTCATTTTGCATTTTCTATTTTCAAAATCCACCATTGAAGAGATTTTTTTAGCACAATGATGATCAATTTTGCCATTAATGGAAGTTTTATAAAAAAGGAGTAATAACGATTATATTGATATGTTCATGTAACTCAAAAATCGTAATTTAATTCGAAGTTTACAATTAATACCTCATATAGCCACATCATAATGAGCAATTAGGTTAACATCGATAGAGATAGACGAATTTAAAAAATGTTTTGAAACTAAAAGAATTTAATTAACGGGAGATAAACTTAAAGGATTTAACTAGAAATTATTTATAATAGTTAAATCTTTGCCAATATAAAAACACAACATTATTGTGAGGATTTTTTTTAGCAAACCTAACATTTTGGATTCATTTGTGGCAAATCCAAGAGCATGCATTTTATTCCAATTAGATGCTAGCTCGTGTGATGCATGGATAATTTTTTAAAATAATTTTTAAAACAAAGGCGATAATTATATAAAATAAAGGATTAATTTATTCATTAGATTATAGAGTAGTTATACATAAATTTTTTATAAAATTATTATTTATTGTTATGTATTATCAAGTTAATTTGTATATGGAAATACAAAAGAATATAATTATTTAAAGGGAAAGCTACTAAAAAATTATTTGAATTGGTCTAGACCAGAATGTAAGGGCTGACATCGGGATAATACTTAATAATAGTTGTTAGCTTAGGTTTTACACCGGTCTAGTGAGAGAATCTGATATTATATCCTCCATTTCAGTGGGAAAATAAAGGCCTTGGGGTGAATCCCCATACCAAATCACAAGTCTTACGCATTGTGGGGAGAAAGGGGTGTCACCTGCAAGCACACTCTGACAGTGAAGTCAATGAATATTCAATGGGAACATTAGAGCTTAAGCATAATGAATATTCAATGGGAACATTAGAGCTTAAGCATAAGTTATATAAAGAATGTTCTACCTTTGTTACGTTGATGCATGAGTATTTATACCTTGAGATAGCGGAAGAACTTTCTTGCTCATGAAGTTTCCCGTATTATTAGTATGATTATGATCCTCTACAGAAAGACTGACACATGAAAGTGACGTTTCCAAACGGCTCTACCTACTAGTGAGTCACTTTGTAGGTTACTTGTTTAACATCAACATAGGTGACTTTCCGTTATTGAGAGAATGACTCATACCAAAGTCAGTTTAGGGACTTTATGCATAATACTGGAATGTCAGTGTTGTGACACTAAACTATAGGATAGCAGTTTTGAATGATGGATTATGGTCAAATTACCGTATTGCTCATAGGCGGGTATTAGGACTAGATGATTATTAATTTAAGAGATTAAAATACACAACAATATATTTACGTAGTTTGACTCCTATTTTTTTTTGTTATTATAATGTAAATTTGTTTAAAGGGTATAGCTTTGTTGATCAAGTATCTATATCATAAAAATAATAAATATAATTGTATAATTAAAGATGAGCATAGTTAGAATTTACAACAATATAAAAAAATAAATTTAAATATTATATACATGATTATATCTAGTGATTCTCTTTCCATCTAGTATAATTAAGAAGTTACTAATAAAATAATATGGTTTCACATATTATCTTTCACCTTATTCTCAACCTTACTCTCTTTTTGTTGATTAAAAATAACATGGGATTTGAATTAAAATTCAATAAATCAAAATTGAGAATATAAAGGAAGTTAAATAGTTAGGAGATCTTTAAAAAGAAGAATATAGTTTCTTAGGTTCCTTATTTTGAAATAAGAAAAAAAAGGGCGGTAACCATGAAGTTTCTAGTATTGGTTTCCCTTGAAAATGAAATCATTATTCATATGCAAAATCATATGAATAGTTATGTTTCGTATAATTTAGGAAGAAATGCCATCATACATCATTCTTTTGTAATGTATAATTTGAAAATAACAATCTAACATTCATATTGAATTGAGGATTTTAGTCTTAAATTGATGAGTTGAAAATTTCAAAAAAGTAACAATAAAGGGTGATGACAATTAAAAAAAATAAATCTTTATGCATATGTATCAAGAATTTAATTCTAACAAAAGAATGGTTGAGTGGAAGAGGAAAAGAGAAATCAAAATTTAGGGAGTAATAGAATGGTTAAGTGTGTGTATGTTTTCTTTTAAATTTCTTTAATCAAAATTAAAATGACATAAATATAAAAATAAAATCGATTATTAATATAAACGAATGAGTTAGTGAAATTGTCCAAATAGTAGAATAAGCACCACATCAAAGACTTCTACATTTATATATTATAAATATATAAATAGATAAATAGATACTTCCTTGTTGTATGGCATCTCAATATCTATATGAAACTTAAAAGAAAAGTGACATGATCAATTCGACCCAATACTGGAACACAAATGACTATCTTGCAAGTAAACCGTAGTTGACTGAAGTCTAAAACCTATCTTATGTTTCTTTATTTCATCATTGACTTTAATTTGATCATTCTTGAAATAAATAAATATGAACATAACATCTTATTCTTTTATGTGTAAACTACAATTTTTATTTTTCTTTTCCAGAAATAATTCTATTCAAAGTATAGTCACAGCTTGGTGGGAATTAAATTGTTAGTTTTTTCTGTAACCTCGAACTGTATTATCAATTAAACCACAACTCATTCAAATAATACCCTAATATTTTTTTTCCTCATTCACAATATTTTGTTTATAGCAAGTGTGTAGCTTGTTCTCAAATATAAGTTGATTCCTCAGCCCACATTTTACGCAGAGGCTTCCTTATGTTTCTGTCCTATATGATCCCAATATCAAGGAAAGTTGCAATTAGCCCACAAAATAACAAGGTTTCAGTTACCGTATCTTGCAGGCAAATGATGGTTGGCCTAGGACCAAGTCTGAGGACAGAACAATCACCACAGAAATTATCCTCAAACTTTGTTAGTTCTCACAGTTATGTAACCTTCGAAATACCCACTAACCAAGAGTATGTCTGTAAGTATGTTGTTCTATCCACAATGATTACAAGTTTGCATTCAGGGGCGGAAGTCAATAGTACACAGTAAGTCTGATTTCATTGGCATGTTTTTTATCTAATCTATAGAGGGTTAGCTTCTTCCTGCTAGGAATGTGAATTGATTATTTAACTGAGTGGCCTAAAAATGTGAAATTTTCAGTATATCAATGGCCTAATAATGAATACTTTAATACCTTTTAAAATTTGGATATTGAATTTAAATCAATCTTAAAAGCTAACCTGTAAGAATTATTCTCATATACTATGATCTCTAGTAAGTGGGACTTAAACAATTAACAAAAAAATTAATGAAGCTCAAGTCATTGACAGGTTCTATTGACTTTGACTATACTTGGAAAGCAAGAGTTAGACAATCAACATGTGGAAATGCAATGTTTCGGTTAGGTGCACTAGTTTGTACACTTTTTTAATTTTATAATCAAGCAATTTTACAGGAACGTGTTTATACATTGAAGAAGAAGAATAAACAACCAAATGCAAGGTTTTATTTTGCTTCTATTCTGCCTTGTCATCCTGAATATTATAGCAGCTAACACAGTCAGAGACAGTATTAGTACAGGGCAATCTATCAATGATGGCCAGAATCAGATCATGGTTTCATCTGGAGAAACCTTTGCACTGGGATTCTTCAGTCCAGGAATTTCTAAGAACCGTTATGCAGGAATCTGGTATAATAAAGACCCTAATCAGACAGTAGTATGGGTTGCAAATAGAGAAAATCCCCTCAATGACACATCAGGGGTTTTGAAGCTGAATGAAAGTGGAGTTCTAGTCATTCTCAACCATAACAAGAGTGTTATTTGGTCTTCCAACTCTACAGGGTCAGCACAGAATCCAGTTGCAAGGCTCTTGGATTCTGGAAATTTCATTGTGCAGGATGGCAGCAACAATTATGACACAAAACATGTACTTTGGCAAAGTTTTGATTATCCAGTAGACACAATCTTACCAGGACAGAAGTTTGGAAGAAATCTAATTACAGGACTGAATAGATACATGTCATCATGGAAGAGCTCTGATGATCCATCTCAGGGTATATATAATTATCAAATTGATATTGTTGGGTACCCACAATTTGTTTTAAGAGAAGGCGCTGCCAAAATATTTCGTTTTGGATCATGGAATGGTTTTCAGTTTAGTGGGGCACCTAAGGTGAAACAAAATTCTGTATATAGAATTAGTTTTGTTTCTAATGAGGAAGAGTTGTATTATGCATATGAGCTAATCGATAAGTCAGCTCTTCATAGGCTGGTCTTAAAATCTGATGGACAAGTTCAGAGGATTTACTGGAACAAAGAAGAGAATCGTTGGAGTGGATTATCAAGATTTCCGACTGATGACTGTGATTACTATGGAAAATGTGGAGCATCTGCAAGCTGTAATATAAACAATAATTTTTTATGCAATTGCTTGGATGGATTTGTTCCCAAAACAGAAGATACATATGGTGATTGTATCAGAAGAACTTCCCTGAGTTGTAATGGAGATGGGTTTCTGAAGTTTTCCTGGCTGAAATTGCCAGACACGTATAGATCCTGGTTTAATAGAAATATGAGCCTGGATGATTGTATGGTGTTGTGCTTGAAGAATTGCTCCTGTACAGCTTATGCAGCCTTGGATGTCAGTAAAGAGCCAGCTGGGTGTTTACTCTGGTTTAATGATCTGATTGACATAAAAGTATTCACTGAAGTTGTTGAAGATATATACATAAGGATGGCTGCAACAGAAGTAGGTACGAGATTGTTTCCCAATTTGGAAGTTCTCTGTTTCTTTTATCTTCTGTCATTTCTTGCTATTTTGCCTACTTCTCTTTCTCTCTATATATATATCAGAAGCTGTTGAAGGAAAGCAGTCGCATAAATCCAACACCCAAAAACATCACAGTCACACTATCATCTTAAGCTGTGTGTTGTCTATTGGAGTTTTAATCATGTCCTTAACCTGCATTATTTACAGATGGCGGATGACACTGCAAAAAGGTAGTTAAGTAAATTTCAAATTATGTGTTTTGCTTCTTATGCATATCATACATGTTACAAACATAGGTTGAAGGTTCACCTTTATCTGTAACAAAAATGTGTGCGCTGAGTCAGTGCAGACTAATCTCAATCGCTACAATTCACAAATAAACAAGTTAATCATTGAAAGCTTTAAACACCTTTAATAATACCAACAAATTTACCAAAAATACAAAGGCGTTCCTGAGATATCAATGGCAAAAGAAGAATGTATGTAATCCAAGTTTGCTTCAATTTCATTTTAGATTCAGGATGGGACAGAAGAAGGTACAAGGAGCAAGGAAGACTGAGCATGTTCTAGACCTCAACTTATTTTTTCCTCTACAACTGACTTGTTACTTCGCAGGGAAGTTGACAGGAAATCCACAAAGAGATGCAAATTCCATAAATGAGAATGAGAGGGAAGATCTAGAGTTACCCTTGTTTGAGTTGTCAATCATTATTTCTGCGACCAATAATTTCTCAACTGATAACAAACTAGGGGAAGGTGGTTTTGGATCAGTTTTTAAGGTAATGAAATAATAAAATGTTTGTCCTGGCCTATGAATGAAAGGTACTCGCAATAAATTTTATTTTGTGCAGTATGCTATATAAATCTACCTCTATATATACTTGCATAATTCAGCTTATGCATCCTTTTTCTCACTACCAATATAATAAACCAAAGCATCAAGAAGACTTTGTTAATTTTTTCCATGTCATTGTTTCAAACACTGCAGTTTCATCTATTTTCATAACTATAAAGATGTGCTGTGTCCCAAGTTAGATCTTCAGTCCCTTCTGATCTGCTAAAGCTTCCCATAACTTGAAACCACATGAGGGCTTAATTTGAAACAAAACATGGCGAAATCGTGAAATTGTTTGATGCCTTGTTACCTTATGTAAGAATTTAATAGATTTACGACATGCAGAGAGGCTATTAATTACTAATTGAGTAATTGAGCTTCCTTTTCCTGGTATCTGCTTAATAGTTCACAATTTTCATATGATAAATTGTTAAGCTTCTAGAAATTATTTCGAAAAATCTGCAGTCATGCAATTACAAGTATTCAATATTGGAGTTCAACAGAACAATCAAATTTAAGTAAGCTTACCTCAAACAGATTTTGTAATATCAAGCCTTTTCAATGAAATTTAGGGTATCTTGGATGATGGAAGAGAAATAGCTGTCAAGAGATTCTCACAAAATTCAAGGCAAGGACTTCAAGAGTTCAAAAATGAAGTTATACACATTGCCAAACTTCAACACAGGAATCTGGTGAGGCTACTAGGGTACTGCATTCAGGCACGGGAAAGACTTCTGGTTTATGAATTTATGCCCAACAAAAGCTTGGACTTCTTCATATTTGGTTTGCTTCTATGAAATCTTATTTCATGTTTTTAATTCACTTAGAATTGTACTTCCATTTGGTGAGCCGGTTCTAAAATTCTTGCAATAGAACCATCAAGGTTGTGTTTGGATAGAAAATTTCTACAATTCTGAGAATTTTGAAATAACAGTATGTTTGAATCGTAAAAAATAATTTTCAAATTACTATAGAATTTTCATTATAAATAAGAGGAATTTCAATGACACATGTTGAATTTTTAAAAAAATTCCTCCTCCTTTTTGTTTAAATAATCTTATATTACTATCTATCAACACTTTCATTATTAGACTCCTTTTATAAACACTATTCGTTATTAATTTAACAATTTTAGCATTCTAAAATGATCCCTCTAAACACACTATGAAGAAACTATGCTGGAAGGAAAATGAATCTTTCTAACCATACTCACATTCATTCATCACATGGGAAAATGAATCTTTCCAACCAGATAAATATTGCTATTACCGAAACCATACTTTCTTTATGGTGGTTCAGAAGCTTATTATGAGAAAAAAAGGGTCTAACTTGTTCTACCTTTTTGAACAGATGCAAACAGGGGCCAATTACTAGATTGGACAAGGCGCTTGCACATTGTTAATGGGATCGCCCGGGGTCTTCTTTATCTTCACGAAGACTCAAGGCATAGAATAGTTCATAGGGATCTCAAAGCAGGGAATGTTTTGTTAGATAGAGAAATGAACCCAAAAATCTCAGACTTTGGACTGGCTAGAAGCTTTGGAGGAACTGAAATTGAAGTAAACACAGATCATGTTGCTGGAACCTAGTAAGTGCCTGATTAGTGATTACACCTGTATGGTATGAATACAATGAAGGCTTAGCCTCTTTTTACATGAAATTTGTTTACATGATATGCAGTGGCTATCTTCCACCAGAGTATATAATTAATGGATCTTATTCAACAAAATCAGATGTATTCAGCTTTGGTGTATTGATACTGGAGATAGTGAGTGGGAAAAGAAATAGTGGATTCTGCCATGAAGATAATCTTTTGTCACTTGTAAGCATGAACTTGATCTTTAATGACCTTTTATAAGCTTCTTCTGCTGTTAACCATGTGTTAAAAAATATGCAGGCATGGAGACTATTTATAGAAGGAAAATGCAGTGAAATAGTTGATGCAGCAATAAGAGACTCACTGGATTTATCTGCGGTGCTAAGATCAATTCATGTTGGATTACTATGTGTCCAACTAAGTCCAGATGACAGGCCAAGCATGTCATCTGTAGTTCTGATGCTAAGCAGTGAATCCACCCTGCCACAGCCTAAGTTGCCTGGATTGTTAACAAATAGAAATATGGTCGGGGACACGTCTTCCTCAAGCAGTTATAAACCATCCTCAAATAATGATATCACAATTGGCTTAATGTCTGCCCGATAAGCATTTGGTTATTTGTGTATGTATGCATTTCTGTGTGAGATCAGACAACAACATCACCACAAATAAATGAAAGGAAAATATTCAAAAGGAAGAAAAGTAAAAGACAACTCTGTATGGGAAGAGGTGAGAAAATGAAGCGCTGGCAAATGTGATTTTAGTCATTGAAATATAACATACCAATCCTGTTGAAGTAGAAAATATGATCTTCTAGTCATTTTTGTACTGCTTTAAGTGGATTTGATCTTTGTGAATGGATAATCTTCATTCAATTTTAAAATGGATCCTTGTAACTTATGACTTTTCAAGTAATTTATTGAAATAGAATTGTTTGAGAAAACTAGTTTAAATTGGATTAAATGACTTTAAGAAACATATAATATAATAAAAATGTTCCCTGGAATGCTACCTCACCTGTTGTTGACCCTTCCCATCACCCTAGAGGCCACCATCTCTGCTTCTGTCTCCAATTTCCAATCTTTTCTTCAAACTCCCAAGGTATCAACAATTTTCCACTTGTATCTGAACACAATTTGTATTTAAAATAGCATCTATTCTACTTAGTTGAGCGCATTCTTGGAAAAACACATAACTGATAAGTTTTCTCTTTAATGAAACATGGGAATGACAAAAGATAAACTTATCACTGAAAAAGTTAACCCGTAAATAAACATGGAAATTTAGGAAAACCTATTTCATCATGATATTCATGTTTTTGGTTTAAAGTGAATTAGCTCATGTGAAGATAACTTTGGTTTAAACCAAAAAAATATGGGAAACAATTTATATAGGAATCAATTAACTTCGAAACATTTTCTTGGAGACTAACTAAAAAATGACTTGTACCAAACATCTAAAAAATGACTTGTACCAAACATCGCCTTATGTTATGCTTTATAACACTTGCACCACTGACCCTGATTAGATGATGGTTCTATGCAAGTCTCTTTCTTCGTTAGCTTGTTTTGAAGTATTGAAAGCAATTTCAGATTTGGCTTGTATTTGAGATTAAAATGGGAGATGCAAATTGCAAATTTGACACAAAAACTGTCCATGAACTGGTTACTCACATGAGGACTACATTGTATTTCCAGGTAATGGTTTGGAGGTAGCAAGTAGGGAAGACTCATAGTTTGCTGTGGATGTGTTCAAGAATGTATCACTCTATTATCTGTAATTTAGTAAGGGATAGATTTGTCTTATCAACTTTCAACAATCCATGGACAATTCTTATTCCTTTACTCTTTAATCTTTAAATGGAGCTACTAACTAGTTTAGGTCCAATTCATTTAGAAGGTCAAGTCTCTGTCTGTTTTGTGTGCTTCTGTAGTAATGTGGCCACAGAAGAAATTCCATGTGTATCAGAGCCTAACTCCGAAATCAAACAGCTCAAGTAATTCTCCTTCTGCATGCAATGTCTAACGCTTTATTGATCTCATCTCACATTCAATCTTCATAATTAATGGAACCCTTTGGAGCAATGGCCAGGCTTGGAAAATGTATCATCCCATTAGATAATTTGTATTATCACAAATCACAAAGCCATCTTCTACTTCATATAGACAAAGCTATATGCACTGTCATTTTATTTTCCTAAAGACAATGTATTCACACGAATACATCTTTTTTTCCAATATAATGTTTCCAATTAGAATAAAATGAAGAAAAGAAATGCATTTTGCATATGCATGATAACTTAATTGCCTGTTTTAAGTGGCACAGTTCATAAGGCTTGAGTCTAATGTAAGGTGATCCCAAATTTGTCATCACTGTCCATATCTTCTAGTTTTATACTATCCACAATAGACCCCCAACACCAGCCCAAAAAGCACGCAAGGGAACATTTGCAATGAATGTATAGGAAAAACAACATGTCTTACAGCAAGACCATTGGCTCAGTGATTTTCCAGAATTCATGAATCCACCACATTAACAGAAAGAACCATTCATTATTCCTCAATAGCCCCTTATATTACTTCATTGAACACACCAATTTGCATGGAAACTACACATATTGTAACCTTGATCAATCTCAGCCTCTCACTCCGGACTCACATGCAAGCCGAAAAGCATAATGATTATTTCAAAACAAAAAACAAAAACTCAAAAGCAAGGAATTGGAAAGTGAAGGAAAACATAAGTATTGGGGTTTGGAAATGGTTGAAATAAAAATAATAAAGAGATTGAAGAAATAAGCAGAGGAAAAAAAGAATTAAAGTTGTGATTTTGATTGAGGGGAAAAGAAGGGGAGGCTCAGATAGAGAGGGAAGAGTGTGATGCGATGGCTGCACGAGTGCCTCGCCAGTACACGCCTCTTCCTCACTCATCACTGCCATGACAAGAAGAAGAAAAAGAAGAAGAAGAAGAAGAAGGGAATGTTGTTGTTGTTGATGATGAGGTAAATAGAGAGAAGAAGAAGAAGAAGTAGAAGTAAGCGTGTGTTTGCGTGTAAATATATATGAGAGAGAGAGAGAGAGAGAGAGAGGAAGGATCATCGGCTCAGAGAGAGTATCGGTGGCTGCGTGAGCCGCCCCGCCGGACACGATCACTCTTCCATCACTGCCTCCTCCTCCCATTGGGTGCTTAATTTGATCCCAATATATATAGCCCTAATTATCATATTCACTACCCCCTCTCACTTATTGGGCTAATCCATACAATACAGTGATCATAAATGATCACAAATTTAGTGGACCATTACGACCAAGTCCTTTTTATAGTGTATGTTTATGAAAATTAGTGGAAAAATTAACAAAAAAAATGAGAAGTTAGCTGAAGTTAAAAGTTTATAAGATAATTATTTAAACAAGTTAGATGAGTATGATGTTCACCTAAATAATGCATATAACTCTAAAATTTTAAAGGAAATTTTTCAAGTCTTCACAACTTCATGTTCTCAAATAAGATTAAAACTCGTTTTCTCGAGTTGAGAAAGCCTCACGATACCCCCTATTTCCCCTATTTTAGACAAGAACAAAGAGAATTCCAATTCCCCTTGATCTTAGCAAGATATAATTACGTCTATGTCATTTTTGGTCTAAATAGAAGACCCATTTTACCATTGTATAAATATGACCTCAAAACCCCTTCGTAATTCAACTGACGGATTGAGAAATAAAACCTAATTCTCCCAGGGTAATTTTTTAGGATTTTCGTGTCTTACATACTCATTGTGAACAAAACCTTTATGTCCTTATAATATGTCTATTTCACTTATGCTTCATATCAATCTTTTTGTCTCGGAGTCCATGTCGTGTTTATTCATGTTTGTTATTATCAAAACCCGTTTAACATAAAAATCAATCTCCTTCTTTTTATGATGATGAACCATCATGTGGGATGTTAGGTATAAAACAATAATGCAAACATCACCTATCTTAATAAAATACTTTCCTTTCGAGATAACACACACGTGGCTTTCTAAAAAAATGGAGTACTAGCTAACTCCCCTTAAGAGAAGACAGAAGAAGCACAAAAAGATTCCTAAACTTTTAATCTAAAAACCACATATAATACCTCAAATAAATAATTTCTTCCTCTTTGTCATTATCAAAAAGAAACATAACACAAAAGAGAGAGACAATTTACTCATCATATTCATCAATGTTCGCCACACGACCGAAACACATCACAACTAAGGCGTTGGAGGGTCTAACCATGTCTACTCGAAGACCATACATGTCATTGCAAACCACAACCATTTGAGAGTTCATGTCTGAGCAAACATCCTCTATTTTCTGTATTACATTTGTTTGAATTCCCAACACAATATCCAACAACTTCTGTTGGAATTCATTCTTAAAGGAAGAGGTGTAGAAGATGCAAAGCAAATTAATTTTCAAAGTTTCTTACATCAATGTCCATTTGAATGTCCTAGACTTTCAAGTAGACACATTCTCCCTCTTTTTTCCTTAGTAATTTCCCATGTCGTGACAATTGGACTGAACCAGTCAGTTTGATTTGGTCAGGGTACCGATTCAGACAAGTAAAAAAATCAGGACATTTCAATCAAACTGGTTAAATTGGTACTTGAACCGGTTGGATTTAAAAAAAAATATTTTTTAAAAGAATTCTATTATATTTCTTTTAAAATGAATTTACATAGTATTTTTATTTATTATATTTTTTATCCTATAAAACATGAAATATGATGTTTAGTAAACTTATTTTTTATATAATTTATAATTAGTATATTGAGAAATATATTATATTACATAATATAAAAAATATATATTTTACTATCATTGATTTGATCACGGTTTAACTACAGTTGAATCAATAAACCATGGACCACTACATTTACCGGTTTGATCATTTGTGATCCTTAAAACATTGGTAATTTCATAGTTGTTAATATAATAAAAATTGAAAATAGTAAATTTTGTTATGCTGAAAGAAAAAAAAAAGTTAAAAAAATGATTTTTCGCTGCTGTGTAAAAAATTTTAAAAAAATGTTAAACTTGTTTTATCCTTTCATCGACCACACATCCTAGAAACACTTCCTTTGGAACTCCAAACACAAAACATGGGAACCCTTCAGTTAACATCATCATCATCCTTCACCCTTTTCAGACAGAAGCACCCAACCACCATCACCACCAAGCTCTCATTCTCTCCTTCTCACCTCAACAACGCTGGCCTTCTCCCTTCACACTTGCCCAAAACAATCCGAATAGGGACGCGCCGGACGCGCGTGGTAGAGGAGGAGAGCCAGGATAGTTCCGAACCAGCAGAGACGGAGTTGGCGTCTGAGTTGAAGAAGGCGATGCAAGAAAGGAAGGAGAAACAAGAGGATAACTTGTTGAACGGAGTGGCTCAAGAGATCGCTGAGATTGAATGGCCTGCGTTTGGCAAGGTCTTGGGTACCACCGGTGTTGTTCTCGGCGTCATATTTGGTTCCAGCGTCGTTTTGCTCACCGTCAATGCCGTTTTGGCCGAGCTTTCTGATCGCTTTTTTGCAGGTAAAGGCATTCAGGATTTCTTCACCTGATTCATCCATCATCTATGAGACTTCCACAGGTCACAAGTTTTCCCTTTTTTTTTAATATATTTTCGAATTTGAATGAAGGGAATGAAAATTTTACCCTTCATCATCACATTTGTGTGCTTGTAATTGTAATGGTTGAAATGGGTGAATGACTGCTTAACACAATTGGACCAAGCTTTAATATTGATGCTCGTTGTTCAAGCTAAATTCACACTCTGGTAATTGAAAAGGGCAAAAGCAAATTCCACCCTTTGTCTCGGCTACTCAACCACCTTTCTGGAATAGGGCGATACAAGAGTTTCAAATGGGCAATTTCAAATTTGCAATTTGAAGGTTCTATTTCAATGCAAAAAGGTTCGATCATTATATGGTTCTCGGTGGAATGGTATTTGTGGCTGTAACAGAAACAAACAACTTTTACTGGCTACTGCAGATATCCCTTTTATGTCTCGGATGCAAAGCTCCATTAATTGTTTAAATGACCGGGTATAGATACTGGTTTAATTGTGTTGGTCTAAAATTCAAGGGTCTGGCAGGTGGTTGGCTCAATTTCTGCACAGCCCTTGCGGGTTTTCATTTCTGCATTACTGGTTTATGCAGTTGCTGATGTAGTGCAATTCTTGTTTTCTTTTTTTTCTTTTTTTTTTTTGGAAACAATTCTTGTTTTCTTTGGGTGATTTGCTTTACACATATTGTATAAAGGCCTTTTTTCTGATTTGATATTTCAAAAAAGAGTTTCAAATGGGCTGCTTCATAAATGTCTTGCATTTTCATCTTAATTTCGAATAATTTATCACTTGGTCGTCGGGTATGCGATGCGACAAATATGGAAACTAGAATGGAGGTGGGGATTGATAAACACCAATGTTCAAAATTTCAAGAAACAAGGATGGGTAGAAATGGTGTAAAAGTTAACAAATTATGTGGATCATAGGTTTTCAGTTATTTAACCTCAACGCATTCATTCATTTGACTAATAAACATATCAAGGGTTTGCATGTACTTGTTCATCGGAGCGCAAGCAATAACACCTTCACATAACAATACTCTCAAATCAAATGTCAACTTCATTATTCCCTTTCTCCTTTTTCTCATGATTTTCCTGAAGTCTTTCTGTGAAAGCAAGTTTTTATCTCAGAATCACAAGCAATACTCTATCAAATAGTCAAAATTAACAAGAAAATAAGAAGCAGCTTAAAGCCTTAGATTAAACATTCAGGACTCAAAGGTCATGCTTTCAGCTTCCCGTCTGACCGAGTCAAATAGCACGGACGACAGGTACCTCTCCCCAAAGCTCGGAAAAACAACCTGCACCATGGTAGAACCAGCTCAGAAAATCGTCCTGTAGTCTCAGTTACTACTTACTATTGGTTCGCAAGATTACAACCTTCAAACACATTTTTACCATGTTAATGGCAGTGAGTTGTTACAGAACCGACACTATCAGAATAGAATACGTTTATATTTAGCACTGATACGAGGGCTTATATTTAACATGATATTGAGCACTGATACGAGGGTTTATATATATTTTTTTACAAATAAAACATCTAAAATCAAACTAGAGCTCGTCCCATTGTAAATCCCATGTTGTCAAGTTTGGTCAATATTAAGCATGCATAAGATTTAACTAGAATTAGCTTCTCAACAATTCGTGGGTAAGCTTTTCCCATCTGTGACTGTAATATCATGTTACTCAATGTGGTCCAAGAGATCACTAGTTTATTTGTTGGATATTATGCATAACAATTATACTGGCAATTCTGTTGCTTCTCTAAACAAACATTTCTAAATACTTTCACCAAAATTTGAGGGATACAATCAACTTACAATGATAAGCTTCCCAGCATTTTCTGGTCTTTTTGCTATCTTAATAGCAGCAGCTGCTGCAGCTCCAGAAGATATCCCAACCTACAACAATATCCAGACTAAGTGGTTTAATCAACCATAAAATTAGAAAAAAAGAGGATGCTATAACTATAACCTGTTTTTTTACCGATTCCAAATATCAATTAGAAATGAGGCTTGGCAAAATAGATATCAAGAATAGCATTGTGCTCACTCTTGGCAGATTCTATAGGTTTAGAACTTACAAAGAGGCCTTCTTTAAGCGCAAGAAGCTTTGCAGTTTCTATGGCTTCTTCACTTGATATCTGCCAATCACACATATCTCAGGTTTACTGAAATATCAACAGTTGCAACTTTCAAACAAATACTGTAAAAAGATGAGATATGAAATATCTTTCTAATACAACACATCAATCACAACTTTATTTTTCAGAATTTACGTGTTCATAGATCAATTCAAAGCTGCATCTGATAAAATATCAACTATAACATATTAGAAGTGAAGTTGTAAAACCATCACCTATCTGGAATTCCTGTATGAAAATGTCCAAGTACATTTGATATGAAGTTTTAATCAGATCAGATGTAAACAAGTATTCAAAAGTTTATATTGCCAGTGTGTTACCCTCAAAACTGGAACTTTTCCCCTACTCAGAACTTGCTGAGGGAAGAGGAGAACCATAGTGCTTTAGTACAAGTTTAGATAAAAAAAAAGTTCATTTAAACGGTTCACTCACAGCAAATAACCAAACAGAAGCAAAAGTCTGTTTCGATTTAGACAGGAAAACATTGTATCAATACTATCACATCAAAATAACAGGAAACTGCTATCTCAAACTAATGTCTGGAAATTGGAGGTGTAATGTAAGAATGTCAGCAATTTTCAACAAGCACATGTATTAACAATATACACGTCAACCACCCCATTTTGTAAAACTGTACATGACATTTTCAAACAACTATAAATAAAAATTATCATAAACCATATGTTTTGAAATATATCACATAATCGCTTGAATAATGTAATGATTAATTCAAGTAGTCAAAGCTTACTTGAACAACTTCATCAAGAAGATTGACTTCCAAAACCCCAGGAATAAAACCAGCACCAATCCCTTGAATCTTGTGTGGACCTGAACACATTCACAATCGGAATTTGCAAAGTTAACTATATATAGAAAACTAAAGTTCTTTGCCTCAACCCGAAGGATTTATTTTTAATGAAATTTGAGAAAACCATAGTAGTTACAATGCAAGAATTTTATTGTTGACCCCAAAAAACTATATTACTACAGAAGAGATCTTAGGTTATAACTTACCAGGCTTTCCTCCTGAAAGCACTGGACTTTCAACTGGTTCCACACCAAACAGCTGCACAAAGGGAAAAGGTGTTGAGCACATGAAACAAGAATGGCATAGATATAAGTATAACCTAATACATAAGTATCTCCATTTTCAAGAAAAATCATGTTCAGTTATCCCTAATGACCTAGATATATATTAAGGGGAAAACAAAAAAGCTAACCTTTATATTGGAATTCCGCTCTTTAAGATATTTTCCAGCACCTGTTATGGTACCACCAGTGCCTATCCCAGAAACAAGTGCATCAACTTTTCCATCTGAACCTTTCCATATCTCGGGACCAGTGGTTTCATAATGTATCTGCAATGACAACAATATATATTGCCCAAAGTGTCAATAGGTTGTTGTGCCAGTTGCAGAATAATTATGCTTATATATATATATATATATATATATATATATATATATATATATATATACCTTGGGATTGGCAGGGTTTTCAAATTGCTGAAGCATGTAGGAGTTAGGGGTTTTAGCCACTATCTCTTCAGCCTTCTGAACAGCTCCTTTCATTCCCTTTGCAGGGTCTGTCAGAACCAACTCAGCTCCAAATGCTAATAGAATGGTTCTTCTTTCGAGACTCATAGAAGTGGGCATTGTAATTATAAGCTTGTAACCCTTGGCTGCTGCCATGAAGGCTAATCCAATGCCAGTATTACCACTTGTTGGTTCAACGAGGACACTCTTCAGTAAAATAAGAAACCCACATATCAAAATTATACATTCAATTTGACAGGTCAGAGATACACTAAATAATACCCATGATTCCCTTTTACACCAAACTACAAACAAGTATTTCATTCAGTGGTAAGTTTTCATAGAAAGTTTTCACATTTTATTTAAATTTAGGTCAAACCCACATACAGGTTTTTTCCTCATGCACGTCGGAATGATAACCTTTATCAAGGAGGTTAGTAATAATTAGACAAAATTGGGTTCACTTTACGGAAAATTATGAACATTGTTATGCTACATATCTATTATGTGGAATACGGAAAGTTATGTACAGAGTAAAAGTTCTGGTAGTAAAAAACAGCATTGCTTTGCTCCCAAACCATACCGCTCCAAAATGACATCCTTACTAATCTATTATTAGCTTCACTTCTCTTAAATTATCAAGATATACCATACCAACCTTTCCAGGTGTGATAAGCCCCTTCTCTTCAGCATCAGCAATCATACTATATCCAATCCTGTGTTAAAATCAAGAGAACAACATAATCACAAAAACCAATCCCAAGCTTAATGCTACCAAAAGCATCTTAAAACCTATGAAGCACAGATACCTCTCTTCTTTGAAGAGTCGCGGTGTAGGACATATTTCCAACACCAACACGTCTCCGACGCGCATCAAACACTCCCCAAAATGTGTCCAATCAAAAAATCCATTTATATCGGTATGGATACCTGAGCCGACACCTCTATAGAGTTCAGACACTTGAGCCAACACATCTATAGAACTTGGTTACTTGAGCGGACACCTCTACGTAGATTAACACATACTAATCTTATTATAAAAAGATATTTTTTAACCTTTAATTTAATTTAATTATAATACAAAATATCAACAAATAATGTTTCTCACTTATTTTAGGGTTTAGTATCACCACATTAAAAATATAAAATTTCGAATATAGGAGTTATAGGAATATAACTCTCTCAAGGTGTATCAATGGGTATGCCCACATCTGATTGTAATCCAGTTAGTTAGACAGCTGTAAGTACAACTGTCATAACAGTCTAGCTAGCTTCTGCTAAAAGTAGATCCCTATAAATCCTATAATTTCCCTTTGTATCATCAGAACACATAATACTAAAATACTATTCAGATTAATCTACTCTATTTTCTCTCAACTCTCTTCTCTCAGTTTATATCACTTATAATATTGAAAGTTTGATTAGAGAAGCTAAATATACATATCTTATGTAAATGTTGATTATCAATTTAGATTTCTTTTGTTATGTTATTCATATTTTATTTTACTTGAGTTTCTCTTTCTCTATTTATACATACCATATGCAATGTTTCGGTATCCTATATTTTAAGGATTAATTGTGTTGAAATGTCTGTGTCGTGTCCAGTATCCGTGTCGAAGTCGGTGCTTCATAGATTAAAACTCAAAAAAACAAGACTCTTGACAACGTAAAAACAGTTACCTGTCTTTTACACTAGAGCATGGCTCCATCAACTCCAGTTTGGCAGCAACTCGGGCAACACAACCATCCGCAAGTTTATTTAGATATACTAATGGAGTTTTACCAATCAACTACATCAGATAAACATCAGATAAATAATAGTACGTAAGCTAGCAAAAGGGTAAAACCCAGTATAACAAATAATGCAGAAACTCACTTCTGTAACATCTTTTGCGATTCCAGAAACAGCCATGGTATCCCCTCACAACAAAGCTGACAAAGAAAGACAAACCATTAGCATAGAACCAACAAATTCTATATCCACAAAGCTACCAATTCTCCTAGTGTATACCAATGGAACCTAAAATGTTTTTCAACATAAGCTTCTGTTTCTCTTCACTAATGATGAGGGAAAAAAAACTTTGCCTTGAAAACTTGAAGCTCGTCAACAATAATAATAGTAAATTCAATCTTGTTTGGCTATAACAAAAAATTTCTACATTTCAATATTTTCTTTACAACACCTTTCTCGCAAGGAAACTGTACAAGCTTTTGCATGAAATATCAGTGCCCCAAATACATGACGAACCGTAATACTAAAATATGAAAATGACATTCTGATTATATATTAAATCACAGAAAGTAATGATCTAAGTTGGGGATTTGCATTGATCCTAGTTAAAACGTCGCCGTTTCAACACCGAAAGCAGTGATGCAAAAAGAAAGATTAAAAAGGGAATTAAATAACCACTGATATGGATGACGGATTATGATTGATTGGTGGCAAAAAAGAAAACCCTAATTGAGATGCGTAATCAGCAAACAATAGTTTATCAATATATTAGAGAAGTGGAGAAAAATTAAAAATCACCTTGAGGATCAGAAAATACTCAAGTGAGTGACACACTGAGACAAGCACACTTGATAACGACGATCCAAGACCTACGAAGCTAACGACACTCCCATCTCACTCATATGTATTAAAATAATTGTTTACATGTCTAATCACTCATTTTATTTTATATTTATATTTAATTTTTCAGTAAAAATTTAAATTTTCTTGCTTTAATTCTTAATTGATACATAATTAGAGAGATACAATATTATAAAAATAGAAAAATCTAAAAATTAATATTAATTTTTTAAATTGTTTGAAACAGTCTAAACTTCATCCATAATACAAAATATTTTTTTGAAGTTTAAAAACCTTCGTTCCATTTGTGAAACATGAAACGGAATCACCCCTAAATATTACAAATTTAATTTTCCATCAAAAAACTCCTTATTAAACATAGATGTTTTTAACTAAGACAATACTATCTCCTCGTGAAGATATTTAAGTGGCATTTAGCATGAGGTGTTTTTTTTTTTTTACCGAGAATACTAGTTAAAAATGAAATATATCTATATTTTTAGTAAAAGTTATAAAAAAAAATTTGGGTGGGTAAAATTTCTTTGAAATATGAAAATTTTGCATTTTTAAAATTATTTACTTAAATAGATGGGTTAAAGAAACAAGAATCATAAAATTTAGGATGAATTTATTATCAATTCTTATATAAACTTACAATATTATTAAGTAATTTTTTTATATCAAATAAAAGAATAAAAAAAGATAACCAAAATAAAATAATTGGAGAAATATTCATGAAAACAAATGCATCAGCATCTTATGGTAAAAACCAACATGCGTAATAGAACCTAGGGTCCAATACCCCAAAAACAAGGAAACAAAGTATAATATTTTTATTAAAAATTCAGTGGAATTGATTAAAAACTAAGATGGATGAATTTTAATAAAAGGCGTTGAAAGATGTGTCCTTTGGTGGAAGGGGTGTGAAAATTGAAAATGGTCTTTGCCTGAGACCACAAGTCTTATCCTTTCATCAACCACACATCCTACAAACACTTCATTTGGAACCCCAGACACAAAACATGGCAACCCTTCAGTTAACATCGTCATCCTTCACTCTTTTCAGACAGAAGCACCCCACAAACACCACCAAGCTCTCCTTCATTCCTTCTCACCTCAACAACACTAGGCCACGCCTTGCTCCACGCCCTCTAACTGTGACTGTGAGGTCCTACAAAGTGGTGATTGAGCACGAGGGTGAGTCCACTGAGCTGGAAGTTGAACCTGATGAGTCCATACTTTCAAAGGCATTGGACTCTGGCTTGTCTGTGCCTCATGACTGCAAGCTTGGAGTCTGCATGACTTGCCCAGCTCGTCTCATCAGTGGTTCTGTTGATCAGAGTGATGGAATGCTCAGTGATGATGTGGTGGAACGTGGTTATGCACTCTTGTGTGCTTCTTACCCTCGATCCGATTGTCATATTAGGACTATCCCAGAGGACGAGTTGCTGTCATTGCAGTTAGCAACAGCCAATGACTGACAAGCCCTTCTTTCTTCTTTTTTTTAGTTCACTTCTGAATGTAATTCCAGTTACTGCTGCTGGTTTTGGTTACTACTTAACAGCATTGAGTCTTTGCCTGTTTCTCTATAAAATTGATTATTTTGCTTTGGTTTAATATATACTCCTGTTACTTGATGCATGAAATAGAACATTTGACTCAAATTACGATGCTGATAAATGGCTATCTAGCTTGATGAACTAAATGCAGATAGATAATTACATTATGTAATTTTATTTAAAATCTGTAAATCTTGTTCACGTACTCCAAGGGTGGAATCTAAAACACACGGATATCAAATGCCCAAATGATGATTAATTTAGATCCTATCCAGGCTATCCTCACGCTAGAGAAATGAGAATCCAAATTCCCTTCTATTTGTCTAAAAATGTCAAATGCGGCTAAATGACTTCTTGGGTCTCCGCTTAATCTTTACTTTTACATTAATGCCATTATCAATGATAGACCGAAGAACAACCTTAAGCTTCCCCTCCACCCTTTCTCCTTTCCTTGGAGTGTAAATCACATCATGAATATCATCAGCCAATGCTCTCTGAGCCAGAATTGCCCCCACAGCAGCACAAGTGGTTTTGTTCTTTGTAGAAGCCAAGTCAAACTTGAAATCTTTGGAAATGGAATGTGCCACAGCAACAACCTTGCTAGTTACTCTATGAACAACACAAGCACGCACCGAAGCTTTTGATATGTAAATGTCCAAGCAAAACGGTTCGTGATAAGGACCTGTAAGCTGGTTAAAAGTTGGAATCCTCTGCCTCTTGTTCACAGGAGACACAACATCATTGATTTCATCCACCACCTTGGGCATAAGACTTTTACTTCTCGCCAAGTCATGAACTTTGGGTAGTTTCTGATCTTTAGAAGCCACATTCGAGATTGTTTTAGCTTGGTTTATCTCATTTTTTCTCTTGGGAGATTTCTTCCGGTGAAATTCCAAGTTATACTCTTCAAACTCCTTGGAACTGCGCTCAAGCTTATAGAACAGATTGCCACGAATTCTCATGCTATCTATGTCCTCAAAATCAAGTTCACCGTCGGCATGATCATCAAGGGCTTCATGAGTCACATGGGCACCCAAATAACTAGCTCGTGATGCAGCCCAATGAGGTCCACGCCAGGCTTGTGCCACCCCAGATGAGACACCCCAAGCATCACTATCCACAAGCTCAATATCAAGCCCAGTTGAAGGGGGATTGTAGTCAGAGAAAATTGGGGAAAGATGAAGGCTGCTAGAGTATTCAGAAGGTGGCGCGGATACAGAATTCGGTGCAGCACCATCTTCCTTGTTGGGAATGGTGGTGAGGTACTTGAAGCAGAGATTGAATGTCATGGTGAGAAAACGTTGATTGCATAAGGAAGCACCCTTCCTTGAGAGAACCCACACCATGATCAGAGTTTTGCGATTAGAGGATAATTGCGCAGCACAAAATGTTCACTGAAGCAAAACACCAAACAGTTGGCGTGCAGTAGCCAATAACTGATGGAAGCAATGTGAAATATATTTGGTTGAAGTATGAAGCTCGAAAACAAATACAAACAACATTTGCTAGAGCGGGCTTGTGTGCAGTTTGGTCCTAACTCCTGGGTCGTACAAATATCTCTATTTTCAATTTCCTATTTTCTAATTTCCAAATTTTCGTATTTCGTTCTCGAGAGAATTTGAACTTGGACTGCCATGGAGATAAGGCTCCACCAATGCCTGATGAGTGCGAGTAACTATTTGGGAGGGTATATGATTTTTATCTATTTATCTCAAAATATTTTTATTGGGTAAATGGTGGTTCTTGATATATTGTTTATTTTTTCAATCAATTTTTTATTGAGTAAATGGTTTATTGGTAAGTTATTTCTTTTGATATTCCTATATTTGGTATAAAGAAAACTTATTAATAATTTTGTTAGTTTAGTTATATTTTTTCATATTATTGTGTTTGATATAAAAAAAATTATCCAATTGAAAGTTTAAATATAAGTTATGGTTAATTTTTTTTTATAATCAATGGAACTTAAAAGTCCAAAGGAAAACTATACATGAATAGAGAAAAATATGGGGAGGGAGATACTCACATATCCTCCCTAAATGAACCTAACATAAAATGATAATCAGTAAGAACAACGGAATCAAGTTAACATTAGTGATTAAGAGCATGTTTGCTCTAACGTTCAAGGCAACGGAACGAAATAATGGAAAAGGAAAAAATTTATTCTACGGTCTAACGAAGTTTTGATTGTTTTAAAAGACGATTAATATCAACCTTTAAATTTTTTTTATTTTCTCAACTCCGTTTTCCGCCACAACCATTATACCCTCTTTATGCCAATCACCATAAAGAAACTTAAGAATTTTTCTAAAGACGAAATAACATGGGATGATTCCTAAATTTAAGGCATGAACATCTTAAATTTTATCATAAATTCAATGACTCCCGGTAAATTTTGTATCTCACCTATTTAAGTGAGTATCTTAAAAATACAACTCTTTAACATTTTAAGATTCTCGGTAGTTTTAATTACTCAAAAATATTTTATTACAACTTCTACCAAATATAAATAGATATTCTTTTTAAATTTTATTCCTGTGAAAAAAGGATGTGGTTGTAGCATGTAAAAAGGTCACCCAAAACCAACTAGATGAACGATTTTACCGGTTTCAATTATATAGAGGCTTAAATATAAAATTAGCCTATAAAAATTTTAAAAATTTAGCCTTTAAAATATTTTTTGTTAAAATTAAGTCTCATCATTATCGATTAGTCATTCCAGCACTTACAGCTGGATCAAACTTTTTTTGAGCAACATTTGGAGGGACAAAAGGACCAGGTTTCTAGATTGGAGATGAGCTGTATGATGGAAAGGTTCTTATGGGAGATACAACACGATAAAAGTTGAAAGACACGAGGTTTTTGGGTTTTTATTAGAATCAACCCCTTAAGTAAATTTCATGTAAGATTAAATTTTATCATTAACTTTTCTTGTAGGAAGAGGTGATGACTGATTTGGTGTTTTTATGTTTGTATCACCTATATTACATACACCATTAAATCAACAATGGGACCAAAGAAGAAAAAGAAGAAGACGACAAAGAAATATGACAAGAAAAAGAATAAAAGGAAAAATGGGAGGGGGAAAGAGAATGAATATGACAATTTTATAAAAATTAAATAAATACACGTGTAAATACTAAGTAAATAATTAACTAAAAATAAATTAATGGCAAGACTTAATTTTAAAAAATATAAATCCTAAAAGAAAATTTATTAAAAAAATTGACCTTAATTTTTAAACTTTTTTAAGCACTGATTTTATATTTAAACCTTAAATAGATGAAAACAAGAATATTATTCAAGACAACATCAATAGCAGCTGTAACATCAAACATTAATTTAATTACAGAATGATAAAAAAGTTTAAAATAAAACCCTCGTCAGAAATACGATTGCCATTTACGGCACAATGCTCCAAGAGACCCAGCTAGTGTTCCCGATATATAATAAAATCATATCTAAAGGGCTTTTATCTTTGTAAGTGGACAAATCTGTTGTGTTGTTGTCTAATCAAAGTTAAAAAAAAAATGGCTCCAAAGTTTTTTTTAAAAAAATTCTGACAAAATTGCTTTGCTGAAAAACTTGGGCGAAAATGGATCACAAGCTGGGTAGAAGTTCGGATTGGAATGGAAGAGTTTCTTGCTTCCATCCTGTTAGAATATTGTAAATATAGAAATATGTAATTAGGATTGATTGTATATGATTGTATTTGATCCTGTATTTATTACATTGCTATTATAAAAAGGCTACTCCTATGTGTATTCAAACACACGGAATTCATCCAATGTCTCTCGGTTTCCTTGTTTTTTAACATGGTATCCAGAGCCTAATGAGAGGCAACCCTAATCCGTGCTTTACCCAGTGGGCCCACTGCTCACCGATGAATTTTTTTTTGAAACCTGTGTTTCATCTCCAGGTTTCTCTTCGGTCGCGTACTTCTTTCCGACCCTAATCATCTTTTCCGTTGCTTTTCCCCTGTAAACAGTACACTGTCCACTGTTCCCCCGTCCGTCTGACGAGTTTTCCGGTCACCGACCCCAGCATCGGAACCGCCACCCCCAAATCGGCCAAACCCAAAACCCAACCACCATCGGCCGCCGCACGCGCCCCCGCACGTGCCATCTCTGTTCAGGCGTTTCTCTCTCCTGGCCGCACCGTCGCCGGCGCGTGACGGCGCGTGAAAGCTCCGACCGGCCTCCGCCTTACATCGTCGTGCTCGCCTTGGCCTGTAGGTTCCGATTCTGCCATTGCTTGTTTGGTTCGGACATTATTTGACACTGTTAGGGTTTGTTTTGTACTTTCTCTCTCCTCTGTTACTGTTTATTTTCTCTCTTCTGATGGCGGCCGCTGCTGTTACTAGTCCTATCACTGTCCTTAACACTCTAAATGCTGAAAAATTCGATGGCACCAACTATGGGACATGAGCTTTAGATGTTAAACTTTGGTTTAAGGGACATGGTTATCTTGACCATCTTACAACCAAAGAAGACTCTATTCCTGCTGCTGATCGTCTTAAATGGGGTACTCTAGATGCTCAACTTTGTAGCATTTTGAAATCCACTTTGTCTCCTACTCAGAAACAAATTTTTCACCCTTATGACATTTGTGAATCTCTTTGGGCGCAAGCCAAATTCCTTTATACCAATGATACTCAACGGTTATATGGGGTTTGTGAGACTCTTATGCAGCTACTTACTCCTCAGCAGATTACTGGTCCTATCTCTGATTATCTGGGCAAGGTTAGTGGTGTTCTTCATGATTTAAATGAGGTTCTTCCCTTGGCTACCAATCCTTCTATAGATCTTGAGAACCGTCGTAAGCTCTTTATGGCGTTAGCATTACACGGTCTACCTCCTGAGTATGAGGTTGTTCGTGAGCAAATTCTTGGCTCTCCTGTGGTCCCTACCATGGATTCTACTTGGTCCACTCCTATTCGTGCCAAGGCCAAGTCTCCCGCCCCTGTACTTGCTCCGTCAGTACCTTTTCCTGTTGAGGTTGACACTTCTGCTTTGATTACTCAAGACCGCACCAACAATCGTCGTTTTGGCAGACCTCGCCCAAAATGTAAGCACTGCCATAAGCTTGGACATACTATTGACCGTTGTTTCCTATTACATGGTCGCCCTCCACAAATGGCAAATGTTGTGCAAGTCCCTGCTGGAGTGCCTGAGCCACACACCACAACCTCTTCGTCTGGACCGCCGGCTGTGCCCACACCTACTTACGATGACTATCTTCGATGGTTAGAGGTGTCTAAAATTCCAGGTTCCACGGCTTCTGTAGTGCAAACGGGTAATTCTTTTATTGGTGTTTCTCATTCTCTTGGCCCTTGGGTCCTTGACTCTGGGGCCACCGATCATATCACTGGTAACAAGTCCTTATTCTCTACGTTTTCTAGTTCTACTTCTTTACCTTCTATTACTATGGCCAATGAGTCCCAAACTCCATCTCACGGACTTGGCACTGTTCATCCCCTTCCTTATTTATCTGTTAACAATGTCCTTTATGTGCCTGGGTCTCCTTTTAATTTATTATCTATTAGTCGTTTGACTCATTCTCTTGATTGCATTGTCTCACTTACTAAAAATTATATGTTCATCCAGGACCGGAGTTCGGGACGGATGATTGGCACCGAATGTGAGTCACATGGGCTTTATCAACTTCAACCTTCTGCACACGTTGGGTCAGCGGTTGATTCCAATCTTCTCCATGCTCGGTTAGGTCATCCAAGTCTTCATAAATTGCAAATAATGGTGCCCACCCTTTCCAAGTTGTCTACATTATCTTGTGAGTCGTGTCAATTAGGTAAACATAGTCGTACTTCTTTTAATAATCGACTCTTAGGTCGAGCTGCGTCTCCTTTTAGCTTAGTTCATTCTGATATTTGAGGTCCATGTCGTACCTTGTCTAATTTAGGCTATCAATATTTTGTTACTTTTATTGATGATTACTCTAGGTGTACCTGGTTATTTTTAATGAAAAATCGTTCTGAGTTATTTTCAATCTTTCAAACTTTTTGCAATGAAATCAAAACTCAGTTTGGTGTTCCTATCCGTATCTTGTGTAGTGATAATGCCCGTGAATATTTCTCTAATGCTTTTCAAACTTTTATGGCATCCCATGGGATTTTACATCAAACATCTTGTGCTCATACTCCTCAACAGAATGGAATTGCCGAAAGGAAAAATCGACATCTTGTCGAAACCACCCGTACTTCTTTTACATGGTAATGTTCCTCATCGGTTTTGGGGGGATGCTGTCCTTACAGCTTGTTATTTAATTAATCGTATGCCCTTCTCTGTCCTTGATAATCAGGTACCTCACTCCATCCTGTTTCCTCATCAGTCTTTATATTCTTTACCTCCTCGTGTTTTTGGTTCTACTTGTTTTGTCCATAACCTTGGCACAGGCAATGATAAACTCTCCACCCGGGCTACTAAGTGTGTGTTTCTTGGTTATACTAGATCTCAAAAAGGTTACAAATGTTACTCTCCTAGTCTTCATCGTTACTTTGTTTCGGCTGATGTTACATTTTTTGAGTCCACTCCATATTTTTCAACTGATGTTGAGAACTATGTGTCTAGTCCTACTTCTTCCGGTCCTGTTTTTTTTCTCCTATGCAGGTTATATATCAGTCTCTGGTGGTTGCCGATATCTCAACCAATCCACCTCGTCCTCTTCAAGTATATCAACGCCGACCCCGTCCTGCTCTGGAGGTTCCAGCTGATGAAGTCCCCTCTGACTCACCTTTGGAGCCAACTCCTCCATCTCCTCCGGCTCCGCCCAACGATAGTAGTTTTCCTATTGCTATCCGTAAAGGTATTCGTTCCACTCGTAATCCTTCTCCTCATTATGTTGCTTTGTCTTATCATCGTCTGCCACCTTCCTATTATATTGGTGTGTCTTCTTTGTCTTCTGTTGCCATTCCTAAAAATGCAAGTGAAGCTTTGTCCCATCCTGGATGGCGACAAGCCATGGTTGATGAAATGAGTGCACTATAAAGCAGTGGAACTTGGGATCTTGTTCCTCTTCCCTCCGGTAAGACAGTGGTCAGATGTCGATGGGTCTACACAGTCAAAATTGGTCCAGATGATTCTGTTGATCGTTTGAAAGCTCGTTTGGTGGCCAAAGGCTATACTCAGATTTTTGGCCTTGATTATGGTGATACTTTCTCCCCGGTGGCTAAGATGGCTTCGATACGCCTATTCCTCTCTATTACTGCCATTAGTCATTGGCCTCTTTTTCAGTTGGACATCAAGAATGCCTTCCTTCATGGTGATATTACAGAAGAAGTATATATGGAGCAACCACCTGGTTTTGTTGCTCAGGGGAAGTGTTCAGGATTGGTTTGTCGGCTTCGGAAGTCCCTGTATGGTCTTAAACAATCCCCAAGAGCATGGTTTGGCAGATTCAGTACTGTCGTAAAAGAATTTGGCATGACTCGGAGTGAGGCGGATCATTCTGTTTTCTATCGCCATTCTACCTCTGGGTGTATTTACTTGGTTGTGTATGTTGATGACGTTGTCATCACAGGAAGTGATCACACTGACATTGTTCTCTTAAAACAACACTTACATCATCATTTCCAAACAAAAGATCTAGGAAGGTTTCGCTACTTCTTAGGAATAGAGGTGGCACAATCTAGTTCAGGTGTTGTGATTTCTCAAAGAAAGTATGTAACATCCCTATGTTTTCTATTCATAAGTTTGGATATTTAATAAAGTAAGTTTATTATAAGATATAAAATTAAAATAAAAAGGGAATTTTTGATTTGGGACCTGACGCGTAGCGTCAGTGGGACGCGTAGCGTCAGGGGGACGCGTAGCGTCAGGGTAAAACTTGACGAGTAGCGTTAGTGGACGCGTAGCGTCCATATAAAAATTTAGACTTGACGCGTAGCGTCAGGGGGACGCGTAGCGTCAGTGTCGCGGGCAGAATAAAGACCCAAGATGACAGCCTGCAGAGCAGAAGTTAAAAACATAAGTTTTGGAGTTCTTCTTCTCTCTTTTCCCTGCGATAATTAAAGGCCAACAAGAGGTTAGAATCTGAAAATAATTGCGGATTAGAGGTAAGAAACTTAAGATTAACGCATGGGATCTTTCAATTTTGAATTCCATGGAGAATTTCTATCTTTATCCATTTTTGGGGAAAACAAGGGAACTTTGAATTTTAAGATTCTAAACCGATTAAAAGTTTCCTTATGGTGTTCAAAAGAAGGATTGAGTGACGAATTTGAATTTCGCTTTATATAGGTTGCGAAAGAGCCGTTGAAAGATTAGCGGAAAAAGGGGTTTCTCGGAGAACTTGTGGTTTCAGTTGTGGTAAGCTTCTAAAGCTTTAGAAAGTAATTTCTGAGCATATTCTTGAGTTGGATTAAGGTTTGAACGGTTAAAACCTTAAACCTTTTTGTAATTTTATCTTTTAGTGGTTGCGGCGCATTGATCTTGGTAATTGAGTTTAGAGCGTCAACAGTGAGGTAAGGGGAGTATTATAGTATATATTTGATTACAGATTTGTGATAATTATGTTAAAAAAAAAATTAAATCTGTGAAAGTATGAGATTGATATATTTATATATATGGGAGAATATGTGATTAGATTATGTATGTGGTTATACGTTGTATTTAACAATTATGGAAAATAGAATGGTAATGAATGAGATGTGAATTGTGAGTAAGATGGAAAATAATGTATAAAGTATGCTTAGAATGTGCATGATGGAGAGTGATGAAATATTGAATTATCGTGATATAGAAGATATAAAGTTATGTTTGATTATGTGAATATTACGAATGTAAAGTATGATTATGATATTTAAAGATTATGGCTTTTATGCCGAGATGTGGCTTTTATGCCGGGAGATATGGCTTTTATGCCGAGAGATGTGGCTTTTATGCCGAGATGTGGCTTTTATGCCGAGAAATGTGGTATTTATGTTGAGATGTGGCTTTTATGCTGAAATGCGATTCTTATGTTGTAAGTTGGCTTGTATGCCAAAATCATTTAATGATTGTATAATGTATATTCATGATTTAAAATGAATAATGTGTATATGATGGGATATATTGTTATATGCTGTGTATGCATGATATGTATTGTGGACAGCCATTCGGTATAGATTACCCCTCGCTTTTGGCTCCCGTGGTCCATGTAGAGGCCCAGTTGAGCTACCTAGTGATCCAGGAAGAGATCCAGTGGTTGAGGTGGGGAGACGGTTTATGATACCGGGCTCGGTGAACCAGGATGTGTTCACGGAATGTCGGTGGACTCCCAGCTGGTGGCTGATTCGTTAGTATCCGGATACTAGGTGTCTGATGTATATGAGAGTCAGTTGTAAATTATACTCCTTGACTGATATGCAGATTATTGCATTGATATGATAATGATATGATTGAAATAATGAATTGTGAAATGAATTGATTAAGTATGGGTGCTTAAAATTAATTTATATCAATGTTACGAGATATTTGTTATGGTGTGAACATAATGAATTTATGATGATTATGATGGATTATGATATATTGGGTTCATATGAGGAGAGTTTAGTGGATCAATAACCCAGGCAGGAGAATGAGATTCTCCAGGTGATATCAACTCTGATTATGTAGTTGTATCATTCTTGTAATATATATTCACCCTTACTTTATGTTCACAGTGAATAAACCCAAGGATGTTGCGGATGCTGCGGAAACCAGTACAAAGTAAGCAAGGAGTAATGCCAGAGGAGTTTGGGATGTATATGATATATATATTCATATGTGAATATGTTATCTTGTAGACTTGCAGTAGTATGTGTTGCTGATATTTGTTTATGATGACTAATGGCATCTAACCATTGGTATATATATAAAGAGATATGTGTGTAAATCTGTGGGAGTGTGAATTTATGCTTAGTATAATATGTTTGTGGTCTGAGTGATGTGATTATGTAATGGCATTGAGCCATTAGATATTGTGCATGTGTGATGACCAGGTACTGTTGGATGATTATAGTTATGGCACAGAGCCATACTGTAGTAAATCATACATTATATGCAGGTTTTGTGGATGTATGTGTGCTAAATTGGCTGCATGAAATGATTGAATGTTATATCGATGACTCAAATAGATTTAGAGATTTGAACTAGAAGTCATCCCTATGATTTTGAGAAACTGGATAGATGAATTTGAGTTTCAGTGAGTTTCAATACCTTTGCTAAGTATCAATAAGTCCATAAGAATATTTAAAAGTGGTATGCATTGGATTTGGATCATTTAAGAATCATTTAGGGCGTTTGGTGTAAGAGTGTTGCACATAAAGTGGTTAAGTTGTATTTCGTGCATAACTTGAGCATATGTTGGAATTTTGGCGAATGAACATCGCCAATAGTTTCAGAATGGGGAAAACATATGGACCATTAAGTTTTGTGGCAATTAGACCTGAAATGAGCTAATTGGATAAGTTAGTAATTGGTCAAAAGGCCTAAAATGTGTGACAGCATCAGGTGCTGTCACTGATAAGCCCACGCGTAGCGTCATCCTGGAGCTCAGCGTCAGGGCTAAGAATACACTCTCACGCCTAGCGTGGGACTGGCGCGTAGCGTCAGACCCCTGTTTCAGGTTTTGAGATTATTTCAACTTAAATGATTTTAAGGACTATAAATTATTTATTTTAAATTATAATTTGGGTAATTTTTATAAGATGCAAATTTTTTTTTATTTTTGTGATGTAATTTAATTTTAGAAACGTGAAAAATTTATTGTGAAAATCAATAAATTGAATAAAATAAATATTATTTGAAGAGGGATGTCACAAAGTATGCGTTGGATATTTTAGAGGAGACCAGCTTGATGGGGACCAAATCGGTAGATACTCCCATGGATCCTAATACTAAGCTTATGCCAGAACAGGGGAAGCCTCTCTCAGATCCAGAAAGATACATTTCCTTTGCAGTCAGTGTAGTAAGTCAATTTCTCAACTCCCCTTGTGAAGGTCATTGGGATGCAGTCATCCGCATCTTAAAATATATCAAAGGAGCACCAGGTAAAGGACTCTTGTATGAAGACAAGGGTCATACTCGAATAACTGGATACTCAGATGCTGACTGGGCAGGATCTCCTATTGATAGGAGGTCTACAACGGGATATTGTGTCTTTCTTAGGGATAACTTGGTTTCTTGGAAGAGTAAAAAGCAAAGTGTTGTAGTCACGTCAAGTGCAGAAGCGGAGTACCGAGCCATGGCTTTGGCCACATGTGAGCTCATATGGCTCAAACACTTGCTTGAAAAACTAAAATTTGGGGAAACTACATCTATGACTCTCATTTGTGACAATCAAGCTGCGTTGCACATTTCTTCTAATCTGGTGTTTCATGAAAAGACCAAACACATTGAAGTAGACTGCAATTTCATAAGAGAGAAGATTATATCAGGGGACATTGTTATGAAATTTGTAAATTCCAATAACCAATTGGCAGATGTTCTCACAAAATCTCTTAGAGGTCCTCGCATTAACTACGTATGTGACAAGCTTGGTGCATATGATTTATATGCTCCAGCTTGAGGGGGAGTGTTAGAATATTGTAAATATAGAAATATGTAATTAGGATTGATTGTATATGATTGTATTTGATCCTGTATTTATTACATTGCTATTATAAAAAAGCTACTCCGATGTGTATTCAAACACTTGGAATTCATCTAATGTCTCTCGGTTTCCTTGTTTTTTAACACATCCGTTGCTCATTACATATAGACAAGCCAAATGTAACATATGCAGCTAATCTATGTAAAAAAATTGTTCAAAGTACAATTGCTTATGTAATATGATGAATGACTGGGGAGATTGAGTGGCACAAAAGGGATTGAGCAGAAACCCAAATCCACTCTTAACAGATTCAGATATATACAATAGGAACCTCACAATCATATAAAAACTAAAAGGATTTGCTTCTGTCGAAGGACTGTTGCGTATTACTTCCAGGTAGCTGCACCTATCTGGCTACATGATCACACAGCAACAGGTCTAGTGCCAAATGCAGTTGAATTTTTTGGTAGAAGAAAGATTCACATAAAATGAGTCAGCTACTTTGAACTTTAAAATAATTCATACTCATCAATGACATGGGACCAATCTATATTTCCCTTGAAAATCAATATAACTTGTTCATAATACCCAGATCAAAGCAGGATGAAGAAGTTTCAACGCCTTGAAAATTGATTTGCATACAAGGCAACGAAGCTCTGAAGAGAAAACTCCTGAGTATCACAAGCAGTAAAGCACTAAACGCGTCAGCAGTACAGGACTAAATCAGTTTGTTAAACTGGAACTGTTTTGGAACTATCACTGGAAGCATTTAGGCCACGTTCATCAAAATACATTCCATTTGAAGCAATGCCCGAGTTCAAATGTAAATCCTTCTCATTCTCACATCCAATTTCCCCAATGGAATCAGATCTTACCTGCAACAAACTCTCATCGGTATGAATGAGACCAGAACCAGAGACGTATAGATTTTTACTCTTTGTCGTATTCTCACCAGACAAATTCCCTGAAGGAACAGCTTCATGAACCTCAAGTGCATCATTCATATAAACCTCATTAGAAGTATTGTCTGCCATTTGAGAATCCAAGACTAGATTAATGTCAACCTCTGATGAATCACAATTCATAGCAGTGAACGATTGACATTTCTTACCGACATTTTCCACTGAACATGGATCAGAACAGGCAGCTTCCCGAACCAAAGCTTCAACTTCTGAAATATCTAACTGGTGTCTACTCATAGAAGTGTTGTTAAGAGAAATGGAATCACATTTGGAAGAACGATTTAATTTATTAACAGGAGGAGCCATCAGTATTTTATTTTTCATTTCTACTGCACCATGACTAGCACTAGGAGAAACACACTTATCTGAAACTGAATCGGACAACACTTCCTCAGAATCAGATTTGGAACACATAGTCCCATCAATCATAACATGATTGTTTAGTTCTTGAGAAGCATCACTACATTCATCATTCACCTCATTAGTAGGATTTGAACTAGTATCATCACTTCCACGAGGATCCTGTGGAGTTGAAGAACCCATATCTGACCTATTTTCCATTTTGATCCCCATAAAATCCTTGTCCCCTTTTCCCAATTTCTCAGAACCTGTCAGGTAAAAAAGAGTGTGAAACTTAGGCACGTGCAGAAGTTACTTGATGAAATATAAATAGACAATAAACAGCATCGATGGCAGTGCCTATATTACCCCCATGTTTTTCTTGTTGCACTAACAGCTTCTGTAACATATCTATGCCAGGGAATACCATCATATTCAATGACCTCATTTCTTGCCTGACTGATTGATCAAGTTGCGTGAAGCCAAAAGCTCCCGTCCATGTATGTGTTAGTTCAGGAATCGCAGGAATAACCAGTTTTTTAACCTTCAGACTGCAAAGGGTCTTCCAAAATAGGAGGAACAAATAAGATAAGAACATGCCAATATCATGTAAAGATGCACATGGAAAGACCGCAACCAACATTTCAAATAAAATTTTAAATAGATATTAGATAAAAGGAAATCACAAAGACCCATAACTTCAAGGTTTACCGATTCAATAGCAGAAAAAAGCCGACGGCACATTCCCTGGCGCCTATATATATGGCGAGTCCCAATCAACGGCATCTCCACTATCCTAGTTCCATGGAACCTAATAGTAATACATGATGGTAAATACTTACACATACTCGCATTTATTCACATTAACAATAAAAAACAAAACAGCATAGATATTGATTGATTGAGACAAAGAGAGAGAAGAATCATGGCCTTTTATCATCCTTTAAAGCTAAATTAGTAAAACTGAAATTGTTAATTTCAAGAAATTTAGGAGCTGTAAGTGGCTATTGGCGACCACTACCAGTTACCCATGCTTGCCAAGTACCAAACTTATGAAGCATTTTTCCTTGTCACTGCCCCCTTGGCAGTTTCTATCTCACAATAACCAGGTAAACCAACAGATGGGAGGCAAAAAATATCGCTTAAGTAGTAACTAGCACTAGCATAAAAGATGTTAAAGCAAATTAAGCAGACTAATCATAGGGAAAGAAGAAGCACTCCATAAAGAAATAAAGTATAGCTGATGAAAAAGCAAATTAAGCAGACTAATCATAGGGAAAGAAGAAGCACTCCATAAAGAAATAAAGTATAGCTGATGAAAATTTTACACATTTAAGAATTTCATTCCCCTTCACATGATTAAACCAAATTCTCTCAACAACTATAATATCAACATTCTTGTCAAGTGTAGGCTACTTTTTTCATTTTTTTCCTTCGTTCCCAAAAGTTCTCCAAGGCAGATCTAGTTAATGCATGTACTTTCAATCCAATTGCAATGGATAAACCTTTCGCTCTCCCAACTTCTATTGTTTTTTGTTTTGCTCTCTTCAATAGAAAACATGACGCAAGAGATCTGGTAAATGAGTTAATAAGGTAAAGTCTGAGGCCTAGTACCTGATAGATGCGGCAGCAATGATTTCATCTCCTCTTTCTAAAATAGCAGTGTAAAAGCCACCATAATTCAATCGACTAAAGTTTGATCTGAAAATGGAAAGAAATACAAAACTTGTCAAGGCTAGAAATTATGTATTTCATTGAATACAACAATATCCAGATAGGGTATACTTTGAATTTTTAATTTTATTGGCACGCTCAAGTAAATTGTGAATCATACGCAATTTCAAATTTTGAAGACACGGGCCATGGTCAGTTTAATGATGTTTATAACCTAATCATTTCCTTTTCTCCCTACTTAAATTATCAAACCTTCAACATCATGCACTAAAGCAGATAACATTAAAAGGTGAAACAAAAGGGAAAATACTTACCAGTTTACAGTTTTATAAATGCTGAAAACTATAATATACAGACACAGATACTAGCATTAATCCATCGTAAATAAAAGAGAAGTTTTATGAATCAAATATATGATATTATGGTCAATGGCAGAGATTGAATAGAAAATTCACAACAGTTAGAAACTACAAAATTAAGGATAAAAAACCTTTATAAAACTCTTGTATTTTTTTTAACTCATAATGCTTTTACTAGTGCTTACCCACAATTATATAAAAGATTACGGATTAAATTGATTCCACTCCTCCGATCAACAACAGGTATAAAGCATTCATCCATCACAGTCAGGGCAATAGCCAGCTTGGAATTGCACTCTACCCTATAGGCAATTTCCCTACTAGCTGCCTCAGAGTCTTCATCTGTTCTATGAATAAGAGACCATGAAAAACCCGCTTCTAGTTCATGCCTGGTTCCAAGGTATTTCTTCAAGTGCTCAGAAAGCTGTAAAAGTATAATGAGTATAATTCAGAAATCAATAATAAATTATTAATTTAGCATGTGGGCTTAGCGCGACACCACCAAAAAAGTTCACTTCTATTCAACTTCGGAAAGCTTCCATTTTAAGTTTTAACAAATAATAAATACACAAATTCAGGCTTTCATAAAAAAGAAATATATGCGCATTCCAAAAGAAGAATTCTAAGTTGTAAGGCACGAATTCTATATAGACTAGTGCATAATCATAAGGGGTACCCATACATGCTGAATTGTAACAATTAACAAAAATAGAAAAATGGTTAAATAAAACAATATACATTGGTCAAGTTATACTTCAAAATGTTGAAAATCGGAAGTGACTATATGTACCTCTTTGCACTCTTTCCCGCAAAAAGAAAGGCCTGGCATATTGAAGTTATCATGAAGGGTATCCATTTCCTTAGTGCAAGATTCATGATCTATGCACACAAAGTATTTATTAAACTAAGTCAGAGGAAAAGAGGGGGAAGTAATGACCCAAACAATATAAACATATTGAAAAGAGACATCAAAAATAAACTAGAGAAAGTGAATACATTTTTTCTCACACAAGTTGCAAGTACATAGGGCATACACAGTTGCACCACCATTTTTCTTAGAAGTTCCACTGGCTATGCCACAAAATTTACAGGTGCAATTTGGACAACGCCAATCACCACGTGGAAGCATCTGCAACAGGCAAACAAAATAAATGAGTTCCTCATCAAGAAACCATTCTCCTATAAGAATTAATAAATCAATTCTGTTGCTAAAATATGGTACAGTATGCAAAAGTTTTGGGCATACCGCATAAGAAAACCATTCAACATGCCCTCTAGATACCAAAGAAGTTAGTAACATCTTAACTAAATGCTAGTAGGCATAAGTTTTGGGCATAAAATACCTGCAATCCTATTTATAGGACTATTCTAAAAAGCTCTAATGATATGTAATGTAACATTTATTATTTTTCTACAATATTTGTCCCTCATGGCTATTGAACTTTTCTAATTTCCTGTGTCTGCAATTACTTATGTCAATAAAGTTTCACTTAAAATGAGGATAATCTAAGAATGCTATGATAATTTTTTTTTCAAAAACTAACATACCTAATTTAAAAATCTTTTCTTGATTTGTGTGATTTGATTCAAAGGACCAGGGAGTATTATAGTATAGGTAGGTAATTTTTTCTTTTACTGCACTTCTCTTGAAAATGGAAATACCCTGACAATGTCAACTAGACACAAGTTTTGTCCAAGGATAGTAGGATACCATTTTTCAGTAATCCCATAAAGAATATTCACAAAAGCATAAAAGCAAAAAGGTTGGGCTTCCTCCAGTCCACTTGACTTAATGCAACAAAGCTCCAAATAATGAAATAACATACTACTATCCCTCTTCCACCACCCGAAACAAAATTAGGCAAAAAAAGACAGCATCTGAAAGGGAAATAAATTTGATATGCCACTATTCAACAAGAGGCTATGCAAAACAATACAGAAAACAATATTATGTACTAAAATATGCTACAAAGTGAAAACCATGACACACATGGAGAATAAAATGCGTGCACATACTTGTATATCCAAGCAACTCTGATGAAATGTTGATGGACAACCATCACAACAGATTAAATCCCCTCCATCTCCACATATACCACAAGTATCATCATTTGGATCATTACCATCAATATCCACCGAATGGAAACCATTTTTTTCAGAATGCTCTTGTCTATTCCATGCATCTATCTGGCATTGTAGAAGAGAAACTCCAGATTCCAAATATATATTTTGATATGGCTGTGGCAATTTGCTTCCTGCGTGAAGCTCAAACTTTGAAACTGTTAGGATCTTACTACAGCAGCCACAATGAATGCCGTCTCTTGTGATCCACCCCTCCAGCAATACTTTCTTCCGTCTACGGTACTGAACCTTTTCACTTAACTCTACTGTCCCAGAGTCAATCAACCAGGAAAGAACTGTCCGTTTGCCTGTATATGGGACAAAGCCATCAGATTCTAATCCTTTGTTAGAACTGCGAACTAACAAGGTGCATCTTCCATGTTTTCTACTCGTCCGTCCATGTCTATGAGATTCAGATCCAGAGAATGATTTTTCTATTCCATCAATCAAATGAGGGATAGCATTCTGGTTTTCAGAGCAAGCACTGATAATGGTTTTCTCAAACATTTTATTTTTCATGGACTTATTTCCTTGCTTTATAAAGGAGCTTAATTTCTCCTCATTGCTATCACTATCCATGCAATTGATATCATGCTTCTTGCTAGTAGATCTTTTTATTTGAGGCTCTTTTTCACTATCACTTTCATTATCATATATTTTCTTCTTTTTCAATTCTTTTTCCATTTTCTTCTTAGTTTTCCTTGTCAGCTGACTGAGCACCTCGTCTGCAATAGGAGCAAAAGAAGAACTATCCCCTTTGGGCTTGGCCTCTCTAGCATCATCACTCAGTTGCTTTTGAAGAGCCTCATATGCCTTGATGATGGACCAATAGGCTGTACCTGCTGGATTAATGTAAACTGCATCCAGATAGTCTCTGTTCTTTCGAGGTCGGTAGTCTATGGTCCAACCAGAATTCAGCAGCATCTCCCGTATTCGTTCTCGCAATTTCTGCTTTTCTGTACCGCTACCACGCTTGATTTTTCCTTCTTTCACTTTTGTAGCTGGGAGCTTTTCATGCACGGGAGTCTGCTCATCCTCAGATACTACTCTCTTCACAGGCTTCCGAGTCTCAGTATTTCTTACTCCTGGATTCAATGATGTGTCACTGTTATCTGAATCCCCTTCATCACCCTTGCTGTCCTTACTTGATAATGATTTTCTGGGTGCTATCTGTTTTTTCTCTGGCCTAACCAGTAATCCTGGTTTCTCAACAGGTTTTGTTTCCAAGTACGGCGGAGGATGAATCAGAACATTCCTCTTGGCAGTCCCTTCAGTGGTCTTCAACTTTTGCATGCTTTCCACTGGTTTACGATGATCATGGTATTCAAATGGCCCACCCACCTTTTTCTTATTAACCATTACCTTCAAAACACCATTTTTTCCCTGAACCCTAATGGCCTCCTTTGAATTGAATTTCTCCCTCGGTAAGGGTAGAGGTAGCCGGGCTCCATCCCTGTTCATCTTGAACCTGCTATGGTCCACATTATCCTCCGGATAAAACCCACTTGACCTGTCATAATATGACTTCTTTCTCTTATCCAGAACACGTGCACTTGACCCAGCTTCGAATTCCCTGTCAATGCCACTTCTAGCAGCCTGCACTGATCCCGCAAACCTTCCCCCTCCATAACCAACTCCGCTGTTATCAAAATGCCTTCTCCTCATGCTCTCCACATCCACACCATCAAACTCATCGAAATCAACCGCATCCACCTTACTACGTTTCCTTTCCCTCATGTCCAAACCTCGCTCCGCATCAACACCATCCCTATGACTCCGAAAGTGTTCCATTCTATCCCTCTTCCTACTAATTTCACCCCTGCCATTCACACCCCGTTCAAAGGCATTCAAACCATTAGACACTCTAACAGTCTCGGCGCCAAACCTTCTAACAGGAGGCATCAGCAACTCATCGCTTGACCCAGAATCACTCAACGACACGTTCATAGCCCTTTTCCTTGATTCATAGAGTTTCCGAGAGGTGGAAGAAACAGTAGCATTAGCGTTAGCGTTAGCATTAGGACCCAACCCATTCCCTTTCTTTCGAACAATTAAACAACCAGAAGAGTTCCTACTCTTCACCACAACCCCGGAACTACCCGATCTCACGCCCGATTCCATCTAATATATCATCAGGCGACAACGAAACCAAACCCTAAATCCCAGATCTGAACCAAAAAAAAATCCCCCAATGCCACAAATTTTCCCTCTCCCCTCAGACCAAACAAATACTTCAACGGAATCTTACCTCGCCGGAAAATTCACGGATTCCGCCACTCGCAAAACACGCGTCATGCAAGCGCGACGCAATTCCCCGCCCGTAAACCGAAACTGATCCAGGAGCGTCGCGCGTCGGAGAGAAATTAAACTCAAATCAACGCGAGAGTGAGAGAGAGATTTTGGGTTGGGATTTGAAGACGCATAGGCTGAATCAAAATCAAAATCAAAATCAATATAAGTATCGATATTAATTAATGATAAATAAATAAATAAATAAATAAATAAAGAGTAAAAAACGCGAACAGAAAGAAAGAAAACAGTGCCCTTTAATATGTTTTGTCTATTATTTTATTTTCCCTCCAAATTTTCCCTTTTGCTGGAATCAACGCTTCTGATGCTGCCACCTAGCATATCAATGACGTGGCCAAATCTTAACAGTTTTTTCGACTGTTTATACAGTTTTTTTACGCGTGCTTTAAGTTTTTTTTTTCTAGTTTTTTAAGTTTAAATAAATAAATAAAGTATTGGAGATTTTGAAACTGAGAAAGAACGGAAACCGATATCTTGTTTGCTACATTACCTGTTTTACGCAATTTTAAATAAAAGTAATGATTTACATTAATATTTTTATATATTTGATTTAATTTTTAAAATATTTTTAATCTTATTTATTATTTAAAAATTAATAATCTTTAAAATATGTGACATATATTAGTAAATAAATATTTAATAATATTTTTAAAAAATAATTTTACTTATATCAAAACAACAAACATTTAAAATTATTTATATTTAAAATAGGGAGTAGTATATATTTTTTTAGTTTCACTTTGAAACAAATGCATATAATAAACATTTACAACCACTAATACATAATATTACCAATTAAGCCGTGACAGGATTTTATTTTATAATTTTTTATTAGTAAAATTAATTACTGTATATTTCATACAATAATTCATTGCATTGTAACAAAAGTGAGACCTGTTATTAATTTCTGTATTTAGTTCAAACAAATATATGTAATGTTTTAATAAAAATAAAATGGACTTTTGTTATATTTTATTTTTATATTTATGTAAATATTTTATGTACTTTTTCCAATGTGAATCAAGATCTTGTTATAAACATGAATATAGCAAAAAAATTTGTTACAAATATCAGATTTTATTCTTCAATTATAATATTGAGTAATTTACATTAAGTCCCCTTCAAGTTTGATGATATTATAGTTCAATAAGATTTGAAAAAATTACACTAACCACTAGTTTCTAGGATAACTCAACCTAAAATCAAAAACAAAATAATAGAAGAGAATATTTCATTAAAAACTTCATGAATGTAACAATGGTAAACTAGTCAAACACTCGGCAACTACAAGAAGAGAGGTGTGAAATTTTTTACATACCATAAATACTAATCGCATGACAAATGAAATAATGAAATGGTTTTTTTTAATTTATTTTTGGGAACCCTAACAAAAAAAATCCCGTATATTGCATTACATTTTAAATGTTACCACTAGTTCTTAACACACCTTCATCACAACACCAACATAATGCAACAAATGTAACCGAGCCTACCAAATGCAGAAACTACAATGATATGCATAGCAAAAGTAGAACATGATTTTTTCTTATTGGAAGAAAAATGTTTGCACAAAAATAGAACATTCTTCTAAAGAATTATCTTACAAATTTTTAGAAATTAAACTATACTATTTGTGCTTAAATTGTGAAAATGTTTTTTATATTTATTTTTTATTTTTTATTAGTAAAAGGAAAACAAATAAATTAAATTAAGTATACCTTAACCCATATACACAAATAATGAATTACAATCCTGATAAATATAAAAGAGTCTCCTTATACCATTTAATAAAAACTATAACCAAGATCTATATTAAACAAATTCAAACATATTATCGACATTTACATTCTCTCTTTTGAATTTTAATCATAAAACTATCATTATGTTTCCTGTTTTTAAATTGTTTTTATAGGAAATACTAAAAACAATTTTTTCTCTGTTTCCTATCTTCATTTCCTGTTTTACTTTTTTCAGTACAAATTTTAAAAACAATAAATATGATGGTAGTTTATGATTGAAAATGGAAATGATAAATAAGAACAAAAATATTTTTACAATTCAAACGGAACCCAAATTTTTCGTTAAAAGGGTATCAATAGCCTTATCCAAAACATGATGACAAGAATTCTAATACATCAATCCCACTTTCAAAATTATCAACACCACCACCTATATGATATCAAGGATACTAATTTTATCAATCCATAAAGAGTAAATATAGAGTTCATCAAAGCCCCCAAGGGTCCGTTTGGTTACCCGTTGAGATAACCTGGTTGAGAAAACTGGGATTTTGTAAACTGAGGTTGAGAAAACTGGGGTTTTATAAATGGAGTTGTGTTTGGTTGTTGAAAGAGTTAGGTTGGGTAAAAGTGGGTTGAGAAGTAGTGATTGTGTTTGGTTGAAAAAAAAATTAGGTTGGGTAAATAATGGTTTGATGAAAAATTACCAAAAAGGGTATTATTTTTTTAACAAGTTAGTTGTAATTTTTATATATATATATTTATATATATATTAATATTATATGTATAAATTAAAAATTATATATATTAAATTTAATTATACATATTAAAATAAGGCTAAAACCCATTTTTAGTCCTCTTAATGTTTAGGGATTAGGAAAAGGCCCTTTAAAAAAAACCTCTAGGTTTTGGTTCTTATTAAATTTTAGGGTTTACAAATTTAAGGATGATGCCCTGAACTGATAAGGTGGCATGAGTTTGGGCCACCTCATCAGTGACAGATGTCAATAATATTATTAATTTAATGGATGTCGTGCTTACGTGTGAATAATTAAGATTAATTATTAAAATTTTTTATTTAAGTAATTAAATAAGGTCATTAATCAAGGCAATTAAATTTTTTTCCACAACGCTGCGTTTTGAATGGGTGAAGTTCTCTGAAAGTCACCTGTTCCCTCCCTCCCTTGTATCTTTTGTTCTTGTTCACCATCCACCCTCCTCGTTTAGTGTCTACTTTTCACTCGAGTGTTGCTATCGGGCAAGCGCTACTTTTGCGTGGCTGTGGAAAGGTGTGAGCGAAAGAGGGCATAATTTATTGTGCAGGTATATTTTTAAACACTGTATGGAGCCCTATTATTTTAATTTGCGTTAGGATGGGGTTGTGGGGGGAGGGACTGCATGTTTGTTGTTGTCGTTTGTGGTTGTACTTTTGTGATTAAAAAGCATAATTTAGTGTGTGTGTGTGTGTGTATTGTATATAGGTATGAGTTTTAGTGTTGTGATACACCATAAGGGGAAGTTCGATGAGGGTCCACCAGTCTCGTATGTTGATAAAAAAAATACATGTCATTCATAACGTAGACTTGGATAGATGGTCATACTTTGAGGCTAGGTCACCAGTAGAAGACCTTGGATATAGAGGGGAATTTAAGCTATGGTGGAAGAAATCAAGTGAGTCTGAGTACAAGAATGTGACATGGGACACACATGCACTAGAAATGGGTAATTATGTAGTTAATGAGAATTGTGAGGTTGACTTGTATGTGTAGGGTTTGTTACAAGTCTTTGAGGAGTTGCTGAGTGGTGTGGAACACAGGTATTGTGTCAGACACTTGTACACAAACCTGAAGAAAAGGTATGGTGGGGGTGCCTTACTCAAAAATCTGATGCTCAGTGCAAGTAAAGCAACTTATGTTCAGGGATGGAAGACCAAAATGCAACAGATCAAGGAGCTTGATCAGAGGGCATATGATTAGTTAATTGCAATTCCTACCAAGACCTGGTGCAGGCATGCTTTTTCACATTACCCTAAATGTGATGTAATCATGAACAACACATGTGAGGCCTTCAACTCAGTTATACTACCTTGTAGGGACAAGCCAGTTATTACAATGCTGGAGTGGATCAGACAATATCTGTTGGGTAGGTTTGCTAAACTGAGATCAAAGCTGTGGAGCATTGGAGGAGATATTATGCCAAGACCAACTAAGAGACTGCACAGAGAAGTTGAGTTCAGTGGGGAATGGGTTCCAGTCTGGGCTGGAGACTTACTTTTTGAGGTGAAACACACTAACTCAAACCACATGTTTGTTGTTGATTTAGCTAAAAAGCACTGCAGTTGTAATTGGTGGGAACTGAATGGAATTCCCTATAGACATGTTGTATCTGCTATGAAATATAGGGGTGACACACCTGAGAAATTTGTGTTACCTTGGTACTCTAAAAGCACATATGCCAAGTGCTATGCAGGGATTATACAACCAATAAATGGTCAGTCTATGTGGCCCCATGTTGATGCACCATATGTCTCCCCCCTTATATAAGAGGGGACCTGGCAGACCAAAAAAACTTAGGAGGAGGGACCCCTATGAAGAAGATAATCCACCCAAAAGGCCAAGATTTGTAAGCCAGTATCATTGTGCCAAATGTGATGGTACTGGGCGTAATAAAACTACATGTCCAAATGTAAGCCAAAATGTAACCTGCACCTATAGTATGTAACATGTCCCTTTATCCAATAGTATTACATATTCCATATGTTTTTTTTCAGGTTGCACCTGTAGATAGTGAAGCTGATGATACTACACATGATGGGGGTCAACCTGATGCATCTGATGGCCAATCTGATATACATCATGGAGGTGAACCTGGTCGCTAACCTGATGGGCAACCTATTACAACTGATGGCCAACCTGATGGGCAGTCTGATGCATCACCTGATGTGAGGGGAAGACCCAGAGGAAGGCCAAGGGGAACAAGAGCAAGAGGAAAGGGAAGAGGGAGGGGAACAAGGAGGGGAACACGATCTGAGACCATGCCAGAGACTACAAATGAATGTTATGACTTCCCAGGAACCCAACAAAGTGTCAACAATTGAATTTACCTCATTCTCTGTTGTTTTCACTTAATGTATTGCATTGGAACCTGGCTAATAGGTCATTCTCAATTATATGTATATTTTAACAAACAATGACTAACAAGTCCTTTAATTTAATGGGTGTGAACACCACTTTTGGTCCTTTAAGCTTGAGAATCCACAATAATTCCGTTACAATAACTTAATTAAAACCACAATAACTTCATTGAAACCACGATAACTAGATAATTCCGTTACAATAATTGTTCATTACAAACCTAAACAGCATAAGAAACCTTACATTCAACAAGTCCCTGAACCTTAAATGCTATATGGACAATTTCCCTACACCCTCTTTGCAGTTGTAAGGGCTTTTTCCTAAACCCTACTCATTGAAAGGTCTTCTTTCTAACCCTTTTTAAACATAAAGTACCAAAGCACAACCCTCAATGCTTTGTTGCTACATACAACATGATCATCATCAACGTTATGGCCCAGGAAACAATTGTTACTATTGTAACACCCCAAATTTTATAAAATGATTAAATATGTTGAATAAATAATAAATAATTAAACATGAGCTGATTTATGTCCCAAAAATATTGAAATAATAAAATTGGGATTTATGAGAATTATTCGTAATTTATTAAGGCTTTAAGAGCTAAAATTATACCTGATTAAGATATGAGTGTCGGACCAGATATCTCCAATTGAGATGCCATTGGTCAGGGCTGTTAAGAATATTATTGGGAATCTGAATATGTCTTCAGAATAATTTTTGGAATTAGTATTGAGCCCAAACAGAGAACCTGTTTGTAGAAAAACGATGAATTTTAATGAATGGAATTAAAAATAAACCCAAAAGCCCAAATTCCCTTCTAACTTCACGTTGGCTTCTTCTCATTTCGGTGGCAACCATTCCTCTTCTTCTTTTCTCTACTTTTCCTTCTCTTTCTTCATCTCTTCTTCTTCCAAAACTCTAGACATGGTGGTGTCACCTTCATCCATCTCCATTTTCGTTTGAAGGGTCTTGAAGGAAGCTTGAGGCTTGAAGTTCCTCTCTTCTTACCCCTCCATTTTCGTAGCACTCTCTCCCTCTTCTTGAACCCATTTCATTTTTGGGGTGTGAGGTATGAAATACTCATCATCTAGTTGAGTTTTTGCCATAGATATGTGGTAGTATGAGTTTGGGAGCCATACAAGTGAATGGGTGTTTATTAGAAGCATTTAATGTATGAGCCCTAAGGTGGGTGGCCATGAATATGAGGTTTTCATGAGGGATAAATGTAGTAGATGCATGTATGTTGGAAATAGATGAAAGATTGGTGATCAATTATGTATGTGGTTGGATTTTAGTGAAAACCCTAACCCTAGGATTTGGGGGAAATGGGTAATAATGCCATGAAAAAGGATTTTTAGTGAAAACCCATGATAATATGTGTGTGGGTGTTGTTAATGATGGAGATTGGTGGTTATTAGAAATGGTTATTGAGTTTTGATGAAAACCCTAAGTGTAATAATTTGAGGATTTTGGCTAAATAGGTGATTTTGATGATTTTTGATGCCTTATAATGATTTATAAGAAGGGAATGAATCTTTAGAATCATTGGGATTGATTAATGAGGCTGATAATATTTTGAACTATGTTCATGAGGTTGTGTAAGATGATAAATGCTATAAGGATGTGTTAATTGATGATGGTCTTGATTGGGGCCAAGAGGCTTATAATGAATTTGAATGAATTTTGATGATGAGTAGTAAACCACATGATGATTTAGAGGTCTTATAAGTAAGGGCCATAGTATTGTTGTTGTTAGATTTGTTTAGCCCTTTTAGATATAGAGAATCTTGGTTTTGGGAGAGGAATTTCCGAAGCCTAACATGAGCGTATAAATGGGATTTAGACAAGTCTAGGACTTGATAATGAGTTTTAGGGGATGATGCCTTATGATGGTATATTAATAGCGTGTATATGTATGTTTGTGATAGGATTATGTTCTGGACGATGATGCGGAACGATCGAAGCAATCGGAGCACTTGGATTGCGGTTCTTCTCTTGAGGTAGGAGGGGAGTTTACATTTCAATTGCATGAGTGAATAATTGATGATTGATGTGTATGATTGCACTCATGCTTACCTTGCCATGATTATGTTGAATGATGAGATGATTGATAATGTGATGAATATTATGCTTGGCAATGGTGGATTCTTGGGAATGATATATATATGTGTGTATATGATGAATAGTATGATGTTGTAATTATTGATATTGATGGACGAATTATGAATATGTGTACACTAGGATGATGTACTAATAGTGGAGATATATGAATTGGGGTTGGACTGATTTTGGTCTATTATAAATATGAATGTTGGAGATGTATGTTGCATGATCATACAGACAGGTATATATATACATCGTAGGCATTCCATGCTTTTGTGATTATGTAAAGTGATGATGGTTGTATATTAGGCTTACCATATGCCATTGCATACTTGCCGAGCCTTTTCTCATATCTTCATATATGGGACTAGGCGTGTACCCGGTATACACATTCTTCTTCCGCTATAAACTCTGTTATTTTTGTATACCGCATGGGCAAACTATTTATTGATCCAGTTATAGGTTACTTAATCTCACTCTTTGGTTTTATGTGATTTGGGTCTTGACGTGATCATGATGATGTCTGGGAAATGTTTTTCAAACGTGAAAAAATTTATTCGCAATTTAATTAATTATGACGATTACATCAGGATTCGAGTACAGAAAACCAGGGGGTGTTTTAACTATCACTAACATTGAAGATTTGCTTTTCTTATCCACCAGCTTAGACTTCAATTTTGCATTCTTCAGCTGGAATTCCTCACGTAGCTTTTCAAGATCCCACTTGTAAGTACAACCCTCACTTGCACTCCCTTCAAGCTGATTGGTAGGAGCAGTATGAGCCCACTTGAAAAACCCATAGTCTTCATTCCTCTGAGACAAGAGAGTATAACCCATAAAAAAAAACCCAGCTACAGCGAACCTTAATGAAAACGATGGCCACTTACTAAGAAAAATGGACACCTCCAGAAGGCCCTTCCATTGTTCTTCTTTGTTTTTGAAACAAGAAGAACAGGATGCTCTCCACATCTACATCGAACATGTTCAATCTCTATGGATGAGGAACACCCAGTTGAGACATTTGATGTTGTCATGTGTTTTTGAGGTCATTGGTCCAGAGGTTGAAGACGTAGTCTAGGGCAAATAATTTTTGTTTTCTAGTCCAAATGTTGAAGACATTTCTTAACTAGGGTTTTTTAATTTAGGGGTTTCTTAATTTGGGGTTTAGGGTAATTATTCACACGTAAGCACGACATCCATTAAATTAATAATATTATTGACATCTGTCACTGATGAGGTGGCCCAAACTCATGCCACCTCATCAGTTCAGGGCATCATCCTTAAATTCGTAAACCCTAAAATTTAATAAGGACCAAAACCTAAGGGTTTTTTTAAGGGGCCTTTTCCTAATCCCTAAATATTAAGAGGGCTAAAAATGGGTTTTAGCCTTAAAATAAATATAATATATTAAATTTAATATTTTTATAATATAAAAACTCCAAAACACTATGTAAATCAGAATTAATATATGAAATTCAATACATATTACAGTTAATATATTAAATTCAATACGCGTAACAATAAACTTAAGTTATATTACAATAAATCAGAATTATATTACCATAAATCAGAATATATTAAACTTAATACACATTACAATTAATATATTAAATTCAATACCCATTATAATACACTTACATTACATTCCAATAAATCAGAATCAAAATTTAATACACATTACATTATAATAAATCAGAATTTAATTTAAAAAAATTTCACAAAAAAACTTTACAATACACTTTAACCCCAAAAACCCCACCCATAGTCCACCACCACACACGTCATCACCACATCCCCACCAGCACCACCCTCACAGCCTCACCACCACCACATCCCCACGCCACCACCACCACCACGAAAACCCTCACAGCCTCACCACCAAAACACACCACCACCCTCACGGCCCTACCACCACCAAACTACCACCAAAGCATCACAAACGACATGCACACCACCACCACAACCGCAATCGACACCTCCACCCCCTCACCACACCAACCTGACCCAACCACGAAGTCCCCAACACCACCCATCAAACCAACCCAACCCTAGAAACAGAACAAAAAACAAAACAAAAAAAGAAGAGAGAAGAGATCCCACCCCAACCCCCAAAGCATAACAAAAACAAAACAGAACCAGAAGAGTGAAGAGAGCCAACCAACCCCAGAAATCAAACAGATCCAACCACAAAACGAAAAATAGGGGCAAACACGCTTAAAGGTTCCGCCTTTGGAGTAGGTGGTGAGGGGTACGTTTGTCTTTTCGCACAACGGCGTTAGCTAGAGGGAGGGGAGACGACCTTCCAGTGAACGGAGGTTCGGTGAACGCAACGGAGGCTGGGACGGAGGTTTTGCGAATAGAAACGGAGGGATGGTGTGGCCAAACAGAATGTTGTTCTGCTAACGGAGGTTGCCAGTGGGAAATGGAGAACGCGACGGAGTTTATGGATAAACCAAACAGACGCCAAATGAATGGACTCAATGGATGTCCCTAAAGAGCATTTGCATCTTCAAAATTACTATTGCACTTAGTCATGTGTGTGTGTTAGGTTTTTGTATCACTTGATGCTCTTATTGAGATTAGTAGTGGAAAGGAGAACATCCCATGTACTAATGGCAATGGCGGCTTTTATGTCAATGTTGATGGAAACTTAATGGAAGGAAGGTTACTCTTTATTTTCACTATCACGTCTGTTGAAATTGGTTCACTAAGCAAGGTTACGTTCAGGCCCTGTCTGTAACATCCCAAAAATTTCAATCTCATGTATAATCATTTTTAATCTAGATCATTAATGATATTATCAAATTTCCGAGTGAATAATCTAAAATAAGACTATCTGAGTGAAGAAAAGAATCTGTTTCCGAGTGAAGGTTATGACCGAGAGAAATTCCGAGTGAAGTTTGAAATTCCGAGTGAAGGTTATGTCTTCCGAGTGAGTCATGACCGAGAGAACCACTTCCGAGTGGAGTCCTGGCCTCAAAGACATTTCTGAGTGAAGTGTGTCCGAGAGAACCACTTCTGGATGAAAGGTATGAGTGACTTGTCTTTGAATGACTCGTTTCCGAGTCAAAACATCTCCGAGTGACTCATTTTGTAACATCCCTAATATTTTGGAAAAACTTTAATTAGCAGAAAAATATTAATAATTGCCCAACTGGATTTATTGAGATTTTGGGAATTTTTATTATTAAAAAATTACAATTATAAATGATTAAATGTTGTGGAAATAAGTAAATTAATTTGATTGGCTAATTACAAAAGGTTAGATGAAGTGTAATTAGAAGAAAGTAAAAATTAGAAGTTACCGATGAGGTAAAAAGGTAAAGCTTAATTAAAACTTTAAAGGAATTATAAAAGAACGAGGGAAATGACTATTTTGCCCTTGTGCCTTAAAATTTTATTACATTTCCTTCTTCTTCCTCACCTTCACGCGAGCTACTTCTTCTCCTTCTTTTTCCTCAAGCTGGCCGTGGTTTGCATGCCCCAAGAGGAAGACCATTTCGCGCCAAAACTTCAAAATAATTACGTTTTTGAGATCGTGGCTTCGAGGTGAGTTCAATGGACCCATTAAAATTGAGTTATCTTCCCCTTTTCATTTTCTCTCTCTAGACAATGGCCATGCATGGAGGTGGGAGCTTCGATTTCCTACTCCTCTAGTGCGTGGGAGCTTGAAAATGGTCTTTAGAGTAACGAGGGTGGTTAAACATTGTTGGGTTATACGTTTCGACCTCCGTAGGTAGCGGAACGGACGTTGGAGGACCGAACGGTGAAACGAATATTGGATTCGGAGGTGGAACCTTGAACGCAGCGTCTAGAGGGCGTCATCAACACCAAGAACGAACCGTCGAAACTCGGAATCGAGGTAAGGGGGTGTTCGGGTTATAATTAATTAGAATAGGTAAACATAATTAAATTGAGTAAGTGAATTAAATGCGGAACTAACGAGAACTTACGAGAAAATGATAATCGTATGTGTATGAATGTAAATTGTGTATGATTTGTGATGATTATGAGTACGATATGAATTGAATAGTGATGAGTTGATGAGTATGGTGGCATTGCGGTGATGGGCTTGACAAGTAGGTCGCCCAATTGATGAGTATGCGTTGTGTTGCAGGCCACTTGCAGTATGATATGTGAAATATGAATATCCATGTGTGATTATGTGGTGTAGGACGGCCGACGGTATATGCAGCCCCTCGTTTCTGGCTCCCGTGGTGTTTATGCCCAGTTGAGCTACCCAGTGGTCAAGTAGGACCCAGTGGTTGAGGAGGAGAGTCAAGTAGGACTCAGTGGACCAAGCAGGGTTCACGGGGTGTCAAGCAGGACCCCCAGCTGAAGGCCGATCCTTTTAGTATCCGGATACTAGGCGTCGATTTGATATGAGAGTCAGATGTGTTATTCGATGTATTGTTAACATTGTGTAATGATATGAATGTGTTTTATGATGATTGTTCATTGTGATTGACAAATTGGAGATAAAGAATTGGAATTGAATCGTTGATTGGTAAGTAGAAATTGAGGACAAGATGTAAGATGAATAGTACAAACAAAAACTAGTTAATATGTTCCTTGTTCTTAAATTGTTATTCTACATTAATTATGATACCAAACACTCACCCTTGCTGTTGTTTCTTTAATTTTAGTAACCAATGACAGGGAGGAGGTTGAAGCCCCGGAGATGCGTCAAGCGGAGAATTGATGCCAAGAAGCGAAGGGAATTTATGAAATGAACTATGTGTGTAATGGGTGTTGTGATTTATGTATGTTGAATCTAGATGTTGTTTATGTGTGTTAAATTAATTTGGTATATTGTCACCATGATTATGAAGTGTTGAGGGTTATGCTAATTTCCTTGGGTTGGATGTATAATGGAATGGAGCCAATATTATTGTTATGGCCAGGTCTTGTCTACATATGTGAAGAGTGAAAGATAAAATCATACATATGCGCTGTTAGTAGTTAGATAATGTGCCAAATGAATGATGAATTTATCCATGGTGTGTTTGGTGAACTAGAAACATGATTGGAGGGTATGCTTAGTCAAAATTAGTCTCATGTGCATATTTAATTGTATGGAAATGGATGAACTAGGCTAAATAATGCATGTGAATGCTTAGGTTGCTGGTTGGTATGAGAATCTCCAGTGTTAATGTATAAACTGCATAATTCGTTCGAGCCAACTGTATGTTCGCTCAAGCGAACGTGTCCTGTATCCCCAATATAGTCACTGGTGTAAATTCGCTCAAGCGGATTAAATCTCGCTTGAGCGAGGGGTAGAGTAAATGGTTACTGAAGTCATCTCGCTCCAGCGGGTAAGATTCCCGCTCAAGCGAGAGATATTTGAGGTATCAGAGGTAGTCACTGGAGGATTTTCGCTCAAGTGGGTGGAGCCTTGCTTGAGCGAAAGGCAGAGGGACTGGTTCTGTGTCTAACTCGCTTGAGCGAATACAACTCGCTCGAGCGAAGGAAGAAAGTTTAGTTACTGGAGTTAATTCGCCCAAGCGAGACATTCTCGCTCAAGCGAAGTAAGGACTGATAGGTATGAATGTTTTCGCCCAAGCGTAAGTGTGGCTTGCCCAAGCATGAAATGTAAACCTCGCTCAAGCGAGTGGGCACTTGATCAGGCGAAGATTCATGATCTCGCTTAAGCGAGTTGGGGCCTCGCTCAAGCGAGGTGCCCCTGATTCCCTTTTTCCTCCTTTCATTCCATTTAACTAGTTTTTCTCCTCTTTCTTCAATTGTTTGATTTAATTGAGACTATTTACTATTTTAAATATGTTTAGTGAAACATAAATATTATTTTGAATCATGACTTAATTATAATTGTTGATCGTGAAAATTTATTGTAAAATTTAATCGAATGAATAAAAATAAATGTAAAATGACTTAGGATGTCACAGGTGGTATCAGAGCGGTTCTTTCTAGAGCCGGGTGAATGGGCAGTGTTAGAGGATAGTTGAGTCCCATGTTGGACTATTTTTGCATTGTATGGAAATTGTTGTGTTATAATTGAGTTGTAACAGGTTCACTTGGCATCATTTCCCTTGGCACTCTGGTGGCATTATGTTATGTATATGTATGAGGTAAATGCCCTATCCCTGATCGATCATTGGTTATTAATGGTGATGTGTTTGGTTATTGTAGAACTACTTTATGGCTGAAGAAACTAGTTCAGGAGGAGGAGATGATTTCTTCTCAAAATTTTCCCAACTGTTGAGTAGGACTGAATCTGGTCCCACTCTTGATAAATTCCTGAAGAGGAATCCACCTGTTTATAGAGGAGGCCATGATTATGATGGGGCTCATGTCTGGATGCGAGAAATTGAGCAAACATTTGAATACTTTGAATGCTCTGAAGAACAGAAAGTTCAATTTGCTACTTATCAATTGAAGGATGAGGCTCGTGTGTGGTGGTCAAGGACTAAGATTCAGATGAATGCTGCGAGTGAACCATTAATGTGGATGAATTTCAAACGGAGATTTCTTGCTAAATACTTCCCAGATAATTACAAAATTCGCAAGGAGATGGAATTCTTAAAACTTGAGCAAGGCAAAATGTCAGTGGCAGAATACACGTCACAGTTTGATGAACTATGTGACTTCTATCATCCTTTTTCTCTTGAAGGAACCGAAGGTAGTAAGTGTGCAAAGTATGAATCCGGGCTGAGAATTGAACTCCGAAGTGTCATTGTTCCTATGGAGATCCGTGACTATCCTACTCTGGTAAACAAGGCCAGACTTGCTGAGGAAGTGCAGTTACAGAGAGCGTCTCAATCAAGGGACAAAAGACCCTTGAAGGTTAAAGGTTTCAGTTTTAAAAAGATGGGTCAGTTTTTCCGTGGAGACAAGTCTTCCACTACATCTTCTTCTTCGGGCCGTAGTTCTGCGGGCCGTTCTGGTGGTCATTCTGGTAGCCGTGCCTGTTATAATTGTGGCCGGGAGGGCCATATTGCAAAACATTGTCCGGCCAGCCAAATTGTTTGCTTCCAATGTGGACAACCGGGACATCTTAGGCCAGATTGCCCACAGAGGCAGCAACAAGATGAACATAGCAGTCGAGCTAATACTTCTGTGGCCCGTGGTGGTAATTTTCAAAGAGGAGGTAGAAATAGCAGTGGTCGTGGAGGCCAACGCCCAAGGAGGACTGATGCCCAATCTAGCGGTGCTCAAAATGTTACGACTGGGCGAGTGTTCGCTTTTGATGCTTCAGAGGCTGCAAGAACTGATAATTTGGTGCAGGGTAAGTGCATTATTCATGACTGTTTGGTAAATGTAATTTATGATTCGGGTGCAACACATTCTTTTATTTCTGAAAGTTGTGTGAGGCGGCTTGGGTTACCAGTGGTGTTAATGGAGAATGCCCTTAATGTCTCCACCCCTACTGGTTCTACATTCCGTGCCACCACCATGTGTGGGGGATTACCAATGCAAATTGAAGACCGTTCATTTTGGGTAAATTTAATATGTATGCCGTTGAAGGATTTAGATGTTATTCTGGGTCTTGACTGGTTGTCTGCAAACCATGTTATGGTAGATTGTTACCGCAAGACTATAGTATTCTCTCAGGAATGGGACACTAAGAATGTGGTAAGTAATGTCTCCGCAACTTATGCTATTCTATTTACTTCAGAAGGACGGTATACTCTTAATCCCAATGATATTCCTGTAGTGTGTGATTTTCCTGATATATTTCCGGGAGAAATTCCGGGGTTACCTCCCAATCGGGAGATTGACTTTGCCATTGACTTGATTCCCGGGGCCGAGCCTGTGTCCCATGCACCCTATAGAATGTCTTCAGTGGAATTGACGGAAGTGAAGAGGCAAGTGAATGAGCTGTTAGAAAAAGGGTTTATCCGACCGAGTGCTTCACCTTGGGGCGCTCCGGTGTTGTTGGTGAAAAAGAAGGATGGCAGCATGCGAATGTGTATCGATTATCGGCAGCTGAATAAGTTGACAGTTAAGAACAAATACCCTTTACCACGAATCGATGATCTGTTGGATCAGTTGAGAGGCGCTGAGGTATTTTCCAAGATTGACTTGAGGTCCGGATATCACCAAATAAGAGTGAAATCGGAAGATATTCCCAAGACGGTATTCCGGACTCGATATGGACACTTTGAGTATGTTGTAATGCCCTTTGGGGTGACGAATGCTCCTGCTATCTTCATGGATTACATGAATAGGATCTTCCAACCTTACTTGGATCAATTTGTAGTAGTATTCATTGATGATATATTGGTGTATTCAAAGTCCATTGAGGAACATGCACAACATCTTCGAATTGTTTTGCAGATATTGCGGGAGAAAGGGCTGTATGCCAAACTGTCTAAATGTGATTTCTGGGAAGGAAGTGTGCAATTCTTGGGCCATGTAATTTCCAGGGATGGAGTATCTGTTGATCCATCCAAAATTAAAGCAGTTATGGGCTGGGAGAGACCTAAATCAGTGACGGAAATTAGGAGTTTCCTAGGATTGGCTGGTTACTATCGCCATTTTATTGAAGGATTTTCTCGTATTGCTCTTCCTTTGACTCGATTGACAAGAAAGGATAACCCATTTGTATGGTCAGATAAGTGTGAATTGAGTTTTCAAACTCTGAAGCGATGTTTAACTACTGCACCTGTGCTTGCACTACCAGATGTGATAAAAGAATTTGTGGTATATTGTGACGCATCTAAGTTTGGTTTAGGATGTGTATTGATGCAGGACGACAGGGTGATTGCCTATGCTTCAAGGCAATTGAGACCCCATGAGCAGAATTACCCTACCCACGACTTAGAGCTTGCAGCAGTGGTGTTTGCATTAAAAATCTGGCGTCATTATTTATATGGTTCTCGTTTTGTGGTATTCAGTGACCACAAAAGCTTGAAATACTTGTTCGATCAGAAAGAGTTAAACATGAGACAAAGGAGATGGGTAGAATACCTAAAAGACTATGATTTTGATTTGAAGTACCACCCTGGAAAAGCCAATGTTGTGGCGGATGCTTTAAGTAGAAAAATACTACATACAGCCTTCTTGATGGGCAAGGAGCAAGAATTGTTAGAAGACTTTCGTGATATGAACCTTGGGGTTGTTGTGCAAGCTCCGAATCAAATGATAATTGGAATGCTGAAGATCTCTAATGAATTCTTAGAATCTTTAGCTGTGGCTCAGGAGGAAGATAAAGAGTTACTAGAATTGCTCGATACTCAAGCAAGAGGAAAAGATATGGAGCTAACCAAAGGTACTGATGGAATTTGGAGATTCAGAAACCGAGTTGTAGTGCCTACAAAAGGTGACTTTAGGCAGGCCGTGTTAGCTGAAGCCCATAAAAGTTCTTTTAGCATTCATCCTGGTGTTACAAAAATGTACCATGATTTGAAGAGAGAGTTCTGGTGGCCAGGCATGAAACAAGCAATCATAGAGTATGTAAGATCTTGTGTGGTATGTCAGAAGTGTAAGGTCGAACACCATAGACCCCCAGGTCTACTTCAACCTCTGGAGATTCCAATGTGGAGATGGGAAGGCATTACTATGGATTTCGTATCCGGGTTACCCCGTACCCGTTCTGGTTGTAATGCAATATGGGTGATTGTGGATAGGCTAACAAAGAGTGCTCACTTCTTAGCTATGAATATGAAATGGTCATTGGACCGGTTGGCTAGATTATACATTGCAGAAATTGTAAGATTACATGGTGTACCTGCGAGTATTATTTCAGATCGTGATCCTCGGTTTACTTCCAGATTCTGGGGAAGTTTACAACAGGAATTGGGTACTGAACTGAGGTTGAGTTCTGCTTATCATCCCCAGACTGATGGCCAATCTGAGCGTACAATCCAGACCTTGGAAGACATGCTTAGAGCTTGTGTACTGGAGCAAGGTAATTCATGGGAGAAATACCTACCATTAGTAGAATTTGCTTATAATAACAGTTACCATAGTAGCATTGGAATGGCTCCTTATGAAGCATTATACGGAAGGCGGTGTCGTACGCCCTTATGCTGGAATGAAGACACAGATGCAATCCATTTAGGGCCCGAGTTAATTCAGGAAATGAATGATCAGGTGATAATGATTCGTGAAAAGATGAAGGTTGCACAAGACCGTCAGAAGAGTTACTATGACAATCGTCATAGGCCCCTTGAGTTTCAGGTGGGAGACTGGGTGTTCCTGAAGGTTTCACCTACCAAAGGTGTAGGTCGGATACTAAAGAGCCATAAGCTCAACCCACGGTATATTGGGCCGTATCAGATTCTGGAAAAAGTTAGTGATGTTGCTTACCGATTGAATCTTCCCCAATCATTAACTAATATTCACAATGTGTTTCATGTGTCACAACTTCGAGCATACATTCCTTGTGACTCCATGACCGCACCTGAAGATTCTATTGAGCTGAAAGAAGATTTGACGGTAGAGGTGGCACCTATTGGCATTGAAGGATATCAAGCTAAACGCTTGAGAAACAAAGAGGTATCATTGGTGAAAGTGAAGTGGTGGAATATAAATGGAGTATCTTATACATGGGAGTTGGAGGCGGACATGAGACGATTGTACCCCGATCTTTTCAGATAAGGTACGTTGATTTCGGGGACGAAATCCCTTTTTAGGGGGGGTGGATGTAACATCCCTAATATTTTGGAAAAACTTTAATTAGCAGAAAAATATTAATAATTGCCCAACTGGATTTATTGAGATTTTGGGAATTTTTATTATTAAAAAATTGCAATTATAAATGATTAAATGTTGTGGAAATAAGTAAATTAATTTGATTGGCTAATTACAAAAGGTTAGATGAAGTGTAATTAGAAGAAAGTAAAAATTAGAAGTTACCGATGAGGTAAAAAGGTAAAGCTTAATTAAAACTTTAAAGGAATTATAAAAGAACGGGGGAAATGACTATTTTGCCCTTGTGCCTTAAAATTTTATTACATTTCCTTCTTCTTCCTCACCTTCACGCGAGCTACTTCTTCTCCTTCTTTTTCCTCAAGCCGGCCGTGGTTTGCATGCCCCAAGAAGAAGACCATTTCACGCCAAAACTTCAAAATAATTACGTTTTTGAGATCGTGGCTTCGAGGTGAGTTCAATGGACCCATTAAAATTGAGTTATCTTCCCCTTTTCATTTTCTCTCTCTAGACAATGGCCATGCATGGAGGTGGGAGCTTCGATTTCCTACTCCTCTAGTGCGTGGGAGCTTGAAAATGGTCTTTAGAGTAACGAGGGTGGTTAAACATTGTTGGGTTATACGTTTCGACCTCCGTAGGTAGCGGAACGGACGTCGGAGGACCGAACGGTGAAACGAATATTGGATTCGGAGGTGGAATCTTGAACGCAGCGTCTAGAGGGCGTCATCAACACCAAGAACGAACCGTCGAAACTCGGAATCGAGGTAAGGGGGGTGTTCGGGTTATAATTAATTAGAATAGGTAAACATAATTAAATTGAGTAAGTGAATTAAATGCGGAACTAACGAGAACTTACAAGAAAATGATAATCGTATGTGTATGAATGTAAATTGTGTATGATTTGTGATGATTATGAGTACGATATGAATTGAATAGTGATGAGTTGATGAGTATGGTGGCATTGCGGTGATGGGCTTGACAAGTAGGTCGCCCAATTGATGAGTATGCGTTGTGTTGCAGGCCACTTGCAGTATGATATGTGAAATATGAATATCCATGTGTGATTATGTGGTGTAGGACGGCCGACGGTATATGCAGCCCCTCGTTTCTGGCTCCCGTGGTGTTTATGCCCAGTTGAGCTACCCAGTGGTCAAGTAGGACCCAGTGGTTGAGGAGGAGAGTCAAGTAGGACTCAGTGGACCAAGCAGGGTTCACGAGGTGTCAAGCAGGACCCCCAGCTGAAGGCCGATCCTTTTAGTATCCGGATACTAGGCGTCGATTTGATATGAGAGTCAGATGTGTTATTCGATGTATTGTTAACATTGTGTAATGATATGAATGTGTTTTATGATGATTGTTCATTGTGATTGACAAATTGGAGATAAAGAATTGGAATTGAATCGTTGATTGGTAAGTAGAAATTGAGGACAAGATGTAAGATGAATAGTACAAACAAAAACTAGTTAATATGTTCCTTGTTCTTAAATTGTTATTCTACATTAATTATGATACCAAACACTCACCCTTGCTGTTGTTTCTTTAATTTTAGTAACCAATGACAGGGAGGAGGTTGAAGCCCCGGAGATGCGTCAAGCGGAGAATTGATGCCAAGAAGCGAAGGGAATTTATGAAATGAACTATGTGTGTAATGGGTGTTGTGATTTATGTATGTTGAATCTAGATGTTGTTTATGTGTGTTAAATTAATTTGGTATATTGTCACCATGATTATGAAGTGTTGAGGGTTATGCTAATTTCCTTGGGTTGGATGTATAATGGAATGGAGCCAATATTATTGTTATGGCCAGGTCTTGTCTACATATGTGAAGAGTGAAAGATAAAATCATACATATGCGCTGTTAGTAGTTAGATAATGTGCCAAATGAATGATGAATTTATCCATGGTGTGTTTGGTGAACTAGAAACATGATTGGAGGGTATGCTTAGTCAAAATTAGTCTCATGTGCATATTTAATTGTATGGAAATGGATGAACTAGGCTAAATAATGCATGTGAATGCTTAGGTTGCTGGTTGGTATGAGAATCTCCAGTGTTAATGTATAAACTGCATAATTCGTTCGAGCCAACTGTATGTTCGCTCAAGCGAACGTGTCCTGTATCCCCAATATAGTCACTGGTGTAAATTCGCTCAAGCGGATTAAATCTCGCTTGAGCGGGGGGTAGAGTAAATGGTTACTGAAGTCATCTCGCTCCAGCGGGTAAGATTCCCGCTCAAGCGAGAGATATTTGAGGTATCAGAGGTAGTCACTGGAGGATTTTCGCTCAAGTGGGTGGAGCCTTGCTTGAGCGAAAGGCAGAGGGACTGGTTCTGTGTCTAACTCGCTTGAGCGAATACAACTCGCTCGAGCGAAGGAAGAAAGTTTAGTTACTGGAGTTAATTCGCCCAAGCGAGACATTCTCGCTCAAGCGAAGTAAGGACTGATAGGTATGAATGTTTTCGCCCAAGCGTGAGTGTGGCTTGCCCAAGCATGAAATGTAAACCTCGCTCAAGCGAGTGGGCACTTGCTCAGGCGAAGATTCATGATCTCGCTTAAGCGAGTTGGGGCCTCGCTCAAGCGAGGTGCCCCTGATTCCCTTTTTCCTCCTTTCGTTCCATTTAACTAGTTTTTCTCCTCTTTCTTCAATTGTTTGATTTAATTGAGACTATTTACTATTTTAAATATGTTTAGTGAAACATAAATATTATTTTGAATCATGACTTAATTATAATTGTTGATCGTGAAAATTTATTGTAAAATTTAATCGAATGAATAAAAATAAATGTAAAATGACTTAGGATGTCACACATTTCCGAGTCAAATGTCTTTGAATGACTCGTTTCCGAGTCAAATGTCTTCGAGTGACTCGTTTCCGAGTCAAATGTCTTCGAGTGACTCGTTTCCGAGAGAAGAATTTTCGAGTGAAGAAAGACCGACTTCGAATAAGTACTTTTCAGTCAGAAATATATCCGAGTGGATAATTCCCGAGTGAATCAATTCTGAATGAACAGTGGCTGACTTTAAACAAACAATTTCGGGTAAAGATATCCGAGTGAGATATTTCTGAAAAGATGAGTCCGGGTGAGACATTTCTGAGTGATTCATTCCGAGGAAGGAAAGTCTATATCTGAGTGTTTCAGGCAGAAACATGTCCGAGCAAATCCCTTCCGAGTGAAACAAATTCTGAACGAAAGAGGCTCTGAATTCTTCTTAGAATGACCGGTACCCAGAAGGTAATGTTAATGTGGCCGATTTTCCCTCTTTTGCAATCAGTTTCGCTACAACACCGGCTGCTCTAGCTAATTGTCCACCCTTTCCGAGTGTGAGCTCTATGTTATGTATGACCGTGCCTAAGGGCATATCGGTTGAAGTAGATTTTTCTTTTTGATCAATCAAAACCTTTCCCAAACTGTACAAGCTTCTTCCAAAGCAAACAGCAGTCGGCAAATATTCTGACTCGGTAGAATTCCAGTCGACAAATATACCGACCGATAGAGTTCCAGTCGGTAAATATACTGACTGGTAGAGTTCCAGTTGGCAAATATACCCAAAATACCGAACCAGTGTCAGAATTGATTTTTTTTACTCCAATCATATCATCTATTGCATATTTTAATATATCTACTCCAATCATGCATGCTGGCAGCGGAAATGGTCAAAATACAACTCACTTCTTATCTAAAACCTCTATTATTTCCATAATTGATGCACCTAACCTCCAGTCACGAAAAAGCTTGTCCCCCACTTGTCTTGTACATTATTAAATCGATACCACAACTCATTCCCAAGTCTGAATTCTCAGAATAACAAAAATTATTGAGATATGTTGTTGAAACAGTAAATCCATGATTCTGAAAATTATTATATGTGATGTGTCCTTTGAAGACTTGTGGTTTTCCAAGTGATTATGGAAATATTGATATCATGGTATGTTAAATCGATAAAGAGAATTAAAGGCATTCATGCATCATAAGCATTTGGACGCACCATGGAATTTAGGGGTTCCATGATTGCCTACCCTGGTGGGGGGTTACTCTATGATGAGTTAAAGCCTTATTTTTGCAGGAGCCATGAAGTGTAGGGATTCATGGTTATGCTAATTCCTACTTGTGTTTATTTTCGCAGGAGCCATGAGGGTGTAGGGATTCATGGTTACGTAAATTCCTACTGGTGTCTTTATGAGACTTTTTACTGCAGTATTCCCACCAAACCAAAATGGATCCAGCATGACATCATTTGACTAGGTTAAAGATTTATTAAATATAAATGAACTTGTTTGGCATATTCATCATACCATTATGGATTGTTGATTGTGTTTGTGCAATTTTCCTTATTTTATATTTATTATATATTTTGTCTCACTCTTATATTATTTTTACAGTGCATGCTACACAGAATGACGAGTGATGCAATTAATGAAGCTTTATGATTTATTGCTTGGACTTTGGCTTCATTTAAATTTTAATGGGTTATAATAATACTATATACCATGTACTGTAATCTTCTCTATCGTTTCCGCTATATAAATATTTTATGTTTTAATTGTTCACGACTAGTATGCATGATAATATTCCGCATTTATCAACTTTTACGTGACTTCAGAATTTAAATTACGAGTTTCAAAATGATTCTTTAAACGCGAAAAATTTAGTCGGGAAAAAAAAATTTTTGGACGTCACACTGTCAACTCCCATGCATGTTGGCGTACATATGCCCAGTCTGGGTGTACCCAACTCAGGTTTTATGAGGATATTTGGTTTGCAGTTGGAAAAACAGAGTTGAGTTGAAGTGAAAAATTTAAAGATTGATATTAATTCTTCACATATTCGAGACAATTAAAACTTCGTTCACCCATAGAATCATTTAACAGAGGTTTTCTCCGTTGGAGAGTTTCTCCAAACAAGCTCTCAATTTACCTTGATTTTGCGTTTTTGATATTTTAAGTCTTTGAATTACCTTTTTGTTGACATATTTTAAAACATGAAATAAATTAGCGTGTGAAAGTTTTATATTTGTGATTTTTTTATAAAATCTGTGATTTGAGTGAAAAATTAATTAAAACGCAACAGAATCTTATATTGACTATGTTGAAATTGTAATCCCTTAGTGGAACATTGATTATGTCAAAATTGTAATATCTAATTATATAGATGGAGGAAAATGAGATATTTTTTTTTTAAAAAATAAAAAAATAAATGAACCCAACAAGAAATTAGTTGTTTCCTTATATTGAAGGAAATAAATTGAAATGATGTGACATTTTTATTTTAATATTCAATAATTGAATAAATATAATTAAAATGATAAAAATATAATAAAAAATTAAATTTATGTATTTAAAATTAGATTTATTTATTATATAATTACTCTTAATCCAAAACGATACTTTTGTTTCACTTATTTATCTTTTATTTTTATCTATCCGAACAACATATGTATTTTTTTTTATCTATCTCCATTTTCTTTCAATTTTTGTTTCCTTTATTCATAATTCATTTATCTTTTTATTTGTTGTGGAAAGATACATGCCTATCACTAAACTAAGGTTGATCTTCATTACTTTATGAATATTAATATATAGCATCAACTTGCATATATTTATAACATTATTAGTTAAAATATATTCAACAATAATTTATTTTTAAAAATTATTAAATAACATATATTTATTATAAAATGTTAATAATAAAAATATCATTAAAAATATAAAATAACATTTTCAATAATAATAATAATGTATTTTTAACCTTAAACAATATATTTCATAATATTTAATAATTAATTAAATATATTCCATAATATTTATATTATTAAAAATAGTTTTTACGCATTAAACTTCATTTTTTGGTTGAATAGTAACATACAAAAACACTGAAGACAGTGTACCTAATTCTCCTCCCATACAGGACAGTGACAGCATATTAGAGCGATTCTGAGATGGAAGAAGGGAAACGAGGGACGATTCTGGTGACGAACGACGACGGAATCGATGCTCCGGGCTTAAGAGCTTTGGTTGAGTCGCTCGTTAACACCAATCTCTTCACTATTCATGTCTGCGCTCCCGATAGGTAACCCTTTCTTTTTCTTTTCATCACTTTCAAATCCAATACAACAATAACCGTTCCATCATTTCCAGCGAGAAATCTGCCGTTAGTCACAGCATCACATGGCTCCATCCGGTTGCTGCCAAGCAAGTCAACATCCCCGGAGCCACCGCTTTTGCCGTTTCCGGTTTCTTTCCTCTTTCTTCCAACCCTTTCACCAATCACACATTACTAGTAATAAGTACTATCTCTCACTTAACGCTTTCTTCTGTGCAGGTACTCCCGCAGATTGTGCTTCTCTCGGCATTTCCAAAGCACTCTTCCCTACTGTTCCTGATCTAGTGAGTGTCTAATTGAACAAGTTTTTTTATTTTGTATATAGGTTATTAGATAAGATTATTGCGAGAATAGGGTTTTTTTTCTCTTTTCTTGTTAGTATTATTTTAAAAAATTCATAATCTGCTATGCTGCTAGTGCTATCATTTTTCTTAATTTTTCCTATCCATTGGAATAGCTGTAAACAAAAGGGGAATAAGTGTCGAGACCATAGTTCAAGCTCTCGTTCTCAACATTTATTGGCCTGATTGGTTCCCAGTTGGGAAACCTCAATTGGGGTTGACCAGAAGCTATTTTCTAATCCATTAGTTATATCTGTTTGAATCAATATTAACTATTAGATGATTCTATTTCCACAACTCTGTTTCCACTCACCAAACAGGCACTATGTGCATGCCAAACACAATCCGTGCCAGTGTTTCGAGATATTTTTCTTAACTTACACTGTACCAAGGTTTTTTCTATATATTGACATTATTTAAAGTCCTCTGCATGTGGGATCTATTTGAGTTTGACTAAGCCATGCGAATACAAAATAAAAATTCAGCTGGTTGCTGATGCGTGTTATATATGGATCCATTTGCACAGGTAGTCAGTGGCATAAACAAGGGTAGCAACTGCGGTTATCACATGTATGTTGCATCTTTTCCTTTCACATGTCCTCACCGACACCTGTAGTCATTCTACCAGCTTTTCAACTTACTGAAATGTAAATGAATCCTTAACGTATTGAATTTAAAATGAATGCATGTTTACCGTGAGACAGTGAACTAGGAGGCAGGATCTGAAGCGCTTTTCACTTGCTTAGAGTGAACAAGTTGTTAGTTAGTTGTGTCAAAATTGGCATGGTCAATTTGAAAATTATCTTCATTAATATTTTCTTCCTTAGTTGAAATATTTATGTATGAGGAAGTGATCTGTGTCAATTTGATCTGAAGATCTACATATTATTATCTAGCCATGATTTTTTTTACCATTGGAAATATTGTAATTTCTCCTAAACAAGTCATTTCTACACGGCTTAAAATGTATCTCGCAGTCTGTAATGAATCCTGGACCTGAATCTGATAACAGTTTATGTTAAAGAAGGACTTCTAGAAGAAGTATACCTTTTGAAAAGTTTTCCATTGACTCCAAATGGAAATTGGCATTACATTATCTTTCTAGGCTTTGAAAGATAATGAAGATTCCGGTTCTTTGAAATTTGAGATGCAACCAAATATGATTTACATATATTTGTTTCCACTATAATTGCTTCAGTTGTTGTTACTCCATGAAGAAAATTTTGCCCATATAGCTGTACTGAGTAGGTGAGGTCCCTTTGCAGTGTTTATTCAGGCACTGTAGCTGGAGCTCGAGAGGCTTTCTTCAATGATATACCTTCTATCTCCTTTTCATACGACTGGTATGGCATATTGCTGGATATATCTTGAATATTTGTTCTGAAATGAATTTTGAAACCAATATGTTAGCATATAATGGTGGCTGATAACTGAATAAATGTCTTTAATAATGTGGCTTGTTGCAATGTAAGCTATTCCAACGTTCCTTCATCTATATCCTACCATGGAAACAGCTTTTCATTAAACTGTTTGACCACATGGAGGTTAATTTATATCCAGGGTCAAAGGAAAGAGTAACCTGCATGATTTCACCCTTGCTGCGCAAGCATGCATACCCATCTTAAGTGCTGTATTGGTTGGGATAAAGAATCAAAGCTATCCCAGCGGATTTTTTTTGAATGTAGATGTGCCAAACAATGTTGCCAACCATAAGGTATATTGTAATTATGTTTTTGATCTGCTTGTTTAGCTTGTGATAAATGATTAATATCAACTTTGTTTTGTGGATAAATCATCACAAATTATGATGAGATGAACATGATACAGGATAAATGGGAATTAATTAAAATTAGATGTTTTTTTTTAAAAATTTCATTATTTAATTAAAACCATTTTTCTTGTCATTCTTGGTAATTTTATAATTGGAGTCCATTAATACAGAATGGATTATACAAGTCAAAGAAGATTGATTTCTTGCTAGTATATTTTTATTATGCTTTTCAAGAAAGGTTCTGATCTGTTCTGTTTAAAGTGAAACATTTTTTTTTCACACGTATTGTTCCAAGTAGAGATAGAGGTCAATAGATTTCAACCTGTGTCTATTATTCCTCTTCAAGTAATTTAATACAGGTTAGCTGTTATAAAATGATGCAGGTTAATGTTGCTTGGTCATCCTGAAAGTTGAACACTTGAGATTTTGTTTTAGCTATCTGTTCTATGTACTTTTGTATGCTGGTATATAAGTAAAAAATTGTATATACTCAAAGCCAAAGGACTGCTATTGCTAACTTGTGCAATAACATGTTGCTTTATCATGCAAACAATTATAACTATTTCTTTTATTTGTCTCTGAGGAAGGGTTACAAGCTGACTAAGCAGGGTAAAAGCATTGTCAAGATGGGATGGAAGCAAGTCACCTCGGAGACACTAGGACGAAAAATGTCATCTGATATGACCAATTTAGATACAGAAGCACCCAAAAATTTTGACTCATCATCTGAGTCAATAGAAGATCTTTTATTCGTGAGAGAGGTGGGTTAATATCCCTTTTCTATCCTTTTATTTACTTGTGATACCCCATCTTTGGAATTCCTACACAGCTTAATCTTGTGCTTGAGTATGCTATGATTGGAATTCTAAACAGAGGTGGGCGGACTATAAGCATTCTGTTTTGTCAACTTCTAAAGAAAATGTGAAGCTACTTAAGAATCTTGCTTGGATAGACATTTGCTAATCCTTCCCTCTTCCTTTCCCCTAGGAAAATGATATGATGATCTTGTAAATTTTGTAGGTAAGGGGTTCTGTACTTGATCACGATGATACAGATCATAGATCTTTGCAGGAAGGATATGTGAGTACATTTTAGTATGAAAATAATAACAATAATTGAATGCACTCATACCAACTGATTTCATTTTTTTAGATTACTGTTACTCCTCTTGCTGCTCTCTCTCATGCGGAGGTAGATTGTCAGGCCTATTTTAAGAATTGGCTACAAAGTGTCCCTGAACTTGTCTCTTCGTCGGCTTTATAATGGTGTAAGACCTATCGTGTATTTGCAGTTTATATAACATCTTTGAATGCAATATAATGCTGGCAATAGTTGCATTTACATTTTTTAGCATTCATGCTAGTTAAGAATGATTATCTTTCTGAGGTGAATGGAAGATTTGTTTTCATCCTTCGGACAAAAGGGGGGGGGGGGAGTGCGGAAACACATTTCAACCATGTTCCCAATACTTTATGTCCATGCCAAAGACAAATTGTGTGGGTGTCACAGGACGGGTGAATGGAAGATTTCAGCATACTTTCATATAATGTCTTAATGACATCACTACAAATAGCATATGAGAACCAGTTATACCCAATGTATACAATGACCATGTACTTGAGGGTCAGTCATAGTAGATTCATACATTCGTTCATCCCAGGCCAATTCAACTACTACCAATGGTTAGTTTGATATCCCTTTAATATTAAGAGTGAAACAATTTGGAATGGCTTTTCCATGCAACATTTTATGCAGATCTCATCCCTAAATTTTCTATCCTCGTTTATAATGTTATTGGTGACATTTGCATTATCAATAGCAACTTTTCTTGTGAATGGGAAAACTCAGGATTACAATATAACGAGTCAATGTATATGTATGAGAAATGAACATTTGTCTGTTATGATATGACCTCATGATGGGAACATGCATGCTTCCTCTCATGAATGTGATTCCTTATGTGCCAATATTACAATTGTCTGAGTCCTGCGGCATCCAATGTCCATGAGTGGAACCAAATTTGTCGAGTTTTGATCAAGCATAATATTAGGAATTACTACTTTTCTTCATGTGGATTCAAATAGTGGAAATATTGTTGATAGAACGTATAAGCAAAAAAAATGTCACCAGGATCATGAGAAGATGTCATTTTAGTTTTCTTTTACAAGAGTACAACAGATGTATCAAATAATAGAAATACATCAAATACCAAGTATTGATCATCATCAGTTTAATTTTCTTGGGGTAGCTACAAATGTTTTATTGAAAGCGACACCTTGGCCATCAAACAGGGAGGCAAGATGTTCGGATCCTTTGGATTTGGCTCTTCTAAATTAAGAAGGTTCACTTTTAAAAAGAAAAGTGAGGAATTTCAACTTCATTAAGGGAGTAGGTTTTAATAAATCCATGATCTGTGTATAGAATATCAAATAATGATTGGGCTCATTTTAAAGGAGTCTAATTACTATGCTTGCCTTAACAAGCATTTACAAAAGGGGTCCATTCTTCTCATACATATCAGTCTCAAGACAATAATCTATTAGACCATCTTCAATGGAGGTTCCTTAATTGGTTCTTACTAATTAAGCAACTCACCTAAGAACCTTGCATTGGAGTGTGCTGACTTGACATTGGATTTTTGTAAGAGTTTATTGCATAAGCACGTAGTTCTTAACCAAATCAGCGGGACCCATGTTGGATTCTGAAATAAAATTTAAAGTAATAAATGAGGTAGCTAATATTTGGGCCCTACATGCATATAGGAGTTCTTGTTGAGTTCCTAGTATTGGATCTTAAAATTATAAAAAATAAAAAGGACTGATGTGTATATGTGAGATCCCCAAAAAATTATTGAATAATCTATAAAATTCTCTAAGCATATCTTCCATTGGAGATGCTCTTTAGTATCTGTGCCTCTTATTAGTTGCCTTTTGCGAGACTCATTCCATAATCATTTGTCGTGATCAAATATAACACCGCACCACCTCCCTTTTTTCTGGGGTTTTGACTTGTGAGTGCTTTTTATTTGCAGATTACTTACTCATTTCACTGGAAACTGGAAGTGATATCTTACAAAATCAATTATTTATAGGTCCTGAGCAATTTGGTTGCTCTGGTATGCATGTCATGGCTCTATTATTGTCAGGAGCAATAAAGACATGTCAATGCAGTTTCAGCTTATTATATAATTGAATGGCATGGCTTATTTTGTATGCACTGATAAGTAATAGCATATCACTCATTTTTAGATTGATAGAGTAGCTATTCTTCTCGTTTTGTCTTCACCCACACTCTATTTCAATCTAATGGAGATTTAAATTTCCTTTTTTATATACACGTCTTATCTCGTGCCATATATTTTCTACTGACATGTAGTTGCTTGAAACCTTGGTCACCACAACAAATGCTTTGGATTTAAGTATCCAACTCGTGCTTAACATTTTATTTATGGAATTTATACTAAATTTCCCCATTGTGTTCATTTGGTTCTTTCCGTCTCTCCTTCTATGATTTAAGTCTCATCCTCATATGTTCATTATTCTTGCTTAAATTGTAGAGAAATTTTGTTTATCAGTCTCCTTACAGATTTATTTTGAACCAAAATTCAAAACAAAAATTTGACCCCTTTTTTTGAGTTAAATTGGTTAATTTGCCGCTGCTTTGTTGATGCACCAGGGAGGGATTCTAGTATTCTACTACAGGGTATCGGCCCCACAATTCCTGGTTTCCTATGTTTTAGTGCAATTGATGGTGATGGTGACAAGGACTCTTCGTTTTCCTAGTACAGAAAACGACGTCTGATCAGAAAAAGGAAAAAAATACTCAATAAATGTTCATTCACACCTTACTTGTCTGGGTAAAATTGGATGTATTCAAATGTGAGTTCTACACTAAAAAAAACTCAAAAAATAAATATTAAAAAATATTTTTATATTAAAAATGCTGCAAAATATTTTCAAATTTATTTTCAAACTCTTTTAAAAATGTATTAAAAGAAGAGACTTGCAACTATTCCAAACAAGACCTAAAATATTATCATCTTTAATTCTCTCAAGAATTTTTCACCAGACTAAATTAGAGATATAATTTGTTACCATAAAGACGCCAAAACGGTAACATAAAAGAACAAATACATGCCAATTTTCTTTTTAAAAAAATTTGCAAGGACTAATTTAATAGTACCTATCCATCCATGAACGTTAATTATTCTCAATAGATTTGTAGAAGTATCTTACTTAAGTATATATCTTTGGGTGTTTTAACAAAGATAAAATTTAATAACAATTTAACATATTCTTTTAAAGTTAAAGTCAAAGTGTATTAACTAAATTATATCTTTTATCATTTAATAAAATTATCATATCCGAACTCGACACAAGTTTGTGGAAACATGTTTTTTCTTGTAGTATACATGTTTGATATGTAGGTTATGATATCCATTCCAAGTAGCTTTTTCGTGTCAATTTCAGTAAAGAAAATAAGGGAATAAACTACCATCTCAATATCTTTAAATAGACAGCTTACCAATAAAATCCTTATTATGGGCCTCTTTAATTTGTTTTCTTAATAGCTAGTTTACTCTTACTACGCTGGACCCTGCCCCCTACATGTACAGATTAAAGCATTCATGGAGAAAAAACAATGACAAATGTTTAAATATAAACTCTTAAGGGATGCTTTATAAGACCAAAAAAAACATAGGAAAGAGAATCATTCTATGTGTGGAAGTGGATGCTACAAAAGTCAGAAGTAAAAAACTCTGTATGGACATGATAAATATTTATTTTTATGTACATTATGAGCTTCTTGTAGATTTTGTTTTGTGCATGGTAGCCCCATCATTTTTTCGAAGGCAAACAAGGTGAATGTGACTCCACAAGTATTGACCAGAGGACGTGCACATCTTCATAATGGCAAGATTTAACATCTTCATACAGAATGTATATCCCTCTTCCTGAAATGTTCAGGCAACATCATGAATAAAAATCATAACTGGCTGGGAAGAAAAAGAGAAGTTGAGTGTGTGATAAACAACACATCCTAGAATTCAAATGACAAGCATGAATCTATATACTTTGACTTCATTTCTAGGAAATTAGTCTCATTGAAATGTAGGGGAAAGGGGGAATTGTTTCAAGGGTAGAATGTGTAATAAAAACATTGAAAGTGTGTAAGAGAAAACATTGAAAATGCAGGTGTGGAAAGTGTGGTGGAACGTACTCTTCTTTTGAGTGGAATGCAACCGGAACCAAAGCTTCTTGAGTGGAGAGAAGAGGGATTGCAGCCACCCCATTTGGTGAAGTGGGTATGGCTCATGCAGGTGTGACAAACAACCTGAAGGGAAATAATAAAAAGAGGGTAAGATATAGATAAAGAGGAATCCTCTACACCCGTTGCTTAAACAAGGGTGAACATTTTGCGAGGTCGCTTTTCATGTTTTGGGACATATTTCCATTCCCTTGCAGGCCAATCATGAAATTCACATTTCTTGCAGTTACATGGTCTCTTTCAACTATGTTTTTTCAGGTAATCTTATCACAAAAATAAAGTGTGATCAACTATATCATCTAATAGTTAATATTAATTATTAACGAATTTAAAATATTATCTAACTTTATTTAATCAATAAATAAAAAATTATTTTTAATCGATCTTAATTGAGTTATCTGAATTCCCTCATAAAAGAAAACAGAAAAAAAAATCCACCAATGAGCTTTGCATCTCACACTCACCATCCAAAAAGAGAAAAAGAAGCCTCTCTTGGGCGCCCATTTCCCTTTCCCTAAAATAGAGGTGGCTTATAGTTGAAGATAAACTTGCTTGTTTTCACCATCATTAAATTTGGCATCTATCTAGGTAGAGGTAAAAGGCACACATTCGAAAGGTTTCCTATTTTGACACATAGGCCCTCTTCTCCACTTGCATTACAAGCAAGTACAATCTCACTTTTAGTCTCAAACAAGGCACACGTGGCTCTGCTCCTTGCTAGTCCACCTGTACCACTAGGGTGCCTTACAAGACCACACTCGGAAATGTCTTGCTGACTCAGCTTCAACATGTCACTCCCATTAATCATTTGACTTACCCCTTATTCCATTCCAATTGCTTTTTTCACACAGTCCCTTCTTTATTTATTTGTTTTACTTTTAAAATTTTAATCCTATGGATGATTAATGGTAGGTAAGTACCAAACTACCAATTATGCTAGTGTGAGAAAAGCATATAAATGAGCTCTACTAATTCACAATTAAATTGTTTCTAACTAGCTATGATGTAAAAAAATAACACAAGAACATGAAGGGTAAATATCCACATAAACACTAAACATAAGGTATATTTTAGGATGATTAATGTCTAAAACATAAAATGAGAACAGATATGTATGTATATCATAATATTTTATGTATCTAACTTTAATTTTTGTAAAGATTAAAATTAAATATATTTTAATAATATAAATGTATCTTTATCTACTTGAAATTGTGACTTAAGTATTTGAATAATATAAAAATACTAGGTGTCAACTCAAGTGTTGTTTAAGTGTTTAAGTTAATAACAAATAACTTTCTTTTATATGCACACTTATAAATGATGTTTGATACATATTAAATAAATGTTGGTATAAAAAAAATGTGGTTTGTTACAAGACACATATCGAATTAAAGAGAGATAAAGAGGTGTTTGTGATTCATATTACATAATAACATATACACACTAAGGAAGGATGACATACTTTTTAGTTTCCTATGGATCTTGTCTTGTCACATAAGATATCTAGTGGACCAAACAAATGCCCTCCTTTATATCTTGTATCCATGTTAAAATCAACTATATGCTATAGCTAGAGTCATCCCTACACTACCAAAATAATTTATATAATTAGATATTATAATTCCTTGTAAACAAACTTTTATAAACTTCTCAAGGTCTTTGGTGGGGTTTTTTACATGAATAATATCTTGATAAAATTATTTATATATTTAGGGTCGTTTTAAAACTGTTTACTTATTTAAGTATTTTTTAGTGTTGTACTGTTGTGATACAATTTAAAAGTCATCCCCATACAAGATGACATTTATTTTTAACAGTTAAAACCACCACCAAATTAAAGGAGTGACATAACAAGTCACTAGAACATTATTTTTTATGGTTAAAACTGCAAGAATATACATGTCACAAAATATAAATATTTTATTACTTAAATTATATATATTGTATTATATATCAAACAAATTAAATGTATAAATTAAATTAAATAATATACTAATATATTATTTATATTAATGTATAATTAAATACATTAATCTGATATAAGTGAAACATATAATATATTAAATGTATTTAATACAAAATTTGTATTTAATAGATATATTATCAATTAAATATATTGGATACTATAAATTATATACTTTATATATTAAAATTATTTTATATATTTATATTTAATACGTATAATACATAAATTATATATATATATATATATATATGTGTATATAATTATATATATTATGTCACTACAAGAAAGTTATTGGTGTTTAAAATTCTTCACAAAATTTTATCTTTTGTCAGCGTTTTTGTTTACTGATGATCATTGAAGTTGTGACTTATGTTTTTGCCCTCTTTATCATTCTCTTTAGTTTCTTAATTAGCTGGTTCTAATACTAGACACCGGATGTGTGGTTGCACTTTGAGAATTATTAGAAAATTATATAGTTCAACACAAACATAAACTTTTAAGGATTATTTATAGGCTAATTCCATCAAAATTTTAATTTAAAAATGCAGATAAGAAATTAATCGTAAATACATAGAAACATAAACAATGAAAATAGAGACACTAAACAAAAGTAGTTAAAATAGAGGTGTTCACCTCTAAAATTAAATTATTAAACTAAAATACAAATTCAATCATTAAAAAATCCCCATTCTAAATAAATTTCTCAAAAATATTATTAATAAAAATCATCAAAATATATTAGTTTATTTCCTAAAAATGAATATTAAAAATATTATTTTTTATTGAAATAAAATAACTACTTTACAATAGTATTTCAACAATACATGAATAATAAATGAAATTGTAGCAATAACAATGATCTGACCAGTGTGTGGGGTCAAAGTAATTGACTTCCAAACCGGTGTTGAGGTCTCACTCTCTCACACTTTTTACACTGTCTTAGTGAGAGTATGATATTATAAACTTGGATTCAGTGGGAATTCTAAGTTCTTCACGTTAAGGAGATGAAGGGTCAATTCCAGCCGTTGTCCTTATGACCACACCGGAGGGGTACCTACAAAATGGACTTCGATGCTTAAGTTAGTACGGTTATAATGAAGAAAATTATATTACAAGGATAAAAATGAGAGGGTAAGTTTATTCTGTAATTCGTTCAAAAAGTGTGTTATGTTTTAATAACTTAATATAGTCTTCCCCTTAATCGCAAGTGGTGATTTAACCTGGGTCAGGGGTCAGAGTCTGCAGCTTTTGGCAGACGCAAGTTGCCTACTTGCATCTTTTGGCCGGAGTCCCTGTCATATTTTTCGTACTGAAAGACCTTAATTCTGGTGTTCCTGAAGGTCAGTCCGGTTCTGTCTATACCTTTTGCAAATACTTGGGCTGCGTTTAGCTACAAAAAATTATTCTAGTTTTTTAAGAAAAGTTTTCTGTTTGTTTTCCAAAATTTTTATTTCTTGGAATAATTAGAAAAATTCTGAAAACTTGTTTAAATGATGTGATAGTTTTCTAATTTAGAAAATTTAAAAATTTAAAAAGTTGTTCAAGTGCACTCAATTTTCTAAAATTTTTTCAAGTTCAACAGTGGAGGTGTGTGTGTGTGTGTGTATATATATATATATATATATATATATATATATATATATGTAGAAGGAGAAAAATAAAAAAAAAGAGAAATGTTTTCAGGTATATCGAATAGTGTTTTTAGCTAATTAAATTTTGCTGAACATGGAAACCAAATTATATATTTAATCTAATAAAAATTAAAATGAATGGAGATACAATTTCCTTGAAAGATAAAAGAACAAAGGCACTTTTAAGGCCCTGACGAGTCACCAAAACTAGCCAATGACGCGAGATAGCAGAAAAACAATGAAAACCCATCCAACGCAAAAAAACAAACCAGCGCCACTACTCAACACGCGAGAGACTGGAGGATAAAATAGAAAACCGCCTTTTCTATTTTTCCTATTTTCTTAGAAAACCTTTTAAACTAGTTTTCTGATTTTCTTAAAAGGCTAAAACCCTTTTTAACCCTCTTAATGTTTAGGGATTAGGAAAAGGCCCCTTAAAAAAAACCCTTAGGTTTTGGTCCTTATTAAATTTTAGGGTTTACGAATTTAAGGATGATGCCCTGAACGGATGAGGTGGCATGAGTTTGGGCCACCTCATCAGTGACAGATGTCAATAATATTATTAATTTAATGAATATCGTGCTTACGTGTAAATAATTGAGATTAATTATTTAAATTTTTTATTTAGGTAATTAAATAAGGTCATTAATCAAGGCAATTAAATGTTTTTTTCCACAATGCTGCATTTTGAATGGGTGAAGCTCTCTGGAAGTCACCTGTTCCCTCCCTCCCTCATATCTTTTGTTCTCGTTCACCGTCCACCCTCCTCGTTTAGTGTCTGCTTTTCACTCGAGTGTCGCTATCGGGCAAGCGCTACTTTTGCGTGGCTGTGGAAAGGTGTGAGCGAACGTCAATAAGTAAAAGAGGGCATAATTTATTGTGCAGGTATGTTTTTAAACACTGTATAGAGCCCTATTATTTTAATTTGCGTTGGGATGGGGTTGTGGGGGGAGGGACCGCATGTTTGTTGTTGTTGTTTGTGGTTGTACTTTTGTGATTAAAAAGCATAATTTAGTGTGTGTGTGTGTGTGTGTATGTGTATTGTATATAGGTATGGGTTTTAGTGTTGTGATACACCATAAGGGGAAGTTCGATGAGGGTCCACCAGTGTCGTATGTTGATAAAGAAATACATGTCATTTATAATGTAGACTTGGATAGATGATCATACTTTGAGGCTAGGTCACTGGTAGAAGACCTTGGATATAGAGGGGAATTTAAGCTGTGGTGGAAGAAATCAAGTGAGTCTGAGTACAAGAATATGACATGGGACACACATGCACTGGAAATGGGTACTTATACAGTTAATGAGAATTGTGAGGTTGACTTGTATGTGGAACACTGTGTAACAGAGACTGAGGAGGTTGTTTGTTTGGGTGAGGCGGAGAGTGTGGGCCATGAGGATGTGGTCCAAGGAGATGTGGGTCATGAAGGTGTGGTAAAGGAACAAGAAACCCAAGAAATCGAAACCCAAAACCAACAAGCCCAATATGATAACAGAAATAGAAGAGCAAAGTCTGGCCCTTATGTAAGAGACAATAAAGTAATGACCAGGAAAAAAATTTACAAGAGTCGTCTAAGGAGTTTGAGGTCCACTGAGGTGCCAAGGTGTGGGCCAACATGTGGGCCAACTGTGGAGCCAACTATGGAGTCAACTGAGTTCCCAAGTTGTGGGCCAACAGAGGTGGCTACTGGAGGGAATTTATCAGCTGAAAGTTTTGTTTGTTGTCTCAACACTGAGCAGGCTGAAGTTCCAGACATAGATGAGTTACCTGTTCCTGAGTCAAGTACTGAACCTGAGCTAAGGAGTGAACCCAATTCAGGAGTGAATTCTGAGTTTTCAAGGGAAAATGTTGGACCTTTGCCTAAGCTTAAGCGTGAGAATCTAAGCTTAAGCGTGAGAATCCAAGCTTAAGCGTAAGAATCCAAGCTTAAGCGTAAGACACAAATTATGCCACTGTCACGGTCACGTTTAAGCGTGAATCTTCAAGCTTAAGCGTAAGACACAAATTATGCCACTATCACGATCACGTTTAAGCGTGAATCTTCAAGCTTAAGCGTGAAACACAAATTATGCCACTGTCATGATCACGCTTAAGCGTGAATCTTCAAGCTTAAGCCTAAACCATGCATAAAGGTCTCAAGCTTGAGCTTAGCTATGGCAAGCTTGAGCTTGGAAGTGCCAGCTTAAGCTTGATAATGTAAGCTTAAGCGTGAACTAATAAAAATTGAGAGCATCAGGGGCCTCACGCTTAAGCAAGACCTCCTCACGCTTAAGCGAGGTGGAGCTGGGATTTCTTTCACGCCAGATAATTCCGTTACAATAACTTAATTGAAACCACAATAACTTCATTGAAACCACAATAACTAGATAATTCCGTTACAATAATTGTTCATTACAAACCTAAACAGCATAAGAAACCTTACATTCAACAAGTCCCTAAACCTTAGATGCTATATGGACAATTTCCCTAAACCCTCTTTGCAGTTGTAAGGGCTTTTTCCTAAACCCTAGTCATTGAAAGGTCTTCTTCCTAACCCCTTTTAAACATAAAGTACCAAAGCACAACCCTCAATGCTTTGTTGCTACATACAACATGATCATCATCAATGTTATGGCCCAGGAAACAATTGTTACTGTCACTAACATTGAAGATTTGCTTTTCTCAGCCACCAGCTTAGACTTCAATTTTGTATTCTTGAGCTGGAATTCCTCACGTAGCTTTTCAAGATCCCACTTGCAAGTACAACCCTCACTTTCACTCCCTTCAAGCTGAGTGGTAGGAGTTGTACGAGCCCACTTGAAAAACCCACAGTCTTCATTCCTCTGAGACAAGAGAGTATAACCCATAAAAAAAACCCAACTACAGCGAACCTTAATGAAAACGATGGCCACTTACCAAGAAAAATGGACACCTCCAGAAGGCCCTTCCATTGTTCTTCTTTGTTTTTGAAACAAGAAGAACAGGATACTCCCCACATCTACATCGAACATGTTCAATCTCTATGGATGAAGAATGTAACACCCCCTTATATACACGAGACATATACCTATTTTTCTTGCTCTTTTTTTTTAGAAAGATATACATGTTTATCACTTCTTATCTCGTGTATACAAGGACATATATACATATGATTTTCTTTGAATTTTGAAAGTAAAAAGTTTCAAATTATTTATAATGATAAAATGAACTTTCAGAAAATCATAAGTGATCAAAGATTTCAGTATCATATCCAAAGAATAAGGTTTTTTAAAGTTTAACCTTTACATTGATTTACAATCATCCAACTTAATATTGTATTAAGGTAAACTAAAACTAAAAATTTAATACCTCTACTTCGACTGTAACCAATTATTTCCTTATCTTCAAACCATGTGATTTTGAATCCTATTCTTGTCACATCTCTTCTCCTATCTGATTGAGGATGAGACCAATTTACCCTCTTGTAATTTCATCCTTTCATATTGAACTACTAGCTATATATCATATAACATATATTTTGGACACAAAATTCAAACAAGAAGGAGTGAAAAACAGAATATAATACTTTACAGATAAGACATAAGCATAAGGGTTTTCATAACATAACAATTATATTTTCATTCACAACCACCCACATAGAATGTCACAATCATATGAATGTCATGCAATGTTTTTAATACTATCATCTCATTCATTCTATGCATGTGGGCCCTTAAAGCTTTAGTTTGCACTGGGCCAACCAGGAGTTTACACTGTTCCATAAATTCTGGATAATAATAACATAAATGCCTTCATGGCATATGAACAACTCAACTGGCGTGGAAACACTTAGAGACTAGTCAGACTGAGAAAGTTTTTATTGTGAAAGTATCCGACACTAGGGAGCGACCCCAGGTCACCTGAAGCACCCTTTCACACCCTCTCATCCAAAGGCTCGCAATTAAGCCTCCTCTAATGTATCCTCGGTTTCTATAATCCGTCCCCAGGCAATATCACATCTCATTTCTCTTTAATGATTCATGATGCATGAACTACTCGCATATTTAGTTGGTTAAGACTTTTAGAAACTCAATTATTAAATACCATAAAGATTCACAAAATCATCATAATAAACTGTACATTTCCATAAGTTCTTTTTTGAACTTCTGTTATACTGAAATAATTTAGTACAGTCATCAAATTCAGATCTTACCAAAATTGAGTTTCCAAGCCTTAAATATCTCAAAACTTTCTCTTAAAAATCTTCACATATTTACATAATCTTTCTCGATTTGAATCTTAACTAGATTGAGTTTTAGAAATCTCGACAAAATATTCTTTAGTTATTTCGTTGGGGAAAACCAAAATAATTTACTTTAAACTTCTAATTTCTAAAGAAAATAATTTAAAATCATTAACTAAGAATACTTAAAACTATAAAAATTTTCTTTAATTCAAGAATTAATTATCTCAACCTCTAATTTTCATAAAATAGCTTCTTTCTAATACTAGATTTTATTATTGAAATTAAAAATAAAGTTAGTGAAAATTATTTCTAAGAAGAAATAAAAGACTAAAATAATTATAAAATACTTTCTCTTGGAATAAAAATTTAAAGAGTAAGGTAAGAAAATTCTTACTGAGTTTTAACTTTCCGTCATGCTTGCTATATGCTCAAACTTCATATCACAAGGTCATCAATCATTCATCAACCACAATCAAGTATAGTAATCTCATCAATCACAATCAAATATCATCAATCATAATTGCATATTATTAATCATAGTCTAATACAATATCATTAATCGAAATCAAATACAATTAATTATAATCAAGTCAAATCAACTAAATATTGCTCATAAATATAATTTAAATTTTAATGGTTATTTAAATTAGTAGATTTGATTTTGAGTCCTTATAGTCCATTCCTCGCACAGGTCTATATAAGTCCATATATATAATTCAGTCTTCGCATAGGTATAGTTCAGTCTAGACAAGTCATAATAGTTCAAGTCCTTGCATAGGTTTAGTCTAGTCCGTATAAGTTATAATAATTCAGATCCATGTATAGATATTTCAGAATAAGTTACACAATATATTAAATTTATTATAAATTTTAAGTTGAGAAGTTATTACTTTAAAATAATAATATTATTAAATTTAAAAGGAGTAGGGGACTCCTCCCTTTATTCTTATGTCTTTCATATTATATTCTTATCTCACTCCCCCTTACCTCTTGTATACCGATTCGTTATTGAAAATCCGTACGCGCCGTCTCCGAGTTCTAAAACATACCAATTTCATTTTAATATAATTACAAGATGAAAATTAAGATTACTACTTAAAATAAAAATGGTAAATTTTAAATAGTGAATAGTGAATAGTGAATAGTAATAGTAAATAGTAAAACATGAATAGTAACGGTAAATAGTAAATCATGAATAGTAACGGTAAATAGTAAAATGTGAATAGTAAAGATAAATAGTAACAGTAAAGGTAAATAGTAATAGTAAATAGTAATTTACTATTTGAATAGTAATTTACTATTGAAATAGTATTACTATACAGAATAGTAACTTAAAATAATATTATTTCTAGTATAATAATAGATTTCTAAAAACGATATAAAAATAATCCTAAAAAATATAAAAGAGATGTATTCGTACCTTAGAATTTTAGCAGAACCTTCTTCCAAAAAATTTATTTCTCTCTCTTACTTCCACCATTATCTCACTAACACTACTATATTAAGAAAACTTAATCTGAAATTGTGAATTCTAAAGAAGAATTCCTTCGGTATTTATAGGAAAAAAATTTACTATGCATTCCATTATTTTAATATAAAAGTACTATGCGTTTTTTGAAATTTAAAACTGGTTACTGTGTAACTTTTGAAAATTTCATACATGCACAGTGTTTTGCATAGTAAATGTCGGCAGAATTATTAAGCCAAATAGTAACCTTTCACTCGGTATATTTTAAATATTCAAAATTAATCCTTTTTGAAATTTAGCGATATTATATCAGTTCTCACTAATTTTATGATAAGTAATATAAAGATTAAATTTTAAAAATCTAAAACTTTCTGTTAATAAAAATTTATTAGTACGTTTTCAATTATTTTACGATTGGTAAAAATCAAGATTTTACTCAAACCGATAATTTTTAGATAAGTCTACTTGAAATAGATTTTAGAAAATTTTCTTATAATTTAACTTTACATTCTTGTAAATATTTTTAATTTTAAGCAGCTTTATATGAATTTAAAATTATTTAAAATATATTATTTTATTAAAATAATTCAAATTTTCAAAAAATTCCAAAAAATTATAAATATTATGTAGATCAAAAAGTTCAAAAGAACCATAGTCTAATTCCTTCAAAATTTTATTTTAAAATTCTAATAAGAGTTAAATCTTAAATATGTAAAAACATAAATATAAGAACATAAAATAAAAATGATGAATAATAAAGATATTAAAAATTCTTAATATAATTTTCTTAATTAGTGAATACTAATTAAGTCATTTTAAAATTCTCATTCAGAAATATTTTCATTTTTTTATTATTATTATTATTTAAAAAACAAATAATTAAATATAAATACCAAAATCAAAAAAATGATAATAATAAACTAACTTATAGTAAGTATTTCTCAAGAAAGATATATTAATATCTATTTCCTATTTGTGATGAAAATGAGATGTTACAACTCTACTCCCCTAAAAGAAATTTCGTCCTCGAAATTTAATATTGTTAATAAATCTTACCATAGCTAAACTAACTGAACTGTTCTAAAATATATTTCTAGTTTCCTTGACAATTGTGTACATTTTCCTTAACATTGCCATTTATTTTTTTTCTTATCAGTATTTTTTTCCTTAACTCAAAAATATTACTCGTCTTAATTTTGTCAACCATGCTCATCATAAATTGATGGTTAACTCTAAACACCTCAATAATTACGTTTCTCAATCTATTAAAATCTTACTTAACATAATCCATAACATCTATTAATTAAAATTCTTACTCGTAACATAGTAAAATGGGTTGCTAAGAATTAATTACTGGACAACTAGCCGTTAGCAACTAGCCGTTGGACTAGCCGTTTATGACCGTTGCAACTCTCCCTCCCTTGCTTGCTTATAAATTCTCATTCCATTCTCACTTCCTATCACAACTTCAAGGTTTCTTAGTTTCTCTCTTCTATCCAATTTCTTCAATCTTTTTCTCAAGTACTATCATACTATTCGATGGCCAACCTTCCTAGAAGTAAGGAAGAACGAAGTCGGGATGGACTACAGTTTGTGGTAACAAGTGCCTTACTTCTTATAATCATTACGGTGATTTCTCTAGTTTGGATAATTTTTGTATTGCCAAGACTCTTAGACCTCTATCTATGATGTACTAGATGTTCTACTTTATTTTCCTTAATGTAATCGTGTATAATAAATTATCCTAGTGAGAAAGGATAAATATGTCTTAGTCCATGTTGTACTTGTTTATCTAATTAAATCCTTGTGTTCTTTGCTTCATGACAATCCAGGGTATGTAATCATTTCTTATTGTCTTCTATAATAAATTAAATATTCATTAACTAAGTGATTTCACATTCCATCATAATTGACTACAACCATTACATAGATTTGATAAATTCTCCAATCTTAAATGATCACAAATCACTACGTTGACTTAGAAATACTCACTTGAATTTTTTTTTATGGGTAACTAAGATTTATGTAATTCTCTTTATAGGAAAATCAATAAGTAGAGGTTCATATCTACTTCCTCATGGTTTACTAACACATTTCTTTATTTTAAATCTACAATGGTCATTACATAACAATAATTTATATCAGGTATGTATATTCATCGAACAAAATCGATGACTAAAAGAAAATAACTTGATAAACATTTATCATATTGTTAGGAATCACAAAAATATTTTATGTCACAATTTCTAAATATTAAACCAATATTGATGTCTCCCAAAGATCTATAATACTTATTTTAGGTCATTCATTAACATATTTATCACAATAAATCACTTAAAAAAATTCAAAAATATATGGTTAATTACATTCGATGTCACAACCATAAAAGTTTCATTAATTCATATATTTACACATAACCATCATATATATTATTCAATCGTAGACATCATAAATAAAAACTTCATCAAACCAAACAATAATTAACATATCTTACATGTCATACAAAAGAAGAATCAATACAAATAGCCAAAGATACAATTCATAATATGATTATTTGTTATATCAAACAAGTTAGTGAACAAATTATATTTCTTTCATGAAGCATACATCCACACATTTTTCTTTTCAAAATATATCACCAAAGGAAAAACTATGATCGTATCTTAAACAATTTGTTATACTAGTTTGGGATTACAACAGTTATCTACCCATTGGAATTCTAATTCACACAAGTATCTCTACAACTTCAAGGACATGGTAAGGAATATCCTAATAGAATTTATTGAGTTTATTTCCATTTCTCCATATACCACATTAACCCAAGGTTAAATTCATTGATCTTAACATCCTTCTTTTGACATGTCTTTCACTACTTAGTACAAATCATTCGGGGTGATCAGTCTCGATAGTTTATAACTAAGTAGTCAAAGCCATGACAGCTCCAGTCTAGAATTCATACCAAAATATTTTTAAGAATTTTCTATTGTCTTATCTCCCTTGTTGTCTCATACCATATTGTAAAACAAGTAAATGTTAGAATATTTCACTATCACATATTAATCAGAGAATCAAACACCATACAATACATTTGGAATAAAAGGAAATAACTGCATTAGTTAATTTACCTTATCATTCCACTATACATTAATGCCCGTACTTAAACAATGTCAAGAAAGACTTCAGAATGGCCAGTTTCTGATAATCCCTGCAATAACATTTTTCAAGTAACAGGCTATAAAGTTCTAACTTATACTTCTTATGAACTTAAAATTAGTTCCTTCTTTCTATATTCCTAATTTTTCTTCACTTACTTCTTACCATTTACTCCAATAAATTTCCTCTTTTCTCAACCATAAAATCTCTTGACAAACTTAACCATCAGAGTACACTAACACGCTAGTAAGACCATACCCCAAGCCGATTTGGATTGAACTGCTCTGATACCACTTTGTAACACCCCCTTATATACACGAGACATATATCTATTTTTCTTGCTCTTTTTTTTAGAAAGATATACATATTTATCACTTCTTATCTCGTGTATACAAGGACATATATACATCTGATTTTCTTTGAATTTTAAAAGTAAAAAGTTTCAAATTATTTATAATGATAAAATGAACTTTCAGAAAATCATAAGTGATCAAAGATTTTAGTATCATATCCAAAGAATAAGGTTTTTTAAAGTTTAACCTTTACATTGATTTACAATCATCCAACTTAATATTGTATTAAGGTAAACTAAAACTAAAAATTTAATATCTCTATTTCGACTGTAACCAATTATTTCCTTATCTTTAAACCATGTGATTTTGAATCCTATTCTTGTCACATCTCTTCTCCTATCTGATTGAGGATGAGACCAATTTACCCTCTTGTAATTTCATCTTTTCATCTTGAACTGCTAGCTATATACCATATAACATATATTTTCGACACAAAATTCAAACAAGAAGGAGTGAGAAACAGAATATAATACTTTACAGATAAGACATAAGCATAAGGGTTTTCAGAACATAACAATTATATTTTCATTCACAACCACGCACATAGAATGTCACAATCATATGAATGTCATGCAATGTTTTTAATACTATCATCTCATTCATTCTATGCATGTGGGCCCTTAAAGCTTTAGTTTGCACTGAGCCAACCAGGAGTTTACACTGTTCCATAAATTCTGGATAATAATAACATAAATGCCTTCATGGCATATGAACAGCTCAACTGACGTGGAAACACTTAGAGACTAGTCAGACTGAGAAAGTTTTTATTGTGAAAGTACCCGACACTAGGGAGCGACCCCAGGTCACTTGAAGCACCCTTTCACACCCTCTCATCCCAAGGCTCGCAGTTAAGCCTCCTCTAATGTATCCTCGGTTTCTATAATCCGTCCCAGGCAATATCACATCTCATTTCTCGTTAATGATTCATGATGCATGAACTACTCGCATATTTAGTTGGTTAAGACTTTTAGAAACTCAATTATTAAATACCATAAAGGTTCACAAAATCATCACAATAAACTGTACATTTCCATAAGTTCTTCTTTGAACTTCTGTTATACTGAAATAATTTAGTACAGTCATCAAATTCAGATCTTACCAAAATTAAGTTTCCAAGCCTTAAATATCTCAAAACTTTCTCTTAAAAATCTTCATATATTTACATAATCTTTCTCGATTTGAATCTTAACTAGATTGAGTTTTAGAAATCTCGACAAAATATTCTTTAGTTATTTCGTTGGGGAAAACCAAAATAATTTACTTTAAACTTCTAATTTCTAAAGAAAATAATTTAAAATCATTAACTAAGAATACTTAAAACTATAAAAATTTTCTTTAATTCAAGAATTAATTATCTCAACCTCTGATTTTCATAAAATAGTTTCTTTCTAATACTAGATTTTATTATTGAAATTAAAAATAAAGTTAGTGAAAATTATTTCTAAGAAGAAATAAAAGACTAAAATAATTATAAAATACTTTCTCTTGGAATAAAAATTTAAAGAGTAAGGTAAGAAAATTCTTACTGAGTTTTAACTTTCTGTCATGCTTGCTATATGCTCAAACTTCATATCACAAGGTCATCAATCATTCATCAACCACAATCAAGTATAGTAATCTCATCAATCACAATCAAATATCATCAATCATAATTACATATTATTAATCACAGTCTAATACAATATCATTAATCAAAATCAAATACAATTATTTATAATCAAGTCAAATCAACTAAATATTGCTCATAAATATAATTTAAATTTTAATGGTTATTTAAATTAGTAGATTTGATTTTGAGTCTTTATAGTCCATTCCTCGCACGGGTCTATATAAGTCCATATATATAATCCAGTCTTCGCATATGTATAGTTTAGTCTAGACAAGTCATAAAAGTCCAAGTCCTTGCATAGGTTTAGTTTGATCCATATAGGATATAAAAGTCCAAGTCCTTGCATAGGTTTAGTCTAGTCCGTATAAGTTATAATAATTCAGATCCATGTATAGATATTTCAGAATAAGTTACACAATATATTAAATTTATTATAAATTTTAAGTTGAGAAGTTATTACTTTAAAATAATAATATTATTAAATTTAAAAGGAGTAGGGGACTCCTCCCTTTATTCTTATGTCTTTCATATTATATTCTTATCTCACTCCCCCTTACCTCTTGTATACCGATTCGTTATTGAAAATCCGTGCGCGCCTCACCTCCGAGTTCTAAAACATACCAATTTCATTTTAATATAATTACAAGATGAAAATTAAGATTACTACTTAAAATAAAAATGGTAAATTTTAAATAGTGAATAATGAATAGTGAATAGTAACAGTAAATAGTAAAACGTGAATAGTAACGGTAAATAGTAAATCGTGAATAGTAACAATAAATAGTAAAACGTGAATAGTAAAGGTAAATAGTAACAGTAAAGGTAAATAGTAATAGTAAATAGTAATTTACTATTTGAATAGTAATTTACTATTGAAATATTAATTTACTATTGAAATAGTATTACTATGCAGAATAGTAACTTAAAATAATATTATTTTCAGTATAATAATACATTTCTAAAAACGATATAAAAATAATCCTAAAAAATATAAAAGAGATGTATTCGTACCTTAGAATTTTAGCAAAACCTTCTTCCAAAAAATTTATTTCTCCGTTTTACTTCCACCACTATCTCACTAACACTACTATATTAAGAAAACTTAATCTGAAATTGTGAATTCTAAAGAAGAATTCCTTCGGTATTTATAGGAAAAAATTTACTATGCATTCCATTATTTTAATATAAAAGTACTATGTGTTTTTTGAAATTTAAAACCTGGTTACTGTACAACTTTTGAAAACTTCATACATGCACAGTGTTTTGTATAGTAAATGTCGGCAGAATTATTAAGCCAAATAGTAACCTTTCACTCGGTATATTTTAAATATTCAAAATTAATCCTTTTTGAAATTTAGCGATATTATATCAGTTCTCACTAATTTTATGATAAGTAATATAAAGTTTAAATTTTAAAAATCTAAAATTTTCTGTTAATAAAAATTTATTAGTATGTTTTCAATTTTTTTACGATTGGTAAAAATCAAGATTTTACTCAAACCGATAATTTTTAGATAAGTCTACTTGAAATAGATTTTAGAAAATTTTCTTATAATTTAACTTTATATTCTTGTAAATATTTTTAATTTTAAGCAGCTTTATATGAATTTAAAATTATTTAAAATATATTATTTTATTAAAATAATTCAAAAATTTCAAAAAATTCCAGAAAATCATAAATATTATGTAGATCAAAAAGTTCAAAAGAACTATAGTCTAATTCCTTCAAAATGTTATTTTAAAATTCTAATAAGAGTTAAATCTTAAATATATAAAAACATAAATATAAGAACATAAAATAAAAATGATGAATAATAAAGATATTAAAAATTCTTGATATAATTTTCTTAATTAGTGAATACTAATTAAGTCATTTTAAAATTCTCATTCAGAAATATTTTCATTTATTATTATTATTATTATTATTATTATTTAAAAAACAAATAATTAAATATAAATACCAAAATAAAAAAAATGATAATAATAAACTAACTTATAGTAAGTATTTCTCAAGAAAGATATATTAATATTTATTTCCTATTTGTGATGAAAATGGGATGTAGTTGAGACATTTGATTGTTGTCATGTGTTTTTGAGTTCACTGGTCCAGAGGTTGAAGACGCAGTCTAGGGCAAATAATTTTTGTTTTCTAGTCCAAATGTTGAAGACATTTCTTAACTAGGGTTTTTTAATTTAGGGGTTTCTTAATTTGGGGTTTAGGGTAATCATTCACAAGTAAGCACGACATTCATTAAATTAATAATATTATTGACATCTGTCACTGATGAGGTGACTCAAACTCATGCCACCTCATGAGTTCAGGGCATCATCCTTAAATTCGTAAACCCTAAAATTTAATAAGGACCAAAACCTAAGGGTTTTTTTTAAGGGGCCTTTTACTAATCCCTAAACATTAAGAAGGCTAAAAAGGGGTTTTAGCCTTCTTAAAAAATAGAAAATCAGGTTTTCTATTTTTCTTTAAAAAAATTTCAAAAATTTTGTAAATAAACAGCTTTTTTATTTTCTTAATTTTTCTAAGAATAATTTTCTATTTTTCAAAGAAAATTTATGAACTAAACGCAGCTTTGATATTTTTTAATATTATCTGAGGTAGCTAATTTAAGGGCTGGTATTCACACCGGATGAAAAAATAAGGATAATATAATTATAATAATGATTAAGAAATAATAATAGTTTATTGTTGAAGTTATTAGATGAAATTCATTTAAGAATCAAAATCTCAAAATTCAAATATAAAAATAACTGTAAATTTTAACATATGAGATGACATCCGCGATCATTAGTATGAATAAAAAAAAGGTTTGATTTTAAGAAGGTATCAATTAGAATCTTCTAAAAGGTTGTGGAATAAGACGCATAAACTTATAAGATAAACTATTTTTATACCCTGGTCGTAAGCTCTTCAAGAAGGACATAGTTAAGTAGAGGTTCTATCTCCAAACATTTCTTGCCGAATTAGATGGCATATTTGAGTTGAGTTACAGCATGCCTATTCCATTTGACATAATTCTAGCAATTTTATTATTATTTTTACATTTTTTTAATAATTTTTACAACATGCTCATTTCCTTTTGATCATTAAATTATTTGTAACTTTATTTACTCCTTGTCAGCTCTTTGTTTGATGTTAATTCGTGATTATTAATATTGTTAGTTATGTGTTTTAAAAACAAGAGCTTTTAACTTAAAAGTATATTTTTCTTTTGTTAAAATTCAAAGAATACTAAATTTTTATGAAAATAAAAACTCTTATTTTTAACTTAATTTTAAAGTGATTTTTAAGGGAAAAGGAAAAGAAAAGAGAAGCTGAGCTAAATGAAATCTAAGAAAAATTATCTTATTTAATAGAAGTTATAAAAAAAAGTTTGAGCAGGGATCTTAAATATGAAGAACTCTATTTAAAAGCTATTAAAAATTACGATAAAATTACAGGAAAAAATATAACTTACAAAAAAAAAAGAGGCCAACATGAAATAAAAAATCACTTATCCTGGAGAAAACATTTCAAAAAAAGCGCAGCTAAAAAAGCAGTAAAAAAAGTGATTTTTTTTTTCTTTAGAATCGGAAGAAATCCCATTAAGCTTCTTTTCCTACATCTCCGTCGTTGCAGGAGTTATTCGTTCACCGTCGTTGCCGCACTCACCGTTCTTCTGTTTTCTTTTCACTGTTAACCGTCGTGCGGCGTCGTTCTTCGGTCCATTGCGAAGGTAAGTTACAGTTCATCTTAAAACCCGTTTGGTAATAAGTCGTGAAATCGGAGGAAAAATACAAAACTCTAATGGTTTACATGTAGCTCGAAACAATCAAATTTTCGTTAAGTCAGTGAACCTTGCCATTATAGATGCTTATTTGCTTAAAAGTTTGGTAGTTGAATCCTAGGTTTATAAGTTGGAAGAAAAAGATTTGACTGTAAAATAGAATTTTAATTACCTGAGACAACGTAAAGAATCAATATTAATTTTTAAGTTGGAGGGGTGCTAATAGATTGGCAGGGGTTAGGGATAATTTTTAGCACCGTGAATAACGAATGGATGAGATCCTGAATTGGCACTTGATCGTTGAAGACAGTATTTTTTGTTTTTTGCTATTTGCAGGGGAAGCGATTGAAATGGCGAGCTACCTATGGAGAAAATATGCAGATTATTTATACACAAAATGGGAAAAAACCTTTCTTTGGGATATGGTGGATCGTTACCGAAGGCCCAAATCCTTTACTCCTCTCGTCACTGTTTATATCGCTGCTTTCTACTCTGGAGTCATTGGTGCTGCCATCACTGAACAGCTCTATAAGGTTCTTCTATTAATATTAATATCTTTCCTTTCATCTCCTTTGTGTCACTTATTGGATATCAGTAATTTTAAGCGTATAATGGTGATGATGGACTCTTGGAGAGATACCATTTGGGGGCTTTTGATTTGATTATTAAGTTAGATGTTTAGATGGAACATTTTGATTTTGAATAAGTGGCGGCTGCTTTGATTGGGTTTTCTACTTGTGATTGGAAGAAATTTGGGTGCTGGAAATGATAACTGCTTGTAAATATTTTGTTTCAAGGCCAAACATTGTTTTTTTATCCTCCACTTTCTTCTAACAATGAGAGTTCAAATATCACACGTTAACTAGGAATATGAACTGAATACTCCTTATAAGAATTACAGACTTGTATTTTTCCAAATGCTTGTTTTTTTTCCCATGCCTTAGTCTTACACTCTTACTCGTAATTTTCTTAGAAAATGTATTTTCAGTTTTTTCCATTTTCAATTTTGGGTTTTGATTGAGGTTTTTGACCTTTTGGGTGCTTTCAATTAAATGCCAGTCACAGTTTTCAAACAGGTTTTAAAGGTTCATTTTTGTGTGATCCTGAGATTTGGTTGCTTTATTAATACAACTCTTTCCTTACAAGATCCCGATAGAGGACTCAACCAACAGTCAATACCTCACTTCCCTTGGTAGAGCATTGTTGTTTAGTTGGTTTTTTTGAAGGAGTTCAATGATTGATTGGGGATAGAGGAGCATAACTTCAATGGATAGATTATTGATCGATTTAATTCAATTGCATTCAGTTGTTGGAGTGTTCTGATTGTATATTTGATTCGCTGCTGCTTGACATTTTGATAGCTTTAAACAATTATATTACCTCTAAATAACATGCATTTGTGTTAGCTCCTCGTCTATTTTGTTAGTCTGCATTCAAGATTCGAAACTGAAATCTGGTTTTAGGTATATTTTAGTTATTAGTTTGTGTGTTTCTTAGTTTAAATTGTTTTCTTCTATTCAATAAGGTGCTTCCTGTGCTTACAGTTCATCTTTCAAAAGCTAATGTTATATCTGTCTTTGTAATTTCTGCCAATTGGTTCTTTATTCAAGGTTTTTCTGGTTTATTTTCCTGTAGCATGCTTTGAGGAAAATGCTACTTTTGACTTGGTTTTATTATAATATATGGGATTGCCAATCCAAAAAGAGAAGCACTGAGAAATGCGGTATTAGTTTTTGCTCAATTCATGATAGTGCCATGGCTAAACAAAAGGTTTAGCTCACGCCCTAAAAGGACCTACAGGCTACAGGTTTATGCCTGTACGCGCAAGACTAGAACTTAATTGTAATTAGAAGAGAGACACAGGTAAGTGGAGGGAAAGTGACTTAAGAGAAAGATGTAGATCTGATATTAAGAATGAAGCTTGCTTAATTGGCTTATAGCTCTTATTGTTAATTATGAAAATCACTGTTGACCATATTTTCTGCTGCATGTTAGAGTACCATGGGAATATATATGCTTTAAATATATTAGGAGGATCTATGTTTCAAAAACTAACTTAGATTGTAATATACCACAGGAAAAGTACTGGGAAGAGCACCCTGGGAAAGCAGTGCCTCTTATGAGACCAAAGTTTTACTGGGGTCCATGGAGGGTAATGGGGGGTGATGTTCCTCCATCTGAGTGAAAAAAACTCTGGAGGCACGTTTCATACATCCTGAATTCGAATTTACCTCATGTGGCAACTATTTGGTGTTAAGAAAATTATACTGCTGCATGCAAATTTTTATGGGCAAACACTTAATTGTATACAGAATGTGTTCTCAATATTACTTGCTTTATCTTTTGGCTTTCGCTGTTCTTGATTTTACACTTAAGGTTTGGATAAATGGGAGCATTGGCTATGCTTTAATGTAGTACCGGTAAACTAGTTGCATGTACAGGTAAAAATGTAGTACAACGATTCTAAAACAGAAGATTTGAATAAAATCGGTTTTTTTTTTTAAAAATATCATAGAATTGGATTAAAAAAATTTGTATGTTCTTTCTAAAAGGTGTATCCTTTACTATTAAAGCCCAGAAGCTTGGGGAAGTTTGGTATCCGAACAGTTTTTAATTTATGGAATCATATTTTTTAAGAATTTTGTTTCTTGAAAATTATTATCAGTAGAAATATTAAAATGTATTTGGTATGTTTGAAAATTTTCTGAGACTATTATTTAAATATAGCTAAAACTTTACACATACCTAAGAAATTAAGATTGTCACATTTCACTTGAGAATGTTTTGTTATGAAACTTTACAAGATACAACTAAAAAAACTTTCTTGATAATCTTAATTTCTATTGAATATTAAAAAAACCTAACAAACATGAAAAAGTAGGATTTCTTAGTTAAGATTTTTAAGAAACTAAAAAACATCTACATACCAAACACCCTTTTAGGAACTAAGATATAAGATGTGGATATTTTTTGGGATTTGTTAAATCCTTCACACAAGAGTCAAATTCTAATACCACTTGTTACCAAGTAGCCTCGGTATTAGGAATGGGGCAATAAGTTTTAAAGATTATTGTAAGAATTCATTTGAAATTGATTCATATTTATTTGTATAGATGAAAATGAAATGTAAATAACTGATTTTAAGCAAAGAATAGAATCTACAAGTTATTTGTAATTAGCAAGATCAAATATTTTCAATCAACATAACCACACAGGGTATAACATTGCAAAATGTAAGAGATAAGGAGAAAAGCTTGCAAGTAGATTTATCTTGATTTAGTTACCATTACCATGACTTATCTCTGATCCTCCAACAAATTACTTTAGAATTTTCACTATATCTAGTTTATAAGAGATAGATTACAAACACATGGATGTACTCCAACCTAATGTTCAACCCTTTCGCAACAAGGAACTCTTTTACCTTTACAAAACTGGACTTGGAGACAAATATTGTTGCCCGCAAGGGAAGACATTACTTCAAATTAAATTGTGCAATTTATTATGATAGCTTTGAAATTGACCCAACAAACAAATGAAAGAATGGAAAAAAAATATTAAACATATGAATATATAATATGAACTGGACTGAACCAGGGTGTAAGGGACGGTGTCACGACAATCCTTAATCAATGCTTAAAAAACTATTTTGTACACCAGTATGGTGAGAAAATAAGAGTCTTAGGGTATTCATTCGTCAATACCACTAACCTCATACGTTGTAAGGCGAATGAGGTCTCATTTGTAAGGACACTCAAGTTATTAAGTATTCAGATAGAATATAAGACCTCGAACGTAAGTTAGATTATGAATCTTCTACCTTTTCACGTTGGTTTGTATGGTTTTATACCTTGGAGTAGTAGAAGAGTCATTTTGCCTTTGGGAACTTTCCAATATGACACACGATAAGAGTCATTTATACCTTGCAGAAAGGCTGACACACGATAAGGATGCTACCTAACGATTATACCTTCTCAACAATAACTTTGCAAGTTGCTTCCTTAGCACGCTAGGGCATAAGTCAACTTTGACTTTTCTGGTATTGAGATAACAACTTGTTGGGTCATGAGTTTTATGCGCGAAGTTGGAAGCCAGTGTTAAAAGATAACGTTAAGTGCGATACCGGTCTCGTATGACGGCTTTAGGTCAAATGACCTCTTTGTCTAAGGGTTGATATTAAGACCAGATCATAATATATTTAATTTATTAAAATGTATAATTTATATATTAAAATATTATGTAATATATATTTAATATATTAAAATGTATCATATTTGTAATATATTATTTTTAATATATAAATTATACATTTTAATATATTAAAATATTATTATTTTTATCTTTATTTGAATCATTATCTCAAAAAATTTTATTTCATCAATTGTGAAATTAGAAACTTCTATTTTTTAGAAAACCATTAAATGTGTTTCCCTTTACAAACAAAATTAAAGTTAACATATGAAAGGTGGCACAAGAGTTAAGCTTCTTTTTTTTAGGGAATTAAACATTTATTTTATTAAAAATAAAATTGTACATGTGACAAACTATATATTTCTTTGTTGAACAAAAACAAAGTCAATTTTGACCATACAAGACTAAGAAATTTTATTATAAATAAATTTATAGAGAAATGATGCATTTTCATTGAATTATTGAATAGTGATTAATTTTCAAAGAAACACAAAAGATGATCACCATGAACTTATATTACCTTTTTTAAGGATATATTTAAACATTTAATTAAACCAAGTATTGACTCGTGAAATCCCCAAAATTTATTCCTTGAGGGGTTATGATGGAAAAAAAAAAGTATTTTAGATTAAAGATTACATGGTTCCTTTGAAGAGATTTGTTTTTAGAATATGATATAGGGACAGTTGTTTAAATTTATTTTTAAGTGTTTTTTAAAAAATATTTTTTATAAGTATTATTTTAATAAATAGATCATAGTTATGTTTTAAAATAAGTAAAAATTTATTTATTTTTAACTTCAACTCATTTTTAAAATTTTAAACAACACATTAAAATTTAAAATAAATATTTTTTATTAAAAAATATTTATCTCTTAAAATAAGTTTAAATATAATCTTTAACATTAATTATACAATTATATAAAAAGTCATTAGAAAATTCCCTAATTGTTATAAAATAAACTAAACTAATAAGAGTATGAGAAGAGGAAGAAAAATACAAGAGTAAGAGAGAGATTTTATTGAGAGAGAGGTATCAAATGGAGTGGGGAAGTGGTTGTATTTATAGGAAAATTAAACATCCACTATTCCTTAAAATATTCATAATACTCCCCATTGGATGTCCACATTTTAGAATGTGTCTCGTTAAAACCTTACTAGGAAAAACCCAGTAGGATAAAAACCTAGTGAAGGAAAAAGAGTACAACATTCCTTACAAAATAAATAAATAATTCAATGTACAAGTATTTAATTCTCCCTCTCATCATAACATTTATGTAAGCATCGAAGACCAATCTTCTGTACTAGTTGCTCGAAGACTTTGGTTGATAAAGATTTTGTAAATATATCTGCTAGATTCTCGCATGATCGGACTTGCTGGACATTTATTTCACTATTCTTTATAAGATCATGAGTAAAGAAAAATTTTGGTGAAATATGTTTTGTCCTATCTCCTTTAATATAGCCCTCCTTTAATTGAGAAATACAAGCTGCATTATCTTCACATAAGATTGTTGGTGCTAATTTTCCAGCATGCAAGCCACAAGTTTCTTGAATATGTTGAATCATAGACCTCAACCAAACACATTCTCGACTTGCTTCATGTAATGCTAAGATTTCAGCATGATTAAATGATGTTGCTGTGATCGTTTGTTTTATGGTTCTCCATGAAATTACTGTACCACCACATGTGAATAAATATCCTATTTGTGATCGACCATTATGAGGATCAGACAGATACCCCGCACCAGCATAACCAACTAAGTTTGCCTTAGGTACATATGGGAAAAATAAACCCATGTCCATTGTACCTCTAAGGTATCGGAATATGTGTTTAATCTCATTCCAATGCCTTTTTATGGGTAAAGAACTATATCTTGCTAATAAATTGACAGCAAATGATATATCAGGTCGTGTATGACTAGCAAGATACATTAGTGCACCAATTGCACTGAGATATGGTACTTCAGGACCAAGTAGTTCTTCATTTTTCTCTTGAGATCGAAAAGGATCTTTGCTTACTTCAAGTGACCTTACAACCATTGGACTGCTTAATGAGTGTGATTTGTCCATATAGAACCGCTTTAGCACCTTTTCTGTATAGGTATTTTGGTGCATTAAAATTCCTTCCTTTAAATATTCTAATTGTAATCCGAGACAAAACTTTGTTTTTCCTAAGTCTTTCATCTCGAATTCCTTTTTTAAGCAATTTACAGCCTTTGAGAGCTCTTCAGGAGTTACGATGATGTTTAAATCATCCACATAAATTGTAATTATAACAAACTCTTTCCCAATCTTTTCATAAAAACGCATGGACAAATCGGGTCATTTTTATACCCTTCTTTCAACAAATATTCACTGAGACAGTTGTACCACATACGTCCAGATTGTTTCAGTCCATAAAGAGATTTATTCAATTTAATTGAATAATTTTCTCAAGGATTTGTTTTGTTTGCTTCAGGCAAATTAAATCCTTCAGGGAGTTTCATATATATGTCATTTTCAAGTGATCCATATAAATATGCTGCAACAACATCCATAAGGTGTAAGTCAAGCCTTTCACGGATTGCCAAACTTATCAAGTATCGAAAAGTAGTGGCATCCATCACTGGTGAATATGTTTCTTCGAAATCAACACCAGGTCTTTGTGAGAATCCTTGTGCAACAAGTCTTGCTTTGTATCGCACAATTTCACCATTTTCATTTTTTTTCTCGTAAAGACCCATTTGTACCCAACTGGTTTTACACCTTTGGGTGTTTGGACTACAGGCCCAAAAACTTTACGTTTTGCAAGTGAGTTTAACTCTTCTTGCATTGCATCTTTCCACTTTGGCCGATCATTTCTCTGTGCACATTCTTTAACTGATTTTGGCTCATGATCTTTATCATCATTTATGATATCAAGAGCTACTTTGAATGCAAAAATTTCATCAACATCGACTTCAGGTCGATTCTATTGTATTCTATCCATGACATAATTTATCGAGATCTCTTTATTTGTATCAATTTCAGATATATTGGTTTCTTCTGGATTTGAAACCTTGATTATGTCAGGAGACTCTACTGGAGTCTTTATATCTTCGATTCGACCATCCTCTGTATTTACTTTTCTTTTCCGAGGATTTTTATCTTTAGAACCAACAAGTCTGTCACGTTTTACTTTGGCTTCAGACTCATTTACAATTTTAGATTGTCCTGCAGGGATATCAATCTTTATTGGAGTATTAACAGCTGGTATATGTGACTTAGTCACTCTTTTTGGATCAGCAAATGCATTCAGTAATTGGTTGGCTAAACTTTGCAAACTAATTATTTTCTGAACTTATAGTTCAATTTGCTTTGTTCGAGGATCAAGATGTGAGAGAGATATCTCACTCCAACTGATCCTTTTATCCAACTGTTTATTTTCTCCCCCTAATGGTGGAAAAATAGATTTATCAAAATGACAATCAGCAAAACGAGCTATAAATAAATCACCTGTCAAGGGTTCAAGATATTTTATTATAGATGGACATTCATACCCAACATATATCCCCAACCTTCTTTGAGGTCCCATCTTAGTGTGTTGTGAAGGAGAAATAGGAACATATACTGCACTTTCAAAAATTCTTAGATGAGAAATATTTGGTTCTTTACCATGAACCAATTGTAAATGGGGAATATTTATGATAACTTGTAGGCCTGATGCAAATTAGTGCTGCTGCATGCAAGATTGCATGTCCCCAAGTTGAAATTGGGAGTTTTGATCTCATTAATAATGGTCTTGCAATCAATTTCAAACGTTTAATCAATGATTCAGCAAGTCCATTTTGTGTATGAACACGTGCTACAGGATGTTCAACATCAATTCCAATTGACATACAATAATCATTAAATGATTGAGATGTGAATTCACCAATGTTATCAAGGCGTATTTTCTTAATTGGATAATCAGGAAAATGAGCTCTTAAACGAATTAATTGAGCTAGTAATCTCGTAAACGCCTGGTTGCGAGTTGACAATAAGCAAACATGTGACCATCTAGTTGATGCATCAATTAAAACCATAAAATATCTAAATGGTCCACATGAAGGGTGTATTGGCCCACAAATATCACCTTGTATACGCTCTAAAAATGTGAGTGGTTCACTTCCAATTTTTATTAGTGATGGTCGAGTAATTAATTTCCCTTGAGAGCAAGCAGCACATGAAAAATTATTAGTTTGGAGAATTTGTCTGCTGGACAAGCAATAACCATTTGAATTCTCAACTATTTTTCGCATCATTATGAGGATGGCCTAACCGTTCATGATAAATAACAAAGTTATTTTTATTTGTAAACTTCTGGTTTACTATAGCATTTGTTTCAATTGTACTAATATATGTGTAGTACAAACCAGAGGAAAATGAAGGCAATTTTTCCAATATACATTTCTTATCAGAAATTAACTTTGTAATGTATAGATATTCATCATTTCCTTCATTTGTGGTCTCAATATGGTATCCATTTTTGCGGATATCCTTAAAACTCAACAAATTTCTTTGAGACTTCTTAGAATATAATACACGTTCAATGTGTAATTTTGTTCCTCCAGGTAACAAAATACTGGCTCTGCCGAAGCCTTCAATTATATTTATACTACCAGATATTGTATTAACATTTGCTTCTTGTTTTACTATATGGTAAAAATATTTCTCATTCTTGAGAATAGTGTGTGTTGTTGCACTGTCTGCAAGACATATATCTTCATTATTCACGTGAGCATTCATTCTTCATTAAATAAATAAAATAAATCATGAGTAAAAATATAATTAACAATAATATTTAACAAAATTTTATTGATAAAGACAGAATTTACAACAAAACAAATTACATGAAACATTAAAATAATTTATTTAGGGGCACTCCCTTCTCCAACCGAGTGGTCAATGTCTTCTTTAGGAAGAGTAAGAAAATCATCAACACTAAAATAAGAGAAATCATCATTTATACCAGTAAAATTTGTCTCTATTATTTTTCCTTTATTTTTAAGGGATTTTTGGTATAGATCTACAAGATGCTTTGGTGTGCGACAAACTCGAGACCAGTGTCCCTTGCTACCACAACGATAGCAGATATTTTTAGTTTGTTCTCTATTTTGAGTATCTGTCCCTTTTTTCATATATTCTTTATTTTTCCATGTGAATGATGATTTCTTATCATTTCTACCATGACCACGACCATAACCATATCCACGACTACGACCAATACCATGTCCCCGAGCATTACCTCGTCCACGACCGCGACTACGACCACGACCACGACCATGAGTATGATGATGTGTGTTGCTATATTCACTTTTGGGAATGGAGCAGTTCCAGTTAGACGAGATTCATGATTTTGTATAAGCAATTCATTATTTTGCTCAGCCACAAGGAGACAAGTAATCAATTCTGAGTATTTAGTAAAGCCCTTTTGACGATATTGATGTTGCAGGAGCATATTAGATGCATGAAAAGTGGAGAATGTCTTTTCTAACATATCACTTTCAGTGACCTTTTCTCCACACAACTTCAATCTTGAAGTAATTCTAAACATTGCAGAATTATATTCATTTACAGATTTAAAATCTTGTAAACGCAAATGCATCCATTCATAACGGGCTTTTGGAAGAATTATATCCTTTTGATGGTCGTATCTCTCTTTTAAATTATTCCACAGAATAAGAGGGTCTTTAACTGTTAAATATTTATTTTTTAACCCTTCATGGATATAGTGGCGTAAAAGGATCATGACTTTAGCCTTGTTCTGACTAGATGCATTATTCCCATCTTTAATTGTTTCCCCAAGACCTTTTGCATCTAAATGGATTTCAGCATCCAATGTCCATGATAAATAGTTCTTGCCAGTAATATCAAGGGCCACAAACTCAAGGTTGGTAATATTTGCCATATGTATTTCTATGCAAGAAATTACAAATAATAAGTTAGATAATACTTCAATAAATATATTAGCTATAATTATCATTATAATGATGGTAATAACAATAATCATAACAAGTCAATAATAATTATAAATATTTTTATATTTTATTAAATTATAAGAGCAATTTTATTTTTTTTATATATATTTTCTATTATTATTTTTTTTTAAAAAAATAGAAAATAGATAGAGTAACTTATAAAATTTCACATAAATGATCCGGTAATGAAAATTTAAATTTTCATAAAATATTATTCAAATATTAGTGGTCTAGTGGTAGGATGATAACTTATCATGTTATAAATCCCGGATTTGAATCCTTATTAATACATATCTTAACTATTTTATATAATAAAATATATTATATTATAAATAATTAGTGTTTAGTGCATTAGTGGAAGCATGTTCACGTGAAGTAGGTGAAGTAGTGTTTTAGTGCATTAGTGCAAGCATATAATAAAATAATCATGTGCATGTGATCAAGCAATTATATGAAGCAAAGGATAGTAAATATATGATAAAATAATATGCATAAAGTATGACATGTGAACTTAAGCAAGCAAGAAGAGTAATAAGAATTCATATATAGTAAGAAGTAACGTTTAATCTAATGCAACAATAATAAGCAATAAAATAATTTAATATGATGAGCAATAATTTTTTATTTTTTTTAGATTGTTATAATTCTTCAGGAATTATCAATAATTTTTTTTAAGAATTCTTCAAGAACTCTGAGTCATTTGACTATTAATTTTATACATCCTATAAGGATATTTTATAAATAAGTTCTTTAGGAACTTTTTTTTTATATGAACTTTTTTTATATATATGATATAGACATAATCTTATACATCCTTCTGGGATGTTTAAAATATAAGTTCTTCAGGAACTTATTATTATTATTATTATATATAATTTTATACATATATACATCCTGCTGGGACGTGTTAAAATATAGGTTATTCGGGAACCTTTTATAATATATGTAACAGAAGATACATAAAATAAAATCATAAAGAAAAAATAAAATAAAATTTAAAATAAAATAGTCGTGTTACATCTTGAAAACTTAATTAGATCTCAGTTGATCAGAACCTCGTGCTGATAACGTGTTATAAAATAAACTAAACTAATAAGAGTATGAGAAGAGAAAGAAAAATACAAGAGTAAGAGAGAGATTTTATTGAGAGAGAAGTATCAAATGGAGTGAGGAAGTGGTTGTATTTATAAGAAAATTCGACATCTACTATTCCTTAAAATATTAATAATACTAATTACGATTTTCGAAAATAAAAAAAGATATGTGTACTAAAAGCTAAAAAAAATCTGTGTACAAATGCCACATATTGTGAGAAGTGCATAACGCACGCCCCAAATTGAAAGCCAAGCGCAGCCACCAATCCACCACCGCCATCTTCGTCGGGCGTCCACCACCGCGGACTTCGTGGGACAGCCACCGTTCATCCTCCACCACCGTCCGGCTTCCACCGGCAGCCCTCACCGAACCGCCTCTTCCTTGATTCGAACCTCCCGCTTTGTCACCGCTGCAGTGTTGCGTCTCCCTTTGTGAGTGTGGCTCACTCCCTTGTTACTTTCAATCTAATTGTTATTTTTATTGTTTTCTAACGCTGTTGGATACAATGCTTTGCTGTTTGATTGAAGAGTTTTATGAAATTATATTTGCTAGGTTGCTTCGTATTGTAGATTTTGAAAAATTCTCGTATCCCCCTGCAACAATTTAAAGAGTTTATAGGCTTTAATTTTTATCATCTTTTGTTGTTGAAATGATGTTCTATGATTCCGGCATTTGAAACCTAGGCTTACTGTTGTTTCTGAATGACACGAGTAAATTGCTAAAACTGCAAATGATAAATATAATTTATAACTCATTTAGTAGCATTTTTCTTTACATTTTTTTGGGGGGATTGGCTTGTTTAGCTGTCATATGTGATATGCAGAGTTTTGTGAGAAACCTTGGCAACTAGACAGTTACGTTTTTAGGTGATTATGAGAGGAGGAAGGAAGAATTTGAAGAGGGCAATAGAAGAAAAACATGTAACCCTTCAAGATGGACAAAACATTATGCAGGTGCTATCTCTTCGAGGCTCCAATCTCATTGAGGTACTGCTATACAAGTTTTAAATCTTCCAAATTTGCCTTTTAGTTTCCTCTTTCTGCTGAGAAAAATTGAAAATTAACTAAGGTGAAATTCTCAAACTTTGATAGAAAAATATATCAAGGAATATTCTTTGCAAGTTTGCATGTATGCAAATAAATAGTAAAATTATACTACAATTTGACTTTGTTGACTACTTGAAAACTCTTTTTTCTGTTGTGGAAATTTAAAACAGATCCGCAGCTTGAATTGCTTCTATTTTCTACCAGTTCTCGAAGAAAGAAAATAGAACCAAAAAATGTATTTAAAAAAACTGTTGTGAATCTTGTGATTGTTTTAAAAGCTTGAAAGAAAAAAAGTAGAGATGGCAAAATCAAAACAATAAGACACGTGACATGAGTGCTCTTAAAATTAGGATATTTATAATCCATACCATTTGGAAACAGGGAGTTCATGCTCACTTGTGCGGCCGTGTTTAGTGTCTAGGTTTCTTTTCCATGATTGTAATGTTTTCCAAACAAACACCACATCTATGTTTACTTGTGTATACAGTTCTTATTTCTGTTTCCATTTTGATTTGTCTCAAAGGTCATGGATGCATGTGGTGAGAAATCACTAGCTCTGTTTCCTGCAAAATTTCAGAAGAGCATGTGGATAAAACGAGGTTTGTCCTGTTTAAGAAGAAATTCACTGCCTTTTTTTTTGTATTTAAAAGCTATTATTATGTTATATGATTTCTTTTCAAAACCGAAAAATTTAATTCTTTATTTTATCGATTATCATATTATGTCTTTGTTGATTCTGTATTATCATTGTTGATTTTCTATCCTGACACTGGTGAAAGTTTTAGTGAAAATACGCTCAATGATGGAACTCTATTTTATACCATACCTAACTAGCTATTTTACTGAAACCTTTACTGCATTCTTCATGAAATCAGATAATTCTTACTTCTTAGCTAATTATAATTTTCTTGATATAGGTTTTAGAACTTTTTATTTAGAAGCCATGTCAACTCTGCTCCACCAACCTATTTCATGAAACAATCCGTTGTCATCCAACTTTAACATATTAGAATGTGTGCTGCTTGAATTGTGGGTTTTGCATGACTAGCTTGGGGAGCTGGCTAAAAAACATCTATGCATTTTTGTTTTATGCTCCTAATCTCCAATTCATCCACTGAAGAATTTATTGTTGAATCCTAGAGATCCAAAAGTTGAACTGTGTACGGTTTGATAACCGATTTTCTTTCTTGCTCACTCTCTCCTTCATTGATCAACCAATCCGAGCTGCTTTCTCAATCTTGCAGGAAGTTTTGTTGTTGTTGATGAAAGTGGAAAGGAAAAGGCTCTTGAGTCAGGTAGCAAGGTTGCATGTATTGTTTCTCAAGTTCTTTTCTATGAACAAGTTCGAGCACTGCAGAAATCTCCTGAATGGTGTGGCTTTGTTTACAGATCTATTTTATGTATATTCACTTTATTTATCCAACTTGGATTTTATATAGTAGCTTCTAATGGTATCCATATTTTAGGCATCATATACTAATTTTTTCAAACATTGCTTCCATTTAGGCCTGAAATTTTTAAATCTGCAATGGTAGATGATTCAAATGGAAGAATCACTTCCCAACAAGAGAATGAGGTGAATGTGAGTGATGATGATGGTCTACCTCCACTGGAAGCCAATACAAACAGGATGAGACCTTCGGAGTTGCACGCTGATGAAGATTCAGAATCCAGTTCAGATACAGATGCTTGAATCATTTAGTGAGGCTATCATACTTGAATATGAATCAGTATATTCAAGTTCAACTAAAATGTATGTCCAAGTACTTTCTTGTCCTAAGTGTGCTGATTCTGCTGACTATTTATCCCTCAGCTCTCAACTAAAGGAATTGTATTTGCATTAACTTGATTTACTTTTTTACATTCACAGGAATTTTTTTAAAATAATTTTTTAACTTTTGTAACCTCTTGTTACCTTAAAAGAAGGGAATTTTGAAAAATTTACTTTATATTCTTAAGAGTATTCTCGTTGAACCAAATATGAAAATGAAATTAAGATGATAAAAGATTCGTATGTTTGGTAAGAGATAGTAAAATTATCTCCCAAGAATAAAAAATTCATCAAGATTTTTTAAAAAACTAATTTTTTAACTTTTGTAACCTCTTGTTTCTCAAGAGTAAAATTTTACAATCATGACTTTATGTTTTAAGTAATGGTAATTTTGAAATTTATTGAATATTTTTAAGAATATTCTCTTTGAACCAAATATGGAAATGAAATTATGATGAGAATAAAAAATTTCTATGTTTGGCTTGGTAGGAATAAAGGATTCACAAGAATTTTAAAAGTAATAAATTTTTAAATTTTGTAACCATGAGTAAATTATTTATAACCATAATTTTATATTTTAATTAATGATAATTATGAAAAATTTTACTCCTAAAAATATTCTCTTTAAACCAAATATAAAAATACAAATTTATTTCTATGGCTATTGATCCGGTTTCAATACCAACACCTGGACAAAAAGGTCATTTGACCTAAAACTCTCATGAGATTAATATTGCACCTAATGTTATCCTCTAATATCGGCTTTCAACATTGCAGCATGTTTAGATAAATACATCATTTTTTAAATGAATTTTAAAAATAAAATCGCATGTGTTGTGTCATAATAACATCAAATAAAACAAAAATGCAATATGTTTTTACCTTGGATATAGTAATCTTTACAGTTGGATATACTAATCCTTAAAGTAATGGTGTCCTAGCACATAAAAAAATGTATCTTAACAGCACAATAAATTATGCTTCAAGAAGATTTGTCTCCATATGTCCTTTCTATCATAGCTAATATGACTACTATGTGTTATTAGGCAATTTGTTTTATTATGTAAATAACCATTATTGCCTCCAGTAAAGTAAGTCATGACTATGGAAATTTTATTCTCTCCTTGTTATAAATAAGCTCGGCCAACGCCTTTCTCCTACCAAAAATCCACCAAAATGATTCCATCCATGGGTGAATTTTATTTTTGTTGATCCCACAAATAAAATTCCCCCCACCACAAAAGAAAGTTCATCCAAACCTTTGAAATTCACATAATAATTCCTTCAATTTGCAAGGGTCAAAAATTCATCCCACCAAATTCAGTCCATACAAACAATGTATAAGGGCCGTACTGGATTTATAAAGTTCATACAAATCAAACAAGGACTACTCTCAATTTTCCTAAAACATTTATTCACAAGGATGTACTCAATGATGCTTCTTACCACCACCCTTTTTACCATGTTTCTTGCCTCCTTTCCATTTCCTTATATTCGGCATATTGGTTACAGAGTCGTGATCTCTTGATGGTTCTGTGTTTAACAAATGCTTCACATCAAGTATACCATTTTTAAAACGACCTTCACCTGACTTCAGACCCCTATTCTCAGGCTTGTGCTTCCCAGCTAATCTTTTACTGCTACCACCAATCTTGCCCCCAAATTGTCCAAGAATCAAACGCTAAAAGCCACAAGTGGTACAGATAAGAAAAACAAGATAAGTTTCAGTGAAAAGAATAAGTAAAAAAATTGGGATATGATAGAAATTAATCACCTCTTGGAGCATTTTCTGTTCCCGCTCTTTTTGTTTCTTCATCCTTGGCCGTGCCACACTTAAAGGTAATCTCTGATTCTTGGGGGCCTACATAAGGGCAAATGAAACACACTAAGAATTTTGTTGCCTAATCATCCTTGTAATTCTATTTGCACTAGCACATAATGTAGAAACACAGGCATAAAAAATAGTCCCCACCTTCCCACCAAGAGAAACAACCTTTCTATCTTCAATCTTTTTGCATTCTTTCCATGTCATATGTGAATAGCCTGGAAAAAATGATAATTAGCAGCCATTACAAGAAGCAACTGCACTATGATCTGATGGACATAACAGAAAAGCAAACAAAACCAGGTCCAACATCCATAAATTACAACAATAGAAAAAAAATATTTTCTTATCAAGTAGTTACATTATTAGCTCATTAGTAAGACTAGTTTGTAGAAGAAACAAAGTGTATGTTGTGGATAAATAAAATGAGGGGTAGAAGAGCATCGGGTCATTTGGGAAAAGAACTGTACTCGTAAAGAGTGGGGAAAGTACACTGTTGCCCAAATACCTTTAGTAATCAATAAAAGAAACACTTTTTTCTATAATCCTGTTTCAGTTTCTATCATGTTCTTCCACAATTTCTGTTTTAGGTTCTTAAGTTTCCAATAATAAATCAAATCCTCAAGAGCATTGATATAACATGTAATCAACAATATGATTCAATTTCTACATCATCCCATTTAAGGTAGTTATAATCATAATCATAGACAACTGCAGGAGTAATGCATCACATGTGACCCTGAGTGTTACTCAAGAACAAGGTTATCAGATTTATGATTCTAGGTAGAATCATTGAGCCTCTGCACACTTGTAAACATAGGTCTCCAGAAATCTCCAAAGCAGGGAATATGTCAACGTAGGTCTCCAAAACAATGTTGTGTTGTGTGTCAGAGCTATAGGTCAAAGATGCATAACATACTCCGATGCAATAGAGGAGGAACTGAAGATAATTCGTGAAATATTCTGTGATATACCTAGCCCAGGTCATGTTTGAAAATCCAAAACACAATCATCTTGGTAAAAAAAAAGTTAGAAATGTTAAGAGTCGTTAGAATCTTTATTCTAACGATTTTAGGAGAGATTCTACCAAATTTAACTAGATTCAGATTCTAGCTAAGAGTTAATGCGTTTTTGGAGTTGGACTCTTGAAATCGTAAGATTCTAAGAGTTCATTCTAGATGACAACCATGCTAAAGAACATGAAATAACAGTGGAACTAGAACTATAGCAGCTATTTTCACTTATCCTAAATTCAACAGTGTTATTTGTCGCACAAGAGACTGTACAGGTAAAGGAGACCTACAAGATAGAGGGAAACATACCCATGAAAAAGTATATTCCTTGACCAACATAATTATGAATTTCAAAGTAACCAATTCCTCCATAACCCAAAAAAGAATTGAACAGTGCAACCATAGCTTCATCTACTCATAATAGACAACTTGCAAACTATGAAATCAGTAGTGGCATCAAGATCACATACCCAGCCACATAAATCAACAGAATCCATAAAATTTACTTTAAATATCAAAGAATTTGGTTACCAATTATGTATAGCTGTTCAAGAATCAAGCAGCATCAGAGCAGACCAAATAAATCCAACTTCGCTCATATAAAACATTATACTAAGAAACAACGACATCATCATCCACTTTTCATTATGCATTTTCCCCATTGAATGTATATTCAAAATGGATCAAAAAACAGAAATCAAGTCTAAAAAAAGAGATAAATATAACAGTCTAGAAAAAGGAAAAGAAAGTAAAAATGAAAAAAGATGAAAATGGAAATTACTGAAATTCTCAACATCTTTCATTATCTTCCTTATGTCCATCTCTTGTTCTTGAAAATCAGTATGTTCCCTTGTAGGTCTATGCCTGCCACCTTGTTTCTTATTCTTATACATCTTTCCCATCTCTGCGTCAAAAATTGAAAGAAAAAAGAGATTTAAGAATTAGAATAAAAACAAAAACTGCAAACTACATCAAACTATAAAGCTACAAACACAAATAAGAAAAATAAATGCAATAAAAGCTTGGGTGCCTTCCTAGAAGCACTATTACAAAATTATAATCATCCTTTTGAATAAGAATAGCAAGTAACTATGAGAATAATAAAAAATAAAAATTATAAAAATTACATTAAAAGAATTATAATTGTATTGGGTACTTCGTAGTTAACCAAAACATGACAGTGTGTGTGACCTTTGAGTGCTCACTTAAGTAATCAATGTTATCAAAAATGAAACTTGAGAAGCTAACTAGGAATTCCTCCTAAAATTATGGGGATGAAGATATATCCTTCTTTTCCTTTCCAATCGTCTAGCGTACATAGACAACATATGTTTTCACTCTTCACAAAAAATCAAATATGACCAATAACTACAATCTACAAGCTTAATCGTAATCCAACATCCAAAATACTAAACTTAAAATCCCGAACATTCATGACACATTGGAAATCAATCCCAAATAGCTGCGCAAAATACAGAGCAGCTGACCCAGAAAATACTATCATGTTATAGCGACTATTTGAAGTAGGGATGAAAATGGGTCAGGCCAGACCAGGCTTTGAAAGGCCTGAGCCTGGCCTATATCCAATTGTCAAGGCCTGAGCCTGGTCTATTAACTAGTCATAGGCTTTTTTTAAGGCCTGAGACCCGCTTAAAAGCCTATTTAAATGACCTGTTTACAGTTATAATATCATGAGTTCCATAATCTCAACCTAGGTAAAATTATCAGTTATATAACCTAAGGTATCAATAAAATATAAAATAAAGTAATAGAATCAGCAGGCATTAAATTAGTATCATGTGCAATAGAATAGAACAGAACAAATAGTACTAAAGCTGAACCTGTCGCTTCAACTCGGGAAATTTTAAAAAATAGAGAAAATTAACAATTTCCATAGGATTGAAATAAATTGCAAGCAGAAATCTTATCAGTTATATAACCTAAGGTATCAATAAAATATAAAAGAAAGTAATAAAATCAACAGGCATTAAATCAGTATCATATGCAATAGAACACAACAAATAGTACCAAAGCTGAACCTGTCCCTTCAAATTGGGAAAGTTTAAAGAATAGAGAAATTAACAATTTCCATAGGATTGAATAAAGAAACAAATCACAATTAAACTTAATTCTAATTTACACTCACACTCTTTGAGGATTAACAAAGTTTCACCCAATACCCTTTCTATTTTACACTACATAGTCCTCCCTCACTTTTTATAACAACATAACACTACTATATACCGATTCTGTTAATACTAATAACCACCCCATTTATTCTATAAATGCAAAAAAGATCAAGGTCATGGCCAATTTTTGCCAATTCCACTAACCTGTTGAATTCATTGTAAGAAACTTTCAGCATTATTTGGAACCAATAGAACAAAAACCTCCAAATAATGGTTTTGAATCCAATCACGAAATCAAACCAATAGCAATAGGGGAAGTTAAAGTGCAGGAAAAAATAAATACCCAATTGAAATCTTGGAACCGGTTAGTTTCTCAACTTTTCAAAATCTATAAAAACATAATATGCAAGTGCAGCATATTGACACAACTAATGAATAGTGAACTAAAAAGTAAAACTCACTTCAAATCTCAGAGAACATCAGACATTCACCCAAAAAAAATTATGACAATCAATCAAATGATAATATACAAGTAATGAAAAATGAATTAAAAAATAAAATTCACTTCAAATCTTAGTTCAGACTTGTGAAATGCGTTCTGTTTTAGCAACTATATGAAAGCACAATAAGTGAGACAGCGGAGAAGACACCAGAACAGCGTCGGAGAAAGCACCGGAACAGAGAACAAGTGAGAACAGACGCGAAATCGAAACGCAATGAGATAAGAGTTAGAACAGAGATGAAAGGACGAGAGAGTGACTGAGAGATAAACCTTGCAAAGAGATGAAAGTGAGCCGAGAGACGGAGACAACCTTGCTGAGAGTGAGGGACAACGTGCTGAGTCGGTGACGAGAGATTGGAAACGATGAGAGTGAGTCGAGGGAAGGGACCGTGGCTCGGGGAGGCTGCCAGAGAGTGGGTGGGCCGTCGGTGAGGGGAAACCGTGGTTCGTGAGAGAGAGAAACGAGGAGCTGACGCTGTGTTTTATTTGTGTGTGGCAGCGGAGCGGCACATATGATAGGGAAAGGGAGGAGGGACAAAGCGGAGGGAGTAACACTGACTCAAAATTAGAAACTCTCAAAAAATTTGTCTTCGTTTCCCTTCCAATCCTTTTTTAATTGTAATATTCATATATATATATATATATATATATATATATATATATATATATATATAATTTTTATATTATAAATATAAATAACTAATTAGTAATTAAGTAAATTAGGCGGTCAACTTGTTGAACTTTAAAAGCTTTTTAGAATGCTATGACTTGTCTTGTTTAGTTGAAAATATCTTTTTAAAATCCTACGTGTGGCCTTTTAACCCAACAAGCTTGGCCTATATAGACTTTAAACAGGTCGGGCCACGGGTGCTCGACAGACGTTCTAACTCATTTCCGTTCCTATCAATGGACAAGCCTTGCCCTATCCCTACCATTTCTTGATGGTCAAACCATATAGCCTAAGGGGGTGTCAATTAAAGGGATTTTTGGCCAGTTTAGGGTGTTTTTTAAAAAAATTTGAATGTTTGGGGTAGATTAAAAACATATTTTTTGTCTGGTGCGAATGTTGTCAAATCTTCTTTGCAAAACGCAAGACGAGATAACGCTTTATAAAACGCTAGCCCGAGTAGCATTTTTTGGTGCAGAAAACGTAGGCCGTAGTAACGTTTTACATGCATGCGTGACAAGTGGCAGGCATGCAAGGGGGGCCAGGCATACGCAGGTGAGGCACGCGTTTTGAGCGTCTGCAACAGAGGAGAAAACGCTACCCCATGTAACGTTATAGGAAGGCAAAAACGCAGGTCAAAGTGACGTTTTCCAGGCTGAAAACGTTAGGCCGCAGTGCGTTTTCCGGGTGGCCGTGACACGTGGCAGTCACGGGTCTCCCCCTTGCTTGTTAAAAGCCCGTGGTCCCTCCTCCTTCAGCATGCCAAACCATTGTTTCTTCTTCTTCCAGTGCTGTTGTTGTGTGTAAGTTGGTGGAGGTTGCTTCTTCAAAGGGTGCAGCAACGTTGTTGGGTGCAAGAAAGTGAAAGTGAAAGGTAAGTATTTAATTTTTTTGGTTACATTTTGTTAAAAACATATTATTGTCTTAGCTCATTTGTTAGAACTATGTGCTGTTTTTTTAATTCTTAAATGTAGATATAAATGTGTGTGTAAGAAAATGTAAAAATTAGATAAATTAGATATTTGATTAGAAGTTTTTTTTAAAATGTAATGAATAAGGAAATTGATTCACAAATTTAAATATGGAAAATAATTGGAAATTAAATCATTATCATAGACTAGAAATATACTAAAATCAGATTATTATTATAATAAAAATATAGTGAGTTTATAGATTAATTAGTAAGGAAAATGAATGCACCAATAAATATATAATATACTAGAAAGTTATTTTGATAATGATTCATTCATGTTAAAAATAGTGTGAAAATGTAGTTAATTAAATTTTTGATTTCATAAGTTAGGTATATTAATTTTAAATATGTTTAGTATTATGGATGACTAAAAATATTTGTTTGAATGTTTTTCAAGATTAAAAAGATGGATGCATCATCATCTTCTTCAATGCATGGATCAAGAGATATCAACCCCGGTCCCGAAAATCCGTCACTGTTGCGATTTCAAAACGTTCATGTGTCAGAGGCGGTGTGGAATGGAAAACCCGACCGCATATTAAAATGCAGGCGTGCATTAGCCCCCCGAGGTAGAGGAGGGTCAGTTCCAGAACAAATAGTTCCACTTTTACAAAGAGCCGGTTTTTTGGGGATTGCACAGTTACATTTTTTTCAAGTGGAACCTGCATTGTTAACTGCTCTCGTGGAGAGGTGGCGACCAGAAACTCATACTTTTCATATGCCAGTAGGAGAATGCACCATTACATTACAAGACGTGGCTATCCAAGTTGGACTTCGAGTGGATGGTCGCCCAGTGATAACTGATACCACTGCCAGGGATTGGAGGGCTGTAGTACAAAATATGCTAGGAGTGTACCCCCCTGAAGATGCTATACAAGTTGGGTGTATAAAGATGAAATGGTTGTCTGACGTTTTTGCTAACATTGAAGATCACATTGGCGATGAGGTCCAGTTGTTGAGGTTTACACGGGCTTACATATTACGGTTGATAGGGGGTGTTGTGTTACCCGATCATTCAAGTGCTAGGGTTTCGTTGAAGTATTTATTGTTGCTTGAGGATCTTGATACGTGTGGGGAGTATAGTTGGGGATCTGCAGCCCTTAGCTATTTATACCGTGAATTGTGTAAGTCTACCGATTATGACCGAGTGTTAATTTGTGGTCTTCAGCTGCTAATCCAGGTGTGGGCATGGGATAGATTCCCATCTATTGCTCCTAATGTCCGAACTAGTAACCGGCCCATTGGCACTCCGTATGCCACAAGGTTAGTATATACTATTGTTTCATATGTTTGTTGACCAATTGGATTATCGTTGTAAGTCGTTGTTTGATTTGTATTTGTCTTTGTAGGTGGTTGGGTTCAGAAACTTTTAAAGCTGTCAGACAGGATATTGATTACTACCGTCGTGCCTTTGACCAGATGAAGTTTGATGAGGTATGGTTTACAAGTGTGAATTTGCATTTGGATTACGTAGTTGTAGTAATGACCTTGTTTATTACCGTCTTTGTAGATTGTTTGGACTCCATATGGTGACCACGTATTGCAGACGTTACTCGTACATTGTCTTGAAGGGGCTGAGATTTGGAGAGCTGTGGTGCCACTTCTGTGCACTAACATAGTTGAATGGCACCAACCAGACCGAGTAATGAGACAATTCGGAATGCAACAACATATCCCAACAGCGCCCCGACAACCAGACAATTTACATGGGATTACACAGAGAGGGAAGGCAAGTGAAAATTGGTCACAGATGTATGTGCCTTTGGTCACTATATGGGGTAATCGCCGCCAGTACGTGTATACTAATCCACCCCAGGTTGGTGTGTTGGGTGCACAATCAGAGTACATGCGCTGGTACAACATGCATACACGTAAATGGGTAATGCGTAAATATTGTGTTGCAGGTCGCTCGGTATGGTTTATTAAAACTTTATCATTTTGATTTTCCATCTTTACAATATTTGGGAATTAACTAACAAACCATCGATTCTTCGTTGTAGGCCGACGTTGTAGAAAGCATTCATTACATGGCAACGGAGGACGCCTTAACTCCTACACAGACACCGGCTCATCTGTTCGAACAAATACGGCAGCAATCAGTAAATGTCATGCAACTGTAGGGCGCAGAGGGTCGGGTGATGCAAGCCATTCAACCCGCGTTCCATGGTGTACAAGAAGCACCTAATGACCCGTATGAAATAAACATGCCCGGGAACAGGAATGAACGACAGGGGATTGTGAGGGGGAGGACGCAAGAAGAACAACAGATGTGGTCTCTACCTCAGTTACCGCCACGAGAACACGGTCAATATTTTGTACCTACACAGGTTGACCCCATTTCACCGTGGCCTACTTATCAGTTCCCATCACAGGGGTCTCAAGCAAATAACGAGCAACCATTTTATTACGACCCAAATGTAGACACGTTGTTTCCAGACGTTGGTGTGCACAACGTCGGGCAGACAAGTTCATATGTTCCATCTCCTCATGAGTCACTGATGAGGTTTTTCCAAAATCTGTTACAGACACCTAATACGCCTCTTGTCACGCATAGAGGTGCCGGTTCCTCATATGATTTAGGGGAAGGCGTGGATCTAAGCATGCGGTTGTTTTCAGCTACAGATTTTATAAACCTGGGTGATGATGTACAAGAGGATCAAAATGACCCGCATCAAGATATAAGGCGGAACCCTCACCGCCATGTCAGAGATGTCCCTAGACGATGCATTCTGTCCCCACACCCCCCTCCCCCTCCCCCTCCCCAACGTTGACTTAATATTTTATAATGTGTAATGTACTTATCTTTTATGTAATGTTAAATGTGCTTAACATTTGTGGTGTGTGTAATGTGAATACGATTTGTATGAACTATATTAGATAACTTTGAGTTCACTGTGCTGTTTTGAGAAACCATTGACTAAATCCATACTTCATGACATTAAATAAAGAAAGTTTAATCATAACATTTATGCATAACTAGAAACAAATCTACGATCCTGTGTGGGTTCTCGACCTTTGACCATCTGAACCATGTGGACATTTGCGTCGATTGTGCCCTCCTTGTTTGCATAATTGACATCTAGACTTGTTAGGTTGTTGATCTGTCCAATCCATTTCATTCCGAATGCGTGATGCCTTTGGACGTCCCTTTGGTCGTAACTTTAACGGATCAGGAACAAGCTTCCAACCCTCATCTATCACAAGAATATCGTCATCGTTACCGATGGGATACCATTGACTAGAATACGCATTTAGAATATACTCCTGTGTATAAACCGGATGGATGAACTGAAAGTAGTCAACACTAACAACCTGGCAAACGGCGATGACGTGGGAGCATGGAAACTTGAATGTTTGGAATCTACCACAATCACAACAAGGGTTCGACGAAAATGTAACAGTGTATTTTCTGCCTCCACGCTGTGTAACAGGGTCAAAACTTTCCTCTACCTCAAAGCGGTGTCCTTGAACATCGAACCGTCTAACCTGGTGAGTACAACCTGGTGAGTGATCCTGAGATAGACCAACGTTGACGCATGTATGACTGCCTCCCCACTTAGTCACCACCCACGTGTCAGTTTTCGTTGATAACATTGCCCTCATCCTCCATGGACAACCATCAATTTGATTTGGACATCTAACCACAAATATGTCCGTTTTGACTCAACCACATAAAATGTTTGGTGTTTCTTCATAGAGTACTGTTTCAGTGCTGACTGCACCGCAGCCTTGGTCGGAAATTTTAAACCAACAAAAAAATCATCACCTACACACCATTCCACGTCGTTATCCAGTCCGATCAGATTGTTTTCATCTGTCGGATGATTCAAGTTAATGCTGCTGTAATATGGCGATGAGGTCCAATATGGCTTACCACCCCCTCCTGTAGATCAAGATAAAATTTCACATCCAACACGAAATTAATAAACAATGGTAATGTCAATGTCATATTCTCTTATCCACGTTTTCGCTAACCTGCCACGATTGCAGTCGACGGAACCCCTCCATCTACATCTGTGTCACCTTCTATATCTGTATCCATATCACTATAATTCGGAATATTTCCTTCATCATCGTCGGAGCTACTATTACAATCTTCACCAACATTCAGGTTTTCATAATCGTCGTCTAATAAACCAACATTGTTATTATCTAACACAACATACAAAATCCAAACATTAGTAACAATTACAAATTATTTTCAAGCAATCAAATTAAGATATCAAGCTTTGCTACTTACTTTCATGAATGTGAACACTTATTTTTGTCCAGTGATATATATTAAAATATGAAAAAAAAGAAAAAAAGAAAGTTTATTTGTCCTAGAATCCGGAGTCAATGTTGACTGCATTAACCGGGGTCCTAGCACGGTTTCATGACCGGTGTTACCTCATTAGTTCTAAGCTCGTACAGCCTTAGTGGAGTACGGTATTTTACACCTCAGTTCGAAGGGAATCCGAGGTTCTTCAAGTTAAAATTGATGTGTTAATCTGTACTTGAACTTCAAGACACATCGGAGGTACACCTGCAGGAGATTCCCCAATGCTTAATATTTAATCGAGGTGAAGAGAAATGTCCATAGTTGACCAATGATTTCAGACCCCGGTTATGACTTGCCAATTCTCGTTGGTGACGCGGTACAGTGCTTAGAACCCCGTCCAGTCCAGATTGCCACCCCGGATCATATTAAAAAAAATAATATTAAAAATTGCATAGTGACCGTTAGAATAGTAACCCTTCCCCATCTCTATAAATACCCAATCCCTCTTCATTTCCTACCACACCTCTCATTTCATCAATTCTCTTCATTTCTCTCAAGCAATGGCTGATGGATGCCGAAGCCAAGAGGAAAGAATAAGGGAGGGAAGACGATGTTTTGTGACTACCTTTTTACTCCTTATACTGTGGGTAGTAATTTATATTTATTAGATATTTTATTTATTTCCATATATGTAATAAATAATTTATGCTTCCATTTGTATTTTTAAATAAAAGGCCCAAAAAAAATCAAAAAAATCAAAAAAATAATAATAAAAAAAATATAAATGGGCCAAAAAAAAAGAAGAAAAAAAAGAAAAGAAGAAAAAAAAAGAAAAAGAAAGAAAAAGAAAAAAGAAAAAGAAAAAAGAAAAAAAGAAAAAATAATAATAAATGAAAAAAACCAAAAAATAATAATAATAAATAAAAAACAAAAATAGTAAAAAAAAAGGGGCCAAAAAAAAGGAAAGAAAAAAAAAACAAAGAGAAAAAAAAAGGGCCCAAACAAAAAAAACTAAAAAAGAACTAAAAAAAAGCCAAAAAAACAAAAAACCAAAAAAACAAAAAAAAAGAAATGGGCCCAAAAAAAAAGTTAAAAAAAAACGAAAATTAAAAAAAAAGAAAAAAAAAGGGTTACGGTGGTTTTTAGTGGTGGGCCCCGGTTTGGTTGGATAATTAGAGAAAATTGGGGAAATTGACATGGAATTTGGATAAATTGGAAAAGTAAGAAAGTGATGTCTTTTAGGGAGGATCTAATGCCAATTTTCTTCTATAAATAGAAGGTGATATTGAGGCATTTTGGAGGAAGAAGAGGAAAAAGAGGGGAAAAAGTGTTAAATTTTTGTGAGAATTTTTAGAAGTTTTGGTTTTCAAAAATTACTTTGTGTAATTCTAGTTAGGAAAATGAGTGCACCACTCTTGTTTGTCTTAGTATGTGAGTTTTTGTGAGCTAAAATACTGTCCAAGTGTTGTAACCGGTATCCAAATACCTTCAAATCAAGTCCAAACAAAGCCAAAAGCAAAGGAAATCTACACAAAATTGATTTCCTGACTTCCGTTCTAGTTTCTCTGTAATTGATCTTGTACCAAGGTATTTTTTATTAATACAAAGTTGTTTATTTATATTTATTTATTCGTCTTATTTAATTGTTATTTATTTTTCTGCACTTTTATTTTTCTTTATTTATATTCAAGCACTTTATTTTCCTGCACTTTATTTTTCTGCAGTTATTTATCTGTTTATTTATTTTTATGCATCTCCATCTTTATTTATTTATTTGTACCTTTATTTTTATTTTATTTTATTTTTTTTAACACTTTTATTCCTCTTTATTTACTTTTCTGCACTTTTATTATTGTTAATTTATTTTTCTGTATTTTATTTATCCGCACTTTATATTTCTGCAATTATTAGTTTATTTTTTTATTTTTTACATTTTTATCTTTATTTATTTATTTTTATGCCCTTTTATTTTATTTATTTACTTTCCCGTCCCTTTATTTTTGTTATTTACTTTTCTGCCTATTTATTTTCATGTATTTACGTTTCTGCCTTTTTTTTGTTATTTATATTTCTACCCCTTTATTTTCATGTATTTACTTTTCTGCCCCTTTATTTTTGTTATTTACATTTCTGCCCCTTTATTTTCATGTATTTACTTTTCTGCCCCTTTATTTTTGTTATTTATATTTCTGTCCCTTTATTTTCATGTATTTACTTTTCTACCCCTTTATTTTGGTTGTTTACATTTCTGCCTCTTTATTTACATGTATTTACTTTTCTGCCCCTTTATTTTTACTATTTACTTTTCTGCCCCTTTATCTTCATGTATTTACTTTTTTACCCCTTTATTTTTTTATTTACATCTCTGCCCCTTTTATTTTCATGTATTTACTTTCCTGTCCCTTTATTTTTGTTATTTACTTTTCTGCTGCTTTATTTTTGTTATTTACTTTTCTGCTCCTTTTTTATTTTTTATTATTTATTTTTCTGCCCCTTTATTTTATGTATTTATTTTTTCTGCTCTTTTATTTTTATGTATTTATTGTTATGTCTATTTATTTTTATTTTTATTTCTATTTTTTTGAACTTTTTATTTATTTTTTCTACCTTTATTTTTTTATTTTATTATTATTATTTATTCTCTATACTTTTTATTTTTAGTTATTTATCTTTTTGCTTTTTTTATTTATTTATCTTCCTACACTTTCTATTTATTTATTTACGTTTGACCATTTTAATAGTTTATAAATATGTATATATATATATATACATAATTATCCATTTTTATTATGGTCATGATTTCCTATTATTTTCTCTTAGTAACCTTTTAATAATTAAGAAAAAATCATTTTCATAAAAAATAAAAAAAATCAAGACTAATAAATAGTGTGTTATTTATTCATTCATTTTTCTCTTAAATTTAAGATGAGATTAATTTAGATGAGACATCTTATTAATCTTATTTTCTTAAAAGATAATTAAATAATATTCCGTGTCAATTTTAATTAATTAAGTGTATTATATTTCTTTATCTTCATGTTGATGTGTTTAATTTTATTTTTTTCTCTTATCTTTATTTATTTATTTATTTATTTATTTTGAACTTTATATTTCTCAATAAAAATCAATTTTTTTTACTAGAAAATAAGTAAGACAAGACGTCTTATTGTTTTTTTATCTTTTTATTTTTATGGTCTTTTAATTATTTGTTTATTTATTTTCTTAGAACTAAAAAACAACAAACTTAGGAGATGTATTTTTTTACTATCTTTGTTTTATTCATATTTATATATATTTTTTTATTGTGTATATTATTTATGATTGTTTTATGAAGGATGAAATATTTGATAATCATTTTTTAAATTATGCATGATCAATTTGGGTAACCATTTTTTACGGACAGTGTGGGGTGCTAATACCTTCCCCTCCTGTAATTCGACTCCCGGACTAAACAGAATCTCATTTTTTTAAAACAAAAAAAAACCAGTGCTATTTAAAGGTTTTCCTAATATTTTCCTTAATAAATATTGGTGGCGACTCCTTGAACCCTTTATTTTTCAGGCTTCTCAAGAGCCTCACTTTAATACCGTTTCAATTTTCTTTTATTTTGTCTTTAACCAGTCCGCGTCGTGCGCCGGGACCCCGGTCGCGACAGATGGCGACTCCACTGGGGATATTTTGAGAGTCAAGCCCGTTAAATTGATCTTGTGTATTTTGTTGATTGTTAATTATTTCATCCTTTATATTTATTTGTTATGTTATTCTTGTTGTTTATCTAATCTTCCATTAATTTTAGATTATATACTGTTTTTTTTACTTCTTTATTGCCTTAATTTAGAACCTTAGGGTAGAAGACATGTGATATTTATTTTGCTTTATGTTTGTTTATTGTGAAGAATGGGTAAAAATCCAGGTATGAATGCCTCACACACTTCACATTCACCATAATGCACACACTATTAGAAGGGACCCTATTCCCGGGCCCCGCAAAAGACATAGGCTAGGGGAGATTATTAGCGGTGTCATTTAGGACGAGACGTCCTACCATGATTCGCGTGAAAATCTCAACCGGAGTGTTATCTTAGTTATGATGTCCGCACTAAGTAGGATTCCCTACTTTTTGCATAAGACTCATAGCTAAAGATCAGAGCTCCGGTGACCTTCTTAGAACCAATTAGAACAATTACCTTTTGAAGAAACACGATTAAATAGCCTTAGAGCCAATTAGGTGGTTACCTTGTCTAAGACACAATTGGGCAAACATTCCTTTTATCTTTTATTCATTTGCACAAAGTTTTTTTTTTAAAAAAAAAATCATCAAAAATGTATATTTTCTATACTCAAGTCATGATAAATACTATCACTCTTATGTGAGGATATTTATCAAACTGTTTTCTTTGTTAATCTAATTCATTTATTTCTTTTGTTAAAGGTGAAATTTAAACATCGGTAAGTATCACTAAAAAATGGAATTTAACATGAGATCAAGTGATCAAGAAGTGAAGGCAACTGATTTAAAAAATTTGTTACACCTCAAAGTCATTAGATCAAATACTAGCAATTTGTTATCCTTAAGCAAAAGGATGGATATTACTCAGAAAATGACCTTTACAAGGAAATATGGAAAGATCCTAAAATTCTTAGAGGTCGAAGTGCAAGAAGGGGCGCTTACTGCTCTAGCTCAGTTTTATGATCCTCCTCTCCGCTGTTTTACATTTAAAGATTTCCAGTTAGCTCCTACTTTGGAGGAGTTTGAACAGATATTTGGCTTGCCATTAGAAGATTTGAAACCTTATCGTCGAACTGAACATCATGCTTCAATCTTCAGTGTAGCTCGCATTCTCAAGATAGATCCTGAAGTGCTTAAGAAGGCCCAATTAAACAGGAACCAAATTTCAGGATTCGCACTAAGCTTATTTGAGCAGCAACTCCTCAGTCAGGCAGGGAAAGGAGAATGGGACGTGTTTGTTGACATTTTGGCGTTGGCCATCTATGGTGTGATCCTCTTCCCAAGCCTTGATAATTATATTGATTTCAAGGCAATTGATGTTTTCCTAGCTAGAAAGCTTAGAGGTGAAAGTTCCATGACTGTTGTCTTAGCTGATATCTATTGTACAATGGATTCCTGTCACAACCGGAATGGGAAGAAGATCGTCTATTGTCTACCCGCCTTGTATCTATGGCTTGCTTCTCATGTCTTCAATCAAGTTGGCAAGGTTGAATGTCCTATCTCTGATTTGAAGCTCCTTAGGTTAACCAAGAAGACTAATAGGGAGTGGGCAGGAGATCTGGCAGGATTATCTGCTAGCATGATTCGGTGGTACCCTCAGTGGATGAACGTGGATTCCATTATTTACTACTGTGGAAAATTTCCGAATGTGCCTCTCATGGGAACTCAAGGATGCATCAATTACAATCCTAGCATTGCAAAAAGACAACTTGCTTATCCTATGATACAGCCTCCAGAAGAAGAAACAGTAACGCCTTTCCTTCATTATTATATTGAGGGAAATAGTGCTCCTGTTATTCAAACTGTCATTGATGCTTGGGGCAAGGTTCATAGTAAAGGAAAAGAATTGGGTGTCCGAAGTCATGCCGCAAAAAAAAGTTACTACCAGTGGATTTCAAATAGGGTAGCCATTGTTAAATTACCCTTTAAAGATCACGGTGCTCATGTGAGAAATCCAGTTCCCGATGAAAGCAAAGAGATTGAAAATTTGAGGAGTGAGTTGGCTGAAATGACAAAGAAAAATCAAGCTTTGGAGGATGATTTAATCAAAATTCAACAAGACAATGCTTCCCTTAAGAGAAAAAGGTGTGAATTAGAAAATGCCTTTGAAGACATAGGTAAGAAGCAGCGAATTGAAAGAGAACATATGATGCCATTGGATCAATGCCTCCAAACCGTGAACAGCCAATTGAAGACCAAAGAGAAACAAAAGAATGATATATTGGCTGACAAAGGGCGGTTACGAGAAATTCTAGCCAAGACAAAAGAAGAAGCTCAAGTTGAAAAGAACCTTATGCAAGCGCGAATTGATGAACTGGAACGACAAGTCAGAGATGTCGTCAGTGCTTGCAAGCGTGAAATAAATGAGGAAAAATGGCAAGCCATGGAAGACAAGGATAGATATGAAGAGATTATACGTTTAATGACCCTAGAAAGGGTTGAGTTGGAAAGTCTTGTCTATTCTTGGAGAGACTGTTTTTTTAATCTAGCCGGTCTTGCTAATGGAACACTTAGAGATATTCCTCACCTGTTGAAGAAGGCTGAAGCAATGATGAACCCGCTTTCTACACCGGAGGAAATCGCAACATTCATCCAATACTGCAAGGGGCGATTGGATGAAATAAAGGTCTGGATTGCTAAAGCAAGAGAGAATTGATTTTGAGTTGTTGTAACAAATAATGTATCAGAACTTGTTGATCAATGAATAAATCTCATGTTGAATTTGCATTTTTCTTCTAACTTAGTACTTTAGAAAAAGACATTCTAAAAGAAAGGTTTATCTTTGCTTACCGATATTTAAAATTCATCATGTATTTACTTTACATCTCTTTATGTCATTTAACAATACTTGTTCTTGTACCAAGGGGGATTTCTTTGTATTTATTCACATCACGGGGAGAAAGGGCTCAAAGCATCCTTATCAAACCCGATTGCAAACAAGACTCATGGCAGAGCCGGAAAGCGCAGTTGAAGAATTGAGGAATGAAGTTGGCTAGATCAAGGAGCAGATGGCAGAAATACTTAAGCTCCTTGAAAAAAGAGGTACAGAAAGGGGATCTTCTGCAGGAAATGGGGAACAAACATCCACTCCTCAAGTTCAAGCTCAAGAGGGGAACCCTATACCTTTAAATGATCCTGCTCTAGTCACTGAAACTCCATTCATCTCACACCAACCTTATGGTATGCCATTGCCACCTTTTGTTTCCCAAGACGGGAATGTTCAGCAAGCATATGCTTGGCCTCCATATTGCTTACCTCAAGGGTATTACACCATGCACCCTAATCCTAATCAAGAAAATCCTCCTGCTGCTCAACAAATTCCCAATCCCCCGGTATCTAACCCTCCAAATTTCAACCAATCAACAGCTGTTCCCCAAAACACTCAGGCTCCACCCAATGTCATTCCACCTAATACAATTCCACCATAAAATCACCAGACTCCAAATGATGCCACACAACCAAACCCACAAGCAGTGCCATATTATTTCCCTTATGGTTGCCTAATACCACAGGTAGGTGCTTCCCAAAACCTGTCACACAAAGCTCAGGTCCCTCCACCAAATCCTGATCAGCCAGCAGCGCCTTTGTCAAAAGGGCAAATGGAGATATTGGAAGAAAGGTTGCGTGCAGTAGAGGGAGGAAGTGGCTTAGGCATAACAAATGTTTCTGAATTATGCCTAGTCCTAGATGTGGTAATTCCTCCTAAATTCAAATTGCCAGAATTTGATAAATACAAAGGAACAACTTGTCCTCGTAACCATTTAACCATGTACTGCCGAAAGATGGCAGGATATGCTTATGATGAAAAGCTGCTGATCCATTTTTTTCAAGACAGCCTTGTTGGAGCAGCATTGAGCTGGTACACTCACCTTGAACGAACTTGTATTCGTTGCTGGAAGGATCTAGCCGATGCCTTTCTAAAGCAGTATAAATACAACATAGACATGGCACCAGACCGGCTGCAACTTCAAAATATGACTAAAAGGAATATTGAGTCCTTTAAGGAATATGCTCAACGATAGAGAGAAATGGCTGCACAAGTTGAACCACCCCTGATAGAGAAAGAGATAGTGGCAATGTTCATTGACACTCTTCAGCCACCGTTCTATGAAAGGATGCTTGGGAGTGTATCATCAAGCTTTTCTGATATGGTGGTAATAGGGGAAAGAATTGAAAGTGGTTTGAGAACAGGAAAAGTTGTCCAAAGTTCCCCATCAATAGGAAGACCTATGACAGGGGCAGGAAGAAGAAAGGGTGAGGAAGCAAATGCTGTAATGGGAAATCAAGGTCAACATAATCAAAAAATGTTTCAACCTTCCCCTTTCCCTTTCCCACCTCATTATCCACCGTATGGACCTTACCCTTATGTAGCTGCTGCTTCTGGAAATCCATTTCCCCATCCTCAATCATATAGACCCCCACCCGTCCATAATTTTAAGAATACACCACCACCTCCTCCCCAACAATGGATGCAAAATCCCAACCCAAATCTTCCACAAAAAAAGCCAAACAATGACCGTTCTTCTGTCCAATTTGATCCAATTCCCATGACATATACTGAACTTTTGCCTCAACTTCTCAAAAGTTCTCTTGTTGTACGATGTCATTTAAAACCCGTAGGGCCACCCTATCCTAAGGGGTATGATCCTAATGTGAAGTATGATTATCATGCTGGGGCACCGGGGCATTCTACAGAAAATTGCATTGCCTTAAAGTTTAAGGTACGTGATTTGATAAATGCCAAGTGGTTGGATTTTGAAGAAGGCTCCCCAAATGTGATTAGAAATCCTTTGCCTAATCATGGAAATGCTGGGGTAAATGCAATAACACATGACTTGGGAAGTGATCATGTTAGGAATGTTTCAGATATCAAAACTCCTCTCCCATGGATCTATAATGAACTTTTGAGGAAAGGATTAATATCTGAAACTCAAAGTTCTAATGAAGATATTCATAATCAGATGCCTGAAATGCTTCAAAAATTACTTGACACACATCTGGTAGAAGTTTATCGCCGCCCTTGCAATAATGTCAACATGATCCATGGGCAGCATGGTACAGACTCAGTAAGCCCAGTTACCCCTGTTCCTTTGGTGGTCTATTACACCAAGAAACCTTTGACCGAACCAGTCATAAACCATCCGTCCTTGACAATTAGGACCCCATCTCCATTTTCATACAAGGATACCCATGCAGTACCTTGGAAGTATGAAGTGGATGTAATCCCTCAACTCCTAAAGGGATCGTCATCCTCAGTAACCAATATTTCCGAGACAAGTGGAATGACTAGGAGCGGGCGAGTTTATGCTCCTGAAAACTTGAGAAAGAAGGATGCACCTGTAAGTGAAAAAGAAAGTCGTGGTAAAGAACAAGACCCTCCCCAAGGAATAACAGAGGAAGATGCTTGTGAATTTTTGAAATTCATTAAGCAAAGCGAATACCAGGTCCTCGACCAGTTAAACCGCACTCCTGTAAAAATATCCTTGTTATCTCTCTTATTGGACTCAGAACCACATCGTGGAAAGTTATTGAAGGTCTTGAATAAAGCACATGTTGCAAAAGATATTTCGCCTGAAAAGTTTGAAGGGATAGTGGGGCATATTGCCTCAAATGACTACTTAACTTTCACCGACGAAGAGATACCTACTGAAGGAAGAGGTCATAATAAGGCATTACACATCTCTGTCAAGTGTCGGGATCATATTGTAGCCAAGGTCCTAGTTGATAATGGCTCCTCTCTGAATATCATGCCAAAGTCCACTTTAAATCAACTACCTTTTGATGGGTCACATATGAAGCCAAGCTCAATGGTAGTAAGAGCTTTTGACGGTACTCAGAGAGAGGTCATTGGAGATATTGAGATCCCCATCCAAGTGGGCCCATGCACCTTCAATGTATTATTTCAAGTGATGGACATCAATCCTGCTTATAGCTACCTATTGGGGAGGCCTTGGATACATTCTGCTGGTATGGTTCCATCTACCCTTCATCAAAAGCTTAAATTTGTGGTAAACAACAAGCTAATCATTGTTTCCGGTGAGGTAGATTTCCTTATCAGCAAGCCCATGTCAACTCCATATATAGAAGCGGCTGAAGAAAGTCTTGAGACTTCCTTCCAATCATTGGAAATTGCTCACACCACCTATGTGAGCGAAGGGTTACAACTAGCTCGTCCTTCCAAAGCTTTTATGATGGTGGCCAAAGTGATGATGAAATCTGGATTCCAACCAGGGAAAGGGCTTGGGAAGATGCTTGATGGAGGAGTAGACCCATTATTGGTTAAGGAGAATAAGAACGGCTTTGGGCTGGGATATCATCCATCTCCAATGGAAAGAGCGAAGGTTTTCACAGATAAAAGAGAAAAACGACTTGCACGGTTAGAAAACCGAGAACCCCTAACTGCGAAGATCCCTATCTGTGACCTTTACCAAAGCTTCAGGAGTGCAGGCTTGACATCTCCAGGCCAAGTGGCGGTCGTCGATGATGAGTCCAAGAGAGAAGAAGACTTGATTTACCCTTGTCCTTCAGATACCGAACTGTGTAATTGGGAAGCCGTTGAGCTTCCAGAGATCATTTCAAAGTAATTGTTCACTTTGTAGGTTTTTGTTTAAATCCTATGGCTATGCCTAAAGCCTTAGGATGAGTTTTAATAAGGGCAAAACATGTTTCCTTTATCATTTCAAATAAATAAAAGTTAAGTTCAATTATCATTTTCCTTATTTTTCCTTTTTTATATTAAATAAATTGCAGATCTGAAATTGAATTCCAAAATAATAAGATTGCTTTCTCCCGTCATGATTTTAATCCAACAAGCGAAGAGGATGAAGAGTCTGATGAACCTTCCCCTGAATTACTAAGGCTGCTAGATCAGGAAGATAAAGAAATTTCTCCCTATCTAGAAATTGTTGAAGTCATAAATTTGGGGAGTGAAGAAAACAAACAAGAAGTCAAGATCGGCACCTCTTTGAGTAGAGAACATAGGAGAGAATTAATAGAATTGTTGGTCGAATTCAGCGATGTGTTTGCTTGGTCGTATCAGGATATGCCGGGATTAGATAACTGCATCATTGAACACAAGTTGCCATTGAAACCCGGTTGCGTCCCCATAAAGCAAAAGTTGAGAAGGATGAAGCCAGAAATGCTCTTAAAGATTAAAGAAGAGATAACCAAACAGTTGGATGCTAGGTTCTTGGCTGTCTCCAAATACCCTGAATGGGTGGCCAACATTGTTCCGGTCCCGAAGAAGGATGGGAGGTACGAATGTGTGTTGATTACTGGGATTTGAATAGAGCTAGCCCAAAAGATGACTTTCCATTGCCACATATTGATGTTCTTGTTGATAACACGGCCCAACATTCCATTTTTTCATTCATGGATGGATTTTCTGGGTATAACCAAATCAAGATGGCACCTGAAGACATGGAAAAAACCACTTTCATTACTTTGTGGGGAACCTTCTGCTACAAGGTGATGTCTTTTGGATTGAAAAATGCCGGTGCCACTTACCAAAGAGCGATGGTAACTCTATTTCATGACATGATGCATAAAGAGATAGAGGTTTATGTAGATGATATTATTGCCAAATCCAAATCCGTTGAAGGTCACTTGATTGACTTACGAAAGCTCTTTGAACGCCTGAGAAAATTTAAACTCAGATTAAATCCGGCTAAATGCACTTTTGGGGCTAGTTCTGGAAGGTTGCTTGGTTTCATTGTCAGTGAGAAAGGTATCGAAGTGGATCCTGATAAAGTAAAGGCAATCATGGAAATGCCTGCTCCTAGCACTGAAAAAGAAGTACGAGGGTTCCTTGGAAGGTTGAATTACATAGCTCGTTTCATTTCTCAACTAACAGCTGTATGTAATCCAATCTTTAAGTTGCTTCGTAAAAATCAACCATCACAATGGAATGTTGATTGTCAGGAAGCCTTTGACCAAATAAAGCAATACTTGCAATCCCCACTGATCTTGGTTCCCCCAACCCCGGGAAGACCACTCCTGTTGTATTTGACAGTGATAGATGAGTCTATGGGCTCTGTACTGGGGCAACATGATGAGTCTGGGAGAAAAGAGCATGCTATTTACTATTTGAGCAAGAAGTTCACTGAGTGCGAAGCACGATATTTGTAACACCCCTATTTTTATTTTTATATTAAAATTTTGAAGGAATTAAATTATGGTTCTTTAGAACTTTTTAACCTACGTATTATTTATGATTTTTTGGAATTTTTTTGGAATTTTGCAATTTTTTTAATAAAATAATATTTTTTAAAATAATTTTAAATTCATATAAGTGACTTAAATTAAAAATATTTATAAGAAAGTGAATTTAAATTATAAGAAAATTTTCTAAAATCCGTTTCAAGTAGACTTATCTAAAAATTATCGGTTTGAGAAAAATCTTGATTTTTTCCAATCGTTAAAAAAATTGAAAACGTATCAATAAATTTTTATTAACAGAAAATTTTAGATTTTTAAAATTTCAGCTTTATATTACTTATTATAAAATTAGTGAGGACTGATATAATATCGCTAAATTTTAAAAAGGACTCATTTTGAATATTTAAAATATACCGAGTGAAGGGTTACTATTTGACTTAATAATTTTGCCGACAATTACTATGCAAATCACTGTGCATGTATGAAATTTTCAAAAGATGCACAGTAACCTAGAATAAAAAATTCAAAAATGCATAGTACTTTTATATTAAAATAATGGAATGCATAGTAAATTTTTTTCCTATAAATACCGAAGGATTTCTTATTTAGAATTCACAATTTCAGATTAAGTTTTCTTAATATAGTAGTGCTAGTGAGATAGTGGTGGAAGTGAGAGAGAGAGAAGAAAAGTTTTTGGAGAGAAGGTTCTGCCAAAATCCTAAGGTAAGAATACTTCTCTTTTATATTTTTTGGGTTATTTTTATATCGTTTTTAGAAATCTGTTATTATACTGGAAATAATATTATTCTAAGTTACTATTCTACATAGTAAATACTATTTCAATAGTAAATTACTATTCAAATAGTAAATTACTATTTACTGTTACTATTTACCGTTACTATTCATGATTTACTATTTACTGTTACTATTTACGTTTTACTATTTACTGTTA